>OY740716.1:157102574-159799596 GCA_963513945.1 Hydrotaea diabolus
ACTAAGCCGTAGTTTTTTTTGAAAAAATTTAATTTTTATTACTTATTGCGTAAGAATCGTAAAAATAACTATGTCAAATTAAAAAAAAAATAAGTTTTTGCCAGTATGATTGTCGTAATCTTGTTATTGTTAACATAAAACCCATGGAAACAATACTTTTGTACCACCAACCATATTTATATTGTTGCTACAACCATATTTTCATTTTTAAATTTGGCAACAATACTTTTGTTACATTTGAACAATATTAATATTGCCGCAATCATACTATTGTCAAAATGAAATTCAAAAAACAGTACTATGTTTGCGAGGACCATACTTTTACTGCAGAGAACATACTATTGTTGCCGTGACCATATAGTAACCATATATTTTCTCTGCGTGTGTTAGCCTCACAAATGCGAGCCCTTTTGAGCACATTTTTAATTACATTCTCACACATTTCACGCGGTAGGAGGGTTGCTATTTATATTTCGGGTCCGGCTATAAAAACACAATCATTCATACTTGGAAATGGTTTTATTGTTTCTCAAAATATTTTCCTTTAAGATCAATATACTTTTGCATGCGCACATACTAATTTTCGAAGCACCGATTGAGACACCTCCAAAACATACCTCGGGCGAAAAAAAACGTGGCCGCGCATTTTTTTCTTGATGCTAGGGAATAAGAAGAAGTCATTCGGTGCCAAATCAGGGCTGTACGGTGGATGGCCCTTCAATTCGAAATCTTAATAAGTGGTCAAATAGCTCATCGTTTCAGCTGATGTGTGTTGAGCTCGCATTGTCCTGATGCAAAATGACCCGTCTTCTCTTATTATCTTTCCTCATTTCTCCGAACACTGTTGGCAAACAGATGGTTGTATACCACTCAGAATTGACCGCCCTACGTTCTACTGTGCCAAAATGGCGGTTATGCCGAAAAAAACGCAATCATTTGCTTCGATGTACTTCTTCCACGAACAACTTTTGTTGGATTTGGCTCGTTTTGAAAGACCCATACGGTCGATTGCTGTTTTGTTTTGGGTTCATATGCATAGATCCATGATTCGTCACCAATGTTATACGCCTTTAAGCTACCGCAGTTATGCTTTTTGAAAATCTCTTTGCACCAATCCATACGAGCCTTTTTTTGAGCGATTGTCAAATTGTGCGGGAACCAACGAGAACAAACCTTTTTTACGGTCAGGGGGCTAATCACCGCATTCGTTAACGACCAAATTTACTTCGAAACGCAATTAATTTGGATCACGGCAATCGTTATCGAATTGAAACTACCCGAAGTTGAATTCGAAAGCACAACCGTCATCGAAAAAAACCAAACACTACCATTTTTAATGACGCCAAACAAAACAACAGAGTAAAACAAAAGAAATGTAGGTATTTTTCTATATTTTGTGAAATAACGTAAAAATATTCGTCTTTTTTATTATTTTTAGGGACAAAGATAATGAAAAAACGATTGCATTTATCTCGAATATTTCTTCTAATTACGTTTACATTGCAATCCTCCTCCGAATCGGACGATGATGAGTAAAAAAAATAGCATTGGATCCATTTATAACTAATTTCTATATTTTTATCAGATTTATTAAAATATTCACTTGCATTTATTAAAATATTCACGCTTGTTGTTTTGTTTTTCTGCTTTTCTCTGCTTGTCATCATACTCGTATGCTTGCCGCAAAGAGAATCAACAAAGAAAGATGTTTCATCGGCCTTTTAGGAAACTCAATTTGTGTTATCACAGTAGTGGTTTCGACAAAAATTACGTAAAAACACCATGAATTGTTATTAAATAATAAATTAACTACAATAAAATAATTAATCGTTACATTTTTGCATTGCAATAATGCGTAAAATGTTTCTTATTATCTATTTAATTTTTTAACAGTCCCACGTCGTGCTCGAATCAGCCAACGACACATCTTTTGAGTTGAAAGTCTTTGTTTTGCAGCATTGCAAAAAAAAGTAGTATGCGATAAAACATTACGATCGAATGCCATGATCCAAACATTTAAACGTATCGAAATATTGTTCTATTCGAATTTGCATTCGTCGTCGAATGCCGTGATTAGCCCCCAGGTGTTCATACAATATCGAATGTATGGTATGCTGGTGGCAGACATGCCCAAGGATGCCTCTATCTCACGGTATGTCATATGGTGATCTTGTATTATCAGTTCAAGCACGGCATCTATGACCTCTGGCACAACGGCCGTTTTTGGACGACTTTCACGACCTTCATATTTGATTGAATTCATTAAACCAGTTTTTCACAGTGCTATAGAATGGTGCTTCATTGCCAAGATTTAACTCTATCGTTGCACTCTTGTCGTAATTATCCACGTCGAAAGTTGTGAAAAATGATGGCACGAAAATTGTAACGACTTACGAGTAATTCCTAATTGATTTTTTCAAGTCACTGTAAACAACACAAATAATGGTCGTACATCAAAACGTTCTGAGTACGTTTGTGCTATAAAATGTCAATGTTTCCAATGGAAATGTCAGATGGTGCCAGACAACACTTAGTATTGCCTAGGCCAGAAATATATATAGAAAATCTAGAAATGTCTCGTGTGTACATAATTTACACGAGACATTTCTAGATTTTCTATATATATTTCTGGCCTAGGCAATACTAAGTGTTGTCTGGCACCATCTGACATTTCCATTGGAAACATTGACATTTTTAAGCATAAACGTACTCGGATCGTTTTGATGTACGACGATACGATAGGGGGAAAATAAATGGACGATATTACAGTGTTACTATCCGTAAGATTATTTGGAGTTCCTTTTATGTAATCGGTTCCATATTTTGGCATTGGACATTGGAAGATAGCAACAACCGAACTGTATGAGTAGTTCTAAATTACTGATTTTATTAAAAAATATTTTACTTAAGTCTAGCTGAACATTTTCACTTAATCTAGATATATACAAGAGATAACTTAAACCATACATTAGGCAATCAATCAGAGAGTGACACGTCTTGACGAACACATGCAGTCCTAAAACTACAACTAATAAATATGTGCCCTTATCGCATTGTCGGAACGAGAGCAAGCATGAGATACCACACGAAGCATCACACAAGCGCATCATGGAAAAATTAAATCACTAGCATTTCTCGTCCACTACCCATAAATGGTTTTTTTTATTGCCCCTACAAAAATGTCTATGTATACATTTGAGATTTCCTTATCATTATCTTACCCCATGCGAATATCTCTCCAAGGGCGCCAAAGACGCCTGACTGCCGACTATACTTTTCTGTTGATTTTCACATTCTAAAAAAATGCATGTTCCATGAACACTGTTACTGATTTATCCTCACAGACTTGCCCATTATGAAAAGTATTCCTGTCCAACAAAATTCGAGTGAATTTTTTACTTTATATATTTCTTTCTAAAAACAATCCGTCCAATATTTGTCGGTTGTTGCTGTCATATAAAATCGTCATTCCCTAAAATTTCTTCTACTGGACCAAATGATTAACTTTATTACTTTCTATGAAAAAATAACTATAGTTTTGTCATTTTCTTGCCCCGGCAGACCATCGCCTTTAGCCCATTCAGTCTCATAATTAGTTTTATGTACTTTTCTCTTTATGGTCCAAGAATATTCTTTCGGCCTTTTCGCCCCCATTGTTTATTATAAAATAAATCAAAATCTAATAGGAAACAGAAGAAAACCCGGACAGAACAGAACAGACTGTGCTGGCTATTTGTTTGCTTCTTGTTTACAGGTAAATTTATTTTATGAATCTGTCCTAGTACCGGCATATGTACGAGTATGTGCAAACTAAATAATAAATGTTTGCCCTTTTGAATATGGGACAACAATTTGTCTGCAGTGTCCCGGTCGAATACATAAATAGAGGGTGGTCCAACCATAATGCACGATGTTAATTGTGACTCACACCTTAACGTCAAGCTTTTGCCCAAATTAATTTGGAATTTCTTCGTTTCAGCGTTAGACAAATTTAACCATAAAGAGGTACACCATAGAGCAGCGCGTTAAGATTGTTGAAGAGTTTTACAAAAATGGGCGTTCAAATCAAATGTAAATTCTTTAATCAGTATAATTGACCCAATGTGTCCACACAGTGGATTCGGTAACAAGCGGCCCGTATTTGCGGTATTTGGGTAATTAATAATCCATGAGTGATCGTTAAAAGCCGATGCATACACAAAGAATGGCTGTTTGGTGCGGTATAAGGGGTGGCGGTACCTCGGGCCCAACTTTTTCGAAAATGAGGTCGACTAAGCAGTTACCGTGAATGGTGTTTGCTATAGCGAGATGAAAACGGACTTCTTGTGGCCAGGAGTTGAGGATGAACGAACCTGCACGCAGAAAAAAAGTATGGTTGGGGTAACAATATTCGAAGAGCATCATACTATTGTTGGTTATATGGTTGTGGCACAACAATATTACGATCATCACAACAATAGTATTAGTATACTATGATCCCCATAACAATATTATGGTCCTAACAACAATAGAACTATTCACACACAACCATACTATGATCCCCACAACCATATTATCTAGTATTCACATTCAACCATAATATGATCCCCACAACCATATTATGATCCTCATAACCATAGTATGTTTAACGTACAACCATAGTATGATCCTCACAACCATAGTATGACTTACACACAATCATATTATGGTTCCCAAAATTTTTTGTAAAGATTGGGTTAAGTTGTTATTAAACAATAGAGAATTTTATTAAGTATTTGTTCCACCAACCATATTTATATTGTTGCTACAACCATATTTTCATTTTTAAATTTGGCAACAATACTATTGTATCATTTCAACTATATTAATATTGCCGCAATCATACTATTGTCAAAATGAAGTTCAAAAAACAATACTATGGTTGCGACGACCATACTATTATTGCAGATAACATACTATTGTTGTGGTAACATACTATTGTAGTAACCATATTTTTTCTCTGAGTGTGGAGAACCACATGTCTGAAAAAAAAAACGTTCCCCGCCACATGAATAGGACCCCCTTTTCGATTTACCTTATTTTTGATTCTCTTAAATATTTGAGATCATTGAGCGGGATATTTTTGTTTGTTTTTGAGATCTTAATATTCACTCTCTATGAGAAAAATTTGCTTTACCATAACCTAATTTGCTTTACCATAACCTAAATTTGTGAAATTTCTTACGACACATGAATAGGACCCCCATCATAATATTTTGTTTTCTTATGGAAGTGGCTGCGTGCAGTAAATTAAAATATTTTCTGTTGCAATTTAATCGATTTCAACCAAAATTAAATTAAAATGGGTCGAGGAAAATCTTTATCTAACGAGGAAAAGTTGAAAATTAAAATTTATAAAGAATCCAGGCACTCAATCCATAAAATCGCTGATAAAATTGGAAGAAGCCGAAATGCCGTGTCTACGTTTTTGCGAAATGAGTCAAGCTATGGCAAGAATATGAAAGGACGAATAAAAAGTGTGCTTTCTGCTACTGATAAGCGAGCTATACTAAGATCAGCATCAAATTCGCACGATTCATCATCACAAATTAAGGCTAAAACTAGCGATAAAGCTAGTATAAGAACGGTCCAACGCGTTATTTCTAAATAATAAGCATTTAAAGCGCCTAAAACTAAAGAAAAAACCACCCCTTAACGATGATCGCAAAAGGATACGCTTGGGGTTTTGCCGCAGTCACATGACATGGAATAACGAGTGGCATCGCGTCGTTTTCTCAAACGAAAAAAAATTTAATTTCGAGGGCCCAGATGGATTTAACTATTATTTCCATGATCTTCGCAAAGAGGAGCACCATCTGGATCGCTTACATAGCCGAGTGGGCGATGTCATGGTGTGGGGGGCCATATCCTATTATGGTACCTGCGAATTATAATTTTTGTCCACCACAAGTTGCTATAATGGCGTACTACAGCAAGATTTTCCTTACTTCAACAATCTATTCGGATACTTACAATGGACATTTCAGCACGATAATGCACCGGTTCACACTGCTCGAGTGGTGAAGGCATGGATTCGGGATCAAAATGTCAAAGTTCTTGACTGGCCTCCCTATTCGCCAGATTTGAACATTATAGAAAATGTTTGGGGATGGCTCCGCCGCAGAGTTTATGCTTCTGCTAAGCAATACAGCAACAAAGACGAACTAATTGAAGCAATTAAGGAAGCCTGGTCTACGATTTCACTTGACTACATTAAAACATTGTATGATTCGATTCCCAGTAGACTTTTCGAAGCGATCCTTGACAAAGGAGGCTCTACACAATACTGAACTTTCTTTAAAATGCATAAAATTCAAAATTACATATTTAAAACTTAATAAAATGTATAATTTTGCTTTCAAACTTTACAAAAGCTATTATTTGATGGGGGGGGGGTCCTATTCAAGTGGCGCAAAAACCGAAGCTCTGTTTTTCAGTTCTTTTAATAAAATGATTTCATATAATTTACCAGTATACTTATTAAATCCATTTATTCCCCATTCCTTTCAGAAGTAATGCAGCTGTCATACAAATATAGATTTAATTCATACCGTTGTTCTACTGAAAATATTAAGTTTTAAAAAAACCATCGTGGGGGTCCTATTCATGTGACGGGGAGTGTATAGAATTTGTTTACAAAATAAAAAAAATACAAAAATTCAAATCAAGTATGGAATTTTTACTGTTCATTCATTCATACAATTCATGTCATTTATTTTTTGAATATAATTTCCTTCACATGTTGGCAGTACCTACGCCTTAGGGTGTCCACTCTAAAGTTCTCGAGCATTTCGATCGGTATGGCGTTAGTGACAAGCGTAATGTTGGGTTCCAAAACCTGAATCTTAGGTGGTTTCTCAGCATAGACTTTGGACTTTGCATAGCCATAAAGAAAGAAGTCTAAAGGTGTGATATCACACGATCGAGGCTACGAAATGACCTATTAATTGATCCATTATTTGAGCAGCTGTATGGAAAGTGGTCACGCCTGTTGAAACTAAATGTAGTCAAGTTTACGGGATTCAATTTCAGGTAGCAATAAGGTCTAATGTCATGGCGCGATAGCGAGAAAAAATATGGACCGATTATTCCACCTGCCCATAAACCACACCAAACCATGGTTTTCGCGGTGTAAGTCTTTCCACGATGAAATCGCTAACAATACTGAAAAGAAAAAATATAATTTTTAACACAACTCACGCGTAGGCTGTCAAAAAATCCTATGCGCAGAGAAAAAATATGGTTACTATATGATCACGGCAACAACAATATGTTCTCCGCAATTAAAGTATGTTTGTCGCAACCATAGTATTGTTTATTGAATTTAATTTTGACAAAAGTATGATTGCCGCAATATTAATATTGTTGAAATGTTACAATAGTATGATTGCCAAATTAAAAAAAAAATTAACTATGGTTGCAGCAACAATATAAATATAGTTGGTGCGACAAAAGTATTGTTTTATGAGTTTTATGATAACAATAATATGATTACGGCAATCATAATGTATGAATGTAATTTTTCTTCGTTTGAATATGCTTTTTAGAACAATGTTATTGTTACGGATCTTATGCAATAATAGTACTTTTTATATGGAGTACTTTTTATAAGTATATGGAAATTTAAATTTCCCAAACAAACTGGCTTTAGCTTTGTTTAAATGAAATATTTTTGATAAAAAAATCTTTCGTTTTTTTAAACTGATTTTTTCTACTGTTAAATAAATCACTCCTTTTACTTTAAATTTGATGTATTTTTAAATAATTTTCACAATTCAATTCTATTGCTGACAACTAAACGCAATTATATTAAATAATTTTGGAGAATCATAGTATGGTTGAGGAGGATCATACTATAGTTGTAGGGATTATAGCATGGTTGCGTGTGAATCATACTATGGTTGTGAGGATCATACTATGGTTGTATGTGAAACATACTATGATTATGAGGATCATAATATGGTTGTGGGTATCATAGTATGTTTGAGTCTGAATCATACTATGGTTGTGGGGATCATAGTATGGTTATGTGTAAATCATACTTTTGTTGTAAGGATCATGGTATGGTTAGGAGAATCATAGTATGGTTGTATTTGAATCATACTATTGTTGTGAGGATCATAATATTGTTGTGCCACAACCATATACCCAACAATAGTATGATCCTCTTCGGATATTGTCGCCCCAACCATACTTTTTTTCTGCGTGTAGATTGATAACCCGTCGTAAAATGCTAAGACGATCTAGTCTTGGCCGTCCGCGTATGTGCTGAAAGCCGATACCGGTCAAACGAATAAACCTAGGACCCTGAAACTTTGCATGATTTTAGTTTATGGACATAAAATGTGTGGGTTTGTAAATGGCCGAAATCAGCCCAGGGTGAAAGACGATCCCCTTTAAAGGACTGTAGGTAATTCGGTAAAAAGTATACCTACTTTGTTTAGTATTTGTTTTACACATTTTAATGTTTTGTCGTCAGACATTGGTTAAAATGAATACAATTAGCAAGTAGGCATTAATTTCTCAATAAAGGGCATAGTTGCAGGACTTTTTGGCTCCTGTAGGTCAAAAAACGTGCCGCATGGTCAAAAATTTTGCTACTAATTCAATTATAGAGTAATCATGAAGCTTTAAGTGGGGATGAACGCATGGGCCGAAACGGCCTAAAAACGTAACATTTTGTGCGCTTTAGTAGCGCAGGGAAGGTGGAGTGTATTTAACTTCGTTTACGGGTAGCCAATAAAAAAATTGCGAAGGGCAACACCATGCATGATTGGCTCACCAAGTGGATGACATCGAGCGATCGTTGATGGACGTTTCGTCTAATTCCCGATGTAAGAGTATGGGTAGACAGATTACTTTAAGAGAAATCGACTACTGCCTGTCATACACGCAGAGAAAAAACATGGTTACTATATGGTCACGGCAATAATATGTTCTCCGCAATAAAAGTATGTTCATCGCAACCATAGTATTGTTTACTGAATTTAATTTTGACAAAAGTATGATTACCGCAATATTAATATTGTTGAAATGCAACAATATTATTATTGCCAAATTTTATAATGAAAATATGGTTGTAGCAACAATATAAATATGGTTGGTGCGACAAAAATATTGTTTGTTGGGTTTTATGTTAACAATAGTATGATTGCGGCAATCATACTGTATGATTGCAATTTTTTGTCATTTAAAAATGTTTTGTTGAACAATTTTTTTGTTACGGATCTAACGCAAAAATGGTACTTTTTATATGGAAATTAAAAATTTTCAAACTGCTTTGGGTTTGTTTAACTAAAATATTTTTAATAAAAACGCTTACGTTTTTTTAAACTGATTTTTTTCTACTGCTAAATAAATAACTTCTATTATTTGAATTTAATGCATTTTTAAATACTTTCATAATTGAAATCTGTTGTTGACAACTTAACACAATTCTATTAAATAATTTGGGGATCATAGTAGAATTGTATGTGATCATACTATGGTTGTAGGGATCATAACATGTTAACGTGTAAATCATACTATGGTTGTATGTTAAACATACTATGGTTATGGGGATCATAATATGGTTGCGGAGATCATAGTATGGTTGAATGTGAATCATACTATGGTTGTGGGGATCATAGTATGGTTACGTGTGAATCATACTATTGTTGTAAGGATCAAAATATGGTTGTGAGGATTATGGTATGGTTGTATTTGAACCATACTATTATTGTGAGAATCATACGATTGTTGTTCCACAACCATACACCCAGCAATAGTATTGTCCTCTTCGAATATTGTTATCACAGCCATACGTTTTTTTGGGTGTAGATGATAAGCGGCACTGGTAGCTTCAAAAATTATCCACACCGAATTATGTTGGTTCCACTATTAAATTGGCAAGGGTTTCAATGGTCATTAGATCCATAATGATCAAATTGTGCGAGCAAGAAAACCTACGACGAAGAAGTGCTAGGTAGTGATTGATCGTGTAGATTATCCCCACCTTGTGGTTCCACAGGACCATTTGCAAGTCGATCTGACAACTGTCTTTCAATGATTTTAGCCGAGCTTTAAAATTGTCCTCAAAAATGATGAAAAATTATGTTAATATTTGGGGAGAGAGAAAGAAAAAAGAAGTCCTCAATACCTTAACAAAAGGGAGGAATATTCCCGGTAACATCGTTATTGACCAAATCGATATTGCTTAGCTTTAGTTTTAACAAAACTGCGTCATATCCCACAAAAGCGACGAATTACTTCAAAAACAAAATGTTATGAAAAATTTGGGGTTACTCACGGCAGTCGCCGAAATCGCCCCCTGAAACTTAGGATAACATACCGGAATAATATCATACATATTGGACCAAGTCATGAAAACTTAGACCGCTTGCTTAAGAGAGTGCCAGCGAAGCCGAGGCGGTAGTTTATATATGCGGCAGCGCATAGAGAAAGGGACCTAAGGGTAAAAAAACCAATTTTCACTTTTCTTTTGATGTGGACAGCATCTGAGCATCGAATGAGACCGATCCCAAGAGTGTTCCCTCCCAGAGATATGCGCGTTTTATGAAAGTGATGATGCACCAAAGATACACGTATTTAAATCTTTAAAATGGCTCTCCTGAACAAAACTGGTTTTTACTATTAGGTCCCTTTCTATTTTGCGCGTCACATATTGTGATAGACCACGCAAAATGGCATAGTCAGATTTAATTTGATATCTTTCACCACTGTTGTTTAAATTCAATTTATTTTCCTATCTTTCTTATCTGGCCAGCCTGTACCGCGTAGGACCAGATACCTCTTTGCACCTTATTTTATAGGTGTATAGGTAGGTTATTTTGCTCGCGACAGTTCAGCATTTGTAAAACATATGCAGTCTATTATTTTGTATTTTAAAATTCAAATATATAAAAAATATTCTGATGTAGATGTGTTCGTGTGTATTGTATGCTGTGAACATGAGCACATGCACTTAAAACAAACACATGTAAATATAGTGACTGACGAGCAGTGGTGGGCATTAAAAAAGCACTATTTTTTGGAATACTAATAAGACCAATGAAACGGGGTATGTAAATTGGCACGGGATGGAATTGAAAAAATGGCACAAACAGTGGGGTTTTGTTACACTATTCAATTGAGTAGTTTTAAGCGCTTTTAAAAATTTTCAAGAAATTGAACAGGGATTAACCCGCTCAAGACCTCTTGCTTCTATATTTAAATAGAAGACAGGTTTTTAACAAAATGGCAAAGTGACATTGATTTTCGTGGCTGCACACTGCTTTTATCATGATTTCGGGTCCGTGACAGCCCTCTTCAGCAAGCTTTGCTGCAATTGTTGGAAGTAAAACCGAACTCTGTAAGGCCAGGCTCTCCCCAAACGAATGAGAACTACTGTTGTAAACCTTACTTTTCAAGTTTTCTTCACACAATTGCCCAGGAAAATACAACTCACTCAAGAAATTTAAAATAATTTAAAATGAACTAACAAACCATTTTCATTGTTTCCCATTAAGTCATGGGAAAAAACAATGACCCCATGGCTTCAGTGGGCTAAGAGAACAAAAAATATGTTGTTCATTAGAAAAACCTCAAGTGTTTTGTTTTTCAGAACGCCTCTCCGTGTTATATTGTGGCTCTGTGTGAAAGTTTAAAACATGCTACTTTTCCCAAACAAAAGTGATTTTCTTTAGGTTTTCTTCTTCCAAGTTAAAACATTCATTAACAATTCAAACAACTTCAAACCAAAAAAACGGGAAGTTAAGCAGGTACTGCCTTAAAGAAAATTTGAATTATGTTGTGCTCTTTTACTGGTCATAGCTGTTCACATTAGTAAAGTTCGCTTAAGGTTTTGTTTTTATGTAAACGGAGTACAAAAAAACTCTAAACATTTCTTGCTGCACTATAATACTTCGTATCCTTTAGAGTATGCATTATGTTCTCATACTGTGCTTTGTAAATACTTGTTCACTGGAAAACGCCAAGGCCTTGTACAAAGAAAGCCTTTTATACACTCCGCCAAAGGGTACACTAGTTCTGTTGGCAATGCTGGCAAACCGATAATGCCAGCTATGTCCAATTTATGCTAACGAGAGCTGTTAAATATTGTTCACAAGCTATTACAAGCATTTTTGTGTAAGTTTTAAGAATAAAATTTATTCGAAATGGAATTCAAACAAAATATCGTGATAGAGTTATAACTATTTGGTCGCTACCAGCTGTTGTTCATGACCTGAGTGAGTAAAATGTTTGTTATAATGATACAGGCAATATCTCATGTATTGGTTTGGAAAGAAAGTAGAGGTTCGACTTTAACAAAACCCGCGGCTAAGTGGTATTCAAATGGCCAAAAAACTGAAAGCAACTAAGCCAAGCATCCGACGCATCTTTCAAAATTAACTCGAGGTAAAGCCTTAAAAGGCACCATCTTACACTCAAGCAATGAAATGTTAGACTTGAAAATGCAAAGGAGTTATTACACTTGCACAAAAGAAGAACATTTTCCTATTGAGCAGTTTATAAACTCTCAGATTGAGCCAAACCGTCCAAAAACTATAATATTTGCGACTGGTTGTGGGGATCATAGTATGGTTGTGTGAATCATACTATTGTTGTGAGGATTCTAGTATGGTTGCTTTTGAATAATATTATTGTGGTGAGGATCATAATATTGTTGTACCACAACCGTTTACCCAACAATAGTATGATGCTCTTTGAATATTGTTATCGCAAGCAAACTTTTTTATACGTGTACTCACAGTACCCATTTTAATCATTATCCTTCCACAAAATGGTGATTTGTAAGGAAAAGTACTCAAAAAAGTGTACCTGTTGCCGAGATAAATTTAATCCATTAAAAGACAACTTCTTTCCGGGACGATTTAGCCTATTTACAAACCCAAACAGCTTATGATCATAAGCTATCATCGTGAAATATTTAAGGATCCTAGGTTTATTCGTTTGACCGCTATCGTCCTTTAAGAAACACATGGATGGACGGACATGCCTAGACCGTCTTAGATTTTTCTGAGATCAATAATATATTTTTATAGGGTCTCAGCTCAATATTTCGTAGTATTGTAAATGGAACAACAAATTTAATCCATATTTCGGTGCAGGGTATGATAATTGTACGGCCAAGCCCACTCAGCTGACCCCCAGGTCTCTGTGTACGCATCCAGTTTAAATGGCGCGTTTCCTCCACCTGGATATCGAAGCAGATCCCCCATAGATGAACAAGACTTCAAAATAAGTATATTGTTGTGACTATAAAGGGTGGTCCACCTAAAACGCTCTTTAAAACCAAAAGTTTTCAGAGAATAATCTTAGTAGTTTAAATAACGAAAGAAGGATCTATGACAATTAGGTGTAAACCAAAACAACGTCCTAATGGTCGCCAAGGCTTCGGTGGCCTACCTCTATCCAATGGTTGATATTTTCAATGACTCCGGAACAAAATGGAAGCACAATGTCGTTAATGTGCCGAATTAGCTCATGCTTTAGCTCTTAATTGTTCTTGACTTATTGACGAACAGTTTTTCTTTTAAATATCTCTAGAGAAAGAACTCCATCGATGTCAAATTAACATGGCCACGACATAAGATAACACGGCCATTGAATTTTCCGTGCAAAAGAGCCATTGTTTCGTTTCGTTGGCTGTATGGCAAGTCGCACCATTCTGTTTAAACTATATAACGTCCGCACGCAAAGAAAAAACATGGTTACTACATGGTCACGGCAATAATAATATGTTCGTCGCAACCATAGTATTGTTTACTGAATTTAATTTTGACAATAGTATGATTGCCGCAATATTAATATTCTTGAAATGTAACAATAGTATTATTACCAAATTTAAAAAATGAAAATATGGTTATAGCAACAATATAAATATGGTTGGTGCGACAAAAGTATTGTGTTTTGCGTTTTATGTTAACAAAAATATGATTACGGCAATCATATTGTATGATTGTAATTTTTCTTCATTTAAATATGCTTTTTAGAATAAATGTTATCTGACGGATCTAATGCAATAATAGTACTTTTTTTATCGAAATCAAAATTTTTTAAACGAGCTGCTTTGGCTTTGTTTAACTGAAATATTTTTAATAAAAACGCTTACGTTTATTTTAAACTATTTTTTCTACTGTGAAATAAATCACTCTTATTATTTAAAATTTAATGTATTTTTAAATAATTTTCATTATTCAAATCTATTGTTGACAATTTAGACCAATTCTAATAAATAATATTGGGGATCATAGTATCATTGTATGTGATAATACTATGGTTGTAGGGATCATAATATGGTTGCGTGTGAATCATACTATGGTTGTGAGGATCATACTATGGTTGTGAAGATCATACTATGGTTGTGAGGATCATACTATGGTTGTGTGTGAAACATACTATGGTTGTGATAATCATACTATGGTTGTGGAGATCATAGTATGGTTGAGTGTGAATCATACTATGGTTGTGGGCATCATAGTATGGTTACTATTGTTGTGAGGATCATATTATGGTTGTATTTGAATCATACTATTGTTGTGAGGATCATAATATTGTTGTTCCACAACCATATACCCAACAATAGAATTATCCTCTTCGAATATTGTCACCACAACCATACTTTTTTTCTGCGTGCCCATATCCTCAAACTTTAGTCACAAGAAATCCGTTATCATCTTGCGATAGTGAACACCATTCACGGTAACTGCTTGGCCGACCTTATTTTCGATGAATTTTCAGCTTTGCAACCATACTTCCCCCGGAGCCCAAAAGCTATGGTTTCCCGGTAAGCGACTAAAAGAGCGCTGATAGTAGCTACACCCAATTGCTAGCTACAGACGGTTTGAAAATTGCGCACACTTCACCCTGTTGTGGATTCTTTTGGTCGATTATGCAGACCAAAAAAATAACTCTAAAATAAAATAAACCCCATTTTCGTAAAAGGCTTCAACAATCTTAACGCGCTGCCCCATTGTGTACCTCTCCATAGTTAAATTTGTCAAACACTAAAATAAAGAAATGTCAAATTAAGTTGGCCAAAAAAACTTGACGTTAAGGTTTGACGTACAATTAAAGCAGTGTGCAGCCACGAAAATCAATGTCACTCTGCCATTTTGTTTAAAACTTGTCTTCTATAAAAATATAGAAGCAAGAGGTCTTGAACCGGTTATTTCTTGTTCAATCGTGCATTATGTTTGGACCACCCTTTATGTTAGGATCAAGGATATATCCCGGATTAAGAGAACAAGGACGTGTAAATTTTTGTACTTCAACGAAGAGAGAACAATAACACCTTTCCGGCGCCACCTCATATTTGACCTCCAACACAGCTACCTTTTTCATAAAATGGTCGTTTAGGCGAAATTTGAGATGCTGTAAGATTCGAACCCAGCAATATCTAGACATAATTGAGATGTCACACCACAGACGGCAATGAGGAGAATATACTTAGTAGGGACATAAATACTGTTACAACATTGAACACACCCATTTCAATAGTAGAACTGAACATACCCCGTTAATGGCATATGGGTTTTGAAAGCTTACCTCAAAAGCGTTAGTCTGTAACGGGATTTTTAAATTGTTTCAACTTTCATCATGGGGTGGCCAGATAATGAGAACCGTATCGCTGTAATTAAATTGTGAAATGAAAAAAAGCGATATTTTCAAAACCCTTTGGCCACTAGGGATTAGCCGCATGTTCGTCTACCGATGCATAAAACTGTTTGAGGAGACTGGAGTTGTAAAAGACCAACACCGGTCGGGCCGCCCACGCTCTGTTCGAACGCCGCATGTCATCAAAGCCGTAAAATCAAGAATTCACAGAAATCCGCTCCGAAAACAGAAAATCATGGCCCGTGAAATGAATATCACGCAAAAGTCCATGAGTCGAATCATTAAAAAAGACTTGGGACTTGGGGCTTTCAAACGACGTACTGGACATTTATTGACTGCACCTTAAAAAAAACTAGGATTGAAAAATGCAAACGTCTTTTGGTGAAGCACGCTGATAACTTGCACAGAAAAATTTTGTTCACCAATGAAAACAATTTTACCGTTCAGGAAAAATTTAACAAGCAGAATGATAGAGTGTATGCGCGGTCATCTAAGGAAGCATCAGAATTGATCCCAAGGGTGCAAAAGGGTCATCACCCAGCTTCAGTCATGGTTTAGTGGGCTGTCTCTTACGATGGGGTCACTGACCTGCATTTCTGCGAACAAGGAGTCAAAACATCGGCCAAAGTTTACCAAGAAACCGTTTTGGAAGCTGTTGTCAAGCCTCTTAACAATTGCCTGTTCCAAAACCAGCCATGGACTTTCCAGCAGGATTCTGCGCCGGCCCATAAGACTAAAACGTCCCAGGCCTGGCTTCGAAATAATTTGCCAGCGTTCATTTTCTCTGAAAAATGGCCCTCAGGCAGTCCAGATTTAAACCCATTGGATAACAAATTGTGGACGGTTTTAGAGGGCAAGGTTTGTCACAAAAGATACTCCAACATTAGATCTTTTAAGACTGCTTTGGTTCGAGCTGTGGCAAATTTTCCAATCGACGATGTTCGTGCAGCCAGTGCGATTGTCCCTTATAACGGACGCTCGTATTATCTACTGTAGCACTGCCCAACACTGAAATCGTTGTAAACAAAGTAGACTATCCCGTTACAGACATTCCAACCAATCATGATTTATGCCATTTCTCCAAATATTTGTGAGTTGTTTGTTGTGTTCTATGCAAAATATGGAAAACCAATTTGTGCAAAAACTAAAATCTCGAGCTGGGTAAGAAAAAATACAATAAATTAATTATTTTGTGAATATTTATAATTTTGTGTGTTTTGTTAATTAAAAATAAGTGTAATGAATTAATTTTTGGCCAAAAACCATAATAAAATGTTACGACACGAGCATATTGTGACTTTGAACGCAACGTCCCCTAAGAGGGACACTGCGGCCGTAGGACATTTGTAATGCAATGATTGAATAAAGTTTTTTTTTTCATGTACAGACTAACAGTTGCTGAAATATTGAATGAATTGGATGGTATTGACGACAATGAGTTGAGCGATGTTGAAATTTACGCGATTCCACCAATAGATGGTGCCGATACTGACCAAGATACAGATGAAAGCGATGATGAACACGAGGGAAATCTTAATCATCTCGGTCCAAAGTTGTTATCTACACAATGTGAAGTATCACACAAAGAAATTAGTGATTGGAATGACAGTGATGATGAACCGCTTTGAAAAAAAAATGCGAGTTTCATCCGTGTCCAACAGACAGACAAATACGAATTGTTGGCGCAAAGTTGAACCATCCTTTGAAATAAATACAGCATGTACCATGATTCCACCAAGTGCTCAAACTCAGTGATGTAAACTTCGACTGAATTTTTTGAAATATTTTTTTCAGAGGATATTATTAGACACTTTGTGGAGCAAACAAACTTGTATGGACTGCAAAAGAATGTTGATTTACAAGTTACATTGGAAGAGATCAAAGTATTTCTAGGAGGTATGCTAATGTCTGGATACGCCAAGTATCCCAACAAAAGATTGTATTGGTCAAACAGCTCGGACTGCCCTACACTGCTCTCCAATAGCATGAGGATGAAGAGATTTGAACAAATATTAAGAAATTTTCATGTGAATGATAACCTCAACATCGATGAAATGGATCGCCTTTACAAAATTAGGCCTCTAATAAATCACCTAAATGCGTCATATCTACGACACGGTGGGATTGAAGAAAATTTGTCAATAGATGAAAGCATGATCCCATATTATGGAAAGCATTATGCCAAACAATATATTCGTGAAAAACCCATCCGATTTGGGTTTAAAAATTGGGCGTTAAACTCAGCTAACGGGTTTATGGTACAATTTGATATATATATGGGGAAAACGGCAGAGTCTACTCCCAAAGGATTTGGTGTTGGTGGCGACAAGGTGATTGACCTCCTCTCAAAAGCTAACGTTCCATCAAATAAAGGATTCAAGGTAATATAACAAGTGCATTTTTATTTAAAAAAAATAATAATTTTACGTATTCCAGGTGTTCATAGATAACTATTTTACATCCGTAAAATTACTGCGACACTTATCTTCCATCGGAATATGTACCTCGGGAACCATTCGAGAAGGTAGAACAGAAAAATGCCCGCTCCGCTCAATCCCAACAATGAAAAAAGAAGAAAGAGGTTCAGTAGATCATCGATTTACAAGTAATGGAAATATATTGCTCACCCGATGGAAGGATAATAATGTTGTCACAATTGCCACCAATTTTGATATTCTTGAAATGGGAACATGCAAACGCTTCGTTAAAGGGCGGGGTGCTGTAAGTATTCCCCAACCAACATTGTTTCATCGATATAATATGGGCATGGGAGGAGTGGATAAAATGGATCAACTAGTTGCAGTCTACCGGTCTAGAATTAGACAAAAAAAGTGGTGGTGGCCCATATTTGCATATCTGCTTGATGCTTCAGTAGTGAATGCATGGCTGCTGATGAAGAAGTTACGTCCCAATGATCCGGCATGTGCGTCTCTTCTAAATTTTCGGCGTTATATTGCAACATCATACCTGGAATCGTATGGTACCCCAACATCAAGAGGCTTGCGCAGTAGCAATGTGACTGCAGATACTAGATATGATGGCAGAAACCACATTATTGAATACTCAGAAACTGATAAACGATGTGGATTTTGCGGCAAAAAACTAACTTTATTTGTAGCAAATGTGGCAAAGGTCTTCACCCTAAAATATGTTTTAAACAATATCATAATAAAAGTGTACCCAATGCGCAGTGTCCCTTATAAGGGACGGTCCATATCTCCAAAACTATAAGTTTTTCTGAATAAATTTATGTTAAAACCAATTAACTAGACCATTTTCATTTATAGTTGGTGTAAATAAATTACGGATAGTGCCCAGGGAACTTCGTCCACTAATGGGCTAAGGCGTGTCTAAAGGCAAAAAGGCGGACATTTCGAATAAGTAGATTCTTTTTGGATGCAATATACATCAATTAATATATTACAAAATATATTTGGTCCAAAAACATTCAGTACTTTTTATTTTACAGCATAAAACGTATGTTTTTATGTCCCTGCTAATTTTGTTTGCATTTTAGTCAAATTTCAACAAGTTCAAAATCCGGACAAGTTCAAACATTTTTAGAACTACCCAAATTAGGTTTTAATAAGGCCCGAGCTCCAATTCGCCTTTCCTTCGCAGCTGGCCCTGCAAACCAAACATAGCGACAGTCATAGCAAGTACGAAGTTGAGAGTCAGGTTGCTGGCCATTATTCATGGCATGCCTAACATGCTGTTATTTACGGGGGGGAAAAGATGCAGGTTTTTTGTTTTTCATTAAATAAAATTAAGAGCATTTTATCAACGTGCAATTTGTATAAGCACTTGGTCTATTTGACCAGCTTGTTGTTGGTTCTTTATGTGGTGATTTTCATTTTCTTTTCGTTTTTGCCATTTTCAAACGACCATTGTTGGCCTTGTTTCTATGACCCACTTCGAAGTCGTTGGTATGCCATAGAAACTAAATTAGCAAGATACAAATCGCTGCGTTATTATAAAACTAGTATTGTTAAATCAAAAAATTGCAAAAACGATAGGCAGTTTACATATCGCACTATGATAACCTATATTTTTTTGTCCTTTTAAATATAATAAAATGTTTTATTGCTGGAGCCTCATGATGCAGGAATAAGAAAATTCAAATACCATGACGGGATCAGTCGGAGCCACCAGCAAAATGTGGTGTAGGCCTTTAAAAATCACAGTTTATTATTATTTTTGTATACCCTACGCCAAAGTGTTTACTAAATTTGTCATTCCGTTTTCAACGACACGAAATATTCATGAGACCCAACAAAGGGTATATAGTTTTGATCGTCATAAAATTCTAAGACAATCTAACCATGTTCATCCGAGTTGATTCGTCATTATTTTAATTAATTAACCTAGGATCCTAAAATTTTGCATTATGATGGCTTATGGCCATAATCTGTTTGAGATTGTTAATAGGGGAATTCGGCAAAAGGGAGAAAAATTACCCTTTAAGGGACTAAAACTACCTCAGAAAATTGTTCGCAATTTTTTGAGTATTTGGCACGATCTTAATACGAGGGCTGATATATTTATTTCTGGCCTAATAATGAAAATGCAAATATTTATCCTTAGAAATGGTTTTATTGTTTTTCAAAGTATTCTCCAGCATTATTTTTATACTTTTGCATGCGCTCAAACCAATTGTCGAAGCACATTTTTCACTCCGATTGTGACACCTCCAAAACATGGTTTTTGAACGCTTCAACAGCATCTTCTGGCGACGAAAATCGTTCACCACGTATTTTTTTCTTGATGTACGGGAATAAAAAGAAGTTAGTTGGTGTTAAGTCAGGGCTGTTCGGCGGATGACACATCAATTCGATGTTTTGGCCGGTCGAAAAGGCGCTGGTTTGAGCCCATAAGTGAGAGCTCGCATAGTCATGGTGCACAATGATTCGTATTCTCTTGTTTGTTTTTCGAATTTCTCCGAAGACTTCAGGCAAACAAATTGTGGTGTACCACTCAGAATTGACCGTCCTACGTTGCTCAAGCGGAACAGTCGCCACATGACCAGTTTTGCCGAAGAAACAGGCGAACATTTCCTTCGAAGTGCTTCTTCCACGAACAACATTCGTTGGATTTGGCTCGTCTTCTAAGACCTAGACGGTCGCTTGCTGTTTTGTTTCTAGCTCATACGCATAGATCCATGATTCGTCACCTGTGACAATCTTATAAACGACTTTTGAAGCAACGCGATCGTATTTTTTCAAAATTTCTTTGCACCAATCGCCACGGATTTTTTTTTGAACGATTGTCAAATTGTGCGGGATCCAACGAGAACAAACAAACATTTTTTACGGCCAGGTGTTAATGCAACATCGAATTTATGCTGGTGGAAGAAATGCCCAAGAATGCCTTTATCTCACGGTATGTCACATGACGATCTTGCATTATCTGTTCACGCACGGCATCAATGTTCTCTGGCACAACGGCCGTTTTTGGACGACCTTCGTCTTTGCTAATATAGCAACCATGAAATGGAATTGCATTCACTTCGAGTCACTGTGTGGTGTGCAGTTTCTTCACGCTGCATTGTCGGGCCATACTTCTTGAAGAAAACGGTCAAACCGTTACGGTAACTAGATACCGTTACTTGTGCGTGTGAGAGTTTTTTTTATCCAGAATTACGCCTAATGAGAATTTCGTTCAACTTTGTGTAGTTTCAGCCACAGCTCCTCACATATCCCGGCCTGTTATACCAGAATTGCGACGAAAAATTCCCAATAGGCTACTATCCAGAAACTTCACCTTCCGGTGGCCCCTCAGCTCGCCTGACCTTACTGCACCTGACTTTGTCTTATGGGGTCATTGCAAACAGGAAGTCTATAAAACAAAACCAACAAATCAATTCATTCGAGAAACAATTGTAGCTATTCCTGTCCCAACTCTAGAAGCAGTACTAAACAACTTTCTGGTAAGATGCCGCACATGCATCAAGCAGCGAGGGTGGGTCATTTAAATTCCATTATTTTTAAAACTAATTAAGCTACATTTAATCAAATATAATGTGCTGTGACATGAATAAAAGAAAAATGAATTCCATACACTGAAAATAGTTATTTAAGTTTCTTAATGTAACAATATTCATTAGCCACCCTGTATCCTTATAATGCCTATCTTCGTTTCACGAAGATATAATACAGACTTTGAAAATAACCAACAGTTATTATTCAAGTAAAAAAATAATTTTATAACAATTATTTGATATACAAAAAATGCGTGCCATATAGATCTCATATCGAAGAAGTAGCTAAATTTTACTCACCCACTATTTATGTCGTATATTTATTTAGAGATCACATAAGGACTTACCTAAAATAAAGAAAAATAGATTACAATTTGGAATAGTAAAAAATAATATTTTAGTATGTAAAACTGTTAGGTACGGTCGTCTAAAACTCAAAAACCGCTTGAATGATTCACGCCAAACTTGGACAATTTGCTAGCTTTGTCTGTTGGTAGGTTCCTCGAAAAGTTAAAAGAAGGCGGTGTCCTTAAGATATTTACATTTTTCGAATTTACGGTGCGATTTGACAAAATAAATTCTTTAAATTTTTTGACGAAAATGAATACCTGCTCAGCGGCAGTGGACTTAAGAAATTTACAAAAGAAATAGTAATAAACTAAAAATAGGATAGCAATGACTTTTTAAGTGTAAAGCGCTTCTATAAACTCCACTATAGAAAAAGTATTGAGCTTGTCATTCCGTTTGCAACTCCTCGAAATACTGACCGAAGACCCCGTAACGTATGTATATCGCCCATGCGGTCACATGATATTTACAATTACGATTTCTTAATGCCCAAGAAGTGTGATGAAGTTCGTACACACTGGCATAGGTTGGGTTAGGTTAGGTGAGGTTAGGTGAGGTGAGGTGAGGTGAGGTTAGGTTAGGTTAGGTGAGGTTAGGTTAGGTAAGTTAGGTAAGGTGAGGTTAGGTTAGGTTAGGTTAGGTTAGGTTAGGTTAGGTTAGGTTAGGTTAGGTGAGGTGAGGTTAGGTTAGGTTAGGTTAGGTTAGGTTAGGTTAGGTTAGGTTAGGTTAGGTTAGGTTAGGTTAGGTTAGGTTAGGTTAGGTTAGGTTAGGTTAGGTTAGGTTAGGTTAGGTTAGGTTAGGTTAGGTTAGGTTAGGTTAGGTTAGGTTAGGTTAGGTTAGGTTAGGTTAGGTTAGGTTAGGTTAGGTTAGGTTAGGTTAGGTTAGGTTAGGTTAGGTTAGGTTAGGTTAGGTTAGGTTAGGTTAGGTTAGGTTAGGTTAGGTTAGGTTAGGTTAGGTTAGGTTAGGTTAGGTTAGGTTAGGTTAGGTTAGGTTAGGTTAGGTTAGGTTAGGTTAGGTTAGGTTAGGTTAGGTTAGGTTAGGTTAGGTTAGGTTAGGTTAGGTTAGGTTAGGTTAGGTTAGGTTGGGTTGGGTTGGGTTGGGTTGGGTTGGGTTGGGTTGGGTTGGGTTGGGTTGGGTTGGGTTGGGTTGGGTTAGGTTAAGTTAAGTTAAGTTAAGTTAAGTTAAGTTAAGTTAAGTTAAGTTAAGTTAAGTTAAGTTAAGTTAAGTTAAGTTAAGTTAAGTTAAGTTAAGTTAAGTTAAGTTAGGTTAGGTTAGGTTAGGTTAGGTTAGGTTAGGTTAGGTTAGGTTAGGTTAAGTTAAGTTAGGTTAGGTTAGGTTAGGTTAGGTTAGGTTAGGTTAGGTTAGGTTAGGTTAGGTTAGGTTAGGTTAGGTTAGGTTAGGTTAGGTTAGGTTAGGTTAGGTTAGGTTAGGTTAGGTTAGGTTAGGTTAGGTTAGGTCTGGTTAGGTTAGGTTAGGTGAGGTTAGTTTAGGTTAGGTAAGTTTGGGTTGGGTTGTGTTAGGATAGGTTAGGTTGAAAGGGTGTCTCACCAAGAAGAAATGACGAGTTCACTTGGGGGTCCATTGTGGAATCTTGATGAAAGAGATGACGACAGAGAGAAGGAGAGTGAAGAGTTATATGAACAAGAGAGGGTGTATATTTATAAGACAGATGTGTGGCAGTTATCCAAGTTTTATGTTTGTTATCCGTAATGTTTTATCTACTGTTTCGAATACGTTAGGTTAGGTTGAAAGGGTGTTTCGCCAAGAATAAATGACGAATTCACTCGAAGGCCCATTGTGGAACTTTGATGAAAGAGAGAACAAGAGAGAGGGGGAAAGAATTGTGGCAGTTATTCAAGTTCTATGTTGGTTATCCGCTATGGTTTATTATTTGGTTAGAGTAGTTCGGAACTATCCTGACATTTCAGCAAATTTTAAACTGATTTGGGAAGTACAAAATGCATTTCGTGCACTTCTTGATTTTTTTGGTCAGCATAATCGAGCAAATGTGCCCTTAGTAGATTCGTTAGCAAGTAGCATTTATTTAGGCTAATAAGAGTCCACAAGTTACTGTTGAAAAGCCGATGGATTCACAAAGAGAGGCTGTTTGGTGCGGTAGTGGCTGGCGGCGCCATCGGACCGTATTTCTACGAAAATGAGATCGGCCAAGCCGTTACTGAGAATGGTGTTCGCTATCGCTAGATAATAACGGACTTCTTGTGGCCAGAAAATGAGGATATGGACATGGGCGATATGTGGTTCCAACAGGATGTTGCCACACAGCCAACGAAACATTGGCTCTTTTGGGCGAGAATCAATGGCCGTGTTATCTCACGTCATGGCGTGAGATGGCAGCGCCATCGGACCGTATTTTTACAAAAATGAGATCGGCCAAACCGTTACTGAGAATGGTGTTCGCTATCGCTAGATAATAACGGACTTTTTGTGGCCAGAAAATGAGGATATGGACATGGGCGATATGTGGTTCCAACAGGATGTTGCCACACAGCCAACGAAACATTGGCTCTTTTGGGCGAGAATCAATGGCCGTGTTATCTCACGTCATGGCGTTGTTAATTGGCCGCCACGATCATGTGATTTGACACCGTCGGACTTCTTTTTTTTGGGAATATTTAAAAGAAAACGTGTACATCAATAAGCCTAGAAAAATGTAAGAGCTAAAGGATGAGATAATTGGGCACATTAACGACATTGAATCTCCATTATGTCTCAGAGTCATTGAAAATATGGACCATCGAATGTAGGTATGCCACCGAAGCCGATATTTTGTCATAGATCCTTCTATCATAATAAAAACATATTAAGATAATTCTTTGAAAACCTTAAGTTTTATATTCAATTAACATCGTGCTTTTTAGTTGGACCACCCTTTAAACATAGTAATTTTCACAGCAAATCAAATAGATATTTATGTTTGCCACAATGAGTGCTATAAAGTTATTATTCCACTGGCTTGGATATAAACAAATAAAAATAAATTGATAAACTGCTCAAATCAAATATCAAAGTACAATTTTTAATACACAAATAAAAAAAATATGAAACGAAACGAAAGAAATACAAAACAAACAATTCGAATGAAACTGAAGCAGAGATTTCAACATGGCAACTGTAAGTTGGGGGGAGGGAAACGACTTTGAAATCTTAGAGATTTCAAAGGACGCACTGGCATTACACAGGCGGCAGAGCATATTTCATGGACGATTTTGTATTTGGGATATTTTAGCTTCACACACACTCACTAACACACACAGACACACTCAAACAAATAAGATCGTAATGAAATTGTAATAAATAAATAAGCAATGCAGCATCAAACGCTCTGCGAATAGATGGCATGCGGTGGAAAGAATGTTTAAATATTTATTGCCAACATTGATAGGAGATTGTTCTAGAGCATTGGGCTCCTCCATAGCTGGGCGTGCCTACGCAAGGAGGACATCATCAACCGACATCATAATTTTACAATAAAACCCGTTGACTCGTCCTTCCCGCCTGGGAGGGAGTTGAGTAGAAAACGACTGGGATCCACTTTGAAATTATCATAAAGCACAAGGCAAATAAGTATAACTCGTACAATAACTAAAGTACACAATACATTCTTGTACGAGTACATAAAAAACACGATAGATATGCTTGTAACAAATTCCTGGAATTGCTAGAAATTGAAACAAAGCGTCTTTAAATGGAAAACAAATACAAAAGTAAACGTTATGCACTGAAGCGGAAAATCTGTTGTAAGTGCCAAGCAAATAGAACATTCAAATGCTATCATTTCAGATGATGTTTGCGGTAGGGCGCAAAAGTATTTATGAGAATTTCTTCAAAGGAGGATATCCTGGCAGGAACCTAATCGCTTAAAAAATTAAACGAAGACAGAGTGGACCATATTCAATTCTCTTTTTAAAAATTTGTGGTTTAATTTCGTGTTAGTTTATTCGACCTGTTCTTAACAAACTCTTAATTTTTTATTTCTATTCAAGGATAAGGTCAGCTTGAATAGAAACAAAAAATAAAGAGTTTGTGTTTTGCTTTAAATCGTTGGTCTAGCCAGAATTAGACTGTGTTTCTTTTGAACATTTCATTGAAAATAAATCTGAGAGTTGTTCAAAAGGTCAAAAGGCAAAAAGGCCAATACCTACGTAAATCCCTTAACATCACATAGAGCAACTAACGGGGAACTTCTCTCGAATCAGTGAGCTGTGCGCTTTACAATTTTTATACTCACTGACCGGGACCTACAGTTTAAAGCCGGCTCCGAACGGCTATGCTTTTTTCTAGAGAAGTTTTTACAAGGCTGTGGAGATAAATCCCCTTCTCGTAAAAGTCGCCAGCAATTACGAGGTGGAAATCCGCCGTTGAAAATTTTTCGATGGTCTGACCGGGGTTGAACCCAGGTCTGTCGGCGTGGTAGGCGCGCATCTTTACCCACTACACCACGGCGGCCCACAAAAAAAGGCCAATATAATGGAGAAATAAGGGAAAATTCGTAAAGATGGAAATTTAGAAAATAATTTCGAGGATAGAACTGATAACGTCTTCGTATAGAAGGTTTAAGATAGAAAGGGGCTCTTTGTTAACTAACAATTATCGTTAGTGAGCTAATCGACTTTTTGCTGCAAAAATATAAAAAGTCGTGATCGACTTGCGTTTCTAATTTTAAGCGATAAATTGATTTTTACAAATGTTAAAACCTTGCACAGAGCATTACAAGTAAGTTCACCCTAAAAAGGGTGAAGCCAATAATCCTGCGAATTATCGGCCAATTGCGATTTGCTCTGCGCTCTCCAAGGTAATGGAGAGCATGGTAAACCACCATCTTGTGAGGTATTTAGAGACCAACGACTTGCTAAGTGATCGACAGTATGGCTTCCGTAGAAACCGCTCTAAGGGAGACCTGTTGGCGTTCTTGTCGGAGCGTTGGAGTCGGTCTATCCACCAGTTTGGTGAGAGTAAGTTCGTGGCTCTAGATATCTCCAAGGCCTTAGATAGAGTCTGGCACGGTGCACTCATATCAAAGCTGATCGCTTTTGGTGTCGGTAATACGTTTGCTCGGTTTATATCAAGCTTTCTTAGAGATCGCACTATTAGAGTTGTTGTAGATGGGTTCTCATCCAACACACATAGGCTGACCGCAGGTGTACCACAGGGCTCTGTCCTTTCTCCCTCTTTATTTCTTATTTTCATTGACGATCTATTGGGTCAGACCGTGAATCCAATCTACTCTTTCGCAGATGATTGTAACCTCTGTCATTCATATATATTCGACCGTAGGCCGAGCCTTCAATATATTGAAGACAAAAGGCGATTTACGGATGAGACACTTGGCCGGGATCTACTGGCCATTTCCGAATGGGGTCGAGTGAATAGAGTAGATTTTAATGCACGTAAGACACAGTGCTGCTTGTTGTCTCACAAGAGATTCGCTGACCCAACAATATCGTCAATTTCTCTCGATGGTACGGATATTGAACAATCAGAAGCTCTCGATATTCTGGGCATGAAAATACAATGTGACGCTCGTTGGCCGAGACATGTATTCGAAGTGTCGAAAGAAGCACTCAAGTGCATAGGCTTTTTAAAGCGGTGCAAGAAATATTTCACTCCTTCTGATCTTTTCAATATCTATACAACTTACATCAGGCCGAAGATGAAATACAACTCCCATATATGGGCAGGTGCTCCAAAATCAATCCAACTCTATTGTTTCCCTTGAGCATCGTCGGAATGTGGGTTGCGTGACGCTGTTCTATCGTTACTTTCATGGTGTGTGTTCATCAGACATCCGTCGCCTTATTCCTGACGTGAGGATGTTCGGCAGGGATACGCGACTTTCTAGGAATTCACACCCGTTTGTTATCGATTGGCCAGTTGACCGCACTATACACTACAGATCAAATTCGTTTTTCGCTCGTACAGTCCGTATGTGGAATCGACTTCCGGCAAATGTATTTCCCACAAATTGCGACATCCAAAAGTTCAAGGCAGAAGTTCCCTCTTTCCCCCCTCCAATCCATTAATTTCCACTCGCCAACGCAATGCACCGCATGTATAGGGGACATCCCATGAGTGTTGGTTATTTAAAAAAAAAAATGCTTGTTAAAGATTAGGCCATTTAAAATTTTAAATTTAAACTCTCGATTACTTTGATTTTGAAAAGTAGAATAACATAATTTTAATTTATATTTTCAGGTTCGTGTTTCATCTCGGTGGCTATGTCACTACACGCCGCGACTTTTGAGAGGCCAACACATCCACAGCGAGTAACTGCTTGGTGTAGATTTTGGGCTGGCGGCATTATTGGGCCTTTTTTCTTCGCATATGAGCAAGGAGCCGCCGCACAGTGGGGCAGGATCCCGAATAATAGAGAATAATTGAAAAAATGAAAATTTGTTTTTTTTATTCGATTATACAGGGTGTCCATCGAGAAGGTATACTACTTTGTTTGTTTATAATTTTTGATTAAATGAAAGATAATGGATTTTATATTGATAAATGTTTTATTTAATGTCGGCAATTATGTATGGAATACAATATCAGAGCCATTTTGAGCACATTTTTTATTACATTTCATTAATTTCATGGTTTCTGGTTTGTTTGCATAAAACTTGCTTTTCAGATATCCCCACAAAACATAGTCCGATATCCCCACAAAAAGAAGTCCAAATCAGGCGACCGTGGAGGTCAATCAATATCACCATTTCTTCAAATAACTTGTGGCGGAAAGAAATCAGGCGACCGTGGAGGTCAATCAACATCACCATTTCTTGAAATAACTTGTGGTGGAAAGAGGTCTAGCAGTAATTCCATTCTGATCCTGGCTGTATGCGATGTGGCACCATCTTGTTGATCAAGCCCAAAGCATGCAGTTCTGGCATTAAAAAGTTTTCAATCATATCACGATACCGCTTCCCATTTATAGAAGTAAGGTCCCATGATTCCTCCTGACCAAATTTCACACCAGACTGTCACTTTTAATGGATGAAAGGTGACTGATGAATAATTTGAGGGTTTTCCATTGCCCAGATCAGACTATTACTTAGTAGGGACATAAAAGCTGTTACAACATTGAACACACCCATTTCAATAGTAGAACTGAACATACCCCTTTAATGTCATATGGGTTTTGAAACCTAACCTCAATAGCGTTAGACTGTAACGGGATTTTAAAATTGTTTCAACTTCCAGCATGGAGTGGTCAGATAATGAGAACCGTATCGCAGTAATAGCGCTTTTCAAGTTTGAAATGAAAAAAGCGATATTTTCAAAACGCTCCGGCCACTAGGGATTAGCCGCATGTTCGTCTACTGATGCATAAAACTGTTTGAGGAGACTGGAGATCTAATAGACCGCCACCGGTCATCAAGAATTCACAGAAATCCGCTCCGAAAAAAGAAAATCATAGCCCGTGAGAAGAATTTCACGCAAAAGTCCATGAGTAGAATCATTAAAAAAGACTTGGGACTTGGGGTTTCAAACGACGTACCGGACTGCAGCTTTAAAAAAAAATAGGATTGAAAAATGCAAACGTCTTTTGGTGAACGCTGATTACTTGAACAGAAAAATTTTGTTCACCGATGAAAAAAATTTTACCATTCAGGAAAAATTTAAGAAGCAAAATGATAGAGTGTACGCGCGGTCATCTAAGTAAGCATCTGAACTGATCCCAAGGGTGGAAAATGGCTTCAGTCAGGGTTTGGTGGGGTGTCTCTTACGATGGGGTCCCGACCTGCATTTCTGCGAACAAGAAGTCAAAACATTGGCCAAAGTTTACCAAGAAACCGTGTTGGTAGCTGTTATGAAGTCTCTTAACAATTCCCTGTTCCAAAACCAGCCATAAACTTTCTAGCAGGATTCTGCGCCGGCGCCGTCCCAGGCCTGGCTTCGAAACAATTTGCCAGCGTTCATTTCCTCTGAAGAATCGCCCTCAGGCAGTCCAGATTTGAACCCATTGGATTACAAATTGTGGACGGTTTTAGAGGACAAGGTTTGTCACAAAAGATACCCCAACATTGGATCTCTTACGACTGCTTTGTTTCGAGCTGTGGCCAATTTTCCAATGGACGAGGTTCGTGCAGCTATTGACGATTGGCCAGTGCGACTTAAGGCGTGTGTAAAGGCAAAAGGCGGATATTTCGAATAAGTAGACTCTTTTTGGATACAATATACATCAATAAATATATTAAAAAATATTTGGTCCAAAAACATTCAGTACTCTTTATTTTACAGCATAAAACGTGTGTAACAGTATTTATGTCCCTACTAAGTATGTTTATTCACATACATTTCGGCGTCGAATTGAGGTTGATGGACTGTCTTGAACACTTTCTTGAGCAGCAGTAATGCTTTCATCCGATCTTGCAGTACGTTGTGCTCCATGCTTGGGCCTATTAGCGAAGTCATTCACTACACGATAAATAGTGGGTTTTGTTGGCACGTTATTTCTCCCAAAAAGTTCACGTTACTTTCTCATTATCACAGTAATCGATGATTTATTTTGAAAAATGTTTTTATGCGTTTTAGATTAAGCTACTTTTTCATTTAGACCTTAAAAAGTCTGGCCGTTTTCATGAAATCCGTAGGATAATCGCCAAATCACGAAAATATAAGTCGCCAAAAATCATTGATCCCGCCATAACCTTACAACCCTGCGTCGCCCTCCAGAAAAACTGTCTTAGTAATCGATGTCTTAGTAATCGATGATTAATTTTAAAAAAAAGTTTTTATGCGTTTTAGATTAAGCTACTTTTTCATTAAGAACTTAATAAGATAAGTCTAGCCGTTTTCATAAAATCCGCCGGATAATCGCCAAATCACGAAAATAAAAGTCGTCAAAATTTTTTGATCCCATCATATATGGCGAGAAAAAGCCGAACCTTACAATCCTGCGTCGCCCTCCAGAAAAACTGTCTTAGTAAAAATCAAAAACAAAAGAGAAAGGAAAAAAACAAAACTCGTCATTTTAAAGGCACCTCATGAAAAGTAAAACCCCACCCATAGAGGTAAACAAGTAAAAATTCCGACTTACAGAGTCCGACAAAATATCAGGTCCTACTTAAAGAGGTTCCAACTTCTGCTTAAAGAGTTTTTTTTTGTTTGAAGTGTGCACACGCAGAGAAAAAACATGGTTACTACATGGTCACGGCAACAATAATATGTTTTCCGCAATAAAAGTATGTTCATTGCAACCATAACATTGTTAACTGAATTTATTTTTGACAATAGTATAATTGCTGCAATATTAATATTGTTGAAATGTAACAAAAGTATTATTGTCAAATTTAAAAATGAAAATATGGTTATAGCAACAATATTATTATGGTTGGCGAGACAAAAGTATTTTGTTTGGCGTTTTATGTTAACAATAGTATGATTACGGCAATCATGCTGTATGATTGTAATTTTTCTTCATTTAAATATACTTTAAAGAACAAATGTTATTGGTAGGGATCTAATGCAATAATAGTACTTTTTTTATCGAAATTAAAATTTTTTAAACAAGCTGCTTTGGCTTTGTTTAACCGAAATATTTTTAGCAAAAACGCTTACGTTTATTCAAACTTACTTTTTCTACTTTGAAATAAATCACTCCTATTATTTTGAATTTAATGCATTTTTGAATAATTTTCATAAATTAAATCTATTTGTGACAACTTAAACCAATTCTAATAAATAATATTGGGAATCAAATCTATTGTCGACAACTTAAACAAATTCTAATAAATTATATTGGGGATCATACTATAATTGTGTGTGATAATACTATGGTTGTAGGGATCATAACATGGTTGTAGAGATCATAACATGGTTGCATGTGAATCATACTATGGTTGTGAGGAGCATACTATGGTTGTATATGAAACACTATGGTTGCGAGGATCATACTATGGTTGTGGAGATCAAAGTATGGTTGAGTGTGAATAATACTGTGGTTGTATGGTTATGTGTAAATCATACTATTGTTGTGAGGATCATAGTATGGTTGTATTTGAACTGTACTATTGTTGTGAGGATCATAATATTGGTGTACCACAACCATATACCCAACAATAGTATTATCCTCTTCGAATATTGTCACCACAACCATACTTTTTTTCTGCGTGCAGGGACCGCCAAAACTGTGTCACTTAGAAAGGATTTTCACTTATCCAGGTTCGACTCTATTAACTTAATTTGTAAAATTCACAAGGATTAGTTTCATTCTACTTGACTGAAAAAAGGGTTGAGATTAATTTATTGCAAATAACAATACCCCACCGACCCGGCCGAAATTACAATAGACCACTTGCTATTATCTTCAAAAATTTTAAATAAAAAGAGTTGCAACAAAAATTAGAGGATTAAAATTGATGTTCAAATTGGATTCGTTTCTGAATGTGTCAGTATCTGGAAAACATTTCATTTAAATTAAATGCAAAACATTCACAAATTGTTGTCAATTGCAAAAGTTGTCATGCTACAAGAGTTTCCGTTTCCTTGGTCTCTCCTATTTGCTGCTGCATGAATGGGAACAAACGCATCGAAAGTATAAATGCAAAACTGACAAGCAAAAAGGATAGCAAAGACAAAAAAAGAAGATGGTAAAAGAGTGTAGGGGGGTTATAAAAAATAAATAAACTAAATTGCAAAATTGTATTGCAAGTTAAAGTTTGTCATTAAAAACAACTGAAAGAAACGAAACGAATGGCATCAACAGCAGCACGCACTGTCAAGGAAAGCTAAAGTTACTCCAATCATTGGGATGCTTGCTAGTGAATTGCAACGTAGGACTAGTGATAACTTTTAGGCATGATTTTCTAGCCAAAGGTATCAGAGAATATATTTAAAAAACCTAAAGATACTTTTGCATTTGAGTTGCGAAGTCATTTTGAACATTGTATTGATTTATTGGTTTTTGAATTTTCACCATACCATCGCATGTGTTGCCATAATGAAAAAGAATAAGTTTTCAACATTTTTATAGCACCCTACATTTAAAGGAATACACGCTCAGTGTGGCATCACCTTTGCAACATATCAAGCCATATATTTTGGATCACTTTAAACCGCTAATATGATAAAGACAACAATTTTCATGATTACCTGTATAGAATATATACATTTATGGATAGTCCAAGTAGAAAACAAGTGGACAAATTATGTTCGGGCATAACCTCCATCATAAATTAGGGTCCAATGCACATGAATTTTAAATTTTTAAGTCGTTCCGTCTTCTATAACTGAAGCACACCGATTTTATTAAAATCTTGAAATGGTCGTTTGTGTAGAAGATACTAGAATGGGGCGTGCCCATCCACTCTTTTCATACGCTCGTAAAACTCATTTATAACACTGTTCGACAGTAAATTTGACACATAAACCAAACTGCATAGTTTAAAAAAATGCACCATTCGAAGTAAAATTGCGTTTTCGGCTCATTCCGTAATCCAGTGACCTTTTTACAGGACCTCAAACTTTGAAATAATAATTTTTCTAGCGATATAATTTATTGAAAAAATTGGGGTTTTGTCACATCACTTCGAAAAATTTTTGACTAACCATAAGAGCTAAACATTTTTCTCCATGAAGAAAGGATATTACCCTAATATTTCTCCCTTTACTAGTCATCACCAATGGTTATGCCGTATTCCTCAACCGCTTCTTCACATGAAAAATGTTTTATACATATTTTTTAATAAGAACATAAAAATAAGAACATGCGGTTCGGAAAGATCTTAGCCTATCAATGAAAGAGAATAGTTAGTTTTTCAAAAATATTTTTATCTTTCAATACAATCTCCTGAAACTTCAATACACTTAGTCCAACGCTTATCTAGCAATTCTATCCCTTGATTAAAATATTTTTCCTCAAGGTCTTCAAAATAGTGGTTTACAACTGTAATTGCATCTTCATTTGAGGTAAAACGCTTGCCAGCAAGGAATTTTTTTAGATTTGGTAACAGGTAAAAGTCACTGGGAGCTAAATCAGGAGAATAAGGTGGGTGGTCAAGCAACTCGTACTTTAATTCGTTGATTTTAGCCATTGTTAAAACAATCTTGTGCGCTGGTGCGTTGTCTTGATGAAAAATTATTTTTTTGTGTTGTAAGCCAGGACGCTTTTCTCGAATTTGTACATTTAATTGATCTAAAAGGTTGCAAGCAATAGTACTCTGAATTTATTGTTTTACCCTTTAGCAGATAGTCAATCAATAAAATACCTTTGAAGTCCCAAAAAACCGTTGCCATAACCTTACCAGCCGATTGAATTGTTTTTGCCTTCTTTGGGGCACTTCCTCCAGCTTCAGTCCATTGTTTGGATTGTTCTTTTGTCTCTGGAGTATAGTGGTGGATCCATGTCTCATCAACAGTTATGAAACGACGCTTAAAATCCATTTTATTTCGCTGAAAACGACCCAAACAAGCTTGAGAAATGTTCATTCTTATGCGTTTTTGGTCGACTGTTAACAAGTCCGGCACCCATCTTGCAGAAAGCTTTTTCATCTGTAGTTCTTCATGCTAAATTAAATGGACTCGATCATTTGAGATGCCCATGATATTAGCTATTTCACGCACTTTTATTCGTCGATCATTTAATACCATATCATGCACTTTGGCTACAATTTCTGTTGTTGTTGCTGTTTTTGGACGTCCACTACGTGGTTCATCTTCGATGCTTGTACGACCACGTTTAAATTCAGCAACCCAATTTTTTACTGTTGCATATGAAGGAGCACTTTCACCTAACACATTCACCATATCATTATGAATTTCTTGTCCCGATAAACCTTTTTTATGTAAATATTTAATGACACCACGCATTTCTAATTTTTCCATTGTAAAAAAATCGCGGATGCGTCTTTTGTGAACACCTGTTTCTATATGAAGGAGTTGCCAGATCGAAACATGTGTTCATAGCAGAGATGGAAGTTTCCAAAACACTTAACTTTTTTCTGCTTATGCCGCGCTTTTTGTGATAGGCTAAAAAGTTTCCGAACCGCCCTCGTTATACTTATAATAGTATGGAGTTGGCAATACAAGCCAGTTTTTTGCATTAGTAGACAAGTTTTGGGTTCAAATCTGCTCTAAAACAGGGTCATTTGTGTGGGAGTTACATAAAAAGGCATGAATAGGAACTCCATCTTTTGTCAAAAAGTTTAACTTAATTCTCTATTTTTTAGAACTTAGGTCGTATCGTACGAAGAGCAAACAAGTAAGTAAGTGCTATAGTCGGGCGTGGCCGATTCTATGATACCCGCACCACTATAAATGTGATTAAGTCTCCTGTTAATCGAAAGCACTCGTCGCTATTTCTATCTGTATCTATCACGCAAGCACTAAGCCTTTATACCCCATACCACTATGTGGTGAGGGTATAACAATTATAGTTGGTCCACATTTTCATACCTTGTTTTCGGACCCTGTGCCCTCCCACGGACGAGATAAATCATTTGGCTTGACATATTTAAAGTCCTGAGGCAATTCCCTGTCATTTGAGGGGTCACACTAAAATCCGGGTAAACCGAAACTTTTGGACCCTCCTAATGGACCCTGGGGCCCAAACAGGTCGAATTTTCTGTATTTAAAATTGTAAGATAATTTCCTTTCATTTAAGGGGTCACACTTATATTTAAAATCATGGGTCCATTTTTTGGGTTCTGAAGGCCCCGTAGGTCCGAGAGGCGGGTCCAACTATTTTTTTTACATTTTGTGGTCAGTTCTACATCGAATGGCATATTTTTTTAATTTGTTGACCAATACACGCGACATCAACTGGATTTGATTTCCTTTGTATGGGGGGTCTATCAGAAAGTGCTCCGATTTGGACCAAATTCAATAGCGTCCGTCCTTGTCCCAATATATTACCACATGCCAAGTTTCATCAAGATCGGTGCATAAATGCGACCTGTACTTTGATTACAAGAATAGATGGACATCTTTACATCCAGCCAGCCAGCCGCCCAGCCAGCCAGACAGACATGGCTAGATCGACTCAAAATGTAATTCTGAGCAACTTTCTCTCTGGTCCCGGTATTCTAACTCGATTCCTTCGATGTGTTACAAACGCAAGCACTAAGCCATTATACCCCATACCACTATGTGGTGCGGGTATAAAAATATATTACAAGAGTACCACAAGTGGGCGGAAAAAATTTGCATCGGAGGTACCACACTGTGGCGTGTCAAACACTTTTTCCGTATAATAGTCCAAAGTTGTTATTCGAATGTTTCGGTCTTCACAATTTAATCGAATTTCACGCAATGTGGATTACAATCTGTACTGAACAATAGTCATTCGTGTGGGAGGTACCGGAAGAGGCTTGGCTAGAAGCCCAATTATTTGACACTGAGTTTAGCTTATAAGTCCGTCATTTTGTATTTAGATTGTAGGAACAGGTTAGATCGTAGGGAACAGGAAGATTTCAAGAGCTCCAAAAGTAGGCGTTATCGTATTTGTGTGGCAGCTGCCCGAAGAGGTGTGTCAATATGGTCCATCTTCAATTCCTTACACAGTTTAAAAACGACCGCAAACCAGCCGCACGGAACTCAATTAACTTAAAATGTTATGTTATGGAATTTGGTCAAAACATAAGTACTTAGTAGGGACATAAATACAGTAACACACCTTTTATGCTGTAAAATAAAAACTACTGAATGTTTTGGACCAAATATTTTTAATATATTTATTGATGTACCTAGTAGGGTCATAAACACTGTTACAACATTGAACACACCCATTTCAATACCCCGTTAATGTCATACGAGTTTTGAAAGCTAACCTCAATAGCGTTAGTCTGTAACGGCATTTTAAAATTGTTTCAACTTCCAGCATGGAGTGGTCAGATAATGAGAACCGTATCGCTGTAAAAGCGCATTTCAAGTATGGAATGAAAAAAAGCGATATTTTCAAAACGCTCCGGCCACTAGGGCTTAGCCGCTTGTTCGTCTACCGATGCATAAAACTGTTTGAGGAGACTGGAGATGTAAAAGACGCCACCGGTCGGGCCGACCACGCTCTGTTCGAACACCGCTTGTCATCAAAGCCGTTAAATCAAGAATTCACAGAAATCCGCTCGGAAAACAGAAATTCTTGGCCCGTGAGATGAATATCACGCAAAAGTCCATGAGTCGAATCATAAAAAAAAGACTTGAGACTTGGGGGCTTTCAAACGACGTACCGGACATTTATTGACTGCAGCTTTAAAAAAATAGGATTGAAAAATGCAAACGTCTTTTGGTGATAACTTGCACAGAAATAACTTGCACAGAAAAATGTTGTTCACCGATGAACAAATTTTTACCGCTGATTCAACTAAATTCGTTTAGTCGCAATCGTGATTTAAACAGACACACAGACGGAGAGATCGACGGGCACGTGCCTTATCCTCTATGAATTTTATGTCGATCAATAATATATAAACGCTATGGGGTTTCCGATTTATAATGGGCGATCCATTTAGAGCTATTTTTCAATACGACTTTTTGATAGATTACGCGTGAGTTGTGTTAAACTGTATTCTTCTTTTCAGTATTGTTTGCCATTTCATCATGAAAAGACTTAAACCGCGAAAACCACGGTTTTCGAGCATTTCGCCATACCGGTCGAGTCATTTAAAATTGGACCCTCCGAAAGGACACCCTGAGGCGTAGTTGCGGCCAACATTTGAATGAAATTATATTCAATAAATAAATGGCATTAAATGCCCTTTTGTATGAACAATAAAGATTACACACTTGATTTGAATTTTTTGTATTTATATTTATTTTGAAAAGGATACCTCTAGATTGATCACCCTACATTTCGAGCTCTTGCAAACGATATGACCAACTTAGTATACACTCCATACTTCGGTAGGGTGCATGATAAGGAATCGTATTACAGCTTTAAAATGATTCGTAGGTCTTATAGTCATCATTCATACAGCTACAGATAGCATCGAGTTAATAATGGCACGAGTACCAACAACTCGGGCTCTTACTCTGTTGAGTAGCCTTCGTCGTTGGAGGGGTAAACAAATCACGTTCATATTTACGCATACGAGTAAAAGTAACAAAGTTGTCATAGTTGTTGGAAAACGCTCATGAAAAAAGTTTCTTTAGGAGCTCATTAAAAATTACAAAACTAAATACACAACCATTGAAAGCACGAGGAGTACAGAATGACAGACAGACAAAGAGACAGAAAGATGTCATCTTTGTACTTTTCCACATGTATATTCCATCAAATGAACACATCTTTTGTAGAAACGAACAATATTCAAATAAAATGATGTCATGCGTGGGCGGCAGTGTCAATGGAGCCGTTTCCATCCAAGCCAGCCTGTCTGCCAGGCAGATTAGGCGAGCGAGGAGATTTCCATAAAAACTATAGGGAGAGATGGCGTTAAATGTCCGCCCAAGTTGGTTGTTACACATCTCGTTTGGTTTCTTATGATGCAGAATGATGACATTTTATCCCCTTTTATTTTTTTATCCCCGAATTGTTTTGTAACAAAAGAACCTTTTCATCGTTTACGCCGCTGATGATTTTCATCGATACCGATAACAAATTTACGCCTGCCAGGTATTTTTCATTGGAAGTGTGTGTGTTGTTTTTTCGGATTATAAGCTTTCGAATAAAGCTGCTTAAAGAAACAATCGGCATTATGGGATTTTGTTGCTCCACCCTATTGTCATTTAGATAAATTTTACTCTTTCATATACACATATCTAGGTCTCAGATCAACAATGGTCTGAAGAACATATTTAAGCCTTGGATTTCAAATCACTTTTCTCGCATGGGAAAATGTGTTTATTAGGCGTGTTTTATTTCACAAGCAAAAAAAATCGGTTTAAATCCGCGATGAGGTGATAATTTCGAATGGTTAAGTTGAATAAACATTTCTATAGGGTGGGTTAAATTTAAATCGGCTGTAAAAAAGAACTGTTCATTTTTTCAAATTTCAACTTAGTCATTCCGATGCGTTTTCGCTTCGCTCAATGGACTGAAGATTGTTTGGCAGGGGATGAAGAATTGTATTGAAAAATCGTGTCTTCAGATGAAGCTCGTTTTCATTTCGGTCACTTGAAAAAATCAATTTGGCAAAAAAATTAATTAACTTGTAAACATTTTCGTGCGATCATTTTTCACAACTTTCGACGTGGATTGTGCGACAAAAGTGCATCGATGAACTTAAATCTTTGTATGGCGATGAAACACCATCCTTTAGCACTGTGAAAAACTGGTTTTATGAATTCAATCGTGGCCGACGCTCGCTTAAAGACGAAGGTCGTGAAGGTCGTCCAAAAACGGCCGTTGTGCCAGAGAACATTATTGCCGTGCGTGAACTGATAATGCAAGATCGTCATGTGCCATACCGTGAGATAGAGGCATCCTTGGGCATTTCTTTTACCAGCTTACATTCGATATTGCATGAACACTAGAGCGCCCATAAAACAAAAAGTAATATTCTTTCCGCTCCCAGCTCATTTTCTAGTATACGAGGGCGGTTCGGAAACTTCTTAGCCTAGCACAAAAAGCGCATTATAAACAAAAAAGTTAAGTGTTTTGGAAACTTCCATCTCTGCTATGAACACATGTTAAATTTTGTTTCGATCTGGCAACTCCTTCATATAGAAACAGGTGTTCACAAAAGACGCATCCACGATTTTTTTACAATGGAAAAATTAGAAATGCGTGGTGTCATTAAATATTTACATAAAAAAGGTTTATCGGGACAAGAAATTCATAATGATATGGTGAATGTGTTAGGTGAAAGTGCTCCTTCATATGGAACAGTAAAAAATTGGGTTGCTGAATTTAAACGTGGTCGTACAAGCATTGAAGATGAACCACGTAGTGGACGTCCAAAAACAGCAAGAACAACGGAAATTGTAGCCAAAGTGCATGATATGGTATTAAATGATCGACGAATAAAAGTGCGTGAAATAGCTAATATCATGGGCATCTCAAATGATCGAGTCTATTTAATTTTGCATGAAGAACTACAGATGAAAAAGCTTTCTGCAAGGTGGGTGCCGGACTTGGTAACAGTCGACCAAAAACGCATAAGAATGAACATTTCTCAAACTTGTTTGGATCGTTTTCAGCGAAATAAAATGGATTTTAAGCATCGTTTCATAACTGTTGATGAGACATGGATCCACCACTATACTCCAGAGACAAAAAAAAAACAATCCAAACAATGGACTGAAGCTGGAGGAAGTGCCCCAAAGGCAAAAACAATTCAATCGGCTGGTAAGGTTATGGCAACGGTTTTTTGGGACTTCAAAGGTTTTTTATTGATTGACTATCTGCAAAAGGGTAAAACAATAAATTCAGAGTACTATTGCAACCTTTTAGATCAATTAAATGTACAAATTCGACAAAAACGTCCTGGCTTACAACACAAAAAAATAATTTTTCATCAAGACAACGCACCAGCGCACAAGAGTGTTTTAACAATGGCTAAAATCAACGAATTAAAGTACGAGTTGCTTGACCACCCACCTTATTCTCCTGATTTAGCTCCCAGTGACTTTTACCTGTTTCCAAATCTAAAAAAATTCCTTGCTGGCAAGCGTTTTACCTCAAATGAAGATGCAATTACAGTTGTAAACCACTATTTTGAAGACCTTGAGGAAAACTATTTTAATCAAGGGATAGAATTGCTAGATAAGCGTTGGACTAAGTGTATTGAAGTTTCAGGAGATTATATTGAAAAATAAAAATATTTTTGAAAAACTAACTATTCTCCTTCATTGATAGGCTAAGAACTTTTCGAACCACCCTCGTATTGGACATCAAATATAATATCCGGGGAAATTTGTTTTCAATCGAATGGAAACCGGCCAGTCCGTCACGACTTTTAGCTCTTAAAATGGAGTAAAACTAGTTGCAATCTTTGATGAGCTATAACTCGTAAGCCAGACGACTTTCGGAAAATACACCTTAAGCATTTGTGTTGCAAATATACAGGCAAATATTTTTTTCTTACACAATTCTTGACCTAGCTATGACCCCTCATTGTGTCTTCAGAGGTCAAACTTCAAATTTGAGTAAAATTGTATTTCAAACGTTAATAAGTAATTTTATTTATAAACGTTTGAAACAAATACGATCGCGGTGCTTCAAAAGACATTTATAAGATCGTCACAGGTGACGAATCGTGAATCTACGCGCATGAGCCTGAAACAAAAGAGCAATCGACCGTGTGGGTCTTCGTAGACTTGCCAAATCCAACGAAAGTTGTTTGTGGAAGAAGCACATGGAAGCAAATGGTGGCCTGTTGCTTTGGCAAAACTGGTCATGTGGCGACTGTTTCGCTTGAGCAACGTAGGACGTTTAATTCTCAGTGGTACACCACAACTTGTTTGCCTGAAGTCTTCGGAAAAATTCGAAAAACGAACAAGCGAAGACGAATCATTGTGCACCACAATGCGAGTTCTCACACATCGGCTCAAACCAGCGCCTTTTGGCTGGCCAAAACGTCGAATTGATGGGTCAAACGCCGTACAGCCCTGACTTGGCACCCAATGACGTCTTTTTATTCCAGCTTATCATGAAAAAAATGCGTGGTCAACGATTTTCGTCACCAGCAGATGCTGTTGAAGCGTTCAAAAAACATGTTTTGGAGGTGTCTCAATCGGAGTGGAAAAAGTGCTCCGACAATTGGTTTAAGCGCATGCAAAGTGTATAAATCATGCTGGAGAATACGTACTTTGGAAAACAACAAAACCATTTTTGATAATAAATATTCGCATTTTCATTATTAGGCCAGAAATTTATAGCAGCCCTCGTACGCACTGTTTTTAAAAAACGAATAATCAGCCGAAATTGTGATGTCAGTTGGCAGCCTCGGGGCTCTAATTTGAGTCCTACGGATTATTTTCTGTGGGAAGCCATTACGAATAAATGTGACGCAAAGATTCCAGTGACAATTGAAGCGTTAAAACATGAAATTGAAATTGAAACAATCGAAAATGTACCGAAAAATTGGGTTGATCGTATGAGATAATAAAAATTAGACAGGGATGGACCTCGTGTAACTATATGTAAATAGAAGACAAGTTTTTAACAAAATGGCAAAGTTACATTGATTACACTGATTTTATCGCGATTTATGGTCTGTGACGAAAAACTTCTAATCAAGAGTCCGTACAAAAATCCAAATCAAGTGTGGAATCCTTATTGTTCTTTCGAAAGGATACTTTATGTTATTGATGTTTTGAATATAATTTCCTTTAAATGCTGGCCGAAACTACGCCTCAGGGTCTCCGTTCTGAGATTCCAATTTTGGATGACTCGTTCGAGCATTTTGACTGGCGTGGCGAAAAGCTCGAAAACCGTGGTTTTCGAGGTTTATCCTTGTTTAAACGGCAAGCAATACTAAAATGAAAAAAATAAAGTTTAACACAGCTCACGCGTAAACTGTGAAAATAAAACCTTATTGAAATAATACCTCTAGATTGATCACCCTATCTATATAAGTACATATACTTTAAAGGGTCTTCGATCAATATTTCGTGGTGTTGCAAACGCAATGACAAATTTAGTGTATGTACAACAACTTTTAAGCTACGATGTAAACGGATTTTTTGCTAGTCAAATAAAACACGTTTATTGTATATTTGCCCCGTAAAAACTGTCATTGCCAGGTAAGATTAAGCGTAAGCGTAAGCAAAGCAAAAGTATTAACTTTTTCAATTTGGATCTGCATCGAATTAGTTTTACAAAATAATAACTTTGGAGATAAGTACTTCTATTAAAGCATACGAAAAGTTCAAGAAAAGGCGTTTATCTGCAAGCACAGGCGGAGCTCAAAAACAAGAACTCTAAGCGAAATGGACAGTTAAAGTCATAGAAATAAAAATACTCTTCTAAGGGGTTTTCGACTTGAAACACTCAGTTACTATTCCATCAATTTCACGACTGCCGGTTCTATGAACCGGATTGACCCGAAACAAACAATCTTCGGCCTGCGGCAGTCACCTCAACAATATGTATTTTTAAGTTTTTTTCATTTTTCTCTCGTGAGAGCAGAACTTCCCGGTATATTCTCTTGCGGATTAAAATTTTGTTTACAAAAGTTTAAAAAAAATATATGATAGCAGCCATTTTGAGGATTATTAGAAAATATTCATAAACTTTTAAAACAACAAAAAAAAAATTTAGATACATTTATTATTTATATCGAAAATTGTTTACAAAATATTTCTTAGCAAAACCTCACAATTTAAAAATCATTTGCGCGACATAGCCTCAATTTCAGTGAATCGGTAGAGCTGCAATCACTCACAACACATGTCGTCCATGAAAAGCGAGCATGCTTCACATACCTATAGTACGTGTTTCGCCCGCCTCCTGGTCCACCGTTCCCAAGCATAACAATGGAGATAGCCAAGCGTTAATGCCACTAAATGTTAAATGTCGTTTCTTTTATTTTATATCGTTCGCAAATCCAAGAACAGCGGTACAGGGTTTATGTGCGTGTGTGTCAGTGTGTGTGCGTGTGAATTTGTGGTCTCCCAGTGGTATAACAAAAAGCTATCGCCACTAATGACAGACGAAGTGGCTAGCACTTTGCCACTATTGCCACTTGTTGCTACCGTTGTGATATACCCAAATTACATACCTCTTTTCTTAGACACTTATCTCTTACTTGTACTTATGTCACCATTCGCCACCTAATTCCCTACCCCTGAGTAACTCAGACAACCGGTTTTTTTCGTATGAAGTGCCTTCGTTGTAATAGAAAAAACACAAAATTCCTAAAAAAGATCCCGTTACATATTTTAATACATCACGATGATCGCCGTGTAGTTGAATATGTGGATTGGTTGTGTGCCAAAACAAAACAAAACATCAGTCGTGTCATTGAATTCAGTGTGTGAACATCAGCGGAATTGAGTTAAAAATTGGTAAGTATGAGCAAACGAAATACAAGAAGATTATTTAAATCAGAGAGGGAAAATATGCTTAAAGAGTTTAATAACATTGGCCAGGAAAGTAAAATAGAAAACAAAGAAACAGAGTTAGAGGAAGAATACAACACCAATGAAAAAGAAGAAATTGAAAGTTTTTTGGAGACTTTTAACAAAATTGCAGAAAAGTCAAATAACGAAAAGAATCATTTGGAAACAGCAATCATAAGTGAAGGGGAAATCAATACAGAAAATCAAGGAACAAAAAACTCAATTGTGCTAAGTGGGGGTATTTATAAAAGTGGGCGAAATAATAGTCTTAGTGATAAACTCAATTCTTGGTTTATAAAACATAGACCAGCTAGAAGATGTGCCGAGGATTTGCTACAAATTCTAAAGGAGGAAAAACTTGTTGTAAAGCAGTTTTACACCAATAAGCCAGCCAAAAAAGGAACTATGAAGGCCATAAGTGGAGGGACATATTTACATATGGGAATGGATTTTTTTTTAAAAAAAATTGCCAACGTTTCTCGGATTCCAGAAAAACTTATAGTTGATGTAAATATAGATGGATTGCCTCTATTTCGTAGCTCGAAGACACAATTATGGCCTATTCTCATAAGAATTTTAAATGTTGATGGCTTACCAATATTTCCTATTGGTGTATTTGTAGGTAAAAGTAAGCCCGCTAATTGTGACGAATTTTTGGCCGATTTTGTATCGGAAATGTCCCATTATAAAGAGGGTTTTCGGGAAATAGATAATAGTGTTATTAAAATCGAAATAAAAAGTATAATTTGTGATGCTCCAGCAAAAGCCTATATAAGTGGCATACCTGGACACACCTCTCGTCACGGTTGTTCAAAATGCACACAAGTTGCAAACAAAATTGATAGAACCCTAACGTACGACACAGTTTCTGGGGTTATAATCAGTGATGAGGATTTTACACAGAGAAAATATCCAGGTCACCATTCAGTTCAATACTTGCAAACGAAATCATCCTTAGAACGTTTGGACATTTTAATGGTAACGCAACTGCCACTTGATTGTATGCACCTGATAGACTTAGGAGTAACACGAAAAATCTTGATTAGGATAATAGAAAAAAAGGTGTGTTTTGAAAGTCCAAAAGAGTTTAAACAAAAAATTTCTGACAGTTTATTAAAAATGAAGTTTTATATTACAAAAGAGTTTGTTAGGAAGCCCAGGTCCTTAGATGAAATTGCAAATTGGAAAGCCACAGAATTTCGCCAATTCTTATTATATACTGGCATAATTGCTTTAAAGGGTGAAATAGCTGAAAGTACATATTACGAATTTCTGCTGCTTCACTGTGCATACAGGATAATTTGTTGCCCTAAGCAACGTGCAAATAATTTGGTTACGGCTCAGATATTGCTAAATCTGTTTGTAGAAAATTTCCCAGTGGTGTTTGGAAAAAATAGTGTTTCATACAATGTACACAACTTATTACATTTAAAACAAACATTACAACATATTGGCGATCCAACAATTAGTTCGGCATATGGGTTTGAGAACCATTTACAAAAAATTAAAAAAGGCGTTAAAAGTCCGGTAAAAATTCTTCAGCAAATACATAGACAACTTTTAGAAGAAAATTACACAGGCACTCAGAATTTTGATGGTATAGTAAAAAATGCAAATGGTTTGTTTACCTACAATTTCCAGGGATGTTCTTTGACTTCAAATAGGCCAAACAACTTCTGTTACGTGAAAAACAGCGTGCCGGTTGAGATTTTGTCGTTCATATGTGGCGAAAGAAGTTACATTAAAGGCCGCAGGCTGAAAAATCTCCGAAATTTTTTCGAAGAACCCTGCGAATCTATGACTTTAGGTATTTTGGTAGCAGATTTAGAACATGGCGATGAGCAAGAGACATTTTTACTATCAGAGCTAGAGTGTAAAACAATGGCTATTCCATATGGTAATAGCTATATATTGCTACCAATTTTGCATTGTTGCTATTAATCAACAAAACGTTGACATTATTATTTTAATGCATATTAATGTATATTATTTAATAAGAGGTTACTTTCTTATTATACTTATTAATACATAGTTAAAGATTAATAAACGAAAAATACATACAATACATTCTTAAAATGTCGGACTCGGAAGCAAGTAGCCCACTTCGGAAAATCAAGCGCCCCAATTGTAATTGCGAAGGATTAAAAAAACAACTTAATAATCTAAAAGGTATTTATAATTTTACATATATGTATGTTTTTATATATAATGTAATCAAAATATAAAAATGCTTTCAGATGACCTTAAGAAAAGGGATACACTAATACAAGGTGAGAACATTTCTAAAAATCATACAATTGGGAAATATTTTGCCTTATTACAGTTGTCGAAATACGACTAGTTTATTAACACTAATCATGTTTCGACAACAAACTTAATATGGCCGCATAATACAGTAATTATTATTTATTTTCAATATTGTATATTTACAGATCAACTCAAATTCCTTGTTGAAGCTCTAGCCAAGCAACGTGTTCTTTTAAATAAACTAAATACCAAACAAAACGACGCCGATTCATTGAGAAAGCAATTCCCCATAACGAACGAGGAAGAGCTTTCAAAAATAAATGATAATATTGTACCTGGAAGCAAAATGGAATATGTAAGTATTACATGCTGTAGACATTTTTGTTTGTTCTAATAAAATTTCTCAATTCTTTCAGGTAGACGTCATGAAATCGCTCATTTTTCCCAATGGAATACGTAAAAATCTGCGGAACATAATGTCGGTTGACGTAACATATGCATATAACGTTGATGGCGTCCAGGGCAAAAAGCCACTTAAGGCTCTAACAAATTTTTACGACGTGCTTTTAGGTAATAATAAAAAAAACTTAATGTTTATAACTAACATTTGAATAAAATAACTAACATTTTTTTCAGAGTGTATACGGATGAATGGGAGTGAAAACCCTGAAGATGAATTGCGGAAGGCAATACAATTACAAAAAAAACGTCATTTCAAGACTGTTGGGGCGAGAAAATCGGAATCCAAAACAGATTAACTGCCTTTATTTTTAATTTTCTTAACATTCCTTATTTTAATAGTTCTTGGAGACAACTGAATTCGTTAAGTTTAGTAAAGTTATTTTTATAATTCTCAAATAAATAAATATAAAATAAAATTGTTAAGTAACAGTTTTTTAATTATTATATTAAGTAAAATGGTGGGTTAAATATTGTAGCTAGTATTGAACTACGTAATAGGGACTAGCACGGCCGTTCGTCATATAGTGGTAGTGTAGGGAATGCTATTATGTAGGTACCTCTTGTACTACATAGTATGGACTACCACCGCCTTCAGTCTTTTGCCGGTGGTGTAAGGTATGGATAATAGTGGGCACCCTAGTGGTGGCTAAAGGTTATGCAGAGACGGGTCAATCGCCCCCTTCGTAGGACAAGCCCATGTTAAATTCACCAGGTAAATGCATGGGAAGTGGATTATGGCGCGGTAGCGGTGGTTCTTCAGGGACTAGGGAATTTACAGGGTCGGAGGTAGTCCCTTATACCACTGGGGCTTCTAGTCCTTGTGTGTGTATGTGTGCGATCATGTTGGTGTCGGTGCCGGTTATGGTGTGGCAGGCAAGAGAATGAATTTATTATAAATACTAACAAGCAGCAGCAACATTTTGTTTTTTTACATGCTGTGTGGCAGCATTAATTGCATCACACGCTAAACTGTCGCAAGTACAAAAGAATAGAAGACGAAGAAGAGAGGAACAACAACAAAGCATAACTAGAAAACAGCAGCAACAACAACAACACACACAAGAAAAACAGAAACAAGGACCTTAAAAACGGTTGACTCTTACAAATTATTTTTAAACCCTCTCCACTAATACTCTTACGCTCTTATGCATCTCACACAAACACACGTAGCTAAAGGCACAGGCTAAATCCACCTTCACTTCGTCAGCATACTGCAAAAGCCACACACACACACACAGGAAGGGGCTTACTCACACGCATAGAAAGAAAAGCGAAACGAAAAATAAAAGGATCCAAGGTTTAGTACTTGCGACGACAAGTACTCGTGGCGTAGCAGCAGCAGTAACTTTTCAAGTGTAAAAAATGTTTCTTCTGCTCGTACTTATTTATGCTAAAATGCAAGCCGTCGAGTATGTGCACCCAGTAAATATGTACAGAGTGGCGGCCACACTTCATTAGACCGGGTCGAAAGTGACAAATTCAAAGGAAAGAAGGATAATGAGAAACCAGTTGAAATCACTTTGAATATGTTTCGTTTTACTGAAGAGAACAACGATTTTTGTTGACAAGAGCAAAAAGATGGGCCAGACCAAAAATGGAGCCTGTGTTGCAGTGGGTTGCACCGTATTACATTTTCATAGTTAGGGATGCAGTTTGTAACACCTAAAATGTTAAAATACTGATCGTTTCACTATCATAACTATCTTTTTCTATTATGCAATGTCCGTCAGGTTGCTAATATGAGCCGCTCTCGACATCTATTTCCAAATTATAAAGGGTGTTAATTTTTACGTGTAGTTTTCAAGAAGAAACAAAACGCATATAATTTGAAGGGGTCAGAAGCAAAGGGGTGCAAGGGACAAACTGACAAAAATTGAGTTAAGTATGTATTTTTGTTTCTTGACACCATCTCTGTCTACTAGCATGGGTTGAGATCAATTTTTACTACCAGTGGTGATATATATTGGAACAAATATATACTACTAAATAGTTTGACGAAATAAGTGAGAAGCAAAGGGATGCAAGTGCAATTACACCTGTTTGCCGCCAACTTGCAATGAAAAGGGGGTAGAGCCAGTTAAGGACAGTTATTACCGTCACATAAAAATAAGAAACCACATACTGACACTTGCACCAAATGTGATGTTTTGCAAACTAAAATAGACCATGGTGATCCAAACAATGCAGACAATTATAAAAGGACGAAAGAATTGAATTTGAGAAAGGCGGAAAAAGCAATGCAATCTAGAGATGAAGCAAAAAAGTTAGCGTCAAATGACTCTTCTGTTCGGGCAATTTGTTTTGATCTTGAAAAAACTCTCCCGACACCATTTCTTACTTGCGGTACGGCATTTTACATGAGACAACTTTGGACGTACAACTTAGGAATCCATGACCTTGCTTCTGGCCAAGCTTCCATGTTTATGTGGCATGAGGGGGAAGCAAATCGAGGATCCCAAGAAATTGGATCATGTCTATTGAAATATGTTCAGCAACTTCCTTCACATGTTAAGCACTTAGTCGCGTTCAGCGACAACTGTGGTGGTCAAAATAAAAACCAAAACATTGTAAAATACTGGATGTACATTGTTGCCAAAACAGATATTCAAACTATCGATCACAAATTTTTTATTTCCGGCCACTCATACATGGAATGTGACCGAGATTTCGGGGCAATTGAGAAATCTAAAAAAAAATTAGAATTTGTTTTTGTCCCCACAGATTGGGTAAATGTAGTTTCTAAAACCAGTAAAAAGTTTACTGTAAATCGAATGGAAAATGAAGATTTCTTTTCCATTAAAAATGTGTCTCAGAATCTGAGAGCATATATTATGAAAATGCAGTGGCTCCGATTTAAAAAAGAGTCCCCTACAGTGCTCTATTTTAAAAACACACTCAATGAAGATATTGAGTTTGAAACTTTGGATTTAAAAATTAAGCATCGTGGGAAGCCCCCATGCTTGGCCAATGTTGAGCTTGATTTACTATACCAAGAGCCTGTTGCTATAAATACGGCCAAATATAATAATCTTATGAAGTTATTGCAATATATTCCGCCAATTCACCATGAGTTTTACAAATCTATACAACACAAAAAGCCTAATCCAAAGCAAAAAAAGAAAAACGAGATCAGAGTGTCCGAAGAAGAACCAGACGATTATTTAACTGAGCTGGAATCTGAATACTAAGTAGCTAATTTTATTTTAATCTATGAATTGTTTTATTACGTTATATTTTAAACTATGTACTTGGATATATGTACCTAATTTTTACCTTATCAAATATTTTGTTATTAAAAATATTATGTTGCAATGATTTTGTTTCATTGGGTTTCCGGAAACAATCTATTGGGAATAATGCATATAAATTGGAAGCAGAGGGGTGCAAGTGCACTTATTTATAAAAATTACCTACGGCAGGGAAACAAAACGTTGCTTTATAAATACTAACCCCACCATAAAACAATTGCAGATATAGGGGATCCAAAAATGCTAGTTACGAACGGTACAAGTATTACTGGAATTTGCAATTGAATTTTTACTTTGAAGGTGAATATCTCGAAATGAACTTTTTGTCACTTGCACCCCTTTGCTTCGGACCCCTTCATTTAATGTTATGGCCAAAAATTTAGCTTTAGTATAAAGATAAGGGTTTGTAATTAGGTTTTAAAAATGATTTCGGGCAAGTGGCCGCTTCGGGGCTCGAATAAATTCCAGCCGAGAGACCCAATGTTCGACCACTTTTACCAGCATTTGGGGACGTATGCCAGCAATACCGCACCGATGAATATTCTCTTCCAAGGCGTCAATCGTGTTATCTGCGTAAACAAGTGACTTCATATAACCCCGCAAAAAATAGTCCACGATCTTGGAGGCCACGCCACTGGCCCACGACGCGAGATAATGCGCCCACCAAAGGTTGCCTTCAATAAATTCATTGTTTCTTTGGCTGACTGGCATGTACCGCCGTCTTATTGGAACCAAAGGTCGTCCACATCAACATACTCCAATTCAGGCACGAAAGAGTCATTAATCATGGCTCTCTAGCGTTCCCCATTGACTGTAACATTATAGCCGGCTTCATTTTTGAAGAAATATGGACCCATGATACCCTCTGCCCATAGAGCACACCAAACAGTGACTTTTTGAGAATGTAACGGCGCCTCAACAATGGCTTTAATTTCTCCAAATGCGACAATTTTGGTTATATTTTGGTATAGCGTAACTATTCAACCAAAAAAGTAAACTCTATCGCTGAACAAAATTTTCTTGCAAAAATCAGGATCGGTGGCCATCTCGTTTTGGGCCCATTCACCACATTGTTCCGAAGTAAGTCTATTCATTAAGAAATGGCAAACCAAACTGAGCATTAATCAAGTGACAGCTGTCAAAAAGACTAACTCCGTAAAATTGTGGCCAGATTGATAACCATACGTCTAAAAAAAACACCCATTATTAGGTTAACGCGATTTACGTAGCAACAAGAGGGCGGACTGTGTCAGAATGGAGTGAGCCAGCAACAGTAGATGTACTTAGTAGGGACATAAATACTGTTACAACATTGAACACACCCACTTCAATAGTAGAACTGAACATACCCCGTTAATGTCATATGGGTTTTGAAAGCTTACCTCAATAGCGGGATTTTAAAATTGTTTCAACTTTCATCATGGAGTGGTCAGATAATGAGAACCGTATCGCTGTAATAGCGCTTTTCATGTATGAAATGACAAAAGCGATATTTTCAAAACGTTCCGGCCACTAGGGATTAGCCGCTTCTTCGTCTACCGATGCATTAAACTGTTTGAGGAGATTGGAGATGTAAAAGACCGGGCCGCCCACGCTCTGTTCGAACAACGCATGTCATCAAAGCCGTTAAATCAAGAATTCACAGAAATCTGCTCCGAAAATGAATATCACGCAAAAGTCCATGAGTCACATCATTAAAAAAGACTTGGGACTTGGTGCTTTCAAACGAAGTGCCGGACATTTATTGACTGCAGCTTTAAAAAAAAAATAGGATTGAAAAATGCAAACGTCTTTTGGTGAAGCAACTGCGTGCCGGGTGACAGCCCTTGGCCGAAGAATTTCTCTTCTGGTCAATTCGGCTCATAGAACCGGCTGTCGTGGGATTGAATTTGGTAGGTAATTTAGGCCATCGAAGAGTCTGTGCCCTAGATAGATGAGGCGGTAATCTTGCTGATTCCTTTGCCTCTACAACAGCTCCAGCGAAATTCTGCACTGATTCCCACCTTGACCTTATGTCTGCTACTTCGCTTTTTTAAACTTTAATAATCAGAATACGCACAGTAGTCTGACTAATTCGATACCCGGTTTGTTACAGCAGAGCGTCAATTCGTGCTCTTAGGTTTGGGTTAAGAATAGGATACAATCCATGGTACAACGTTTGTTTCTGCTCCTTGAGTCTAAGGCCTAGATAGCTGCCCGGTTGTCTATGTAGATTTTGAATTTACTTCGAGGTATTTCCTGTTCTAAAATCAACAATGTTAATGGTGCAAATGGCTGCTTGAGAGATTGTATATTCGCCTGGAAGCCCTACTGAAACGCCATCCATGGCGGAGAGTATACAAACTTTGGCCCGCCGAACTTACGAATTGTCCTCAGGGTTTAAGGTGAAAATGACAAAGAACGATTTTTTTGAAGCTACAAGTAGTACCCACCCTATTGTACATGAATGTTCGTATATGTGATTATAACATGGTCGTTCTTTCATGAAAACATTTGTAGTTCACTACAAACTTTCTCTCTGTCTCTCTCTCTCTCTCTCTCTCTCTCTCTCTCTCTCTCTCTCTCTCTCTCTCTGCGTGTGTGAGTGTGTGAGTGTGTGGTGGGCGGAATGAGGGCGTGCTATCGCTACCAGCGGTATAAACATTTCTAACAATTGCCGTAGCGTAAAAAACAGAAATAGCACCGAAATCAAAATTTAAGACGAGCGAAAAGTGTTCAGACAGGCTGACAAAGCCACACAAACAGCAGCATAAATAGAAAAATTTTATGTGAACGACGAGTGGAAACTTTCATTAATTAAAATTGACTATGGCAAACTTTTTCCAAAATTTTTGATTATGTTTTTGTTTAGTTCGAAACACAAGTGGTGGCGGGGGAGAAGTGGGCAAAGACTAAAAATATTAAAATTTTGTCTTTCCCCACACATTTAAACAATATTATGCTTACTCTGCAGAATGTGGTTGTTCATATTAAAATAGTTCAACCTTAAGGTGGTCAATGAAGCAAGGCTGCAAGGATACACAGCAAGGACTCAATTAAAGACATCGCAACTTTGAGAAATTAATAAAAATTTAACGCGTGGTCTAGTCCAAAGATAGGTTTTTTTTTAAAAAAAAAATTAACATCAAAAAATATGTTGGCATATAAATGTGTTTGCCGCCACACACACAGAGAGAACAGGTTTATTGCCACAACCGTATTGTTTGTCCATCGAATTTTTGGGTTTTTATGTTCTATATATGTAGTCTATCGCTACAACCGAAAGTTGATTGGGCACACGGCAATTTTCATTAATGGGAACTGACACCATCGGTTGAAGAGGCAAAGTATTGGTATTCATAACTAATTAAGATGACTGTTTGAACTGATGTCTTCATGTATCTATTGTTGTTGTAGATTGTTCGGTATAAATCCTTGAAAATTCGGTTGTCACACACACAGAGAACAGTTTTGTTGATACAACCAAATTTTTTGCCAACCGAATGTTGGTGGTTTCACCTTCTATACATATATTCTATCGCAACAACCGAAAGTTTATTGGGTACATGGTAGTATTCAGTAGAGGGAACTGACAACATCGCTTGAGAAGACAAAGTATTGGTATCCATAACTAATTAAGATGACTATTGGAACTAAATTTTGTATGTATTGATAGTTGTAAAAGTCGCTGAGAATTCAGTTGCAATTACCATCAACATTTGTTAACTGGACCAACTTAATTTTTTACTTTTTATATTCAAAGATTTCAATATGTGACAGCGCATAGAGAAAGGAACCTAAGGGTAAAAAAATCAATTTTAATTTTTTTTCTTTTTTTGATGTGGACAACATCTGAGCATCGAATGAGACCGATCCCATGCCCCAAAAGTATTCCCTCCCAGAGATATGCGCGTTTATGAAAGTCAAGTCGACGATTCTAAGCGCAAATAGAAAGGGACCTAATCTTTAAAATGGCTCTCCTGAACAAAACTTTTCACTTTTTTTTGATGTGGACAACATCTGAGCATCGAATGAGACCGATGCCATGTCCCAAAAGTGTTCCCTCCCAGAGCTATGCGCGTTTTATAAAAGTGAAGTCGGCGATTCTAAGCGCAAATAGAAAGGGACCTAATCTTTAAAATGGCTCTCCTGAACAAAACTGTTTTTTAACCTTAGGTCCCTTTCTATTTTGCGCGTCACATATATTGATTCTGTAATTGAAATTATGAGCAGAAAACTTGTTTTTTTCAATTCTAATTACGTTTATATGTAAAGTTTGTTCTAAAGAGCACGACTTGTGGAAAGCAACCAAATACATAAAACATCCCAAAAAACGAGATCCACCAATAAAAGGTGGAAATAACACATGGCTATAGTCAGGCGAAGCTAAAGCTAACGCTTTTCCACCTTATCTAAAAAAGATTTTTAAACCATTTAATTTTTATTGTGGCACTAAGGAAAAAATTCAGATTTTGGAATTCTTTAGTTTGTCCTGCCAGATGGCCTTCTAAATGCGCACAAATCACCTGAATACGATAATATCAATGCTCTGATGTTAAAGAATCTTGCAAAAAAAGGAATATTGTTTTCAACTTACTTTATGTTTTTAATGCCGTTCTGCGATTAAGCCATTTTCCCTCGCAACAGAAATGTGCTGCTATAATAATGTTACCGAAGCCGAATAAAGCAGAATCCAACAGAACTTCTTTTTCGAAGTTATTTGAACCGATATTTAGTCAAAGAATGGTAGCTGATATTTTGGAGCATCAGTTTGGTCTTTCGTTGCGGTCGCACAAGTACAAATAACGCTGAACGTTCAGGACGGCCAATTGAGGTCAATACACCCGAAAATGTCAAAAAAAATCCATGATATGGTGCTGGCCGATCGAAGAGTAAAAGTGCGTTAAATTGTTGATGCCGTAGGCACTTCACATGGAAGTGTGGTTTCGATTTTACATAATCGGTTGGGTTTAAGAAAGCTATCTGCAAGATGGGTGCCGCGTTTGCTCTCAATTGAACGTAAAAATAATCGTGTGACAACTTCAACGGATTGTTTGGAGTTCTTAACCGCAATTTGAACGAGTTTTCGCGGCGTTTTGTAACTGGGGATAAAATATGGATCTATTACAAAGCTTCGGAGACCAAGCAGCAGTCTAAACAATGGTTTTCTCCGGGTGAGCTGTCTCCGAAGAAGGCCAAGGCGACTATGACGGCCAATAACGTGATGGCAACAGTTTTTTGGGATGCATGCGGGATAATTCACAATCGATTACCTTCAAAAGTAATGCACGGGTGCACCCGTAAAATGTCTCAATGGCAAAATTGAATGAATTCGGTTACGAATTCTCCGGATTTAGTCCCAGTGACTATTTATATTTAATATTTCCAAACTGAAAGAAATAACTCGGTGGAAAGTGATTCAGCTCTAACGATAAGATTATCGATCAAACAAATGCCTATTTCATGGACCTGAGGGAAGGGATACAAAATTGAAAAAACGTTGGACTATTGAAAAACGTTGGTCCAAATTTTTGATAGTCCAAATTTTTGATTGAGGTTCTATGCCGTTAAAGTGCCGAATTATCTCCTCCTTTAGCTCTTGAATTGTTGCTGGCTTGTCGACGTACACCTTTTCTTTGAAATAACCCCAAAAAAAGAAGTCCAACGGTGTCAAATCGCACGATCTTGGCGACCAATTAACATCGCCACGACGTAAGATAACACGGCGATTGAATTTGTCGCGCAAAAGAGCCATTGTTTCGTTAGCTGTGTGGCAAGTGGCACCGTCCTGTTGAAACCACATACGTCCACATCCATATCTTCTAATTCGGGTCATAAAAAGTTCGCTATCATCTCGCGATAGCGAACACCATTCACAGTAACTGCCTGACCGGACTCCTTTTGGAAAAAATATGGCCCGATGATGTCGCCAGCCCATAAACCGCACCAAACAGTCACTCTTTGTAGGTGCATTGTTTTTTCTACAATCACTCTTGACATAAATACTGTCACACACGTTTTATGCCGTAAAATAAAAAGTACAGAATGTTTTTGGACCAAATATTTTGTAATATATTTATTAATGTACCGGGTTGCCCATATTCGACGGACCCATCTGGCAACGCCATAACTTTTGACAGAGATGTCAGATCGCTTAATGACATACCGCGTTTGAAGCGTCAGTCCAAGCAGATTTTTACCATGCATCCGTCGAATATGGGCAACCCTGTATATTGTATATAAAAAGAATCAACTTAATCGAAATGTCCGCCATTTGCCTTTACACACGCCTTAAGTCGCACTGGCCAATCGTCAATAGCTGCACGAACCTCGTCCATTGGAAAATTGGCTACAGCTCGAACCAAAGCAGTCTTAAGAGATCCAATGTTGGGGTATCTTTTGTGACAAACCTTGTCCTCTAAAGCCGCCCACAATTTGTAATCCAATGGGTTCAAATCTGGACTGCCTGAGGGCCCTTCTTCAGAGGAGATGAAACGCTGGCAAATTGTTTCGAAGCCAGGCCTGGGACGTTTGAGCCTTATGGGCCAGCGCAGAATCCTGCTGGAAAGTCCATGGCTGGTTTTGGAACAGGGAATTTTAAAGAGGCTTAACAACAGCTTCCAAAACGGTTTCTTAGTAAACTTTGGCCGATGTTTTGACTACTTGTTCGCAGAAATGCAGGTCAGTGACCCCATCGTATGAGAAACCCCACCAAACCATGACCAAACCATGACTGAAGCTGGGTGATGACCCTATTCCACCCTTGGGATCAGTTCAGATGCTTCCTTAGATGACCGCGCATACACTCTACCATTTTGCTTGTTAAATTTTTCCTGAACGGTAAACAAAATTTTTCTGTGCAAGTTATCAGCGTGCTTCACCAAAATACGATTGCATATTTCAATCCTATTTTTTTATAAAGCTGCAGTCAATAAATGTCCGGTACGACGTTTGAAAGCCCCAAGTCTCAAGTCTTTTTTAATGAATCGACTCATGGACTTTTGCGTGATATTCATCTCACGGGCCATGATTTTCTGTTTTCGGAGCGGATTTCTGTGAATTCTTGATTTAACGGCTTTCATGACATGCGGTGTTCGAACAGAGCGTGGGCGGCCCGACCGGTGGCAGCCTTTAACATCTCCAGTCTCCTCAAACAGTTTTATGCATCGGTAGACGAACATGCGGCTAATCCGTATTGGCCGGAGCGTTTTTAAAATATCGCCTTTTTTCATTTCACACTTGAAAGGCGCTATTACAGCGATACGGTTCTCATTATCTGACCACTCCATGATGAAAGTTGAAACAATTTTAAAATCCCGTTACAGACTAACGCTATTGAGGTTAGATTCCAAACCCCATATGACATTAACGGGGTATGTTCAGTTCTACTATTGAAATGGGGGTGTTCAATGTTGTAACAGTGTTTATGTCCCTTCTAAGTATAAGTAGATGTTCGGAGCCCGCCTTAACAACTAGGCCCTAGTAGTCGGTGAGTATTAGAATTATATCGTAAACAGCTTACTGATTTGGAAAAGATTTCCCTAGTTCCTAAAGGGGATGTTGTAAGAATTAAGTGAGTAAGTAAGTTTTAATGTTTGACGAATAAATTCATGTGATGTACAAAACACAATTTATTTTCCTTTTGCTTCAGACGCATACGTTTTATAAAAACAGACAGGAGGTTCTTAATGACGTCTACAGTAATTGTGGCTCAAACTATTTACTTCAATTATGTACTAAATTAAACTAGATTATTTTTCAACCGTCTTTCAATACTAGGCTTTTTATAAACTGGCAAATTGGTATGTTTTTGTTTAGGGATTTATTAATCCCAGTGATTTTATTCACTTGCCATGATGGTAATTTAAAAAACTTATTCACTGCGCTGTACTCCATATACCCATAAATTTTCAAGGTAATTGCCTATGCCTCCGCTAATCGTAGGGAGCAAATCCCTTGAATAAACATAAAATCAGAGGTAAAATACGTTTATGGCTAGGCAAGCAAAACGTCTGCGCCAGCTCGCTCCAAATATTTAATCATTCTAATGAATATTTGTTTGCTTTCCGACAAAACAAAACTCGTATACGAGTAGAACGTTGGAATAAATCCCCTTCAGTAGTCAATTAAATCAGTCACCCCCACAATGGTCTCCACCTTGCGCCACCACACCACTTCGTGCCACCTTACACAATCTCTTGGGGATAAATTCACATTTGATGTTTACTATTTTACTTGTGATGGCTCAACTATTCAAGTGGAAAGGATTCGAATCAAACACAAGCGTATTAATTTTTCACACTCAACTAGCACGCTATATGAGAACGGGGAACGCACACATATACATACAACCATGCCCTAGCAGTTACACATACAGACAGCAACGGCACAGAGTCCAGCAGAAAACATGTCAACGCACGTTTCTCCTTCCAAAAAAAAAAATAAATGAAAATAAAGCATGTCAAACTTGGAAAATTTGTTTGAAAATCCATAAAAAAAGTTGTGAAAATGTTCAAGGAAAGGACACGTACGACTTAAATCATATGAAATTAACATGCATGTATGGGCGAGTAGGTGTGTGCGTGCGTGTGTATATGCGAAGGTATACATATATTTTTAGCAACAAAGTCTAGTTGATATTTACATAAACAGTCACATACGCACTCTTCCTGTTACACACAAATCTCGTACATGAGAATTTTTACACACACACTCTATTGGTTACCAGTCAGCGGGGAAATATGCAAGGCCTTCTCATAAGAGGCCCCATATAGAAGGCTATCTTTTCAGAACCAATACACATCCGTTAATGCGTTTCAAATGTAGGCTTGTCAGAAGGCCTTCTGTGAATATGAACAAGTATAAATTGATTAAGTCAGGCGTGGAAGATTATAAGATACCCTACACTCAACATCTATACAGAGAATTAGGTGATTCTGCCAGGAGCTTCAGCAAGGTCGAACTCAATGAGTTAAAGTTTATTAATAGTGGCTTATGCAAAATTTGAAAAATTCTTTAATAGGGCCATCAAAAGCTACAGGACCTCAAATCGGAAGGGTCCTTTGTATGGGGACATATTCAAAAACATTGACCGATATGGTCCAATCTTACAGGACATGGGTGTTGGACGCTTGAACGGTCCATGCAAAATTTGGTAGGAATCGGATGTAGCTTTTAAAACAGTAGCTTCTAAAAGTTAAAACTTTTGTGCGGGGCTATAGGAAAATATGCACCTATATATAGGGTGATCCATCTAGAGGTATTTTTTCAGAAAAAAAAATTATAAAAATTCAAATCAAGTGTGGAAAATTTATTAGTAATTTGAAACATTTTATGGCATTTATTTTTTGAAAATAATTTCCTTCAAGTGTTGGCCGCTGTATTATGGAAATATCCGCTGTTTTCGACCAAAATTTTGTTCAGTGATGAGGCCCATTTCTGGCTCAACGACAACGTCAATAAACATAATTGCCGCATGTTGGCTGAAGGGCAACCATAAGAGGTTCAAGAGGTGTCATTATACCCAGAGAAAACTACGGTTTGGTGCGGTTTAAAAGCTGGTGGAACCATCGGTCCATATTTTTTCAAAAATGGTAATGGCCGGAACGTAACCGTGAATGGTGCTCGCTATCGCGCCACGATATCGATCTTTATGCTACCTGAAATTGAAGCCCGTAATCTTGACGACACTTGGTTTCAACAGGACGGCTCCACTTGCCATACAGCTGCTCAAGCAATGGATCTATTAAGAGGTCATTACGAAGAGCGGCCAATTTCACGTTTTGGAGAGGTGAGTTGGCCGCCTAGACCTTTAGACATTTTTTTTGGGGTTACGTAAAGTCCAAAGTCTATGCGAGTCAGGTTTTGGAAGCCAACATTACGCGTGTCATTAAAGCCATACCGGTTCAAATGCTCGAACGAGTCATCCAAAATTGGACCCTCAGAATGGAAACCCTAAGGCGTAGTTGCGGCCAACATTTGAAGGAAATTATATTCAAAAAATAAATGCCATAAAATGTCCTTTCAAATTACCACTAAAGATTTCACACTTGATTTGATATTTTATATTTTTTTTTGTTCTGAAAAAATACCTCTAGATGGATCACACTTTATTTACAGGCCAAAACGACTAAGTCCAAGTTTCGAATTTTAATGCGAATTACAATTTGCTTCAGTTGCAAGGAGGATCCCAGGACTGTACAGCAAGGCAAATATGCAGGTTATGCTGCCAGAATGTTCATGTAGCGTCAGTCGGGCGCACTACTCTCTACCTACCACCCTCCATATGATTAAAGGACAGAAAGTCCAAAAGATTCAATATTTTGGAGTTTATTTTGGTAGTTTTTATTTTTGTGTCTTAAACTTCATGTCCAGCAGTTATATGAAATGCAACACTGCTTCCATCATGAACCATCTGTTAATAGACTACTGTCAAGTATTGAGAGAGTTCCGTCATTAAGTTCGTGTTTAACAGCTGTTCATAACATACAACCTCGTGGATTTTGTTAAAAATGGAAAAAGGCGAATTTCGAGTGATCAATAAACATTATTTTTTACGAAAAAAAAAACGTCAATAAAACTAAGGAAAAGATTGATAACGTGGAAGGGGATTCAGCTCTAACGATAAAATTATTGATCAAATAAATGCCTATTTCATGGACCTCGAAAAATCCTATTTTTTGGAAGGGCTACAAAAATTACCGAAGCGTTGGACTAAGTGTTTTGAGCTAAAAGGAGATTTCGAACTCGAAAAGTTACGGTATTATTGATATGCCCTCGTATTAGTATGTCGGCAAACTTTAGATGTCAGTGTCTTCTCGTCGTTAGCAGTTAAAACTTTAGCTGGTATCTGCTGGATTTTTAAATTCACAAAGAATGGAGGCGACTAGCCTCTAAATTGCCGTTGTCTCAGACTAAAATAGTAATCGCCCAGAAACAATCAACAAAACCCAATATTAGAGGTCTCTTAGAAGGTCCTTTTATTGGCCTGTCAAACATCATAAAAACATCAGAGGATCAACTCGTTATACTAGACAATATTTTGGCAGCAACATTTAAAGGGTTACTCAAATGTTTCAGTTGAAGTAGAACCATATATCTTAGCGCTTCAGGGGCATGTGAGCCCCAGTCTAATGTACAAAAATTGTTCATGTTTGATTACAACTTTTTTTCAATTCTTGATTTGTCTTAAGTCGTCTGCTCTCTCGATTTTGATTTGCTTAATTTGCATTTGCTTCGGTAGTTTTTCCTTACAACACAGCTCAACACAAAATTTTTAATTGAAAAATTTGCTAAGCTTTTATGTTAAGAGGAATAAAAACTTTGTGATGCACAAAGGCGAAGGAAACGACAACTACAGTAGCAGCAGCAGCAGCAAAAAACGAAACTATAAAAATTTCATACGTACACAGAATTAAGAGATTCTGGGTTGTTGTTTCTTCTTTTAGTATATGAATTTGTTTGTTGATGTTGTTGCTAAGCTGAACAACAAATATTGTGGTACAACATTACAAGAACAACATCATCATCATCATCAGGAGCAGGGCGAACGACAGCAGCAGCATCGGTAGGAGTAGCTTCTGGAGCTGTAGCTACAACAGGAATAACCATCTAAATTGACTGTTGCTACTGTGCTGTGCCGACATTAGTTTGTTGCTGGTTGTTCTGTTTGTGTTGTATTAGCAAACTTTTATTTTTGTGCACTGCTTTTTTGTTTTTATTTTCTTGTTTTTTTTTGTAAGCCAGTGTATTTTGGTTGTTCTACATACAGACATGTGTTTTGCCATAAAAAAAAAACAGAATATTGCTGCTACCCCCTCCGGTAGGGAATTCTACATTTATGGCCCAAAAGTATTAAAGTTCAAAACAACAAAATTAAAGTATTAATACCTAAAGTACTAATAAACTTTTCTTTTGTTTTTGCATTTTTTGTTTTATATTTTCTAAAGCTGTAGTAGTAGTCCATAAAAAGAAATCTCTGTAAAATCTTTAAAATAAAAATGAAATATTTCCATATTAAACTGCACGAGGCATACATACGAGTACAGATCAAAAGCCAATGGGAAATCGGTTTAGTTAAACAAAAATAAAAAAAATCCAATTTTTATGCAGTGAAAGCGCTTCTGGAAGAAGGCTGCTGTAAGCAGACTCTCTTCTTTCTACCAATGGCTTTTCCCATTAATGCAAAGGAAAGGGCGTCGTAATATGCGGACGTTCTCATGACCGGTCGCAGACAGGTACTTATACGTGACGCGCAAAATAGAAAGGGGCCTAAGGTTAAAAACCAGTCTTGTTCAGGAGAGCCATTTTAAAGATCGATTTTAAAGATCGATTTTAAAGATCGTCGACTTCACTTTCATAAAACGCGCATATCTCTGGGAGGGAACACTTTTGGGGCAAAGTCAATAAGTTTGGTGTTAATCGGCCAAGCGGTTCTCGAGTTTAAGGCGCTCGTACACCGAACATTAAATTCATATAACGGGTGATCAATCTAAAGGTATTTTTTTTTAATAAGGTTTCTTCCACAGATTACGCGTGAGTTGTGTTAAACTTTATTTTTTTCCTTTTCAGTTTGTCATTTCATCATGGAAAGACTAACACCGCGGTTTATGGGCTGGTGGAATCATCGGTACATATTTTTTAAAATTTGTAACGGGTGATCAATCTAGAGGTATTTTTTTTCAATAGGGCTTATCAAAGATTGCGTGTAAGTTGTATTAAAACTTTATTGTTTGCCATTTCACCATGGAAAGACTTACATCCCGAAAACTACGGTTTGTCGGCTGGTGGAATGATCGGTACCTATTTTTTAAATTTGTAACGGGTGATCAATCTAGAGGTATTTTTTCAATAGGTGTTTTTTTTACAGATTACCTGTGAATTGTATTAAACATTATTTTTTTCTTTTTCAGTATTCTTTGCCATTTCATCATGGGAAGACTAACACCGCAACAACGTCTCCAAATTGAGCCACTGTATTATGGAAATGAACGTTCGGTGAGAAATGTTTTTCAACCAAAATTATGTTCATTGACGAGGCCCATTTCTGGCTCAACGGCAACGTCTATTAACAAAAATGGCCGCATTTTGGCTAAAGAGCAACCAAGAGACGTTCAATAGGTGCCATTACACCCAAAGAAAACCACGGTTCGGTGACGTTTATGGGCTAGTGGAATCATCGGTCCATTTTTTTCAAAAATGAACGTTACCGTTAATGGTGCTCGATATCGCGCAATGACATTGGACTTTTTGCTACCAGAAATTGAAGCTCGTACGAGGGCTGCTATATATATCTGGCCTAATAATGAATATGTATGTGAATATTTATCATCAAAAATGGTGTTATTGTTTTTCAGAGTATTCTCCAGGATGATTTATACACTTTTGCATGCGCTAAAACCAATTATCGAAGCACTTTTTCCACTCCGATTGAGACACCTCCAAAACATGGATTTTAAACGCTTCAACAGCTACTTCGGGCAATGAAAAACGTTGACCACGCATTTTTTTCTTGATGTGTGGTAATAAAATGAAGTCATTGGGTGCCAAGTCAAGCTGTACGGCGGATGACCCATCAATTCGACGGTCAAAAAGGCACTATTTTGTGCCGATGTGTGAGAGCTTGCACTGTCATGGTGCACAATGATTCGTCTTATCTTGTTCGTTTTTCGAATCTCTCCGAAGACTTCAGGTAAACAAATTGTGGTGTACCACTCAGAATTGACCGTCCTACGTTGCTCAAGCGGGACAGTCGCCACATGACCAGTTTTGCCGAAGAAACAGGCGACCATTGGCATCTAGGTGCTTCTAACACGAACAACTTTCGGTGGATTTAGCTCGTCTTAGAAGACCCACACGGTCAATTGATGTTTTGTCTCCGGCTCATACGCGTAGATCCATGATTCGTCACCTGTGACGATCTAATACACGTCTTTCGAAGCACCGCGATCGTATGTTTTCAAAATTTCTTTGCACCAATCGACACGAGCCTTTTTTTGAGCGATTGTCAAATTATGCGGGATCCAACGAGAACAAATCTTTTTTACGGCCAAGTGTTCACGCAATATCGAATGTATGCTGGTGAAAGAAATGCCCAAGGATGCCTCTATCTCACGGTATGTCACATGACGATCTTGCATTATCAGTTCACGCACGGCATCAATGTTCTCTGGCACAACGGCCGTATTTGGACGACCTTTAGACCTTCTTCGTTAAGTGAGCGTCGGCCACGATTGAATTCATTAAACCTGTTTCACAGTGCTATCGGATGGTGCTTCATCGCCATACAAAGATTTAAGTTCATCGATGCACTCTTGTCGCACGATTATGTTCACGAGTTACTTTCATTTTTTGTCAAGTCACTGTAAACAACACAAATGATGGTAGTACGTCAAAACGTCCTGCGTACGTTTATGCCAACAAATGTCAAACTTTCCAATTGAAATGTCAGATGGCGCCAGGCAACACTAAGTGTTATTGACGACATTTGGTTTCAACAGGCGTGGCCACTTGCCATACAGCTGCACAAACAATGGATCTATTGAGTGGTCATTTCGACGAGCAGCTAATTCATATTTTGGTCCGGTGAGTTGGCCGCTTAAATTATGTGATATCGCACCTTTAAACTTTTTTCTTTGGGGCTACGTAAAGTCCAAAGTCTATGCTTACAAACCAGCTACGATACAGGTCCATGTATTTTTTAAGCCACACACAAAATATCTACCACTCTAAGATTCTGCCACTCTAAAAATCACAGATCAACCGAAGCTTAACCCTATTGATCTATCAATATATTTTGATATAGCCCCCCATACAAGAAGCTTTTCGGTTTTTAAATTCTGCCGCCACACGGGAAAATTTTAAATTTCAATTTAGCTTAAATGGAAAAGCTGTACGTGCGTCCTTAAATTTTATTTTAAATGAATTTGAACCAAATCGATCTACTTAGTAGGGACATAAATACTGTTACAATATTGAACACACCCATTTCAATAGTAGAAATGAACATACCCCCTTATTTCATATGTGACAGCGCATAAAGAAAGGGACCTAAGGGTAAAAAAAATCAATTTTCACTTTTTTTTTGATGTGGACAACATTTGAGCATCGAATGAGACCGATCCCATGCCCCAAAAGTGTTCCCTCCCAGTGATATGCGCGTTTTATGAAAGTGATGGTACACCAAAGATACACGTATTTAAATCAGGTTTTTACCCTTAGGTCCCTTTCTATTTTTCGCTTCACATATGTCAATTGTTTCAACTTCCATCATGGATAATGTCAACTGTTTCGCTGTAATAGCGCTTTTCAAGTGTGAAATGAAAAAAGCGATATTTTCAAAACGCTCCGGCCGCTAGGGATTAGACGCATGTTCGTCTACCGATGCATAAATCTTTTTGAGGAGACTGAAGTTGTAAAAGACGGCCACGGTTCGGGCCGCCCACGCTCTGTTCGAGCACCGCATGTCATCAAAGGCGTTAAATCAAGAATTCACAGAAATCCGCTCCGAAAACAGAAAATCATGGCCCGTGAGATGAATATCACGCAAAAGTCCATGAGTCGAATCATTAAAAGAGACTTAGGACTTGGGGCTATCAAACGACGTACCGGACATTTATTGAATGCAGCTTTAAAAAAAATTGCATTGAAAACTGCAAACGTCTTTTGGTGAAGCACGCTGATAACTTGCACAGAAAAATTTTGTTCACCGATGACAAAATTTTTACCGTTCAGGAAAAATTTAACAAGCAAAATGATATAGTGTATGCGCGGTCATTTAAGGAAGCATCTGAACTGATCCCAAGGGTGGAAAAGGGTCATCACCCAGCTTCAGTCATGGTTTGGTGGGGTGTCTCTTACGATGGGATCACTGACCTGCAGTTCTGCAAACAAGGAGTCAAAACATCGGCCAAAGTTTACCAAGAAACCGTTTTGGAAGCTGTTGTGAAGCCTCTTAACAATTCCCTGTTCCAAAACCAACCATGGACTTGCCAACAGGATTCTACGCCGGTCCATAAGGCTAAAACGTCCCAGGCCTGGCTGCGAAACAATTTGCCAGCGTTCATTTCCTCTGAAGAATGGCCCTCAGGCAGTCCAGATTTGAACTCATTGGATTACAAATTGTGGACGGTTTTAGAGGACAAGGTTTGGCACAAAAGATACCCCAACATTGGATCTCTTAAGACTGCTTTGGTTCGAGCTGTAGCCAATTTTCCAATGGACGAGGTTCGTGCAGCTATTGACGAATGGCCAGTGCGACTTAAGGCGTGTGTAAAGGCAAAAGGCGGACATTTCGAATAAGTAGATTCATTTTGGATACGATATACATCAATAAATATATTAAAAAATATTTGGTCCAAAAACATTCTGTACTTTTTATTTTACAGCATAAAACGTGTGTAGCAGTATTTATGTCCCTACTAAGTATTGTAGCTACCATGTTATGGCATGTCTAACCAAGTATCGATCACTATCTTGGAATGTTGGTGTTTGCAACCGCAAGTATGTTTATCCAACCAAATTTTAGAAGTTCGGACCGATTTCCAACTGCTTATTTCTCCAGTACCACAGTGCGATTCTTCTTGCTGAAAGTGCTCTAAACACATTTTCTTGCCAGAAAATGTTCGACCTCACCGTCCAACTGGTTTTGTGACCAGTTTATTACCAATTTATCATTGGCCATCACGTAGTAGGTGTAGTAAAAACCCTAAAACCTCTCCCTAGTTGAGCTCGCAGTAAACATTTTCGTTGCGAGAAAAACAATCTTCCATGAGCCATTCAGTCATTATGCAGTCCATCCATCCATTCATCCATCCATCCAATGCCAGTCCACATCGCCCCGAATTTTAAATATTTATTTTTATGTTTGCTGTTGTATGCTTCTTCTTGTAGTTGCTTCAAATAAACGAACAGAAAATAAAGAAGAATGAAGATTATGGCGAAAAACGCTGTTGTTTGCTGTTGCATCGGAAACGGAAATGTGGGTCGGTTAAATAAACACACGCACACACACTCATGCATTTATATAATAATTGTCGTAGTATGAGTGTTTTATGTGCTTGCATGAGTACGTACTCATAACGCGCAACAACAAGCAGCTACAACAACAACAACAGCACCGATGTGTACGTGTGGTAATCACATGCATAATTTATTGTAGCCGATTTTATAAGTACGACTGCGTGGACGACGACAACGACACAACGACGAGTATCATAAAAATCAACATCATCTCTGGCTTTATTATCGTTGCGAGCAGTGCTCCACGGATGACGGAGCACAATAATTTTGGGTCAATTACCACCGAGCACTGGCAAAGCTGTCAAGGTTGGTTGCTACACTACCAACGCCGAGACGAGTGTTAATAAATTTGTTTTTAAAGAAAGAAAAAACAACTTTCATTCTCAATAACAAGAAAAAAGGACAAAATCCAATTAAATACTAAATAATAAAAATATAAAGGGTGTTTTTTTAGACGTGTGGTTTTCATGAAAAAACTAAATGCATATAATTCAATGTTATGGCCAAGAGTTTAGCTTAATTATTAAGATAAGGGTTTGCCATTATGTTTTAAAAATAATTTCGGGCAAGTGGCCGCCGATTTTCGACGACTTTATGCAGCAATAACGCGACGAATATTCTTTTTCCAAGGGGTTAATCGTGTCTAAATTATCTGAGTAACAAGCGACTTTACATAACCCCACTTAAAATATTCAAGCGGTGTTAAATCGCACGATCTTGGAGGCCAAGCCACAGGCCCACGAAGCGAAAAAATGCGCTCGCTAAAAGTTTCCTTCAATAAACTGAACGTTTCTTTGGCTGTATGGCATGTAGCCAGTGTTGTCACTGCCAAATTTTTTCAAGAATCCTACCAAATTGAATGAAAACCTACCAAAAAGTGTCAAGCCATTTAACAAATTTAACAGGGTGTAACGGAAAATGATAAGCTAGCTTCATGGTAAATGTTTGTAACCGAATGATCAGCTAAATTGATTAAACGATGGTTATCAGGCCGCCCGTCTACGGCCCTTTTAAAGATTCTAATCAAATTACAGGTCGAAGTTGCCGTCCGGCATACTTAGTACTCGCAGAAAAAAGTATGGTTGGGGTAACAATATTCGAAGAGTACTATACTATTGTTTGTTATATGGTTGTGGCACAACAATATTATGATCATCACAACAATAGTATGGTTCACACACAACCATACTATGATCCCCATAACCATATTATTATTCACATGCAACCATACTATGATCCCCACAACCATAATATGATCCTCATAACTATAGTATGTTTAACGTACAACCATAGTATGATCCTCACAACCATAGTATGACTGATGCACAACCATACTATGATCCCCAAAATTGTTTGTACAGACTGGAAAACGTTGTTATTCAACAATCAAGAATTTTATTAAGTAAGTTTTGTAACAACAGGAGTGATTTATTTAACAGTAAAAAAATTCTATTATTAGTATTAAAAATATTTTAGTTATACTAATCCTTAGTTTTTTTTGAAAAAATTTAATTTTTATTACTATTATTGCGTAAGAATCGTAAAAATAACATTGTCAAATCAAAAAAAAATAAGGTTTTGCCGGTATGATTGCCATAATCATGTTATTGTTAACATATAACCCATGAAAACAATATTTTTGTCCCACCAACCATATTTATATTGTTGCTACAACCATATTTTCATTTTTAAATTTGGAATCAATACTTTTGTTACATTTCAACAATATTAATATTGCCGCAATTATACTATTGTCAAAATAAAATTCAAAACACAATACTATGGTTGCGACGACCATACTTTTACGGCAACTATTGTTGCCGTGACCATATAGTAACCATATCTTTTCTCTGCGTGTAGGGACATAAATACTGTTACACACGTTTTATGCTGTAAAATAAAAACTACTGAATGTTTTTGGACCAAATATTTAAGTTAAGTTTAAGTTTTCCTAAACGGTAAAAACTTTTTCATCGGCGAACAAAATTTTTCAGTGCATGTTATCAGCGTGCTTCACCAAAAGACGTTTGCATTTGTCAAACTCTTTTTTTTAAAGCTGCAGTCAATAAATGTCCGGGACATCGTTTGAAAGCCCCAAGTCCCAAGTCTTTTTTAATGATTTGACTCATGGACTTTTGCGTGATATTCATCTCACGGGCCATGATTTTCTGTTTTCGGAGCGGATTTCTGTGAATTCCTGATTTAACGGCTTTGATGACATGCGGTGTTCGAACAGAGCGTGGGCGGCCCGACCGGTGGCGACTTTTACATCTCCAGTCTCCTTAAACAGTTTTATGCATCGGTAGACGAACATGCAGCTAATCTATAGTGGCCGGAACGTTTTGAAAATATCGCTTTTTTCGTGTCACACTTGAAAAGCGCTATTACAGCGATACGGTTCTCATTATTAGACCACTCCATGATGGAAGTTGAAGCAATTTAAAAATCCCGTTACAGACTAACGCTATTGAGGTTAGCTTTCAAAACCCATATGACGTTAACGGGGTATGTTCAGTTCTACTATTGAAAAGGGTGTGTTCAATGTTGTAACAGTATTTATGTCCCTACTAAGTATATTAAAAATGGCAGATGTAAATTTTTAACTAAATCGGTTTAGAAATAGCTCCCAAACATATGTTCAATCGATTTGAGGTATTTTGCCAACGATCGATCAGTAACCTCCTCAGATGATACTGGGTCATATCGGTTGACTGCTATAGAATACCTATACATAAATTCTTTTTTCGATCAACTTTGTATTTTACGAGTCCTCTTAAGTTGACGCAAATAGACCCAAATTCGAGTCCCTTCAAACATTGAAAAATGGATAGAAAAATACATGAAAAATTTTCAAGAATGAAGAGGGTTGTCACGGACCCGAAATTATTATAAAAGCAGTGTGCAGCTACGAAAATCAATGTCACTTTGCCGTTTTGTTAAAAACTTGTCTTCTATTTAAATTTAGATGCAAGAGGCCTTGAGCCGGTTAACCCCTGTTCAATGAATAAACATTTATTTATATTCATTTGGCTTAATTTTTTGATTAACCTGGGGGCTAAAAAATCGGCAATCTAAAAAGTGGCAATACTAGCAGAAAGTAGCACGTCGGACTTATTATCAGTTTCTGATATGTAAGTCCTTATTATGCTGGCATAAAGGTACCAATATTACATTTGGCATCCCAATAATTCTCGGCATACGTTTATTACTTTACAAATTTAATTTATGCAAATGCCATTTCCGAATGGGGTAGAGTGAATAAAGTAGATTTTAATGCACGTAAGACACAGTGCTGCTTGTCGTCTCACAAGCGATTCGCTGACCCAACAATGTCGTCAATTTCTATCGATGGTACTGATATTGAACAATCAGAAGCTCTCGATGTTCTGGGCATGAAAATACAATGTGACGCTCGTTGAAGTGTCGAAAGAAGCACTCAAGTGCATAGGCTTCTTAAAGCGGTGCAAGAAATATTTCACTCCTTCTGATCTTTACAATATCTATACAACTTACATCAGGCCGAAGATGGAATACAATTCCCATATATGGGCAGGTGCTCCAAAATCATCCTTAGAGCTACTTGACCGTGTTCAAAGGAGAGCGATGGTGCTGATAGGTGGCAGTAGGGTATCCAACTCTATTGTTTCCCTTGATCATCGTCGGAATGTGGGTTGCGTGACGCTGTTCTATCGTTACTTTTATGGCGTGTGTTCTTCAGACATCCGTCGCCTTATTCCTGACGTGAGGATGTTCGGCAGGAATACGCGACTTTCTAGAAATTCACACCCGTTTGTTATCGATTGGCCAGTTGACCGCACTATACACTACAGATTCGTTTTACGCTCGTACAATTCGTTTTACGCTCGTACAGTCCGCATGTGGAATCGACTTCCGGCAAATGTGTTTCCCACTAATTGCGACATCCAGAAGTTCAAGACAAGCGTCAATAATCATTACTCCCTCTTTCCCCGCTCCGATTCTTTACGTTCTACTCGCCAACGCAATCCTTCAATTCAGGCACGAAAAAGTCATTAGTCATGGCTCTATAGCATTCCCCATTGACTGTAACATTATGGCCGGCTAATTTTTGAAGATATATAGACCAATGATTCCCTCTGCCCATAGAACACACCGAACAGTGACTTTTTGAGGATGAAACGGCGTGTCAACAATGGCTTGTGGATTTTCAGTACTCTAAATGCGACAATTTTGGTTACGTTTGGTTTTGGGTACGTTTCCCCTTTCAACCAAAAGTGAGCTTCATCGCTGAACAAAATTTTCTTGTAAAAATCAAAATCGGTGGCCCTCTCGCTTTGGGCCCATTCACTACGATTTGCAAACGTTGTTCCGGAGTAAGTCTATTCATTATGAAATGGCAAACCAAACTGAGCATAAACCAAGTGACAGCTGCCAAAAAGACCAACTCCGAAAAAAGTGTATCCAGTTTGAAAACCACTAGTCTTAAAAAAAAAACTTTTTTTTAAATTTTTTTCTAATAATATTCAAGTTTCAAAACTTATAATTACTTATTTATTTGTATTGGTATAAAGTTATTTCCTTACCGATCACATCAACGAGTTGGCAATCAAACACTATCAGGTAGGGCCTAACAGACACCATTTAATAGTCGTTGTACCAAGAAATCATGGACTTACCTGAAATAGAATAGAAATGGTTTAGTTAGAAAAGTGCTTCGCTAAATATAGAAATACATTTAATTTGAAATATATATATATACATTAGAGTGGAGTGAAAACATGCTTTTTTTTAATTTGAAAAAGTTAACCTCGGAAAGAGATGTAGTCTGGGGTCCTAAAGAGGGGAAAAATAAAGAAAAAAAATTAAAAAAATGTTTAGGGGTCGCGCCAAAATAAACAAATACACATGTTTGAAGGCGTGAATTTTCCTAACCCCTGAACCGATTTTAAAGTTTTATGTCAATAAATGTTTGCAATAGCGTAAACAATGAAATAAGGGCATGAAAAAATTTAAAAAAATTTTTCTCATTGTTCAAAAATTTCAAAAAGTAAAATAAGTCAAATCGTCCCTTCTTCAGAAAATTGACTGAACAATGAAATCGCCACCAAAGCTACAAATATTAGTCGATTATCCTCATATTTGCCTCAAATACTTTTGTTTGGGCACTGTACAAGCTCAAACTTTTAAATTTCGAATAAGTTAAGTCGTTAATTTTTAGGATTTTTCTAAAATCAACGCCAAAATAGCGATAATTTCCAAATTTGGAGTGGCGCGACCCCTAAACATTTTTTTTAAATTTTTTTCTTTATTTTTCCCCTCTTTAGGACCCCAGACTACATCTCTTTCCGAGGTTAACTTTTTTTTTTAATTTCACTCCACCCTAATATACATATATAAAATACGAGCAATGAATTTTCTGCTGAGCAACTACAGGGTGCGGCTAAAGTAACTAAATATATGATGTAAAAAAAATTGTAACTTCTTTGCTAGCGAATATTTCATATACGTTTTTCTACAGGGTAGCGCACCAATTGTGCTACAATAAGAAATTCAAATAACTTTTTCTAAACAATGTTTTTCACTTATTTTTTTATTGTATGGAAAATTCATTTAATTTTATATGACTAATTGTGTTTGAAGACGGTAGACCGTAAATGAAAATTATTTATTGCGGCCTGAATGCTTGAAGTTGGTATCGCTTCAATTATTGTTTTAATGGACTGCTTTAATTCAGACAAGTTTCTTGGTTTAGTGTACACCTCTTGCTTGAAAAAACCGGAAATCCTCATAAAAAAAGTCTTCTGCAGTCCGGCCCGGTGACTTTGGAAGCCAGCGGAAAGTAGAATTGCTGTATGTTAATTTGTTTTGGAATTGTCGTTTGAGCTCTGCCACAACCGGTCTGGCAATATGTGCAGGTGCTTCATCTTGCTGGAACCGAATGCCGAATGAATCGGATCTTTAAATAACGATCCCCCACTGACTGTCACTGTTACACCGTTTTCTTCAAAAAAGAATGCCCCCACAACGCAGCGAGATGAAACTGCGCACCATACAGTAACTCTTGCTGGGTGCAGTTTCGTCTCGTGGAGTATTTGCGGATAAAATGCGCTCCATATACGGCAATTTTGCCGTTTAGATCAAGATGGGCCTCATCAGACATAAAAAGCAATTTATTAAGCTGTTGTCTTCTTCGGACATTTCAATAATTTTTTTTGGCAAAAATCCATTCAAATAGACAAATCCAGAGGATTTTACTTGCTTGTACTTTGGACTTTTTACGGAAACAGGTTTAAGTCATCATGAATTATCCGCTGTAATGGCCGTATGCTAACTGCAATTTGCGCAGATAAGTTTCGAGTCGAAACGCTTGGATTTGCCTGAATTGTCGATACTACAGCCGCGATGGTGCCTTGAACCCGCACATAGGGATCTCGATGGTACGGTCTTCGTGCGATACTTCTAGATTCAGCAAACGTGTTTACCAGCCTCATAATGGTCCTTCTACTAGGGGGATTTCCGCCTAAATTCCCTTTGGACGGAAATGCAGGAGTACAAAGCATGTTGCCGCTGCACTATCCGCTGCACTATCCAAATCCTCTTTTCGGTATCCCAATCATGCATTTTAATAAATCTAAATACTAACCATCCAAATCAAATAAAGAATAAGCCTATAGATCACACAGAAAAGAAGTAATTATGTTTTCTTTTTGTAGCAAGATTCGTGCGCCACCTTGTATATAAGAAATTAAACTTCGCAGAAAATTCGTATAACACAAAGCAGATCGAAAACTTCGAATGATCTTAAAATTTTGGTTTATGTCGCACATTTTTCTGCCTCTCTCTTGAAAAATCCAACCTTACATAAGGTTAACTCAACAATTTTGTATGTTCATTTGACCTTATATAACGTTATTTTGTCTTCGTTATCAAACATTTACCATGAAAAATTAACCAGACACATGGTTAAAAGATCATTTGTATTTTCGGCTCAGTGCATGAGGATCGGGCAACAGTTTCAACCTGTTGTTTTAAAACTCGATGTAGAGGGTCGGACAGACAGATATTGTTAAGCGAATCAACTGGTGAGTCAGTCTATTGGTATACTTAAAGGATGGCCTAGCTTAAATACGAGTTGTATTTCGTACGTGCAAATTATGATTTTTTTTACAACTAAAAAACCGATAAACCTGACGACAACAACAAACCGGGTTTCGACATAAAAACCGAAATATCGGTTTTGGACACTCTAGTCTGGATATGAAGTTGGACTATATGAAAGTTGTGCATTTAAAAGCGGTCAAAATTCACTTGATATGAACTTGGACTGTATGAAAGTTGTGCATTCATACCCTAATGAAATGGTGAAGATAAACACGCACGCATATAAATTCCGGCTGTCTAGTGGCTGATTTAAAGCTTAAAACTCATCCACCCCCATCCCATGTGTAATTCGGCCTTATCGAATTTAAGAGCATTTTTCACGGTCGAACTGCCCACTTGGCTAAATTTACCACAAAAAATGCAATATAACTTTTAAATGTTAAGACCACACGTGAAAGATATTAACTCGAAGTGGTATTTAAGGACGAGCAAAGGGGTCCTCTTGATCTAGGCCATAGACTCACAAAAAAAAACACGTTTGCACCCACACACTGAGGCGCAATTATCGTTAAATGACATTTAATGAGAATTTATTAAAATATGGGGGCCAGGACTTGGGGTTTCCCCCTCCCAGTCATGATATTTATCATGTGTCTACTTTATCTTGTTATCCAAACTGAAATGACATGAGTGCGTTATGAAGGCTTGAAATCTGGCCCACATACATACGAGCACGCATAGTTGCGCCAGTGTGTGTGGGTGGGCGGTGTAGCGAAATACTTGTACTTTTTTTCGCAAGATTGTTAATGAACTTTTAATGACTTTTTCTCAGCAAGTTGCTGTTGCGAAATAAAATTAATCCTTATGAATATTCCAAAAATAATGCAAAAAATTTTGTGAAATATTTGTTGCTGGCACTTCATACAAAAGTTATGCACTTTTTAACCAAACAGTGGGTTAATACTTGATAAAAGCGGTCAAAATTCACTTAATAATATGTACAAAATAGAAAGGGACCTAAGTTTAAAAGGCAGTTTTGTTCAGGAGAGCCATTTTAAAGATAAGGTCCCTTTTTATTTGCGCTTAGAATCGTCGACTTCACTTTTATAAAAAGCGCATATCTCTGGGAGGGAACACTTTTGGGGCATGGGATCGGTCTCATTCGATGCTCAGATGTTGTCCACATCAAAAAAGAAAAAAAAAATGAAAATTGATTTTTTTTTACCCTTAGGTCCCTTTCTCTATGCGATGTCACATATTTGTTTTGAAAAAAATGTAAAGTTAATGGAATAGCACAAATAAAAGGGTTGCTTTTTATATTTCGGGTCCGACAATAAAAACACAACAATTTATCATTGGAAATGGTTTTATTGATTTTCAAAATATTCTCCTTTAAGATCAATACACTTTAGCATGCGCACAAACCAATTTTCGAAGCATTTTTTCCACTCCGGTTGAGACACGTGATTTGATTTTTTATATTTTTGTTGTTCTGAAAAATACCTCTAGATGGATCATCCTATATAAGGTTAATTTAAACATTTTGTTGTTGACTGGCTTTTAACAATAATAATAGTTAATTTAACTATTCTAAGGTTGAATTTTTTAACCATGAAAATTGTTAATTTTAAAACAAAAATAGTTATTTTAACAATGCGTTGTTGAGTTTTTTAACCATGAAAATTGTTATTATTGTTTAGCTCGTTTGTTTTATTTCGGTCTGTTGCTTTTACAGATTGAACCGGGATTAAACCAGCTCTAGACCTCTTGCTTCTATATTTAAATTGAAGACAAGTTTTTTACAAAGAAGAAAACTTGAAAAGTAAGGTTTACAACAGTAGTTCTCATTCGTTTGGGGAGAGCCTGGCCTTATAGAGTTCGGTTTTACTTTCAACAATTGCAGCAAGGCTTTCTGAAGAGGGTTGTCACGGACCCGAAATCATGATAAAAGTAGTGTGCAGCCACGAAAATCAATGTCACTTTGCCATTTTGTTAAAAACTTGTCTTCTATTTAAATATAGAAGCGATCTCTGTTCAATTGTTATTATTAAAATAATTATTGTTGTTTTAACAATGGATTGTTTTTAACCAATAAAATTGTTAGAATTAAAATTTCATAGTTAATTTATTGAAACAATACATGTTCAATTTAACAATGAAATTGTTAACATTATTAACTATGAAGATTGTCATAGAAATCAATTTTATTGTAAAGTTAACTAATTATCGTTTACCTCTTTGAACCAGCAATATAGTTACGGTTACAATTTTTAATATTAAATTAACGTAATAATTATGTTTTTCTTTGGTTTACATTTATTCGGTCTTTTTTCATTATTATGACTTGAACAGTTAATTCGAGACCTTTTTTGTTGTTTTTTTTTCAGAAGCAACTAAAAATTGGTTTTTCTTTAGCAGTCTTTGGCAACGATTACTTCGGCTACAAATCAAATGACTTATGCGGGAGTCCCATTATGATTAATGAGAACAACCCTTTGTGGATAGTCTTTGAACTGTGCGTAAAGCAATCATTATAGCGCAATCGTTGCAACTTCGTGTAACTTAATTCTGTACTTCGTATAAGACAAAGCAGATCAAAAACTTCGATACAACAGAGCCGTATGATCTTTAAATTTTTGTTTATGTCGCATATTTGCCTGTCTCTCTCTTAAAAAACCAACCTTATATAAGGTTAACTCAACTATTTTGTATGCACATTTGACATTATATAACCTTATTTTTTTCTTCGTTATCAAACATTTACCATGGTTAGAAAAAATCATTGTATTTTCAGCTCAGTGTACGAATCGACTGCAATAACTAAATTCCGCGGATTGTATAAATGCAACAGTTTTTTGTCTGTCCTGTACAGTATCGAAAAGAACAAATAGGCCTTCTGCTAGGAACACCGACTAAATGATAAGTCATGCTTCTAAGCAGATACACTTTAAATTCGATCTAGCTCAAATAAAGTATAGAGATTTAAGTGCGTGTTGAAATTGGACCATATCGGTCTATGCTTTCATTTAGCCCTATCATTTGTTGTCCCCTCACGCTTTATTTTGTATTAACCATTTTACGTAAAACAATCCACTGTGCGAGAAAAAAGTTTCATTCTTAGCCATCTGGCCTCCTATGGCCAGACCAAAGAAAGAGCATGTCGTTTAGCAAACAACACAAATGCTTAGCAGCAAATTACATGTTAAACAAGTTTTTATTTATTGTTTGCCAAATTCATATTTGGAATTAACAATGTCCCCTCCAAGGTCTGCCCATCGCTTTGCTCGAAATTATATTATGCTGGAAAATTGATAAAGAATCCGAGTAAGAACAAAAAAAAACAGTCCTGCAGTCCTACTAAACGACGTTGTCATTTTCAAAGAGCACCATGGAACAAAGGTGTGGGTAAGCTGCCAGTTGCCATGGCTGACCCCTTGTGGAACTAAATGTGCCCCGCACTCTCTGAAAGTGCATAGCGAAATTGTTGGAGGGTTTGAAATAAAAAACCAGCAAAAAAATACCATAAATTTGGTTGTTTTTTGTGTAGCGTTGTTCATAAATAAATTATATTCATATTTTTCGTTTTTAACGACAGGAAATGATAAGGAGAATAATTGCTTTAAAAAAACCTTATGGTTTTTCGCAAAAGCGATATTTTATTGAATATTTATTGCAATATTCAATGCATGCCATTGAACATTTTGGTGGGATATGGGCTTTAAATAGAACCGCACGTTTTGCCATAAAATTTAAGGTATTATTTCAGACGTAGCTGCATTTCGTCAACGTAAATAAAACTAGTTTACAGACATTTTGGTCCTGAGGTTTAATTTAATTTTTTCCTATAGATTTTGGCCGCCTAAACACGAGAATGAATTTTAAAAAATTTTCCTCTGATTAGTTTTCAAGAAAGAATTTTTGGATTTTTTTTACGATTTTTTTATGAGATGCTTAAGCTTTTTGGACCATAACTACCAAACGCTATTATCGATTTGATCGGGAGTGGTCTCAAATAAAAGCAAATTTTCTAAAACACTTTCATACAAGGTATTAAAATCAGTTCAATAGTTCTGACGAAAGAGACATTTAAAATTTAAAAAATTGAATTTTTTGTGCAAAAATTACGATTTAAATTTAAAAAATATATATAAAAACAATAATAATAAAATATACAAAAAAATATAAATAAATTGAGCCTAAATTTTGGCCATTCTCGAGCAAAACTTATTTGCTTTCATTTGAGACCACTCCTGATCAAATCCGTAATAGCGTTTGGGAGTTATGGTTCAAAAAGCTGAGACATCTTATAAAATAAACGTACAAAAATTCCAAAAATTCTTTCTTGAAAACTAATGGGAGGAAATTTTTAAAAAAAATCATTTTCATGTTTAGGAGGCCGAAATCTAAAGGAAACTAATATTTAGAACTCTGGACCAGGAAAAATATCTTAATTTGTTAACTAGTGTAATCTTTGTTTCTCGACCGGAGGCGATTTTGTGCGGGCTATACATGCGTTTCGTATATCTTCTTTATATCGACGAGGCACTTTCTCTTCTTGCCAAACATATTTATGACATTTTTTTCGGTTAGAAGTTATTTTGCCAACATGATACGGTCATTTTGTTTCAGGCTGTTTGTGTAAAAGGTGTCTTATAAAATGTACAAAATTTAAAGATGTACACAGAGAAAAAAAATAGTTAAAAAATTGGTTAGAACTACAAAAATTCCGTCGCAAAAAAAAATTTCGTCATCATTACATCATATTTACAACCGTAATAAATATTCGATTCATCAGACGACTGGATGAACACAACCAATAGATCGGTCATACCAATAAAAAAGGGCCAATTTATTTAGTTGGCACAACTGTTTGTTGTGGCGACCAATAGTTAAGCATCGTTGCAAACTTTCTGTTAGACGAGAAGACTTACAGTTCCAATTACCAAATGTTAATTATCATAATGAAAATTCGGTTGGACGTACCATACCATGCTTGATACGGCAATAGTATGGTACAGACAACACAGTATTCAGTTAGATTAAACGAATTCACAGTAACATTATAGCCGGCTTCATTTTTGAAGAAATATGTACTAATGATTCCCTCTGCCCATAGAGCACACCAAACGCTGACTTTTTGAGGTAGTAACGGCATCTCAAAAATGGCTTGTGGATTTTCATTACTTCAAATGCGACAATTTTGGTTATTAACGTACCCATTCATCCAAAAATGAGCTTATCGCTGAACAAAATTTTCTTGTAAAAATATGGATCGGTGGCCACTTTATTTTGGCCCATTCATCGAACATGCGATGCGCTTGGTGTTTGTTCGACTTCAATTCTTGTACGAGTTGGATTTTGTTCGCCCGCAAACCAAAATCCTTCCGCAAAATCTCCCATAAAGTTGGTGGCAGAGCTCCAAATGTTGCACTCAAAGGCGGATGGACTCATTGAGGTCTTCTTCGATATTCTGCTCCACATCAGCAATACCGCCCTTCGGTGCGCACTGCACGGCGTCTCTGAGGATGCGCATTATCCACTAGAGTAAACCGATTTATGGTTGCTCGAATTACCGACACTGCTGGGCGATAAAAGCGACCGAATATTGGACGCAGCGCACGATGCGTCGCTCAAATCGAATTATTTTGGTAATAAATTTTCCACGATTCCACGTTGTTCCGGAGTAGGTCTATTCCTTATGAAATGGCAAATCAAACTGAACATAAATCATGTGACAGCTGTTAAAAAGACCAACTTTGACAAAAAGGGTGGCGAGATTTAAAACCAGACGTCTTAAAAAAATACACACGCTACATGGAGATGTGGCTTAAAAATAACTATATAAAGTGGGTCATTAACAATTTCAAATTTAAATCGGCTGTAACAAAAAAGTACTAAACATTTTGTTAAATTTTCTGCATTTATTAAAAATGTTGCACTCTATCGTTTAATAATGGAACACAATATCAATCATACGACTACCACAAATGGCTCGGCAGTACCTAATCCGATCGAACTAACTTTAGTACATTTCGGGTCGAATCTCTTCAATGGCAACTTCGATTTCATGTTTTAACGTTTTAATTGTCTCTGATTGCTTTGCGAAATTATTATCCTTAATAACTCCCCCATCAAGGCGCTGTAATGTCATCGACTTTCCCATTGAGTGACAACCGCACCTCTGCGTTCCATGCACTATACCTAGTAGGGACATAAAACCTGTTACAACATTGAACACAGCCATTTCAATAGTAGAACTGAACATACCCCGTTAATGTCATATGGGGTTTGAAAGCTAACCTCAATAGAATTAGTCTGTAACGGGATTTTAAAATTGTTTTAACTTTCATCATGGAGTGGCCAGATAAGGAGAACCGCATCGCTGTAAAAGCGTTTTTCAAGTGTGAAATGAAAAAAGCAATATTTTCAAAACGCTCCGGCCACTAGGGACTAGCCGCATGTGCGTCTACCGATGCATAAAACTGTTTGAGGAGACTGGAGATGTAAAAGACCGCCACCGGTCGGGCCGCCCACGCTCTGTTCGAACACCGCATGTCATCAAAGCCGTTAAAACAGGAATTCACAGAAATCCGCTCCGAAAACAGAAAATCATGGCCCGTGAGATTAATATCACGCAAAAGCCCACGAGTCGAATCATTAAAAAAGACTTTGGACTTGGGGCTTTCAAAGGACGTACAGGACATTTATTGCCTGCAGCTTTAAAAAAATATGATTGAAATATGCAAACGTCTTTTGGTGAAGCACGCTGATAACTCGCACAGAACAATTTAACAAGCAAAATGATAGAATGTATGCGCAGTCATCTAAGGAAGCATCTGAACTGATCCCAAGGGTGGAAAAGGGTCATGACCCAGCTTCAGTCATGGTTTGGTGGGTTGTCTGTTACGATGGGGTCACTGACCTGCATTTCTGCGAACAAGGAGTCAAAACATTGGCCAAAGTTTACCAAGAAATCGTTTTGGAAGCTGTTGTGAAGCCTCTTAACAATTCTCTGTTCCAAAACCAGTCATGGACTTTCCAGCAGTGGTCTGCGCCGGCCCATAAGGCTAAAACGTCCCAGGCCTGGCTTCGAAATAATTTCCTCTGAAGAATGGCCCTCAGTCAGTCCTGATTTGAACCCATTGGATTACAAATTGTGGACGGTTATGGAGGACAAGGTTTGTCACAAAAGATACCCCAACATTGGATGCCTTAAGACTGCTTTGGTTAGAGCTGTGGCACATTTTCCAATGGACGAGGTTCGTGCAGCTATTGACGATTGGCCAGTGCGACTTAAGGCGTGTGTAAAGGCAAAAGGCGGATATTTCGAATAAGTAGATTCATTTTGGATACGATATACATCAATAAATATATAAAAACATATTTGGTACAAAAACATTCAGTACTTTTTATTTTACAGCATAAAACGTGTGTAACAGTATTTATGTCCCTACTAAGAAAAGTGAGAGGTCCAGCGGTACAAGAGAGAGCCTTTTGATCATAACTATCTGGCAGGTCTGAACGAAATTCACGCTGACGAAGTCGCAGCAGCAGTTTCCAGTGTGAACGTAGTGCTAGGGGAACATCCCCCGAAGATTTCACCTGAGGCAAGATGCTACCTCAGCAGACGCGCGTGGTTCTGGCCCAGCTGAGATCTGGATGGTGCAGCCTCCTCAATTCGTATTGGGCGCGAATTGACGCTAACGTTTCCGATATTTGTCCCGCCTACCAGCAGGGACCACATGATGTGCTGCACCTCTTCTGTTCGGCCAAGCCCATTCAGCTAACCCCAAGGTCTCTTTGGACACATCCAATTAAAATGTCGCGTTTCCTTCACCCGAAGATATCGAAGCAGATCTTCCATAGACGAATAAATCTTACCACAGATATTGTTGTTACAACAACCACATTTGGAACCAGTAGCGGATTTCGCACTAGGGATGGCGGCAAGATGACAATTAAGATTCAGAGAGGCAGGTCTCTGGTAGAAGTCACTAGCTGGACACTCCAGATTACTTACAGGGATAGGTTCTTAAATCATGATCTCTTAATCGGAAGGTTCAGATAAATTAATGCCAACCTTGACCTCACAATAATGTCAGTGCTTGATTTTTCGACAACAGGGTATGTGTGATTAAAGAGAACCATTCTAAGGTATCTCAGTCCTAACCGATGGGTCAAATTAGGGATAGGAGCTACATTTTGTATAAAAGATTTTCAAATACGCGGATCATATAATATCATTTTCCCTGCCGAGATACTGTCCATAGACAAAGAAGCACCATTTGTGCCACCTGTCGAAATCAAGTTGAAGACAGTCGAATCTGGTAAAATCCACACATAGATAAAGACCATAGATAAAGACCAATCGCAATAGACTCTTCCCATTCATTTTCTCAATTTTGATGTGGATAAAAGTCCTTCGAACCTATCCTTTGTAGAATTCAAAGTGTTTTTTTTGTCGAGTGCCTACAGTTTTTGTTCATACCGAAAGCTCCTACCCAGCATGGTGAGGGAATAATGGCCATAATTGTTTATGCCATTTAATTTGCTTAACGTCTGTAATAGATTCTGCAACAATAATTTTTTTAATCAAACGAGAATTTTTCCTTCACGGCACTTCATCCAACTGGGGCATAAGAAAGCTGGTCACAATTTTAAAAACTTAATATTGTCGTCCCCAAGAAAAAAGTGATTTTTCAACATCATTGGTCCGTGGATTGTCTGGCACAAATTCCAATAAATGATGACCTTTTTTTGGCAAAAGTGGACGTCGAAAGAAAGAAGAGCTTCCAGCAACATGTTCGCTGATTTCGGTTTATATGTCCAAAATAAAATTCAGTTTACAAAGGAACGATTCTCTTTGTCCATTTTTTGTTGCCAAAGAATCAATTAATTTCCTTTTGTCAATGTTTACTTAATGCTGTCAGAATTGATTGCTTCGCTTAACAATATAATGACAATTTGCCGGTCGTTGTCTATTTCGGGGGGAGCGACGGGAACGGAACAGATAAACATCGCTTGTCCCACATTCAAATTGGTTTTGATTTACATCCATCATCATCGTCGTCGATGTCGTCGACGTCGTCGTCATCTCATCATTCGAAACTGATGGATGATGGTGACTATGAAGTTTTTTTTTATTTCTCGGGGAATATTGCAAATTGAATTTTATAATAGATTTGTTCTTTTACACACCGCGCACATACACAAACAAATACGTATTAAGTACGTATACGTTTGCAAATGGAATATTAGGGAATCATCATACGCCCACTACGATGCCAGATGACGTCTTTATAAGTAGAAATGCCGACATACGAGTACTAATCTTTGGCGAGCCCATGCAAGGAATTTGCATTAAATTTTCCGAGGATCCTTGGCCGTATTAGCATAATTTGATTACAAAAAACCAAAAAAAAAGAGCAAGAAGAAGAGAAATAAAAAAAAAACAGAATTCTTAAGAAACTCAATACACGAAAGGGTTATTCGGTCTGTAAACCTCCGACAGCAGTTTGTGTAATTGTAAAGGGTGTTTTTTATTGAGGTATAGAACTTCGAATTGAAATAAAACACAAGAAAATCGTTTTAATGTCCATCAATTTGGCTTTATTGGAAGGATAATTTTATGCCATTAAAGTTTAAATATGATTTCGGGCATGTGGCCGCCGCGGCTGGCTCGAATAAAGCCAATTCTACAGGTCCAATTTTCAACCACTTTTTCGAGCATATGGGGCCGTATGTTGGCAATAACGCCACGAATGTTGGCTTCCAAGTCCCCTTACGTGTTTCTGGTTTGTTGGCGTAGACGAGCGACTTCACATATCCCCAAAGAAAATAATCCAATGGTCCATGTTAACCGATCCATGGTTAACCGAATTAATTGCTCTGATGGACGATTATGTCGACCATAAAATGGACGGAGCTTGCGGTGAACTTCGCGAACTGAACCATTACTTTCGAAATAAATTTGCACGATTTGGAAGCGTTGTTCTTTTGTCAACCTGTTCATGATGAAATGGCAAACCAAACTAAATATTAATCACTTGACAGCTGACAAAATGGCCGTCAGTTAAAAAAGTGATGCCAACATAAAGTTCTATACCCCGATAAAAAACACCCCTTATTTTCGTGTCGACATACACATACGTACTATCGTAGTATATGCACAGAAAATAGGGTGGCGATTATAGAGAAAATAATACTGTGCAGTCTCCATATGTGACGCGCAAAATAGCAAGGGACCTAAGGTTAAAAATCAGTTTTGTTCAGGAGAGCCATTTTAAAGATTAGGTCCCTTTCCATTTGCGCTTAGAATCGTCGACTTCACTTTCATAAAACGCGCATATCTGTGGGAGGGAACACTTTTGGGGCATGGGATCGGTCTCATTCGATGCTCAGATGTTGTCCACATCAAAAAATAAAAATTGATTTTTTTTACCCTTAGGTCCCTTTCTCTATGCGCTGTCACATATATACGAGGGCGACCGCAAAAGTAACTGGCCTAACATAAAAAGAACAGTTTTTTTTTGGAATTATTATTATTTATTTTTCAACATAAGCTCCTTCCAACTCAATACACTTCATCAAACGTTTTTCAAGTTTTTTAATTCTATCCGAAAAATAAGATTTTTCAAGACCTTCAAAATATGACTCAGTTTCAGCTATTGGACAAAAATTTTTTGCCACCGAGAATTTTTTTTAAATTTGGAAACAAGAAATAATCAGAAGGAGCTAAATCTAGACTATATGGTGGATGCGGAGCAATTTCAAATCGTAATTCGGCCAGTTTTTGTTGAGTTAAAAATGCAGTGTGTGAAGGAGCATTATCTTGATGAAAAAGAACTTTTTTTTCTAAATGCGGTTGTTTTATCTTGATTTCTTCACTCAACCGATCCAATAATGCACAATAATATTCACTATATATATACCTTTCTCAAGATAATCAATAAATATTATACCCCTTGCATCCCAAAATACTGTGGCCATTACTTTTCCTGCTGACTTAACAGTTTTCGCCTTCTTGGGACCACTTTTACCAGCTTCTATACATTGTTCTTTGCATTCTGGGATGTAGTGATGGATCCATGTTTCATCAACAGTTATGAATCGGCGCAAGAACTCTATTGGATTACACTGATAAATCGCTAAAAGCTCCTCGGAATTGGTCCAACGGACGATTTTTTGGGGCAAAGTCAACAAACGCGGCACCGTTTTCGCGGATAGCTTTTTCATGTGGAGTTCTTCATGTAAAATACTCCAAACTTGTTTTTCGTGTATTTTAACAATATCAGCAAGTTCTCTGAGCTTTATTCGTCTATCTTTAGTTACTTCGTTAAATATTTTTCTAATGTTTTCAGTAGAAGTAGCTGTTTTCGGTCTTCCAGAGCGTTGTTCATCTTCCGTACTTGAACGACCCATTTTAAATTGTTGAACCCAGGATTTCACGGTGGAGTATGATGGTGCATTATCACCATGAACAGAATCCAATTCATCTTTGATTAATTGTGGCGTATAACCTTTCACATAAAAGTGTTTAATTACCGCACGAAACTCTTTATTTTCCATTTTTCAAAACTGATAAAACTTGTTAACTTCAATAACCTGTAACAAAGAAAATAATCATTAAATATTTCGCAAATTTTGACAGATGGCTTATAAAAGATTGCTTTTAAAAAACAAAAAGTTGCTAGTAAAACAGAAAATGTGCCAGGCCAGTTAGTTTTGCGGTCGCCCTCGTACTATTTTGTGTCCTGCAATTCATATAGGAAACATAGAGCCGCTCTCGTCTAACGACATTCAAGAGATAGATTGTTTTCAAAAACATTTTCCTATTAAAAAAAAAACTAGTAAAAAGCTAAAGTCGGAAGTGGCCAACTATAAAATACTCTGCACTTCTGGATGTTCCGATAAGCCAACTAAAAGTAGGTATTTTGACCACCATGGACGGGCTCTTTAATTTTCCCAGGTATTAAAACTAATGTCATTTTTAAATCTGTGAGAAAATATCATTGTTTAAGGTAAAATCAGATAAACATATAAGGTGGGAGCTATATCCAAATCTGAACCGATTTTCTACAATATCAACAACATCTGTCCATGGCACAATGATCTTTTATGTGTAAAATTTCATCAAGATTGAATGCAATAAGTAGCTTCTAGAGCTAAATACACAAAATAGGAGGAACATAAATGTGGAAGCTATATCTTAATCGGAACCGATTTTCCTCTACTACTAAAATTGGACTCACACAATTTGACAAGGAAATTGTGTGAGTCAAATTTTAACGAGATTGTCTTCAATATGAGGCTTTTAAAGCTTAAGTCATTGAATAGGATGAACATATGTGTGGGAGCTATGTATGTATATCTAATCTGAACCGATTTTCTTCAATTTCAATAACGTTCTTTTTTGGTCCACTAATAACACTGTGGAACATTTCTGGGGGGTGAGAAATTCCAAGTCAGGGTGATGGTACTAGGTCAGTATAAGTAACTTCACTTAATTGTAAATAAAAGCAGAACGCGTTAATCGATTTCTATGATCTATGTCGCATTTTGTTTATAGGTTATGTGACTTTACGTGAAAGTTATAAGACTCTACACGTTTTTCCGTTTGGGATTTATGTGTTTTAAAAAAAAAAAAAAAATTTTTTTGGCAAAATTTTCTTTATAAATTTATTTCTAATTGCAAAAATGTTGATTTGGTAGAGAAACAGTATATTAATGGATTAAAGAAAATGTAATTATTAATTTTTCTCAATTTATTTCAGCAAAATCGAACTAGTCGTTCTCGAGTTATGCCAAACTACGTTTTTGCTAACATTTTACAACTAAGCGAAAAAACATCAAGATAAGGAAAAAATGTAAAAGGTCATAAAAAAAACTGGCACATACGAACGCAAAACCCGTTAAGGGTTTTAATATACTGACCTAGTACCATCACCCTGACTTGGAATTTCTCACCCCCCAGATTGGCTGTTGTACTGTGTAATCATAACTGACGTATGCACAATTTTATTTAAATTGAATTTAATACGAGGGTTTTTGGGTCCTGACAATACTATTGTTCCTAAATGGAAACTGGAACTTCCATTGGAAACTTTAATATTTGTGAGCGTAACTTTACTCAGAACGCTTTGTCATTTAAGGGCAAATTGTTTGGTTTACAGCGTGTTGAAAAATTTATCTCAGTTAAAAAAATAGAATTATCCGGGGAACATGTTCGTGCGATGATTTTATACGATTTTTGGTGTGGGTTATCAAGACAACAGTGTTTAAATCAACTTGTTTCGACTTTTTGCGATGAAGCACCATCAAAACTACTGTGATTCAATCGTTCAGTCTCGGGCGCCATTCGCTCCAGCATGAATTTCGTGAAGGACTTCAAACTTCGGTCACTTTGCCGGAAGCCATCGATGATGTGCGTGAACTGATTAAGCAAGACGGAAGACGTTTATTAGATCGTCACAGGTGACGAATCATAGACCAATGCGTATGGGCCCGAAACAAAACAGCAATCGACCGTATGGGTCTCTCAAGACGAACCAAATCCAACAAAAGTTGTTCGTAGAAGAAGTAAATCGAAGCAAATGGTCGCCTGTTTCGTGGCAAAACTGGTCATGTGGCCACTGTTCCGCTTGAGCAATGTAGGACGGTCAATTCTGAGTGGTACACCACTCAGAAACGTACAAGAAAATACGAATTATTGTTCACCATGGCAATGCGAGCTCTCACAAATCGGCTCAAACCACCGCCTTTTTGACCGGCCAAAACGTCGTATCGATGGGTTATCCGCCGTACAGCCCTGGCTTGGCACCCAATGACTTATTCTCGCACATCACATCAAGAAAAAAATGCGTGGTCGACGATTTTCGTCGCCAGAAGATACTGTTGAAGCGTTCAAAAAGGTGTCTCAATCGTAGAGGAATGTTGATGAGTTTAAAAACCATGTTTTGGAGGTGTCTCAATCAGAGTGGAAAAAGTGCTTCGACAATTGGTTTGAGCGCATGCAAAAGTGTATAAATCATGCTGGAGAATATTTCGAAAAACAATTAAATCATGTTTGATAATAAATATTCGCATTTTCATTGTTAGACCAGAAATATATATAGCTGCCCACTCTGATTTAGACACCTCCAAAACATGGATTTTAAACGCTTCAACGACGACGAAAGACGTTGACCACGTATTTTTTTTTAAAATTTCTTTGCACCAATCGACACGAGCCTTTTTTTGAGCGATTCTCAAATTGTGCGAAAACCTTTTTTACGGCCACGTGTTCATGCAATATCGAATGTATGCTGGTGGAAGAAATACCCAAGGATGCCTCTATCTCACGGTATGTCACATGCGATCTTGCATTATCAGTTCACGCACGGCATCAATGTTCTCTGACATAACGGCCGCTTTTGGACGACCTTCGTTTTTAAGCCAGTTTTTCACAGTGCTATAGGATGGGGCTTCATCGCCATACAAAGATTTAAGTTCATCGATGCACTCTTGTCGTGATAATCCACGTCGAAAGTTGTGAAAAATGATTGCACGAAAATGTTCACGAGTTAATTCCATTTTTTTTTTTGCCAAATTGATTTTGTCAAATCACTGTAAAGAACACAAATGATGGTCGTACGTCAAAACGTTCTGAGTACGTTTATGCTAAAATATGTCAAACTTTCCAATGGAAATTTCAGATGGTGCCAGGCAACACTTAGTTTTGCCTAGGCCAGAAATATATATAGCAACGCTCGTACGTATGAAATGGACATCAAACGGCCTATACAGGGTGGAGCGCGGTAATTTACTTTTTTGCACTGCATGCTGCGGCGGCACAGTTGGTCGAAGAGAGTGAAGAGTGTGCGTGGCTTATAGTGGCTGACGGCATTTCAGTTGCCATCATGCATTGGACACGTGACGAGAGGTCATTTTGTGTTGAAGCGTTTTTCAAATGCGCACTTGATCATTGCAGTGCAGCGTGCTTTTCGTTTACGATTCGCAGTTCCCCACGTGAGTGTGTAAACAATCCAAATATGCGGTACTGGAGTAAAACAAACAAAATAGAACTTCACCAGAGACATCTGCATTCGGACTGCGACACTGTGTGGTGCGCCATATCACGAGTAGGCTTCATTGGGCCTTACTTTTTCCAGGATAACCATCTTGTCGTAACTGTGAACTCCGAACGGTACTTGACGATGATACAGGATTTTTTTCAGTCGGCTCTTGAGGCAATGCACTTAGAGGATATATGGTTCTAACAGGATGGTGCCACTGCACACACAGCGTGGGTTACCAGGAATTGTTTTATGGCAAATGTTTCCTGGACGGCTTATCTCTTGGAGGGGTGATGTGAACTGGCCGGTACGCTCACCAGACTTAGCCCTATGCGCTTTTTAGCTTTGGGGTTACCTGAAGTCGAAGGTGTATATCAAACGTCCCAATACCTTGGAAGACCTAATTAACAATATTGAGGCTGAATTTGGCAGAATACCAGTCGACATGCTTGTTAGAGAAATTATAGAAGAAGATACACTCTCGAAATGCTTAACATTATTGACGTACTTAATGAGAAGAGAATGAATTACAAAACGGACACAGATGGGATCGCACACATATATAGAAATGTGGTGCATAAGCACAGACGCAAGCTGAAGAGTAACACTAATATCAGTTGACAGCGATAATCGGACGGACGACATTGTTTTGTTAATGTAATTATTTTTCAAATATTGTGTTAATGTTTTGTTTATTAAATGTAATCATGTTTTGTATATTTTGTCAGTGACAACCCCTGAAGATGATTGACGAAGTCAATCGAAATATTGGGATAAATAAAAATTAAACAACACATAGAACAATGAGTTTAAATAAATGACCTCAAGCCGAAAAATAATTGTATAAAATAACAACAACAAAGGTCAACTATTCACTTACAACAAGTTCATGAAAACTTCAGAAAACGTATGCAGTAGTGTGTGAATAGCGAAGGTCGACATTTTCTAGATACATTTCGACATTTTCTAGATATTTAAATTCCCCTACTGTTCAATATAGTTCAAATATAAAATACATTTTTCTAAGGTTCATATTTTTTTTATGTTATTCCCAAATAAGCAAATTACAGCGCTTATACGAGGGCGGTTCGGAAAGTTCTTAGCCTATCAATGTAAGAGAATAGTTAGTTTTTCAAAAATATTTTTATTTTTCAATATACTCTCCTGAAACTTCAATACACTTAGTCCAACGCTTATCTAGCAATTCTATCCCTTGATTAAAATAGTTTTCCTCAAGGTCTTCATTTGAGGTAAAACGCCTGCCAGCAAGGAATTTTTTTTTAGATTTGGGAACAGGTAAAAGTCACTGGGAGCTAAATCAGGAGAATAAGGTGGGTGGTCAAGCAACTCGTACTTTAATTCGTTGATTTTAGCCATTGTTAAAACACTCTTGTGCGCTGGTGCGTTGTCTTGATGAAAAATTATTTTTTTGTTTTGTAAGCCAGGACGTTTTTCTCGAATTTGTACATTTAATTGATCTAAAAGGTTGCAATAGAACTCTGAATTTATTGTTTTACCCTTTTGCAGATAGTCAATCAATAAAATACCTTTGAAGTCCCAAAAAATCGTTGCCATAACCTTACCAGCCGATTGAATTGTTTTTGCCTTCTTTGGGGCACTTCCTCCAGCTTCAGTCCATTGTTTGGATTGTTCTTTTGTCTCTGGAGTATAGTGGTGGATCCATGTCTCATCAACAGTTATAAAACGACGCTTAAAATCCATTTTTTTTCGCTGAAAACGATCCAAACAAGCTTGAGAAAAGTTCATTCTTATGCGTTTTTGGTCGACTGTTAACAAGTCCGGCACCCATCTTGCAGAAAGCTTTTTCATCTGTAGTTCTTCATGCAAAATTAAATGGACTCGATCATTTGAGATGCCCATGATATTAGCTATTTCACGCACTTTTATTCGTCGATCATTTAATACCATATCATGCACTTTGGCTACAATTTCTGTTGTTGTTGCTGTTTTTGGACGTCCACTACGTGGTTCATCTTCAATGCTTGTACGACCACGTTTAAATTCAGCAGCCCTCTTTTTTACTGTTGCATATGAAGGAGCACTTTCACCTAACACATTCACCATATCATTATGAATTTCTTGTCCCGGTAAACCTTTTTTATGTAAATATTTAATGACACCACGCATTTCTAATTTTTCCATTGTAAAAAAATCGCGGATGCGTCTTTTGTGAACACCTGTTTCTATATGAAGGAGTTGCCAGATCGAAACAAAATTTAACATGTGTTCATAGCAGAGATGGAAGTTTCCAAAACACTTAACTTTTTTCTGTTTATACCGCGCTTTTTGTGCTAGGCTAAGAAGTTTCCGAACCGCCCTAGTAATTAAATACTTATTACAATTAAAACGAATCTACCGGTGAACTTAACATGGAGTCTATCTCTATTCATTAAAGGTGTTTAAAACATAAACACAAAGTCTTAATAACCTGCAGCAGTGTATGGTGTAGGGTATACAAAATAGTTGTCACGCCCCTTTCTCGTACATATAGAGATTTCATTAAACCTGTGATGCTTCAATCGATACATGCAGTGTGAGGTTTTTTGGTCTTTGTTCACCTTGTTCATCTCTATGTTTAAAAAATTCTTGTTTTTTCTCTATTTCCGAATTGTATCGACAAGATAACATCAAAACCCGCAATGTTTGCCACACAGAAAAAAACCCCCAATGTTTGCCACACAGAAAAAATCAGTTGGCAATCAGTTCGAACTACAAATATTTAGTTGGATAAAGATTTTTTCTATTGCAAGGATAGTACGTGCAACCACCAACAATCGGTCTGTACTCTATGTTGGCACGCCCCTTTCTGGTACCTTTACGAGATTTTATTAAAACTATGATGCTTCTCTATGTTAAAAAATCCTTATTTTTCTCTATTTTCGAAATGTATCGAATAGAGAAGTTTAAAATCCCCAATGTTTACCACACACGGAAAAAATCAGCTGGAAATCAGTCCGAACTGCAAATATTCGATTGGATTTTTCTGTTGTATGGATAGTACTTGCAACCACCAACACTCGGTTGGCAAACAAATTCAGTTGTGGCAGCAATTTTGTACTCTATGTGCAATCTGAATAGGACCTCAAATAACTTAATTGCATTGAAGTAATCCTTGTTTTAATAATGAAAAACTTAACACAGGATCTTCGCATGTGTAGCTTTATGGCAGCTCACATAACAGATACTAATCCGAACGCATAAAATGCTGCCACCCACATGACACTACCCCCGCCCACATGCTTCACATGGTGGCTAAGCAAGGGAAGGGGAGGGCGGTTGAAATTCAATACTTACCCAGAGATAATAACATTTAAGTATAAGTAAGTACGAGCTAAACACATGCGGATCGAGGAGACAACGGCATCAAGTAACCCGAGTCAAGAAAAACACACGCACCCACCCACACTAACGCACTCACACACACACATGTGCCTCGAATCGGAGGGAAAAGGATGTTTATGAACCTACTCACTTATTATGTTATTAAGTAAACCATAGCAACAACAAGAGAAGAAAAAAATGAGCAAGGGAACGGAAATACGAGCAACACCACCAATAAGCACGCACACAGAGACACCGTGTACGAAATGCTTCTTCACGTATGCACACTTGCTCATGTATATGAAGGTATGTGTATATATGCTTGACAGCAACAAGGACGTGGCAAGAAAGATTTGGAAATTTAAGATTTCGTAAACAAAAGTCTCACATGGCACAAGGATGATACGATTGTGTGCAGTTTCTCTCCAAGGAATTGAAAATTTAAAAAAGGACATACACACCACTTAAGGTAGGAAATTTGTCAAAAATCTGTCAATTGCGAAGAGCTCTCCATTAGAAAACAATTTATTCAATTTCAAGAAATGGCAAATGGCTTTCGTATCCGCTTGACTTCAAGGACACTTTTCATTTATGAATATTGACATGTGATGTCGTTATTGTCATAATTTTAAAATGTGACAACAAACAAAGATTAGAGAGTGGCAAGTAATGAATGGTGACATCTTTAGTTTGGAATCAGTGCACAAATTAAGTTCGGCCGTGACGAAGCTCATATAGCCTCCGGTATATATGAAAATGTTTTCAAGGGGGCTTGGCACCGGCCTCTTTTCTCTCAGGGTACATTTGTCGCCATACCAACATCATATAACGGGTGATCAATCTAGAGATATTTTTTTAATCGGTTTTTTTTCAAAGATTACACATGAGTTGTGGAAGAATTTAGTCTTTCTAGTAATGTTTGCCATTTCAGGAATTGAAGCCAAACGATGTTCCTACGTAGCTGTTTCATTGTTTGGGCTCTTAAGTGATGAGGCTCATTTTTGGCTCAACGGCAATATCAATAAACAAAATTGCCGCATTTGGGCTAAGGAGCAACAAGAAAAGGTTCAAGAGTAGCAATTATACCCAGAGAAAACCACGGTTTGGTGCGGTTTTAAAGCTGGTGGAATCATCGGTGCATATTTTTTCAAAAATGATATGGTGCTCGCTATCGCGCCACGATATCGACCTTTATTCTACCTGAAATTGAAGCCCGTAAACTTGACGACACTTGGTTTCAACAGGACTGTGCCACTTTCCATACATCTGCTCAAACAATGGATCTATTGAGAGGTCATTTCGAAAAGCAGCTAACTTCACGTTTTGGACAGGTGAGTTGGCCGCCTAGATCGAGTGATATCACACCTTTAGACATTTTTCTTTGGGGTTACGTAAAGTTTATATGGCCAACATTATTCGTGTCATTAACGTCATACCGGTCGAAATGCTCGAAAAAGTCATTCAAAATTGGACCCTCAGAAATGACAACCTGAGGCGTAGTTGCGGACAACATTTGAAGGAAGTTATATTCAAAAAATAAAAAGCAGAAAATGTCTTTTCGAATAAACAATAAAGATTCCTCATTTGATTTGAATTTTTCTACTTTTTTAATTTTAAAAAAAAATACCTTTAATTGATTACCCGGTACATATACCAACTACTAGTGTTTAAACAATATTAGTTCACACGATATAGCCTTTCGAAGTTCAGGGTTGTATGGGCGGGCCACGCCCTTTTGTCCAATTTTATTTCTCGTAATATAGTCTTAAATATTTACCTAGTCATTGATTTCATTCGGTTAAAATTGTATAACAATCGTTCCATTTCCTTGACAATAAATGTGATTTTTTAAAGAGGGCGCCACGCCCACTTTTTCTCTAGGGTGTTGTTCGAACCATGCTAACACCACATGTTCCACATAACATCGTCATATATCTGACAGTTAATAATATATTGCGTTTTTATGTTCAGGGATGTTGAATTTTTCCAGAGGTTGATTCAATCCTTGTTTGGGGAAAATTTTTACCTCTTGACGGACCTAAACGCTTTTTTAATACCAACCGTTTCAGTCCATCAAGGCATGTTTCGGGAAAATTTCTGCCACCCATCTTCTTGTTTCTTTCCATACCAACATTAGTTTACGAAATGTATTAGTATTTGTTCACGAAATGTTACAATACAAAGTTTAGGATTGCAAGAGCGGACCACGCCTTTTTGCCTAGTCATTAATTTTTTGGGTTAAAATTTTAGAATTATCGGTTTAAGTTTGGCCATAAATGCGATTTTTGAAGGGGGTGCGGCACCACCTATTTAATGGTACCACATATTACATGGCACCACCTATTACATGGCACCACCTATTACATGCCAACATCACATCTTCCAAATAACATCGTTAATGACATATTGTGCTTTTAAGTTCAATGTTGTTGGATTTGTTCATAGGTTGAGTCAGTCCTTGCGGGAGGAAAATGTTTACCTCTAGACCAATCTGGCCCATTTTCAATACCAACCGTTTCAGTCCAGCAAGACATGTTTCTGCAAAATTTTGAGCCACCTTCAATAGTACGACCTGTACGAGGGTTGCTATATATATTTCTGGCCCAGGCATCACTAAGTAATGCCTGGCGCCATCTGACATTTCCATTGGAAAGTTTGAACTTTGTTAGCATAAACGTACTCAGAACGTTTTGACGTACGACCATTATTTGTGTTGTTTACAGTGACTTGAAAAAATCAGTTTGCCAAAAAAAAAATAGAATTAACCCGTGAACATTTTCGAGTGATCATTTTTCACAACTTTCGAAGTGGATTATCACGACAAGAGTGCACCGATGCAATTAAATCTTTGTATGACGATGAAGTACCATTATATAGCACTGTGAAAAACTGGTTTAATGAATTCAATCTTGGCTGACGCTCGCTCAAAGACGAAGGTCGTGATCGTCGTCTAAAAAACGGCCGTTGTGCCAGTGAACAATGATGCCGTGCGTGAACTGATAATGGAAGATCGTCATGTGACATACCGTGAGAAAGAGGCATCCTTGGGCATTTCTTCCACCAGCATACATTCAATATTGTATGAATACCTGGCCGTAAAAGAGGTTTGTTCTCGTTGGATCCTGCACAATTTGATAATCGCTCAAAAAAAGGCTCGTGTCGATTGGTACAAAGAAGTTTTGAAATAATACGATCGCGGTGCTTCAAAAGACGTTTATATGATCGTCACAGGTGACGAATCATGGATCTTTGCGTATAAGCACGAAACAAGACAGCAATCGACCGTGTGGGTCTTCGAAGACGAGCCAAATCCAAAGAAAGTTGTTCGAGGAAGAAGCACATCGAAGCAAATGGTCGCCTGTCTCTTCGGCAAAACTGGTCATGTGGCGACTGTTCCGCTTGAACAACGTAGGACGGTCAATTCTGAGTGGTACACCACAATTTGTTTGCCTGAAGTCTTCGCAAAAATTCGAAAAACGAAGAAGAGAAGACGAATCATTGTGCCCCATGACAATGCGAGCTCTCACACATCGTATAGCCCTGACTTGGCACCTAATGACTTCTTTTTATTCCCGCACAGCAAGAAAAAAATGCGTGGTCAACGATTTTCGTCGCCAGAAATGATGTTGAAGCGTTCAAGGCCAGAAATAAATATAGCAGCCCTCATAGTGTGCTTTTCAGACAGACAGCAATTGCATGATCATGTTAGGATTTTTTCTTCAAAATAATTTCCTTTAAAATATTGGCCGCAACTTCGCCTCAGGGAGTGGATTCTGGGGGTCCAATTTTGGATGGCTCGTTCGAGCATATCGACCAGTATGGCTTTAGTGACAGCATAGCTAGTTTATCAACATAGACTTTGGACTTTATGTAGCCCCAAAGAAAAAAGTCTGACCCAAAACGTGAAATTAGCTGCTCTTCGCAATGACCTCTCAATAGATCCATTGTTTTGAGCAGGTAAGTGGCACCGTTCTGTTAAAACCAAATGTCGTCAAGATTACGGGCTTCAATTTGAGGTAGCAAAAAGTCCGATATCATGGCGCGATAGCGAGCACCATTCACGGTTACGTTCCGGCCATCATCATTTTTGAAAAAATATGGACCGATGATTTAATTAGCCCATAAACAGCACCAAACCGTGGTTTTCGTGGTGTAAGTCTTTCCATAATGTAATGGCAAACAATAAGAAAAGAAAAAAAAACAAAGTTTAACACAACTCAGACGTAATCTGTAAAAAAAAATCCCTATTACAAAACATTCCTCTGGATTGATCACCCTTTACTTCGAATAGGAAAAAAATGTATTCCGTTACAACCAACACGCTTAGCGTCATTTCGTTAGTTGAGCCGAAAGTTTTGGGATATAACACACCGAGCTCGTAAACATGAGGAGCTAAAGGGATTTCTAGCTGATAAATGGGTGCATACTTCTTAAGAATAACAACAGTAGCTAAAAGAAATATTAACGCCATCGTCAAAGTCCACGGCATTCGCCAAGCCACTGACAACGGCTGCACAACAAAAATGTAATTAACTTGTTAATATCGGGTGGTACGATTTGTGGTGCGAGCGCCACAAATGGCGCTCGCACTTCGTTTAATAAGCCATGGACGAAAAACGCTCGTCGTCTGCTCGTACAACAAGTGCCTAGGCTAAAAGAGAAGCGTATAGCCCAATTTCCTGGCATTTGCGAGTGATTAAAAAGACGCCACCGCGACCTAACCTAAGCCATTTGTAGGGCCGTAAAACCTTTTCAGCCTGTTTTTATGCTTTTAATACAATTTTATTAGTAACTCCTTATGCTAGGCTACACTAAGTTTGGCATTTTCTTTATTTGTCTACGCTCGCTCTTTATTTAAGTTTTTTTTTATGTGTGTGTGAGTGCGTTTGTGTTCTCTTGTTTGCTTTTATTATGCGCTCAAGAATTTAGGAAGCCATAAAAAATGTTTAATGCCTCAATAGGCAACGGCGAGCACACTGAGTCGCATATACGCGCTGAGAAAACTTAGATTGGGTGCAGTGGCCACGTCGGCAAGGCCTTCTGCAAAAAAGGCCTCCACTCAGATTTTTTTAAAAGACTAGGTATATACCGAAAAGGCCTAGCAATATTTGCGGTACTAATTCTTTTCGTTCAACAAGCCTGAGACAATAGGAAACCTTCGGGAGAATATTTGACAGGAATGCAAACAGTTATCACCGGTATTCTTGCGGAACGTCATGCAAAACGTGATAAGGGCCACAAATGTGTATAAACACTAACGTTAGAGACTTGACGGGTATCTTCTCTCTTTCACTTAACAAAAAACATTCTAGGTGTCAAAATAAAGACTTTCTTTTGCTCAGTTTTTTTTATTTATTTAGTAAAAAAGAATATTTGAAAAAAATTGGATGATTAATTTTGCACCACCTTGTGAATTTTTGGGATTGTAAATGGAAAAATTCAAACCAGACAAAAAAGTTGCCTTTGGTAAATATTTTATATTTGAACTACCGATTACTTTGACTTTGAAAGGTAGAATAACTTACATTTTTATTTTTGTTTTCAGTTTTATGTTTGACATTTGCTAATTGGAACGCTATACACTCTAACAAAATTGGGAAATATTAAAAACATAATTTCAAAGTACACTGAGAAGAAAAATAACCTTATATAAGCTTACTTTACCATAAATAAACATGATTTGGAATATACGTATTTAACAATTTTACTAGTTAATTTAACTATTCAATGGTTAAATTTTTTAACCATGAAAATTGTTAATTTTAAAATAATTATTGTTGTTTAAACAATGCATTGTAGAGTTTTTAAACCATTAAAATTGTTATTATTAAAATAATTATTGTTGTTTTAACAATGTACGAGGGCGACCGCAAAACTAACTGGCCTGGCACATTTTCTGTTTTACTAGAAACTTTTTTTGTTTTTGTTTTTTAAAAGCAATCTTTTATAAGCCATCTGTCAAAATTTCCGAAATATTTAATGATTATTTTCTTTGTTACAGGTGATTTAAGTAAACAAGTTTTATAATTTTTGAAAAATGCAAAATAAAGAGTGTCGTGCGGTAATTAAACACTTTTATATGAAAGGTTATACGCCACAATTAATCAAAGATGAATTGGATTCTGTTCATGGTGATAATGCACCATCATACTCCACCGTGAAATCCTGGGTTCAACAATTTAAAATGGGTCGTTCAAGTACGGAAGATGAACAACGCTCTGGAAGACCGAAAACTGCTACTACTATTTTGAAAACATTAGAAAAATATTTAATGAAGTGACTTAAGATAAACGAATAAAGCTCAGAGAACTGGCTGATATTGTTAAAATACACGAAAAACAAGTTTGGAGTATTTTACATGATGAACTCGACATGAAAAAGCTATCCGCAAGATGAGTGCCGCGTTTGTTGACTTTGCCCCCGAAAAATCGTCTATTGGACCAATTCCGAGGAGCTTTTAGCGATTTATCAGCGTCATCCAATAGAGTTCTTGCGCCGATTCATAACTGTTGATGAAACATGGATCCATCACTACATCCCAGAATGCAAAGAACAGTCAAAACAATGGATAGAAGCTGGTAAAAGTAGTCCCAAGAAGGCGAAAACTGTTAAGTCATCAAGTATTTTGGGATGCAAGGGAAAACTATAAGAGAAAAACTATATGAGAAAGGAAAAACTATAAATAGTGAATATTATTGTGCATTATTGGATCGGTTGAGTGAAGAAATCAAGATAAAACGACCGCATTTAGAGAAAAAAAAGTTCTTTTTCATCAAGATAATGCTCCTTCACACACTGCATTTTTAACTCAACAAAAACTGGCCGAATTACGATTTGAAATTGCTCCACATCCAACATTTAGTCCAGATTAAGCTCCTTCTGATTATTTCTTGTTTCCCAATTTTAAAAAAAAATTCTCGGTGGCAAATAATTGTCGTCCAATAGCGAGGTTATTGCTGAAACTGAGGCATATTTTGAAGGTCTTGAAAATTCTAATTTTTCGGATGGAATTAAAAAAACTTGAAAAACGTTTGATGAAGTGTATTGAGTTGGAAGGAGATCATGTTGAAAAATAAATAATAATAATTCCAAAAAAAACGGTTCTTTTTATGTTAGGCCAGTTACTTTTGCGGTCGCCCTCGTATGGTTTTTAACCATGAAAATTGTTAATATTAAAATTTCATAGTTAATTTATTGAAACAAAACATGTTCAATTTAACAATGAAATTGTTAATATTATTAACTATGAAGATTGTTATAGAAATCGTTTTTATTGTTAAGTTAACTAATTATTGGTTACCTCTTTTAACTAGAAATATAAAGGGTGTCGCAAGAAAAACGCAATTTTTAAATCTGGCAACATTCGAAGTGTCATTGTTTGACATTTGAACAATTGTTATTGTTTGTTAGTAGAAGGTACGAGGGTAGTAAAAATGGAGCGCTACACGAATGAACAACGCATTCTCATTGTGAAATTGTTTTACCAAAATGGTGAAAGTTTTGCGGCTACAGTTCGCAAATTGACGAGGCCCATTTTCATCTTGATGGCTTCGTTAATAGGCAGAATTGTCGCATTTGGGGTGCGGAAAATCCTCGAGTGATTCACGAGAAGCAAATGCATCCTCAACGTGTCACTGTGTGGTGTGGTTTTGGGCTGGAGGAATCATTGGACCTTTTTTTATGAAAATGAGGCAGGTCAAGCGCAAACAGTCAATGGTGTTTGGTATCGTGAAATGATAACCAGTTTTTTCTTGCCTAGAATAGAAGAAATGAATGTGGAGGGCATGTGGTTCCAACAAGACGGCGCCACATGTCATACAGCCAGAGAAACAATTCAATTGCTGCATCAGTCATTTCCCGGTCGTGTTATTTCGCGTTTTGGAGATCAGAATTGGCCGTCTAGATCGTGCGATTTAACACCATTAGATTTTTTTCTTTGGGGTTTTTTGAAGTCGATGGTTTACGCGAATAAGCCAACGACGACTCAAGCCTTAAAAGACGAAATTGGACGCTGCATTAATGAAATACCGCAGCATTCATGCAAAACGGTCATTGAAAATTTCATTAAAAGATCGCGTGCATGCCAGCAAAGCCGCGGCAGCCATCTGCACGATATATTGTTCCATACATAACCTCATTCTGTCTACTTTACGATATAATAAAGTTTCACGATTTTTTCTTAAATATCTGTGTTTTCTGGACACCCTCTTCTTTGGACACCCTTTAGTTACTGTTACAATTTTTAATATTAAATTAACCAACTAATTATGTTTTTGTTTTGTTTACATTTATTCGATCTTTTTTCATTATTATGACTTGAACAGTTTTTTTGCTGCTTCGAGACCTTTTTGTTATTTCTTTTTCAGAATCAACTAAAAACTTGGTAAAATGTATTGGCTACGGTTGCCAGGCAGACAGTTACAGCTGCTAAGTCATAACTTTGGAACGGAAGGACCTCTGGGCTTCGTTTAGGTAATTTTGGAAAGGTAAGAGGTAGGGTTATCTTTCTTTGGAACACTAGTTCAGAACTAATCAATTTTACCCAAGGTAGGGCAACGTTTATTTAATTTTGGAAAGGTAGGACGTTGGTTTTAAGAGAAAAAAAATTGTACCCTTCGACCACCAACCGCTGTCATTTCGCCGCCTTGCATTTTCGGGCATGATCGTAGATTAACTTATTTTCATGAAATGAGCAAAGGAATACGCTTCTTAAATTTGTCCAGGTATAAATGAATCACCCTACGAGTATATAAGTACTTGGCGTGTTATCTTCGTCCTGGTTTTGAAAAAAATATTAAAAAACAGTTTTCTTTTACGGGAGTTTTGGGTATTTTTATGTTCTACAAAAAGTTGCACTTTCTTTTTATTCAGTAGGGATCACCGAAGACGAAAAAATCGACAGTGTGCCTTTTGACCCTTTTTTTCGAGAAATTGTGGGTACAAATGGATGGCTTTGGGTATAATATATTTTAAGGCGGGTCGATGCCGGGGTTAAAAAAAGTTGTGCGAGCCACCACCTAGTTTTGAAGCTCACAGAGAGAGTATTTCAGGAATAGGAAAATAAATTTTCCGCGAAAATTAAATAGCGCCAAAATAGATTTTATTGTACTATCCATTTATTGTATTCGGATCGTAACGTGTAGTTGTGTCTGCAAAAGCTTTGCTCTATTAAAACGCCATTCATAGCTTCGGCCCCACCGATCATTCCGGGATATTTTTTTTGTTAATTTTTTTTGAATTTTTAAAACATAAATTTAGTTTAGGGCCCACGTTAAGATGTTAAAATATAAATATAAAGAAGTATAAAGTTTTCTTGCCTAACTTCTTGACCACTTGGCACCAAATTTTCAAATTGAAGTTCCTCCGCAAAAGACCAAGTGCCCCAATAAGTGTCTATTCTTGAATTGCCTTAGCCCGTTGCCCGGACCAGCGATAATAATAGGTGTGACATTCTAGGGCTCTATGTACAGGGTGCTTGTAAGTAAAGACATACTACATATGTATGCTGGTCTTTATGGATGTGTATGTATTGTATTTTATTAAATTTGTTTTAATAGATTGGCACATTCCGGGTTGACAGCATTGATAGATTATATCCAAGTAGTCGTAGTACTACGACTATATATACAGCCCATACACATAAACGCGCTCACACACACGCACAAAAGACTTAAGTTGAAATATATATGTATATAATTTGTTGGTGTGTGAGTGTGCTCAATACCTTTGGGGTAAGTGTGTCCGTGTCTTGTCCGTTTCCGCATAGTCTAGTTAAGCCCTTGTCAAAGTGTGCTCGTATTGTGCGGCCTTTTATTTCCTTTTACAATTTATTGCATAATTTAAGGCACTGACTGCAGCCGGAAGTTGAAATATCCCTTATCCAATTTCTGTTTTTCTGTTCTTTGTTCGGCATTCCTTTTCTTCTGTTCCATTGCTGTCTGTTTTTTCCATACATTCGCTAAGAATTGAGTTGTGCCATTGTAACTCTTCCCAGTGGATGATTTTCAAATGCTTCTCTATGGTCGACGTCGTCAGTAAGACCAGACATTGTGACGCGGCGTTTCGTCTCGTTTTTTTCTCCTCTTCTCAATGTGAACAAAATAATCTGTGCTATAATGTGAGTGTATGCGTGTATGTGTCTGTATTATGGGAATGTAAAGAATTTTGCTAAACATTCGCCAGCATAAGCACATTTGTATGTTCTAGTATGTATCGTTTAAGCAGATATATTCTTTTAAAGTAGAATTACTTTTAGTATTGATTTTTTCTTTTTCCAAGAGCCGACCAGTTTCAACATCACATCCCGAGTAGACTACAAGGAGGTTAAGTAGAAAATGACCAGAAATGTGTATGCCAACAATGGAGTGAGGCTGACGATACACAAAAATTAAAGACAACCCTTAAATTTCAACCAAATATTGGCATGAGAATTAAAAATTTCTTAATAAATTTCGTAAACAAGCTATACTACTTATATACACGCTGAGAAAAAACATGGTTACTACATGGTCACGGCAATAATAATATGTTCTCCGCAATAAAAGTATGTTCGTCGCAACCATTGCATTGTTAACTGAATTTATTTTTGACAATAGTATAATTGCTGCAATATTAATATAGTTGAAATGTAACAATAGTATTATTGCCAAATTTAAAAATGAAAGTATGGTTATAACAGCAATATAAATATTGTTGGTGCGACAAAAGTATTGTGTTTTGAATTTTATGTTTACAATAATATGATTACGGCAATCATACTGTATGATTGTAATTTTTCTTCATTTAAATATTCTTTTTAGGACAAATGTTATTGGTATGGATCTTATTCAATAATAATACTTTTGTATTGAAATTAAAATTTTTTAAACAAGCTGCTTTGGCTTTGTTTAACTGAAACGCTTACGTTTATTTAAACTTATTTTTTCTACTGTAAAATAAATCACTCCTATTATTTTGAATTTAATATTTTTTTTTAAATAATTTTCATAATTCAAATCTATTGTCGACAACTTAAACAAATTGTAATAAATTATATTGGGGATCAATGTACAATTGTGTGTGATCATACTATGGTTGTAGAGATCATAACATGGTTGCGTGTGAATCATATTATGGTTGTGAGGATCATACTATTGTTGTATGTGAAACATACTATGGTTGTGTGGATCATACTATGGTTGTGGAGATCATAGTATGGTTGTGGATATCAGAGTATGGTTGAGTGTGAATCATACTATGGTTGTGGGGATCATAGTATGGTTTTATGTGAATCATATTATTGTTGTAAGGATCATAGAATGGTTGTATTTGAATCATACTATTATTGTGAGGATCATAATATTGTTGTACCACAACCATGTACCCAACAATAGTATTATCCTCTTCGAATATTATCACCACAACCATATTTTTTTCTGCGTGTAGGGATATTATCCATCTAGAGGTATTTTTCAGAACAAAAAAATATAAAAATTTAAATAAAGTGTGGAATCTTTATTGGTAATTTGAAAGGACATTTTATGACATTTATTTTTTTAATATAATTTCCTTCAAATTTTGACCGCAACTACGCCTCAGGGTGTCCATTCTGAGGGTCCAATTTTAGATGACTCGTTCGAGCATTTCGACCGGTATGGCGTTAATGGCACGCATAATGTTGGCTTCCAAAACCTGAATCGTAGCTGGTTTGTCAGCATACAATTTGGACTTTACGTAACCCCAAAGAAAAATGTCTAAAGGTGTGATTTCACTCGATCTAGGAGGCCAACTCACCTGTCCAAAACGCGAAATTAGCTGCTTTTCGAAATGACCTCTCAATAGATACATTGTTTGAGCAGATGTATGGCAAATGGAGCCGTCCTGTTAAATCCAAATGTCGTCAAGATTACGGGCTTCAATTTCAGGTAGCATAAACATCGATATCATGGCGCGATAGCGAGCACCATTCACGGTTACGTTTCGACCATCATCATTTTGGAAAAAATATCCACCGATGATTCCACCAACTTATAAAACGCACCAGGCCGGGGTTTTCTCTGGGTATAATAGCACCTCTTGAACCTCTTTTTGTTGCTCTTCAGCCCAAATGCGGCAACTTTTTTTATTGACTTTGCCGTCGGGCCAAAAATGGGCCTTATTGCAGAACAAAATTTTGGTCGAAAACAGCGGATCTACCCGTTTCTCACCGAACGCTCATTTCCATAATACTCGTACTGTTGCCAACATTTGAAGGAAATTATTTTCAAATAATAAATGCCATAAAATGTCTTTTTGAATTACCAATAAAGATTCCACACTTGGTTTGAATTTTTGTATTTGTTTTTGTTCTGAAAAAATACCTCTAGATGGATCACCCTATATCTATGAGATATTGCAATAATATTTAATAAATGAAAACAACAACAACAAGAGATCATGAAATTCATGCGTTTCACTATGTTTACAGTGCGAAGGATTTTTGGTGGGCTCGGTAGAAAACTCTCCGGCAGTTCTCGTTAACTTCAAAACTGTCTGACCTTGAGTGTATAGCCGCTAAACATAGTTACCGCACATTCGTTGCTTGGGGTCTTATCATGGTGAAGTGGCGCCCACCGAAACTGCAGTCAATCAACCCCTTCCGACTGCTTTTTGAAAAAATCGTTCCTCTTGTGCATACAAACTTTATTACGAGTAGATTCGAATGTACAGACCACGATTAAAAAAAATTGCTCATGATTGAAATAACAAAATAAATATTTTCAAATCGTTAGATGTGACAGCGCATAGAGAAAGGAACCTAAGGGTAAAAAAAAAACAATTTTAATTTTTTTTTGATGTGGACAACATCTGAGCATCGAATGAGACCGATCCCATGCCCCAAAAGTGTTCCCTCCCAGAGATATGCGCGTTTTATGAAAGTGATGGTACACCAATCGTATTTAAATCTTTAAAATGGCTCTCCTGAAAAAAACTGGTTTTTACCCTTAGGTCCCTTTCTATTTTGCGCGTCACATATATAAAAATTAAATAAAAAAAGTTCATAAAGCTAATAAACCATAGCAACAACCAATACGAGGGCTGCTATATATTTCTGGCCTAATAATGGAAATGCGAATATTAATCATCAAAACTGGGTTTATTGTATTCTCCAGCATGATTATACACTACGATTTTCGTCGCCAGAAGATTTTCGTCGCCAGAAGATTCAAACCAATTGTCGAAGCACTTTTTCCACTCCAATTGAGACACCTCCAAAACATGGTTTTTGAAAGCTTCAACAGCATCTTCTGGCGACGAAAATCGTTGACGACGCATTTTTTTCTTGATGTGAGGGGAATAAAAAAAGTCATTGGATGCCCATCAATTCAACGTTTTGGTCGTTTAAAAAGGCGCTGGTTTGAGCCGATGTGTGGGAGCTCGCATTGTCATGGTGCACATTGATTCGGCTTCTCTTGTTTGTTTTTCGAATTGCTCCGAAGACTTCAGGCAAACAAATTGTGGTGTACCACTCAGAATTGACCTCCTACGTCGCTCAGGCGAAAAAGTCGCCACACCAGATTTGACCAGATTTGCCGAAGAAATAGGCGACCATTTGCTTCAAAGTGCTTCTTCCACGAACAACTTTCGTTGCATTTGGCTCGTCTTCGAAGACCCAAACGGTCGATTTCGGTTTTGTTTCGGTCTCATACTCACAGGCTCATGATTCGTCACCTGTGACGATCTTATAAACGTTCTTTGAAGCACCGCGATTGTATTTTTTCTACCTTTTTTTGCACCAATCGACGCGAGCCTTTTTTTTTGAGCGATTGTCAAATTGTGCGGGATCCAACGAGAACAAATCTTTTTTACGGCCAGGTGTTCATGCAATATCGAATGTATGCTGGTGGAAGAAATGCCCAAGGATGCCTATATCTCACGGTATGTCACATGACGATCTTTTATTATCAGTTCACGCATGGCATCAATGTTCTCTGGTACAACGGCCGTTTTTCGACGACCTTTACGACCTTCGTCTTTGAGCGAGCGTCTGCCACGATTGAAATCATTAAACCAGTTTTTCACAGTGCTATAGGATGGTGCTTCATCGCCACACAAAGATTTAAGTTCATCGATGCATTCTTGTCGTGATTATTCACGTCGAAAGTTGTGAAAAATGATCGCACGAAAATGTTCACGAGTTAATTCCACTTTGTTGCCAAATTGATTTTTTCAAGTCACTGTAAACCACACAAATGGTGGTCGTACGTCAAAACGTTGAGTAAGTTTATGCTGAAAAATGTCAAACTTTCCAATGGAAATGGCAGATGGCGCCAGACAACACTTAGTGTTGTCTAGGCCAGAAATATATATGGTAACCCTCGTACAAGTACACTTTCAGTTCCAATAATCATGGATAATTAAGAATGAGTGCTTACGTCTTCTATTTTTTGCGGCAGTATCAGTTCAATAAAATTTTAAATATTTTGTTTTTTAAGTCTTTCCATTTTATTTTTCCAAAATCGATTTGTTTAATTTTTTTCGACCTCTGTTTTCCATTCTTCCAAATGGTACAGTTTGTGCCCATTTATAACATTAACGATTTTTTTACCTCTCCTTCTTAATGCGTACTTTTGTTGATCTGATATTCGTTGAAGTTTCCCAGATTTAAGGGTAATGGTAAAACTTCTTTTTTACAAAAAGAAAAAAAAAAAGGCTAAATTGCACCAACTTCCACCGGTAATCGATGTGTTTAGGTTTCGGTCCCAACACTCTTCAAAAACAATTTGTTTTTTTGTTTTGTTCGCTGTGTGGGAAAGGAAACTCAGTCGTAAATAAAATGGAAATTAAACGCTTTTGTTATTTTATTTATTTGCTTTGTGGGTTTTGTCGTTGTTTATACATTGGCATGTCTGTTGGTTCGCCGCTCTGTCTGTTTGGTTTCCTTATTAAAGGAAAGGAAAACAAAAAGGGAGCCTTTTTTGCGGAATACAAGTACATTTACACACAAACGTTTTGTGGGCCCAAAGCCAAACACTTACTTTTAATGTAGTCTTCCTCTGCATTCTGCTGCAAAAAGGCTACTTTACACCAGCAGATTTGTTGGACTAAGCCAACATTTGCTTATCATTTGGGTACGGTTCATTGTCTTTTCTGTCACTGTGGAAATGACTGGCCTACCTAAGGTTTACCGAAATCATTTAGTCTAAGTGGTAAAGCGCGAATGTAGCTGTACTGATACTCGTAATTTAGATTTCTTCTAAAAAGCCACCACAAGTTGCTAAAGCTTTAAAAAAAACTTTGAACAAAACTACACAAATTGCGACCTAAGAGAGTAAAGGCGCCAAGCCCACTTTTTGTCGAAATGTGGAATGCAAAACGCTTGACGATTTAGTAACAAAAATCAAAAAATATATCTTTCTTTGTTTTCCATATCAGCTCAATCGTAAAAGCGCGAAGTCCCTAGACCACGGCCACTTTACGTTAACCACACAATTGGAAAAATATATGCAATTACATATGAAGTAACTTAAATGGCAGAAAATGACACTTAATGATTTTTCCCCTAATTTCTTTATTTGCAATCTATTTACAAAAACAATAAGCAAATGTACCAATAACTTAAAAATAACTTAATTGTTAAACTCCAATAAACTTAACAATATATACATTTTAAATTTTGGATGCAGGCAGATTATAAAATTATTTATATTAGTCTATATAAAGGGGAGATCTAATACGTGGTGTCTCTTTAGTCTTCTAATTTCATTTGTATCATCTAATAAATTTATGGCTAATATATTAGGATGTGTACTCAGTCTGTCTAAATAGTTAGAACTAAAACGTTTAATTTCATCCTTTACTGTAGCGATACTAAGTCACGGTGAATTAAATTATTCTTAACAAACCAAGGAGCATCTGTGATAAACCTCAGAGTTTTCGATTGAAATCTTTGTAGTATTTCTACGTTTGAAGTGCTAGCTGTTCCCCACTTTTGTATACCGTACGTCCAGATTGGCTTCAGAACAATTTTGTACAGCATTACTTTGTTGTTCAGATTTTCTTCTTAAGTTTTATATTTAACTGCTGCCTTTTCATTTGTATATGTTATTTCCAATTTAGTTTTCGATCAATGAGAAGGCCAAGATACTTAACACTATCAGCTGACGGTATTGTTAGTCCATTTAATAACGGAGGACGGAGGTCTCCTCTTCTCAAGCTAAAAGTTACGTGCGTTGATTTTTCGGGGTTAACTTTTATATTCCATTTCTTCAACCATTTCTCTGTTGATTTTATTTGACTTTGAAGAATAATTGCTGCATTAGAAGGACAGTTACTGGTGGCAAGTATAGCCGTATCGTCTGCGTAGGTAGCGTTAGTGACATCATTGGAAACTGGCATATCTGAAGTGAAAAGTGTATATAGCACTGGTCCCCAAACACTCCCTTGTGGGACCCCGGCTTTCATCGTTCCAATTTCAGATTCGACGCCGGTAACGCTTACGTAAAAAGTTCTTCCATCTAAATAAGATTTTAATAATAAATAAAATGAAGTGGGTAGCGCATGTTTAAGCGTATATAACAACCCAGGATGCCAAACTCTGTCAAAGGCTTGTTTCACATCTAAAAATACAGACGAACAGTACAGCTTTTTCTCCAAGCTTTCTCTTATTGTTTTAACCATTCTATGTCACTGTTCAGGTGTACCATGCTTTTGTCGGAATCCAAATTGCTGATCTGGAATTACATTTACAGCTTCAAGGATAGGGTTTAGTCGCTTCCGAAAAAGTTTTTCACATAATTTTGAGAAAACTGGTAAAAGACTAATTGGTCCATATGATGATAAATGATTTTCTGGCTTTCCTGGTTTCGGCACCATAGTAATATTTGCATGTTTCCACTGGGTAGGGAAATGATATAGTCTTAAAATAGAATTGAAGATCATTGAATTAAAGAGATTTGATCACTTTGTAGTCAATTAGATCATATCCTGGGGTTTTCTTATTCAGCACTTTTATCTCATTGTTAACTTCACTTAATGATTTAAACAACTTTTCGTTTGAACATTTGAAGAAAGTATTTTGAATCTCTTGTAAAAAAGTAAATATTGGATTTATCGCCTTTGCTATCTAACTAAAGGGTTGTTAAATTTTAAGGGCCGATATTGATTTTGAATAAAACACAAATTATTTAGGAAATTATTGTCATTTCTTTTTATTACGAAAATATTGGTATGGTTCAATTATGTATGGAACAAAATATCGACCAAATGCCCGCCGCGACCTCGGCGGCACACCTTCTTCCGATGGTCCAAATTTTCGATGATGCTGAGTTTAATTGAGGTTCTATGCCGTTAATGTGCCAAACTATCTCATCCTTTAGCTCTTGAAGTGTTGCTGGCTTATCGAGGTACACTTTTTTTCAAATAACTCCAAAGAAAAAAAGTCCAACGGTGTCAAATCACTTGATCTTGGCGGCCAATTAACATCGCCACGACGTGAGAAAACACGGCCATTGAATTTGTCGCGCAAAAGAGCCATTGTATCGTTAGCTGTGTGTTAAGTGGCATCGTCCTGTTGAAACCACATATCGTCCACATCCATATCTTCCAATTCGGGCCATAAAAAGTTCGTTATCATCTCACCATAGCGAACACCATTCACAGTAACTGCCTGAACGGCCTTTTTTTGGAAAAAATACGGCCCGATGATGCCGCCAGCCCAAAAACGGCCCCAAACAGTTACTCCTTGTAGGTGCATTGTTTTTTCGACAATCACTCTTGGATTATCATTCGCCCAAATGCGGCAATTCTGCTTATTGACGAATCCACTGAGGTGAAAATGTGCCTCATCAATGAAGATGATTTTCTTCGAAAATTGACTTTTATTTTCATAATAAGCCTGAATAACTTTAACGCGTTGCTCGCTTGTGTATCTTTCCATGGTTCAAATTGAGTTAATCTAAAATTGAGAAATATCAAATGAAATGCAGAAAAAAACTTGACGTTTAGGTGTGGTTCATATTCAAAATCGGCCCTTAAAATGTAACCACTCTTAATCGAACGATTTTTTTTTTTCGTTGAATTCCGTCCACATCGTAAACAAGTGCAACACATATTCCACAGTGTAAAGTGTCCTTAACTCATGGGCAGGTTTTGGTTTCTTCTTCTCCGAAGAAAACAAATGTATTGTTTGCTTTACTTCTCTGGTTTATCATAATTCACTCTAATGCTTATATTTTAGTTAACTTTTTCCACTGTTGCGGTAAAGAGAAACGAAACAAGTGGACAACATCAGTTAGGCCCAGCCGAAGCTAATATACCCACTCCTTAGTGTCCTTAGTGTCATAGTCGGTACACCGAATAATCGCCAGTGCCCTTTTGTCTAATAATGATAATACAGAGTGATTCATTCACAACTGGAAAAATATCACCAGCGTATTCCTCGGCTCATTTCATGAAAATATGTACATCCATGCCCGGAATGGCTATGTTCTGAACCAGTGGTCGTATTTTGTCCCTATCTTAAAGAAGCCCTACCTCATACCTTTCCTAAACTACCTAAAGGAATCCCAGAGGTCCTACCGTCCCGATGTTATGACTACTTGACTGAAATGCCTAGTACCCTCCGACCACTAATCCGACAATTATCAAACCGCTGCCATTTCGCCGCCTTACATTTTCGGGCATGGTCGTAGATGGACATATTTTCATGAAATGGGCCGAGGAATACGCTGGTGAAATTTGTCCAATCGTGAATGAAGCGCACTGTACATACTAAACACAGAAAAAAATAAGTTGAAAGACGGCTGGAACTGTAAAAAATCCTGTGAAAAAAACGATTTCGGTTGCAACCACCAAATGTCTATAATCCTAATTAACTTAAGGCTCGACATACCACTAGACGTTAATAATGATCAACGTTTTGTAAAGACAACTACTAGATCGGCTATACTAATGGAACACACAAAATTTATTTAGTTGCCACAACTTGTGGTTGTGGCAACCACTAGTTTTACAAACATTTATTGTTGCAACCGATTATTAGTAATGATAACTAAGTTGCCAATGTTATTAACAACGGGTTTTTGAATGGTAATTGGTATTTGATCTGATTAGGCTTCAGAAAATAAAATAATTCGATTAGTTTATCAGTAAAAATTGTCCATTATCTTTACCAATTTTTTCCTAGATATGACCCCCCCCCCTTATATTATTGAGTGTGGGTCCAGAAATGAACAAATTGTGTGTAGACAGTTTTTTGTCTGTTCGTATGTTCCACCGTTACAGCAGTTCCACTTACTAAAAACTACAGAACACCAACTAACATTTGATGATTAATCATTCGGTTGTGGCAACAAATCTCTTCTCTGTGTGTATAACACATAAAAATATCGTTAAGTTCGGTCAGGCCGAACCTTATATGCCCCCTCCGTTCATACGATGGTAAAGCGCAAAATAAATGGTGCGTTAATTGGGCCTTTCGCCCCATAAAACGCCACTAATCTCAGTGACACACAGAGAAAAAATCAATCTCTTCTCTGTGTGTATAACATAAGCTCGGCCAGACCGAACCTTATATACCCCCCTCCGTTCCTACGATGGTAAAGCGCAAAATAAATGGTGCGTTAATTGGGCCTTTCGCGCCATAAAACGCCACTAATCGCAGTGACACACAGAGAGAAAAATCACTAGGAAAGCAGTGCGAACTACAAATATTTGGTTGGATAGACATTATTCCTGTTGCAATTTCAAACATTCAGTTCGACCTATCATAAGCTGGTAGCTACAACTATATAACGATTCTTACAGCCAATTAGTCGGTTTTACCAACCGATTAGTTGACACAACTAGTGATTATGACTACCAACCAATTATGAAGTTCATGTTACTTTGTCGCCAATATTAGGTGGTGACAAAAATAAATTATTTGTAGTATCCAAACCCTGTTTGGGGCGTGCTAAATATCTCAAAAAAGGGCAAAGTTGCTGGAATTTTTAGCTCATTCGGCCAAAAAAAAACGTCCCTCATGGTCACAACGGTCAATGCGGACAAATGGGTACTCTAAATAAAGCATAGTTTGCTCCTAACCCAAATATACGAAGGTTGCTATATATATTTCTGGCCTAGGCCATCTAACATATCCATTGGAAAGTTTAACATTTTTTAGCATAAACGTACTCAGAACGTTTTGACGTACGACCATCATTTGTGTGGTTTACAGTGGCTTGAAAAACTCAATTTGGCAAAACAAATGGAATTATCTCGTGAACATTTTCACAACATTCGACGTGGATTATCTCGACAAGAGTACATTGATGAACTTAAATATTTGTGTGGCGATGAAGCACCATCCTAGAGCACTGTGAAAAACTGGTTTAATGAATTCAATCGTGGCCGAAGCTCGTTCAAAGACGAAGGCCGTGAAGGTCGTCCAAAAACGGCCGTTGTGCCAGAGAACATTGTGAACTGATAATGCAAGATCGTCATGTGATATACCGTGAGATAGAGGCATCCTTGGGCATTTCTTCCACCAGCATACGTTCGATATTGTACAAATTTTAGACCAGGTAAAAAAAGGTTTGTTCTCTTTGGATCCCGCACAATTTGGCAATCGCTCAGAAAAAAAGGCATGTGTCGATTGGTTCAAAGAAATTTTGAAAAAATACGATCGCGCTGCTTTAAAAGGCGTTTATAAGATCGTCACAGGTGACGAATCATGGATCTATGCGTATGAGCCCGAAACAAAACAGCAATCGACCGTGTGGGTCTTCGAAGACGACCAAATCAAACGAAAGTTGTTCGTGGAAGAAGCACTTCAAAGCAAATGGTTGCCTGTTTCTTCGGCAAAACTGGTCATGTGGCGATTGTTCCGCTTGAGCAACGTAGGAGGTCCGTTCTGAGTGGTACACCACAGTTTGTTTGCCTCAAGTCTTCGGAGAAATTCGTAAAACGGACAAGAGAAGACGAATCATTGTGCACCATGACAATGCGAGCTCTCACACATCGGCTTAAAAGCAGCTCCTTTTTGACCGGCAAAAACTTCGAATTGATGGGTCATCCGCCGTACAGCCCTGACTTGGCACCCAATGACTTTCTTTATTCCCACACATGAAGAAAAAAAATCAGTGGTCAACGATTTTCGTCGATAGAAGATGCTGTTAAAGCGTTCAAAACCATGTTTAGTAGATGTCTCAATTGGAGTGGAAAAAGTGTTTCGTCAATTGGTTTGAGCGCATGCAAAAGTGCATAAATCAAGCTGGAGAATACTTTGGAAAACAATAAAACCATTTGCTAAATATTTGCATGTTCATTATTAGGACAGTAATATATATAGCAGCTCTCGTATACTTCATATCGGTCATATTTTGTAGGTTAATTAAAAAACTTGGTGGAAATTAATTAATAAAATAATAAAAAAAAACATTCCAATCGCCACTCAGCGTCGACTTTGAGTTTCATTCTTAACAAAAGTTATTTATTATAAAATTGAAAAAAAAATATTTTGAAAAGGGCGAAAAGGACCAGTTTATCTTGAAAATATTCTGATTTTATTTTAGACGATTTATACTAAAATGAAAATAGTAGTAATAAAGAAGAATATGGTATCCCAAAAACCATCATTTTTAAAAACTTTTGTACAATTTCATTAAGAAAAGGACACACCCCAACTAAAATTAATTAAATAAATTTTTTTAAGAACATAAAAATACTCAAACTACGGTTTAGAGGATTTTTTTACTTTTTGAAAAAAGGACGAAAAGGAAACTCTAATCTTATAGGCTGTTTCCACTACGGTCGAGTTCACGTCCGCGTCAACGATTTATCGAAAATTTGTAATGGTGTTTCCATTGTGTTTTGCGTCCACGTTTGTGTTCATTTGGTTTTTTTTGCGGTGCGAAAAGTTTAATATTTTTGTGTTGTGACATTATCATGGAGTTAAATGATATTATTTTGCTAACCGCAGTGGAAAATGAGGATCAAATGGTATTGCGCCTAATGGAAATGTGCACTAGCAGCAGCGCTGCACATTTTTTGGAAGGGGTGTTTTTTATTGGGGTATAGAACTTTAAGTTGGCATCACTTTTTTAACTGGCGGCCATTTTGTCAGCTGTCAAGTGATTAATATTTAGTTTGGTTTGCCATTTCATCATGAACAGGTTGACAAAAGAACAACGCTTGCAAATCGTGCAAATTTATTTCGAAAGTAATGGTTCAGTTCGCGAAGTTCACCGCAAGCTCCGTCCATTTTATGGTAGACATAATCGTCCATCAGAGCAATTAATTCGGTTAACCATGGATCGGTTAACTTGGACCATTGGATTATTTTCTTTGGGGATATGTGAAGTCGCTCGTCTACGCCAACAAACCAGAAACACGTTAGGGGACTTGGAAGCCAACATTCGTGGCGTTATTGCCAACATACGGCCCCATATGCTCGAAAAAGTGGTTGAAAATTGGACCTGTAGAATTGGCTTTATTCGAGCCATCCGCGGCGGCCACATGCCCGAAGTCATATTTAAACATTAATGGCATAAAATTATCCTTCCAATAAAGCCAAATTGATGGACATTAAAACGATTTTCTTGTGTTTTATTTCAATTCGAAGTTCTATACCTCAATAAAAAACACCCTTTACAATGCACGAAGCGTCTGGTCATTTGTAAGTGAGGAACAATATATTTTGTTTTCAAGTTAATCTTCTTAACTTTTATTTAATAGAAACGTTGTGGTACCTTTTGGGAGGGGGACGTGCCTCTGAATTCGGACGTGATGTTCAAAGAAAGTTTCCGTGTGGAGAGGAGTGTGTTTAACATTTTGGTACAACGCCTGCCTGCACTGGCGAAGAAGGACACCTCGTTTCGGCTCGCTATTCCTTTAGAAAAGCGAATCGCTGTGTCCCTTTACACACTTGGCTCCTCAGCGGAATACCGAACAGTTGAAAGGTTATGTGGTATTTCAAAATCGATGGTGTGCAAAATACTGCACCTGCACCTGAGTATCTGCCAGTAGACTTCTTATCATATACCTCCTGTTTTTTTGCATTTTGGCTGTGGCTGTTTATGTTTATGCTGATAAACAGCTGTTTTAGTAGGGATGTGCAATTTGCGGCGTTGCCATTAATAGGTATGGGTGGGTTTCGATTGCAAAAATAATCGAATTTATAGTAAACGCGACGTATCGGAAAATGCGTCCAATATGAACGCGACTTTTTCCCATACCTAACTGCCTATATAATGAACGCGCGTTCATTGATTTATGGACGCGGACGTGAACGCGACCGTAGTGGAAACAGCCTATTAGAGTTAGGATGTTAAAATGTTTTACGAAAATAAACTCCATAAAATTACTAAAGACACCACCTCATCATGAAATTCTCTAAAATAAAGGAATTTGTACTACTTTGTAACTTATTTAATACAGAGTTGCTAAATTGAATCCGTCCTTTAATCACCCAAGTCTTTTATTTCTAAAGGGTGTTTTTTAGACGTGTGGTTTTCAATCTGACCACACTTTTCTCGGAGTTGGTTGATGCTGTTGTTGTAGCGGCAACTGTGTGACAGCCCTTGGCCAAAGAATTGCTCATCGGGTAAATCCGGTCCATATAACCGGCTGTCTTGAGATTCGGAGTTGGTCTTTTTGACAGTTGTCATTTGACTTATGCTTACCCCAGAACAACGTTTGCAAATCGTAGTGAATGGGCCCAAAACGAGATGGCCACCGATCCTGATTTGTACATGAAAATCTTGTTCATCGATCTATGGGGAGGAAACGTTGGTCTACTTAGTAGGGACATAAATACTGTTTCAACATTGAACACACCCATTTCAATAGTAGAACTGAACATACCCCGTTAATGTCATATGGGTTTTGAAAGCTAACCTCAATCACCCAGCGTCAGTCATGGTTTGGTGAGGTGGCTCTCACGATGGGGTCACTGACCTGCATCTCTGCGAACAAGGAGTCAAAACATCGGCCAAAGTTTACCAAGAAACCGTTTTGGAAGCTGTTTTAAAGTCTCTTAACAATTCCCTGTTCCAAAACCAGCTATGGAGTTTCCAGCAGGATTCTGCGCCGGTCCATAAGTCTAAAACGTCCCAGGCCTGGCTTCGAAACAATTTGCCAGCATTCAATTCCTCTGAAGAATGGCCCTCAGGCAGTCCAGATTTGAACCATCTGGATCACAAATTCTGGACGGTTTAAGAGGACAAGGTTTTTCACAAAAGATACCCCACCATTGGATCTCTTAAGACTGCTTTAGTTCGAGCTGTAGCCAATTTTCCAATGGACGAGGTTCGTGCAGCTATTGACGATTGGCCAGTGCGACTGAAGGCGTGTGTAAAGGCGAAAGGCGGACATTTCGAATAAGTAGATTCGTTTTGGATACAATATACATCAATAAATATATTAAAAAGCATTTGGTCCAAAAACATTCAGTAGTTTTTATTTTACAGGATAAAACGTGTGTAACAGTATTTATGTCCCTATTAAGTATATTTCTTCAAAAATTAAGCCGGCCATAATGTTACAATCAATGGGGAACGCTTTAGAACCATGATTAATGACGTTTTCGTGACTGAATTGAAGGATGTTTATGCCGTCTTTGGTTCCAACAAGACGACGCTACAGCCAACTGCGCATACAGCCAACGAAACAATCAATTTATTGAAGGAAACTTTTGGTGAGCGCATTTTCTCGCATCGTGGGCCTGTGGCGTGGGGTTATGTAAAGTCGCTTGTCTACACAGATAAGCCCGTCACGATTGCCGCCTTGGAAGAAAATATTCGACGCATTATTGCTGAGATACGGCCTCAAATGCTGCAAAACGTGGTTGAAAATTTGTACTTACGGCTGGAATTTATTCGAGCCAGCCGCTGCGGCCACTTGCCCGAGATCATTTTTAAAACACAATGACAAACCCTTATCTCTATAATATCCCTAATCTCTAAGCTTATCTCTAAAGCTAAATTCTTGGCCATATAATTTAATTATACGTGACTCGCAAAATAGAAAGGGACCTAAGGTTTAAAACCAGTTTTGTTCAGGAGAGTCATTTTAAAGATTAGGTCCCCTTCTATTTGCGCTTAGAATCGTCAACGTCACTTTCATAAAACGCTCATATCTCTGGGAGGGAACACTTTTGGGGCATGGGATCGGTCTCATTCGATGCTCAGATGTTGTCCACATCAAAAAAAGAAAAAAATGAAAATTGATTTTTTTTACCCTTAGGTCCCTTTTTCTATGCGCTGTCACATATGCATTTTATTTCTTCCTGAAAACCACACGTCTGGAAAAAGCACCCTTTAGAAGAAACTATGCACTTCCTGAGAAAGTCAGAAATTTTGTTTGGTCACTACAAAGAATTTATCAGTTGTCACCGCCAACTATTGGTACTAAAGTAATTATTGGATTATCAGATTTAAATTAATGTTAATACAATTTGAAGCTTCAAGTAAAGACTTTAAACAAATAAGTCCATGTAAGATACAAATTATATTAGTGATTTTCGGACACATTGATATGCTCTTTCGGTGACCGGTGGTAGACATATTTTTGTTTTCTGGAAAAAGCACCCTTTAGAAGAAATTATTCACTTCCTGAGAAAGTCAGAAATTTTGTTTGGTTAATACAAAGAATTTATCAGTTGTCACCGCCAACTATTGGTACCAAAGTTATGAAGGACATGTGCTTCATTATTGGTTAGTTGTCCTTACCAGTTTTGACAACCAAATTTAGGGTCAACATCTTCTTCAGTTTTAGGCATTTATACCCAGAGAAATATTTCAATGGTTCTTTAATCAATATTTCGAGATGTTGCAAACAGATTAACAAAGTGTGCTTTTACTCCATCCCATGATGGAGGGTGTACAAATTACAATAGGATAGAAATTCGTTGGTGCTAAAGAAAACAATACGGGGAAATGTATTTAATTTCTTTTGATAAGCGGCCAAAGGGTGTTCTTAAGGGGTGGTGAAGGGTGGTGAGCGCAAGGACTCCTTTAAGAGTGTGAAAAAAAAATGTGATATAAAAACAGAAAGCGAGAGAGGGTATGTGGAAACAAAAAAAAAACACAACAACACTACTGATGTGCAATACATTTCAATGAGCAAAAAAATCCATTTGAAAACATAATAAAGACGTCCCTTTCGCTGCTACTGCTCGTGCCATTCCCTCGCCATCCTTCGTCCTTATAACTTATTTAAAACAATATTTACTCTTCAATGTGTGCACCTTTTTTGTTGATAAACTCTGAGCATTTTATTGTTTTTTTTTTCTTTTATGGAAATAGTTTGTAGACATAAATGATGCTCTCACTCTCTCGTCCTCTCTCCCTCTCTCTGTGTGAGTTTTTATTTTAAAATGGTAGAAGCAGCGGAAGGAAGCATCATCGGATGTAAACATTGTTCCCGTTTTTCTAACGTTAAAATTCACGTTTATATTCAAATTTATTCCGACGTTCTTCCACTGGAATAACAAACAAACAAAAACATTTTCAATGAGTTTTTCCCAAGGATGTGCTCCACCTATGAGTGGGTGTCTGCCTGCGAGCGTACGTGCGTGCGTTTATATGCCTATGTTCGAGGTGAGCTAGAGATTGAAAAGGACCTTGATGAGGGCTGAGAAACGCCCGTAAGTGGTGACGGCTGGCAGGGGTTTATTTTTTGTATGTGTGTGTTTATTGTGCCACCATAAATAAAATTGTAAACTGTTAAAGGCTGCTTTGTAGCTACAAATGCCGACATTGCTGCTGCGGCTACAACTACCGCTTCACTGCTGCTGTTACCGCAGCCGTTACTGTTAATGTCGATGTTGACGTTACTGACTGTCATCCGGTTTAACTTAACTGCCGCGCTGGCGTGTCTCCCTGCTGTGGCGGCGTGCACAGCTCGTATGTGCCTCTTCCTGCCTCCTGTTGTGACTGCCTTTTGTTGTTTGACGTCCATTTAGATAAGGTTTATTATGCATAATTTCTCGGTAGCTGTTGTTGCCTGTTGGCTGGCTAATGCACAGTGGCCTAAAACCCAAAAAGATAAGATAAGTCTAGAAACACTGATCAGAAACCCTATCAAACATTGCTGTAACAATCTAAGATGATCGTACAGTATAAGGAGCACAAAAGAGTCCAAACTGTGAGAGCAGTTTACTAGACCAACACGTTTTCGAATAACACCCCGTAACTTAAATTCAATAATGCTCACCTGGCTCGTTATAAAAGACCGATACTAAACTCTTCTTAGTAGGGACTTAAATACTGTTACACACGTTTTATGCTGTAAAATAAAAAGTACTGAATGTTTTTGGACCAACTATTTTTTAATATATTTATTGATGTATATTTTATCCATAAAGAATCTACTTATTCGAAATGTCCGCCGTTGGCCTTTAAACACGCCTTAAGTCGCACTGGCCAGTCGTCCATTCGAAAATTGGCCACAGCTCGAACCAAAGCAGTCTTAAGAGATCGAAAGTTGGGGTATCTTTTGTGAAAAACCTTGTCCTCTAAAACCGTCCACAATTTGTAATCCAATTAGACTGCCTGAGGGCCATTTCTGGACTGCCTGAGGGCCATTATTCAGAGGAAATGAACGCTGACAAATTGTTTCGAAGGCCTGGGACGTTGTAGCCATATGGGCCGGCGCAGAATCCTGCTGGAAAGTCCATGGCTGGTTTTGGAACAGGGAATTGTTAAGAGGCTTCACAACAGCTTCCAAAACGGTTTCTTGGTAAACTTTGGCCGATGTTTTGACTCCCTGTTCGCAGAAATGCAGGTCAGTGACCCCATCATAAGAGACACCCCACCAAACCATTACTGAGGCTGGGTGATAACCCTTTTCCACCCTTGGGATCAGTTCAGATGCTTCCTTAGATGACCGCGCATGCACTCTATTATTTTGCTTGTTAAATTTTTCCTCAACGGTAAACATTTGTTCATCGGTGAACAAAATTGTTCTGTGCAATTGCTTCACCAAAAGACGATTGCATTTTTCAATCCTAATTTTTTTTTAAGCTGCAGTCAATAAATGTCCGGTTGAAAGTCCCAAGTCTTTTTTAATGATTCGACTCATGGACTTTTGCGTGATATTCATCTCACGGGCCATGATTTTTTGTTTTCGGAGCGGATTTCTGTAAATTCTTGATTTAACGGCTTTGATGACATGCGGTCTTTTACATCTCCAGTCTCCTCAAACAGTTTTATGCATCGGTAGACGAACATGCGGCTAATCCCTAGTGGCACGAGCGTTTTGAAAATATCGTGTTTTTTCATATCACACTTGAAAAGCGCTATTATAGCGATACGGTTCTCATTATCTGACCACTCCATGATGAAAGTTGAAACAATTTTAAAATCCCGTTACAGACTAACGCTATTGATTTTAGCTTTCAAACCCCATATGTGAAAGCGCATAGAGAAAGGGACCTAAGCGTGAAAAAATCAATTTTCAATTTTTTCTTTTTTTGATGTGGACAACATCTTCAAAAGTGTTCCCTCCCAGAGATATGCGCGTATTATGAAAGTGAAGTCGACGAGTCTAAGCGCAAATAGAAAGGGACCTAATCTTTAAAATGGCTCTCCTGAACAAAACTCTGCATCAACTTTTCACTTGTTATTTTTTTATGTGGACAACATTTGAGCATCGAATGAGACCGATCCCATGCCCCAAAAGTGTTCCCTCCCAAGATATGCGCGTTTTATGAAAGTGAAATCGACGATTCTAAGCGCAAATAGAAAGGGACCTAATCTTTAAAATGGCTCTCCTGAACAAAACTGGGTTTTAACCTTAGGTCCGTTTCTATTTTGCGCGCCACATATGACATTAACGGGGTATGTTCAGTTCTACTATTGAAATGGGTGTGCTCAATGTTGTAACAGTATTTATGTCCCTACGGAGTAATTCAAATTGGGCGATTTACAAGCCCTATTAGTAAGCCTGGTAAAAGGGAACCATGTCGGTCCATCCTCACAAAAGACCTTCCCGAACTGCATTCTGCCGCTCTAAGTGACAAATTAACTCTGAATATACTCTTAATTTAAAATGATATATCCCCCTTGCAACCACCTCTCGCCCTACTCCTCTAAAGCAACATTTTACTTGTGATCTGGCATTTTGGTCTTTCCGAACCTGCAGAACAGATTGGTTGCCACAACCGAATTTGTTTGTCAACCGGATTATTGAAGTTGCATGTACTATCTTGTTTCCATTAGTGCAGCCGAATGATTGAGGTTGCATGTATGAGTGCCATCCAGTTTCTATTACTACAACCGAATGTTAGTTGATACACTGAAATTTTAAGTGAGTAATGAAATTATTTTGGAAATTTAGTTTTAAAATAATGTTATAAGGATTTGAAGCTTCAATTAAAGGCTTTAAACAAAAAAGTCAAAGATACAAATAAAATTGTTGATTTTCGGACACATGGATAGGCATTTTCAGGTACCGGTATTTTTCTTTTTCAGTTTTTCAGGTATTTTTCTTTTCTTTCGTAGGGTATTATTTTCAACAAAAAAAAAACCTTGCAATTCCTCCTTAATTTTTTTTGTAATTTGTCGTTATATTTTATTTTTGCAGTTAAATTGTTTCTGTTTTTGATTATTAAAGCGAGACAATTTTTCGCATTGCCAATTGTTGGTTGTATCAAACATTTTTTTATACAAAACTATTAGTTGCAACAACAGGCAGCCAATAATTTGAACATCATTTGGCTAATGTGTCGCCATAGTAGGTTGTGTGAAATATAATATTAGCAAAGCAATCATCTTGTGGTACCTCCAACCGATTGTTAACATTTGGTGATTAGAACTAAAACTCTTCTTTTCTAACGGAAATTTTGTAGTTTGGACCGATTTCTACCTGACTTTTTGTCAGTGTTTATCTTTCATCCAATTTTGATAAAATTTGGCTCACGTTGTTTTTTTTGGATTTAGAATTTATAGCTCCCACACATGAACAGATGTGAATTAATGGGCCATCTACCATACAGCCCAACCCAATGACTTTTTCTAATTTTCTAGCATCAATAAAAAATGCGTGGTCAACGTTTGTCGAAGCAGCTGTTAAAGCGTTCAAAAGTCTCGGAAGCCGTTCGCTCCAGGATGAATTTCGTGAAGAACTTCCAACTTCGCTCACTTTGCCAGAAACCATCGATGTTGTGCGTGAACTAATTAAGCAAGACCGACATGTGACATACCGTGAGACTGAGGCATCCTTGGGCATTAGTATGACAAGCATCAATAGGATATTGCATGTTCATTTGGCCGTGAAAAAAAATTGTTCTCGTTGGATCCCACATAATTTGACGAATGTTAAAAAAAATCTACGTATGGATTGGTGCAGAGATGTTGAAAAAGTATAACTGCGGTTGCCAAAGGCAGTGTACAACATTGTCACAGGTGACGAATCATGCATCTATGCATATGAACCCAAAACAAAACAGCAATCGACCGTATGGGTCTTTCAAGACGAGCCAAACGCAACAAAAGTTGTTCGTGGTTGTACATCGAAGCAAATGATTCCGTTTTTTCGGTATAACGGGCCATGTTGCCACAGTGCCTTTAGTGGAACGTAGGACGGTCAATTTTGAGTGGTATAGACCCATCTGTTTGCCAACAGTGTTCGAAAAAATGAGGAAAGATAATAAGAGAAGACGGATCATTTTGCATCACGCTGAAACGACGTAAATTGATGGGCCATCCACCGTACAGCCCTGATTTGGCACCCAATGACTTCTTTTTATAGCCTAGCATCAAGAAAAAAATGCGTGCTCATGGTTTTTTATCACCCGAAGCAGCTGTTGAAGCGTTCAAAAATCTTGTTTTGGAGGTGTCTCAATCGGAGTGGAAAAGTGCTTCGAAAATTGGTTTGTGCGCATGCAAAAGTGAATTGAACTTAAAGGAGAATATTTTGAAAAACAATTAAGCCATTTCCAATGATAAATTATTGTGTTTTTATTGCCGCACCCGAAATATAAATAGCAACCCTCGTATGTTTTACCGAATTTACCAAAAACTGTAAACGTTTTTTTCGTTCAATCAAGTGGAAGACTATTTCTCTATCTTGGTAAATTTAGAGTCAAAGGGGTCCAACATATATTGTTTTTTGTTGGCTTTCGTGAACATCCTGAATTGCAGGGTTTATAACTTAGTCGGCCACGACCGACTCTAGCATTTTCATTAGTTTTTTGTTGGAATGTAAACAATTTAAAATAACACATACAATTTTAGGATTTAGTAAAAACCTGGAAGTGTGAAGGAGTATCATGTCATTAAACCTAAGTTCAGCCGCTTATTTAAGCCACAGTCTAAAGAACCCAAACCGTTTTTAAATAGTTGAAGTTATAAGCCACACAATTTCATTACAGGGTTTCGTAGTGCGCCTTTCGCATGTGTGCTTTGGAGGAAGCATGTTAAAAATGTGCATCCCCGCCCTTAACTTCAACAACTATGGCGGTCCCAAAGAACTAATGACTGTTTTAGAATTAATATAATAGAAAATCAGCGACAACGAATATTTCAAAAAATTGGAATTTATATATAAAATTTTTCAAAAATATAAATTAAAATATTATCTTTAAAATATGACAACATAACAAAGATCGTTTTGCTCTCTTTCATAAGACCTCTGTCATACAAATCGGGCAATCCGTTCTAGATCACCAAGACTTTAACTAATGGCTAAAAATGCATTATTGGGGATACTATCAAAAATCCTCAAGCTGTTGTAATTTATTTTAAATCGGCCCATACTTTGCCTTTACAGCACTGATTGCGGTTTCGCAGCACTGTGAGCGGACTTGACTGCCTTGCGTCCGTTTGTTTATGTTTGGTCTTCATCTTCTCCTGTATGCTATTTTTCGTTGGCTTCTTTGCAATCCACTGAATATGGCTGAGAAGACCTCTTATGACATTTTCAGAATGTCATACATTATTCAGGCGAAATTGTTGCATATTTTACTCGATTGACTTTTGTTTAATGCCGCGCTGCCGAGAAAATGTAACGGCCTCAACGTATTGATAAATAAATTATTTACTTGAACCCCCTACAAATAATCAAGTCGGTGGATGAAAACTGACTGCTGGAGGGAGATTGGGCAAAAGAAATCTATAACAATTTAAAATTTATGTTAAGTACTTCAAACGTACGAACGAGTGGTGGCACGCAGCAGTAACCACCCAAAAAGGCCAACCCTGCACCAGGAGTGGTAACACAAGATAACTTTATTTTCTCTTGGCCCCCCACCCGCTTTGGCTCCCATAATTTGGAATTTTTTTTTTATAAAATATCGAAGGAAGAACCATTCATTAAAATAAATCGTTGTACTGGGTGGGTTTGTTGGGTTGAAAAAAAATAAATCCCGAATATTGAGAAAAATCATTTAATATTAAATGATAATTTCCCTTCAAACACTGTGGTACAAAAGTAATCACACTGTGAATTTTTTTGGGCACTACAATGTCTGGAACTAGTCTGAATGATGAAAGTCGTAATAATAATTAAAATTAAAGTAGATCATATCAGCCAATGTTCTCTAAGAGCCCCTACAAAAAGAGGGCCCTGCAATTTGGGGCTACGCAGCATTAGAAGTTAAAAAATCGATTGTGGTTAAATTTGGCACGAAATGTTACACGCATACAATAGCGTGATAATCCATAAAATGGATTAAGAAAATGTATACTTCCATATTCTAAGCGATGTGAAGCTGCCGTATTCAGAATAGAAAATACCCTTAAAATTTATATTTCAACATAACAACGACAAAAAATTAGTTGCATACGCAGAAAAAAAAGTATGGTTGTGGTGACAACATTCGAAGAGGATAGTACTACTGTTGGGTATATGGTTGTGGTACAACAATATTATGATCCTCACAACAATAGTATGATTCATATACTACCATACTATGATCCTCGCAACAATAGTATGATTTACACATAACCATACTATGATCCCCACAACCATAGTATGATTCACACTCAACCATACTATAATCTCCACAACAATAGTATGATCCTCACAACCATAGTATGCTTCACATACAACCATAGTATGATCCTCACGGCCATAGTGTGATTCACACGCAACCATGTTATGATTATTACAACCATAGTATGATCACACACAATTATATAATTTATGAGAATTTGTTTAAGTTGTCGACAAGAGATTTGATCCCCAATATTATTTATTAGAATTGGTTTAAGTTGTCAACAATAGACTTGAATTACGAAAATTATTCGAAAATACATTAAATTCAAAATAATGGGAGTGATTTATTTCAAAGTAGAAAAAATAAGTTTAAATAAACGTAATCGTTTTTGTTAAAAATATTTCAGTCAAACAAAGCCAAAGCAACTTGTTTACAAAATTTTAATTTCGATAAAAAAAAGTACTATTATTGCACTAGATCCGTACCAATAATATTTGTTCTAAAAAGCATATTTAAATGAAGAAAAATTACAATCATACAGTATGATTGCCGTAATCATATCATTGTTAACATAAAACGCAAAACACAATACTTTTGTCGCACCAACCATATTATATTATTATTGCCGTGACCATGTAGTAATCATGTTTTTTGCTCTGCGTGCAGGACAACAACATGAATGGTAAACCATGTCCTGCAGAATTTCTTGGTGTAAATGCCATAGGAACTAAAGGGTGTTTTTTTTTATTGAGGTATAGAACTTCGAATTGAAATAAGACACAAGAAAATCGTTTTAATGTCCATCAATTTGGCTTTATTGGAAGGATAATTTTATGTCATTAAAGTTTAAATATGATTTCGGGCATGTGGCCGCCGCGGCTGGCTCGAATAAAGCCAATTCTACAGGTCCAATTTTCAACCACTTTTCCGAGCATATGGGGCCGTATGTTGGCAATAACGCCACGAATGTTGGCTTCCAAGTCCCCTAACGTTTCTGGTTTGTTGGCGTAGACGAGCGACTTCACATATCTCCAAAGAAAATAATCCAATGGTGTCAAATCACACGATCTTGGTGGCCAATTGACAGGTCCATTCCGCGAAATTATGCGCTCATCGAATGTTTCCTTCAATAATTCGATTGTGACGTGCGCTGTGTGGCATGTAGCGCCGTCTTGTTGGAACCACAACTCATCCACATTCATGCCATCCAATTCGGGAACAAAATAGTCGGTTATCATGGCTCTATACCGGTCTCCATTAACGGTAACTGACTCTCCAGCATTATTTCGGAAGAAGTATGGCCCAATGACTCCACCAGCCCATAGAGCACACCAAACAGTCAGTTTTTGTGGATGTAATGGCGTCTCAAGGGTCTCATGTGGATTCTCTTCACTCCAAATGCGGCAATTTTGCTTGTTGACGTAGCCATTCAACCAAAAATGAGCCTCATCACTGAACAAAATTTTGTGATGAAAATCAGCATCGAGATGAATCTCATTTTCGGCCCATTTTGCAAGCGTTGTTCTTTTGTCAACCTGTTCATGATGAAATGGCAAACCAAACTAAATATTAATCACTTGACAGCTGACAAAATGGCCGCCAGTTCAAAAAGTGATGCCAACTTAAAGTTCTATACCCCAATAAAAAACACCCTTTATATAAAAACAAGCAATAAGGGCGAATTATAAGAGAAACATTCAGTACGCACTCGCAGAGAAAAAATATGGTTACTATATGTTCACAGCAACAATAATATGGTTGTGAGGACCAAATTATGGTTGTGGTGATCATAGTAGGGTTGAGTGTGCATCATAATATGGTTGTGAGGATCATAGTTTCGTTGTGTGACAATCATACTATATATTAAACCCACACATACAGAATAAATCAGTTGGAAATCGGTCCGAACTATAAAAAATTGGTTGGTAAAACACACTTTCTGTTGCAATTATTAACATTCCATGGTATTAATCGATACATGATTCCCATTATCACAAGCTGGTACCTACGATAAAATTACAGTACTCGCACCCAATAAATCGGTTATACCAGCCGAAATCGTGGTTATGGCAACCAACATATTATGAAATACTTGTTACTTTAGTACCAAAAAAAGGTGGTGCCAAAAGATAAGCCCATTGTATTACCCGAACCCAGTTTAGTTCGCTATAATATACTTCCTTTAGCTTTAATTCCGATAATAATTAACCGGTTCCAGTCACTACAAAGTGTCGAAAATGAACTGTTTTTTTTAATTTTAGTCGAAACCCTATTACAGATTGAATCGACACGTATATGTGACGCGCAAAATAGAAAGGGACCTAAGGTTAAAAACCAGTTTTGTTCAGAAGAGCCATTTTAAAGATTAGGTCCCTTTCTATTTGCGCTTAGAATCGTCGACTTCACTTTCATAAAACGCGTATAAATCTGGGAGGGAACACTTTTGAGGTATGGGATCGGTCTCATTCGATGCTCAGATGTTGTCCACATCAAAAAAAAAAGTGAAAAGTTGATGAAAAGTTTTGTTCAGGAGAGCCATTTTAAAGATTAGGTCCCTTTCTATTTGCGCTTAGAATCGTCGACTTCACTTTCATAAAACGCGCATATCTCTGGGAGGGAACACTTTTGGGGCATACATATAAGTAGATTACACATATAAGTAGATTATATACAGCCACAGACAAATTTACAAACGATAAGATTTGATAACCAGAAATTATTAATTTCAATGGGTGATTAAAGTAGAGATACTTTTTTCAATAGCCTTTTTTTGACAGATCACGTGTGAATCGTGTCATGCTGTCATGTTATTTTTGTTAAGTATTGTTTGACATTTCATCATGGAAAGACTTACGCCTGAACAACGTTTAGAAATCATTCAACTTTATTACGAAAATTCACGTTCTTTGAGGAATATGTTTCGTAAACTTCGTTCAACTTATGGTCAACATAATCGGCCTACTGAGCGTACTATTCACAACACCATCACCCATCTTGAGACCCAGCATTCACTATTAGATAATATTCGACCGAATAGACCACGTCCAGCACGCAGTGAAGAAAATGTAGCGACCGTTGCTGAGAGTGTACACCAAGACCATGGAGAGTCGATTCGGCGCCGTTCACAGCAACTCGGACTGACGTATGGAACGACTTGGCGCATTTTACGTCGAGATCTTAAATTGAAAGCGTACAAAATACTGAACTGAATCCGCCCGACGTTCCCCAGTGACATCGCTTCGCTCTATAGGCTTTTGATAAGTTCCAAGAAGTTCCGACGTTTTCGAGCCAAATTTTATTAAGCGATGAGGCCTATTTCTGGTTCAATGGGTATGTAAACAAGCAAAATTGCCGCATTTGGGACGAAGAGCAACCAGAAAAGGTTGAAGAGCTGTCACTTCATCCAGAAAAAACAACGGTTTGATGTGGTTTGTGGTCCGGTGAAATCATCGTCCATATTTCTTCAAAAATGATGCTGGTGAATACGTAACCGTCAATGGCGACCGTTATCGTGCCCTAATAACCGACTATTTGATGCCTGACATTGAAGCTCGTGATCTCGGCGACATTTGGATTTAACAAGACGGCGCCACTTCCCACACATCGCATAATTCAATGGATTTATTGAGAGAACACTTCGGTGAACAGATAATTTTATGGTTTGGGCCGATCGATTGGCAACCAAGATCTTGTGATATCGACCCGTTACACTTTTTCCTGTGGGGATATGTAAAGTCTAAAGTTTAGTGCGGACAAACCCGCTTCGATACCTTGGAGCCAAACATCGCGCGTGTCATTCGCCAGTTACCAGTCGAAATGCTAAAACGAGTCATAGAAAATTGGCCTCAACGGATGGACCATCTGAGACGGCCAACATTTAATAGACATAATCTGCAAAAAAAATAAATGCCAAAGAATGTTTTTCAAGTGATAATAAACACTCCCCATTCAATTTAAATTTTCTGTTTTTTTTTTCTTTAAAAAAGTAGGGAACCTCGAAATGGATCACGCGTTATAAGTAAAAAATAAATCAAATTAAAAACTTGTTATACGAGGGCGACCGCAAAAGTAACTGACCTAACATAAAAAGAACCGTTTTTTTGGAATTATTGTTTTTTATTTTTCAACATAATCTCCTTCCAACTCAATACACTTCTTCAAACGTTTTTCAAGTTTTTTAATTCCATCCGAAATATAAGATTTTTCAAGACCTTCAAAATATGCCTCAGTTTCAGCAATAACCTCGCTATTGGACGAAATCTGGGATGTAGTGATGGATCCATGTTTCATCAACAGTTATGAATCGACGCAAGAACTCTATTGGATTACGCTGATAAATCGCTAAAAGCTCCTCGGAATTGGTCCAACGGACGATTTTTTGGGGCAAAGTCAACAAACGTGGCACATATCCTGCGGATAGCTTTTTCATGTGGAGTTCATCATGTAAAATACTCCAAACTTGTTTTTCGTGTATTTTAACAATATCAGCAAGTTCTCTGAGCTTCATTCGTCTATCTTTAGTCACTTCATTAAATATTTTTCTAATGTTTTCAATAGTAGTAGCAGTTTTCGGTCTTCCAGAGCGTTGTTCATCTTCCGTACCATTTTAAATTGTTGAACCCAGGATTTCACGGTGGAGTATGATGGTGCATTATCACCATGAACAGAATCCAATTCATCTTTGATTAATTGTGGCGTATAACCTTTCATACAAAAGTGTTTAATTACCGCACGAAACTCTTTATTTTCCATTTTTCAAAAATTAAAAAACTTGTTTACTTCAATCACCTGTAACAAAGAAAATAATCATTAAATATTTCGGAAATTTTGACAGATGGCTTATAAAAGATTGCTTTAAAAAAAAAAAGTTGCTAGTAAAACCGAAAATGTGCCAGGCCAGTTAGTTTTGCGGTCGCCCTCGTATATGCGATCAAATGAAGCAATTTTATTTAATATTAAGCATTTGACTGCTTTAAATCAATTAAGATTGGAAAAGAATGCTGAGTCGATCGTTACAGTAAAAGGGTTGTTTAGTTCCGTCTAAATTGGGACTCGGAGCCGAGTTTAAAGAGCACTTAAAACCAACAGTAAGTAAGAACAACCAATACATGTAAAAATTTAAAACCCTTTGCAAAAAATTGCCGTGTATCCAATTAAATTCCGTTGTAATGATGTTATAAATAAATAGTACATGGAACCACCAACATTCGGTTGGCACAAAATTCGGTTGTGGCAGCAAATCTATTTTCTGTGTGCAACAATAGTATGATGCTCTTCGAACCAAAACCAACCAAAGCCCAACCAACCCTTTTTTTCTTAGTGCATGGTTAACGAAATAAAGGTTAATCTACCATATAGTATTAGTATAGTATATATAATATTAGTTTTTAACCTCAAGTTTTATAGATAATTTTTGTTTTTCGTTTTGTCATTTAACGTGAATCTATTTTGTTGTCAAAAGCAATAAAATTTGCCTCAAATCAGAAAAGAGTTTCGATTTAGCTAAATTGGAGAACTTGAGACATGGGCCAATAATGCATTTAGTACCGCGAATTAGGGCCTCTAAAACATGGATCAATAACCTACAATCATATCCCGTAATACTGGCAAAGTCATACAATCCAAGGATCTATGGTGGAGAATTCCGCGGTATGTCATTAGGCCCCACGAAAATACATCCTAAAGTGAAAATGCAATTAGGCCCAAAAAAAATATATGGAAAACAGCAACACGAAATTGTATGGTTTTTTGGGACTAATTTTATATATTTATTGGGGTTTATTTTCATAATGCAATTAGACCCCAAATTTTTGTGTGAAAATAGACCCCAAAAATTCTTTGGGCATAATTTCATAAAAATGCCGGGGTCTATGTTCGCATTTTGGGGTCCAATTTCATTTCGATATATATTAGGGCCACACAATTAGACCCCAAATTTGCGGCCTAATTTTGTTTTTAGTCTCGGGAGTGTTTTCGTGCGGCCTGATGCCATAGCGCCGGAGAATTCACTCGGAAGAACTAACAAATTGTCCACATGTATTCTTTGAAAAGCACAGTTTTCCAAAATTCTTTTAGAAAGCAAGATTTGTTAATATTTAAAGCTGATGTAATACAATTTATGTGTACTGCAAGTCGAATAGAGTCCTGCCGTTTGTATGCCTGGTACGCATTCACATGAAATAAATTTTCTTCGAAAAATCTTCTGCATTTTTCTGTTTTTTATCGCTAAAAATAAAAAAAAATTTTATCCCTTTGCCTCAGAGGCAGCCCTTGTTAAAGTGTCTTTTTTTGCATATTTCAAAAATACAGACAATAAAGCACAATGAGAGAGAAAAAACAAGAAAAAGGAGCTTATGTTCGTTTTTAATATCCTGCTAATTTATAAAATTGGCAATAAATCAAATGTTTAAGACTACTGCAGAATATTTCAACGCTCACAGCCAGAGATACACTCACACAGATAAAAGTTGGAGCACTGTTGTAGTGGTGAAGTGGAAAACGGAAAGAAAAACATACAAAAAATAAGGGTGAAACAGGAATTTCGTTGAACGTAACCGAGACGAAATGAAAAGAAAACAAAATCTTCCGTAGAAACGCTGGTGCGGGGTCGACAAAGAAGAGCCAAAAAAAAATCCAATAAAACTATTGCGATGACTATTCGTTGAATGCGCTGGAATTTGTTCTTCTTTTTTTGTTGTTCCACCAAAAAGGCGCCACACGTGCGTTACGTATCCAACGTCTGTCTGTTGGTTCTTTCTTTTATTTACAGATCCGGTTTTTTGTTGTTGTCAGTTTTTCCTTTTTCGGCAGGGCGCAGTGGTGCGTAATGAGAAAAAGCAGCAATAGTTTATTCAATATTGAGACTTTTGGACTGATTGAAATGAAATGTAGGCCCCTGCAGGGAAATAGTTTTTTTTTATAACATCCATGGATTAAAGGAGTTAAGGCAGAAAACTATGTTTAAAGTGTATGACATTTAAAAGGTTGTTATACCCTACACCACACTGTGGTAAAGGATTTTTTGATGTAGTGCTGGTATTTGTAACTTTTTGAAGGATATGCGATAGGCCCCATGTTGATTATACAAAGCGGGTTGGAACTACTTATCTATCGTTATAGTTAAAGAGCAGATCGAAAATATAAGATAGTTTTGCAGAAATTTTCTACATTTTGCAGGGTCAGAGACGAACCTTATTGAAATTAATCCATATAACTCCATACAAATGATCTCATCACACTACAGGGTACAGGGGAATTATGAGTTTGTGCTGGTGTATGTAACACCCAAATAGAGGTGATAGACCACCAAACAGCAATTTCACATTTTCTAAAGACCCGGTTTGCTGAAATTTGCGCACAATTCTTCCGGTTGCGAACACATTTGGCCGATTATGCTAACCAGTAAAATCACGAAGTGCACAAAATGCATTTTGATTTGAACGCCCATCTTCAAAGAAGGCTTCAACGATCTTAAAGCTCCGCTCTCCGCAATTGTGTACCTGTCCATGGCTGAATTTGTCGAACACTGAAACAAAGAAATGCCAAATTAAGTTGGGCAAAAAACTTGGCGTTAAGGTGTGGCTCACAATTAGCATCGTGCATTATGGTGGGGCCACCCTTTATTTAGAAAATTCGGCGTCTGAAACCGTCGATCGATTGGACTAGATAAACAATGTTGCCTGAAGAGCTACAGGAGCTCAAACGGCTGCTCATAACCATTAAATGATATTTCAACAGAGTTGGGTGTTGGCCGCTCCTTACGATCCATGCGAAATGTAATCGGAATCAAATGTAATGTGTGGCTTCTAAAGCTTTAGGATCTAAAAGCGTGAAGGACTTCTATATGGGGTTCTGTACAAAAAATATGGATCGATATTGTTTTATTGTTTGTTTAGAAGAGTTATTTATTGGTCGCTCATGCCGTTGCTGGCCAAATTTGACTGTAAATTGTTGTTGTTTAAATTTAATAGGAATCAAATGTAATATGTGACTTCTAAAGCTTTAGGGTCTAAAAGCGCGAAGGTCTTCTATGTGGGGAGCTGTACAAGAAAATATGGGTCGATATTGTTTAGTTTCAGAAGAGTTATTTATTGGTCGCTCATCCCGTTGCTGGCCAAATTTGACTGTTATCGGGTTTAAATTGTTGCATCTCAAGATGCAAAACCTTTGTATGGGGTCTATGAGCAAACATGGACCTATATGGTTCAATTTCATAATATATGGTTGTTAAATTAAATCGGAATCCGATGTAAATGTGTCTTCTAAAAATCAAGGTTCTGAAATCGACTTTGTATGGGAACTAATCGAAAATGTTAACCTATGCCGTCTAGTTGCACCCGAGTTCATAAATGTTCGCCCATAACGTTCCTTGCAGAATATTAACGTCTTCGGTTTTAATGTGTGGCTTCAAGAGCTGCATGGCCTCAAACCAGGAAAGATCTTTGTTTGGGGGCCATGCTCCAACATAGACTCACTTGGTCCAATTGCTCAAGACATGGACACAGAAAAAGACACATAAGGCTTCATTCGAAATGTAATCAAAATCCTATGTGCTTTGTGGTTTCTAAAGCTCCAGGTTCGTTAGTCGGAACAGACCTTTGCATAGGGGATATACGAAAGTATGAGCCTATATGTTCAAGTTGCACCTAAGTTAATAAATGGTCTCCCATAACGCTCCTAGCAATATTAGAGCGTATTCGGGTTTATTGTGTAGTTTCTGAGCTGGAAAGGCTCTCGAGAACAAGGACAAACAACAACAAACTTGATCTTATTAGCTTGTAGAATAATTCACTCTTTTAAAAGTTTTGATCCAATATAGTCCACATTTTCCAGAGAAGGGCGGTAATAGTTCACAACGCGCTGTGCTAAATTTGCTTAGAATCTGATGTAATATGTGGCTGCTAGAGCTAGAGGTTCCGAAATCGGGAAAAGTTTCATCGACATCAGCTCATAATTGCGACCTACTTTCATTACAATGACACCTGGACAGACGGACGGACAAACGGTCGTAGCTTAATGGAATCAGATAGTGATTCTGAATCGATCGGTGCACTTAACGTAAGGTCTACATTCATTTTTTCTCATGTGGTACAAACAACAGCGCTAAGTTATAATTATATCAGTGGACTCAAAATTATAAATTCTAAATATAAATAACATTTTGGCATGTCTATCAGTCCATCCATAGTTCCGTCCGACCATCTGTCTGTCTGTCCATTGATTCTGGTAATCAAAGTCTCGGTCGCAAATATGCAACGATCTCGGTCAAACTTTCCGCATTATATTGTTTTCGACTTATGAAGATCGCTATTGAAATTGGGAGAAATCAGTCCAGGTTCTGATATAGCCCCATAAAAATGTTCCTCCCAATTTGGCGTCTAACCAATTTAGCAGAGGCACGCGATCTTTTAATGAAATTTTCAATGACCGTTTTTTTTTTTTTTTTTTTTTTTTTTTAAATAACCATCACTCAGGGGATGCCCCCTATACATGCGGTGCATTGCGTTGGCGAGTGGAAAGTAAAGGATCGGAGGGGGGAAAGAGGGAATAATGTTTATTGACACTTGTCTTGAACTTCTGGATGTCGCAATTAGTGGGAAACACATTTGCCGGAAGTCGATTCCACATACGGACTGTACGAGCGAAAAACGAATTTGATCTGTAGTGTATAGTGCGGTCAACTGGCCAATCGATAACAAACGGGTGTGAATTCCTAGAAAGTCGCGTATCCCTGCCGAACATCCTCACGTCAGGAATAAGGCGACGGATGTCTGATGAACACACACCATGAAAGTAACGATAGAACAGTGTCACGCAACCCACATTCCGACGATGATCAAGGGAAACAATAGAGTTGGATACCCTACTGTCACCTATCAACACCATCGCTCTCCTTTGAACACGGTCAAGTAGCTCCAAGGATGATTTTGGAGCACCTGCCCATATATGGGAGTTGTATTCCATCTTCGGCCTGATGTAAGTTGTATAGATATTGAAAAGATCAGAAGGAGTGAAATATTTCTTGCACCGCTTTAAAAAGCCTATGCACTTGAGTGCTTCTTTCGACACTTCGAATACATGTCTCGCCCAACGAGCGTCACATTGTATTTTCATGCCCAGAACATCAAGAGCTTCTGATTGTTCAATATCCGTACCATCGATAGAAATTGACGATATTGCTGGGTCAGCGAATCGCTTGTGAGACAACAAGCAGCACTGTGTCTTACGCGCATTAAAATCTACTCTATTCACTCGACCCCATTCGGAAATGGCCAGTAAATCCCGGCCAAGTGTCTCATCCATAATTCGCCTTTTGTCTTCAATATCTTGAAGACTCGGCCTACGGTCGAATGAATATGAATGACATAGGTTACTGTCATCCGCAAAGGAGTAGATTGGATTCACGGTCTGACCCAACAGATCATCAATGAAAATTAAAAATAAAGAGGGAGAAAGGACAGAGCCCTGTGGTACTCCTGCAGTAAGCCTATGTTTGTTGGATGAGAACCCATCTACAACAACTCTTATAGTGCGATCTCTAAGAAAGCTCGATATAAAACGAGCGAAAGTATCACCGACGCCAAAAGCCATCAGCTTTGACAAGAGTGCACCGTGCCAGACTCTATCAAAGGCCTTGGAGATATCCAGAGCCACAACCTTACTCTCACCAAACTGGTGGATAGACCGACTCCAGCGCTCCGTCAAGAAAGCCATCAGGTCTCCCGTAGAGCGATTTCTACGGAAGCCATACTGTCGATCACTAAGCAAGCAGTTGGACTCTAGATACCTCACAAGATGGTGGTTAACCATGCTCTCCATTACCTTAGAGAGCGCGGAGCAAATCGCGATTGGCCGATAATTTGCAGGATTATTGGCTTCACCCTTTTTAGGGATGGGTTGGACGTTCGCAACCTTCCAACACGCTGGGAAGACTCCCGCACGATAAGCAAGGTTGAAGAGGTTGCGCAATGGACGGGCTAGCAATTTAGCAGAGGCACGCGATCTTTTAATGAAATTTTCAATGACCGTTTTGCATGAATGCTGCGGTATTTCATTAATGCAGCGTCCAATTTCGTCTTTTAAGGCTTGAGTCGTCGTCGGCTTATTCGCGTAAACCATCGACTTCTAACCAATTTAGCAGAGGCACGCGATCTTTTAATGAAATTTTCAATGACCGTTTTGCATGAATGCTGCGGTATTTCATTAATGCAGCGTCCAATTTCGTCTTTTAAGGCTTGAGTCGTCGTCGGCTTATTCGCGTAAACCATCGACTTCAAAAAACCCCAAAGAAAAAAATCTAATGGTGTTAAATCGCGCGATCTAGACGGCCAATTCTGATCTCCAAAACGCGAAATAACACGACCGGGAAATGACTGATGCAGCAATTGAATTGTTTCACATGCCCTCCACATTCATTTCTTCAATTCTAGGCAAGAAAAAACTGGTTATCATTTCACGATACCAAACACCATCGACTGTTTGCGCTTGACCTGCCTCATTTTCATAAAAAAAAGGTCCAATGATTCCTCCAGCCCAAAAACCACACCACACAGTGACACGTTGAGGATGCATTTGCTTCTCGTGAATCACTCGAGGATTTTCCGCACCCCAAATGCGACAATTCTGCCTATTGACGAAGCCATCAAGATGAAAATGGGCCTCGTCACTGAAGATGATTTTATCGGCAAAATCAGCATTTTCATGTTGTCTCTCCAATACCCAATTAACGAACTCCCTTCGCTGTCCATGGCCAGCTGGCTTCAGTTCCTGAGTCAATTGAATTTTGTATGCATGAAGATGCAAATCTTTCGTCAAAATTCGCTGCAAAGTGGATTTGGAGACACCAATTTGCTGAGCTCGGTGTCGAATTGAGGTGGATGGAGTTTGAGCGACATCATCACGTACAGCTGCGACATTTTCGGTCGATCGACCTGGTCGATGGCGCGTTGTTGTCTTTACATCACTAACAGACCCTGTTTCGGCAAATTTATCCATTAATCTCTTTACAGTTGACTCTTTTGGAGCATTATTGTGACCCCAAATTGATCGCAATTTGCGACTTCGCCGAACAGTTAAAGAGGTGCACGTCATGTAGTCGACGACCTGGACGTTGCCATCAACCCGTGTCAAATCAAATAGCAAATGTGAGTTGAGTCGGCTGCACCATCCAGATCTCAGCTGAGCCAGAAACACGCGCGTCTGCCGTGGTAGCACCTTCTCCTCAGGTGAAATCTCTGGGGGATCTTCCCCTAGGACTACATTCACGCTATAGCTGAATACTGCTGCTGCGACATCATCAGCGTGAATGTTAGTCAGACCTGTCTGATAGTTTCGGTGATTTAAAGGCTCTCCCGTGTACCGCTGGACCACTCTCTAGATCATGAAGATCGTCCTGGGCGGAATCATCCTGTCCATGAGATGGTGATTGGCAGACACCCAAGCAGAACCTGCTTAGACAAAAAGAAATTGTGTCTGCGCACGGCATGGACCTTCGCCTCCTCATGTAGATGGACATTAGAAGACATAAGAAGACACCTTGTTAATGATCTCAGGGTGGCATTCTCTCTGGCAAGTCTGAATTTTCTACCACTGCGTCGTACCACTCTCGCGCTGCGTTGTTCGCTACAGACCGCCCTGCCACTTTGCAGGAGATCAACAAGGTTTCTATGTCGGCTCTCCAAGTATTTCCGGCAATAACTTGAGGACCTTTTTCCTACTTTGAGCTTATCGCAGATAGCTTTAGCATGCGCAGAGGAGTAGCTGGGGTAGTTGGCAGTCGGGATGTAGACGTCATCAACTTCACATTGAGTGACCACCGTATCTCTGCGGTCTTTGCAGTTAACGGAGTGGCTGATGATTTTCAAATTCCTTGCAGTGAAGGAGCGTGCTAAGTAAGAGGTAAGAGTTTATTTTCTCGCATGTCATCCACTTTGGGTCCTGATGTCAGAATTGTGCAATCGTCAGCGAACGACACGCCGTCTAGTGGTACAGGAAGTTAAGAGAGATAGAGGTTAAACAGAGCCGGGATTATCACTCCATCTTAGGGAACTCCTTATTTTACTCTACGTGGCTTCGACTTCCTGTCTCTAAATTCTACATATGACTGGCGCTCACACATATAGTTTACGACCCAACGTTTCAAACTGAGCGGAAGGAACGTTTCTGCGATGTCCTCAAACAGAGTGGCATGATTGACCGTGTCAAAGGCTTTTGTAAGTCAAGAGCCACGAGGTCGGTCCTGTCGTTGGGCTTGTTCTAGTTAAGATATCGACTTATACGTGAGGTGATGGCGTGTAAAGCAGTTGTTGTGATGTGCTGCTTGCGGAACCGATGCTGGTGATCCGCACAGGGAAGGTGTTCGATCAGGTTAGGGGAAGCAGTGCCTCAAGCATCTTTGCTACTGGGGAAGAGCAAGGAGATCGGCCTATACGAATCTCCTTTACTTGCGCCTTTGCATGGCTTCAGTAGCGGAACCATTCTGCCCATTTTCTAGCCATCGGGACCTGAGTGAGTGTCTAGCGACAGATTGAGCACTTTGGTCATGTACTCTATTACCGGGGTATCCATCCAAGTAATTCAACATCAGCATTGAGATTCCGTCCGGACCCAGCGCCTTTGATGTCTTTGGTCATGTACTCTATTCCCGGGGTATCCATGCAAGTGCTTCAAAATCAGCATTGCGATTCCGTCCGAACCCAGCGCCTTTGACGACTTTGCGCTGCCTATGACATGGGCAATTTTGCCAAGGGTAAATTGTGGTGGTGCCTTTTCGACTCGGAGAGCGCGGATACGACGCAATATTCTCCATTTCGCTTGGTGCTCAATAAAAATGAGGTTAAACACGCAAACCGCTTCGGATCGGTCACTGTTCTGTCATCGAACGTGACAGCTGTCCGATCATCCTTTCTGCCGGGATCAGAAAGCGATTTGACGGCTGTCCGATGATCCTTTCTGCCAGGATGAGAAATCGATTTGACTATTGTCCACAACTTACCAATTCTGAAACTAAAGTTTCACTGCTTCAAGTGATCTAGCCTTATGATCCGCGTAAATTCGTTGACCAACCTACTAATCTCAGCGTTGAGATCCCTAATTCTAGGGTCAGTAGGGTTGAAGCGACGAATGTCATCACGCTCATCTGCGAGCTAACATAATGCCAATGTACGTTGTGAATCGTTCAAGCAGTTCTTAAGTTTAAGGCACTAGTACACCTCACATTACATTTTCGAAAATAAAATAAAAAATTAATAAACGAAGAAGTTATTTAAGTTTTTAACCTCATGGTAGCTTTTGGCATACCCTGTATAAAGATCTCAGGTGATTTTTACAAAGTACTGCAAAAGCTACGATAGTTGCCGAAAACCCTTTTCAAGCCACTGTGCGTTCGCGACTGAATACTGGAATTATCGTTTCAAATTTATATGTTACAATTTAGTGGTTGCCATTCCGTCGGTCGGTCGGAAGATGATGTGCTCGGCACACAGTCATACATATATTAGCCATATACAACTATAACATATACTTATATACGCACGTATGTACATTACGTATGTATTTATGTATCGTCGTCATCGTCCCAGTTACTTTTGGCAAATAGAAATGGGAATTGTAGTAAAAGCCATAATGACATAATTTGTATTCAATTCGTTAACCCACCGAAAGCAGAAACAAAACCTCGAAAAGGCCAACAACGAAAGCCACAGAAGAAGAAATAGACGTGATACACGTACATAACTGAAATCGGTTTGGGGGAGCGAAGGTTTCTTTAGCGTTTAATACACCCTACTCCTACTAACACAACACTCGCACACACACACATATACATTGTTAAGCGTTTTAGCTCTGAGCTATGTTTTCTTTTCACGATTGGGTAAAAGTACAAAGAAAAGAAGGAAGTTTGGGGGGTTTTGGAAAAACGAAATCATCGCGGTTGCCATTTAACAATGGTTTCATGTGTATAATTTTGGCAGTGCTTTTTTTCATTTTCCTCGGTTGCTTGGTGCCTCTGACAGCTTTCGTTCATAAGCCAAAGCACGCCCTTTTACATTGAATGCAATTTGTAGCCATTAACGTCACCGACTTCATCGCTTCGCCGTGCGAGTTACGCGTAGTAGCGACCGAAAAAGTGACAGCTACCATTAACAAGAGGGGGGTAAAATCCGAGACAGACAAAATTCTTGTACTAGGATTTGAACAACTCGTTAAAGTTGTTTGGATTTTGTCTTTAATTCCACAATTGCTGTTGCTCTCATTTCGATTGCAGCATGTCCTTATTAGTGCTGAATCTCATAGTTGTTGTTGCTTTTGTCGTTGTCTAAACTTGGCTAACTCAAATTGAGTACAATTAAATGTTTGGCAATCGCGTTTTTCTTCTTTTGTTTGTCCTATTTATGTGAGCACTGCGGCTATTGAAAGTGTTTACAGTGTGGCGTATGAGTGATGCGGTAAAAATATGTTATTGCTTATACGCCCGGATGGTCCAAGGCACACATGGTGATCAGGATAATTACAAAACCCCGGTTATTTAAAAATGCCGTTTTGTCGATTTATTCAAATAATCCATTCTTCAAGAACCCGGTTTTCGATTATAGTTTTCTCGCATACCCGATTAAATCTATAATAATAAACGGTGGAATAAAAACGCAAACATTAGCAGTTATACCTACATTACACTGCGGTCATTTTTTTAAAACTCCACTAGACTTATTATATTAGATGTAGAAAGATAACTTCACACAATTTGGCACAATGACCTAATATACTTAGTAGGGACATAAACACTGCTACAACATTGAACACACCAATTTCAATAGTAGAACTGAACATACCCCGTTAATGTCATATGGGGTTTGAAAGCTAACCTCAATAGCGTTAGTCTGTAACGGGATTTTGAAATTGTTTCAACTTTCATCATGGAATGGTCAGATAATGAGAACCGTATCGCTGTAATAGCGCTTTTCAAGTGTGAAATGAAAAAAAGCGATATTTTCAAAACGCTCCGGCCACTAGGGATTAGCCGCATGTTCGTCTACCGATGCATAAAACTGTTTGAGGAGACTGGAGATGTAAAAGACTGCCACCGGTCGGGCCGCCCACGCTATGTTCGAGCACCGCATGTCACCAAAGCCGTTAAACCAAGAATTCACAGAAATCCGCTCCGAAAAGAGAAAATCATGGCCCGTGAGATGAATATCAGGCAAAAGTCCATGAGTCGAATCATTAAAGAAGACTTGGGACTTTGGGCTTTCAAACGACGTACCGGATATTTATTGACTGCGGCTTAAAAAAAAAAATAGGATTGAAAAATGCAAACGTCTTTTGCTGAAGCACGCTGATAAGTTGCACAGAAAAATTTTGTTCACCGATGAACAAATTTTACCGTTCAGGAAAAATTTAACAAGCAAAATTATAGTGTATGCGCGGTCATCTAAGGAAGCATCTAAACTGATCCTGAAAGGGAACTGCAAGGTCATCACCCAGCTTCAATCATGGTTTGGTGGGGTGTGTCTTACGATGGGGTCACTGATCTGAATTTCGGCGAACAAGGAGTCAAAACATCGGCCAAAGTTTACCAAGAAATCGTTATGGAAACTGTTGTGAAGCCTCTTAACAATTCTCTGTTGCAAAACCAGCCATGGACTTTCCAGCACGATTCTGCGCCGGCCTTATGGGCCCAGGCAGAATCGTCCCAGGCCTGGCTTCGAAACAGTTTGCCATTGTTCATTTCCTCTGAAGAATGGTCCTCAGGTAGTCCAGATTTGAACCCATTGGATTACAAATTGTGGACGGTTTTAGAGGACAAGGTTTGTCACAAAAGATACCCCAACATTGGATCTATTAAGACTGCTTTGGTTCGAGCTGTGGCCAATTTTCCAATGGACGAGGTTCGTGCAGCTATTGACGATTGGTGCAAAAGGCGGACATTTTGAATAAGTAGATTCTTTTTGGATACAACATACATCAATAAATATATTAAAAAATATTTGGTCCAAAAACATTCAGTACTTTTTTAGTTTACAGCTTAAAACGTGTGTAACATTATTTATGTCCCTACTAAGTATAAACTAATACAGGCTAAGGTACGTAAATAATTAGGCCAGATTATTACGGAATTTTTAAATGACCGCAATCTGCTTTTATCCGTAAATAGTTCACTATCATTGCCAAAAACTATCACGACAGGCCTAGTACAAGGTTCAGTATTAACGTATGCGGAATGAAATCGCAACAACAAAAAAGATTTTTTTCTTTTAAACAAAAACAAAAATTTTATTTAAATTTTTTTTAAGATAATACATTGTACTAGTTTAATGTAAAAAATATTTGGTCCCATTCAATCGGCTTTGCGGCAATTTTGAGGATCTTTTTCCATGGCTGTTGAAAATGTCGATATTGGCATGTTTTGAAGTTCCTTTCGAATTTTTTGAATCAAATTTTTGGTAGTTTTGGGTCTGAAGTTATTTCCAATGTCTTCTTGGCGTAATGACTTGATGCTAAGTCGGGCCAGAAGATTACATTTACGTTTCTATGCTTCTTATTCATAAATTCTTCAACTTTTGGTAGGCAGAAATTAGTATATCTTTAAGAATTGACGGCCAAACAGGACTCAAAAAAAACTGGTTCTGACATTCCATGCTGACTAATTGCAAGCCACAATAAAACTTTTTTAGGAAATTTTGAATGCTCCACATACTTTATTTTATCGTCTACGTGTTTTTTTTCCTCAAAAAAATGTTTTCCTTGCCATTCGTTTCCATCCAATGTGATATATGACTCATTGTCCATGATGCATACAATGTCGCTCTTGGCTTTGAATGTATTTTTGACCAAACTTCTAAGTCGAGACTTTTGGGTAACTTCTTGAGCTTCTGACGCTTTTGCCTTGTTTTTTGGACTTTGTTTGAAATCCCATATCACTCAGATACGTTTTCACTGTTTTTCCGTCACATTCGAACTTTTTCCCAAGCTCCCTGTAGGATTTAGCGACTTTACCATCGGTAATTTTTCGAAGTCGGCTTCTCATAGAAGAGTCGTTCAATTTACACTTTTTTCCAGAACCACGTTTTCTTTCTGTTGTTTGTCTTTTATCATATATCGTCAGTGTTCTATATACCGAACTTCGATTTTCTCCTTGCTCTACAAAATGAGAAGCGATATCGGATTTCTTCCAATCAGGAGATGGTCGAAAAAATTACAAATGGTTTTTCGACGTTGTTCTTCTTTTGACGACATTGCAAACAAAATTAATGATCAACTTCAGCAAAAATCAAATAGCAATATCACAAAACATGTGGTAAATGAAAAATAAAGGTACTTTGTTTACATTTTTAATTTTGCTTTGTACCCAGCGTTGTAAAATTTCTTGCGATTTCATTCCGCAAACGTTATCACCTATATTATTTTCAATTTATACATTAGACTTGTTTCCCCCATCGAATACGAAGACCGCATACTATGCAGATGACACAGCTCTTATAACATTAGACAAGCCTACCAAGGCTATCCTCACGAAAATGGAAAATTTGCGGCATGCGTTAAATACTTCTATAAATGGAAAATTAAAATGAAACCGATCAAAACTTGGGCGATTATATTTCCATTTGATAAGTCGCCTAAAAGTATAAAACCGTAAAATAAAGGTGCGAAATAAAAGAATTACTATACAAAGTCATGTTATGTAGTTGGGAGTAATTTTGGACAACAAATTAAACTTTGCAAAACATATTGATTAAGCCTGCAAAAAAGGTTTGATACTCCGGAAAGTAAAAGCGTTGTGGCCAATAATGAACAAACTATCGTCTCTAAATTAGAAAAACGAATACCTAATATAAAAAGCGTTATAATACCCGCACTTAAATACGCTTGCCCAGTATGATAAAAAGCTTCAGATACTGCAGAATAAATGCCATAAAATAGTTCATAATAGAAATTGGAGATACTATAGTATATACCTTCTTTATCTGGAAACTAATTACGAAAAACTTGACGATTTCGACAATAGACCTAACAACAAATATTTTGAAAATATTAAAAATTTTACTAATCAATTGATAAGAGCATGTGTAAAATCGGCCAAAAATAAAATGTACTTCCAAATCAACAAATTAAAAATTATATGCTTCTATTCTATTTAAAATTTAAAACTAGAACTACCGACTTCTTTGACTTTGAAGGGTAGAATAACAAATTTTTTTATTTTTATTTTCAGGAATACGAGGGCGGTTCGGAAACTTCTTAGCCTAGCACAAAAAGCGGGATATAAACAGAAAAAAGTTAAGTGTTTTGGAAATTTCCATCTCTGTTATGAACACATGTTAAATTTTGTTTCGATCTGGCAACTCCTTCATATAGAAACAGGTGTTCACAAAAGACGCATCCGCGATTTTTTTACAATGGAAAAAATAGAATTGCGTGGTGTCATTAAATATTTACATAAAAAAGGTTTATCGGGACAAGAAATTCATAATGATATGGTGAATGTGTTAGGTGAAAGTGTTCCTTCATATGCAACAGTAAAAAATTGGGTTGCTGAATTAAAACGTGGTCGTACAAGCATTGAAGATGAACCACGTAGTGGACGTCCAAAAACAGCAACAACAACAGAAATTGTAGCCAAAGTGCATGATATGGCATTAAATGATCGACGAATAAAAGTGCGTGAAATAGCTAATATCATGGGCATCTCAAATGATCGAGTCCAGTTAATTTTGCATGAAGAACTACAGATGAAAAAGCTTTCTGCAAGATGGGTGCCGCACTTGTTAACAGTCGACCAAAAACGCATAAGAATGAACATTTCTCAAGCTTGTTTGGATCGTTTTCAGCGAAATAAAATGGATTTTAAGCGTCGTTTCATAACTGTTGATGAGACATGGATCCACCACTATACTCCAGAGACAAAAGAACAATCCAAACAATGGACTGAAGCTGGAGGAAGTGCCCCAAAGAAGGCAAAAACAATTCAATCGGCTGGTAAGGTTATGGCAACGGTTTTTTGGGACTTCAAAGGTATTTTATTGAGTGACTATCGCAAAAGGGTAAAACAATAAATTGAGAGTACTATTGCAACCTTTTAGATCAATTAAATGTACAAATTCGGGAAAAACGTCCTGGCTTACAACACAAAAAAATAATTTTTCATCAAGACAACGCACCAACGCACAATAGTGTTTTAACAATGGCTAAAATCATTGAATTAAAGTACGAGTTGCTTGACCACCCACCTTATTCTCCTGATTTAGCTCCCAGTGACTTTTACCTGTTCCCAAATCTAAAAAAAATCCTTGCTGGCAAGCGTTTTAACTCAAATGAAGATGCAATTACAGTTGTAAACCACTATTTTGAAGACCTTGAGGAAAACTATTTTAATCAAGGGATAGAATTGCTAGATAAGCTTTGGACTAAGTGTATTGAAGTTTCAGGAGATTATATTGAAAAACAAAAATATTTTTGAAAAACTAACTATTCTCTTTCATTGATAGGCTAAGAACTTTCCGAACCGCCCTCGTAGGTCCCGGTCAGAGAGTATTAGAATTGAATCGTACACACTGATTCAAAGAAGTTTTCCCTTGTTCCTCAATGGCATGGTATGGGACTTAAGTAGTAGTGAGTCTAAAGCCTGTGGTGAGGGTCACAATGTAGTCGGTTATCGCTCGACTAAAGACTTTCCTTACTCGCATTTTTCTTTTTTTTTGAAAAATGTAAAGCCAAACTCTTAGCAAGTAACTCGATATAATTAACACTTTGTCTAGTACATTAAGAATTGAAGGCATGTGGTAAGTGTGGTTATTTTTAATTAATAATACTGAACTTGCCATATTTTCCATAAATACTCGTAACAACAAAGGAGAAAATTGGGAACTTACCTAAAAAGAAAAGAATACAATAAAAAATTAGTATACAATCATTATCATTGTTATTATTTTCAGTCCAAAATCCGTATAACAATAAATATTTGCAATACTTTCTTTACAGGACCCATGGATTTTATTCTATATTGAAAGAATTTTGTAATTCGGAAACTTAAGGGAAGAATTATTTAAACATTTAGTGAAATTCGTGGAATACAATAAAATATCTACCGATTAATGAGATAAACGTATAGCTAAGTGAAGTGAGTTGAAATTGTAAACAAGCTTAGTTACCTAGTTAGTTCGCAATGTGGCAACCTGGCAACATCGAACAAAATTGAGAGGAAAATGGCTACAGTATTTCTCTTTCTATACAACAAAGAAATTAAACAACACTACACAAAGAAAACATTACTTGGAAATCTTTTGGAACTACAAAAAATCCGTTGCAACAGAAATATTTCCGTTGCAGTCACCAAATGTCTATAATCGTAATGGACATTTGGTTCGACGATGATACCTTTAAACAACCAGTTTTCGTTTATAATGAAATTGTAGTTATTATCACCTATAATTGGTTACAACAACCTCATTTTTGCGAAACTATTTGTTGGCACAACCACCAATTGTGGCAACTAAATGGCTTTTCCGCATTTCATTGGTATGACCGATCAGTAAGTGTGTGCAGAATACCTACGATAATAACATTTATCATCTTGTGGTAACCGAACATCCATCTTCTACTTTATAAACGAGAACAGGGTGGAGCGCGGTAATTTGCTTATTTGGAAATAAAATAAAAGTATAATGAACCTTAGAAAAATGTATTTTATATTTTAATTACATTCATTGAACAGTAAGGGAATTTTTAAATGACATGGTTTTAAATAGAGTATCTGGCTAATTTCGGCCTTCGCTATCCACACACTGCTGCATACGTCGACTGGTATTCGGCCAATTTTAGCCTCAATATTGTTAATTAGGTCTTCCAAGTATTGGGACGGTTCATATACACCTTCGACTTTAGGTAACCCCATAGGAAAAAATCGCATGGGGCTAAGTTGGTGAGCGTGCCGGCCAGTTCACATCACCCCTCAAAGAGATAAGCCGTCCAGGAAACATTTGCCTCAAACAATTCATGGTAACCCTCGCTGTGTATCCTCTAAATGCATTGCCTTAAGAGCCGGCTGAAAAAATCCTGTACTATAGTCAAGTACCGTTCGAAGTTCACAGTTACGGCAAGACGGTTATCCTGGAAAAAGTAAGGGCTAATGACGCCTACTCGTGACATGGCGCACCACACAGTGATGCGGTCCGAATGCAGACGTGGTGAAGTTCTCTGGGGTTTGTTTCACTCCAGTACCGCATATTTTGTTTGTTTACACACCCACGTGGGGAACAAAGAATTGTAAACGAAAAGCACGCTGCACTGCAATTACCGAGAGCGCATTTAAAAAATACGCTTTAACACAAAATGACTTCTTCTCACGTGTCCAATGCATGATGGCAACTGAAAGGAAGACGAATATAAATCTCCCGTCAGCCACTATAAGCCACGCAGACTATCCACTCTCTTTGACAAACAATGCCGCCACAGCCTGCAGTGCAAAAAAGCAAATTATCGCGCTCCACCCTGTATATAAAAATAAATGTTTGTTTGTTCCGTATAGCCGTCTAAGCGGCTGGAAAATGTTCACACAATGTAGCTGTATGCTCTGGGGTGACAATAGGGTACTTGAATTTTTAACAAAGCAAGTGGGCGTGGCGTCCACACACTTCAAAATTTCAAACAGCTATAACCCACGGATTTTTGAGGTAGAAAGATGATGTTTGGTACATATAATCCTGGTATGATGCAAAATTGTTATTTTTTGGAAAAATGGGATGTGCCACGCCCCTTTTAAAGAAACCGTTATAGCATCCAAAACAACAGTCCGATCCTCCTGAATTTTTACTATATGTTGCTGTATGCCCTATGGTGCAAATGGGACACAAAGATTTATTGCAAACCGAACCAGAACTGGTTTTAAACCGAACCATATCACCCCTTTTTTGACCGAAAACCAAACCGTTAACTAAACCGCTATAGAAAGAAATGTCAACTCGAAACAAAACCTCAAAAACTTAAAAAAACATTGGGGTTCGGTTCACAAAAAAAAACTAGCCGGTGCAAATGGGGCACAAACATGTATGATAAACTAAGTGGTCATGGCACCGCCATACACCCCAAAACTTCAAACGGCTGTACCTCATAGACAATTAGAGGTGGAAAGTTGATCATTTGTACATATACGGATGGTATGAGTATGGGGCGGTGCCACGCCTCGTTTTAAAGAAACCGCTATAACAGCCATAATAATAGGCCCTAAAATGTGTACACTATGTTGGGCGTGGCACCGTCCACTCACCTCAAAATTTTCAAAATGCTGTTTGGAATGAAGGGCGTGGCGTTATTCTCGTACCACAGACTATTAGAGGTAGGAGGGGTTGCTACATACACTACTGACACCCATCAGTGTAAAAAGTGGGCGATTGTTGCGGTTTTCATTTCTGATATCTCTATATGTATACTACTTATATAAAGTTGGATGTTTGTGATAATTTATGTTTGTATGGGACCTACAGACTCATAAACCGAATGATGTAATTTATAGGAAAGCTCCAGCTTAGAACGGCGGGTGTTCCTGTCATTTTTTTTTTGTTTTTTTGTTGTTGAAAAATTTGGTCAGTCGGCATAGGAGAGTGGCTACAGCGATTTTTAAAGTAAGAAAACGGAAAATTGGAACAATTATACTATAGATGACGGCAAAAGTGTTTTTTAGAGAGCTAGAAAGCTGAAAATTTATACGAGTACATATACAAACAGACAATACAAAAGTACTACGGACGACTACGAAGATCGCGGAGCCTGTACAAAAAGTGCATTGAAAAGTCCCAATTTAAAGGTTCAGTTGCCTCTAAAACAAATAACTCAAACGGTTAGTCTATTTTGTCTGATTTTTAATTTTCAAATTCGTTACGATTTAGTGTTCTGAAGTAAGTTAGTGTTTTGATTTGTTAGTGAGCGCTTACTTTCTATCGTATACCATCTTTCTATCGTCTATGCAAAACTAAACTGCACAGAGCAATTCCACTTCAGGCAATCCTAAAGCAGGAACTTCTCACTACATTCAACGGATAATGTCGGAAATTTTTTAAGACTACCTTAAAATATGTCAATATCTTTCGTATTTTCGAGCCAGTTCAAAAAATATCAAAATGCAAGTGTGCACAAAAGTGTTCAAATTCGAGGATGTACTGTTTTTATCCAACTTTTCGTTCTACTACAAGCATGGTCAGTCTCAGGTTCAAAATGCATTCACAATGAGGATTAAAAATCCATAAGTTTACGCAGTCACATCAATTTTAATTATGAGGCGATACAGCAACAAAGTAATATTTGGGACCTGCAAGGCGGGCCGGGTCATCTAGTTACGATTATAAACATTTGGTGATTGCAATGGAAATTCTTCTTTTTTAACGTAATTTTCGTAGTTCCAAACAATTTCCAACAGATTTATTTTTCTGTTAGTACATAAATCCCACTGCATCACATTAAGAATCAAGGAGCATATTCTTTCAAATTTCTTATCTACTCTAAAATAGAGGACGATATACTGGTATGCCTTCAAACCAAGGAACAAGGGACAACATCTTTCAAACTTCTAACCTACCCTAAATAAAAGGACGATATACTGACTTCGGTGTATGCCTTTAAAACCATCAAGTCAAAGAATGAGGACCCCCACATGACCTCTGTTATTTGACTTTAGAATCAAATTGTTAATGGTACACATCAAACGCATAGGTAATGCCAAAATCTATTAATTTGCCAAACAGAATTGACTGTTAAACTTCATTAGGGCAAAATGTGTCCCGAAAATTGTTAGCATTTGGTTTTTCCTTTTTTGATTTCAAATATGCCATGCAACAACGATTCGAAAGCAGTTAAGGCAGCCAATAAGTCAACTGTTGGGTTCACAGCAAACTGCCGCAACCCACTCGGGCCTTCGGCCCCCTCAACCAGACATGGAGAAGTTTTGTCACGGCCCACAAGAAAAAGTACGAAACTATCCTTTATCGGGCAGGCTACTTGGCAAACTTGTTCGTTTCCATACAATACCATTCTAATCTAGAACTTTCTTCTGGCAGCCTCCATACTTAACACAATTGTAGGAAAAGTTTTCAAGACACACACACTCAGGCACAAAAACAGACACATGTGTGTACAACAACTACATATGCTTATGTGTGTACGAATATTTGAATGGGTGTGCGTGCGTGTGGTGTTGCTTAAAATAAAGTTGAAAAGTCAATTTAAAAAATGTTTTTATTAAAAAGATGATGAAAATGTATTGTTATCTTTTTGCTTCTTCTGCCTAAGACATGCCGCAACAAACTGGTATTTTCTCTCTAAATTTTCCAAATATCGGAAGTGAGAAATGCCGACTACAGCTTCCTTTAGTTGAACTTTTCCGGTTTCGAAGCAATTGTACTTTTCGTTGGGTTTAAGGTTTACCTACTACACCTCTTGTATGTGTTTGTGTGTGTGGAAAGATAAAGAGCAAGGAGAGAGATAAAGAGTTCGTCTCTAACTGTGAAGGTGTAAGTATTTGTGAGTCTGTGGTAGTAACGGTTAGAGACTACAAAAATTCTCTTACTGGCACAGTGTGTTTGGAATTTATGATTGTTGTTGTTGTAGGAAAACTTGGAAATGTACATATCCTTGTACGTGTGCGGGAATTGAAAACTGTATGCGTGTGTGTGTGTTCGTGCATATGTTACTATTTTTATCCTTAAAAACTTTAGATGATATCCTTCGTTTACTTTTCGGGGTTCCTAAGGTGGGTTTTATATGGCATATGAAAAATTTATAGAACCCCCAGTGGGAGAATTTGCAAAGCCCAGACATAAAAGCCATTTTGATGGAGTTTTCAGTCTGCAGGAACGGTTGAATGAAAAAATTGAATAAATCAAGCGGCGCGTGAGGTGTATCTGTGGCAAGACGTGTGGAATATGACATCGTTGAACAAATTAAATTTGGTTACCTCACCAATTTATACATACCCACAAAGACGGCTAGATCATCTTAGAATTTTACGAAGAAATAAACTTTATGGGGTCTCCGATCAATATTTCAAGGTAATGTAAAGGAAATGGATGGCAAACCTTGTATTTCACACACCCTTCGGTGGGCGACTAAAGCTGATGGTATACGGCGGCTTTCAGTCCTAGCCGGTTATTTTTCTTCAGTCGGCGCCGCCGAACAAACCAAACAACTTGGACTTCTGATCATCGTCTTGACAAAAGGAGGTATAGAAGAGATGCAAACCGATCCAGAACCGGTTTTAAACCAAACCATATCACCTTTTTTGACTGTAAACGGAACAGTAAATAGAACCGCTGATAGAAAGAAATATCGACCCATAGCAAAACCTCAAAAAAATTAAAAAAAAAACGTGGTTCGGTAAAAAAAAAAAAAAAAAAAAAAAAACCAACTGCAGTTTTATTTGGTTTTTAGCATCGCAAAATACTTAGCTACGATCCTACAAAGTTATATACAGGGTTAGGACAAATTCCATTAGATTTGCCTCTGGCGCATTCGAACGAAATATAGAGTAGAGCATGATTTTTTTTAACATTCCAGGTTCAAACGAGCCTTAAGAGACGATGACGAGTCTTGTTGGAACGTCTTTGGTCTATTAACGTTACGTTTGCGTGGCCACGGCTCTAAACAAGCTTTCAAAACATTTTTCCATTAATAAGTCGGATTGTCTTTGCCACCAAGTTCGATCACTTACGAGGCCTGCTTTATATATTTCTGGCCCAATAATGAAAATGCGAATATTTATCATCAAAAATGGTTTTATTGTTTTTCAAAGTATTCTGCAGCATGATTTATACACTTGTGCATGCGCTCAAACCAATTGTCGAAGCACTTTTTCCACTCCGATTGGGACACCTTCAAAATATTTTCTGGGGATGAAAATCGTTGGCCACGCATTTTTTTCTTAATGTGCGGGTATAAAATGAAGTCGTTGGGTGCAATGTCAGGGCTGTACGGCGGATGGACCATCAGTTTGACGTTTTGGCCGGTCAAAAAAGTGCTGATTTGAGCCGATGTTTGAGAGCTCGCATTGTAATGGCGCACAATGATTCGTCTTCTCTAGTTTGTTTTTCGAATTTCTCCGAAGACTTCAGGCAAACAAATTGTGGTTTACCATTAAGAATTGACCGTTCTACGATGCTCAAGCGGAACAGTCGCCACATGACCAGTTTTGCCGAAGAAACAGGCGACCATTTGCTTCGAAGTGCTTCTTCCACGAACAAGTTTCGTTGGATTTGGCTCGTTTTCGAATCGACCACACGGTCGATTGCTGTTTTGTTTCGGGCTCATACACATAGATCCATGATTCGTCACCTGTGACGATCTTATAAACGCCTCTGAAGCAGCGCGATCGTATTTTTTCAAAATTCCTTTGCTCCAATCGACACGAGCCTTTTTTTTTTTTTGAGCGATTTTCAAATTGTGCGGGATCCAACGAGAACAAACCTTTGTTCGGCCAGGCGTTCATGCAATATCAAATGTATGCTGGTGGAAGAAATGCTAAAGGATGCCTCTATCTCACGCTATGTCATATGACGATCTTGCATTATCAGTTCTCGGACGGCATCAATGTTCTCTGGCACAACGGCCGTTGTTGGTAGACCTTCACAACCTTCGTCTTTGTGCGAACGTCGGCCACGATTGAATTCATTAAACCTGTTTTTCGCAGTGCTTTAGGATGGTGCTTCATCACCATACAAAGATTTAAGTTCATCGATGCACTCTTGTCGTGATAATCCGAAAGTTGTGAAAAATGATCGCACAAATATGTCCACGAGTAAATTCAATTTTTTTGCCGAATTGATTTTTTCAAGTCACTGCAAACAACACAAGAAATGATGGTCAAAACGTTCCGAGTACGTTTATGCTAAAAAAAATGTCAAACTTTCCAATGGAAGTGCCAGATGGCGCCAGAAAACCCATAGTATCGCCTGGTCCAGAAATATGTATAGCAACCCTCGTACGATAAATGGGATTTGTCATCCATTTTTTTCCCTCAAGTGTATAAGTCGTTGTGAAAATATAATGGAGGTCAGAATTTAAGCGAGTTTCACGCACTGGGTGACAAGTTATGCGGGTTTTAATCTGAACTGAAATAGTGATATATGTGTGTGAGGTATCAGAAGAAGCGCGGCTTAATACTTGTCACCAAGTCAACCTTATAGTTCTGGTCTTAAGTATTGGCTTTGGAAAAAATCGTACAAGTACCATTAAAAATATATCAATTATAAAATAAATAAAAAGTGGGCGGAATGTTGCATTTGCACTGGAGCTACCAGAGTGAGGCGTGCCATCAACTCTTCATATCAGCGTATAAAACTATTATAGAAATACTATATATAGAGTCCGCAATTAAAGCCAATTTCAAGTACACTCAGCAAGTGAACTTGAAATAGAGTCCTTTGCCAGGGAAGTACCATAAGGGAGGTGGCCAGGGATCCAAGTATTTGTCGCCAAGATATTGCAAGAATGCAAAAGTGGGTGGAATTGTGCACTTGCATGGGAGTTTTTTTTTTAATTATACAACGAATAATTATGTGTATGTGACAGCGCATACAGAAAGGGACCTAAGGGTAAAAAAAATCAATTTTCACTTTTTTTTTTGATGTGGAAAACATCTGAGCATCAAATGAGAACCGATCCCATGCCTCAAAAGTGTCCCCTTCCAGAGATATGCGCGTTTTATGAAAGTGATGGTACACCAAAGATACACGTATTTAAATCTTTAAAATGGCTCTCCTGAACAAAACTGGTTTTTAGCCTTAGGTCCCTTTCTATTTTGCCCGTCACATATTCTTTATTAGGTTTCCAATCAATATTTCGTGGTGTTGCAAACAGAATGATAAGTTGAGTATACAATCCAACTTTCGGTGGAGGATACAAAAATACTTCATTACTGGACCGGTCTCGCCAATGGCCATGAAGGAAAGGCGAGCTTGATTCAAGAAGCTACGAGGGCGACCGCAAAACTAACTGGCCTGGCACATTTTCTGTTTTACTAGCAACTTTTTTTGTTTTTTAAAAGCAATCTTTTAAAAGCCATCTGTCAAAATTTCTGAAATATTTAATGATTATTTTCTTTGTTACAGGTGATTGAAGTAAACAAGTTTTTGAAAAATGCAAAATAAAGAGTTTCGTGCGGTAATTAAACACTTTTATATGAAAGGTTATACGCCACAATTAATCAAAGATTAATTGGATTCTGTTCATGGTGATAATGCACCATCATACTCTACCGTGAAATCCTGGGTTCAACAATTTAAAATGGGTCGTTCAAGTACGGAAGATGAACAACGCTCTGGAAGACCGAAAACTGCTACTACTATTGAAAACATTAGAAAAATATTTAATAAAGTGACTAAAGATAGACGAATAAAGCTCAGGGAACTTGCTGATATTGTTAAAATACACGAAAAACAAGTTTGGAGTACTTTACATGATGAACTCCCCTGAAAAAGCTATCCGCAAGATGGGTGCCGCGTTTGTTGACTTTGCCCCAAAAAATCTTCCGTTGGACCAATTCCGAGAAGCTTTTAGCGATTTATCAGCGTAATCCAATAGAGTTCTTGCGCCGATTCGTAACTGTCGATGAAACATGGATCCATCACTACATCTCAGAATGCAAAGAACAGTCAAAACAATGGATAGAAGCTGGTAAAAGTGGTCCCAAGAAGGCGAAAACTGTTAAGTCAGCAGGAAAAGTAATGGCCACAGTATTTTGGGATGCAAGGGGTATAATATTTATTGATTATCTTGAGAAAGGAAAAACTATAAATAGTGAATATTATTGTGCATTATTGGATCGGTTGAGTGAAGAAATCAAGATAAAACGACCGCATTTAGAAAAAAAAAGTTCTTTTTCATCAAGATACGAGTAATGCTCCTTCACACACTGCATTTTTACTCAACAAAAACTGGCCGAATTACGATTTGAAATTGCTCCACATCCACCATATAGTCCAGATTTAGCTCCATCTGATTATTTCTTGTTTCCAAATTTAAAAAAAAATCTCGGTGACAAAAAATGTTCGTCCAATAGCGAGGTTATTGCTGAAACTGAGGCATATTTTGAAGGTCTTGAAAAATCTTATTTTTCGGATGGAATTAAAAAACGTTTGATGAAGTGTATTGAGTTGGAAGGAGCTTATGTTGAAAAATAAATAATAATTCCAAAAAACTGTTCTTTTTATGTTAGGCCAGTTACTTTTGCGGTCGCTCTCGTAATATTGTTCAGCGACGAGTTTATAATATTACAACGGCATCTACTTTTGGTCACTTTCTATGCCTAGGGTGGTTGCCAAATTAACCTAACCGAGCCTGACTGAGCGCACATTAAGAGTTTTCAAAGCCCTCAGTAAGTCTAACCACTTTAACAGGGGTTGAAGGGGCATTCTTCCCTGGCAGTTTTTTTATTCCCATATTTCTGTTATCGAGCATTTAAGTCTCGATACTTTTGGAAGATCGTTACTTTTCGTTCGAGTATTAAATGGATACGTACAGACAGCATCGGTAAGTTTTACTCAATTCGAAGGCCCTAATCGTTGCTTTAGGAAACGGCCTCTTAATCCAACCAATTTTCGTGTATGCCTTCAGAAGATCATATCTGCCAAGCTGATTATACCAGCTGCCACGAGGTGTCGCCATAAAAAGTAGAAAGTGTAGCAAATACTTTTTGTTTTCTAAATTTTACCCACTTTGTCAATGTTTGAATTTAGTTTCGTTTTTTTTGCCTCTTCCTTATACGAAAGTTTTATAAAATTTACAACTTTGTCTAGTATTCTTCTACTTTTCATCTGCTGCTGCTTGTGTGTCCACCATGTTGCCGCCGCGACCAGTTTCCTTATCTTTGCAGCGTTCCCCTAAGATTTATCCTCCCTTTCTTGTGTTGGGTTTTAGCTGCGCCTGGCCTCACATCGTGTGTTCTTCTTTAAACGTCGTCTGTTAGCATTTGTGTCTGCGGTTTTCGCTTTGCGGTGTGGCGCGGTGCGGTGCGGCACGGGTTGGCAGAAAGTTTTTAAGTTTTAAGCTTGCAGCTAAAAACACATAACGCATCACGCTTCCGGTGATGAAATATATTTTATAATCAACTTTAGTTTTCCTTGCCATTTTCCACTTTTCCTGCATCGTTTTTGTTCTTTTTGTTGGTTTGCCTTCTGGTCGCTGTAGTGAGAGTGTCCCGGTTAGGGTGGTATGGAAGAGGGTGCGGGTTTGGGGGTAATGTCGCTTAACTTCTACCACTTGCCTGATAACTTTCATGGTTATGTCTTGTATTGCCATGGGCATGGATCAGGGTGTGTGTGTGTGTATGTGTAGTACGAGGATGTGTGGGTGCTTCGGTTACTGTTGCTGTTCGTGCTTTTCCTCATGCTGCAGGTCATGTTGCTGCTGGTTGTTGTTTGCCGCTGATGATGTTGCCGCTGTCGTTGTTTATTTCTTAAGTTGCTTGTGATGAGACATCAACTAAATAAAATTCATTTCCGCTTGAATGAAAGACGACTGAAGCGTTTTCTGTTTCTTCTTCCTTTAAACTTGCAATGGCAACAACAGTTGGCGACAAAACTTTGGTCGTTTTTTCCCGTTCCCTTGCACGCACGCGTCCTGTGGATGTTGTTGCCTCCTTAATGATGTCAACATCCATTCTTATAATATAATTGCATTTGCTGGGTTTGCAGCTCTTCCTGTTGTTGTTGTTGTTGTGTTGTTGCTGCTAATATTATAGTTAGATAAATTGCCTGTCCGACGAATGATAAATTCAAGCATTTCGCGTTTCTTGCACTACAAAATGTCGCACAGTGTTAACAAACCGAAAAATCTGGTTTAAGGAGGACGGTTACATTTTATTCAATATAAATTACTACTGCTGAATACAACACTAAGTGTTGCCTGGCGGCATCTGACATTTCCATTGGAAAGTTTGACATTTATAAACGTACTCGAAATGTTTTGATGTACGACCATAATTATTATTGTTTACAGTGACTTGAAAAAATCAATTTGGCAAAAAAATCATTTTTCACAACTTTCGACGTGGATAATCACGACAAGAATGCGTCGATGAACTTAAATCTTTGTATGGCGATGAAGCACAATCCTATAGCACTGTGAAAAACAGGTTTAATGAATTCAATCGTGGCCGACGCTCGCTCAAATGCGAAGGTCGTCCAAAAACGGCCGTTGTGCCAGAGAACATTGATGCCATGCGTGAACTGATAATGCAAGATCGTCATGTGACATACCGTGAGATAGAGGCATCCTTGGGCATTTCTTCCACCAGCATACATTCGATATTGCATGAACACCTGGCCGTAAAAAAGGTGTGTTCTCGTTGCATCCCGCACAATTTGACAATCGCTCAAAAAATGATCGTGTCGATTGGTGCACAATTTTTTTTGAAAAAATACGATCGCGGTGCTTCAAAAGACGATTATAAGATCGTCACAGGTGACGAATCATGGATCTATGCGTATGAGGCCGAAACAAAACAGCAATCGACCGTGTGGGTCTTCGAAGACGAGCCAAATCCAACGAAAGCTGTTCGTGGAAGAAGCACTACGAAGCAAATGGTCGCCTGTTTCTTCAGCACAACTGGTCATGTGGGGACTATTCCGCTTGAGCAACATAGGAGGTCAATTCTGAGTGGTACACCACATTTTTTTTGCCTGAAGTCTTCGGAGAAATTCGAAAAACTAACAAGAGAAGACGACTCATTGTGCACCATGACAATGCGAGCTCTCTCACATCGGCTTAAACCAGCACATTTTTGACCGACCAAAACGTCGAATTGATGGGCCATCCACCGTACAGCCCTGATATGACACCCAATGACTTCTTCTTATTCCCTAGCATTAAGAAAAAAATGCATGGTCAACGTTTTTTATCGCCCGAAGCAGCTGTGAAGCGTTCAAAAACCATGTTTTGGAGGTGTCTCAATCGGAGTGCAAAAAGTGCTTCGACTATTAATAGTTCGTTTTTTATGGCAGTATCGTTTGGTAGCATTAATCGTCTAACCCAAGAAATTGAAACTGTCCAACCATTTTTTTTAGTTTTTATAAATTTTTTTTGGTGATTTCTAACAATTTTTTCGTCAAGAAAAGTTTTTGTTGTGACTAAAACCGATAAAATATTATAGGTTTTATATGTTGATCTTGTAATAACTAAAATTATGTTATAACAGCCAACTAAACTGGGTTTGGTCACAACAAAGAACTAATCTGGTGTCACCACCAATTATTGGTACCAAAGTAACATGTACATCACAATTGGTTGGTTGCTATAACCGCCAGTTGTCCAACCGAATTTTTGTAGTTCGGACCGATTTCCAACAGATGTTTTCTCTGTGTGCACTTTATAAAAAGTAAAAGCCGTTTGGAGCCGGCATTAAACAGTACGTCTCAGTCAGAGGGTATAAAGTATACGAGGGTTCCTATTTATATTTCGGGTCCGGCAATAACAACACAATAATGTATCATTGGAAATGGTTTTATTGTTTTTTAAAATATTCTCCTTTAAGATCAATACACTTTTGCATGCGCTCAAACCAATTTTCGAAGCACTTTTTCCACTCCGATTGAATCACCTTTAAAACATGATTTTTGAACGCTTCAACAGCTGCTTCGGGCGATGAAAAACGTTGACCACACATTTTTTTCTTGATGCTATGAGGAAGAGGAAGTCATTGGCTGCCAAATCAGGGCTGCACGGTGGGTGCCCATCAATTCGACATCTTGAGTGATCAAATAGCTCATCGTTTCAGCTGATGTGTGAGAGCTCGCATTGTCGTAATGCAAAATGATCCGTCTTCTTTTATTATCTTTCCTCATTTTATCGAACACTGTTGGCAAACAAATGGTTGTATACTACGCAAAATTGACCTCCTACGTTCCACAAAAGGCACTGTGGCAACATGGCCGGTTGTACCGAAAAAAAACGCAATCATTTGCTTCGAGGTACTTGTTCCACGAACAACAACTTGGCTCGTCTTGAACGAGCCATACGGTCGATTGCTGTTTTGTTTCGGGCTCATATGCAAAGATACATGATTCGTCACCTGTGACAATGTTATGTACTGCCTTTGAGCTCAGTTATACTTTTTTAACATCTCTTTGCACCAATCCATGAGCCTTTTTTGGAGAATTCGTCAAATGATGTGGGATCCAACGAGAACAATTTTTTTTCACGGCCAAATGAACATGCAATATCTTATTGATGCTTGTCATTCTAATGCCCAAAGATGCCTCAATCTCACGTAATGTCGCATGTCGGTCTTGCTTAATTAGTTCACATACAGCATCGATGGTTTCTGGCAAAGTGACCGAAAGACTGGAGCGAACGGCGTCTGAGACTGAACTTTTGGTACCAGGGATTAACAGTAGTTTTTGATGGTGCTTCATTGCCAAAAATCGAAACAGGTTGATTTAACCACGCCGAAAATCGTAAAAACTATCGCACGAAAATTTTCACGGAATAATTCCATTTTTTGACTGAGATGAATTTTCCAACGCACTGTAAACAAAACAATTCGCCCTCAAATGACAAAACGTTCTGAGCGAAGTTATGCTAAAAAAAATGTTTCCATTGGAAGTTCTAGTTAGCATCTGGGAACACTGGTATTGTCAGGATCCGAAATATAAATAGCAACCCTCGTAAATTCCGATTAATGTTTTTCCCTTTAGAAGGTTATCGATGTGGATTATCCCAAAGTATCCATTGGAAGTTCTAGTTTTCATCTGGGAACACTAGTATTATCAGGACTCGAAATATATATAGCAACCCCAGTACGATGGAGAGAAATTTCCTGTTTATTCCTTAAGGAAATTAAGAAAGTTTTTACACTTTGAAACTCCCCAAAAAAAATCGCATATTTTTGCGTTTCCAACCACTGTGGCCACATCGATGTAATGCAGTCGGTCCGGTATTAAACCACTGTACATATAAAGAGCGTTGTAACGTCGTGGTGAGCCTGTAAGTGTGCCTGTGATTAAATTATAAAAATTAAATTACTGGTTTCCTTCGGGGCCCTTTTTGATGTAGTTTCACTCTAAGTGACAGGAATGTGGAGGTAGAAGCTTACACACACAGAAGGAGAGAGAGAGAGAAAAGCATAATTAAATAATCTACTTCTATAGACCTATAAACTTTAATACTTTAATTAAATAAAACAAAATCCCATAGTCTTTTATTCTTGTTGGTTTTTTGCTTATCACATACTCCGCCATCATCGCCATCGCCGTTGTCGTTGCCATCACCAAAAGCTCCATCATCTTCATCCTGCTGCATGCAGCGCCAGCAGTTGATCGGCATTGTTAGCACTCCTTGGGCCTTTGTCGGTAGTGTAGTCGCTTACATAGGCAGGCTTAAATTAACTTTGTGTTTTTAATTCTTCTGAGCATATCTCGTTTTTGGTTTTGGTCTTTTTCCTAGGGTAGTTTTAATAGTTGAGCAATTTTTAACCACAAGTGGCAAGTACGGCGAGGGTATATTTTTGCATCAAGATAATTTTGGGTTTTCCTTTTTATTACCCTTTGTAGATGCTTACTATCTTCTTCTCTCACACCTTCTCTGTGTTTGTGTTAGACTGAAATTATTTTTGTTTCCTTTTCGGCCTGTTTTTTAATGTCGTTCTGCACTGGCTTTGGTCTTGCCATATTTATGGTGCCCCTTTAAATTTTGGTGGCTAAAAAGGGGGTTTAATAGTGTTTTTCTTTCTTTCGGGTTGAAAATTAACCACACTTAGATTCAGCATAAAGTTATTCATCGACTTGGGCAAATGTAGACCCTTTTCAGGGGTTATAAGTACTGTTTTAGGGCCTAATATTTACTTTTTTCGTAGAATGGCTTGAAATGTTATTTTTTTGTTTTGGTATTGCATACTTAGCCCTATATTTGCCTGCCTTTTTCTTATATTACCTTTGGTAAAGTCTTTTTTTTAACAAAAATCCTGGCTGGCGCCAACATATAGAGTCGCTGCGAACTTGTCAAACGGTTCAAAAGTTTGAAGCAAACATTTTAATGGCTCATTAAGCAAAAGTTTTCCTAACCCAATTATAAAGAACGGAAAAAACAAAGAAATACAGCCGATGAATGAAGTAATTCCTAAACTCTGATACACCTCCTTTCGTCGTCCTTTTGCAGCACAAGTCCCTTAAGGTCATTTCAAGGTAAGAACGAGTACGAAATGACAACACTCCGAGTGGAAATGGAGGGAATAGAAATAGGAATCGGAATGGAATAAGAAGAAATATGAACAGAAATAGTAATGGAATGGGAAAGAAAAAGGAATAGGAATAGACAGGTGGAAAATGCTTCAGGGCCGAACCTAATTTAGAGTTGACAGAAATTCATTAGGGATTCCTGTCGAATATGAACAATTCACCACCAGGTTGTCTTGCGTTCCATAAACACAGAGAACAGATTCGTTGCCAAAACAAATTTTGTTTTGTCTACCAAATGAATGAAGTTGCATGCACTTCGAGTATATCATCAGTACAACCGAATGTTAGTTGGTGCTTTGTAACTTTCATTAATTGTAATCTCCAGAAAAGAATTTTTGAATCAAAAAGTCCACATGCCACACTTGTTCAAAGAAATAAATTTTAAATTGTCAAAAGAGACAAATAAATGTTTCCTTATATGCTTGAAGTACTCTTAAGCAAGCTGATGAAAGTTTTTTTTTCAAGAATAAATAAGATTAAACGAGTGGCTTAAACAGTAATCTGGCCTAATAATGAAAATGCGAATATTTGTCATTAAAAAAGGTTTTATTGTTTTTCAAAGTATTCTCCAGCATGTTTTATACACTTTTGCATGCGCTCAAACCAATTGTCGAAACACTTTTTCCACTCCGATTGAGACACCTCCAAAACATGGTTTTTGAACGCTTCAACAGCATCTTGTGGCAACGAAAATCGTTGACCACGCAATTTTTTTTGATGTGCGGGCATTAAAAAAGACTGTGAATGCCAAGTTAGGGCTGAACGGCGGATGACCCATCAATTCGACGTTTTGGCCGGTCAAAAAGGCGCTGGTTTGAGCCGATGTGTGAGAGCTCTCATTGTCATGGTGCACAATGATTCGTCTTCTCTTGTTCGTTTTTCGAATTTCTCCAAAGACTTCAGGCAAACAAATTGTGGTGTACCACTCAGAATTGACCGTCCTACGTTGCTCGGAGCGGAACAGTCGCCACATGACCAGTTTTGCCAAAGAAACAGGCCACCATTTGCTTCGAAGTGCTTCTTCCACAAACAACTTTCGTTGGATTTGGCTCGTCTTCGAGGACCTACACGGCCGATTGCTGTTTTGTTTCGGGCTCATACGCATAGATCCATGATTTGTCACCTGTGGCGATCTTATAAACGACATTTGAAGCACCGCGATCGTAGTTTTTCAAAATTTCTTTGCACCAATCGACACGAGCCTTTTTTTGAGCGATTGTCGAATTGTGCGGGATCCAATGAGAACCACCCTTTTTTACAGCCAGGTGTTCATGTAATATCGAATGTATGCTGGTGTAAGAAATGCCCAAGGATAACTCTATCTCACGGTATGTCACATGGTGATCTTGTATTTTGAGTTCAAGCACGGCATCAATGTTCTCTGGCACAATGGCCGATTTTGGACGACCTTCGTCATTGAGCGAGCGTCGGCCACGATTGAATTCATTAAACCAGTTTTTCTCAGTGCTAAAGGATGGTGCTTCATCGCCATACAAAGATTTAAGTTCATCGATGCACTCTTGTCGTGATAATCCACGTCGAAAGTTGTGAAAATGATCGCACGAAAATTTTTACGAGTTAATTCCATTTTGTTTGCCAAATTGATTTTTTCAAGTCACCATAAACAGCACAAATGATGGTCCAAACGTTCTGAGTACGTTTATGCTAAAAAATGTCAAACTTTCCAATGGAAATGTTTTCAATTTTACCACCGTTTATTTTTGGTCGCACATAGTTTCTATAGCAAATTTTAATAGAGTCTGATTTCTTACATGGTATCTAGAGCTGCAGGGTCTAGGATCAAGTAGGTTTGATGTATCAAAACATCGTCCGATATGAAGCAATTTTAATTACGCTCGTATTCTTTGGATAGCGCGTAGGCTTTGTCGCCAAAGCACAAGTAGTATCCGTGTTTTGTAAAGCCTAATCATTGTCGTTTGTGAGGAGATATACTCGTTTGCTGTGCCTTCCTTTATATGAACCAATTCTAAATTAAGGCTAGTAGAGAGTCATGCCCTAAGAATTGTTATCTAATGTCTGGGAAAACTAGGTAGTAGCAAAAAAGTACTGTTATCCTAACCGCACGCCCTAAAGACGCTTTTGGATACCATTCCCATCCTCTGTAGAATAACCCTAACTTCTGTATAGTGTATAAAAATTAATTTTGAATTTAATAAACTAGGCTTAAAGTACAGATTTATTTCCACTTTACGAGAAGAAAATCCACCACTAAGCACCTGTAGTGCCTGTAGCGTTGAAGCTGAAATCCCTAATCGTTGACCCAACAGGGGCAAGGAGCATGATGATGCTTTACAAATAACGTCAATCTTTGTCCGTTACGGTATTCCATCATTGTTTTAAATAATTAAAAATGTTAAGTAATTTTCACACGAACTGTCAAATACACCCCGACGACAATGTTAACATGCCACACAATTTCGCTTAACAACCATCCTCACTCCAATCTGAGCTTGTTGTATCCCACACTCACTCTCCCACTCCATCTGGATGATTTCTGTGATGTCGTCCCTAACCACACAGACACATTCACCCACTTACTTTAAATACTCCAAAGTCTGTGCTTTCTTAAACCTAACGCCGCAGCGGCAGGATGTGGCTCATAGCCGGCCTGACAACAGGCCTGATTTTGGAGCAGCACGGTTGTCATTTTCCATAACAACTTCAAATATTATTAAGGCTGCGTTACAGTACTATGAAAGGCCCTGCACTACTTCGGCCTTTAAGGATAACGACTCGTGAAAGATGTACAGGCTACCTTGATAGTTGATATCCCAAGTGGGCGGTCCACGCCCACACCTTTCAAAATTAACAATTATCGAAACAAACTTACTAAAAGAGCTACAAACATGAAGTTTAGTACATAAGCTGCTAGTATGTAACCGAACAAAAAGTGTAAAAAAGTGGGCAGTGCCACGCCCTTTTTTTAAAATCGAAGTAGAGCCTATAGTTATATGCCAATTGGCTTTATATTTTAACGGTATGCTTTTGTGAACCAGTGTATTGTCACATGCTATAAACGGATACGATTTTAAAAGGGGCGTGACACTGCTAACACTTTCAAAAATATCACACGTCTTAAGCTCATAAACTAGAAGAGTAAGGAACATCAATTTCGGTATATGTGACGCGCAAAATAGAAAGGGACCTAAGGTTAAAAACCAGTTTTGTTCAGGAGAGCCATTTTAAAGATCAGGTCCCTTTCTTTTTGCGCTTAGAATCGTCGACTTCACCTTTATAAAACGCGCATATCTCTGGTAGGGAACACTTTTGGGGCATGGGATTGGTCTCATTCGATGATCAGATGTTGTCCACATCAAAAAAGTGAAAAGTTGATGAAAAGTTTTGTTCAGGAGAGCCATTTTTAAGATTAGGTCCCTTTCTATTTGCGCTTAGAATCATCGACTTCACTTTCATAAAACGCGCATATCTAGGGGAGGGAACACTTTTGGGGCATGGGATCGGTCTCATTCGATGCTCAGATGTTGTCCACATCAAAAAAAGAAAAAAAGAAAAATTGATTTGTTTACCCTTAGGTACCTTTCTCTATGCATTGTCACATATATACTATTAATGTCAAACGAAATAGGTTTAGAGGAAAAGTCGGCGGTGACACGCTCCTGTTTTTAAAACGCCAATAATAAAAACTCAATCGTCTTGAAATTGTAACAGTATGCTATTGTGGACCAGGAGATTAGAACATGCTTATGACGGGTACGATTTTAAAACTCGACGTGGCACCACCTACATATCCGAAAACTTAAACCGCCCAAAGCTTATAAACTTTAAGCGTTTGGCACATCATTATCAGTCTGTAATACAATACGTTTGGGGAAAAAGTGGTTTGTGCAACGCCCCTTTTTTTAAAAGAGATGGAATGACCATTTTTATAGCCATATTATTTTCAAAATTTTGGCGAATAATTTGCCAGATTATAAAAGGGAGCGAGGGAAATTCATATGAAATTTCTCGAATCGAAAAAACGAAGGAAAATTTTAACATCGCTTGTCCAAAGTGAATTTAAAACGACTCAATGAACTCCACGCGTTGGTATCAGGCAGCTGTTGGTATAATATTTGAATAGTAACCCCAAGGTTATCGATTGTTATATTGACCGGCACCTAAAATCGTAAAGCCACAGGCAGTTAAACAGTGACTGTAAGTTTGGCGCTGTATTCGTCGTTGGTGAAACATGGCGCGATCGTATCGAGATCGAAATGTAAACAATCGAATGCTCAAAAGTCCCACCATATTAAACATGGACTGGGTCCCTAATAATCTGTATTGAGACAGTAAAGTTGGCTGTAGGGTCTCGCAAGATACTCTGTTGCAAAAGGGTTGTTTTGCTGGCATTTCTACCAGAGTGTCGCACGGTTTCTACTCACGTCCTTCAGGTGCTGCAAGGTGTAGCTCCTTTCGATAATGAGGTAATATGTTGGAGTATTGCCTCGGGGATCAAGGGGAGGTTGGCATTGTTGGCTAATAATTGGGTGATAGCGAGGGGTGTAGGGAGTATCGCCGATCGGGAAAGCAAAGCGCTGTTGCGCGTGTGTGTCACCTGTAGATGCCAGTCTAGATGGGATGCCAGCGAGACTGGTCCTGTGACGTACAGGTTTATCCGTGATGCTAGTTTTGTCGGAAGTAATCCGGATTTGGCTACGGCCTTGATTTGGGTTTCTCGCTGACCGGTATCTTACTGCTTTCTTGCATGTAAGGGCTCTAGCATCACTAGCACATGTTAAGCTAGGATAAGACAGTTCGTTTGTCAGGCTTCTCTAGTCGTCCTGTTCTCGTTGGCTGAGTGCGTTCCGCAGTGTGCCATTCGACATCTGCTGCTACGGGGGTTTACCAGTAACCCTGGCTACTTGGGACAAAACTGGGAGTAATTTCAGTTACGAAACCTGAGCAGAGTTAATTTGGTGCCACGGGTGACTAGGAATAATGGGGTCTCTCATTATTGACCCTCGGGTCTTGTTGGGGGATCGATCGGGCTTTGGCTTAATAAATAGTCGTTCATCATCGTCGAACAAAAGAGGTATATAAAGACCTCGATCTGAGCGGTGAGGAAGCCATGCCAGTATTTTAGACCATGGTTGTAGACCATAACACCTATGTACTATCTCTGTATACTATATACTATCTCACGACCGATGCCTTTAATTTTGGGTGACCGTCCCACGTTGTATGGATCGCAAACTGTAAGTAGCTCGTCTACAAGGTCTGACCGGAGACTAAAGTCTGGTGCCACAGGTAGTCAGGAGTCAGAACTATTGTTTTGGTTTGACTAGTCGGTACGGCCTATCGGGGAGTATCGTGGTGGCTGTGGTTTAAACCTCAATTACTGGTTACGGGTGTTGTGTCTCATAGATCAGCAGAGCATTATATAGGCCTCCCACATGCACAAATGTTAATCGAGCAGAACTCATAAAGTATTAAAGTTAGGAACATTGTAATGGGTGATCCAAGTAGAGATACTTTTGTCAATAGCCTTTTTTTGACAGATCACGTGTGAGTTGTGACATGCTGTCATGCTATTTTTGTTTAGTATTGTTTGGCATTTCATCATGGAAAGTCTAACGCCTAAGCAATGTTTCCAAATCATTCAACTTTATTACGAAAATTCACGTTCTGTGAGGAATGTGTTTCAGCTTATGGTCAACATAAACGGCATTACTGGGCGTACTATTCGCAAAACCATAGCCCATCTTGAGACCCAGCATTCATTATTGGATGATATTCGACCGAATAGACCACGTCCAGCAGGCAGTAAAGAAAATGTCGCGGCCGTAGCTAAGAGTGTACACCAAGACCGTGGAGAGTCGATTCGGACGAACAAAAAAATATATATTGTTGAGGTGACTGCCCCTGGCCGGGTCAATCCGGTACATAGAACCGGCAGTCGCAGGATTGATGGTGCAGCCGCCTCAATTCTTACTGGGCACGAATTGATGCTAACGTTCCGGACATCTGCCCCGGCTGCCATCAGGGACCACAAGATGTACTGCACCTCTTTGATTATCCGGCCAAGCCCACTCAGCTGACCCCCAGGTCTCTGTGGACGCATCCAGTTCAAATGGCGCGTTTCCTCCACCTGGATATCGAAGCAGATCCCCCATAGACGAACGAGACTTCAAAATAAATATATTGTTGTTACAACAACAACAGAGTCGATTCGGCGCCGTTCGCAGCAACTCGGACTGACGTATGTTGAGTACATTGTTGAGGTGACTGCCCCTGGCCGAAGAGTTTCGGGTCAATCCGGTACATAGAACCGGCAGTCGCGGGATTGCGGACTGACGTATGAAACTACTTGGCACATTTTACTTCGAGATCTTAAATTGAAAGCGTACAAAATACAGCTTGTGCAAGAACTGAAGCCGCCAGACGACGTTCCCTAGCGTCATCGCTTCACTCTATGGGCTCTTGAAAAGTTCCAACAAGATCCGACGTTTTCGAACCAAATTTTGTTCAGCGATGAGGTCCATTTCTGGCTCAATGGGTATGTAAACAAGCAAAATTGCTGCATTTGGGACGAAGAGCAATCAGAAGATGTTCAAGAGCTGCCATTTGATCCACAAAACCAACGGTTCGGTGTGGTTTGTAGGCCGGTGGAACCATCGGTCCATATTTCTTGAAAAATGATGCCGGTGAGAACGTATCTGTCAATGGCGACCGTTATCGTGCCACGATAACCGACTTTTTGATGCCTGGAATTGAAGCTCGTGATCTTGGCGACATTTGGTTTCAACAAGACGGCGCCACTTCACACACATCGGGAACTTCCCACAAACAGTCGGTTCTATGCACCGGATTGACCCGAAGCAGCAATTCTTCGGCCAAGGGCTGTCACCTCGGCACTGTGTGTGCCGCTACAACAACAACAACACATCGCATCAATCAATGGATTTATTAAAAGCACACTTCGGTGAGCAGACAATTTTACGTTTTGGGCCAGTCGATTGGCCACCAAGATCGTGTGATACCACACCGTTAGACTTCTTTCGTTGGAGCTACCTAATGTCCATAGTCTATGCTGACACATCAGCTACGATTCAGGTTTTGGAAGCCAATGTTGCGCGTGCTATTAACGCCATACCTGTCGAAATGCTCGAACGAGTCATCGAAAATTGGACTCAACGGTTGAACCATCTGATACGTAGCCGCGGCCAACATTTGATAGACATAATCTTCAAAAAATAAATTCCAAAGAATGTTCTTTTAAATGATAATGAATTTTCTGTTTTTTTTTTCTTTAAAAAAGTAAGGAACCTTAAAATTAATCACCCTTTATATTCAGTAAGTCTTTCACCTTTTTTCTTTCCCCTCCCTCCCTATGCATAAGGATACTTCAAGTGTACTTATATAAGGCAACAGTTTTTTGCCCTTTGTCCAATTGTAGCATGGTCTTTAACAAATTTACTAAACATTGGTTTCATTTTGTTAAAATTTTAAAACGATTGTTTAAATACTTTGGCTATAAATGCAATGTCTTAAAGGAGGTGTGGCACAGCCTTCATTTTCAAGTTTTATAGCATGCCACTATTACGAGTATGAGTTGCAAATAGCATCTTAATGTTTCTAATAGTTAAGGCTGCAAGGGCGGTGCCCCGCCCTCTTTTCCAATCACATCACGACGCACAAACTTTACATAATGTACAAATTTCGTAAAGATGGTAGTGATTGATACTACAAATATGTGACAGCGCATAGAGAAAGGGACCTAAGGGTAAAAAAATCATTTTTCTTTTTCTTTTTTTGATGTGGCCAACATCTGAGAATCGAATGAGACCGATCCCATGTCCCAAAAGTGTTCCCTCCCAAAAATACGTGCGTTAGGTCCCTTTATATTTTGCGCGTCACAAATGGTGATTTTTCCAGAGATTGATATAGGCCTTGGTTGGGAAAATTGCAATCTCTTGACCATTATGCTCAATTTTCAATCGTTTCAGTTTATCTACACATATTTTTGCAAAACGTTAAAATCCAAGCTTCAGTAGTCCTACCTGAACTTAACTTTCCACGGACATGGCTATCTCATCATAAATTTTTACGAAGATTCCTAATATATCCTTTTAAACCATTTATATCCTTTATGTTCTTTATATCCTTGTTGAGGTCTCCGGTCAGTATTTCAAGGTTGTGTCCTACCCAATGCCGCTGCTGGGTTTACAGCCGACACAAACACACATTATTTTGTAATAACTAGTGTTGTAAATTAAATTAAATGTAATATACAGCATACAACCAACCACATCAACAGCAACAACAACAACAACTAAGGCATGTAACAATGACACTCCACACACATACACACTCACTCTTATTCACAGATACTCCCTGCTACTGTCACTTTGTATCTCTCGAACTGAGAACGAGCGCCTTTATTAAAACTTTACGCTCATAATCACTTTGCCCTGCCATAGCAGCGACACGGCGGCAACAGTGCCTCTGGAAATAGTTGAAATCCCGCGCTGGGTATTTCATCCTCGTCTTCGTCTTCTTTGTGACACAAGAGAAAACATTAAAAATTTAACAAATAAATTTCGAACAACACAGGCAAGGGGAAGGAAGCGCTTGTAGAAATCTTGCAGAGGCGTTATTCATGTTGTTGCAGCAACACAAAAGACTTAAACGAGGAGGGCATAGGACAGCTGGCGGAGGGTGATTATGGAATTCTTGATAATTCATCAAAAGGAAAAGTTCAAACTTTTTCTGTTTTTTTTTTGGAGTAGCTGGAAAATAATTCCTCTTAACAAGAAGACTTTTCAAGTGGTGGGGGGAGGTAAATTAAAATCATTGCTTGTGCTGATTTTAGCCACGCTCGGGTATAGTCTTTTGAAACTTGGAAAAATGTAAGTATGACATAAAGTTCGGTTCAATCGCGTTTACTTTCACTTCATTGCTTTCACTTCACGGTCGCCACATCGAAAAACAATGTTGTTACTTGAAATTATTAAAAATTGTCTTTACCAAGTGACAAATGATGCGTCAAGGCCTTCGTTTACTGGTGCTACTAACATAACGATATCATCCCTGGAGGTGGATATACACAATTTTGAAAAATTTACATCGTACGAGAGCTGCTTTATAAATTTCTGGCCCAATAATGAAACTGCGAATATTTATCATCAAAAATGGTTTAATTGTTTTTTAAAGTATTCTCCAGCATGATTTATACACTTTTGCATGCGCTCAAACCAATTGCCGAAGCACTTTTTCCACTCCGTTTGAGACACCTCCAAAACATGGTATTTGAACGCTTCAACAGCATCTTCTGGAGATGGAAATCGCTGACCACGCATTTTTTCTTGATGTGCGGGAATAAAAAAGAAGTCATTGGGTGCCAAGTCAGGGCTGTACGTCGGATGATCCATCAATTCGACGTTTTGGCCGGTCAAAAAGGCGCTGGTTTGAGCCGATGTGTGAGAGCTCGCATTGTCATGGTGAACAATGATTTGTCTTCTCTTGTTCGTTTTTCGAACTCCAAAGACTTTAGGCAAACTAATTGTGGTGTACCACTAAGAATTGACCGTCCTACGTTGTTTAAACGGAACAGTCGTTACATGACCAGTTTTGCCGAAGAAACAGGCGACTATTTGCTTTGAAGTGCTTCTTCCACGAACATCTTTCGTTGAATTTGGCTCATCTTTAGAGACCCACACGGTCGATTGCTGTTTTGTTTCGGGCTCAAGCGCATAGGTCCATGATTCGTCACCTGTCTTTTGAAGCGCCGCAATCGTATTTTTTCAAAATTTCTTTGCACTAATCGACACGAGCATTTTTTTCAAAATTTCTTTGCACCAATCGACACGAGCCCTTTTTGAGCGATAGTCAAATTGTGCGGAATCCAACGAGAAAACCCGTTTTTACGGCCAGGTGTTCATGCAATATGGAATGTATGCTGGTGGGAGAAATGCCCAAGGATGCCTCAAGCTCACGGTATGCCACATGACGATCTTGCATTATTAGTTCTCGCACGGCATCAATGTTCTCTGGCACAACGGCCGTTGGACGACCCTCGTCTTTGAGCGAGCGTCGGCCACGATTGAATTCATTAAACCAGTTTTTCACAGTGCTATAGGATGGTGCTTCATCGCCATACAAAGATTTTAGTTCATCGATGTACTCTTGTCGTGATAATCCACGTCGAAAGTTGAGAAAAACGATCGCACGAAAATGTTTACGAGTTAATTCCATTTTTTTGCCAAATTGCTTTTTCCAAGTCAATGTAAACAACAAAAATGATGGTCGTACGTGAAAACGTTTTGAGTACGTTTATGGTAAAAAAATGTCAAACTTTCCAATAGAAATTTCAGATGGCGCCAGGCAACAATAAGTGAAAATATATATACTTTAGCAACCCGTACCGGCATGCCTTAGTCGATCATTGTGTGAGAGCATTCCATCTACACTGAAAAAATTATGTTCGTGCAAACATTATTTGTCTTATTATGTTCTTTGTACAGGGTGTTTCATTAAGGACATAACAATTTTATTTATTAATAAAACACAGAATATTTAAGATACTCGTATAGAGTTCAAATTTATTCCAGGTGTTGTGCAAATGTTACATTTTAAGAATGAAATAAGATTTCGGTCATATGACCACCACACGCCAGCGTTCTATTCTCTGGACCCAATTTTCCACCATTCTTGCACACATTTCGACCGGATGTTGGATGTTGTATCTGAGCTCGTCTAAAGTTGTTGGCTTGTTGGCCTAGATCAATGACTTGATGTGGACCCATAAAAAGAAATCCAATGGCGCTAAATCGCATGAACGAGGTGGACATTCGACCGGACCACTTCTCGACATAACACGTTCACCGAATTTGCCTTTCAACGTGTGCTGTGTGTCTAGTCGCGCCGCCTTGTTAAAACCACATATCGGCGATGTCAAGCTCATCCAATTTTGCCCAAAAATAATTTTCTAACATGGCACAATAGCGCTCTCCATTGACGGTAGCATGACGATTGTTTTCATCGACGAAAAAGTACGGCTCAATCATATCTCCGGCATGAAAACCACACCACACAATAATTTTTTGTGGATGCAATTGTGTCTCTTGAAACACATGTGGGTTTGTTGCTGTTCAATAACGCATATTTTTGTTTATTGACAAAACCACTCAGCCAGAAATGAGCTTGATCGCTCATCCAGTCGGATGGGATAATTATTACGGCCGCAAATTGGGGTAAGCGCTCTTAAAGTTGTGACCACCGACTCAGAAATTCGGTAGTAATTTTTAATGATTTGCAAACGTTCTCGTAAGTGAACTTGACCACGATGAAAATGTTGACTTTGACCAACGTTTTGACACTATAAGATCATTAAAAATGTTCGAGGTTGCGTTAACATAAAGATACACACAGAGAACAGATTTGTTGCCACAACCGAATTTTTTGCCAACCGAATGTTGGAGGTTGCACGTACTATCCATGAATTCCATTGTTACAACCGGATGTTGATTGGGTACACAGCAGTTTTTAATAGAGAGAACTGACACTTTCGGTTGATGAAACAATTATTGGTAATCATAACAGACTAAGATGATTATTGGTCTACAAGACTCCCGTGTAAGTCATTTGATTTGTAGCCGAATTAATCGTTGCCAAAGACTGCTAAAGAAAACAAAGGCGGATTAAGAAGCATCTGTACAGTCTGCCCGGCTATGCCAATACCTTTTACCAATATTTTAGTTGGATTTTAAGGTTGTTTTGTTTCCCGTTGGCCCCTTAACGCCAGTTTCATATACAGCACGCCGAACAAGTATTACATAGGCCAGGCACAATCCATCGGACATCTTCCTTTATTTTAACAATTGATTCTGTCATTTTCAAATTTGATATCCATTAGAAAAATGCAATGCCATACCGAAGGATGCTGGTTTACTACAATTGTTGTTAAAAAATATACTTACATTCGACTGAAACTAACTTTTCTCCGCTGAATGCAAGTATTTCAATAAATCTTTCAATTCATGCTGGCAACTTTGCAGGGAACTACAAAAATGTTGAATGGAAGAAAACATTTATCAAAAATGTTCATTTTTTTCTTTCATTTGTTATGCAGAAACTTGTTGTACAAGTTTGAAAATGTTGTGAAATCCTTTTGGAATCATTCTGAATGACAGAACATTTTCAAATTGCATTAAATGATGAGCACACTCACACACACACACTCGTACACTTTTAAGGATTTGAAGAAAAAAACACAAATCCTGAATGTCATCGTATCAGTGAAACTATCAGAAAAATTGCAATACCTTTTAGAAGTACAGCGGCATACGTAGGGCTATGCAGAAGAAACAGGGATATTGGTAAAAACTCGAATACAAATGATTCTTAAATTGGAAGAAAGTTTTGCTTTGCCTAGAGTGTAAGTGGTGCCTTATATTTTATAAAAAGTATCCTCCAACTGCAATCACTAGTGTTACCAGAGACGCACGGCGAACTGAAACCGAACCAGGTTTTAACCAACCCAAATAACTTATTTTGTCTATAAACCGAACCGTAAACTAAACCGCTCTTCGAAGAATTTGTTGAACCGTACTAAAAATCTCAAAAAATTGTGCAATTCGGTGGTTTGGTTTTCAAAAGAAAAAATCGCTACATCGAAAGTTTTTTTTAAATAAATTTCTTATCTATGTGCATTGGAGTGTCCAAAAGTTCAGGGTTGTGTGGGCGGTGTCAAGTCAAATTAAGCCTACAAATATTTCTTAGACAATAAAATTAATCAAAAATCATTATAAAATTTTATAATGATTGATCTTTAATTTGGCCATAAGTGCGATTTTTTAAAGTGGGCGTGGCACCGCCCACTTTTCATCTTGGGTATGTTTCGTTCAATTATGATTGACAGATCGAGCCAAAAGATCGTCAATGAAAATAAGAAATAAGGAGAGAGAGAGAAAGGACAGAGCCTTGTGCTACACCCGCAGTCAGCCTAGGGTTGTTGGATGAGAATCCTTTTACAACAACTCTTATAGTGCGATCTCTGAGAAAGCTCGATATAAATCGAGCAAAAATATTACCGATTCCAAATGCGATCAGCTTTGATATGAGTGCACCGTGCCAGACTCTTCGAGATATCTAGAGCCACGACCTTACTTTCACCAGCTCTTGAGCCACAGGTTTCCCGTAGAGCGATTTATGCGGAAGCCATAAACGAGATTTAAAAGGTTGCCTTATAGACTAGTAAGTGTGGAAGAGCAGTGGCATAGGACAAGTGCCAAATACCACCCGGGTCGGGAACTTATTAACATCGAAATTCGCAAGAACCCTTTTAACTCCACATATTTGAAAAAATATCTGAGGCATCAAACTAGATAGTGTGTGTCGAGTGTGATCACGACGATGGTTAGGTGATTGAAGAATGTCTTGCAAATATTTCAGCCAATAGGTTAGCTTTATCAGCCAGGTCAGTGAAGGCCGGGTGTCTTTGACAAGAGTTGGGATAGATGAAGAACCATCTTTTACTCTTCGCACCAATAACAAAAAGCTCTTACTTCCCCCCTGGGGAAAGCAAGAATCATGGAACGCGGACCCAAAAAATATTATTGTAAACATAGTGATTTTTTTCCAGAGGTTGACTCAGTCCTTGTATGGAAAACATTTTCACCTCTACACCGATCTGGCCCATTTTCAATACCAACCAGTTGCAGTCCATCAACACATATTTTAGCCACCTAGCTTTAATAAAGCGACCTGTAGTTGGCTCTCGACAGACAAACAGTGTCCGAGTGCTTAATATAATTCTCGCTGTGATAGCTTCTACTACGGTGCGTCATCGGAGCACTGAAGCTATTACCAAGCGACAGCCAGCGCCCTTGAAGGCCAAACACGCAGGTTTCAACTTGAATCGTGCTTTACGGACACTACTTTGCATGACAAGATCAGCTTTGAGTCATCGACCAATATTTCGAGGTGTTGCAAACGGAATGACTAGTTAAGGTTACCATCTGCATTTCGGTAGAGAGTATAATACACAGTATAATACACGCGAAGAAAAAAAAGTATGGTTGGGATAGCCATATTGGAAGAAAATCATACAATTCTGGGGTATACGGTTGTGGCACAACAATATTATGATCCTCACAACAATATTACTATTCACATAGAACCATACTATGATCCCCACAACCATATTATGATGCTCACAACAATGGTACGATTCACATACAACCATAGTACGGTCCTCACAACCATAGAATGGTCCTCACAACCATAGTATGTTTTTCACAACCATAGTATGGTCTTCACAACCATAGTATAATTTAAACACAACCATGTTATGATCCCTACAACCATAGTATGATCCCCTAAATAATTAGGATTTTGTTATCAAAAATAGAGATGTGTAAGTAAATTATTTAAAAATACATTAAATTCAAAATATTAGGGGTAATTTGTTTAACAGTAGAAAAAATCCGTTTCAAAAAAAATGTAGGCTCTTCATTTAAAATAAAAAATATTTCAATTAACCAAATCCAAAGCACTTCATTACAATAACAGTGTTAAAACCCATTAAAGCCCATATTCATATTAAGAAGAATTCAATTATAAATTATGATTGCCGTAATCACTTTATTTTTAACATAAAACAAACAATTTTTGCTCACCAGCCATATTTATATTGTTGCTACAATCATAATTTTTTTTTAAATTTGGCAACAATACTATTGTTACATTTCAACAATATTAATCAATCATACTATTTCATTTCATTTATTGATATTCAAAAAGTAACCGAGCCTTTAGGCCTTATTTAGTTACAAAATTACTTCAGATTTGTTTAAAATATACAAAAAAAACTTAAAGTAAGATTAATCTATTTTATATAAATAAGTATTAAGTTAAACATACGTTTAAATAATGTTTTTTTTTAATTGTTTTATTTTATTTTGATATCCCAAATTACGCAAAAAAAAGGTATTAATGAACGACTACTAGATAAGTTTCGTAGTGTAACAGCAGCATGAAAGTGCAACACACTAAGACTACTAGCCAATACTATTGTTTCAAATTAAATCAAAGACAAGGCAATACCCGTAGAAAACGCGTTTTTTTAATTATTTACAAATCATTATGTTTCACATGTTGAAATATTTTTTTCTTATAAGTATGGCAGGAGTAATTAAATGATCTGAGCGAGACAGGCAGACTATTAAAAATGCGAGCAACTCTCACGTGAAATGATCGACCTAAATCTGAATTCAATCGGGGAATTGTAAGCTGTGGATTTCTTCTGGACCTTCCAAACTGAAAAAATGTAACTACAAAGATTGGTGTCTGAAGTTTATACATCTTATAGAAGTGAAGTAAACTCCTTATTTTTGTAAACTCCATAAAGCTACAATGCAAAAACCGATCAATGTACTCCGAAACGTGCCGCCGAATATTAAGAGAATATAAATACCTCACCACACGATTGAATGCTCGACGAATCTTATCCATGACCTGAGCCACTGCTCCAGAGTAAACTTCAATACAATACAGAAATATTGGCATAACAATCGCATGAACTATCCTAATTTTAATGTGTAGTGGAAGAGACAATTCCAAGTTGTACAACTTTTGCAAAGTAAAGTTAACTCTGGAAACCATGGAAACAGCATGGGCCTCAAACTTTAACTTATTATCAAGAGTAATACCAAGACATTGAATATTATCAACGAATTCGATTACACTATTTGATACAGACACTACAACATTGCTCTCCAAAGGACTGCCAAAGAACATTGCTTTCGTTTTATTCACATTGACTGTAAGTCCATTACTGGACAACCAAACAGCCAAATTAGATGTTACGAAATTAATAATACTCTGCAACACGTCTAAGAAGTCCGAGTTTCCCTTAAACAACAATTGAACATCATCAGCAAAAGCAAAAGGAACACAGGAGCTGGTTTCAACACTAACAAACATATCATTGATATACATTACAAATAGTATGATATCATTAATATCATACTATTGTCAAAATAAAATTCAAAAAACACTACAAACATACTTTTATTGCAAAGAACATATTATTGTTGCCATGACCATATAGCAACCATAGTTTTTCTCTGCGTGCAGACAACTCATGAACCCATGCCCTTCATTTATGTTTTAGAGTCGCCATTGCCTTAAAGAGTTCCCCCTCGTAAACATCTTTGCCGTTTCCATTGCGAAGAATACATTTTGCTGTAGACCTCTTGTCTTGAATTTTGAAAGTTGTGAATTTCGATTTGCGTCATTATGATTCATTTCGTGAAGTGGACCGACCATTGGCGCCAGTATGTCTGTGTGCCAAGTTTGTAAGTGTAGATAAAACCATGTCATCCATACACGGAAACACTCACTCTCATAGACTCACACAGATATTATGGATACTTGTTTAAATTGGTGTTTGTGTGTGTGTGTGTGTGTTTGTCAACATGGGTGTGCGTTGCGTGTGTGTGAAGTAGGCTTCTGTAGGGATAACCATTAATACAGTTCCATTCCAATTCTGCTGTTAGAATTTGTAGGGATTAGAATTACACGCACGAACCGGAATATTCGGTTATAATTCTAGCAGCATAATCAAGTGGCAGCAGCCAGCATGCCGACTGTGCTAGTTTCACGGTCCAGCAGTGTATGCAAAGCATATGAAGGCCTTCTAAATGGCCTTATTTTGCCAACGATACTCATTCTACAGGCAGACACTGGGTTTTAATTTTAACCACAAAAACGACTTTTAGTTCGGCCAGGCTGTAACTTATAGGCTTTATGTACTTTTAGTATCAAATGTTTACATTGCATTCGATTTTTAAGGCATTTCGATCACATAGTCAATTTGAGAGCAGTTTCACCTTTATTCCTTACGTGACCAGCTCACGGAGTTCTATAAGAAGGCCTTCCTTTTCCCACTGTGGTATATTTTTTTGAATGTCTGTGTATCTTTGACAATTGCAAATGTTGTCACATCTCGCTGTGTGAGTACGTATTTATGGTTAAATCGTCATTGTACCCCAAACTCCACTCCGATCTCAACCGAAACACCGCAACCATCCATCCGCTCAGCCATTCATTCATCCAACTATCCGATTCACCAGCGCCGCACACTCACACAGACACATCCTCGATGAATACTGATTTCGAAAAGTCGAAAATGAAAATTTCAAAATAACCATCCGTCGTTGGAATACGAGTATCCTGCAAAAACCTACACCAAAGATAGTGGGTATTATGATATAACTGCTGATATGTGTCGTGTCCAGGATATGGTATTATCGAAATCGCCTACACCGTACAAAGCAACGACTGATAAACTTCACATGGACCAAAAAATAGTTGGATATCATGAGAATTTCAAGGTGATAAAAGGGATTTTTTGATATTATAAACGCTAAATATTTTTTACGGAGTAATCAGTCGGTTCCTCTTGTATACCCTACAACAAAGGATGAGTTGTTCTTGAACTGTTCTTAAATTATTGACATACGAGAGCTGTTATATATATTTCTGGCCCATAAATGAAAATGCGAATATTTATCATCAAAAATTGTTTTATTGGTTTTCAAAGTATTCTCCAGCATGATTAATACCCTTTTTGCATGCGCTCAAATCAATTGTCGAAGCACTTTTTCCACTTCGATTGAGGTACCTCCAAAACATGGTTTTTAAACGCTTCAAACGCATCTTTTGGTGACGAAACACGTTAACCACGTATTTTTTTTTTTGATGTGCGGGAATAAAAAGAAGTCATTGGGTGCCAAGTTCCGTTGAAACAGGCGACCATTTGCTTCGAAGTACTTCTTCCACGAACAACTCTCGTTGGATTTGGCTCGTCTTCGAAGACCCACACAGTCGATTGCTGTTTTGTTTCGGGCTCATACGCATAGATCCATGATTCGTCACCTGTGGCGATCTTATAAACGTCTTTTGAAGCAGCGCGATCGTAGTTTTTCAAAATTTCTTTGCACCAATCGACACGAGCCTTTTTTTGAGCGATTGTCAAATTGTGCGGGATCCAACGAGAACAAACCTTTTTTACAGCCAGGTGTTCATGCAATATCGAATGTATGCTGGTGGAAGAAATGCCCAAAGATGGCCCTATCTCACGGTATGTGACATGACGATCTTGCATTATCAGTTCACGCACGGCATTAATGTTCTCTGGCACAACGGCCGTTTTTGGATGACCTTCACGACCTTCGTCTCTGATTGAATTCGGCCACGATTGAATTCATTAAACCAGTCTTTCACAGTACTATAGGATGGTGCTTCATCGCCATGCAATGATTTAAGTGCATCAACGCACTCTTGTCGTGATAATCCACGTCGAAAGTTGTGAAAAATAATCGCACGAAAATTTTCACGAGTTAATTCAATTTTTTTTTGCCAAATTGATTTTTTCAAGTCACTGTAAACAACACTTTGTCGATTGGTTCAAAGAAATTTTGAAAAAATACGATCGCGATGCTTTATACTAGTATAAGATCGTCAAAAGTGACGAAACGTGGATCTATGCGTATGAGCCCGAAACAAAACAGCAATCGACCGTGTGGGTCTTCGAAGACGAGCCAAATCCAACGAAAGTTGTTCGCGGAAGAAGCACTTCGAAGCAAATGGTCGCCTGTTTCTTCGGCAAAACTGGTCATGTGGCGACTGATCCACTTGAGCAATCTAGGTCAATTCTGAGTGGTACACCACAATTTGTTTGCCTAAAGTCTTCGGAGAAATTCGAAAAAATGAACAAGAGAAGACGAATCATTGTGCACCATGACAATGCGAGCTCTCACACATCAGCTTAAACCAGCGCCTTTTTGACCGGCCAAAACGTCAAAATGAGTCATCCGCCATACAGCCCTGACTTGGCACCCAGTGACTTCTTTTTATTCCCGCACATCAAGAAAAAAATTTCACCAATTTCTTCTTTTTAAGTTGATTCTGAAAAAGAAACAACATAAAGGTCTCGAACCAGAATAAAAAACTGCTCAAGTCATAATAATGATAAAAGACCGAATAAATAACAAAAAAACGAAAAAACTATTAAAAAGGATTGGTACGCCCTAATGTGCAACGCATGTATGAGTATATGTACGCACAAAAAACATGCACACTTTGATTGTGCTTTTTGCATTTGTGGTTTTCAACGAAGACCCATGTGAAACGGAATTGGTGGAAATGATATTGCGCGTTGAAGATTGCTCTACGCACAGTTCGAAGACTATACACAAAGGGTAATTCTCATTAATAAAAATGAGTCTCCCGTATAAGTCATTTGATTTGTGGCCGAAGTAATCGTTGCCAAAGACTGCTGAAGAAAAACCTTGGCGGGTTTAGAAACAGCTGTACAGTCTGCCTGGCAACCGTAGCAAATACATTTCACCAATTTCTTCTTTTTAAGTTGATTCTGAAAAAGAAACAACATAAAGGTCTCGAACCAGAATAAAAAACTGCTCAAGTCATAATAATGATAAAAGACCGAATAAATAACAAAAAAACGAAAAAACTAGGTGGTTAACGATTTTCAACGCCAGAAGATGCCGTTGAAGCGTTCAAAAACCATGTTTTGGAGGTGTCTCAATCGGAGTTTAAAAAGTGCTTCGACAATTGGTTTGTGCGCATGCAAAAGTGTATAAATCATGCTGGAGAATAAAGTACTTTGAAAAACAATAAAAACATTTTTGATGATAAATATTCGGATTTCCATTGTTAGGCCAGAAATATATATAGCGGTCCTGGTATGTATGCATTGCGAAGGGTTTTAATTGTGTTCAGTGGAAAACTCTACTACGGGCAGTTCTCGTTAAAAGCGAAACTGCCTGTCCTTAAGTGTATAGCCGCTAAACACAGTTACATCGCATTCATTGCTTGGGGTCATATGACGGTAAAGTGGCGCTCACCGAAACTGCAGACACCTTTTCTTGTAAGCAAGAGTCTTTCAGACCTTTTCATCACAGGATTCCTAATTAATTTTTTGTTTAAATATATGAAAATATATGAATTAATTGAACCGAATTTATTTTTTCTATGTATTATTCTGTGTTTCTCGTCTGTGTAAAGCATACTAAAGGTCGCACTATTGAGGCTCAGTGGCACTATTAAAGCTTTGCAAATAGATGTGTTGATGGACGAAAACGGTTGGTATTGAAAATGGGTCAGATTGGTTGAGGTACAAATTTGCTCCTTGCAAGGGTCAACATCTAGAAAAGTAACAACTCTAAAATTAAACACACAATCAGCTATCACAGAAAGGACGCTGAAAGGGCGGTACCACTGCCTTTTAATAATAAAATAATAAAAGTATAAAAAAGTAATGGACCGATCGTTATTAAATTGTTACAGCATAAAATCAATGATTTGGAAACAGGGTTTAAAAGCACCAGTCCGCTAACCATTAGTATCATTTTGCTAAACTAATGCTAACAATCTTTTCCACAAGCCAGATCTAAAACTAATGTCCGACTAACGTTAGCTCGCGTTAGCGTTAGTCAAAAAAATGACACACCTCTGCTAACCACAATTGACTAATGTGCTGCTAAAAATTTGCTAATTTTGACTAACCATTTTTCGTTAGCAAAAAATTTGAGCTGGTTTCAGTGTTGTCAACGGAACATGACGCAAAGTATCCAATAGTAGTACCGTAGTGGGGATTTCTGATACAAGATTTTTTAAATAAATAGCCTTTAAAAATTAAAAAATTGTTAAACACATTAGTTGAAAAAAAAAAATATAAATTTATTTTAGTTTGAAAGAACATTCAAAAGGAAATGAGATTAGTTGAATATGGAAAATAAAAATAATTCATTTTTTTATAATAAACGGAATCTTATTGTACAGAATATTTATTCATCAGCACAAAGGTCAAGTTCGGATATGGCTGTATGCAGAAACTCAGGATTAAGCTTTACTAATAAAAGATTTTCCAGAGTATCTTCTCTAAGCCGACTTCTGTTGTCAGCAAGTACAAGTTTCAAGGATGAAATGTACGTTCAACAGAAACCTAAACCAATAAAATAAATTTTTTGAAAATATTATGATAAAAAACCGGTAATAACAAAAATTGCATTTGTATACTCATACCTGGGTTGGAGGTACACCAAAACACACATTGCTTAGAGCGTATAATTCAGGATCGGTAAGTTTTCGGTCTTTCCAGAATGATAAAACATTTGCATTTTTTACATATGGCAGATTCAATTTTTCAATATTATTTACATCATCACCCACGGTGTTGTTTCTGTAAAATTCTTGATCCAAAAACGAATTTAAGATGTTATCATCATCATCATCACTTTCGGTTATTATGGATGTAGAACTTGTTTCGGCTACATTAGTTCCAATATTACATATTTTTACAAGTTTTTTCCAGAGAACTTTAAGATATTTAATGGCATTGTTCCTGTACATCTCTTCCTGCATATGGTGAACTCTTGGATCAAGATAACAGCTACAGAAACGCACAGCAATATTGTTTCATGCGATTTTTTAAAAACACAACTTATTGTCTATCAAAGGTAGGCAACACCGTACTCGAGCCGAACACAATTTTCGGTTACACACAAAAACCGAACCAAACACACAAGTCGAAATTAGTCACCAAATTAGCACAATTTAGCAAAGACGTTAGCAAAATCAGCAGTTGTTTCTTCTTCCATTGCTAATAATATATGCATATTTTGGTTAGCGTTTGTTTATTTTGCTAACGCTAACTGAATATTACGACTAATTTAGTTTTAGCATTTGTTCGCATATTAGTTTTGACTTTTTTATGCTAAAACTAATTGACAAATTCTGTACTTTTGACTAAAATTGCGTTAGCATTTTAAACCCTGCTTGGAAATTATTGTAAACTATGTTGTGGTAAAATATAAGTAAAGTGCGTGGCATCGCCCATACGAGTACATTAGAGCGTATCACAGGTTACAAAAGTTCACCGGTTAAACAAAAGTTCACCGTTCATCTTTGAATATAAAGAATTATTGCAAGGTAGTTTTGAAAAAAAGATAATTTCGTTTTTTGCCGAACGTAGGGCATGCGCTTTTACATTTTTCTCTATATCTTCTGCATTTACAGCCGGTTCGTAATCGATGTTTTTTGCCTCAAAGTGACCATTTTTCCCTACATTTGGCAAAATAGGCAAACAAATTTTTAAAAATTGTTCTGCTGCGATTTTTGACATACTTCTTTAGCAAGAGTTTAATGATTTTGTGCCTAGCTTAAATTTTCTGATACTAGGGTGGTACATTAGGGTAGTAGCAACTGAGATATAATGGGTAAGTACCAGAAGGGGGTACTTGAGATAAATGACTTCAAAAACAAAAAATATTGTTCTCTTCGACAATAACATCGATGTATCACACTTTAAGTTCCGGCTGTAAATGTAAAAGATATAAAGAAAAATGTAATTAATTTTGACAAAAAACAGAATAATTTTTTTTCGAAACTACCTTGCAATAATTCTTGATATTTAAAGGTGAACAGTGAACTTTTTTTTGAGGTATAGCATAGTGTACATACAAAGTGGTGTAGCGCATCGCCCTGTCCACCAGCATAGCCTAACAATTCTCGTATACCTGAATGTCTCGGTGTTTGTTTCTATGGCGATAGTTTCGCTCCAGTTGTTGATGGCAACCATAAAAGTGTGACCGTCTGTTGAAGACTTAAATGCGACGATTTTAACTGGATTCAAGCATGCGTCAAGCAGATCACACATCAATGCCGTGAAGTGCATGGCATGGCAGAATCCCCCATACCCTAAACCATGAAGTAAATTTTGCTGTACGATGAAGGCTTGCGATGGCTTACACTATAATCGCAGGCCGTTAGTTTGGCAGATGTGGTTCTTAACAACGCCTTTTGTGGGTTTCGAATCAAACGAATAGGTCAAAGCTCGCTCAGCAACTATCATAAATTTTAATCTCCGGTCATTTTGGTAGAATACAAATTTTAGCTATTCCTATACGTCCAAGAGTGTCTGTCAACAACATTGTTCAAGGTATTGCCCAATGGTGGGACAAACTTAACATTTACAACAGCCCATCTCTGGCGAGGAAGTCTATACCCGAGGATACAATAATATGTCAAACAACCAAAATAACATTTAAGAGAAAAGTCCCACCAGCCGGAATGGCTTCGGATGCTAAAGCCCAATGACAGTTGTAGTGTGGCATGCGGCATGACACAATTGAAACCGAAACTTCGACAGGGAATTCATTTGCGGTTAGGTGGAGGGATTGATAACCAAAAACAAAATAGAAAAAAAGCGTTTCCATTTGCGCTCATTAATTTAAATACACATTGAGAGAACAAGATATACACATACATACGAATAACATTGATATGAATGTATGTGTATTTTTGTATGCATACTAACGAGGTCGGCGTCAGAACTGCCCGACCTATTACAAGGTTATTGTGCTGTGGCTAGGTTTATGTTTTGTGCTAAATTGTTGGAGTTTTTTTGTTATACTGTGGTTAAGGGTCTTACGACTAAGTGTTGATGTTTGCATTACCTTAAAGGAATGGGGATCGCCCCTATGTTCAGTATACCGAGAGATTCAGAATCACACTCTGATTTCATTGATCAAAGTGCGTCCATCTAACGTAGTAATCAAAGTACAGGTACACCATGTCCAGTATATTGTCCAAAACCGAAGCCGAAACCCGGCATGCGGCTTTTATGTCCAAACTGCCAGTGTTGCCAATACGCTAAATTAATACTTGTTTAGCTCGTTTGTTTACACATTGAACAGGGATTAACCGGCTCAAGACCTCCTGCTTCTATATTTAAATAGAAGACAAGTTTTTAACAAAATAGCAAAGTGACATTGATTGTCGTGGCTGCATACTGCTTTTATCATGATTTCGGGTCCGTGACAACCCTCTTCAGAAAGCTTTGCTGCAATTGTTGAAAGTAAAACCAAACTCTATAAGGCCAGGCTCTCCCCAAACGAATGAGAACTACTGTTGCAAACCTTACTTTTCAAGTTTTCTTTACACAATTGCCCACGAAAATACAACTCACTCTTGCCACCTCTAAAGAGACTCCACATCGAGAGTCTGTTCGGACTTAAAAGGGTTACAAGGACTAAAAGGTTATTTTCAAATATTTCCACTTTAAGGATATTTGCTGTGAGGTTTAATTGGACTGAATGCACTCGAACTAAAAGAATTTCTTTATTATTTACTCAAAGGAAATATTCTTGACATTTAACAAATGCTATCTGTGGCATGATAACAGTGCCCTAAACCGAAAATCGACATTCCGGTTTTTATGTCCAAACCCGATAAACGGTTTCTCAGAAATAGCTAAAACCCGACATGTCATTTAACCCGATTTTTTGCAATCGGGTTATTCAAGTCGCAATTGTTATACGATCTTCAAGAAATATGACAGAATTATATTTTTGGTCAAAGAATGGAGGCTTTGACTTTCAAAAGCGGTAGCTTGCGAGGAAGAAATGGCGAGTTCATTCAGAGGCCTTAAAGTTCCATTGTCGAACCCGTCGAAAGGCTGAAGGCAGTTGACTTTTAAGAACAGCGGTTAGGTTAGGTTGAAAGGGTAGCTTGTTAGAAAGAAATGGCGAGTTCACTAAGAGGCCTTAAAGGTCCATTGTCGAACCCTTATGAAAAGGTAGAGTAAGAGATTGAGAAAGGGGGAGGGTGAAGGGTTATAGGTTAAAGACAAGGCGTATATTAATATAAATAAGTTATATAGGCACCTATCCTACGAGTATTTGTTAGGCCCCCCATTCACGTACAGTTTTAACTGTCAGTTAAAACTGTCAGTTAAAAATATAAAATTTTTATATTTCTCAGTTAATCTGAACAGTTGAGTAAAACTGTCAGTTATATACCACACACATACAGTTTCAACTGACAGTTTTAGCTGAACAGTTCAAACTGACAGTTAAAACTGTACGTGAATGGGGGGCCTTAGACTACTATCCATTGTGGTATATCAGCTGGTTCGAGCAACTCGGAACCAGCCCAACCTATCTTCAAAGTTCAGATTTAAAAGGAACATCCACTAGTTCCGCCCAGTCATCAGACTATCTACTGCCTAGACAAGCAAGTCTGCATTCTTGAACTGCCGTACATGTACATCTCATATGCTCCACTGACTCCTCTTTTTGCGTCCTGGCAACTTTTACAGTAAACTCTGCACGGGATGCCCAAACTCGCCGCCATTGTGCCAACTAAACGGGGCCCCTATGAGGGTTGTTCGAATGAACTGACGCATATTCAGTGTGTCGAAGGGCACCAACACAATATTCTTGAACTTTTCTTTACTTTACACCCTGAAAAGTAAGAACTTAATGTCCTTGCACCTCTTGGTAATTCCAATCACTAAATTATTTTAGAATCTTTTTCGTATTCCGCTCCACGTTTCGCTTCGATACCAGCCCCAAAGCGGACAATTTTTATATACGAAAATGCACGTTGGGCTGAGCTTAACCGCCTTTTCCAGCATTTTAATTAAAAGCTATGCTTTCTTGATAACATTAATGCTGCGGCTGAAATGATCGAAAATATAATTTTATTTGGAATAAAGACGTGGATTTAATCCAAAGAGGAGGCGTTCAGAAATTGGCGTTTGAACAGAAACGCCTACACTGATCTTCTACGCAAGCAGGCAAGAACTTTATGTGCCAGAGTGCTTAGGTGCGAAAAGTTTCTTTACGAGCAACGTCTACGTACTAAGGTTCTTACTTCTCCCAGGGGAAGTAAGAGCTTTTGGTCGTTTGCAAGAAGAGTAAAGGATAGGTCTTCATCTATCCCAACTCTTGTTAAAGTCGACCAGGCACTGACCCGATTGAAAAAGCTAACCTTTGGCTGAAATGTTTGCAGGAAATTCTTCCTTGTCGATGAGCATTCATTTACTCCCCGAGATCGTATTTAGTTCCATGTCTAAGATATTCTTTCGAACTCGTAGAGTTAAAGGGTTCTTGCGAATCTCGATGTTAGTAAGTCCCCGGGCCCGGAAGATATCTCCTTACTTGTCCTAAGTAAGTGCTTTTCGACCTTTTCAACCTTGCTTATCGTGCGGATGTCTTCCCTGCGTGTTGAAAGCTTGCGAACGTCCAGCCGATCCCTAAAAAGGGCGAAGCCAATAATCCTCCGAATTATCGGACTATCGCAATTTGCTCAGCGCTCTCCAAGGTAATGGAGACCATTGTAACCACCAACATATCTGGAGTCCAACGACCTGCTTAGTGATAGACACTGGGGCATCCGTAGAAATCTCTCTACGGGAGACCAGATGGCTTTCTTTTCGGAGCGTTGGAGAGTAAGGTCGCGGGTCTGAACATCTCCAAGGCCTTTTATAGTCTGGCACGGTGCACTCACGTCAAACCTGATTTTTTTTGGTGTTGGTATTACTTTTGCTCGATTTATATCGAGCTTTCTCAGAGATTGCACTATAAAAGTTGTTGTAGATTGGTTCTCATCCAACAAACATAGGCTGACCGCAGGTGTACCCCAGGGCTCTGTCCTTTCTTCCTCTTTAATTTATTATTTTTATTTGATGATCTTTTAGGTCAGACAGTGAATCATGTCAAACCTGATTTTTTTTTGATGATTTATATCGAGCTTTCTCATCGATTTATATCGAGCTTTCAGATCGCACTATAAAAGTTGTTGTAGATTGGTTCTCATCCAACAAACATAGGCTGACCGCAGGTGTACCCCAGGGCTCTGTCCTTTCTTCCTCTTTAATTTATAATTTTTATTTGATGATCTTTTAGGTCAGACAGTGAATACCAATCTACTCGTTCGCGAATGGCAGCAACCTCTGTCATTCATATACATATGACCGTAGGCCAAGTCCTCAAAATAATGAAGACAAGTGGCAAATTATGGATGAGACACTTAGCCTGGACTTACTGACCATTTCCGAATGGGGTCTAGTGAATAGAGTTGATTTTAATGCACGTAAGACGCAGAGCTGTTTGTTGTCTCACAAGCGATTCATTGGCCCAACAGAGTCGTCATTATTTTACGATGATATGCATATCGAACAATCGGATGCTCTTGATGTTTTGGCCATAAAATAACAATGTGACGCTTGTTGGGCGAGACATGTATTCGAAGTGTCGAAAGAAGCACTTAAGTGTATAGGGTTCCTAAAGCGGTGCAAGAAATATTTCACTCCTTCTGATCTTTTCGATATCTATACAACCTACTTCCGGCCAAAGACGGAATACAATTCCCATATATGGGCAGGTGCACCAAAATCATCCTTGGAGCTACCTGGTCGTTTTCAAAGGAGAGCGATGGTGCTGATAGGTGACAGTAGGGTATCCAACTCTAATGTCTCCCTTGAGACAAGCCTGACGTGAGGATGTTCGGCAGGGGTACACAACTTTCCAGGAATTCACACCCTTTTGTTATCGATTGGCCGGTTGACCGCACTATACACTAGAGATCGATTCGTTTTTCGCCCTTACTGTCCGAATGTGGAATCGCCTTCGGACGAATATATTTCCCACCAATTACGACATCCAGAAATCCTAGACAAATGTCAAAAAGCATTTCTCCCTCTTACCACCCTGAACTCCCTTGCTTCCCACTCACCAACGCAATACATTGCATGTATTGGGGAAACCCCCTGAGTGTTGTTCAATAAAAAAAGCCACATATAACATCCAATCATTAGGAAAACTATACAATTTTCTTACGTTGCTAAAAATAATTTTTTTGCAGTTTGGCTAATTTTGGGAGACGGACCGAAAATCTGACCCATCTCAATAGCACATGTGACTACCTAGCCCCGTTCAGATGGTCTAAAAACCTATTATTAATTGGCTCTTCCGCACATCCAGAAGTGAATAGTATAAAAAGTGCCCACGCCTAACTACGAGGGCGGTTCGGAAACTTCGTAGCCTAGCACAAAAAGTGCGGTAAAAACAGAAAAAATTTAAGTGTTTTGGAAAATTCCATCTCTGCTATGAACACATGTTAAATTTTGTTTCGATCTGGCAACTCCTTCATATAGAAACAGGTGTTCACAAAAGACGCATCCGCGATTTTTTTACAATGGAAAAATTAGAAATGCGTGGTGTTATTAAATATTTACATAAAAAAGGTTTATCGGGACAAGAAATTCATAATGATATGGTGAATGTGTTAGGTGAAAGTGCTCCTTCATATGCAACAGTAAAAAATTGGGTTGCTGAATTTAAACGTGCAACTACCACAGAAATTGTAGCCAAAATGCATGATATGGTATTAAATGATCGACGAATAAAAGTGCGTGAAATAGCTTATATCATGGGCATCTCAAATGATCGAGTCCATTTAATTTTGCATGAAGAACTACAGATGAAAAAGCTTTCTGCAAGATGGGTGCCGGACTTGTTTACAGTCGACCAAAAACGCATAAGAATGAACATTTCTCAAGCTTGTTTGGATCGTTTTCAGCGAAATAAAATGGATTTTAGCCGCGTTTCATAACTGTTGATGAGACATGGATCCACCACTATACTCCAGACACAAAAGAACAATCCAAACAATGGACTGAAGCTGGAGGAAGTGCCCCAAAGAAGGCAAAAACAATTCAATCGGCTGGTAAGGTTATGGCAGCGGTTTTTTGGGACTTCAAAGGTATTTTATTGATTGACTATATGCAAAAGGGTAAAACAATAAATTCAGAGTACTATTGCAACCTTTTAGATCAATTAAATGTACAAATTCGAGAAAAACGTCCTGGCTTACAACACAAAAAAATATTTTTTCATCAAAACAACGCACCAGCGCACAAGAGTGTTTTAACAATGGCTAAAATCAACGAATTAAAGTACGAGTTGCTTGACCACCCACCTTATTCTCCTGATTTAGCTCCCAGTGACTTTTGCCTGTTCCCAAATCTAAAAAAAATCCTTGCTGGCAAGCGTTTTACCTCAAATGAAGATGCAATTACAGTTGTAAACCACTATTTTGAAGACCTTAAGGAAAACTATTTTAATCAAGTGATAGAATTGCTAGATAAGCGTTGGACTAAGTGTATTGAAGTTTCAGGAGATTATATTGAAAAATAAAAATATTTTTGAAAAACTAACTATTCTCTTTCATTGATAGGCTAAGAACTTTCCGAACCGCCCTCGTATACCTATCTTTCTAAAGGGTTTTCCAACCATAATGCACGATGTTACTTGGAAGTCACGCCTTAACGTCAAGTTATTTTGCTTAACTTAACTTTACATTTCTTTGTTTCAGTGTTTGACAAATTCAGCAATGGAGAGGTACACAATTGAGCAGAGCGCTAATATTGTTAAAGTCTGTTAGCGTTCACAGAAAATAGATTTCGTGAACTTCGTGATTTGGTCAGCGTAATCGAAATAATGTGTTCACAGTCGGATCGTTAACAAGCAGAGTTGCCCCATTTGGGCAAATGAGAATCTACGAGTGAGTGTGGAAAAGCTGATGCATCCACAAAGAGTGACAGTTTGGTTCGGCTTTTGAGCTGGCGGCGTGATCGGGCCGTGCTTTATCGGAAATGGATCGGCCAAGCAGTTACCGTGAATTGTATTCGCTATGGCGAGATGATAACGGACCTCTTGTGTTCAGAAGTTTAGGATATGGACGATATGTCGTTCCAATAGGATGCCTGACGGTTTTTTAAAACACGGATTTGAAAAAAAATCAAAACGTCGGTTTTCTGAAAACCTTGATTTTTTGGACACTCTAGTTCTATCACATTGAATCATACCGTTCCACTGTTTTTGAGAAGCCTGTACACAAAGGTCCCACCCGATTTGAGCACCCGCAGCTTTTAAAGCCACATACGAGTATTACCCGATCAGGCTCAAAATTTGAGTGGTACGCTATGCGCAACAAACAATTATTGAGTCCGACCTAGTTTAAGCTTCAGGCATCTCTGCTTAATCCCCTGAACAGCAGTGTTGTAGGGTATCTTAGAGTTAACCACTTTGGACTTAACTTTTCTACTTGCTCTTGTTTGCTTATTTCTTGAACCACCCTCGTATGCATGCCTGTATGTTCTATGTAATGATATCAAATTTACTTCGCATCAATATTTGTCAGAATAATGAGCATCAAAATCACTCGGTGCTCTTTATTTTAATCATCATCAGTTGATGAAATGTTGATTGATGAAATGTTCTGAAAAAAAATAGACAAGTAGCCGGGAAATTGTGTCAAACGGTCTCCGCACATAAATGATGTATTTTGGAAAACCGAGGCTAAGGATAACACGTGCTTGATTTTGTTTATTTGTGAAGATTTCAAGAAGAATATTTTATTGAAAAAGTAATTAATGATAAAGAAGGCAAGAGCCGACTATGTGATACCGTACACCACTCCGCTATTAAGAAGAGTTCATGCATTTGTCCGGACTTTGAGCAAGGTCGGTCTTAATGAGTGACTACTGATTACGTTCCTTTTGATGCCGTCCACGAGCGTAGGCCACTTCCATTATCAATTTTTGTTATTCCACTTGGGAACAACGCGAATCTTCAAACTAACTTTATCATTACCAATTGATTTTATGTCTTGTATATTTTATGTAATTATTTTTACACATCCATTGATTTTATTGGTTCTGCGACATGTAAAATTAGGCTGGCCAGGGCGTCGAGATCCCTGAGGATTTCACTCCATGTCAGATCTAGCTCTCTTTTGTAGTGTGTCCTCTTTATCTCCAACTCCTTGTAACGATTTGCTACTTTTTCGATAAGCCATGTGAGATCCATGTTCCTAATAGTGTTGGGCCAAAATATTCCAAATACAAATCGGAGGTATTTGTTAAAGAAACTTTTGAGTAATGTGGCTATATTTTAAGACATTAGTCATAGTTTACTTCCAAGAGCGTGGACATTACGTATGAATTGGACATTTTTAGTTTGGTCTTTTGGGTTATCTGCGTTGCTGTCCGGATTTTATTCAGGTAACCCAAACGCCGATCTGTTTTTTTTTCAGCCGATTGAATAAATAATCATCGACACCGTTGACCGTACCAAGTAGGGTCATAAACACTGTTACAACATTAAACTCACCCATTTCAATAGTAGAACTGAACAAACCACGTTAATGTCTTATGGGTTTTGAAAGCTAACCTTAACTTTTGATATCCGAAATTTTTGATGTATACTTGGTAGGGACATAAATACTGTTACACACGTTTTATGCTGTAAAATAAAAAGTACTGAATGTTTTTGGACCGAATATTTTTTAATATATTTATTGATGTATTTTGTATTCAAAAAGAATCTACTTATTCGAAATGTCCTCCTTTTGGCTTTACACACGCCTTAAGTCGCACTGGTCAATCGTCAATAGCTGCACGAACCTCGTCCATTAGAAAATTGGCCACAGCTCGAACCAAAGTCTCAAGAGATCCAATGTTGGGGTATCTTTTGTGACACACCTTGTCTTTTAAAACCGTCCACAATTTGTAATCCAATGGGTTCAAATCTGGACTGTCTGAGGGCCATTCTTCAGAGGAAATGAACGCTGGCATATTGTTTCGAAGCCAGGCCTGGGTCGTTTTAGCCTTATGGGCCGGCGCAGGACCCTGCTGGAAAGTTCATGGCTGGCTTTGGAACAGGGAATAGTTAAGAGGCTCTACAACAGCTTCCAAAAAGGTTTCTTGGTAAACTTTGGCCGATGCTTTGACTCCTTATTCGCAGAAATGCAGGTCAGTGACCGCATCGTAAGAGACGCCCCACCAAACCATGATTGAAGCTGGGTGATGACCCTTTTCCACCCTTGGGGCAGTTCAGATGCTTCCTTAGATGACCGCGCATACACTCTATCATGTTGCCTGTTAAATTTTTCCTGATCGGTAAAAATTTTTTAATCGGCGAACAAAATTTTTCTGTGCAAGTTATCAGCGTGCTTCACCAAAAGACGTTTTTTTTTCAAACCTATTTTTTTAAAGCTGCAGTCGATAAATGTCCGGTACGTCGTTTGATAGCCCCAAGTCCTTAGTCTTTTTTAATGATTCGACTCATGGACTTTTGCGTGAAATTCATCTCACGGGCCATGCTTTTCTGTTTTCGGAGCGGATTTCTGTGAATTCTTAATTTATTGGCTTTGATGGCATGCGGTTTTCGAACAGAGCGTGGGCGGCCCGACTGGTGGCGGTCTTTTACTTCTCCAGTCTCCTCAAACAGTTTAATGCATCGGTAGCCAAAATGCGGCTAGTCCCTAGTGGCCGGAGCGTTTTGAAAATATCGCTTTTTATCATTTCACACTTGAAAAGCGCTATTACAGCGATACGGTTCTCATTGTCTGACCACTCCATGATGAAAGTTGAAACAATTTTAAAATCCCGTTACAGACTTACGCTATTGAGGTTAGCTTTCAAAACTCATAAGACATTAACGGGGTATGTTCAGTTCTCCTATTGGAATAGGTGTGTTCAATGTTGTAACAGTATTTATGTCCCTACTAAGTACTTTGCAGATCGTTGCTAGATCTGACCAATTTCGGAGCGTTCCATAGTTATCGGAAATCGAATTTCGCGAAGAATTATATAGGGTGATCCGTCCAGAGGTATTTTTTTAGAACAAAAAAAATATAAAAATTGAAATCAAGTGTTTATTTATTTTTATAAAAAAAAATAACCTTCAAATGTTGGCAACTGTATTATGGAAATGAGCTTTCGGTGAGAAACGGAAAGATCCGCTTTTTTCGACCAAAATTTTGTTCAGTGATGAGGCCCATTTCTGGCTCAACGGCAAAGTCAATAAACAAAATTGCCGCATTTGGCCTGAAGAGCAACAAGAAGAGGTTCAAGAGGTGCCAGCCATTATACCCAGAGAAAACCACGGTTTGGTGCGATTTATTGGCTGGTGAAATCATCGGTATATATATTTTTTTTTTCAAAAATGATGAAGGACGGCACGTAATCTGGTGCTCGCTATCGCGCCATGATATCGGACTTTTTGCTACCTAAAATTATAGCCCGTAATCTTGACGACACTTGGTTTCAACAGGACGGTGCCACTTGCCATACAGCTGCTCAAACAATGGATCTAGTGAGAGGTCATTTCGAAAAGCAGCTAATTTCAGGTTTTGTACAGGTGATTTGCCCGCCTAGATCGAGTGATATCACACCTTTAGACATTTTTCTTTGGGGTCCAAAGTCTATGCTGACAAACCAGCCACGATTCAGGTTTTGGAAGCCAACATTACGCGTGTCATTAAAGCCATACCCCGGTCGAAATGCTCCAACGAGTCGTCCAAAATTGGACCCTCAGAATGGAAACCCTGAGGGGTAGTTGTGGCCAACACTTGAAGAAAATTATATTCACAAAATAAATGCCATAAAATGTGCTTTCAAATAACCAATAAATGTTTCACTCTTGATTTAAATTTTTATATTTTTTTTATTCTAAAAAAATACCTCTAGATGGATCAACCTATAAAAAATACATTAATAAATTAAGCATAAAGTTTGGACTTTCTTAAGCAAATTTTCTTTCATTTGCGACCACTCTTGATCAAAACTAATAGTGTGTGAGAATTATGGTCCAAAAAGCTGAGACATCTCATAAAAAAATACAAAAATTCTATCTTAAAAAATAATCAGAGGAACATTTTTTTAAATTCATTTTAGAACTCTGGACCAGGAAAAAATCATAATTTGGCAACTAGTGTAATCTATAACAACAATCAATACATGTACATACTCTGTTTCAATAATCATCTTAATTAGCTAGGGTTACCGATACTTCGTCTCTTCAGTCGACAGGGTCTTTTCCCTCAACTGAAAATTGTCCTGTGCCCAATCAACAATTGGTTGTAGCGATGGAGTGCATGGAAAGTAGTGCAACCACCAGCATTCGGTTAGCAAAAAAATCGGTTTTTTCGTTTTGAACATTTTGAAAAATTAAAAATCGCTGATTGTTTTAGCCGTGCAGTGAGGTAATGAAGGTATTGGAACATCAACTCCGGCCGTAATAGCAAACTGTTAGAAAAAGAGCGGCCGTACAAAAAGGTATGAGTGTATAGCCGACATAAATTAACATTTTAGAAAAAAAAAGACAAAACAATGTTGTCCAAGTGTCCATCAAACAAATACTACAGGCACTTTAAGTAATTCTTTAAAAATGCAGCTAATGGCCACAAGAAAACAAGTCCGTCTGACGCCGAACAAGCAAATATCCCTAGAGGCGCACAGAGAGTAAGCCGCTACGTATGGTCGTATTTCGCCATTTGGCAGATTTTTAAGGGCATTACCAACCACCACCACAAGAGCATAAACTTTTTTTTGATGATGATTTTCATTCCTTTACGAGTATTTTCCAAATGGCCAAATCCATCCGTCCAACCATCCAACCGAATATACAACCATCCATGCAATTTCTTTCACTTGGTGGGAAAACAAGCACAAAACCAAAAATGTTTATATACTTGAAGGCACGTTGTGAAGACCTTAATTTTTATGATGATCTTCAAAACAACATCAACAACAACGACAGCAGCCGCACGGAAGATGACGAGGAGAACGATGACGGCTTCCAAACAAAACAAAAAAAAACTGGTTCTACATAATATTACTAGAGGATTACAACAACTACCAAAGCCAACAAAATTCAGCTCACAGAGGAAATGAAAGAACGGCAAGCAGTGGAAAATACCAAATAAAAAAAAAACCAAACGTCTACGCTTAAGGCCAAAATTGTTATACACTTTGGAAGATTGTGTAGTTTTCAGGTTGGCTACACTTCATATAATTGTTGTTTGCTTTTCCCATTCCCCCGGCCCTGCTCGCTAACTTTCGTTGCCCTGTTGGCCCACCACTGCCACTTTGATGCTCGGCCACTCTGCCTTGAACAACACGCCGCCGGAGTTGAGTTCTTTAATTCGTTTTTGGGAGGTTTAAAAATCGACCAGCAAACCACACAGTTTTACGGTGGCTAGTGGACAAAAAAGACCGTAATACGCAAAGGCGGTATCCCACTCAAAGTACTGCTAACGAAATTTGTTCGCAAATTTCTGCAGTTTATTTGAATTTCTTCTCCGAAAGAAAAACAATTTGCTAAAATGTTGTGGGAACAGTTTCTATGCGATTGGTTAGTACCCCCATACCCGAAATTATGACTAATGGAAAAGTAGTACGAAATCAACATCCAAAGATCATCAACTCGTATTGGGGCAGCCTTTCGTATCAAGCGCTGTGTAGTTATGACTTGCACTCTCAGAATCCCAATTTTCCCATCGACTGCCCAAACGTTGCATCACAAATGGGCAGCGGGACTTGATAACATATCTCCTGAATTATTGTTAGCAGATCCGCATACAATTGAGCAGCTACTTCTACCAATAATCCGCCTTATCTAGCATAGAGAAGCACTCGCCAAAGATAAAGTCATAGGCTGAATGTCCTCCAAGTCGAGTTGCTTTAAGCCGGCTCAGCACCCTCGTCGACTTTTTCTTTCAGTTCGAGCCGCCGCACAGTGGCCCAGAATCAAGTTACAGCGGCCACAAGTCTATAACGTTTAATCTAGAAATCTTTGTTGAGTTGTATAAAAAGAACGACTATAGCCAATTATTTGAGGATTATTTTGAGATATTGACATGTTCAGGTACAAGAACATTTATATAATATCAACGTGTTTTCTTAAATGAACTGCGGTACTCCCTGTGGGCCGCTATCCTCAAGATATTCGATTTAAATTTTTTTCACTGTTTTTGTGTTAACGCACCACCACATGACCGGCTACGTAAATAAATTTAAATAGTTCAGAAAAATTTGCGTTTTAGAACTAAAAAGTGACTTTTTCCACAAAATAAACCGTACCTTTTATGGAGGCAATTTCGGATGGGCAAAAGTTACCCCGGAAAAAAATGGAGGAACTTCCCACCTTTCCAAATTAGTACTGCATCCCCAAAAGGCCTTGGAAGGAAAAACACTAATAACACTAACTAAAAAAAAAATACTTTTTGCACTAAATGTACCCTATCATCTAAGAGGGCAAAAGATAACGACAAAAAAGTAGAGCCATCTCACCTTTTTAAATTGCTCCTGCATCTTATAAGGGCTTTTGAGAAAAATGAAAGATATGTTGATCCATATTCGCAATTTGTTCAAAGGCAATATAATACAAAAAATGAGACACTTTTTGCATTAAATGTACACGCAGAAAAAAAGTATGGTTGTGTTGACAATATTCGAAGAGAATAATACTATTGTTGGGTGTATGGTTGTGGTACAACAATATTATGATCCTCACAACAATAGTGTGATTCAAATACAACCATACTATGATCCTCACAACAATTATATGATTCACACATAACCATACTATGATCCCCACAACCATAGTATGCTTCACACTCAACCATACTATGATCTACACAACCATAGTATGATCCTCACAACCACAGTATGTTTCACATACAACCATAGTGTGATCCTCACAACTTTAGTATGATTCACACGCAACCATGTTATGATCCCTACAACCATAGTATGATCACACACAATTATACTATGATCTACAATATAATTTATTAGAATTTGTTAAAGTTGTCGACAATAGATTTAAATTATGAAAATTATTCAAAAAAAAAACATTATATTCAAAATAATAGGAGTGATATATTTCACAGTAGAAAAAATAAATGTAAAAAAACGTAAGCGTTTTTATTAAAAAAAAATTCAGTTAAACAAAGCCAAAGCAGCTTGTTTAAAAAATTTTAATTTCAATAAAAAAGTATTATTATTGAATAAGATCCATACCAATAACATTTGTTCTTAAAAGCATATTTAAATGAAGAAAAATTACTATCATACAGTATGATTGCCGTAATCATATTATTGTTATTATAAAACGCAAAACACAATACTTTTGTCGCACCAACCATATTTATATTGTTGCTAACCCCATATTTTCATTTTCAAAATTTGGCAATAATACTATTGTTACATTTCTACAATACTAACATTGCAGCAATTATACTATTGTCAAAAATAAATTCAGTTAAGAATGCTATGGTTGCGACGAACATACTTTTATTGCGGATAACATATTATTATTTCCGTGACCAGTAACCATGTTTTTTCTCTGCGTGTGGAAGGAAAAAACTAATGTGGGTTTAAATTCGTATTTTTTAAAAAAAAATACTTTTTGCACTAAATGTACCCTATCATCTAAGAGGGCAAAAGATAACCCCAAAAAAGGAAAGCCATCTCACCTTTTTAAATTGCTCCTACATTTAAGAAAACAACGAAATGTTGATCCAAATTCGCATTTTGTTGCAAAATCAAAATAATACAAAAAATGTCACACTTTTTGCACTAAATGTGCCCTACCCTATTCCGAGAGAGCGACTTCACGCGAGCAAAATTAAACCCCACAAAATGGAGAACACCCTCACTTTTCCAAATTGGAACTGCATCCAATCAAAACGTTTGAAGGAAAAAAGATATCTTGATCCAAACTCGCATTTTCTTCAAAATCGATATTTTTTAAAATAATACAAATGTAATAAGAGACTTTTCGTACTAAAAGTACCCGATCTTCCAAAGGGGCAATTTCAGACGGGAAAAAGTAACTCTCAAGAAGTAGGAACCTTTGCGGCTTTCCGAATTGGTTCTGCGTTCATTAAACGCTTTTGAAGGAACACAGTTATATTGGTCCAATTTCGTATTGTTTCCAAATTTGTAATTCTTGAAAATAGTATGTGACTTTCTGCACTAAATGTACCACATTTTCTATGGGGGCAATTTCTGGAGGGCAAAATTTAACCCAAACTCTCTCACCTTTCAAAATTGGTACTTCATCTCTGAAAGGGTTTTACAGAATCGATATTTTTAAATAAAGTACAAATAGTGCGTGACTTTTTGAACTAAACATACCCTATCGTCCATGTAGACAATTTCTGGCGGCCAAAAATTGCCCCGAAAGAAATGGAGGACCCTTTTACCTTACCAAAGGATTTTGAAGAAAAAAAGTTATGTATTTTGTATTTTGGCCATACCACCAGCAAATATACAGGATGAAGGAGCGCGATAATTTGCTTTTTTTGTCGGTTACTGTTGGTCAAAGAGAGTGGAGAGTGTGCGTGGCTTATAGTGGCTGACGGAAGATTTTGTATTCGTCTGCCTTTCAGTCGCCATCATACATTGGACACGTTAAAAAGGGTCATTTTTGTTGAAGCGTATGTTTCAAATGCGCACTCGATCATTGCAGTGCAGCGTGCTTTTCGTTTACGATTCGCTGTTCCCCCACGCGGACATGTTCCTGGACGGCAATCAATTGTAAATGGGGTAACCTAATTGGGAACAGCGGGGAATGTGTAATGCGTACGAAGGGGACCTGAGAGAAGGATTACAACATCGAGAGAGTTAGAGCAGCAGTACTGCAGTCTCCGAAAAGCTCGGAAGCAAATACTTTCCAGACTTTTTTTCAGACGGCTCTGGAGGCAATGCAATTAGAGGATACATGGTTCCAACAGGATGGTGTCTCTGCACACACAGCGAGGGTTACCGTGAATTGTTTGAGGCAAATATTTCCTGGACGGTTTATCTCTTTGAGGGGTGATGTGAACTAGCGGGCACGCTCGACAGACTTAGCCCCATGCGATTTTTTCCTTTGAAGTCGATGTACACCATATCAACCGTCCCAACACTTTGGAAGACCTAATTAACAATATTGAGGCTGAAATTGGCAGAATACCAGTCGGCATGCTCGTTAGAGTTATTGAAAACTTCAGAAAACTTTTGCAGCAGTGTGTGGATAGCGAAGGTCGACATTCTCCAGAAACACTATTTAAAAACATGTAATTTAAAAATTCCCTTACTGGTTCACTTTAATTAATATATAAAATAAATTTTTCTAAGGTTCATAATTTTTTTATTTCATGTTCAAATAAGCAAAATACCGCGCTCCACCCTGTACTTAGATTGGGATACAATTTAACTTTAGAAGAAATACAAGTATGCTCATACATCATATGTTTATATGGAGCCAATTTCGGGCGGGCAAAAGTGCCAAAAAAGGGTAACACTTTTACCATTCAAAATAGTTTTTGCATTTGTTGTAGGCTGTTAAGGGAACAAAGTTATGTTGGGTCAAAGTCAATTTTTTTCAAAATCGTTTTTATTTGAAATATTTACTACAACCAAAATATAGTTCCTACAAACATAATATCAAAATAAAGATATAAAACGGCACTTTATAATAAAAAAAACAGTATTGCTCACAACTTCAACAATTATGGCGGTCCCAAGAATCTAATTACTGCTTCGGATTGGTTAGACTTATTAGAGAATGTGGTAAAAATTAAAAAAAATAAACTTGAAAATGTTAAATAAAAAAAATTAAAAATGATAAATAAAAAAAACGTTTTTAAAAAATTTAAATTGAAATTTGTCAACATTGTGAGTGAGAAATGGTTAATGGTTAAACTCTAAATGCCTCTAACGTCAAACTATTGAATTGATACAAATACCTTGTATGAACAAGTTTGAGAAAAGCTTATGTCCTTTCATTTGAGACCACAACGGTAAAAGCATTTGGGAGTTATAGTTCAAAAAGCTGAGACATCTCATAAAAAATCGTAAAAAAAATCTATCTTCTCTATCTTATCCGAGGAACATTTTTTAAAATTCTTTTTCGTGGAGGCCAAAATCTGTAGGAAAAAAATGTTTAGAATTCTAAACTAGTGTTATACTCTTTAAGTAGATATCAACGATTTAAGTTTTCATATAAGATTCCAAAAATTTTGCTCTAGAAAACAAGTGTTCACGAATTTGGGCTCTTTTGCCCAGAAAATAAGTGATCACGAAGATAGTCTTAGTTAAGGATTTATCGTCCATTTAAGTTTTCATATAAAATTCCAGCTTTTCTGGCCCAGAAACAAGTGTTTACGAATTATGCCTCTTTTGTGGATTGGACGCTTAGCTTAGGAAATATCGACGATTTAAGTTTTTGAATGAAATTCCACCATTTTTGCTTAAAAAATAAATGAACAGAAATTAGGTCTCTTTTGTCGTTTAGACGGAAATATCGACGATTTAAGTTTTCATATGAAATTCCAAAAATGTTGGCCTAGAAAACAAGTGATTACGAGTTAAGGCTCCTTTGTTGATTATACGCTTAGTTTAGGAGATATCAACGATTTAATTTTTCATATGAAATTCCAAAAATGTTGGCCTAGAAAACAAGTGTTCACGAGTTAAGGCTCCTTTGACGATTATACGCTTAGTTCAGGAGATATCGACAATTTTTCATTTTTAATTACATTTAAAATTTAAAAATTTAAAATTACAACCTTTTAGGCCCAGAAAATAAGTGATCACAAATTTAGTGTTGTAACGACAAAAGTCGATTTCCTCGTTTTTGTCAACATTAGATAAACTATTATTCTATTATTTTATTATATTATTCCATATATTTTGTTGTTTTGGATCTCATTCTGTTTACCTTTAAGAATTTATTTAGTATTTTACGAATTTAGGTTCAAAAAAAAATTAATTAAAAATTGAGTATTATAAAAAATACGTATGCATATGTAGTGGGAGCGTGTAAACAGGCCTCAGAAATTCAAATTTAACGGAAATTCGGGCCTTGAACGTGACATACCAAAACGGTCAGGCGGGAATGTGAAGGTATTAGTGTGTGTGTGAAACTCAAAAGGGTATAAAAAGAGCGTGGGCGGACGAGTTCGAGACAGTTGGTCATTGGATGGCAGGTAAGAGTGACAGTAGCTAAAGGTAGTTAGTGCATGCGCAAGGGTTTTAACAAGAGAAAGTCTGATCTTCTCCTTGTAGTAGTATAGGTTGAGAGGGGTAGAGATAGGCTGGCCTTCCCGATCTCTATTTCACCTGCTGTAGTAAAGTTGTTTGTTGTGGGCGCTGCTGGATGAAATATAGATAGCTTGGCCTTCCCGATCTCTAACGGCACATCCCCGCTGCCACAGAAGCAAACGCGCTGATAGCTTTCGAGCTTCGAAAGAAGACTGTTTAGTCTGCCCAGTCCATCCTTTCGGCCCCTGGGTTAGTGTTAGCGCCGCCACCTTACGCCGTCGTTCTCCAGTGACGTCGCCGATCGACAGTGACGCCGCCGCCGTTCTCTAGTGACGCCGCCGATCTACAGTGACGCCGCCGCCGTTCTCTAGCGACGTCGCCATTCTCCAGTGAAGCCATCGCTCCCCATAGAGCCAAAATCCCTGAGAGACTGATTGGTCTTTCCTTTCTCTCAGCCGTCATCGCGTGTCACCTGTTTGTCCAACAGTTTGTAGTGTTTATGTCAGAAATTATTGATTAAATAAAGGATTATAGTTAGATGAGTCCTACCACACCTCTCTCTTTCTCAGTCTAAAATAAATAGTTTGTAACGACCTTGGGCCTGGCTGAGTCTGCCCCAGCATAAGTGGAAACACGTCGTTACAGTGTTAGTTAAGGATTTATCGACCATTTAAGTTTTCATATTAAACTCCAGCTTTTTTGCACAAGAAAACAAGTGTTTACGAATTAAACCTCTTTTGTGGATTAGACGCTTAGCTTATGAAATATGGGCGAGTTAAGATATTTATTAGAAAACAATTGATAACGAATTAAGGCTCTTTTGTCGAGTAGACGCTTAGTTTGGAAAATATCGACGCATTAAGTTTTTATATGAATTTTAAATAGTTTGCCAAATGGTTTTTAATGTATTACTTTATATGCAGACCACTGAGCAAGATAACTCTGAACTCTAAGGGTTTCCTTTCACGAAACAGTAGAAAATAAAACAAAACAATTTGTTTTACCTTCGACCACCGATGTACCGGAAAATATTGTAATTGTCATTAGCTGTGCAAACAACCTGCTATATGTGTTTCATTTACAATCAGCCCAGCTCTTTTTATAATCTATTGAATATTTTTGCATGTCACTACACAATCGATATTTGGTATGAAAAAGAGAAGCCCGTATTGAAAATGTAATCCGCTTACTCTGGCTATTAGCAACGACTTCAAATGTTCATGCCTCAGGCGTTCTAATAAAAATGTATAGGTTTCAACAGCAAATAGGCTTTAACTCAACGTAAGCATACATATAAACATATGAGATGCTCAGAGCATTAAATTAAATTCCACTTCATCCACAAAGGGAGGTAGCGTACTCATTTGGGCATTTTAATTTAACATAAGAATCTATTAACAAATGGTTTGAACAATTAATTTAAATTCTATTTATTTCAAAAACAAAAACACTCAAATGTTATCTGAGCCACTTTTATTGTACGCGCTTCATATACATACATACATACTAGGGTGATCAATTATTCGGGTTTTTGAGGAAACCGGTTTTCGAATAATTCGAAAAATTACATTTAAGAAAAAACCGGTTGATTTTTTTGAATTTCAAAAAAAACCGGATAATCCGGTTTTCATTGGTATATAAAGGTATGAAGCAAAAAAATGTGTTTTTTTTAATTTATTAAAAAATAACAAATATACAATTCATAGATGAGCATTAACTTAAAAAAGAAAACTTTTTGTTTGATTACAATGTTGAACATTACTGAGATCAAAGCAAATAAAACATAACAATTCATTTTTAAACACTTAATAATTACATAAATATTTTAAATTATTCCTTGAAATCGTTGAAGAAACATTTAAGAAATAAAATACAGTCTAAATGCTTGGGCGTATATCTATTTTTTTCTTTGGTTTTAATAAAACTAGACATTGAAAATGCCCTTTCACTCAATGTACTCGTCGGGCTAATAGTGTATAAGGCGTTTAATAAGTTGTCTAGTTTTTCAGTCCTTTTTCCGCTCTTATCCATATATAATAAGTCTTCCAAAACAACATTTTTGTTAGATTTTTTTTGGCTTGTTTTAGGATACTGGATGTTTTTTATAGCGGTATTAATTTCTGATTCTAAATTATTTTCAGAAGCATCAAAAACTATTTCGTCGCTTGAATCAGATAATGAATCATTTTCTTCCGTAAATAATCTTGAGTATAAACTGGATGCCAAGTCTTTTGTTTCAGTCTTACTGGAATATTTTAGAACTCCGTCACTAACAGGGATATCAGTAGTACTTAAATACAGAATGAGAGTAGTCAAAGTTTGAACACGTCTTTCTGATATACGTCTTTTAAGAATTCCATACAAATTGCTGGATAGTGGATTTTGAACTGTTGAAAAGCGTTTAAGTAAAAATTTAAAAATGCCTTCAGCATCAGCTAAAGTCGAAGAGTTTGAAGACAGTTTTTGTATAGACATTTCTAAAGGTTTAAGAGTGTCACTAAGTGCAGACAAAGTTGATATATCATTTTTACTAAAAGGTGTCATTCCTAAATCCAATAATGTATGATTCACACACTTATGTAATTTTAAAAATTGAGAAACCATATTGGCCATTGAATTCCATCGGTGCTTGACATCATGTATAAGTTTAAGCTCCTTATTAAATTCGTCTTTTACATACATTTGCAATTTCTTTTGCTTTTCCGTTGACTTATTAAACATTGAAACGCATTTTCGAACACGTTTTATAACTGAGCTTACGCTATCGTTTAACGTCATGTATTCATCAATAAATTCGAAATGATTATTTGCAGCACTGTCGTTATCATGTTCTTCATCGTTGTTACCATCTTCTTCACTGTCACTGCTTATTTCGTTATTGTTGATATTACAGTTTTTTTTGTAAAAGCTCTCAACAACGCAGAGATGAATGAGGTGATTTATGCAAAGCTGCGACTCGCAATCAATACTTCGCCCATACTTTGCCATGACCGCTGCTCCATCATGGGTAGATGCTACTATGTCGCTCTTCATATTTAAGCCAAACTCTTCCAACTTTCGTTTAATGACTTGTTCCACGTTACCAGCTGTGCCTTTTAATTTCATCTCCTCCAGACCCAGGTTAAAAATATCAAACGTTTTGCTTTCAGGATCATACGTTCGTACAGTAACATTTATGTATTTTATATAAGATATATCAGACCATTCATCGACCACAATAGAGAAACGCTGGTTTTTCTGCTTTAGGTAAATCAATTTGTTTTTTAGCTCATCTTTTTTGGATAGATAGAAATCATAAATTTTCTCCCATATTGTAGTCTCAGATGCAGGCATATTAAATTGTTTTGACTGTAAATAAGCCAACACCACTTTAGATTTTTTTAAAGCACGCACGGAAAGTCCATCCTCAGCAACACAGCGCGAAAAAATCTCACCAAGAGATTCCTTTCTGGAAACGTATTTAAGCATCGAACAATTTTCAGCTGGTATAACTGATAAACCTGCCTTTTCATTCTCGTTGTGGTCGGTTTTGGTTGCTATGTCCATTTTATGCACACATCTCAAATGGTTAAGTAAAGCAGAAGTCGAGGATCCTTTGCAACATATGAGCTTTGGACATTGCCGGCATCGAGCTTTTCCCATTCCGTCTTTTTCAAAATATTTCCAAACAGATGACATCTATGTATATCCAAGAGTTAAACATCGTTTTAAGTCGGCACAATAACTTATTACAAACCAAAAAAACTTACCTGGGCAAAATTGCCAAGTGGTTTTTGCAATATTCAAACGATAGTTGAAAAAAACCTAGTTATTTTAATTTTAATCTTTAGCGTGTATAAATAAATTTGAAAGAATGCGAATGAAAAGGAAAACATGAAAAACAGATGTTTGTTATAGATGCCAGATCTAAAAAAAACTAACAACAAGGTTGTTAAAACAAGACACTGAAAAAAACGTGACACAGTACAAACAATAATAAATAAAATATAAACGAAAAAACCGGGTTTCGACAAAAAATAACCGGATTATTCGGTATTCGAAAAACTGACATTTAAAAAAAACCGACGGTTTTTAAGAGTTAAAAAAACCGAGTAGCCGGTTTCTGAAAATCGAACTGATCACTCTAATACATACACATGTGCGTGTGTGTGTTTGTACATAAGTACGAGTATATTTGCAGATGTTGTTTTGTTAGCATTTTTAATTGGGGTCACCATGGCGTATACGCAATAATAATATCCGAGAATTACATGTGAAGTATACGTACCGTATCGTCAACCTTTTCATTGGATTTGTTGAGGCGGTGCGCGACAGCGCTACTCTTCAGCCGGTACTGTTGAATGCACAGACAACATGCATCATTTCATATTGACCATGTGAAAATTGCTGCAGTCATGAAGCATTATTATAATAAAATTGGTAACTAAACATGTAAGCAAGTTTAAGTCGGTTGATCCGACTTACATACACCCTCATCCTATGCGCGCGTTATTTTTGAAAATGAAAATCTTAGGTTGAAAGCGAAGTCACAATTTAAAAATTTCCGTAGTTAATTTCATCTAACAATCATATTGATTTTAATGAATTCATGTAAAGGTAGCTACTAGAATAGGGCGTGGCAACTACAATCATATCGATTTTAATAAAATCACAAAAAGGTAGCTACTAGAATAGGGCGTGGCAACTACAATCATATCGATTTTAATGAAATCGCGTAAAGGTAGCTACTAGAATAGGGCGTGGCAACTACTTTTGTCTTGTGTGTCCACTAATGAAGAAATTATATTGCACAATTCACCGTCCGACGTTGCCTAAATCGTACCGATTTAAATAAAATCTCATACAAGTTTGGTTGTGTGAAAAGTTCTAGTATAGGGCGTGGCATCCACTTTTAACTTTTGCGCATACTAAGATAAACAAACCATATCACAGAAAACAAAATTTAAGCGAAAGTCATGCCTAAAGGATAAAGTTATGTTGAAATCAAACTCCGCTAGTATAGTATCATATGTGCGACGTACATATAGGGGCGTGGTTTAGGTTCCAATTTTTCTTCAGTTAGTGTAATTTATAATCAATGTTCTTATTACTGTTTTTCCTCAGAATAGCTTTAAAGTATTAAAATTATTACGCAAATATCAAGAGTGGGCGCAATGGTGAATTTGCACTGGAGCTACCAGAATGAGGCGTGCCATCTACTCTTTTCGCATGCGCATATAAAGCTGTTATAAAAATACTACGTAGTCCAATTTAAGCGAACTTCAAACACAAGCTGGGTGACAAGTTATATGGCTTCTAATCTCCACTTAAACAGGGTCATTTGTGTGGGAGGCACCACAAGAGGCGTGGCTAGAAATACAATTATTTGTCACCAAGTTAACCTAACAACGTTGTTCTTACGTATTGAATTTGATTTAGATCAAATAAATAGCATGAAAAATATTACAAGTATATAAAAGTGGGCGGTATGGTACAATTGCTTGGGAAGTACTAAATTGGGGCGTGTCAAGCCCAATTTTTCCATAAGCTAGTACAAAGCCACTATTAAAATATTACGGTATTCAAAGTTTAAGCGAATTTCACACACTGGTTGACAAGTTATGTGGATTCTTTCCATTCCACTGAAAGAGGGTTATTTGGGTGGGAATTACAAGAAGGGGCGTGGCTATAAATCCAATTATTTGTAGCCTTATAACTCAGGTTTTAATTGTTTTGGTTTGTATGCATAGCATTAAAGGCATTTCAAGAATACAGTGGACGTAATAGTACAATTTTGTGTGGAAGGTAAAGGGTGGTTAAACTTTAAGGGCCGATGTTAAATTATATTGCTCAATTTCAGACTAACTCAATTTGAACCATAAAAAGATACACAAGCGAGTTATTCAGGCTTCAAGCAACAGTGGATGATCAATTTGCGAAGAAAATCATCTTCTGTGATTAGACACATTTTCACCTCAGTGGATTCGTCAATAAGCAGAAATGCCGCATTTGAGCGAATCATAATCCAAGAGTGATTGTCGAAAAAACAATGCACCCACAAAGAATGACTGTTTAGTGCGGTTTATGGGCTGGCGGCATCATTGGGCCGTATTTTTTCAAAAAGGAGGCCGGTCAGGTCAAGTTACTGTGAATGGTGTTCGCTATCGTGAGATGATAACGAGCTTTTTATGGCCCGAATTGGAAGATATGGATGTGGACGATATGCGGTTTTAACAGGACGGTGCCACTTTCCACACAGCTAACGAAACAATGGCTCTTTTGCGCGACAAATTCAATGGATGTGTTATCTCACGTCGTGGCGATGTAAATTAGCCAAGATCATGTGATTTGACACCGTTGGACTTCTTTCTTTGGGGTTATTTGAAAGAAAAGATGTACGTCGATAAGCCAGAAGCAATTCAAGGGCTAAAGGATGACATAATTTGGCATATTATCGGGATAGAACCTCAATTATGCCTCAACGTCATCGCGATATTTTGTTCCATACATAATTATACCATACTAATATTATCATAATAAAAAGGAATGACAATAATTCTAAATAATTTGTGTTTTATTCAAAATCAACATCGGCCCTTAAAATTGAACCACCCTTTATTAGAAGGGATGTGGCCTTTTGAAAAATATAACATGTTAAATTTAAAACCGATTGGTAGCTTCTTTTGAGAGTTGTCGAAATAGCTGCACAGGTGGACAGACAGACATGGCTCAAATTACTGAAAATGTTTTGAAACGGAGTTGATCAAAACATAGGTAGGGTCTTAAATGCGTTACGTTGCTTTTTTTTGGTAACAAATGATATGTACGTTCTTACTTAAGCTACTTAAGGGAGAAAAACCTGGAAAACGCAGCAGGTTATAAAACGGGCACAATTAATACCAAGGGCCACATCCTTCTCGGACATTCCGGCGACACTGGCAGAGTCGGCAGAACAGAGAGAGATGGAGTCTAGAGCTTTTTCAAAGATTGAATTAGAGTCGTCTAAGATGGGTCTGATGGTAACAGAAGGCAAGACCAAAATGATGATGGCAACTGCTAGGGAGGCACGGCGGCAAAATAAAGGCGAGATTGTTTTGGACGGAAGTTGCAACTTCGAAGGTGCACAAGTAAAACCAAGGACCACATCCTTTTGCGTATGCCGGCGACATTGGCAGTGTCGGCAGAATAGAGCGATATGGAGAATGGAGCTTTTTCAAAGATTGAATTAGAGTCATCTAAGATGGGTCTGATAGTCAAAGAAGGCAATACCAAAATGAGGCAGGCAACTGCCGAAGAGGCAACGCTATGAAAGAAAGGAGATATCGTTTCGGCCGGTAGTTGCAACATCGATGTAATTTGTATACCTCGAATCCGCCATGAACCCAAAGAATGATTTCAGCACTGAAATACAACAAAGAATTGTGCTTGCAAATAGATCTTATTTTGGGCTCGGTAAACAGCTTAAGAACAGAGCCCTTACTGGAAAACCAAAAATTTAACATTACAATGCATTGATACCACCTGTGCTTCTATATGGCGCAGAAACATGGATGCTATGAATAGTGGATAAAAGTATATTGGCAGTCTTTGAGAGAAAAATCCTTCGTAAAATCTACGACCCCAGCTGCGTAAGCGAGGAGTACATGCGATGGACGAAGCGAGAGCTGTATGAGATGCACCCCGACACAATTGCAGTTAAGCGCATCAAAATACAACAATTGCGCTGGCATTTGACATGCTGGTCGAATGGAAACAAACAATCCAGCCAGAAAGGCGTTAGACAATAATTACCATGGAAAGCTCAGACAGGGAAGACCGAGACTTCCGTAGAGAGACCACGTAGGGAATAATGCGAACATACTTGGGATTAGAAACTGTAGGAAGCACGCCCAAAACCACAGTGCTTGTAAATCACTTAATGAACAGACCCGGACCAACAAATGGTTGTGGAGCCAGCCTACGTAAGCAAGTCAGAGTCCATCTTGGGAACTAGGAAAAAAGATTCACTAAAAGACCAATTGTGTCACTTTCCAATTTACTTACGGCGCAGTATGGCCGTACTAAGAACTTTCGGTAAGCCTGACTTCGTCACCCACATGTAGGGTGGGCGGTTAAACATTTTAATTTTGAATCGGCTATAACAAAATGTGCTGACAATTTTTTCAAATTTCTGGTTTTATTGAAAATGTTGAACTTTGTCATTTAATAGAAGGGTTGCTATTTATATTTCGGGTACTGACAATACTAGCGTTCCCAGATGCAAACTGGAACTTCCACTGGAGACTTTGACATTTCTTAGCATAACTTCACTCAGAACGTTTTGTCATTTGAGGGCGAATTGTTTTGTTTACAGTGAGTTGAAAAATTCATCTCAATCAAAAAATGGAATTATATCGTGAACATTTTCGTGCGATGATTTTTTTTACAATTTTTACAACTTGTTTCGACTTCTGGCGAAAAAGAACCATCAAAAACCACTGTTAAGCGCTGGTACCATGTGTTCAGTCTCGGACGCCGTTCGCTCCAGGAGGAATATCGTAAAGGACGTCCAACTTCGGTCACTTTTCCAGAAACCATCGATGCTGTGCGTGAACTGATTAAGCAATGTCGACATGTGACATACCGAAAAATTGAGGCATCCTTGACATTAGTATGACAAGCATCAATAAGATGTTTCATGTTCATTTGGCTGTGATAAAAATTGTTCTCGTTGGATCCCACATAATTTGACGAATGCTCAAAAAAAGGCTCGTAAGATTGGTGCAAAGATATGTTGAAAAAGTATAACTGCGGTAGCTCAAAATCAGTGTATAACATTGTCACAGGTGACGAATCATGGATCTATGTATATGAAGCCGAATTAAAACAGCAATCGACCGTATGGGTCTTTCAAGACGAGCCAAATCCAACGAAAGTTGTTCGTGGAAGAAGTACATCGAATCAAATGATTGCGTTTTTTACGTGGCCATGTTGCCACAGTGCCTTTAGTGGAACGTAAGACGGTCAGTTCTGAGTGATACACAACCATCTGTTTGCCAACAGTGTTCGAAGAAATGAGGAAAGATGATAAGAGAAGACGGATCATTTTGCATTACGACAATGCGAGCTCTCACACATCAGCTGAAACGATGAGCTACTTGACCACTTAAGATGTCGAATTGATGGGTCATCCACCGTACTGCCCTGATTTGGCACCCAATAACTTCTTCTTATTCCCTAATATCAAGAAGAAAATGCGTGGTCAACGTTTTTCATCGTCCGAAGCAGGTGCTGAGCGCGTTCAATAATCATGTTTTGGAGGTGTCTCAATCGGAGTGGAAAAAGTGCTTCGAAAATTGCTTTGTGCGTATGCAAAAATGTATTGATCTTAAAGGAGAATATTTTGAAAAACAATAAAACCATTTCCAATGATAAATCATTGTGTTTTTATCGCCGGACCCGTAATGGAACACCCTCCGATGAGTTTTCGCTTCGCCCAATGGGCCTTTTTTCTTCGAAAATGAGCAAGGAGCCGTCGTTACCGTCAACGGCCTTACCGAGCCATGCTCAACGAATATTTGTTTCCAAAAATTCAAGAGAATGACATGGACAACGTTTGGTTCTAACAAGACATGGCAAACAGCCGACGTAACCATCGATATTTTACGCAGTGCTGTTGAAAATCAATTAATCAGCCGAAATTGTGATGTCCATGGGATGCCTCGGAGCTGTGATTTGAGCCCTTTGGATTATTTTCATTATGGATTATTGCAGCCATTAAGGATATATCTTACGCAAAGCATCCAGAGACAATTGAAGCGTTGAAACATGAAATCGAAGTTGCCATTGAAGACATTCGATTCGAAACAATCGAAAATGTACTAAAAAATTGGGTTGTCCGCCGAGCCAGTTCTGGTATTCATATGCATGATACGAGGGCATATCAATAATTCAGCAACTTTTCCAACTTCCCTCATAGTTAAATGAAATGCAACACTGCTCCTATCAAGTACCATCTGTTTTCAAATTTTCATGCTAATTTTTTCGGGTACTTTAAAATAAAATTCTTAATAAATGCCAAATTAACCCTTAGCTCTCTTTTGTTGTGTCTTACGAGTATTTCTGACTTTTTGGTTAAATTTGCCGTTTCGGTGTATAAAGGGGACTTATAGTAAAAATTCACGGCGAATATTTTTGCGGAACATTATAACCGTTTAAATTCCTGTTTTAATGGTAGTTTTTGCTCTTTTTAAAAGAAGGACAAAAAAGACCCATACCTTGAGGAGTCAGAGGGTTAACATATTCCACAAAACTGTTCTCCGCAACATTTTACATAAATTTGCTGAATATACCATATGTGACGCGCAAAATAGAAAGGGACCTAAGGTTAAAAACCAGTTTTATTCAGGAGAGCCATTTTAAAGATTAGGTCCCTTTTTATTTGCGCTTAGAATCGTCGACTTCACTTTCATAAAACGCGAATATCTCTGGGAGGGAATACTTTTGGGGCATGGGTTCGGTCTCATTCGATGCTCAGATGTTGTCCACATAAAAAAAAATGAAAATTGATTTTTTTTTACCACTAGGTCCCTTTCCCTATGCGCTGTCACATATACCTTAAACGTAAGCTTTATTCGATTTTCTATGCCGATTGACAATACAAAATTTGCATTTGGTGGAAACTTTACCTCCCCCTAAAATGAAACCCAGATGTAAACTTTCAAAACGCCGATAATCGTTGTTTTTTTTTTGTCTCTCCTTTAGAAATTTATAGGTCGGACCTTGTAATTTTTTTGTGTTCTACAGTGTTGTTAAATGACAAAGTTCAATCTTTCTAATAAAACCAGAAATTTGCATAAGATTATCAGTATGGTTTTAACAGCTGATTTTAATTTAGAATTTTACATGGCCCACCCTGTCTTTGTATTCAGATACTTTATATAAGTAATATAAAAAAATTATACTCTTTACTACACCCTGGACTTCGTTGTCTCTTAGTAACCCAATGCCGTCAGGTAAACCTGAAGCAGACTCCTTCGCCAGTGTAGTATAACTCATGGCTGGTCTAAACCATCATCTACCGTACTTCGTCCCCCTCCCTTTTAATGTGTGTTCATTCATTTCTTTTTCATTACCCATTTCTCCTCTAACCACAATATGCCTTGCAGACATTTCCAATTGTATGTGGTTTCTTTGCAAGAGAAAGGGGAAAAACAGCATTCAATGACTACTGGCGACTGTTTTCAGAAATTGAAATATAAAATAAAATTTCACTTTAAGTGTCCTTAATTTTTCTAGACCAATTAAGAATAAAAACCACAGTATTAAATTGTCTTAGAAAGGATAATTCCAAGAGTGTGTAGGACTTTGTGGCAAATTATAAATAATTATCACACTGAACAAGAGGAATTTTCAAAGAATATTCTCTGTTGCTCTTTTTATGTGGTGTGATGCATTCGAGAATTATCCGAAGTGTTAGATTTAACGCAACCGAATATTGGTTTTTTAGATGTTGGGTACTATCAATGTGCAGTTAAAGTTGGAGTCAATGTGGGTGCTCAGTAATTTACCCTATGTCCAAGCAGAAGACGAAAAATCTGCTAGACTTCGTATATAAGTGGACAGTTAATTTTTTAAAGTACGAGGGTATTACTATTTATATTTCGGCTCCTGGCAATACCAGCCAGTTGCCAGATGCAAACTGGATTTTCCATTAGAAAGTTTGACATTTTAGCCAAACTTCACTCAAACCGTGTTGTCATTTAGCCGCGAATCGTTTTGTTTAAAGTGTGTTGAAAAGTACATCTCGAAAAAGTTCGTGAAATGATTGTTAACTATTTTTTGACAAGTGGGTTGTCGAAACAAGAGTGTATTTAAGGTAAGGTTAGGTTGAAAGAGTAGCTTGCCAGGAATAATAGTGAGTTCACACGAAGGCCAAAAATGCCCATTGTGGAACCCTAATAAAAGGGAAAGAAAGAGAGGAAGAAGAGAGAGAGTGTTTATTTATAAAAGAGATGTGTGGCAGTTATTCAGTTTTATTTTCCTATCCATTATGGTTTATTAACTGGTTCGATTACACGCAGAAAAAAGTATGATTGTGGTGACCATATTCGAAGAGGACAACACTATTGTTAGGTGTATGGTTGTGGAACAACAATACTATGATCCTCACAATAATAGTATGATTTAAATACAACCATACTATAATCCTCAAAACCACATTTTGATCCTCACAACAATAGTATGATTCTCACATAACCATACTATGTATGATACCCACAACCATAGTATGATTCACACTCAACCATACTATGATTTTTACATCCAACTTATGATCCTCGCAACCATGTATGTTTCACATACAATAGTATGATCCCCACAGCCATAGTATAATTCACACGTAACCATGTTATGATCCCTACAACCATAGTATGATCACACACAAATACACTATGATCCCCAATATTATTTATTAGAATTCGGTTTAGTTATCAACAATAGATTTGAATTATGAAAATTATTTAAAAATACATTAAATTCAAAAAAATAGAAGCAATTTATTTAACAGTAGAAAAAATCAGTTTAAAAAAACATAAGCGTTTTCATAAAAAATATTTCAGTTAAACAAAGCCAAAGCAGTTTGTTTGAAAATTTGTAATTTCCATATAAAAAGTAGTAGTTCATAAAAATAATTTTAAATGAGGAAAAATTACAATAATACAGTATGATAGGCGTAATCATATTATTGTTAACTTAAAACCAAAAAACAATACTTTTGTCGCACCTACCATATTAATATTGTTGCTATAACCTTATTTTCATTATTAAATTTGGCAATAATACTATTGTTCAATTTCAACAATATTAATATAGCGGTTAAAATTAATTTCAGTAAACAATACTATGGTTGCGGCGAACATACTTTTATTGCGGAGAACATATTAATATTGCCGTGACCATATAGTAACCATGTTTTTTCTCCGCATGTTCACAAATTTTAAGAGTGATTTAAAAAGTACATCCTAGCTATTTTTGCCAGGTCATGAAAGTAAACGGTGTTTTTTTAACGTCAGGTTTTCAGTCTAGCCACACTTTTTTCGGAGTTGGTCATTTTGACAGCTGTCTTACGTCAAAACGTTCTGAGTACGTTAATGCTAAAAAATTCCAATGGAAATGTCAGTTGGCGCCAGACAGCACTTAGTGTTGCCTTGGCCAGAAATATATAGCAACATTCGTATTGATTGCAAAAATCTGTGCCCGAAAGACCGTACATATGACCGGTGATTGTCGAGATATTTTTAGGTTAAGGGATTCCGAGTAAACCCCTGATCCCGTACCTGCTTCCATTTTCGAACCATCCGTGAAGATTAAGATTTTATTTTCTGATACGAGTATTACAGCGTCCGATGCATAGTTTTCTCTCGTTGGAAAATCCAAAGGTTTCTTTTCGATCTACCCCGGAAACAGATAGTCTAGACTCTACATCAAGCCTGTCCATCCAACCTGCTTATATCAGCATCGCGTTATGTCCGTGTGTGCTGTGTTTCAACATACCAGTTTACCTCAAACGTAGGGCGACCCTTGCTGAAAATCACTTCATGTAAATGTCTGTGGGTCGAATGCCTAGTACGGTTTTCAGCCCTGCCAGTGGTGTGGATCTCAATGCCCCAGTTATGCCTACACTTGCCAGTCTCTGGATCTTGGTGAGGTTTTCATGGTTTCGACTGCAGTCCACCTGGATCTTGGTAAGGTTTTTAAGGTTTGGCTTTAAGACTGCAGTCCACCACCATACCATTGCTCCATATGCTAGAATTGGTCTTAAGATTTCAGTGAACATTCAGTGTACGTCTTTAAGCACTAAAGAACCATCAAAAACCACTGGACTCCATCTATGGTGGAGGGTAGACAAGCTTCGGCACTGCCAAACTTTATTTGTCCACTAGCTTTATTTGGTGGCAAACAATATATAGCAGGCGACTAGCACAGTTGAATATTTCGGATTAAATAGTTGGAAAGCCTACCGGCATACTCCTCTGTTCACGAATGAAGTAAATTGTATCATCTCCGCCATACCTTAGACTTTCTCTACCAAAAAATTTTTCATAGAAAAAACACTATACAATCAATAAAACTGATGCTACGCAAATATGCCTCTTGTTCAATTTTCAATACTAAATAGAGACATACATACTGTTACACAAGTTTTATGATGTAAAATAAAAAGTACTGAATGTTTTTGTACCAAATATTTTTTAAAATATTTATTGATGTATCCAAAAATAATCTACTTATGCGAAATGTCCGCCTTTTGCCTTTACACACGCCTTAAGTCGCACTGGCCAATCGTCAATAGCTGCACGAACCTCGACCATTGGAAAATTGGCCACAGCTCGAACCAAAGCAGTCCTAAGAGATCCAATGTTGGGGTATCTTTTGTGACAAACCTTGTCCTCTAAAACCGTCCACAATTTGTAGTCCAATGGGTTCAAATCTGGACTGCCTGAGGGCCATTCTTCAGAGGAAATGAACGCTGGCAAATTGTTTCGAAGCCAGGCCTGGGACGTTTTAGCCTTATGGGCAGGTGCAGAATCCATGGCTGGTTTTGGAACAGGGAATTGTTAAGAGGCTTCACAACAGCTTCCAAAACGGTTTCTTGGTAAACTTTGGCCGATGTATTGACTCCTTGTTCGCAGAAATGCAGGTCAGTGACCCCATCGTACGAGACACCCCACCAAACCATGACTGAGGCTGGGTGATGACTCTTTTCCACCCTTGGGATCAGTTCAGCTGCTTCCGCGCATACACTATCATTTAGCTTGTTAAATTTTTCCTGAACGGTAAAAATGTTTTTATCGGTGAACAAAATTTTTCTGTGCAAGTTATCAGCGTGCTTCACCAAAAGACGTTTGCATTTTTCAATCCTATTTTTTTTTAAAGCTGCAGTCAATAAATGCCCGGTACGTCGTTTGAAAGCCCCAAGTCCCAAGTCTGTTTTAATGACTCGACTCATGGACTTTTGCGTGATATTCATCTCACGGGCCATGATTTTCTGTTTTCGGAGCGGATTTCTGTGAATTCTTGATTTAACGGCTTTGATTACATGCGGTGATCGAACAGAGCGTGGGCGGCCCGACCGGTGACGGTCTTTTACAGCTCCAGTCTCCTCAAACAGTTGTATGCATTGGTAGACGAACATGCGGCTAATCAATCCCTCTTGGCCGGAGCGTTTTGAAAATATCACTTTTTTTCATTTCACACTTGAAAAGCGCTATTACAGCGATACGGTTCCTATTATCTGACCACTCCATGATGAAAGTTGACACAATTTTAAAATCCCGTTACAAACTAACCCTATTGAGGTTAGCTTTCAAAACCCATATGACATTAACGGGGTATGTTCAGTTCTACTATTGATATGGGTGTGTTCAATGTTGTAACAGTATTTATGTCCCTACTAAGTGCATACGCGTATTTCATTTTAAATATTTTCTTTAATAAACCCGCTAGTTGCGCTCAGCATACAATGGTTTCAATACCCGTACAAGTAATGTCAGGAAACACAAAGCAAATGATGAGGATAATGCATTTGTATGCCTTTCACGATAGTCCTATTTCGAAATTGCCTCCATTCAATGGCAGTCATGTATTTGATTTTCAGCGGCTTCATTTCTATTTTTCGTCTTCTCGGGTATTATTTCGTCATTTTGCTATGAAGATTTCAAAACTTGAATGCAAATCACTTGCATTTTAGTAAACGCTACCTTCTTTCCCCCCAAACAGCCATGGCATGTCAAGCCGTGGCATAAACGACAATGTGGGCGGGTGTCGGAATGTATGTCTTGGAGGAGCCACACATACACCCACCCTCAAGCTTCGACAAAGTGACAGTGAATGTATTGTCATCATGCCACATACTCGTATAAAGGGACATACCGACGAAAACTAAAAAAAAATTCCATACACTCGTATTGTATTCATAAGTACGAGTATAATATTTCCATCATCGTCATCGTCATCATCAGCATCATGGTCGTCATTGTCAACCACAATATAAGCGAAAACGAGGGAGGGAAGGGGAAGAAATAAACGCCATTATATGATTTACCACCATTTTATGCAACAGCAGCATCATCAAGTTGCCTTTGCAACATACTCGTACGCAGTCTTGTGCTCCATGGGTTGAGGATATGCATGAATATGTTTTAGTTGAAATTGAGCAAAAGGCAAAGGGAAAAAAACCCCGAAAAGAAAAATCATCGTCGACTAAATGTTGTTTGTTATACAAATTGTATGGAAATAAAGATACTGATTTTTCGCGTAAAAATTTTGGTGCACACCCTAGGCAAGCAAGTTTGACAAATAGCGCACAATTGCACGAGCATAGCAGAAACAAAGAAGTTTACAACTTGTAGCCTAGGAACATTGGCTGACCAAGCATAGAGTTACAGTACAGTGGTTTTATTTAATTTTTTTTCTTTTTCTCTTGCGATTAAGTCAACTTATAGAACAATAGCCGTGTTCGTTTGGGCGTAATAACTTAGTTACCTATTTATTTTTAAATATTTTTTAAACAATTTCTTTCAAGAATTCTAAGTAGAAGCGATACTATCACATTTTAACTAAGATTCGAGCATTGTAAAGCGTCTCCTTGGAATTACATTTCCAATTATCTAATCTGATCGGCTTCAAGTTATGAATATTTAAATACTTTCTTTTTAAAGCAAGCCTATATTCGAACCAACAACAGTTTTACCAACTCCTTGAACTCTTTGAATTTGAGCGGCATTTTTTATTTTACGATAAAGGTGATTTTAATAATTTTTTAACTGAAGTAAAGTTTAATTTTCAATCTAAATATTTCCGGCTACTTAAGGGTAATGTGAAAGAAAATACCTCAAAGAAGTTCTTCAAGTTTTGATTACTATCAAAAATTCGAAATTTCTGTAGAATTTTCGCTATAGCAATTCCGATTTAAAAGCGCTGCATATTGTCAATTTTTCCTGTATACACCGTGCACAAATTTTTGAAAATCGGTTCCCAAATGAAGCAGCTATGGGTTCATTTATTCAAAAAAAAATGGACAATAACGGTTTATGTACATATCTCCTAAACTAGAGCGAATCTGGCAAATCGGAGGCCAGTATCTTGAGCAGCAGATCAAAAATCAACTCAAGTCGACTATCAAACTTTTTGCGCAAATTTAGTGTTGACGAGTATTATTGTTACCAAAGTTGTTGTTGTTGTAGCGGCACATAGTGCCGAGGTGACAGCCCTTGGCCGAAGAATTCCTCCGTCGGGTCGATCTGGTGCATAGAACTGGCTGTCGTGGGATCGATTGTTACCAAAGTAACATGATCCCACGACAGCCGGTTCTAAGGACCGCGGTCCATAAAATAGGCATTATCAATAATTTCATCGCTGGAGCTGAATATATTTCCACAGTTTCTTTAGGTTTAGAAAACGAAATAATCACTGGGTGTTAAATTCGGAGAATATGGCGGATGAGGTACCAATTCGTTACCCAATTCATGCCTTTTTGCCATTGAGACTGCACACGTCGTTAAATCGGTCCAATAAGTTGGCATAATATTCGTCATTTATTGTTTTTCTCTTTTGAAGGTAATCGAACTAATCCGTAGGTTTTTTTTAATAAAATTTTTATTACTATTATTGCGTAAGAATCGTAAAAATAACATTGTCAAATTAAAAAAAAATATAAGGTTTAGCCGGTATGATTGCCGTAATTATGTTATTGTAAACAAAAAACCCATGAAAACAATACGTTTGTCCCACCAACCATATTTATATTGTTGCTACAACCATGTTTTCATTTTTAAATTTGGCAACAATACTTTTGTTACATTTCAACAATATTAATATTGCCGCAATTATACTATTGTCAAAATGAAATTCAAAAAACAATACTATGGTTGCGACGAACATACTTTTACTGCAGAGAACATACAATTGTTGCCGTGACCATATACGAGTAGTAACCATATCTTTTCTCTGCGTGCAGAAACAGAATAATTAATTAATTATAATTGTTTTTCCCTTTTGAAGGTAATCGAAGTGGATTATCCTGCGTGCATCCCAAACAACTGTTGCCATCACCTTATTTGGCGACAAAGTCACCTTGGCCTTCTTCACCCGGAGAAACCCATTGTTTAGACTGCAGCTTGGTCGCCGAAGAGTTGTAATGAATCCATGTTTCATCCACAGTTACAAAACACCGTAAAAACTCATTCGAATTGCGGTTAAACAGCTCCAAACAATCCTTTGAAGTTGTCACACGATTACGTTTATGGCCAATTGAGAGCAAATGCGGCATCTATCTTGCAGACAGCTTTCTTAAACCCAACTGTACATGTAAAATAGAAACCACACTGCCATATGAAATGCGTATGGCATCAACAATCTCACGCACTTTGACTCTTCGATCGGTCAACACCATATCGTGAATTTATTCTACATTTTCGGGTGTACTGACCTCAATTGGATGTACAGAGCGTTCAGTGTCATTTGTACTTGTGCGACCATTAATACGACTTGGAACAGGACGTCTTTCTATCCATGCCAATATCGTAATTAATAAATTTTACCTCTACACGCAGAGAAAATACATGGTTACTACATGGTCACGGCAATATTAATATGTTCTCCGCAATAAAAGTATGTTCGTCGCAACCATAGCATTGTTAACTGAATTTAGTTTTGAAAATAGTATAAATGCTGCAATATTAATATTGTTGAAATGTAACAATAGTATTATTGCCAAATTTAAAAACGAAAGCATGGTTATAGCAACCATATAAATATTGTTGGTGCGACAAAAGTATTGTGTTTTTCTTCTTCATTTAAATATGCTTTTAAGAACAAATGTTATTGGTACGGATTTAATGCAATAATAGTACTTTTTTATCGAAATTAAAATTTTTTAAACAAGCTGCTTTGGCTTTGTTTAACTGAAATATTTTTAATAAAAACGCTAACATTTATTTATACTTATTTTTTCTATTGTAAAATAAATCACTCCTATTATTTTGAATTTAATGTATTTTTTAATAATTTTCATAATTCAAATCTATTGTCGACAACTTAAACAAATTCTAATAAATTATATTGGGGATCAAAGTACAATTGTGTGTGATCATACTATGGTTGTAGGGATCATAACATGGTTGCGTGTGAATCATACTATGTTGGGATCATAGTATGGTTATGTGTGAATCATATTATTGTTGTGAGGATCATAGTATGGTTGTATTTGAATCATACTATTGTTGTGAGGATCGTAATATTGTTGTACCACAACCATATACCCAACAATAGTATTATCCTCTTCGAATATTGTCACCACAACCATACTTTTTTTCTGCGTGTAGACTAATCTGGCCTATTTTCTATGCCAACCTTTTTAGTTCAACATTCTTCTGTCAAATTTCCATTGAAGCCTCCTTGCTTCAATAGTTCGACCGTTAGTTTGCTTTCCACAGGCAGACAGACGGACATGGCTAGATCATTTTAGAATATAACGATGATACAGAACATATACTTAAATACTTTATTAGGTCTCCGACCTGTATTTCGAGATGTTGCAAACGGAATGAGAAAGTGAGTAGTATACCGTCTCTTCTATGATGGAGGGTATCACAAGGGGTTTTATCGGGGACATTTAAGTATTCAGAAACGGGGAAATCTTCTCACAAAATTAATTTTTTTTTCAATTTGCAACTCAGACCGAAGCACATTAGTCCTGGAGTCTCAACAAACGGCGTCCTTAAACTATACCCATATGGCTATTTAAAAAACAATAAAATTTCATCACGGACCTATATAATAATAATATTACGGTCAAAGGCCTCTAGGGCCGCCGTAGTGTGATGGAAGTGTGCACGACTATCATGCCAGGTTCCACCCCTGGTAGAAGATTTGACAATTTTTCAGCAGTGGGTTTCCAACTCGTAAATACCACCGACTTTACGAGAAAGAGATTTTTCTCTAAGCCGTGTAGAAACTAAAACCCTGCATGAACATCGTTTTCACACACCCGAACACATTCTTTTGTTTACAAAAGCGTAAATGTGCTCATTCTAGCGATAAGAGTATGGTACACACAACCATTCCTCTTAGCAAGTAGCATCGGGAATGAAACAGAATGGTACCGAGACGACAGAGTTCGGGTATGAACGAGTTGTAAGGTGATCGGGTAAAAGGTCTTTAGAGACAACCACAACTACTCGAATACTGAGATGTATTAATAAGACTATTTGAGAAAAAATCTATTTCCATGAGCGTAACATATGATGAGCGTAGCAAATGATGTTGTTTTTGCTTTGATTTCTCTGGAATGTAGAATATGGCGACAATTAAATGAATTTCATGCTCTTCGTGTGAAGAATTGGAGTTAAATTCATCAATTTCCATTTTTTTCTCAGTTAAACTTATTTAAGAAGAATATATTTATATATTTTTTTGTTTACACCTTGCTCACCCTTGTTGATTTCTTAAATGACTGAAAGCTAATGATACCCACAACCATTCATAATTTACCGTATACCATTCAATGACTTCTTATGTATTCAAATGCCTTTTACAGTCTCGAATATTTATTGAGAACAATATTGTGTTCTCTTAACAGAATTGAGACGAATAGAGTAGTTAAGAGAGCAGAGAACCATACAACATTCATTCGAAGAGCAAGCAATCTCGTCTCGTTTCATTTCATTGTTTACACTATTCGGGACAGTGGTACTGGTACAATGACTAAATGAATGTATTGTAAACCAGAGTGTGTTCATGCATGTTTCTAGTAGAAACTTCTCTACAAAATTCTTTAGCCTTTTTAAGCCGGAGTGAAACAGTAGGTCCCGGTCAGTGACTATAAGAATTAAATCGTGACAGCTCAATGATTTGAGAAAAGTTCCCTCTTGTTTCTTAATGGAATGCTGAAGGACTTAAGCAGGTAAGGTTCCTAGGCCACTGATAATGGTCATACGGGTACTCAGAAACAGTGGAATCTGAATATGGCATCAATTTAACGATATGGCTAAAATGGAGGCCTGGGCCCAAAAACCAAAGTCCCGTTATGATCGAAGACATATGTTTATACAGAAACAGTGAAATTTTCTCACAAATCCAAAATCCGATTTTACAGTGGCCCATAGGGGACCTCCTTTAACTATGTGCATGTGAGTATCCAAAAACTACACAAAATGTCGTCACGAATCCGAAAATTACATTTATTTTAAGTTTGGGCAAAAAAGAAGTCCTTTACTCATTGGTCCCTAAGGCGCAGAAAATGAAGTCCCTATGAACATTGACATATGGTTACTCACACGCAGAGAAAAGATATGGTTACACTATGGTCACCGTAACACTAATATGTTCTCTACAATAAAAGCATGTTCGTCGCAACCATAGTATTGTTTTTTGAATTTCTTTTGACAATAGTATGATTGCGACAATATTGCTATTGTTGAAATGTAACAATAGTATTATTGCCAAATTTATAAATGAAAATATGGTTGTAGCAACCATACAAACATGGTTGGTGGAACAAAAGTCTTGTTGTTGGAAATTTACGTTAACAATACTTTGATTACGGCAATCATACAGTATGGTTGTGACTATGAACATAACAAAACAGGTTTTATAGATCATACATGGATGTGTGTGCGTATTTTTTTTTGATATACAAAAAAACACATACACACGATACAGTGAATGGTTGCTGTCCATTAAAAAAACAACAACAAACGGAAGGTAGTTCGAGGGATTTTTATTGTGTTTACTTCGTTCGGTGAAATACTCTAATACCGACTGGTTCTCGTTTATTTAAAATCTGCCTGCACTTAAGTATATAGCCATTGGTCATGGTTTAATCACATTCGTTACTTGGTGTCTACGGATGGTGAAGTAGCATTCACCCCTGCTGGCAACTAAAAGTATTTTTGACCGTTGGAATATATATTTTTGTTTCTTGATTGAAATGATTAATAAAAACATGGCATCAAATCTGGCTATGAACTAATAATAATGCAATTTAAAATAACATACTTAATAAAAATCTCTATTTTTGAATAACAACAATAACCAATCCTAATAAAAAATTTTGGGGATTATAGTATGGTTGAGTGTGAATCATACTATGGTTGTGGAGATAATAGTATGGTTGGGTGTGTATCATACTATAGTTGTGGGGATCATAGTATGGTTATGTGTGAATCATACTATTGTTGTGAGGATAATAATATTGTTGTGTGACAACCATATACCCAACAATAGTATGATCCTCTTCGAATATTGTCACTCCAACCATACTTTTTTTCTGCGTGCAGAAACAGAAGAATTAATATGCTTTAACTTTTAAGTTTAAGCCCAACTTAAACAATGAATTTCACAAATCACAAAAACTATTTTATAAGGCGCCAACAACATAGTTTAGTCATATATATACATTGCGACAATTCATATCAGAGTTACCATATAACGTCTGCATGGTTATAGCTTCGACTCTAAAGTTTTCGATAATTGTGCTGTTTGGGCCACCACTTAACTATAACTTTCAATTAGATATTATCTGTAACACCTTGTCCGGACGAGAATTCCAATCTGAAGAATATGTTACCACAACAGTGCCTTGCTTTGGTTACTGAAATATACTTAGGGTAGAGAAGGAAAAAGGAAGAACTGTTTATAGACACTTGACTTAAATCGGTTCATATCGGACTTGACAGAAAACCGCTTTGCGGGAAGCCTGCTTTTCATACGGACAACACGGCTGAACAGTGAATTCTTCGTAATGTGAAATGCGAAATGCAATGATTTTGAATTATTAGTTTGAGTTGATTTAAATATTTACTTATCCCACCTCGTGCCTAATTTCCAGATTTCGATACAAATTCGCCAATAAGACCCCTTGCTGCTTCAGTCTTTTTAAGTGTTCATAACACAAAACATGTTTTTATAAAGTGGTTTTTTGTTGGAAAAATAAGTGTGGTAACCTTTACACGTTTCAGAAGCTACTTAAGGCCAACTCGCTTGCTCATTTGCCAGTTTAGCCACCTTAAATGAACACAGCTAATATTTAATGTCGGGCTCTTACCTTAACATATGCCAACATTATAGAGTATATAAAGGGAACGCTTACCTGAAAATAAAGAGAGAGAAAATCAATTACTATTAAGCAAGATTTGAGTTTTGTTAAGTTGAACATATAAAAAGAAGTCCACAGTGAGGCAGGTGTACCCAACTCCTCCACCAATCCCTTCTAAAGGCAATTTCATAAAGATCAGATTCAAAATTGCACATTAAGAGCGCGCTGGGTCGCTAAAATTTGTCCCCGCCCTGAAAAAATCTCGATACATGTAGTGTTTCTGGGGGTGTCGCTAGCGGTGCCATGCCCCCTTTAAAAAAAACCACATTTAATTTTTACAGGCTGAAATCAATGACTAGCAAATTATTATATCGAGTGAACAATCTATAGGTATTTTTCAAAATAAAAAAATACAAAAATTTAAATCAAGTGTGGCATCTTTATTGTTCATTCGAAAGGCTTTTTAAGGACCAATTTTGGATGACTCGTTCGAGCAGTATCGCCTAAATCAAATCAAGTGTGGAATCTTTATAGGTAATTGTAAAGGACATTTTATGCCATTTATTTTATGAATATACTTTCCTTCAAATTTTGGCCGCAACTACACCTAACTAAGGGTGTCCATTCTGAGAGTCCAAGTTTTGATGACTCGTTCGAGCATTTCGACCGGTATGGCGTTTATGACACGCGTAATGTTGACTTCCAAAACCTGAATCGTAGCTGGTTTGTCAGCATAGACTTTGGACTTTACGTAACCCCAAAGAAAAATGTCTAAAGGTGTGATATCACACAATCTAGGCGGCCAACTCACCGTTTCAAAACGTCAAATTATCTGCTCTTCGAAAGGACCTCTTAATAAATCGATTGTTTGAGCTGCCTTATGGCAAGTGGCACCGTCGTGTTGAAACCAAATGTCGTCAAAATTATGGGCTTAAATTTCAGAGAGCAAAAATTCCTATATCATAGCGCGATAGCGAGCAACAATCACGGTTACCATTCCGGCCATTATCATTTTTGAAAAAATATGGACCGATGATTCCACCAGCCCATAAACCGGACAAACCGTGGTTTTCTCTTGTACCTCTTCTGGTAGCTCTTCAGCCCAAATGCCGCAATTTTGTTAATAGACGTTGCCGTTGAGCCAGAAATGGCCCTCATCTCTGGAGAAAATTTTGGTCGAAAAAAGTTTCTCAACGAACACTGATTTCCAAAATACAGTTGCGCAATTTGGAGTCGTTGTTGCGGTGTAAGTCTTGTCATGATGAAATGGCAAACAATGTTAAAAAGTAAAAAAAAAAACAGTTTAAAACAACTCATGCGTAATCTGTGAAAAAATACCCCTATTGAAAATAATACCTCTAGACTGATCACCCGTTATATGATGTTGGTATGGAAAGAAATACACCTAGATGGGAAAAATGGGCGATTCCACCGCCCCAATTAATATATTTTGGTTTTAGACCGGAATCCATAATGGAGGATTTGTTCATTTGTCGTAATTCAAATCGACATTTTCTCCATATGCCAATGAGCAGCTCACGCCGTGTTGGGTCGACCAAAGCGAACGAAAACTTTTTCTATTAAAAATCCTTATCTGATGTAGAAACGTTGGTTTCCGTTTTCTGATTTTGGTTTTCTTTATGTCTAAAACGAGTATTTAACATCCTTTTACATAAATCCAAACATAATAAATTCATAAAAATATTTGCGTATCTCGTTTCGTTCCGCCACAATGCTTAGATTTATTGCATGAATTTTTATTTCATTTTCATTGGTGCTAAAAAGATTTCCGCCATTTTCGCTGACTAACAGCAATTTCAGTTATCAGCACAAATGAAGCATATACGTGGAGATATGTACGGACGTTCATGGACATGTCCCAAGTCTGTGCCCCTGTTCATACGAGTATACATGCTGTGGATTAGTTCTGTTCACTCTAGTTTCGTAAGCTTTGCCTCTGGCCGTCTCATACTGACGTTCCTTTAGATTCCTTCATTTCGGTGTGGTCAGTTTGTTTTTGCACGATTTTATGGCTGAATGTGTGTGAGTGTGTGTTTGTGAGAACTTGGATTTAGCTTGGCTACATTAAAGTCCTTTTCTTTGTTTCATTTTTCGTTTTGCATTCATTTTATATGATCTGCATTTATGGCCCGACTGCCACACAGCCATTCTGGCAGTGGCAGCCATTCGTGAGGTCTGGTTGTCCGAAAGCCACCAGCCACCACCACCACCACCAAGTGCCACCATCGTCATTGTCATATCATGCAGATTCTTTATATGTATCTGTGCTTTTATTCTTCTGGCCCTCGTTTGCAGCTGCGTCTGCGAATGACGATGCTGACAATGATAATTGGAATATTTAGTGTCGCCCTGTCCTCTGCATTCGACTCCAGTTTGAAATATCGAGAAATCCATTCATCTTTTCCATCGTTCGTCTATTATTCGTTATTATATCGACACTGTCGTGTTTGTGCCGTGGTCAGCCATAAGATTTTTGCTGATTTTGAAATTTTCTGCTTTTTGTTTTATGAGAATGACAAGCGCAGTAATCGCTGGTGATTATTACAATTGAATACAAAAGTGGGTGGGGTAAATAATGTTTAAGATATACCGAAGAAGGTACAATGACTAAATGGGGTTTATTTTATTTGCAAAAGTTGCCCAACCTTTATTTAGTGCAAAAGTTCATTTGTCAAAAAGTGTTCCTTTCAATAAATTTATGAAGGTTGGTCGATTTAACAATCGATACTGTACCATCGGTTTTTCGATAGCTTTTGGCATGAGGAAAAAAAGTTCCACTACGACATATCAAAAAATCCTTTACGAGGCGCCCAAATTTCAATTTTCGACTTTTTTTTAAGGTTTTTATAGTGGAAATAAAAAAAACATTTCTTCTTCTATATTACCTTTCCAAGAAATATATATTGCCACATACGTGTTGCTATTCATATTTCGGGTCCGGCAATTAAAACAATAATTTATCATTGAAAATGGCTTTATTGTTTTTCAAAATATTCTCCTTTAAGATCAAGACACTTTTGCATGCGCACAAACCAATTTTCGAAGCACATTTTCCACTCCGTTTAAGAGACCGCCAAAACATGATTTTTGAACGCTTCAACAGCTGCTTCGGGTGATGAAAAACGTTGACCACGCACTTTTTTCTTGATGCTAGGGAATAAGAAGAAGTCATAGGGTGCCAATCAATGGCCCATCAATTCGACATTTTGAGTGGTTAAATAGCTCATCGTTTCAGCTGATGTGCGAGAGCTCGCATTGCCGTGATGCAAAATGATTCGTCTTCTCGTATTATCTTTCCCGTTTTTTTCGAACACTGTTGGCAAACAGATGGTTGTACGAGGGCGGTTCGGAAACTTCTTAGCCTAGCACAAAAAGCGCGGTATAAACAGAAAAAAGTTAACTGTTTTGGAAACTTCCTGCTATGATCACATGTTAAATTTTGTTTCGATCTGGCAACTCCTTCATATAGAAACAGGTGTTCACAAAAGACGCATCCGCGATTTTTTTACAATGGAAAAATTAGAAATGAGTGGTGTCATTAAATATTTACATAAAAAAGGTTTATCGGGACAAGAAATTCATAATAATATGGTGAATGTGTTAGGTGAAAGTGTTCCTTCATATGCAACAATAAAAATTGGGTTGCTGAATTTAAACGTGGTCGTACAAGCATTGAAGATGAACCACGTAGTGGACGTCCAAAAACAGCAACAACAACAGAAATTGTAGCCAAAGTGCATGATATGGTATTAAATGATCGACGAATAAAAGTGCGTAAAATAACTAATATCATGGACATGGGCAATGATCGAGTCTATTTAATTTTGCATGAATAACTACAGATGAAAAAGCTTTCTGCAAGATGGGTGCCGCACTTGTTAACAGTCGACCAAAAACGCATAAGAATGAACATTTCTCAAGCTTGTTTGGATCGTTTTCAGCGAAATAAAATGGATTTTAAGTGTCGTTTCATAACTGTTGATGAGACATGGATCCACCACTATACTCCAGAGACAAAAGAACAATCCAAACAATGGACTGAAGCTGGAGGAAGTGCCCCAAAGAAGGCAAAAACAATTCAATCGGCTGGTAAGGTTATGGCAACGGTTTTTTGGGACTTCAAAGGTATTTTATTGATTGACTATCTGCAAAAGGGTAAAACAATAAATTCAGAGTACTATTGCAACCTTTTAGATTAATTAAATGTACAAATTCGAGAAAAACGTCCTGGCTTACAACACAAAAAAATAATTTTTCATCAAGACAACGCACCAGCGCACAAGAGTGTTTTAACAATGGCTAAAATCAACGAATTAAAGTACGAGTTGCTTGACAACCCACCTTATTCTCCCGATTTAGCTTCCAGTGACTTGAACCTGATCCCAAATCTAAAAAAATTCCTTGCTGGCAAGCGTTTTACCTCAAATGAAGATGCAATTACAGTTGCAAACCACTATTTTGAAGACCTTGAGGAAAACTATTTTAATCAAGAGATAGAATTGCTAGATAAGCGTTGGACTAAGTGTATTGAAGTTTCAGGGGATTATATTGAAAAATAAAAATATTTTTGAAAAACTAACTATTCTCTTTCATTGATAGGCTAAGAACTTTCCGAACCGCCCTCGTATACTACTCAGAATTGACCGTCTTACGTTTAACTTAAGGCACTGTGACAACATGACCGGTTATACCGCGAAAAAAAAACACAATCATTTGCTTCGATGTACTTCTTTCACGAACAACTTTTGTTGGATTTGGCTCGTCTTGAAACACCCATACGGTCGATTGCTGTTTTGTTTCGGGTTCATATGCATAGATCCATGATTCGCCACCTGTGACAATGTTATACACTGCCTTTGAGCTGCCGCAGTTATACTTTTTCCACATCTCATTGCACCAATCCATACGAGCCTTTTTTTAAGCATTCGTCAAATTATGTGGGATCCAACGAGAACAAATTTTTTTCACGGCCAAATGAACATGCAATATCTTTTTGATGCTTGTCATACTAATGCCCAAGGATGCCTCAATCTCACGGTATGTCACATGTCGGTCTTGCTTAATCAGTTCACGCACAGCATCGATGGTTTCTGGCAAAGTGACCGAAGTTGGAAGTCCTTCACGAAATTCATCCTGGAGCGAACGGCGTCCGAGACTGGACTCTTGGTAACAGCGATTAACAGTGGTTTATGATGGTGCTTCATCGCCAAAAGTCAAAACAAGTTGATTTAAACACTCTTGTCATTTGAGGGCGAATTTCAACCCATGTTGAAAATCGTAAAAAATTTTCTCACGAAAAATTATCACGGGATAATTCCATATTTTGACTGATATGATTTTTCAACACACTGTAAACAAAACAATTCGCCCTCAAATGACAAAACGTTCTGAGTGAAGTTATGCTAAAGAATGTCAAAGTTTCCAATGAAAGTTCCAATTTGCATCTGGGAACACTTATATTGTTAGGACCCGAAAAATAAATAGCAACCCTTGTATATCAAAAACATAAGCCCACATAACTCAAATCGGCCGAAAACTAATTGTTTGTCAGTCGAAATATGCCATACAAAATTTTATAGAATTCACAATTAAAATGAATGTACTGTGGGCCGCCGTGGTGTGATGGAAGTGAGTACGACTGGTAATAACATCTAACAAATTTTCAGCGGCGGGTTTTTACCTCTAAAATGCCGGCAATTTTACGAGGAGATTTATTTCTCTATAAAAAAAAGAAGTTCCCCCTGGCTTCTTAAAGGGAAGTTAAGGGTACGAGTATTATGTATGTTCTACGGTGTGTCGTTTGCTGCCTTTTAAAATTGTTTTGCAGCCGAATATTTTACATATTTCACGACAGATTATCTATCACCTTGCATAAGGCCTTTTTTCGTATCGAACGACTAGAAGAGGTTTTTTAAGTTTTTTAATAGATTTACCAGGTCTAACGACACTCTAATAGCGCCAATGATGTTGTTAACGTTGTAGGCAATTTGTATTAGACTTATACCACGGAAGTTGGTGCAATCCGGATTCGATAGCTGTGAATGTAGCGAAAGCCGTACATTACAATGCACAGAGAAAGCTAGCATTCGCGGAGTTGCGTTTACAACAGACAGCCAATGAGTTTCCCACCTATCTATACCAACTGCGACGAAATAACTTACACTCCTTCGCCCAATGATATTAGTACGCAGTTGAAAAATATTTCCCGAACATCGCTCCAACGAAAACCATTTTGCGAGGAAGAATGTAAAACAGCTACAGAAGCAAAGAGTGCTGCCCATAACGCAAGGCTGCAGGGTGTAGCAAAAAGAGCTGCGTGGGAGAGATATCGGTCGCTTTGAAGAGAGGAGATGCGTCTTTTCCCACAAAATAAATGGGAGTGCGTGAGTGTGAGAGTGAAGAGATTGAGATGTACAGGAGTAAAAATGATTCTATGAAAAAGGCAAACACTAGACTAAGGACCGAATTAATGGTTTGAACTCCTGTAGAGATAGAAATAAAAATCTGGAAACGGATGCGGCAGGTGTACTGAGTATATGAAGGAAACACTTTTCCAAGCCATTGACGCCCCATGAATTCATTAATAATGGGGATAAATGGTAATAACCCAGCCTTAAAGGGACACAACAGCAATCAAGCACAATCAAAATGTTAAGGATGCTGGTGCCGATGGTTTACTGGCAGAGCTGTTCGATGCTGGAGGGGATGGCCTCGTTAAGAGCATGCACCAGCTCATCCGTACAATTTGGTTAAATGAAAGCATGCCGGATGATTGAAATCTTAGTGTATTGTGTCCATTAGCTGACGAAAAATAGGAGCCTTAACCACACCCCTTTTTGCGTAAAACTCATATGGCAATATAAGAGCGTAGATTAAAACCGACATTTCATTTTGCCCACTCCATGAACTTCTCAGGAATTTTGTATTCTACAATAGGCGTATTTCATCGTTTCATGGTAACACCATGAAAACAATGACTAGGAAATTATTCTAGACTATGGCGTGGCCCAACCCTGAATTTTCAAGGCTATACTTTGTGAGATAATACTGATATGACGATAGTAGTTGTTATATACAGGTTGGCTGATGAAAGCCGCTACCAAAAAAATAATTAATAACTTTCCTTCTATTTAATGATTCTGTTACTTTTTTATATTTTAAAGATTGATTTTTAGATTTATCAAAAATGGATAACTGGAACACTGCAACAAGAATGTGCATTGTCCGCCGCTATCACGCACTGGAGTCCGTAGTTTCACATCAAAGAGAGTATAGGCGCACCTTTGGCGGCAATACTCAGAGCAGAAGGACCACAATGAGACTTGGAAACAATTCTGCCGAACATGGGACAGCCAACAGAAGACCTTACCATCGAAATCTTTCAGTTTGGACGGAGGAAACAATCGCTGCTGCCATACAAAACAATCCAAGAGTTTCGACAAAAAGTTTATCTCTTCAAAAGGGTACACTGAGCCGAAAATACAAAGATTTTGTTTAGCATGTGTCTGGTTATATTTTTCATGGTAAATATTTGATAACGAAGACAAAATAACGTTATATAAGGTCAAACATACATACAAAATAGTTGAGTTAACATTATATAAGGTTGGTTTTTTTAAGAGAGGGCAGAAAATTGTGTGACATAAACAAAAATGTAAAGATCAATCGGCTCTGTTGTATCGAAGTTTTTGATCTGCTTTGTGTTATACGAAGTTCAGAATTAAGATACACGAAGTTTCAACGACTGCGACTGTCTTATTCCCATACTCTTTTTCCTTTTTTACGCAATGATATTGCGCTATGAAGATTGCTTTTCGCACAGTTATAAGACTATACGCAATGGGTAATTCTCATTACTCATAATGGGACTCCCGTATAAGTCATTTTATTTGTAGACGAAGTAATCGCTGCCAAAGATTGCAAAAGAAAAACCTTGGCGGGTTTAGAACAGCTGTGCAGTCTTCCTAATTTTTTAGTTGATTCTGAAGAAGAAACAACAAAAAGGTATCAGACAAATACTTAATTAGTAGGTCAATTTAATCTAAAAATTGTAACAGTAACTATATTTCTGGTTCAAAGAGATAACCGATAATTAGTTAACTTAACAGTTAATAATATTAACAATTTCATTCTTAATTTGAACATGTGTTGTTTCAAAAAATTAACTATGAAGTTTTAATATTAAAAATTTTCGTGGTTAAAAACAAAGCATTGTTAAAACAACAGTAATTATTTTAATAATAACAATTTTAATGGTTAAAAAACTCAACAATACATTGTTAGAACAACAATTATTATTTTAAAATTAACAATTTTCATGGTTAAAAAATTCAACCATAGAATAGTTAAATTAACTATTATTATTGTTAAATACCAGTCAAAAACAAAATCAAATTAACCGTATAAAACGTAGACTCCAAATCATGGTTATTTGTGTTTAAGTTAACCTTATATTAGGTTATTTTTCGCCTCAGTGTATAAGAAGATAGTAATTGCAGTCAATTATGCACAAAGATTTAGACTTATTTTCATATGAAATTCAAATGGCCAACAAACTGAACGCAACAGACTCCCTAATTCGGTTGGAATTTTGCCAGAAGATGCTTCAGATGGTGGAAGAGGATGAAATCATGTTAAACTGTTTTCTTATGTCTGACAAGGTCCATTTCGATTTAAACGGCAACATAAACAACCAAAATTGCCGAATATGGAGTGCTTCCAAACCACAGATACTCCTTGAGACGAAATTGCATCCCTTCGTATCACAGTGTGGTGTGCAGTTACATCACACTGCATTGTCGGGACCTAGAGGAAAACGATCACACCGTTTCGGTTACTGGAGACCGTTACTTGAGCATGTTGAGAGATTTTTTCTATTCAGAATTAAGCCGAATGAGAATTTTGTTCAACTCTGTGTGGTTTCAGCAAGATGGTGCAACTCCTCACATAGCCCGGCCTGTTATGACTAAGTTGCGACGAAAATTTCCAAAAAAGCTGAAATCCAGGTATCCCAGGTCGTCTGACCTTACTGCACCTGACTCTTTCTTGTGGGGTTTTTGATAACAGGAAGTCTAGAAAGTAAAACCAACAAATTTGAATGTACTAAAGCAATCCATTTGAGAAACAATTGCGGCTATTCCTGACTCAACTCTCCAAGCAGTAATGAACAACTTTTTGGTAAGATGCCGCACATACATCAACGAGCAGGGGGGGGGACATTTAAATTCCCGTATTTTTAAAACTAATTAAGCTATATTTAATAAAATTTAATGAGCTTTAACATGTATAAAAGAAATATGAATTCCATATACTGAACAAATTTTATTCGAGTTTCTTAATGTAGCAATATTCATCAGCCACCCTATAAGATGTTGATATTAAAGAAAATATAACCTGATATAAAAGAAGCCGTTGCCACGACCCTAGATAACATTTTCATATTGGACTGTAATCCATGATAGAGGCACGACCGAACTTAACGACGTTTTTACTTGTTTTAATTGTTTTCGTGATTTCTCGGAAAATCGTTTAGAACGTTTACAGACAAACAAATATGGAACTTGACTGCTCTTATAATCGTGAAATTTAAGGCTGAGGTTTTGATAAAATTGCACAAAGTGGCATTTGTTTGTAGGAGACACTCTCGGGTCTGTCGTGGCAAATTCAGACGCTTTGAGTGACAAATGAATGAATTTCCGGCCGTTCCTACTCCAATTGCAAAGAGGCACATAATGGCACATGTAAGAGGCCCATAAAGAATCTAAAATTGTAAAATGTCAAAACAAAACTGAGATTGAAGAGGCTGGCTCTGTGGCTCTGGCTCGGTAAATGGGAAACAAGATCTAAACATCCATTCATTACAAATTTCCTTGAGACGATTTTCTTTGAAAAGCTAAAAAGAAAAACGCCGAACGCTGACGAAACATGAGACTGCCAGCAAACAAGCAACCAGAACAGCATACAGAACATAAATCCTCACACAGAGAAAATGCTCTTTCACACATATACTCGTACACACACACACATCCACAAGCGTGCAGACACTCATGCAAACGTACACGCACTCATTGCCTCTCACACCTGCATACTTGTGCTTGTTTCTTGTCCTGAACAAAAGGCGTTTCTCTTTGTAGTACGAGTATGTACCGTTAGACAACTTTGATGGTATGTTAGAGATGTGTGGAATGTCTGTACACATGTGTGTACGTGTATGTGTGATGTGTATGTGTAGGTGTGTTTGTTTTTTAGTCTTCTCATTCTTTAACGAAAATACTCGGCATCATAGTAGCCGTAACAGGCAGGCGGCTGTCCTTGAAAGCAACCCTGAGGAACTGTGTGTGGAAATTCCTTTGGGGAGATTTCATCTTTTAAGTGTAAAATAAAAAAAAATCATCGTCTTTTTGAGACCCACACACACACACAACAACGAAAAAAGCCTACGCATATAAGGCCTGAAATAAGAGCAAACGAAGCCAGGGTCTTCGTTACACTTGGCCCAGAAAAGGCAGAAGGAGACGAAGTGAAATTAAAGGAGACCAAAACAATAAGTGTTAATCTCGTGGGTATTTCGATTTCTTTGTTTAATTAAATTAGTGCCGGGTACACGCTTGTTTGATGAGATTTTTTTTATTTGGATAAATGCCTGTTCTAGCTGCAGGCAGTAGCGTGTCGTAAAATGTAAATGGCCAACGGCAACAGCTTTGTAGGAACTTCTAAGACAGGATAGGAACTCATTTCTAAGCAGAGTGAACAAGTGGACAAATTTTGTTCCTCCGGTCCTTAGTTTATATATCCTCCATTCGGATCAATATGAAAATGATTTCAAGAGGGTGTGGCACCGCTCACTTTTCCACAAGGGTGCGTTTCTATCCAAACCAACATCATATTTACCAACTTCTATATACCTCACGCTATTTAGTTTACGAGATATGGTCTTTCTAAGTTCAGGAAGGTATGGGCAGTACCACGCCTTTTTCTTAATTTCAACATGACATAGTCTATAATAATTTTCTTTTCATTTTATTCTTTTCAATTTTTATTATGATCGGTCTATAACTTTGGTCATAAAAGCGAAATTTTAAAAGAAGGTGTGGCACCGCCCCCTTTTCCACCAGGTTGTGCTTCGTTCCCTGGTAATCTGACTTGTTCTTAATATCATCGTCATATCTTAAACAGTTTTTGTGATATAGACTTTCAAAGTTCCGAGTTGTATTTGCTGTGCCACGCCCGTTTGTCTAAATGTAAACCCAACATAGTTTAAACTCATTTGCTAATCTTTCAAATTCTAATCTTTCATTCTGTAAAAATTTTATAACGATCGGTCCCATACTTGGGTCATGCGATTTTTTAAAAGAAGGCGTGGCAGAACCCACTTTTACACCAACTTGGGTCATAAATGCGATTTTTTAAAAAAAAGGCGTGGCATCGCCTTCTTTTCCACCAAATTGTGCTTCGTTGCATGCCAAAATAATTTGTTCCAAATAACATCGTCACATCTCTCAGTTCAGTTCAAGTAATATGTTATTTCAGGGTCATATGGGCGGTGCAACGCCCTCTTGTCCAATCACTTAGTAATGTAGCCCACCAACACAAAAAGGCGTGGCATCGCCTTCTTTTCCACCAAATTGTGCTTCGTTGCATGCCAAAATAATTTGTTCCAAATAACATCGTCACATCTCTCAGTTCAGTTCAAGTAATATGTTATTTCAGGGTCATGTGGGCATTGCCACGCCCCCTTGTACAATCACACAGTAATGTAGCCCACAAACATTTCACAGCCAAACGTAAGATAATAAGAAAATTGACGAAAAGAGTTGAAAGCGGTGACATGAAAACAAAAAACGCCCACAAATTTTAGAAATATAGTGATTTTTCCAGAGGTAAATTTGAACTCACCTATTCGGCCCATTTTCAATGCCAACCGTTTTAGAGCATCAACTCATCTTATTTAAATATTTTTAATTAAATATTTTAAATAAATTTTAAAGTAAAGTTGGCCTTCCGAATACGTACGGCCAGTATTTCGAGGTGTTGCAAACGGAATTCTACAAAAAGTGGAAAGTGTTTGGTTCCTTTCGGCATATGCGTCCGACCCAAATCTAAGACAAAACATAAAACTAAATCCATATTTGGATTCCTAGCAAAATTTGTTTAAATTTAAACACCAGCAAATACTCAAAAAGCATATTTTTCATAAGTAACCATTACTTCTTCTTTCCCTCTGGATCGATTTTGCAGCAAAAACTCAGTAAGTACAACTCATTACCACTTGCATTACCGAGTAATAATCTAGCATTACCATTTGCATTACCGGGTAATGACATATCACTACCCTTTGCATTATTTTAAAACAAACAAGTCGAAATGTCGTTAATTTCAGCAAGGCCAAACTTTATATGCCCTCCCAACGTCACTACGCAACTAAAGCGCCAAAAAACAAGTAAAAAATTCCGTAGAGTTCGGCCAGGCCGAACCCTATATACCATCCACTGTACCTATGAAATTGGTCAGTTTTTCGACCTATGTGTCAATCCCTTTTCGCAGCCAAAATAACTCTATATTTGCGTGCTTCATTTTAGTACCCATATGTCCTCATGGACTACGAGGGCATATCAATAATTCCGTGACTTTTCGAATAAAACGCAGTTGCAAACGTAATTCTGCAAAAAGTGGAAAGTGTTTTGGTCCCTTTTGGCTTATGCTCGCAGCCAAACCATAAAACAAAATCCATACTTAGATTCCTAGCAAAATTTGTCTTCAATTTAAACACCAGCAAATACTCAAAAAGCATGTTTTTTACGAGTTACCATTACTTCTTTTTTCCGCCTGGGTCGATTTTGCCATTTGCATTAACGAGTAATAATCTATCATTACCATTTGCATTACCGGGTAATGACTTCTTACTACCCTTTGCATTATTTTAAAACAAACAAGTCGAAATGTCGTTAATTTGAGCCAGGCCAAACTTTATATACCGTCCCAACGTCACTACCCCACAAAAGCACCAAAAAACAAGTAGAAATGTCGTTGAGTTCGGCCAGGCCGAAGCCTATGTACCCTCCACCGTACCTACGATAATAAAGCGCAAAATTGGTCAGCTTTTGAGGCTCTTTCGGCCCATGTATCCGGCCCTTTCATCAGCAAAAATTACTCTATATTTGGATGCTTTAATTTAAGTACCCATATCGCACCTGTTCATCAAAAGTAACACAACTCGAAAAATTCTATTTTCCACTTTTTTGAAGGAAACAGTGTATGATTACCATATCTAACCACGGTAAAATTTTTGGTATTCTATTTGTAATATTTCATGAGAGAAATGCCGTTATGTCTTTCTTTGCGTACTCATATTGTTTGTTTTGATTCAATTAAAGAGTTGTAATTTTAGTTGCGTTGAAGTGTTCAAGGGTTACGGTACTCAAATTAATCAGCGAAAGTGTATTAATTCGAGTTGTGATTGTTTTCATGTTAAAAATCTGTTGATCAATAGCTGTTGATTTTGGTTTGTGATACTTTAGTTGTTACAGGTAAGTTTATTCAAATGTATTATTTCGTTTTAAGATAGTTTTGGCGAAATAATTGAATATTTGAAAAATATGTGAACAAATAGCTTCATTTCATCGTTTCAAAAGAGAGGAAAACTAAATTTAACTATTTTTAAATAACCGTTACATTGACACATAGGTTATTAAAAACCTGTTTCATAATTTGGCGATATGACGTGTCCAAATCTAGAGCACTACCGAACAACACTACGCATATTGGGTTTAGTAACAGAAAACAGCACTACGGATTTGAATGATGACAGCGATGAAAGTACTGCAGACCCATTCGCTGACAATTCAGAAGATGATTTTTGTCCATCTGATATCACTGAAATCAATTCTTCGGATTTGGATGAAAATCCACAAAGTACTGTTAGTTCAAAGAGGGAGCATTACAACTACAAATCACGAAATGAAAATCAAAAACGGCAGAAACTGCTTAAAAATTCTGGACTCCCATATCAATCGTAATCTAAATCAAAAATATGAATCAAAAATTTCTACAGCCACCATGTGGAGAAAAGTGTCGTCTTCAGTGCAGTAAACAAATAATGGAATCTTCTAGGAAAGAAATTTTTCATAAATACTGGTCGACTGCTGATTTACAAAGACAACGAGAATTTATTGCCAGTCACATAACAATCAATAAAGCCGAAGTATAGATATTTATGCGGCCAAGATTTCCGAAGATTGAACAGCGCCTTTTATTTAGAAGTAGATTCCAAAAAAATTAGGGTATGCAAAACTTTTCTCAAAGCTACTCTTGATATAAATGACACTGTAATAAGAACAACTATTAAAAAATGGGTGATGACGGGTTTTTGGACATCGATCACCGTGGCAGGCACAATAAGCATGTTGCTGTAAATCCAGAAGTTAAGAACAGTATGCGGTCATTTATAAATAATATACCAAGGGTGGAGTCTCATTATTTAAGAGCCCAGACAACCCGTGAATATATTGAAAGTGGAAGAAGTATATCAGATTTATACAGAGATTACAAAGAAGGGCGTGAAACAACGAACGAATCCGTCGGAAGCAAAATGATGTTCTATAGAATATTTAAGGAAGAATTCAATATTTCTTTTTTTAAGCCAAAGAAAGATCAATGTGACCTTTGCGAATGTTTCTTAAATTCAAATGCCGACGATAAAGCTCGTTTACAAGAGGAATATGACTTACATCAGGAAGAGAAAAAATTTTGTAGGAAAGAAAAAGATATTGATAAAATAACAGGCAACGTTGCTGTTTATGACCTACAAGCAGTGCTTCCGCTGCCAAAAGGATTTTCATCCAGTTTTTACTACAAAAGTAAAATAAACTGTTATAACTTTACAATAAGCGACCTAAAAGCAAGTAATGTTAATTGTTATTTTTGGACTGAAGTGGAAGGAAAGCGAGGTGCAAATGAAATTGGAAGTTGTGTTCTTTTATACATTCAAAATCTCATCCAAGATGCAGGAAACACCGACGACTTAGACTTAATTTTTTATTCCGATAACTGTTGTGGGCAACAAAAAAATAAGTACATACTATCAATGTATTATTATGCCGTTCAAAAGTTTAATATACGCAGTATTACGCATAAATATTTGATTCATGGACACTCGCAAAACGAAGGAGATAATGTTCACAGCATTATCGAAAAGCAAGTTAAAAGACATCTGAGTAGTAAACCAATTTATATCCCCGAGGAATACACAACCTTAATAGCAACCGCTAAAAAGACTGGTTTACCGTATACAGTTACTGAATTATCGCATGAAATGTTCTATGATCTGAAATGCCTCCAAGAAGAATGGGGACAAAATTTTAACGTAAATTCCAATGGCGAAAAGGTTAAATGGCACGACGTTAAAATTTTGCGAGTACACAAGGAGAACATCGATTCATTCTTTTATAAAACTTCATACAAAGATGACAACTTTAGTAAAGTATGTGTAAAAAAGAAAAATCAAAAGTCTGTCACCGATTGGAATAACCTAAAGTAAGTTTCTTTAAATATTAATTAATCGGATATGCTCTGGTTTATTTAGAAAAGTTTAATTTTAAAATTCTTCATATGGAAGTCCAAACCAAGCCCAATTATCTCAATTCAGAGTTAACCTTTCAATAATATTAGTATACGTTTGTATGTATATTTATATAAATTTTTATAACTTTAATTAAAAATTTTTAATTCCTATTATTAAAATTATTTCAGGCTATGCTCTGCTTATTTGGACAAATTGCCTTTGTTGGAAATTAAGAAGAAGGACCTAAATGAATTGGTAAAAAAGAACATAATTCCAAAAAAATTTTATGAATTATACTACAAAAACCTAATATAGATTGTTGAAATATTAAATACTCAATACTAGTTAGGCCTAATTTTTGTAACGCAAGTGCTGAACATCGTGCATTTTGTTTAATTTATCTAAATCCTAGAAAGTGATCGCTTTGTTTTGTATTTTGTATTCATTTTTTAATTTCATATATAAATTTCAGTTAAAGAAGCATAACTTGAAATAATATTGACATGTAGATCAAAAAATTTCATGAAAACTGTATTAAATCAAAAATCCGTAATAATTTCGGAAAATGGAAGAAGAGAAATACATTTTGTAATTTTATTGAAATATTATTGAGTTTCCTTTACAACGGTATATTTGTTTATAACAATAATTCCATTATATTGGCGGAATTAGTTTTTTGCCTCTACTGAAAACTTGTAAATTTTGAGTTGTGTTACTTTTGATGAACAGGTGCGATATGTCCCTATGGACTACGAGGGCATATCAATTCGTGGCTTTTCGAATAAAACAGTTTTTTTCACAAAATAAAATTTATTTTTCAACATAATCTCCTTTTAGCTCAATACACTTAGTCCAACGGTTCTCTAATTTTTGTATCCCTTCCAAAAAATAGGATTTTTCGAGGTCTATAAAACAGGCATTTGTTTCATCAATAATTTCATCGTTGGAGAGTGGCTTTGGAAAATTGTAAACCAATACGGTCCAATTAAGACTGGGCGCTTGTAACGTACCATACGAATTTGGGTACAATGGGATTTAAATTATCAATTCTACAGCGGCAGAACCTCAAATCGGCAGGGCTTTTTGTGTGGAAGCTTTATACAGACATGAATCGACACAGTGTAGTGGCGTTAAAACTGGTATTAACACGATTACGAGGGCTGCTATGTATATTTCTGGCCTAATAATGAAAATACGAATATATTTTTCATCAAAAATAGTTTTATTGTTTTTCAAAATATTCTCCAGCATGATTTATACACTTTTGCATGCGCTCAATCCAATTTTCGAAGCACTTTTTGCACTCTGATTGAACGATTCAACAGCATCTTCTGGCGACGAAAATCGTTGACCACGCATTTTTTCTTGATGTGCGGGAATAAAAATAAGTCATTGGGTGCCAAGTCCGAGCTGTACGGCGAATGACCCATCAATTCGACGTTTTGGCCGGTCAAAAAGGCGCTGGTTGGAGCCGATGTGTGAGAGCTCATATTGTCATAGTGTACAGTGATTCTTCTTCTCTTGTTCGTTTTTCGAATTTCTCCAAAGACTTCAGGCAAACAAATTGTGGTGTACCACTCAGAATTGACCGTCTTACGTTGCTCAAGCGGAACAGTCGCCACATGGCAACTTTTGCCGAAGAAACAGGCGAGCATTTGCTTCGAAGTGCTTTTTCCACGAACAACTTTCGTTGGATTTGGCTCGTCTTCGAAGACCCACACGGTCGATTGCTGTTTTGTTTCGGGCTCATACGCATACAACCATGATTCGTCACCTGTGACGATCTTATAAACGTCTTTAAAAGCACCGCGATCGTATTTTTTCAAAATTTCTTTGCACCGAGCGACACGAGCCTTTTTTTGAGCGATTGTCAAATTGTGGGAGATCCAATATCGAATGTATGCAGGTGGAAGAAATGCTCAAGGATGCCTCTATCTCACGGTATGTCACATGACGATCTTGCATTATCAGTTCACGCACGGCATCAGTGTTCTCTGGCACAACTGCCGTTTTTGGCCGACCTTCACGATCTTCGACTTTGAGCGAGCGTCGGCCACGATTGCATTCATTAAACCAGTTTTTCAGGATGGTGCTTCATCGCCAAACAAAGATTTAAGTTCATCGATGCACACTTGTCCTGATAATCCACGTCGAAAGTTGTGAAGAATGATCGACCGAAAATTCCATTTTCCATTTCAAAGTACGTCTGAATACGTTCATGCTATATAAATAGCAACCCTCGTATGTGACTTTTAGGGCTGTAGATTAAAAAATCGGGAATAACCTATATATTATATCAACATATGTGACAGCGCATAGAGAAAGGGAACTAAGGGGAAAAAATCAATTTTCATTTTTTTTTTCTTTTTTTGATGTGGACAACATCTGAGCATCGAATAAGACCGATCCCATGCCCCAAAAGTGTTCCCTCCCAGAGATAATCGCGTTTTATAAAAGTGAAGTCGACGATTCTAAGCGCAAATAGAAAGGGACCTAATCTCTTAATTGGCTCTCCTGAACAAAACTGGTTTTTAACCTTAGGTCCCTTTCTATTTTGCGCGTCACATATGGACCTATGTGAACGAATTTCAATAGTGTTCGGCACAAACTTAAAGAATGTACCAAGTATCATAGAAATCGATTCATAATTGCGACCTGTACTTTGATTACAACGGTAGATGGACGGACGGATGGACATCTCTCAATGGAATCTGATAGAGAATGAGTCGCCCTGTACCACAGTAAGGTATAGGGTATTACAACGGGCCAATTTTTTCGACCGTGAGTGTTTGTCGCTGTCATGCGTCGCACCTGCTGTTTGCACAATCGGCGAACAGCAGGTGCGTCGGGTACATCACTGAGGGCAACACATTTTTAAATAAGCGCTCTGTAATACTGTATAGCCTTTGAAAATAATTTTCAGTGTTTCTAAACGTAATTGATGCGTAAAGCGACAAATTTTTGCCACTGTCATAATTACATATGAATCATTCAACTGATTCAGGGACAACTTTATTTTGGTCCAAAAAAATTAAAATTCGTTGTTTTTTACACGGACGGATTTAATTTCGTACGATTTTTGTAATTTTTTTCTTGCATTAAGTCTCTACATTCTTCGCATTTTACTCTCTTCTCGGAAATTTAAGAAGTATCTGAAGAAACTGGACAAATTTTGTAAAATGTAACAATAACTTATTAAATGGCCTTTGCTCCTTCCCATTTGAACACTCTAGAAAAACTGATAAATTTCTGATTATAATTTTAGTTGGTTTACCCAACGGCTTTCTTTGCAGACACTTGTAATCGTTCTGTTAAGGCCATTGTATCGTACTCCAAACAATAAAAATGAATTCCCTAACAAATTGAACTTGGTCAAGAAGAGCTCTCAACGTTTTTTCATTTTTACTATACAAATCCCATTAATAAATCGCTGTCTAGACTTAAAGTTCGCTATGGTACAATTGCTAAGCAACGCGTCACTTGATGACATACCAACAAAATACAGGTCATGCAGCAACGAATTACCCTTCTATCGCTCATCTAGTGGATAGCACATGTACGAGTAATTCGCCCAAAGGACCCATGCAAAGGTTGAACAGTGAAAATCTTCACAATTCCAATTTATATTTTGCTCGCCAAATTATTTGCCTCAATTGAACCTTGTGAGACGGACAACACTGGTGACAGGTAGAGATTAATTTCCACCCAGAGAAAAGGCTGCTGCTGCTGCCAGCATCACCATGGTGCCACCCACACCAGTAACTAAGGATTTACCTACCCCCACTGATGAATATTCAAACCCACACCAGAAAACATTTTTTGTACACACGTCTTGGAAATTAAAAAAGTTTCTCTACTCCTTGTCTTCAAAGTTGAATTGTCCTCGTAAGTGAAAAAACGGCAAAAACAAATAATGCAAGAAGTACAAAACGCATACACTTAAACACACACATACACATACACTTATACTATACACACTCATACACATACTAACAGAGAATATCTCGTTGAGAATTATTGTAAGCCTTTTTTAGAGCCACGTCAAGTAACCACCATAAAGTATGAAAAGGATGCACAACAAACTGGGGGGAAGAGGAAATTAGAAAATTTCCTACATTAGGAGGAAGGACTCGAAATTGTCAATGCAGTTAAAGAAGACAACACGGCGACACAATCTTCCTACTCCCCTCATGCAATGCCACTCAACAATATCTATGGACCTCTCTTTGCCTCAAATCATACACAGTGGTGCCAGACTTACGATTATGTATAGCCCGCACCACTTTACGGACAGGGTATTATAAGTTAGTTTCATGGAGCTAGACCCACCTTTAAGTGTACCGATCGACGTATAATCCATCCCCAGCTGATTCGATAAAACGTTGTATGTCCGTCTGTCCGCCCATCCATCAAAAGCTTGTAATTAAATAAAACCGGTCGCAATTGTTGCGATTTTCAAGAAATTTGGCAAAAGTATGTTTTTCCTGAAGAAAATCGATTCAGGTTTATATATAGCTCCGACATATATGCTCATCCAATTTTTATGTTGTTAGCTCTAGAAGCCGCATATTACATCCAATCTTAATGAAATTTAGCACGAGTAAGTTTTTTAGGCCAAGGAAAGAAGTTATTGAAATTAATAAAAATATGCTTTGGCTGCAGAAGCCACACATACGAGTAACATCAAATCTTGATGAAATTTGGCACGATTTAGTTTTTTTTTGGCCAAGGAGGGACGTTATTAAAATAAAAGAAAAATCGGTTCAGATTTAGATATTGCTCCCACACATATATGTTCATCCGATCTTATGTCTTAAGCTCTAGAAGCCACATTCAATCATGATGAAATTTAGCACGAGCAAGTGTTTTGGGCCAAGTAAAGATGTTATTAAAATTGAAGAAAATCTGTTCAGATTTAAATGTAACTTACAACCGATTTTATGTATGCTCTAGAAGCCACATACTACAAGCAAACTTGATGACATTCAGCACGAGAAAGTTTTTTGGATCAAGGACGGAAGTTATTGAAATGGAAGAAAATCGGTTCAGATTTAGATATAGCTCCTACACATATATGTTATCCCATATTAAGTATGTAGCTCTAGAAACAACACCGAACACCCAATCTTGATGAAATTTGGCAGAAGTTAGATAATTGTGCCAAACAAGGACGCTGTTAAAATTAAGGAAAATCGGTTCAGATTTAGATAAAATCCCTACATATAAGTTCAACCGATTTTACAAAAAAACAATGAAATTTTTTCACAAATTCAAATATGACATAAGTTTTAAAATATGGGTAATTTGGAACCCGTCCATGAAGGTCCAAAAATCTATTTTCAGCTGGCTTTTCTGAACATCCAGAATTGCAGGTTATAATATAGTCGGCCAAGCCCGATTTTAGCTTTTCATACCCTCCACCGAAGGGTCGAAATATTGATCGGTGGCTTTTTAAAGTATCTATATTCCTGATCGTCGTAAAATGCTAAGATGTAGCCATGTCCGTCCGTGTGTCTGTTGAAAGCACAGTAGCGGTCACATGAATAAACCTACGATCCTGACATTTTGCATGATGATGACTTATGGTCATAAGCTGTTTGGGGTTGTAAATGGGCGAAATCGGTCCAGGGGAAATTACTTTAGTTTAAAATACACTTTTTTGAGTATTTGCTTAGCAAACAATAATATTGTGTTGAAGGACAATGGTTAAGAAAGAGGTACTGTTAGTTAAGACTCACTAAATACCTCAAAAGAGGGCATAGTGGCTGGACTTGTTGGCTCATGTGGGCCTTAAAACGTACCACATGGTCAAAATTTCAATTTCAATTCAATTTGTAAATTCATCTTTATTCATAGTATATTTTTTATTATTTATATGTACAGATTATGAGATTTTATCATAGGATATTGCAGCAAATAAAATTTATAATATTAGATCTTAAAACGGGCTCGTGTCGATTGGTGCAAAGAAATTTTAAGAAAATAAATCGTGGTGCTTCAAAAGACGTTTATAAGATCGTCACAGGTGACGAATCATGCATCTATGCATATGAGCCCGAAACAAAACAGCAATCGACCGTGTGGATCTTCGAAAACGAGCCAAATCTAACGAAAGTTGTTCGTGGAAGAAGCACTTCGAAGCAAATGGTCGCCTGTTTCGTCGGCAAAACTGGTCATGTGGCGACTGTTCCGCTTGAGCAACGAAGGACAGTCAATTCTGAGTGGTACACCACAATTTGTTTCCCTGAAGTCTTCGGAGAAATTCGAAAAACGAACAAGAGAAGACGAATCATTCAGGGCTGTCATAGAAACCAATGGTGTCACTATTTGTATTGAAAAAAAAAGAAAAAATGCTCTGGTGTCATGAAAACCAATGCTATCGGTTTTATCAGGAACAACTGATTCGAACATTGGTTTTATTTACATTCGAAATGGACAAAACCAGCTTGGTTTCATGAAACCAACATAGGTTTGCAAAAACGACAATTAGCAAAACCGACATGGTTTCTATGACTACCCAGATTATGCACCATGACAATACGAGCTCTCACACATCGGCTCAAATCAGCGCTTTTTTGACTGGCCAAAACGTCGAATTGATGGGTCATCTGACTTGGCACCCAAATAACTTGTTTTTTTTCGCACATCAAGAATAAAATGCGTGGTCAACGATTTTCGTCGCCAGAAGATGCTGTTGAAGCGTTTAAAAACCTTGTTTTGGAGGTGTCTCAATTAAAGTGGAAAAAGTGCTTCGACAATTGGTTTGAGCGCATGCAAAAGTGTATAAATCATGAATACTTTGAAAAACAATAAAACCATTTTTGATGATAAATATTCGCATTTTCATTATTAGGCCAGAAATATATATAGCAGCCTCGTATAAGATCCATCTTCTTTCATTTATTCAAAAAATTATAAACAAACAAAGTAGCATACCTTCCCGACGGACGCCCTGTAGAAGCGCAATTTTCCCAAGTGGAATGAAAAAATTGAAAATGGAAGTGGCTTATGCTCGTGGACAGCAACGAAAGGGACGTAATCAGTAGTCACTCATTAGGACCGAACTTGCTCAAATTCCGGAAAAATGAGTGAATTCTTCATAAAAGCGAAGTAGTGTAGGGTATTAAATAACCGGCTCTTCCCAACATTAGCCTTAAATACTTGTTCATTAAAATATTCTTCTTGAAATCTTTATAGAAAGAATTTTTTCACAGAAACAAACCTTCATTATTTTGGTGTTTCCAAAAGAATTCAAATTTTATTTTTTTTATTTATTTAATTCTTAAAAATTCACACATATGTACTGGTATACCTTCCCTGCGGACACTCTGTATAATTTATTCAGGTAAAATCTTCCATTATATTTTTTAATTTTGTCCTCGACATGACCGTCCCTAGGTTTAAGAGTACTTTTAAAAATGAAAATTTAATTTATTTGGTTAAACAAGTGCGGCGTGCGGGCGTTTAGGTCCAAAAACTCTTTTCGGATTCTTAGTATTTTCTACCAATATTTCAGTTACAATTACTAAACGTAACAAAGCGCCAACTGACATTTGGTTGTACTGATGACATACTTGAGGTGCATGCAAACTCTATCATTCGGTTGTGGCAACGAATCTGTAATATGTGTGCAGATGTCTCTCCTAAAAATCTTTCGGTCCAGTCCAATCCAACATTTTCAGAAAATAACCTTAAAGTGGAAATATTTTTAAAAAAAAACTCAAAGTCCTAGTACCTCTTTCAAGTGCAAACAGTCCTCCTCAAAGACATGTTGGCAACACTGGCGCCATGTCAATTAACACGTGAAAGGCACAAAAGCAAGAGGAAAGTTAAAAACTTCTAATGGGAAAAATGGTACTCGTAGACAAAAAGAGAGGACAAGACAATCACGCCGCCATAGATTTGAGTTTGGATTTCGAAACAACGACAACAGCAACAACAAAGAAATGGAACAGAATAGAATGGAATAGCATAGAATAAAATGGTATAGAAAGAAAAAGAAATCAGTGCTAAACAAAAAACCTACAAAAGTATTGCAAAAATAGCTGCTGCTGTTGCATTAGCTTCTGTTTTTAATAAAGCAAAAAAAAAATAAATAACGCCAACAACACCAGGAACAATGACGAGAACACATCAATTCGAATTCAACTGGCACTTGAGCTTAAATTGCTACTCATGCCAGCCTGGCATGTCTGCCTGTTCAGCCGCCCGCTGTGGCGGCTGCTGCTGATGGGTTGGTTGCCTCCAACGACCGTTGTTGATGGTTAATGTAGTGTTAGTTCATCGCACAGTGATTCGTTTACTACGTGGACTAATAGCAAAGGAATTTATAAGTGAAACAAACTATATGGGAAACCTAAAAGAAACCAAGTGAATGAAAAACGACATTCAGTTCCTACATAGTCCCCAGCTGTGGATTCGCTTTTGAATTAGGGGAAATAATAAGCATTATATTTGAGTCCCCCTATGCCTAGTAACAGCCTTTTCTACCCCACAGATCCATAAGAGCGTCCCCAAGTCTCGGTTAAAACTCAAAATTAAATCTATACTTTTTGTGGATTCGGTAAGGGTATATGAGTCATTCCATGCCAAACGGTACGATTTTGGGCAAAAATTTAACGCAATGATTCCGATTTTTATGAAAATTTGCAGATTTGGTCCTCTAGCAATTCTATTTAATCCGCGATTAGAAAAAAAAAATATATTTTTTTTTTTCAAAAGTTATGACCAATTGAACTTTGGTAAAATGGAGATTTTATCAAGGAGGTGTGTTCATTCAGTCGCATGTAACTCCGGAAATACTTGACCGATTTTACTCTGCTATACCTTATTTTGAAGGTAATTTTAAGCACTTCTAAAATAACGAAACGGTATGGCATAACGCCATAGAATTTTTTAAGTTTGTATCATTTTAATCCTTTTATTTCGATTTTGAAAATGATTACATCTTTTTTTATTTTTGAAATTTTGCAGGCGTATTCTTACAGGTCTGTTTTACCGACTGTGTAAGTTTTAAAGTGGTGAAATAATGCGTTCTATTTTTAAAAAATTTTTTTTACCTTATACCTTTTTCACTTCCATGAATATAGAAAATATAATATAGAAAAAAAAATACTTTTTAATAGTTTATTGACACAAGATATAACAACAACAAAAAAAACAAAGAAAAAAAGAAATAAAAAAATGAGTAATGAAATAAATGTTATGCCTTGTATACCATCTTCATACAGTACTGCTCAGAAGATGATGTTGTCTGGACTTTCATTATTTTATCGGGTTGTGGAATGAATGCATGGTAGCCAAGAGTTCCAGAAATTGTTTTCGCTTTTTCAAAACGCTCCTTCAGGTGTTTCGCCCTATCTTGATATTGATAGTTATTGAAGAATTCTGTATGAATATTCTTCACGTTTTTATTCACCCAATCATAAAATTTGACGGCACTATTAATGGGATTTATGAGGCTGGACAAGCTTGCACGTGCTGCTAGTCTTTTGACTGTTCCTCCCAGACCATCGCAGGGCCATTTGCCATGAGACGTTGCAAAAACATGCCATTCCGCTGGTATTCCAAAATCTTCTACGTGGAACGTCAGATTTAAAAAGTTTTTCTTGTTTTTGTATTGTGCGCTTGCGCCATCAGAAAAGTAAAATATTTTACTTACAGGTCCTAAGGTTTTCTTTAAAAAATTTACAAGCCCCTCCTGGAATACGTGCACGGCTATTGTATCATGTTTTTATTTCTTTTTTTCTTTGTTTTTTTGTTGTTGTTATATCTTGTGTCAATAAACTATTAAAAAATATTTTTTTTCTATATTATATTTTCTATATTCATGGAAGTGAAAAAGGTATAAGGTAAAAAATTTTTTTTAAAAATAGAACGCATTATTTCACCACTTTAAAACTTACACAGTCGGTAAAACAGACCTGTAAGAATACGCCTGCAAAATTTCAAAAATAAAAAAAGATGTAATCATTTTCAAAATCGAAATAAAAGGATTAAAATGATACAAACTTAAAAAATTCTATGGCGTTATGCCATACCGTTTCGTTATTTTAGAAGTGCTTAAAATTACCTTCAAAACAAGGTATAGCAGAGTAAAATCGATCAAGTATTTCCGGAGTTACATGCGACTGAATGAACACACCTCTTTGATAAAATCTTCATTTCACCAAAGTTCAATTGGTCATAACATTTAAAAAAAAATTTTAAATTTTTTTTCTTGAAACACGTATATAATATTTTTAAGAGAAGAATGCATACACAAACTAGTTAAGCAATCCAAGCTTGTGATGTAAAAAATGCGTACCGTTTGGCATGGAATGACTCATATGTAGCTGGTATTATCTGACTGAAAGTTGCTTTGTTGTTTTGTCCATTCGTGTGTGTGGAAGCGAAGCACTGTGCGTCGCACTTCAAGTGAGTATGTCACCACTTGATGTTGTCACTGACAAATGTTATCGATTTTTAACTTTTTAAGAATAATTTTCCTTTGTTGTTGCTGCTGCTGACGCTGTTGTTGTTGTCGCTAGCAGAGATTTTTCATCCTTATTTAGTTTGATGGAAAGTTAATGGCTTTGTTGCCTTTGTAGTTTGGTTGCCCCAAGTCAGTTAAGTAGCTTTTGGCCCAAACTCAAGTGCCAGCGAGCGAGGGTAGGTGGGCCAAATGATCCGGTTAAGGGGTAGTATGATGATGAACAATAAGAATAAATCAAAACAAGGCGTACGCTCTCGCCAAATTACTATCCATTGAAAATACGCCAATAATTCAATAAGGTGTGTATGCTACGAAGGTTCTTATATATACTTAGTAGGGACATAAATACTGTTACACACGTTTTATGCTGTAAAATAAAGAGTACTGAATGTTTTTGGACCAAATATTTTTTAATATATTTATTGATGTATTTTGTATCCAAAAGGAATCTACTTATTCGAAATGTCCGCCTTTTGCCTTTACACACGCCTTAAGTCGCACTGGCCAATCGTCAATAGCTGCACGAACTTATTGGAAAATTGACCACAGATCGAACCAAAGCCGCCTTAAGAGATCCAATATTGGGGTATCTTTTGTCACAAACCTTCTTGTCCTCTAAAACCGTCCACAATTTGTAATCCAATGGGTTCAAATCTGGACTGTCTGAGGGCCATTCTTCTGAGGAAATGAACACTGGCAAATTGTTTCGAAGCCACCCCTGGAATGTTTTAGCCTTATGGGCCGGCGCAGAATCCTGCTGGAAAGTCCATGGCTGGTTTTGGAACAGGGAATTGTTAAGAGGCTTTACAACAGCTTCCAAAACGGTTTCTTGGTAAACTTTAGCCGATGTTTTGACTCCTTGTTCGCAGAAATGCAGGTCAGTGACCCCATCGTAAGAGACACCCCACCAAACCATGACTAAAGCTGGGTGATGACCCTTTTCCACCCTTGGGATCAGCTCAGATGCTTCCTTAGATGACGCGCATATACTCTATCATTTTGCTTGTTGAATTTTTCCTGAACGGTAAAAAAAATTTTTTCATCGGCTTCACCAAATGACTTGCATTTTCAGTCCTATTTTTTTTTAAGCTGCAGTCAATAAATTTCCGGTACGTCGTTTGAAAGCCCCAAGTCCCAAGTCTTTTTTGCGTGATATTCATCTCACGGGCCATGATTTTCTGTTTTCGGAGCGGATTTCTTTGAATTCTTGATTTAACGACTTTGATGACATGCGATGTTCGAACAGGGCGTGGGCGGCCCGACCGTTGGAGGTCTTTTACATCTTCAGTCTCCTCAAACATCGGTAGACGAACATGCGGCTAATCCCTAGTGGACAGAGCCTTTTGAAAATATCGTTTTTTTTCATTTTACACTTGAAAAGCGGAAATACCCATATTTAAATATAGGTATTTTTTCAGAACAAAAAAATAAAAATAAAAATCAAATCAAGTGTGGAATCTTTATTGGTAATTTGAAAGGACATTTTATGACATTTATTTTTTGAATATAATTTCCTTTAAATGTTGGCCGCAACTACGCCTCAGGGTTTCCATTCTGAGGGTGCAATTTTGGATGACTCGTTCGAGCATTTCGACCGGTATGGCTTTAATGACACGCAATGATGGCTTCCAAAACCTGAATTAGCTGGTTTGTCAGCATAGACTTTGGACTTTACGTAACCCAAAAGAAAAATGTCTAAAGGTGTCATATCACTCGATCTAGGAGGCCAACTCACCGGTCCAAAACGTGAAATTAGCTGCTTTTCGAAATGACCTCTCAATAGATCCATTGTATAAGCAGCAGTATGGCAAGTGGCACCGTCCTGTTGAAACCAAGTGTCACAAGATTACGGCCTTCAATTTCAGGTAGCATAAAGATCGATATCATGGCGCGATAGAGAGCACCATTCACCGTTACGTTCCGGCCATCATCATTTTTGAAAAAATATGCACCGATGATTCCACCTGCTTATAAACCGCACCAAACCGTGGTTTTCTCTGGGTATAATGGCACCTCTTCTTGTTACTCTTTAGCCCAAATGCGGCAATTTTGTTTATTGACGTTGCCGTTGAGCCAAAAATCGGCCTTAACATTGAACAAAATTTTGGTCGAAAACAGCGGATCTGCCCGTTTCTCACCGAGCGCTCATTTCGATAATACAGTTGCCATCATTTGAAGGAAATTATTTTCAAAAAAAATGCCATAAAATGCCATTTCAAAATATTAATAAAGAGTCCACACTTGATTTGAATTTTTATATTTTTTTTTGTTCTCTAGATGACCCATTATATAATTAATAACAGTTAAAAATTTGCTATGAACAGCCATTTGTGACACACATATAAATTGTAGTAACTATTTTTGGATAACTCTTTTGAAAAACACGTGAAGAAAAAAATGTCTGACTTCCTTAACGTATTTTAAATTCCTTTATATAAATTGCCTTTGTTGCTTTTCCTTGCGTGCGTTTAGTAAGTCACCCTATCCTATAATCCGAATAATGGGTCTGCAATCAATTATTCGAATTGACGAGGCCTTACTGTACTCGTATATTTCAATATTCGCATTCGCAAAAATGATATTTCCTTATTCGCTTTCCAAAAACCAAAACAATTTTCTATATTCGCTTTCGCTAAACCGATGTTCGTTACATCCCTATTATATACCATACAAGGAAAATGAAAAAAAAAAAAAAAATCAGGCGTCAGAAAAACGTGTGACTCATAGAGAGTCAATCAATATGAGAATGTTAAATGAAATTTTCACCAGCAATCAAGGACAGCGCTTTACAAAGGATTCTTTCCAATTTATAGAAAAAAATATAGAATTATTATTTGGCCTTTAGAAAATAACACGAAATTTTAAATTAAAAGGTTGTCTAACAAGTCATCAAATGGCTTTTGAGGCCGCTTTCGTGGTTTCTTTGACATGCCATACCAACCTCATACTTAAGGCTGTTGAAAGGAAAAGAAAAACTCACACTATTCCTACATACAAGAAAATCACACGACTTTTATATCGTTTTTGTTGTTCTTGTTTCCTTTCTTCACTGTTACTGTTATGATGGCTAAAAGGACTGAAAAGCAGTGGAGACGTGGAGGTGGCAAATCGGCTTTGTCGCCTGTCATCTACTATTCCTCAACGATTACATTGTGTTCTCTCTTGTAAGGACATGCCTGAGCGTGCCAGTGTGTGTGTGTGTGTGTGTGCCCGTTTGTGTGTTTGCCTGTGTAAATGAGATTAATTTGAAAATCCATTAGTGTTGGATACACTGGGGAAATATTCGATGTTGATTTTGGCCAAATAATCTCTTAATCGCAAAGGCGTATTGTGTTACCTCTTTACTTGATTTCAATTCTAGGTTTCCGTTTCCTTGTTTTCTTTCTAGTGCTTTTTTCTAGTTTAGAGTTTCTACAATCGTTACCGGCTAGCTAGGAGAACGTGTCATTTGTCTTTTTTATCCCCTGTAGAAGCCTTTGCAAAACCTTATGTGAGTGCTGGTATGTTTGCCAGTGTGATTTATACAAAGAAGCGTTTAGCAAATGCCTGCAAAGTTGACATGAGCGTCAGCGTGGTACGTCGACGTCTTTGAACGTTGCCTTTTACTCTCTGGCGGTGCTTTAAGTGGGGTGGGAGGCGGTGGATGGTCATTAGTGCAAGAATTGTGTACTTACCTCATCGATAAATTCGAAATCACCGCCATTTTCGCCAATATACTTTTTAGGCTTCTTCGCTTCGACGCCTGGTGCCGACGATGATGACATCAATAAAACCAGACCAATAATGGTCATTAGCCACACTAAACACTTCATAATTGTTGTTGTTGGTAGGACTTTACGGGGTTTTTTCCTTGTTGTTGTTGTTTTTGGTTTGCTTTTTGTTTTGCGTTCCGTAATAACCGTTATTTATGTATTTGCACAATTTGTGGTTATATTTGTCAAAAGCCGTTAGATTTATTTGGGTAACCCCTAAAAAGAGCTATTGAATAAACGTTAACGTTTAAGAAAAACTTCTTTCTTCACCCCCCAACCCAAGTGGCCAACATTTCACAGATGGCGATAAAAACAAACACAAGCGTGGAGGGAGAAAGAGCAGCAGAAGAAGTCGAACAACAACGACAACAACAACAAAAACAAGAAGAATAAAACTTTGGTAATTTTCCCCAAAAGGAATTTAATTACTATTGTCTACAACCAGCGACACTGACACTCATACAGAAATTTACTTTTATTGTTTTTGTTTTCCTTCGCCACACATTCACTCCACTCACTCGCCTCACAAACACACACACACACATTCTCTTATACACTTGCCCACTCCCGTCTGCGGCGGCACACTTTCTCCCCCACTCGGTGTGCGCATGTACAAATAGTATTGCTGCTACTGGCTGTTGTTGTTTTATTAATTTCTTCTTCTTCCTCGCTTATTGTTGTAACATTTATTTCTTCTTGTTTTCCTCCTCCTTGCTCGCACTAGCAAATTTATTTAATTATGTTTTTCTTCCTTTGTTTCTATAATATTTGTTTTGTTTATGTTTTCCCTATTTTATTTAATTTCTGTTTATCTTCTTTAGAATGTCACTTTTATTTTTAAATCACTCAATTGGCTTTTTTCTTTATATCCTTGTTTTTTTTTGCTTTCTTAAGCTGAGGGAGATGCCGTTGGTTTGCTCTTATCCGTTTCGTTGGGGGCTTTACCTTTGAACACGACCACGTCTAAACGTCTACTGATTTGTTCTTCTATGGGAATTTTCACATGTAGCTGTAGTATTTTATTCCTGGCACCAAATGTCCCGACTAACTCTCTCTCTAAGTCGTCGGCTGCGTTTCTGTAAAGTTCTCTTCGGTGTGGTGAATCTATCAAGCAAAAAAAGTTGTTGCCAGAGATGGCACCAACTTGTCATGTGCAGAATAAAGTTGTCAGTACCAACAGTGCATGGCGCGAAAAATGTTCGGCCTTTATACACACAGAGAAAAAATCAGTTGGAAATCGTAACGAACTACAACAACTCGGTCGGAAAGACAGAGATACTGTTGTATTCACAAATATTTTATGGCTATTTTTCGACATATCAAAATATGGTTGCTATTATAATAATGCGATACGCACAGTCATATAACAAAGTTACACTAACCGAATTCAGTGATGCAAAATCGAACATTCCGAATGCGAATGAGATGAGACCAATGAAAGTTGACATTAACCATAACAAACCCGTCAATCGGTTTTTTTTTTTAATTCAGTACGAGTTTTTTTTACACGCATTTGAAGTTGGTGATTTTGGAATGCTGTCTAACAAGAGCAGATCATTGAAAATTTGATAAAAATAATGCTTATTTTTGTTATCCTGGAAAGTTGTGGTATCTTACTGTGGATGTGTCGGCACTGTTGGTCTAAGACAGTGGAGAGTGTGTGTGGCTTATAGTGGCTGACGGCAGATTTGTCTTCTTCTGCCTTTCAGTTGCCATCATGCATTGGACACGTGAGGAGAGGTCATTTTGTGTTGAAGCGTATTTTTCAAATGCGCACTCGATCATTGCAGTGCAGCGTGCTTTTCGTTTACGATTCGCTGTTCCCCCTACACGGACGTGTTCCTGGACGGCAATCAATTGCAAATTGGGTAACTTTATTGAGAACAGCAGAGAATGTGTCATGTTGACGAAGGGACCTGAGAGAAGGATTACAAAACACCACAAAATACCGAGAAAGTTAGAGCAGCAGTACTGCAATCTCCGAAATGCTCTGCTCGGAAGCAATCACTAGCTCTTGGCAATTCCTCATTTTTTTTCAGCCAACTCTTGAGGCAAAGCAGTTGGAGGATACATTGTTCCAACAGGATACAGCGAGGGTTACCATGAATTGTGTGAGGCAAATGTTTCCTGGATGGCTTATCTCTTTAAGGGGTAATGTGAACTGGCCGGCTCCTTAGCCACATGCAATTTTTTCCTTTGGGGTTATCCGAAGTCGAAGGTTTATATAAACCGTTCCAACGCCTTGGAATACCTAATTTACAACATTGAGGCTGAAATTAGCAGAATACCAGTCGACATGATTATTAGAGTTCATGAAAACTTCAGAAAACGTTTGCAGCAGCGTGTGTATAGCGAAGGTCGACACTTGCCAGATACACTATTTAAAACCATGTAATTTAAAAATTCCCTCACCGTTCAATATAATTAAAATATAAAATGAATTTTTTCTTAGGTTCATAATTTTTTCATTTTCTTCCCAAATAAGCAAATTACCGCGCTCCACCCTGTACAAAGGGTGGTCCAGCCGTAATGCACGATGTTAATTGTGTGTCGCACCTTAACGTCAAGTTTTTTTCCCAACCTAATTTGACATTTCTTTATTTTAGTGTTTGAAAAATTCAACTCTGGAGAGGTACACAGTTGAGCAGCGCGTCAAGATTGTTGGTGCCTTTTGCAAAAGGGGGGGTTCAAGTCAAAATGCATTTCATGCACTGTGTTTTTTTTAACCGCATAATCAAATAAATTTTTTCCACACTCGGGAGAATTGTGCGCAAATTTTAGGAAACCGGATCTGTAGGAAATTTGCACCTGTGCATGTGCTCGCCCAGTGCGTTCGCCATAGTTTTGTCATCGGGCCGAACTTCTCTCAAAATCAGGCCAGCCAAGCAGTTACCGTGAAAGGTGCTCGCTATCGCGAGATAATAACGGACCTTATGTGACCAGAAATTGAGGATAAAGACCTGGACGATATGTGTTTCCAGCAGGATGGTGTCACGTGCCACCGAAACAATGGCGCGAGAAATTCAGTGGCCGTTCTATCTGGCGTCGCGGCGATGGTAATTGACTGCCACGTTAAACTTTTTTCTTATGGGATATTAAAAAAAGGTGTACGTCAATAGGCCAAGAACAATTCAAAAGCTGAAGGAAAAGATTATTCGGCTCTTTAACCACATTGAACCTCCATTATGTCTCAGAGTCATTGAAATATGGGCCATCATTTAGAGGTATACCACCAGAGCCGTGGCGAGCATTTGGTCCATTTTTAATTTCGCACATAATCTTCATAGATCCCCTATCATAATACTAAAAAAATAAACTTATAAGCTAGTTTTCTAAAAACTTTTTGTTTTATTTGCGATTAACATCGTGCGATTTAATTAGAGCAGCCTTTACCCTCCATGAAGGATAACGGTCCAGTATGAAAATTTTGTGGCACTTTTTTCGTTCATAGTTTTGGGCTGTACGGGCAGGGCAACGCCCATTTTTTCTAATTGTAACACAATCTAGTCTATACTAATATTATTACCATTGATTTCATTCTGCTAAAATTTTATAACGATCGGGTTATTACTTTGGCAATAAAGCGATGTTTTAAAGGGGGCGTGGCACTTCCCCCTTTTCTCCACAATGTGTTTTCATCAATTTCTACATCATATGATCCAAATATCATCGTCATATCTCTCACATGTAATGAGATAGTATGTTTTTAAGTTTAGTGTTGTTTATTTTTCCATAGACGGGCAGCTTCACAAACGGACATGGCTAGATGATCTTAGAATTTTACGACGGTTAAAAATACATAATGTATGGGATGCAAAGTTGCTACAATTGTACTTTTTTGATACATTTTCGACATCAAAAGTACGGTGATACCACCGAAGCTCATTGGGAGCTTTTTGATTCATTTTATGAATATTTCGATCTGTTGTCATTTTTACGCCACACCATAGAGGCTATGACAATCAACCAATTATGAAGTACTTGTTACTTTGGTAGCAATAATTGGTGGAGACAACAAATAAATTCATTGTACCTGGTGGCCCATATAAAATCTTCAATGTTAATTACCGATTACTTTGGCTCTTTAAGGTAGAATCACATTTATTTTTATTTTCACTTTCAGGTTTAAGTTTGACATTTGCAAAATCGGTCGCTATACGCTCGAAAAGAAATGAGAAATATTAAAAAAAATATTCGAAGACTATACGCAAAGGGTAATTCTCATTAAACATAATGAGACTCCCGTATAAGTCAGTTAATTTGTAGCCGAAGGAACTGTTGCCAAAGACTGCTAAAGAAAACGCTTGGCGGGTTTAGATACAGCTGTAAAGTCTGCCTGAAAACAGTACATTTCACCAATTTTTTTAGTTGAATCTGAAAAAGAAATAACAAAAACTACTCGAGCCAGAATAAAAGCTGTTCAAGTCATAACGTGAGTCTTTAACGCAAACTGCAAGAAATTTTACGCGGAAAATTTTCGAAAAGAGATGAAGCGAGTTCATGAAAATGGATCGTACGAGGGCGGTTCGGAAACTTCTTAGCCTAGCACAAAAAGCGCAGTATAAACAGAAAAAAGTTAAGTGTTTTGGAAACTTCCAACTGCTATGAACAAATGTTAAATTTTGTTTCGATCTGGCAACTCCTTCATATAGAAACAGGTGTTCACAAAAGACGCATCCACGATTTTTTTACAATGGAAAAATTAGAAATGCGTGGTGTCATTAAATATTTACATAAAAAAGGTTTATCGGGACAAGAAATTCATAATGATATGGTGAATGTGTTAGGTGAAAGTGCTCCTTCATATGCAACAGTAAAAAATTGGGTTGCTGAATTTAAACGTGGTCGTACAAGCATTGAAGATGAACCACGTAGTGGACGTCCAAAAACAGCAACAAAAACAGAAATTGTAGCCAAAGTGCATAATATGGTATTAAATGATCGACGAATAAAAGTGCGTGAAATAGCTAATATCATGGGCATCTCAAATGATCGAGTCCATTTAATTTTGCATGAAGAACTACAGATGAAAAAGCTTTCTGCAAGATGGGTGCCGCACTTGTTAACAGTCGACCAAAAACGCATAAGAATGAACATTTCTCAAGCTTGTTTGGATCGTTTTCAGCGAAATAAAATGGATTTTAAGCGTCGTTTCATAACTATTGATGAGGCATGGATCCACCACTATACTCCAGAGACAAAAAAACAATCCAAACAATGGACTAAAACTGGAGGAAGTGCCCCAAAGAAGGCAAAAACAATTCAATCGGCTGGTAAGGTTATGGCAACGGTTTTTTGGGACTTCAAAGGTATTTTATTGATTGACTATCTGTAAAAGGGTAAAACAATAAATTCAGAGTACTATTGCAACCTTTTAGATCAATAAAATGTACAAATTCGAGAAAAACGTCCTGGCTTACAACACAAAAAAATAATTTTTCTATTATTCTCCTGATTTAGCTCCCAGTGACTTTTACCTGTTTCCAAATCTAAAAAAATTCCTTGCTGGCAAGCGTTTTACCTCAAATGAAGATGCAATTACAGTTGTAAACCACTATTTTGAAGACCTTGAGGAAAACTATTTTAATCAAGGGATAGAATTGCTAGATAAGCGTTGGACTAAGTGTATTAAAGTTTCAGGAGATTATATTGAAAAATAAAAATATTTTTGAAAAACTAACTATTCTCTTTCATTGATAGGCTAAGAACTTTCCGAACCGCCCTCGTATTGGACAAACCAACCCAAGTACGTTCTGTCCAGTGCATTCCACCGAAAACACTGCTGCTGTTGCTGAGAATGTCCAAGAGCATCCATCAATATCAACTCGCCATCGTTCTCAGGAAGTGACATTTCTCGCACTTCTTTACAAAGTATTTTGCATAAAGACCTCGGTATGATGGCTTAAAAAGTTCAGACAGTCCAAGAACTGAAGCCTCATGACCATCCGATGCGTTTTCGCTTCGCCCAATGGACTGAAGATTGTTTGGCTGGAATTGAAGAATTTTACCAAAAACTAGTGTTTTCAGATTAAGCTCATTTTCTCCTCGGTGGCTATGTCAATAAGCAGAATTGCCGCATATGGGGCTCAGACAACCCACACGTGATTATTGAGAAGCCAATGCATCCACAAAGAGTCACTGTTTGGTGTGGATTTTGGGCTGGCGGCATAACTGGACCATTTTTCTTCAAAAATGAGCAAGGAGTCAACGATAAGCGTTACCACGCCACGCTTCAAGAATTTTTGTTTTCAGAAATTCAAGAGAGTGACATGGACGATGACATTTGTTTTCAACGGGGCCAAGGCGGAGCAACATGTTACACAACCAACGTAACCATGGATATTTTACGCACTGTTTTTGAAAATCGAATAATCACCCTAAATTGTGATAACAATTGGCCGCATCGGAGGCCTTTGGTTTGTTTTTTGTGGAGAGCCATTAAGGATAAATGTTACGCAAAGCATCCAGAGACAATTGAAGCGTTGAGACATGAAATCGAAGTTGCCATTGCGGAGATTCGACCCGAAACTATTGAAAATGCACTGAAAAATTGAGTTGATCGGATGCGGTACTGCCGAGTCGGTTGTGGTAGTCATATGAACGATATTGTGTTCCATTATTAAATGACAAAGTTCAAACTTTTCAGTAAAAGCTGAAATTTTCAAAAATTATCAGTAATTTTTTTTTCAGTCGATTTAAATTTAAAATGTTAAAGCGTTGACCCGTTACATATTTCACTGAAACTTACCTTAAAGTCGACACTTCAAGATAATTCGACACCACAAACCAAGCGCCAGCGTTCCGATCTGCCCTCCCATGGATGTTTCGACATCCATCGTATTCTAACCAGTTTAATTTTTGCACTGTAAGTGTTGAGCATGCGCTACCATTCATTTTCACCATATCATAGATTTTCACCAGTCTGCACAGTCGAAACTCTCTCGGCTCATTTGAATGGGAGAACAATTTTGTCTATCACCATCACCAACCCCCCTCGCTATGATGTTTAGTCATCCACTGCTTATTCATCTCTCCCCTCAACCGCCTGACAAGGGAAATCGATTTAAATGTTGTCATTGTTGTTTTCAAACGTCCCCCCTCCCCCCTCTGAATTATGAGAAGACCATGAGATGTTACAAATGAAGAAGGAAAATAAGAAAAATCACAACTAGAAACTAACGATATGAAGAGAAAGGAGGTAGGAAGTCAAAAGGTGAGTTCTCAACACATTTCAATGTTCGAATGGTAATTATTTGAAGACAAAAATTGCTTTACGTTTAAGTGTTGCTGTGGCAAATCCTCTTTTAATTGAGCATGTCGCACGATAAAATTTTATTTCATTTCTCGTACTCGACTTTTAATAGCGTCAACAGCAATGATGGCGGCGATGGCAATGACGATGACGATGCCAATGACGATGACGAACGATGACGACAAAGACAATGTGGCATTTGAGCAATCCACAGCAACATCGGACAAGAGCCGACAGCAACATACAACATGTGCCATTAAACACTTACACACAACATGTGCCATGTGCCACAAATGCCGTCCTTTCGTCCGTCCGTCCGTCCGTCCATCTCGTCTTGTCTCGTCCTGGCAGTGAATGTTGCTGGTAATAAAACTGACTGACGACAACACCTACACTTTAACATAGTCGGGGAGACACACAACAGTGCAAGCCAAGCGTCGTTACAAAGTCAGACCCCATTGTAGTGGCGTATAAAACGTTTGTTTAGCCTTTTGGGTCATGAACCTTTTGGCAACTTTGTGTCACTTTTAAAATGCCATTTCTTCGCCGGCTTCGCCTCCTCCAAACACACCTCCACACGGATGCAAACACATATTTTTTTCATTATTGTCAACAACCCACACTGCCCAAGGCAACTGCATCGCTCCCAGCCGTAGCAGCTTAATGTCGTCTTGGTTTAGTTCTACTTTTCGTTGGTACGATTTTAAGGTGTTCCGGCCATTTCCATTTTGGCAACATTTTGCAGGTGCATGAAAGGTAGTGGCGTCGGCGATAGTAATCATCATCGTCGTCATATTCCAAAAAAAAAGAAGAACGAACAACAAAAATCCTTTATGGCTGCAGGGTTTGCATTGTCAACGCCTCATTTGCTCGAAAGTAAAGACTAGTAAGTCGTCATCCAAGCGTTACTCCTCACAGACGCACTTGCTTACATTGTAAGCAAATCTCAGATGACGTTGATGATGTGATTCCAGCGATAGACGTAGGAATGTGTATGTGTGAACATAGGTACATACAAGCATACATACATATGCCTATGTATGTATGCACCAAAACTCTCTTGCATCCTTTTGAGCATGTAGCGGCGTACATACATAGATTTTTGATTATGCTGCCAAATCAAAAGAATTTCAAAAAAAAAAATGAGGACATCACTAAACAGTCTTTGATGTTTTGTGAAACAGTGGTTTCGAGATCGGAAAAATAGGAAAAATTAAGAAAAACGATAAGCCAGGTCGAATTTTATAACAGGTTGGGCGACTTAACATTTAAAATTTGAATTTTAAAATTGAATCCAGAGACTATTGAAGCATTGAAACATTAAATCGAAGTTGCCTTTGAAGAGATGCGACCCGAAACAATCGAAAATGTACTGAAAAATTGGGTTGATCGGATGAGGTACAGCCGAGCCATGTAAATGATTTTAGTCGTGTTTTTTTCAGGTAACTAGCTTAGTTACCTATTTAGTTAGCAATATGGTATTCTGGTAGGCATTTCCTTTTAGCCGGGGACATTCAAATTCGTCCTTTCTGGTTTTGTACTTAGGAGGGATATAAATACTGTTACACACGTTTTATGCTGTAAAATAAAAAATACTAAATGTTTTTGGACCAAATATTTTTTAATATATTTATTGATGTATATTGTATTCAAAAAGAATCTACTTATTCGAAATGCCCGCCTTTTGCCTACACGCCTTAAGTCGCACTGGCCCATCGTCAATAGCTGCACAAACCTCGTCCATTGGAAAATTGGCCACAGCTCGAACCAAAGCAGTCTTAAGAGATCCAATGTTGGGGTATTTTTTTGGACAAACCTTGTCCTCTAAAACCGTCCACAATTTGTTATCCAACGGGTTCAAATCTGGACTGCCTGAGGGCCATTCTTCAGAGGAAATGAGCGCTAACAAATTGTTTCGAAGCCAGGCCTGGGACGTTTTAGCCTTATGGGCCGGCAAAGAATCCTGCTGGAAAGCCCATGGCTGGTTTTGGAACAGGGAATTGTTAAGAGGCTTGACAACTGCTTCAAAAACGGTTTCTTGCTAAACTTTGGCCGATGTTTTGACTCCTTGTTCGCAGAAATGCAGGTCAGTGACCCCATCGTAAGAGACACCCCACCACACCATGACTGAAGCTGGGTGATGACCCTTTTCCACCCTTGGGAACAGTTCAGATGCTTCCTTAGATGACCGCGCATACTCTCTATCATTTTGCTTGTTTAAATTTCTCCTGAACGGTAAAATTTTTTTCATCGGTGAACAAAATTTTGCTGTGCAAGTATAGGCGTGCTTCACCAAAAGACGTTTGCATTTTTCAATCCTTTTTTTTAAAGCTGCAGTCAATAAATATCCGGTACGTCGTTTGAAAGCCCCAAGTCCCAAGTCTTTTTTAATGATTCGACTCATGGACTTTTGCGTGATATTTAGCTCACGGGCCATGATTTCGGAGCGGATTTCTGTGAATTCTTGATTTAACGGCTTTGATGACATGCGGTGTTCGAACAGAGCGTGGGCGGCCCGACCGGTGGCGGCTTTTTACACCTCCAGTCTCCTCAAACAGTTTTATGTATCGGTAGACGAACATGCGGCTAATCCCTAGTGGCCGCAGCGTTTTGAAAAACAAACGAGCTAAACAATATCACTTTTTTTCATTTCACACTTGAAAAGCGCTATTACAGCGATACGGTTCTCATTATCTGACCACTCCATGATGAAAGTTGAAACAATTTTAAAATTCCGTTACAGACTAACGCTATTGAGGTTAGTTTTCAAAACCCATATGTGACAAAGCATAGAGAAAGAGACCTAAGGGTAAAAAAATCAATTTTCACTTTTTTTTTGATGTGGACAACATCTGAGCATCGAATGAGACCCATGCCCCAAAAGTGTTCCCTCCCAGAGATATGCGCGTTTTATTAAAGTGATGGTACACCAAAGATACACGTATTTAAGTCTTTAAAATGGCTCTCCTGAACAAAACTGGTTTTTACCCTTAGATCCCTTTCTATTTTGCGCGTCACATATGACATTAACGGGGTATGTTCAGTTCTACTATTGAAATGGGTGTGTTCAATGTTGGAACAGTATTTATGTCCCTACTAAGTACTATCGAATTTAAAGAGTTCGTATAGTCAATAATCTATAACAACAACCAATACATGTACAAATTAAATTCCAATAATAACTCCTTATGTGTTAGGGTTACCCATACTTAGTTTATTAAAACGATATTGTCAGTTCCCACTACTGAAAATTGCCGTGTACCATATCAACAGATGGAATAAATGAATAGTGCGTGCAACCACCAATATTCGGTTGGCATAAAATTCGGTTCAATTATGGCAACAATTATGTTCTCGGTGTATATGATAGATGGTATAAATGGTTTGAAAATAAATCTCCCTTTAAACACTTTTACATTTGTATTGAAATTTTCAATTCAGCAGTTTCCATTATCATTTCCTTTGGTTTGGTCACACCATGGATGTGTTATGGTTCGAATTGCAATGTACGTATTTTTGCATTTATTCACACCCCTTGGAATGTGGCAAACATGACGAATATGTGTTCTTTCCAAGCGATATTTACACATCACTTAATCATTCGTTTCATCTTGGTTCTGATGAGATTTTTATGTTAGGATGTTAGGATCCCTGCATTCTCATGATACACGTCCTTCACTCTGCTCAACCACACTCGTTCCACATTTTTGAGTTATCGCCATCAGCGCCACCATTGACATCACCATTATGTAGCCTTTCACCTTTTGACCAACTTAAAAAAAAACACCAAATGAACTTTGGTTTCCTGTTTCTTTTTTTCCATTTTTTTCTTTTTTGGTGGGGTCTGGTAAGAAAAAGGACGTTATCATCCTCTTGATAACATCAATGACTTTACAAATTTTACATGAGTTTCTTTTTCTTCATATCATCATCGCTACCAAAAGTTGATTGTCGATGATATTCGTCGGCTGATTTGGCAAAGCGCGTTGGTGCTACGTGTGCGAGAGTGAGCCATTTTCTTGCCTTATACTTCTCCCCTGTGCCCTGTCTTGGGCCTGCATGGCCTCTGTGAAAAATCCATATGAATTCTTGTTGATTTGGTCAAGTGGTTTTTCTCATCGTTGGCCATCTACTCGTATTTATTCACCAAAAAGGCTTTGAACTATGTGGTTTGTACATTAGAGTGCTCCAAAAAAGGAACCGCTATAGATATGAAGATTTATTTTATTTTAGAACGTTACCTAAAATATTTCGGCTCTAGCTGGCTGCATTCGTGATGAGCAGGACCTCTTTCAAAATTCTCGATTAGTGGGTAAGTTTTCACCTTGTAAATGCTGTTGACTTTACAAGTTAGATTTTTATCTCTAAGCCATGTAAAAACTTCTCTATTAAAATGCATTATCCGTTCGGAGCCAGCGTTAAGCAGTAGGACCCGGTCAGTGAATATAAGAATTAAATCGTACACAGCTCACTGATTTGAGAAAAGTTCCCCTTTGTTCCTGAATGGGAGGTTGGGAGGCGCCATCTGACATATTCATTGGAAAGTTTGACATTTTTTAGCATAAACGTACTCAGAACGCTTTGAGGTACGACCATGAGTTGTGTTTTTTACAGTGACTTGAAAAAATCGATTTGGCAAAAAAATGGAATTTCGACGTGGATTATCACAAGAGTACATCGATGAACTTAAATCTTTGTATGGCGATGAAGCACCATCCTATAGTACTGTGAAAAACTGGTTTTATAAATTCAATCGTAGCCGATGCTCGCTCAAAGACGAAGGTCGTAAAGGTCGCCCACAAACGGCCGTTGTGCCAGAGAACATTGATGCCGTGCGTGAATGGATAATGCAAGATCATCCTGTGACATACCGTGAGATAGAGACATTCTTGGGCATTTCTTCCACCAGCATACATTCGATATTGCCTGAACACCTCGCCGTAAAAAATGTTTGTTCTCGTTGGATCCCGCACAATTTGACAATCGCTCAAAAAAAACGCTCGTGTCGATTGGTGTAAAGAAATATTAAAAAAATAGATCGCGGTGCTTCAATAGACGTTTATAAGATCGTCACAGGTGTACGAGCCTGAAACAAAACAGTGTCGGTCTTCGAAGACGAGCCAAATCCAACGAAAGTTGTTCGTGGAAGAAGCACTTCGAAGCAAACGGTCGCCTGTTCCTTCGCAAAACTCGTCATGTGGCGACTGTTCCGCTTAAGCAACGTAGGACGGTCAATTTTGAGTGGTACACCATAATTTGTTTGCCTGAAGTCTGTGGAGAAATTCGAAAATCGAACAAGAGAAGACGAACCATTGTGCACCATGACAATGCGAGCTCTCACACATCTGATCAAACCAGCGCCTTTTTGACCGGCCAAAACGTCGAATTGATAAGTCATCCGACGTACAGCCCTGACTTGGCACCTAATGACTTATTTTTATTCCCGCACATCAAGAATAAAATGCGTGGTCAACGATTTTCGTCGCCAGAAGATGCTGTGGAAGTGTTCAAAAACCATGTTTTGGAGGTGTCTCAATCGGAGTGGAAAAAGTGCTTCGACAATTGATTTGAGCGCATGCAAAAGTGTATAAATCATGCTGGAGAATACTTTGAAAAACAAGTAAAACCATTTTTGATGATAAATATTCGCATTTTCATTATTAGACCAGAACCATATATAGCAGCCCTCGTAGCTTTGATACAAGCTTTGAAAAGTATAAAGAGTCGTGCAGGCTACGAACAGGTAATGACTCCGTTTTATTTTACAGGGTGTCCGCCGGGAAGGTATACTACATTGTTTTGCCGCCATTTTAGTCGTGAAGTAGAGACTTGGCAAATTTATTATGGAAAAATATTCGATAAATCGTTAAACATTTTATCAAAATCAATCATCGATTACTGTGACGATGAGAAAGTTACGTGAAATTTTTCGGACAAACAACGCGCCAACAAAACGCACTATTTATCGTAAAGTGAATAATTTCGAATAAAAGAGAGTCTGTAGCCGATAGGCCCAAGCATGGACCACAACGTACTGCAACATCGCCAGAAAACATTACTGCTGCTCAAGAAAGTGTTCAAAACAATTCATCAACCTCAATTCGACGCCGTGCTTAGGAGCTTGGTCTTCAAAGAATAACTGAAAAATGGACCCAAAAGGGCTCGCACTTGTGGGGCTAACAGAGGCGGACATTTATCTGATATTGTATTCCATACATTATTGACATTAAGTGAAAAATGTATCAATACTTTATACTTAGTAGGGACATAAATACTGTAACAACATTGAACACACCCATTTCAATAGTAGAACTGAACATACCCCTTCAATGTCATGTCATACTAAGTATAAACAAACAAAGTAGTTTAACTTCCTAACAGACACCCTGTATTTGGTCATTTATTTGGCCAAAAGTTTAAACTCGAGTGTATTATTGAATGAAAATCAATTTTAATGTTGGTTTGAAACTGGTACAGCTCATGTATGAGGCCAGCTGGAGCAATACTATTTAAGGTTGTCCGTTAGGATACACTACTTTATTTATAATTTTTGCTTAAATGAAAGAGAATGGATTACTTAGTATGACATGACATTAACGGGGTATGTTCAGTTCTACTATTGGAATGGGTGTGTTCAATGTTGTTACAGTAGCTGTAAATCCATGAATCTTCATTCCGAGAGGGGTACATTTGCAACATTTTTGGCTTCTCACAAGTCAAGGCACTCTAATGTAAATCCATGGATATTTCTTGACTTATAAGTATATATAAGTACATACATATGTAAAGTATATCTGTGTGTGTCTAGTATATGCGTTTTGATTTTAAGCCAACCATTTCGTATATAATGGCGTGTTTAAATATACATAAGTAAAATACATACATACTTGCGCACTAGTTCCACAAAAGGGTATTAACTCAAAATGTTAAGAATTTTATCTTTTGCATGAAAACGATTTTTGCACTTTCCCAAAAAGTAATACATAAAGAAAAAAACCTAAAGTGGTCGTGGCGGACTATATTATACCCTTTACATCTATTTGTTCTTTAAAGGCAATTGGAAACGAGTTTTTGGACCCTTGGAGTGCACTAAATTCAATCAGATCTAAGAAACAATGTCATGTTTGAAATTTTAAGAAAATCTAATTATTTTCTTGTACCCATAATTCTTTGTTGTGATGGGGCGGTTTTTCCGACCCGATATTCAAATTGAAACCACAATTCATTTTTGGTTATTTGTTGCCCATGTGTCCATTTATACTGGAAGCCATTTTACTACTACAGTCGAGCCTAGATATGTAGGAACTGCCTAAGTGGGAATCCTCGAAGTGCACACTTCGAACAAAAACCTTTTTTAGGGAATTTGATTTTTTAGAATTCACCTCGATAAAACGAGGATAACTCATTTTGTTCAACAAATATTTGAATTAAAAGCATTTTGACTATGTAACCCATTTTTTTATTTTATGAGCGTATTTGCAGATCACTTAAATTATATAATATCTTTTAATAAGTAGAATTATAAGAATATATATTTTTGTTTGAATCTTTTAAATTTAACTTTGGACTATATATCCAATTCCAACGAACAGAAATAAAGAGTATTTCTGTGTAGCATCCACGTGGGCCATCTAAGTGGAATAAAAATCAAATTACCTGGATAAGTGAGAAACTGTATTAGCAGGAAACCTCATTAAGCGGGAATAAACAGCCGGTCCCTTGTGACCCACTTATCCAGTTATACAAAAAATAGGCTTATACGGTCCAAATTGGAAAAAGATTGTTGTTGTACAAATTTAATCGAAATCGGAATTAAAATGAGTGTTCTTGAGCGCTTGAGACCTTTGTACTGGGGCTATATCAAATCGTTTTATGGTACTGCACTGTACCAAATATCATTTAGATCGAATGTTTTATAAGGGCTAATTTGAACAAACATATGAGTGTGGGAGCTATATCTAAATCTGATCCGATTTTCTTTCAATTCAATCACGCCCTTCTTTGGTCTCAAATGCTAATGTGTGCCAAAATTCCTCAAGATTAGATGTAATGTACGGCTTCTAGAGCTAAAAACTTTACACTAGTTGAAAATTTGTAAGGAAGATAAATTTAAATCTCTACCGATTTTCTACAAAATCCGTGATTGGTTCAAAAAAATCTAGTGCCAAATTTCATCAAGATTGCATTAATATGTGGATTTTAAAGCTTAAAAATTAAAATCTACTGAACATATGTGTGGAAGTTATACCTAAATCTAAACCGATTTTTTCAATTTTAAGTGTCCTCCTTTCGTCAAATTTTATAAAGATCGGACAACAATTCTAACCTGTAGTTAGATTACAAGCTTAGATGTACATACGAATAGGCAGACAGACATTGTTAAATGAATTTAGCTGGGGATTATACATTGATCGCTACAGTTAAATGTGGGTCTAGCTCAAATATCATTGGTAGTAACAAACATGAAACTTACTTATAATACCCGGTTTCACAGAGTGTTAAGGATATAAACACTAACAAAAAACAAAGGCGCAAGCCATTAGTTGTTTGCTTCTACAGAAAATTTTAAAATTTTGTGGTAATACCCTTTGTTAAACAAGCGCGGTATGTACATGGTTACCATACGTTCTCCTTTCGGAGGACATGTCCTCCTTTTTGACCACTGTCCTTCCGTCCTCCATCCTTTTTCAAAATAGTGTAATTTGTCCTCCTTTTGCTAATAATATCCCTTGTCGTATAATTTGGAATTCTTGAGGAAATTTTTATACCAGAAAATGCATTTTTGACATTATCCAGCTGTATTTTACTTAGAAAGTTCGATATTTAAGATATTTAAGTGCAATATGTTCCCCACAAATGGCGTTTTGCATAAAATCCATAGAAACCAATACAAAAGAGGAAGTGTGAAAAAAAACATTGCCCATATAATAATGTTTTAAAGGATTAATTAGTTTATAATAATATAGTTTTTCTAAAGATTACTTCCCATTGAAAAAAAATAATAAAAAAAAAATACATTTTAGCAATTTTAAAGCACTAGATGCAGTTTTTGGGTTTGTTTGTTTAGACCCTTTTTCTCCTCGTCCAATTCCAATTGATTAAAGCAATATTGCAGTGAGAAAAATTGCATGTACTTCGAAAAATTAATTTTTAGACAAAATAAACATGAGGCCAAAATAATTTGTTTTAATTAATTGGACGTTGTTCTTCTTTTGTTAAACACGATTTTTACCTAAAATCATTAACTTTAGTTAAATTATGTCTAAAAATGTGTTTATTTAAAGAGTTTATGATATTTGTTTGTAATAAAAACCTTAAAAGTGTATTTTTTTTAATTTTTATTGCATGACAATTTTTTGACGATTTCTTTTTAAAAATGTGTTCTCATATTTTATGATTTTTCGAAAAATGTACCTAGCTTTTGCATAATGACGGCTTAAAAACAAAACCTGTTTGGAATTGTAAACGGGGCAGGGAAGAACAAGTTTCACTTTGTAGAGCAAGAGATACGTCAGTTTAATTTACACATTTTTGAGTTTAGCTATAGGGACATAAATACTGTTACAACATTGAACACACCCATTCCAATAGTAGAACTGAACATACCCCGTTAATGTCATATGGGTCTTGAAAGCTAACCTCAATAGCGTTAGTCTGTAACGAATTTAAAAATTGTTTCAACTTTCATCATGGAGTGGTCAGATAATGAGAACCTTATCGCTGTAATAGCGCTTTTCAAGTGTGAAATGAAAAAAAACGATATTTTCAAAACGCTGCGGCCACTAGGGATTAGCCGAATGTTCGTCTACCGATGCATAATACTATTTGAGTAGACTGGAGATGTAAAAGACCGCCACCGGTCAGGCCGCCCACGCTCTGTTCGAACACCGCATGTCATCAAAAGCCGTTAAATCAAGTATTCACAAAAAATTCGCTCCGAAAACAGAAAATCATGGCCCGTGAGATGAATATCACGCAAAAGTCCATGAGTCGAATCATTAAAAAAGACTTGGGGCTTTCAAAAGACATGCCGGACATTTATTGACTGCAGCTTTAAAAAAAAATAGGATTGAAAAATGCAAGCGTCCTTTGGGGAAGCACGCTGATAACTTGCACAGAAAAATTTTGTTCACCGATAAAAACATTTTTACCTTTCAGGAAAAATTTAACAAGCAAATTGATAGGCTGTATGCGCGGTCATCTAAGAAAGCATCTGAACTAATCCCAAGGGTGGAAAAGGGTCATCAACCAGCTTCAGTCATGGTTTGGTGGGGTGTCTCTTACGATGGGGTCACTGACCTGCATTTCTGCGAACAAGGAGTCAACACATCGGCCAAAGTTTACTAAGAAACCGTTTTGGAAGCTGTTGTGAAGCCTCTTAACAATTCCCTGTTCCAAAACCAGCCATGGGCTTTCCAGCAGGATTCTGCGCCGGCCCATAAGGCTAAAACGTCACAGGCCTGGCTTAGAAACAATTTGCCAGCGTTCATTTCCTCTGAAGAATGGCAGTCCAGATTTGAACCCATTGGACTACAAATTGTGGACGGTTTTAGAGGACAAGGTTTGTCACAAAAGATACCCCAACACCGGATCTCTTAAGACTGCTTTGGTTCGAGCTATGGCCAATTATCCAATGGACGAGGTTAGTGCAGCTATTGGCGATTGGCCAGTGCGACTTAAGGCGTGTGTAAAGGCAAAAGGCGGACATTTCGAATAAATAGATTCTTTTTGGATACAATATACATCAATAAATATATTAAAAAATATTTGGTCCAAAAACATTCAGTACTTTTTATTTCATTTATTTAAAACGTGTGTAATAGTTTTTACGAGGGCGACCGAAAAACTTACTGGCCTGGCACATTTTCTGTTTTACTAGCAACTTTTTTTTTGTCTTTTAAAAGCAATCTTTTATAAGTCATCTGTCAAAATTTCCGAAATATTTAATGATTATTTTCTTTGTTACAGGTGATTGAAGTAAACAAGTTTTATAATTTTTGAAAAATGGAAATTAAGGAGTTTCGTGCGGTAATTAAACACTTTTATATGAAAGGTTATACGCCACAATTAATCAAAGATGAATTGGATTCTGTTCATGGTGATAATGCACCATCATACTCCACCGTGAAATCCTGGGTTCAACAATTTAAAATGGGTCGTTCAAGTTCGGAAGATGAACAACGCTCTGGAAGACCGAAAACTGCTACTACTATTGAAAACATTAGAAAAATATTTAATGAAGTGACTAAAGATAGACGAATAAAGCTCAGAGAACTTGCTGATATTGTTAAAATACACGAAAAACAAGTTTGGAGTATTTTACATGATGAACTCCACATGAAAAAGCTATCCGCAAGATGGGTGCCGCGTTTGTTGACTTTGCCTCAAAAAATCGTCCGTTGGGCCAATTCTGAGGAGCTTTTAGCGATTTATCAGCGTAACCAAATAGAGTTATTGCGACGATTCATAACTGTTGATGAAACATTGATCCATCACTACATCCCAGAATGCAAAGAACAGTCAAAACAATGACTAGAAACTGGTAAAAGTGGTCTCAAGAAGGCGAAAACCGTTAAGTCAGCAGGAAAAGTAATGGCCACAGTATTTTTGGATGCAAGGGGTATAATATTTATTGATTATCTTGAGAAAGGAAAAACTATAAATAGTGAATATTATTGTGCATTATTGGATCAGTTGAGTGAAGATATCAAGATAAAACGACCGCATTTAGAAAAAAAAGTTCTTTTTCGTCAAGATAATGCTCCTTCATTCACACACTGCATTTTTAACTCAACAAAACTGGCCCAATTACGATTTGAAATTGCTCCGCATCCACCATTTAATTCAGATTTAGCTCCTTCTGATTATTTCTTGTTTCCAAATTTAAAAAAAATTCTCGGTGGCAAAAAATTTTCGTCCAATAGCAAGGTTATTGCTGAAACTGAGGCATATTTTGAAGGTCTTGAAAAATCTTATTTATCGGATGGAATTAATAAACTTGAAAAACGTTTGATGAATTGTATTGAGTTGGAAGGAGATTATGTTGAAAAATAAATAATAATAATTCCAAAAAAACGGTTTTTTTATGTTAGGCCTGTTACTTTTGCGGTCGCCCTCGTATGTCCCTACTAAGTATATGCTCAACAATAAAGGGTGTTCGAGTTTCGGCCTGGCCGAAATTAATGTTTTTCTTTTAAAACGAAATGGAGTATATGTGACAGCGCAAAGAGAAAGGGGCCTAAGGGTAAAAAAATCAATTTTCACGTTTTTTTTTTGATGTGGACAACATCTGAGCATTGAATGGGACCGATCCCATGCCTCAAAAGTGTTCCCTCCCAGAGATATGCGCGTTTTATGAAAGTGATGGTACACCAAAGATACACGTATTTAAATCTTTAAAATGGCTATCCTGAACAAAACTGGTTTTTACCCTTAGGGGCCTTTCTATTTTGCGCGTCACATATACTTATATAACCGATTCGTTCCGGTCAAACTAAACAAAGTTTTTACTATTGAATTGTTCATATTGTCAATTGTTCATTTTCATACTCCTGTCGACCAGTTAACTTACTTTAGTCGCACAACATTTCATTACGGAACAAGGGGAAACTTCTCTCAAATTAGTGCGCCAGTTTACTTTTTTCATATTGTTTTAGAAGCCAGTAAAGAAATCCTCATCCTCTCTAGCAAAAGGTCAATGCATCCTTTTTATCACAACATTCTCAAGTTGATTGAATTTCTTCGTCCCTCATGCCACCTCGTGTGTGCGTGTGATAAAAATCAATGTTCCATAAGGAACATGTTAGGTTGACCCCAAAAATATTGTAAATTCAAATAGAACAGATGAGCTTTTAATTGAAATAAGTCCCAACTAAAAAAATGTTTCACATGGATGGAGTACAATATTTCAACCACTACACTGTCCCCACTACACGTACGTAAAAAAAGGATAACTTAAAGAAATAGAAACGCTGCCCAAAATATATGTATGTCTCTTTGTAAACATGTAGGCACAATGACCATACGATGGTGTTATCTATGTCCTTGCCCTTGTAAAAATTCTTCCTAAGGTTGTCTTGCTGTTTGCAATACTTGTACCTAAAAGGATAACTTCATTTTCAATATTTCAGCACTTCCCCTCGCAATGGAAGTGTGCAGAGATAATAATGGTTTTAAAACCAACTAAATCTGAGCATTTAGTAGGATCTTACAGACCTATTAGTTTACTGCCCATTTTCTCCAAGATATTTGAACGACTGCTTTTGAAACGCCTATTGCCCTATCTTGAAAAAAACAGCATAATTCGAGATCACCAATTCGGATAAACACGTAACACCAGAACAATGTCATCTGATTATTAAAGAAATAACAGATGCGTCTGAAAATAAAAAGTACTGTTCTGCTGTATTTCTGGATATACAACAGGCGTTCGATAATGTTTGGCATTGTGGACTGTTATACAAATTTAAAAATATTCTTCCAGCCCTATTATACAAATTTTTCCTGTCGAACCTTAGTGACAGATGTTTTTATGTAAAAATCAATAATGAAGCTTCCAACATTCATCGAATAGAAGCCGGCATCCCGCAGGGTAGCGTGCTTGGACCTGTCCTGTATACAATATTCACACATGATATGCCAACTAGAGATGACATAACTGTTGCAACATATGCAGATGATACAGCATTTTTATGTTCACATCAATTTCCATCTGAAGCATCTAGAATATTGCAATTACAACTGGGCAGTCTGCAACTTTGGCTTACAAAGTGGAATATTTTAGTCAACACTCAAAAATCAAATCATATCACATTTACGTTAAGGAGGGAGAACTGCCCGGCTGTGATTTGGAATGGCACAACAATTCCAGAGAGTAATGAAGTTAAATACCTTGGACTTCGCTTGGATCGACGACTTACATGGAAAGCACCCATACTTGCCAAGAGAAAACAGCTTGGCATAAAATTTAGACAAATGTACTGCTTACTTGGGCCTAAATCTCAACTGTCACTAGAAAACAAAGTTCTCCTGCTTAAAGTTATATTAAAGCTTATCTGGACATACGGTATAGAGTTATGGGGAACCGCCAGCAACTCTAATATTGAAATTTTACAAAGATTCCAGTCTAAGGCCTTACGATCAATTACAAATGCTCCATTTAACATTACGAACAACTTATTGCACAAAGACCTCAAAATGACTTTTGTGAAATGCGAAATCAAAAAGTTTAGTTCAAATTATTTAGATAGACTTAGTAATCACACAAACAATTGGCAACCATGTTCTAGATCTTCCATTTTTATAATATTTCAATAATAATAATAATTATTATAAGAATAAGTAAATATTATGTAAATTAATATTTTGTTTTTAGTTTAGCACTATTTATGCGCACACATCTGTACATACAGTCGAAATCACTTACAACGACTCCGGTTAAAACGTCCTACCGGTTATAAAGACGACATTTCAAAGTCCCGAATTAGAGCTCCTACATCCCATTATAAATAGTATTGCTTACAGCGACATCGCATTCAACGACATTCTGGTTATAACGTCATGTTTTCAAATAGTTTTTGAATTTAACTATCGCATACAACGACTAAGCAGGCTATGGCATTAATTAGGGGAATTTCGTTTTCTATATATTTCACTGGAAAACTGCAATGTGTGTTTTTTAGTTTGTTTTTTAATTTGTTTTGCACACTTGTATGCGTTTTCAAGTTGGTTGTACACATGTTCGTCATTTGTCAGCAAGGGTAAATAAATTCAAACGATGAGAACTAAACGCAAGCAACTTACAGTAGCAAAAAATTGGAAATTATTCGTCGGCTAGAAAGCGGAGAAAAAAATAGTGATTCAGCTAAAGAATTTGATGTAAGCCATTCTACGATATCAACAATATTAAAAAACAAAGACCAATTATCGCAGTCCTTAAAAGAGAATTCAACAAATGTAAAAAGAATCAGAAAGGCGACTCTGGAAGAAGTTGACGTCAACGCTTTCGGACCCGACACAACATTATTTTTGGAAAGGTCTGTGGAGAACGTGGTGCAGGGCCGGAGGGAGTATGTGCATCATCGCTAATTGATGTATGGCCAAAACTTTGCGCTGAGTATTCTCCAGATGAAATATATAATGCCGACGAAACAGCATTGTTTTTTAATATGACACCATCAAACAGCTTTAAATTTAAAGGTGAAATATGTTCCAATGGCAAATTATCAAAAGACAGACTAACAGTAATGGTCGCAGCAAATATGCCTGATTCGTCGAAGATGAAGCTGCTAATAATTGGAAAATCTAAACATCCGAGCTGTTTCAAAAATGTGCACTCTTTACCGGTCGATTACGAAAATAATACTAAGGCTTGGATGACATCAACAATTTTTTAAAAATTGCTGTTTAATTGGGATCTTGCACTTACTAAAGAAGGCAAAAGAATTTGTTTAGTCGTTGACAACTGTACGGCTCACCCCCACGTTACCGGCTTAAAATCTATAAAGCTAGTGTTTTTGCCACCTAATGTTACTTCAGTATTGCAGCCCATGGATCAGGGCGTTATAAGATCTTTAAAATCTCACTACAGGAATCGCCAAATTTCTAATGTAATAACCAAAATCGACAAGGGTCTGGATATAAAGTTAAACATTTTAGATGCTATTTTAATAATGGAGGCTGCTCAGAAAGACGTTAAAGCCACCGTTATTGAAACTGTTTCCATCACGCTGGCTTTATGCAAGGCTCAATGAATATTACGGAATATGACAATATAGACACTACCGAAATTCCACATGGTGAAATTGTGCAAGGACTTGTTGATATAGATGACTGTGTACGCATATGTGAGCAGTATGACAACGATGAACAAATTATAAAATCCGTAGAAGACCATGACGTCGATGATCCAGATGAAGACGTTTTTGAATTTGATATTCCTTCGGTGTCTGAGGCTTGTTTAGCCGTAGAGGTGCTGCAAAAATTTATTTCCACAACGGATGTTCCAAATAGGGAGTCTATTTGTAATAATCTTTCAAATTTGAGAAACGATTTGAATTTTAAATTTTTGCATTCAAAACAAAATCAAAGTAAAATAACAAACTACTTTAAATAACAACTATTTTCAAATGAACTTAAAATTTATATATTCCCATATATATCATTAATTTAATTTATGTAGTATGCATATTCCTTTATGTTTTTAATTATTTTTTATGTTTCTGTTAATTGAAGTAAAAGTTTTTAATAAAATTACAGCATGAATTCCAAATATTTATTTTAAATTATGTACTTATTTTCTTTGTCTTGATTTTTACGCAAAAGAATAATACTATAGTTAATTTTTATTTTTAAATATTTGAATGTGAATTTAATGGATATTGCTTTGAACGACAATCGGCTATAACGACTGAGTTTCTTCGGTCCCTTGAATGTCGTTATAAGCGGTTTTGACTGTATATATAAATTATATTGTTGCTTCCGATGGAAATCAATAACTCATGTTATTGCTTTAAGTTTATCAAATTTGCTTATTATTGTAAAATAGATTGCAAATAAAATTGGAAAAAAAAATTTTTTTTAATATAAAACCAAACAAGTAAAAACGGCATTAAGATTGACCAGGAATTTCTGGAAGCGGGAAAGTCCTTATTTTTTTTGAGAAAAGCATATACCGATGGAACAAATTCATAAGGGTTTATCCCTGGCCCGCACATAAAAAATAATTGTTTTCTTCGATTAAAAAATTAGCATATTCAATTAAAATATTTTTAAAAAATGGTGTAATAAATAAAATCATACAATCAGCACACAAAATTGTAAGACTTTTATTGAATTTTCACTCAATAAAGCAATTGTAGTATTTACTTAAGCATTGTACGAGGGTTGCTGTATATATTTCTGGCCTAGGCAACTCTAAGTGTTGCCTGGCGCCATCTGACATTTCCATTGGAAAGTTTGACTTTTTTTAGCATAAACTCAGAACGTTTTGACATACGACCGTCATTTGTGTTGTTTCAGTGACTTGAAAAAATCAATTTGACAAAAAAAATGGATTTAACTCGTGAACATTTTCGTGCGATCATTTTTCACAACTTTCAATGTGGATTATCACGACAAGAGTGCATCGATGAACTTAAATCTTTGTATGGCGATGAAGCACCATCCTATAGCACTGTGAAACAGTGGTTTAATGAATTCAATCGCGGCCGACGCTCGTGAAGGTCGTCCAAAAACGGCCGTTGTGCCAGAGAACATTGATGCCGTGCGTGAACTGAAAATGCAAGATCGTCATGTGACATATCGTGAGATAGAGGCATCCTTGGGCATTTCTTCCACCAGCATACAATCGATATTGCATTAACAGCTGGCCGTAAAAAAAGGTTTGTTTTCGTTGGATCCCGCACAGTTTGACAAGGCTCGTGTCGATTGGTGCAAAGTAATTTTGAAAAAATACGATTGCTTCAAAAGACGTTTATAAGATCGTCACAGGTGACGAATCATGGATCTATGCGTATGAGCCCTAAACAAAGCAGCAATCGACCGTGTGAGACTTCGAAGACTAGCCAAATCCAACGGAAGTTGTTCGTGGAAGAAGTACTTCGAAGCAAATGGTCGCCTGGTCTGGTCATGTGGCGACTGTTCCGCTTGAGCAACGTAGGACGGTCAATTCTGAGTGGTACACCACAATATGTTTGCCTGAAGTCTTCGGAAAAATTCGAAAAACGAACAAGAGAAGGCGAATCATTGAGCACCATGACAATGCAAGCTCTCACACATCGGCTCAAACCAGCGCCTTTTTGATCGGCCAAAACGTCAAATTGATGGGTCATCCACCGTACAGCCCTGACTTGGCACCCAATGACTTCTTTTTATTCCCGCACATCAAGAAAAAAATGCGTGGTCATCGATTTTTGTCGTCAGAAGATGCTGTTGAAGCGCTCAAAAGCCATTTTTTGGAGGTGTCTCAATCGGAGTGGAAAGATTGCTTCGACAATTGGTTTGAGCGCATGCAAAAGTGTATAAATCATGCTGGAGAATACATTGAAAAACAATAAAAAAAAAACATTTTGGATGATAAATATTCGTATTTTCCTTATTAGGCCAGAAATATATAGCAGCCCGCGTATAAACAATAATAAAAAATATATAAATAAATTGTGTTCTTGCTTCGGCTAAAATTGGAACGATACAGAGAACATTAGCATGGCCCCTGCGCAAGGATGACACGCAAAATCTTGAAGCGTTCCACATTTTTATCAGTCTAAGTACCGCATTGGGACGTAGTGGTAACATCGACTTTATCAAACCATTTTTACATGAGAAAGTACAAGCCTTCTCACCAGGCATCATTCTCTACACTGACGGCTCCTTCCAAGGAGGCAGAACCTCATATGCTGTGATTGAGCAATCACATACATCTTTTAACACCATTCACCAAAGTCGACTGCCAGATTATGCTGGTATTTTTGTAGCAGATATTGCTGCTATAAACTTTGCATTAAAATACGCAGCTGAACTAAGAAAAAAACCCCTAATCCTATCAGACAGTTTTTGTGTCATTGTCAACGAGCACAGGATAAACTTCTTCTTGACATGATCTCCCCGAACAACCACAGCGACCAGGCCATGCTAATCTGGATTCCATCACACATTGGCATCCAAGGGAACGAATATGCGGATCTAGCAGCCAAAGAAGCCATAAACTTCCATACCATCACGGAGTCACCTTGTTTGCCAAGGGTGATAAGAAACCAATGTAGAAGAATACAGCAACAAACAAACCGCTCTAAGTGGGAACACTCGGAAACTTTTCTCAGGCACATCAATCCGAATCCCCAAAGGTCTAAATACAACATGAACTTTTCTCGAGAGCAATGCGTTCTTCTGGCCCGGCTTAGGGTTGGGAAAGCAATTTTTAATACACAACAATATTTCACAGGATCAGCCCCTACTCAATGTTCTTTCTGCCACATCACCTTATCAATCGCACATATTCTAACAGAATGAGCCCACTCCAAACTGGACGAACCACTTGATGCTTTACTGGATTGTAGATGTAACCACATACAAAAATTATTGAATGCTTAAGAAGACATGACATTCGAGATGTTTAGACTGCTTCATTTAGAACAGTCTCTATGCATATCCACAATACTGAATCAATTTAACGGATAATTAATTTTTCAAACCACTTGTTACCGAGCGCCTCTAGACAATTTTTGAGCATTTTTGCAAATTTACTTTGTTAGATACTAAATAAAAAAATAAATAAATTGAAATAAATAAGTTTGAACTTTCTCGAGCAAAAAAAATTGGTAAATATAATTGGTCGCTTATAAAAATTGGTCAACAAGTAGAAGAGTTACACCTCCTGGTAAATTTTTCGATTTTCAGCATTTTAGTTACTTCTTTACTTACCTAAGGTTTACCGTATAGCAGGGGAGCCTACGGCCGATTGTTTTGTAAAGCACCCAGCATAGAGTCATTTATAATCACGGCCCGCTAAACAACGTGTGGCTCTACCTACCATTTATTTCCCAATTTCAACATAACTTGGCTTGTTTTGCTCGAGAAATTCCAAACTTTATGTTCAATTCATTCATAATTTTTTATATATTTATTTTTTTTCCATTTAAAAATCGTGATTTTTGCGTAAAAAGATATTTTTTTAAATTTTAAATGCCTCTAACGTCAAAACTATTGAACTGATTTTAATACCTATAAGTACTTATATATAAAAAAAAATTTTGAAAAGCTAATTTTCTTTTTCCTTTCCATCTTGATCACATCGATCAATCAAATTTCAAAAATTCTATCTTGAAAACTAATCAGAGGAACTTTTTTTAAAATTCATGTTCATGTTTAGGAGGCCATAATCTGCAGGAAAAAACAATTGTAATCCAGTATTATGTGTAATAATACTAAAAAATAGTATCGCACCTCTAGAGGGCCCTCAAGTCTCAATAAAGTGGGTCTTGATGTCCTTAAAAAAAGTCGTGTCCACCCCTAAACGAAAGATAAATGCTCCACGATTCGAAATATGAGTAAATCAAGAGGTCCTTAAGATCCCAAAAGTGGGCCATAGGTATGAAAAACATGTTTGGTCAAATGTAAGTTGTTGTTGTAGCGAAACATAGTGTAGGGGTGACAGCCCTTGGCCGAAGAATTCCTCCTTCGGGTCGATCCGGAGAATAGAACTGTGTCGTTGGCGTTACACAGGTATTATTGCGTTGAGCTGATACTACACATTTGAATTAACAATGAGGTGACATGTTTCTATAGAGGTCTTTACTGTTTCCAAATTAAGGAGGTTTAAAATTATGAAAAGCACCACAGTCAAACATTTTTTTTATTTTTCCCTTATTTTGGAGTTTTATTTGGAAAAAAGGAGGGACAAAATAATTTTGTTAATGTAAGTTGCTATTAATGACTTTCTCTGGGTATATCGGAGGAGATAGTACACATTTGAATCCCCATTGGGGTGTCGGTGTTACGTGAGTTCCGTATCAAGTGATTTAATTTAAAAAATAATTCTGTTTTTTCCGCAGTTTTAAAAGTTGGCGGCTCTTAGCAACTTGCCTTACGATCCACTATTTTAAATCTTGTGAACCCCCTAAAGCCATTCCTTTTTTGCATATGTGATGAATATAAAGGGACCTAAGGTTAAAAACCAGTTTTGTTCAGGAGAGCCATTTTAAAGATTAGGTCCCTTTCTATTTGCGTCTAGAATTGTCGACTTCACTTTCATAAAACGCGCATATCTCTGGGAGGGACACTTTTGGGACATGGGATTCAATTCAATTTAATTTTTTACCCTTAGATCCCTTTCTCTATGCGCTGTCGCATATTTAGAATACTTAAGCAATTTCCTTTGCTCAGGGATTCATATGAGCTGAATAATTTGCATTTCCTTCAAGGCCGAGTGCCCTTATTTATTATTTTCCTCGATATATAGGGAGAATCATCTAAAGGTATTTTTTCTAAACAAAACAATATATAAAAATTCAAATCAAGTGTGGAATCTTTGTCGATAATTTGATAGGACATTTTATGGCATTTATTTTTTTGAATATAATTTCTTTCAAGTGTTGGCCGCAACTACGCCTTAGGGTTTCCATTCTGAGGGTCCAATTTTGGATGACTCGTTCGAGCATTTCGGCCGTTACCGGTTTAATGACACGCGTAATGTTGGCTTCCAAAACCTGAATCGTAGCTGGTTTGTCAGCATAGACTTTGGACTTTACGTAACCCCAAAGAAAAATGCCTAAAGGTGTGATATCACTCGATCTAGGCGGCCAACTCACCTGTTCAAAACGTGAAATTAGCTGCTTTTCGAAATGACCTCTCAATAGATCCATTGTTTGAACAGCTGTATGGGAAGTGGCACGGGCTCTAATTTCAGAAAGCATAAAGATCGATATAATGGCGCCATAGCGAGCACCATTCAAGGTTACGTTTCGGCCATCATCATTTTTTAAAAAATATACACCGATGATTCCACCAGCTTATAAACCGCACCAAACCGTGTTTTTTTCTGGGTATAATAGCACCTCTTGAGCCTCTTCTTGTTGCTCTTCAGCCCAGCCCAAATGAGGCAATTTTGTTTATTGACTGCCGTTGAGCCAGAAATGGGCCTCATTCATCACTGAACAAAATTTTGGTCGAAAACAGCGGATCTTCCCGTTGCTCACCGAACGCACATTTCCATAATACAGTTGCCAACATTTGAAGGTAATTATTTTCAAAAAATAAATGCCATAATTGTCCTTTCAAATTACCAATAAAGATTCCACACTTGATTTGAATTTTTATATTCCTTTTTTGTTCTGAAAAATACCTCTAGATGGATCACCCTATACTTGACCCACTCCGAAGACGATGCCATAATTTTTTTTTAAATTCTGTCAATACCCATACTCGTATACTTCAGCCAAAGCTTGTCCTACCGAAAACTATTGATAGGGCTGTGACTCTAAGCCCATTCTAATAATGTCTTTTGCAGTACGCACAGTCGAATCCCTTCGCAGTGGAGTACTTACGATTAAATATTAAATAATTAACAAACTAAATGCATGTTCATAAAACAATATCTCGCTTACCTTGTTGTTTTTGTTGAAGCGGCAACTGGTTGCCCGGGTGACAGTTCTTGGCCGAAATATTGCTCTTCGTGTCAATCCAGTCCAGAGAACTGGCTGTCGAGCAAATGTCGCCTAATTTGTACATTTTCTCGGCGATTGCCCATTGCCCCCTTACAATCAAATATGGCGGTTTCTGTTGTTTGTTCTGCATGATTTGGCATAAGGATTCCAGCGGAAAGTTGTCCCAGCATTTGAATTATGTTCACTGTTCTTGTATTGCGATCAAACGCACGAGTTCAAATATTTTTAATGAAGAATCGCTCCAAAAGTTATTTTTTCATTCTTCGACAAAACCTTTGGTTAAAAAAAATATTTTAATGAAAACTATTGAAATGTAAAAAAATATCAATTGACAAAACGGAAAATGAGCTAAAATGACGTTTTAAAAACAGTGTTGCCAGAGGCAGTATTAAATATGCTTGAAAGTATTTCCATTGATTGGAAGCTCTCTTCCCCTGATAATGCAGTATTAATTGTGAAGCTCCGGTCAAAGACACTCATTTTGGCTGTAATGTCAGCGAGGGCAACTAGAATTTTAAAAGTCGATGATCAATTATATGACTAATCGACTTTTTGTTGCAAAAACGATAAAGTAGTGATCGACTTTTGTGGCCGTTTTTCATTGAATTGACTTTTGCTTTCGGCTTAAGCCTAGTATTAAGCTATAACAAAATTTTATAAGAAATACATGTTAAATTCTGTTTAGCAATTTTCGGTTAGTGGTATTCAGCTAAAAAGAAAAGCTGGCGGGATTCGCTAACTGTTACAGGAAGGATAATAAGAGCAATGTAGACATTTTTTAACATCTGCAAACGAAAATTAATGGTCTGATAATTGTTTGGTCAAGGAATTTTCGACATATAACAAATGTTGTGAAGTCATGTTTGAGGCTATTTAAATGAAAAGGATTTAAATAAATTATTTAAAAGGGATTCTTCTTCTTCTACACTGCTCTAGATACATAAATGCAAAACTCCGTAGCGAAACTTTCGTTTTAAGTTAAAAAAAATATTCGTGTCTGTTTGTTCGACCTTTTTTGATGTAAATCAATAATTAATTAGACAAGCCTGAGGTCAGTATTGATTTTTATACTTTTATTTAATTTCGATAGCCGTCGGATATCATCTTCAGAGTTACAATAATCAAACGTCACAACAGTTAAACATTAAACAGCAATTCGAAATGCTTGTCTAATTTATTATGGTTTTAACAAATATTTCTACCCTGCACTACACTGTGTTACAGAGTATTTTAAGTAAGCTTCATGGCAAATGTTTGTAACTTAAACAAATTTTTAAGCTAGACCCAGCTTTGAGTGCACCGATCGACTCAAAATCACGAGCTGATTCGATGTAAAACGTGCAATAGTCTGATTACAAGTCACAATTGTTGTCCGATCTTTATGAAATTTTACAAAAGTAAATTTTTAGGACAAAGAACAGCCGTTATTGAATTGAAGGAACTCGCTTTCGATTTAGATATATGGTTGATTCTGAGATTATGGGCCACATTGTTGTCCTTGGTTGTTTTAGGCGGGAAAAATAAAATATATTATACTTTATTATTTACTGTACAATAAATCTTTATAGGAACTTTAAAGTCTTTAAAATTGTTTTTAAAAAAATATTTGTTCTTCAAAAAATTTCCTACTAAAGTGTTCAAATACCATTACCCTGGTTGTCCCTAGCACTACTTTCAATGGAAATTTTCTCAATTTTTTACAAAAATATTAATTATTTATTTAATAAAACCAGTCCATAGTAAAGAATAATATTCAATTAATTTTGTTGCTATTAACGATTATAATTTTTTATTAAATGATTGAACATTACTTGAAGTGGGTGCACATCTAATAGTTTTTTCATCAACAGTCTTATTAAAATTAAATAAGTCGTGTTTTGTCACTCGTTACACACTTAAGTTGGTCACTCCCCTGTGTTGGTTTTAAAAAGATAATACTTTTTACAATTTTGCAAGTGTTTTTTTTGTTTATTGCAAATATAAACTTCCAGCTCAAGTCAATTTTGTAAGGGTAAGCAGTTAAATAAACATTTCAGGGGGTTTTGTAGAAATTCATCATTCCCCTGCCAACATTTTTCACAGGGGAATGACGATTAACAGATTTTTTTCTTTTATTATTTTTACAAAAGAACTAAATAAAAATGAATTTGTTGATTTTAAAGAAAAAATACTATATATTTTATTGTCTTCGTCATTTCTCTGTTCAATGAGTCATTACCCTGGAGGTCATATTTTTAAATTGTTGTATGATTCCGTTAAAAATTAAAATTTTGATGTGTACCTTTTCAAAGTGACTAGTCTTTCTTAGAACTAAGACATCTACCTGAATTAAATATTAAACTCTGCAAAAAAAATCGAATGCCAAAAATGATGTCGAAATTGGCCCATAATCTCAGAATCACCCATATGTATCTAGCTTCCACAACTGTGTTCAACCTATTTCATGTCTATAGTTCAAGAAACCACATATTACATAATTATTACGATCTATCGGCAACCAGCTCAAACGAAATTGGGTTATATTGGCCCACATTTGTTAAAGCCAAAGGTCTTTTCCGATTTAAGATACAACCGCCCTTGAATACTATTGTTAGTTGCAATTTTGATCAAATTTCGTAAAGTATATTATGATGGATAAACATCAAATCTTATACAAGTTTGGACCATATAAATAGGTCCATTTTTTTGATATAGCTCCATAATAATGGGGGCCAAAAATCGGATCCCAGCATATACGTAAACTTTTTTCAGGAAGCAGAACATACATTAATTTTTGCAAGTTGGCTAAATATTGGTGAGGAGACTCCATTTAAAAATCCAAACCATTTAAACGTGAAAATATGAGGACGAAAAAATAGCTTACAAATTCAAATATGTCGTTTTTAAAAATCTAGATAAGTTTAGAGCCTCTTGGACGGCCCAGAAACCGACTAGGTAAAATTATTTGGCCAGCGCAATCGCCAGATTTGTCAGCATCCGACTATTTTCATTGAGGTTTTGAAGAAGCGAGTATATGTGAACAAGCCCGAGACAATCCTTCAACTTAACGCCAAGATTGTTGCAGAAATTCGAACGCTACAACCACAAATTTTGAGAGATGTTATGGAAAATGCTCTAAAATGAGCCCATAATTGCGAAGCTCAAAACAGGTGCCCATTAATTGACAATTTTTTTATATTTAGTGCAAAAAAAAAAATGAATAAACGAAAAGTTATAAAAGTTTTTAACCCCATGGTAACTTTTGGCCCACCCTGTATAAAGCCTTTTAAAACTGCTCTAATAAAAATGACTTCTAGAAATTCTTAATATGTAAAGAATAGGCCATTCAAAATTTTAAATTTAAATAGGCTGTAAAAAAAGTACGGATAATTATTCAAATGAGTGGTTTTAAGGGAAAGTTTGAACTTTGTCATTTAATAATGGAACACAATATCATTTATATGACCACCACCACTGGTGCCGCAGTACCTCATCCGAGTTGCCATTGAATCCTTTCAATGACAACTTCGATTTTATGTTTCAACGCTTCAATTATCTCTAAATGCTTTGCGTAACAGTTATCCTTAATGGCTCCCCACAGAAAATAATCCAAAGGGCTGAAACCACAGCTCCGAGGCGGCCAATTGACATCACAATTTCGGCTGATTATTCGCTTTTCAAAAATAGTGCCTAAAATGTAATTGGTTGTGTTGGCTGTGTGACATGTGGCCCCGTTGTGTTGAAATTAAATGTTTTCCGTGTCATTCTCTTGAAATTTTGGAAACAAAAATTCATTGAGCATGGCGCGGTAGCCCGCACCGTTGACGGTACAACGGCTCCCTGCTCATTTTCGAAGAAGAATGGCCCAATGCAAACAGTGACTCGTTGCGAATGCATCACGTGTGGTTTCTCTGGACCCCTTAGCGGAAATTTTGCTTATTGATAAGCCACCGAGATGAAAATGAGCTTGATCAGAAAACACGATTTTTCGATAAAATTCTTCATCACCTGCTAAACAATCTTAAGCCCATTGGGTGAAGCGAAAACGCATCGGATAGTTTTCCATTATTAAATGATAAAGTTCAACCTTCCAATAAAACCAGAAGTTTGAAAAAATTATCATCCGATTCTAATTTGGAAATTTAAATCGCCCACCCTATACTTCTATTTCTGCTGATTGCATGTGATGTTCCTTCTATCAATTGGTGTGTTCACGCACTTACATCCCGATATAATAAAAATTTGAAATAATCCTGGTATTTTTCTAGTAGATTTTACGCTATTGGCGGGAAGTTTTTATATAAACAAAAAAAATATGTAAACGAATTTATAATAAAATAACAAAATAATGTAAAATGTAGACACAATAAACACACCCCTAGATTTTCGATGGGCTCATCTACCTGTGGTCTTGCGATTAAAAATACAAAATTTCAGTTTTGAAGCATTGACACAACCAACCAACACAGCACAAAACCCTTAATAATTGATATATGAAAAGTTTTCGCCCACTTTCATCTAAATGTGGGTACGCACTCATAAAAGAATTAAAAACATTGTAGACAAGGACCCAATTTGCACCCAGAACACCTTTTATTAGATCAGCAGCTGTGATAGAAGTTGGAAGGTGTTGTTACTTGAAAACTTAAAGGGGGTGCCAAAAATGTTTGGGCAAAAATGCAGTTTGTGGCCTTAAGTCAAAAAAAAATGTGCCACGCCACCCAGAATAGGGCGGATATTTCGGGAAAATTAATGAATAAGGGCGCTCGGGTGCAGGGGCTTCGAATATGACCTCTCCCATTTTTATTTACGTGAAAGTTGCTCAAGGATGGCAAATATGCAATAAGAAATAAAGACGCACTTCTAGGGGTCCCTCAAATCTTAATAAAGCGGAAGGTCCTTTAATGAAGTCGTGCCCAACACTAAACGAAAGATAAATGCTTAAAGATTCAAAATATCAGTGAATCAAGGGGGTCCTCAAGATCCAAAAAGTGGGCCTTAAGTATGAAAAACATGTTTGGTTAAATGTAAGTTACCGTCGTTATACAGATATTACCACGTTGCGGTGATAGTACACATTTTAATCAACATTCAGATGTTTTAAAATAGGGTTTTAACTGTTTTCGAATTAAAATTAAGGGAAGCGCTGCAGGCAAACATTTTTTACCAAAACTTCACGCTATTTTTTTTTATATTTTTTTATTTTTTCCGTTTTTGAAGTTCTATTTGAAAAATAATTATGGGCAAAATGTCTGGTTTATGCAAGTTGCTTTCGTTGACTTTACCCGGGTATATTGGAGATGTTAGTACACATTTTTAGCCCTAGTCGGGTGACTTGTTTTACATGAGTTCTGTACATCTATGATTTTTGGAGGTTTAAAAAAAAGAAAAGTGCCGCAGATAAAAAAAATCTTTTTTCCGTAATTTTGAAAGTAGGCGGCTGTACGCAATTTTGAAAGTGAAATTGACTCACGTCCACTTTAAATTCTTGTACAATTTTGTATTATATCCATATAACGTAGGTGGTATTTTAATGCCCTATGTGGCCTTACGGTCAACAATTTTAAATCTTGTGGACTCCCTAAGCCAACAACAATATTTTTTTACATGTCGTTGAGCAATTACCTTTCCTTTGAGTACTCACATTTACTTAGTAGGGACATAAATACTGTTACAACATTGAACAATAGAAGAACTGAACATACCCCGTTAATGTCATATGGGTTTTGAAAGCTAACCTCAATAGCGTTAGTCCGTAACGGGATGTTAAAATTGTTTTAACTTTCATCATGGAGTGGTCAGATAACACAGTACAACAGCCAATCTGGGGGGTGAGAAATTCCAAGTCAGGGTGATGGTACTAGGTCAGTATATTAAAACCCTCAAAGGGTTTTGCGTTCGTATGTGCCAGTTCCAGTGCCAGTAACTTCACTTAATTGTAAATAAAAGCAGAACGCGTTAATCGATTTCTATGATCTATGTCGCATTTTGTTTATAGGTTATGTGACTTTACGTGAAAGTTATAAGACTCTACACGTTTTTCCGTTTGGGATTTATATGTTTAAAAAAAAAAAAGTTTTTTTTGGCAAAATTTTCTTCATAAATTTATTTCTAATTGTAAAAATGTTGATTTGGTAGAGAAACAGTATATTAATGGATTAAAGAAAATGTAATTATTAATTTTTCTCAATTTATTTCAGCAAAATCGAACTAGTCGTTCTCGAGTTATGTCAAACTACGTTTTTGCCAACATTTTACAACTAAGCGAAAAAACATCAAGATAAGGAAAAAATGTAAAAGGTCATAAAAAAAAACTGGCACATACGAACGCAAAACCCTTTAAGGTTTTAATATACTGACCTAGTACCATCACCCTGACTTGGAATTTCTCACCCCCCAGACAATAACCCCAAAAATGTTCCACAGTGATAATGAGAACCGTATCGCTGTAATAGCGCTTTTCAAGTGTGAAATGAAAAATGCGATATTTTCAAAACGCTCCGGCCAAGAGGGATTAGCCGCATGTTCGTCTACCGATGCATAAAACTGTTGAGGAGACTGGAGATGTAAAAGACCGTCACCGGTCGGGCCGCCCACGCTCTGTTCGAACACCGCATGTCATCAAAGCCGTTAAATCAAGAATTCACAGAAATCCGCTCCGAAAACAGAAAATCAAGGCCCGTGAGATGAATATCACGCAAAAGTCCATGAGTCGAATCATTAAAATAGACTTGGGACTGCAGCTTAAAAAAAAATAGGATTGAAAAATTCAAACGTCTTTTGGTGAAGCACGCTGATAACTTGCACAGAAAAATTTTGTTCACCGATGAAAAAAATTTTAACCGTTCAGGAAAAATTTAACAAGCAAAATTATAGTGTATGCGCGGTCATTTAAGGAAGCATCTGAACTGATCCCAAGGGTGGAAAAGGATCACCCAGCGTCAGTCATGGTTTGGTGTGGTGTCTCTTACGATGGAGTCACTGACCTGCATTTCTGCGAACAAGGAGTCAAAACATCGGCCAAAGTTTACCAAGAAACCGTTTTGGAAGCTGTTGTGAAGCCTCTTAACAATTCCCTGTTCTAAAACCAGCCATGGACTTTCCAGCAGGGTTGTGCCAGCCCATAAGGCTAAATAGTTCCAGGCCTGGCAGTCCAGATTTGAACCCATTGGATTACAAATTGTGGATGGTTTAAGAGGACAAGGTTTGTCACAAAAGATACCCCAACACCGGATCTCTAGGACTGCTTTGATTCGAGCTGTGGCCAATTTTCAAATGGACGAGGTTCGAGCAGCTATTGACGATAGGCCAGTGCGACTTAAGGCGTGTGTAAAGGCAAAAGGCGGACTTTTCGAATAAGTTGATTCTTCTTGGATACAAAATACATCAATAAATATATTAAAACATATTTGGTCCAAAAACATTCAGTACTTTTTATTTTACAGCATAAAACGTGTGTAACAGTATTTATGTCCCTACTGAGTATAATTGGAAGGGCGTCATAATTTTCGAGGTCAGGAAAGTCCAAGCGACCTTATTCATTGGATTCCCCGATATAATTGACCCACTTGGAAGATGACAGCATGTTTTTTTTAATTCTGTCCATCCCCATATACTGCACTTTAGTCAATGTTTGTCCTTCCGAAAATTTCTTGTGTGTTGTTAATGTATATAGGCTATTGACAGGCCTGAGAATTTAAGCCCTTTCTAATGAACATGGTCAATCCTCTTTTGCATTGCGCACAGTCGAATCTCTGTACCGTTGAGTACTCAGATTAAATGTTTAACAAACGTAATGCATATTCATAAAACAACATCTCGCTTACCTTGTTGTTGTTACAGCGGCAACTGTGTACCAAGGTGACAACCCTTGGCCGAAAACTTGGTTTTGGGGACAATCCGGTCCACAGAACAGGCTGCCAAGAAAATATTGCCATCTTGTACTTTTTCTCGGCTATTCCTCATTGCCTCCTTACAATTAAATATGGCGGTTTCTGCTGTTTGTTCTGCATGATTTGGCAAAAGGATTCCAGCGGAAAGTTGTCCCAGCATTTGAATGTTATTCACTGCTCTTGTATTGCGATCAGAGGCATGACTTCGAATATTATTAATGAAGAATCGCTTCAGAAGTTATTTTTTTCATTATTCGACAAAGCCTTTGGTTAAAAATAAATATTTTAATGAAAACTATTGAAATGTAAATACAATTTCAAGTGACAAAACGGAATATGAGCTAAAATGACGTTTTACAAACAGTGTTGCCAGAGGCTGTGCTAAATATGCTTGAAAGTCTTTCCAGTGCGTGGTAGCAATCTTTCCCTGATAATGCAGTTTTTGAATAAGGATCGCACAGACCATGTAATTGGTACAATACAATTCTTGAAATAGAAAGCACGTAAATAAAAGGCGAAAGGGCTATTAAAAGGGATGGAACAAAGTGGTCGAGCTTCGGTAGGTTTGGTTTAAAGGTTCAATTAGTCTTGACGGTTGACGGTTGATTCTGCAACCTGCAGAAGTCTACCGTCGTCAACCGTCAAACTGTAGTTATCTCCCTCTAACACATGCAAAATGCAACCCCCAACTGAATAGCTGATTGCCTACCGTTAACCGTCAACCGTCAAGACCAATTGGGCCTGAAGTCCAATTTTGTATCACCACAGCCTGTGTCAAGGCTTTCGAATATTTTGTTTGATCATCATTCAAAAACTGCACTACCAGTGTAAGAGTGCTGCCACGCACTGAAAATACGTTCAAGCATATTTAGTACTACCTCTGGCAACTCTGTTTTTAAAACGTCATTTAAGCTCATTTACCGTTTTGTCAATTGATATGTTTTTACATTTCAATAGTTTTCATTAAAATATTTATTTTTAACCAAAGGTTTTGCCAAGGAATGAAAAAATAACTTTTGGAGCGATTCTTTATTAAGTATATTCGAACTCGTGTGTCTGAACGCCATGCAAAAGCAGTGAACAAAATTCAAATTCTGGGACAACTTTCCGCTGGAATCCTTATGCCAAATCATGCAGAACAAACAATAGACGTCGCCATATTTGATTGGAAGCAAGCAATAATCAATCGCCAAAAAAATGTACAAAGTCAGCGACATTTTCTCGGCAGTCCGTTCTATGAACTGGATCGACCCGAAGAGTAATTTTTCGGCCTAGGGCTGTCACCCGGCACTTGCCGCTTCAACAACAAGGTAAGTAATATTGTTATTTGATTATGCATTTAGCTTGTTGAAGATTTAATTGTGAGTACTCAACTGCACAAGGATTCGACTGTGCGCAATGCAAAAGACGATTGGCCATGTTTATTAGAAAGGGCTAAAAGTCACAGCCCTGTCAATAGTTTTCAAAGTTTTTGGTAGGACAACATTGACTGATGTGCAGTATATGTGACGTGCAAAATAGAAAGGGACCTAAGGTTAAAAACCAGTTTTGTTCAGGAGAGCCATTTTAAAGATTAGGTCCCTTTCTATTTGCGCTTAGAATCGTCGACTTAACTTTCATAAAACGCGCATATCTCTGGGAGGGAACACTTTTGGGGCATGGGATCGGTCTCATTCGGTGCTCAGATGTTGTCCACATAAAAAAAAGTGAAAATTGATTTTTTTTACCCTTAGGTCCCTTTCTCTATGCGCTGTCACATATGGCTATTTCCATCGAGATGTCAACCGTGACCTTAAAATTAAAAGTGAGTAAATATTAGTTTTTCTTTGATAGTATTACAGAAAAACGTTCAAATTTCCATATTCTGATGCATTGATAGCAAAAATTTGGTACCATAAAGAGAAAAATGGCTCCAAAACCAAACATATTTTTTTCACATTCTTCGTAGAAATGCATTACATTTTCTCTTAAGTTTTAATAAATCTACGAAACATGTTGTGATGACAGACTTTACATGAAATAATTCTCACAACAACAAGTAATTACAACAAAAAAGAAATAGAGCAAATATTGCTTTTATAACAGTTACTTTTGAGTTTTTGGTCAATTATGTTTTAATGTCACGTACGTAAGGAAAAAACACCATTTGTGTTCATTACTTTTGTCTTAACAGATGAATTTGTCCAAAAATTTTGATTCTAAACAAGTTCATCGTGAAGTATATAAAACTATTTGAAAGATAGTGAAATTTACAAAAGTAATATTTTTATCAGTGCTGCAATTCTGTCACGTACGTAATGGTATGTGTAATTCGGTGTGAAAATTAAAATACACTCATAATCGAAGTATGATTTTTCTGTAGATGGGCAAAACATTAGCTGAAAAAAATAAGGAGTATGCAAAAAAGTACAGAGCTACATTGAAAAAAGATGCAACAAAATTAAATGAGTTCCGAGAAAAAGAAAAGTAGAGACAGCGCCTATATCGAAAGAAACTGAAAGAAATTAAGACAAATTTAAATCAAGATCTTCTAAAGGACAAGAGACAAAGAGACAATGAGAGGCAAAGAAAATCTCGAGAAAAAAAGAAAACTAAAATGGTGGTTGAGCCCTATTCATGTCGACAAACTTTGGGAAAAGCAGGTAGGAAGGTAGAAAAATCATTGCAATTGGATTTGGGCAAGAAAGTTAAAGTCATCATGTTTTATATAAGAAATACGTTAAAGCAACAGATGATGAAAAAATGCAATCCAATCACACTTTGGAATTCCAACAAAGACTAAAAGAAGTAAGTGCCTTCTACATGCATGATGGCATAAGTGTGCAATCTGCTGGTAGGAAGGATACACTCATCATCGAAGGACAAATCGTTGCTAAACGATTCATGCTCATGACTGTTTCGGAAGCCTATGAGCTTTATAAAAGGGACTGCTCTGAACACGTTAGTAAGTCGACTTTTTTCAACATAGACCACGTAATATTCAACTTTCGAGCAAAATACCTCACAACATGTGGGTATGCATGTATCATGCAAATTTCGGATTTTTGCTAGAGGGTTGTTCAACCCTTATTCCGTCGATATCGCATGATTTTCAAAGCTTTTTACAATCAGCTTGCTGCAACATTAAAGAGGAAAAATGTATGCTTAACAATTGTCCAAAGTGCGTGCGCGATATAAAAAATGATTTAATTCCCCTAAAATATTTAACACAAATGGAAGAAAGTGTAAAATGGCAACGTTGGCGAAAGGTGGGCGATCGAATTACATTAACTTGCACTACTGCTCCCTTGTGTGATCTTGTTCACGAATTGGAGGTTGAGCTTCCACTCTTTAAACAACATTTCTATGTTAAACGTGCCCAACAAAGTTACTTTCAAAGTAAAAAACATAATTTAAACCCTGATGAACTGGTTCTACAAATAGATTTTGCTGAAAATTATCGATTGGTCAGCCAAAATGAAGTTCAAAGCGCCCACTTCAGTTATCGCCAAGTTACAATTTTTACTTGTGTAGCATGGCTAAATGGCGGTACAAGATCCTTTGCTGTCATTAGCGACAAATTAACTCATAATAAGTATGATGTATTTTGTTTCATTTCGACGCTTGTAAACCAAATACAAGCTCAGTGTGGAACATTTTCAAAGATATTCATATTCTCTGACGGAAGCAGCTCCCAATTTAAAAATAAATACATTGTTCGGAGCTTACCCGACTTCGTATGGGAAGGGAGCCGACTTCACATGGGAAGGGAGCCGTCGATGGAGTAGGAGCCGTCATAAAAAGAAGTGTTTGACAGATAACAAAAACAAAAAGGATTTTGTTGGAAACTGCTTTGGATTTTTTGAATGTGCTCGGAACAACCTTAGTGGTATTTGTGTAATATACATTTCTTCAAAGCAGATAGATGAGTTTTCTCCCAATTTATTCGAAAGGTGGAAGAAAGTATCAAATATACCTGGAATTCAAAAAATTCATTGGGTTTCGTGCAACGATGAATCAGAAATAAAGTTAGCCAATACAGCGTATTCCAAAAGTAAAAATTTATAAAATATTTCATTGTGTAATATGTGAAAAAAGACTTAAATGTACGCAGTATAAACATTAATTTAAGTTTCCGCTACCTTTTATAGTTAATAAAGCTTTAAACGTTGAAATTTTCGAATTTATTTTTCAATACACTACGACGGAAAAATATGTCACATAACGTATTATATTACGGCATCTGTAGAAAAATCTATGAATTGTTTTTCCTCAAAACAAAAAGGAATAGTAAGCGACATTGATCCACTTTACTTTAGAAAAAAAAATCGATGGCAAAACCCGCTACACTTCGCAGAATTTTTAAGTTTTAAGAACGAGGTTGAGACTCACTTCCATTTTTGTCACGTACGTAAAAATAAAAAATCACTGCATTTTTTCTAAATTTTTGTTTACGGCAGTTCTCTTTATTTCAAACCTAAAAAATTGTGGCAAAATACAGAACGCACGTTAAACAAGTCACCTGAATGCGGATTTAAATGTGTACACCTTTACCCCCAATATACCCGGGTGAAGTCAACTATAGCAACTTATATTAACCAAACATTTTGTCCTTACTTTTCAAATAAAACTCCGAAATACGGAAAAAATAAAAAAAAAATTATCAAAACTAAAATTGCGTGATAACTTGGAAAAAAAAGTTTGCCTTTTATATAAATCTCCTTAATTCGGAAACAGTAAAGACCATTAATCAGACATGTCAGTAGATGTCTTCACTGCTCAACGTGCTAATACCTTTGTAACGACAACGACAACAACTAACATTTAACCAAGCATGTTTTTCATACTTTAGGTCCACGTTTTGAATCTTGAGGACCCCTAGATTTACTCATATTTCGAATCTTTGAGCATTAATCTTTCGTTATGGGGTGATTACGACTACTTTTAAGTAGCTCAAGGCCCACTTTATGGATTTTTGATGGCCCTTTCGTTTAAAGGCCCATACATATGAAAGTGGGCGGGTTCATTTTCGAGAAAACTGTTCCCAAGAGCCCTGTTTATTATATAGGGTCATCCAAGTTAAGATACTTTTTTTCAATAGCCTTTTTTTGACAGATCTCGTGTGAGTCGTGTCATGCTGTCATATTATTTTTGTTTAGTATTTTTTTGGATTTTCATGGAAAGACTTACCCTGAACAACGTCTACAAATCGTTCAACTTTATTACGAAAATTCACGTTCAGTGAGGAATGTGTTTCGTGCACTTCGTTCAACTTATGGTCAACATAATCGGCCTACTGAGCGTACTATTTGCAACTCCATCACCCATCAATATTCGACCGAATAGACCACGTCCAGCAGTGAAGATAATGTAGCGGCCGTAGCTGAGAGTGTACACCAATACCGTGGAGAATCGATTCGGCGCCGTTCGCAGCACCTCGGACTGACGTATGGAACGACTTGGCGCATGGAACGACTTGAAAGCGTACAAAATACAGCTTGTGCAAGAACTGAAGCCGCCCGACGTTCCCATGCGACATCGCTCTATGGGCTCTTGAAAAGTTCCAAGAAGATCCGACGTTTTCGAGCCAAATTTTGTTCAGCGATGAGGCCCATTTCTGGCTCAAAGGGTATGTAAACAAGCAAAACTGCCGCATTTGGGACTAAGAGCAACCAGAAGAGGTTCAAGAGCTGTTGGTTTGTGGGCCGGTGGAATCATCGGTCCATATTTCTTCAAAAATGATACCAGTGAGAACGTAACCGTCAATGGCGACCGTTATCGTGCAAGGATAACCGGCTATTTGCTGCCTGAAATTGAAGCTCCTGATTTCGGCGACATTTGGTTTCAACAAGACGGCGCCACTTCCCACATATCGCACCAATCAATGGATTTATTGAGAGAACACTTTGGTGAGCAGATAATTTTACGTTTTGGGCCGGTCGATTGGCCACCAAAATCATGTGATATCACACCGATAGACTTTTTCCTGTGGGGCTATGTAAAGTCTAAAGTTTAAGCGGGCAAACCCGCTTCGATTCAAGCATTTGAGCAAAACATCCCGCGTGTCATTCGCCAGTTACCCGTCGAAAGGCTCGAACGAGTCATCGAAAATTGGACTCAACAACGGAAGACCATCTGAGACGTTGCCGCGGCCAACATTTGATAGACATAATCTTCAAAAAATAAATGCCAAAGAATGTTCTTTCAAATTATAATAAACATTCCCCATTCAATTTGATTTTTTGTTTTTTTTTTTCTTTAAAAAAGTAGGGAACCTCGAAATGGATCACGCGTTATATGGATTTAGATTAAATTATGCAATTTTGATATTATACCGTGAACGAATATGATTTGGTCTACCTGTAGGGACCATAATCCAATTTGGTTCTGTGTATTGATGCTTGACTTTTTGTACGCCAAAGTAATTTTTAAGTGAGTTGGGTACCTGATAATTTCAATGAGTAGTTTTTTGTGCATCCTGTGTTTGTTAAAGAATATTGGGAGCAGACTTTGGCAGAGGCTCTAAGGTTCGGTTACTTACCTTAGAGCCTCTACCAAAGTCTGCTCCCAATATTCTGTAACAAACACAGGATACAAAAAAAAAATACATCCTACAAATTTCAAAAAAAAATCATATGCCTTAAAACAGCAATAACTTGGAAATGGGTGTCCACTGGAATTTCTGGAACCATGTCTGACTTAACCTTTTTTACATCTATAACCAAAGTGGCGTCTAGAGACAGATAAACCCTTTTTGAATTATGTTAAATATGAATTTTTATATTTTTCGTCAATGTTAAAAAATAGTAAAACAAGTTGATAGTTTTTAAATAGTGATTTACCTGGAGAAGCTCAAAGCAGGCATTACATTTTGTGTTGGTGTATATTTAATAAATACATCAATCAATAGAAACAAAGACGATTCGTTGCCAAGTTTTCGTGGTATTACACCTGAACTTGGGCCAAATTGCCTAAAAATGGTGTTGTTTTAAAATCGTAAATTGGTCAAATTTAAACAATTATATTTTTTAATTAAAAACCTGATATTACTCGTTCTAAGGGTATCGCATTTAAAACTGTTTAAAAATTCCTTTATGGTGTGTATTCAAAATATCGTAGGCGCACATGAATAGTTTGATATTTGCAACCTCGTTTCCTCTAAGGGCGCCACTGTGAGTTGTAAAGCGATTAATTTTGTTCAACAGAGTTTTTATACTGACTTTCGTTTAAGATTTATTTATTTAGATATATTTTACAAATAAATTTATAAAATACATATTTTTAGAGGCGCGGGGTGACAAGGACCACATGCGCCCGCCGCTGTTTAAGATAGAAAAGTGATTTAAAAAAAAATAATTATCGGTTAAATTGATTCAGTATTGTGGATATGCATGGCGACTGTTCTAAGTGAAGCAGTCTAAACATCTCGAATGCCATGTCTTCTTAAGCATCCAATGATTTTTGTCATGTGGTTACTTACATCTACAATCCAGTAAAGCATCAAGTGGTTCGTCCAGTTTGGAGTGGGCACATTCTGTTAGAATATGTGCGATTGTTAAGGTGATGTGGCTGTCATAGTCAATAGGCCAACCTGTGCACGAAATTTCGCCATTGTTTTGGGGCGCACGACCGCTTGAAGATATCAGATGTTGTATACTGGTTTTTTATCATGGCGTTTTATATATGATAATTGTCTTCAAGACAACAGGTTGTAAGGCAAGCTAAAGTAGGCAAGAATCATTCATCATATCCTAGCGTTTTAAATAAAACACGTTAACTGTTTGTTAAACACTGGGGGTATTTCATAGACCTTTTAAATATATTTTTTAAATTTTTCTTTTTTGTTTTGTTTTAAAAAAACATATTCATATTTCTTTCTCATTATGCTGGGTTGTGTTTATATAAAAAAAAATTCTACAATAATTTATGGTTACATTTTGTGTAAAAAAACTTTGTAAAACTATTATTGAAATTCAGACCAATGGTTTGTATGAGCAGACATACGCCCAAACATATATGTTTCGAAACAAAACACTTTCATTTTCAATAATCTATATTCCACTGTTTTTGATTTATGTTATTTTAAGATTTTGTTCATGGGGAAGGGTTATTTAAAAAAACACAATAAAAAAATTAAAAAAAAAAAAAACTGCTCACATCAATGAGTTTGTTTTTGCTGTAGCCACAGTCATGTCGTCACACAAGATCTTATGCAACTTCTTATAAGATCATGTGAGAAATGCAATGACTGTCACGACGGTTAAGGCAAATCGAAACACACGTTGGTGTTAGGGCCAAAAAGGATACACCAACAAGTGTTATTAGCGGCGAAGGGCTTAAGTGCACGGGATGGGGGTATGTCATTATTTAAAACAGCCAAAAAAGATATTTTAAAAACATTTAATACATTTTGCCCATGCAAATGTGGAGCAACTTACTTGCTTCAGACCCAAAATATCCCATTAAGGAACAGAGGGAAACTTCCTACAAATCAGTGAGCTGTGCACGATTTAATTCGTGGACTCACAGACCGGGACCTACTGTTGAACGCCGGCTCCGAACGGATATTCATAGAGAAGTTTTTTTACATGGCTTAGAGATAAATCTTTTACTAGTAAAGTCGCCGACATTTTCGTGAAAACCCGCCGATGAAAAATTGTTAAATGTTCCTACCAGAGGTTGAACCTGGTTTTACTGGCATGATAGTCGTGCTTTAATATATTTTGTTGTTTCTATTTTTACAATTCATAGCTTTCTTAATTGAATTCGATAAACAAAAACCACCTTCATCTCATGCACATGAGCTTCAATTCGCCGATGAAACCTCTTGTTGTTTGATTTTTTTTGTATTATTACAATTTAATAAAAAAAAACATAATACATCTTGTGTAGTAGTTAATAGGGAGTGTATTGGTATGTTAGCAAATCAACAAATAATGTTTTAAATTAAAATTATTTACTTATAAAATACGTGTATAAAAAAGAGCATGACACTTGGTTGATTGTTCGAAAGGGTTTTTTTTAGACATTTTTGTTTTGTGAATACTGCATTACAAATAAAATGCGCTTTTGGTAATTGTTGTTGTTAATAATAATGTTAAATTAAAAAAGATAATAGCAAAAGAACATTTTGATTAAACTAAAAAATGAAGGAAAATAAACAACATGGAAAAAACTGATGTTGCCTGGTATGCATATAAATGGGAATCGATTGCATATAGAGTTGGATACTATTGTTGTAAACGGAAATGGAAAATGTAATTTATAAATGAACTTTAAGAGATTCCATACGAGACGTAATACGACGACGTAATTCAGCATATCTGAAAAGAAATAAAAACACAAAGACAAATGGATTAAAATATGACAATTACACACCGATATTTTTTAATTTTTAAGAATATTAAGATACAACTCGGAACATAAAGGGTGGTCCAACTAAAACGCACGATGTTAATAGTAAATAAAACAAAAAAGTTTTCAGAGAATTATCTTATTATTTTTATTATGATAGAAGGATCTATGACAATTATGTTTGAACCAAAATATCGGTACTCGCCACGGCATCTGTGGCATACCTCTAATACGATGATCCATATTGTCATTAAGACAATAGACGTAATGGAGGTTCAATGTCCTTAATGTGCCGAATTATCTCATCCTTTAGCTCTTAAATTGTTCTTGGCTTTTTGACGTATACTTTTTCTTTTTAATATTCCCAAAGAATGAAGTCCAACGGTGTCCAATTACATGATCGTGGCGAACATTAAACATCGCCACGACGTGAGACAACACGGCCGTTGAATTTCTCGCTCAAAAGAGCCATGCCATTGTTTCGTTGGCAATTGGCACCATCCTGTTAGAACCACATATCGTCCAGGTCTATATCCTTAATTTCTGGCCCCAAGAAGTCTGTTATCATTTCGCGTTTGCCAACACAATTCACGGTAACTGCTTGGTCGATCTCATTTTCGAAGAAGTACGGCCCAATGACGCCGCCAGCCCATAAAACGCACCAAACAGTCACCCTATGTAAATGCATCGGCTTTTTAACAATCGCATTTGCCCAAATTCGTCAAATTCTGCTTGTTAACGAATCCACTGAAGTGATTAAATAAAAAAACAGAAATTTGAAAAATTTTCGGCAACATTTTTTACAGCCGATTAAAATTTAAAATGTAAAGTCGCCCATCCCTTAAATCTATAACAGCTTCTGCCATAAACTATGTCCAGATGAGTGTCTTGACATGCATGGAGCCAAAAGTGAATCCCTTCAGAAATCAGAATTGCTATGTTTTCAAAGAAATCCCAAAATATTTCGGCTTTTTGTTAAGATTGATTTGACAAAAAGCAAAGTGACATGTGTTAGCGTGGCTGCCCACTGCCCTTGTCGAGCTTTCGGGTTCTAAACGACCTGAAACCGAAAGCTACTTGGCTGCAATTGTTTAAGGGAAAACTGAACTTTCTAAGACTAGGCTCTCACCAAACGTAAAAAAAGTACTGTCGTGAGTCTCACTTTTAGAGTTTTCTTCTAACATGGCCATTGAATTGCCTACGAGAAAATAATTTGTGCGGCTTTACAGAGTCTTAGGGGGTTTCCACATGGCAGTCATCTGAAGATTCATTGGACCTAGCTGGCAACATACGTGAGCTGGATTCCATTAAAAATTGAATTTTCCGCCAATAATATTTTCGTTTTTATAATTTAGCCATAAAACGGGTTTTCACAAATTCGCCATTTCGGTGTTTCTTCAAAACCGTGACTTAAAAAAACCGACTATCAGGTATTTTTTAAATTAAAAACCGGCATTAACCTACTTTTAGCCTTTTGTCTAAGAATGGATTTTTTTCAAATCGGAATTACAGTAAATGTAGAACAGGCTTCAAAAATAAGGTGGGCCGGTATGACCCATTTTATTTGATCTGTTTACTGATCGATCGTATTGAATTTTGCCTAACTTCATCAATTTGGATGTACTCTGTGGCTTCTTAATTGTATTTAGAGTGCCATACTTAAATATATATATATATATATATATAAAGTGTGTTTTTTTAGACGAGTGGTTTTCAATCTGGTCAAACATTTTTTTCGGAGTCGGTCTTTTTGACAGCTGTCACTAATGCTTAGTTTGGGTTTTCATTTCATAATGAAAAGGTTTACTCCGGAACAACGTTTGCAAATTGTAGTAAATTTTTACAAGAACATTTTGTTTGCTGCAAAAAGTGGTCGAAAATTGGCCCTCCCGGCTGGAGCCGAGAGCGGCAACTGTGTGCCGGGGTGACAGACTTGGTCGAAGAATTGCTGCTTCGGGTCAATCCGGACCATAGAACCGGCTGTCGTTGATTTTTAAAAATTCCCGGGATCCCGGCATTGAATTACCGGGAATGCGGAAAAGGTAAATGGCTGAAATTCCAGGAAAATCGTGAGACGGCAAAAAGCTTAATACACATATACGAGGGCGACCGCAAAAGTAACTGGCCTAACATAAAAAGAACCGTTTTTTTGGAATTATTATTATCAACATAATTATTATATCAACATAATCTCCTTCCAACTCAATACACTTCATCAAACGTTTTTCAAGTTTTTAATTCCATCCGAAAAATAAGATTTTTCAAGACCTTTAAAATATGCCTCAGTTTCAGCAATAACCTCGCTATTGGACGAAAATTTTTTGCCACCGAGAATTTTTTTTAAATTTGGAAACAAGAAATAATCAGAAGGAGCTAAATCTGGACTATATGGTGGATGCGGAGCAATTTCAAATCGTAATTCGGCCAGTTTTTGTTGAGTTAAAAATGCAGTGTGTGAAGGAGCATTATCTTGATGATAAAGAACTTTTTTTTTCTAAAGGCGGTCTTGTTTTATCTTGATTTCTTCACTCAACCGATCCAATAATGCACAATAATATTCACTATTTATAGTTTTTCCTTTCTCAAAATAATCAATAAATATTATACCCCTTGCATTTCAAAATACTGTGGCCATTACTTTTCCTGCTGACTTAACAGTTTTCGCCTTCTTGGGACCACTTTTACCAGCTTCTATCCATTGTTTTGACTGTTCTTTGCATTCTGGGATGTAGTGATGGATCCGTGTTTCATCAACAGTTATGAATCGGCGCAAGAACTCTATTGGATTATGCTGATAAATCGCTAAAAGCTCCTCGGAATTGATCCAACGGACGATTTTTTGAGGCAAAGTCAACAAACGCGGCACATATCTTGCGGATAGCATTTTCATGTGGAGTTCATCATGTAAAATACTCCAAACTTGTTTTTCGTGTATTTTAACAATATCAGCAAGTTCTCTGAGCTTTATTCGTCTATCTTTAGTCACTTCATTAAATATTTTTCTAATGTTTTCAATAGTAGTAGCAGTTTTCGGTCTTCCAGAGCGTTGTTCATCTTCCGTACTTGAACGACCCATTTTAAATTGTTGAACCCAGGATTTCACGGTGGAGTATGACGGTGCATTATCACCATGAACAGAATCCAATTCATCTTTGATTAATTGTGGCGTATAACCTTTCATATAAAAGTGTTTAATTACCGCACGAAACTCTTTAATTTCCATTTTTCGAAAATTATAAAACTTGTTTACTTCAATCACCTGTAACAAAGAAAATAATCATTAAATATTTCGGAAATTTTGACAGATGGCTTATAAAAGATTGCTTTTAAAAAACAAAAAAAAAGTTGCTAGTAAAACAGAAAATGTGCCAGGCCAGTTAGTTTTGCGGTCGCCCTCGTAACTCCTGATCAATTTATTTTGACCATTCCACTACATTTCATAAAGAAATAACCTTTAAACTAGCTTTGCCTTGAAGTCGTCTACATAGACGCATTAAACGTTGGGATAAGCACGCCCAAAAATTATCCTTAATGTACTGGTAGGAAGGGCTATCCAGAAACAGTAAGGTTTTCTCACAAATCAAAATATATACCTCTATTTAAGATTTGGGCCAATTTGAGATTCGGACCAGCCCATTTGGCCTCGGGGCCCCAAAAATCGACTCCCTTTGACTATGAACATATGGATATTAAAAAACAATAAAATTTCGTTGCGAATACGAATATAGCATTAATTTTAAGAATTGACTCAATCTAATTCCTTTGCCCATGGACCATAAGTTCCTAGGACGCTGACAAGTAGTGTCATTTCATATACTTCTAGATAGTTAAATTTACTTAATTAATTTCTGCAACATCCCATTAAGAAACAAGGGAAAATTGTCTTAAATCAGTAAGCTGCGCAAGATAAAATTTGTATACTCACTTTCTCGTAAAGAGTTGGAATTGAAGAGGCTAACAATTTTTTATACCCTCCACCGATGAGTGGGTGGGATTCTAAAATGTTGCATGAATATGGCTTATAGTCATAAGCTGTTGGTGATTGTAAATGGGCAAAACCGGTCTACGGTCGAAAAAGTTCTCCTTTAAGCCACTAAAGGTTCCTAAGTTAAAAGTACACTATTTGAGTATTTGCTTAACAAATCGTATTTTTTTGTATTGTGGACCAAGGTTAAAATGGGCGCTGTTAGTTGGGACGCAACTAATACCTCAAAAAGGCCATAGTTGGCATAGTAGGTTCATGTGGCCCCGTAACAAAATATACCCAAAACGAGCGATCAATAATCACTATGGATACTCATATTAACAAAAATTTTGCTACGAATCCTAATACAGAATTGTTTAAAGTTTTGGACGAGATTAGGGTCGGATGTTTCTGCCGAAAGGCCCTAAAAACGGTCTATTTTTTTTGCGCTGTAGTAGAGTTGTGACGGTGGAGGTAATTTTTTTTATTTTGTTTTGGGGAGTTACTCTTGTTCGTTTCACAATAATGTCCATTTTTGTCACCTACGGTCCATAAGTCCATGAAGCTATAGCTAAGTTTTAAAAATAAGTTAATTTTGGCTACGCAGTAAAATTTATTTTATTTTAAATACTTACTCAAATTATAATAAGAGATGATTTTTTGAACTCTAGGGTTCAAAAAATCATCTCTTAGTTAGAAGTTAGCTTTGATTTGAGTTTCTGCACCATTAGGAACGTTATCTAAGTCTCCTAAAACATTTAAGCCCGAACCCTAATTTCAGCCAAATCTTAAAAATTATTAATATTTGGAAACGAAGTGTTTTTTTTAACCATTTCTGAATGTCCTTATCCGGAACAGACTTACCACTTAGGCAAACTTCTGCAAGAACAAAATGATTAAGGTACAGGTATTACGAGGGTTGCGATATACATTTCTGGCCTAGGCAACACTAAGCGTTTGACATTTTTTAGCATAAACGTACTTAAAACGTTTTTACGTACGACCATCATTTGTGTTGTTTACAGTGACTGAAGGTCGTCCAAAAACGGCCGTTGTGCCAGAGAACATTGATGCCGTGCGTGAACTAATAATGCAAGATCGTCACGTGGCATACCGTGAGATAGAGACATCATTGGGTATTTCTATCGCCAGCAAACATTCGATATTGCATGAACACCTGGCCGTAAAAAAGTTTGTTCTCGTTGGATCCCGCACAATTTGACAATCGCTCAAAAATATAATCGTGTCGATTGGTGCAAAGAAATTTTGAAAAAAATATGATCGCGGTGATCGTCACAGGTGACGAATCATTGATCTATGCGTATGAGCCCGAAACAAAACAGCAATCGACCGTGTGGGTCTTCGAAGACGAGCCAAATCCAACGAAGGTTGTTCGTGGAAGAAGCACTTTGAAGCAAATGGTGGCCTGTTTCTTTGGCAAAACAGGTCATGTGGCGACTGTTCCGCTTGAGCAACGTAGGACGGTCAATTCTGAGTGGTACACCACAATTTGTTTGCCTGAAGTCTTCGGAGAAATTCGAAAAACGAACAAGAGAAGACGAATCATTGTGCACCATATGTGTGCAAAATTATTAGGCCAGAATATATATATAGCAGCCCTCGTACATAAAGTAGTATATAGAGACGAACTTTGCCATTTTGAAAAATGTACCTTCATATTAAAATGTGTACAAAGGTGATAGATCTAAAGCGGTGCGAGAGTTACCCGACTTTTTATTGAGTACCCAGTAGCAAAGGCACTAGAAGCACTGCTCCTCCCCAGCCTGATCAACAACTTCCATGTGCTGATTAGCTGATTAGCATGGGTTCCGCAAGCAGCACAGCACAAAAAAAACTGTTACTATACTCTATCACAAATTAAAGTCGCGGCCGCAACCAAAACAAGTCTAACTACAGGACGTTCCTTTTGGCTCTTGACCTTTTCTAGGCCTCCAATTTATTGTTGTCTAAGCAGTATTTATATGCAAAGTCATCCTAACCACCACTTCATGGACAGGCAGATCAGGTACGACCTTCATGATCTATAGGGAGAAGTCCAGCGGTCCGAACGACATTCACGCTGATGAAGCCGCAGCAGCAGTATCCAGCTACCGTGTGAATGTAGTACTAGGGGAACGTCTTTCGAAAATTTCCCCAGAGAAGAAAACTCTACTTTGGCAGATGCACGTGATTCTTAGCCGAGATCAGGATAGTGCAGCCGCCGCAATGCGTATTAGGCGCGAATTGTTGCAAATGTTCCCGCCTGTTGTCATGGCGTGCTGCACCTTTTTAATTGTCCAACCAAGCCCACTCAGCAGACCACCAGGTCTCTTTGGACGCATCCATTTTAAATTGTGAGTTTTCTGGATACTGCTTCAATATCCCCTATATACGAACAGGTGTTTTATTTTGGCTTCTGCTAAATTTGATGGCTGGAGATTGCATCCCACATAAATGCCAGGGCGCTTTACGATGAACGACGACAAAAGTTAAGGCTTTGTTTCAGCCTTCAAAACGATAGTTTCGTTATAAAATGCTAGCGATATGGTGACGAGAAGAAATGAAATGAAATGAATGTATGACAGATGGCGGAATGACACCAATGATGATTCGGATGGCTTATTTAAGCAGTGTTGAAATGTAACGAACCCGATTCACGGTTAAGTAGTCAAATAAGCAATAGTGCACTTAACGTACACCATTATAATTCACATAACTCTATTAGAGTTAAATCTTAGCCTATTTGATAAATGCTATTATATCACAGAAAATAGCCATATATCTTGTAGAGCATCTGCATACGTCCACGTCTTTTAAATTTGACTTTCGCGATTTTTGATAAATTCAAGAAGAAAACGTTAGACATTGCGAAGCAAAATGTATAGGATTGGCGGGGCCAACAATGTCATAGATCGTATTCTCCACTTTAAACATTTCTTACTGATTTTGAGTGACCAGAGAATAATGGTTCCCAAAGTGGACTAACAAGAAAAATGCGTACACTAAAATTCAAATTAAAACAGTTTTCATCGACGGTTTCTCCTCGTAATGTTTGCAAACTCTCAAATTCATACAAAAACTTTTGACGTATAAGACATGCTTAAGCCATTCGGAGTCGTTTATGCTCGACCCCAACAAGTTGTTTTAAATTTATATCACACGTACTTACTTATCTTTAACTTTGGTAACTTCACGTTCTAATTCCTGATCGTAACGTTCTATAATTGCACGACATTCTGGTAATGATAAATTCAAAAACTGAGCAACCTCATTGCTAGAAAAGAAGGTAGAAACACAATCAAATGGGTTTTTTTATTCAATAAACTAAAGCGAACCTTATTTCATCGGTTTTCTTGGCATCGACTAAAAATAGCTTGGCGACATCTTCATGGGGTCCCAACATGATGCGTGTTATCAGCGGATACTCGTTCTCCTTCAGACGCTTCTGTTCTCCATTATCTCTCATTATGAATAGTGAGAAATTCTCTGCGGCACTATCAACCTTATACTTTTCCAGGAGTAAATTGATTACTTCATGTGTGGTTACGAGTGATGTCACCCACACGGACATTTGGGAGCCATGGGGTGGTGTGAAAAACGATGTTTCACGATTGTAAAAGTGACCGTTGATCGAACAACGGCGTTTTAGTTTTGTGCGTGATCTATAGTCAAGAGAAAGAAAGTTCATTAACAAAAAAAAGCGAGAAATGAAATATGCTCATACATACCTTCTATTGCCACTGCGCCTTTTAATGGCTGCGGCGCCAGTGCGTGGTGGCCTTCTGAGAACTACACCATCTTCTGTGATATGTAAAGGTTGCTCCTCCGCATCGTCGGTATGTGTACCCTTATGATTGTGGGTTGCACCACCAGTCGTTGTAAACATTTCCTCCGACTGGGTCAATTCATCACCTGCTGCAGCTCCACTTTGTGATGTGTTCGATGGTTGAGTGTATTGCTGACTTGAATCACACTCGCTGCCACCCTCTTTTGGATAACAATTCATGTTGATTTGTATGTAACGTTGCGGTATATCACTTTTACGTATTGTCGCTGAAATATGATCTCCGGGACCCACACCTCCGGCTCTCCGCTGAGGCTTTAATGTAGAGTCGTCGCCATCATCGTCACTGGACGAATAGACCACACACGAAGGTCCTGATTTTGAACGATTTATGCCCTTCTCGAAACGACCGTTGGTTGATATGAGTTGCGCCTGCGCTGAACCACTTTTTTGCAAAATATATGGAGAACGTTTGTGTGGCGAACCACCCTCAGACATTCGTAGTGCGAGCGTATCGTTGATAAAAGACGCATCTATGGAACGCAATGCGTGCTCACAGTTAAAACTTTTACTCATGGGATTATCACCGGTGCTGTACAGTTTCAATGAGTCGTGTATGCGGGAGGGATCTATGGGCTGATTACGCTTTAGCGTATCATCGCCGTGTTCTTGAAATGAATTGGCACCGTTGACATAATCCTGGTGGACACTACGTTTGAAGTCTTCAAAGTCCATGGGCTTTAAAGTGGCATCGTCAGACGTCTCATAGTTGTCGACTGTGGTGGTCGATGTGCTGGCATTGTTAGTGGTTGTATCTGTTGTGCTTGTGGTTGTTGCCATAGAGGCCGTGGCCGTCAAGAAGTTATCCGAGGAAGTGGTATTGTTGGAAGTTGTGGCGGACGATGGTGACGATGCGGTGGATGTGCTGGTGGAAGAGTTCTTGGAAGAGGACATATCATCGACATGTGTGGTATCGGTACTCATTTGATTTGATACCGTTTTTGAGCTATCCGACGTCGGTGTAGACGACGATGAATTCTGCGGCGACGTTGACGGCAAACGCACCGGCATTGTTTCATAGATTTTATCCTTTTCACTGACACGTCGCTCCACCTGCAATAGATCGTCTATCTCATCCCATTCCAGCTTTACCAATTTATCCAATTTTGAAGGCAATGTTGAACTCGCACCGTTTGTTGTTGTTGCCGTAGTCGTCGTCGCCGCCGAAGTAAGGGAAGAACACTGATCGTCACACAGAGTGGCTGTAGTCGACGATGTATCCTCTTCATGCTGGCCGTTCGTTAACGTTTGTGTTCCCGTTGTATTGGCGGAAGCTTCTTCAGGAGTCGTTGGTAAATCGGGAAATTCATTAAGACTGCACGAATCGAACGACATACTTTCGGTGAGCGAAACATCGGTGGATATAGCATCCACTTGATCACTGGTTGTTGTGCCTGCTTCAAATGATTCCGTGGCATCGTTGTTCTCTTTGTCAGATGAATCCTATGTGGGATATGACATAAAATGCTCATTGATTTTTAGGGAACTTAACTCAAATACTTACATTATCAGCTTTTGAAACCCGACATGAGTTACGTTTACGCACTACAAATGTTCGCTGATCGTCGTCTTCCTTAAGATGGATTACGCCTTGAACACCCCAGTAAACGCGCAAGGCTCCTTCGAGTATCAAGCGATTGTTGACTTCCCTGCTACGTACTTCCATGCTTTTATTGTCATAAAATTGATTATAAACCTGCAAAGGCCATATAGAATACAAAAGAGAGATTATTGAGGTACATGCGGAAATCGTGGGTAAAACATTTTACTGCGGGCTAAATCCTCTTCAGGTGGATATTTTAGAACCCATTCAGCCAATCCTATAAGACGGCTTTGAACGTCTTAAAATTTTAAAGAGAATATTTTAATGGCTTAGCAATAAATCTCACATTGGTGAAATCGTCGTCATTTATTTGGAGGGATATCTGCCATAGGTTAATGATTTTTTTAATGACAGATTTTTCAATCCCACTTACAACTGGAAATTGTTGGCAGGACTATGAAGGAGAAGGATATATATTTGAAATACTCACTGGCAGTGCTCCAAGAGCACTAAAGCAATGAATAGACTGCTACAGCGTTGTTCAGGTGGATAAGATTGCATTTCAGACCCCGCGAAGAATTACCTAACTGTAGTCCCTTGGGGGCCTCTTAACCACAGTGCAGGCGCCAGAAATGTTACCAAAAAAAGTTCACGACTCCGGTTTGTAACAAAAACACCACGGCAACTAACCCTAAACAAGTAGACTGCAGTGTGATTCATTTCAATGTTTTTACATTCTCTACGGACGGGTTTGTTAGTGACAGGATAAATGGCATACAATTTGGGAGGCGAAAATGGGAGAACTGTGTTGTATCCGAGTCGAAGAGGCACCACCACAATTTATTTGGCACTGGATCCGAACGAAATCTCAATGCTAATGTTGAAGCACTTGGATATCCCGGTAGTAGAGTACATAACCTAAGTGCTCAAACTGTCGTTAGCAACTTACTTATCAGAGGATGCAGCTGGAGTGGTTGCTGGTATAATTTCAATTGATATGCTGACCAGTGATTGATTTACTGACCAGCGACATGAAGAAAATTTACGACAGGAAGCACGAAAATATAATCAAAAGATGGAAAATGGATTATTTACGGAATGGATCCGAAGAGAACAAGGAAACACAAATTACTACCTCACGCAATTCCTTACAGGTCATAGCTGCTTCCGAAAAAACCTGCACGAAAAGAAAGCTCCCCAATGGGCCAAACCTGTGTGGCGGAGCCATGTTTGTCCGCTTGTCTGATGAAAGCAATAGCGGTGAAACGAATTAACCTAGGAACCTAGGAATTAACCTAGTTGAAGCAGCACTTGCATGTAGGAGTCGGTGATACACTAATTAACCCTAAATGTGTGATGTTACTTTTGAGTCTTTTCCAGTCATCAGCGTATGTTACTGCTATTTCTGATATGCTAAAAAGTTGCAACAGATCCTCAAATATCTCTCAGGCAGCGACTGAAGCACTGACAAAAATATATTGACCACTTATAAAGCGAAAGGTCGGTCAATCAGATGAACTATGCAGCGCCAGTGTGGACAGGCGCATTTAAGAAACATTCCGACTTTCCGAAACGTTGTCCTGAGAACTGTAACGGGGTGAAACTCCCTATGTCCTCGAAACACCGCTTACATGAGGAGACGATAATCTTGCCCGTGCTTGGACACAACTTTAAAATGTTGAAGCTGTCCCTTCTCCGATATAAGGATAGACACCCTTACCCAGGCATATCAGGAGCAAACGTCATTAGGAGGGTTACTATATATTTCTAGAACACGTAATGTTGCCTGGCGCCATCTAACATTTCCATTGGAAAGTTTGACATTTTTTTTTGCATAAACGTACTCAGAACGTTTTGACGTACGACCATCATTTGTGTGGTTTACAGTGAATTGAAAAAATCATTTTGGCAAAAAAATGGAATTAAAATTCGTGCGATCATTTTTCACAACTTTCGACGTGGATTACGACAAGAGTGTATCGATGACTTAAATCTTTGTATGGCGATAAAGCTCCATCCTATAGCACTGTGAAAAATTGGATTAATGAATTCAATCGTGGCCGACGCTCGCTCAAAGACGAAGGTCGTGAAGGTCGTCCAAAAACGGCCGTTGTGCCAGAGAACATTGATGTCGTGCGTGAACTGATAATGCAAGATCGTCATGCGATATACCGTGAGATAGAGGTGTCTTTCCACCAGCATACATTCGATATTGCATGAACACCTGCCCTTAAAAAAGTTTTGTTCTCGTTGGATCGCTCAAAAAAAGGCTCGTGTCGATCGGTGCAAAGAAATTTTGAAAAAATACGATCGCGGTGCTTCGAAAGACGTTTATAAGATCGTCACAAGTGACGAATCAGGGATCGATGCGTATGAGCCCAAAACAAAACAGCAATCGACCGTGTGGGTCTTTGAAGACGAGCCAAATCCAACGAAAGTTGTTCGCGGAAGAAGCACTTCGAAGCAAGTGGTCGCCTGTTTCTTCGGCAAAACTGGCAATGTGGCGACTGTTCCGCTTGAGCAACGTAAGAGGTCAATTCTGAGTGGTACACCACACTTTGTTTCCCTAAAGTCTTCGGAGAAATTCGAATATCGAACAAGAGAAGACGAATCATTGTGCACCATGACAATGCGAGCTCTCACACATCGGCTCAAACCAGCGCCTTTTTGACCGGCCAAAACAAGACTTGGCAGCCAATGACTTCTTATTCCCGCACATCAAGAAAAAAAATCGTGGTCAACGATTTTCGTCGCCAGAAGATGCTGTTGAAGCTTTCAAAAACCATGTTTTGGAGGTGTCAAAATCGGAGTGGAAAAAGTGCTTCGACAACTGGGTTGAGCGCATGCAAAAGTGTATAAATAATGCTGGAAAATACTTTGAAAAACAATAAAACCATTTTTGATGATTAATATTCGCATTTTCATTATTAGGCCAGAAATATATATAGCAGTCCTCGTATAAGTGATAATCAAGAAACCAAGATAAACATAAGGAAAAGCATTAATCTGTACTTGGACGAAAATGTTCCATTAAATGTTTACGAAATGTCATGGAAGATAAATTAAACGTTGGCAAATTGTTAAATAGTCGGGCTACTCTTACAAAGAATGATCGATCCATAAGCGCTGTTACCTTTGGAATAGTTATCGGTCTGTGAGTGAAGACAAATGAATTTGCTAGGAGCAAAGGAGATTGAATTGTAAAAAAAAGTAAAGCAACCGAAGGTGCACAAATTCCTCAAAGGAACAGCCTAAAAAGTCGTTTAAAAACGGCGATATGTAAGCATACGGTTTAACAGAATATAAATAGCGAATAACTCTGCCTTAATTATATTCATATTACTTCTTAGTAGTTCCTGTATATATAAGTACCTCTAGGCAGTACAAAATGTTTGGCATAATGAAGCCATGAACCAGTTTTGTTATTACCCAACGAGGTATAACTAAATTGGTGTTGTATTTTTCTTAATTGAACCTCGTTAAACTAAAATATCGAGATTCTACAGTATATTCATATGACCCTGGCAAAAAAAGTCCATCTAGATATAGAACTGGATGCGTCCAAAGAGATCTTAGAGTCAGCTGAGTGGGCTTGGCCGGGAAATTGAAGAGGACGATCCCACGACTCCAATTTTATATACCGGATTGGCCCGAAACACTCTTCGGACCGGGCAGTCACCTCAATAATATGTGTTCTTGTTTGCCCGATCTTTGTTAAATGCTAGTGGTGTGGGCGCGTTTCCTTTAAAAAAAATAGGGGAACGTCTAAAGTGTAAATGCCAGCTATATTGAATGAAACATTTTTTGAAAGCGAGATCGTGCTATTGAACGGCTCTAGATTTTGTTTCTGGTGTTACGAGAAGTCATTGGTTTTTGTGAACAAATCGAACACAATGAACACTTTGGAGGACAACATTGTGCGAATCATTGTAAAAATACTATCACATTGCCTAAACAATTGTAAAAAAACACCTCATTTGGTACCAACAGTACGGTGCAATTCCAGACAATGTACGTAGTAAAGAACGCTTCTCTGACGTTTTGCAGTGACCGGCAAGATCGCCCCAACTCCAGCGCTCCTTGCTTCAATATACGACTAGAGTGCAAGAACTTATGCAGAAATATTTTCGGAAGAACGATTTAATATGCACCGGATCGACGCGAAGCAGCAATTCTTCGTCCAAGGGCTCTCACCTTGGTACTCCATTTCGCTACAACAACAAAAAGCGTTAAAAAAACAGCAAAATGGCCAGCGTTTGAAAATGCTACGCTACTTCGTAGTATTTTGTTTTGCTCTCGCTACCACTCTTTCTTTGAACAGAGCCATAGCCGAAAAATGAAAAAGTATATGCTCTGCTCTGCTTGTAGTTATGTCGCGTCATAAACTATAGCAATAGAAACAGGCAAAAATCAAATGATGTGCTCTGCGTAGCCATAGCGGGAGCTGAAAACTGAGAGCGAGATGAGAGCAGATCAAGTGAAATTGTTTTTATTTACTATGGCTCTTCTGCATTTTTGTTTTTGCTAAAATTCTGTGTTTGTTTGGACGTTTTTGTTTTTGCTACAATTCTGTGATCTTTATTTTATTCATGTGTAGGTTAATAAATTGAAAAATTAAAACCATATTAAAATTAAATTCAATATTTAAATTAAATCAAAGTTTGTAGGTTAATAAATTGAAAAATGAAAACCATATTTTATTCAGTCACAATATTTAAATTAAATCAAAAATGCAGAAGAGCCATAGTAAATAAAAACAATTTCACTTGATCTGCTCTTATCTCGCTCTCAGTTTTCAGCTCCCGCTATGGCTCTGCTAGGGCTCTGTTCAAAGTGGGAGCGGTAGCGAGAGCATAGCAATATTTGTTAAGGCCCATTTAGTCTCGACGGTTGACGGTGGACGGTTGACGGTAGGCAATCAGCTATTTCAGTTGAGGGTTGCATTTTGCATGTGTTAGAGGGAGATAACTACAGTTTGACGGTTGACTTCTGCAGGTTGCAGAATCTACCGTCAACCGTCGAGACTAAATGGGCCTTTAAGCTCTTGCTGCTACGGTGTAGTAAATGCGAACGCTGAAAATGGCCATCAACAATGATGTCGCTTACTGGAGGTAATCAAATGGCAAACAGTAAGAAAGGAAAAGTTTTTCCCAACATTGTGGAAATAAATTTAATTAACGTGATACTGTTGATGGAACTTTGTCACAGATATACAGGGTGTTTCTTTTAGACGTGTGGTTTTCAAGAAGAAGAAAACGCATATAATTTAAACTTATGGCTAAGAAGTTAGCTTTACTATAAAGATAAAGGTTTGCCATTATGTTTTAAAAATGATTTTAGGCAAGTGGCCACCGCGGCTGGCTCGAATAAATTTCAGCCGAGAGTCCCAATTTTCGACCACGTTTTCCAGCATTTGGGGCCGTTTGACAGCAATAACGCGTCAAATATTCTTTTCCAAGGCGTTAATCGTGTAGGCAAGCGACTTCACATCAACCCAAAAATAGCCCAGCGGTGATAAACCGCACGATCTTGAAGGCCACGCCACTGGCGACAGGTAATGCGCTCACAAAGACTTTCCTTTAATAAATTGATTGTTTCGTTGGCTGTATGGCACGTAGCGCCGTCTTGTTGGAACCAAAGGTCGTTCACATCAACATCCTCTAATTCAGGCAAGAAAAAGTCATTAATCATGGCTCTATAGCGTTCCCCATTGACTGCAACATTCGTGCCGGTTTCATTTTTGAAAAAAAATGGACCAATGATTTCCTCTGCATATAGATCATACCAAACAGTGACTTTTTAAGGATGTAACGGCGTCTCAACAATGGCTTGTGAATTTTCATTACTCCAACGGCGAAAGTTTTGGTGATTTTTCGTACACATTATTCAACCAAAAGTGAACTTCATCGCTAAACAAAGTTTTCTTGTAAAAATCAGGACCGGTGGCCATCTTGTTTTGGACCCATTCACGGCGATTTGCAAACGTTGTTCCGGAGAAAGTCTTCTTTAGTCATTAAATGGCAAACCAAACTGAACATAGATCATGTCTATTTATTATGAAGTGGCAAACCAAACTGAGCATAAATCAAGTGACAGCTGTCACAAAAGATCAACTTCGAAAGTCTAACCCGATTGATTGAACATCAAACGTCTAAAAAACACCCTTTATAACAATTTCATGCTTTATGTGGTCCGCCGTGGTGTGATGTTTAATGTTCATGACTGTATACTCAGCTTCAACTTATGGTAAGAACATCTAACGGCAACCAACTAATCAAATTTTCACCTCGTTATTGCCGGCGACTTTACAAGTAAGAGATATAGGAACAAATCTAGTTTAGTAACAATTCAAAACAAAAATATGGGGCCCTGTAGGACATTAAAAACGAATAAGTTTAACAAAAAAAAGTCGGCTGCAAACTATATTTTCCGAGTTACGGGACCCTCAATTCTGGACCAGCAACTGCATTTATCTGCGACATTTGGATCTAGGCGATATTGGAAATCTAATGACAATACCTTTCAAACGGTATTTAAATTTTATGAATCATTTAGCCCATTGTGGGCTGGGGGGTCATTTTTGAACCGAGTTTTTGTAAAAAAAAATGGTCAAAACTCGGAAAATTGCCTATTTAAAGGTAATTATTTTGTCCTACTAGTTTTTGCCAACACTAAGCTTTTATTGGGTACTTTGATTTGAAATTTAACCCTTTAAATGTCGGAGATATTGGCATTTTAGTTTCAGTTTTTGCTCAAAATTTGGACATTTTCACAAAAAATTTACATAGATCTTTTTTCGATATGGAATTATCAGTCTTGCCATTTTCCAATAATGTGTGGTAGCATTTCTTTTAATAACACAGAAAAGTTAGAGGGGCCAACCCTGCTCGAACAAAATATATTTTGAGTGACTGAGGCTTAATACCAAAAGAGGGAAATATTTAGCACAAAAGGCTATCATCTGAGGCTTGTAACACTAGAAAAAGTTGCTGACGGATGTATTTGGAGGTAAGAAATTCATGAAAATCATTAAGAAATGAATGAAAACAGGAATAAAATGTTGAAATAAAAGAGTTATAAGCTGAAAATTGTGCGATTTTTTTCAAATAATTTTTCTTTTTTTTTAATAAAGAGCATTATCCCCTGTTCTAGAAGGGTTAAAACGTCAAAAATACGATAAATAAAAGGTTAATATGTTGGCTATAAAACTAGATCGATAAAAACACACATAAAAATAAGCATTTTTCCAGTTATGAGGCATTTTTAGTAAAAGGTGAAAAATAAAAATATTGCTACCGCTTCTTAATGGGTTAACACATCGAATATATGTATGTATCACTGGAATGGCGTTATAATAAGCGTTCTAACGATACCCATGCTGCTTAATAATAAAGGAAAAGTTTCACAGATATGGCTTAATATCTGAATTATACGTCTGAACTTTCGGGCCCATATCTCGGTAACTATGGGAGACCGCCGATTTTTTTTATTTTATATTTTCTATTTAAAAGTTCAATCGATGGTGCAAATTTGATGTCCGTGCGAGAGTTGTTACTAAACTAGATTCAGGCCGAGATATATCTCTAAGCCATGTAAAAACATCTCTATAAAATACATAAGACGTTCGGTGCCGGCGTGAAGCAGTAGCTCCCGGTCAATGAGTATATGAATTATACAGTGCAGAGCTCACTGATATAAGAGTTTTCCCGTGTTCCTTAATGGGACGTCGTTGGATTTAAGCAAGTAGGTTTACGCCCACTAGGGCTAATGCCTTGCTTGAAGATTTCTGCCTATTTTTAGACCGCACTTTGGCTGGAGTTATAGATTTTTATTGTAGATTGGACATTAAACATGTTCGTACATACCTTTACTTTCGATTCCATATGATCCCTAGGCAATGAAGGACCATTCTGCTGGCCCGGTCGCTGGGCAGTTTTGTTACCAAAGCTTTTATGAGATTCTACACGAGTGCCATGTCCAAAGAGCTGGGGCCCAAAAAGGGCACCATAACATGGCACATGACAATAAGGCACACCTTTATGCTGCAAAAAGTAAATGCACATTAAACTGTCTTCTCATGAAGCTCTTTGTTCTCGAGCAACACACCCACCTCTGCATGTTGTCCGGGATTTAAGCGCTTGCCACACTCTTCGCAGCGCAAACACTCCGGATGCCAATCATAGCCTAGCGACTGCTTACGTTCGGCTGGAAAAGTACACGGAATTATAACTTTTCTGCATTGTCTCTAAGGTATCCCGAGACAGCTATTCGAATTGAGGTTAACTTACCAAAATAAACGGGTTTTCCGCACTTGTGACACTTCCACATTATTACCGTTTCTCCTTTTGGCCAAAATGCGAGACGTGCTCCACTTTTGTTCACTTTTTTCTTTTGTTATGTTACGTGATATCCAGCTGCAAAATCAGGCAGAAACTATTTTTTTCAATTAAGCAGAAGGTAATTGAACTTAAATGGCCTAAAAACGAATTGAGCCACACAAAAGAAGTCAACGAAGAAACAAAGAGTGAAAATCTAAAATAAAATGACGTTTCTTGCCAGCCTCTCAATAGATGTTAATGTCGTGGAGTCTCACATAATCCTTTCGGTGTTCGTTCTTTCCAAATTCCATAAAGCAGTGATCTTTTGTTATTTTCTTTAATTTTCGATAAATGTTTAGTGTTTTTCTGTATGTGTCGACTGCGTACGTGTTTTGTTTATTAACAAATCTCGCCGTATTATAAATTTATAATTTATGCATCTTCCATCTTCACAGAATAGAATACTACTTTTATGTTGAATATACTACGCCTCCTTCTTTTTTCCATTTATTACTGCTTACACTCTTTCGCTAGTCAGTGTGGCTCTGCTGCTGCACTGTTTGCTTTGTGCTTTGAGTTGTCTATTGTTGGTTGTGTGTGCTTGCACCTGTTTTTTGTTCTTCTGGTAATTTTAGTTGTTTACTTAACACAACTTGTTTATATTAAATGTTTGCGTAAACATTAATTAAATTTTTTTTCAAAAATCTTTAACTTTACAAGTAATTATTTATTATAACTCCATTTTTTGCGCTCAATGAATGATCATTTTTAACATTTTGTGATGGGAAACGAAAAAACAGCACACAAGAATGCAAAAATAGTTGCAATTATAGCGTGTGGGTGTGTGAGTGTGTTTGTAAAATTAGAACTTGTAAATTCAGCTGACAGTTGGAACGACTGTAATCGTACCGTATACTAAAGAATGAAGCCAATTCAAATTTTTCTGAACGGAGCCGTCTTTGATTGAAAAGGTTGTAATAAACAGCGGCGTTAATTTCAGCTGATTCGGTCATATCAAATTAAATACAGGGGCAGAGAAAACTACACAGAGGGAAAAGATTAGTTTTAAATCAGTTCTGCTTATGCAAATTGCGTACTTTTTTCAACGTATGTCGTTAAGTTTCTGTACAGTATTTTCCGTTTCTAAAAATTACCGTCTTTTATCGAGTTTCTTTAAAATATTTAAAAAGCAATGTCCTGACTATTTGCATTTGTATATTGTTTTCTGTCGCTTCACTCATGGGAACCAAATTGTTATACTTTTTTAATTGATTACCGTGTTTACATGAGTGATTACTATTTCTGGTAATCCACATTACTGCACACATGTTTTCTATTAATATTAAATCAAATAAAGGTTTTTCCTATTTTTCTTTAAAATTATCAATAAAATACAGAATTTTAATATCTTAGATTATAAATTTTACTCGCTGTATTATCTTTGGACAAAATCTTGAAACTATGTAAATATAATATATAATGATTCATTCACGACTGGACAAATCACCAGCGTATTTCTTGACTCATTTCATGAAAATATGTCTACCTACGACCATGCCCGAAAATGCAAGGGGCGAAATAGCAAATTACCTGAATGGATCCCAGAGGTCCTACGGTTCAAAAATTATGACTACTTGACCGAAATCCAAAAAAAAAATTTTTTGAACCGAAATAACAGCACACATATTTTAAATTAACACAATTTTTTTTCGCTGCCGTTTTGCCCCCTGGCATTTTCGGGCATAGATAGACAAATTTTCATGAATTGAGCCAAGGAATACGCTGGTGAAATTTGTTCAGCATTGAATGAATCACCCTGTAAATTTACAACCAATAAAGATGAATTTAAAATAGTAAAAAGTATCAAAAACTTGTCCCTTAATGGATCGCTCTTTTCGTGTTAGAGTGGCACTTTCATTAAATTCGTTACCAACTTCTTCAACATTTGCAACAAATGATGCTAAGATTTCTTAAAACTTTAATTTTCAACATCTATTTTTGCGTGAGCACTTAGCTGGAATATTATTGAACCTTTTGTAAGAATTTCTTACCAAAGTTCTAAATAGTCTGCAATATTTAGTGGTGTTAATCTTGTTTTTGGTAAAACCTCAGTCAATAAGAATCGAGTTCTATTGCTGTGAACTAAGACCAGGTTCTCATTAATCGGATGAGAATTACTGTTGTAAATATCTCTTATCAAGTTTTTTTAAGAAAAATTACAACCATTGCTGCGAAGCTTTCTGATGAAGGTCGTCACGGACACGAAATAGTGATAAAAGCAATGCAGCCCCAAAATCAGTGTCACTTCTCCATTTTGGATGCAACAGGTCTCGAGCCGGTTAATCCCTGTTCAATGTGACAAAGCAAAAGACCGAAATGAAACAAAGAAGCTAAACAAATATTTTTCTGGTATTCCAATCATTAGTATATTCATATGCACCGAATAGGTAATTTATGCCCTATTCCTTCAAAGGTATTTATGTATTAAATTTCTAAATATTTTCTAAGCAAATTTGTTTGTTTTGTATTTTGAGCATTTTTTATTTTAATGCTCAGAAATCATTAAAGTAACAACACACTCCGAAAAAAAATTAGCATTTTTGTTCAAATAGGTATATCTAAGTGTAAATTTCAACATATAGTACGTGCAGTAGAATTATGTTCTCCTTTTTCGGTACATAAGCAGTCACCTGGTTATACAGGTGGCTTAAACTGATTTTATTTGTTGTTATAAAAAATGTATTTTAAATTTTATTTAATAGGTAGAAGTTAACTTTAAAAATTCAATGAATAAACTACGGCGACAAAGATATTTTTCTTGACATTTCCACAAGAAATCGAATAGCTTTTATTTAATGTGTACATCACTTGTTTCCATTTTTTTTACATGGCATTACAATTTTGGGGCAAAACAAATTTTTTTTTGTCTACCCCTTAAAATACTCCAAGCCTACGATCGTACTCGTATTAAATATCTATACGTTATGCGACTGAGAAAACTATATCACACCAAAAATAAATTTCAGTGCCACTAAAATACCCTTAGTTGCACAGATTTTCGGTGAATTGCAATATAAAGTACAAACGATTGGACCAGAAAAATATTCAACATATTTATGTTTATAAATTATTGTTTTTAAGTATTCACCTAAAACGAATTTTCGCTTAGGAGTTTTGCATTTATCTCTACAAGGAAAAATTGTAGTGTAGAGTAGAGCAGTGTAGATAAGGCATTTTCTAAAAGATTATTTTAAATTTATCCATTAAAATACTCTCAACAATGACTTCGCAACTTTGGTTTTTTTCAAATGTCAAAAATTCCTTGAATAAACAGTTATCAGAACATATACATATTTTCGTTTGCAGATAGAGAAAAAGTCTTCACCTCTCTGTTCAACATCTCTGTAACAGTTACAAAATCCGCCACCTTTTCGTTTCAGCTGAGTACCGCCAAAAGAAAAAAGCTAAACGGAACTTACCAATGGTACATTTCGTTTGCTTTGCTACATGTGTTTCTTTTAGGAGCGAAAATTTCGTTTTAAATGAACACCAGGCATTACAAGCTTTAATAACTGTCGTTGTCAAATTTTAAATTAGAAAGTTAAATTAATGCGAAAAAAAATTATATCAGCTGACTGTATAACACTACCTTTTCATTGTATCATGGTTGGTGGTTTTTGGCTCGTTTTAATCTCATTCGAAACACTGCAGTTTTTTCCAACCATGGGTGAAAGTGAGTACGTTTGCTGTTTGTTTGTTGGTTGCTGACTTTTGCTTGCAAAAAATAAGTTAAAATCGGTGAAAAACTAATAGATTCGCGATTAATTTCACAAAAATTGAATAAAGTAGCGAAAAATCTAACATAATCAACAGAAATATATAAAGTTGAAAAATCTAATGAAATTTCAATTAATTACAAAGTTGTGAAAAGAATCATAAAGGAAATCACGAAAGATTGAATAAGTGTTTTCGTGTGGAAGTTTGCAAGGAGCGAACGTGTAAAAGAGTGAATTTAACAACAAAGGAGTACAGTAGAGAAGGAAGGATACGTACAACGAAACGCAAGACAACAACAATAGAGAAAAACTATACAGGATCTGAAAGCAGAAGCGCAACAGCTGAAAAATTGTGACCAGTTTATTTCGACGATGTGTAATAAATATTTAGTTGAAAACGGAGAGTCATACTAAAAACACGCAAAACGCCAGTGAGCTACGCGAATATAAACGAATAAACGGGTTAAGAAAAAAAGATTTGCAATATTTCCCCCTTTCGTATGCGAATGAATGTGTTTGTGTGTGTGTGCACGCTGCGAAGTTTTAAAATAAAAGTGGCTAAACATGAGATCCACCATCGAGTTTGAGGAATGCCTAAAGGATTCGCCAAAGTTTAGGTAAGCTTAAAAACTCTAGTGGTCTACAAACCACAACAAATGCTGTGTGACAAAATAAAAATAGCGAAAAGGGGTTGTTGTGCAAACCACTTCCAAGGAAGGCAAAAAAGAATCTTCAGAGGTGGGTTCTTGTGTAAAAATAGACAAAAACAGAAACCTTAATTGCGGACGAACAAATGGACTGAAAAGCAGACGGACAGCCGGAGTCGGTCGTGTTGGATGTGCTTTAAAAAGCAACGCCCCTATTGTTGTGTTCTTTCGTATGAAAAAATATGTGGATAGAGCAAACAAGTGCCCAGCGCAATATTCAGCACAGTAGCAACAAAATCAACAATGAGCAACAGTTATATTCAAGCAAATCATCGTGTGCAATACTGCCTTTGTCTGTCTTGATTTAAATATTTTTTCTATGATAAAAATGAAAAAAAAACCAAACGAAAACTAATGTCGTACTATAATTAACATGTTTTTCGTTAGTTTTCAAGAGAGAAGTTGTTTGGAAACTGCACTCACTTCTCCACTCTCCTCTCCCTTATGGCTCATCAGTAACTCCCTCCGGCCATCCCTCTCTCTATGTATTGCATGTATGCCACCAAAACGTCAAACGTCTCTTTAAGTTATCATCATTTTTTTTTTGCTTTGAACAAAGTTTTGTTGATTATTCATCACCATCATCATCGGCCGCTGTGGCATTGTTGTATTGAAAATGATTATTATGTATTAAACAATATTTTCTTTTTTAACTACAAAATTTTTTCATTAGGAAATATTTTGCGGACATCTCCATGTAGTAGGCATATCATACATCATGCATGCTTTATGTACGTTCATACAAATTGGAAGTCTACTGGCATAGCCACACACTGTAGAGCCCCTAAGAAGTTTTTTTTTCGTAAGAAATCAATAACTCGGATATCCAGGAAGATGTGATGCGGTTGTTTTTGTAATTTATAATTGTTTTCGTTGTAATGGAATGACTCATATTTGTTCATTTGTAGTAATTTATGGTGTACCTTATATTTTGTAAGCTTAGAACTAGTTTATATGCAGACCGAATTTTTAACGTTTCTGAAACTTTATTCTGAACAAAAAAATACGGACAGGACCGACTATATGATAACCTATATTTTGATTAAACGATTTTGTACGGAAGCTTATAGAGTATACAATAAATTCTGTTTTGTAAGTCCTCTTCGCTTCGATAACCAGGTAAAGGAAACGAGCCATTTGAACTGGATGCTTCCAAAGAGACCTGTGACTCTGCCGGACAACTGAAGAGGTGCAGCACGTCATGTGGTCCCCGATGGCAGGCGCGATAAACGTCCGGAACGTTAGCATTAATTCGCCTAAGATCGCTGCCTCTGGTCAATCTGATACATAGAACCGGCTGAAGTGAGATTGCCGAGGTAGCGTTGTTGTTGTAACAACAATCGGCCTAACGGCTTCTTAATTACGGAAAATGTAAATAAATATTTTATTTCGAAGTCCTGTTCGTCTATTTTGAAGTCCTGTTTGTCCACCTGGATATCTGCTTCGATATCCAGGTGGAGGAAGCGCGCCATTTGCACAGAGAACTAGGGGTCAGCTGAGTAGGCTTGGCCGGACAATTTAAGAGGTGCAGCACGGCATGTGGTCCCTGATGGCAGGCGGGACAGATGTCCGGAACGTTAGCATCAATTCGTGCCCACAAAGAATTGAGGCGGCTGCACCATCCTGATCTCAGCTGAGTCTGAACCATGAGACTCTGCCGAGGTAGTACCTTCTCTTCAGGTGAAATATCCGGGGGATGCCCCCTAGCTCTACATTCACACTGTAGCTGGATACTGCTGCTGCGACTTCATCAGCGTGAATGTTGTTAAGAGCTGTCTGATAGATTCGATGATCTAATGGTTTTCTCTTGTACCGCTGGACCTCTCTCCCTAGATCATGAAGATCGTACCTGATCTGCCCGGGGCAGAGGCATCCTGTTCAAGAGGATGACTACTGCGAAAATGCCAAGCAGATTCCGCTTAGACAACAAGAAACTGTGCCAGCGCACGGTAAGGGCTTTCGTCTCCTTGTGAAGATGGTCCTCAGAAGATATAACGAGACACCCCGTTGATGTTCTTAGCGCGGAATTCTGGCAAGTCCGAAATTTTTTCCACTGCGTCGTATTCACATTCGCCAACCACACGGGCGCTGCGTAGTTCGCTACAGAACGACCTATTACTTTGTATTTGGGTCAACAAGGTTTCTTTGTCGGTTCCACTAATGACTTGTGGACTTTGTTCCTACTGTTAAGCTTATCGCAGATATCTGTAGCATATGCAGATGATCAAAAAAGGCTCTCCAATGTGAACTCAAGGATTTTGATGTAGTTGGTAGTCGGAATGTTGACGTCATCGACTTTTACATTAAGTGCCAACCTCTGCGGTGTATGCAGTAAACAGTGTGGCTGGGGATTTAGAGGCGAACATTTTCATATTTCTCGCAGTAAAGAAGCGTGCTCAATCAGTGAGGTATCAGTCCAAACAACTTCTCTCTTGCATATGTCATAAACTTTATGCCTGACGTGCAATCATCAGCGTACGACACAATGTCAACGCCTTATAGTGGTGCAAGAATTTAAGAGAGGTAGAGGTTAAACAGTGACCCTGTTTAACTCTACGGGGCTTCGACTTCCTGTCTCTTAATTCTACATATGACTGGCGCCCACACATATAGTTTACGACCCAACATTTCAAACTAGGCGGAAGGGATGTTTTTGCTATGTCCTCTAACATAGTGGTATGCTTGAACGTGTCGAAGGCCTTGGTAAGGTCAAGAACCACGAGAATCGTTCTGTCGTGGGCTTGTTCTGGTAAAAGCCGCGACTTATACGTGGCGCATAAAACAGTTGTTGTGCTGTGCTGCTTGCGGAACTCATGCTGATGACCAGCACATGGAAGTTGTTCGATCAGGCTGGGGAGGAGAAGAGTTTCAAGCGTCTTTTCTACTAGCAAAATTATAGTGATCGGCCTGTACACTTCTCCTTTGCTTGCGTCTGGCTTCAGAAGCGGTACCACTCTGCCCATTTTCCACACATCGAGAACTAAGTGAGTGGCTAATGACTGCTTTTTATTTGTTTCGAGTTTAAATAGCTGTATTTATCCTAATAGTCCTTCCGCCGCGATAAGGCTTGAGTTTCACTCGCTTCGACCTTGTGCACGTGACCTCCAGTGGTTTATACCAAAGTCCTGGTCTTTCGATAGGAGCTTCTGCAGTGTGACCGTCGCAAATATTCACTTTTGAAACGTTTTTATCCATCCATCGCATCTTCCAGCTTTTTGATCATTCTGCGTCGAAATACAATGTAAAAATTATAATAATTGTTATGCAATTATAATAATTCAAATGTTGTATTTGAATTTGAATGTTGTATTTGAATTTTCCGAAAGTCGTCTGGCTTACTAGTTATAGCTCATCAAAGCTCGCAACTAGTTTTACTCCATTTTTAGGGCTAAAAGTCGTGACGGACTGGCCGGTTTCCATCCGATTGAAAAAATTTTGCACGGTTATTATTTTTGATGCCCAATATACTAGAAAATGAGCGGGGAGCGGAAAGAATAACACTTTTCCATTTTTCTATGTATTTCATGGGCGCTCTAATGTGCAAGTATCACCAGCTGATTCGTTTAATCGATGGCTGTCCGCCCGTATGCTGCACATCTTAAGCTTCTAATCTAAGTACAGTTTGCAATTGTCTGAATTTATAGAAATTTGGAGGAAGTAAGTTGTTCGGAACAAGGACGTCCTTTAGTGGAAAGGTCCTGTTGCTCCAAATACCACATTGTAAAGCCAATCTATTTTTACTAAAGCGAAGTGCTTTATGAGCGACCTATATTTATCTCATGAAACTGGACCGGTCTGTGATTTAAATAGTCCCACATAATATGTCCTTCCCGCTCTAAAAGTAATATTTAGCCCCAGCTTCAGACAGAGGCGCGGAAATTTCTGAATAGCAGAATGTTGTAGGATATCTCACAATCGGCCACATCCGATTTCAGCATTTTTTTACTTGTTTAAATTGAGTCTAGTTTTTTAGTACAGTGAGTGGCGTACTCGTGGTCGGAAAAAAAAATCTTTAATTCAATTAATTGTGATATTTGGGCTACACAAATGCTTTTGTATTATACGATAGATCTTTTGTCGTGTGTGTTCTTTTGTGAGTTTACGGTTTTCAAAACAGCTGTACAAACTTAGCTGTCTCAAAAACTAAATTTATTTCGAGCATACTTCTTTTCGTTTAAGTTATTGATATTCAAAAAATAATTATTTCGTTTGCAATACCTGCAAATATGGATCTTCGAAGAAAATGTCATAACATGGGACAGGACACTGGTTACCAACCGAGAAAATACGTTTGATACTTTGGTTGGTAGGGCTGACTGTTGCAATTTCTGCGATAAATTTATAGCTTTGGTTTGCATACAAAAATTTGTTGTCAGAGGAATTTGCTACATGCATAAAATATATTTTATTTGCCAAATAAGAACTTAAATATTGGACAAACATTTATGCTATTTTTTATGGTAAGAAATGTGTAACTTTACCTTTTCTAAAAACCTTGTAAATAACTTACCTTGTAAATAACTTAAGGCTTTATATCTGCTTTTTAAACTCCACTATAGGATGGTAGTTTGTCATTCTGTTTGAACACCTCGAAATACTTACTACAGACCATATAATTATACTCGTAGACTGGGTGGGCCAAAAGTTACCATGGGCTTAAAAACTTAATAACTTTTTCGTTAATTAATTTTTCTCAGATTATAGAATATACAATATAGAGTTGTTTTAAGCTAAGTATGAAAATTAATGTCACTTAAATGACCCCCGTTTTCAGTTTCGTAATTATGGGCTCGTTTTAGAGCATTTTCCATAACATCTTTTAAAATTTGTTGCTGTAGCGTTCGAATTTCTGCAACAATGTTAGCCTTGAGTTGAAGGATTGTCTCGGGCTTGTTCACATATACTCGCTCCTTTAAATAACCCCAAAGAAAAATGTCGGGTGCTGACAAATCTGGAGATCGCGTTAGCCAAATAATTTCCGAATTTCTGGAACTTATTCGATCTTCAAAAATTGTACTTAAAAGTGCTATTGTGTGTCGGGGAGTGTAGGCAGTAGCTCTGTCCTGCTGAAACCACATCTCAGGTCTGCTTTCAAAAGCCGGACGTAAAAAAAAATCTTTATAAAACGATACCGCTCTCCATTTACGGTTACAGCACTTTCATCTTCATTTTCGAAGAAGTAAGACCCAATTACATTTGCAGATGTGATCCCACACCATACTGTACACCTAATGGGGTGCAATTGGCGTTGATAAATGGCTCTTGGATTTTCAGAACCGCAGAACCTACAGTTCTGCTTATTAACAAAGCCATTCAAATGAAAATGAGCTTCATCACTCATGCGTTTGCGTTAAAATAATTGATCGCTGATTTAAACAATAAAATTCTGTTATTCTGCTTCTTTGTTCTGTTGTGAATCTCTCCATTTTTTATTTTCTAATTTTTAGACCCCATGGTAACTTTTGGCCCACCCTGTACATAACGTCACTATTACAATACTCGTATTGTAATATTTGGATTGTCGCTTACTCCCCCTCAATCATTTAACATTATTTTTTTTTTTAATTTCGTAATGTTTACTCTTCTTGTGTTCGAATGATTGAGTAAAACTTTTTCCATTTTCGTAATAATTTAAAATAATAAAATTCTTTTATTCTGTTTTTTTTTGTTCTGTTGTGAATCTCTCCATTATTTATTCTCTAATTTTTAAGCCCATGGTAACTTTTGGCCCACCCTGTACATAACGTCACTATTACAATACTCGTATTTCATTGTTTGGATTGTCGCTTACTCCCCCTCAAACAGTTAACATTATTAATTTTTTTTTAATTTCGTAATGTTTACTCTTCTTGTGTTCGAATGATTGAGTAAAACTTTTTTCCATTTTCGTAATAATTATCATAAAATTATTAATTATTTTATGGTAATAAACATGTGACATACATAGCGCTTCCATAAATGTATGGTATATGTATGTATATTAGGGTGTACTGAGAAATAGCGATGTTTAAGAAATTAAGTTCAAGATTGAGCTCAACTAATACCTCATAAAAAGTCGATTGAGCTTTTGTCCCGTACCCTAAATGTACCATTAGCAGTAATTGTGGTTAAATCAAAGGTTTTAAATTTGATTTCACGTATTGTTATTATTCGACTTGATCTTTCTGGTATACTTTCGGCCGTATATTAGAGTGAATACTACATTAATCGTACAGTTTGTTACACTTTTAAATATTATTTGCGCGCCCGCCCGAGCTTCTGTTAAGTGAACCAAGACAGCGAAAAGATAAAATCTTGAAATTTTGCACGGAAAAAATACACTTTTTGAGTATTTGCTCAACATATTTATAATTTTTTTGTAAACAAACCATGGCATTTCTGAGGAATGTTAGTTGAGCAACAAGAAAAAAGCTATTAAGTTCGGCAAGGCCGAACTTTATATATCCTCCATCGTCAATACGCTACTTAACCACATGAAAATGTAGTCCGTTTTTAGGCCCTTTAGCTTAAAATTCAAAATTACTCAATATTTGGATTCGTAGCAAAATTGGCTTTAATTTTAGTACCTGTATGTCCATAATGGCTATTGATCGCCGGTTTTGACCATGCGGGTGGTTTTTTGGGCCACTTGAGCCAGAATTTCCAGCAACTGCCCTATTAAGTGTGTCTTAACTAACAGTACACTTTTCAACCAATGTTTGTCCACAAAAAATTATGGTTTGTTAAGGAAATACTTAAAAAAGTGTATTTTTTGCCAAGGTACGTTTAGTTCCTTATAAAGAAACTTTTTTCCTCCTGGGTCGATTTCGCCTATAAGACCATTCTTTGACCGCTTTCATGCTTTTAATAGACTCACGGCTGGAAGGTGGTGCCTAGATCAATATTTATACTTTAAAGGGTCGCCGATTAATATTTCGTATTGTTGCAAACGGAATGACAAATTTAGTATATCATTCTTCCTTCGGTGGAGGGTATACATTAAAAAGAAACCCTGTAAATATTGTTATTTTGTTATTCAGTTACATACAGGGTTTCCCATAAAGGAAATAACAATTTTATATGTGACGCGCAAAATAGAAAGGGACCTAAGGTTAAAAACCAGTTTTGTTCAGGAGAGCCATTTTAAAGATTAGGTCCCTTTCTATGTGCGCTTAGAATCGTCGACTTCACTTTCATAAAACGCGCATATCTCTGTGAGGGAACACTTTTGGGGCATGGGATCGGTCTCATTCGATGCTCAGATGTTGTCCACATCAAAAAAAAGTGAAAAGTTGATGAAAAGTTTTGTTCAGGAGAGCCATTTTAAAGATTAGGTCCCTTTCTATTTGCGATTAGAATAGTCGACTTCACTCTTATACAACGCGCATATCTCTGGGAGAGAACACTTTTGGGGCATGGGATCGGCCTCATTCGATGCTCAGATGTTGTCCACATCAAAAGAAGAAAAAAAATGAAAATTGATTTTTTTTACCCTTAGGTCCCTTTCTCTATGCGCTGTCACATATATTAATAAACCACAGAATAGTTAAGATATAGAGTTTCAATTTATTCCGGGTGTAGTGCAAATGTTATATTTTAAGAATGAAATTAGATTTCGGTTAATGATCATAACGAGCCCGTGTACTGCGATCAATTCTTTGGAACTAAGTTTTCACCAGTCTTGCATACATTTCGACCGGAACGTTGACAACTTCTCGTTGGATATTGTATCTGAGCTCGTCTAAAGTTGTTAGTTTGTTGGCATAGACCAATGACTTGATGTGGCCCCAAAAAAAGAAATCCAATGACATTAAATCCATGAACGAGGTGGCCATTCGACCAGACCATTCTCAAGAAAACACCTTCGCCGAATTTGTCTTTTAGTAAATCGATTGTAACTAGTGCTAGTGGAACCGTCTTGATGAAACTACATATCAGCGATGCCAAGCTCATCCAACTCTGGCCAAAAATAAGTTTCTATCATGGCACGACAGCGATCTCCATTGACGATAACATGGCGATTGTTTTTATCGACGAATAAAAATATGGCCAAATCACACATCCTGCATGAAAACCACAACTCACAGTAATTTTTTGCGGATGCAATTGTGTCTCTTGAAGCACATGTGGGTTTGTTGCTGTCCAATAACGCATATTTTGTTTATTGACAAAACTATTCAGCCAGAAATAAGCTTCATTGTTGAAGATAATTTTTCGTGAAATTCTGGATTTTTGTGAAACTTTGCCAGAGCCACCGACTCAGAATTTCGGTAGTAGTTTCAAATTATTTCCAGACGTTGCTCGTAAGTGAACTTTACCATGGTGAAAATGTTGACTTCGACTAACGATTTCACACTGAAAGATCATTAAAAATGTTTGAGGGTGCGTTGATATAAAGATAGGAATGTCCCTATTAGAAAATACTTTAGATCCGCAATTTTTTAAAAGTTTTTCTTTTATATATTTTTTAAAAACTTTAAAATTTGGACTGTTTTTGGAACAATAATTAAAAGAATATATGCTACTTTTATTATGTAATTTAAGTTTTAGTTCTGCCAGTTTAGGAATCCAATGGCCTACACTGAGTGGGTACTCTATGTAGAGTATCTTCTCTTCATATTCCCATATGTGACAGCGCATAGAAAAAGGGAACTAAGAGTAAAAAAATCAATTTTTATTTTTTTCTTTTTTTGATGTGGACGACATCTGAGCATCGAATGAGACCGATCCCATGCCCCAAAAGTGTTCCCTCCCAGAGATATGCGCGTTTTATGAAAGTGAAGTCAACAATTCTAAGCGCAAATAGAAAGGGACCTTATCTTTAAAATCGCTCTCCTGAACAAAACTGGTTTTTAACCTTAGGTCCCTTTCTATTTTCGCGTCATATATAATGTTGGGCCACACTACTGTACAGACATTTTTATGGATACACACATTAATTATGAATTTACTGTTTATCATTTCTTTTTTTTTTTTGTTATTCCATCTGATTGTACTTATTAGCACATGGAAGCATTCCATTGACATATAGGGGTAATCTATGATAGGTCAGACGTTTTAAACATCGAGAGAAAAAGTTACCACGATCTTTGTTGAATTTGGAGTTGGAATTAAAAAATAATTAATTTTTTTTAATTACAAGTATTTTCCGTGCTAATGTGTTAATATGCCAGCACTTTTAAATATTCAGAGCAATTTCCGAACTTTGCAAGCAGCTCGAGTCCAATTCATATAAGAATAAATGGCGTAATGGAACGTTTCGTGTAAAAATCATTCAAATGATTTGTAGGAGAAATGCAGTACAAATTCGTATATTTTCACTATAATGACCCCAAAACACTGTGGAATGTGTGGAAGAGTGGTTGTGGTGATAAAAGGATCATTGTCTTAAAGGTGGCTCCTCAACCACCCTATACTTACCTCATGGAATGGGCAATTGTAGTTCGGTAGATTCAAGTGCAAAACCATGGATACCCCTTTCCAACAGGTAGAAATCGCGTGGAAAAGTATTTCCGCTCCTTTATTACATTTTATATGAAAGAAATTTTACTTTTTGTCACAATTAGCACATCGCCTGTCCGTTTTTGAGTAGTTTATCAATTGATTCCTCTTATTGAAACGTATATACGTGGTAATATTTTCCTATTTGTACCTTTAAAGAGAAGCTTTCTATATACAGCCAACTCGCGGAAACGTAAACTAATTATTGTTAAGGGTGTTTACGTTTGTGATTTCAAATACACAAACTTTGTAGAATGAAAGTGCTGTTTTCTTACTAAAATTAACTTTTAAATTCAATATCTTAAAAACAAATATTTTATTGAATAAAAAAAAAATCATATTTAAAAAATTAATTTAAAAAATTGTTCACAAGGAGCCATATATAGGGTGATTAATTTTGAGGTTCCCTACTTTTTTAAAGAAAAAACACAGAAAATTCAAAAATTTGTCTCGGCTACGTCTCAGATCATCCATCTGTTGAGTCCAATTTTCGATGACTCGTTCGAGCATTTCGACTGGTAACTGGCGAATGACACGCGTGATGTTTTGCTCCAAGGCATGAATCGAAGCGGGTTTGACCGCATTAACTTTAGACTTTACATATCCCCACAGGAAAAAGTCTAAAGGTGTGAAATCACACGATCTTGGTGGCCAATCGACCGGCCCAGAACGTGAAATTATCTGCTCACCGAAATGTTCTCTCAATAAATCTATTGATTGATGCGATGTGTGGGAAGTGGCGCCGTCTTGGTGAAACCAAATATCGCCGAGATCACGAGCTTCAATTTCAGGCAGCAAATAGTCGGTTATCATGGCACGATAACGGTCGCCATTGACGGTTACGTTCTCACCGGCCCACAAACCACACCAAACCGTTGTTTTTTCTGGATGAAGTGGCAGTTCTTGAACCTCTTCTGGTGGCTCATTGTCCCAAATGCGGCAATTTTGCTTGTTTACATATCCATTGAGCCAGAAATGTTGGCCGATTATGTAGACCAAAAGTTGAACGAAGTGCACGAAACACATTCCTCACAGAACGCGAATTTTCGTAATAAAGTTGAACGATTTGTAAACGTTGTTCAGGCGTAAGTCAAATAAATACATGAAAAGCCAAACAATACTAAACAAAAATAACATGACAGCATGACACGACTCACACGTGATCTGCCAAAAAAGGCTATTGAAAAAAAATCTACTTGGGTCACCCTATATTTATAACTGACGCATCCAGCAGATACGCAATCTTGGCCACCGCCATTTACGTTGATACTTGGCCGGCAACTGACCCATCTTATCAAAGCCAACTATGCCTGGGTCATAACGTTGAAATAGTTTTGGTTGCGATATTTGTATGGAACAATAACCTCTTGCATAGCGCTTGCATAAACCATTTTAATTCGTATCAAAATATGTGCCGGTTGTGACCAGGTTCTTATCATTCCATCCCGAAAACAATATCTTTTCATTGTTCGAGAAACGTTAGTCAGAAGTTCAGTAACTTTTTTATCTACGATATAGGACGGAGTGGACTCTCTTCAGTCCGGCCATCTCGTATTGTATCTGATGTACAGATTTTTTCGCATGGAGTCTCAATTTCGCAAGAAGCGTCTGCGTTGTGCCAACAACCACCAGTATGAACACTTAATTTGAAATATAATTTCGTTGATATTTTTTTAGTGGCTCATCGTCGCTTTCGCTATTCTTCATTCTCTTCGGGCTGTATTTCTTCCTCAGTCGATAACAATTTTGCTCCAAAATGATTGAAATTTGCCCCATGCTCGTTATCACTTGCATTATTGTGTCTGTCCTCCGTATCATTTTCATCTAATTAATAAATAGCACAAATGAAAAATCCATGTAAAACCCCATTAACTTTCTTTAACTGCAATTGTAAGTTTATAATCGATTATAGTTTTCAACTACACTTTCAGCATAGGGTCTTTTCTAAGCGACGCTTATAAAAACCCGCTCAATACACAAGTTACACATTAGCCGCGTTCTTTCAAGGTAGATACCTTAGTTAGAGTGATATATGGTAATATAGATGTTTTTCATTGTGTATACCAAAGAGATTTTAGCAACAAGAGGGCAAACAGAAAAAAGGCAAAATGGATAGCATTGCATCGTATCCGCCCTCTCCGAGTCGAAGAGGCACCACCATCATCCACAGCGCACCGTCATCGAGGGCGCTGGGTCCAGACGGAATCTTAATGCTGAAGTTGAAAGACTTGAATACACCGGGAGTAGAGTACATGATCAAACTGCTCAATCTGTCGCTAGCCACTCACTTAGTTCCCGATGCCTGGAAAATATACAGAGTGGTACTGCTGAAGCCAGGCAAGGAGAATCGTACAGGCTCTTTTCTCCAGTAGCAAAGACGCTTCAATCATGCCACTCCGTTCGAGGACATTGCAGAAACGACCCTTCTTCCTAGTTTAAAACGTTGGGTCGTAAACTATATGTGTGGGCGCCAGTTATATGTAGGATGTAGGAAGTCGAAGTCCCATACAGTTTAACAGGCTGTCCCCAAGAATGGGATGATAACTCCGGCTCTATTTAATCTCTACCTCTCTAAAATTCCTGCACCACTAGAAGGCGTGAGATAGTGTCTTTCGCTGATGATTGCACAATTCTGGGGTCAGGACCTGAAGTGGACATATCACCAGTCAATTGTTACCTCACTGATTTAGGACGTTTCTTCACTTCGAGGAATATTTCCGCCTCCAAATCATGAGCCACACTGTTTACTATATGGATCGCAGAGGTGCAGTTGTCACTCAATGTGAAAGTCAATGGCGTCAACATCCCGAATACAAACTACCCAAAAAAACCTTGTGGCCACATTGAACAGCCTTTAACGATCCTCTTCACATGCTACAGCTATCTGCGATAAGCTTAAGAGAAGAAACAATGTCCTCAGGCAGCAGTATCCAGCTATAGTGTGAATGTAGTGCTAGGGGAACATCCCCCGAAAATTTCACCAGGGGTGAAGACGCTACCTCGGCGGAGATCTGGATGGTGCAGCCGCCTCAATTCGTTTTAGTCGCGAATTGATGCTAACGTTCGGTTTATCTAGCCATCCATCAGGGACCACGTGAAGTTCTGCACCTCTTTAATTGTGCGACCAAGCCACTCAGCTGACCCCCAGGTCTCTTTGGACGCATTCAGATCAAATAACGGGTTTACTTCACCTGGATATTGGATCTGATTCCCTATAGGCAAACAGGACTTCAGAACTGAATATATTTTTGGTACACCTTCAAACTTCTTCGTAACCTTTTGGTGAACCCTTCCGACTTTTTTGTGCCACCCAGTATTTATTGCAGTTCCGGCCATCATAATTTTTTAAAAAAATATGGACCGATCCCATAATCCGCACCAAACCGAGGTTTTCCCTGGGTATAATGACACCTCTTGAACCTTTTCCGGTTGCTTTTTATCACAAATGCGGAAATTTTGTTTATTGACGTTGTCGCTGCTCCAGAAATGGGCCTCATCACTAAACAAAATGTTGGTCGAAAACAGCGGATCTTCCCGTTTCTCACCGAACGCTCATTTCCATAATACAGTTGCCAACATTTGAAGGAAGTAATATTCAAATAATAAATAAATAGCATAAAATGTTCTTTCGAATGAACAATAAAGACTCCACACTTGATTGGATTTTTTTTTTTGAAAAAAAAAACCTATATGTGACGCGCAAAATAGAAAGGGACCAGTTTTGTTCAGGAGAGCCATTTTAAAAATTAGGTCCCTTTCTATTTGCGCTTATAATCGTCGACTTCACTTTCATAAAACGCGCATATCTCTGGGAGGGAACACTTTTGGGGCATGGGATCGGTCTCATTCGATGCTCAGATGTCCACATCAAAAAAAGGTGAAAAGTTTTGTTCAGGAGAGCCATTTTAAAGATTAGGTCCCTTTCTATTTGCGCTTAGAATCGTCGACTTCACTTTCATAAAACGCGCATACCTCTGGGAGGGAACACTTTTGGGGAATGGGGTCGGTCTCATTCGATGCTCAGATGTTGTCCACATAAAAAATAGAAAAAAATGAAAATTTATATTTTTTACCCTTAGGTCCCTTTTTTATGCGCTGTCACATATATTGATCACCCGATATTTACTATCAGACAGAAACCGAATTTGAATTTTATTATTTTTGTGGCGTCATATTCCCGCTCCTAATACGGGCTAAATTCAATGTTGAACTAACCAAGGCAGAAATTATTCGTATACATTTAAAATTTAATTCGACCGCAAGTAAGTGACTGGTAAAAGCTTCCGTTGCTCCGCCTGCGTAGAAAGTAACATAAGTTTAGGTCGCTTTATGTTATTACATAAATCTGAATAATGTTGAACGGGGAATACATTTTTCGGCGAAATGACTAAAACTAAAGATGAATGTTGTTAGATGTCAACACGATTTCATTAACATACACTCACTTTACTTAAAACTTGTATTTTAAAAACATTCCCACAAAACTTAAAGCACGACTTTTTCAATTAAGCACATATATACCTAATCGTAAAAGTTTTCAAGGGAAGATATTTCCAAATTTAAAAACAACTTAAGATATGCATCTTAAAGCGACGACGGTGTCTATAATACGATAAACAAATTGTTGTTTTTTAACGTATTTTGTTAGCATAAATTTAAATTCATAATTACTTGTTGATAAATAAAGTAGAAAAACAAATAACAAGATGATAAAAGACTATATGGCATGACACATGAGCACACTTGAAGTGTCGGGCGGCAATGGAAAATCTAAAACCCCTTCAAAGCCATCTTGAAATAAGCATCATCCAAAGATAGCGTAATATGAAAAAGGGACAAACAAATTTAATACCTCATACAGGGTGAGCCAAAAGTTGCCATGGGGCTTAAAAATATAATAAATTTTTCGTTTATATATATTTTTTTATTTCAGATTATATAAATAAGACTTGATAATAAATAATGGGGAGATTCACAACTGAACAAAGAACCAGAATAATAAAATTTTATTACTAAAATTAGCAATCAGATTTCTTAACGCAAACGCATGGGTGATGAAGCTCATTTTCATTTGAATGACTTTGTTAATAAGCAGAACTGTAGGTTCTGGGGTTCTGAAAATCCAAAAGCTATTCATCAATGCCAATTGCACCCCATTAGGTGTACAGTATGGTGTGGGATCACATCTGCAAATATAATTGGGCCCTTCTTCTTCAAGAATGAAGATGGAAGTGCTGTAACCGTAAATGGAGGGCGGTATCGGTTTTTTTATCCTGCTGTTGAAAACAGACCTGAGATGTGGTTTCAGCAAGACGGAGCCACTGCCCACACTGCCCCAGACACAGTGACACTTTTAAGTAAAATTTTTGGAGAGCGAATAATTTCCAGAAATTCGGAAATTATTTGGCCAGCGCGATCGCCAGATTTGTCAGCACCCGACCGTTTTCTTTTGGCTTATTTGAAGCAGCGAGTATATGTGAACAAGCCCGATACAATCCTTCAACTCAAGGCAACATTATTGCAGAAACTCGAAAGCTACAGCCACAAATTTTGAAAGATATTATGGAAAATTCTCTAAAACGAGCCCATCATTGCAAAACTGAAAACGAGGGTGATTTAAGTGACTTTATTTTTTATTTTTATTATATAATCTGAGAAAAAATCAATAAACGAAAAAGTTATTAAAGTTTTTAACACCATGGTAACTTTTGGCCCACCCTTTATTTTTTCAATCCATGGGCTTCGCCAACAAATGAATATATGTACTGCCAGTACAGTGTTTATTATTTATTGATAAACAATTCAATTGAATAATCAAAGTGTACATTTGCTGATATCTTTAAAACATTATCTCATTCGTTCTTTTTTCTTTTCTTTCTTTCTGTTTTTTTTTACTTGCAGACAATTCGTCTCTAAAGAGGAATCGGATATTGAACACTTGGAGCAGCGTTTGGAGAAAATCATTAAACTCTGTAATGTAGCGGTGGATTCGGGCAAGGAATATGTAAAAAATCAAAGGTAAATCAGAGCAGTTGCCAAAAACACTTCTTAATACTAGTTTACAAAAAAAATCGGCGTACAAAGTATGGAATATGTATTTGTGACTATCTTAGTATATTACAAGTAAAAAAAGTTAAGTCGGCTGTGATCGACTTTAAGATACCCTACACCACGCTGATATTTAGAGAATTAGGCACCTCTACCTGGATCATAAGGGACTCAATACGAGGTTTGCTACTTATATTTCGGGTCCTGAACAAACTAGTGACCCTAGATGCAAACTGGAACTACCATTGGAAACTTTGACATTTTTTAGCATAACTTCACTCTGAACGTTTTGTCATTTGAGGGCGAATTGTTTTGTTTACAGTGTGTTGAAAAATTCACCGCAGTCAAAAAATGGAATTAACCCGTGAACATTTTCGTGCGGTGATTTTTTACGATTTTCGGCGTGGGTTATCGAGACGATGAAGCACCACTGTTAATCGCTGGTACCAAGAGTTCAGTCTCGGACGCCGTTCGCTCCAGGATGAATTTCGTGAAGGACGTCCAACTTCGGTCACTTTGCTTGAAACCGTCGATGCTGTGCTTGAACTCTTTAAGCAAGACCAACATGCGGCATACCGTGATATTAAGGCATCCTTGGGCATTAGTATGACAAACATCAATAAGATATTGCATGTTCATTTGGCCGTGAAAAAAGTTTGTTCTCGTTGGATCCCACATAATTTGACGAATGCTCAAAAAAAAGGCCCGTATGGATTGGTGCAAAGAGATGTTGAAAAAGTATAACTGCGGTAGCTCAAAGGCAGTATATAACATTGTCACAGGTGACGAATCATGGATCTATGCATATGAACCCGAAACAAACAGCAATCGACCGTATGGGAGATGAGCCAAATGCTACAAAAGTTGTTCGTGAAAGAAGTACATCGAAGCAAATCATTGCGTGTTTTTGGTATAACCGGCCATGTTGCCACAGTGCCTTTAGTGGAACATAGGACGGTCCATTCTGAGTGGTATACAACCATCTTGTTGCCAACAATGTCCGAAGAAATGAGGAAAGATAATAAGAGAAGACGGATCATTTTGCATCATGACAATGCGAGCTTTCACACATTAGCTGAAACGATGAGCTATTGACTATTTAAAATGTCCAATTGATGGGCCATCCACCGTACAGACCTGATTTGGCGCCCAATGACTTCTTCTATTCCCTAGCATCAAGAAAAAAATGCGTGGTCAACGTTTTTCATCGCGTTCAAAAATCATTTTTTAGAGGTATCTCAATCGAAGTGGACAAAGTGCTTCGAAAATTGATTTGTGCATGCGCACAAAGGATGGTAAAATATTGTGTTTTTATTGCCGGACCAGAAATATAAATAGCAACCCCAGTATGTTAGACCTAATTATTTGTCGCTCATAACATACCATAAGAATTGTGAGGGTAATATAATTTGTGGCTTCTAGAGCTGTAAGACCACATATGAATAGAGACCTCTTACAGAACATTGGAATTGGTCGCACGTTACGCTTCATTCAAAATTTTGTATGTATCGAAAGTATAAGCAAATGTGGCTCTAAGGTTGCATATTCTGAAATTGAAAAGGACCTTAGTGTGGGGGCTAAACGAAAATATTCTCCGATGTGTTCCAGTTTCCCCACAGTCAATGAATGGTGTACCATGCTAAATGTGGGCGTGATCGGTTGTACTTATAAATTTTGGGGTTCAAGACCTGCAGGACTAGAGTGTCGATTAAATCGGGGTTTTCAGAAAACCATCATTTCGATTTTTTTTGTCAAAACCGTGATTTCAAATAACCTACTGTAGGTTTTTTTTTTAATAAAACCCCGACATTCAGCATTTAGTCTTTTGCTTAAGTATGGAAGATATTTTCCGAATCAAAAGTTAAGTAATTGTGCACTTGAACAGGCTCTAAATTTACCCAGATGCTAAAAATAAGGTCATATTTAAATTCGTGTGAAAATTGAATTGTTTTCGGTAACCACAAGTCCATGTTTAATTGGGCCAGAATTTCAGGTATGGAGTCCGTCACCAAAATTTAGCCAAACTGCAATAATAATTTTATTTTTTTAGCTTCGTGGAAAAAAATTGTTTTGAAGCCATATATCCATGAATATAAAAAACCAACAATTTGTATGGGGACTATATTAAAAAATGGCTATATGCTCCAAATCGGTCCAAGATTGGTTGCTCGTAAATCGTTACTTACAATACCAAATGGGATTAATTTCGGATTTAATATGGATGGTCTAGATCGGTTGTATATTATATCGGTTGGGATCTTTACACTGGGGCTATATCAAAACTGGAACCAGTATGACAGAATTTAATCTGAGCTGATAAGCTGATCGTTCGTTATGAACTGTGCCAAATTTCATCTATATTAGCTGTTCTATGTGGCTTCTAGAGCTATAGACTTTAAAACGGTTAAAAATATGTTTAGGAGCTATATTAATTTATACAGGCTTTCAAAAAAGTCAACACCATTTGTCAAAAAACTTAATTCTGCCAAATTTCATGAAGATCGGATACAAGTGCTGTAGTTTGAAAACTAGTTTAGGCAGACAGTAGACGGACATAGCGAGAGTGACAGACATATATCTTTAAATCGAATCAACTGGTGAATCTGAGTCGATCGGTACACTTAAACTTGGGTCTACCTTTTTTTGGTAGTTACGTATTTTGTACCTAAAAACCGAAAAATCTGAGAGCTAAAAACCGGGTAAACCGACTTGGCGGGTTTTAGCTAGTTTTGAGAAACCGAATATTTGGACATAAAACCGGAATGTCGGTTTTCTTTTTTGGACACTATCACCCTCCTCATATCGGAAGAGACCTTTCTCTGGGAGCTATTCGAAAGAATGTGCCGATAAGGTAAAATTTCCCCAGCGATGGGTGATGGTCACTCGTAATGCTCTATGGACAACTTTGTTGATATCGGATAAAATATGTAGCTTTTATTGCTTTAAGTTCTGAAATCGGGAAGCATTTATAAATTATATCAAAATATGCACCGAAATATGACCCAAAATTGAAGAATGTACCAAGTTTTATCGAAATCGATTCATAATTTCGACCTGTACTTTGACTACAACGATATATGTGCAGACGGTCGGAGGGACGGGCAGACGGACATCGCTCAATAGAATCAGATAGCGATACTGAGTCGAGCGGTTACTTTACAAATGTGTCCTAACCCTCGTAAGTGTGCTAAATCTGATGTCAATATATTCCTCATAAAAAAATTGTACGACGATACAACTTTTCTAGATTTTTTTTGTGGTGTGCTCTCGTGTCAGATGTTTTATTTAAGTTTACGAAAAAGAAGGTTAATAATTTTTGTAATGTGCTAAACACAACACATTCAGGCATCTTGTTTAGATACCGATGTTTTTAGTCTTAAATGCAGCTAAACATATGCTTATCCATTGGTTGTTACTGAAGCGGCTTAAAACATGAGGTTATGGCTGTTCGTTGTTAAAGTCCTGTCTGTCGCATGCTGCTGGCTCGTGGTGCTGTGTGGTCCCTGCTGATATGCGAGACACGTGTTTGACATCTGCTGTCAATTCGGGCCCAGTGCAAATTGAGGCGCCTACACCAGCCAGATGTTAACTGAGCCAATACCAATCTGGTTTTACGGGTAGCCTCTCCTCCTGCTGAGCAACCTCTGGCTCGTCGTTTACACTTAAATTTTGTCGGTTTATGTGATTGTGCCAGAGTAAAGACCAGCCTGATAGGCCCTTTGATCTTAAGGCTACCGCATGTAGCACTGGTCGTCCCTCTGTAAATCATCAAAGTAGCTGACACCCTGGGGTGGGTGCTGTCTATTATTGAAATGGTGTGTCGGATGATCCCTTTTGTAACACCCCAGCAGTAACTGCCTCGACAACATAAAGTTGTGTTGACGCACGGCAACATCATTATCTTTTAATGTGGGTGGCCGTCCGCGGACTTAAAGAGTTAGCCTGTAGCAGTTCTCAGGGTTGTGACTTCTGGAGCGTTAGAACGACAACTCTGGAGGGAATTTTAGTGGTGGCGAAATTTGATTTAGAGTGGCGGGACCTTAAATCAGAAGGGGCCTTTGTAAGGGTGTTATTCGAAATCATATGCCAAACAGGTCAAGTTGTACCAGAGATTAATTTTGGTCACACGTAACGCTTTACTCGAAATTAAATCTGAATCGGAACAAATATGTTTGTGGGTTTCAATTTTGAAAATTTATATACATACATATAAGTATAATTTGTTTTGTTTGCCATTTTGATATTTAGGTTTTACATATTCCAGTATATAAATGTATAATATGGCGTTCACATGTACTATTGGTGATGTTGTTCTTTGTTACAACTTACATCATTAGTAAACTTTGTGAATTGACAAAATAACTCTTTAAATATATTATAACTAGTAGGAAATATGAACACACAAAAAAGGTCCATAACTCACATACCAAAATAGTGCGATATTTATTGTCAGTATAGTTGTATGCAGAGGAAGTCTGGACTTTCAAAGCTGCAGGCGCCAAAAGGCTAGAGGCATTTGAGATGCGTATTTACCGAAGAGCATTAAAAATAAATTGAAGCAAGCATACCGTATGCAGAAGTACTTAGAAGAATGTACACATTGGAGAACTCATAAGATTTGGCAAAAAAAACTGTGTATTTAGGACAAGGATTTCTTCAAGCTAAATGAAAGGAAGAAGATACAAGGTCAGGCAAGAAATATCTTCGATCAAAAACATTTAATAATGGCCCGAATAACCTACTTACTTACCTGGGTAGACTAAAATGTCTTTTGTTGGTCCGCGCCTTATTGGTATATTATATATAAGCACTTCGGTCCTGAGCATGCTTCCTTCAATTTCCAATCCCAAGGGTTTTTACGTGAGCCTCCACTTGGTCTCTCCACCGAAGCCTGTGTCTTCACTCTCTGCGCTTTCCGTGGTTGTCTTACGCATTTCTGTCGGTTACCTTTTAAGCAAGTTCGTCTTCACGCTTACGCAGCTAGGGCCGTAGATTTGACTAAGGATTTTTCTCTCAAAGACTGCCAAAACACGTTCATTCATTTTTAGATAGCGCCCATGGGTTTGAGCCCTATAATGGGTGATCCATCTAGAGGTATTTTTTCCGAACAAAAAAATATAAAAATTCAAATCAAGTGTGATGGAATCTTTATTGGTAATTTGAAAGGACATTTTATGGAATTTATTTTGTGTATACTTAGTAGGGACATATATACTGTTACAACATTGAACACACCCATTTCAATTGTAGAACTGAACATACCCCTTTAATGTCATATGGGTTTTGAAAGCTAACCTCAATAGCGTTAGTCTGTATCGGGATTTTAAAATTGTTTCAACTTTAATCATGGAGTGGTCAGATTATGAGAACTGTATCGCTGTAATAGCGCTTTTCAAGTGTAAAATGAAAAAAGGCGATATTTTCAAAACACTCCGGCCACTAGGGATTAACCGCATGTTCGTCTACCGATGCATAAAACTGTTTGAGGAGACTGGAGATGTAAAAGACCACCACCGGTCGGGCCGCCCAAGGCTTTCAAACGACGTACCGGACAGTTATTGACTGCAGCTTTAAAAAAAAATATGATTGAAAAATGCAAACGTTCCGGCCATCATCATTTTTGAAAAAATATGCACTGCTGATTCCACCAGCCCATAAACCGACACAAACCGTGGTTTTCTCTGGGTAAAATGACACCTTTTGAACCTCTTCTTGTTGCTCTTCAGTTCAAATGAGGCAATTTTGTTTATTGACTTTGCCGTTGAGCCAGAAATGGGCCTCATCACTGAACAAAATTTTTGTCGAAAACAGCGGATCTTCCCGTTCATTTCCATAATACAATTGCCAACATTTGAAGGTAATTATTTTCAAAAAAATGCCATAAAATGTCCTTTCAAATTACCGATAAAGATTCCACACTTGTTTTGAATTTTTATATTTTTTTGTTCTAAAAAAATACCTCAAGATGGATCACCCTATAGAAGCACAATTAGTATCTGATCTATCGGGTCTACCGAGCCCAAAGTAAAACATACTCGCCAACACGATCCTTTGCCGAAACTCGCCTTGCTTAAGTCGCGACGCCTTTGTAGTAGTTGTCAGCTTCATTTCGGTCTTGTCCTCTTTTACCAACAGACCTATATTATACTCTTATTAAATCTTCAAAAAATTCCAGTTGCAGCTCGCTCGGTCCTTTTGACAAAAGCAGTGTTCTTTTCAGGTTACTAAATTAGCATTTGTATGGAAATTACTCGGTTAGCAAGCGAGTTGTCCTCAACTCACTAAAGAAACGAGTTAGAGTTACCACACTAATTTTTCCTATAAAAATCAAATATGACGCACCCTTGCTATATAAAAACATGTTTTCTGTTATGTATACAGCAAAAAAACCAAGCAAGAAGAGGTCTCATCGGCGAATTCGTATTGGGTGAATCTTTACGAGATGGGATAAGAAAAACTAAATTAAATCAAAAATTATTTATTATACAACGCAACGTTGCAGCAACCAATTAATTTATTATATTTAATGGAATACTTTATTACAATTTTAGTTTTTAATTGTCTTCCTTTGACGAATTCGCCAATTAACCCTCTTGTTTTTTAATTCCCTTTCAATTTTGGATAATAGTGCCAGAATATCATATTGCAAGCTAACTATGTAACTAAACTAGTTACCTTAGAAGAACACGGATAATATCTAAAAAATGTATCTGCATATGCGAGAAGGATGTGACCCTTGGTATTAGTTGTACCTGTTTTATTAACTTTTTTTCAGAAATTTCCACATAGAGATGATTTAGAAGTGTGACTTACCGTAGTGAATAGTTCGGATAGGTCACTTCCAATAAATGAGAATTTGGTGTCACTAAGTGTCAATCTACAAGAGCGAACATGGTTTAAAATAATTTATTTCCTATTGGTAAGTCGAAGGCAGCCCTATACGAGTAGTTGGTGAACAGGTGTATTGTATTGATTTGCTGCTCATGGGACTTTTCCCGGATTTGACGCGGTGTAAAGATTTGGTCGATTGTTGGCTTATTCGACCTGAAGCTGCACTGATACGGTGGTTTGCAGGTGAGATCAGTTCGATAATCACCCTTATTCTGATTGTCGTCGTCAAGACAAAACAACGACATCTTGCGACGACTGTTGATACTTGGTATTCGCGTAGTCGTTTTTCGATAACTATTGACACAACTCGGTATTCTCTAAATGATATTGACGTTGTTATTGAATTGATACGACTCTGTTTTTGTCGTCGCAGTTTTTGGTAACGACTAAGAAGTTTGCTGTTAAAATAAAAAAAACCAAAAGTAAAAGTGCAAATATGAAAATTACAAATAATGAACAGTTCCAAAAACTTGTTGAAGAGTTGGAGAAAAAGGTTTCAAAAGAGGAACAGTGCCAACAAATTTTAACCAGCAATGGGAGAACATTGCAAGTGTTTTGAATGCTTCCGGACCACCGAGTAGAAATGGTGATGGCTGGCAGAAGGTTACTAACTTATATCCCTGGTTTTTTGTAGATTAATAAAATTAAATATTTTCGTTAAGAGACTTAAAGTTCAAAGTCAAAAGGAAAATGGTTGAAAACAAATCGGAGATGAGAGCAACAGGTGGCGGTGTAAATAAATATATTACACTGAGCCCGTTAGAAGAAGCTGTTGCAAACCTGCTGCAGTTTCAAAAACAGATAAATCCTGAAGGATCAGCTCATGGTGTTGCAGCAAGTTATGAGGAACTTGTCACTGAAGTGCTCGGTGTTGACCCAGTTAAAGAGATGGAAACAACTGTTCACTCTGAAGAAATTTTACTTTGCGATTATAGTACATATGCTGGTCGTCTTTGTTCGGAGCCAAAATTTTAATGTGGGTTCCATCCACACTGCCAATCACACCAGGAAATCCATTTTTTTTCAAAAAAATTCACTTTGGCTTCTGATTTTTCTTCATCGCTCATTTCAAGTTTAATCCAAAGTGGGCAAATAACCTTTTCCAACGCACTTAGAGTTTCCGACAGTATTCTGCAAACAACCGGCTGCGATAGTCCGAGGTTAAAATCGTTACCAACACTTAGCTGATAGGATCCTTGTCCCAAAAATAATAAGGTGGCAGCTAACTATATTCTGTTGGATACACAATTTGACCTGGCTCCAATTTCCATCTCAGGAGCAATTTCCTCCAACACATAATTAAACGCATTTTTGTTTAAACGAAAGTATTTCTGAAATCTTGAATGAAAGAAAACTTTGTGATTGCCAATGGAAATTAATTAAACCTTAAACTTACTTGTTGTCTGGTAGTTTCATGACATCAGACCTATATCGCAGTGTCTTTCTCTGTAAAATAAGTTTCTTTTTGTTTTCTTCATCACTTGAATCAGAGTTTGAATCAGAAACAAAAAACATTTTTCAACAATTGGATGAATAGATACAAAATCTGATGCAAAAATGTTAGGTATGTGATTTTTTTTTATTAAAGTTATCGATAAACAGTCAACGTCAAGACAATAATGATACGGAATACCAAAAATGCGTTGATGTGATATTATATTGAAACGAAGTGATATTGATATTAAATTGACGACGACGTTGACGACGACAATCAGAATAAGGGTGAATATTTTATACGCGATGAATAGGAGATCTATTTCGCGGTAGTTAACGCAAACGGTCTTGTCTCTCTCTTGTATGTTGGCTCAGTGAGGTTGCAACTATCGGGGCAAGCGTCTTCTGGATAGTGCATGCATCTTATCAGCTCGTCACCTCCGGGTTGCTGCTGTTTAACCATTTTCTAGGTCGGGCGTGATCATTCAACCCCATCATCTGTGATTGATGGTAGCGTGTGGTTGTTATCTGCAAGATCTTGGGCCGCTATAAGTTGAAGAAATGGTCTTTTAAAATCCTTTGCACACATGACGTACAAGTTACTAAGTTCACATTTTATGTCTACACGAAGCAATCAATGTCAGAAAAGGAATCATTCGTCGAGTTTTTGACTCTTTTATAACATTTTATGGCGTCTTTTTTAATTGCCGTACAACTCAGCCTTCCCACATTGTCTCTTTCCATTTGTCTCTTCTTTCCTCCGAATACACAATTCATCTTCCTTTTAACTTGCTTAACATCGCATCCAACACTGCTCGAGTCGCCATAGACGCTAGCGTTGCCTTGCTATGTTATGTTCTTTGCTTCTGTGAAGGCCCTACAATCCCCATCGTACCCTTGGTTCAAATTACTTCTCGCGGCTTTTGTTATGGAGTCTAGTCTGTGTTGCCACTAAGCGCTGATGTCTTGAAAAGAAGTAGTTTTTGCAAGGAGTATTTGAGTTAGCTTCGTGGAGTAGGCTTCTGCTGTCTGTTGTGAATGCAGATTTTCAATGTCTAGCTTTTCCTTGTTGTTGGTACCTTAATCGAGTGCGCACCATTTCTTAATTAAGTGCGTACCATTGTTGCTACAAGGAAGTACTGTTCGGAACGCTCGTTCCTCCAACAGTTTTGCTGTTGAATTTCAATCACAACATGGTGGATTTGATTTCTCGTCTTTTCGTCAGGTGACAGCCACATAGCCTTTTGGATATCGCGATTTTTGAATCTGGTGCTACTGATTACAATTTTTATTGCAGCGGCAAAATCGATCAGCCGTAGGTAATATCATTTCATTCCGGCGATCTGACCAATCGGACCCTGACAACTAAGAAAAATAACACGAACAGGGCTGCGTTCGTAGATTTGTTCTAGGATTGTGGCAAGCCGGTAGATAATTTCAAGGCGTCGTCTTCGAGTTACATGGCCCATTCCATCAGTTCAATTTTCGACTATTTTTTCCAAAAAAAAACTTGGCGTCATGACGGCTGGAATATTGGCTGACAATGCTTTAAGAGACGCTGGTTCCTCGGCGTAAAAAGTAATCAGGAGGCGTTAAATTGTACCAACGTGGGGGGCCAGTGAACTGGAACTAAAGTTGTCTTTAAATTGATTTCGAAATAATTTGGTTGCTAAGTACTTAGTTGATGTTAAGCTGAGTACTTTGTGGTAACAAAAATTCAGCCAGCACAGCGCTCGTCATTCACCATATCGTCAGCCCCTTCCTTATTTCCAAAGATATAAGGACCGATGATGCTGCCAGCGTGTAGACGGACCCAAACACTCATTTTATGGATGTCTTCACTCGAAAACCGGCAATTTCGCTTATTGACGTATCCATTTAACCAGGTATGAGATTTTTTAAGCCTTGTATTTTTGGAGGACATCCGCCAGCAGATAACAGACACCCCGTATCAGAAAAGTTCGTATATTCCAGGTTTATATCCGTTAATCGTGATCCGTTTTTCTTTTACGGTGGTCGTCAACAATTAGGGGACCGGTTTTTATAATTTGTTATACCTTTTATTGTAATTGTTTTTTTTTTTTTGTGAAGTGGGCTACCAACCCAAATTCCACCTCTTTTAAGCTAAGGCCAGGTCTTCTCTCACACGTAAGCCGATCTCTAAACACTGTTCCCTAGGAGTATTAACGCGGAGTTCTATGGGACGTCTTGCGATGTAGTCAATAAAGATCGCACTGGGTTCAACTGTTGAACTGGTCAGAAACTTTGCCCTAAGACATACACCACCAACAACTTCCATCGTTCTTATTTGGTCACCCTATACAATATTTTTAATTTTTAATTACTTCCGAAGAGGACTTTAGTGTTTATTAGAGAATTAAAGATATAATTTAACCATGAATACATACCTCCTACTATGTACGTAGACTTGTTCAGATAAATGTGCATGCATATCGTTGATTGGTGTAAGATCGTCATAACTCAAAAAATAAAACGTCTCTTTGATAAGAAACTTTTTGGTTGGCCTTTGTACAATGCAAAACTGAAAATGATTACACACCGCATATGATGGGCAATGAGTATGCTTAGGATTGAATTTCCTAGAACTTAAATCAAACTATGAGTTATGACAGTCTTTTCACAAATGAGCCGTATATTATTCCTTGATGAGTCTTTTTAATACATACATATATACTATATATTGATTCTATATATTTTTTCTCTCTCTTTTTATATTGCAGTGCATTTGCAATGTCCCTCTGGGATTTGCAACAACATTTTGCTGATAATAAAAGTGCCCACAATGCTTTGGGAAAGCTGATACATTGCTTTCAGGTTTGTTGTTGATTGTTTACTGCTACAAAGACATGCTGAGTTGACCAGTGCACAGTGTGATCGATTAAAAATTAAAGTGAAGTTCTAAACTGAATTTCATTAAATCCCTTAATACTCACCACAAAAGTATACCACTTCCAGTCAAGGGTGTCCATAGACCTTTATGTACTTTTCCTTTTCATTTATATTTTCAGCATTTCATGATTTACAGTATAAAAAATGTCCTGTCTAGTTCTAGGTTTCTTTTTGGTTCATAATTTATTTTGACAGTAATAGCTCCTTGGCGCTCGAAATTGCCACATAAAGTCAGAATCGTGTCTTCATGAAACGTAATGAATAGCATTACGGTTGAACAACGTTGTTGCGGTCAGGATTGCTTTTTAACTGCAACAAAAATTGTTACTGGGTCGTCTTCTTCTACAGTATCTTTAGGCTATATTCAGTAAACTTCCGTATTTGTCACCAGATTTCCTCTTCTATCTCTACAGGAGTTCATGGCATTAATTGGGCTCTCTGTCTGGTGACTGACGTATTTATATTCTACTCCTATACATCTTATTCTTCTCTCACTCATGCCATTCAATTTCTCTTGTCTTTTGCCGGATTATGCGCTTTTTTTCTTTTCTAACCGCCCGATATCTGTTCCAGGCAGCCCTTATTGCTATACCCTGCAGCGTTGCGTTATGGGCAGCATTCTTTGCTTATGTAGATTTTTTTACACTCGTTGTCAAGAAACATAGTGGCGTTCAGAACGTATCATGTTAAAATTAGTGGAAATAGTATGTAACATGTGTCTTCTAGAGCTGCAGTTTCGGATATCGTGAAAACAAATGTCTGATATCAAAACATGGATTGATATGGCTCAATTTCTGTAGAGATTGTTCTTGGCTGAAATCTAAACAAAGTTCCATGTTGCATCGACATTGGTTCATAATTGCGACCCTTACTTTCATTACTTCGGTAGATGGACAGACGGTAGGCCAACGCTTCTGACGAAGAGCATTTTCATCTCCTCAACTATGTTACTAAGCAGAATTTCAACTTCTGGAAATCGGAAAAGCCGCAAGTAATCTTCAAGATGCCAATGCATCCTCAGAAAGATATGACAGTTTAGTGCCGATTTTGGAGCATAGTTTTTCTTTGAAATTCTGCTATTAAGGTTAACGACAGGAGCGTGATACAAATAATCTATTTTTGGTGGCCAGAGATTAGGGACATGAACTCGGACGATCATGGATTTTAGCAGGATGGCGTGACTTCCCACTGTGAAGTTAAAGAAAAAACGCTAACACCAAAAGCGATTTTCCCACTATACGAGTATGTCAACGGGTTTCCGACTGAATTTTTCATTATGGGATGCCACAGCCCACGCCACGATCGTCCTTTTGCGTGACAACAACTTTTAATTTGCCAATCTGGGGGGTGAGAAATTCCAAGTCAGGGTGATGGTACTAGGTCAGTATATTAAAACCCTCAAAGGGTTTTGCGTTCGTATGTATGTTCGTTTTTTTATGACCTTTTACATTTTTTCCTTATCTTGATGTTTTTTCGCTTAGTTGTAAAATGTTGGCAAAAATAACCCCAAAAATGTTCCACAGTGTAATTTAGCAAAAATCATACGTTAGAAATAAAGTTATGTGGGTTATAATTTAAGCTCTACAAGTGTAATTTCCCTAGTCAGCTAGCGTATTTCATAAACATTTCTCCAAGTAAAATTTTTCAGTAATATCACAAGAGCAGCATTCCAAAAGTGGTCGCTAACTTACATTGCACGGAAGGAACCAAAATGGGGCTTGTGGAAAAATATCGACACAGGCAGACATGACTCAAATAACTTAAAAAGTCATGAAACGAATTTGGTCAACACGTATTTAGAGACTGGAAGTCGAAGCCCCGTAGAGTTAAACAAGCAGTTCCCCAGGATGGGAATATATCTCCTGCTCTGTTTAACCTCTTCCTCTTCAAAATTCGTGCAACACCAGACGGCGTTAAATTTGTGTCGTACGCTGATGATTGGCGTCAGGACCTTATGTAGATGCCATATGTCTAACTGTTACCTCACTGATTAAGCACGCTTTTTCACTGCAAGGATTATGAAAGTATCCGCCTCCAAATCATTAGCCACATTGTTTACTGCATGGATCGCAGAGGTGCAGTTGTCACTCAATGTGAAAGTCGATGACGTCAACATCCCGACTACCAACTACCCCAATAACCTTGAGGTAATATTTGACAGCCTTTTTCGATCCTCTACACATACTACAGCTATCTGCGATAAGCTCAAAAGTAGGGACAAGGCCCTCAAGTCACTTGTTGGCACTACTTGGGAAGCCGACAAAGAAACCTTGTTGGCCTCCTACAAAGCGATAGGTCGGTCTGTAGCGAACTACGCAGCGCTAGTGTGGTCGGCGGAATGTGAGTACGACGCAGTAGAAGAAAATTCAGTGTTGCCAGAATGCTGCCCTAAAAACATCAATAGGGTGACTCCTTATGTCTTCTGAGGACCATCAACAAGAGGAGACGAATGTCGTTACAGTGCGCAGACACCATTTCTTGTTGTACTCGTATACGCCGTATCTGCTTATGTGTCTTCGCAGTAGTCACCCCCAGCCTCCGTGCAGGCAGATCAGGTACGATCTTTATGATGTTCAGAGAGACGTCCAGCGGTACAAGATAATCGAAGAACCTGTAAATCATCGAAACTATCAGATAGGTCTGAACGATATTTACGACGATGAAGATGCAGCAGTATCCAGTCATATCGTGCTGTAGAGTCACCTGTTTGCCGGGGTGACAACGCTTGGCCAAAAAATTGCTCTTCGGGTCAATCCGCTCCATAGAAGCGGCTGTCGTGGAATTGTGTAGTGCTAAGGTAACATCACACAGCCAGTTATCTGCAACGGATCGACCCGAAAGAGGACTTCTTCGACCAAGGGCTGCCACTCCGGCACTACATGCCGCTACAACAACAACCAGAGGAGAAGACGTTACCTCGGCAGACCCCCATGTTTCTGACTTCCGCAGAACATCGACTTACTCATTAGAGAGAAAAGGAAGCTCAGAAGAGACTGGGAACAATACCTCTCTTTAGCTCTTAGAAGACTTAAAAATATTCAGAAGGAGTTAAACGATGCCTTGAAGTCAATCGAGGAATCCGATCTCAACAATTACCTACGGAACTTGGAACCATCAGAAGGAACAGAAAATAATCTCTGGAAAACCACAAAAAACATGCAAAGACCGACCGATTGCTCATTATTCACCAGACGAAGTAGTCTTGAATCCACTTTATTTAAGACTCAAAGATATCGAACACTCGATAAAAGATCTCAAACTAAAAAACTCGGAGAGGGAGGGGATAGAATAAATGCGAAAATGGTAAAAGAATTTCCTCTTTTAACTATCAAACCAATATTTTTAATCTTCAATCATGAAAGCAATATGTAGTAGTTATGATTCCGAAACCTGACAAAGACCTACCAAAAATTAATTCGTATCGACCGATAAGCTCGCTTTCAATTCTTTCAAGAATATTTAAGAAGATTTTTCTTAAAAAAAAAAAACCTTACATTTCGACAAATGGCTTAATCGGATTTCGGCCACCAGTTCGGATTTCGGGAGAACCATAGCCAAATACTCGTAGAACAAGTACATCGTATAAATACTTCGATAAGAGAAGCCTACGAGAACAAACAGTACTGCTCAGCTCTTTTCATAGATATTTTCCAAGCCTTTGACAAAGTGTGGCACGAAGGACTTTTGTTCAAAATATGTAGATTGTTACCTGTCAATACGCTATCTACTTATCAAATCGATAGTTTAAAGGTACAAAAGGTACATTTTCTAATCCCAAAAAAAAATACTGCTGGTGTCCCCCAAGGAAGCATACCCACATCCCCTTCAACACATACGTCCACTTTTGCCGATGATCAAGCTTGTGTCAGTATCAATAAAGACCCTACAGCTACATCCAACCAACTAAAAATTCACATCTGAGAACTTGAGAAATGGTTGCAAAAATGAAGAATAGTAGTAAACGCTATTAAGTGCACGAACCTCACGTTTACCCTCAGAGAGGAGTCGTGTCCTCCTTTAAAAATATTCAATTCTATGGTGCCCTAAAAAGATAACGTAAAGTATCTAGGAATACACTGAAAGTATCTAGGAATACAGCTGAAATTAAAGCAGGTACAATTGCTAATGGGTCCTAGGCCAACTCTACAATTAGAATATAAAGTTGAGTTCTATTATATAAATCAATTATTAAACCAATTTGGAATCCAACTCTCGGATACAGCATGCGCGAACAATATCAATAAGCTACAGAGAAGACAATCCAGCGTCGGAATATTAAATTAATTCGCATCTGAATATTAAAACCGTCATAGAAGAAATCCGAGATTATTTTCGAAGCTACGTAAACAAATTAAATTCTCATCCTTTCGCCTTAGAATTGAGCGAGTGGCAAACGTCGGTGTCCGTATTCCCGCAGAAATTTAAGTCCTCTCGGTGTGTGAACAGTGAATAAATTTTATTTTTACGCTCCTACAAAAAAAAAACCTCAGCAGCCATGAAAATCTACAAGGATATCATCACTGGCGATGAAATGTTCGCTTATACCTACAAAATTAGATTGGTGGATAACGTAATTTATGAGGTTTACGGAAAAGTCGTTTCCCGTACCGAGGGTGACATTAGAATTGAAGGTTTCAATCCCTCTGCTGAAGAAGCCGATGAAGGTACCGATAGCAAAGTCGAGACTGTTGTTGATGTTGTCATGAATCGTCGTTTGCAAGAGTGTTTTGCCTTCGGCGACAAGAAAGGTTTCACCTTCTACTTGAAGGACTACATGAAGAAGGTCTTGGTTAAATTGGAAGAAAACTGCCCCGACCAAGTCCCTATCTTCAAGACCAACATGAACACAGCCATGAAAGACAATTTGTCGAGTTTCAAGGGTTTGCAATTCTTCACCGGTGAGTCCATGGACTGCGACGGCATTGTAGCCATGTGTGAATACCGTGACATCGATGGACAAAGCGTGCCTGTACATACACACTCCTTCCAATTCCGAGCAGCAGCTTTAAAAATTGCTGAAAAATTGTTCTTACCCGGAGTTGAGCCTGGGTGTAGCTGAATGATAGGCGTGCACACTAACAATCACACCACCGTGGCCCACGTTTACTTACTGTAAAAATGTAATTACATTCATCATACGAGGGCGACCGCAAAAGTAACTGGCCTAACATAAAAAGAACCGTTTTTTTGGAATTATTATTATTTATTTTTTAACATTATCTCCTTCCAACTCAATACACTTCATCAAACGTTTTTCAGGTTTTTTTTTAATTCCATCCGAATAATATGATTTTTCAAGACATTCAAAATATGCCTCAGTTTCAGCAACAACCTCGGTATTCGACGAAAATTTTTTGTCACCGAGAATTTTTTTTAAATTTGGAAACAAGAAATAATCAGAAGGAGCTAAATCTGGACTATATGGTGGATGCAGAGCAATTTCAAATCGTAATTCGGCCAGTTATTGTTGATGTAAAAATGCAGTGTGTGAAGGAGCATTATCTTGATGAAAAAGAACTTTTTTTTTCTAAATGCGGTAGTTTTATCTTGATTTCTTCACTCAACCGATCCAATAATGCAATAATAATATTCACTATTTATAGTTTTTTCTTTCTCAAGATAATCAATAAAATTTATACCCCTTGCATCCCAAAATACTGTGGCCATTACTTTTCCTGCTGACTTAACAGTTTTCGCCTTCTTGGGACCACTTTTACCAGCTTCTATCCATTGTTTTGACTGTTCTTTGCATTCTGGGATGTAGTGATGGATCCATGTTTCATCAACAGTTATGAATCGGCGCAAGAACTCTATTGGATTACGCTGATAAATCGCTAAAAGCTCCTCGGAATTGGTCCAACGGACAATTTTTTGGGACAAAGTCAACAAACGCGGCACATATCTTGCGGATAGCTTTTTCATGTGGAGTTCATCATGTAAAATACTACAAACTTGTTTTTCGTGTAATTTAACAATATCAGCAAGTTCTCTGAGCTTCATTCGTCTATCTTTAGTCACTTCATTAAATATTTTTCTAATGTTTTCAATAGTAGTAGCAGTTTTCGGTCTTCCAGAGCGTTGTTCATCTTCCGTACTTGAACAACCCATTTTCAATTGTTGAACCCAGGATTTCACGGTGGAGTATGATGGTGCATTATCACCATGAACAGAATCCAATTCATCTTTGATTAATTGTGGCGTATAACCTTTCATATAAAAGTGTTTAATTACCGCACGAACTCTTTATTTTCCATTTTTCAAAAATTAAAAAACTTGTTTACTTCAATCACCTGTAAGAAAGAAAATAATCATTAAATATTTCGGAAATTTTGACAGATGGCTTATAAAAGATTGCTTTTAAAAAACAAAACAAAAAAGTTGCCAGTAAAGCAGAAAATGTGCTAGGCCAGTTAGTTTTGCGGTCGCCCTCGTACAGTTTTTATATTTAAACCCCAACCTATTACGTACAACTTGAACTTTACAATCTACTTATAGTTTTAAGTAAATTGGCATTATTTTTTTGCCAATTCGATCACACTGTGCCAAGTCTTTTAATTACAAAACTCTGTTCTGCTCTGTATGTTATGTATGCATGTTCTCATTTCTTTTCTTTTTCTTTTGTGTACTATTCATCATGTGGTTCTTGTTTTTAATTTACTTATAGGAAATGAATAAGTTCCATACCATTTTATTGGATCAAGCCAGCCGTACTGTATTAAAAAATTTAACCGTATTCATTAAGGACGACATTATTCCAGTTAAAGACTATAAGGGGCATTTTCTAAAAGTGTCTGAGGGTTATGACAATGCATTAATTAAAAATGCTCAAGTAAGTTGATCGAATGGTTGAACGAGCGAATGCGGGTGTTTACTCATTCTCCTTCGATATTTGTGTTTACTTGTTGTTGTTTATTTATGCCGCCTTTATGTGTATGCACATTATTAAATGTTCCTTTTTGTTGTCCTTATAGGCGGGCAAAAATCGTACACAGGAAGTGCAGGAAGCAGCCAACATATTATCAGCATCAAAATCATGCTTTCATCATACGGCATTAGATTATGTCAACGACATCACTTTACTACAGTCTCGTAAAGTACCTTCCATACTGTCGACGGTAAGTTTGAGATGTTCTTTATTGTTGTTCCCTAGGTTTGTAGTGTGGCATATGTACGAACATGAATGAGCAAAATGTAGGCAAAAAATATCATTTATGGAGATTTCCATGAACGTTTCATGTACATTGCTAAGCCAATACTCTAGCTATATACGTTTAAATACCCTCCACCGTGGGATACTTACTTAAGTCCCACAACATCCCATAAAGGAACAAGAGAAACTTCTTTCAAATTAGTGAGGTGTGCACGCTTCAATTCGTATACTCACTGCACGGGACCTACTGTTAAACGCCGGCTCCAAATCGCTAATGCATTTTATAGAGAAGCTTTTAGATGGCTTGGAGACAAATCTCTTATTCATAAAGTCGCCGGCATTTGAAAAATTGTTAGATGTTCATACTCGGGGTTGAAAATTGGTTAACTGAAATGACAGTCATGCACAATTCTATCACACCACGGCGATCACCCACCGTAGGATAGAGTGGATATTTAATTTGTCATTCCTTACAACAGCTCGAAATATTTAGCGGACACCATATAAGGTACATACAGGGTGGCGGCTGTAAAAAAAAGTACTGATACTTTTGTCAAATTTCTGGTTCAATTGGAAATGTTGAACTTTGTCATTTAAATACCACATCTGGCTCGGCAGTACCTCATCCGATTTAAAATTTAAATTTGAATCGGCTGTAAAAAAAGTACTGATATTTTTGTCAAATTTCTGGTTCTATTGGAAAGATTGAATTATGTCATTTAAATACCACTACTGGCTCGGCAGTACCTCATCCGATCAACCTAATTTTTCTTTTTCAATGGCAAATTCGATTTCATGTTTCAACGCTTAAATTGTCTCTGGATACTGTACAGGGTCATACACATATTATTGATCTAATTCTAAGACGATCTAGCCATGTACGTCCGCCAGTGTTTCGGCTATGACTAAGTCATACGCTGTTTGGAATTGTAAATGGGCAAAATCGGTCGGAGGAAAAAGTTTGCTTTAAAGGTACTTAAGGTCGTCTAAGCAGTATCCTCATGGACATGATGCCTCCGCTCAGACAGAGTGAGGTCCACTGGTACGAGAGAGATCCTTTAGATCATCGAAACTATCAGGCAGATCTGAACGACATTCACGCTGATGAACTCGCAGCAGCGTAAATGTAGTACACCAGAGGAAAAGACGCTACCTCGGCATACAGACGTGGTTATGGCTCAGCTGAGATCTGGATAGATACTTACGTTCCTGACGATTATCCAGCCTGTACCACTCAGCTTACCTCCTAGGTCTCTTTGAACCTCTCTGAACGACATTCACGCTGATGAACTCGCAGCAGCGTAAATGTAGTGCACCAGAGGAAAAGACGCTACTTCGGCATACAGGCGTGGTAATGGCTCAGCTGAGATCTGGATAGATACTAACGTTCCTGAAGATTATCCAGCCTGTACAACTCAGCTTTCTCCCTATGTCTCTTTGGACGCATAAAGTTCAAATGGCGCGTTTCCTTCATCTGGATACCAAGCAGCTACCGGTTTGATAATCGGGTTTTGTATTGATAATATCTTTTCCTGCAAATTAGCCATGGTAATCGTCGTAACAGCAATTTTTTCGCCATGTAGTGAGGAATGATCTCTTGTTACCATTTCCATTGCGTGAGCTATCATATGCTCTCCTTGGCTTGCACAGTACTTACAAAACAAAACATATTGTTGTTACAACAACAACTAGCTAAAAATGCGAGCCGTAACCATGTCCCTTCCTGTACCTCCCTCACACATGCCAGTATCCATGCGTAAATTGGAAACCTTATAACTTTTTCCCATAACGCCTTACTTTATGGGCCTTTATTTAGCAGTCATTCTAGTCTTTTTTAACGCATTTGCTCATGTGTTTAGAATAACAATTATCTGCTACGAGGGCTGCTATACATATTGCTGACCTAATAATGAAAATGCGAATATTTATCATCAAAAATGGTTTTATTGTTTTTCAAACTATTCTCCAGCATGTTTTATACACTTTTGCATGCGCTCAAACCAATTGTGGAAGCACTTTTTCCACTCCGATTGAGACACCTCGAAACATGGTTTTTGAACGCTTCAACAGCATCTTCTGGGGACCACGTTGACCACGCATTTTTTCTTGATGTGCGGAAAAAAAGAAGTCATAGGGTGCCAAGTCAAGGCTGTACGGCGGATGACCCATCAATTTGACGTTTTGGACGGTCAAAAAGGCGCTGATTTGAGCCGATGTGTGCGAGCTCGCATTGTCATGGTGCACAATGAATTGTCTTCTCTTTTTCGTTTTTCGAATTTCTCCGAAGACTTCAGGCAAACAAATTGTGGTGTTTCACTCAGAATTGACCGTCCTAAGTTTGATCAAGCGCAACAGTCGCCACATGACCAGTTTTGCAGAAAAAACAGGCGACCATTTGCTTTAAAGTGCTTCTTTCACGAACAACTTTCGTTGGTTTTGGCTCGTCTTCGGAGACCCGCACGTCGATAGCTGTTTTGTTTCGGTCTCATACGCATAGATACATGATTCGTGACCTGTGACGATATTATAAACGTCTTTTGAAGCACCGCGATCGTATTTTTGCAAAATTTCTTTGCACCAATCGACACGAGCCTTTTTTTGAGCGATTGCAAATTGTGCGGGATCCAACGAGAACAAACCTGTTTTACGGCCAGGTGTTCATGCTATATCGAATGCATGCTGAAGGAAGAAATGCCCAAGGATGCCTCTATCTTATGGTATGTCACATGACGATCTTGCATTATCAGTTCAAGCACGGCATTAATGTTCTCTGGCAAAACGGCCGTTTCTGGACGACCTTAGTCTTTGAGCGAGCGTTGGCCACGACTGAATTCATTAAACCAGTTTTTCTCAGTGCTATAGGATGGTGCTTCATCGCCATACAAAGATTTAAGTTCATCGATGCACTTTTGTCGTGATAATCCACGTTGAAAGTTGTGAAAAATAATCGTTCGAAAATGTTCACGAGTTAATTCCATTTTTTTGCCAAATTGATTTTTACAAGTCACTGTAAACAACACAAATGATGGTTGTACGTCAAAACGTTCTAAGTACGTTTGTGCTGAAAACTGTCCAACTTTCCAATGGACATGTCAGATGGCGCCAGGCAACACTTAGTATTGCCTAGGCCAGAAATATATATATAGCAACCCTTGTATTTAAAATTAATAACTTACAACTTTTCTTTATCTTTTTCTTTTCAGTTACTCGACTATTATCAAGCATGCGTTACATATTATCATCAAGGTTTCGATTTATGCAACGATTTTGATATTTTTTTCAAAACTATAACTGAGGATTTGAATGCTTTGCGCGGTGAATACCAAAAACTAGAAAAAGTCATGCAAAATCGTCACATGAGTGTAAATAGTTTCAGCGATACGAATACAAACAGCACTTCCAACAAGATCGAAGGATATCTTTTTAAAAAGAAGTCCAAAGGATTTAAAACATGGTGTCGTCGCTGGTTTTACCTGAGCGACAATCAACTGGTGTACAGGTGCGTTCCTAAAGAAAATAAAAGCAGAAAACAATCGATTTGAAACTCTTATACATATACCAGATTATTTTAAGGCATGTTCGAAAGTATTTCATTTCAAAGGACTAAGGTTTACAAATTTAACTTATAATTTCAAGATACTCTATTTATTTATTACGTTATATTTTTAACGAAACCACAATTTTTCTCTTTCTTTCGTTCATGTGTTAATTATTGTCTGTCGTCATTGTTTAACAAAACCTTATTTTGTTTTGTCCAAATTAATTTCTTGTTTATTTGTCTTTTGTTTTGTTTATAAAAAAAACAACCACCTTTCTCTTTTTCTTAAAAAAAATTAAATTTATGCTTTTCGTTTTTTGTGTTGTGTTGAATTGAAATTGTCTTGTGTTGTTGTTGTTGTGTAACGCTGAAGTGATTTGGATTCGAATTGCAGAAAACGTAGCAACGAGGATTCATTTTCTGTGATGGAAGAAGATTTACGCATATGCACGGTACGCCCCGTCAACGATGGCGATCGACGTTTTTGCTTCGAAGTCATATCACCCACAAAGTAAGTACCTACTGTCAGCCTCAGACTTCTGGTGAAATTGCCTCTCAGATGTCAGATGTTGTTTACAATAACGTTCCTCCACACCGCTTATGTATAAATTTGTCTGTTTGTGCTTTTGTTTTCCTCTTTTTTTTGGAATGTTTTTGTTATCGTTAGGTCTCACATCTTACAAGCTGACTCAGCCGATATGTTGGCAATGTGGATTTCAGCATTACAGAAGAGTATTGGTGCAGCTATACAACATGATTCACAACATTCCAGACCTCAGTCGTCACTAAATACGAATCCCTTGAATGCAAAGAGAAAAGTGTAAGTAGAATTAATAATAATAATAATATGTAAAAGAATGTTAACAAAAACAGTGCAAGCTCGATTTTCGCGACTAATTAAAAACCAAACCGAACCCAAAATGTTATGTAAATTTTTAATTAATAATGGTTTTTTTTTTGATACGCCTATTAACATTTTTAATTTTTTTAAGAAATTTAAGATTTTGTGTTGCCTTTTTGGCATTTTTTTTAAATAACAGCTAAATTACGTTCATATAGTGCTGCTGTAGGCTTAAAATTTTCCAAAGCCCATTGAATGAATATGTTTATCGATGTTATGACAACTATCGTATGAATCGTCCGATTCCGTATCTGATAATTCCATTTGCTTCTAATTACTTTCCACATGAAATAATTCTTGAATCCAGTTGTTTATGTCAGCATTCGTGAAAAGATGTTTCTAACCAATTTAAGCTACAAGTGTACCAATAGTTGAAAGATCTTTATTTTCTTCCTGAATTATAAATTGTAAAATACAGGGTTACTATATATATTTCTGGCCTAGGTAACACTAAGTGTTTCCTGACATTCAAACATTTCCATTGGAAACTTTGACATTTTTTAGCATTAACGTACTCAAAACGTTTTGACGTACGACCATCATTTGTCTTGAAAAAATCAATTTGGCAAAAAAAAAATGGAAATAACTCGTGAATTATCACAACAAGAGTACCATCCCACGATATCCGGTTCTAGGGGCCGGATTGACCCGAAGAGCAAGGACTGTCACCTCTGTTGCCGCTACAACAACGACAAGAGTGCATCGATGAACTTAAATATTTGTATGGCGATGAAACACTATCCTATAGCACTGTGAAAAACTGGTTTAATGAATTCAATCGTGCCCGACGCTCGCTCAAAGACGAAGGTCGTCCAAAAACGGCCGTTGTGCCAGAGAACATTGATGCCGTGCGTGAACTGATAATGCAAGATTGTCATGTGACATACCGTGAGATAGAGGCATCCTTGGGCATTTCTTCCACCAGCATATATTCGATTTTGCATGAACATCTGGCCGTAAAAAAGGTTTGTTCTCGTTGGATCCCCCACAATTTGACAATCGCTCAAAAAAATGCTCGTGTCGATTGGTGCAAAAAAGTGTTGAAAATAAATACGAGCGCGGTGCTTCGAAATACGTTTATAAGATCGTCACAGGTGACGAATCATAGATCTATGAGCTTGAAGCAAAACAGCAATCGACCGTGTGGGTCTTCGAAGACCAGCCAAATCCAATAAAAGTTGTTCGTGGAAGAAGCACTTCGAAACAAATGGTCGTCGTTTCTTCGGAAAAACTAGCCATGTGGCGACTGTTCCGCTTGAACAACGTAGGACGGTCCATTCTGAGTGGTACACCTCAATTTGTTTACCTGAAGTTTTTGGAGAAATTCGATAAACGAACAAAAAAAGACGAATCATTGTGCACCATGACAATGCGAGCTCTCACATCGGCTTAAACCAGCGCCTTTTTGACCGGCCAAAACGTCAAATTGATGGGTCATCCGCCATACAGCCCTGACTTGGCACCCAATGACTTCGTTTTATTCCCGCACATCAAAAAAAATGCGTAGTCAACGATTTTCGTCGCCAGAAGATGCTGTTGAAGCGTTCAAAAATCATGTTTTGGAGGTGTCTCAATAAGAGTAGAAAAAGTGCTTCGAGAAATGGTTAGGCCAGAAATATAAATAGCAGCCCTCGTAAATCCTCTGATTCCGAATATGATAACTTCCATTTGCTTCTAATTACTTTCCACATGAAATTCTTCTTGAAACTAGATGTTTAAGTCAGCATTCATGAAAAGATGTTCCGCACCAATTTGAGCTACGAGTGTACCAATAACTGAAAGATCTTTATTTTCTTCCTAAAATATAAATTGTAAAGTATCCTCTTCACTCCATTCACTACCGCCTTCGAGCAAGGCGTTCCAAGATTTTTGGATATTGGACACTGATATTTTATCCCATTAAATCGTCATTACTTTTTAGATCCTCAACTGGGTGACACGTCGCGTTATCTAAAAGCAAACTTTTTTTTTAAGAAAATTAAACTTTCTTTTTATAGTAAACTGTCGCGATTATAGCACCTGCAATGTTAAAAATTAGCCTTCGCGATAATGGGCAGTCGCGAATACCGAGCTTGCACTGTAGTAAGATTTAATCAAAATGGAATTATTAGCTCATCATCTTTGTCGCTATGCTGTAATTCTTGTTTTTACTTACTTATCGGTCAACAGATTTTATAGAGATATTGCAAATGCTTCCAAAAACACAAGAGTACTTGCAAACAGTGTTGTCAGCACTCTTTGTCATTGGGGATTTTTGTTTCCAATAACGGATTTCTGTTTCCCAGAAACACAGGAACAAGCCCTAGTATGGAATTGTGTTCTCAATTTGCATACTATTAATCAAATTAAAACAGCTAAAAACCTAGTTATGTTCGGCCGAACTCTATATAGGTCAGAATCAACGTAAAAATATTGGTACACATGTACGCACAAAACGTGTAAACTTTGTGCTTATTGCATTTGTGGTTTTCAACGATAATCCATGCGAAATGGAATTGGTTGAAATGGTATTGCCCTTTGAAGATTGCTCTACGCACAGTTCGAAGAATATACGCAAAGGGTAATTCTCAGTAATTAAGTCATTTGATTTGTAGCCGAAGTAATAGTTGCCAAAAACAGCTGTACAGTCTGCCCCCTTGTCGGGGTTAGAAACAGCTGTACAGTCTGCCAGGCAAACAAGCCAAAAGTCAAAAGCCCTCTATTTACTTCACAGTTGTATTTTGATTTAATAAGCCTATTAGTGGTATTTATACGAAGCGTATAAATAAAAATTCCTGCTTTTACAGAATCAAAAAACAATTAAAACAGAAAAAGTTAGCAAGTTTTTTCTTCTTACTGATGTAGAACTAGAGTTAGCGTGTTTGCGAGTGTAGCTAACGATGTACTCGTATTCCAGGTACTAGTGTTCATGAAATGTACGCAAATGAAAAATGTGTAGACATAAGCGCTTCCATGAATACGACTAATATTTATAGGTGTTGAAAATGGAATATCAAATATAGTTTATAAGTACACTATGGTGAAGCGTGTAAAAAAGCGTCTTTTCACGCATATGTAGCAATTTTTTACACTTTCATAACATACTATTTACAAAGACATAAAAATATCCTTTTAAATAAATAAAGCAATAATTTTCTTTTTATATTCTAGGCATTGGGAACAATTCTTAAAGATTCCAGGCAATGCATTATGTTGCGATTGCCGTGGCACAGATCCACGCTGGGCTTCCATTAATCTAGGCATTACGCTGTGCATTGAATGCTCCGGAGTTCATCGTAGCCTGGGCGTACATTACAGCAAAGTGAGATCATTGACATTGGATGCATGGGAAACCGAAAATGTCAAAGTCATGATGGAATTGGGCAATGCTGTCGTCAACCGCATTTTTGAGGCACGCATTGGTGAAAATATGGAACTAAAACCGGCTACCGAAAATTGTGAAATCGCGGTGCGTGAAGCGTGGATAAAGGCTAAATATGTTGAAAAGCGTTTCGTATGCGGCATGCCCAAGCCACCGGACTACTTGTCCAGTGAGACAGCAGAAGTGCTATCCATAGATAGTGGCGGCAATGATATAAGCAAACGAGCTACACTCTCGCTCGGAGGACCACGTAAATGGGCAGTTAAAAAGTTTCGACGTCGTCGTCATCGCCAACGCAAACGTCAGCGTTCGAGTTCCAAATCATCCGACGATCCGGTCATTGACGATGACGACGACGATGATGATGACGAATCAATAAATATACCATCAATGTCTTTGAGCATTTCACGCGAAGATCTCTTGATAGTCGGCGAAGACTTAGGTCTGGAAACCTATGATACTCCTGGAATATTGGGTTCTGATCAAGAATCGACAGAAGGTGAAAACGAACCAGAAGTGATATATGAAGTGCCCTTCTCCAAGCTCGATGCAAATCTCATGCTATATCAAGCGTCTGCTGTACACAATTTACCAGTGATGTGTATGGCATTTGCATTAGGTGCTGAGAAACTTTGGCGTAATTCCGAAGATCACAATCGCACGTACTTACATCAGGCGGTGCTATCGGTAAGACGAATAATTAAATAACAATATGAAATTAAATATCATTTGAAAGAGGAATTGAGTTCATGGTAGTTAATCCAAATGAGTCGGGGAAACAAGCCTATTGATTTCAATTATTACTCGTACCTTAATTAGGTCAATCGAATAATATCATTTGAAAGAGGAATTGAGTTCATGGTAGTTAATCCAAATGAGTCGGGAAAACAAGCCTATTGATTTCAATTATTACTCGTACTTTAATTAGGTCATTCGAATAAAATAAAGTTCTAAAGTCAAAAGATTCAAACAACTCCGAACTCAATTTCACTTGCAGTTACTTGCCAATTTTTTACTTCTAAGAGTGTCTTTTAAAAATGTGACTATAGCCATTCTCAAAAATTTCGGCTCGATTTTATAATTGTAGTCAAACAAACGGCCATGTGTAGTAGAATCTCACCAGTTATTAATTCAAATTAATAGCAATAATTCAGTAATATAATTTTTAAATTCGTATATGTGACAGCGCATAGAGAAAGGGACCTAAGGGTAAAAAAATCAATTTTCACTTTTTTGTTTGATGTGGACAACATCTGAGCATCGAATGAGACCGATTCCATGCCCCAAAAGTGTTCCCTCCCAGAGATATGCGCGTTTTATGTCTGTGGTGGTACACCAAAGATACACGTATTTAATTCTTTAAAATGGCTCTCCTGAACAAAACTGGTTTTTACCCTTAGGCCCCTTTCTATTTTGCGCGTCACATATATTTTTTTAAAATTTTTAATATCGAAATTTTTTTTATTAATTTTTTTAACCTACCACCATTCGTGTAATTTCGTATCAAATTATGAAGCTAACAGGTGGTCCATCTAGTGGTTTCTATTTGAATCATATGTTGATTTGGTAGCTACAGTCTTTTTCTACTCGAAATCTTAATTGAATGTCAGCTTCAATCTCCGCGGATCGAAATGCATCGAACAACTTTGGGAAATACTGAAAATATCTTCCTGAAATCAATGCTGTTTAGCCCAAACAGTGCATTTACTGATAATACATTTTGAACGAAATGGAATGATAGTAGACAACACTGACCGTTCCCCTCCCTGACGAGAATGTGCCCACCTTAGCCAAATGAGTTGTAGTTCAAACAACGTGTTTATTTATTTATAGGGACTCTGCTTCTCCATCCAGGTAAAGCAAACGCTTCATTTGAACTGGATGCGCCCAAAGCGATCTGGGGGACCACTAGAGTGGACTTGGCCAAACAATTAAAGATGTGCAGCACGTCATGCCGTTCCTGATGGTAAGCCGGACAAACGCCAGGGACGTTGCTATCAATTCGCGGCCAATAAGAATTGAGGCGGCTGGGTCCACCAGATTTCAGCTAAGCAAGAACCACCAGCGTCTTCTCCTCTGGATAATTCTCCGAAGCACTACATTCACAATATGGCAGGATATTGCTGCTGCGACTTTATCAGCGTATATGTCGTCCAGACCCGCCTGGAAGTTACAATGATCTAGAGGCTATCTCTTGTGTAGCGTTGGGACCTCTATCTCTAGATCATGATGGTAATACCTAATAATAACAGTTCCATATGCAAAGGTTTGAAAAATGCTGTCCAATTTTACCGCCAGGATTTTGGGGTATTTGTTAGTCGGGATGTTGACTTCTTCGACTTTCACATTAAGGAACATCCACAGCTCTGCAGTGAATAGAGTGGCCGATCATATTGATATTTTGTTGTTGTAACAACAATATATTTTGTTTAAAAAGTCCTGTTCATCTATGTTGAAATTACTTTAATAGCCAGGTGTAGGAAACGCACCATTTGCACTGAATGCGTTTAAAAAGAGCTAAGCTAAGAGGGCTTGCCGCTGTGAGTTTGTCAGTGGAAATGTCGTTTAGACCTGCCTGATAGTTTTGATGACCTAAAGACTCTCTCTTGTACCGCTGGACCTCTAACTAGATCATGAAGATCGTACGTGATCAGTATGGGCGGAGGCCATAAGATAGTGGTGGGATGACTACCGTGAAGACACATCAGAAATTACTGCTTAAAAAACAAGAAATTGTGTCTGCGCACAGTAAAAGCTTTGTCTCCTCAAGTACTTAGAAAGTCTGTTTTGAGAAGACAAGAGGAGACACCCTATTGGTATTCTAAGGGCGGCTTATTGGCATGTCTGAATTTTCTTCCACTGCGTAGTACTTACATTCGCCAACCACACCGGCGCTGCGTAGTTTTCTACAAACCGACCTATCGCTTTGTCAGAGGTCAAAAAGTTTTTTTGTCCGCTCCCTAAGTACTGCTGGCAAATGACTTGAGGATCTTGTTTCTAATTTTAAGCTTATCGCAGATAGCTTTAGCATGTGCAGAGGATCGAAAAAGGCTGTCCAATGTGACCCCAAGGATTTTGGGGTAGTTGGTAGTCGGGATGTTGACGTCATCGACTTTCACATTGAATGACAACTGCACCTCTACGTTCCATGCAGAGTGCCGATATTTTCATATTTCTCGCAGTGAAGCGTGCCAAATCGTTGAGACAATAGTTGATTTTATCGCATTTGTCATCCACTTTAGGTCCTTTCGCCAGATTTGTGCAGATTGCGTACGACACAATTTTAACGGTCTTTGGTGTTGCAGGAATTTTAGAGAGGTAGAAGTTAAACAGTGCCGGAGATATCACGCCTCCCTGTTTAACTTTATGGGGCTTCCGCTTCCTGTCTTTAAATTCTACACACGATTGGCGCCCACATCAGTGGCATACCTCTATACGATGGTCCATATTTTCAATGTTTCTAAGACATAATGGTGGTTCTATGTCGTTAATGTGCTGAATTTTCTCATCCTTTAGCTTCTGAATTGTCCTTGGCTTCTTGGCATACACTATTTCTTTTAAACATCTCCAAAGAAGTTAAGGATGTCAAATCTCACGATCGGCCATTGAATTTCTAGCGCAAAAGACTTTATTTCGTTGATTGTGTGGCAAGTGGCACTATCCTATAGGAACCACACATCGTCCAGGTCCATACCACCGATTTCGCGATAGCGAACATCACCCACAAGTCGAGGTTGACGGATCCACTGCCACACTATCGCGAACAACATCAATGTTTTTCGCAGCTCCAACGGGGGAGCGTGCACAGGTTTTTTTTTTACATTTCCTACAGACCAGGTTTGCTGAAATTTGCGCATAATTCTCCCGATTTTAGACACAATTGGTCGATTACGCTGACCAAAAAAAAAAATCACGAAGTACACGAAATGCTTTTTTATTTGAACGCTCATTTTTTTTAAAAGCGTCAACAATCTTAACGCGCTTCTTAATTGTGTGCCTCTCCATGATTGAATTTGTCAAACACCGAAACAAAGAAATGTCAAATGTTGGGCAAAAAACTTGACCTTAACGTCAAGTGACTCGCAAATAACATCGTGGATTATGATGGTTGGACCACCCTTTATGTAAAATTTCGAGCGTATAACTCTTTTGGCAGTTACTCTTCTCTGTGGCCTGTTTAGATACAGTGGGCTGCTAATGCGGTCTTTTGTTCTAAGGACTTTTGATTTGACTTGCACGCAGTCTTAGATGCGATAATCCACAGACACACCAACGTATTTAGGTAGACTGGTATCAGAATTAGAAAGCATCAGGAAGATTAATAAACTTTCTTTTCTGTTTTAGTTAATATCCCTTGAGGAGAAATTTTAAATAAATAATATTAAACAAATAACAAGATATTACCAAAACCTATTTTTTGAATTTGTTAATGAACTTCAGTCTGATAGTTTAGATCAAAATATATACTTAGTAGGAACATAAATACTGTTTTTGGACTAAATATTTTTTAATATATTTATTGATGTATATCGTATCCAAAAAGAATCAACTTATTCGAAATGTCCGCCTTTTGCCTTTACACACGCCTTAAGTGGCACTGGCCAATCGTCAATAGCTTCACGAACCTTGTCCATTGGAAAATTGAAATGGACAAGGGAATATTTTGTGGCAAACCTTGCCCTCTAAAACCGTCCACAATTTGCAATCCAATGGGTTCAAATCTGGACTGCCTGATGGCCATTCTTCAGAGGAAATGAACGCTGACAAATTGTTTCGAAGCCAGGCCTGGGACGTTTTAGCCTTTGGGCCGGCGCAGAATCCTGCTGGAAAGTCCATGGCTGATTTTGGAACAGAGAATTGTAACAAGGCTTCACAACAACTTCCAAAACGGTATATTGGTAAACTTTGGCCGATGTTTTGACTCCTTGTTCGCAGAAATGCAGGTCATTGATCCCATCGTATGAAACACCCCACCAAACCATGACTGAAGCTGGGTGATGGCCCATTTCCACCCTTGGGATCTGTTCAGATGCTTTCTTAGATGACCGCGCATACACTCTATCATTTTGCTTGTTAAATTTTTCCTGAACGGTAAAAGTTTTACATCGGTGAACAAAATTTTTCTGTGCAAGTTATCAGCGTGGTTCACCAAAAGACCTTTGCATTTTCCAACATGAAACACCCCACCAAACCATGACTGAAGCTGGGTGATGGCCCATTTCCACCCTTGGGATCTGTTCAGATGCTTTCTTAGATGACCGCGCATACACTCTATCATTTTGCTTGTTAAATTTTTCCTGAACGGTAAACATTTTTTCATCGGTGAACAAAATTTTGCTGTGCAAGTTATAGGCGTTATAGGCTTCACCAAAAGACGTTTGCATTTTTCAATCCTATGTTTTTAAAGCTGCAGTCAATAAATATCCGGTACGTCGTTTAAAAGCCCCAAGTCTCAAGTCTTTTTTAATGACTCGACTCATGGACTTTTGCTTGATATTCATCTCACGGGCCATGATTTTCTGTTTTCGGAGCGGATTTCTGTGAATTCTTGATTTAACGGCTTTGATGACATGCGGTGTTCGAACAGAGCGTGGGCAGCCCGACCGGTGGCGGTCTTTTACATCTCCAGTCTCCTAAAACAGTTTTATGCATCGGTAGACGAACATGCGGCTAATCCCTAGTGGCCGGAGCGTTTTGAAAATATCGCTTTTTCATTTCACACTTTAATTACAGCGATACGGTTCTCATTATCTGAGCACTCCATGATGAAAGTTGAAACAATTTTAAAATCCCGTTACAGACTAACGCTATTAAGGTTAGCTTTTAAAACCCATATGACATTAACGGGGTATGTTCAGTTCTACTATTGAAATGGGTGTGTTCAATGTTGTAACAGTATTTATGTCCCTACTTAATAAGTTTAGTTGTTAATTCCCGCTACAAATTTTGAGACTTCAGCCTTGCTTGGGCACAATTCTTCAACTTGTTTTTGCTAGGCCGGGGTGTTCCACCATGAATTCTATAAAAATTTGTTCCCATGTACTTTCTTAGAATTTGGTCTCGAAATGTTATTTTTATATAGTTTGCTTAGTCCCAGGAAAAACAATATAGATGGAATGATTTATATTTTTATTTCACATATATATAGAAAACGCATACATACATACATTGGCGCTTTTAAATAATTTCGTGTTTGTTTTGTTCCGACCACAAAATTGCTATTAACTTCAACTTCGCATAGTTGCAACACGTTAACGAGTGCTGTGATCCAAATCGTCTCGATTTCGACATAAATGTGCAGGTTTGCTGAAATTTGCGCACAATTCTCCCGACAAAAATCACGAAGTACATGAAATTCATTTCGATTTGAACGCCCATTTTCGTGAAAGGCTTCAACAATCTTAACGCGCTGCTAAAATGTGTACCTCTCCATTGATGAATTTGTCGAACACTGAAAAAAAGAAATGACAAATTAAGTTGGGGAAAAACTGTATGTTAAGGTGTGACTCACAATTAACATCGTGCACTATGGTTGGACCACCCTTTGAGTAACATTTCGAGCGTAGTTGTTGTAACAACAATTTATTTTGTTTTGAAGTCCTTCGACCACATTTGGTGGAAAACGACCAAAAGGGCAACACTGGTAGTTACTCTCATGTGTCAGTATGTCTACGTCCTGAAAGTTGGGTTTTGGCCTGTTGATCGCCTTTTAATGTGACATATGCACAGAAAGGCATTTGTTAATTACCTCGAGCCGGACAATTCAGATAAAAAAAATATATATGTATAAGTAATATAAAGGTCAAAAATACATAACCAACAACATTTTTAGAGGTGCTTTGAAACTGGTTCAGCTTGCGTATGCAGCCAGATTGAGCCGACATTTTTTGAGAGTGGTTTTAAAAAATACAATTATATTTATTTCTAGAGGGTTACATTTGCATCTTTTCTTTATATTCAATTTATATAATATAATTTTTTTCTTTTAGGGTTCCGTAATGGCTTGTGAATACTTGCTGTTGAATGGTGTGCCCATCGATGTTGTGGATGACAAGGGCTATAGTGCTTTACATATATCAACGGAGAAGGGTTTTATAGCTCAAGTTTATTTATTGCTTAAGCACAAAGCCAAATACGATTTACAAGCCAATGATGGTAAAAAGCCTCTGGATATAGCAGTTGAACAACGAAATGCTGATATTGTTACGCTGTAAGTTTAATTTGAAATTCATCAAAGGCACTTATAACTATTCTAATTCACCAGCAGATTATTTATATTAGTATTAGAAATGGCGTTGCTCTCATGCTGTTTTGACACAAACGCCATTTTTAGGTATTGTTAAAAGGAACTTTAAAATGAATTACACTATTCTGCAACAAAATCCTTCTTTGAACGAAACTGATCCTTATGTAAAATGATCCCCTGAATGCGAATTAAGTATCCGCTTTGCTCCATCGCGTATAGTTTTCGAGATATCGTGATCATAATTTAAAAAAAAATTGTGGAAGTTACAACCAAAAGAAGTCAAATTCTTGTGTTTTTGTTGAAAATGTTTGTGTTTAACTGCCATGTGTACCCATATTCTGGAGCTCTCCCACTCGTTTTACAAAAATCGTTAAAAACGTACTGTAACGTTTCTAACGTGGTATATTTTTTGAGAAGCCGACAAAAATTGCTGAGCTATAGCAGTTTTTGTAAATAATCATAGGATTTTTATCATACCGACGTGTAAAGAAATTACATGCTCAATTTTAAATATCGTTCTTACATTTTCACGATATCTCGAAAACTATACGTGATGGGGCAAAACGGACGGTCTTCTCTTCGGATTCAGGAGATTTTTTTACATAAGGTTTGTCTAAAGAAGGGCTCAAAAGTTAATTTTTGCAAAACAGTGTTATTGGTCTTGTTTGAGTACACAGTGCGACAGAGAAAACACCAGGGAAATGATATAATTTTTCTGGTACATCTTACTAAGTACAACAAGAAACTGGTTTTGATATTTCAGAAACTCCTTCTGGAGTTACGGGTAAAAAACGGGATTTCTGAGCAAAGTTAAAAAATGACAAAAAATGAAAAAAGGGTGTTTACAGGAAAGTTACAGATTACTTTTAATGTTATTTTAAAACCATTCGAAAAACTAAAAATCGGTTGATATTTAACCAAGTTACTCGTATATAAGTGCGTAAAGGTCCAAAACCCCCACTTTTTACCCGTAACTCCAGATTTTGGAGGTGTTTCGAAAATTTCAAAACCGGTTTCTTGTACTCAGCAAGATCGACCCGAAAAATAATATCACTTCCCAGGTGTTTCGACTTCATTTCATCGCGATATCTTCACAGCAATGCAAAGAAAACCATTGGCAATTTTCAGTATAAACCGTTTGTCATGAATAATTAAGGTTTTTCAGGAATAACCTTTTGCTAGTTTAAATAAGCTAGGGTATTACTCGTTGATAGTATTTTTTGAATAAACTTTTTTCTAAAAATTTCAAATCAAACGGCCGGCTTATGCATTTAGCCCATCAGTTTGTTTTATATAAAAGCAGTTCAAAAATTTCTCTTTCAATAAGCGAGTGTCAATCAAACACGCCTATTTACTAACATAAGCATTGTCAATTTATTTTATTTCATCATGCGCAAATTCTCTTTTTTCTTTAAGTGAATTTTACTAAATATCTTTTCAAAATAAAGAAGTTATTGTCAAATTCGTGAAATGCGACATTGCCAATCAAACGGCGTTTGGATCAAAACTACATGAGATCGCAGATGTGTACTTAGTAGGAACATAAATACTGTTACAACATTGAACACTCCCATTTCAATAGTAGAACTGAACATACCCCGTTAATGTCATATGGGTTTTGAAAGCTGACCCCAATAGCGTAAGTCTACAGCGGGATTTTAAAATTGTTTCAACTTTCATCATGGAGTGGTCAGATAATGAGAACCGTATCGCTGTAATAGCGCTTTTAAAGTGTGAAATAAAAAAAGCGATATTTTCAAAACGCTCCGGCCACTAGGGATTATCCGCATGTTCGTCTACCGATGCGTAAAACTGTTTGAGGAGACTGGAGATGTAACAGACCGCCACCGGTCGGGCCTCCGCCCACGCTCTGTTCGAACACCGCATTTCATCAAAGCCGTTAAATCAAAACAGAAAATCATGGCCCGTGAGATTAATATCACGCAAAAGTCCATGAGTCGAATCATTAAAAAAGACTTGGGGCTTTCAAACGACGTACCGGACATTTATTAACTGCAGCTTTAAAAAAATAGGATTGAAAAATTCAAATGTCTTTTGGTGAAGCACGCTGATAACTTGCACAGAAAAATTTTGTTCACCGATGAAAAAACTTTTACCGTTCAGGAAAAATTTAACAAACAAAATGATAGAGTGTATGCGCGGTCATCTATGGAAACATCTGAACTGATCCCAAGGGTGGAAAAGGGTCATCACCCAGCTTCAGTCATGGTTTGGTAGGGTATCTCTTACGATGGGGTCACTGACCTGCGTTTCTGCGAACAAGGAGTCAAAACATCGGCCAAAGTTTACCAAGAAACCGTTTTGGAAGCTGTTGTGAAGCCTCTTAACAATTCCCTGTTCCAAAACCAGCCATGGACTTTCCAGCAGGATTCTGCGCCGGCCCATAAGGCTAAAACGTCCCAGGCCTGGCTTCCAAACAATTTGCCAGCGTTCATTTCCTTTGAAGACTGGCCCTCAGGCAGTCCAGATTTGAACCCATTCGATTACAAATTGTGGACGGTTTTAGAGGACAAGGTTTGTCACAAAAGACAAGGTTTGTCTCTTAAGACTGCTTTGGTTCGTGCAGCTATTGATAATTGGCCATTGCGACTTAAGGCGTGTGTAAAGGCAAAAGGCGGACATTTCGAATAAGTAGATTCTTAAATAATAATCAATAAATATATTAAAAAATATTTGGTCCAAAAAAATTCAGTGCTTTTGATTTTACAGCATAAAACGTGTGTAACAGTATTTATGTCCCTACTAAGTATACTTTATTTCAAAACTACAGAAAATGTCGTTAAGTTCAGCCAGGCCGAACATTTTATTCCCTCCACCATCCCAACGCAAACATATGGTCCGTTTTTGGTCACTTTCGGCTTATGCTTTCGTCCTTAATCTTAAAATTAGTCTTCTCGTATATTAGGATTCGTACTAAAATTTACTTTAATTTGAGTACCCATACTCCCGTTTGATCATGGGAAACTGTTTTTGGGCCACGTGAGCCAAATTGTCCAGCAACCATGCTCTATTTTGAGGTGCGTCTCAACGAACAGTATCCATTTTTGGCAATTGTCCGCCCATCAAAAATTATGATTTGTAAAGAAATAGTGAAAAAGTGTACTTTTTACCGATATATATTTAGTCCCTTAAAGGGAAACTTTTTCCCTGTGCCGATTTTGCTCATTTTCAATACCAAACAGCTTATGACCAGAAGCCATCATTATGCACCAACATTCAGTGTGCCTTTCAAAAGGCACACGGATGGATCGACTTAGAATTTTACGAAGATCAAAATTATATATACTTTGTAGGGTCTCCGATCAATATTTCCTGGTCGCAAACGGACTGACAAATTAAGTAAACCATGCACCTTTTGGAGGATAAAAACACCGATATTTTGTTATTAGTACGAGGACATGTAAATAATTCCGTGACTTTTCTAACATCCCTAGTAGTTATATGAAATGCAACCTGCTCCCATCAAGTACCATCTGTTAATGGACTGAACTACTGTCAAATTTTAAAAGAGTTCCGTTATTTAGTTTGTTTTTAACAGCATACAACCTCGTGGATTTTGTTAAAAATGGAAAAAATTGAATTACGAGTGCTCATTAAATATTATTTCTGCGGAAAAACCCGTCAATTAAACCAAGGAAAAGCTTGATAAATACTATGGTTGATATCAATGGTGAAAAAAGAGGTTTACTGACTTTCATGATTATCGTGCAAGTACAAATGACGCTGAACATTTTGGGCGGCCAATTGGGGTCAATACACCCGAAAATGTTGAAAAAATCCACGATATGGTGTTGGCCGATCGAAGAGTAAAAGTGCATGATATTGTTGATGCCATACGCATTACATATGGCAGTGTGGTTGGAGTTAAGAAGATGGGTGCGACGTTTGCTCTCAATAGTTTAGAGTTTTTATTTTAACTGCAATTCGAGTGAGTTTTTGCAGCGTTTTTTGACTGTGGGTGAAACATGGATCCATTACAACTCTCCAGAGACCAAGCAGCAGTCTAAACAATGGGTTTCTCCGGGTGAACCGGCACCGAAGAAGGACAAGGTGGCTCTGTCGGCCAATAAGGTGATGACAATAGTTTTTTCTGATGCACGCGGAATAAACCAGATCGATTACCTTCAAAAAGGAAAACCAATAAACGACGAATATTATTCTAACTTATTGGACCGATTTAACGAGAATTTAAAATACTAACGACCCCATATGGCCAAGAAAAAAGATATTTTTCATCAAAATAATGCTCGGGTGCACACGTGTAGAGTCTCAATGGCAAAATTGCATGAATTGGCTTACGAATTGGTACCTCATCCGCTATATTCTCTGGATATAGCCCCCAGCTCGGTGGAAAGAGATTCAGCTCCAACGATGAGATTATTGATCAAACAAATGCCTATTTTATGGACCTCAAGGAATCCTATTTTTTGGAAGGGATAAAAAAACTGTAGACACGTGTATTAAGCTAAAAGGAGATTACGAGGGCTGCTAATAATTCTGGCCTAATAATGAAAATGCAAATATTTATCATCAAAAATGTTTTCATTGTTTTTCAAGTATTCTCCAGCATGATTTATATACTTTTGCATGCGCTCAAACCAAATGTCGAAGCACTTTTTCTACTCCGATTGACACCTCCAAAACATGGTTTTTGGACGCTTCAACAGCTTTCCCTGGCGAGGAAAATCGTTGACCACGCATTTTTTTCTTGATGTGCGGGAATAAAAAGAAGTCATTGGGGTGCCAAGTCAGGGCTTTACGGCGGATGACCCATCAATTCGACGTTTGGCCGGTCAAAAAGGCGCTGGTTTGAGCCGATGTGTGAGAGCTCGAATTGTCATGGTGCACAATGATTCGTCTTCTCTTGTTCGTTTTTCGAATTTCTCCGAAGACTTCAGGCAAACAAATTGTGGTGTACCACTCAGAATTGACCGTCCTACGTTGCTCAAGCGGAACAGTCGCCACATTTCCAGTTTTCGCGAAGAAACAGGCGACCATTTGCTTCGAAGTGCTTCTTCCACGAACAACTTTCGTTGGATTTGGGTCGTCTCACACTGGTCCCAAAGGCACTTTTTTTGTTCAAAATTCGCTACAGCCTACAAATGTGAACCGATTTCGAAATTTTTTTTGGTCTGCGCTCTTGACAAAATTTGCTATCGATCTGTGGGAGCCGATTTTTTAAAATCGGTCCAGTAAAGTCCGTAGTTAATGTCAAAGTTGCTGAAAATTTCACTTTTTACCTTCAGCGGCCGCTACAAATCGCAATAGTTGAGCGATTTCAAAAATTTTTTTTGCACGTAATTCCTTGTTGTAATAGCAAAAGATCCCGCTAGGACGATTTTGGAAAAAAGGATTTTCAAAACATAATTTTTAAGGAAAGTCCTTGAAAAATGTACTTTTGTTAAAAATTTGGTCAAAACTGTTATTCTTGACCGATTAAAATAAAAAAAATTGTATGGCTATTATGGTAATACGTACTATTAATTAGTTTAGTGAGATTTCTAAAACATATTTTTTTTTACATGCAAAAATTACTTGAAAATGGTGAAAAAAATAGTTGTTAAAACTGCTCTACAGGGCGAACCAATTGTCCGATTTTAAAGTGCTATACATGTTTTTATTTGTGGCAGCATTCTCTACAATCAATTCATTAGAATCTTTAGTAAAAAACTTACATAAATGCAAAATTTTCATCAATCATTGATCATGTTTCATATATGAAACATGAGATGCGTATTTCCCAACTCTGTGTGCAGCGCAAACTAATGAAAAAAATTCTAACCTTAAGATAATTTAAATATTAACTAATTTGAGTGGAAAGTGCGAGTTTAAATGTATAAAAGCGAGTTTCACTCTCGGCACTTAAATGGCAGTGATCACTTAAAGTACTAAATGGAAAATTACCAAAATGTAGCATTGAAATAATCTATTAGTTTTGTTTGAATTCCTGAACTGAATTGATGATTAAATTAAATTAAATGTAATTAAAATGGTGAAGATAGTTAATTTAAATTCCATTTAGTAGTCGTTCAAAAACAACTTAAAAAGAACTGTTGTTCATATCTAAATTGTTCGTGCAATATGATAAAACTTTGAAAAAGCTGTCAAATAGGAATTTCTGAAATTGATTCAAGAAATTGTTTATAACGTGTTAGATGTAATTTGGTCGCAGCCCTGTATATTGTGTATAAATATATATTCGGGAGTGAAAATTAATTCTAAAAGTATAAAATAGAACTAAGTTACTTTAAAAACATCAAATATGGATAGTTTCTGTATAGAACATAGTGTATTATCAAATATACTCCTGCAACGAAAGGATATAAAAGTTGACCGTCTCATGTACTATATTAGAAGGAATTTTGAAATGAACAATGAAAAAGCTGAAATCATTCAAGATAAACTGGAGTCTACTTTTATAGCAACATTCAAGACAAAATTAGCAAATGTAGTATACAATGAAAAGGTATTTATAGATAAAAACAAGTCTTGGCTATCGAAAAACTTTGTTGTCCATTTTAATAAACTTGAAAAACGCGGGAGGCCTTTAATCGAATATGAAAAAAGTTCGAGGGTAACCAAATGTCGAAAATTGCAGCCAATTACCAGTTCTTACTCTTTCGAGGAGATAAAAGATGCTTTTTATAAAAATTTGATAGAATCTGGAAAAGGTCATTTAATAGAACAAATTGAAAACGTTTTAAATAATGTGCCTCATGCATCAGATATTACACATTTCACTGAAGATGAATCATTGGCTTTGATGGAAGATCTCAAATTGTCCAAGTGGCAGTACAATACTATACGGTTTAAGATACAAGAAAAAAACGCAAATGTTTTGGTATCTTATAAGAGCCTAGTTACTGCGAAAGAAAGGTGTTATCCTACGGCAAATAGTATACACATTAGTGAAAAAGGGGCTAGTATAGATTTACAAGGCATATTAAACCACACAGCCGAACGAATTTTTTAAATACCACAGTTAGTAACTAAAGCTCTGCATGGAAGACATCGTGTGATGTTAACTTATAAGTGGGGATGCGATGGGGCATCTGACCAAAGTCAATATAAGCAAACATTTGAAGATGGAAGTATTTCAGATGAGACTATTTTCATGGTATCTGTTGTACCGCTAACTTTAGAGTATCAGAATGGAGAACATCGTGAACTTATTTGGTCCAATCCTGAACCATGCTCCACTAGGTACTGCAGACCGATCAGTTTTGAATACATAAAAGAAACTGAAGAGAATATAGTTTCAGTGGTCAACTCAATTAGAAATGAAATTAAGTTGCTTTCGCCCACTTATATTAATACTCAGTATGGCAAAATAAAGGTTCATCACATCCTAAATCTGACTATGGTAGACGGAAAGGTGTGCACAGCTTTAACAGGAACTGCCTCGCATGCCACATGTTTCATTTGCGGAGCAACCCCTTCTGAAATGAATAATGTCGAAAAGTTAGCTCAAAAAATTGAAGTTGAAGCAAATATGCAGTATGGAGTCTCTCCTCTACATGCAAAATTAAGGTTTATGGACAACATTCTTCACATTGGGTATAGATTACCTTTTTGTAAGTGGCAAGCAAGAACTCTGGAAGAAAAACAACAATTGTGCGAAACAAAACAGCGAATTCAACAGCAATTTAAAGAAAAGACTGGACTTTTGATTGATTATCCTAAACAAGGATGTGGAAACTCAAATGATGGCAATACGGCTAGAAGATTTTTTCGTGACCCTAAGCTCACAGCTGAAATTACTGGCGTCAATGAAATAATAATAAGAAGATTTGGCGTCATACTACAATCTCTTTCGAGTGGTAGAGACATTGATCCCGATAAATTCAATTCATATGCTAAAGAAACAACTGATATATACATTCAACTTTATGGGTGGTACTATATGCCTTCAGCAGTGCACAAAATTCTTTTTCATGGCGCCAAAATAGTTAGTAAATTTTTGATTCCAATAGGAAACTTATCCGAAGAAGCCCAAGAATCCAGAAACAAAGACTTTAAATATTATCGTAATTTTAATACCCGAAAATGTAATAGAGTTAAAACAAACACTGATCTACTTCATAAGTTGCTAACATCTTCTGATCCTAAAATTTCTAATATGCGACATTCCAAAAACAATTCAAAACAAATGATTGACAATGAAGTAGAACAAGTTTTAAGAACTCAATAGTAATATTCATTGTACTTAATGGAAATATATAACAAATATTAAGAATTTCAAATTTTTGTAGTATGAACTGAAATTATTATTTTAATATAATAAATATGATTTATGTATTTTACTTTTAAATCAATTTATACGTTGACTATTTCGCACTTTCCACTCAAATTAGTTAATATTTAAATTATCTTAAGGTTAGAATTTTTTTCATTAGTTTGCGCTGCACACAGAGTTGGGAAATACGCATCTCATGTTTCATATATGAAACATGATCAATGATTGATGAAAATTTTGCATTTATGTAAGTTTTTTACTAAAGATTCTAATGAATTGATTGTAGAGAATGCTGCCACAAATAAAAACATGTATAGAACTTTAAAATCGGACAATTGGTTCGCCCTGTAGAGCAGTTTTAACAACTATTTTTTTCACCATTTTCAAGTAATTTTTGCATGTAAAAAAAAATATGTTTTAGAAATCTCACTAAACTAATTAATAGTACGTATTACCATAATAGCCATACAATTTTTTTTATTTTAATCGGTCAAGAATAACAGTTTTGACCAAATTTTTAACAAAAGTACATTTTTCAAGGACTTTCCTTAAAAATTATGTTTTGAAAATCCTTTTTTCCAAAATCGTCCTAGCGGGATCTTTTGCTATTACAACAAGGAATTACGTGCAAAAAAAAATTTTGAAATCGCTCAACTATTGCGATTTGTAGCGGCCGCTGAAGGTAAAAAGTGAAATTTTCAGCAACTTTGACATTAACTACGGACTTTACTGGACCGATTTTAAAAAATCGGCTCCCACAGATCGATAGCAAATTTTGTCAAGAGCGCAGACCAAAAAAAAATTTCGAAATCGGTTCACATTTGTAGGCTGTAGCGAATTTTGAACAAAAAAAGTGCCTTTGGGACCAGTGTGCGTCTTCGAAGATCCATACAGTCGATTGCTTTTTTGTTTCGGACTCATACGCATAGATCCATGATTCGTCACCTGTGACGATCTTATAAACGTCGTCTGAAGCACCGCGATCGTAGTTTTTTAAAATTGCTTTGCACCAATCGACACGAGCTTTTTTTTGAGCGATTGTCAAATTGTGCGGGATCCAACGAGAACAAACCTTTTTTACGGTCAGGTGTTCATGCAATATGGGATGTATGCTGGTGGAAGAAATGCCCAAGGATGCCTCTCTCTCACGGTATCTCACATGACGATCACACACGAGCCATTTTTTTTAGCGATTATCAAATTGTGCGGGATCCAACGAGAACAAACCTTTTTTACGGTCAGGTGTTTATGCAATATGGAATGTAAGCTGGTGAAAGAAATGCCCAAGGATGCCTCTATCTCACGGTATGTCACATGACGATCTTGCATTATCAGTTCACGCACGGCATCAATGTTCTCTGGCACAGCGGCTCTTTTTGGACGACCTTCTCGACCTTCGTTTTTGAGCGTGCTTGGGCCACGATTGAATTCATTAAACCAGTTTTTCACAGTGCTATAGGATGGTGCTTAATCGCCATACAAAGCTTTAAGTTTATCGATGCACTCTTGTCGTGATAATCCACGTCGAAAGTAGTGAAAAATGATCGCACGAAAATGTTCACGAGTTAATTCCATTTTCTGTCAAATTGATTTTTTCAAGTCACGTAAACAACACAAATGATGGTTGTACGTCAAAACGTTCTGAGTAAGTTTATGCTTAAAAATGTCAAGCTTCCCAATGGAAATGTCAGATGGCGCCAGGCCAGAAGTATATAAAGCAACCCTCGTATGAAAGTAAAGGACTGTTATTGGTTATGAAAAGCTATTGACTAAATAGAGCAAAACGGACACGTAATGTAAAGTGTACAAAGACTTTATTGGAAGTAAACAAGCGACTTTTTTCGTTTATTGCTGAAAACTAATAAATAAAAGTCAAAATTGATTTTGTGGTAATTGTTATGGTTTATAAATCAGATTCTAAAATAAGTTGCAAAAAAACATTTTTAGTTTTTTTGCTTAAGTTACTGTTTTTTAAAAAAGAGTTTTTACTACCTGCTGTACGAAGGCTTTAGTGGTACACTGTATGTGTATCTTTTGTGATTTGAAAAATTTAAAAATTATCCCTATTTCAAAGTGTATTAATGTGAAATCGTCTTCTTTTTTTAGTTTACGTTTAACACGTTTGAATGATGAAATCGGACTACATGACGAAGGCAATGGCGAGGACGAAACGTATAAAGATGTTATGAAGGATTTCTCCAATTTCACCTCCAGTCAACCACGTATGCTGCGTAATCGTAACGATTCGAACACACTCGAATCTCAACGCTCTTCCATGACTAATTCGGATTGATGTCGGAAAAGACACTAGCTGTAGTGCTGAAATTAACGAAATTTTTTAATAATGTTTTCTTTTCTTATTCTTGTTTTTATCATTTGTATTGTACGTGTTATTTATATTTGTTAATTGTAATTAAATCAGAAAGCGAGAAGAAAAGAAAACCCATTATGAAATATCAGTCATTCTGTTATACATACACACACATACATATTTATAAATATCGCATTCATAATTACGCAGATATGAGGTGCTTTGATTAAGAGCTATTGTCATTATCAATGTTAAATATTGTGAATTTTTATAACTATTAATAATATTAGTATCATTGCTTTTAATGCATTATTATTTATTAAAAGAGATATTAAGTCATATTGGTTTCTGTTTTCCTGCTCAGTTTAATTTTTACGAAAAAACAAATATTGGAAATTAATTATTTTTAAAATCATATTTCTTGTTATCAAATTTTGTTGAGGTATTTAATGGACGCGAAGAGAAAAACCAACTGTTTGCAATTAGTTTCAGATTATGGAAGAATTTAAATACATATAAAATGGTTTTGTTAAACCAACAACATTATTGCCAATACTTTGAATTTTCTTTTGCAAAGGTAGCACAAGGTTTCGCTCATAATCATCATTTGGTATATGTTGTAAATTTAGATTACGAAGCCGAAGACTCCTAAGGGAAAGTCATAAAGCTGACTAAGTTATAAACCTTGGGTTAATTCTTGTTTAGATGATATGAAAAAAACACATGAATAACAGAATGGAAGAGGCTCTTAGATGCAGGCCAATGAACAGGAGATCAATCGAGCCTTAGGCATAGGATGACACATTGGCTCTATATAAGCGTAGTCAGGCAAATAAATTAATACGCGGCAATAGTTTAGTGGACCTTAAAAAGTGAAATATAAAAAAGGTGCAGCTTTACGGGTATAAGCGCAGAATTCCAGCAGAACTTTTTCTAGGGCAACGGAAGCAATACCAAACATACATACGGAAGCAATACCAAACATACCAAACATCATTAGATACACCGTTTACTGCATACTAGTTGCAATAATCTGGCAGTAGTCTGATTGACAAAAGTATTTCCACCACAGAAAAAAAACTGATAGCAGTAGGTAAATGGATCACGGGAGACCGGATATCACGTCCCCAAAATATCCCGAAAACCTTAACAGGCATAGCACCACTAGGGCGAGTAACAACACAGCACAACTACTGCCGTACACGCCAGCACTACACGTATAAGTCGCGGCCTTAACCAGAACGAGTCCAATGACAGGACGGTCCTCGTGGCTCTTGGCCTTACTAAGGCCTTCGATACGGTCTATCATGCCACTCAGTTCAAGGACATTGCATAAACGTCCCTTCCGCCTAGTTTGAAACGTTGGGTTGTAAACTATATGTGTGAGCGCCAGTCATATGTAGAATTTAAAGACAGAAAGTCGAAGCCCCTCTTGCACCTCTTTGTATCCCCAACGGGTTTTCTATTGAATTTTTCTTTATGGGATGCCACAGCCCACGCCATGATCGACTTTTTGCGCGCAAAGTTCGGTAGTCAAGTTAGCCGTCTCGGCAATGCCAATTGACCATCTCGGACCTGCCATTTTATGATTTTACACTGTTTTATGGAATATACCAAAGGACTAATGTTAACGATTTAGGCACTTAAGCCGGTGTCGCTTCTTAGTCTCAAATGTAACTACAAGACGAAAAGGATACAATTAAAACTGTTTTGGTCGTTTTGCATGGGAAACGGCACCAGTTTTAAGCGTGACAACAACTTTTAACTTGCAATATACACAATTTAGCAAAAATCATACGTTAGAAATAACGTTATGTGGGTTTCAATTTAAGCTCTACAAGTGCCATTTTCGTAGTCAGCTAGCGTATTTCTTAAACATTTCTCCAAGTAAAATTTTTCAGTAAAATCACAAGAACAGCATTCAAAGGTGGTCCCCAGGATGGGGTGACGTCTCCTGCTCTGTTTAACCTCTTCCTCTTTAAAATTCCCGAACCACCAGACGGCATTGAAATTGTGTCTTACGATTATGATTGCTCGATTCTGGCGTCAGGACCTAAAGTATATGACCTATGCGAAAAAATCTACTGTTACCTGACTTAGCACGCTTCTTTAATGGGAGGAATATAAAAATAATTGCCTCCAAATCATACTAGTTGCAATAATCTAGCAGTAGTCTGATTGACGAAAGTACTTCCAGTTATCCTCCTCCAGTTATCCGCACTTAGATCCGCTCTTAAGCAATGTCCGCCAAATTTGACATTTGAGGTGAGGAATTCAATGTTCTAAACATTATTTCAGATAAACGGCTTTTCAGCGTTATAAGCCTATGCCAGGAGCAGTAATCTGGCGATAGTCTGAATGACGAAGGTATTCCCATTTGTCCTCCATAGACGCACAAAGATCCGCTCTAGAGCAATATCCGCCACATTTCATTTTCCAGGTGAAGAATTCAATATTCTAAAAATTATTTCAGACAAACGACCTTATAGCGTTATTGCAGTGTACAAGTAGCAATAATCTGGCAGTAGTCTGATTGACGGAGGTATTTCCAGTTGTCCTCCTTGTCGATTAAAGCGCTAATCTTTTCTAACTGTGCGTTATTTCTCCAAAGTAGCTGTTGGCGCTACACCCGGCAACGTTGCGTTATTGGCAGCATGGATTTGTGGGATTCGTGTTCGGTAGGTACCCTACTTTTTCTTAAGCTGCTGTCCACGTTGAGCGGGAAATATGATTCCACAGCTAATTTATATCATTAAGAGGAGTGTTTTCCGTAGCAATTGGGAGAAGAAAGGTGGAGAACATTGGCATATCCTAGCTTTCTACCTGCATTGTAATGTACGGCATTCGATTAGTCTGGTGCGCATCTTCATTCCTACTAAGAAATGCTGTGAATCTATGTTGCCACATTGGATCGCCCCTGATAAAGTGGACACGTGCCTTTCGTCTAGCTCAATACGATCAATTTGATTTTTATGATCTGTAGACAAGCTATTGGCCATGTAAATGTTTAGGTATTGAAATCTTATACGGCTTAATCAATCAACCTCATTCCATTTGAAGTTAACGGAGTTTATTAAGATTTTGTTTTCGCATTGAACAGGGATTAACCGGCTCAAGACCTCTTGCTTCTATATTTAAATAGAAGACAAGTTTTTAACAAAATGGCAGTGACATTGAGTTTCGTGGCTGCACACTGCTTTTATCATCATCATGATTTCGGGTCCGTGCCAACCCTCTCCAGAAAGCTTTGCTGCAATTGTTGAAAGTAAAACCGAACTCTATAAGGCCAGGCTCTCCCCAAACGAATGAGAACAACTGTTGAAACCATTACTTTTCAAGTTTTCTTCACACAATTGCACACGAAAATACAATTTTGTTTTCTTTGACAAAACTACGTAAGTACTTACGAGTATGTATGTGGAACACGTTTTTAAATATAATATAAGTATAATAAAATTTTTTATTTAAAAAAAAACTAAAACAAATTAAAATTTTTGGTTTTTTGGAAAAGTTGAACTTTGTCATTTAATAATGAAACAACATCCGATGCATTTTCGCTTGGCCCAATGGGCTGAAGATTGTTTGGCAGGAGATGGGGAATTTAAGAGAAAAATCGTGTTTTCAGAGCAAGCTCATTTTCATGTTGGTGGCTATGTCAATCAGCAATGGGGTTCCGCATATGGGGTTCAGAGAACCCACACGTGACTATTGAGAAGTCAATGCATCCACAACGAGTCACTGTTTGGTATGGAATTTGGGCTGGCGGCATTATTGGGTTACAAACAAGAAGTTAACGTCAGCGGTGAGTGTTACCGCGCTATTCTCAACGAATTTTTGTATCCAAAAAATCAAGAGGGCGACCTGGACAAGATGGGTCCGCTGTCACACAGCCAACGCAGCCATCGATATTTTTTCGTACTGTTTTTAAAAATCAAATAATCAGCCGAAATTCTAAAGTTAATTGGCCTCCTCGGAGCTGTGATTTAAGCCCTTAAGATTATTTTCTGTGGGGATCCATTACTGATAAATGTTAAGCAAAGCATCTATAGACAATTGAAGCGTTGAAACATGAAATCGAACTTGCCATTGAAGAGATTAGACCCGAAACAATCGAAAATGTACTGAAAAATTGGGTTGATCGGATGAGGTTTTGCCGAGCCAGCTGTGGTAATCATATAAATGATATTGTGTTCCATTATTAAATGACAAAGTCTAACCTTTCCAATAAAACCAGAAATCGGGAAAAAAATTATCAGTTCTTTTTTTTTACTGCCGATTCAAATTTAAAACTTAAATGGTCCACCCTGTACTTATGTAAGTCACAGTTATTTGTTTTGAACTAACATTTTTTTTGAATGGGCAATATCCACCAGCTGGATAGTGGTACCTTCCCACCCAAGGGGTCGGGCATCCCAGCTGGATATCCGCTAGTCGCGAACCAGACAGTTGGACTCAGTGGGGATCTAGGGTACATTTATGTTGAAGGAAACTATGTATTAGAAAAATGGTCACGTCGTTGCCTGTCTACAGATGTAGTAGATGTTGACAATTTTGCTTCATCCTCTAACTGTGCTCTTAATGCGCTTATCAAACATGGATGTATATGAATGTTAACTAAAAATGGTCTAGGACCAACAAATATTATATTGCTATTGCTGTGTGATCTAAGTTCGACAAGAACAGAACAAAAAGCCTTCCGGCAAATGGAGTAATATTTGGGTGCTCGTAGGTGTTTTGACGGCACATTGCACTGTTAGGGCAATGACTTGGAAATGACGGTGTGTGAGAATAACAGGGAGGTTGAGACAGTGGAGCACCCATTGTGTAGTACATTCTTGAACCCAACCTAAGTAACATCCGAAAAGAAACACTTATGGGTTAACGAAACTGTAACTGAGTGTTTGATGTTACAATTGTGTAAATCTAAAACCTGTTTTTAATTGGATCATTACTCGTACAAGTAAAGGAATCAGAAGATAATAAAAACTTAGAAAAGACTTACCTCTATTGTTTATATCTGGGCTGGCCCGGGCTGTGTGGTGTGCATTTGCATCTCCCGGCTGTAAAAGATTGTACCCATTGGTTTTGCATTTCATGGCTGGCGTGCGTAAAGATTGAAGTGGGCGTATTCCTTTTGGCTTATGGTAGTTACATGGAAGCCAGGAAGGATTTAATTTTTTTTATCTCGCTTCAAGGTTACTACCGCTGTCACTGTAAAGAGGCAAAAGAATTAGTTTTACATTCTGTCTAACTACTATAAATCTTTTAATCTTACCTTCTTCATAAATATAGAATACACGAGTCATATTTAATGTAGGAAGGTTCAAATCCATGTTTCCGTTGTCGTCTCACACCGACAGTTACTCGATAAGAATCGATTTTCGGAATGTACCTCTTAATATTGAAGTGTAATTCAATTTGCTACGATATATTGTGAGCCGCCGTAGGGTGGTGGTTAACTTATAATTCAGGTTCAAAGCTGGGTGGGAACTTTTAACATCAAGCTTCCCTATCAAAAGCTTCAGCCGTTCGGAGCCGGGTTTATATAGTAGGTCCGAGTACATTTAAGAATCATCCTTGATTTGAGAGAAGTTTCCCGTTTGTCTCTTTTGTGGGAGATTGATGCAAGCAAAAGTTAGTTAAAGATTAATTCATTTAGAGGTTTCTATTCATTTTTTTGGAGATCACGCGTAACTGTTGCTAAACTGTTATCACATAATTATTCATTTGTTTTGCAGACCTGCGTGGTAAATTGGTTAGTGTGCACGATTATCACACAAGCAACCTCGCTTTAAAGCCATCAGACATTTTTCAAAAGGAAATTTGTAAACTTAAGGCGAATCTGGCTCTCCGGACCAAAGGCCCGAGATAAGCCGTGGTTTGCATTACAGGGTATTTGTGCTCTAACGACACCGCAGTCCTAGACACCATTCGTTATTTTATTTAAGTTTGCGCCTCAGACAATCTTTACACCGTTTTCAAGCTCTATTGGTCATAAAATTATTAACTACATAGTACCAACCCTAAATATCCCTGAAAAGGGAAGACTTACAGGAATGCATTACAGGTAATCGAAAGTAGTTCTACACAGAAGGGGATAACTAAACAAAAGTGTGGATTTTCGAAGTCATTTGAGAGAAATAGGATTTGGCCAGTTCACTTTGTAGATTACCAGATCGCCGTAGCTTTTTCAGGCATAAATCATGGCGATAGAAGGTGCTCGGTAGCTAGGACTATATGTCATGTTGTGGTTACAGCAATATATGTCTATTGTAAGTCTTATTCGTCTATGGGGATTCTGCTTCGATATCCAGGTGAAGTAAACGCGCAATTTGAATTGGATGCGTCCGAAGGAACCTGGGGTCAGCTGAGTGAGCTTGGCCGGAAAATTTAAGAAGTACAGTACATTATGTAGTCCCTGATGGCAAACATCCAGAACATTAGCATCTATTCGCGCCCAATACGAATTGAGACGGCTGCAACATCCAGGATAACCTCGCGCGTCTGCTGAGGTAGCGACTTCGACTCAGGAAAATTAACCGGGGATGTTCATCTAGCACTATATTCACGATATGGCTGGATACTGCTGCTATGACTTCACCAGCGTGAATTTCGTTCAGACCTGCCTGGTAGTTTGGATGATCTGAAAGCTCATGAATCTGAATATCGTACCTGATCTGCCTGAGCGGAGGCATCCTGTCCACGAGATGGTAGTTGGGATGGTTGCTGTGACGACACCCAATCAGATACTGCTAAGACCACAATAAATTATGCCTGCGCATGGGAATGATCTCCGTCTTCTCATGCTGATGGTCCTCAGAAGACGTAAGGGAACACCCTGTTGACGTTCTCAGGGCGGCAATCTGGCAAATCTGAATTTTCTTCCACTGCGTCGTACGCCAACAAGGTTTTTGTGGCAAGGTTTGTTCCTACTTTTAAGCTTATCGCAGATAGCTGTAGCATGTGCAGAGAATCGATAAGGCTGTCCAATGTGACCCCAAGGATTTTTGGGCAGTTGACGTCATCGACTTTTACATTAAGCGACAGCCGCACCTTTGCGGTCCACGCAGTAAACAGTGTGGCTGATGATTTGGAGGCGGATATTTTCATATTTCTTGCAGTAAAAAACTGAGTGAGGTAATAGTTTATTTTCTTGCAGATGTCATCCACTTGAGGTTCAATTTTTTAATACGAATTGAGATAGCTGCAACATCCAGGATAACCTCGCGCGTCTGCCGAGGTAGCGACTTTTAATCTGGTGAAGTCACCGGGGTATGTTCATTTAGCACTACATTCAAGATATAGCTGGATACTGCTGCTGCTACTTCATCAGCGTGAACATTGTTCAGATCTGCCTTATAGTTTCGATGATCTAAAGGCTCTCTCTCGTACCGCTGGACCTCTCTTTCTCTAGATCATGAAGATCGTATCTGATCTGCCTGGGCGGAGGCATCCTGTCCATGCGATGGTGGACTACTGCGAAGACACCCAAGCAGATATTGCATAGACAACAAGAAATTGTGAATGCGCACGGTAAGGATCTACGTCTCCTCATGTAGATGGTCCTTGGAAGACATAAGAAGACATCCTGTTGATGTTCTCAGGTCGGCGTACTGGCAAGTCTGAATTTTCTTCCACCGCGTCGTAATCACGTTCGCCGACCACTCCAGCGCTGCTTAGTTCGCTACAGACGGATCTATTGCTTGGTATGAGGTGAACAAGGTTACTTTGTCGGCTCCCCAAGTACGGCCGACTAGTGACTTTAGGACCTTGGTTTTACTTTTAACACTATCGCAGATAGCTGTAGCACGTGCAGAGGATCAAAAAGGCTCTTTAATGTGACCCCAAGGATTTTGGGGTAGTTGGAAGTCGGACGTTAACCATCATCGCTTTTCACATTAACTAACAACCGCACCTTTGCGGTTCATGCAGTAAAAGTGTGGCTGATGAGTTGGAAGGTAATATTTTCATATTCCTTGCTGTGAAGAAGCGTGACAAGTCAGTGAGGTTTTCTCGCATATGTCATCGACTTTAGGTCCGGATAACCGCGACGTGTGGTGATATCGAGTAAAGCAGTTGTTGTTCAGTGTTGCTTGCGGAACCCATGCTGATAATCAGCACATGGAAGGTGTTCGTTCACGCTGGGGAGGATCAGTACATCAAGCGTTTTTGCCTGGCTTCTGTAGCGGTACACCTCTGTCTATTTTTCAGGCATCGGCAGGCAACTAAATGAGTGGCTTACGACATTTAAGCACTTTGGTCATGTACTCTACTCCCGGGGTATCCAAGTGCTTCAACAACAGCAATGATGTAACAGAAAAGCAAGTCCCCCACCTCCACTTCTCGTTCGATCCAGACGTAGCACTTTGCATTGTTACAACAGTGCAGGCTGCAGGTTACATTCAGCTTAGTTTTCTGGATCGCTGTGACCATAACGTTTTTCCGGCTCATAAATTCTATTACCTCTACTGATTTTGTTGAGTAGGCCGTTGCAATTAAACTGCAAAATTGATGCACTGTCAAGGGGTGTTGTAATGCAATCTGTTGTGTAAGATGCTGTATAAGTTGATGCTGTTGCGAGGGAGACTGCGGGTAATTATTCACTTGTATTAGGAAACTGGGGGTTATAATATCACTAATATTGCTGAATAATCAAAAATTGAACAATTTCAGAAGAACCCATGTCATAGTCGAAAAGTGAGAAGCTATATTTTCCTAAATGTAAATTTGTTTAAAAAACACTACTATAATTTCCGACCTAAATATTTTTGTGGAATCTAATGTTTCGGCTGACAATTTTATCAAAGATCAGAACTACGTGACATTACCAGTAAGCAATAAAGGCAGTTCAAATGCTGTTCTGACTTCTTCTAAGTTTCCACAGCGAGCAACTCTACTCAAAGCAACCTGTTCCACAGATGAGCAGAAAACTATTGTGCTTATGCGATCCTTGGACATTTCGATCCACTTAGTGCAAAGGGGCAAAAACAAAAGGTTGTATATGGGGAAAAATGCAATTGTCAATTTCTACATAATCGGTTTTATATTCTATTTGCTTTTTGAAAACTCTTAAAATTTAAATAAACCAACTGGGGAATACACGCAACATCCATAGAGAAATTCTATCGATCCATTCGGACAAAAATGGATTTCCAACTTACATTTGGGTTTTTCTCCAACAGCAGAAAGTGGCGTTCGGATAAACATAGCACGCAAGCAACGAAATGTTACTGAGGCCTAAACTAGGCAAGAAAAAAAACAAAACAGAACAGCACAGAATCAGAAAGCTCATGGCTGTCCTCAAGGTCCCTTGTAATGTTAGAGGGATGACTAGAAAATGGCAAGTGGTAGTTTTCGAATACAGCCGCCTATGTGAGGATGATGGAAAGACAGTTAAGCAACTTTTTTGTAGATTTAATACCCTCCAGGAATGTCGTCGTAGTTACCTGGTGAAGTACATTCTTAAAGTTCAGAAAGAGTTATTCTCCTGGAAGATCTGCTGAGTTTTATAAACGGTTTGGCGTGGTTTAAGGGCAGCTTCCTACAGAATTTAATTTTATTAACTTAGACGAAGGGAAATCACAATGGACCCTCTATATCAACTCACCGAGCGTCATCTTTAAAAGGTTAGATACCGGAACAAGTCCTTCTAACCTAAACTACCTAATTTGGGTCATAAGAACATTCCAGGGAATTATTGGGCGGTTAAGCTGGCCAGACCAGCTAACGAAAGATGGGCTAGGACCAGAATTCTTCCAACATCACCAGCATATATTAAATAAAATAAGCGACTACCAACTATTCGTAAAATCACCTGACTGTAAAATCGTTTAAAAACTAGAAAACCAAAAATCATCACAACTCGAAAAATGAAAAACATTAGCATCAAAAACCAAGAAGAAGGCAATTAAGAAATATTCAGATTGTGATCCTTGTGGATTTATTCCAATGTGAGCAATTTTTGTATTTGTATTTGTCTTCATGTACGATTATGTTTGGCTGAATAATGAAATTGACATGAGAGTCAATTGTTTGACTATTTTTAAATAAACTATGTTATAATTAGATAAATTAAATATAAAAATAAATTTATACTTATAGACATACATACATATGTATGTGTACTACATGAAAAATATAAATATATAACATACATAAATGTACATAATATATTATTTAAAGAAACAATAAAATTCTTAACTTTTTTCTAATTTCAGTAGTTTACTATTGCCGTGTTTATTGGCTATGTGTCTTTTTATGGAAGACCGATCACCGAACGTACGTTCACATTCGCTGCACTGGAATGCCACGCCACTGTGCGAGGCCAAATGCCGACTAAGACCGGAGGCGTGATTGAAACGTTTTGGGCATAGATGACAGCAATGTTGTTGTATTCTTGGTTCTTCTGTATGATGACGATTTATGTGCTGCCTTAAGTTAATACGTTGGGCAAAGGCACGATCGCAATGGGAACATTGGTGGGGCTTTATGCCGGTATGCGTTTGCATATGACGCTTGAGGATTTCCTTTTGTACAAATGCTTTGCCACATTCTTTGCAGATGAACGGCTTTTCATTACAGTGGATGTACATATGGCGGCGTAGAGCACTGGCACAGGATACTACAATCTGGCATTCGGGGCATTGAAAGTTTACACCCGCTTCCTCGCCTTTGCGATGTGTTCGTAAGTGTCTCTCCAGCGAAGGATTAGTGGAGAAGACCATGGGACAAGCATTGCATTTAAATATCTTCGGGGTATCTGTCGTACGTTGTACGGTATTGACATAGGTCTTGGACATTACTGTAGTTTCTACCGTAGATGTTGTGGTAAAATTTTGTGAAGGCAATGAAATATTACTAAACTCCGAAGACCGGTAACATTTCAAAGGTTGTCCTTTCAGAGCTTCTGATTTTTGCTAAAGTACAAAAGAAGTTATTTTATAAGATCAAGAAATTGTAAGCTGGACCCTACTTACCACTGGTTTCCTATCATACTCATCGCCAAAAGGGACCATTTCTAAATGCTCCTCCTCTCCCATTTCTGGTGGAAAATTTATAATCATTATATTTGCATCCTGTAGCTGATCATTGTTATTGTCATTGGCCTGATGGCGGGATAAAGTATCGCTGGATTTTTTTAAAAATGTTATTTCTCCGTTTTCAGAATCTTCAACTGAAACAAAAAGGATAAAAAAATGACTACATGCTGAATGGTCAATAATTACCTATATACGAGTAAATACAGGGTGGAGCGCGGTAAATTCCTTTTTGGACATGAAATAAAATAATTATGAACTTTAGAAAAAATTATTTTATATGAGGGTTGCTATTTACATTTCGGGCCCTGACAATACTAGTATTCCCAGATGCAAACTAAAACTTCCATTGGAAACTTTGATATTTTTTAGCATTACTTCACTCAGAACGTTTTGTCATTTGGGGGCGAACTGTTTTGTTTACAGTGTGTTGAACAATTCATCTCAGTCAAAAAATGGAATTATACCGTGAACATTTTCGTGCGATGATTTTTTAAGATTTTCCGCGTGGGTTATCGAGACTAGAGTGTTTAAATCAACTAGTTTCGATTTTTGACGATGAAGCACCATCAAAACGTTTTGATGGTGCTGGTACCAAGACTTCAGTCTCGGACGACGTTCGCTCCAGGTTGAATTTCTTAAAGGACGTCCAATTTCAACATATCATGATCATTTGGCCGTGAAAAATATTTGTTCTCGTTGGATCCAACATAATTTGACGGATAGTTGCAAAGAGATGTTGAAAAAGTATAACTGCGGTAGCTCAAAGGTAGTGTGTAACATTGTCACAGGTGACGTATCATGAATCTATGCATATTAACCCGAAACAAAACAGCAATCGACCGTATGGGTCCTTAAGCCAAATCCAACAAAAGTTGTTTGTGGAAGAAGTACTTCGAAGCAAATGATTGCGTTTTTGCGTGACGAATCATGAATCTATGCATATGAACCCGAAACAAAACAGCAATCGACCGTATGTGTCCTTAAGACGAGCTAAATCCAACAAAAGTTGTTTGTGGAAGAAGTACATCGAAGCAAATGATTGCGTTTTTTCGGTATAATCAGCCTTTAGTGGAACGTAGGAAGGTCAATTCTGAGTGGTATACAACCATCTGTTTGCCAACAGTGTTCGAAGAAATGAGTAAAGATAATAAGAGAAGACGGATCATTTTTCACCACGACAATGCGAGCTCTCACACATCAGCTGAAACGATGAGCTATTTGACCATACAAGATGTCGAATTGATGGCCCATTTACCGTACAGCCCTGATTTGGCACCCAATGACTTCTTCTTATTCCCTAGCATCAGAAAAAAATGCGTGCTCAACGTTTTTCATCGCCCGAAGCAGCTGTTGAGGCACTCAAAAATCATGTTAAGGAGGTATCTTCTTCGGAGTGGAAAAAGTGCTTCGAAAATTGGTTTGTGCTGATGCAAAAGTGTATAAGTATTGATCTTAAAGTAGAATATTTTGTTTAGCTCGTTTGTTTTATTTCGGTCTGTTGCTTTTACACATTGAACAGGGATTAAACCGGCTCAAGACCTCTTGCTTCTATATTAAATTGAATACAAGTTTTTAACAAAATGGCAAAGTGACATTGATTTTCGTGGCTGCACACTACTTTTATCATGATTTCGGGTCCGTGACAACCCTCTTCAGAAAGCCTTGCTGCAATTGTTGAAAGTAAAACCGAACTCTATAAGGCCAGGCTCTCCACAAACGAATGAGAACTACTGTTGTAAACCTTACTTTTCAAGTTTTCTTCACACAATTGCCCACGAAAATACAACTCACTCTTGCCAGCTCTAAAGAGACTCCACATCGAGAGCCATCAATAGATTTCTTTTACAACAACGTGTGTGTGTTGTAAAAAGAGTTTAGTTGACTATGTCAACTTGTGTGCCGTGCCACGAAAATCAATGTCACTTTGCCATTTTGTTAAAAACTTGTATTCAATTTAATATAGAAGCAAGAGGTCTTGAGCCGGTTTAATCCCCGTTCAATGAGTAGAATATTTTGTAAAACAATAAAATCATTTCCAATGATAAATTATTGTGTTTTTATTGCCGGACCCGAATATAAATAGCAACCCTCGTATTTTAATTATATTGAACAGCAATGGAATTTTTAAATAACATGGTTTTAAATAGCGTTTCTGGCAAATGTCGACCTTCGCTATCCACACACTACTGCATAGGTTTTCTGAAGTTTTTATGAACTGTAACAAGCATGTCGACTTGCATTCTGCCAATTTTAGCCTCTATATTGTTAATTAGGTCTTCCAAGGTGTTGGGACGGTTGATATACACCTTCGACTTTAGATAACCCCAAAGGAAAAAATCACATGGGGCAAAGTCTTTTGAGCGTGCAGGATAGTTCACATCACGCCTCAAAGAGATAATCCGTCCGGGAAACATTTGACTAAAACAATTCATGCTAATCTTCGCTGTGTGTGCAGTGGCAATATCCTGTTGGAACCATGTATCCTCTAACTGCATTGCCTCAGGAGCCGGCTAAAAAGCAGAGCGTTTCTAAGATTGTAGTACTGCTGCTCTAACTCTCTCGATGTTTTGTGGTGTTGTAATACTGCTCTCAGGTCCCCTTCGTACCATGATACATTCCCTGCTGTTCTAAATGAAGTTACCCAATTTACAATTGATTGCCATCCAGGAAAACGTCCGCGTGGGGCGAATCGTAAGCGAAAAGCACACTGCACTGCAATGATCGAGTGCGCATTAGAAAAATACGTTTCAACATAAAATGACCTTTCCACACGTGTCCTATGCACGATGGCAACTGATAGGCGGGCGAAAACAAATCTCCTGTCAGCCACTATAAGCCACGCACACTCTCCACTATCTTCGATCAACAGTGCCGCCACAGCCTGCAGTACAAAAAAGCAAATTTCCGCGCTTCATCCGGTATTAAAATTCCCTAAAACGTGTGCTTAAAAGGCATTCATATATATTCACAAACAAAAAAGGTACATGAGGATATGTTTTTCATTGTTAAAAATGCCATAAACTACGATTCATAATAAATTTCACCGGTCCTTCCGTTCTAAATATATGACTATTTGACTGAAATGCAAACAATTTTTTGGTGTTGATTTCCAAAAACAAATAAATAGGGGTCACATTTGACAGGTGACAGGTGAGACGACAATGCGATAGATCGGTCTGTAGTGAAATACGCAGCGCCGGTGTGGTCGGCGAATGTTAATAAGACGAAGTGAAAGAAAATTTAGAATTGCCAGAATGCCGCCTAGGAACATCAACAGGGTGTCTCCTTATGTCTTTTCAGGACCATTTTCATGATGAGACGAAGGTTCTACCGCACACAGACACAATTTCTTGCTTTACAAGCAATACCAGTTTGGGTGCTTCGCAGTAGTCAACCCAACCACCATGACATGGACAGGATGACTCCGCCCAGGCAGATCAGGTACGATCTTCATGATCTAGAGAGTGAGGTGCAGCGGTAAAAGAGGGAGCCTTTAGATCATTGAAACTACCAGGCAGGTCTGAACGATATTCACGCTGATGAAGTCACAGCAGCAGTATCCAGCGTGAATGTAGTGCTAGGGGAACCTTCCCTGGAGATATCACCAGATGTGAAAAAGCTAAATTTTTCAATGGACGAGGTTCGTGCAGCTATTGACGATTAGCCAGTGCGACTTAAGGCGTGTGTAAAGGCAAAAGGCGGACATTTCGAATAAGTAGATTCAATATATATATTAAAAAATATTTGGTCCAAAAACATTCAGTACTTTTTGTTTTACAGCATAAAACGTGTGTAACAGTATTTATGTCCCTACTAAGTATATCAGCCTGGTTCTGGCTCAGCTGAGATCTGGATAATTCAGCCCCTCTCAATCGTATTGGGCGCGAATTGATGTTAACGTTCGGGACGGAATTCTTTACAAATGCATACTTGTTATCGTTAGTCTGAACGTAGCTTTAACCGAATATCTACGCGAATCAACGATTTTGCAACAAAATGTCATTGATTTCTTTGTGCATACAAGGGTTTCTATATATATTTCTGGCCTAGGTAATACAAAGTACTCAGAACGTTCTAACGAACGACCATCATTTGTGTTATTTACAGTGACTTGAAAAAAATCAATTTGGCTTGTGAACATTTTCGTGCGATCATTTTTTTACAGCTTTCCATGTGGATTATCACGACAAGAGTGCATGGATGAACTTAAATCTTTGTATGGCGATGAAGCACCATCCTATAAAACTGGTTTAATGAATTCAATCGTGGCCGACGCCCGTTCAAAGACGAAGGTCGTGAAAGTCGTCCAAAAACCGCCGTTTTGCCAGAGAACATTGATGCCGTGCGTGAACTGATAATGCAAGATCGTCATGTGACATACCGTGAGGTAGAGGCATCCTTGGACATTTCTTCCACCAGCATTAATTCGATATTGCATGAACACCTGTTAGTAAAAAAAGTTTGTTCTCGTGGGATTCCCCACAATTTGACAATCGTTAAAATAAGGCTTGTGTCGATTTTGAAAAAATACGATCACTGTGCTATGAAAGTCGTTTATAAGATCGTCACAGGTGACGAATGATGGATCTATGCGCCCGAACCAAACAGCAATCAAACAACCGATTGGGTCTTCGAAAACGAGCCAAATCCAACTATAGTTGTTCGTGGAAGAAGCACTTCGAATCAAATGGTCGCCTGTTTTTTTCGGCAAAACTGGTCATGTGGCGACTGTTCCGCTTGAGCAACGTAGGAGGTCAATTTTGAGTGGTACACCACCATTTATTTGCCCGAAGTCTTCGGAGAAATTAGAAAAACGAACAAGAGAAGACGAATCATTGTGTACCATTAAAATGCGAGCTCTCACACATCGGCTCAAACCAGCGCCAGCGTCGAATTGATGGGTCATCCGCCGTACAGCGGATTACGCACATCAAGAATAAAATGAGTGGTCAACGATTTTCGTCTCCAGAAAATGCTGTTAAAGCGTTCAAAAACCATGTTTTCGAGGGGTCTCAATCGGAGTGGAAAAGTGCTTCGACAATTGGTTTGAGCGCATGCAAAAGTGTATAAATGTTGGAGAATACTTTGGAAAACAATAAAACAATTTTTGATGATAAATATTCGCATTTTCATTATTAGGCCAGAAATATATATAGCAACCCCTGCTGCGTGCTCCTACGAAATCGCCGTCAAAAATCTTCAGTGCCGGAGTATTTTCGTCCATCCGCACATGTCCTAGTCAGCGCAATCGTTGGAGTTTGATGCGACCAACTACGTCGATGTCGGCATACAGAAATAACCTTTCTCTCGAACACTCTGAACATCGCTTCATCCACTTGCGCGATTACCCATGTTTTAGCGTCAAATGAGCGTTTTGTAGAGTGTACAAGTGATTCGTCGAGTGAAAGCTTTATTGCTTAGCTGTTTGTAAAGCCCAAAATATCACCTTTTAGCCAATATGATTCTTTGTTATATTTCCAGGCTGACGTCGTTTATTTTATTGATAAAGAATCCGAGATAGAAATATTCGTTGACCACCTAGAAATTGAAACTGCCTTCTTTTCTCTGCCCTGATTAAGTTGTCTTGACATTGTTTTAGTAGGTAAACCAGGAGCTTTGTTTATTTCTTGTTCACCACCAATCCTAACTTAGCCGACTCCTTCTATATTTGTCGTTCACCACCAATCCCAACTTAGCCGACTCCTTCTCTAACTAGCAAAGGAAGCAGTCACTGATCGTACAGTTCTCCTCCTAATGTCTTTGTCGTAGACATACGCAAGCAGCATGTTTAAGATGGTATTATTGTGCTCCCTATGTAAAACTCGGTGTCTACAACTCTTTGCAGGAGCATATTGGACATATTGTCGACAGACTATCGCCTCGCCTGAAGCTTTTTTTTATTTCAAATGGTTGGTTTTACCGATTTTGTGTCAGTTAACGTCATTTTGCATAGACGGGAATACGAAAGTCAGACATGGTTTCAAACTGTTTCGATCTTATTGTACTTTCGAAACCGGATTTTTAATAAACAAAGAAATTGTATGTGTCAATATGATTTTCTCGGGAATTTCCCAGGATTTTGCGCAATGTAAAGATCTGGTCAGTAGTAGATGTACTAGGCCTAAAGTAACACTGACGTGAGGCTTCAGTCGTTAACATAATTCGCTCGAGAGAACCTTGTAAGCAATTTGTATTAGACTTATTGTGCAGGTGAGTTTGTGCATGCTCTTAAGCAGATCATCCCCTCCTGCTTTAAACAGGCTGGAGGCTGGCCAGAATGGCATAATATTTTCTCCAAATATTTTATGCGTTTTAGGGAATCAACCCTTATATTTAAAGCCTGGACCCGTACCATCTACCCCCTCTGTGATTTAAGGCAGATAAATTGTTTTCATGGGCCGCTGTGTTGTGAGGGACCCGTACCATCTACTCCTTCTGTGATTTAAGGCAGGTAAATTGTTTGCATGGGCCGCTCTGTTGTGAGGGTTAGTGTATACTACTAGGGCACAAGTATCATAATCGTGCGAGATTAAAATGTGCCAACAAAGTTTATAGTCATTTATACTTCACATCACACCAAGGCGATCCATATCACAATAAAAAAATATATTAATATTTTATTAACGCAATTTCTATTATCCTTCCCCAATATTTTCATTTGTAATTTATAAAAACGTACAACTTTTAACTATTAGGACAAAGATAACTTTTATGTGAGCCAAAGCTAGGCACTGCAGCCTTACAAAATGGGTAATAAATTCAATATTTGCTCCGTATAATTGAGTATGCGTAGTATGAAATGTGTTTAAAAATCACTTACTTCTATAAGATGTAGTTGTGGATTTTTGAGAGTTCTCCTGCGTCCCTAAATGTTCTTCACTGCTGTCGTATGAAGCTCTATGTTCGATGAAGATGTCGTCGTCAATGTCCGCATTCGCCCCGTTGGATTTCTTTTGTAATTCGAATCCTTCGTCGGTATCGTAAATCAGGAAATTGTCACTATCGGCGTCATCATCGTTCACATTCGTGTCCATCTCCGATGGACTGTCGCTTAAGATCAGTTCAGGTTTTATAATAGTCTTTGCTGTACCATCATGTTTGCTTTCAATTGTTCCCTTCTTCAGATCATTCAGTTGAACAATTTCGATGCTTGAGGAATAGCAGGGTTTTTTTGCTAAAGAAATATTTTCGACATGGCTGGGGCTGAGCGGTCGTATTTTTTGTGTCAAAATTATTTTATTTGCCGTCACATCTTGGCGTGTTGATTTTTGTTTTTTCTTTAGAAAGGACTCCAAGTCATCTAGCAGGGTTTTCATTTCTGATTGGCGACACTCTTCCCTCACTTCATCACGCAGCGATTCTCGACATTCTTGCCTTATTTTTGGCAGCATTATTTCCTCCATTTCTTTTTGTACTTCTTCCCGCAGTTCGTCTTTCACCAACTGTTCCACTTCCGACCTAAGTTCTTCTTTGCATTTCTCTTTCAACGCTTCCGATTTCCTCTCTAATTCTATGGCATTTTCTGACCTCAATTTCTCGCGAAAATTTTCCAATTTCAAATCTTCCTCGACTTTCAGTTTGTCTTCGTGTTCTTTAATAAAATCAAGGGAGTCTTGGAACTCAACTTCATCATCGTCATCATCTTCATCTGTATTTTTTATGAAAACCTTACTAGTTTTACCCAAACTTAATAGACGAATGTGCTTTCGTAGTTTAGCATCGGAACTTTGACTTTGTTTACGAAACAAATAGGACTTTTCCAACTGATGTCGACATTCTGTACACACTTTAGCTGGTAGGCCATCGTGTATCTGGACTTCCAAAGCAGCACAAGACATAATTCGCATCGGAATAGACATGTTGGTGTGTTTCTCTAAACTGGTGTCCTGTGACGGGAAAATATTAACAGTGCCAGCGTTTTCCTTCAAGCATAGACGGCATATATTTTCCATATTCGGATAGAAGTGGTGGTCCTGCATATTTCTATTATGCCTGTTAATCGACTGTCTCTGTCGGCGAGTTTATATTTGACCGTTTTCTTAGTTTTTTTCTTTTCACATAAAAATTGTTGTCCTTTCCAAACAAATACTTCTTTTTATTTATTGTGAATTGACACTGCATTTTTCTGTTTACTTCGCCGCATCAGAGACCCAAGCCGACTAAGTGCGAATCGACGGCGCATCTCCACAAAAAAAATTCGTTGCCGTCAATGTTGCCAGATCATCTTTATTTGCAAGATTAGTATTTAACAAATACACTGGAAAATCGTATGTGTTTTTTAAAAACCTAAATATCACTGGATACGAAATAATTGACAACTGCTTTTAAGTTGGCCCTTATTATTAAATAGATATATCCATATTCGAAATAAAACTAGTTGAAACTACAAACAAACAATAAAATATATAAAGAAAATAGAACAAATTATTAATGAATTTGTTTCCACTTATGCCAACAGTATCATACTTGTAAAATGGCGTCAAAAAACGCAAAAAAAAAATATCGACAGCACTAATGTGGTAGTGCCAGTTTCAGCAAAGAAAATTATGATTTTTGATAAGTTTTTTCTCGTGATCGAACTTAATACCAGCCTTAAGATATAAAAGTCGAAACAGCCAGCTACTTTCTCATAATTGAATGAGCGCAACTTTGCATCTAGTTCTTTGTCTGCAAAACATAAGACATAATTTTTGAAAAAGTTAATTTCTCCACTAGCTAATTAGATCATGTTTGTTGTAAGTTCAGGTTTATAAAATTAAGTCAGCGGCATATTTAAGTTATTTTTACCCATTGAATAGGGATTAACCGGCTCAAGACCTCTTGCATCTATATTCAAATAGAAGACAAGTTTTTAACAAAATGGCAAAGTGACATTGATTTACGTGGCTGCACACTGCTTTAATCATGATTTCGGGTCCGTGACAACCCTCTTTAGAAAGCTTTGCTGCATTTGTTGAAAGTAAATCAGAACTCAATAAGGCCAGGCTCTCCTTACTTTTCAAGTTTTCTTTGCACAATTGCCCACGAAAATACAACTCACTCTTGCCACCTCTATAGGGACTTACCTTAAACGGAGTTTTTACTTAGGAGTATTATATATGTATAGGGTGATCCACCTAGAGGTATTTTTCAGAGTGATATTACACCTTTAGACATTTTTCTTTGGGGTTACGTAAAGTGCAAAGTTTATGGTGTCAAACCAGCTACGGTTCAGGTTTTGGAAGCCAACATTACGCGTGTCATTAAAGCGATACCGGTCAAAATGCTCGAACGAGTCATTCAAAATTGGACCCAGAAATAGCTGCGGCCAACATTTGAAGGAATTATATTCAAAAAATAAATGCCATAAAATGTCCTTTCAAATTACCAATGAAGATTCCACACTTCATTTGAATTTTTATATTTTTTTGTTCAGAAAAAATACCACTAGGTGGATCACCCTATATATCTCAACACGGAAAAATTTCCATATAGACCAGTGTATTTTGTTTTTTGGTTTTAATTGAAAATATCGGACAACTTTGTCTGATGTCAGGTTGAAAAATCAATGGCTTACCAAGCAGTAATCTTTTTTAATCACCAGGTGATGTTAATTAAAAATTGTCTTATACAGTTACGTTAACTGTAGTTTTAAGTAGAACGAAGAAACCACAGTAGGGCGTGCGACGAGAAGCGAAGCGATAGACCAGTGTAGAAAAAAATTTAATTATTAAATTAATTACCAAAAAACGTCTGCCTTATTAAGTGAAACAAAGCATATAATATCAGACAAAAACGTCGTTACGTTTGGCCAGGCCTTATATACCCTCCATCGTCAAGTCACTACTAAAGAACAAAAAAGCTGGCTCGTTTTTTGGTGTACTTCGGTCAATACCTCCGACCCTAGTAGCGTTGCTTAAATCTAAGGACCCAAACCAGGACCAAACACCTGTTGTTTTTAAATGCCCATATTTTTCTATTTTAAGTGCATATTTTTGGATTTATTGCTTACATTTTCTTTCTTAACTGCATATTAATTATTAAATGTTTTGATGAATATTTTAATGCATACTTTTCTATCTTATAGTGCATATTTGAGTGCAAATAATTCCAATTCCTAATCAAGAAAATAACCTAGCATATATACCCTATTCCAAGAAGTAGAACTTTAAACTCAATTCGGTAGGATTTTAGAAATCATTTGATAGGAAAATAATTTTGTCAGTTGCAACATTATTTTCGCGTTATTCTGAATGGAATGAATTATTTTTCTGTCTATAAATTGAACTTCTTCCGAAAATTAAGTAAACGTTCCTCAAAATCCAGAAAAGAGTAATTTGTACGAAATCAATAAGTTTGTCATCCCTGATTGGGGACAACAGCTGTTTATTTGTTTTCTTTTCTGTCCGATTCCCCCATTTTTGTTTTTTTTTCTGTTTTGTACACGGCACTTTTTTTGTATATAAAAAATACACATCGTTGTCTTCTACAGTTTCATAAATCCGTTGTTGCCCCAACAACACAACACAATCAATAGTTTTGAGCCCAATATATTACAGACTCGAAAACAGACTTCAGTAAAGCAATTACATAAAAATACAACAGCATTTGTTTAATTGTGAGTTTTTGAGAAAAACACGTTTAATATTGTGGAAAAGCACTCGGTTTCAGTGTAAACTAGTGAAGAAAGAAAATTTAAACTACGCAATATATCAAAAAAAAACAAAGAAACAAACAAAAAACAACAGCGCAGCATTGTCATTAATGTAAAATAATTTTCATAGAAATGTTAAAGTTGATTTCAGCCTACGATCTAAACATTTGAAGAAGAAATTATCGAGTGATTTGCGAAATTCCTTAGAAAACAGGTAAATTGTATTTTATAAATTGCGCGTTGTTTTTTGTAATGTGCATGTATTTTGCCTTGTTCACATACTACATACTATTTTATCTACAGCGTATACATTTATTATCTAAAGAAAGAAAGACAATAACCCACAATCTCTTTTCTATGCAACACAAGTGTCGCTATTATAATTTTTTGGAGTACCGCAACATAATTTTTATTTCTCGGTGGTTTGCAACTCAATTGTTAAGTGACTAGGTGTTTACATCCATATGTACGTCTCATGTATATGTATATTAGAGTGGCCCTAACCATTTTTTGTGATCTCTTAAGTTATTGGCGAGGCGTTTGGCTACACACTGCAAGGATTTTGATCATCGTTAATCATCAATGTTGTTGTACAAAAACAACCTTAAATCTAGGATCGAATTCAAATTTCTACTATCGATACTGCTATATATTTTTCTGGCTTATAGTGAAAATGCGTATATTTATCATCAAACATGGTTTTATTGGTTTTTAAAGTATTCTCCAGCATGATTTATACACTTTTGCATGAGCTACAAACCAATTGTCGCAGCACTTTTTCCACTCCGATTGAGACACCCCCAAAAGATTGTTTTTGCACGCTTTAATAGAATCTTCTGGCGACAAAAATCGTTGACCACGCATTTTTTTCTTGATGTGCGGGAATAAAAAGAAGTCATTGGGTGCCGAGTCAGGATTGTACGGCGGATGACCCAACAATTCTACGTTTTGGCCGGTCAAAAAGGCACTGGTTTGAGCCGATGTGTGAGAGCTCGCATTGTCATGGTGCACAATGATTCGTCTTCTCTTGTTCGTTTTTCGAATTTCTCCGAAGACTTCGGGCAAACAAATTGTGGTTTACCACTCGGAATTTAACGTCCTACGTTGCTCAAGCAAAACAGTCGCCACATGACCAGTTTTGCCGAAGAAACAATCGACCATTTGCATCGAAATGCTTCTTCCACGAACAACTTTCGTTGGATTTGGGTCGTCTTCCAAGACCCATACGGACGATTGCTGTTTTGTTTCGGGATCAAACGCATAGATCCATGATTCGTCACCTGTGACGATCTTATAAACGTCTTTTGAAGCGCCGCAATCGTATTTTTTCAAAATTTCTTTGCATCAATCGCCACAAGCCTTTTTTTTGAGCGATTGCCAAATTGTGCGGGATCCAACGAGAAAAAACCTTTTTTACGGTCAGGTGTTCATGCAATATCGAATGTATGCTGGTGAAAGAAATGCCCAAGGATGCCTCTATCTCACGGTATGTCACATGACGATCTTGCATTATCAGTTCACGCACGGCATCAATGTTCTCTGGCACAGCGGCTCTTTTTGGACGACCTTCGTTTTTGAGCGAGCGTTGGCCACGATAGAATTCATTAAATCCGTTTTTCACAGTGCTATAGGATGGTGCTTCACCGCCATACAAAAATTTAAGTTCATCGAAGTTCTTGTCGTGATAATCCACGTCGAAAGTTGTGAAAAATGATCGCACGAAAATGTTCACGAGTTAATTCAATTTTTTTGCCAAATTGATTTTTTTAGGTCACTGTGAACAACACAAATGATGGTCGTACGTCAAAACGTTCTGAGTACGTTTATGCTAAAAAATGTCAAACTTTCCAATGGAAATATCAGATGGCGCCAGAAATATATATATCAACCCTCTCGCTAGCTTTTAAACTAGTTTCAAGTCGTACCCATGTTAATGGAGTTTGGCAAATATTTTCTTTGCTCCTTTGGATATTATATTTCATTGGACTGGAATAAGACGGCAGTCAATCTTACCCTTTATATAAAAGGGCTTTGAAACTTTTAAAACTAATTATTCTTAATTATTTATTGAAGAGTCAAATGTCCTAATAAAATTTTCTTTAATTTTAAACGAAATTAAATGCTGAGTAAATTTTTGTCATAAGCAAATAAAACGTTGATTGTTTTAAATGTTTCCATTGTAGGTTTAAGGGTTGGTTTTTATTTCACATAAATCCGTACTCCTGAATACTCGTCTAAAATATTTTAAAGCGCTTTGATTCATGTGCCTTGGCACCCAATTTAAAATCCAACCTACCATCATTTTCAAATTCTAGAATGCTAGAAAATAAATAAAAGATTCTTCGGTCGACCTTCTAAATAGCTCCCTTTAATCTGTCGACAAAATTTTTTTAACTCAAAAATTGTCAATAGTAATACAAATTGCCCTTTTTTATGAAAGATGGAAAAAACAATGAAATATGAAACTGATTCGAAATGACCTTATAAAATGGACCCTTAGTTAAAGAAGTGCGATATTTTTAAAGGTATTTACGAGTAATTGTTGATGAAATGTTAAATTCAAGCTCGAGGTCAGTATTTATATTATTTATTATTTTTGATATTTCGATCTTCTTCGAAGATTATCTACATTAAATAGAAAAAACACTTCACTACTGAAATCGGACTGATATCGTCGACGTCTGACAATTAGACGAGTTCGAAGAAAAAACAACAAATCAAAGGTATTTAATTATATTTATCGTACAATTTAATTGTAAAACATGACAAACAAAAACGGTTTTTTTATTTAGTGTTTTTAGTCAATTCCAGATCTTTTGTGTGTTGTGTTTTTAAGCTAATAGGACCTAGATTATCTTGTAAATAAAATTCCTTTTAAATTACATTTACCCAACCTTATACTAAAATCAATATAAGTGATTTTCTATTTATGTTGTTTTAAGCTTTTTTTCTAGAGGTTTCTGTTTTTTTATTGATTCTCCTGCAAGTACTAGCAACACTGACCTTATGACACATTATGTGGTGTCCTAATGTTTATTTGTATTTTATTTTTGACGTCATGTCGCTTTACATGACACGTTTTAAGTCCGATTTTACTTCGACTTTAGTATATTGATTTTAACCAATTGTGGTAAAATTATACCACATCGGTCGATGTCCTGTCGCTCTACAAGCCGCATGTAAAATCTGATCTTGATTGAATTTTGCAGAGTGCTTTAGGTTACCAAAAACCAACACCAAGCGATATTGTACCATATCGGCCCAAATTGTTTTTTTATATGGCACCTATTAAATACATCCCTCCCGTTCTATGTGAGTGAAGATAAATTCGAATTTAACTTTCAAAAACGCAAAAAATCCCCGGTCCCCAGTGGGTTAAAAAAGTTAAATTCGAATTTATCTTCACACTTTGACGAGACAGCAGTGTGCGCATAGTGAAGTTAAATTCGAATTTAACTTCACATAGCAAGACAGAATTGCATGATTTGCTTTACAGCGGATCTAAGTGCGTCCATGGAGGACAACTGGAAATACTTTCGTCAATCAGACTACTGCCAGATTATTGCTACTGGTACTGGCTACTATCGCTAGAAGGCCGTTTGTCTGAAATAATTTTCAGAATATTGAATTCTTCACCTGGAATATGAAATTTGGGGGAAATTGCTCTAGAGCGGATCTAAGTGCGTCCATGGAGGAGAACTGGAAATACTTTCGTCAATCAGACTACTTCCAGATTATTGCTACTGGTACCTGCTACCATTGCTAGAAGGTCGTTTGTCTGAAATAATTTTCAGAATATTGAATTCTTCACCTGGAATATGAAATTTGGGGGAAATTGCTCAAAAACGACTTCACAACAATTGTTAATTTATTTTTTTTGTAAATTTCAAAAATTCGTTTGCAGAACGTGAAAAAAGTCTAGCAGCAATAATCTGGCAGTAGTCTGATTGACGAAAGTATTTCCAGTTGTCCTCCATGGACGATCTTAGATCCGCTCTAGAGCAATTTCCCCCAAATTTCATATTCCAGGTGAAGAATTCAATATTCTGAAAATTATTTCAGACAGACGACCTTCTAGCAATGGTAGCAGGTACCAGTAGCAATAATCTAGAAGTAGTCTGATTGACGAAAGTATTTCCAGTTGTCCTCCATGGACGTACTTAGATCCGCTCTAGGGCAATTTTCCCCAAATTTCATATTCCAGGTGAAGAATTCAATATTCTGAAAATTATTTCAGACAAACGGCCTTCTAGCGATAGTAGCCAGTACTATTACTGGTCTGATTGACGAAATAATAATCTGGTAGTCTGATTGACGAAATTATTTCCAGTTGTCCTCCATGGACGCACTTAGATCCGCTCTAGAGCAATTTTCCCAAATTTCATATTCCAGATGAAGAATTCAATACTCTGAAAATTATTTCAGACAAACGGTCTTCTAGCGATAGTAGCCAGTACTATTAGCAATAATCTGGCAGTAGTCTGATTGACGAAAGTATTTCCAGTTGTCCTCCATGGGCGCACTTTGAGCCGCTCTAGAGCAATTTCCCCAAATTTCATATTTCAGGTGAAAAATTCAATATTTTGAAAATTATTTCAGACAAACGGCCTTCTAGCGGTAGTAGCCAGTACCAGTAGCAATAATCTGGCAGTAGTCTGATTGACGAAAGTATTTCCAGTTGTGTTCCATGGACGCACTTAGATCCGCTCTAGAGCAGTTTTCCCCAAATTTCATATTCCAAGTGAAGAATTCAATATTCTGAAAATTATTTCAGACAAACGGCCTTTTAGCGAAAGTAGCCAGTATCAGTAGCAATAATCTGGCAGTAGTCTGATTGACGAAAGTATTTCCAGTTATCCTCCATGGAGGCACTTAGATCCGCTCTAGAGCAATTTTCCCCAAATTTCATATTCCAGGTGAAGAATTCAATATTCTGAAAATTATTTCAGACAAACGGGCTTCTAGCGATAGTATCCAGTACTATTAGCAATAATCTGGCAGTATTCTGATCGACGAAAGTATTTCCAGTTGTCCTCCATGGACGCACTTAGATCCACTGTAAAGCAAATCATGCAATTCTGTCTTGCTATGTGAAGTTAAATTCGAATTTAACTTCACTATGCGCACACTGCTGTATCGTCAAAGTGTGAAGATAAATTCGAATTTAACTTTTTTAACCCACTGGGGACCGGGGATTTTTTGCGTTTTTGAAAGTTAAATTCGAATTTATCTTCACTTACATTCCCGTTCTTAGTGGCTGACCTTTGCTCAAATTCCGAACAAGGCGAGGTTCTTTCGTGTGCCAGTGTGATTTAGGGTTTCATATACTCGGCACAATCCGAATGCAGGCTTTTTTTACTTGGATTTCAAATAAAGATCATCTTTAAGGGGGCTAGAGACTAAACTTTTGGCCAATTTGAACAATTTAAAATTTTTAAAGCAAAACAGTATTACATTTCCCCTTTTCTATAGAACTTTTACCGACTTTTATTGCTAAATCGTCTTTCATTTTTTCTCTATTATCCAGAAAAATTTTGCAATTGTCATAACTTTGAAACGGTAGGACCTCTAGGCTTCGTTTAGGTAATTTTGGAAAGGTAAGAGGTAGAGCAATTTTACCGTTGTACCCTCCGACCACCAATCCGAACTCTTTCAAACCGCTGCCATTTCGCCCTTCTTGCATTTTCGGGCATGGTCGTAGATAAACATATTTTCATGAAATAAGCCAAGGAATACACTGGTGAAATTTGCCCAGTCGTGAATGAATCACCCTATATAAGAAGTTTATTGTCGTTTTTAATAACTTCAATACTTAAGGTGTTACAAACGAGCCACCAAAAATAATATGCACTCATATATGCATATGGTTGTACTAAATGTGGATCCAATAGCTTAGTCCTATGTTCATGAATCCATGAAATTCCTAATCAGTATTTGTTCAAACGTTAACACATCCCCATGATACACTGTTTAATGTAGGGCATTAGATTGACAAGGTTTATTTATTCGTTATAGTGTCAATTTACTCAAATCCCTATTCATTCAGTGTGGTGGAGTGCAACAAACCGCAGCCATATTTGTTTTGATATATATTTTTTTTTTTATTTTGCTCGCGGTACCCACTACATCTCTTCGGTCTGTATGGTTTTTGTTGTAAAAATTAATAAACAATTATAAATTAAAAACAAAACCTAAAATAAAAAAAACAAACGATAATTTTCACTGATAACCTAATATACGAGTATGTGTGTGTTCCTACATATATTTCGCCGGTATAATGCAGAAACTGACTAAGTCGTCAAATGAATAATATTTATTAAGGTGTAACTACATATGTTCCATTCCTTATATACATACATCGTGTTTAATTAAAATCTCAACTTCGAATCACTCAATTTTCTGTGGTTCTTTTCATAGACTTCTTATAATTCACATTCACACTAGGCAATTTTACTTGGCGCAACTCTCAGTTTATTGGAGAGAAAGGTGAGGGAAATGGTAGGCGAAAAGGCTTGCTCGTACTAGTAATTCCTTTTGTGTTTTTCGTAGTGTGAAGTTGGCTGAAGATTATTTTAACATTTTGTTTGTATAACTTTTATAATAATTATAAATTATAATTAATTAAATAAATAACTTTTTGTTTATGTTCTCATGTATTTTTTCACACAAAATTTAGAACGAATAAATTACAGAATATTAGAAAAGGTAATAATGAAAACAAAAATTGCCGTAATCGAATTACATTGCGTGAAACAAGAGACAAGTTCAAAATGGAATCGTAAAAATTGACACAAATAAAATTGCCTAGAGTGAATGAGGACTTAGCAGCTGTGATTTATTTGGATTTGTTTCTTGATTTGAGAGGCAATATTCGTGTTTATTTGACTAGAGAAAAAATCGCAGACTAGAGAAAATGTCGCCTTAGCAGTAGGTAGTTTCTTATCGTTATAAAGAAACGAAACTGGCTGATTAACTGAAAATATTTCTAATAAATCCGCCGTAAATCGTTTGTATTGAACAATTTTGTCTGTGTAGTTGTGTAAGGTATTATGACCTAAATTGTTGCAAATAAAACTTTCTTTTTTATTTCATTCTTCCCGACGTTTCGTCTATTTTTGTTTACTTGAAAAGTTCATAGAAAAAAGAAGACTTGATCAGTAAAACAACATAGCTTATTGAACAATTTTGGTATATAGGAAAACAAGTATTAAAGAAAGGCGAATTCGTTTAGCGTTTTTGTTGAACAAATTTTTCCATCAAATTTAAAATCTTCAAAACATCTATTTTTCTTTCGTATATCTAACAAATTTTAAGTAAATAAATAACTTTTAGGGATTTTGATAACGGTTTGAACAACATTTATGCTTTTGGAGCCGACGTTTAGCAGTAGATTCCGGTTAGTGATTATGAGAATTGCATCGTGCATAGCTCACTGATTTGGTAGAAGTTTCCCTTGTTCCCTAATGGGATGTTGTGGGATTTAAGTAATAAGTAATATTATGTTGTTATTATATTTCTAATTACATTAACTTTCAAGTTATTGCGGTGTCAATGTTCTCTATAAAAAAAGTTAACTAAAAGCAGTACAAGAATTAAACTAAAACAAATTCCTGATTTCAGAGTTCTCGAATTTTTGACAACCATAATTCATAGGTTGTTCATTAAATATTGGTTTTCAATTTATCATTCTGAAATAGCTGAGTAATTGTTACTACCATAACAAAAAAGGGGTGCACTTACGTTTAGTTAAAACAAATCATTTCATTTATATAGTGCTTGTAATTTAAAGCCTCACGGCTAATTATAATAAATGAATATACTAGATTTTAGGTAAAATCAATCTCCATAATTGTAATTTCTAGTTTAAAAAATCTGGCATTGCCTTTTATAAATGTTCTTTTGAGAACTAAAATTCAACAGAATTTTATTAAATAAAATAATTATGTATTTGTAGTATTTCAGTAAAAACTGAGCAAACTGCTTCAGACCAATCGCGATATTACTTAGTAAGGACAAAAATACGGTTCAACACGTTTTATGCTGTAAAATAATAAGTGCTGAATGTTTTTGGACCAAATATTTTTTAATATATTTATTGATATATATTGGGGTATCTTTTGTAACAAACCTTGTCCTCTAAAACCGCCCACAATTAGTAATCTAATGGGTTCAAATCTGAACTGCCTGAGGGTCGTTCTTCAGAGGAAATGAACGCTGGCAAATTGTTTCGAAGCCACCCCTGGGATGTTTAGCCTTATGGGCCGGCGCAGAGTCCTGCTGGAAAGTCCATGGCTGGTTTAGGAACAGGAAATTGTTAAGAGGCTTCACAACAGCTTCCAAAACGGTTTCTTGGTAAACTTTGGCCGCAGAAATACAGGTCAGTGACCCCATCGTTAGAGACGCCCCACCAAACTATGACTGAAGCTGGGTGATGACCATTTTTCACCCTTGGGATCAGTTCAGTTGCTTCCTTAGATGACCGCGCATACACTAATATATTGCTTGTTAATTTTTTTTCTGAACGGTAAAAATGTTTTCATCGCTGAACAAAATCTTTCTGTGCAAGTTATCAGCGTGCTTCACCAAAAGACGTTTTTCAATCCTATTTTTATAAAGCTGCAGTCAATAAATGTCCGGTACGTCGTTTGAAAGCCCCAAGTCCCAAGTCTTTTTTAATGATTCGACTCATGGACTTTTGCGTGATATTCATCTCACGGGTCATGATTTTCTGTTTACGAAGCGGATTTCTGTAAATTCTTGATTTAACAGCTTTGATGACATGCGGTGTTCGAACAGAGAGTGGGCGGCCCGACCGGTGACAGTCTTTTACATCTCTATTCACCGCAATCAGTTTTATGCATCGGTAGATGGACATGCGGCTAATCCCTAGTGGCCAGAACGTTTTGAAAATATCGCTTTTTTCATTTCACACTTGAAAAGCGATACGGTTCCCATTACCTGACCACTCCATGATAAAGGTTGAAACAATTTTAAAATCCCGTTACAGACTAACGCTATTCAGGTTAGCTTTCAAAACCCACATGAAATTAACGGGGTATGTTCAGTTCTACTACTAAAATGGGTGTGTTCAATGTTGTAACATTATTTATGTCCCTACTAAGTAGATCAGTTATGCAAAAAATTGCAGTTCTTGTCATTAAAGTTTTTATTATAACTCAACCTGTTTAATTCGAATCACTAACGTTTTGGTTTTATGTGTACATAGTTTTCAATGAAATATTTTCTGTACATCCTAATAAATACATAGACTAGTTGTATTATTGTACCACTTCCCAATTTTTTTAATATTATCACGAAAAACATGCTTGTCACATGTTCGTGAAAAACACTATTATTATAAAGTTACATTATTATTGAATTGCCGTTTCCTCTGAAATAAAAAAGTGGACTTGGTCAGTTTATGCATCATACTGACGATACCGTGAGAAAACTTAGGAGAGGATTTATATTGATAAAAAGAGACATACATATGCATAGTTTAATATTGCGAGAGACAGTTATTTCGCAGCACTGATTGCCGGCATGTTTGATAACATTAAAATCTGAAATTATCTTCAAACATATTCAGTGTACGAGTACTAATTGCTATACAACACTGAACGACTCCCAAAAAGATTGATTTTTTATATTTCAAAACATATCAATTTAATTCTGGCTTTGTTTCGGTCATATTGGCTAGCTTTGCAGAACCTAAAACAACTCTTTCTATTTCTGTTCAGGTCTATTGTACAGGGTGTCCGTCGGGAAGGTATACTACTTTGTTTGTTTATAATTTTTCATTAAATGAAAGAGAATGGATTTTATATTGATAAATATTTTATTTAATGTCGGCAATTATGTATGGAATATCAGATAAATGTCCGCCTCCGTTAGCCTCACAAATGCGAGCCCTTTTGAGCACATTTTTCATAACATTCTCACACATTTCTCGCGGCATTTCATTAATTTCATCACAAGTATTTTGTTTGAGTTTCTCAGTTTTTTGAGTTTCTGGTTTGTTTGCATAAGTCTTGCTGTTCAGATATCTCCACAAAATGAAGTCCGGAGTGCCAAATCAGGCAATCGTAGAGGCCAATCAACATCACCATTTCTTGAAATAACTTGTTGTGGAAATAGGTCTTGCAGTAATTCCATTGTAATCCTGTAATATTTTTGATACCACATGTTAATCAAGCCCAAAGCATGCAGTTCGGGCGTTAAAAAGTTTTCAATCATATCACGATATCGCTCTCCATTGACAGTTACGCCGTTTTTATTTTCATAGAAGTAAGTAATGATTCCTCCTGACCAAATTGCTAACCAGACTGTCACTTTTAATGGATGCAAAGGTGACTGATGAACAATTTCCATTCAAATATCCACATATCCATTCAAGTAAAAATGTGTCTCGTCACTCATTATGATTTTTTTATGCAAAGCGAGCTGTAATATCCTATTGGCATATGTATGGCGGCGTATATGGTCTTGGGGAAGAAGCTCTTGTGTAAAATGAATCTTAAATGGAAACAAATGCAAATCCTTGTGCAAAATTGTGGCCAAAGTTGTTCTTTTGAGACCAAGCTCCTGAGCACGGCATCGAATTGAGGTTGATGGTTTATTTTGAACACATTCTTCAGCAGCAGTTATGTTTTCAGCCGATCTGGCAGTTCGTTGTAGTCCAAGCGAGGGCCTATCAGCTACAGACCCTCTTTCTTCGAAATCATTCAATTTACGATAAATAGTGCGTTTTGTTGGCACGTTGTTTCTCCCAAAAAGTTCACGTAACTTTGTCATCGTCACAGTAATCGATGATGGATTTTGATAAAATGTTTTAACAATTAAAACACGTTTGTTTATCGAATATTTTTTCATAATAAATTTGCCACGTCTCTACTTCATGACTGCCAAATATGAACTGTCAAGACTAATGTTTACCAAATTGGTGGCAAAACAAAGTACCCCTGTATTTATTTTTTGAATGTTCCTAGAAGTACGTCATTAGTTCTAAAATAAACAATGTTGATTTTCTGCCCTTTTGTCTGTATTATTTTCTTTGTCACTCATAAAATTTTACAATTTGTTATTAAATCTTTTTAGGTTTAGTACTTCGCTATTATTATCGTTCATAAAGTCGATTAATATAGTAATTAAACCGAATTTTAAAAATGTTTAAATTAAAAAAATATACAAGTAACCATGTCGTGGCCCAATAATGAAACAACTTACCTAATTAATTTTTGCTAACCATTATTTACATACTTGTATAATCGAATTTTCCGAAAGAACACTAGTCATATATTTTCCAGAGGTTTATCTGTTATCACAGTGGCTTAGATGCCTAAGTCGACCTCGCCTGACAACCCTTTTTAATTATTTAAATTCTATAAATTTTAATAGTGTTTTTTTTCTATCGGATAATTTGATGCGACAATTATATTTATTATATAAAGAGGGTTATTACATGTGATTTTATTTTATGCATTTAGAAACAAAATAAAATGAGATGAGTATTAATTACGGCACGCCACAATAAAGAATATGTGTGACATGACGGCCCATATTTCGGCTCTTACGTTCCAGACGTCCGAGCCCAAATTTTAAGCTGATTTTAAAAATCGTATTGTAACGAAGTTGTATTTACGAGGTCAGATCAATAATTTCCCGACTTTACGAATAAAACACAGTTTTATTTGCAAAAAAAATAATTTTCAACATAATCTCCTTTAAGCTCAATACACTTAGTCCAACATTTCTCCAATTTTTGTATCCCTTTCAAAAAAATAGGATTTTTCTAGGTCCATAAAATAGGCATTTGTTTGATCAATAATTTCATCGTTGGAGCTGAATCTTTTTCAATCATTTCTTTAGGTTTGGACATAGGAAATAGCCAGGAATTAGTGAGGAACCAATTCGTAACCCAATTTCCCATTGAGACTGCACAAGTGTGCACCTGTGCATTATCTTAATGAAATGGTAATCGCGGCACGCATCTTGCAGACAGCTTTCTTAACCCCAACTGATCATGTAAAATCGAAACCACACTGCCATTTGAAATGCGTATGGCTTCAACAATCTCACGCAGTTTAACTCTTCGATCGGATTTTTTCGACATTCTCGAGTGTATTGACCTTAATTGGCGGTCCAGAACGTTCAGCGGAATTTGTACTTGTGTGACCACAACGAAAGTCAGTAAACCACTTTTTTACCATTGAAATAGTTGGTGCAGAGTCCCCTTAGTATTTATCAAGCATTTCCTTGGTTTGATTGGCGGTTTTTTCCGCAAAAACTTATGTTGAAAGTGCACTCGAAATTCACTTTTTTTTTCCATTTTTTCCAAATCTCTGTTAAAATTTGGCAGTAGTCTATTATCAGATGGTTCTTGATGGGAGCAGTGTTGCATTTCATATAATTATAAGGGAAGTTGGAAAAGTCACGGAATTATAGATCTGCCCTCGTAACTTTGAACGACCATATGTCTATGCTTAAAACTATATGTTCCATTTTACCAAAGGGGTCACAAAGGCTATAATGTATAGCAACAATGCTGATTTTTGTTTTGGTTTTCAGTGCGCCGAAACTCACGGTCCTCATTAATGCTGTATTTCGTTTTTCCTCTGGTCCAATTTGAGCCATTTTAAATCCCAAACAGATTATACGGAAATCGGATTCAAGATCATTTCATTTTACCGCTTTAGTGCTTTCAACAGGCAGACGGACGGACATGGCTAGATCGCCTTATTGAAAAGCAAACGCGGAACTTCGCTCGCAACAGAGAGCCGTGCTTGGCTCCGAACGGCTTAAAAATCAATCTCCTACTAGAGGATAATGATAGTGGCCAGCATTTACGAGGTAGAGAACTAGCCGCTACATGGTGCCCGCACAAATAATATATACGAGCTTCTTCCAGTTACCGCGTTGGTAAGAATTTCGAATATAACGGGTGATCAATCTAGATATAAGATCAATCTAAAATAAAAAAATGCAAAAATTTAAATCAAGTGTTAAATCATTATTGTTCATTCGAAAGGACATTTAATGCCATTTATTTTTTGAATATATTTTCCTTCCAAAACCTGAATCGTAGCAGGTTTGTCAGCATAGACTTTGGACTTTACGTAGCTCCAATGAAAAAATCCTAAAGGTGTGATATCACACGATCTAGGCGGCCAGTTCACCGTTCCAAAACGTGATATATGCTGCTCCGCAAAATGACCTCTCAATAGATCCATTGTTTGCTGTAAGTCAAGTGGCACCGTTCTGTTGAAACCAATTGTCGTCCAGAAATCGGGTTTTAATTTCAGGTAACAAAAAGTCCGATAACACGGTGCGACAGCGAGCACCATTCAGGGTAATGTTCCGGCCATCATAATTTTTAAAAATATATATTTACATATTATTCGACCAGCCCATAATACGCACCAAAACGTGTTTTTTTTTGGCTATATTTTGGCTCTTGAACCTCTTCTGCTTGCTCTTCAGCCCAAATGCGGCAATTTTTTTTATTGAAATTACCGTTAAGCCAGAAATGGGCCTCATCACTGAACAAAATTTTGGTCAAAAACACCGGATCTTCTTCGAGCTTTTAAATAGCCCAAACTCTGAAACGGCGACGAGCAGGAAGATCGCACAGGAATGGCAAACAATACCGAAAAGAAAAAAATAAAGTTTGACACAACCTACGCGAAATCTCTAAGAAGAAACCCTATTGAAAAAATATCTTTAGATTGATTACCCTATATGTATGTCAATGTATTCGTATTTTGTAAACCATGGACTGAAGTGTTTGTTTACATCACCAGCGACAATATAAAGAGTGATCTAACCATAACGCACGATGTTAATTGTGAGTCACACCTTAACGTCAAGTTTTTTGCCCAACTTAATTCGACCTTTCTTTGTTTCGGTGTTTGACAAATTCAATCATGGAGAGATACAAAATTGAGCAGCGCGTAAAAACTGTTGAAGCCTTTTACAAAAATGGACTTTAAAATGCATTGCGAGCACTTCGTGATTTTTTTGGTCAGCATGAACGTCCTAATGTGTCTACAATTGGGAGAATTGCGCGCAAATTTTAGCAAACCGGGTCTGTAGAAAATGTGAAAACACCTGTGCATGCTCGTCCAGTTCGTTCTGGGCTGGCGGCGTCATCGGGCCGCACTTCTTCGATAATGAGGTCGGCCCAGCTGTTTGCTATAGCGATATGGTCACGAAATTCTTGTGGCCAGAAAAAATTGAGGATATGGATTTGAACGATATGTGGTTCCAACAGGATTTGCCATACCGTCTAAAATCAAATAGCCAACGAAACAATGGCTCTTTCGCGTGAGAAATTCAATGGCCGTGTTATCTCACGCCGTGGCGATGCTAATTGCTGCCACTATCATGTGATTTGACACCGTTAGACTTCTTTGTTTGGAGATATTTAAAAGAAAAAGTGTGCGTCAATAAACGAAGAACAATTAGAGAGCTAAAGGATTAGATACTTCAGTACATTTACGACATGGAACCTCCATCGGATATAGGTATGCCACCAAAGCCGTGGCCTACATTTGGATGATATTTTGTCCCACACATAATTGCCTTAGAATCTTTAATCATAATAGAAAATATTAAGTTAGTTTTTGAAAACTTTTTGTGTTATTTGTAATTAACATCGTACGTTTTAAATGGAACAACCTTTACATACATTTATTTATTTATTAAAAAAAATAATTTATTTCTTCCTAGTGATTTACTTAAAATTTATAATTAAATCGCACGATTACCGGGAAGCACAAAAGTATATCGTACAATTTCGGTTTCTTTTTCAATCGAATTTTTTGTGTGGAAACCATAGCTGGTCTGATGCTCTTTGGTAATTTCGCTAATCCTGCAAACACAGATCAGATATTTCATTAGATTGTTTATTTCCAGTAATATATATGAGCCAAATGACGATGACAAATACTCTGCTGTATATTTCTTTGTGAACCAAATATAAAAAACGGTTTAAGATTAGGATATTTTCCTAATACTACAAAGGGAAAACACCTACTTTTTCTGTTCACTGTGGTTAGCTAACAAAGACGGCTGCAGCCTTTGTTAATAACATCTTTTTTTGTTTTGTTTATTTGTGAAGGTTATATAGGGTGATCCATCTAGAGGTATTTTTTCAGAACAAAAAAAAATATAAAAATTCAAATAAGTGTGGAATCTTAATTGGTAATTCGAAAGGATAATTACCTTTAAATGTTGGCAACTGTATTATGAAAACGAGAAATGGGAAGATCCGCTGTTTTCGAACAAAATTTTGTTCTGTGATGAGGCCCATTTCTGGCTCAACGGCAAAGTCAATAAACAAAATTGCCGCATTTGGGCTGAAGAGCAACAAGAAGAGGTTCAAGAGGTGCCATTATACCCAGAGAAAACCACGGTTTGGCGCGGTTTATAAGTTGGTGGAATCATCGGTACATATCATGATTTTAGGACTCAATTCGTTTGGTCAAGGTACATCAATAAATAATTAAATAATTAATTTGAAGTTAGTAAGTATTGTATAGGTGAATTTGTCAAGTTTTAGGCTCTTTTAAAACAATTAAAAATAACAATTCCTTTAATCTGTTCATAAAACGTTTAGCTACATAAGCAACAGTTTCGCAGTTATAAATAAATGTATGAAGAAAAAAATATTTTTTGCCTAAAAAATTAAAGTTTTTTTTTAATTCATAAAAAATACAAAACGGAAAAAAGTGTCAAGTCCTATTACTTTCACGTAAAGTTACATAACCTATGAACACAATGAGACATAGATCATGAAAATCGATTTACGCTGTTCGCTTTTATGCACAATTGAGTGAAGGCATGAATTTCAAAAATTTGCTCGGGATATGTACAAAATTCTTTGGAAAAAACGTTGATGACTTTTTTTTATTGAATGGCGCTGAATTTCAAAAATTTGCTCGAGATATGTACAAAATTCTTTGGAAAAAGCGTTGATGACTTTTTTTATTGAACGGCGCTGAATTTCAAAAATTTGCTCGAGATATGTACAAAATTCTTTGGAAAAAACGTTGATGACTTTTTTATTGAATGGCGCTCGCTATCGCACCATGATATCGACCTTTTATGCTTCTATGCTACCTGAAATTGAAGCCCGTAATCTTGACGACACTTGGTTTCAACAGGACAGTGCCACTTGCCATACAGCTACTCAAACAATGGATCTATTGAGAGGTCATTTCGAAAATCAGCTAATTTCACGTTTTTGACAGGTGAGTTGGCCGCCTACATCGAGGGATATCAGACCTTTAGATATTTTTCTTTGGGGTTACGTAAAGTCCAAAGTCTATGTTGACAAACCAGCTACGATTCAGGTTTTGGAAGCCAAAATGATGCGTGTCTTTAAATCCATACCGGTCGAAATGCTCGAACGAGTCATCTAAAATTAGACCCTCAGAATGAAAACCCTGAGGCGTAGTTGCGGCCAACATTTAAAGAAAATTATATTCAAAAAATAAATGCCATAATATGTCCTTTCAAATTACCAATATAGATTCCACACTTGATTTGAATTTTTATATTTTTTTTGTTCTGAAAAAATACTTCTAGATGTATCACCCTATATGTGACGCGCAAAATAGAAAGGAACCTAAGGTTAAAAACCAGTTTTGTTCAGGAGAGCCATTTTAAAGATTAGGTCCCTTTCTATTTGCGCTTAGAATCGTCGACTTCACTTTCATAAAACGCGCATATCTCTGAGAGGGAACACTTTTGGGGCATGGGATCGGTCTCATTCGATGCTCGGATGTTGTCCACATCAAAAAAAGAAAAAAAATGAAAATTGATTTTTTTACCCTTAGGTTCCTTTCTCTATGCGCTGTCACGTATATAGATCAGATATTTCATTAGATTGTTTAATCTAAGTAATATTTCAGCCAAATGACTATGACAAATACTCTGCTGTATATTTCTCTGTGGAAAAAATATGAAAAACGATTTTAGATTAAATTATTTCCCTTATACAAAAAGGGAAAGCACCTACTTTTTCTGTTCACTGTGGTCAGCTAACAAAGACGGCTGCAGCCTTTGTTAATAACATCATTTTTTGTTTTGTTTATTTGTAAAGGTTATATACGGATGTTTCTTTTGGTTATTTCCCTTATCCTATACACGATAACAAATTCGATTTCTGATTCTGAAAGTGATATAAAATTTTTTGTGTTGGTTTTTTTTATTGTTTTTTATTATTTGAAACATACGAGTAGTAGAGTATAGAAAATTGTATCAAATTTTCAATATAGTCCCTTTTAGCATTGATAATTCAAACGATCCTCTCAAAAAAATTTGCACGAATGAGATTTTGAGGAAGTCGCGTCTATTCTTGTGAAGGGCTTTCTTTAAGGCGTCAATACAATATACCCCAAATACAGAAATCTAGGAGGTTAGCATCCGGTGAATTTGAAAACCACTGCTCAGCCGAAATGAAGTGAGGAACGTTGTTTTTAAACCAGTCTTGATTCACTCGTGCCTAATGCATTGGTACGAGTTCTGTTGAGAGGTATAGGGCCTATTGTCGAAAACGTTCTTTGCCCAAGGCTTAAGTACACTTTTTAAGAATGATTCACCTTACACAGTTGCATTCACTTTAACACTAGTTTCCAGAAATACGAGTGGAGAGCGCCATTCGACGGTTACTGCTGACCAAACCATGACGTAAGGAGGAGCTTGAGTTCTAATGACCTATTTTTGCTCTAAATTATCTTACGATCTCTCTGCTAACCATATCCACGGTTGTTTACGTACTGCTCTATTGGGTAATTTTGCTCGTCAGAAAAGACGATATTTGGTAATTGTCGCTGGCGTTCAAGCTTTTTATCTGCTTTGCGCATTGCAGTCGTTGGAGTTTTTGCTTAGGTGCAAGGTTATGTGCCTTTTGGATCTGCGTGGGACTTTTTCCAATTCTTGCCTTTACATTTCGGACCATTTCTGACGAAGTTTCTGTTTTTTTTGGCCGCCGCCATGCCTTTTAAACACAACCAGTCTTCTTGTATCGTTTTATGGCCCGTTACACGAACATTTTATTAATATTTAAATTTTTGAGTTCTGGGACTACCGCCTACTCTGTTTCGCTTGTATTCCATGTCATATAAAATTAATTTTGCACAATTTAAACACGAGTAACAAAGTATTGCCATTCAAAAAAAAAATGTGATTGCACTGATAGCTTGGAAAATATGCCATGTAAAAAATAATAACTCTTCAATCCCCGCACCCTGTATTTATAATCAGGTGGGCCAGTTACCATTAGGTTTAAAAATTTAATAACTTTTTGGTTTATATATATTTTTATTTTTTTTTCAGATTATATGTGTTATTTATATAATCTGAATAAAGAATAAATAGCCAGAATAATTGAATTTTATTATTTAAATCAGCGATCAATTATTTAAACGCAAAGTGATGAAGCTCATTTTCGTTTGAATGGCTTTGTTAATAAGCAGAACTATAGGTTCTGGGGTTCTGAAAATCCAAGAGCCATTCATCATTGCCAATTGCACTCCATTAGGTGCAATTGTATTGTGTGGGATCACATCTGTAAATATAGGGTGACCCATCTAGAGGTATTTTTTCAGAACAAAAAAATATAAAAACTCAAATCAAGTGTGGAATCTTTATTGGTAATTTGAAAGTACATTTTATGACATTTATTTTTTGAATATAATTTTCTTCAAATGTTGGCCACAACAACGCCCCGGGGTGTCCATTCTGAGGGTCCAATTTTGAATGATGCATTCGAGCATTTCGACCGGTATTGCGTTAATGACAACGTGGGTTTTGAAAGCTAACCTCAATAGCGTTAGTCTGTAACGGGATTTCAAAATTGTTTCAACTTTCATCATGGAGTGGTCAGATAATGAGAACCGTATCGCTGTAATAGCGCTTTTCAAGTGTGAAATGACAAAAAACGATATTTTCCAAATGCTCCGGCCACTAGGGATAAGCCGCATGTTCATCTACCCATGCATAAAACTTGAGGAGACTGGAGATGTAAAAGACCGCCACCGGCCGGGCCGCCCACGCTCTGTTCGAACACCGCATGTCATCAAAGCCGTTAAATCAAGAATTCACAGAAATCCGCTCCAAAAAGAGAAAATCATGGCCCGTGACATGAATATCACGCAAAAGTCCATGAGTCGAATCATTAAAAAAGACTTGGGGCTTTCGAACGACGTACCGGACATTTATTGACTGCAGCTATAAAAAAAGGATTGAAAAATGCAAACGTCTTTTGGTAAAGCACGCTGATAACTTGCCCCGAAAAATTTTGTTCACTGATGAAAAAAATTTTACCGTTCAGGAAAAATTTAACAAGCAAAATGGTAGAGTGTATGCGCGGTCATCTAAGAAAGCATCTGAACTCATCCCAAGGGTGGAAAAGGGTCATCACCCAGCTTCAGTCATGGTTTGGTGGGGTGTCTCTTACGATAGGGGTCACTGACCTGCATTTCTGCGAACAAGGAGTCAAAACAACGGCCAAAGTTTACCAAGAAACCATTTTGGAAGCTGTCATTTCAAATATGTGTTTTATTTGTATTTGAAAATGAGACTCCAACTTGAAATAACCCGTATGATTTTTATTTATAAAAGTGATTTTTCTTTTGTAACGATAAAAAGATAAAAACCACTTCAATTGCAAAAATATCCTGTGGTATTTTCAATTTGCAAAATTAGATACAGATTACAGATATACTTAATTATAGAAAAGAATTCTGTTTTTAAAAAAAAAGATTGCATATTTTTTTTTAACTCAGAATATGGAAATAGCTAAGAAAATAGTGATCCAAAATTTTCTTTAATTATAGTCTTTGTTATAAATTTAGTGCATTGAACTGCATCGGCATGATAAATTTGCCAATGATATACTTTTAACTTATTACTCAGTGTTATGTACAAAAACGAATTGTGTAAATAAGAACTTACATATTGTGCCGGGTGAAAAGATGGGAATTCTTTGGATTAGTCACAAATATTTTTTCTCGCCAACATTTTCAAAGAAAATGGGTAAATCATGATGACCCTACTTCTAAATACGCTGCCATTATTTTATAAAGACCAACACCCAGGGAATTTCCCCTATACATATATGCAGGGATGTCCTCTATATAGACGTGGAGATTTTCTGATCTCTAGATACGGCAGTTTCGCTTGCTAACATAGCCAATGAGAAAGGAAATACGATTCATCAGAAAATAAACTTTTTTTGAGCAAAAATACGAGTCGTAGTTGTTCAATTTAAGCTGCAGTTAGAAAAAAACTGAACAGTAACGAACAACGTTTCAATTTTGGCAAAAATAATGCATGAAAGGTGTTCGAGTTCGACGCTCTGAACGAATTGCAAGCTAGGCTAAACGTACATACATTGTAAGTGCCTCAGAGTTTGTATCTACTGGTTCTTCAAATGTGAATAAAGCTATGTCCTCACAATTTGCTAATAATTAATGAAAGCTAAACTTGATTCACTGTTAGTTAACAAAACGTAGATTTTGATGGGTTAGAAACTAATTCTAAACGTAGACGAGTGTTACTCATGAAATACTTCATCACAAGGCAAGACTAGTGGCTTAATGTTATACTCGTGGTCAGATAAGGGTATCGAATATAATGAAACGCTTGCCCCGTTAGTGAGGTATGGTTTAAAACGATTTTTTATTGCTTTAGCTGCTTAATATTCGTATCGTTTAATGAAACATGAATGAAGTAACCACGTTTTTAAAGGGCAACTTAAAAGGACGCAACTTTATATGAAACAACCTCCAGGCATAAACTATGAAACTAGTAGAGTTTGCAAGCTTTAGGAGGATTGCTATTTATATTTCGGTTCCTGACAATACCAGTGTTCCCAGATGCAAACTGGAACTTCCATTGAAAACTTTGAAATTTTTTAGCATAAATTCACTCAGAACGTTTTGTCATTTTCGTGCGTTGATTTTTTTTACAATTTTCGGCGTGGGTTATCGAGACAAGAGTGTTTAAATCCAATTGTTTCGACTATTGGCGATGAAGCACCTACAAAGAGCCACTGTTGATCCATGGTACCAAGTGTTCAGTCTCGGATGCCTTTCGTGGAGGACGTCCAACTTCGGTCACTTTGCCAGAAACCATCGATGCTGTGCGTGAACTGATTAAGCAAGACCGACATGTGTCATACCGTGAGACTGAGGCATCCTTGGGCATTAGTATGACAAACATCAATAAGATATTGCATGTTCATTTGGCCGTGAAAAAAAATTGTTATCGTTGGATCCCACATAATTTGACAAATGCTCGAAAAAATTCACGTATGGATTGGTGCAAAGAAATGTTGAAAAAGTATAACTGCGGTAGCTTAACGGCAATGTATAACATTTTCACAGGTGACGAATAATGGATCTATGCATATGAACCCGAAACAAAACAGCAATCGACCGTATGGGTCTTTCAAGACGAGCCAAATCCAACAAAAGTTGTTCGTGAAAGCAGTACATCGAAGCAAATGATTGCGTTTTTTGCGATATAACCGGCCATGTTGCCACAGTGGCTTTAGTGTTTGCCAACTGTGTTCGAACAAATGAAAGATAATGAAAGGAAGACGGATCTTTTGCATCACGTCAATGCGAGCTCTCACACATCAGCTGAATCGATGAGCTATTTGACCTCTCAAGATGTCGAATTGATGGACCATCCACCGTACAGCCCTGATTTGAATCCAAATGACTTCTTCTTATTCCCTAGCACCAAGAAAAAAATGCATGGACAACGGTTTTCATCACCCGAAGCAGCTGTTGAAGCGTTCAAAAATCATGTTTTGGAGCTGTCTCAATCAGAGTGGAAAAAGCGCTTAGAAAATTGATTTGTGCGCATGCAAAAGTGTATTGATCTTAAAGAAGAATATTTTGAAAAACAATTAAACCATTTCTAATGATTAATTATTCTGTTTTTATTGCCGGACCCGAAATATAAATAGCAACGCTCGTAGAAATCGATCTATGGTCTAAAGCAAGTAGTCGAATGGGGAACGAAGGACTTAACAATGAGTCTGAAACTTACATGGGTCTGAAACTTTCTAACGAGGAAATTGACGTTCTAATTTTGTCTAAAACTATAAAGTCAATAAATCGGATAAAGAAGTCTCTCGATACGAAGCTTAGAATAAAGGTGGAAGGAATCAAGCGTCTTCAATTTTAAGAGGGATAATTATTACACGTTCAGCTGATACAATAAAATTGGACCACTCGCATTATGAAACGTCTTGAAACGTTTTCAAATAAATAATTACAATCTAGTAAATGCACCAGTTGACTGAAATCAAAAAATATCAATGGAATTTCGTCCGAAAACTAAAGAAGACAAACAGTTTATGTCCAAATTGCCCTTCATGGAAGCTATCAGATGTTTACTTTTTGCTTCACAAGTGGCTCGTTCAGATATCTGTAATATTGTAAACATCTTAAGCCGATACTTCAATTATCCCGAAGGGGAAGCGAATTATGTCTTATCTGAAAGGTACAATAACGAAGGGATTGATCTACACTGTTGGTCATCACGAATTAACTGTGGTGCCAATTGGGCCAGCGTTGTTGAAGGAGTCGATCCATTACTGACTACATTTATTTTCTTTAAGCTGGTGTAATATCATGGGTCACAAAACGATTGTAAACCATTGCATTGTCTTTGGGCTTTCATAAAGCTATAAGTATATAGGTAAAGAGTAGAGAATAGAATACCTGCCTAAATATGTAATGGTGGCTGATATGCTCACAAAAGGAGTTCCTTTACATAAACTAAAAGTTTTCACGAGTAAATTTGGTCTACGAGGGCGACCGCAAAAGTAACTGCCCTAACATAAAAAGAACCGTTTTTATGGAATTATTATTATTTATTTTTCAACATAATCTAATTCCAACTCAATACACTTCATCAAACGTTTTTCAAGTTTTTTAATTCCATCCGAAAAATAAGATTTTTCAAGACCTTCAAAATATGCCTCAGTTTCAGCAATTACCTCGCTATTGGACGAAAATTTTTTGCCACCGAGATTTTTTTTTTAAATTTGGAAACAAGTAATAATCAGAAGGAGCTAAATCTGGACTATATGGTAGATGCAGAGCAATTTCAAATTCGGCCAGTTTTTGTTGAGTTAAAAATGCAGTGTGTGAAGGAGCATTATCTTGATGAAAAAGAACTTTTTTTTTCTAAATGCGGTCGTTTTATCTTGATTTCTTCACTCAAGCGATCCAATAATGCACAATAATATTCACTATTTATAGTTTGTCCTTTCTCAAGATAATCAATAAATATTATACCCCTTGCATCTGTGGCCATTACTTTTCCTGCTGACTTAACAGTTTTCGCCTTCTTGGGACCACTTTTACCAGCTTCTATCCATTGTTTTGACTGTTCTTTGCATTCTGGGATGTAGTGATGGATCCATGTTTCATCAACAGTTATGAATCGGCGCAAGAACTCTATTGGATTACGCTGATAAATCGCTAAAAGCTCCTCGGAATTGGTCCAACGGACGATTTTTTGGGGCAAAGTCAACAAACGCGGCACCCATCTTGCGGATAGCTTTTTCATGTGGAGTTCATCATGTAAAATACTACAAACTTGTTTTTCGTGTATTTTAACAATATCAGCAAGTTCTCTGAGCTTTATTCGTCTATCTTTAGTCACTTCATTAAATATTTTTCTAATGTTTTCAATAGTAGTAGCAGTTTTCGGTCTTCCAGAGCGTTGTTCATCTTCCGTACTTGAACGACCCATTTTAAATTGTTGAACCCAGGATTTCACGGTGGAGTATGATGGTGCATTATCACCATGGACAGAATCCAATTCATCTTTGATTAATTGCGGCGTATAACCTTTCATATAAAAGTGTTTAATTACCGCACGAAACTCTTTATTTTCCATTTTTCAAAAATTATAAAACGTGTTTACTTCAATCACCTGTAACAAAGAAAATAATCATTAAATATTTCGGAAATTTTGACAGATGGCTTATAAAAGATTGCTTTTAAAAAACAAAAAAAAAAGTTGCTAGTAAAACAGAAAATGTACCAGGCCAGTTAGTTTTGCGGTCGCCCTCGTATATTAATTATGGTATTAATAAACATATTTTTAATTAAAAAATATTTGAAACTAAACCAATATTTCATGTTAAGGGAAAGGGTTAAAAATTAACCTGTTACAATTCTACCTGTTTAATTTGAATCACTAACGTTTTGGTTTTATGTGTCAAACCAAAAACATGTACATAATTTTTAAAAAAATATTGTCTGTACTTCCTAACGTAACTTGAAATAGACTTGTACCAGTTTTATTGTACCACTTCCACCTTTGCCAGTACAACGATTCAAAATAGACAACGCCAAAAAGCATCATTTCTGACGAAACGCATTTTTATCTCTTCTAACAAGCAAAACTAACGCATATGGGGATGGGAAAACCCGCTTCCGATTGTCGTGAAGCCAATGCATCCTCAGAGAGTAACTTGTAGATTTTGAATTTTGAAAAGTCTGTTGTAAGTGGCATTTTAGTGAACTGTGAGCGCTGTAGAGGCACGACAAACAATTTGTTGTGGCCGATTATTGGTTTCAGCAGAATGGCGTGCCTTGCCAAACAGCCCAAATTTGGCAATCGTGTTATCAGCTGTCTTGGCGATGCCAACTGGCCATCTCGTACTGCGATTTTCAAATATACCAATAATACTCGTATGCTTAAATAATTTTTAAAATAAAACTTGCACTTGCTTGGGTAATGCATACACGATACGCTTTAAAGTCCACAGGGGGTTTTAATTCATCTACATATGTATTTAATGGGGATCTTTTCTCATAGTTGCTTGGAAACAAATGGTAGTTACAAATAATTATTAGAAATTATAACAAGGCTTCGTCAGTTTTATTTTCTTTGATTGAAAAAATGTTCTTTTATTACAGAAAAAAACAACGCAAGGGAGAAAAATACAAAACATTGAGATAAGGCTAAGAACAACAAAATATGACACATCAAATGAAATACATATTTTCTTTGTATGATGATTTGCAGTCGTCGTCAACGTTGTCGTCATTGTCGTTGTTATTTAAACAAAAAGTTTTAATCAGTTTGTAAGGTATTTCAATAGTCTATGTTCATGTTAAAGTACTTGGGATGTCGAATCCAATCCCTAGTAACGCATGCAGAAATATCCTGTAAACACCCTTAGGTTTTTCAGTTTTTTTTAGCACAGAGAGATAATTATATATATTTTCATATTCGGTCTTTGTTTATCTCTATAAGTCTTTTCTGGGAAAAAATTTTGCAATTTTATTTCAATTTACTTATGTTAGCTGTCCGATTATTCGGTCAAAAAGAAGCATTATTAAAATAAACTTCGTTCGTCCTCAAAGTAAAATCAATGCAATCAAACAGACGGGATCGTAAAGTGTAGAATTATTGTAATCGATACTGTAATCTGTATCTCACTGTAATGTGAGTCGATGTTTCCGGATTCAGTCGCCGCATTTTCTTCGGAACACAGAATTAAAATTATTTACAGTTCCGCAGCCACATTTTCTTAGGAACACAGAATTTTTTATCACATTTATTCATTGTGAAAATATTAATTGGTGCGCTGAGACAAGCTCTGATAAAAAAAAGTGATTGCATCATTTGCTGTTTAAACCAGATTTTTACAATTTTCGTATTTTCAAAACCTAAAAGTATGCAACATCATCTGCATCCCCGTTTTAATTAAAACCGGAGTTCCCCCTCATGTCAGTCCAAATACAGTTTTCTTACTTGCAATGTGCAAATATTGATGGTGAAATATTTGTCATCTCAACAAAACATCTATGTTTTCTTTTTCAGTTAAATTTTAACTTTTGTTAAAATTGTGGTTTCATTTATGCGATATTTTCACATAAACAGAGTTTCACTTAAGCGGAGTGATTGGTTTTTTTTATTGTTTAAAATGAGCATGAAAAAATATCTGGGAAACTTATATTTCAGATACCCGTATTTCAGTTATCCCTTGTCAACTGAATTTCCAATTCACACATCGACATCGGTTCAAAATCGAAATTCTAAGGAATTATACACAGGGTATTCTATAACAAATCTTTTGGAGCGTTGAGACACCTGTAAATGTTTTTCGATTAAAGATCTGTTTTGCAGCTCTAGTTTGCTCTCCAAGTGGCACAAAATATGCTACTTTGCAAGATCAATCAAAAAAAATTCCCATTTTGTCGTGAACAGACCTAATATGGATGTATGTATACAGTGAAATTCGCCTATCACAGAATGTACTCTCGTTGGCGGCATTTTAGCACTGGCACACTACTTTGTTCGATATTTTCGTATGTCTGCTTGTGTGGTTTGGTGTGCACTTCTTTATGTAAAGTGTACAATACAATCGATAAAGTGAGCAGGGTGCAAAAACGAATCAAAGATGGCTGGCGCGCTGTCTAGATGTCTAGCTGTCTAGGTGGCTAGCTAGCAGTGGGTTTATTTTTTTTTTGAATACTCGTACAACAAAAGGTAACGAAAAGCAATAACAATAGTTAGCAAATCAAAAGTTATCTACTAAGCTAGCTACCGCATACTCGTACATGCTCAACACACATTCTCTTTAGTTTAGTTTAGAGAAAATGTGCTAAGAACTATACCTAATGTATATCTGACAAAGAAAAAAGATCAAGAAATAAATCAGTTTTAAATAGAATTCTCGCCCAAATTCTTCGTGGAGCGAGAACAAATAATCTTCTGAAGATATGAAACTACCACAGTGGCAGTTAACGGAGAACGCAACAACTCATCAATCGATTTACAAAGACGGGGCCGAAGAATTTTCATTCGCGTCATCATACCAGCACTACCGCTTGTCAACGCTCGGCCGAGAAGTTACATTCAATGCGCTTCCAAGTCAGACATTCAAAACATTTCTGAGCCTCTTGTCGATAAGATGTTGCTTTCTGGGGTCGTCTCTCGCTCTGGTTGTTGTTGCCGCGTGTATTAAAACCATTTTTGTTGTTCGTTCGGTAGCTGAAAAACTAAAATCCATACAAAATAATAATAATAATATTTAACAAGAAAAAATAATAAATGTGCAAACAATACAAAAAATAAAATTGTGTCAAATTAGCATTGAATTAAAAAAGAAACACAATTCAATACGAATAAAGATAGCAACAGCACCACCCCCCTGGCAAACCGGGTTTAGTGTAAATAACGTGCGCACGGAACAGACAGCCGTCATAGTTGTTGACTTCACTTCCCCACTACGTCATTGATTAGTGCAACAAGTAATTAAAACTAGTTTATTATCGTGCGAATAATCTGCTGAAGTAGTCAGCGAAGACGTCATTTATCGATACATAAAATAGTGTAAGTATCGATACAAGTGCAATATACAGTGGATTATCGATTAAACGATTTCGCGATATAACGAACAGGCAAGTTGTGCTCTTAATATTACAGTTTACCAACCCAATTTAAAAAAAAAAACTCTTAACACTGTGTGTTAAATGGAACTTTTTAAGAATTACAATTAAATTCAAAGTTTGTTTAAAGAAAAATTGTGTATGGTGAATAAGTACATATAGCAGAGATTATTATGTCGGTTAACATGTTTTCTTATGTTGAGGAAAAAATAAAACTTAAAAAAGTTTCTACTACAATTGAACCTGCATAACCTATAAGTATATAATTTTCAGTAGTTTTGGCAGTCTCTGCACACTTAGAACTAAAAAATTAAAAAAAAAAAAACTCTTTAATCAGGACTTTGAACCTCTTTAAGTAAAAAATGGTTTTTTAGAATTTACCCCTATAATGGAATTTTTTACTCGTTTACCTTTATGAGCGGGATTTTCCTTTTCATGTTGTACCTCCAAATGTACGATTTTAGTCTTTTTTATCTTTTCTCTCTTGTTTTTTTGCTTTTTTACTTGCGGAGTGTGACGCACGGTTGTTAGGTTTGAAGACTTTTGTCGACTTATATTTGGTGATTTGGCGACTATTCTGGCGGATTTATGAAAGCACCCTAATATAACCTTTAAAGGTCTTAATGAAAAAGTTGCTAACTCTATAAGGCCGAAACTCTTAATTTTTAGTCAGCAAATTTCGATATTTTGGCTCAAATTCGTAAGAATGACTCCGTTCTATGTATTTTTTTACCTTCCATCATAGGATATAGGGGCATAGATATTGGCAATAGTACGAGAGCTGCTATATATTTCTGGCCTTATAATGAAAATGCAAATATTTATCATCAAAAATGATTTTATTGTTTTTCAAAGTATTCTCCAGCATGATTTATACACTTTTGCATGCGCTCAAACCAATTGTCGAAGCTCTTTTTCCACTCTGATTGAGCACCTCTAAACATGGTTTTTGAACGCTTCAACAGCATCTTCTGGCGACGGAAATCGTTGAATCCTTGATGTGCGTGAAAAAAGGAAGTCATTGCCAAAGGAAGGATGCCAAGTTACGGCTGTACGGCGGATGACCCATCAATTCGACGTTTTGGTCGGTCAAAAAGGCGCAGGTTTGAGCCGATGTTGTGTGAGAGCTCGCATTGTCATGGTGCACAATGATTCTTCTTCTCTTGTTCGTTTTTCGAATTTCTCCGAAGACTTCAGACTGTGGTGTACCACTCAGAATTGACCGTCCTACGTTGCTCAAGCGGAACTGTCGCCACATGACCAGTTTTGGCGAAGAAACAGGCGAACATTTGCTTCGAAGTGCATCTTCCACGAACAACTTTCGTTGGATTTGGCTCGTCTTCGAAGACCCATACGGTCGATTGATGTTTTGTTTCGGTCTCATACGCATAGATTCATGATATGTCACCTGTGACGATCTTATAAACGTCTTTTGAAGCACCATGATCGTATTTTTTCAAAATTTCTTTGCACCAATCGACACGAGCCTTTTTGGGAGCGATTGTCAAATTGTGCGGGATCCAACGAGAACAAACCTTTTTTACGGACAGGTGTCCTTGCAATATCGAATGTATGCTGGTGGAAAAATGCCCAAGGATGCCTCTATCTCAAGGTATGTCACATGATGATCTTGCATTATCAGTTCACGCACGGCATCAATGCTCGCTGGAACAACGACCTTCGTCTTTGAGCGGGCGTCGGCCATGATTGAATTCATTAAACCAGTTTTTCACAGTGCTATAAGATGGTGCACTCTAGTCGTGATAAACCACTTCGAAAGTTGTGAAAAATGAAAAAATGTTCACGTGTTAATTCCATTTTTTTTTGCCAAATTGATTTTTTCAAGTCACTGTAAACAACACAAATGATGGTCGTACGTCAAAACGTTCTGAGTACGTTTATGCTAAAAAATGTTAAACTTTCCAATGGAAATGTCGGATAGCGCCAGGCAACACTTAGTGTTGCCCAGGCCAGAAATATATATAGCAACTCTCGTATCAATGTGGTTATAGTTTGGAAATTTTGGTTTTTGGTAATTTTGACCAACAGTTTGGCAACTAAAACTGACCCATTAATTGCATTAAAAACAACACATCAGAACTTTGAAACAAATAAAGGTATCGGGGCGTATTTAATAAAGTTAATAATTTGGAAAATTCTACAAAAGAATTGAAACAATGACAGATTTTATCTAACAAATATCTTAAATCAAAAACATTTTGACTAATTTCCCAATTATTTGTTGGTTTTATTCTTAAATTTAAAGTTAATAAAAGCATATTCTTCTGTTTGTGATCTTTATAATAGAACTATGCAATGTGATCTTAATGCCAATAAATAAAATTTAAGAATTCTACTCAACCAAACGGCCTTTTTCAAAAAAAAATATACATGTTTTACCTCTTTAAATGGATTAAAAATTAAATTACCTGGATAAGTGGGAAACTGTATTAGTGTGAAACTTGTTTAAGTGGGAATAAACAGGCGGTCCCTTGCAATCCCACTTATACAGTTTCGACTGTAGAATTTTTTTAACTAAACTAGAAATGTTCTTCCGTGAGTGAAAATCTCCTAAATATACTTCGAAAAAATATGAAATTAAGCGCTTAAAACATTAAATTATGCAACAAACATTGGTATCTTCGTAATAACGATTTTGCAATCAAAGACACTTCGCTAACTTTTTAAATTGTGCAGCCTTTGGCCAAGTACGAAGTCCATTACAATTGGTCCATATTTTGCAATAGCCTTAGGCCAAACCGAAGTCCATTACAATTGGTCCATATTTTGCAATAGCCTCAATACGATGTTAGCTATTTATATTACGGCTACAGAATTAAAAATATTAAGCAATTAATTTTCGAAGCATTTTTTCCACTCTGATTTACAGACCTCCAAAACATGATTTTTGAACGCTTCAACTGCTGCTTTGGGTGTCGAAAAACGTTGACAACGCTGTTTTTTTCTTCTTGATGTGAGGGAATAAGAAGAAGTCATTGTGTGCCCTATCAGGCCTGTACGGCGGACGACCCATCCACTCGACATCTTAACCTATTGTCTCAGCTGATCTGCGAGAGCTCGCTTTGTAGTGATGCAAAATGATCTGTATTCTCTTCATGTTTTCCTTATTCTTCGAACACTGTTGGCTAACTTTTTTAAGGTATTTAGGGCTATCCAACTAAAAGTACCCATTTAAACCATTATCCGTCCACAAAAACTTGTTATTTGATTAGCAAATACAGGGTTGCCCATATTCGACGGACTCATGATGACTCTTTGGGCCCATTCCAATCGACGAGGCTTGTCCACAGGCAACAATCTTTGCGTCAATTGAATTTTGTACGGGAACAAATGCAAATCAACGCGAATAATCCGTTGTAAAGTGGACCGAGCCATGCCCAACTGCTGAGAACGGCGTTTTTGGGATGTTCTTGGGGACCTCTCAACACTGGCTCGTACGGCAGCGATATTCTCGGCCGATCGCCTTGGTCGACTTTTATTTGGCCTCTTCGGATTAGAAAGAGCCTCACCAGTCGAATATTTTTCGTATAAACGCTTAATGGTGTTCTTAGAAGGCGCACTTCTCACATTTTTTAATATTTTAAAAGCACGTTGAGTTTTCACAATTGACTTGTCTGTTGAATGTAAATTTCAACTATTTCAGAGCGCTCGCGTGGCGTGTATTGTTGCATGGTAAAAATCTGCTTGGACTGACGCTTCAAACGCGGTATGTCATTAAGCGATCTGACATCTCTGTCAAAAGTTATGGCGTTGCCAGATGGGTCCGTCGAATATGGGCAACCCGTTACTTTAAAAATAATCATTTTAGCGAGATGTCCTTAGTCCCCTAAAGGTAAACTTTTTCCCCCTTTGCCGATTTCGCCATGGTTATGGGTATGGACATGGCTAGATCGTCTTAGAAATTTACGACGATCAGGAATATATATTAGGTTGGGTCGATCGATATGCATTATGCAACTATTGCTTATATGCGAAACAATTTGTTTGGTATAGGTTCCCCTGTATTTTTGCGTTACTCGACGATGTATTTTGTAAATTGCAACAAATACGTCATAATCATAATTAGTCTGTACTTGTCACGATCAGCAACATACGAGTACTACGCCAAACTCGATCGAGTATCCCACATACGCAATCGATAAAAGCGATATGAATAAATTGCAAAGTTGTGTTTTGTTATTCTACGAATTTTCTTTACTCAAGTTCAAATTGTGCCTAGACAAAACGAACTTCTTCCTATATCGAAATATCATTGAGACGTGTGCAAAGCCCAAAGTCATCGTCGTTTGTCAGCTATTCCGTTCTTTCTTCTTTGTTCGACCAGAAATTTATTTTTAAAGTTTATCGACTATTCTTTTGAAGACCAGTTTTTAGATAACCCCTCAACCGGCAAAATACATATGTATATATAAGCAACTCTATACATACAAATGCATATAAATATGTGTATGTACTTACTTATATAAACTTAAACACCTCTTGTTGTTGTCTGTATTTATTTACGTGTATTTTCTCAATTTTAAATTTCAGCTGTTTTTTTGTTTGTCTTTTCAAAGATTTTTATTTTTGACTAAACTTTTCTAAATTGTACTGTGATAGAACCAGTTTGGGGCAAACAAATGTCGGTAAAAGTATGTTATTCACTGAAATAAATGATAATATGTATTATTGTATAAATACCGTAACCTAGGTGAAGAACAAGAAAGCATGTTTCAGTCGGTCGAGCCGACTTACATATGCCAGCCACAGACAGCTGACTTTTTAAAGCATCTCTGGGACATAACTTAAAAAAATGTCAAAGTGGCAACTAATAACATTTCTTACCGTATTACTTTTTTGTTAATAACAATTGTCTGAATCGTACTGGTTTAAATGAAATCTCGTAGAAGGTCTATTGAATGGGAGGTACCAGAACGGGGTGTGCCAGATACATAATTTACGCTAATTTCCTGCATTAGGGAAAAAGTAATGTAGGTTTCAAGTAAAGCACTCAACATTTTATGTAGTATGGTTGCTGTAACAATATTCGCTGAGCATCATACTATTGTTAGATATATGGTTATGGCACAACAATATTATGATCTCCATAACAAAAGTATGATCCACACATAATACACTATAATTCCGACAACCGTATTATAACTCACACTCAACCATACTATGATCACCACAATCATATTATGATCCTTACAGCCATAGTCTGTTTGACATTCAACCATAGTATGATGACCACAACCATATTATGATCCTCACAACCATATAATGTTTCAGATTCAAACATATTTTGATTCCCACAGCCATTGTATGATTCATACTCAACCATGTTATGATTCACACAACAAAAATAGTATGATTCCACTCAACCTTACAATGATCTTCAAAATTTTGTTGTTATTCATTTCTATATATCTATTAAGAATGTTATTTATTTCGAAGATCGCTCCATTACTTCGGCCATAAATACGATTTTTTAAAGGCACATTGCACCGCCCACTTTTTTTCCAGGAGTCATGCTTCCTTTGTTTCGATCAATGCTAACATCAGATGTTTCATATTGTTTATTTTAGTACAGGGTTGTGTGGGCGACGCCACACCCCTCGTCCAATGTTACCATAACATAGTCCATAATATTTTTCTAGTCATTGATCACAAAACACACTTCAGGTTTTGTAAACAAAAGTCAGGATAGTTACGTGCATGTAATTCTACGTCTTGCAGTATTTTCTGATCTAAATCCTATAGAATATTTTAAAAAAATACTTAAGGAAAAAATTAATCCAATAAAATTAAAGAATAAGGTCCGATTTGGGGAAAATTTCAGTACGCATGGTATTCTATTCTGAAACGAACTTGCCAGTATTTGGTGGATCTTAAGAAAAAAATGAATTACAACTTAAAACGAGTATTTGCTCTTTCGTCAAAGTTTTACATTAGTTTTTGGGTTACATCTTGTCTTTTATAATGACCCTATTTTTTGTGGTGATCACCCTGATCAATCTAGAGGTATTTTTTTTAGAAAAAGAAAAAATACAAAAAGTTAAATCAAGTGGGGAATCTTTATTGTTTATTCGAAACGACATTTTATGCCATTTATTTTTTTTAATATAATTTCCTTAAATTAAAAAAAACTCCAAAATAACTTTTTTCTCTAAACTTGCGAAATTGTCAGCATGTCAATTAAAACACGCCTAATATTAATCAGATTATTGTTTAGCTTACCTAACCGGGAGGTTTTTAATTATGTATGAAATTTTAAAAAGTCGTCAGTTATAAATTGAACGCTTTGAGAGGCTAATGACCTAAGAAACATAGTCGGTGTTTATATATATTTCTGTTTTCATAATTAGCGTCCGTATTAATATTCAAATTAAACCAAATATCAATAATATAAGGGTGGCTCAAGAAAATCAGCGATTTTAAGAAAGAAAAACGTTGTTGTTTTCTTAAAAAACTTGTTTTATTTCTCAACCATGTCTCGATTGTTTTCAATACTTTTTGTTGAATGTTGAATCAATTTTATATTTATTCTAGGTCATAAAAAGTATTCCAAGTCACAAATAAAATAAGCATTTTTACTTATTATTTTTCAGGATATCTTAATATATTTTACCAAAATCCTCAAACAAGACGGACATTTATAGACCTATATAGACCTCCCGTATACAGAACTATTGTCGGCTTTAGGAAATTCACCGCCTCTGAAAAAATGTGAAATGTTCATAGACGGGTTTTGAACCCTGGTTGGTAAATTTTGCTAACTTTGTAGACAGTAATGCGTTTGTTGACAGTAGATCTAGTATATGTGACAGCGCATAGAGAAAGGGACCTAAGGGTAAAAAAAAATCAATTTCCATTTTTTTCTTTTTTTGATGTGGACAACATCTGAGCATCGAATGAGACCGATCCCATGCCCCAAAAGTGTTCCCTCCCAGAAATATGCGCGTTTTATGAAAGCGAAGTCGACGATTCTAAGCGCAAATAGAAAGGGACCTAATCTTTAAAATGGCTCTCCTGAACAAAACTAGTTTTTAACCTTAGGTCCCTTTCTATTTTGCGCGTCACATATACACATGTACTCATTTCCTAAAGCGTTATTCAACGTTATCGTAATAAATTATTGAATAGATTTAGAACCCTTTAGTAAACGTGGACTCACTCTACATTTCTGGAAAAAAAACATTGAAATAAGTTTAAACTAGAGTTTTCACGTACATATTATCTACTTCTTTAAATACCTTTTGGAGATGAGGTTCCAAACTGGATATTATTTTAAGAATATGTAAAATAAAACTATTTGTTGCTTGAATTAAAACGTTTTAGTGATAACGTTTCGAAGTTTGTTTACATGATCTATTATTCGAAATACCACAAATCAAATGTTTGGTATTATAAATTTCAGTATTTGATATTCTTATCTTTAGAAACAACGGTGGCTATGATGAACACAGATTGTTGCTTAATGGAGTAGGCTAATATCTGCATGACGTAGTAAAATTCCCCTTTCCACCTTTCAGAGATAACAAAGAATGTTAGGGCGGTCACTGTGTTAAAGCAGACCTAACCGAAAAAGCAAACGATTTCGGAACACATTTAATATTCCTTAACAAAATCTCTTTTATTCCTTATCAGCACGTCCTAGAACCGCAGAGTTATGCTCTTCATTATTGGCTGGATTAAAGGAAATAGTTATTGTCATATAAACAGGACATATGGAACAAAAATAATAAATATTGTAATATTTTCGTTGATGCAAACAAATCTTTTCTTAATGCAATGTAGTAGTTTTATTATTAGATTGTTATAGCTATGTTGTGGGAACGAAAGGGCTCTAATTAAAATGATAAGAGTACGTAAAATATCCCTTTATAAATTGCAGAGGCATTCATATGTTCTCTTGTGTTCAATTGTCAAAAATAGACTTGAGTTCTACATGGTTTTGCTCATAGAATTTTAAAAGTGTTTTTGAGAGCTTTTTGAACGATAATGTATTAACGATTTGGCCTATCGATAAGTTTGTATACAAATAAACGTCTTTATTAATAACAAAATGAGGAACCGAAGACAACAATAAAACGCTCTGCGGCTGTTATAGATATTATGTGCGACTATAGATAGTAATATAAAAAAATTCTAATCTCCGCCAACTTGAAAGTCAAAGGAATAAATTGTTTTTTTTTTTAAATAACCAACAACCAGGGAATGAATTTGATCTTTAGTGTATAGTGCGGCCAACTGGCCGATCGATAACAAACGGGTGTGAATTCCTAGAAAGTCGCGTATCCCTGACGAACATTCTCATGTCAGCAATAAGGCGACGGATGTCTGATGAACACACACCATGAAAGTAACGATGGAACAGCGATACGCACCCCACATTTCGACGATGCTCAAGGGAAACAATAGAGTTGGATACCCTACTGTCACCTATCAGCACCATCGCTCTCCTTTGAACACGATCAAGTAGCTCCAAGGATGACTTTGTACTCCATCTTTGGCCTGATGTAAGTTGTATAGATATTGAAAACATCAGGAGTGAACTATTTCTTGCACAGCTTTAAAAAGCCTATGCACTTGAGTGCTTCTTTCGACACTTCGAATACATGTCTCGCCCAACGAGCGTCCATTGTATTTTCATGCCCTGAACATCGAGAGCTTCTGATTGTTCAATATCCGTACCATCGATAGAATCTGACGATATTGTTGGGTCAGCGAATAGCTTGTGAGACAACAAGCAGCACTGTGTCTTACGTGCATTAAAATCTACTCTATTCACTCGACCCGATTCGGAAATAGCCCTGCTGGCCAAGTGTCTCATCCATAATTCGCCTTTTGTCTTCAATATCTTGAAGACTCCGCCTACGGTCGAATGAATATGAATGACAGAGGTTACTATCATCTGCGAAAGAGTAGATTGGATTCACGGTCTGACTCAAAAGATCGTCAATGAAAATAAGAAATAAAGAGGGAGAAAGGACAGAGCCCTGTGGCACACCTGCGGTCAGCCTATATGTGTTGGATGCGAACCCATCTACAACAACTCTAATATTGCGATCTCGATATAAATCGAGCAAACGTATTACCGACACCAGAAGCGATCAGCTTTGATATGAGTGCACCGTGCCAGACTCTATCAAAGGCCTTGGAGATATCTAGAGCCACGACCATACTCTCACCGAACTGGGGGATGGACCGACTCCAACGCACCGACAAGAACGCCAACAGGTCTCCGGTAGAGCGATTTCTACGGAAGCCATACTGTCGATCACTTAGCAGGTCGTCTAAATCCCTTACAAGATGGTGGTTTACCATGCTCTTGGAGAGCGCAGAGCAAATCGCAATTGACCGATAATTCCCAGGATTATTGGCTTCACCCTTTTTAGGGATCGGCTGGACGTTCGCAACCTTCCAACACGCTAGGAAAACTCCCGCACGGTAAGCAAGGTTGAAAAGGTTGCGTAATGGACGGGCTAGCGTCGACGAGCACTTACATAGGACAAGTGCCGAAATACCATTCGGGCACGGGGATTTATTTACATCGAGGTTCTATCCTTACACGATAGTTTTACAATTCTTTCAAACATCTTTTGTTTTCATAAAAAAATTCCTGATCAAACAGAAACAAAAAAATTAGAAGCTATTTAATAAAATTGGTTTCACCGGCAAAAGTATTATATGTAAGTACCCAGTAAATCAAATTGGCCGACAATGTCTGATATCAGAAAATTATCAACATCTGAACTCTATCGAGAATTCTTACCGAAATCGTTACGAATTCTGTTCGATTTATCTGAGGATTTTTTATTTATTACGTTCCGAAATATCTGAACGAATTCGGCCGGAATTCTGTTAGACTTGCCTGTTGGATTTTTATTAATTTTTTTTTCAGACTTCTCTTAACAAACTCGCAACGATTTCTGAACTATTTATCTGAGGTAGTCTCTTCCTTTTTGTTATTTGCTTCATATTTTTCATTTATTGTTATTGTGTTCAGGCATGTCGGAACTAATTCTGAACGAATTATTAACTGTTTGGCTGAGGTATTTTTATATTTCAAATTCTGGTTTTTGTTTGTTTACATTCAGAATTTACCAAGACATTAACCCTGAATTCGTTCAGAATTCGGTTCGAAATGTCGGTAAAAACAACAGAATTTTCAGACTTAATGCCAGAATTATGACCGAAGTCGTTCATAATTCGATCCGAGCAATCGAAATTTCCTTTCGAATTTCCCAAGACTGCAGTTCATAATTCGGTCAGAAATCGGTTTGAAATGTCGGCAAAAACATCAGAATTCCCTCAGAGAAGTAGTTCAGAATTCTTCTCAACCCTCGCATATGTTTGTCGTTACAACCTCGGTAAGAATTCTGATCCTAAATCGGAACATTTTGCCGTTTGCCCTACTGAATTCTGAACGTTTGGTTAGATGGGTAGCTTTTAAACTTGATAAAAATATCTTAAATTTTTGTTTTTTACTTCATACAAAGTCACTGTTTTGATCAATTTCTCGGTTTTTTAATCACTTTCGTTTGATCACAAGAATTTAAGAAACTCAAGAAACACTACATTCGCACATTTAAATCCAAAAAACAGCTCTCACAAAATGATTGCTGTGTTTTCAAATTCTTGTAAAAGCTCATTTCGTCCATCTTTGGTTTTGACAATTTGTAAGGACCTCCACAGTAATGAAAGCTCATGTAAACGCCATCTGTGGGTTGATGAGCGCGACTATCGCACAAGTACTTGGACACAGGTTCAAATCCGGTTAAAAACATCTACATATTTCCAAGGCCGCGGACCATTTCGAAGCCTCCGTTAGAGAAATAGAAAGTTTACGTCAATTTTGAATAAATATGACGTTTTTGTCGATTCCTTTTTAAAAAATACGATGTTGTTTTTGGTTGGCAGCCCTGCATGCACAGCTTAACTCAAAATGTGTCAAGTTTTATAAAAAGGTACAGTCCCCTCCAAAATATGGTCCAACTAAAACGCACGATGTAGTCAATAAAAAAAAGTTTTCAGAGAATTATCTTAATATTTTCTGTTACGATAGAAGGATCTATGATAATAATGTGTGAAACAAAATATCGGCCTAATGCTTGTCACGGCTCCGAAGACATTCCTGTATCCGATGGTCCATATTTTTGTGGACTCTTAGACATAATGGAGGTTCAATGTCGTTAATGTGCCAAATTGTCTCATTCTTTAGCTCTTGAATTGTACATGGCTTGTTGACGTACACTTCTTCTTTCAAGTATCCCCAAAGAAAAAAGTCCAACAAAAAATATAGTCTAGATCCATATCCTTAATTTCTGACCACAAGAAGCCCGTTATCATCCCGTGATAGCGAACATAATTCACGAGTCGAGGTTTTTTTTGGCTTTTCTTCCACACTACCGCAAAAAGCATCAAATTTTTTAGCAGAACGAACTGGTCGACCATGCACAGGTGTTTCCACATTTCCTACAGACCCGGTTAGCTGAAATTTGCGCATAATTCTTCCGATTGTGGACACATTTGGTCGATTATGGTGACAAAATATAATCACGAAGTGCACGAAATTCATTTTGTTTTGAACGCCCATTTTCGCAAAATGTTTTTATGCACATAAGCTTAAATTCGCCAATGACATCTCTTGTAGTTTCATTTTTTGTCGATCAACTATGTTAGAGCAGTTTCTCGTTTGTTTCTTAATGGGACTTCTAGAGAAATTTGCTAGTAACCCCATCTGCATTTCATAATTCCTCTCAAATGCAATTCGATCCAGTGTCAAAAACTGAATCGACACAAAAAACCGCTAAAAATCGCTAGGGAACATGAAAAAACACCGAAAAATACGATACAGTAATAATTCAATGAATATAAAAACTCTAATCACTCTAAAAACTGTTTGAAGTGCAAATAAAAACTAGGTTTTTTAAACCGTGAGCAAGCCAATCTATAAAAAACCTGATGTTTTTCTTTCATCTTAAAATTGCAATTTATTTTTAATGCGGTAACAAACTAATTTTTAAATAAATGGTTCCAAAACGAATTTTGGGCAGAAAATTTAAAAAATTGTGTGTACATTATCTTTCCTAGTATTTTATTTATATATGCCAATAAATCTGAGGCGAAACATTCTTTATTAATAAGAAATATTCAATTCCAGAACATCAGTATTCAAATTAACACGTATTGCCATTGTTTTTAATACGGTTTCCAAGACAATCTTCTGAAATTTTCAGAAAAAGCAAAGCCATGTTAAATTCAGTTTTTCCATTTGACCTGGAATACCATTAAATTGAAATTATCTTAATCAGTAGCCAACATTTTTAACAGTTGGAGCTAAAAAGACTGCTTTTTATAATGAACAGAATACAAAAATCATACTAAAGAGCGCGTGAGGGGAAAAAAGCATTTAGTAAATAATACAACAGTTGTTACACTGAGATACAATTAATTTGTTTCAATTGTCTTTGATTCCAAAGACAATTGATACCAAAAACAAAAGAAAAGTCGATACAAGCGCTTTTCACGTAGCCAATTGATGCCAAAAACAAAAGAATATTTTCTTAAGTGAAAATCGCTACAAGCGCTACGCTACAAAAGTAGTTAAAATTGCCAATGTAGCGATTTTTTTTTAAAAAAAGGTTATTTCAAACCAGCTGGAAGTACAAATTTAATAGTTTTTAAAAAAAATTCCCACTGCATAGATTTTGTCAAAAAGAGACATTAACCACACATTATTTTTGCCATTTTATTTCAAACGATAGTTTTTTGTAAGTGGCATGTCGATTTTACAATTCACTGTCGTTAAAAGAAAGTAATGCCACGGAAATTACGGTTGGCCCAACTAATGGTTTCTTTTTGAATTATATGGGTATTTTGACAAAGACGGCTCTTTCCCCGCTGGAAACCTTAACCAAAAGGTGGTGGAACGAAATGAATCGATTTACGCTTCAGTGCTAAATGAGGGATTCCCCACTTCTGCTGTACGTAAGTTTGTGCAAAAATTCTACAGACTGGTATGCTAGTAGGAAACTCTCACGGTTCCCGTAGTCTTACGACGAGAATGTGGCTACCTTAGCTCGTGGAACATCTAGTCGCGATTGATATCAACTGGTAAATATTTCACGCACCAATAATGCGAATTATGCAAAAAAAAAACTCCAATCTACTCAACAAGTGAAAGAAGTATCTATGATAATTATGTGTGAAACAAAATATCGGCTAAATGCTCGCCACTGCTTCGGTGGCATACCTCTATCAGATGGGGCATATTTGCAATGACTCTGAGACATAATTGAGGTACAATATCGTTCTGCGACCAATTATCTTATCTTTGGCTCTTGAATTGTTCTTGGCTTATTGACAAACACTTATTCTTTGAAATATCCCCAAAGAAAGAAATCCAACGTTGTCAAATCTATCTCTATCGAATGGTCCATATTTTTAATGACTCTGAGACATAATGGAGGTTCAATGTCCTAAATCTGCCGACTTATTTCATCGTTTAGATCTTGAATTGTTCCAACGATGTCAAATCACATGATCGTGATGGCCAATTAACATCATCACGACGTGAGATAACACAGCCATTGAATTTATCGCGCAAAAGAGCCATTGCTTCGTTGGCTGTGTGGCAAGTGGCATCGTCCTGTTGAAACCACATATCGTCCTCATCCATATCTTCCTATTCGGGCCATAAAAAGTTCGTAACTGTAACTGTCGAGCGGCCTCTTTTTGGAAAAAATTCGGCCCAATGATGCCGCCACCCCATAAACCGCACCAAACAGTCTCTCTTTGCGGGTGCATTGTTTTTTCGACCATCACTCCTGGATTATCATTCGCCCAAATACGGCAATTCTGCTTATTGACAAATCCACTGAGGTGAAAATATGCCTCATCACTGAAAACAATTTTCTTCGAAAATTGATTTTTATTTTCAAAATAAGCCTGAATAACTTTAACGCGTTGCTCGCTTTTCGACAATCACTCCTGGATTATCATTCGCCCAAATGCGGCAATTCTGCTTATTGACAAATCCACTGAGGTGAAAATATGCCTCATCACTGAAAACAATTTTCTTCGAAAATTGATTTTTATTTTCAAAATAAGCCTGAATAACTTTAACGCGTTGCTCGCTTGTGTATCTTTCCATGGTTCAAATTGAGTTAGTCTGAAATTGACGTTTAGGTGTGGTTCACATTCAACATCGTCCCTTAAAATTTAACCACCCTTCATTTGTATTGTTCATAAATAATTATTATAATTATTTATTACACAAACTTCACTCCTGATTTTAGGTGCTGACTCTCTCGAAGCCACATTTATTATGCGATTTTGATAATTTGGCACAGAGTATTTTTTGCGATGCTTAAGAACTCCTAAAGGCGTGGATAATAAAGGTCGCATACCTCCCAAAAAAATGTTCCCCCAAATGTCATGTCCTGGCGAGTAATTTGGCTAAATAGGCATAAAGGGTTTTATTTACAACTTTGGTGTCTTCGGATACCCCTACTGAAATTTTCCAGCAAACAATTTTGTAGAATATTTTAATCCGTAAATGTCATTTTCAAAGATTGTTTTTGGTTTTCTCGAAAACAAAGGATCAAATTAAAACATAAGGAGAGGAGTTAGAGGGTTAAGATCTTCTACAAATATAATCCTCATAAAATTTCATTTCTGACGATAAGAATTCTCTCAGACATTACCTTACTGCACTTGTTTCATCTAACATTATGCTTCCTCCGACCAAAAAATGAAAACTTTGACCCACTGAAAAACAAAACGATGAGCTTGACTTTAAATTTGTTCTACAAAAATGATCTACTCAACAAGCCCTTTCAGAATTTTAAGGTCGCGACTCTGTTCCAAAAACGCTGTTGGACAGTGTAATTATTGTCTATGAATAGTTTTTTGTTTCATTTTGATTGTAACTTTCAATAAAATAAGTCGTTCGGAATACTTGTACCATATTCTAACTATTACACAAATGGTCAATCAAACATCAATTCATTCGAGTTACAAAGTCTAATATGGAAGTAACATCATTTGTTGTTCCTTCACTAAGTATTTTTAAAGTAAATTGGCTTTGTTGGCGGAAAATTCCCGAGGCACGTCAATATGTAAATAAAATACACGGGAAGAAACCCTACTTCAAACATATTTTGGAGCAAGGCGTTAAAATCTGTAAGGGTCGAACTGAACAGTACTTCAATGATTGAATTTAATTGCTAAATGGATAGTTTTTCTAACAAAAAAGTGGGTCATTTTTTTTCCCCTTTATTTTCATTATATTTATTTCATTACATTGTAAAAGTTTTTTTTAATAGTCAAAAGAGGCATCCTAAAATGTTATTTAACCTGACAAGTAGTTTACGGGTATTTTTATTACCCCTTTTTGCAAAACAAACGTCATCTATCGAAGTTTACGATGCTGAACAGTATTTTAATTATGAGTGAATTATTAGTTTTTCTAAGAAAAAAGTGGATCTTCACAAAGCAAATTCTCGTGTATAATGTTTCTGACCTAATTGAATTCCTTCAAATGCTCTACGTAATATTAATCCCTTTATTTTCATTACATTTATTTTTATCAGAGCTTGTACAAATTTTTTTTATAATGCTCCAAAGAGGCATAATTAAATGTTATTTGCCTGACAAGTAGTTAACGGGCATTTTAATTGCCCCTTTTTGCAATACAAACGTCATCTATCGAGGTGAGGTATGTAGACAACTTGTAGGATTGGTCGTCATTGTTAACGCGAACTAGAAGTCTTTTTTTATTGTGCTTCTTCTGGGTAATAAATGCATTAACATTAATTTCGCTTTCTTTTCGTACTATAAAAAAATAAACGATTACGATTTATTACCCGTTCAGCCTGTGAAAAAAAATTAAACTCTTTGACTTGTTCCCTTAGTCCTGGTGATCGATCAATCAATGCGAAATGTTGGAATGATTAACTTGTTACTCGTTCATCGTTGGGGTGGCCTACCGCCTGATGAGACATACACGACTGTCGTCTGAGGTGTTAAGTATTCCAATGGTCGTCGGTATTGTTTCTTCTTCTGCGGTCTCTTCCCTAATACTTTAACGCATCGAAGAATGTCTTTGTTAACCCGCTTAAGTTGGTCTTGTCATTCTAGGGGACTTAACCCAGTCCAAAATCTATTTCAAGTGTTTCTTTAGCTTCTCTTTTTTTGTTGGGTCTCAATGGAGGGGTACTAACCGCAACGACTCATATCTTATCATTCGAATACACCCCAACCACAAAGGCAGGCAGTGCCCGCCTTCCTTCATTGTATTTCATTGTTGAAGTTACTACATGGCATTTCGAAATGTTTATAATTCAGTTATTAAATACGCTTCGTATGGTCTACTGGTTGGTTTCTGTGCACTGTTCATTTACTAAGGTGGCATATATATTTGTTGCATTTTTTTATTGAGCATTTAATTAAAAAAAAATCAGTGTTCTGGCATCTCTTATTGTCGCTGTTGAAGTTTTTGCTTATGGACCAGAATTGTGTGTGACTGTTTTTTCTTGAAAACTTACATCATTCACACGGCATCGTGTGCGCACGCGTATCGATCGAAGTGCTATATGTCGTTATATCGTTTTTGAATTATTTAATTTAAAATTATCAGTTTTCGGGCCACTTTTACAAGGGAAACGTGTAAAAGCAATAACATTTTTTGCAAAAATATTTATGTTTTTTAAAGATACTTAATGTGGTGTAATTTGAAAGTGAACATTCGTTTTATAATCGCCTTTTGAGAAAATATGTGATTTCTTGCTGTGTGTTTTAACCTGACAAGTAGTTTAAGGGTATTTTAATTACCCCTTTTTGCAATATAAACGCCATCTATTGAAGTTTGCGATGCTGAACAGTATTTTAATTATGAGTGAATTGTTAGTTTTTCTAAGAAAAAAGTGGATCTTCCCCAAGCAAATTCTCGTGTAAAATGTTTCGGACCTAATTGAATTCCTTGAAATGCTCTACGTAATATAAATCCCTTTATTTTCATTACATTTATTTTTATCGGAGCTTGTACAAGTTTTTTTAAACTCAAAAGAGGCATAATTAAATGCTATTAACCTGACAAGTAGTTTACGGGCATTTTAATTACCCCTTTTTGCAATACAAACGTCATCAATCGAGGTATGTATCGTAGACAACTTGTAGGATTGCTCGTCATTGTTAACGCGAATTAGAAGTCTTTTATTGTACTTCTCCTGTGTAATAAATGCATTAAATTTAATTTCGCTTTCTTTTCGTACTATAAAAAATAAACGATTACGATTTATTACACGGTCAACCTGTGAGACAAAAATTAAACTCTTTGACTTGTTCCCTTAGTCCCGGTGATCGATCAATCAATGCGAAATGTTGGAATGATTAACTTGTTACTCGTTCATCGTTGGGGTGGCCTACAGCCTGATGAGACATACACGTCTGTCGTCTGAGGTGTTAAGTATTCAAATGGTCGTCGGTATTGTTTCTTCTTCTGCGGTCTCCTCCCTAATACTTTAACGCATCGAAGAATGTCTTTGCTAACCCGCTTAAGTTGGTCTTGTTATTCTAGGGGACTTAACCCAGTCCAAAATCTATTTCAAGTGTTTCTTTAGCTTCTCTTTTTTTGTTGGGTCTCAATGGAGGGGTACTAACCGCAACGACTCATATCTTATCATTCGAATACACCCCAACCACAAAGGCAGGCAGTGCCCGCCTTCCTTCATTGTATTTCATTGTTGAAGTTACTACATGGCATTTCGAAATGTTTATAATTCAGTTATTAAATACGCTTCGTATGGTCTACTGGTTGGTTTCTGTGCAATGTTCATTTACTAAGGTGGCATATATATTTGTTGGATTTTTTTATTGAGTATTTAATTAAAAAAAAATCAGTGTTCTGGCATCTCTTATTGTCGCTGTTGAAGTTTTTGCTTATGGACCAGAATTGTGTGTGACTGTTTTTTCTTGAAAACTTACATCATTCACACGGCGTCGTCGTGTGCGCACGCGTATCGATCGAAGTGCCATGTGTCGTTTTATCGATCTTGAATTATTTAATTTAAAATTATCAATTTTCGGGCCACTTTTAGAAGTAAAACGTGTTAAACCAATAACTTTTTGGAAAAAATATTTATGTTTTTTAAAGATACTTAATGTGGTGTAATTTGAACATTCGATTTATAATCGCCTTTTGGGAAAATATGTGATTTCTTGCTGTGTGTTTTAAAATTACTTGAGTGTTCGAGTTGAGTGTAAACAAAATGTGTTTTATAGGGAAAATATAAAACATAGAAAGATAGTTATGAACTGTAAAGTAGGATAAACTTCATAAACTCTTCCTGAATATAATAGAATTGAAATGACTTTTTTCGAATATCGAAATCAAGAGTTATAACGAGTGCTAGTGGTATCTTTCGGAAACATATGTTATTTTGACGGCTCTGGCCCGCTCGGCATCTGGACAAAAATTCGTTATCATATTTCGGTTGAATGAAATTAATCGCTTTATCCTTAGGAGCCAAACTTCATTAAACACGTTCCCAATTTAAATGAATATTAGTGACTTTTGCTGATTTACGAAATCGAGAGCTCTAACGGGTGCTAGTGTTGGTTTACTGAATCATCTGTTATTATGACAGCGATAGCTCTTGTCCGCTAGACATCGTGACAGAAAGTCGGTATCATATTTCGGTTGTATGAAATGAATCGCTTTATCCTTAGGGGCCATACTTCAATAAACTCTATAAGTCTCTTTTGCTGATTTACGAAATCGAGAGTTCTAACGGGTGCTAGTGTTAGTTTTCTGAATCATCTGTTTTTATGAGAGTGACAGCTCTTGCCCGCTCGACATCTGGACAGATATTCGGTATCATATTTCGGTTGTATGAAATGAATCGCTTTATCCTTAGGGGCAAAATTTCATTAAACTCTTTCCCTATTTAAAAGAATTCCAGTGACTTTTGCTGATTTATGAAATCGAGAGTTCTTATGAGTGATAGTGTTGCTTTTCTGAATGATCGGTTATTATGACAGTGACAGGTCTTGCCCGTTCGACATCTGGAAAGAAATTCGGTATCATATTTCCGTTAAAGAAATGAATCACTTTATTCTTAAACAAAGTTAAAAATTATGCCAACTTATTCCTAAAGTCAATCCTGTGTAGCCAAAACCGTGCGTTTATAAATAGACAATAAGGCCGAAATTAGTCATCAACTGCTGTTCACAAGTTTGTGCAAAAAGTTCGTGAAACTGGCATGCTAGTGTACAACGCTCACGGTCGTAGTCGTCGCACAGTCGAGAATTTGGCCGTAGCCTTTATCTAGAGTGTACGATTCATTCCTATACAATTTAAAATTTTCAATCACTCGACAGCCTGGGCTATGTACCGGATTGAATCGAAACAACAATTCTTCGGCCAGGAACTGTCAACCCCTATGTGCTATAGGGTGGGTTATTTAAAATGTTAAATTTTATTCTGCTGTTACAAAAAAAAAACTGATAATTTTTTCAAATTTCAAAGTTCAACTTTGTCATTTAATACTGGAATACAATACTCGTATCATTCGTATGACTACTACAACTAGCTCGGCAGTACCTCATCCGATCAAGCCAATTGTTCAGTTCATTTTTGATTGCTTCGGGTCACATATCTTCAATGACAACTTCGATTTCATGTTTTAATTGTCTTTGGATGCATTGCGTAACATTTATCCTTAATGGCTCTCCACAGAAAATAATGCAAAGGGCTCATACACACAGCTCCGGCTTCGGCTGATTATTCGATGTTCAAAAACAGTGCATAAAATATCGATGGTTGCTTGGAATGTGTGACATGTGGCCCAGTCTTGAATTCTTGGAAAAAAAATCGCTAATCACGGCGCGGTAACGCTCACCGTTGAGGGTAACGGCGGCTCCTTGCTCATTTTCGAAGAAAATTGGCCCAATGAAGCCGCCAGCCCAAAATGCACACCGAACAGTGACACGTTATGGATGCATTGGCTTCTGAACCCCATTTGCGCAACTTTACTTATTGACATAGCCACCGAGATGAAAATGAGCTTTATCTGAAACAATTGGGTTCCGTTGGGCGAAGCGAAAACCCATTGGATGGCAATCCATTATTAATTAACAAAGTTCAACCTTTCGAATAAAACCAGAAATTTTAACAAATTGTCAGAACTTTTTTTTACCAGCGGACTCAAATTAAAAGTTTTAAATGGTCCACCATACACTTGTCCCTGTGCAACAGCAACTAGAGACAATTACTCAGCTTCCGCTAAAACTGCAATTAAACATAAATCGCAATCTAATACGAGTTGTTAGCTTACAAAGTCCAGATAGCCAAGCAATTAAAGGAACCCCAGCAAAAACAGAAAGTAGTGATCCGGAAGCACTACTGAATCGGATCGGATCCAATCATGTTTACGCAGGCTTGCCATAGGAAGGATGGTATTTTTTTAACAACTTTAACATCTTAAGAATATCTTTGGACTCTATTTTTTGCTAACATTTTCCATACTCTAGTTTTGTATACTAAGGCCTTGGCTGTCTATGGTATGAGTTATGACCAGCTAAATCGCTCAACTAGTTCTGATATGGGGTTAGAAAATTTTATACGTACCTAAACATTTTTTTTTTGCACGAAAAGCTAAATAATTTTAATATTTAATATTTTTTAAATGTTTGTAGACTTCTATTTTTTTGTAAAATTTGTTTTTTATTTCTGAAAGCAGATATCTGTTTACTTTGGTATTTTTTTTTTAAAAAAATTTAAAGTTTAAAAAAAATGAAATTTTTAAAGAAAATATTTTTAGCTCATTTGTTTATTTCAATCTTTTGCTATAACACTTTGAACGAGGATTAACCAGTTCGAGTTGTAAGTCTCACTTTTCGAATTTTCTTAAAACAGTTGCCCACGAAGATAAGAAAACGAGCTAAACATATGTTTAAGCACGCACGGAAAACAGTTGGCAACGCCAACTACTCGTAAACTCCTTTCACAGCATACGTTGTAAAATCAATCTATAGATGGCTCTGAATGTGTAGTCTTTGTAGAGATGATAAAGGTAAATTGTATTCTCGTGAGCAATTGTTTGAAGAAAACTCGAAAAGTGAGATATACGACAATAGAGAACCTGGTCTTAAGCGTTTAGTTTTACCTTTCAATAATTGCTGCACGATGATGATGGTCGTCGCGTACCTGAAAACGCAATAAAAGCAGCGGGCAGCCACGAAAATACATGCCACCTTGCCATTTTGTAAAAACTTGTGTTCTATTGAAATGTACTTATAGAGACACGAGGGCACAAGCAGGTTAATCCCTGTGCAATGTGATGAAGAAAGATAAATTGTATAATTAGTTTTGATATGGGGTCAGAATATTTAGTACGTATCTAAAATTTTTTTATTGCTCGAAAAGTTTTTAAAAACTTTCTTTATAATTGTATAAACATTTTTTTCTTCAACATTTTTATTTATTATTTTAAACTTTTAATTTTTTTTATGTTCGAAGTCTTGATTTTTTTTAATTTGTTTGTTTATTTCTGGTAACAGTTTTTTTTTTTATTTTCATTTTTGTTTTCTTTGATTAATTTATTTCAAAGGCTTCTAATATTTAAAAAAAAAAATAAAGTTAAAAAAAATAACAATTTTAAAGAAAAAGAATACATTTTTAGCTCATTTGTTTAGTCTTTTGCTAAAATACATTGAACAAGGATTTACCAGTTCGAGTTGTAAGTTTCACTTTTTAAGTTTTCTTCAAACAATTGTCCACGAAATTGAGATTTGGGCTTACTACCTTAATTTTGTAAGGGCTGTTGGTGCTGAACACTATTTTAATAATATGTAATTAATAAATTAAAAGTATTCCTTTTTTTGCAAGCAAAATGTGTTTTAACATCAAGAGAAATAAAATTTAATTTTTGCCGACCGGAATCCTTATGAAATTTTTAAATATTTCCTGCTTTTCGGGGAAATACAAAAGGCCGGGCAAAAAGACTGTCTTCTAAACGCATGTTGCTTTGTAGTAATATATTGCAGGTTGTTCGTAAACGCTATCCTGAATCTGTTGACAATGTATTGTGTTCCCTTTTGCATTACTGTTGTAGTTTATGCGCAAGGAAAAGCAACAATGGCATCCAAATAAAAAAAGATGCAAAGCAAATGCAACACATAACACAATGGCGACCCAGGAAGATAAGTAGGCATTTTTACTTATTTGTGATATTTGTGAATGATACAATGCATTATTCAACTCTGTTTTAATACTGTATTAATACGTTGTAAATATACGTTTAAGAAGTCAGCCAACTCTACTTAGAGCTGATGGTTTAAAAACAAAGTGTGAATCGAAACTTTGCAAAAAGTAAATTTTTAGCCCAGTCACGAACCGTACTTATTGTTTTGATATAGCTTCTATACAGAGTTCCCTCCCGATTTGAAGCCTTTCTCTTGAAAATCACAAATGATGGCTGATCTTGGTAAACTCTTTATAAAATGTACCATATCCATCGGTGTTCTGATATAGGCCTCTGATTGTCCGAAGCATCGTCTTTCATCATTACACTACTCTATAGATCCCCCTCTGTTGTGAATTACCGCCTGAAACTGTCAGTATACTTGTACTTTCAATAATGTACAAGTGAATTATGTGATGGCATAACATCGAGTTAAATTAGCAGCCATTGTAAAGTGCTTTACCTCGTATTTTTTCTCCAAACAAGTCAAAGCACTTGTGACCAATCTGCATCTGAGATACGATACGTTTCTTACTACGTGTAAAGCCCTCGGATGTTGGGCTTCGGAGCGTGATGCGAAACATATTGATATAAAATCTGTAGGACTCGAGTTACAACCGTTACCATGCCCTATAAATTTTGAAAATATGCTGTAGATATGCTCCAAACTTGAGTCTATAAGTAGATTCAAAACTTGGCCAAAACATCTTCGGAGCGAGATACCAAACGTATTGGTATAAAATCTATAGGACTCGAGTAACAACCTTTTCCATGCCCTAATAATATGGAAAATATGCTGTAGATATCCTATAAACTTGGCTCCAGATCCAAAAATTGTCCAAAACATCTAAAAACGTATACATATTTGTTGACAATGAACTTGAACCAATCTAGAACCACGTGTAGGTTTGGTTTGTTGATGGCTTATTGAACGTTCATTACACGTTATTACTAGTTTATCTATTTAGTTGTATGAACAAGTATTTTGCTTTTCTAACAATTGGTCAGGTACAAATTATCTTATCTCGAAATGTATTCGCATAAGCTTTAGATATATTGACGTAGTGAACACAGCAGTGGAGTGATTGGTTGGTTGGTTGACCCCTAAGTAAGTGGGGTATCAAAACGATTTGCATGTCAATACAAAAAAAGAAGATAAATAATTCTGAAAAAAGAACTTTTTATGTGTCTAAAAAAACACAAATTCTAGAATTGATTGTTGCTATGGCCAAAACTGGCAATGCTACACATAATTCTTTACACAACATCGGCTGCAGTAATCAATAGCTATGTTCGTTTGTGGTTATTACGGTGGCATTTGTATTGAAGTTACTCGGTTAGCAAGCGAGTTGACTTTAAGTCGCTAAAGAAACGAGTAAGAGTTACCAGACTTTTCCTGCCAACAGAAAGTCTCACCTGAAACACCCTCATTTATAAAAATATGTGTATTTTTTCTGTCATTTATACCTAATAACATTCAAGCAACAAGTGGTCTTATCGGCGAATTTGTATCGGGATAATGTGCAAGGAATAGGATAAGTGAATTTTTAAAGACATTTTAAAATGCTAACGTGTAATAAGTAATTTAAATAAATATATTTTATTGATTATTTTATTACAATTTATATTTATTGACTGCTTTTGATGAATTCGCCGATAGGACCTCTTGTTGTTTAATTCTGTTTAATGTATACAAAGAGAAATCAATTCTGTTTCAATATTGCAAACTATATTTTTACCTTAGCTAGTAAACCCAAACGATCACAAATTCGATCACCGCTAAGTGGTTTTAATATATTCCAAGAATTAATTTGAAAATATCCATCTGGTAAAAAATGAAATGTTATATTTGTTTTTCAATTTTTTATTTGCAGATTTTTTAATTTAATTCAAATCTAAAAAAGTCATCGAAATTTTGAAACCCTCCCACGCAAACCAACTATTCCAAATTGCAGTATTTGGATTGAATTGCGATTTTGTGCAGAACTGACCAACCAACGTAGTCACAAATTCGAGACGAATTTATCGTATATTTAAGAGCCAACGTTCTATAAATCCATAACACACCACACTTGTGCTATTCTAGTTATTTAAACATAGAGAGAGAGAGAGAAAAGAAGAGAACCAGCAAAACAAGGACATTCAAAATGAATTCTACAAGTGCATTTTTTGACGAACACATCGTCATGATGTACACGCATCTGGTCAATCACTATGTGCCCGAGTATTTCAAGGGCTTCGAATATACACCATGGGTATTCTCACTGCTGGGTTCAGTGGTTATAGGCTTAAGTGGCATCTTGCCATTGGTCATAATACCGACAGACGAAAAACTCAAATCACAAGGATTTTCAGATCGTAAGTTAATATTGACCCCTACCCTTTTAACATTTCGAAAATATCGTATTTATATATAACAACTTTTCAGCTGGCGAATCAAAGTTCCTTAAAGTTCTACTCAGTTTTGCTGTCGGTGGTCTCTTGGGTGATGTCTTCTTGCATTTATTACCCGAAGCCTGGGAAGGAGATAGTGATCTAAGTATGCATCTATTGTCCTACGATTTATATTTTCCTTTACTCATTGTATTTTTTCTCCATCCACAGAAACTTCTTCTGGGCATCCCTCATTGCGGTCCGGTCTTTGGGTTTTATCGGGTATCTTAATTTTCACCATAGTCGAGAAAATATTCTCCGGTTATGCCAATGCCGATGAACAAAATCCTCAGCCAAAATGTGTAGAAATTGCCAATTGTTTAATGCGTAAGACGGGCGGCAAAATACTAGACGGTCAGACTTCAACTAGCTGCACCGGCAATGGCTCCTGTGACATCGAAGATGTACCCAATGGCTGTTATTTGCGCGAAAGAGAACAGAAGAGCAAGGAACAACCGAAAAAAGTTGCCGGCTATTTAAATTTAATGGCCAATTCCATAGATAATTTTACACATGGCTTGGCTGTGGCCGGTTCATTTTTGGTATCCTTCCGTCATGGTGTTTTGGCCACATTTGCCATATTGTGTAAGTATTAAACGATTGAAAGTATTTGAGCTTGGTTTTTTTTGTATCTAAGTAAGAGTATTTGGAATTTGTTGGAAATTGATTGAATCAATTAGAAGACGATACGATATATAAGTCTGGATTTACATAGTTTGACTATAAATTAATTTGTTTAAATAATGGGAATCCTGTGAGTACAATGAGGCAAACAGTTATTAAAACAAGTAAAAACTTCGTTAAGGCCCTACGCTGATAAAGCGTTAAAAAATGGTCTGTCTTTTGGGCCCTTTAGGAACATAAGTCACTCCCTAATCTTAACAAAAAACTTAAAATCTACTCTATATTTGGATTCGTAGCAAAATGTGCTTTCATTCGGGTACCCATATGTCCATATTTACTTTAAATTGCCCTTTTTCAAAATGCGGGACGTTTTAGTTTCACATGAGCTAAAACGTCCAGCAACTATGCTCCTTTTTGAGCTATTTAGTGAGTCCCAACTAACAGTACCCATTTCCAATTTAAAGAAAGTGTACGTTTTACAGAGATATATTTAGTCCCTTGAAGGTAAACTTAGTTACAATTGTTATGTAACTGTGGATGAAACATGGATCCATTACAACACTCCAGAGCAACAGTTTAAACAATGGGTTTCTCCGGGTGAACCGGCTTCGAAGAAGGCCAAGGTGACTTTGTAGGCCAATAAGGTGATGGCAACAGTTTTTTGGGATGCACGCGGGTTAATCCACATCGATTAACTTCAAAAGGGAAAACCAATAAACGGCGAATATTATGCCAACTTATTGGACCGATTTAACGAGGATTAAAAGAAACGAACCCATATGGCCAAGAAAAAAGGTTATTTTTCATCAAGATATTGCACGGGTGCACACGTGTGCAGTCTCAATGGCATTTTGCATGAATTGGGTTACGAATTGGTCCCTCATCTGCCATATTCTCCGGATTTGGCCCCCAGTGTCTATTTCCAAACCTAAAGAAATAGATCGGCGGAAAGAGATTCAGCAAATGCCTATTTAGGAACTTGAAAATTCCTATTTTTTGGAAGGGATACAAAAATTGGAAATACGTTGGACTAAGTGTATTGAGCTAAAAGAAGATTATGTTGACAAATATTTTTTTTTTAAAACTGTTTTATTCGAAATGTCACGGAATAATTGATATCACCATGCAATTTTTCAGTATCCTAGGTTGAATTGTTTGACAGCTATCGTGCTTTACGTGCTATGGACGAACATGGCTAGATCCACTAAAAAATTTACAACGATTAATATTATACTTATATAAAGGGTGGTTAAATATTAAGGGCCGATGGCATTTTTTGCCACCATTCTGACCATTGATGACGTTTGGAATGATCAAGAGGCTTTAGTTCTTGAGTCAATGCAAGTCTTTATGCATAAAGTTTATCAACGACGAGCGTAAGATGTGTACTTGTTGGGCACGACGACGAGTTGAGGTGGACGGCTATTCAGTCACATAATCGCGAACCGCAGCAATATTTTCTGCAGTACGAGCATGCACTGGTGTTTTCACATCTCCCATAGACCCGGTTTGCTCAAATTTTTCCGATTGTACGCACATTTGGGAGATTAAATTGAGGTGGACGGCTATTCAGCCAAACTATCGCGAGCAGCAGTAATATTTTCTGCAGTACGAGCATGCACTGGTGTTTTCACATCTCCAATAGACCCGGTTTGCTCAAATTTTTCCGATTGTACGCACATTTGGACGATTAAATTGAGGTGGACGGCTATTCAGCCACACTATCGCGAGCAGCAGCAATATTTTCTGCAGTACGGGCATGCACTGGTGTTTTCACATCTCCTATAGACCAGGTTGGCTCAAGTTTTTCCGATGAAATTGACCGAAAAAATCACGAAGTGTACGATATGCATTTTCATAATAAGCCTGAATAACTTTAACGCGTTACTCGCTTGTGTATCTTTCCATGGTTCAAATTGAGTTAGTCTGTAGTTGAGAAATATCAAATGAAATGCAGAAAAAAACTTAACGTTTAGGTGTGCTTCACATTCAACATCGGCCCTTAAAATTTAACCACACTTTACTTTGTGGTTCTTCGATTAATATTTATTTCGCGATTTTGCAAACAAAATGACAAATGAGGTTTACAATTCCCTCTTCGGTGGAGGTCATTACAAAACTCGTTTTGCATCATTTAAGTTCCTGTCCCTTACAGTGGTTTTTCCTGTTTTGAAGACTGCCTCTGTCCTAGTTTTACATCATCTCAAAAAGTAAATGTGTTGAATCGTCGTAAGGATACAGTCAATAAGTTAACCCACACCCGCAGAACTACATAAAGCTTTCATCGGGCCATAGGTTAGAGGTCCAAGTCGTGTGGCTCAAAGCTGCCGCCGAAAGCAGTAGCATGTCACGGCTCATATTGTTGTTGTTGTCAGTTTAGTAAAAAAAAACTCACTAGCCTCAATTTCAAAATGTTGGCATTTTTTTATTTGTTAAATGAAAGTTTAGTCGATCAAATCGGCTAAAAATATGAGCCGTGACAAGCTGCTGGTTTCGAATACGAATTGAGGCGGCTGCATCATCAAGATCTCAGCAAAGACAGAACCACTCGCGTCTGCCGAGTGGTTTCCTTTCGTGAAATCTCTGGGAATGCTCCCCTAGCACTATATTCAGACTGTAGCTGGATACTGCTTCTGTGACTTCATCAACGTAAATGTCGTTAAGACCTGCCTGATGTTTTCGATTATCTAAAGGCTCTTTCTTGTACCGCTGGACCTCTCTCTATAGATCATGAAGATCGTACCTGTACTGCCTGGTCGAAGGCATCCTGTCCTTGAGTTGGTGGTTGGGATGAACACTGCGAAGACGACCAAGCAGATACTGCTAAGGCAACAAGCAATTAGGTATGTGCGCGGTAAGGATCTTCGTCTCCTCATGCAAAAGGTCCTCAGAAGACACTCCTTTGATGTTCGCAGGGCGGCATTCTGGCAAGTCGAATTTTTCTTCCACTGCCTCGTACTGACATTCGCTGCGCTGCGTAGTTCGCTGCGATCCGACCTATCGCTTTGTGAGAGGTCACCAAGGTTTCTTTGTCGGCTCCCCAAGTTTTGCCGGCTAGTGACTTGAAGACCTTGTTCCTACTTTTAAGCTGATAACTGTAGCTTGTGCAGAGAATCGAAAAAGGCTGCTCAATATGACCCCAAGAATTTTAGCGTACTTAACCTCATCGACTTTTACATAAAGCGACTACCGCACCTCTGCGGTCCAAGCAGTAAGAGTTGAGGCTGATGATTTTGGGGCGGATATTTTCATATTCCTTGCAGTGAAGAGGCCTACTAAGTCAGGTAACTTTGCTTTCCGCAACTCTCAGCTTGTGGGAGAGAGGGGTAAGGGGAATGGAAAGGGAAACAAACTTGCCCGTACTGTCAATTTAATTTGTGTTTTTCGTAGTGTGAAGTTGGCTGCAGATTATTTTAGTATTTTTTCACACAAAAATCAGAACGAATGAAAACAAAAATTGACGTAACCGAATTGCCTTTTGTGAACACAAGAGGCAAGTTCACAAGGTAATCGCAAAAATTGGCGCAAGTAAAGTTGCCTCTTGTAAATGGGGACTAACATTTGATTTTTTCTATGGATGATGCTGACGACGACAAAGTGACCCACTTTCTAGAGTCCCATTGCGAACTACGCTTTCGCTATACTCTCTGATGTGGTTCAGACCTGAACAGCTCCTGAAGTGCACCTACTCCATGCAACGATTACAGCTTACAGACGTAGCACGATAGTGTAAAAGGTTCTGACAAAACGAACATGTCCAAGGTCTGGGGTTTTGTTCGATCCCGGCTCAGACCAGTTATACTCGTATTCGGAGCAGGCATTTCGGGATGTGCTGCTCTTGCGAAAAAAAAATGGATGAACAAAAACACATATTGTTGAGGTGAGCGTTCCTGTCTGAAGAGTGTTTGTTTCGGATCAATCTGGTATATAGAACCGGCAGTCGTGTAATTGACGATTAGTTTTGACAAAATCCTTCGATTTTGGCTGATTAGAAACTTTGTTCGTTGAATGTTGTATTGCGGCCAGGTGTTTTTGATAAACGACAGGCTTGAATCTTATCCTACCTGGTCTTTGATTGTAGGTAGTAACTGAAGATATCCACTTAAAGGTATATCTTTCCACATATGTAATTTAAGAAAATATGAATTTCATTCATCATAGATGCAGGAGTAGTAGAGCCAATATTACCCACTAATGACAAGAGCATGTTTTCTTTATACCTTTTCAGTACATGAAATTCCCCATGAAGTTGGAGATTTTGCTATTTTGCTGCGCTCCGGTTTTAGCCGGTGGGATGCCGCACGTGCTCAACTTTTAACAGCTGGTGCTGGTCTACTAGGTGCTCTAGTTGCCATTGGTGGCTCGGGCGTTACATCTGCCATGGGTAAGTTAATACTTGGAATTTTTCTTCTAAACGTGCTGATTTTTAATCCACCTTACAATTCTCGTTATTTCAGAGGCTCGTACATCGTGGATAATGCCATTTACAGCTGGAGGCTTCTTACACATAGCATTAGTTACAGTATTACCCGACTTGTTGAAAGAAGAAAGTCCCATAGAATCTGTGAAACAATTATTGGCACTCTTGGCTGGTATATCAGTGATGGCTGTTATGACTGTTCTCTTCGAACACTAAATGGCATAGTGGCAGTGCCCTAGAAGTCGTATCTTAAACAATTAGCAACAACTTTGTATTTAATCAATTTTAAATAAGAAATCCATGAATCGTTTAAAACATATTACCAAAGTATACATGAAATACGGAACTTACAAAGCAGTACAAAAAAATCGTTTACGTTTTATTGTAAAATTTTGTAAAATCCCTAATTTGCTCCCGAATTTTGTTTGGCAGTTTTGCAAAACAATACGTGCGATTATAGGTACACCAAGCCAATGTAAATTAAAACTATGTACTATTTTTTTTATTAAATTTAGTTAGGTAGGCATATGACATTATAGATATGTATTGAGAGATAAATAAAACTATCTCTTACAAATTACTGTTAATTATTTCTATTCAGAATATATTGAAACCGAAACAAATTAGAAACACTTCTGAATATGATTTGAAAAAAAGATATTACTTTTAGAAGTTTTTGCTCGTTTTTTTATATAACTCTCCTATAAACTATATATTTTTTATTTACAAAAGCCATACTTATTTCTTTTATTCTGAAATCATCCAATTTTTTGTGTTTGAAGTTTTAAAAGCTCTTCACGATTATAAATCTTATTTATATTTATATACATGTATATTTAAGAAAACATTTTGTGTGATATACAACATAATGATGATATTGAAAACAAACAAAAAAATAAAGTATACAAATTAAAACAAAATAAATCGTCACTCTTTTTGTATTATTGTTAATCAATAAACGTTCACCAAACGGTGAGTCCAAATAAACACCGGGTTACAAAATTATACAGGTTGACGCAAAACTACCGTTGCGGTTTGAATGTTTAATAACTTTTATTTATTTATATTTTTTATTTTTATTTCAGAGTTTTGTGAAGCAAACTTGGGTAATTTAAAATGGAGCACTACACAACTGAACAGCGATCAGCAATTGTTAAATTTTATTTTAAAAATCAAGAGTCAACCCTTTTTCGACGAATTTTGGCGCTAATCGTTGCTTTTTTAATGTTCGTACTGGACCTTCAGAACCAACAATAAACCGCTTGGTTGGAAAATTTCGACAACATGGTACAGTAAGACACCTTCCATGTACCGGAAGACCACGTACGTGCGGACCGTACGAAAATATCTAACGTGTTGTGAATAGTGTGCAGAACAGTCCAGAAACATTAACAAGTAGACGTTTGGCACTACTGGGGCTATCGCGGAGGTCCGTTCAGAGCATTTTGGCACATAATCCCGTATAAAGTTCAGCTTGTGCAAGAATTGAAGCCAATAGACTAACAACATCGGCTTGATTATTCCATTTCATTCCAACAAAAAGCAGAAGAAAATCCCGATTACATTAACAATTTGATAATGAGCGATGAAGCCCATTTTCAATTGAATGGTTTCGTAAACAAACAAAATTGTGGGTATGGGCTACAGAGAATCCAAGAACAGTTCATCAGCAACAATTACACCCACTTAAGTGTACTGTTTGATGCGGTGTATCGTCTGGGAGGATCGTTGATCCATATTTCTTTGAAAATGCACATGGCGCCTCAGTTACGGTTAATGGTGCTGAATGTCGAACGATGCTGAACAATTTTTTTAAGGCCAGCTGTAGAAAGCAGCCTACAGTTGTGGTTCTAACATGATGGAGCCACAGCCCACACTACAAGGGACACAATGGCTCTGTTACGGGACTTCTTTGGAGAACGCATTTTTTTCGCGCAGAAGCGATTTGAATTGGCCCCCATGTCCACCGGACTGTTTTCTTTGGGGTTATTTGAAAGATAGGGTATACGTAAATAAGCCAGCGACCATACCACAGTTACGTAAAACAGAACATTCGCCTTGAAATTTAAGCCATAACACCGGAAATTTGCTAAAAGTTATGCAAAATGTACGGAAAAGAGCACGAATGTTTGCAGCCGAAAATGGCCGTTACTTGCGGGATATAATTTTTCATAATTAAGCCAAAAATATTCACCATTAATACTATGAGGGTGGCTTAATATATTTCTGGCCTAGGCAATACTTAGTGGCGCAATCTGACATTTCCATTGAAAAGTTTGACTTTTTTTTAGCATAAACGTACTAAGAACTTTTTGACGTACGACCATTATTTGTGTTGTTTACAGTGACTTGAAAAAATCAAATTGGTAAGAAAATGGAATTAACTCGTTAACATTTTCGTGCGATAATTTTTCGCAACTTTCGACGTGGATTAACACGACAAAAGTGCATCATCAATGAACTTAAATCTTTGTACGGTGATGAAGCACCATCCTATAGCACTGTGAAAAACTGTTTTAATGAATTCAATCGTGGCAGACGCTCGTTCCAGGACGAAGGTCGTCCAAAAACGGCCGTTGTGCCAGATAACATTGATGCCGTGCGTGAACGATAATGCAAGATCGTCATGTGACATACCGTGAGATAGAGGCATCCTTGGGCATTTCTTACACCAGCATACATTTGCTATTGCATGAACACCTGGCCTCACAATTTGACAATCGCTCAAAAAAAAAAGCCCCGTGTCGATTGGTGTAAAAAAATTTTGAAAAAAAAATACGATCGCAGCAATATATATAGCAGCCCACGTATATAACACAAAATAATAGTAATAATTAACCAATAAATAAAAATGTTATTAGACACTCAAAGCACAACGGTAGTTTTGCGCCACCCTGTATGTGTTTTTTTGCATGATAACATCGAAGGCCAGAGTGGGAAATGCCACATTAGACAGTATCGTTATTCAAATCGTTTTTTTATTCATTGGGATTGTACGAATATTGATTGGAAGTTTGATTTTGTTTGTAAGACCAATGCCCTATATATGGAGTGCATTGTATCGGTTACGGGAAAATAGGTTAGGTAGAAAAGGAAAGAGGATTCATTTTGTGGACATTTGACCATAAAACATTACATCCATAACGTACCTGACCGGAAACCCCTCGAACGAATTCTTCCTGCAAGCGTCATGCAATCGGAGGAGGCCAGAAGAGCACATCCCATTAAGGAACATGAAACTAACATTCCGCTGATGCCTGGCTACGCTGCTATCCCCGGCAATTCGTGCAAAATTAGTTGAGGCGGCTGCACCATCCAGATCTCAGCTGAGCCAGAAACACGCTCGTCTGCCGAGGTAGCACCTTCTCATCAGGTGAAATCTCCGGGGAATGTTCCCCTAGCACTACATTCACACTGCACTACATTCACCCTAGCAGGTATTGCTTAGACAGCAGAAAATTGTGTCTGCGCACGGTAAGGACATTCGTCTCCTCATGTAGATGGTCCTCAGAAGACACCCTGTCGATGTTTTGAGGGCGGCATTCTGGCAAGTCTGAAGTTTCTTCCACTGCGTCGTACTCACGTTCGTCGGTGCTGCGTAGTTCGCTACAGACCGACCTATCGCTTTATAAGAGGTCAACAAGGTTTCTTTGTCTTGGGGAGCCGACACTGCCGACAGGTGACTTAAGGACCTTGTTCCTACTATTGATAGCTGTAGCATGTGCAAAGGATCGAAAAAGGCTGTCCAATGTGACCCCAAGGTCGGAATGTTGACGTCATCGACTTTTACATTTAGTGACAACCGCACCTCTGCGGTCCATGCAGTAGACGTTGAGGCTGATGATTTGGAGGCAGATATTTTCATATTCCTCGCAGTGAAAAAGCGAGCTAAGTCAGTGAGGTAAGAGTTTATTTTCTCGCAGATGTCATCCACTTTAGGTCCCGACGCCAGAATTGTTCAATCATCAGCGTACGACACAATTTCAACGCCGCCTGGTGGTGCAGGAATTTTAGAGAGGTAGAGGTGAAATAGAGCCGGGGATATCACTCCACCCTGGGGAACTCCTTGTTTAACTCTACGGGGCTTCCACTTCCTGTCTCTAAATTCTACATATGATACAGGATACATGGGCAATCCCACAACACAAAGAGATAACTTCTGCAAGAGACTGCGCAATGGAGAAGATATCGTCGACAAACACTTTTACTTATAAAAAAGAAGTGTTGATATGTCTAACGTTAAGCTCCGCAAAAAAACTTAATAACTCCTCGAGTTCGATACATTTTTTTTTATCAAGGGAAGAGGTTGTTTTCTATCTAAGGACGAGTTCCTTACAAAAAAGTTCGACGCACCTTCTGGAACCTCTGGTTCAAATAACCATATCCGAACATAGATTTAAAATCTCTATTTCATCTTTGTTACGTACATAATTTCAATCAAGACCCATACGTTTTTTCGGAGTTCTCTAGATCTTTATGTAGCTATAAGTACACCTACATTTGGATGGGCAGATTTGTTAGAACAAACATTTGTTGATATTGTGCCATCGGTTTTTCGAAAGCTGATAAGAAAAAACAGTAGTAGTGGACTACGACATATCAAACAAATCAGTTTCGAGGCGCCCCAATTTTAACTTTTATTTTTAATGTTTTTAGTAGGTAATGAAAAATATTTACAGGGTGTCCGTCGGGAAGGTATACTACTTTGTTTATAATTTTTAATTAAATAAAAGAGAATGGATCTTATATTAATAAATGTTTTCTTAAATGTCGGCAATTACGTATGGAATACAATTTCAGATAAATGTCCGCCTCATTTAGACTCACAAATGCGAGCTCTTTCGAGCAAATTTTTCATTACATTCTCACACATTTTACGCGGTATTTCATTAATTTCATCAGGAATATTTTGTTTGAGTTGCTCAAGCGTTTCTGGTTTATTTCCATAAACCTTGCTTTTCAGATATCCCCACAAGAAGAAGTCCCGAGCAGTCAAATCAGGCGTCCGTGAAGGCCAATCAACATTACCATTTCTTTAAATAACTTGTTGTGGAAAGAGGTCTCGCAGTAACTCCATTGTTATCTTGGCTGTATGCGATGTGGCACCGTCTTGTTGAAACCACATATTAATCAGGCCCAATGCATGCAGTTCTGGCGTTAAAAAGCTTTCAATCATATCACGAAATCGCTCCACATTGAAGTAAGGTCCAATGATTCCTCCTGACCAAATTGCACACCAGACTGTCACTTTTAATGGATGCAAAGGTGACTGGTGAATAATTTGAGGGTTTTCCATTGCCCAGAACCGACTATTCTGTTTATTCACATATCCATTCAAATTAAAATGAGCTTCATCACTCATTATGATTTTTTAATGAAAATCTGGATTGTCATGGGCGAGCTGTAACATCCTATTGGCATATGTACGGCGGCGTAAATGGTCTTGTGGAAGAAGCTCTTGTGTCAACTGAATCTTAAATGGAAACAAATGCAAATCTTTGTGCAAAATTGTGGCCAAAGTTGTTCTTTTTTAAGACCAAGCTCCTGAGCACGGCGTCGAATTGAGGTTGATGGATTGTTTTGAATACTTTCTTGAGCAGCAGCAATGTTTTCAGCCGATCATGCAGTACAATGTGGACTATGCTTGGGCCTATCAGCTACAGACCCACTTTCTTCGAAATCATTCACTTTACGATAAATAGTGCGTTTTGGTGGCACGTTGTTTCTCCCAAAAATTTTCACATAACTTTCTCATCGTCGCGTCAGTAAGTTGATTGATTTTGATAAAATGTTTAACGATTAAAACACGTTGGTTTATCAAATATTTTTCCATAATAAATTTGCCACGTCTCTACTTCAAGACTGCTAAAAATGAACTGTCAAGACTTATGTTTACAAAAATGGCGGCAAAACAAAGTAGTATACCTTCCCGACGGACACTCTGTATATTCCTACATTAAATAATTTTCCATACGAGTAACAACGTTCGACGGATGACACACGTTTCAAATTTTTAATAATATAGGGTGATCCATCTAGAGGTATTTTTTCAGAACAAAAAAAATATATAAATTCAAATCAAGTGCGGAATCTTTATTGGTAATTTGAAAGGACATTTTATGGCATTTATTTTTTGAATATAATTTCCTTTAAATTTTGGCCGCAACTACGCTTCAGGGTTTATATTCTGATGACCCGTTCGAGCATTTCGACCGGTATGGCTTTAATCACACGCGTAATGTTGGCTTCCAAAACCTGAATCGTAGCTGGTTTGTCAGCATAGACTTTAGACTTTACGTAACCCCAAAGAAAAATGTCTAAAGGTGTGATATCACTCGATCTAGGCGGCCAACTCACCTGTCCAAAACGTGAAATTAGCTGCTTTTCGAAATGACCTCTCAATAGATCCATTGTTTGAGCAGCTGTATGGCAAGTGGCACTGTCCTGTTGAAACCAAGTGTCGCCAAGATTACGGGCTTCAATTTCAGGTTGCATATGGATCGATATCATGGCTCGATAGCGAGCACTATTCACGGATACCCTCCGGCCATCATCATTTTAGAAAAAATATGCACCGATGATTCCACTAGCTTATAAACCGCACCACATCGTGGTTTTCTCTGGGTATAATGGCTCCTCTTGAACCTCTTCTTGTTGCTCTTAAGCCAAAATGCGGCAATTTTGTTTATTGACTTTGCCGTTGATCAAGAAATGGGCCTCAACGGACGAAATCAGCGGTTCTTCCCGTTTCTCGCCGAACGCTCATTTCCATAATACAGTTGCCAACATTTGAAGGTAATTATTTTCAAAAAAATAAATGCCAAAAAAAAAGTCCTTTTAAATTACCAATAAAGATTCCACACTTGATTTGAATTTTTATATTTTTTTGTTCTGAAAAATACCTCTAGATGGATCACCCTTTATATTCTACAGCTATGTCGTCATAAACCAATATTTACGTTATGTAGTAAATATCCCAGCGTAGATATTAACTATCCCAGAGTAGAATTTTTTTTCTATTTCAAAGGAGTTTGAAGGTAATTATTTTCAAAAAATAAAAGCCATAAAATGTTCCTTTAAATTACCAAAAAATATTCCACACTTGATTTGAATTTTTATATTTCTTTTGTTCTGAAAATACCTCTAGATGGATTATATCCTACAGCTATGTCGTCATAAACCAATATTTACGTTATGTAGTAAACATCCCAGCGCAGATATTAATTATCCCAGAGTACAATTTTTCTTCTATTTCGAAGGAGTTGAGCTTCCTTTCCGCAAAGTTGATGCTTGCAAATCCTGGGCACAAATGCACTTGAACACAATTCTGCCTTTAAATACAAATCACTTTCCTCGCCAGGATCTTACATCAATTGTATTTGTTTTTGCATTGAATTCTCTGAACAGTGCCTGAGGGTTGAGCAGTTTAAAAGACTAGATATTCGACACAGCTTCCTCCAGCTGGCTGATGTACTAGTGGCATTACAATCGGCTTTGTTGACAGTTTCTGTTAGCGTTTATGATTATAGCCTTATCAGTTCTTGACGGGACACGAACACAACACTTTTTCTATTTCATTCCCTGATTTTTTTTTTAAATTGCTAGAAAACGCTGTTTCTAGCAAAAGGATTGTTACTCAACTCTTTCAAAATTGGTTCGAGACACGAACGCTTAACACATTTTCTATTGCATTCCCGTATTTTTCTAAAATTGCTGGGAAACGCTGTTTCTAGCGAAGGATTCTTACTCAACTCTTTCAAAATTGGTACGCGTTGGTTATTTAATTTTTTTTAAACTTTTCTTTTTTCTTTAAACAGTGAGAAATGTTTCTAAAAAATATTCCTACAATAAATAATTTCCATTCGAGAAACAACGTTCGCTGGATGACATACGTTTCACATTTTTAATTATATATCCTAAAGCTATGTCGTCATAAACAAATATGTTAGTTATATTTAAATAAGAGAAAGATGAACTAAAATTAATTATATGCAAAACAATTATTGAGTAGTTATATGATGTTCAGGCAATGACACCTCCACAGCGTAGGCACCATTCAAATCCGCTGCTGTTACAACAGTTTGCTCACACTGACTGAGACGTTCCAATTCGAAGCGCGTTTTCTTGGCTTGCAGAGCCGTTAAGTATTTCTGCATTCGATAGAAGCCCGCCTTTTCACGAAAATATTCCGTTTCCATGCGCAAACGGTCTTCTTGAAGTTTTTGCAAAACTTTTATATCGACCGGTGGCAAAACATTTGGAATTGACACCGCATTGCCATTGGGTTGCTGATATTGGAGGTTGGTTGGGTGACGAGGTGAGTTGTTACTAGATGATTGTGGTGACAAGGGATTGGCTTGGGGCATATCCTGCATTAACTGCAATTTGAACAAGAAACACATACGTTTATTTACGTCAGCAACGAAAAACTATAGCTAATATTAGAGACTCACACTTGGATCAAAAGGTTCTTCATCATAGGTGTTATGATCCTCTTCGATTAGTTCGTCGTATAAAGATTCATCCTTTTTGATATTGCCTTCATCAAACTCTGCGGCAAGCTGCTGGTCTTCTTCCGTTTCATCTATTTTACTCCATTTACTATCATTATAGTATTCGCCATAATGTCCATCATCACTGGTTTCCTGCTTAAACAATGTAGTAAGATTATTTATTATTCGTTGAGCAGTATGAATGGAGTTAAATTTGGCAGGGCCGTATCTTATATACTCGTATTCCTTTTCTCCGAAGTACATCCGCTCGAGAGGTGCCATTTTATAAAGATCATAAAAGGGTAATTCCAATTTACTACAACTGATTTTACCAAGTAAATAAAGGTTTCTTTCATTCCCAAGGTCGGCAAATCTTATATTCATCTGAATTAATAGTGGTATCCCACATAGCATTCGTTGGAAACGCATTGTATTGAATTGGGACTGGAAAATACGTGGTTCCAACTGCACACACAACTTAGGCGACGATAGACATTTTAAATGTTGCCTTTCTGGGTCATGCAATCCCTGATTTTGAAGATATTTTTATGGCTTAAGTGTTGGTATGTGTCTTGACGAGTTATGAACTCTTGAAGTGTGGATACTTAATTGCATAGGTTTTCTTAGTTTTTCGCCGTATCTTGAAGTGAAGTACTGCTCAGACCGACCGACCATGTGCCATCGATCGGAGCAAGTCCATATTGGTAGGGACAATGTGTGAATACGGCCTTTGCGAAAACATATTCCAAATGAATGTTGCTAAAAAGGCTTATCTGGCACTGCTACAAGGGGACAATAATTCTAATGTAAGAGAATAACTTTGTTATGTGGGCGCATCTCGATTATATCAGTCGGATTCGGTATAAAGGCGCAGTAATGGTTCGTTCGTTTTGAGCTAGTCTAAAAATGACAGATCCGGAGCGGCGAGCGAGTTGTGTTAACCAGACTTTTAAGCACCCAGAGAGCGACACAAGCCGAAAGGAGGGTAATGGGTGGCATCACCGCACCACTACAATTTACCTTTGCCAAAGTAGTCAACGTCATAAACAGTGCAAAGTCATCGAAAGCACAGAGTCCAAACGAAATATCCATGGTGATGTTGAAGCACTTGAATACCCCGGGAGCACAGTACGTTACCGCAGAGCTTAATCTGTCGTCATTTGCACATTCTATATATGGCGTCTGCAAAGTGGGCAGAGTGGTACCGCTACTGAAGTCAGGCGAAGGCGCAAACAAAGGAGAATCGTACAGGCCGATCTTTTTGATTTCGCCTCTAGCAAAGACGCTTGAAGCACTACCGGCCTGATCGAACAACACCTTCCAAGTGCTGATCATCACTACTTTACACAATCCCACTATAGCCAGGATTCTATGCACCGGGTTGACCCGAAGCAGCAATTCTGCGGCCCAGGCCTGTCACCCAGACACTAAATGTGCCGCTACACCAACAATAACTGCATCACTGAAGATATGTGTGGCGGAATTAACCAGAACAAGCCCAACGACAGGACGGTCCTCGTGGCTTGACCTCACACCAAGGCATTCGACACGGTCAATCAATCAGAAATCGCAGACACGTCCCTTACGCCTAGTTTCAAACGTTGGCTTGTAAACTATATGTGTGGGCGCCATTCGTATGTAGAATTTAGAGAAGTATATCAAAATCTTTGGGGACACACTGGAGAGCCTTTACCGAGCGTTCGCACATGCTGCAGTTGAAAAGTTGGAACAAGGTTCTCAAGTCTTCTACAGTTATCTGAGATAAGATAAGAAAAAACAAGGTTCTCAAGTCACTCGCCGGCAGTAATTGGGGAGCTGACAAAGAAACCTTGTTGATATTTTACAAAGCGATAGGTCGGTCTGTAGGGAACTACGCAGCGCCAATATGGTCGGCGAACGTAAGTACGACGCACTGGAAGAAAGTTTAGACCTACCATAATTTCGCCCTGTAGTCATCCCAACCATAAGCTGCTTAGGCAGATCATGATCTTCATGATCTAGAGAGACAGGTACAGCATCTAGACATTTAGGCAGATAAATTCGCAGCGGCAGTGTCTAGCCACAGCGCGAATAAAGTTCTATTGGAGCATCACCCGGAGATTTTACCAGAGAAGAAGGCGCTACCTCGGCAGACGGGTGTGATTTTTCCTCAGCTGAGATCTGTATGGTGCAGCCGCGTCAATTCGTTTTGGGCCCGAATCAATAGCAACGTATTTTGTTCTGCTTGCCATCGGAGACCACAAGACGTGTTGCACCTTTTCAATTGTCCGGCCAAGCCCACTCAGCTGAACTCCAGGTCTCTTTGGACGCATCCAGTTTAAATGTCGCTTTTCCATATGGATGTTAAAGCAGATTCCCCATAAACAAACTGGATTTACAATATCATATTGATATTACAACAACAAGACTACCTCGACAGACGGTGGCTGAGATCTGGATGGTATAGCCGTCTCAATTCGTGATGGGCGCGAATTGATGATAACTTCCCTGACCTTTATCCGCTTGTAATCAGGGACCTCATAACGAGCTGCCCCTCTTCAATTGTTTGGCCAAGCTTACTTGGCGAGGATTCTTCGGCGCTTTTCCTTCATCTGAATGTCAAAGCAGATTTCCCATAGACGAACAGGACTTACAATACTAAGTTTTAGAACATCTAGAAGGGAACATCTTTTCCTACAAAAGAGTTGTTTTATTCCTACAATCGTGAGTAGCCGAAACGGCTGAAAAGGCAGTAAGCTGGCAATAAAATACATGTCACTAGTAAAATAAACTTGCACTCTATTACAATATAGATGCAAGATATAAATTTAACAAGTAAAAATGTCGGTAAGTTCGGCCGGGCGCAACTATGGCGCAAAGGAAATGGTAAATTTTTTGGGCTCTAGCGTCCGTCCCTAATCTCAGCCAGAAGTTAAAATTATTCTATTTTTGAATACATAGCAACTTTCTTTAATTTAAGTACACATATGTCCATATTGATTATTGCTCGCCCGTTTTAACCATGAAGTACGTTTTTGGCATACATGAGCAAAGTAGTTCGGCAGTTAAGTCCTTTATTAAGGTATTTAGTACCCCAACAAAAAGATAAAGAGAAGATAATATAAATGGCTCAGGCACAAGTTTATAAACCCTTACTACGAAATCTGTCACAAAACCCCCAAGGCTCGAAGAAAAGAGGTAGACCAAAGACAACTTAGAGGCGCACAATTTTTAACGAGACTGGCAAATCGTTGAACGAACTGATACATACTGCAGCAGACAGACATGGAGACTCTACAGAGGCAGCCTATGTTCCTGATGGAATTTACGGAATAATAACGGGTGATTAGTCCATTTTTTTTAAAAACAAAAATTCAAATCAAGTGTGGAATCTTTGTTGTTCATTGGAAAGGACATTTTATGCCATTTATATTTTATATATAATTTCCTTCAAATGTTAACTGCAACTAAGTCTCAGCGTGTCCATTCGGAAGGTCCAATTTTGGATGACTCGTTCGAGCATTTCGACCGTTATGGCGATTATGACACGCGTAATATTATCTTCAAAACCTGAATCTTAGCTGGTTTGTCAGCGTAGACTTTGGAATTGACGTGGCCCCAAAGAAAAAAGTCTAAACTCGTGATATCACACGATCGGCCAACTCACCGGTCAAATACGTGAAATTAGCTGCTCTTTGAAATGACCTCTCAATAAATCCATTGTTTGAGCAGCTGTATGGCAAATGACACCATTATGTTGAAACCAAATACCGTCAAGATTACGGCTTCAATTTTAAAAGTCCGAAATCAAGGCGCGATAGCGAGCACCATTCACGGTTACGTTCCGGTCATCATCATTTTTGAAAAAATATGGGCCGATGATTCCACCAGCCCATTAACTGCACCAAACCATGGTTTTCTCTGGGTATAATGACAGCTCTAGAACCTCTTCTGGTTGCTCTTCAGCCCAAATGCGGATATTTTATTTATTGACGTTGCCGTTGAGCCAGAAAGGGGCCTCATCACTGAATAAACCGTCGTTCGAAAACAGCGGATCTTCTCGTTTCTCATTTCCATAATTCAGTTGCACAATTTGAAGACATTGTTGCGGTGTTAGTCTTTCCATGATAAAATGGCAAACAATACTGAAAAGGAAAAAATAAAGTTTAACGCAACCACGCGTAAACTCTAAATAAACCCCTATTGAAAAAAATACTTTTAGATGGATCTTCCTATATATAGGTTCCCAGATCATTATTTCATGGGGTTGAAAACTGAATGACCAATTTAATATACCATTCACAGTTCGGTAAAAGGTATACAAAATTAGCTTTAACGACTCCTTCGACTATGCAAAAGAAGAAAAAGTTCATCGGTAAAAATTATTACAATTTGTTTGGAAAATTACAATGAAAATAAAATCGTTTGTATATGCGAATGCCATGTTATGCAGACTGGCATCACAAGAGCTAACTATATAACAGGACAACTTTCGCTACTGATAAAGTATCGTGTGAACAAAACTCTTTCTGTCGCAATATTTTACAGAAGGATGCCAATGGGGAGTATCAGCAAAGGTTTGTTATATTTTCTTGATAAACTTGAAAGGTAAGATTGACGAAATCGTTTGTCAAAAATATTGTCGTAAAGTATTTAGTTTTATTCCAACAGTTTCAGGCAAGCTTTCTGATAAAGGTCGACGCTAGCCCGTAAGCAGTGGACCGCCACAAAAATATATGCCACTATGTTAATATGTAGGTAAGAAAACTTAAGTCAGCTCTTCCTATTTGCATATAAATGCTTAAAATGATGTAAATATAGGGTGGTTAGCTTTTAAGGGCCGATGTTGAATGTGAACCACACCTACTAAACGTCAAGTTTTTTTCTGCATTTCATTTGATATTTCTCAATTTCAGACTAACTCAATTTGAACCATGGAAAGATACACAAGCGAGCAACGCATTAAAGTTAGGCAACAGTGGATGATCAATTTTCGAAGAAAATCATTTTTAATGATAAGGCACATTTTCACCTCAGTGGATTTGTCAATAAGCAGAATTGCCGCATTTGGGCGAATGATAATCCAAGAGTGATTGTCGAAAAAACAATGCACCCACAAAGAGGGACTGTTTAATGCGCTTTATGGGCTGGCGGCATCATCGGGCCTTATTTTTTCCAAAGTGAGGCCCGTCAGGCAGTAACTTTGAATGGTGTTCGCTATCGTGAGAGGATTACGAACTTTAAATGGCCCGAATTGGAAGATATGGATGCGGACGATATGTGGTTTCAACAGGACGGTGCCACCTGCCACACAACTAACGAAACAATGGCTATTTTGAGCAACAAATTCAATGGCCTCGTTATCTCACGTCGTGGCGATGTTAATTCGCCGCCAAGATCATGTGATTTGACACCGTTGGCCTTCTTTGAAAGAAAAGGTGTACGTTGATAAGCCAGCAACAATTCAAGAGCTAAAGGATGAGATAATTCGGCACATTAACGTCACAGAACATCAATTATGCCTCAGCGTCATCGAAAATTTGAAGGTGTGCCTGCCATTCGGCCGATATTTTGTTCCATACATAATTGAACCATGCCAATATTATCATAATAAAAGAAATGACAATTATTTTCTAAATAACTTGAGTGTTATTCAAAATTAACATCGGCCCTTAAAATTTAACCACCCTTTATAAATGTACAGGAACTTTTCGTCCGATTCTTTAATAAAGTACAAAATGTTGGCTCTTTATACAGGGTGGGAGACTTAGCATTTTGAATTTGAATCGGCTACAACAAAAAGTACAGATAATTTTTTAAATTTCTGGTTTTATTTGAAAGGTTGAACTTTGTTTTTTAGTAATTGGACACAATATCATTTATAAGTCTACCACAATTGGCTCGGCAGCACCGTATCCTATCAACCCAATTTTTCAGTACATTTTCGATTGTTTCGGGTCGAATCTCTTCAATGGAAATTTCGATTTTATGTTTCAACGCTTCTTTGTTCTTTGCGTAAAATTTATCCTTAATGGCTCTCTACAGAAAATAATCCAAACGGCTCAAGCTACAAGGCGGCCAATTGACATCACATTTTCGGCTGAATATTTTTTCCATGTTATTCTCTTGAGCTTTTTGAAAAAACAAAAATTTGCTGAGCAAGGCGCGGTAACGCTCACCGTTGACGGTAACGGCAGCTCCTTGTTCATTTTCGAAGAAAAATGGCCCGCCAGTCCATATGCGGCAATTTGCTTATTGATATAGACACCGAGATGAAAATGAGCTTCATCTGAAAACACGATTTTTCGGTAAAAGTTTTCATCTCCTGCCAAACAATCTTCAACCCAATGGGAGAAACGATAACGCATCGGACAACGCATGACAAAATTCAATCTTTCCCAGAAATTTAAAAAAAAGTTCAGTACTTTTTTTCTTCCGATTTAAATTAAAAACGTTATATGGTCCACCCTGTATAAACTCTTTAGTGCTTCGTCTCTAGAGAATATACAGTAAATGTATAAAAGATTTACAAACGGAACGACAACAATCTTACGTCAAAGAAGAATGAACATAATAAATAGAAATAACCAACAACAAAATCAAAAAGAAATACTTACAAAATCCACATGTCTCGTACGTTTTTTCGCTCTAGCAGGCGTACGTCCTTCGCTTTCCGGTACCGGATTGGTTTCTACCGAATGTACCATGGCCAAATGTTTCACAATTGTCTCTGTGTCTTTAGTATCAAAGACATCGTCACACATACTACATTTTGTTCGAGGTGGTTCACCGTCTAATTGTGTGCAGAACTCCCAAATAAAATCTATATTCGCCGGCAATTTGAAGCGTTCCTCTTTATTAACCGCCTCATATTCTTCGGCGGGTTTAGTGATTCTGCCATGTGTTACTACACCATGCATACGGTGCAAATGTCGTTGCAAATTCGAAGTCCCCTGGTACGAAAGATTCTTCTTACAAAAACAACAGCGCACCTGATCTGAACTGATGCGTGTACAGTACCTCCATACAACGCTTGACGAACTCAACGATCTACGAGCGAATTTTTTTGCAGAACTTTCCACATTATCATCCTCTTCGCCATTATCCATGCTATTGACGGGATGAATAGCTTCAATTTTGTTATTAAGTTGTGAACCCGGTTCACCCAAGACATTGTGACGTCTTTGTAAGTGGGTAATAACGTTGGCTGTCCCGTGAAAAGACATCACTTTGGTACACAGCTTGCATCGAATCGTGTGCCGCGATAACTTTTCGCAATAATTCCACACATAACTTGCTCCACGACGTTCTTTGCGGTCGGCCGCTGTAATATCAGCACTTGATCGGCCATTTTGATCTTCTTCTTCGTAGCCCGATTGATCTAGAGAGGCAGTAGCTTGCATTGTTTCATCGTCCATGAATGAAGCGTTTTTATGTAAACTCTGTGAATGATATAAAAAAAGAGTTGCTGCTAAATTTTATGAAAACTTGATAAAACTTAAAGGTTGTAAACTCTATTTTGCCACTCTCATTTGAGGCACGAAAAAGCAATTTGAAAGAGTACCTGTTACCACAGCTTGAGCAAAATAGAATTTGTTTTTGAACACTTCAGTAAGATTGGTATAACATCAAAATATCCTTATTCATACGTATATTCTTGAATATGCAAAATACAGGGTGGAGCACAAATCGTGCTACAAAAACAAAAAGTAAAAACTTTTTTCTATGTGAGCAATCGACTTGTTCTTTATTTTATTTGGAAGGTTAGTATTAAGATTTTATGGTCCTTTAAACGGGTCTGACAAAAGGAAATCAATGAAACAATGTTCACAAGTTGTATGCAGTTGAAGTGAGACCGATAATGCCAAATTGGGAAGGAAGACTTTCTGAAGTTCACATAATGTAAGATTTTATAAATGTTAAAGAGGTGCTGTCCTGAATATCAGGCAGGTTGCTGCAGCAACTCAGTAAGACTGAGAAAGCTTTCAAGTACTCCATAACTGTGACAGTGTAATCCAGAACAAGATGTCAGATATTTATGGCATTGTCGACCATGTCTAGCTCCTGGCACAAGGACGTATGTCAGCTTAACACTATGCGTGTTCAATTAGTACTCGCTTATTAAATAAGTTGTTGATCATGTGATTTGAAAATTTGAGCCTAAAAACTGGTGCATTTTTTCATTGCGCAGAATTTTCAAAATTTAGGAATTGCTGTCGAATCGCTTAAAGATTTGTCACTTCTTTACTAAAATAATTTGTATATATGGTGTGACACAACCATATATACAAAAATGTCACATAGGCCCTTTGAGGATTGCCTTTTCTGTATAAAATTAAAAAAATGATAATTTTCCACATAGGCCTTTTATATCCACCACCATTGGATGGGGGTGAACCAAATTTAGCATTTCGTTTGGTACACCTAAAAATATTGATCTGATACCCTATAAAGTACATATGTTTTTGATCAGAGCACAACTCTAAGACGCTCTAGCGATGTCCGACCGTCCGTCAGTGTGTCTGTTGAAAGCACAAAAGCAATCACAATAATCAACCTAGAAAGCCAAAACTTTGCAGGGAAATGTATTTTTGTTGCAAGTTGTTTGGGATTTAAAATCCATTCAGAGGGCAAAAAGGTTCTCTGTCCAAAGACTTAAACAACATCTGTATAAATCACACTTTTGAGGGTATTTTGTATAAAGTCGGTACAATGGGATTGACCTAGGCTGCTGAAACTAGGTATGAAACTGTATTTTTATTAAGGATTGAATATGGGTCAAATATGATATAGCCCCAATTTAATGTACCTTTCCGAGTTCAGGTACCGGCTCTAGAAACTGCATTTATAATCTGATCTGGACAGAATTTTGCACAAACTTGTTTCATGGCATGGAAAATAACTGTTTATAATTTAAAATTATATGAGTCCATGAATTTATTTAGCCCGAATCTGAAAAAATCACACTTTTTGAGGGTATTTTGTATAAAGTCGGTACAATGGGATTGACCTAGGCTGCTGAAACTAGGTATGAAACTGTCTTTTGGACAAGGCCTATTTAGGATTGAATACGGGCCAAATCGGTAAATGATTTGATATATTTATTCAACGAACCTTCCCCAGTTTTGGAACCGGCGCTGTAGAAACTGCATTTATAGTCTGATCTTAACAGACTATAAGATCAGACTATAAATGCAGTATTTTAATGTCAAGAAAATTAACTGCTTATAATTTAAACCATATGGGTCCATGACTTTATGCAGCCCGCATGCAAGATCCCTCCCGATTTTAGGAAGCCACACTGGCCAAATTTATTAATAGAACTACTATGGAAGAACAATTAAATGTTAAGGATCTAAACCATATTGGTCCATGATTAATTTAGCTGACATACAAAGACGCCTAATTAGTATTATTCTTGCTTTAAACATAATGCATAGTAGAGGGTATATAAGATTTGGACCAACCGATACAACTTCTGTACTGAAAGTTACTTTCGTTTTTGTCATTTATATGGGCAATATATAAAAGGCCACTAGAATTATTGATTCGGAAATTAAAAAGGCCTATTAGAAGAAAAACACATAGGCCATAATGATAATTTCTCTTAAGAAATTTCTATAAATAATGATCCAATAAAGATGTCGAAAAACGATTTAGTGGGTACATGCGTGACCAGTAGGACTACTTGAAGTGACAATAAAAATAATCAAAAATTAACAAATAGGCCTTTTGCTGGGAACTACGACGATGTGATCGGTGCTGTTTAAATCTTTGTATGACTTTCCGAGTACGTTCACGCAAAATGACACAAGAAAGAAACATTGTCCCTCAACCGTTTGATACAAATAGAGACCGCTGGTAGGGCGATAGTCTGCAGCACAATTTATAAAACATTTCGCTTTAAAGATATGTAGAAAAATCGGTAAACGACAAGGTTTTGAATAAAGGGAGCACAATTATGTCATCCACAACTGTTGGTTAATGCATCGGATCGACACGAAGCAGCAATTCATTGACAAAGGGCTGTTACCACAGCATTCTTTATTTCTCGTACTACAACAAGAACGCCAGACTTGAGATAAAACGAAGATTTACAGGCCTTCAGAAGGCTGAAGTAAAAACGATTTTGTTAAATATTTTTTTTTAAAACTTCAAATAGCTTTTACTATTTTAAGGCTTTTTATAATTAAAGGACTTTCAGGTACCGATCTGAAGTTTTGACTAAGCAGTCTAACATATTTTTTGCCATAAATTTTCCATTTCTACGTCTTGAGTACTACTTTGCAGAAATAAGTCTGACCTACCAACTAAGATCTAGATCTGAACTTAAACCAGATCAGAAAGAGGGCCTGTAAAGTTTTTGTTTGACTGGTACTAGATCGAGTCAATGCGAGGGCTAGCGCAGAGTTGATTTAGACCTAGTTGTCGGGTTCACAACAGGGATATTAAATCCGAATTTGTTAACAATTTTTTCTTAACATCCCGTAAAGGAACTTGCGGCAAAACGATTAAAATTATACCAGTTCTGTTAGCCTACGATACCATTTTAATGCTTCCGACCGATCTAAAATAACTTTTCTGAGATTTCTAAAGTAAAAACAGCACTGAAAATTACAATCCCACGACAGCCGGTTCTATGAACCGGCTTGACCCGAAGCAGCAATTCTTCGACCAAGGGCTGTCACCCCGGCAAAAGTTGCCGCAACAACAACAGTTCGTTCTTTGCTTCGGAGCAACCCGGAACAACGACCAGTCACCAGCAGAACTGTTACGACAACAATTGTTGTTCTCACTCGAAAAATATTGTTACGTGCCCTCACAATGGCACTAAGGCGGCTTCCGCTAGCTCTCGGCATCTCAGAAGGTTCCAACCCTTCCAACCTTTGCCCAGAGGGACGAACAAAAAAAAAACTATTCAACAAAAAAAAAAACTATTTCACAAAAAAAACGATCACACACAGATACGCCTTTTCACAAGGGAGCTTGATCTTTGCTCCCACACTTTGCCGCCCAACCATGGTCCTTTGTCAAAAGGCGTATCTGTGTGTGATCGTTTTTTTTTTTGTGAAATAGTTTTTTTTTGTTGAATATTGTTTTTTTTTGTTCGTCCCTCTAGGCTAAGGATGAATGGGTTGGAACCTTCTGAGATGCCGAGATTTAGCGGAAGCCGCCTTAGTGCCATTGTGAGGGCACGTAACAATATAAAGCTAGATTTCTTGTGTGATTGGCGCACGCAAATGGAAAATTAGGTTCAACATTTTCAATGAAATTAAATCGCACTTAAATGTATATTCCACAAGTAAAGGCATTCTCTAAAAACCGAAGGCATAGCCTAATTTCTTAGTCCTTCTAAGCTTACCGTTTGCTCTTTTATCAAATCCAAATGCACACGCCTCAAATGTTTAGTTATATTTGCCGTATTACCACCACCGAAATACAGAACTTTGTTGCATAGGTGGCAACGGGCGTGTTTAGAATCTTCCTTGGTACAATATTTCCAAATAAAACTCCGGCTGGGACGAATACGCACGAGATCTTGCCCTTTCTGTAAACACAAGCTGTAATCAACGATTTGTCAAAATGATACCACATGCCACTTACTCTGTGACTGGAGATGTCGTGCGTCGAAGTTAAGTGGCGTGCTAAGTTGCTGGTTTGACTGCCTACACACGATTGACAGAGCAGACACTGGAATTGACCTGTACCCTCCACAGGCCGAAAATATTGCCAAACAAAACTGTATTTGCGCTTGTTAAAACTTGTATCGAATGTTGGCGAATCCAAATTATTATTTTCTTCCAAACCGCCGACTACCTCGATGTCTTCGAATATTTCTGGTGTCTCGTATGTTTCAACCAATGTGCCTGTGTTGAGAATTTGATACTCTTCCATTTATTTGTTATGTGTTTTGTGTTTCGTATTTTGTTTTCTTTTTTTTTGTTTAAGGGACAACGGATTTGTTTTGGTTTAATTTTTGCAAATAATCGGTATCTAGCATTGGATATTTGGCCTTTTTTCGATGAAACTTACAAGAAGAATTGAGTAATCACACGGCTTGAACCAAATTTATTTTTGGGTACAGCAACTACCTCGAGTAGTCTGAATCTCCACTCGCCAGCCGAAAGCAAACGTATAAAAATAGCAAGAGACGCGTGAAAAAGTGTGAAGTCAGTTCGTCTTAAAACGGCGGCGCGCCGGCAAAGACTTTTTTTAACGTCGCCTTTATCGATTATAATGGCAATTATATTTTGTGCTCATTTCCATACAATATGTAATAGATTTCCAAACGAAAACGGATAGTTGGATTTCAAGGTATAAGCGATAATCACAAACCAAGGGAAATATAGAAAGAAAACATTATTGCAGAGTAATGTTTTCTTTATATTATGTCCTTGGTTTCTTGATATCACTCATGCCTCATTTGCATATTTTGCGAAATGTCATGGAAGACAAGTTCAACGTTTTAAACTGCTTAGCAATATGTTTTATTCGCTCATGTACTGCATTTCGATTTGGCTCAAATGTGAAACATTTTCTCATCATTGTTGTGCGCCATTTCGAATACTTAAAAAATATTTGGTATTCAATTCGACCCCACGTACCCTTGGGGATCGAATAAGAAATGGAAATTTACCCACTTTATTAGAAGATACACATTAAGAAATAACACATATTTAAAATATGTTATTCATTTACATTTGCGAAAACATTGTTCACAATAGCGTTTATTTAATAAAATAAATAAATGATAATTTTTTCATCAACGTTTTTTTTTTTGCTGTGTTTAGTAATGGTGTCGGAAATGTTGTTTGCTTAATAGTTAAAAGATGTCAGATGCCACGTTCCAGTCATTTTTTATTAAATTTTTTGAAACCAAAAGTAAAAAATACTTTGGACGTTCAGCCGATACATATATATTTGTTGTTATTTAATACCTAACAGTTTTTCTCTCTTGAGCTTAAATGAGATGTTTCCCACGAATCCAAGCATAATACTGCATTTACGCTAGAAGGCGTAAATACAGTATTATACAAATATACTAGTATAAAAGCCCGGGCACACTGCTTCTTTTTCGTACGCCCAATTTTTTTCATTTCCTGTGGTCCCAAAACCATGGAAATATATGTTTAAACCGAACAAAAAGTTTATGTCATTGCAGTGTCGGCCTAGAAGCCCCCCATACTGGGTGGCCCAAAAGTTACCACGGGGTTTAAAAATTTCATAACTTTTTCGTTTATATATTTTTTTCAGTTTTTATAAATAACACTTGGAGAATTAATAATGGGGGGATTCCCAATGAACAAAGAACCAGATTAATAGAATTTTATTATTTAAATCAGCGATCAATTATTTTAACGCAAACGCATTAATGATGAAGCTCATATTCATTTAAATGGCTTTGTTAATGTACAGAACTGTAGGTTTTGGGGTTCAAGATGGGGTGGGATCACATCTGCAAATGCCATTGGGTCTTACTTCTTCGAGAATGAAGATGGAAGTGCTGTAACCGTAAATGGAGAGCGGCTCTTGAACAGACCTGATATGTGGTTTCAGCAGGACGGAGCCACTGTCCACACTGCCCGAGACACAATGGCACTTTTAAGTCAAATTTTTGGATAACGAATAATTTTCAGAAATTCGAAAATTATTCGGCCAGCGCGATCGCCAGATTTGTCAGCACCCGACTTTTTTCTTTGTGGCTATTTGAAGGAGCGTGTATATTTGAACATGCCCGAGACAATCCTTTAACTCAAGGCCAACATTTTTGCAGAAATTCGAACGCTACAGCAACAGAATTGGAAAGATGATATGGAAAATGCTCTTAAACAAGCCCATCATTGCGTAGCTGAAAGCTGGGGTCATTTAAGTGACATTATTTTTCATACTGACTGTAAAAAAATTCCATTTTGTATATTTAACTTATATAATCTGAGAAAAAATAAATCAATAAACGATAAAGTTATTGATGTTTTTACCTCCATGGTAACCTTTGGACCACCCTGTATATTGATATATATTTCGACAGTTTTTCGATGATTTTAAGAATACCGAAATTTGAAAAATGCGCAGCGTAAGAAAAAAAGATTCAGTTTTTGTAGTGTTCCTCGAGTTTCGAGTCGAAATCTATTACAATTTATACCGTAGTTGAAAGCCGAAATCAGCTGAAAATAGAATACAATTGTGTCCATTATGGCCATAGGTCCTATGCTTCACGCTGGAACAACGGTAATAAATATGTATACAGTGAATCACAAAAGTATTTGTCTTAGTGCTATTTTTGAAAAAACGCATTGTTTTATTTAAATTTATTAATTTATTATGTAAGCATCTTAACGAGATGGTTTAAGAAATACATATACTTATCTAGTTAAAAAATTGAGAAAATTTTACGTCATTTCCGGGTATTGACATGCATCATAAAAAAAACAAAATATTTCATATCACAAAAGTATTCGTCGCTATGTTCGCGATAAGAATTTTACAACATTTTTGTTGGAACTAGTACTTAGTGTGGTACCCTTTATTGGCACAAATAGCTTCAAAACTCCTTGACATCGATTGTACCAATTTGCGACTTTTTTTTGGTGTGATTTTCCCCCACCTTCTTGTAAAACTTTTTTAAGGTTTGTCCTGGAGGAAATCAGGTGATGTCTGATCCTATTTTTTAAATGTGCTCACAAATTTTTAATTGGGTTGGTGTCAGGACTTTGAGGGGGTGTTTTGAGATTTTTTGTGTTGTAAAGAAGGCACATTTTCACTTGCCAAGCCGTGTGTTTGTGTCGTTGTCTAGTTGGAACATGAAGTCTTTAGCTGGGAGTTTTGGCGCCGCTGAAGTGTACATTTTATATTAAAATGTTTAAATACATTTTGACGTCCATTATTCCGTCGATAAAAACCAAGTTTCCAACTCCTCGTGCAGACATACAGCCCCACACCATAACAGATGCTTCACCGTGTTTCATTGTCGCTTTTATGTTATTTAAATGTAATGCTTCTCCAGGTTTACGTCATACCATTTGTCGGCCGTCAGAACCAAAAATGTTAAATTTGCTCTCGTCACTAAATATGACACGTTCCCAGAACTCGAAATTTTGCGTCCGGTAGGTATTGGCGAAGCTTAACCTCTTAGAAACGTTTTAACCAGTGAAATATGTGGTTTTTTCGAGCAGCGCGACCGTGCAAGTTGTTGGACCTAAGCCCTCAACGAACAGTTTCATCAGACACGTTTGTTTGTAATGTTAACTGGAGCGTGTTGTTAATTTTTGGTACAGAAAGGTGCGGATTTAGGCGGTTTTCCTGTGGTATTTGTCTTTCTTCTCTAGCTGATAATAATTTTGACCGTCCGGCAGGAGGCATATTTTCCAAAGTATCACGTTGATTAAGGCGATTAATGACACTTCGAATCGTGGTAGGGCTTCTTTGGAACATTTCACAAATATACTTTGTCGACCGACCTTAATTGTGTAGGTACAGTATTATTTTCTTCTCAGCGACACGACAGTTCTTTTCCTTTAACCATTTTGATGTGCACACATCAACATAAAAAGTAAACTAAAAAGCAATCGATGCAAATTGAAAGAGCAAAAAGTCAAGCCATCTTAGAAAAGTAACAACCAAACAAAACATTAAAAAAAATGATCAACACACTCAAAATAACGGAATCTTCTACTATGCGACGAATACTTTTGTGATGTAAAATATTCGTTGAAATTTTGTTTTTTGTGCTTTACCTCGGTAACGGGACCTTTTTCACATTATTTCTTTTACAATGCCTTCTACACATATCATTCAACAAGCACAGTAACATAAGTTGGGCGTTTATTGATTTAAATTTATTTAAAATCTGATTTATTTTTGATGTATACCTACGATGGAACGAATATTTTTGTGATTCACTGTATATCAATGTCATATTATAAGACTTTTCAAAAGATTGCTCCTCGAAAAGTTTTCGTACCAATTAAATTCAGACGGAGCGTTCTCTGCAAAGCCTAGTTAGTATTCACCTAAAACGAAATTCTCGCTCCCATAAGAAAAGCATGAAGCAAAGCAAACGAAATTTACCATCGAAAAAGTGTCGGAATTTGCAACTATTACAGGGAAGATTATAAGAGCAATGTAGAATTTTTTCCCATCTGCAAACGAAAATTAACGCTCTGATAATTGTTTAATCAAGGAATTTTTGAAATTTACAAAAAAAATGAATTAAAAAAAAATGTGAAGTCGTTTTTGAAGGTAGTTAAATGAATATGATTAGTCATTTTTTTGAAAATGAATAACGGCTGCTTCCTCTACACAACAATTCTTTCGTGTAGAGATAAATGCAAAACTACTTAGCGAAAATTTAGTTTTATGTGAATACTAGGCTTTAAGCCGCTCATACACAATTTACTTTATATTGTCTTCTTCTTCACTGTACCTAAATTGTCTGCTTGTAAAACTTAAACACATATACCCGGTTACTTTTGTTTGACGCACTAACCGGTTATCAGAGTCGTAGGTATTTGCATCGCCTGATGCCATCACTATTGCTCTACAAACCGGATTTTCTGATAGATACACCACAAAATTTCATGGTCGGATTTTACCCTATTATACGAATTTATTATACGGTTTAGTTTTTCAATTATCTACAGCAATAATAGTAGGTAATTTTCAAATTCGTTGAAAAACAAATCCGTTTCTTCCGTGACAATACAATGAGTGAGAGTGGTGAAAATGAAGATTCTAATCAGGAGGACGGTGGCCTGCGTCCCAGAAAACGAAGTTTAGTTTGGCAATTTTTTGAAAAACTCAGCCGATATCGCGTTCGATGTCGCTTGTGCCAGCACGAACAAAACTACCAAGGAACTACGGGCAATATTTTAAGGCACCTAAAGTCGAAACACGAATTGGATGCCACAATTAAGGGACAAAAGGAACCAGAACATCAGGAACGCCTCAGGATCTTGTTGGGCAATATGGCGTCGACGTACACAATGCCAGCAAGTGAAATAAAACTGGAAAATAAACCGCATAAGCCACAAAAAAGATCGTACAATGAGATGGCAGGAAGAGATGAAGACAATCCATTTGACAATGACGGTGTAAATACGAGTCCGTATGTGCAGGAAGAGGTATTAACCGTTTCTAAGTTGTTCGGTTTTGTTTGTACATTGACCCGATTTCCTTACATTCTAGCCCTTCGAGAACTTCTTTTGTGCTGACGATCCTGTCCGTGGTGATGCCAGTGAGAACGATTCGTGGAGTCCGCCGCATATAAAATCGCACGTCAAGAAAAAGGGTAAAAGTCAACTGGATGAAGAACGTGTGGTGGCTGAGACAGAGTATTTTCGGGAAAAGGCTGGCTATTTTAAATTGCAAAAACACCTGACCGCTTTGCAAGCCAAGAAAATAAGAATAGAAATAGAACAGCTAACGAAGCGTAATAGTTTAGTTTAAGATTTGTTAAGGTTAGACATACTCGTACATAATGAAAGCTGGTATCCAATATGTGACAAGATGAAGCTAAAGAAATACACTACATGCATACAATGTTTTAAACCATTCCAAACAATAATTAATTTAACTTGGTGGCAATGGCGAAATTATTGCTGAGAATATTGAAGTTGAATTAATAGTGAACAGCCTATTTATGATTTTGAACGGACACCACTAGCAGTCAGCAGTTTCTATCCCACGACAGTCGGTTCTAAGCACCGGGTTGACCCGAAGTAGCAATTCTCCGGCCTAGGGCTGTCACCTCGGCACTGTGTGTGCCGCTACAACAACAACAGCAGTTTCTATCTTGACCTGTTAAATTTTTACATATTAATTTTGTCTTTACATTTTGATATTAGTTTATCTGATGATAGCAAAATTTTGGAGTACTTTACATGCAATATGAAAACGTCCTATCGATGCTTCCAACGCTTTTAAATCGTATCCCTGCAGTCTTTAATTGTAGCAAAATTATGATTTCAATCTGCTACTTATGTTTTGCCCTCTAGAAATGACAGGAGGAAGTTTTTGTATACTACCGCCAGTGTGAGTATGAGGAGAAGATTGAGACAGAAGAGCACCTTATCTATACCTCCAGAAAAAACAGTGTAGTTACTGGGGAAGTACATTCTGGGAGAGTATTCCTCCTGCAAAATGGCAGATCTGCTGATTTTTTTAACGGGTTGTCGTGGCGAAGGGCCGTTTTTCACAGAAGTATAATCGTCACCTATCACAGACAAAAGTCAATCATAATGGAACAAGTCCTTCAAACCTTATTCACTCACTTTTTCATTATGGGAGAAACGGAAAACTCCTCTTAACTTACATCCTTCTTTATTTACAGAACGGGTCCTAGTGCTAAATGCCGGCTAATGCACTTTATAGATAATATTTTACATGGTATAGACAGTAATCTCTCTGTAGTAAAATCGCCGGTATTTACGAGGTAGAAAACCATTGCTGACACATGACACTGAAAAAATGGATCGCTACTCACAGCAACGGAGGGTCAACTGAAAAGATGCAAAGAATATTTCGAATACACAAGATAGCCAGACAAAATCCTAAAAGTTTCGAAGCTCGACACAACCAGAAATACCACGAAAGGTTACGAATGCTATTAATATTAAAAATAATATAGAATCAGGTCTGGACAAATAACTCCTCGAATTAGCTAGATGTGCCTGCGCTTGGCAAGCACATATTGCCCATGATGAAGAGGTCATGGAACACTGGCAATATCCCCTCCGATTCGAAATAGGACACACTGGTAGCGATACACAAAGTGGAGATCTAAGCGAATGTAGAAACTTGAGAAACATAAATAAAAAACTTTGTTTGGTTTCAGACAGAATTTCGTATGTAGTGAAACAATATTTTAAAAAAATCAATTACCGTAGCCGATTATGCACTGACCACATAAACTCGTTTACGAGTAGAATAATTACTTAGTAGGGTCATAAACACTGTTACAACATTGAACTCACCCATTTCAATAGTAGAACTGAACGCAAAAGTCCATGAGTCGAATCATTAAAAATGGCTAGGGACTTGGGGCTTTCAAACGACGTAGCGGACGTTTATTGACTGCAGCTTTTAAAAAAATAGGATTGAAAAAAGCAAACGTCATTTGGTGAAGCACACTGATAACTTGCAAAGAAAAATTTTGTTTACCGATGAAAAAATTTTAACCGTTAAAGAAAATTTTACAAGCAAAATGATAGAGTGTATGCGCGGTGATCTATGAATGCATCTGAACTGATTCCAAGGGTGGAAAAAGGTTATCACCCAGCTTCAGTCATGGTTTGGTGGGGTGTCTCTTACGACGAAGTCACTGACCTGCATTACTGCGAACAACGAGTCAAATCATCGGCCTAAGTTTACCAAGAAACCTTTTTGGAAGCTGTTGTGAAGCCTCTTAACAATTCCCTGTTTCAAAACCAGCCATGGACTTTCCAGCAGAATTCTGCGCCGGCCCATAAGGCTAAAACGTCCCAGGCCTGGCTTCGAAACAATTTGCCAGCGTTCATTTCCTCTGAAGAATGGCCTTAAGGAAGTCCAGATTTGAACCCATTGAAGTTGTGGACGGTTTTAGAGGACAAGGTTTGTCACAAAAGATACCCAACATTGGATCTCTTAAGACTGCTTTGGTTCAAGCTGTGACCAATTTTAGAATGGACGAGGTTCGTTCAGCTATTAACGATTGCCAGTGCGACTTAAGGCGTGTGTAAAGGCAAATGGCGGACATTTCGAATAAGTAGATTCTATTTGGATACAATATACATCAATAATTATATAAAAAAATATGTGGTCCAAAAACATTCAGTACTTTTTATTTTACAGCATAAAACGTGTGTAACAGTATTTATGTCCCTACTAAGTACATAGATAAATTCCTATACCTCGGCAGCATAATTGGAATAGACGGCAGCGCAGACGACGATGCAACCAATCGCATCAACAAAGCGAGAAACGCATATACAACATACCTCAGACAATTGACAAGATCATCGCAATTATCAAAAAATGTTTGGCAACTAGACGTAGAATGTAATCCACTAAATCTCGTACTATAGGCTATCCTGATTAAATACCTGCAGCGCACCCTAAAAATAATGTTGGTCAGTACATTTAAGCAACCAGGAACCCCATCATGCAACAAAACAAGCAACTTTTGTTATCGAACGTTTTCCAAAAAAAATCGTTTTCGACACACATTTTATATGACTATAACGACTGTTGGGCCCCAAGGGTTTATCAGACCGATTTAGTTTTAAATACATTTGGAAAATATATGTACTTATATAGTTAGATTCTTCGTGAAATTTGGTTCAATTAGACTACCCATTGATGCATATTCCTAGTGTTTGCTTCGTTTGCCGATAAGGGTCGTTTTTTCGCCCCTTAGGTTCATGAGGCCCCGCATTTTAAGCACATCTTTAAAACAAACTGTATTTCAAATAATCCGATATGTGACAAAGCCCAATCGATATAAATGGATGTCGACTTGGTACTTCAATTTTAAATAAATGGAGTTATGTTGGATTTCAATAGATTGAGTTCACTTCTTATGCAATAAATCAATATACTCGTAAATGTGTTAAAAAATTTATTGATAAAATATACTTTTAAAATTTCAAAACGACAGCATAACGATTTCGATAGATTTCCATCACATACCAGAATAACTAGATTTGAGGACTTATGTTTATTAGTAAATAATAGTCAAGGTCATAGGCCTGCTTTGTGGACCTGTATTTAAACAATCGATTTCTTCTAAGTAAGAACAAATTGGTACTCTAATAAAAGCAAATTTCACTTGGAATCCAAATATGGATTTCTTTTTATCATTGTCTATAATAATCTTTTTTCTCAAAATGTTCGGGTTCGTATTCGTACCCTATGTGCCACAAAACTGCAATTACAGAGTGGGCGATTTAACATTTTAAATTTGAATCAGCTTTTACTGCAATTACAGGGTGGGCGATTTAACATTTTAAATTTGAATCAGCTTTTAAAAAAAAGGACTGATTGGGAATGTTGAACTTTGTCATTTAACAATAGAACACAATACTCGTATCATGACTATCACAACTGGCTTGGCAGTACCACATTCGATCAACCCAATTTGTCAGTACATTTTCGATTATTTCGGGCCAAATCTCTTTAATGGCAACTTCGATTTCATGTTTCAACGCTTCAATTGTCCTTATCCTTATTGGCTACCCACAGAAAATAATCCACAAGGCTTAAATCACATCTCCAAGGCGGTTAATTGACATAACAATTTCGGCTGATTTTTAGATTTTCAAAAACAGTGCTTAAAATATCGATAGTTGCGTTGGCTGTGTGACATGTGGCCTCATCTTTTTGAAAACAAATTTTTTCCATGTCATTCTTTCAAATTTTTGGAAACAAAAATTCGTTGAATGCTCACCGTTGACGGCAACGGCGGCTCCATGCTCATTTTAGATAAAAAAAATATGGCCCCAGCCCAAAACCCACCCAAACAGTGACTCGTTGAAGATGCATTGGCTTCTCAACAGTCACGTGCGGGTTTTCTGAACAACTTACCCGGCAATTTTAGTTATTGACATAGCCACCAAGACGAAAATGAGCTTCGTCTGCAAATACGATTTTTGGACAAAATTCTTCATCTCCTGCTAAAGTCTTCAAACCATTGGGTGGTTTTTGTTTCACATCGGATTGTGTTCCATTATTAAATGACAAAGTTCAACCTCTTCAATAAAACTAGAAATTTTCAGTACTTTTTTAAAAAGCCGATTCAAATTTAAAAAGTTAAATCTGCCACCCTTTATATACTCAGTAGGGACATAAATACTGTTATAACATTGAACACACCCATTTCAATAGTAGAACTGAACATACCCCGTTAATGTCATATGGGTTTTGAAAGCTAACCTCTATAGCGTTAGTCCGTAACGGGATTTTAAAATTGTTTCAACTTTCATCATGGAGTGGTCAGATAATGAGAACCGTATCGCTGTAATAGCGCTTTTCAAGTGTGAAATGAAACAAGCGATATTTTCTAACGCTCCGGCTACTAGGGATTAGCCGCATGTTCGTCTACCGATGCATAAAACTGTTTGAGGAGACTGGAGATGTAAAAGACCGCCACCGGTCGGGCCGCCCTCGCTCTGTTCGAACATCAAAGACGTTAAATCAAGAATTCACAGAAATCTGCTCCAAAAACAGAAAATCATGGCTCGTGAGATGAATATCACGCAAAAGTCCATGAGTCGAATCATTAACAAAACTTGGGACTTCGGGCTTTCGAACAACGTACCGGACATTTATTGACTGCAGCTTAAAAAAATAGGATTGAAAAATGCAAACCACAAGACTTTGGTGAAGCACGCTGATAACTTGCACAGAAATTTTGTTCACTGATGAAAAAATGTTTACCGTTCAGGAAAAATTTAACAAGCAAAATGAAAGAGTGTATGCGCGGTCATCTAAGGAAGCATCTGAACTGGTCCCAAGGGTGGGAAAGGGTCATCACCCAGCTTCAGTCATGGTTTGGTAGGGTGTCTCTTACGATGGGGTCACTGACCTGCATTTCTGCGAACAAGGAGTCCAAACATCGGCCAAAGTTTACCAAGAAACCGTTTTGGAAGCTGTTGTGAAGCCTCTTAACAATTCCGTTTCAAAACCAGCCATGGACTTTCCAGCAGGATTCTGCGCCGGCCCATAAGGCTAAAACGTCCCAGGCCTGGCTTCGAAACAATTTGCCAGCGTTCATTTCCTCTGAAGAATGGCCCTTAGGCAGTCCAGGTTTGAACCCATTGGATTACGAATTTTGGACGGTTTTAGAGGACAAGGTTTGTCATAAAAGATACCCAAACATTGGATCTCTTAAGACTGCTTTGGTTCGAGCTGTAGTCAATTTTCCAATGGACGAGTTTCGTGCAGCTATTGACGATTGGCCAGTGCGACTCAAGGCGTGTATAAAGGCAAAAGGCGGACATTTCGAATAAGTAAATACTTTTTGGATACAACATACATCAATAAATATATTTAAAAATATTTGGTCCAAAAACATTCAGTACTTTTTATTTTACAGCATAGAACGTGTGTAACAGTATTTATGTCCCTACGAAGTATTTAGCCACCAAGATGAAAATGAGCTTCATCTGCAAACACGATTTTTCGGCAAAACTCTTCATCTCCTGCTAAAGTCTTCAACGCATTGGGTGAAACGAAAACGCATTATTAAAAGTCAAAGTTCAGCGTTTTCGATTAAACTAGAAATTTGAAAAAATTATCAGTTCTTTTTTTAAAAGCCGATTCAAATTAAAAAAGTTAAATCGGCCACCCTGTATATACTAGCTGATATAAACTGTAATCTATATTTAAAATAGTTTAGCTGTAAGTTCCTTACAAAACTATAATTATTCTCATTATCATTATAAATCTTGTAAATAAATAAATATTTTCTAAAGCTAATAACACAAATAATGGCTATGTTCAGTTGGCAACCCGCTTACGAGGTCTCTAACGCATTAACTTCACTTGTACAAGAATATAGAAATGATTTTGTTTACAGAAAACTATAGACATTATGCGTTAAAACCCGTTTGTTTTAAATAATTAAAATTTTTGGGAAGAAAACTATTCAAGAATAACCTTTAGCGAGCTCTGTTATTACTCGCATATAGTATAAGTATTTCTTAAATAACTTTTTTTCTACAAATTACAATGTTTTAAATCAAACGCTATATGATGCTTAAAGCCAATCAGTTGTTGTATACAAAGAAATTGTAAAAAATTCTCGTAAAGTTTTGTAGTTACGCCTAAGCGACCACTTACTCGCGATTAGTACCAATAGAACACGCCTAATATTAAAAATCTAATTTTACATTATTTCGCACGGTATGGCCAATCGGGTCATATCGTAAACTGGAAGATTAACGAAAAATTTACATTGTACTAGGTAATCTCATACTAGCAGCAGGATATTGTTAAAATTAAAAACAAACTCCTTTGAATTTAAAAGATTCGTTTACACAGCCAATGCGACAGCATTGGTAAATGTGCCTCGCATTATGCGACTACACAATTTTTGTACGCTATCTAAGGGGATAGGAATGGAATTATTTCCTGTACAATTGTTCCAATTCATATTTGACCTTTTTCGCCTGTAGTGCGGCTAGATGTTTTTGTATGCGAAAATATGCAGCCTTTTCACGATAATATTCTGTTTCGGCCATAATTCTTTTCTCTTCCAAACAAGTTTTTCTTCGTTCTTTCGATGACGAATTGTTGGCACATCTGTTGGTCGGTGGTGAGGTCTCCCGTTTTTTATTTTCCACTTGGCAGTTATTTCTATTTTCGCTTAAGTCCACTAAAGGCTTTGAAGAATTAAATATTTATATTGGTTTATTTTTTAGATATTTTCGCAGTTATGCTTACCTCATTCTCCGAGCTATATGGATCGACTTCCGTTTCCTCCTTAAAGTAGTGATGATTGCGTGCCGATTTGGGTACCCTTCCACTACCATTAAAGTCCTCCTCTTTAGCATCACTGTAGTGCAATTTGTTTTCACTTCTTACCGCCGATATTGTTTGTTCCAAGGCAGACGAGAAACCGGATAGCGCTTGCATACGCTTAACGTTTTCGGGATCTTCTAAACCCTTGGATCTACAATCGACATCATGTTTAACTTTTAAATGCCTTAACGCATTAGCGGTATTTCCCATATACCGTTGCTCATGGTGGCAAATGCGACATTTGACCCGGCACGAAGACAATTTTTCGAAATATTGCCAGACTAGACTTGTACGTTTCCGTATAGAAATGTTTTCGTTGTCGCTCATGTTTCGATTCTATGTGGCGGGCTGATTTGATACGAATAGCAGCGAATAATTGTTTGTATTCGTATCCAAATATTTCCCAGAATATTCTTTTATTGGTGTTAACGCCAATTCGAATAAAATTAGTGTATGTATATATTCGCATTGGAAGCACCTAGTGTTGCAATAAAAACGATAAATTAATCGTGTACCTGTACTCGCTATAAAAATAACCAACGAAACGAATAACTGCGTTCGTATACCCAGCTACTCGTATTCGTAATTGCCGCAAATGCTGCGTGTGTCAAATTTTTGAATAGTCCTAGGTCCCCATTTACACAAGGCAACTTTAGTTGCTTTAATTTTTACGATTCCCTTTTGAACTAGCCAATTTTTTGTTTTCATTTGTTTCGATTTTTGAGTGAAAAAATACTAAAACAATCTGCGGCCAACTTCACACTACAAAAAAAAAAAATTCACAATACGGGCAAGTTTTTTCCCTTCCATTCCTCTAACCTCTCTCTCTCCTACAAACTGACAGTTGCGGCAAGTAAAGTTGTCTCTTGTTAATGGGGTCTAGGGACTAGAAGAAGATATTTCATTGTCTTTTTTTGTTAAATTCAACAACGTTTGTGCGTTAATACGTGGAAATAAAAGGAATTTTTATTTACAACAATTTAGGTCATAAAAGCTTACACAACTACACGGAAAATAAATATTTTTACTATCTACTCGAGTGTGCATTAGGGGTACAACCAAAATAAGGACCTATCACCACGCTGTAGCCGCTGTTGTGCTGTAACCGAAAAATGTTTCCTCAGGTCATTTCGGAACAAAAATGTTCCGCGTCGAAGCCGATTTCTGAAAGCCCTTTAAGATTTTTTTTATTTTTTAAAAATTTTGTTTTTTTTCGAGCAACAATTTCGCTACGTTTAAAATACATTTTAAAAAGTTGAACGAAAACAATTTCGCTATGTTTAAAAGACATTTTAAAAAACGTTTAAACTCCCAATAAATTTACACTTTTGGTTTGTACGCTCAAACGATGGGTTTTACAAAATTTGTCTTCCCGTTTGTAACACCTCAAAGTATGGATCGGAGACCCATCAAAGAATTTATACAGTCACGGACAAAAAATAGGTTCTATATTAATCTTCTTCTTCTGTGGGCTGCCATTAGCGGTCAAATGTCAGTATAATAGGGAAAGAGATGTCCTTAGACACGTAGTCTTTATTGACATCTCTGTCTCGTTTCTTTGACATATGTCATTAAAAATCTTAGCACAATTTTCAGTTTATTGCTTTTTTTAATAATTTTTCTGCGTACTGATTGATTCAAATTGTGAAGTTTGATTGGTGAATTTCTAGCGTCACATTTCCACTTCATATTGTAATTAGAAAGCATTTTTAAAAATTACAGTCTGGCAACGCCTTACAATTTAAGACAATATGGGTACATTCTCATTAAAATGAGAAATGTCAACCGGCATATCTCATGTATAAATTTATGTAAATTTTTACTGGATCGTGTTCGATTACACAAAAAGTCAAGTAAATGAGACTCAGAGAGAGAAAATTTTGACAGTTCGATGTTAGAGAGTTTGCAAATTTTGGTTGGTAGAAATTTTAGCCAACCAAAATTTGCAAGATAGAACAGATTTTTGAAATCAGCTGTTTTATAAAAACAAATAAAAGCAAAAAAAATTACAACAGAATAAGTAAGTAAAAATTGGAATATTATTTTATTTAATATATAAGAATATGTAAATCACTGAAATTAGCAAGAAAAAAAGTTTTCTTTTGCTCATTTTTTTATTACAAATCTTAACACTTTAAAATTCAAAATAAAATGAAATCTAATGCAAACAGTAAACAAAATCAGCTGTTTCATTGCAAATTTTTACTGGAAGCTGTTCGTTTACTTTTCTTGCAAATTTTAATAAAGAGAGTAAAATTGGCCTTACGCTCTCAAAAGTAGAAACTTGCAAATTTTTACTGGGAAAGTAAACGAAAACACTTTTTATTGACATCTCTGTCTGGTTTCTTTGACATATGTCATTAAAAATCTTAGCACAATTTTTAATTTTTTGCTTTTTTTTAAATAATTTTTCTGTGTACTGATTGATTCAAATTGTGAAGTTTGATTGGAGAAATTAAAGCGTCACATTTCCACTTCATACTGTAATTAGAAAGCATTTTTAAAAATTACAATCTGGTGACGCCTTACAATTTAAGACAATATGGGTACATTCTCATAAAAATGAGAAATGTCAACCGGTGCGGACCATAAAAATGGTTTCAACGGCATATCTCATTAGTAAGCAATTATAATTTACAAGAATATTAACTTTAGCCGTGAAAATTGATTTGTAAGTTCTAACATAAAACTGTAATAGAAATTTTTAAAAAAAATTTACTCACAAAAGATGTAATACTAAAAACTTAAAGAGTCCAGCTATTGTAAAGTACAATAAACAAGGTATAGCCATTTGCCTAACAACAAAAATAGTTAGCTAGACTATCAAAGTCACTTGAAAGAGAATGCCAAAAATACATTTCTGTGAATACGAGGGTTGCTTTATGTATTTCTGGCCTAAGTGTAGCCTGGCGCCATCTGACATTTCCATTGGAAAGTTTGACATTTTTAAACATAAACGTACTCAGAACGTTTTGACGTACGACCATCATTTGTGTTGTTTACAGTTACTTGAAAAACTCAATTAGGCAAATAAATGGAATTAACTTGTGAACATTTTCGTGCGATCATTTTTCACAACTTTCGACGTGGATTATCATGACAAGAGTGCATCGATGAACTTAAATCTTTGTATGGCGATGAAGCACCATTCTATAAAACTGGTTTAATGAATTCAATCGTGGTCGAAGCACGCTCAAAGACGAAAGTCGTCCAAAAGCGGCCGTTGTGTCTGAGAACATTGATGCCGTGCTTGAACTGATAATGCAAGATCGTCATGTGACATACCGTGAGATAGAGGCATCCTTGGGCATTCCTCACCAGTATACATTCGATATTGCATGAACACCTGGGCGTAAAAAAGGTTTGTTCTCGTTGGATCCCGCATAATTTGACAATCGCTTAAAAAAGGCTCGTGTCGATTGACGCAAAGAAATTTTGAAAAAAAAAGATCGCGGTGCTTCAAAAGACGTTTATAAGATCGTCACAGGTGACGAAACATGCATCTATGCGTATGAGCCCGAAACAAAACAGCAATCGACCGTGTGGGTCTTTGAAGACGAACCAAATCCAATGAAAGTTGTTCGTGGAAGAAGCACTTCGAAGCAAATGGTCGCCTGTTTCTTCGGAAAAACTGATCATGTGCCACGTAGCACGGTCAATTCTGAGTGGTACACCACAATTTGTTTGCCTGAAGTCTTCGGAGAAATTTGAAAAACGAACAATAGAAGACGAATCATTGTGCACCATGACAATGCGAGTTCTCAAACATCGGCTTAAACCAGCGCCTTTTTAAAAGGCCAAAACGTCGAATTGATGGGTCATCCGGCGTACAGCCCGTACTTGGCACCCAATGACTATCTTTTATTCCCTTACATCAAGAAAAAAATGGGTGATCAACGATTTTCGTCGCCGGAAGATGCTGTTGAAGCGTTCAAAAATAATCGAAGTAGAAAAAGTGCTTTGACAATTGGTTTGAGCGCATGCAAAAGTGTATAAATCATGCTGGAGAATACTTAGAAAAACAATAAAACCATTTGTGATGATAAATAAATATTCGCACTTTGTTATTAGGCCAGAAATATATATAGCAGCCCTCGTATGAAAAACCTTAACGTTAAACCCTTTAATTTAATTTATTTATTTACATTTTCCGTAATTAAGAAGCCTTTCGGCCGATAAAGCTAATTACAGTAAACTATATCTTGGTGCATTTTTATTTTTAGTGCATATTTATTTATGCTTTTTCGTTATTTTTTATGTTCTTTATAAATATTTTACGATAATTTTCTAAAGTGCATATTTCATCATTAAATCGCGTTAGTGCATATAACTCCGATCCCTAGTTATAACACACACAAATTGATTCCCGTGTAGTCAACGACATTTGACATTCAATGATGACATACATGCATATGTCAAAAATGTTTAGACATTCATTTTTACTCGACGCGTCAACTTGGAAGGCATCCGCTGCCCAGTAAATAGTATTTTGTTTGGTATAGAATAAAGAGTTGTTTTAGAAAAAGAAGTGTAAATAAAATGAAACACGGCCGTAAAACAAGATCTGCTTATGAGTTGTATGGTTTTATACCTCGGGTAGAAAGTGGAAAACATTCTGCTATCTGTAAGTCTTGTAATCGTGTTCTACAAAAACCGGCAGTCATACGTCTTTTAAGACATAGGTAAGTCTAGTTTCGGCGAAAGACACATTCCACAAAATGGGAAGTCTTACTTTGCTCCACTTGTTCTTTGTTAGGAATGCATGTTTGGCAGCCCGTGCTAATGGAAAAGTACCCGAAATGCCGCTCATAGAAACTAAGGTAAAGTAAACACACATGAGTCTCAAGAGTCGTGACATGTTTGGTAGGGTAGGAATTTCAAACATACACACATTCTTACATAAAGTGTCATATGTAGTATGTAAACAAAGAAAATGAATGTGATGAAGTGGACAGCGGGCATATGTCATATGAGACACACAGGGCAGGTCTACGTCAAAAATTAAAAATATATTTGTTCGTTACTTTTGAATTTAAGGACCGGGTTTTTGCATCAGGAATTCATAGAAATTAAGTTTGGTCCAAAAAAATCAAGCTACAAGAGGTTTCATGGGTGGATTCATGCTCATGTGTATGAGATGGAGCTTTTGGATAGGATTTAAAGCCAAATTACAAAATGCATTAAAATGTTAAATTGGACATCATAAACTACTAGAAATATTGCAATATAAAACAAAAAGTTTTTTTTAAATAATAATAGTCCTAAATTATCCTAAAAAAAATTAAAAAAAAATGATTAAGATTTAATAGTGTTGAGTTCTAAAGCGATCAGCTAAGTGCAAACTGTTTGCTGACTTTTTCGAAAATACTTAGTAAGGACATAAATACTGGCACAACATTACACACACACACACACCCATTTCATTTCATTTCTTTATTGACATGTAATTCGAAGCCCACTGGGGCCTATTAAAGCTAAATTACAATATGCATCAAAATGGTAAATAGAACATCATAAACTACTGGAGAAAATTCAGTATAAAATCAAATAAATAATATAAATTAAAAAAAATCCTAATATTTCCTAATAAAAGAGAAAAAAAAACCTGATGAAAGCATATAAGTGATAATCAAGAAACCGAAGAAAAAAAATATAAATAAAAGCATTACTCTGTACTTGAACGAAAATGTCCCATTAAATGTTTACGAAATGTCATGGAAGACAAATTAAACGTTTTTAAACTGCTTGGCAAAATGTTAAATAGTCGGGCTACTCTTACGAGGAATGATCGATCCATAAGCGGTGTTACCTTTGGAATAATTAACTGTCTGTTGCGAATTGAGTGACTGAAAACAAATGAATTAGCTAGGAACAAAGGAGATTGAAGTTTGTATATCTTGTAAAAAAATATAGCAACCGAAGGTGCACAAATTCCACAAAGGAACAGTCTAAAAAGTCATTCACAAACGGCGATATGTGAACATACGGTTTAACAGAATATAAGTAGCCCATGAATCTACAAAGCACTGTCTTTATTTTATTCATATTACATTAAATAGTTCCAGTATATATAGGGTGGTCGATTTAACAATTTAAATTTGAATCGGCTGTAAAAAAGTACTGATAATTTCAGAGAAACCACACGTGAAGCCAATACATCCACAACGAATCACTTTGGTGTGTATTTTTGACTAGTGGCATCATTAGGTCATTTTTTTTTTGGAAAAAAGGAGTCGCCGTTACCTTCAACGCTGAACGTTACCGCGCCGTCATCAACGAATTTTTGATTCCAAAAATTCAAGAGAATAACATGCACGACATTTGGTTTCAACAAGACGGGGCCACATGTCACACAGCCAGACAACGCTATCGGTATTTTTGACGCACTGTTTTTGAAAATCGAATATTTTATTTATTTATTTAGATATATTTTACAAATAAATTTATAAAATACATATTTTCAGAGGCTAACCCCGCGAAGACCATATGCAAAATTAAATTAAAATATATTATCTTAAACTAAGTTATCAAGATATGTATAAACAATTTGGTTAATATAAAGAACTGCAGTCTATACTTCATTGATATTGTGGATATTAATACTATTGTTGATCTTTGACAGCAGCAGGTTGGTAGTACAGTCCAATATTTTTGCTACGGGTTCATCCAGTTTAGAATGAGCACATTCATTCAGGATATGGGTTATTGATAAAGTGACGTCACAAAATGTACATTTGGATGGACTTGTTCGTGTATAATAATGTTGAAAATTGTCTTTCGGACTCTTAATCGTGCTAGAGTAAGGCATTGTTTTCTGGAAAACGTCTTATTATATTTGGGCCTGCGGTGGTTTGTGTTGTGGGTTCGTAAGAATGAAGTAGATCGATACCAAACTGTCGCGATTGAGCCAAGTTCTGCAGCTTTGAACTGGTTTTTGATAACTGAAGGAAACCAAGGTATCTCGGTAACATCGTGTTGGTGGATAGCGTCTTTATCTGCCTGATCTGCAAATTCATTGCCCGGTATGCCGATGTGATATGGAATCCATATTAATCCAAATGAACCACTCTAGTCATATTCAGAAATAATGTTCGATTCAAAACTAATATTCTGTTTCTGAATTGCTTTCAAATCAAATTAAAGGCTTAAGAATCAAGCCAGCTGCATAGTCCAAATGCAAACCTTATTGCTGCAATTTCAGCCAAAAATATTCCATGATTGATATTGCGTTAAGAACTTGTTTGTGCCTGAATTGGAGGACGATGGTGTGGACGACATTTGGTTCCAACAAAACGGAGCTACATGGAAACTTTTGGTTAGCGCATTATCTCGCGTCGAGGGCATGTGGCGTGGTCTCCAAGATAGTGCGATTTAACACCGAGGGACTATTTTTTGTGGGGTTATGTGAAGTCGCTTGTCTACGCAGATAAGCCCGACACGATTGACGCCTTGGAAGAGAATATTAGGAGCGCTATTACTCACATACGGCGCCAAATGCTGCAAAAAGTGTTTGAAAATTTAGGCTCTAGGCTGGAATTTACTCGAGCCAGTCGCGGCAACCTGCCCGAAATCATTTCAAAACATAATGGCAAATCCTTATCATTATAATGAAGCTTAATTCTTGGCCATTACATTAAATTATATGCGTTTTATTACTTCTTGAAAACCACTCGCTGAAAAAAAACACCCTTTATATAGCATAACTTTTTAAAATCATATATGTATATCCGTACTTGGGCTCAAACCCGTGACCTTTCGAGGTGAAACGCTTCAATCAAACCTTCACCAGCGAAAAGAGCTTCTTACGAAGTGGATAAAATTATCTTCCGATTATTTGCATTTATTGTAACTTTTGGGAGCCACAAAATCCAGTCGCATCATTTTGGAAGTGTCTTGTAAGTAGTTCCAATTTTTTTTGCTGGTAAGCCATAATGAAAACGGCTTTTTTGGGAACCTATAGAATTTTTCGTCTGAACCCAAACTTTAAGAAAATCCTAAAAATAGTATTATATTTCTAATATTAATATGTTTTGATTAAATTTGAGTCATCACATGCCTGTGTTTTTAATAATTGTGTGTATGGCTCAAAGGGTTTTATTGGGCTGCTAGTGCAAGTAGGTTAAAAAACAATCCCTACTTTGGATGTTTTAATTGCGCCTCCAAAGTTGGATCGTTCACAAACAATGAAGATATTTGCATTAAATGCTTCACTAAAGAAAGTTCTATGTCCCTCTAGTACTATTTCGCCCATTTACAATCCAAACAGCATTAAACTGAGTCATAATCATGTTAAATTTTAGGGTCCTAGATCAGAGTCACAATGTAACACAATGTAATTTATACAATTTTGTGGATATATCTTATATTCAAAAACGTTAATCTTACTTCTTTCCTTACACAATAGAAACAAAAAAAGCAAAGCACAACTTTTGTGGCCGAAGACGTACAACCTCATCAAGACGAACTAGAGCATAATGGACTAGAACATAATGCAATAGAAGCTCAGCACGAGGTGGTTAATTCTAGTATAAAAATGGATCCATATAAAGACGATCTGGATGTAAGTATTTGAAGGTACTCTGTTAACAGTACAAGTTAAATTTGTTCAACACTTAGATGTAATGTATTATTTTAAACACTCATACGCCTCATTCGTATATTCAGCCGGCTCTCGATAATTTGACAATAGTTCTCTCGCCAAAAGGATGTCTTTTCCCGGTCCCTTAAAAAATGTTTGATAAAATGAAGGAAAAAACATCTTGTTTGGACCTTTGGTATTTTGAAGTTTTAGGAATGTTATTTCACTCAACGATAATATATTATTTGAAGTCGAGTCCTTATACTCTCTATAATTTTAAGCAAAGGCGATAAACTATAGAATTTGAACGAAATGCTTCTTCTTTGCAGTATCGTACAAAAACAGCACTTCAGTAACGCACAAGTTTTCAGTCTATTTACCCACTTTCGTTTGTACACAATCACAAGAACGCTAAAAAGTTCGAAAAAAGATTTGAAACACTACTAGGGTTGCTATATGTATTTCTGGCCAGGCAACACTCAGTGTTGTCTGGCGCCACCTGACATTTCCATTGGAAAGTTTGACATTTTTTAGCATAAACGTACTCAGAACGTTTTGACGTACGACCGTCATTTGTGCTGTTTGCAGTGACTTGAAAAAATCAATTTGGCCAAAAAATGGAATTAACTCGTGAACATTTTCGTGCGATCATTGTTTACAACTTTCGACGTGGATTATCAGGACATGAGTGCTGTGATGACTTAAATCTTTGTATGGCGATAAAGCACCATCCTATAGCACTGCGAAAAACTGGTTTAATGAATTCAATCGTGGCCGACGCACGCTTAACGAAGGTCGCCCAAAAACGGCCGTTGTGCCAGAGAACATTGATGCCGTGCGTGAACTGATAATGCAAGATCGTCATGTGATATACCGTGAGATAGAGGTATCCTTGGGCATTTCTTCCACCAGCATACATTCGATATTGCATGAACAACTGGCCGTAAAAAAGGTTTGTTTTCGTTGGATCCCGAACAATTTGACAATCGCTCAAAAAAAAAGGCTCGTGTCGATTGGTGCAAAGAAATTTTGAAATAATACTATCGCGGTGCTTCAAAAGACGTTTATAAGATCGTCACAGGTGACGAATCATGGATCTATGCGTATGAGCCCGAAACAAAACAGCAATCAACCATGTGGGTCTTCGAAGACGAGTCAAATCCAACGAAAGTTGTTCGTGGAAGAAGCACTTGGAAGCAAATGGTCGACTGTTTCTTTGGCAAAACTGGTCATGTGGCGACTGTTCCGCTTGATCAACGAAGAACGGTCAAGTCTGAGTGGTACACCACAATTTGTATGCCTGAAGTCTTCAGAGAAATTCGAAAAATGAACAAAAGACGACGAATCATTGTGCACCATGACAATGCGAGCTTTCACACATCGGCTCAAACCAGCGCCTTTTAGACCGGGCAAAACGTCGAATTGTTGGGTCATCCGCCGTACAGCCCTGACTGACTTGGCACCCAATGACTTATTTTTATTCCCGCACATCAAGAAAAAAATGCGTGGTCAACGACTTTCGTCGCCAGAAGATGCTGTTGAAGCGTTCAAAAACCATGTTTTGGAAGTGTCTCAATCGGAGTGGAAAAAGGGCTTCGACAATTGGTTTGAGCGCATGCAAAGTGTATAAATCATTTTGGAGAATACCTTAAAAAACAATAAAAACCATTTTTATGATTAATATTCTCATTTTCATTATTAGGTCATAAATATATACAGCAGCCCTTGTAAAAGCGAACTACAACCATTTTTCTTAATCATTTTTTGTGAAACTAGCGAATTGATTTGAAAATATTTGAATTTTTCCGCCCTTCCTCATGGTTTTCTAAACTCGTATTATTTTGAAAATCTAGGTAATTTGTGCTATTGAACTGGTCGCTTGAGTTTCAAATTCAGAGTTGACTGTACAGAGTTGACTGTACAATTGAAATCCTAATCCGTCGGATTTCGTGTTGAAATCTATTCCAATTTAATTTAAACTGATAGCTAAATTTTTCGATCGATTTCATTTATATAAGCGAATGCCGCTTTATGCGTATTAAATTCGTGGGCGATCGACTTTATTTCTGAGTCGTTTTTTATCTTATTTAAACTTTGTGGCAACTAAACCCTTACTTAAACTAAAACTGTTTTATTGACCAGTAATTTAAATAAAGATCCAAAATAAGAAATCGAATTTTCCTTTTTCGTTTTAGAATATGCAGGATCATGTGCCTTCCCGCAAATCTACAGCAAAAAATGCTAATAAAATAAATTTCAAAATTAAGTACTTTAAAGACAAATCGCAATACTTTCTAAGTGAATTAAATAATTTAAAAGTCGAAAAGACAATGATGGTTTTGGAAGCTAAAAAAATCCGCTTGGAAATTGAACAGCTGAAAAGGGAGAATTATTTTATGTAAACGCGCAACAGTTCCAGTAAGAGCACTTCTCATTTATTTGAATTTTAAACAAAATACAAAAAATTCTAATAAAATAAATGCCAAAATTAAGTACTTTAAAGACAAATCGAAATACTTTCTAAGTGAATCAAATAATTTAAAAGTCGAAAAGACAATAATGGTTTTGGAAGCTAAAAAACTACGCTTGGAAATTGAACAGCTGACAAAGGAGAATTATTTTATGTAAACGCTCGGCGGTTCCAGTAAGAACACTTTCAATTATTTGTATTTAAAATAAAATCGAGCACATACTTGAATTAACGCGTGATCCATTTCGAGGTTCCCTACTTTTTTAAAGAAAAAACACAGAAAATTCAAATTGAATGGGGAATGTTTATTATCATTTGAAAGAACATTTTTTGGCATTTATTTTTTGGAGATTATGTCTATCAAATGTTGGCCGCGGCTACGTCTCAGATGGTCCATCCGTTGAGTCCAATTATCGATGACTCGTTCGAGCATTTCGATTGGTAACTGGCGAAAGACACGCGTGATGTTTTGCTCCAAAGCCTGAACCGACGCGGGTTTGTCCGCAAAAACTTTACTCTTTATATATCCCCACAGGAAAATGTCTAACGGTGTGATATCACACGATCTTGGTGGCCCATCGACCGGCCCAAAACGTGAAATTATCTGATCACCGAAGTGTTCTCTCAATAAATCCATTGATTGATGCGATGTGTGGGAAGTGGCGCCGTCTTGTTGAAACCAAATGTCGCCGAGATCACGAGCTTCAATTTCAGGCCTCAAATAGTCGCTTATCATGGCACGATAACGGTCGCCATTGAAGGTAACGTTCTCATCGGCATCAATTTGAAAAAATATGGACCGATGATTCCGCCGGCCCACAAACCATACCAAACCGTTGTTTTCTCTGGATGAAGTGGCAGCTCTTGAACCTCTTCTGGTTGCACGTCGTCCCAAATGCGGCAATTTTGTTTGTTTATATAACCATTGAGCCAGAAATGGGCCTCATCGCTGAACAAAATTTTACTCGAAAACCTCGGATCTTCTTGGCACTCTTCAAGAGTCCATAGAGCGATGTCGCTTGAGAACGTAGGGCGGCTTCAGTTCTTGCACAAGCTGTATTTTGTACGCTTTTAATTTAACATCTCGAAGTAAAGTGCGCCAAGTCTTTCCATACATCAGTCCGAGTTGCTGTGACCGGCCCGAATCGACTCTCCACTGTCTTGGTGCACACTCTCAGCTACGACCGCTACATTTTCTTCACTGCATGCTGGACGTTGTTAAAAAAAGACTATTGAAAAAAGTATCTCTACTTGGATCACCCATTAGTATCAAAAAGAAAAAAACGACGCGATTCCATGCTACAAAAATTTCAAGAACGGATTTATCGCTTAAACTTGTTTTCCGCTTCGCTAACACACGGGATTGATGTAAAGTCGGCATTTACGATGAAGGAAGGAAAATCGTCGCGAAAAAAGTTATTTACTATTCTTACCAGGAGTTTAACCTCGGTTAGCTTGTTAAACCTGGACCTGGTTTTATAAACTGTTATCAACTTATTATGCCCAGTTTTGCAGGTGGTTAAAGGATTGAACTTCCTTAAAAACTAGAGTCCACTTGTGGCACATTTAAAAGGTGAAATTAGACCGTACCGGATAAAATGTGTATACTTAAACGTCCTTTACAACGGTATGAGAATAGTACTACCTTTTACATACATATTTATTATCTCTTCTGACTTTTCCAATTTTTGTACATTTTTTGCTGGAATGGAATGAGCTAAACCATTACTAAAAAGACATCACCCAAAGAGTGTAATAAATTCACAAGTTGTGATCCGAAATTACTTTTAAATTAAATCGGATCCCATGATTTTGACACAGGCTTATGTTTTAAGTTTACTTGTCGGTGAAGGTTAGGTGGGAATACGAATACGGATGGTCTTTTATTTAACTAGTAGTTTCTTTTACCATTTTCATAGAAAAAAATCGGCGCTATAGCAGAAATCAAACCAGATACCTCTAGTTTTTCCCATTACCTCTAGTTATTCCTATACTCAGGCTCGAATTCAAGCACTTCCAAAAGCGCGTATTCCCACCTAACCTTCACCGACAAGTAAACTTAAAACATAAAATCGAAGTTGCCATTAAAGAGATTGGACCCGAAACAATCGAAAATTAGCTGAGCCTGTTGTGGTAGTCATATAAATCATGTGTTCCATTACGAGAGTTGCTATTTACATTTCGGGTCAAAAGACGTTTACAAGATCGTCACAGGTGACGAATCATGGGCCCATGCGTATGATCCCGAAACAAAACAGCAATCGACCGTGTGGGTCTTTGAAGACGAACCATATCCAACGAAAATTGTTCGTGGAAGAATCACTTCAAAGCAAATGGTCGCCTGCTTCTTCGGCAAAACTGTTCATGTGGCGACTGTTCCGCTTGAGCAACGTAGGACGGTCATTTCTGAGTGGTGACCCACAATTTGTTTGCCGGATGTCTTCGGAGAAATCCGAAAAACGAAGAGAAGACGAATCATTGTGCACCATGACAATGTGAGCTCTCACACATCGGCTCAAACCAGAGCCTTTTTGACCGGCCAAAACGACGAATTGATGGGTCATCCGCCGTACAGCCCTGACTTGGCACCCAAAGACTTTTTTCTATTCTCGCACATCAAGAAAAAAATGCGTGGTCAACGATTTTCGTCGCCAGAATCGGAGTGGAAAAAGAGCTGCGACAATTGGTTTGAGCACATGCAAAAGTGTTTAAATCATGCTGGATAATACTTTGAAAAACAATAAAACCATTTCTGATAAATATTCGCATTTTCATTATTAGGCCAGGCGCCGCAAACGTATCTGATTTAACAGATGGCAGAGCTCCAGCAAACATTCCCAAACAAATCAATATCCAAAAACTGCACTTTTCGCTGGCTTATGGGGTTATGTCAAGTAAGAGGTGTACAAAACGAAACCAAGGAATTTGACTGAATTAAAGTAGTCCTTTAAAAAATAAATAAAGCGACACAAACTTTAACCCTTCAGGCCGCAATGAATACATTTTTGATCAGGTGTCGCATATGCGTTAATTAGCATGGATGTCATTTACGGTCTATCATCTTCAAACACCAATAGTCATATAAAATTAAATAAAATTTTCTAAACAATAATAAAAAAAAAAATGAAAAACATCGATTAAAAAAGTTATTTGAAGTTCTTATTGAACACAATGGATGCGCCACCCTGTGTAAAAAAAAATTGTTCTAGGGGGTGCTTTATTTATAGCCATAACTGTATGTAAAATATCAGTTGTTTCTGTAGATATGGTTCGGGAGCGATAGTAATCACTATTACTCGTATAGTTGAAGAACTAACCCTAATTGCGTTAAAAACGCAGCTTTTTTATTAATATTTTCATAAGCTTAAATAATTTATGCAGGGTGATTCATTGACGACTGGACAAATTTCGCCAGCGTATTCCTTGGCTCATTTCATGAAAATATGTCCATCTATGACCATGCCCGAAAATACAAGAGGGCGAAATGACAGCGGTTTGAACATATTCGGATAAGTGGTTGCAGGTTACTAGGGTAAAATTGATAAGTTCTGAACTAATGTTCGGATTTTTTTTTTTTTTTTTTGGGCTTGAAAAGGTCCTTAAAAATCTTAAAAAAAAATTAAAAAAAAAGTGAAATCGCCGAAATACGGAGCTTCAAAAATTAAAAAAGCATAAGAACTCAATTTTCTCAACCAGACGGTTTTTTTCTCTTAAAAGATAGCTCTACCTCTTACCTTTCCAAATTTACCTAAACGAAGCTCAGAGGTCTTACTGGTATGAGGTAGGGCGGGCTATCCTCTAAGAGAAAAAAATCCGACCACTTAGCAATTTTACCCTCCGATCAAGCCGTTTCCATTTCGCCCCCTTGCATTTTGAGGCTTCTTCGTAGATGGACATATTTTCATGAAACGAGCCAAGAAATATGCTGGTGAAATTTCACCAGTCGTGAATGAATCACCCTGTATAGCCATTTAATATCTGTATTTGTAATTTAATAATAAAATACTTTTCAAGCATTGACTTTGTAATTTATCTTTTATTCAATTCGATAGGAATTGTGACCGCAGCATTACTGGCCAGTAATGCTGCGGTCACAATAACCACCACAAGACAACCAAGACGTTCACAACACCTAGAAGAGATACCGCCACCCACCGTCAGTATAAATAGATCGGCCTTTTTGCAAAACTATGGTTCTTCAATATCCAACACCCCACCGCAATCATTTGAATTGTGTCAAACATCCACACTTCCGGAGGTCATTGATTTAGACACCGAATTCGAAAATGAAGACCTAATTGACATCGAAAAGGAATTGGATGTTATGAAAAATGTCATGCCTCGTTCCAAGGAATCATTGCAGTTGCAAGACGAGTTGTGCAAGGCGCAGACTGAATACTTTAAGTCGAAGGCTCAATATGTTGGCAAACTTACGGAAAATACGAAAATAAAGCGAACCCTTATGCTACTGCAATCTCGCAAACTACAATTGGAGATAGAAAAACTTACAAATGGGTCGTAGATGTCGCCAGCTGCCATAGTTTTTATTCTAAAAATAACCTAAAAGTAAGGTACATTTATCAAGTTAATCTCATAATTATAGCAAATACAGACTGTACAATAAAAACAAGGATTGTGTTATTATTTTTTTCTGCCAGAACAAACTTCCCTTAACTTGGCAGCAGCTTTTAAAGCAACAAGGAAATAATGATCAGATGATTAAATAAACATCTGTGCTTTACAACTACCTTGGTAGATGTGCCTTGCCATGGTAAAATAAAAAAGGTATAGGCACTTGAATAAAAATTCCAAAAATAAACTTTTATGAATGTTTCGATGATTGTTGTGAATCTTTTTTATAGAAATTCTTTTTTATAAAAATTTGAAATTTGACTTTTTGTCAAATTTCAAATATGAAAGTTTAAATTTCTACGAGAAAAAATTGAAAATCAGCTGACTGCATAATAGGGTGGAGTGAAATTCAAAAAAAAAAAAGTTAACCTGGGAAAGAGATGTAGTCTGGGGTCCTAATGAGGAGAAAAATAAAGAAAAAAATTTAAAAAAATTTTTAGGGGTCGCGCCACTCCCTAGAAATTTGGAAATTATCGCTATTTTGGCGTTGATTTTAGAAAAATCCTAAAAAGTTTTATGTCAATAAATGTTTGCAATAGCGTAAACAATGAAATAAGGGCATGAAAAAATTTAAAAAAATTTTTCTCATTGTTCAAAAAGTAAAATAAGTCAAATCGTCCCTTCTTCAGAAAATTGACTGAACAATGAAATCGCCACCAAAGCTACAAATATTAGTCGATTATCCTCATATTTGCCTCAAATACTTTTGTTTGGGCACTGAACTGAGCTCAAACTTTTAAATTTCGAATAAGTTAAGTCGTTAATTTTTAGGATTTTTCTAAAATCAACGCCAAAATATCGATAATTTCCAAATTTCTAGGGAGTGGCGCGACCCCTAAAATTTTTTTTAAATTTTTTTCTTTATTTTTCCCCTCCTTAGGACCCCAGACTACATCTCTTTCCGAGGTTAACTTTTTCAAATTATAAAAAAAGCATGTTTTCACTCCACCCTACTGCATAACTCCACCTTCTTTATTGTACCATCCCAGTAAAACAAATTTGCCGACAATGTCTGATATCAGACAAATATGAACAATTTCGGAACTCTATCGAGAATTTTTACCCAAATCGTTGCGAACTCTGTTTGATTTGGCTGATGATTTTTTTTCAAAGAAGAAGTAGATCAAAATATTTGTCAACCCTCTCATATATTTTTCGTTACGAACTCTGTAAGAAATCGGAACATTTTGCCGATTGTCGTACCGAATTCTAAAGGTTTGGTATGCTGCTTAGAATACGATGAATTTTGATCATATCCCTAGTAACATTTGGAAAACATATCAGGAGGAAGATATTTATAACCGCAATATACTATGTTTATCGGTTGAAAGAATTATTGGTGATGTTGAAAGAAATGTCCAAAAATGTATTTTTTTGTGTCAAATGAAAAGTAATAAAATAATAAAAAAAACCCTGAAAAGTTTTTAATTTTTTTGTTGTATTCTTTATTTTTAATAGGCTGAAGATGGTCAATACGAGGGCTGTTTCTGGCCTAATAATGAAAATGCGAATATTTATCTTCAAAAGTGGTTTTATTGTTTTTCAAAGTATTCTCCAGCATGATTTATACAAGTTTGAATGCGCTCAAACCAATTGCCGAAACATTTTTTCCACTCCGATTGAGACAACTTCATATCATGGTTTTTGAATGATCAACAGCATCTTCTGGCGACGACAATCATTGACCACGCATTTTTTTCGAATTTCTCCAAAGACTTCAGGCAAACAAATTGTGGTGTACCACTCAGAATTGACCTTCCTACATTGCTCAGGCGGAACAGTCGCCACATTACCAGTTTTGACAAAGAAACTGGCGACCATTTGCTTCGAAGTGCTTCTTTCACGAACAACTTTCGTTGGATTTGGTTCGTCTTTAAAGACCCACACGCTCGATTGCTGTTTTGTTTCGGGCTCATACGCATAGATCCATGATTCGTCACCTGTGACAATCTTATAAACGTCTTTTGAAGCACACGAGCCTTTTTTTGAGCAATTGTTAATCTGTAGTGAATAGTGCGGTCAACCGGCCGATCGATAACAAATGGGTGTGAATTCCTGGAAAGTCGGATATCCCTGCCGAACATCTTCACGTTAGGAACAAGACGATGAAGGTCTGAAGAACACACACCATGAAAGTAACGATAGAAAAGCGACACACAACCTACATTACGACGATGCTCAAGGGGAACAATAGAGTTGAATACCCTTCTGTCACCTATCAACACCATCGCCCTTCTTTGGACACGATCAAGTAGCTCCACGGATGATTTTGGAGCACCTGCCCATCTTTGGCCGGGTGTAGGTTGTATAGATATCGAAGAGAACAGAAGGAGTGAAATATTTCTTGTACCGCAGCCTATACACTTGAGTGCTTCTTACGACACTTCGAATACATGCCTCGCCCGACGAGCGTCAAATTGTATTTTCATGCCCAGAACATCAAGAGCATCCGATTGTTCGATATCCATACCATCGATAGATAATGACGATACTGTTGGGTCAATGAATCGCTTGTGAGACAACAAGCAGCACTGTGACTTACGCGCATTAAAATCTACTCTATTCACTCGACCCCATTCGGAAATGGCCTGTAAATCCCGGCCAAGTGTCTCATCCATAATTCGCCATTTGTCTTCAATATCTTGAAGACTCGGCCTATGGTCGAATGAATACGAATGACAGAGGTTGCTGTTATCCGCGATAAAGTAAATTGGATTCACGGTCTGACCCAAAAGATCGTCAATGAAAATAAGAAATAAAGATAGAGAAAGGACAGAGCCCTGTGCTACACCTGCGGTCAGCCTATGTTTGTCGGGTGAGAACCCATCTACAACAACTCTTAAAGTGCGATCTCTAAGAAAGTTCGATATAAATCGAGCAAAAGTATTTCCGACACCAAATGCGATCAGCTTTAATACGAGAGCGCCGTGCCAGACTCTGTCAAAGGCCTTGGAGATATCCAGAGCCACGAACTTACTCACACCAAAGTGGTGGATGGACCGACTCCAACGCTCCGATAGGAAAGTCATTAGGTTACTGTGAATGGTGTTCGCTATCGTGAGATGATAACGAACTTTTTATGGCCCGAATTGGAAGTTATGGATGTGGACGATATGTGGTTTCAATAGGACGGCGCCACTTAAAACAATGACCCTTTTGCGCGACAAATTCAATAGCCGTGTTATCTCACGTCGTGGCGATGTTAATTGGCCGCCAAGATCATATGATTTGACACCGTTGGACTTCTTTCTTTGGGGTTATTTGAAAGAAAAGGTGTACGTGGATAAGCCAGCAACAATTAAAGAGCTAAAGGATTAGATAATTAGGCGCATTAACGGCATAGAACCTCAACCGTGCCTCAGCGTCATCGAAAATTTGGACCATCGGATGGAGGTGTGCCGCCGAGGTCGCGGGGGCCATTTGGCCGATATTTTGTTCCATACATAATTGGACATAATTGGAACATCGTTCCTTAAAATTTAACCACCCTTTATTTTCGGTAGTTGCGTATTCCGTACTTGAAAATTGTAAGAGTTAACTGATATGTGAAATATTTAAGTAATAAAGCCAAATGTTTGAAAAAAACACTTTTTAGTTACCGCAGAATGTTATTAGTGTAAAATAGGTCTAGCTTAAATATTTTCAGTAGTTGCGTATTCTGTACTTGAAAATCGTATTTTTTGCTTTTACAACAACCAAAAAACCTGACTGTAAAACAAGGGTATACCGAAGTGTGGGGTATTAGCTGGTTTTAAGAAACAGCTGTCGGGTTTGGAAAAAAACGGAATGTCGGTTTTTGGGTTTGGACACTCTAAGACTAGTGTCGGTCTCATGAACATCTGGGGTCCATAACACGGCCTTCATAGGAGCCATAAATCAGGTGTCACGGCGAGTTCAAATATTGCGGCGAATTCCAGCTCATGTGGATGAGCTGTGGTTTTCGTCAATATTAGACATAAAATGAGAAGAAAATAATAAATGGAATATAACAATAACTGCATTAAACAATAATCGCTCCATTTCTGCATTGGAAAAACCTTTCCTCAGGACAACACTGGTACGTAATAGGACCAAAATTTACGTTGCTAAACATGGAACAATTTTAATTTTACAAGATCATTAGGTTTTGAAAAGGCAAAATACTTAATAGTTACACTGTATGAACATACTTACATATATTACAAAATCTCGTTTACTTTTTCCATTTTCTCGGCATTTGGTCATTGTGTCCTTACAGTCTAAAATAGCACCTCCTATTGTTTTTTTTTTACTCGCTGTGGTGTAAGGAATCCCGCTTTAATCAAAGCATTTTAGAAGAAAAGTTTCAAGTTTTTGTTCACGTCAAATTGTTCTGTGGTCCATGTCCATTGCTATTGTCTTGTGTTTCGATAGTTTTAAAGGAATTTAATTTCTCAAATTTAAGTTTACCTCATTAACACTGTTTGAAGCCATATCTCTTTTTACAAAGCTTTTGGTTAAAAAATGCAATTGAAATGCAGTAAATAACAATGAAAACGCAAATTGCCAGAAGCAGTGCTGCCTGAATACACTTGCATGTGTTAACAAATGTGGCAGCACTTTTCTCCTGATAATGCAGTATTCAACAAAAAGTCTCAATTACATAAAGAGATTCTCACCGATACAATTTCCAAGTCGTATAGTTGAAGAATTTCTTATAAAGCCTAGTATTCACCTAAAAAGAAATTTTCGCTCCCATAAGAAGTACATGAAGCAAAGCAAACGAAATTTACCATTGGCAAATGCCGTTTGGCTATTTTCGTTTGGAGGTATTCAGCTAATACGAAAAGGTGGTGGAATTTGCAACTGTTACAGGGATGATTATAATTAAAAAGCGGCAAGAAAATAAAATAGAAAATTTGGTGTCATGTCTGGCGACACCAAATTTTTTTCGAAAATCAAAATGCATTTTGTACACTACGTGATTTTTTTAGTTAACATAATCCAGCAAATGTGTCCACAATTGGGAGAATTGTCCGCAAATTTCATCAAACCGGAACTCGCCCAGTTCGTTTTGCGGAAAACATTGATTTTCTTAGCGATAGTGTGGCATAAGTGCTGTCAAATTTTACTCGTTAATGATGTTCGCTATCGCCAGAAGATTACAAACTTCTTGTAGCCAAAAATTGAGGATGTGGACCTGAATGATATGAGGTTCTAGCAGGATGGTGCCACTTGCCACACAGCCAACGAAACAATGGCTCTTTTGGGCTAGAAATTCAACGTCCATGTTATCTCACGTCGCGACAATGTTAATTGGCCGACACGAACGCGTGATTTGACACCGTTAGACTCTTTTCATCGGGGATACTTAAATGAAAAAGTGTACGTCAATAAGCCAAAAACAGTTCAAAAGCTAAAGGATGAGATAATTTCTCAGACATTGAAAAAATGTACCAAAAGATAGAGGTATGCCACCGAAGACGTGACGAGCATTTGACCGTTATTTTGTTTCACACGTTATTTTCATAGAACCTTCTATAATAATCAAAAATATTAAGATAATTCTCTGAAACCCTTTTCTTTTACTTAAAATATTAAAAAAATACTCTATTGCTTTTATGTCTGAAAATCCCACAAAAAAAGATTTATCGCACAGGTTGACAAAACAGTCGTCAACCCCAGAAAAATAACGGATAGAACTTCTTTTTGAAAATTGCTACTCTTTAAGCAGTGCAAAGAAAATCGGTAATCGCTGACATACCCTCTAGATGAGTGTCGATAATTGTATTGCATTAGCATTGGAAACTGCATTATCAGGCAGGAGTGCTGCCACTTTCAAGCATATTTAGCACACCCTCTGGCAATATTGTTTTTCAAACGTCATTTAAGCTCATTTACCGTTTAGTTACTTGCATTTTTTACATTCCTGTCGATCTTTTTATTAAAATATTAATTGTAATTAAAGATTTTGTCGTCGGAAAATTGATTTCCCTTTAAAATAACAGAACTCGTGTCTCTGGTCGCAATGCAAAAGCAGTGAATATAATTCAAAGACTGTTTTGTGTAAACAAAAACTTGGAAATTGTCTAAAATGCTGTGAACACCGTGGGATTCCTCTGACCACACCAAGTACAGAAAACTACTGAATGCGCCATATTTGATTGTAAAGAGGCAATAGGGAATTTCCGATAAAAATGGAAAAGGTAAGCGAAATATTTTTGTATTAAAGTTAAAAGTATATATTTCATTTAGTTTTTTAAGCCTTAAAGTTGTGAGTACTTCGTTGCGCAGGAATTCAACTGTGCGCAATGTACATCGACTTAACCCTTTCACTACTGATGTCCACTGTAGTGGACGTAACTTCGCGACTCCACTAAACATTGTTACTAACAACAAAAATGTTTTTTTTTGTTGAAATATGTTAAACGGTACTTTTGCATCGCTACCACGCATAATTCGTACTCAACAGTGTGAAACTAGGCAGTTGTTTGCTGATTTCTGTGAAGAAGGTACGCTTCTATCAAACAATTTCGTTCTAATATAATTGACAGTGCTTAATTTTTAAGATCTGTTCATAGTACAATATCGGTGATTTTTTTCCAACATAATCGAGAGTTCTTTCATATATTAAAATAAAAATAAGATTGATTTAGCCAAAGGTAAGTGCAGCAGCATAGGAAATGTGCATGTCCCGTGTAATGGACATCAGTAGCCATACGTTGTAAAATTGTTTATAATTTTTGCTTGTACAGGTTACAATGGCAAAGCGTAAAACACTTACTAACCAAGAGTTGTGCGACTTTTTGGATAACTTATCTGAAATTGAAGATGAGTTCGACGACGATGAAGTTGAATTATTTGGAAATTCTATAACTAAACGAGTTGGGGGAGATTCTGATGACGGAGAATCCGATGTCATTGAGGATGATTCCGGAGAACCGTTAGGTCAAAATAATAGCACTTCCAGCAGAATATTTAGCCCATATTCAACTTGAAAGGATGGTGAGAGTGAAACATTATTCGGATTGGACGAAGACGATGTCCCTTTAAGAACCTTATTTCCGGTGCGAGTCCTAAGATCGTCCGGCGCAGCAAAGACGTCATCCGAAACACATGAAGAAATGGATGAGTCCCATGAAGAATATAATATAACTGACAAGAACTCCATCAAGTGGCGACTAGCTCGTAATAATGACAGAATATTCAACCTAGCATTTGAGAGATCTGAAGATTTGATTGAGGAGGTCAGAACTCCGTTTCAGTACTTGGAAACATATTTTCCGGCACAATTTTTTCAAGACGTCGCTCATTTTACTAACCTTTATAGTACGCAACAACAGTCAAAGTTCCAGCCAACCAATCCTGCAGAAATCCGTGCGTTTTTTGGTTTGCAGTGTATGATGGGTATTTTAAAATTTCCACGTATATCAATGTTCTGGGAAAAAGGTCTTGCTCTACCAATGTTTTCAGATACCATGACACGTAATCGGTTTTACGCTATTCGATCTCATCTACATTTGATAGACACGCAGATGACCCCAGATAATAACGATAAATTTTATCGAGTACGACCTATAATGAATGCAGTAAGACAGCGTTTATTGGAACATAAGTTAGAAGAATCGTTGTGTGTGGATGAGCAAATTATTCCATTTAAGGGGCGTCTTTCGATCAAGCAATACCTTCGTGGAAAACCATGCCCATGGGGCATAAAGGTATATGTTCTATGCGGTAAAAGTGGTATGCCTTATAATTTCATCGCTTACCAAGGATCAACCACTGAAATAGAGCCAAATCTAATGGAAAAATTTGGATTTAGTGCTGCTGTTGTTCTAGAACTGATGAAACGTGTTCCACGTGACGCAATTGGTCACAAATTGTTTACGGACAATTTTTTTACTACATATTCTTTATTGGAAGTTCTACAATCACGGAAAATTTTAGCGGCAGGCACAATTCGTGTAAGCCGTTTTAAAAATCCACCACTATCGGCAGATTCCGACATGCGCAAAAAGGGGCGTGGATATGCCGAACAAGTCATAAGCCGAGACGAAAAAATAATAGTGACCAAATGGTTCGACAACAAATCGGTATATTTAGCCTCAAACTTTGTTGGTATAGGCATATCTGATAAGGTTCAACGCTATGACAAAAAGGACAAACAGTTTGTTGAAGTTGAGAGGCCAGAAGTTGTCAAACTATATAACAAAGGAATGGGAGGCGTCGATCTTTTAGATCAAATGATTCAGTATTATCGCATATTCATCAAATCGAAGAAGTGGACACTTCGCGTGGTAATGCATTTTTTTGATATGGCGGTAGTGGCTAGCTGGCTCGAGTACCGAGCTGATAATGAAAAAAATGGAGTACCACTCAAAAATCAGCTAGACCTCCTAGCCTTCAAAAAAATCATCGGCAACACACTACTGACAATTTCACCAAGTGCCATAAATAGGAACAAGCGAGGTCGTCCTTCACGTGGGCCTGAGTCTCCTCTTCAAGACTCCACTCCTCACGAGAATGTAGATTGTGTGCAGTTCGCCAAAACATCAAAGAGGTTCAAATATTTTGCTCAGCCACCTACCGATGTTAGATTAGATGGAATTGGTCATTTGCCGAAGTTTGACCAATCACAAAACGCAATGCGATGCAAATTTGAAGGATGCAACCAGAAGACATTCATTTATTGCGAAAAATGTAAGGCACACCTATGTATTCGCCGAAAATCGGACTGTTTCTACAACTACCATCTAAAATAATAATTAGTAATTTTCATGTACAGTACTTATTTTGATTCAATAATAAAATAATAAAACAAAAAAACGAGATATCGTGCCTATTTCGTAGGCAAAGTTATATTTTTACTATTGTAAATCATTGCATACGCTTAGTCAATTTGAATACCATTACTACCCATGTCCACTCAGGTGGATATCACAAAGCAGCCACACCCACATAGGTAGGAAAAAAAAATTCTTTTCGGGATGTTTGTCTTTACCATATTAATTAAAAAAACCAAAAAAAAAAATTTTAGCCACATCCATTTTAATTCGGTAGTGAAAGGGTTAATGTCGCGACTCGCAAGTCTACAGTTGCCAATAGCTTAAGGACATAACCACACATGTGAAATTTTCGGAAGGACAGACATTTTTATCGCAATTCCTAGAAGTTTTTAAGTAGGAACACTTCTATCACAGTTGGCGAATCATTAACTCCTTAACTTGCTTACGTGTTTTGCAAATTATTTTTTGTATCCTTATTCCATTCGCAGATGTTATACTCATACAAACTGCTTTAAAAAACTTTTTACAAGGCAATCCTACGGCAGTCGGTTCAATGGACCGGATTGACTCAAAAAAAATTCTTCGGCCAAGGGCTTTCATCCCGGCACACAGTTGCCGCTACAACAACAACAACAACATAAAAGGGGTTTGTCCTATCAGTGTTTTTTGTGTTAAGCCCTCAGCAATTCAATTTTTGATGTTTTATTGGGTCACCACCAAGAAATTACATGTGACATTTTTAAGGATTTCAATGGAAATTATACAAAGTATTGCAAAGTTTAACAGAATAACAGTTGGCAGTACTGGATTCAGCATGCTTTGAAGCCACTTTTTGGACGTTCCCCAAAGGGTCAGACAATATTTTCAAGTTGATGATCCAGCCTAATGCACAACTACCATACAAGCAAAGCCAGATTCAGATCCTGGTAAGAATAGTTATGCATTTTGTAGCGATGGGCTTTCCGCCTCGTAAATGCAGTATGGAATCGCTAAGTTTGTTTTCTTTTTTAGTTCTTTTTCAAGTCTGTGGGGGGGACAAATCTAGTTTAGTAACAATTCTCAAAATTTCTCACAAACAAAAAACATGGCCCTGTAGGGCATTAAACACGAATCAGTTTGACAAAAAAAAGTCGGCGGCCGAGTTACGGGACTCTCAATTTCTGACTTAGAACTGGATATATATATGCGACATTTGGAACGGTATATAAATCTAATGAATTTAAAAAGGTTTGTTGCCAACACTTTAAGCTTTTATTGGGTATTTTGATTTTTAATTTAACCCTTTAAATACCGGAGATATTGGCATTTTAGTTTCAGGTTTTGCTCATAATTTGAACAAATTTTCACAAAAAATGTACATAGATCTTTTTTCGATATGGAATTATCAGTCTTGCAATTTTCTAACAATGTGGCGAGCATTTCTGTAGTAGCATTTCTTTTAATACAGAGAAAAGTTTCATTCTAGAAAACTCGTTAGAAACGTAAAGTGTAGTAAAATGAATTTAAAAAACAGTAGGGAATTGCGAAAATTGTTCAGCGATTAAGTTAGAGGGGCCATCTCTATTCGAACAATAAATATTTTAAGGGACTCAGGCTTAATACCAAAAGAGGGGGAATATTTCGGCCCAAAAGGCCATCATCTGAGGCTTGTAACACTAGAAAAAGCTGCTGATGGATGGATTTGGAGGTAAGAAATACATTAAAATCATTAAGAAATACATGAAAACAGGAATAAAATGTTGAAATAAGAGAGGTATGAACTGAAAATTGCACAGCAGGCAAAATATTCGTGATTTTTTTAAATAATTTTTCATTTTTTTTTAATAAAAAGCTTCATCTCCTGCTCTAGAAGGGTTAAAGCGTCAAAAATGCGTCAAATAAAAGGTTAATGTGTTCGATATAAAATTAAATCGATAAATACATACTTAAAAATAAGCATTTTTTAGTTATAAGACATTTTTAGTAAAAGGTCGTGAAAAATAAAAATGTTGGTACCGCTTCTTAATGGGTTCACAGATCGAATATATGTATGTATCACTGGAATGGCGTTGTAATAAGCTTTCCAACGATACCCATATTGCTTAAACATAAAGGAAAGATTTCACAGTATGGCTTAATATCTGAATTATACGTCTGAACTTTCAAGGCCCATATCTCGGAAACTTTGGGAGACCGACGATTTTTTATTTTATATTTTCTGCTTAGAATCAAAAGTTCTATCGATTTAAGTCCAAATTTATTCCAGCTGTAGTGCAAATGTTACATTTTAACAATGAAATTCGTTTTCGGTCATATGACCACCATGAGTCCGTGAACAGCGATCTATTCTTTGAACCCACTTTTCCACTACTCTGTGGCACACATTTCGACCGAAAAGTTAGCAACTTCTTGTTGGATGTTGTCTCTGAGCTCGTCTAAAGTTGTTGGCTTGTTGCCATAGACCAATTTCTTGATGTGGCCCCATTAAAATAAATCCAATGGCGTTAAATCGCATGAACGAGGTGTCCATTCGACCGGACCATTTCTCGAGATAACACGTTCAAGAAATCGATTGTAACGCGTGCTGTGTGGCTAGTAGCACCGTCTTGTTGAAACCACATATCGGCGATGTTAAGCTCATCCAATTCAATTTTCCAACTGGCCCGATAGCGCTCTCCATTGACGGTAACATGGCAATTGTTTTCATTGACGAAAAAGTACGGCCCAATCACAGCTCCGGCAAGAAAACTACACCACACAGTAATATTTTGCGGATGCAATTGTGTCTTTTAAAGCACATGTGGGTTTGTTGCTGTCCAATAACGCATGTTGTGTTTTTTTGGCAAAACCACTCAACGAGAAATAAGCTTTATCGCTCATCCTGTCGGGTGGGACGGTTATTTCGGCCGAAAATTGGAGTAAGCGCTCTTAAAGTGGCGACCACCGACTCAGAATTTCAGTAGTAATTTTTAATGATTTCCAAACGATGCTCGTAAGTAAAATTTCCAATGATGAAAATGTTACCTTCGACTAACGTTTTGGTACTGAAAGATCATTACAAATATTTAAGGATGCGTTGACAGAAAAATACGAAATTGTTATGTCCCTATTGGAAACCCCTTTACAAGTCGTTCACATACAATAATTCTCCCTTTTCAGCTTCGAAAACTACGATTGTCTTTTTGACTTTAATTTTTATAATTCACTTAGAAAGTACTTCGATTTTTCTTTAAAGTACTCAATTACTACTTTACTTAATTTTGGCATTTTTTTACGAGGGCTGCTATATATATATTTCTGGCATAATAATGCGAATATTTATCATTACAAATGGTTTTATTGTTTTTCAAAGTATTCTCCAGCATGATTTATACACTTTTGCATGCGCTCAAACCAATTGTCGAAACACTTTTTCCACTCCGATTGAGACACCTACAAAACATGGTTTTTGAACGCTTCAACAGCATTTTCTGGCGACGAATTTCTCCGAAGATTTCAGGTAAACAAATTGTGGTGTACCACTCATAACTGACTGTCCTACGTTGTTCAAGCGGAACAGTCGCCACATTACCAATTTTGCTGAAGAAACAAGTGACCATCATTTTCTTCTTCCACGAACAACTTTCGTCGAATTTGGCTCGTCTTCAAAGACCCACATGACGATTGCTGTTTTGTTTCGGGCTTATACGCATAGATCCATGATTCGTCACCTGTGACGATCATATAAACGTCTTTTGAAGCACCGCGATCGTATTTTGTTTACAATTTCTTTGCTCCAATCGACACGAGCATTTTATTGAGCGATTGTCAGAACAAACCTTTTTTACGGCCAGATGTTCATGCAATATCAAATGTATGCTGGTGGAAGAAATGCCCAAGGATGCCTCTATCTCACGGTATGTCACATGACGATCTTGCATTATCTGTTCACGCACGGCATCAATGTTCTCTAGCCGTTTTTGGACGACCTTCACGACCTTCGACTTTGAGCGAGCGTTGGCCACGACTGAATTCATTAAACCAGTTTTTCACAGTTCTATAGGATGGTGCTTCATCGCCATACAAAGATTTAAGTTCATCGAGGCACTCTTGTCGTGATAGTCCACGTCGAAAGTTGTGAAAAATTATCGCACGAAAATGTTCACGAGTTAATTCCATTTTTTTGCCAAATTTATTTTTTTCAAGTCACTGTAAACAACACAAGTGATGGTCGTACGTCAAAACGTTCTGAGTACGTTTAAGCTAAAAAATGTAAAACTTTTCAATGTAAATGTCAGATGGCGCCAGATATAGGCCTGGAATGTATATAGCAACCCTCGTATGTATTATATCAGGATGATAAATAAATATGATATGTAAAATGGTGAAAAAATGACAAATGCATTTTTGCATTTTTGAAAAAAGTTTTTTTTAAGAGTTTTGAGGCAAAGTTGGTTTTATCTTCGAAGATACATTGCGCACTCCTCTGAATTTTATGTTCTGTAGTACGAGTAAAATTAATAAATGTACTATTTATTAGTTTTATTCTATGCCGTTCTATGCCGCCAGCGTGTAAGCCGCACCAAACATTAAATTTTAATGGAATGTATGGTGATTCTTAAACGTCATGAGGACTTCGCTCCAAATACGGCAAGTTTGCTTATGGACGTAAGTGAAAATGATCTTCATCAATAAATAAAATTCTATAGTAAAAAAGCTTTATTAACTTCGCGAACAGATAAATTTTTTCAAAGTAAATTTAGACAAATTAGAAGCGTTGTGCTGCCTTTAGTTAATTTAGTTTTTAATAGTGTTTCAATGCGTTCTTTACATATAATCTGTAATGTTTATTTGTTTTTTTTTTGATTTATTGAAATTGGGAACAACGATGTCGTTACGAATGCTTAAAAGATTGGACTGAAAAAATATCACTGTTTTTGCATTTTATAACATTTATAACAATTTTTACGCTTTCAAGTACGTTCAAGCAAGGGATAAGGGGCGATAGATCTGTTACATCGGGGTGACCCCCATCTCAGGCTCAATCATCAATCTCTTTATACTAATTTTGGAATTGTTTGGCATAAATTCTTTTAAAAGATCTTGTTTTATTTGGAGAAGTTCATTGCAATCCCGATCCCATGGTGCCACTACGACCCACAATTTAAATAATTAATAAATAATGACATTCGAAAAATAATTGAGAAAAACATTTCCTTTAAATATCACATTACCGTCTTTATTTCAAATTGAAAGGAAGCGTTTGATGTATATGAGAACTTTTCGAACAAGTGCTCCTTTCATGTTTATGTTCTTGTTAATCGAAGGGATTTATTTATTTGCATTAAATGAAAGTGCGCATTGAATGTGCTCTGGTATCGTTTGATGAATCTGTATTGATTTGCATTAAAATTAATTGAATATTAATCTCCAATTTAATTTAGGGGAAGTCCTCAGTATTTTCGCATGTTTCGTGGAACATTCTTTAATTGTAAAGGAGAAGCAATTACAAGGACAAATTTTACTTGAACGCGGATAAATTAAGAATATTTTTAAAACGGGTGTCTGCATTTCCAAATTTAATTAAAAGTGTTGTGTCTGTTTAAAAATAGAGTGATTTATTGAGGATTTAAGTTTTTCAATACAATTGAGTATGAGCCTGTCGCAAATATTAAGTTATCTAGAAGTGGCTGCCATAAATTGGCATACCTAGTACATTGCCGACTTTTGGGATACGATTATCAAGAGATAGATTTAGCATACTATCTGTTGGTTATTAGACGATGTTCCCGTGTGCGCAATATTGGGAGACATAAAAAGTAAAATTTAATTCTAAAGGGTGATCCATCTTGAGGTATTTTTTTCAATAGCCTTTTTTCATTTAACAGGACGGCTCCACTTGCCATACAGCTGCTCAAGCAATGGATCTATTAAGAGGTCATTACGAAGAGCAACCAATTTCACGTTTTGTACCGGTGAGTTGGCCGTCTAGATCGTGTAATATCTATAGCTATAGACTTTTTCCGTTGGGGCTACACAAAGTCCAAATTCTACGCTAGCAAACGAGCTACGATTCAGGTTTTGGAAGCCCACATTACGCGTGTCATTAAAGCTAAACCGGTCGAAATAAATGTCATAAAATGTCCTTTCTTTGAATTTTTATATTTTTTTGTTCCGAAAAATACCTCTAGATGGATCACCCTATACATTGCCGACTTTTGGGATACGAGTATCAAGAGATATATTTAGCATACCATACCAAATTTGCCATACCAAAATATATTATCAGATATCACGAAAATAAATCGCCCAGGAATTGTTGAGGGCCATAGAAGGTCATTTCACAATTTTCTCAGTATAAGTATTTACGATCCTCCGACAGCCGGTTCCTATGCACCGGATCGACCCGAAGAAGAAATTCTTCGGCCAAGGGCTGTAACCCCGGCACTATCTGCCGCTACAACAACAACAACAAAAGCAGGGCCAAATCCAACTGCTTAAGCACAATTGAAATGTAGCAAAAATTTAATTTTTCGCTCTATGACACAAGCCGCCCATCTCTGACTCGTTGGTGGCTTAAGGTTAGGCGTAAGTATTCCATACATTTCCCTCTTTGGAACGAATGGTCAAAGGACTATAGCCATGATGACGACCGGCCACACAAAGAAATTCACGTCCACACAGTGGGATGAGTTAAAAAAACATGGAAATAATTCTGCCGTTTCTAAACTAACTGTCGGATTGTCAAGAAATTTCACACACTTATACAGGGTGGGCTAAAATGTACCATGGGGTTTAAAAATTTAATAAATTATTCGTTTATATATATTTTTTTTAGATTATATAAATAACACTTGGAGAATTAATAATGGAGAGATTAACAACTGAACAAAGAAAGAACCCGAATAATAGAATTTTATTATTTAAATCAGCTATCAATTATTTTAACGCAATGAGCATCTTATTTCCATCTAAATGGCTTTGTTAATAAGCAGAACTGAAGGTTCTGGGGTTCTGGAAATCCAAGAGTCATTCATCAATGCCAATTGCACGCCATTAGGTGTACAGTATGGTGTGGGATCACATCTGCAAATATCATTGGGCCTTACTTCTTCGAGAATGAAAATGGAAGTGCTGTAACATTAAATGAAGAGCAGTATCGGTTTATGATAGAAAATTTTGTACGTCCTGCTCGTGAAAACAAACCTGAGATGTGGTTTAGCAGGACGGAGCCACTGCCCTAGATACAATGACACTTCTAAGTCAAACTTTTGGAAAGAAATTCGGAAATTATTTATGCGCTAGAACGAGCCCATCATTGCGAAGCTGATAGGCTCGTGTGTAAACATTTTTATAAGGTGATCCATTTAGAGGTATTTTTTCCAAAATAAAAAATACAAAAATTGAAACCAAGTGTGGAATCTTTATTGTTCGTTCGAAAGGAAATTTTATGCCATTTTTTTTTTTATAAAATTTTCTTCAAATGCTGACCTCAACTAAGCCTCAGGGTGTCCATTCTGAGGGTCAAATTTTAGATGACTCGTTCGAGCATTTCGACCGGTATGGCGTTCATGACACGCATAATGTTGGCTTCCAAAACCTGAATCGTAGCTGGTTTGTCAGCATAGAATTTGGACTTTACTTAGCCCCCAAAAAAATTCTTTAGGTGTGATATCGCACGATCTCGAAGGCCAACTCACCGGTCCAAAACGTAAAATTAGCTGCTCTTGAAAATTACCTCTCAATAGATCCACTTGGCAGCACTTGCCAGCAGCTGTATGGCAAGTGTCACCGTCCTGTTGAAACCAAATGTCGTCAAGAATACGGGCTTCAATTTCAGGCAGCAAAAAGTCCAATATCAGGCGCGATAGCGAACACCTTTAACGTTTACGATCTGGCCATCATCATTTTTGAAAAAATATGGAGCCACCAGCCCATAAACCGCACCATACCGTGGTTTTGTCTGGGTGTAATGTTAACTCTGGAACCTCTTCTGTTTGCTTTTCAGCCCAAATGCGATTATTTTGTTTATTGACGTTGCCGTTGAGCCAGAAATGGTCCTAGTCACCGAACAGAATTTTGGTCGAAAACAGCGGATCTTCTCATTTCCAAAATACAGTTGCGCAATTTGGAGACGTTGTTGCGGTGTAAGTCTTTTCGTGATAAAATGGCAAAGAATACTGAAAATAAAAAAATAAAGTTAAACATAGCTCATGCGTAATCCGTGAAAAAAAGGAGTGATATCACTCGATCTAGGCGGCCACCTGTCCTGTCGAAATGTCCTCTCAATAGATCCGTTGTTTGAGCAGCTGGCACCGTCCTGTTGAAACCAAGTGTCGTCAAGATTACGGACTCCAATTTCAGTTAGCAAAAAGTCCGATATCATTCACGGTTACGTTCCGGCCATCATCATTTTTGGGTATAATGGCACCTCTTGAACCTTTTCTTGTTGCTCTTTAGCCCAAATTCGGCAGTTTTGTTTATTGACTTTGCCGTTGAGCCAGAAATGGGCCTCATCACTGAACAAAATTTTGGTCAAAAACAGCGAAAACCGTTTCGCACCGAACGCTCATTTCCACAATACAGTTGCCAACATTTGAAGGAAATTATATTCAAAATATAAATGCCATAATGTCCTTTAAAATTACCAATAAAAATTCCACACTTGAATTGAATTTTTAATTTTTTTTTTGTTCTGAAAAATACCTCTAGAAGGATCACCCTATATAATCTGAGAAATAATAAATAATAAACGAAAAAGTTCTTTAAGTTTTTAACCCCATGGTAACTTTTGCCCCACCCTGTAAAAAAGGTGTTTTCGAGCTTATGTTTTAGTTAAAGTTTAAGTTTGGGCCCCTAGGATATGCAGAGGCAGAGCTACAGGGCCCTCCAAGTAGGGCACCTCGGGTTTATACATATTATATTTCGTATTTGTGAACCGATTTAAATGACTTTTTTCCGACCTTCATTATCTTGTGTAGTTTCTGGGATATACTAAGTGTTTTAAAACTAATTTTGTTTTGCCCTACCCTGGTGTAGTATTTTGATATAACTAAGCGAAATACCAAGCGATTCATTTCTTTTTAATTTTGTTTTAAAAACAACAAAAATTGTTTTATAAAAGAAATAAAAATTGCTAATGTTTACCTTTCGAGTAAAAAGTTTTAAGCATTCAAAGTTAAAAATGTAAAAATGTCGATTTTTTGACATTTTTTCTTTTTTTTTTGGAGTTATTGCAAAAAGTTGTAAAGAAAACCTATAAATTATACAGGGTGGAGCGCGGTAATTTGTCGAAGAGAGTGGAGAGTTTGCGTGGCTTATAGTGGCTGACGGGAGATTTGTATTCGTCTGCCTTTCAGTTGCCATCATGCATTGGACGCGTGACGAGAGGTCATTTTGTGTTGAAGCGTATTTTTAAAATGCGCACTCGATCATTGCAGTGCAGCGTGCTTTTCGTTTACGATTTGTTGTTCCTCCACGCTGACGTGTTCCTGGACGGCAATCAATTGTACATTGGATAACTTCATTGATAACAACAGGGAATGTGCTGGGGGACCTGAGAGAGAAGGATTACAACACCATAAAATATCGATCGAGTTAGAGCAGCAGTACTACAATCTCCGAAACGATCTGCTCGGAAGCAATCACTTGCTCTTGGTATTTCCAGACTTTTTTTTTCAGCCGGCTTTTGGTATTTCCAGACTTTTTTCAGCCGGCTCTTGATTCAATGCAATTAGAGGATACATGGTTCCAACAGGATGCGAGGGTTACCATGAATTGTTTGAGGCAAATGTTTCCTGGGCGGCTTTTCTCTTTGAGGGGTGATGTGAACTGGCCGGCACGCTCACCAGACTTAGCCCCATGCGATTTTTTTCCTTTGGGGTAACCTGAAGTCGAAGGTGTATATAAACCGCCCCAACACCTTGGAAGACCTATTTAACAATTTTGAGGCTGAAATTGGCAGTATACCAGTGGACATGCTTGTTAGAGTTCATGAACACTCCAGAAAACGTATGCAGCAGTGTGTGGATATCGAAGGGCGACATTTGCCAGAAACTCTATATAAAACCATAGAATTTAAAAATGTCCTTACTGTTCAATGTAATTAAAATATAAAATACATTTTTAAAAGTTCATAATTTTTTTATTTCATTCTCAAATAAGAAGATTACGGCGCTCCACCCTGTATATACTTAAGTACTTTAAAGATTCTTCTTTAAAGCTTCTAAAATTTGTTCACAGAAAGGGGTATGAAAAACACCCTTTTCCTTCCACACAATTTTTTTAAATCGGTACGCGACCTTATTTGTCTTCTCAATGCCCAAAACAGCTACCAGCAAAGGTCAAGGTTAAGTTAATCATAATGTAAAGGATGTTTTGAAATTCATTTCATACAAGGTACAACAAACGAAATTTGATAATTTTAGCCTTTTAAAAAGTTCTTTTTCTTTTATATTTTTTTTGTATGTAATTTTTATTAAAATCGTTCTTTGCCAAGCTTTTAGAACAGAATGCACCGTGGACCATATAAGGTTGACGATACATGTAAGTCGGATCATCCGACTGAAATTTTCTTACTTGTTTTAACTAGCATTATCAGTTAGTTTTACATTTTTGCAGTTGGATTTTCAGCTTATTCGTAATGATTTAGGAGACAATAGAGTCGACCGGTCCGGCTTTAGCTTTTTTTTTTAATAAGTTTTGCCTACTTATACATATTTTCATAGTTGTTTTCAGCAGTACTATTCTTCTTGCGACCCACTTTAATGTCCTTTTAAAAATATCTATCATATCATAGATGACATCAAAATGGTTATTTAATCAGCGCGTGTTTACTTACAAAACGAATTTCAAGCAAATAAAAGTTTATTGGCAAATAATTCGAAATATCCCAAAAGTAAATAAGTTCTGTTTATCACTGTTTTTGTTTCTGGGATATACTACAATGCCACATTTGTATACAAATAAATAATTTATAGATCATAGTTTATGTAAATAGTGCAAAATATTTTAAAGCCAATTTTTATGAACAATGGGACAAAATGGAAATTTTATTTTATTTTGCTCAAAATTGTTTTATGTGTGCATTTGATTTTGTATATTTTATATTTGATAAAATAAAGATTGGTATTTATGAACTGATTGATAAAATTTAAAACGTGTAACCCCCGTAATTGCTTAAGTTCCACATTCCCTCAACATGCGTGTGAAGAACAAATGCAGAAATTTTCACAAACCAGTGAGCTGTATGCTATTTATTATTAAACCGAACATATCTTTGTGAAATAGGGTAATACCCTAAGTTAGTTTCATTAAGTGTAGAAATTGACTCTGAAACACTGGCTGACTTAATTTAACGATGTTCGTCTGTCTGTCCGTCCGTCTTCTGTCCATCTTAAGCTTACAGGTCACAATTGTTGGTCCAATGGCATAACAAGACCGACCACAGTCTTAGTTAAATTTTGAAAACTTATCCATAATTAGATTGGTAATGAAACTTTATTTAATTTGTGTACGGCCATATTTACAATTGTTCGCCTGTTTTGACTATAACAGACGGTTTTTGGACCCAAGAGTCGTGAAGCTGTCAAACTATCGATATTCCTATTCGACATTTTTAGACAAGTTAAGTAAAGTTAAATTTATTTGAGTCTTTCAAAATCATTATGACAGTTAAGTAGGTACAATAACAGACAAAGAATTAAATTAATAGTGTATTATTTAATAACATTAATGAGAAGAAAATATTACTAATTTAAATAAAGGGAATTACCATAATTATTATTTTTAGGGTGTCCTAAGAAGAGCGCAAATTTTAAATTTTAAATAAAACTCAGATATTTAAGAAAAAATCGTGAAACTTTACTATATCGTAAAGTAGACAGAATGAGGTTATGTATGGAACAATATATCGTGCAGATGGCCGCCGCGGCTTTGCTGGCATGCACGCGATCTTTTAATGAAATTTTCAATGACCGTTTTGCATGAATGCTGCGGTGTTTCATTAATGCAGCGTCTAATTTCGTCTTTTAAGGCTTGAGTCGTCGTCGGCTTATTCGCGTAAACCATCGACTTCAAAAAACCCCAAAGAAAAAAATCTAATGGTGTTAAATCGCACGATCTAGACGGCCAATTCTGATCTCCAAAACGCGAAATAACACGACCGGGAAATGACTGATGCAGTAATTGAATTGTTTCTCTGGCTGTATGACATGTGGCGCCGTCTTGTTGGAACCACATGCCCTCCACATTTATTTCTTCAATTCTAGGCAAGAAAAAACTGGTTATCATTTCACGATACCAAACACCATTGACTGTTTGCGCTTGACCTGCCTCATTTTCATAAAAAAAGGTCCAATGATTCCTCCAGCCCAAAAACCACACCACACAGTGACACGTTGAGGATGCATTTGCTTCTCGTGAATCACTCGAGGATTTTCCGCACCCTAAATGCGACAATTCTGCCTATTGACGAAGCCATCAAGATGAAAATGGGCCTCGTCACTGAAGATGATTTTATCGGCAAAATCAGCATTTTCATGTTGTCTCTCCAATACCCAATTAACGAACTCCCTTCGCTGTCCATGGTCAGCTGGCTTCAGTTTCTGAGTCAATTGAATTTTGTATGCATGAAGATGCAAATCTTTCGTCAAAATTCGCTGCAAAGTGGATTTGGAGACACCAATTTGCTGAGCTCGGTGTCGAATTGAGGTGGATGGAGTTTGAGCGACGTCATCACGTACAGCTGGTCGATGGCGCGTTGTTGTCTTTACATCACTAACAGACCCAGTTTCTGCAAATTTATCCATTAATCTCTTTACAGTTGACTCTTTTGGAGCATTATTGCGACCCCAAATTGATCGCAATTTGCGAACTGTAGCCGCAAAACTTTCACCATTTTCGTAAAACAATTTCACAATGAGAATGCGTTGTTCATTCGTGTAGCGCTCCATTTTTACTAACCTCGTACCTTCTACTAACAAACAATAACAATTGTTCAAATGTCAAACAATGACACTTCGAATGTTGCCAGATTTAAAAATTGCGTTCTTCTTGGGACACCCTTTATAAGTGGAACAGTGCTTGCTCCAGGTACTTACGAGGGTAACCGCAAAAGTAACTGGCCTAACATATTTTTTTGGAATTATTATTATTTATTTTTCAACATAATCTCCTTCCAACTCAATACACTTCATCAAACGTTTTTCAAGTTTTTTAATTCCATCCGAAAAATAAGATTTTTCAAGACCTTCAAAATATGGCTCAGTTTCAGCAATAACCTCGCTATTAGACGAACATTTTTTGCCACCGAGAATTTTTTTTAAATTTGGAAACAAGAAATAATCAGAAGGAGCTAAGTCTGGACTATATGGTGGATGCGGAGCAATTTCAAATCGTAATTCGGCCAGTTTCTGTTAAGTTAAAAATGCAGTGTGTGAAGGAGCATTATCTTGATGAAAAATAACTTTTTTTTCCTAAATGCGGTCGTTTTATCTTGATTTCTTCACTCAACCGATCCAATAATGCACAACAATATTCACTATTTATAGTTTTTCCTTTCTCAAGATAATCAATAAATATTATACCGCTTGCATCCCAAAATACTGCGGCCATTACTTTTCCTGCTGACTTAACAGTTTTCGCCTTCTTGGGACCACTTTTACCAGCTTCTATCCATTGTTTTGACTGTTCTTTGCATTCTGGGATGTAGTGATGGATCCATGTTTCATCAACAGTTATGAATCGGCGCAAGAACTCTATTGGATTACGCTGATAAATCGCTAAAAGCTCCTCGGAATTGGTCCAACGGACGATGTTTTGGGGCAAAGTCAACAAACGCGGCACATATCTTGCGGATAGCTTTTTCATGTGGAGTTCATCATGTAAAATACTCCAAACTTGTTTTTCGTATATTTTAACAATATCAGCAAGTTCTCTGAGCTTATTCGTCTATCTTTAGTCACTTCATTAAATATTTTTCCAATGTTTTCAATAGTAGTAGCAGTTTTCGGTCTTCCAGAGCGTTGTTCATCTTTCGTACTTGAACGACCCATTTTAAATTGTTGAACCCAGAATTTCACAGTGTAGTATAATGGTGCATTATCACCATGAACAGAACCCAATTCATCTTTGATTAATTGTGGCGTATAACCTTTCATATAAAAGTGTTTAATTACCGCACGAAACTTTTTATTTTCCATTTTTCAAAAATTATAAAACTTGTTTACTTCAATCACCTGTAACAAAGAACATAATCATTAAATATTTCGGAAATTTTGGCAGATGGCTTATAAAAGATTGCTTTAAAAAAACAAAAAACAGTTGCTAGTAAAACAGAAAATGTGCCAGGCCAGTGACTTTTGCGGACGCCCTCGTACATTGACTAGTATATTATTAATCTACTTAAATAAGTTGAATCTTAGGTGTAAAAAAAACAAAAACAATACATTTCTACCTCCAATGGACACCAGGAGTAGATCGCAAATAAAAGTTTTGACCAGAAAGATCACCGTGCTCCCCATTATGCCTACTGCAGACAAATAGTTGGTATTGGACCTTTTAAACGGGAACTTTGTGGATAGCATATTCTGAATTATGGTACCCTCAAAATTTTGTAGATTTCCCAGGAAACGTCTTATATTCTGTATCGCGTATTTCGAAAAACGCATTAACGCAATTGATTTAAATGTCTCTTGTTGCACGTTTCACAATTCTTTTTGATACACTGCCGAAAATACAATGATTTTTTAACCATGTGTCTGGTTAAATTTTTCATGGTAAATGTTTGATAACGAAGACAAAATAACGTTATATAAGGTCAAATATACATACAAAATAGTTAAGTTAACATTATACAAGGTCGTTTTTTTTCAAGAGCGAGGCAGAAAATTGTGCAACATAAACAAATGTTTAAAGATCATTCGACTCTGTTGTATCGAAGTTTTTGATCTGATTTGTGTTATACGAAGTTCAGAATTAAGTTGCACGAAGTTGCAACGATTGCGACTGTCTTATCCTTTCTTTCTGCTTCTGCTCTGAGCATTTGTAATTGTGAGAAAGATCATAAGACAATTTATCTCCCTCTTTTTGAAAACCACCACCAAATGCAAATGCTAGCTGTACAATCTTCATAGCTCAATGATATTGCTTTTCGCACTGTTCAAAGACTATACGCAAAGCGTAATTCTCATTTATCATAATGGGACTCCCGTATAAGTCATTTGATTTGTAGCCGAAGTAATCGTTGAAAAAAGACTGCTGAAGAAAAACCTTGGCGGGTTTAGAAACAGCTCTCTGCCTGGCAACCATAGCCAATACATTTCACAAATTTTTTAGTTGATTCTGAAAAAGAAACCACAAAAAGGTCTGGAACTGTTCAAGTCATATTAATGAAAAAAGACCGAATAGCAAATACTGCGGATCAGATCTATTTATTGCCCTAGAATATATTCTTTTCAGATCTTTTTGGCAATTGTATTTAATTTTCCAAAATCTTTTTACCTTTTCCGATACAATACATTTTTTACCTTTTAATTCAACTTTTTTGTGAATGCGCCCCTGTAACGAAATCTATGGATGACTCAAATTTCTGAATGAAGTAGTCTATTTCCGCATTAGACATGTTTCTGAACTCTGGAGGTGAATGCTCGAGAAGAGTGCTATTCACATCAGTCCTAAAAGTAGATTAATTAGTGTTTCTGCATGAAACATATTCCACTGCATTTTTTAGGAGTAAATCGAACTCGGAGAGAAAAATCTGAAGCTTAAGTGGACTTTCGTGGACTCGTCGCAAAACAATTGTTTTCGATAAGTCATCTAAAGAAAGATTAAGGTAATTCTAGATCTGTTTTGACGACGCCGAAGGGTCTTCCTTGCTGTATAGCGCTATTTGTCGTTCATTCACTCTTAACGTATTTCGTTTACGCCTATAAGTTTTAGCATTTTTTTTATATTTCATGGCATTGACGATCATTTAATTAGAGCACGCCAAGATATCTCAAGATTTCTTTATAAGTGTCCTTGGTTTCGACGATTTTTTATCATTTCGCGTTTTTCTTCTGAACAGTGTTCTCGGCCCACGTCAATAAAAAAATACAATGTATGTCAGAAAAATGGAATGGAAATGACATTGCGCTATGAAGATTGCTCTACGCACAGTTCGAAGACTATACACAAAGGGTATTTCTCAGTTATTTAAATGAGACTCCCGTACACTGAGAAGAAAAATAACCTTACCATTAATTTGAACGTTTTGTTGTTGACTAGCATTTAACAATAATAATAGTTAATTTAACTATTCTATGGTTTAATATTTTAACCATGAAAATTGTTAATTTTAAAATAATTATTATTGTTTTAACAATGGCTTTTTGAGTTTTTTAACCTTTAAAATTTTTATTATTAAAATAATTATTGTTGTTATTGTTTAACAATACATTGTTTTTCACCATGAAAATTGTTAGTATCACTTGAGCAGTTTTTTATTCTGGTTCGAGACCTCTAAATGTTGTTTCTTTTTCAGAATCAACGTAAAACGAAGAAATTGGTGGAATGTATTTGCTAAATCAAATGACTTAAACGGGAGACACATTTTTATTAATGAGAATTACCCTTTGCGTATAGTCTTCGAACTGTGCATAGAGCAATCATAAACGCGCAATATTATTTTCACCAATTCCGTTTGTTAATATTAAAATTCCATAGTTAATTGAAACAATACCTGTTCAATTTAACAATGAAATTGTTAATATTATTAACTAAGAAGATTGTTATATTAATCATTTTTATTGTTAAGTTACCTAATTATTCGTTACCTCTTTTAACCAAGAATATAGTTACTGTTACGTTTTCATACCTTCCACCATACAATGGAGGGTATATTAGTTTTGTCATTCTGTCTGTAACACCTTGAAATAATCATCGGAGACCTAACAATGTATATATATTCTTGATCCTCGTAAAACTCTAAGACGATCTAGCAATGATGCTCGGCTGTCCGTTTGTTTAAAACAAGATAGAGCCTGAATGAAAACAGCTAGGAAGCTGAAATTTGGCACACACATGTGTAGTTAACCTAGCATGGTTGGTATTGAAAATGGGCTATATAGCTCTACGGGAAGTTGGTGTTGGAGACCCTCAACCGACACTACCTCATAAAAGTTAGTTTTTTATTTGGAAATATCCGTCCAGTTTCTTAAGCAAAATCACTGACATTTTGCAAATAATAATCTCTATATAGGCGCAATCATCTATGTAAAAATGGTTTAGATTGGGCCACCATTTCTTGTAGTTCCCATACAAACGTCCTTATGGGCCTTGAAAAATAATATGACTATAACTCACTACAAACTTAACCTATCGAAATAAAATTTTACACATCAAGATGTCTATATACAACACACTTCTACGCTGAATTCGGTTGAGATCGGAAAAGTCCTACTGGTACCTCCCACACTAACGGTCTCATGGGCCTTGAAAAATAATATGACAATAACTCACCACACACTTGACCTATCGAGACGAAATTTTCGACATAAAGATTAATATATAGAACAGACTTTTACGCTAAATTTAGCTAAGATCGGAAAGGCCCTACTGGTACCTCCCACACAAACGGTCTCATGGGCCTTGAAAAATAATATGACAATAACTCACTACAAACTTGACCTATCGAGATGAAATTTTCTACATAAAGATTTTTATATAGAACACACCTCTGTGACAAATTGACCTATCCACAAGCTTGACCTATCGAAATGAAATTTTGCACATAAAGACTTCTATATAGAACACACTTCCGCACCAAATTTGGTTTTATTTGGGAATCTGGTGGAGGGTATCCAAAGTTCGGCACAGCCAAACTTAACATTTTTTACTTGTTTAATATTAAATTAACCTTCTCACTATGTTTTTGTTTTGTTTACATTTATTTGGTTTTTTTTCATTTTTATGACTTGAACAGTTTTTATTCTGGTTCGAGACCTTTTTGCTGTTTCTTTTTCAGAATCAACTAACAAATTGGTGATATGTATTGGCTACGGTTGCCAGGCAAACTGCACAGCTGTTTCTAAAGCCGCTAAGGTTTTCTGCAGCAGTATTCGGCAACGATTACCTTAGTTCATGAGTCCGAATTCAATCTCAACCAATTCGTCAAAATAAATACATATTTGGATTTAAAGTGAAATTAATATGAGTACCAATATGTCCATATTTACTATTGATCTGTCTTATTATGCGGCTCAAACGGGCAAGTTTTTGAAATAAACGTGCAGGCCCAAATTTAAAGTAGATATTGAAAATATTTTTATTAAATTGTTTTAAAATCGTTTATTAGTAAAAGTTTCTTATAGGGTCCCTTTTTGGGCCACAAGAGCTGAAACGACCAGCTACCATGCCCCTTGCCTAGATCTTAAGTACGTCTCAACTTGCAGACCCCATTTAAAGCATCATTCGTCTACCAAAAAATAAGGATATGTTGAGCAAAGACTAAATAAAGGACTTCTTTCAAGTCTCAAAGGGGAACATTTTTTCGCTCTTGGCAAATTTTGCTCATTTACGATCTTAAGCAGCTTATGACTATAAGCCTTCCTCATTTTAGGGTCATACTTTTCTTCGTTTGATCGCTATTGTGCTTTCAGCCGACAGACGGCCGAACATGGCTACATAGTCTTACGCAGATCAAAAATATATCGCTCTTGTGCAGTTGATTCAAAGGCAGTACCTCTTAAGAAAAGCAAAGCAATCGCTTTTCAAACATCCACGATTGACTGAAATCTCTTTGGTATTTCCTTAACGCCTTTGCTTGGTAGCGAGAATACAACACCTTTTCGAACAATTATTCAAGCATTTCAAATATGTATCACTTATTTGTTTTATAATTAATTGAGATTTATTGATTTATTTTTATATTGTGTATTTTTGAAGACAGACATATGTATAAATATATATGATGAGTATTAGCATGGGTCGCTGATTTAGAAATCGTACATGTAAGTCTGTCAACAATACAAGACAGTTCTCTCAATGACATCTACTATGCGTGACTATTTTGACTCAATAAATAGAGTCCTCACTTCAATACTTTGATATCGCACTTTATCTACGAACTATACAGCAGCTGACTGCAGATCGACGGAGTTTAGATCGAAGGCTCGCTAATAGTTTCAGCCATAGAATTACCTCGACCAATGCGTTAAAGGCGCCCCTTTCCTTTCAACGACTTATAAATACCCAGTATAAATATAAGTGGTCAATTTCAGTATTGAAAATTGTTTATCACAGGGTTGCCAGATAGGCACGAAAGAAAAAGAAATTGAAATTTAACGGTGTAAGAGTCTTGCTTTTTTATACCCTGTACCGCTCTGTAGAAAAAGTAAGTTTCATGGCAAATGTTTCTAACTACCAAAAATATTTGAGCTAGACCCATCCTGAAGTATATCGATTGATGTTCAATCACCAGCTGATTCCATTTAACGATATCTGTCTGTCCGTCCATTCCTCCGTCTAAAAATGGAATCAAATATCAAGTTGCAATTGTGGTTCTACCTTCGTGGAATTTGGCAGACGTAAGTGAACCAAGGACGGACGTTATTGAAATTGAAGAAAATCAGTTCAGATTAAGCTTTAGCTCACACACTTATTTTCATTCGATATTTATCTTTTTAGCTCTAGAAGCCACTTCTCACATCTAATCTTGATGACATTTATCAACTATTAATCACTAGTAAGTTTTTAAGACTGAGCAAGGTAAACTTTGGCCGATGTTTTGACTCCTTGTTCGCAGAAATGCAGGTCAGTGACACCCCACCAAACCATGACTGAAGCTGGGTGATGACCCTTTTCCACCCCTGTGATTAGTATAGATGCTTCCTTAGATGACCGCGCATGCACTCTATCATTTTTCTTGTTAAATTTTTCCTGAACGGTAAAAATTTTTTCATCGGTGAACAAAATTTTTCTGTGCAAGTTATCAGCGTGCTTCACCGAAAGACGTTTGCATTTTTCAATCCTATTTTTTTTTAAAGCTGCAGTCAATAAATGTCCGGTACGTCGTTTGAAAGCCCCAAGTCTTTTTTAATGATTCGACTCATGGACTTTTGCGTGATATTCATCTCACGGGCCATGATTTTCTGTTTTCGGAGCGGATTTCTGTGAATTCTTGATTTAGCGGCTTTGATGACAGGCGGTGTTCGAACTAAGCGTGGGCGGCCCGACCGGTGGCGGTCTTTGACATCTCCAGTCTCTCAAACAGTTTTATGCATCGGTAGACGAACATGCAGCTAAACCCTAGTGTCCGGAGCGTTTTGAAAATATCGCTTTTTTCACTTCACACTTGAAAAGCGCTATTACAGCGATACGGTTCTCATTATCTGAGCACTCCATGATGAAAGTTGAAACAATTTTAAAATCCCGTAACAGACTACCGCTATTGCGGTTAGCTTTCAAAACCCATATGACATCAACGGGCTATGTTCAGTTCTACTATTGAAATGGGTGTGTTAAATGATGTTGTACATGGGTGTGTTGAATGTTGTACAGTATTTATGTCCCCACTAAGTAGCTCCCACACTTCTGTTCATCCGATTTTTATCATTTTTACTCTAGAAGAAACATATTAAATTTAATCTTGATGAGCTTTGACACAAGTTAGTTCCTTGCGTCGAGGACGGACGCTGTTTGAGAAAATCGGTTTAGATTTAGATACAGCTCAACCGGTTTACCAAAAGCAATGCAATTTTCTCACAAATTCAAATATGTAATTAGTTTTAAAAATCTGTTTAAATTTACAGCCCTTTCGAGAGGGGTCCAAAAACCTATTTTCAATTGGCTCTTCTAAACATTTAGTAGAGCAGGATACTACAGACAAAGAACAAATTCGCTGCCACAACAGAATTTCTTTGCCAACCGAATAATTGAGGTTGCACGCACCTCGAGTATTTTATCAGTACAACCGAATGTCTTTTGGTGCTGTGTAATTTTCAGTTAATGGAACTGCAGTATCGGTGCAACAAACCAAGTAGCTGAATCTTTAGAAGAGAATTTTGAATCAAAAAAACCATCATGCCAAAAGCTGTTTGTTTACACAATTGAAGCACTTGCAGGTAGGATCTTGGCGAGGAGAAAGTTAATAAGGATCATGGATGATTTTTAATGGAAACAAATTTGGTTAATTGAGGGCTTAAGTCAGTAAGGGTTGTTATATGTATTTCTGGCCTTGGCAACACTTAGTGTTGCCTGGAGCCATCTGATATTTCCAAGGGAAAGTTTGTCATTTTTTTAAGCATAAACGTACTTAGAACGTTTTGACGTACGACCATCATTTGTGTTGTTTACAGCGACTTAAAAAAATCAATTTGGCAAAAAAATGGTATTAACTCGTGAACATTTTCGTGCGATCATTTTTCACAACTTTCGAAGTGGATTATCATTACAAGAGTGTATCGATGAACTTAAATCTTTGTATGGCGATGAAGCACCAGCCTATAGCACTGTGAAAAACAGGTTTAATGAATTCAATCGTGGCCGACGCTCGCTCAAAGACGAAGGTCGTAAAGGTCGTCCAAAAACGGCCGTTGTGCCAGAGAACATTGATGCCGTGCGTGAACTGATAATGCAAGATCGTCATGTGACATACCGTGAGATTGAGGAATCCTTGGGCATTTTTTCCACCAGCATACATTCGATATTGCATGAACACCTGGCCGTAAAAAAGGTTTGTTCCCGCTGGATTCGCACAATCGCTCAAAAAAAGGCTTGTGTCGGTTGGGCTTGGGCATTTCTTCCACCAGCATACATTCGATATTGCATGAACACCTGGCCGTAGAAAAGGTTTGTTCCCGCTGGATTCGCACAATCGCTCAAAAAAAATCTTGTGTCGATTGGTTCAAAGAAATTTAAAACAAAATACGATCGTGGTGCTTCAAAAGACGTTTGTAAGATCGTCACAGGTGACGAATCATGGATCTATGCGCATGAGCCCGAAACAAAACAGCAATCGACCGTGTGGGTCTTCGAAGACGAGCCAAATCCAACGAAATTTGTTCGTGGAAGAAGCATTTCGAAGCAAATGGTCGCCTGTTTCTTCGGCAAAACTGGTCATGTGGCAACTGTTCCGCTTGTGCAACGTAGGGCGGTCAATTCTGAGTGGTACACCACAATGTGTTTGCCTGAAGTCTTTGGAGACAAATTTGAAAAACGAACAAGAGAAGACGAATCATTGTGCACCATGACAATGCGAGCACTCACACATCGGCTCAAACCAGCGCCTTTTTGACCGGCCAAAACGTCGAATTGATCGGTCATCTGCCAAACAGCCCTGATTTGGTACCCAATGACTTCTTGTTATTCCCGCACATCAAGAAAAAAATGCGTGGTCAACGATTTTCGTCGCCAGATGATGCTGCTAAAGCGTTCAAAAACCATGTTTTGGGGGTGTTTCAATTGGAGTGGAAAAACTGATTCGGCAATTGGTTTGAGCGCATGCAAAAGTGTAAAAATCATGCTGGAGAATACTTTGAAAAACAAAAAAAAACACTTTTGATTATAAATACATATGTGACAACGCATAGAGAAAGGGAGATAAGGGTAAAAAAAATCAATTTTCATTTTTATTCTTTTTTTATGCCATTCTAAAAATGCTCGGTTTTAGGCCTTCGGAGAGGCCTACTTTTGCAGGACTCCAACATGTCCTTCTTTTGCTAGACTACTACAAGTCCTCTTTTTGCAGGCCTAATAAAAAACCTTGTGCCGTAGGCCTTCTGACAGGCACATTCTTACAGCCGTTCCACGAGGACTTGTTGAATAGGCCTGCTAAGAGACCAGAAACAAAAGGCCTTTCTGTATGCCTATGAAGGCCTGTTAGAACTCCGGCTAAGAGAAGGGAGATGTACAGGCCTAAGACACGCTATGTTATTTTGAAACGAAGTTTGCATTTGAAGGAAGGGACTTCTGGCTGCCTTTGGAGACAGGCCAGAAGGCATGCAAAGCCCCTCTTTTTGCTGCTGGAATGATAAGGCGCTATTAATACGTTATAAGAGGGCGTTGTTGGTGGACGATTTAGTCCATGAGGTCCAAAAAACTGTAAAAAAAAGAGTCGATTTAAAAAAAATGGTTACTCAAACTAAAGCAAATTTGCTACAAACCCAAATATGTGACAGCGCATACAGAAAGGGACCTAAGGGCAAAAAAAAACATTTTTTTTTCTTTTTTTGATGTGGCCCCAAAAGTGTCCCCTCCCAGATATATGCGCGTTTTATGAAAGTGAAGTCGACGATTCTAAGCGCAAATAGAACCTTAGGTCCCTTTCTATTTTGCGCGTCACATATTCGCATTTTCATTATTAGGCCAGAAATATATTAGCAGCCCTCATACTAATCGAATTATTTTATTTTAAAAATTATATAAAGATTTTTGATTATGTCATCACTAATAATTGGTTACAACAACAAAATGTTTGCAAAACTATTGGTTGCCACAATCACCAGTTGTATATCCCATAGCACTGCACTTGCTGCGCAGCATATCTGATGGCCGTGATTTCGGCTTGAATAATGCTACAATAATTTGGTAGCTTAAGGGAGAGTTTCAAATTAAACTTATCCGAGCCACCACATTCAACTCCTCTTAGTGACTTTGACCCGTTAACGTATATTTGGATTGCATACTCCGTGAGGCGGAGGCCAATCACGTAGTCCGATTCATCTGGTATTTGCATCGCAAAACTAGGATCGAAAATAGGTTCAGCCCCTACGAACAAAACCGGTTTGTTAAAAGAAACATATGTTTTTGGGGTTATTCTCCTGTCGTGGCCAATGGGCTTTTTGCAGCAATTTAAATTAGTAGCCGCCTAAGTGGTACTTGTCTGTGTGTTCCGGTTCCGGTTATGTTCACCACCCACCATCAGTCCAAAATATTTGGCACTGTTAGATAACGGATGAGGTACCCCATCGATGGTGGTATAAACAAAATGAATAATTTTATACCGCCTAGTGAATAGTACCAGATCCGTTCTACTTCTTGCCCGTGGCTAATAATCTCTAAGACATGAAAAATATCATCTCTGTAAAAAATTATTTTAATTACTTTTAGAATTCGAGCTGCTTCGGTTTAGTAGTTTAGACCAGATTTTCATTACTGAATTTTTAAGAAATATTACGTCTGTTTAATAATAGGATGTAAAATGAGAATTTTTTTCAACAAAATATGTAAACCATTTTGGGCATCGAAAACTTCATATTTGGTTCGCCCATAAAAACCGACCCTCCTTAATATTCATGCCTACATACAAACATACAGAAACCCCATGTATCGTATTTACAAAATAAGAGATAAAGGCGCTTTGTCCCATTATTTAATGGAAAATTGTTGTAGGCCATAAAATCGCTGTCGGCAAAATCACTGCCAGTACACTGAAAAATGTTAAATTAAACAAGTAACAAGTAAAATCGGCATTAAGTTCAGCCACGCTGAATATTGTATACCCTCCACCATGAATTCGCTATTGAAATATTAAAAAGTGGGGGTTGTCTGTTTAAGTTAGCCGTTGTATCAATGTTGTTTACAGTCGCAGCTAAAAGTGTAATACATGGATGTTTCTGTCTTGAGGGAAATACATTTTCTGTTTTTTTTTACGTTATTGACTTCAAGTAGCGTCTTTTATTACTTACCCATCATATCTCAGCTTGTTTTTATATACGAGGGCAGTTCCATACTTCCGTGTCTTTTCAACTTCCCTCAAAGTTATATGAAATACAATACTGCTCCCTACAATTCACATCTGTTAACAGAGTTGAGTTCCGTCATTTAGTTTGTGTTTAACAGCTGTTCAAACAAAACAGTCAATCAATCCAAGGAAAAGCTTGATAAATACTATGCACCATCGATTTCAATGGCAAAAAAGTGGTTTTCAGTGGTGAAAAAGTGGACTTTCGTTGTGGTCGCACAAGGGCAAAAGGCGCTGAAAGTTGTGGACGCATCATTGAGGTCAATTAACCCGAAAATGTCGAAAAAAATACGTTTGGTGTTGGCCGATCGCAAAGTAAAAGTGCGTGAGATTGTTGATGTCATTTGCATTTCATATGGCAGTGTGGTTTCGGTTTTAAATAATAAGTTGTCTTTAAGAAAGCTACCTGCAAGATGGTTGCCGCGTTTGCTCTCAATTGTCCAAAAACGTAATGGTGTGACAACTTCAAAGGATTGTTTGCAGTTGTTTAACTGCAATTCGAGTGAGTTTATGCTGCGTTTTGTAACTGTGGATGAAACATGGATCCATTACAACACTCCCGAGACCAATCAGCAGTCTAAGAAGATGAAGGCCAAGCTAACTTTGTTGGCCAGCAAGGTGGAAAAACAATAAACGGCGAATACTATGCCAACTTATTGGACGCTTTAACGAGGATTTAAAAAAACGACCCCATATGCCCAAGAAAAAAGTTATTTTTCATCTAGATAATGCACGGGTGCGCACGTGTGCAGTCTCAATGAAAAAATTGCATGAATTGGGTTATGAATTGGTACCTTACCCGCCATATTCTCCGGATTTAGCCCAATGACTATTTCTCTTTTTGCAAACTTAAAGAAAGCACAACAAAATAGATTTAACTCCAACAATGCAATTATTGGTCAAACAAATGGCTTTTTTATGGACCTCGAAAAATCCTGTTTTCTGGACAGATGTTCAACAGGTCCTTCGTTCTTCGAAAACAACGGGTATTTTTTTAACCTGAGATGCGTCTAGATGGCTTTGAAAAGTTTTAATCAGCCCGCTACGTATGAAGCAACGGCAGCCATTCGACAAATGTTCGGTCCAGAAGTTAATAATTTCATCAATTTTGATAGGGACTCACACTTTAATATTATCCATTGGAACAAATTCGAATTGACTGAGCCGCCATGATTGCAAAAGCAGCTGGAATCATTAAAATGTTCAGAAGTAGTAATCGAATTACCAGGTTAGCACTAGGAAAATAACTTAATAAGACCGCACACAAAAGTTCCCTCCCGATTTGAGGTCCTGCAGCTTGAGAAGCCACAAATTATACCCGATCACGCTAAAATTTTGTATGAGCATCATATTAGTAACTCCAACATATTAAGCGACCTTGCCTTATCCTCTGAAGAGCAGAGTTGTATTGGATATCTCATAGCCGGCCACTACCGAATTTAACTTGTTTTACTTCACGCAGAAAAAAAGTATGGCTGTGGTAACAAAAGTCGAAGAGCATCATACTATTGTTGGTTATATGGTTGTGGCACAACATTATTATGATCATCACAACAATAGTATGGTTCACACACAACCATACTATGACCCCCACAACAATATTATGGTCCTCACAGCAATTGAATTATTCACAAACAACCATACTATGATCACCACAACCATATTATTGTTAACACTCAACCATACTATGATCCCCACAACCATAGTATGATTCTCAAAACCATAGTATGGCTTACATACAACCATACTATATATAGCCACATTTGAGGCCGTTTTTGTTGAACGTTTCATTCAAGAAACAAAAATATATACGAGGGCGACCGCAAAACTAACTGGCCGCGTTTGTTGACTTTGCCCCAAAAAATCGTCCGTTGGACCAATTCCGAGGAGCTTTTAGCGATTTATCAGCGTAATCCAATAGAGTTCTTGCGCCGATTCACAACTGTTGATGAAACATGGATCCATCACTACATCCCAGAATGCAAAGAACAGTCAAAACAATGGATAGAAGCTAATAAAAGTGGTTCCAAGAAGGCGAAAACTGTCAGCAGGAAAAGTAATGGCCACAGTATTTTGGGATGCAAGGGGTATAATATTTATTGATTATCTTGAGAAAGGAAAAACTATAAATAGTGAATATTATTGTGCATTATTGGATCGGTTGAGTGAAGAAATCAAGATAAAACGACCACATTTAGAAAAAAAAGTTCTTTTTCATCAAGATAATGCTCCTTCACACACTGCATTTTTAACTCAACAAAAACTGGCCGAATTACGATTTGAAATTGCTCCGCATCCACCATATATTCCATATTTAGCTCCTTGTGATTATTTCTTGTTTCCAAATTTAAAAAAAGTTCTCGGTGGCAAAAAATGTTCGTCCAATAGCGAGGTTATTGCTGAAACTGAGGCATATTTTGAAGGTCTTGAAAAATCTTATTTTTCGGATGGAATTAAAAAACTTGAAAAACGTTTGATGAAGTGTATTGAGTTGGAAGGAGATTATGTTGAAAAATAAATAATAATAATTCCAAAAAAACGGTTCTTTTTATGTTAGGCCAGTCACTTTTGCGGTCGCCCTCGTACTTATATTCCAACGGCAGTCGAAAATACTTTTAGTTGCCAGCAGGGGTGAATGCTACTTCACATTCCGTAGACCGTAAGTAACGAATGTGATTTAAACATGATCAATGGCTATATACCTAAGTGCAGACATATTTTAAATAAACGAGAACCAGTCGGTAGTAGAGTATTTCACCGAACAAAGTAAACACAATAAAAATCCCTCTAACTACCTGCCGATTGTTGTTGTTTTTTATAATAGACAACAGACATACACTGTATCGTATGTATTTGTTTTTTTTTTGTATACCAAAAAAAAAACACACACATAGTCTTTAAAGCCTGTTATGCTTTGTTCACAGTCTCAACCATACAGTATGAATGCCGTAATCATATTATTGTTAACGTAAATCTTTAACAACAATACCTTTGTCGCACCAACAATATTTACATGGATGCTACAGCCATATTTTAATTTCTAAATTTAGCAAAAAAATAGTATTGTTACATCTCAACTATATTATTTTGCCGCAATCATACTGTTGTCAAAACAAAATTTAGAAAACAATACTATGGTTGCGACAACAATTGCGGTGACCATGTAGTAACCATATCTATTCTCTGCGTGTTGTTACTTGTGTTAGCATTTATAAAGTTGACAAAATATTTATCTGTTTCATTGACCGCCCATAAGATTTTCTGTCACCCACACGCAGAAAAAAGATATGGTTACTATATGGTCACGGCAACAATAGTATGTTCACTTCAGTAAAAGTATGGTCGTCGCAACCATAGTATTGGTTTTTGAATTGTATTATTAATATTAATATTGTTAAAATGTCACAATAGTATTGTTGCCAAATTTAAAAATGAAAATATGGTTGTTGCAACAATATAAACATGGTTGTTGGGACAAAAGTAATGTTTTCATGGGTTTTATGTTAACAATAACATGATTACGGCAAAACCTTAATTTTTTTTTAATTTGACAATGTTATTTTTTAGAATCTTACCCAATAATAGTAATAATAATTATTTTTTTCAAAATAAACTACGGATTAGTATAACTAAAATATTATTACTTCTATTATTACATACTTACTTAATAAAATTCTTTATTGTTGAATTACAACGTAATCCAGTCTTAACAAAAAATTTTGGGGATCATAGTATGTTGTGCGTTAGTCATACTATGGTTGTGAGGAACATACTATGGTTGTACGTTAAACATACTATGGTTATGAGGATCATAATATGGCTGTAGGGATCATAGTATGGTTGAATGTGAATAATAATATGGTTGTGGGATCATAGTATGGTTGTGTATGAATAATTCTATTGTTGTAAGGACCATACTATTGTTATGAGGATCATAGTATGGTTGTGTGTGAACCATACTATTGTTGTGATAATCATAATATTGTTGTGCCATAACCATATAACCAACAATAGTATGGTGCTCTTTAAATATTGTTACCCCAACCATACTTTTTTTCTGCGTGCAGCGTTTGGTACACTTCACCTGGTCTTTTTGTTTCAGTGTACTACCAATATCGATACAATTTAGTTGCCATTGTCAATTTGTTTCTCCAAATTTGGTTAATTTATGCATATTTGTTGTACTGGAAAAACGTCTACTCCATGTACTTTGTCTACTCGGTACATTATCGTAGGTATGGTTGTATGTACCGAATTTTATCGCGACGACATTGGCGTAAAATAAAATGTCCAAATCTAAGGGGGAAGCGAAAAGGCATAGCACAAAATGTACGGTAATGAATTGAATTCAATACAAGTTCATTACTGTGGGCTATATAACATACATAAGTTCAATCATGTACATACATACTTGCCTTAACATGAATAAACATGTTTCTCTGATCTTTTTTCCTTCTTTTGCAATAATCTAATGCAATGATTACATTCAAATTAATGAAAATAAACTCTTGTCATTTCAATAAATTATTTGCAATTTAGTTGGTTATCCCAACTCCAGCAAAATTAAAAAAGGGCGCGCCGCTTAAAGATGTAAAGAAGCAAGTGTCTGCTATTTCGCTAGCTATAATTCGTAATTATACATTCTTCTGTTTTCTATACTTTCATATCGTATTTAAATACATTTTTTTAAATAAAATACCACATTTAAAAGAATTTCTCTATGGAGGCCTTCTACAAATATTTACCATTTGAATCATTTTTAGTATTTCTGCGCAGTGGAAACATATTTTTCACTCAATGCCAGCAGCAGTCCAAGAAGGATACCACAGACCGCTGCCACGAAACATCTGATACGATGATATCGTTAAAAAAGCTATTGCAGCAAAAAATGCTGCCCACAACGCAACGATAAAAAAATCAATTTTCATTTTTTTTTCTTTTTTTGATGTGGACAACATCTGAGCATCGAATGAGACCGATCCCATGCCCCAAAAGAGTCCCCTTCCAGAGATATGCGCATTTTATGAAAGTGAAGTCGACGATTCTAAGCGCAAATAGAAAGGCACCTAATCTTTAAAATGGCTCTCCTGAACAAAACTGGTTTTTAACCTTAGGTCCCTTTTTGCGCTTCACATATATATTCTCACTTAAGCTTCGTTTTCATTATGTCAAATTCAATGGCAAACAGAAATGGCACATTCGTCGACATTTGCATTTGGTGTCAAACGCGTTTTCACTACAACGTCATAACTGACACAAAACCCAAATGGCAACATTTGACATCCACATTTGTTGTCAGTCATTTGCCACACCGTTTTCATTATGCTAGCTAAACACATCTGTCGTCATATGATTTTTGCGAGAAGAAGAAGAAATTAATTGAAATTTTTGTGTCAAAAGCGACGTGGTAGCAAAATTTACAATTTTTAAATAATTTAAAAACTCACACATACTAAATTTGATGTTGTAGGTGCCTCACGGCGCAACGTGGGCTCCAAAAACTTCATCATTGGATTTGGAGCACTACATTTTTTGGCCCCTTGTCCACTTTTAGTGGCCCCCATCTTATTAAACGCCGCCTAAGTTGGAATAAATTGAAAAATATGAGAAATAGATATATAAACATGTGCTGCTTAAACATACGCGGAAAGAACAGCGGAGGCTATTCCACTTCGTTGTGACCTCCGATCGCGTTAGCTCCAGTTCGGAAGCCACTTCCTGCCAAAGCGCCTCACGTAAATTGCGGTCCCTGTATTCTTTGGTGAGGTAGTCCCAGGTTCCAGGGCGCAATTCGACTGCCTCAATCAGCCGCTCCGTCTGCTCGCTCGTCCAAATGTGCTGTAATTTGCGCACCCTCTTCTTCGAACTGGCGACGTCTTCCACATTCATGATTAGCACATCGTCCATGTCTATTCTATAATTACAGAAGTCCGTTCTTGGCGCGATTTCCTCCTTTGCTCGTTTTCTTCCTTCGCTTGTTGAAAATGCCAGCAAAATCAGCTGTTTTCATGCCAAATGTGTTTGCATTTGCCAACATGTTGGCAAATGGATTCTCCTTGTCAAATGATGCCATATCGGTCAATTGTCATAAATTTACCCGTTTTCACTTGACTGCCATTTCGTTTGACAAAGCATAGTCATATATGACGTCAAACGTAAATGTCACCATATGACTACCCGTTTTCACCAAACTGACTACATTTGCCATTGAATTTGACATAATGAAAACGAAGCTTTATACATAGTAGGGACATAAATACTGTTACAACATTGAACACACCCATTTCAATAGTAGAACTGAACATACCCCGTTAATGTCATATGGGTTTTGAAAGCTAACCTCAATAGCGTTAGTCTGTAACGGGATTTTAAAATTGTTTCAACTTTCATCATGGAGTGGTCAGATAATAAGAACCGTATCGCTGTAATAGCTCTTTTCAAGTGTGAAATAAAAAAATAAAAAGCGATATTTTCAAAACGCATGTTCGTCTACCGATGCTTAAAACTGTTTGAGGAGACTGGAGATGTAAAAGACCGGTCGGGCCGCTAACGCTCTGTTCGAACACCGCGTGTCATCAAAGCCGTTAAATCAAGAATTCACATAAATCCGCTCCGAAAACAGAAAATCATGGCCCGTGAGATAAATATCCCGCAAAAGTCCATGAGTCGAATCATTAAAAAAGACTTGGGACTTGGGGCTTTCAAACGACGTATCGGACATTTATTGACTGCTGCTTAAAAAAAATAGGATTGAAAAATGCAAACGTCTTTTGGTGAAGCACGCTGATAACTTGCACAGAACAATTTTGTTCACCGATCAAAAAACATTTACCTTTCAGGAAAAATTTATCAAGCAAAATGATAGAGTGTATGCGCGGATATCTAAGGAAACATCTGAACTGATCCTAAGGGTGGAAAAGGGTCATCACCCAGCTTCAGTCATGGTTTGATGGGATGTCTCTTACGATGGGGTCACTGACTTGCATTTCTGCGAACAAGGAGTCAAAACATCGGCCAAAGTTTACCAAGAAACCGTTTTGGAAGCTATTGTGAAGCCTCTTAACAATTCCCTGTTCCAAAACCAGCCATGGACTTTCCAGCAGGATTCTGCGCCGGCCCATAAGGCTAAAACGTCCCAGGCCTGGCTTCGAAACAATTTGCCAGCGTTCATATCCTCTGAAGAATGGCCCTCAGGCAGTCCAGAGTTGAACCCATTGGATTACAAATTGTGGACGGTCTTAGAGGACGAGGTTTGTCACAAAAGATACCCCAACATTGGATCTCTTAAGACTGCTTTGGTTCGAGCTGTGGCCAATTTTCCAATGGACGAGGTTCGTGCAGCTATTGACGATTGGCCAGTGCGACTTAAGGCGTGTGTAAAGGCAAAAGGCGGACATTTCGAATAAGTATTTTTTTTGGATACAATATACATCAATAAATATATTTAAAAATATTTGGTCCAAAAACATTCAGTACTTTTTATTTTACAGCATAAAACGTGTGTTACAGTATTTATGTCCCTACTAAGTAGACAGTTCATTTAAAAAAAGTTGGGGCATGGCTAGATTTAAAACTTTGCGTCGTTTAGTTAATCTAGCATTAATATTCATAACCACTAATTTTCACTACCATTGTTCAACTCTGAACCGTTCTGATTTCACTAAAATCTCGTAAAGTGTCGTTTGTTTGGAAGGTGCCAAAATTGGGCGTGGCAACTAACGGGTTATCCCATTAAGGAAACAATTTTATATATTAATCAAACACAGAATATGTAACATATTGAGTTCAAATATATTACAGGTATACTTTAGTGCAAATGTTACATTTTAACAGTGAAATTCGATTTCAGTCATATGACCACTACACTGAGAAGAAAAACAACCTTATATAAGGTTTACTTAACCATAAATAATTATGATTTGGAGTCTACGTTCTATAAGGTTAATTTGAACATTTTGTTGTTGACTGGTATTTAACAATAATAATAGTGGATTTAACTACTCTATGGTTGAATTTTTTAACCATGGAAATTGTTAATTTTCAAATAATGAATGATAATGAGTTTTTTTACCATTGAGTTTTTTAATTAAATTATTATTAAAATAATTATTGTTGTTTAACAATGCATTGTTTTAAACAATGAAAATTGTTAATATTAAAATTTCATATTTAATTTATTGAAACAATACATGCTCAATTTAACAAGGAAATTGTTTAATTTTATTAACTATGGAGATTGCTCTATAAATCATTTTTCATGTTAAGTTACCTAACTATTGGTTACCTGTTTTAAACAGAAACATAGTTACTGTTACAATTTTTAATATTAAATTAACCTACTAATTATGTTTTTGTTTTGTTAACATTATTCGGTCTTTTTTCATTATTATGACTTGAACAGTCACACAGTGGGTGAAAAGCGAAAACTGGAGATTAATAAGGATAAGCATTTTTCATTCTACCAAAGCTCAAGATTCCATATTAATAGTATCAGTTTTCTTCATATAAAAATATATACGAGGGTTGCTTTTTATATTTCGGGTCCTGACAATACTAGTGTTCCCAGATGCAAACTGGAACTTCCATTTGAAACTTTGATATTTTTTAGCATAACATCACTCAGAACGTTTTGTCATTTGAGGGCGAATTGTTTTGTTTACAGTGTGTTGAAAAATTCATCTCAGTCAAAAAATGGAATTAACTCGTGAACATTTTCCTGCGATGATTATTTACGAATTCGGTTTGGGTTATCGAGACAAGAGTGTTTAAATCACTTGTTACGACTTTTGGCGATGAAGCACCATCAAAAACCACTGATAATCGCTCGAGGATTAATTTCGTGAAGGGCGTCCAACTTTGGTCACTTTGCCAGAAACCATCGATGCTGTGCGAGAACTGATTAAGCAATACCGACATGTGACATACGGTGAGATTGAGGCGTCCTTGGGCATTAGTATGAAAAGCATCAATAAGATATTGCAAGATATCGTTGGATCCCACATAATTTGATGAATGCTCAAAAAAGGATCGTATGGATTGGCGCAAAGATATGTTGAAAAAGTATCACTGCGGTAGCTCAAAGGCACAGGTGACGAATCATGGATCTATGCACATGAACCCGAAACAAAAAAGGCAATCGACCGTATAGGCCTTTCAGGACGAACCAAATCCAACAAAAGTTGTTCGTGGAAGCAAATGATTGAGTTTTTTTTCGGTATAACCGGCTAGTTGTCATAGTGCCTTAAGTGGAACGTAAGACAATTCTGAGTGGTATACAACCATCTGTTTGCCAACAGTGTTCGAAGAAATGAGAAAAGATAATAAGAGAAGACGGATCATTTTACATCACGACAATGCGAGCTCTCACAAATCAGCTGAAACGATGAGCTATTTAACCACTCAAGATGTCGAATTGATGGACCATCCACCGTACAGTCCTGATTTGGCACCCAATGACTTCTTCTTATTCCCTAGCATCAGGAAAAATTTGCTTGGTCAACGTTTTCATCACCCGAAGCAGCTGTTGAAGCGTTCAAAAATCATGTTTTGCAGGTGTCTCAATCGGAAAAAGTGCTTCGAAAATTGGTTGGTGCGCATGCAAAAGTGTATTAATCTTAAAGGAGAATATTTTGAAAAACATTAAAATCATTTTCAATGATAAATTATTGTGCTTTTATTGCCGGACCTGAAATATAAATAGCAACCCTCGTAACGTTAAAATATGCCCAAAATTAATTTTCGCAACTGTTCCCAAAAAAATCAAGTCTTCTTTTATTAAAGATAATGCAGCTGGCTAAAAAACTGTATATGACATTGTAATTTGTATACCCTTTAATCGAATAATAAATACGTTTTAAAAGAACAAATTTTAATTTTCTAATTAATTTTCCATTTTCAGTGATTTTGCTCCTCTGTGCGTCTTTACTGGTAAGTGATAATTTTATTGGATTCGATGGTCTAGACAATTAATCCAGATAGGTGACTTGGTTTAATAAATGGAATAGAGATGAAGTCTAATTTCAACAAAGAGCATTCGTCCAAATTGCCACATAAAAATCTCTGTAACAAGACACTCGTTTTTGCTGCTGTTACACGCTGCTGACAAATATCGTATACTTTTCCTCCATTACTATTTCCATGTAGGCAACAGATATGAAATGTTCAAAGAATCGCACACATTTTGCTGATGTAAGAGTGAAATATCGCTTTGATGTTTTCGAATGTCTGCTTCTAGTCGATATTTCCAAACGACTGAGTGGACGTCTCATGAAGCGTTTATTGTTTTCCAATAATTTTTGTATTAAATATCGAAAAACGTATTGTTCTGTTGGCTGTAAAGCAGAAACCCAGACATTTATGAGTCACACTTGAGTTGAGTTGGCGGCAGGGAATGCATTTGTAGCGGTGATTGAATGAGTGATGATTCGTGTGTTTCTAACAGATACTTTTTGAAAAGATATCAAAAGATTCGCAATAGCGTTTTATAAATATTTCAGTACATTATTATGGCTCATGGCACATTAATCTTATTATTTTTATTTATTTATTTACATATTGCAATTAAAATTTTAATAAACTAAGTAAAAAAGCACTAGTATCGAAGGCTATCGGCCGATTAATCTTATAATCAAGTGGTATTAAGTATGAAATATTTTACAGCACAATTCAGTAGATTGTTTTTGTTTTCCAATAAGTGGACAATTCGTAAATTCTGCCGGGCAGAAGCTTATAATCTTCACCATGGATTACGTCCTATTATGGTCTCATCAGTATTGGGGCGAAATTGATATTGGTGTGGGTCCCATGTTTGGCAGGTGCTCAGGACCCTTTGGTGTAGGGCTTTCAATTTAGCCAAACCGGAGAATTAATGTGATTTTCACATTTGCGAGGATTTATAAAGGTTGCTATTTTTATTTCGGGTCTGGCAATTAAAACACAATAATTTATCATTGGAAATGGTTTTATTGTTTTTCAAAATATTCTCCTTTAAGATCAATACACTTTTGCATGCGCAAAAACCAATTTTCGAAGCACGACTGAGACACCTGCAAAACAGGATTTTTGAACGCTTCAACAGCTGCTTCGGGTGATGAAAATGTTGACCACACATTTTTTTCTTGATGCTAGGGAATGAGAAGAAGTCATTGGGTGCCAAATCAGGGCTGTACGGTGGATGACCCATCAATTCGACATCTTGAGTGGTCAAATAGCTCAACGCTTCAGCTGATGTGTGAGAGCTTGCATTATCGTGCTGCAAAATGATCTATCTTCTCTTATTATCTTTCCTCATTTCTTCGAACACTGTTGGCAAACAGATGGTTGTATACTACTCAGAATTGACCGTCCTACGTTCCACTAAATGCACCGTGGCAACATGGCCGGTTATACCAAAAAAAAGCGCAATCATTTGCCTCGATGTACTTCTTCCACGAACAACTTTTACTGGATTTGGCTCGCCTTGAAAGAAACCTACAGTCGATTGCTGTTTTGTTTCGAGTTCATATGCATAGATCCATGATTCATCACCTGTGACAATATTATACGCTGTCTTTGGGCTACCGCAGTTATACTTCTTCAACATCTCTTTACACCAGTCCATACAAGCCTTTTTTTGAGCATTCGTCAAATTATGTGGGATCCAACAAGAACAAATTTTGTTCACGGCCAAATCAACATGCAATATCTTATTGATGCTTGTCATACTAATGGCCAAGGCTGCCTCAATCTCACGGTATGTCACATGTCGGTCTTAATCAGTTCACGCACAGCATCGATGGTTTCTCGCAAAGAGACAGAAGTTGGACGTCCTGCACGAAATCCCACCTGGAGCGGAAGCCGTCCGAGACTGGTGCTTCATCGCCAAAAGTCGAAACAAGTTGATAGAAACCCTCTTGTCTCGAAAATCATCGCACAAAAATGTTCACGGGATAATTCCTTTTTTTGACTGAGATGAATTTTTCAACACTCTGTAAACTGAACAACTCGCCCTCAAATGACAAAACGTTCAGAGTGAAGTTATGCTAACAAATGTCAAAGTTTAAAGTGGAAGTTCCAGTTTGCATCTGGGAACACTAGTATTGTCAGGACCCGATATATGAATAGGAGCCTCGTATAATGACCTTTGTTTAAGGAATCCAATATTTCGGCCCCTAGTGCCCGTAGATCCGGATACAAAATTTATACATATCTAAAAAGTTAATGTATAGTTAAATTAGTGAGAACATTTTACTGTTTCTGAGTACCCATATGACCATAGATAGTCATTTTTCGAGTCCCTAGGGACTTTCTACCCATGGATTAAGACCTCGACAAATCCATTTTTTTGATGTCAAAATCTTCCAACATCTTTTTCACTTTTTCTCGACAAGACCTCACGTATCCAATGCACGATGGCAACTGAAAGGCAGACGAATACAAATCTCCGGTCAGCCACTATAAGCCACGCACACTCTTTAATCTCTTCGACCAACAGTGCCGCCACAGCCTGCTGTGTAAAAAAACACATTTTTCGCGCTCCACCCTGTATATTGTTGTTACAACAACAACAACGACTGCGAGATCGAACTGCAGCCATGCTCTAACCAATCTTCTATTCTTCTTTTTAATTCTGGAGCCACAACCTTAACCTCCTGTGGCGGTGGAGTCTGCAATTCCGTCCTTGGGAAGAACTCAACCATTAGAGGGGAGTTTAAAACTCCGTCTTGGGAGAAACTTATCCTTAAGAGCGAACACCTTCAGGTCACGAAGAAAGGGTTGCATCACCGACGCTTATTCCTGATACATCAATCGACCTTAACTTGGTTTTACAGATTCATTATAGATGACCCCAAAGATCATTCCGATTTCAGCTCCACAAACAGAAAAAACTAATAGTGAAGGTGGCAAAATTCAAAGAGAGTGGTTGTGGTACAACAATATTATGGCTGTGGGGATCATAGTATAGTTGAGGGGAGCATAATAATGTTGTGCCTCAACCATTTATGACCATTTATTCAGAACAGAAACCGAATTACCAGTTGATATATGTCTGTCCGTCCCTACGTCCGTCTGCTGTCAATCTTAAGTCGGAGGCTGTTGACTTTTGGGAAAATCGGTTTATGTCTTTAGCTCCTTAAGCCACATATTAAATCCATCCATGTACTTAGTAGGGACATAAATACTGTTACAACATTGAACACACCCATTTCAACAGTAGAACTGAACATACCCCGTTAATGTCATATGGGTTTTGAAAGCTAACCTCAATAGCGTTAGTCTGTAACGGGATTTTAAAATTGTTTCAACTTTCATCATGGAATGGTCAGATAATGAGAACCGTATCGCTTAATAGCGCTTTTCAAGTGTGAAATGAAATAAAACGATATTTTCAAAACGCTCCGGCCACTAGTGATTATACGCATATTCGTCTACCGAAGCATAAAACTGTTTGAGGAGACTGGAGATGTAAAAGACCGCCACAGGTCGGGCCGCCCACGCTCTGTTCGAACACCGCATGTCATCAAGCTGTTAAATCAAGAATTCACAGAAATCCGCTCCGAAAACAGAAAATCATGGCCCGTGAGATGAATATCCCGCAAAAGTCCATGAGTCGAATCATTAAAAAAGACTTGGGACTTGGGGCTTTCAAACGACGTACCGGACATTCATTGACTGCAGCTTTAAAAAAAATAGGATTGAAAAATGCAAACGTCTTTTGGTGAAGCACGCTGATAACTTTCACAGAGAATTTTATATTAATTTTTACCGTTCAGGAAAAAATTAACAAGCAAACTGATAGTGTGTATGCGCGGTCATCTTAGGAAACATCTGAACTGATCCCAAGGGTGGAAAAGGGTTATCACCCAGTTTTAGTCATGGTTTGGTGGGTTTGGTTTCTCTTACGATGGGGTCACTGACCTGCATTTCTGCGAACAAGGAGTCAAAACATTGGCCAAAGTTTACCAAGAAACCCCTTTTGAAGCTGTTGTGAAGCCATTTAACAATTCCCTGTTCCAAAACCAGCCATGGACTTTCCAGCAAGATTCTGCGCCAGCCTATAAGGCTAAAACGTCCCAGGCCTGGCTTCGAAACAAATCCCCAGCGTTCATTTCCTCTGAAGAATGACCCTCAGGCAGTCCAGATTTGAACCCATTGGATTACAAATTGTGGACGGTTTTAGAGGACAAGGTTTGTCACAAAAGATACCCTAACATTGGATCTCTTAAGACTGCTTTGGTTCGAGCTGTGGCCAATTTTCCAATGAAGGAGGTTCGTGCAGCTATTGACTATTGGCCAGTGCGACTTAAGGCGTGTGTAAATGCAAAAGGCGGACATTTCGAATAAGTATTTTTTTTGGATACAATATACATCAATAAATATATTTAAAAATATTTGGTCCAAAAAGATTCAGTACTTTTTATTTTACAGCATAAAACGAGTGTAACAGTATTTATGTCCCTCCTAAATATTGGATCATGTTTTGATATAGCCCCAGTTCAAAGATTTTTCCCGATTTTACATATAACCGCTCTAAAACAAGCATCTTAATTCCAACTTTGATCAAATTTGGTTTAGTATACAGGGTGATTCATTCACGACTGGACTACTTTCACCAGCGTATTCCTTGGCTCATTTCATGAAAATATGTCCATCTACGATCATGCCCAAAAATGCAAGGGGCGAAATGGCAGCAATTTAAAAATTTTCGAATTGGTGGTCGGAGGGCATTTCTAGGGATTTTCTGCACATTTAGAAGTGAAGGGAATAATAAAGTCGAACATGCCCGGCTAAAACTATTTTACTAGTTTAGTTTTAACCACCAACGCAACCTTCTTGGATTCACCTTTCGGCTTCTTCCAAGAACGTCGTCATTGAGTCTAATGTTCTTTTTTTAAAACATTAACCAAAGTGTTTTCTTTAAACCAGGATTAAATTTTCCCCGATTCACCTAAAACTGATTCCCAAAAATAAAATAATCCCAGAAAATCCAAAGCAAATTTTTCGAAAAAAAAACTTTAAGTCCCGATATCTTTTTTATTGTACGAGATATGAAAAAATTTGTAATAACATTTTTGGTTGGGTTTGTCCAGCAGATTTCACTAAAGAAAAAATTATTACGATCGGACCACAAATACGCTTTTGGCGGCTTGAAAAAGAAAATTTTAACTCGAGGTGACCAACTTTGAGGGCCCACTGTGCAGCACCTGTTAAACACAGATGCATGAAATTCAAAACTTAAGCTCAGTAACACTTCAAGAAGGTCAATGTAAATTTTCATTTAAATCGGACCATTACAAACGAAATGGCCGAATTATTTCCAATTTTTTTCGTAATTTTCCCACTGTGCAGCGCGTCGACCGTTAACCCAGCGAACTCATCGCACATTGAAAAACGAGAGAGTGCTTTGGCAGCTTTCTTTTCCTTGGAAGTGGTCAAAATATCTAGCTAGGTATCCTTGCGTACGACTAAGGGGCATTACCCTATACCAGCTATGTTATCTGGATACTTAGGTTCGTGTGGAGGATACATAAGATTCGATTAGGCAGAACTTAACCAAAGTGATTTCGGACAAATTTTGTCTATTACTTTTTTTCTAGACTTTAAAAAAGCCAATTCTATGGGATCCTTTTTTCCATTTCGATTGCAAGTACAAGGTTTCCTTTGAAATATTTGAAAATGTGGAATAAAGGGGAAGTTAACCGCCTCCTGTCCTGTCGGAACGAACGCAACAATCCAACAATTTAGAAATGCGACCAAAAACGGAGTAGAGAAAATAGAGTTTTTATGTTTATCTGTGAGTAGCACTTTGTGATGAAAATAACGCCGGATGAATGGGTCTGAGGATTTTAATAGCATTTTGGGTTATCACAAACATCTTTCCTTTGAAATGCAGCCACTAACACACAATTTTTGTAACCTTCTGCCGAGGGGACCAAAAAGAAAAAAAACGAAGAAAGCAAGAATGAAATAAAACGAATTCATTGAATTTCAATTTGCAGTTGGTGTGAAAATTCATTTCATTTCACTTCTGTTTGTTTCCTTTTTCTATACCCTCTATTAGAGGATGGAGAGTATATTTACTTTGTCATTTCGTTTGCAACACCACGAAATACTGGTCGGAGACCTTTAAAAAGAATATATAGGGTGATCCATCTAGAGGTATATTTTCAGAACAAAAACAAAAATAAAAAATTAAAATCAAGTGTGGAATCTTTACTGGTAATTTGAAAGGACATTTTCTGGCAAAGTCAATAAACAAAATTGCCGCATTTGGGCTGAAGAGCAACAAGAAGAGGTTCAAAAGGTGTCATTATAATCAGAGCACACCAAGGTTTGGTGCGGTTTATAAGCTGGTGGAATCATTGGTGTATATTTTTTTCCAAAAATAATGATGGCCGGAACGTAACCGTGCTCACTATAGCGCCATGATATCGATCTTTATGGTACCTGAAATTGAAGCCCGCAATCTTGACGACACTTGGTTTCAACAAGACGGTGCTCAACAATGGATATATTGAGAGGTCATTTCGAAAAGCAGCTAATTTCACGTCTTGAACAGGTGAGCTGGCTGCCTAGATCGAGTGATATCACACCTTTAGGCACTCTATATATGTAGTAGAATTCGGTTCAGCGGAAATGAACAATTTTTTTTTCATTTGTGCAGGATTTTCAATAAAAGGGACTTCGGATCAGTAAATCAGGTTATGTTTAAACGGACCGAGTACTCGTATTTTTGAAATTTGTTTATGAAACAAAGATGGAAACTTTTGACATAACTAATAATGTATGCACACAGAGAACAGATTCGTTGTCACATTCGAATTTTTTGTCAATCGAATCCTTAAGGTCGCGTGCACCTCGAGTGTGCCATCAGTACGGGGGTTACTATATGTGACGCGCAAAATAGAAAGGGACCTAAGGTTAAACACCAGTTTTGTTCAGGTGAGCCATTTTAAAGATTAGGTCCCTTATTTGCGCTTAGAATCGTCGACTTCACTTTCATAAAACGCGCATATCTCTGGGAGGGAACGCTTTTGGGGCATGGGATCGGTCTCATTCGATGCTCAGATGTTGTCCACATCAAAAAAAAAGTGAAAAGTTCATGAAAAGTTTTGTTCAGGAGAGTCATTTTAAAGATTAGGTACCTTTCTATTTGCGCTTAGAATCGTCGAATTCACTTTCATAAAACGCGCACTTCTCTGGGAGGGAACACTTTTGGGGCATGGGATCGGTCTCATTCGATGCTCAGATGTTGTCCACATCAAAAAAGAAATATAATTGATTTTTTACCCTTAGGTCCCTTTCTCTATGCGCTGTCACATATACATTTCTGGCCTATGCAACACTAAGTGTTGCCTGGCGCCATCTGACATTTCCATTGGAAAGTTTGAAATTTTTGAGCATAAACGTACTCAGAACGTTTTGACGTACCACCATCATTTGTGTTGTTTACAGTGACTAGAAAAAATTAATTTGACAAAAAATGGAATTAACTCGTGAACATTTTCGTGCGATTGATTTTCACAACTTTCGACGTGGATTATCACGACAAGAATGCATCGATGAACTTAAATCTTTGTATGGCGATGAAGCACCATCCTATAGCACTTTGTTAAGCTGGTTTAATGAATTCAATCGTGACCGACGCTCGCTCAAAGACGAAGGTCGTGAAGGTCGTTCAAAAACGGCCGTTGTGCCGGAGAAAATTGATGCCGTGCGTGAACTGATAATGCAAGATCGTCATGTGACATACCGTAAGATAGGGGCATCCTTAGGCATTTTGTCCACCAGTATACATTCGATATGGTATGAACACCTACCTGGCCGTAAAAAAGGTTTGTTATCGTTGGATCCCGCACAATCGCTCAAAAAAAGGCACGTGTCGATTGGTGCAAAGAAATTTTGAAAAAATACGATCGCGGTGCTTCAAAAGACGTTTACAAGATTGGCACAGGTGACGAATCATAGATCTATGCGTATGAGCCCGAAACATAACAGCAATCGACCGTGTGGGTCTTCGAAGACGAGCCAAATCCTACGAAAGTTGTTCGTGGAAGAAGCACGTCGAAGCAAACTGTCGCCTGTTTCTTTGGCAAAACTGGTTATGTGGCGGCCAATTCTGAATGGTACACCACGATTTGTTTGCCTGAAGTCTTCGGAGAAATTCGAAAAACGAACAAGAGATGGGTCATCCGCCGTACAGCCCTGACTTGGCACCCAATGACTTTATTCCCGCACATCAAGAAAAAATGCGTGGTCAACGATTTTCGTCGCCAGAAGATGCTGTTGAAGCGTTCAAAAACCATGTTTTGGAGGTGTCTCAATCGGAGTGGAAAACATGCTTCGACAATTGGTTCAAGCGCATGCAAGTGTATAAATCATGCTGGAGAATACTTTGAAAAAAAATAAAACCATTTTTGATGATAAATATTCGCATTTTCACTATTCGGCCAGAAATATATATAGCAGCCCACGTATGATCCTCAAAATTATTTTGTAGAATTGGGCTAAGTTGTCAACAATAGATTTGAATTTGAATTATTTAAAAATACAACAAATTTAAAATTATATAAGAGATTAATGTAACAGTAGAAATAAATATTTTAGAAAATATTTCAGTTAAACAAAGCCAAAGCAGGTTGCTTGAAAAATTTAAATTTCCATTCAAAATGTATAGGTACGAGGGCGGTTCGGAAAGTTCTTAGCCTATCAATGAAAGAGAATAGTTAGTTTTTCAAAAATATTTTTATTTTTCAATATAACCTCCTGAAACTTCAATACACTTACTCCAACGCTTATCTAGCAATTCTATCCCTTGATTAAAATAGTTTTGCTCAAGGTCTTCAAAATAGTGGTTTACAACTGTAATTGCATCTTCATTTGAGGTAAAACGCTTGCCAGCAAGGATTTTTTTTAGATTTGGGAACAGGTAAAAGTCACTGGGAGCTAAATCAGGAGAATAAATAAGGTGGGTGGTCAAGCAACTCGTACTTTAATTCGTTGATTTTAGCCATTGTTAAAACACTTTTGTGCGCTGGTGCGTTGTCTTGATGAAAAAATATTTTTTTGTGTTGTAAGCCAGGACGTTTTTCTCGAATTTGTACATTTAATTGATCTAAAAGGTTGCAATAGTACTCTGAATTTATTGTTTTACTCTTTTGCAGATAGTCAATCAATAAAATACCTTTGAAGTCCCAAAAAACCGTTGCCATAACCTTACCTGCCGATTGAATTGTTTTTGCCTTCTTTGGGGCACTTCCTCCAGCTTCAGTCCATTGATTGGAATGTTCTTTTGTCTCTGGAGTATAGTGGTGGATCCATGTCCCATCAACAGTTATGAAACGACGCTTAAAATCCATTTTCTTTCGCTGAAAACGATCCAAACAAGCTTGAGAAATGTTCATTCTTATGCGTTTTTGGTCGACTGTTAACAAGTCCGGCACCCGTCTTGCAGAAAGCTTTTTCATCTGTAGTTCGATCATTTGAGATGCCCATGATATTAGCTATTTCACGCACTTTTATTCGTCGATCATTTAATACCATATCATGCACTTGGGCTACAATTTCTGTTGTTGCTGTTTTTGGACGTCCACTACGTGGTTCATCTTCAATGCTTGTACGACCACGTTTAAATTCAGCAACCCAATTTTTTACTGTTGCATATGAAGGAGCACTTTCACCTAACACATTCACCATATCATTATGAATTTCTTGTCCCGATAAACCTTTTTTATGTAAATATTTAATTACACCACGCATTTCTAATTTTTCCATTGTAAAAAAATCGCGGATGCGTCTTTTGTGAACACCTGTTTCTATATGAAGGAGTTGCCATATGGAAACAGAATTTAACATGTGTTCATAGCAGAGATGGAAGTTTCTAAAACACTTAACTTTTTTCTGTTTATACCGCGCTTTTTGTGCTAGGCTAAGAAGTTTCCGAACCGCCCTCGTACTATGATTGCACTAGATCCGTAACAAAAACATTGTTCTAAACAGCATATTCAAATGAAGAAAAATTACAATCATACAGTTTGATTGCCGTTATCATATGATTGTTAACATAAAACCCAAAAAACAATACTTTTGTCGCACCAACCATGTTTAAAGTATATTGCTGCTACAACCATATTTTTGATTCTAAATTTGGCAATACTTACTACTATTGTTACATTTCAAAAATATTATATGATATATTGCGGCAATCATACTATTGTTAAAATTTAATTCACAAAACATTACTATGGTTGCGACGAACATACTTTTATTGCGGAGAACTTATTATTGCCGGGACCATATATTAACCACATTTTTTCTCTGCGTGTAGCGCATTTTCTTGTTGGGATGTCATAAGTAAAATCGTATGGAGTTTATTTTCGTAAAACAGTTCAACATCCTCTCTCTAAGGTTGGGATTTCCTTTTCGAAAAAAAAAAATATATTCTTTAGCGGGAGTTTGAGTATTTTAATGATCTACAAAAATTTTGTTTAATTAATTACAGTTGGACGTGTCCTTTCCTTAAGGAGATTATATAGGTTGATCCATCTAGAGGTATTTTTCCAGAACAAAACAAATATAAAAATTAAAATCAAGTGTGGAATCTTTTTGGTAATTTGAAAGGACATTTAATGGCATTTATTTTTTGAATATAATTTCCTTCAAATGTTGGCCGCAACTACGCCTCAGGATTTCCATTCTGAGGGTTCAATTTTGCATGACTCGTTCGAGCATATCGACCAGTATGACTTTAGTGACACGCGTAATGTTGGCTTCCAAAACCTGTATCGTAGCTGGTTTGTCAGCGTAGACTTTGGACTGTTTGTTTAAGCAGCTGTATGGCAAGTGGCACCTTCCTGTTGAAACCAAGTGTCGTCAAGATTACGGGATTCAATTTCAGGTAGCATAAAGACCGATAACATGACGCACCATTTACGGTTACGTTCCGGCCATCATCATCAAATTTGCACCGATGAATCCACCAGCTTATAAACCGCACCAAACCATGGTTTCTCTGGGTATAATGCCGCCTTTTGAACCTCTTCCTGTTGCTCTTCAGCCCAAATGCGGAAATTTTGTTTATTGACTTTGCCGTTGAGCCAGGAAAAAGCCTCATCACTGAACAAAATTTTGGTGGAAAAACGTTGCTTACCAAACGTTAGTTTCCAGAATACAGTTGCACAAATTGGAGACGTTGTTGCGGTGTAAGTCATTCCATGAACAAATGGCAAACATTACTAAAAAGAAACAAATATAAAGTTAAACACAACTCACGGGTAATCGGTAAAAAAAACCCCTATTGAAAAAAATCCTCTAGATTGATCACCCGTTACATAATATAATGCATACGAGCCCCGACCACTATTAATTCGTACGGCAAGCATTTTTACCCGTATGCAATGTTTAACAGGTGATATTTTCAATACTAATGTAGTCAGCGCATGCAAACCTATTTTTTTCTGAAAGAGCATTTTGTTCTCTTGATTTTAAAAAAAAAAATTTATTGTACCTCAACAACAACAACAACAATATTTATTTCTTTGAATGCTTCGCAAAACTATTAAAAAAAAGTGACCAGTATTAATTCGTACGGTGGGTTAGCTTAGCTAACGATTGAAAGAAGATCAAAACAAAACAAAAAGTAGAAACCGTTATGCAAAGCAGAATATCAGAAATGTAAAAAAAAAAAATTCTTCAAATTATTCAATGTTCTCCAACGATGGCACGCGGTAAGCCGATTTGCAAGGAAATAAGAAGTTTGGTTTTAGACTATTATAAATCTTGGAAGACTTTTGGCGAAATATCCAAACAATTAAATCTATCTAAGTCGTCTGTTCAAGGAGTAATAAATAAATTCAATAAAACTGGCAATATTGATAACAATATCGTGAATAGAGGCCGAAAATCGACAATAACAGAGAGAGATAAAAGATCGCTGGCCACGATTGTGAAGGCTAATCGTCGCCAAAGCTTAAGAAATGTAGCATCAGAATGGTCTGATAAAATCGGGAAAAGTGTTGGTCGTGAGTGGACGCGCCTACAGTTACGAAATATCGGATATAAGTTTTATAAGGTATGTACATATATTTATTACTATTATTATTATCTTTATTACATACTCAATATCTTAAATCTTAGGCCAAAGAAAAACCATTGCTTACCCTTCGCCAAAAGAAGAAGCGTTTGCAATGGTGTCGAGAACGGATGTCGTGGACTCAAAGGCAATGGAATTCCATCATATTTAGCGATGAATCTAAATTTGATGTGAGTGTCGGCGATGCGCGAAGGCGAGTTATCCGTAACAAAACTGAAGCGTACCATGAAGACTGCCTTAAAAGGACAGTTAAGTTCCCAGCGAGCATAATGGTGTGGGGTTGTATGTCTGCCAAAGGGGTAGGACAACTGCACTTTATTGATGGGATGGTCAACGCTGAAAAATATATTAACATTCTAGAAGAAAGTTTGCTGCCATCAATACCAAAACTGGCTGACTGTGGAGAATACACGTTTCAGCAGGATGGAGCATCATCTCATACTGCCAAACGAACCAAATCATGGCTGCAGTCTAAGGAAATTGGGGTCTTAGATTGGCCATAAAATAGTCCGGACCTAAGCCCAATCGAGAATATATGGGGAATAATGAAAAGAAACCTAAAAAATGAGCCTCAAAGGACCCTTTCTGGTTTAAAAACAAAATTGCAAGAGATGTGGATTCTATTTCAACAGAACAGTGCCAGAATTTATATGAATCTATGCCAAAGCGATGTAAATGTGTTGTAGAGGCAAAAGGCGATGTTACCCAATATTAATATTTAAAGATAAATTAAAGTTTTTATAAAATAGCAACTATCTAACCCACCGTACGAATTAATACTGGTCACATTTTTTTTTAATAGTTTTGCGAAGCATTCAAAGAAATAAATATTGTTGTTGAGGTACAATAAGAATTTTTTTTTTAAAATCAAGAGAACAAAATACTCTTTCAGAAAATAATAGGTTTGCATGCGCTGACTACATTAGTATTGAAAATATCACCTGTTAAACATTGCATACGGGTAAAAATGCTTGCCGTACGAATTAATAGTGGTCGGGGCTCGTAGGTGTAACACACATTTTTGAAGGTCTTGACTAGTAGATAGATATGGGAAAATTGTATAAACTCGAGGTGCCCAACATGGAGGCCCTGTAGCTCCGCCCCTGCATATCGTGGGCCCAAACTCGAAAACACCTCTTCTAAAAGTGTGTAAAATTTCATCAAAATCCGACTGTTCGTTTAGAAACGGCCGAACTATTTCCATTTTTTTTAATCTTTTCCCACTGTGCAGCGGTAAATTTTATTAGATTTTAGGGAATTTTAATCTTTTTGCAGTATTCAGTTTACAGGCAAAACATATAAAAGGACGAAGAAACATGTGCTGAGGGTACCATGTAGTCGGTCTCGTTCGACTTAAGGCTTTCCCTACTAGTTTTTATTTGTTTCTCTTACTGTTCGGCAACATCAATAAGTCACGTGAGTTTAAATGCTTTCGATTTCAATTTTTCCCTACTTGAGCTTTAATTATCAATTCAAGTGATGACTGATGATGTACGGGTGGGTGTACGGGCGGGCGGGGAAGGTTTTTCCAAAAAAAAAAAAAAACGGCCGCGGGATCTAGAACAAATTATGTGCATGTGTGTCGTGCAAGCGATTGGGGGAGATTTTTATGTGCGGCATTGCCAATTTCTCTTTGACATATGAAATATATAAAATTGATGAAAAGCTGGTGGCTATGATGCCGATAATGAAGAGGAAGAGGTGAGGGGGGTGGGCTTATATTTTTCCACTAGCCACATTTTTGTCTGACATTTGTTTTGTGGTTGTGGTTGGGTCCATGACGGGGTGGTGGGTGTCGACTGGCTCTGCATTTAGCATTGATTTGATTTGAAATGATCTAAACCGCAGCGAGTACATCGATACAGTATCTTTGGGGAATTTCAATTTTATGATTTTATCATTCACCTCAGTACGGCTGGTAATTTCGTTATGCCCCTGGCCGCCCCTCGTTCTCAATCGTGATGCTGTGTGTGTTTGCCTTCTGGCAGCAACAAGTGTCAATCAAAAATGTACTGTCGTTGTTATAGAAATCTTTTCAGTTGATTTCATATTCTTCTTCTTCTTTCTGTTTCCAAGATTGTCATCATTCGGTGGCAGGCTACAATATTGCTTGCGTTTAAAATAGGAAAAAATCGGTTTATTGTCGTCAGTACTCAGACAATTGAGGACAACAGAAAAAAAGAAACACAAATTACGAGCATGCAAAAGGTTAATAAACCGAAGTTAATGCGATTTATTGTGAGTATCGCATAATTAATTGTATTATTAAAACCATTATTAAGTATTGAATATTTTAAAATGGCTAGGCTACACGCAGAAAAAAAGTATGGTTGTGGTGACAATATTCGAAGAGAATCATACTATTGTTGGCTATGTGGTTGTGCCACAACAATATTATGATCCTCACAACAATAGTATTATTCACACATAACCATACTATGATCCCCACAACCATAGTATGATTCACACGCAACCATACTATGATCTCCACAACCATACTATGATCATCACAACAATAGTATGATTCACACCCAACCATACTATTATCTTCACAACCATATTATGATCCTCACAACCATAGTATGTTTCTCATACAACCATAGTATGTTCCCCACAACCATAGTATGATTCGCACGCAACCATACTATGATCCCCACAACCATAGTATGATTCACACTCAACCATACTAAGATCCCCAAAATTATTTATTACGATTGGGTAATGCTAGGAACACAATTGGAGCGTACGACGTATTTCGCCCTACGCGGCGACAAAATGCGCCGCGTAAGGTCGTCGTATGGAACACAATACCGACGAAATAATAAAACAGCTGATGAGGTTGTTTACTATATGTGCATTTGTTGACTACAATGCATCAGAGAATTGTAAAGTTTGTTAAAATTATTAAAATAATAAACATCATGTTTATTATCGTAAAAGCTTATCTGCTTGTGCGAAAACGTTTAAGGAGAAGATGGTGGGTACGGCCAGTAAACATTAATAGAAACACCGAAGGATTCCAGAGAATGGCTTTTGCGGAGCTAAAATTAAAGGATGAAGAGCACTTCTTTAAAGCAACAAGGATGACCGTGGACAAGTTTAATGCTCTTCTAGATTTGCTTAAACCACGATTGCGAAGATTTTCAAAAAGAAAGCCAATTGATGAGGAAACACGTTTGGGCTTAACACTAATGTAAGTGCTTGCTAAGAACTTATTTACAGACAACAATTGATCCATGTAAATTTATTGTCAGATACTTAGCTCATGGTTGCAGTGCCCAATTCTTGGCATGGACGTACAAAATGGGTGTTTCGACTGTGAGAAAGATGATTTATGAAACTTGCGATGCGATCTGGAGTGAGCTCCATGAGATATATGTTTCCCAACCTAATCACCATGAGTGGAAAAGCATTTCTGACAGGTTTGGGAACTTAAATTTATGGTGTTGTGCAAAATAATAATATATGTTTGTATTTTGAACGCTAAAAGATTTTACACGAAAACAGGTATGCCGCATTGCCTTGGGGCTATTGACGGCAAGCATGTCAACATCTTTTGTCCAAAAAATAGTGGTTCACTTTTTTATAATTATAAAAAAAGTTTTAGCATTGTGCTAATGGCGGTATGTGACGCGGATTATAATTTTATGTTTGTTGATGTTGGAGCTTTTGGCAGCCAAAGTGATGGTGGAGTATTTGCAAGAAGTTCGTTTGGAAAAATGATTTTGAGAAATCAAATTAATCTTCCCCCTGATGATAAACTACCTGGTAAATGATTTAAGTACATACGTATGAGCATTTATTTATAGTAATTAAATTTTGTGTTTTTACAATTAGGCACTGATAAAACGTTTCCGTATTTCTTTGTGGGAGATAATGCTTTCCCTTTAAAGAAGAATTTAATGAGACCATATCCTGGACGAAATTTGTCTGCTGCTAAACAAAATTTTAACAAAAAGCTATCTACCGCTCGTGTATACATTGAAAACACTTTTGGCATTTTAACAAACAGGTGGAGGATTTTACATACAAATATTCAAGTGTCACCCAAATACGTAGATAAAATAGTTTTAGCAACGGTAGTTCTTCACAACTACCTAATGTTAGATAAAAGCTGCGGATATTTTGAAGAAACTTTGGTTGATCACGAACAAAATGGAGTTACTATTCGTGGTACATGGAGGCAGTCATCAGATCCCAAGCCTTCTATCCGCATTTCCCATGCTAATCGCTCATCAGCAAGTGCATTTGCTGTGAGAGATGAATTAACAAACCTTTTTTTTGAAAGTCATTCCTGACCGAATTTCTTTAAATTCAATTTCAAAACAAAATTGTCTTTCATTTCTTGCTTACCCGATAAATTAACCAAACCGCCAATTTCCTCCCATACTTCCGCCTTTTTCTGTACATTCTTGTAGTCTCTTGCGGCCAAATTGTACAAGAACTCATAGTTCTTCACACTCTCAATTATAATTTCGTTAATGTCCATCTTCACTCAGGCGGAAAAACACAAATAAATAAACAAATTGATTAATTTTTCTGTTTTTATATGAGTAACAGCTGATAGAGTGACCATATGCACAACTAAATAGTTCACAAATTAAACATTTAGATCAACTCGAGTAAAAACCTTTTTTTAATTATTTTTTTTATTTTATTTTTAATATTAATAAGTAAAACTGAAACAAATTTTAACGAAAAAACCAACTTTATTTACTGAAACACATAAAATTTGTACAAGTATGGCCACCTTGTACTGTTTTGTACGCCGTACGCCGGCGTATGAAATAGAAATAAAGCTAATTGAGTTCGCGGCGTCGGACGAAAAATTCGTCGGCGCCGTGATTGTGTGCATTTCCATATACACAAATGTGTTTTATTTTTGGCGACGAACTTTCGCCGCGAAAAATTCGTCGTACGCTCCAATTGTGTTCCTAGCATAATGTTGTTATTCAAAAATAGAGATTTTTATCAAGCAAGTTATTATAAATTGCATTACTATTAGATCATAGCCAATTTTGAGGCCACGTTTTTATTGAACATTTCATTCAAGAAACCAAAATATATATTCCAACGGTCAAAAATACTTTTAGTTGCCAGCAGAGGTGAATGCTACTTCACCATCCGTAGACACCAAGTAACGAATGTGATTAAACCATGATCAATGGCTATATACTTAAGTGCAGGCAGATTTTAAATTAACGAGAACCAGTCGGTATTAGAGTATTTCACCGAACAAAGTAAACACAATAAAAATCCCTCGAACTACCTTCCGATTGTTATTTTTTTTTTAATGGACAGCAACCATTCACTGTATCGTGTGTATGTGTTTTGTTTTTGTATATCAAAAAAACATACGCACACACATACATGTATTCTCTACAAAACCTGTTTTGTTATGTTCATAGTCACAACCATACTGTATGATTGCCGTAATCATATTTTTGTTAACGTAAATTTTAAACAACAATACTTTTGTTGCACTAACCATGTTTATATGGTTGCTACAACCATATTTTCATTTCTAAATTTGGCAATAATACTATTGTTACATTTCAACAATAGCAATACTGTCGCAATCATACTATTGTCAAAATAAAATTCAAAAAACAATACTATGGTTGCGACGATCATGCTTTTATTGGAGAGAACATATTATTGTTGCGGTGACCATAGTGTAACCATAACTTTTCTCTGCGTTTAGGTGATTAGGGGGTCGACATCATAAGGGGGATTATTGCGGAATGAATTTGTAGTACGTCGATTGTGTTGTTTGTTAACACGCATTTAATTAATTGTAAAACATAAACTGTCAGGGCCTTTAATAGATAGGGTGTCTGTATGTGAGCAACATTTAAACATGCACCGAAACGGCCTAATCTGAATAAAAGTGCACAATATCCAAATTTCGTCGAGACCGGTTTATACGTGGAACAAAAATGCACGATGTTAATTGTAAATAAAATAAAAAGTTTTCAGAGAATTTTCCTAATGTTTTTTTTATTATGATAAAAGAATCTATGACAACTATGGTGAAACAAAATATCGGCCAAATTATTCAATACTATTGGTCATTGCATTGCCATAATTATGACCTTTTTCGGGCCTAGTGCTTACACTCTTGTTAGTGAACCATATTATTTTATCCTCTTGGAACTCTCAACCTCTTCGGCCACATCAACATCGGGTAAATTGGTTTCAATACCTAGTAGAGTCATAAACACTGTTACAACATTGAACACACCCATTTCAATAGTAGAACTGAACATAGCCCGTTAATGTCATATGGGTTTTGAAAGCTAACCTCAATAGCGTTAGTATGTAACTGGATTTTAAAATTGTTTCAACTTTTATCATGGATTGGCCAGATAATGAGAACCTTATTGCTGTAATAGCGCTTTTCAAGTGATTAGGGATTAGCCTCATGTTCGTCTACCGATGCATAAAACTGTTTGAGGATACTGGAGATGTAAAAGACCGCCGACGCCCACGCTCTGTTCGAACACCGCATGTCATCAAAGTTGTTAAATCAAGAATTCACAGAAATCCGCTCCGAAAACAGAAAATCATGGCCCGTGAGATGAAAATCACGCAAAAGCCCATGAGTCGAATCATCAAAAAATTTATTGACTGCAGCTTTAAAAAAATAGAATTGAAAAATGCAAACGTCTTTTGGTGAAGCACGCTGATAACTTGCACAGAAAAATTTTGTTCACCGATGAAAAAATGTTTACCGTTCAGGAAAAAATTAACAAGCAAAATGATAGAATGTATGCGCGGTTATCTAAGGAAGCATCTGAACTGATCCCAAGGGTGGAAAAGGGTCATCGCCCAGCTTCAGTCATGGTTTGGTGGGGTGTCGTGTCTCTTACGATGGGGTCACTGACCTGCATTTCTGCGAACAAGGCGTCAAAGCATCGGCCAAAGTTTACCAAGAAACCGTTTTGGAAGCTTTTGTGAAGCCTTTTAACAAATTCCCTGTTCCAAAACCAGCCATGGACTTTCCAGCAGGATTCTGCGCCGGCCTATAAGGCTAAAACGTCCCAGGTCTGGCTTCGAAACAATTTGCCAGCGTTCATTTCCTCTGAAGAATGGCCCTCAGGCAGTCCAGATTTGAACCCATTGGATTACAAATTGTGGACGGTTTTAGAGGACAAGGTTTGTCACAAAAGTTACCCCAACATTGGATCTCTTAAGACTGCTTTGGTTCGAGCTGTGGCCAATTTCGAATGGACGAGGTTCGTGCAGCTATTGGCAATTGGCCAGTGCGACTTAAGGCGTGTGTAAAGGCAAAAGGCGGACATTTCGAATAAGTAGATTCTTTTTGGATACAATATACATCAATAAATATATTAAAAGATATTTGGTCAAAAAACATTCAGTACTTTTTATTTTACGGCATAGAACGTGTGTAACAGCATTTATGCCCCTACCAAGAAGTTATTCGATAATTTGTGATTTCGGTGTCTATTAGTTGGACTTAAAATCTTAAAAATAAACCTGTTACAAAACTTAATATAATTTCAGTGTTAGTATATTTACCGACCAGATTTATTGCTCTGTATGAATTTAGAACATTTTTGAAGGCCTACGTTGGCACTACAATAAAACAAAACTTATATGTGACGCGCAAAATAGAAAGGGACCTAAGGGTAAAAACCTGTTTTGTTCAGGAGAGCCATTTTAAATATTTTAATACGTGTAGCTTTGGTGTAGAATCGTCGACTTCCCTTTCATAAAACGCGCATATCTCTGGGAGGGAACACTTTTGGGGCATGGGATCAATCTCATTCGATGCTCAGATGTTGTCCACATCAAAAAAAGAAAAAAAAATGAAAATTGATTTTTTTTACCCTTAGGTCCCTTTCTATATGCGCTGTCACATATGCATTTCGCAATCGCCGAAAATAAATAAAAGCTCATTATATATTTAAGCAATACGCATTGTTTGGATGATAATCAAAAGAGTGCGTTTTATTCGTGGGCAATTGTGTGAAAACTTGAAAAGTAAGGTTTACAACAGTAGTTCTCATATGTTTGGGGAGAGCCTTGCCTTATAGAGTTCGTTTTTACTTTCAACAATTGCAGCAAAACTTTCTGAAGAGGGTTGTCATGGGCCCGAAATCATGATAAAACAGTGTGCACACGAAATTCAATGCCACTTTGCCATTTTGTTAAAAACTTGTCTTCTATTTTAAATAGAGATGCAAGAGGTCTTGAGCCTGTTAATCCCTGTTCAAAAATAATTGAACTTAAAATAGAATTTAAAAAAATCGTAAAAGCCGACTTGAAAAAGTTGACTTTTAGAATTTTTTGCCGACATCAACTTTTTTCACCAAAAGATCGATTAGTCGAAAATCGACATATAGAACCACCTTGACTGCTCTTTATTGCAACCAATAAGCTAGAGAACCTTCAAGTGGAGTTATGACTTATTCGGCTTCGGCATTATATCGGGTGAATTAAAAAAAAAACCAGAAAATCAAATTGAATGGGGAATGTTTATCATTTGAAAGAACATTATTTGGCATTTATTTTTTGAAGATTCTGTCTTTCAAATGTTGGCCGCGCCTTCGTCTCAGATGGGCCATCCGTTGAGTCCAATTTTCGATGACTCGTTAGAGCATTTCGACTGGTAACTGGTGAATGACATGTGTGATGTTTTGCTCCAAGGCCTGAATTGAAGCGGGTTTGTCCACATAAACATAAGACTTTACATATCCTCACAGGAAAAATCTAACGGTGTGATATCACACGATCTTGAGGGCCAATCGACCGGCCCAAAACGTGAAATTATCCGCTCACCGAAGTGTTCTCTCAATAAATCAATTGATTGATGCGATGTGTGGGAAGTGGCGCCGTCTTGTTGAAACCAAATGTCGCCGAGATCACGAGCTTCAATTTCAGGCATCAAAAAGTCGGTTATCATGGCACGATAACGGTCGCCGTTGACTGTTACACGCAGAAAAAAAGTATGGTTGTGGTGACAATATTCGAAGAGGATAATACTATTGTTGGGTATATGGTTGTTGTACAACAATATTATGCTCCTCACAACAATAGTATGATTCAAATACAACCATACTATGATCTCTACAACCATAGTATGATTTACACTCAACCATACTATGATCTCCACAACCATAGTATGATCCTCACAACCATAGTATGTTTCATATACAACCATAGTATGATCCTCATAACCATACTATGATTCACACGCAACCATGTTATAATCCCTACAACCATAGTATGATCACACCAATATTATTTATTAGAATTTGGTTAAGTTGTCAACAATAGATTTAAATTATGAAAATTATTTAAAAATACATTTAATTCAAAATAATGGGGATTGATTTATTTCACAGTAGAAAAAAATAAGTTTAAATAAACGTAAGAGTTTTTATTAAAAATATTTCAGTTAAACAAAGCCAAAGCAGCTTGTTTAAAAAATATTAATTTCGATAAAAAAGTACTATTATTTCATTAGAAACGTAGCAATAACATTTGTTCTTAAAAGAATATTTCAATGAAGAAAAATTACAATCATACAGTATGATTGCCGTAATCATATTATGGTTAACATAAAAAGCAAAACACAATACTTTTGTCGCACCAACCATATTTATATTGTTGCTATTACCATATTTTCATTATTAAATTTGGCAAATAATACTATTGTTACATTTCAACAATATTAATATTGCAGCAATTATACTATTGTCAAAAATATATTCAGTTAACAATGCTACGAACATACTTTTATTGCGGAGAACATATTATTATTGCCGGGACCATGTAGTAACCATGTTTTTTCTCTGCGTGTACGTTCTTACCGGCATCATTTTTGATGAAATATGGACCGATGATTCCACAGGCTTACAAACCATACCAAACCGTTGTTTTTCTGGATGAAGTGACAGCTCTTGAACCTCTTCTGGTTGTTCTTCGTCCCAAATGCGGCAATTTTGCTTGTTTACATACCCATCGAGCCAGAAAGCTTGGCCGATAATGTTGACCATAAGTTGAACGAAGTGCACAAAACACATTCCTGACAGAACGTGAAAACTAACGATTTGTAAACTTTGTTCAGGCGTAAGTTTTTCCATGACGAAATGCCAAACAATACTACACAGAAATAACATGACAGTTTGCCACGACTCACACGTGATCTGTAAAAAAAAGCTATTGAAAAAAGTATCTCTACTTCGATCACCCAACTTATTTCAACTTAATTAAATTCATTTTGAAAATATCTTTTGAAACAGATATAGATAGGGTGGGCCAGTTTGAATCGGCTGTAAAAAAAAGTACAGCTAACTTTATCAAATTTCTGGTTTTATTGAAAAGGTTGAAGATTGTCATTTAATAATGGAACACCATTCAGCCCCAATGGGCTGAAGATTGTTTGTCTGAAGATGAAGAATTTTACCGAATCGTGTTTTCAGATGAAGCTTATTTTCATTTCGGTGGCTAATAAGCGATACTTTCTCATCAGGAGTTTAGAGAACCCACGCGTGACTATAGAGAAGCCAATGCATCCACAGCGAGTCATTGTTTGGTGTTGATTTTGGGCTGCCGGCATCATTGGGCCACTTTTCTTCGAAAATGAACAAGGAGCCGCCGTTACCGTCAAAGGTGAACGTTACCGTGCCATGCTAAACGAATTTTTGTTTCCAAAACTTTAAGAGAACGACATGGACAATATTTGATTTTAACAAGACGGGGCCAAAGCAACTATCGATATTTTACGCACTATTTCTGAAAATCGCATAATCAGCCGACATTGTAATGTCAATTAGTCGCCTCGGAGCTGTGGTTTGAGCCCTATGGAATATTTTCTGTGGGGAGCCAATAAGGATTAATGATACGCAAAGAATCGAGAGACAATTGAAGCGTTGTAATATGAAATCGAAGTTGCCATTGAAGATATTCGGCCCAAAACAATCGAAAATGTACTGAAAAATTGGTTTGTTCGGATGAGGTGGTACTGCCGAGTCAGTTCTGGTAGTCAGTCATAGGAATGATATTGTGTTCCATTATTAAATGACAAAGTTCAACCTATCCAATAAAATTAGAAATTTAAAAAAATTATCAGTACTTTTGTTTACAGCAGATCCAAATTTAAAATGTTTAATCGCCACCATAGGGTGTCGCCAAAACCCTGTCATAGCTTATTAAATATTTAATAGACCTGCTAGTATGTTTTCATTATCTTTAATTACAAGCTCAAAAAAGAAAAAGTTTTTTTTCTATAGAAATATTTAAACGTAAAAACTTTGACGTTGTTGAATTTCCGTTGCTAGTGTCATGACTGTGCACGCAGAGAATAAATATGGTTACTATATGTGACGCGTAAAATAGAAAGGGACCTAAGGCTTAAAACCAGTTTTGTTTAGGAGAGCCATTTTAAAGATTAGGTCCCTTTCTATTTGCGCTTAGAATCGTCGACTTCACTTTCATAAAATGCGCACATCTCTGGGAGGGAACACTTTTGGGACATGGGATCGGTCTCATTCGATGCTCAGATGTTGTCCACATCAAAATAAGAAAAAAAATAAAAATCGATTTTTTTACCCTTAGGTCCCTTTCTCTATGCGCTGTCACATATGCTTTTTAGAACAATGTTATTGTTACGGATCTAATGCAATAATGGTACTTTTTGTATTGAAATTAAAATTGTTCAAACAAACTGCTTTGGCTTTGTGTAACTGAAATATAGGGTGATCCATCTATAGGAAATTTTTTTCAGAAAAAATTCTAAAATTTAATTCAAGTGTGGAATGTTTATTATTCATTCAAAGGAAATTTTATGTCATTTATTTTTTAAAAATAATTTCCTTCAAATGTTGGCCGCAACTACTCATTGGATGACTCATTCGAACATTTCGACCGGTATGGCGTGAATTACACGCGTAATGTTGGCTTCCAAGACCTGAATCATAGCTGGTTTGTCAGCATAGACTTTGGACTTTCCGTAGCTCCAAAGTGACGAGCACCATTAAAAGTGACGTTTCGACCATCATCATTTTTCAAATAATATGGACCGATAATTCCACCAGCCCATAAACCGCACCAAACCGTGGGTTTCTCTGGATATAATGGCCTTTCTTGAACCTCTTCTGGTTCCTCCTCAGCCCAAATGCGGCAATTTTGTTTATCGACGTTGCCGTTGCGCCAGAAATGGACCCCATTACTGAACACAATTTTAGTCTTAAACAATGGATCTTCTTGTTTTTCGCCGATAAAATGCCCTTTCGTATGAACAATAAAGATTCCACACTTGATTTGAATTTTAGAATTTTTTTATTTTGAAAAAAAATACTCTAAATGGATCACCCTATATTTTAAAATAAAAAAGCTTACGTTTTTTAAACAGAGTTTTTCTTCTGTTAACTAAATCACTCCTATTATTTTGAATTTGATGCATTTTTTTTTTATTAATTTTCATAATATAAATCTATTGTTAACTTAATCCAATTCTAATGTTGTTGTTGTTGTAACAACAATATATTTATTTTGAAGTCTTGTTCGTCTATGGGGGATCTGCTTCGATATCCAGGTGAAGGAAACGCACCATTTGAACTGGATGCGTCCACAGAGACCTGGGGGTCAGCTGAGTGGGCTTGGCCGGACAATTGAAGAGGTGCAGTACATCATGTGGTCCCTGATGGCAGGCGGGACAGATGTCCGGAACGTTAGCATCAATTCGTGCCCAGTAAGAATTGAGGCGGCTGCACCATCCGGATCTCAGCTGCGCCAGAACCACGCGCGTCTGCCGAGGTAGTACCTTCTCCTCAGGTGAAATCTCCGGGGGATGTTCCCCTAGCACTGCATTCACACGGTAGCTGGATACTGCTGCTGCGACATCATCGGCGTGAATGTTGTTCAAACCTGCCTGATAGTTTCGATGATCTAAAGGTTCTCTCTTATACCGCTGGACCTCTCTCTCTAGATCATGAAGATCGTTCCTGATCTGCCTGGGTGGAGGCATCCTGTTCAAGAGATGGTGGTTAGGATGACTGCTGCGAAAACACCCTAGCAGGTATTGCTTAGACAACAGGAAATTGTGTCTGCGCACGGTAAGGACCTTCGTCTCCTCATGTAGATGGTCCTCAGAGGACATAAGAAGACACCCTGTTGATGTTCTAAGGGCGGCATTCTGGCATGTCTGAATTTTCTTCCACTGCGTCGTACTCACGTTCGCCGACCATACAGGTGCTGCGTAGTTTGCTACAGACCGACCTATCGCTTTGTAAGAGGTCAACAAGGTTTCTTTGTCGGCTCCCCAAGTACTGCCGGCAAGTGACTTGAGGACCTTGTTCCTACTTTTGAGTTTATCGCAGATGGCTGTAGCATGTGCAGAGGATCTAAAAAGGCTGTCCAATGTGACCCCAAGGATTTTGGGGTAGTTGGTGGTCGGGATGTTGACGTCATCGACTTTCACATTGAGTGACAACCGCACCTCTGCGGTCCAAGCAGTAAACAGTGTGGCTGATGATTTGGAGGCGGATATTTTCATATTCCTCGCAGTGAAGAAACGTGCTAAGTCAGTGAGGTAATAGTTGATTTTCTCGCAAATGTCATCCACTTTAGGTCCTGACGCCAGAATTGTGCAATCGTCAGCGTACGACACAATTTCAACGCCGTCTGGTGGTGCAGGAATTTTAGAGAGGTAGAGGTTAAACAGAGCCGGGGATAAAACTCCACCCTGGGGAACTCCTTGTTTAACTCTACGGGGCTTCGACTTTCTGTCTCTAAATTCTACATATGACTGGCGCCCACACATATAGTTTACGACCCAACGTTTCAAACTGGGCGGAAGGGACGTTTCTTCAATGTCCTCGAACAGAGTGGCATGATTGACCGTGTCGAAGGCTTTTGTGAGGTCAAGAGCCACGAGGACCGTCCTGTCGTTAGGCTTGTTCTGGTTAAGGCCGCGACTTATACGTGTGGTGATGGCGTGTAAAGCAGTTGTTGTGCTGTGCTGCTTGCGGAATCCATGCTGATGATCAGCACTAAGAAAGTGTTCGATCAGGCTGGGGAGGAGCAGTGCTTCAAGCGTCTTTGCTACTGGAGAAAGCAAGGAGATCGGCCTGTACGAATCTCCTTTACTTGCGTCTTTGCCTGGCTTCAGTAGCGGGACCACTCTGCCCATTTTCCAGGCATCGGGAACTTCGTGAGTGGCTAGCGACAGATTGAGCACTTTGGTCATGTACTCTACTCCCGGGGTATCCAAGTGCTTTAACATCAGCATTGAGATTCCGTTCGGACCCAGCGCCTTTGATGACTTTGCGCTGCGGATGACATGGGCAACTTCGCCAACGGTAAATTGTGGTGGTGCCTCTTCGACTCGGAGAGCGCGGATACGACGCAATACTCTCCTTTTCGCCTTATCACTCTCTGGGTGCTCAATAAAAAGCCGGTTAAAATAACACGCGCACCGCTTCGGATCTGTCACTGTTCTATCACCGAACGTGACAGCTGTCCGATCATCCTTCCTTACAGGGTTAGAGAGTGATTTGACCGTTGTCCACAACTTACCAATTCCGGAACTCAAGTTGCACTGCTTTAAGTGGTCTAGCCATTTGTTCCGCTTATATTCGTTGACCAACCTACTGATCTCGGAGTTGAGATCCCTAATTCTAGGGTCAGTAGGGTTGGAGCGACGAATGTCATCACGCTCGTCTGCGAGTCCCGCTGCCTCTGCTGGGAAGTTTGGTCGTACTTCGGGTATTCGACCAGCAGGGATATGGCGAGCGGCTGCTGCGTTGATGATGGCCTGGAACTTTTTCTCGGCTACCCGAACGTCCGACGGAATAGCTAGATTATTAAAGCTGCGGTTGGTGGCTTCTCTGAAGGCCTCCCAATCAGCCTTTTTTTGATTGAGAAACGTACGGCGTTCAGAGGTTATGAAATCGGGTGGTCTATTAATGGAGAGAATTATGGGAAGGTGGTCCGATCCTAGTGAGATGACGGGTTGCCAGGTGACGTCGTTGATCAGGCCAGGCGATGCCAAAGTGATGTCTGGCGAGCTATGGCAATCGCCCATAATCCGCGTGGGGGCGTCCTCATTCACTGTGCAGAACGTAGAGCTGTCAATTTGCTCTGCCAAAGCTATGCCCCTCTGGTCGTTGTCTAGGAGAGAATGCCACAGTTCGTGGTGAGCATTAAAGTCTCCTAGGACCAAGCGGTTATTGCCTTGTAGCAAATTGCTAATGTCTGGCAGATAACGCGGGGCACAGCTACCAACCGGCGGGATGTATACGTTGTACAGCTCTATTTCGGCAGTTCCAGACTTGACTGCTACCCCCATACATTCCATGTATGGGTCTCTAGAGTCAAGCTCAGGCGAAATAGGTCTGTACTGCACAGAATGGTGTAACAGGAAAGCAAGTCCCCCACCTCCACTTCTGGTGCGATCCTTACGTAGCACGTTGTATCCGTCACAACTGTGCAGGCTGCAGGTGGCATTCAGCTTAGTTTCTTGGATCGCGGCGACCATGATGTTTCTCCGATTCATAAATTCTATGACCTCACTGATTTTGTTGCAATTTAATTGTAATGTAGGCCATTACAATTAAATTGCAAGATTGATGCACTGTCAGGAGTGGCAACAGCAATCTGTGGTGTAAGATGCTGTATGTGTTGATGCTGTTGCGAGGGCGACTGCGGGGGAGTCTCGTAGTTAGATGATGATGATGACGACGACGACGAAAATGCAGACGACGATGATAACACCAAATCCAGAGACCCACTGCTAACTTCGTTGATACAGCATGAGGCAACAAAGTCTGCTTCGCTATACTCCCTGATGTGGTTCAGACCTGAACAGCTCCTGAAGTGCACCCACTCCATGCAACGATTACACCTTACAGACGTAGCACGATGGTGTATTCGGTTCTGACAAACCGAGCAGATCCAAGGTCCGGGGTTTTGTTCGATCCCGGCTCGGACCAGTAGTATTCGGAGCAGGCATTCCGGGAAGTGCTGCTCCCACGACGAAAAAATGGACGAACAAAAAACATATATTGTTGAGGTGACTGCCCCTGGCCGAAGAGTTTCGGGTCAATCCGGTACATAGAACCGGCAGTCGCGGGATTGATCCAATTCTAATGAATACTTTTGGGGATCATAGTATAATTGCGTGATCATACTATGGTTGTAGGGGTCATAGCATGAGTGCTTGTGAAACATACTATGGTTGTGATGATTAGACTATGGTTGTATGTGGAACATACTATAGTTTTAAGGAACTTACTATGGTTGTGGGTATCATAGCATTGTTATGTATGAATTATACTATTGTTGTGTATGGTTATGTGGGAATCATACTATTGTTGTGAGGATCATGGTTTGGTTGTATGTGAATCATAATATTATTCTACCACAATTATATATACCTAACAATAGTGTGGTGCTCTTCGAATATTGTTATCCCAACCATACTTTTTTCCTACGCGTGGTAATAAAAAAACAACGTTTTTATCGGTAATATCGGATAAATTGAAAATGAGCAGGATTTTCGGAAATCCCCTCCAGGGATATAACTTAAATACCCCTTTCCAGTAAAATTCCTCTTCTGATTTTGTTTGTATAAGGCAGAGCTCTTTACTCGTAATTATCTGCTGAAAATGCTAAATACGATGCAAATATTTTGCTTGCCATTAAGTAGACAACCAACCCCCTTCCCACCCTGGTAATGTTATATGCATTGATTTCACCAGAAAACTTGTAAGGAAAGAATTTCTCTGCCTTTTGATTTAAAAACATATGTTTTACAAATCGCACGCCAACTCTTAAATAGAATCCACCCAACAAAAGCTTGAAAACAGGCAGTCATTCATTAAGTTTAGTGGAAGCCATTGAACGGTTCCCCCTTAAAAAGGGGAAAGAGAAAACGTTCCACAAGAAAAACATCGCACAGCAGCAAACGATGAAAACTTGTCGTCAATGAAAACCATTGCTTAGGAGCAGTGTTGCCACAAGAAATTTTTTTTTCCGACCAAATTTGTTTCTAAATCCTACCAAATTGGGTCAAAACCGACCAAAATTGTAACGAAAAAAACAATATTTAATTTATAGAAAACTTTTATTAATTAAACAAAAAATAATGTAAATTCAGTCTATTATTTTAATTCTTTAAATAAAAATATATACAAAACTATATAAACAAAAAAAATCTCTTATATATACAGAGATTTTGGAGATCATTTGTCAGTAAATCCGAGATCATGTTTAACATATTTTCAATTCACTACAGTTTATTCGGTGTTTTAAAGTCTTTTTTAGCTGACCATACAGTATGCGAACCTTTGTTCGTGATTAATTCTTTACAAAGCATGATACTGTTAACATTTATTAGTCTTTACATGTTGTTTACATTTATTAGTCTTTAAATACCGCGAACAAGCATACCACAGTTCAGAGGCCATAAGCTGTTTACGACGTCTAAGACATCAGAGTAAACGGCAAATGATTTTGTACTTTGGCCTCGTTCCATAGATGGCGTTTCACACATAGTAATGATTTTGTAAGCTGTGAATATTTATAAATAAAATTATGTGCAACACATGGTAAATTATAATAAAAATATATATTTGAAATTTTTATTCAAAAATCTACCATAATCAGTTTGGGCCTACCATCCGACCAAAATTAAAAAATTGAAATTCGTCCGACCAAATTTGGTAGAATTCTACCAAAACGGCAACACTGCTTAGGAGGGGGGACAACCAATGGCATCCACACCAAACGAAACGAAACGAATGTTGTGCGATGTTTTTCCCTGGTTGTGTGTGAAGTCGTTTTGTTGCCATTTTTTGTTCGCTGTCTTTGGACCATAAAACGAAAACACAACTCGCATTGGGCCAAACGAGAACTACGACAACATTTTGGAAATTAGTTTGTGTTGAAAATGCCGACTAAACGGTCATAACGCCGCTGTTAACACTTCTGACCGTCGACTGATACGGGACGCTTTTACGTGTGTTGTGAGTGAATTCGCCAACCAAAATAAAGACTGCACGCGCATCGTACGAGAGTTTTTTTTTGCTTTTGTTTGTTCTGTTCTAGTGAAACAGAAAGTGAATTGTGACGACGTTCGTTGATAGCTTCGGTGTCAGTGTTTCACTGGGTCTTTGGAACAGGACGTGGTACGCCGCGCTGATGTTGGAGGTTGCAAACGGAATTTCCTCTCGCAACGTGTTTGAAGTTCAAATGTAAAGAAGAAATGCTTTTCCTTTCGTGAATGGAAAAAATCGTATTTCGTGTGTTAACCAATGAAGATTGTTCTTGTCAAGCAACAAAATTGAAACTGAAACTTTCATTCAGTCTACGTGGGTTCTTCGTGACATAAAGTTGAAAGAAATCGCAACATTTCGAAATACCGACATTAGTGAGTGTTGTGTCCATAAGGGTAATAATGAGTGGATCAAATTAAAGGAAATTCAGTTAAATAAATGTAAATCGGATTTTTTTCTGTCTTTCTCTCTCTCTAAAACACAATTGTTGGAGCAAAGTGTATGGGAGTTTGTGTTCATTTTTATGAAAAAAAATAAATTAATTAACATAATAAAAAAAAACAGATGTACCTACCCCCCTATTTATAAGAACTTATAAAAGGTTTAAAAAAAGTTTTGGAAAAAAAATTTAATTTAAATTTAAAACCTTTTGCTACATTTTAATAATAATATTAGTGACAAAACTTATTACAAATATAATAAAGAAATAAGCCACAAATTATTCAAAACAAACAAAAAACAAGTAATTCAAAAAAAAAATAATTAAATTTAAATTTGAAACCTTCCCTAAATTTTAATGAATATCACCCTCCATATCAATGTGACAAAACTAATTAAAACAATAATAAATAAATAAGCCACAAATTATTCAATACAAACGAAAAACAAGCAATTCAAAAAAAAATATAAATAAATACGAATTTTAAACTATCCCTTAATTTTTATGAATATGGCCCATAATATTAATGTGACAAAACTAATTACAAAAATAAGAAAACAAATAAGCAACAAATTATTTAATACAAACAAAAAACAAATAATTCAAATTTAAAAAAAAAAATTGAATTTAAACCTTCCCAACATTTTTATGAATGTTGCCTTTAATGTTTATATGGCAAAATAAATTATTAAATTAATAAAAAATAAGCAATAAATTATTAAATACAATAGAAAACATAATATAGAAAAATTAAAACATCTATAAAGATAGTTTAAAAAAATATAAAAAATAAATATTTAAAAAAAGCTGCTGATATTTATTTTAAAAACTTGGGATATGAAATATTAAAATTCAAGTCATAAAAATTAAATATTAATTTAAACACACACATTAATAAATTTATAGTAATTGTGAATTAAAACAAAAATATATTACAAGAGCTTTTCTTATTATTTGACCTTATGTCGGATTTTCTTTTCAAAGGTCAAATGCTCAAGTAAGATTTTTGAGAAAGAATTTAAACAATACAAAATTTAAACTTGAAAATATAACAACAAAAAAATCAAAATGATCAAAGAACTATAAAAAAATTAATTATTAAAACAAATCAATAAATATAATACTTGTGTTATAAAAAATACATTTCTGTTTTATTCCCTCCTCCCTAAAATAGAGTGGGGACATTAATACTGTTACACACGTTGTATGCTGTAAAATAAAAAATACTGAATGTTTTTGGACCAAATATTTTTTTTTTCATATATTTATTGATGTTTATTGTATCCAAAAAGATTCTACTTATTCGAAATGTCCGCCTTTTGCCTTTACACACGCCTTAAGTCGCACTGACCAATCGTCAAAGCTGCACGAACCTCGTCCATTGGAGAATTGGCCACAGCTCGAACCAAAGCAGTCTTAAGAGATCCAATGTTGGGGTATCTTTTGTGACAAACCTTGTCCTTTAAAACCGTCCACAATTTGTAATCCAATGGGTTCAAATTTGAACGGCCTGAGGGCCATTATTCAGAGGAAATGAACGCTGGCAAATTGTTTCGAAGCCAGGCCTGGGACGTTTTTGCCTTATGGGCCGGCGCAGAATCCAGCTGGAAAGTCCATGGCTGGTTTTGGAACAGGGAATTGTTAAGAGGCTTCACAACAGCTTCCAAAAGGGTTTCTTGGTAAACTTTGGCCGATGTTTTGACTCCTTGTTCGCAGCAATGCAGGTCAGTGACCCCATCGTAAGAGACACCCCACTAAACCATGACTGAAGCTGGGTGATGACCCTTTTCCACCCTTGGGATCAGTTCAGATGCTTCCTTAGATGACGGCGCATACACTCTATCATTTTGCTTGTTAAATTTTTCCTGAACGGTAAACATTTTTTCATCGGTGAACAAAATTTTTCTGTTTAAGTAATCAGTGTGCTTCACCAAATGACGTTTGCAATTTTCAATCCTATTTTTTTAAAGCTGCCGTCAATAATTGTCCGGTACGTCGTTTGAAAGCCCCAAGTCACAAGACTTTTTTAATGACTCGAGTCATGGACTTTTGCGTGATATTCATATCACGGGCCACGATTATTTGTTTTCGGAGCGGATTTCTGTGAATTCTTGATTTAACGGCTTTGATGTCATGCGGTGTTCGAACAGAGCGTGGGCGGGCCGACCGGTGGCGGTCTTTTACATCTCCAGTCTCCTCAAACAGTTTTAAGCATCGGTAGACGAACATGCGGTTAATCCCTAGTGGCCGGAGCGTTTTGAAAATATCGCTTTTTATACCCGCACCACATAGTGGTATGGGGTATAATGGCTTAGTGCTTGCGTTTGTAACACATCGAAGGAATCGAGTTAGAATACCGGGACCAGAGAGAAAGTTGCTCAGAATTACATTTTGAGTCGATCTAGCCATGTCTGTCTGGCTGGCTGGGCGGCTGGCTGGCTGGCTGGCTGGCTGGCTGGCCGGCTGGCTGGCTGGCTGGCTGGCTGGCTGGCTGGCTGGCTGGCTGGCTGGCCGGCTGGCTGGCTGGCTGGCTGGCTGGCCGGCTGGCTGGATGTAAAGATGTCCATCTATTCTTGTAATCAAAGTACAGGTCGCATTTATACACCGATCTTGATGAAACTTGGCAAGTGGTAATATATTGGGACAAGGACGGACGCTATTGAATTTGGTCCAAATCGGAGCACTTTCTGATAGACCCCCCATACAAAGGAACTCCCGGATTTGGTCCAAATCCAGTTGATGTCGCGTGTATTGGTCAACAAATTAAAAAAATATGACATTCGATGTAGAACTGACCACAAAATGTAAAAAAAAATAGTTGGACCCGCCTCTCGGACCTACGGGGCCTTCAGAACCCAAAAAATGGACCCATGCTTTTAAATATAAGTGTGACCCCTTAAATGAAAGGAAATTATCTTACAATTTTAAATACAGAAAAAAATTCGCCCTGTTTGGGCCCCAGGGTCCATTAGGAGGGTCCAAAAGTTTCGGTTTACCCGGATTTTAGTGTGACCCCTCAAAGGACAGGGTCCGAGGGAATTGCCTCGGACCCTGTGCCCTCCCTCGTCCGTGGGAGGGCACAGGGTCCGAAAACAAGGTATGAAAATGTGGACCAACTATAATTGTTATACCCTCACCACATAGTGGTATGGGGTATAAAGGCTTAGTACTTGCGTGATAGATACAGATAGAAATAGCGACGAGTGCTTTCGATTAACAGGAGACTTAATCACATTTATAGTGGTGCGGGTATCATAGAGTCGGCCACGCCCGACTATAGCACTTACTTACTTGTTATTTTTTTATTTCACACTTGAAAAGCGCTATTACAGCGATACGGTTCTCATTATCTGACCACTCCATGATGAAAGTTGAAACAATTTTAAAATCCCGTTACAGACTAACGCTATTGAGGTTAGCTTTCAAAACCCATATGACATTAACGGGGTATGTTCAGTTCTACTATTGAAATGGGAGTGTTCAATGTTGTAACAGTATTTATGTCCCTACTAAGTAATTTGACCTTATATTGGGTTTTCTTTTCAAAAGGTCAAATGCTCAAGTTTGTTGTTTGAGAAAAATGAAAAGAATACAAAATTTAAACTTGAAAATATAACAAAAAAAATCAAAATGCCAAAGCAAAGGAATACCAAAAATTATTAAAACAAATCAGTAAATTATAATACTTGTTTAATAAAAAATACATTTCGGTTTGAATACCTCCACGGTAGAATAGAGTGTACACTTAAATTGTCAATCAATTTGCAACACCTCGAAATATTAATCGCTGATCTTATAAAGTACAAAGTGGAGCGCTGTATTTTGCTTTTTTGCACTGCAGGCTTGGCGGCACTGTTGGTCGAAGAGAGTAAAGAGTATGCGTGGCTTATAGTGGCTGACCGGAGATTTGTATTCGTCTGCCTTTCAGTTGCCATCATGCATTTGACATGTGGGGAGAGGTCATTTTGTGTTGAAGCGTACTTTCCAATGCGCATTCGATCATTGCAGTGCAGCGTGCTTTTCGTTTACGATTCCCTGTTCCCCCACGCTGACATGTTCCTGAACGGCAATCAATTGTTAATTGAGTAACTTCATTGAGAACAGCAGGGAATGTGTCATGTTTACGAAAGGAAACTGAGAGAAGGATTAAAACTCCACAAAACATCGAGAGAGTTAGAGCAGCCCTTAGTTTTTGCAGGATAACCGTCTTGGCGTAACTGTGAACTCCAAACGGTACTTGACTATGATACAGGATTTTTATCAGCCGGCTCTTGAGGGAATGCAATTAGAAGATACATGGTTCCAACAGGGTGGTGCCACTGCACACACAGCTTGGGCTAGCATGAATTGTTTGAGGCGAATGTTTCTTGGACGACTTATCTCTTTGAGGGGTGATGTGAACGCTCACCAGACTTAGCCTCAAGCGATTTTTTACTTTGGGGAAACCTGAAGTCGAAGGTGTACATCAACCGGCCCAACACCTTGGAAAACCTAATTAACAATATTGAGGCTGAAATTGGCAAAATACCAGTTGACATGCCTGTTAGAGCTCATGAAAACTTTACAAAACGTATGCAGCAGTGTGTGGATAGCTAATGTCGACATTTAACTGATACACTATTTAATTCATGTAATTTAAATATTCCCATACTGTTCAATACGAGGGCTGCTATATATATTTTTGGCCTTATAACGAAAATGTGAATATTTATCATCAAAAATGGTTTTATTGTTTTTCAAAATATTCTCCTTTAAGATCAATACACTTTTGCATGCGCACAAACCAATTGTCGCAGCACTTTTTCCACTCCGATTCAGACACCTCCAAAACATGATTTTTGAACGCTTCAACAGCCTCTTCTGGCCACGAAAATCGTTGACTACGCATTTTTTTTGATGTGCGGGAATAAAAAGAAGTAATTGGGTGCCAAGTCAAGGCTGTACACTAGGGCGTACCTAAAAAAAAAGTTCGCCAAACACCTTCAAATATGAAGTATTATTGAAAGGTAGTTTCAAAAAAATTTTTTTTTATTTTTTTATGCCGAACGTAGGGGTCGCGCTTTTACATTTTTCTATATAACTTCTGCATTTATAAACGGATTTTAAAGTGTGATACATCGATGTTTTTGTCTCGACGAGGCCGATTTTTTTGTCTTTGAAGACATTGAGCTCAAGCACCCCGCGCGACTTACGTTGTTGTAAATCTCTTTTAAGAAATGAACTTGAAAAAATTAAAACACAATACAAAAAACTTTAGCTTCGTTGTACTTTATTTGTTTGCTGTGGTCTTAAGACTAAATCCAAAAAATATATTGTGCCAGTGAGGCATTCAATGCTGCGAGACGTTTATGCTTACGTTGCATTGAATCCTCGACTGGAATATGGGAACGAAAACAAAAGTGTCAGATATCATTTCATACTTTTGTATTTCGCCACATATATAGCAATTAAGTTATATATTGATTTAGCATTGGCAACGGAAGCAACATCGCTGCTTTCGTTGTCATGCTATTGTTTCAGATATTTCTGGACGATAATGCTGATGTCTTCGTCAGCATTAACGTTAACAGTGGGGTGAAGGTACGTAACTCCTCCCCCCTTTGTCATAGGATTCTCCTGAATTCTGTTGTTACTTTGGATGGTTTTTAGTTTTTGAAATACATACATAATTGTAATGCTTAAAAGTATTATTATTACAATTGTACTTGTGTCTGTAATTATGTTCCTTATTTTAATTTCTTTTATTTCTTTAATATTTTTTATTTCTCTTACTACTATTTCTTTAAATGACGGTATACTTGAAAAATTATAATTTTTTCCTATGTTATCTTTATCAAATTTTTGGATATATATTTCTTGTTTGTTTGAATATTGTTCTTTTTCTATTGTAATTGTACAATTTACAAATTCAATAAGGGTGTTGTTTTCTACTGTGTGAGTTGTTTCTTTTTCATTACATTTTTCTGTTATTAACATATTTTTCGCGTTTTGTATGAGTATTGTGCCATCATTTATTACTTCTATTAATGATTTGAAATCTTTTATTAGCTTACAATTATTTTTTGTTACACAATTTTTGCTTAGTTTAAGTTCTCTTAAAGTTTTCTCATTTTCATATTTATAGGTTTTGTTACTTATATTTATTATTTCTTCAATTTCAGCGTCTATTTTTTCATTATTACTGTTAGTAATAGGGGTAATACGTATGATTTTAGTATTAATGATGTCAACGGGAATCTTGATAGCAATAACTATATTCCCTTCATGGATCATTGCATCCATCCGTATTAGTTTGATCTTATAAAAATCTATACTGTATGTATTTAGTTCTTCGTTCGTTAATATGGATGGATGGAAAAGTTTGTATCTGGCTGAAGCTATAGAGTCTAGTATGGTATCTATTTTATCATTCAGAAATTTTAATTTTATTAATTGGTCGTGATATAAGATTTCGTTTCTAAGTTCGTTATTGAATGTATTGATGCTATTGAGTGTGTTAGAAATTTTTTCACGATCATCTATTATTGTGTCTTTTAAGTTATCAATGGATTTCTGGATATTATCGTTTATATTAATCTGTTGGTTCATGGTATCTATAATTTGGTTATTATTTCCCTGATAGGTCATGAGATGCTGTAATATGTCCTGGCGATCCGAGTCATCCATGACACCGAACAGCCATTTTTGTACAGTACCTCCTATATTAAGTAATCCGCGTCTCTGTCTTACCTGGGTATTTGGAGTAATAGACCTTATCTTTGACCTAATAGTTTGTATCTCTATGTCAAGTTCGTATTTATCCGCCTTTATGATTGTCTTTATATTCTCTTCCATTTGACTAATCAATTCCAAAATTTCCGCTGGGTTGATCATATGTAGTATGATTTTAGTTTTATTTACTATTTCTACCTGGGATACTTCAATGTGTATGAATCCAGTTTCAGATTGAAGGGGTGTGATTTGTACCATCGCCTTGGTCTGGGTTATCAGAATGATCAGGATCATCGAGATGATTGTCTAAAAATTTGGTAGGTCGTTTGATATTAGAATCGTGAATGTTTGTAAGTTTCATTTTAATAAATTTTGCCGTTTCCTTATGTCTGACGTTTTTGTAATTCCTAATGAACCCAGTTTCCCTATGTTCGCTGTATGTTTCCCTTTTTTTATTTGCTTTTTCTATCTTATGCCGTTTTATATTCCTAAGACGTTTATATATCTTTCCATGGTCAACCACATGGTTTTGGGCTTCATGGGGTGTACACCCGATTGTGCTGTGATAGTTGTTGTTATAAAGGGCAATAGCTTTATTCATTTGCATAATAACTGGGATTTTCTCCTCGATATTCAGTGTTCTAATTTTCTCTGTAATGGTGTTATTGAGTCGTTCTGCGTCTGAGTTCCCGGTGTGACTATTTGGTTTAGTTGTATGAAAATCTATATTCTCGCTTCTCAAATATTCCGTTACGGTTCCCGATTTGAATTCTTTATCGAAAACGAATTTTTTTATCTTCCCTTTTATAGCAATAAACTCTTGAATCTTACCTAGGATAGTTCTTGCATTCCTATCTGGGAGTGGAAAACATATGGCATGTTTTGAAAACTTGTCTATAAAAGTTATAAATGATTGTTTACTGTTTATGTATGTATCAATGTGAACTATTTCGTTTATCGTTTTTGGGGTTTCTGTTGTATAGAATTTATTTTTAATTGGGTTGCGGTCATATTTCCCACCGCTGCATACATCGCAGTTGTTTATAATTTTATGGATTTGTGTTCTCAGATTTGGATTATAGATTATTGGTTTCAGTTTCTCATATGTCGCCACTATGCCACAATGGCAGCTTTCATTTTTGTGAAAGAGGGCAATCTGAGTTTTTAATTCGTCTTCATTCTCTATGTCCCTAGCGTACTTTGTACATTTTACGAACTTAATGTGAGGTTTCAAAGAGTACTCCCTTTCGATTATTTTGTAGACCTTATAGTAATCGTGATCGTTGAGGTATGAATATATTCCCACTTTGCCCTTGACCAGTTCCCTGCGCAAGACGTCAAGGGTCAATCCGTTATCAATGTCGTTTCTATCTATGAAAATTCTTTTGTTTCCGAAAACTACAGTCGTTGGATCTTGTTTTTGCTCCACGAGGATTATTTGTATTCTGAATCTGTTGACCACTGTCTCTAATATTGGTACATTATACCCTAAGTCCTCCTCTTGAGAGTGAACAGTCTGCACTTCTAGTGAGGCAATATCGTCCTGTCCCATATCCTCACTTAGTGAGTCGGTAGTTCGTGCTTCTTGATTACTGGTTTCCGGTTGCCAACAGTTTATTTCATCCTCCCGTATTCTACTCAAAAAGTCCGCTATGTGGTTGGTCTTTCCTTTTATATAGTCAAGCGAGAAATTGTACTCCCCAAGACTTATTAACCATCTCTGGAGTCTTGGGCTAATATCCTTACCGGAGTATTTCGTCATTAACCACTTAAGTGGTTGGTGATCACTTTCGAGATCAAATTCTCTACCATATATATATGGTCTGAAGTATTTTACTGCCCAGACAATGGCGAGTAATTCTTTTTCTACTGTGGCATAATTACATTCATGTTTGTTCAATGTACGAGATGCATAGGCAATCGGATGTCCTTCTTGAGAAAGTACTGCCCCAATTGCAAAGTTGCTGGCATCAGTAGTTATCTTAAATTTTTTACAGAAATTTGGGTATCTTAGTATTGGGGTGTTTGTTACCAAATCCTTCAATTTTTCGAACGCCACCAGATAATTAGGATCGTTGACTCTTACTGACTGCCCTTTTTTCAGGCATACTGTCATTGGGTGCGCAATTTTTGCGTAATCCTTGATGAACTTTCTATAAAACCCGGTCATTCCTAAAAAGGATTTTATTTGTTTCGCAGTATTCGGTATTTTCAACCTCCGAATAATAGAGACCTTATCAGGATTTGGTTTTATACCCTTAGCTGTCAGTACATGGCCTAAAAACTGAGTCTCTTTCTTTAAAAAATCGCACTTGTCAACTTGTATTTTAAGCTTAGCCTTTCGTAAGGCTTTGAATATTTTTTTTAACGTGACCATATGATCTTGGAGTGATGTACTGAATATAAGGATATCATCCATATATACGACACATGTTTTGTTGATGTGGTCTTTAAGGACCTCATTCATCAACCTTTGAAAAGTAGAGGGGGCATTTTTTAGCCCAAAAGGCATTCTCACAAATTCGTAATGACCCGAGGGTGTAGAGAAAGCCGTTTTCCTTCTATCCTCCTCTCTAACCAAGATTTGGTGAAAGCCTTTTGCAAGATCCAGAGTGGTAAAATATTGGGCTCTACCCAGTCTTTCTAATAATGAGTTTAGGTTAGGAATAGGATACTTATCGTCTACCGTAAACTCATTTAGTTTTCGGTAATCGATTACGATCCTGTATTTTCTTATCCCCGAATTGTCTGATTTTTTGTCTACAATCCAAAGTGGGCTATTATACGGGGAGTTACTTCTGCGTATTATATTCTGCTTAAGCATTTCTTCGATTTGACGGTCTATTTCGGACTCGTGTATCTGCGGATACCTATATATTCTTGAATACAAGGGTTTGTCTATAGTCGTGACTATCTCGTGGGACACTTCGTGTGTCGCTGAAAGAGTGTCTCCCTCTTTGAAAAAAAGGTCTTTAAAATCACTAAGTAGCCTTAGGGTTACCTGTTTTTCCTCAGTGTTCAAATGGTTCAAGTCGAAATTATGTATGTTGTCGTTTCCTATTGACTCGAGTGTAGATATATCATCAACATACTCAGGGTATATATATTCTTCGAAATATAATCTTTGACCTAGCATGTCTATGAACTTTAGGTCGCTGTCTATTATGGCCTTAAATGCAGTTAGAAAATTCTGACCAATTATGCCAGAAAAATTTTCATTGGAAAAATATATCAATTTCCATTGCATGTTGCCTTCGCATTTTAATTCCTTTGGGAATGGTGTTATTACCACATTTCTCACTTCCTTGGTTCCATTAAGGGTTTTATAAACCCATGGATTCCTCAATCCCAATATTGGGTAGTCTTCTTTAAGAATACCTTCCTTTAAGATGCTAGTGGTTGAACCAGTATCCACTAGGCACCTGATCTTTTGTTTCCCTATTGTTATTGATATTAAGGGTAATTGCGCCCTAGAGGCGATGTTAAAAAATTTACTTCATCTCCCATTTCGACTTTTCCCTCTTGAATGTTGTCAACTTCCATATACATAGGTCTATTATCTCGACTGGTATTTCGAGTGTCTACGCTCATATGGGAATTTCGGGTTTGCCCCGAACTTTGTTTATTGGTATAATTATTCCTGTGATGATCGTTAGTATTGTCATTATGTACATTGTTTTTTTGTTGGCTAGTGTTATATTGATTCTGGTGTGAGTTTTGTGTTTTGTATTGATTATTACTAATTTGTTGTGTTTGATTTCGGGTATTTCCTTGTTTGTGTCTATAGTGGATGGCTCTGGGGTCATCCAGAGCTCTTATCTGGGTATACCTAGTAATAACGTCATTCAATGTACTATTTTGGTCCATATGATACCTTAAGGGGATATCTATTTTCTCAATTAATATATTCACTAAGTCTTTATCGACTCTACTAGGTTCGTATATCTGTGGTCTCATTTCGTCCAATAGATATATTTGGCTAAGTTCATACTTAGCATTTTCAAAATACTTAAACAATTCTCGTAAATTACTTACTTTAACATTTCGACATTTGTTAAATATATCGCCGTATGTTGATTTTGGACGATAATAGTCCACTAGCTTCGTCTTTACTTGCTGCCAACTTGCGTCAGGCCCTATCTCTCGGATGTAATTTCCTGCCGGTCCCAGAATTTTTTCATTCATTACGATGGCCATGGACAAACGGGTTAGCTGGTGGTTGTTCCTGGGGCACACATCTATTATTGCCTCCACGGATGCCGTAAATGCTGTTACTGAATGGTCCTTGTCTAACGGTTTCAACTGTCGAAATTGTGTGAGTATGTCCTTGGGGGTGAGCAAGATTTGTTGTTCTGGTTCTTGCGCTTGTTGCTGTGCCTGCTGCTGTTGCAGCTGTTGTTGAAGTTGGTTAATAGCCATCTCTTGTCTTCTTATTACTTCGTTGAGCTCATTCATTTGTTCTTGATCCATTTCTAGATTTCGGTTTTGATCAAAAATATTTTGTCTATTCATTCAAGAAGAAATTTTATGATTTTTTTTCACTTTTTAGTGAATTTGATGATTTTCACTGTTTAATGTTATATTTTATTTTCATTGTTTAATGTTTAATGTTTTTTTTTTTTGTTTTGTTCGTTTCTTAGTATCTTTTGATGCTAAGTTCCGCGACTGCGCCACTTACGTTGTTGTAAATCTCTTTTAAGAAATGAACTTGAAAAAATTAAAACACAATACAAAAAACTTTAGCTTCGTTGTACTTTATTTGTTTGCTGTGGTCTTAAGACTAAATCCAAAAAATATATTGTGCCAGTGAGGCATTCAATGCTGCGAGACGTTTATGCTTACGTTGCATTGAATCCTCGACTGGAATATGGGAACGAAAACAAAAGTGTCAGATATCATTTCATACTTTTGTATTTCGCCACATATATAGCAATTAAGTTATATATTGATTTAGCATTGGCAACGGAAGCAACATCGCTGCTTTCGTTGTCATGCTATTGTTTCAGATATTTCTGGACGATAATGCTGATGTCTTCGTCAGCATTAACGTTAACAGTGGGGTGAAGGTACGTAACTCGCGAGCTTTAATTTTCTGATATTAGAGTGGTACATTAGGGTAGTAGCAACTGAGATATGATGGGTAAGTACCAGAAGGGGGTGCTTGAGCTCAATGACTTCAAAGGCAAAAAAATCGGCCTCGTCGAGACAAAAACATCGATGTATCACACTTTAAAATCCGTTTATAAATGCAGAAGTTATATAGAAAAATGTGAAAGCGCGACCCCTACGTTCGGCATAAAAAAATAAAACAAAATTTTTTGAAACTACCTTTCAATAATGCTTCATATTCGAAGGTGTACGGCGAACTTTTTTTTTTTTTACTTGTAACCTGGTACGCTCTACTGTACACCCATCAATTCGACGTTTTGGCCGTTCAAAAAGGCGCTGGTTTGAGTCGATGTGTGAGAGCTCGCATTGTCATGGTGCACAATGATTCGTCTTCTCTTGTTCGTTTTTCGAATTTCTCTGAAGAGTCAGGCAAACAAATTGTGGTGTACCACTAAGAATTGACCGTCCTACGTTGCTCAAGCGGAACAATCAGGCAACCATTTGCTTCGAAGTGCTTCTTACACGAACAATTTTCGTTGGATTTGGCTCGTCTTCGAAGACCCACACGGTTGATTGCTGTTTTGTTTCGGGCTTATACGCATAGATCCATGATTCGTCACCTGTGACGATCTTATAAACGTCTTTAGAAGCACCGCGATCGTATTCGAAATTTCTTTGCACCAATCGACCCGAGCCTTTTTTTTGAGCGATCGTCAAATTGTGCGGGATACAACGAAAACAAACCTTTTTTAAGGACAGGTGTTCATGCAATATCAAATGTATACTGGTGGAAGCAATGCCCAAAGATGACTATCTCACGGTATGTCACAGGACGATCTTGCATTATCAGTTCACGCAAGGCATTAATGTTCTCTGGCGCAACGGCCGTTTTTGGACGACCTTCGTCTTTGAGCGAGCGTTGGCCACAATTGAATTCATTAAACCAGTTTTTCACAGTGCTGGTGCTTCATCGCCATACAAAGATTTAAGTTCATCGATGCACTCTTGTCGTCATAATCCACGTCGAAAGTAGTGAAAAATAATGGCACGAAAATGTTCACGAGTTAATTACATTTTTTTGCCAAATTGATTTTTTCAAATCAGTGGAAATAACACAAATGATGGTCGTACGTCAAAACGTTTTGAGTACGTTTATGCTAAAAAATGTCAAACTTTCCAATGGAAATATCAGATAGCGCCAGGCAACACTTTGTGAAAATAATTAGCAACACTAATTAAAGTGTAAAATAATTTTTTCTAAGGTTCATAATTTTTTTATTTCACTTCCAAATAAGCAATTACCGAGCTCCACCTTACTACGAAATGCTAACTAATAAACACGAGCCATGGTCATTCAAATCTAATTAAATTTTATATAATATGAGTTCACATGGTCGCCTATTAAGATCATGCGGGTCGATTTTTGGGCCACACAGACTTTAAAATACATAAATACTTATTTACTTATTTTCTTTGATCTCTATTATGCTTTCAAATGGCTTACAGACAGACGGAGGTGAATGTCTAGATCGTGTTAGAATTCTACGGCAATCCGGACTATGATCTCCGTTAAATATTTTGAGGATTGGCAAATATATTGACAAGTTAAGTATACGAGTTGTGTTAAATAGAAAAGGAGAAGTTATGTATTTCTCGGGCTACGTGCATTCGATTAGGGGTTATTTTTTTTTTGTTAGCACTCTTGTTTTGCTCCTTTGGCGTTTTTTGCTGTGAAACAATGGTTTCAAAAATTTGCTTCAAATTTGGTGTAAAAAATATGGGATCAACTAAGAACTTATTTTCTAGACAAGTGTGCCAACAAAAGAAAATAAAAACCCTCAGCGAATGCACGTAGCCCAAGAAATTTCAAAATATAACTTTTTTTTTATTGAACAGACCTCGTATACTCCATGGCGAAGGGTATATTTAGCACAGCGTATAAAATATAAAAACCTCATGAATATTTCCAATAAAAAATTGATAAAAGTTGTCCAATAAAAAACACATTCGTTTATATTTAATTTTTATATCTCATTTCTAAAAAAAATATTAATAGAAAATCTCACTCGTTAATTAAAACAAAAAATAAACAAAATAATTAAAACAAGAAATAAAAATATGCAAATTTGAAAATAATTAAAAAATAATAACTACAAATTCCAATAATTGTGTAATAAAAAAATTCATTTGCTTAAATATTTTCAGTATATCACATTTGGTGGATATTTTTTACAAAAACAAATAATTCAAGCCTGATTTGAAAATAAAAACAAAATTACAATCTAAAAGAAAAAACCTAAAAAAATAAAAACAAAATCAAAAACATTAACCAAATTTTCTTAAAGTGTTGAAAAAAAATTAAATGATTAAGAAAAACAAGTGTTGTAATAAAAATAAAATAAAAGCAACAATGGTTTCCTAAAAGAAATACAATAAGTGAAAATGCAAAATAGTGGAGCAACAAAAATCCTTTACAACTTCAACAGAAATGGTGATTATTTTAAATTTATTGTATTCATTTTTATTAAAATATTTGGAATAGTATTCAAAGTGATAATCTTTATTATGACCTTAAAGTAATATCTCTGACATTTATATTGCACTACAAAGTTGTCGCCGACTCTACCGTAGGTCGTCTTTATACTAGTTGGTCCATCTTTGGATCAGTCGTTCCAGCATTGGTATCTATCTCTCTTGTATTCTGTCTGGATTATCGATGAAGACTTTTTACTTCATATAGAACTTAACAAAATAACTCTGGGCTGTGAAACTCGTATCACACGATTTAGGTGGCATGGTTGATTGGATTGAAACGCAAAATTAGGTGCTTACCCCGGTGATTGTGATCCGTAGGATGGCCGTGTTGCAACCACATGCCGCCGACATTAGGGGCTTTATTTTTAGGCAACAAAAAGTCCTTATGATGATGGTAAATTTCCGTCCGGCCTAATACCAAAATTAAAGTTTCCTTTGAAAATTAAAACAAATTTTATTTAAGCTTTTACAAAAGATAACATTTTTCCATTTCTTACATGTTGTTATTGTAGCGGCACAGTGCCGAGGTGACAGCCCTTGACTGAAGAATTCTTCCTTCGGATCGATCCGATGCATACCACCTGGGCTGTCGTGGGATCGCCTTCTTGCATGTGGCTGTCTGTGCAGTAGGGCATCCAGGTGTCGGTCTATCTCACGAAAGACTTGCTTACAGAGAAAAACAGAGAAAAAATCAGTTGAAAATCGGTCCGAAGTGCAAATATTCGGTTGGTAAACACTTTTTGTTTCAATCACCAACTTTCCATGGTATTGATGGTTACATGGTTCGACATACTGCAAGATGATTGCTACGACATTATAAGGGTACCCACAGACAATAAATCGTTTATACCAAACGAATTTAATTAAAACTGTTGGTTGCTATAACCCGCGGCTATGGCAAAAGTGGGCGATATGGCGTATCTGCACTGGAGGTACACGTATAGGGCCTGTCATCCATCATTATTGAGTTTGTGTGGGAGGTACCAGGAGGGGCGTGGATACCAGATTCCAGGTGACTCACTTACCAGATTCATGACTCAAATGACCTAAAAAGTCATGAATCGGATTTGGGCTAAACATAGGAAGGGTCTAAAATGTTTTTTTTTTCGATGCTTTAGACTTTTTGTGCGTACCAAATGATATGTACCCGCTTACCCATTTGGTTGAAGGTATAATAAAAATTTACGGCACAGCAATTGAATAATCGCCACACAATAAACGTAATTGTGAGAGCGTCAGTAGATTTAAATGTACCTAGCCGCGAATATTGGGCCTTAAAATGCGTCATCGAAGCTGATGGAATCTCCATCTTCACCGACGGTTCAAACCTTAATTATAGAACAGGTCGTTAAATCTCAGAATCTCGAACTGTTTTTTAGACGAATGTGTGGTCTTCCAGACAGAGACTTAAGCTTTTATTTAGCACTGTCACAAAGCAGATTTTAATACATTCTTTCAGTTAAATTGAAAATCCCACGATATCATTCTCTGCTGGATACTAGGAGACAGCAACTTACCAGGTATCGAATTAGCAGACGAGTTCGCCGGGTTGGGCTCCTGTGCGCAAAAATAAACCGAACTTAGGAAGCAGTTCGACGAACTGGTAGTAGCAGAAACCAGATCTGGCATGGCCTACTTTGTTATGTCCTCCTCCTCCGGATGCGCAGAAGCCAATTAAAAGCTGATTTTTGAATCCCTTGAATTAACTCAGATTGAAAAACTAAGTTCATATTTGGATTTGACAGAAAATTTCATTGTTTTTGATAGCCATATGTGACAGCGCATAGAGAAAGGGACCTAAGGGTAAAACAAAATCAATTTTCATTTCTTTCTTCTTTTTTTGATGTGGACAACATTTGAGCATCGAATGAGACCGATCCCATGCCCCAAAAGTGTTCCCTCCCAAAGATATGCGCGTTTTATGAAAGTGAAGTCGACGATTCTAAGCGCAAATAGAAAGGGACCTTATCTTTAAAATGGCTGTCCTGAACAAAACTGGTTTTTAACCTTAGGTCCCTTTCTATTTTGCGCGTCACATATGTCCATGTTTTAAGTCGTAGGAATTTCGAAATTAGAGTCAGTCAAACGAATTAAGTCACACTGCAAATATAATGTAATTTTGGCCTCGAAAAAATGTATGGTATATTAATAACCATTTTTCTTGGGTCCCAGACAATTTGTATAAAATGTAGCTTATATGATCCAAATCGATCAAAGATTGGTTGTTTGTCCATCGTTATATACTATACAAAATTTGATCGATATGAGAATTTAGAAGGTTGTTTTTGAGCGGTTGTACACGCAGAAAAAAAGTATGGTTGTGGTGACAATATTCGAAGAGGATAATTCTATTGTTATGTATATGGTTGTGGTACAACAATAGTATGATTCAAATACAACCATACTATGATCCTCACAACAATACTATGATTCACACATAACCATACTATGATCCAGACAACTATAGTATGATTCACACTCAACCATACTATGATCTCCAAACCATTGTATGATCCTCACAACCATAGTATGTTTTACATACAACCATAATATGATCCTCACAACCATAGTATGATCCCCACACAATTATACTATGATTCCCAATATAATTTATTAGAATTTGTTTAAGTTGTCGACAATAGATTTGATTTATGAAAATTATTCAAAAATACATTTAATTCAAAATAATAGGAGTGATTTAATTCACGGTAGAAAAAATAAGTTTAAATAAACGTCAGCGTTTTTATTAAAAATATTTCAGCTAAACAAAAGCAAAGCAGCTCGTTTAAAAAATTTTAATTTCGACAAAAAAGTACTATTATTGCAATAGATCCGTACCAATAACATTTGTTCTTAAAAGCATATTTGAATGAAGAAAAATTACAATCATACAGTATGATTGCCGTAATCAAATTATTGTTAACATAAAACGCACCAACCATATTTTAGTCGCACCAACCATATTAATATTGTTGCAATAACCATATTTTCATTTTTAAATTTGGCAATAATACTTTTGTTACATTTCAACAATATTAATATTGCAGCAATTATACTATTGTCAAAACTAAATTCAGTTAACAATGCTATGGTTGCGACGAACATACTTTTATTGCGGATAACATTTTATTATTGCCGTGACCATGTAGTAACCATGTTTTTTCTCTGCGTGTATGTATCTTTGGGATCTTCATACTGAGGCTGTATCAAGACGTGGATTGGCATGATGGGTGATGAATGTAATAAGTGACTTCTCGAGCTTAAGACACAAAATCGGTTGAGTATATGTATGGGAGGTATATCTAAATCTGAATTGGTTTTGCTTCAATTTAAATAACCTCCGCCCTTGAGCCAAAAAAACTTCTGCCAAATTTCATAAAAATACTACAACTACAGGTAATTACAAGCTTTAGATGGACGGACGGACAGACGGGCATCGAATATCGCATCAACTGGTGATTCTTAGCCGATCGGTACCCTAGTGGTGGGTGGGTCTGCACGTGAAATGACGAATGTTTCATCCAACAACGAAAGAACCGAAAAACCCGACTGCAAAAAAAACGATTAAAACGACATGTCGGGTTTTACTTATTTTTGAGTAACCGACTGTCGGGTTTGAACATAAAAACCAGAATGTCGGTTTCGGTGTTGGACGCTCTATATTACAGGCTGGCTCACCGGTCATATGGGTGACATCCATACACCATATGGGCCAAAAAAAAAGCTCGAATGTTTGAAACGACATATGGGTACTCAAATTAATGCCGATTTCACATCGAATCCATATGTGACAGCGCATAGAGAAAGGGACCTAAGGGTAAAAAAAATCAATTTTCATTTTTTCTTCTTTTTTTGATGTGGACAACACTGAGCATCGAATGAGACCGATCCCATGCCCCAAAAGTGTTCCCTCCCAGAGATATGCCCGTTTTATGAAAGTGAAGTCGACGATTCTACACCAAAGATACACGTATTTAAATCTTTAAAATGGCTCTCCTGAACAAAACTGGTTTTTAACCTTAGGTCCCTTTATATTTTGCTCGTCACATATATTGATTGAATTTAGAGATTTCAGTGTGTTCTGGGGCGGACTTAGTCCCGAGGGGCCCTTATGATTAAAAGAAGCAAACACTGTTAAATATGGACATTTATCCATATAAAACAAATTTCACTATAGTGAAACAAAATTGTTTTCGGTTCAAATAAAACATTTAAAGATTCACACAAATAATTAATAAGGAAGACTGTAATAAAAAATTGCACATATTAATGATAATATTCGTACGTATTGTACCGAAAATACTTCCGATTTCAAGCGATAAACAAATTCACATGTTTTAAAAAATATTATAAGCCGCTTGTCGAAAATATTGTCGTTATAAGGTGATGAAAAAATTCACACATTTACAAGAACAGTTGTAAGCCGTTTATCGAAAATAATTTCGTATCAGGCGATGTAAAACATCACATATTTACAAAAAAAAGTTGTATTCACTTATATGTATTTAAAAGTTGTAAAGGCAGTCGGAAAGATATTAAGTTACAAGGTGTGACGGCAGTTTCGGGGAGCCCCTATAACAAATATGCAGTAACTAAGTTTAGCGACTTTACACTTAAGAGCAGGCAGTTTCGCATTTAACGAGAACTGTCGGCAGTAGTTTTTCACAGAACACACTAAAAATCCAACGCACTATAGACATACTAAAACACATACACTCTTAGACACATGTGCATACAGTGCACGGATTTTTTTTGTGGTATCCATTCATTAAGTTCATCATTGCAATATCTGATAAATAGTTTAGCTTACTTACGAAATTTTTAATTGAACGGTGATAAAATTCACCCACCAATTTTTTAGTTGAAATTTTAGTGTTGTCTTTTTTCTCTGTGTACGATTACTTTTATGTACCTTTTCGGACCGAGCATGAGTATAAGATTCATGGACGTTAGGGTCCCGGCCTGTTTAGGTAAAACGATTCAATAATAGCAAGTAAGATCAATTAAACCAGATTAACTTCAATCCAATTACACGCAGAAAAAAGCATGGTTGTGGTAACAATATTCTAAGAGGATTATACTATTGTTGGGTATATGGTTGTGCTACAACAATATTATGATCCTCACAACAATAGTATGATTCAAATACAACCATATTATGATCCTCACAACAATAGAATGATTCACACATAACCATACTATGTTCCCCACAACCATAGTATGATTCACACTCAACCATATATGATCTCCACAACCATAGTATGATCCTCACAACCATAGTATGTTTCATCTACAACCATAGTATGTTTCATCTACAACCATAGTATAATTCCCACAACCATAGTATGATTCACACGCAACCATGTTATGATCCCTACAACCATAGTAGGATCACACATAATTATACTACGATTCCCAATATAATTTATAAGAATTTGTTTAAGTTGTCGACAATAGATTTGATCCCCAATAATATTTATTAGAATTGGTTTAAGTTGTCAACAATAGATTTGAATTATGAAATTTTTTCAAAAATAGATTAAATTCAAAATAATAGGAGTGATTTATTTCGCAGTAGATAAACAAGCGTTTTTATTAAAAATATTTGAGTTAAACAAAGCAAAAGCAGCTTGTATACTTATAAAAAATTTTAATTTCGATAAAAAGTACTATTATTGCATTAGATCCGTAGCAATAACATTTATTCTAAAAAGCATATTTAAATGAAAAAAAATACAATCATACAGAATGATTGCCGTAATAATATTATTGTTAACATAAAACGCAAAACACAATACTTTTGTCGCACCAACCATATTTATATTGCTGCTATAACCATATTTTAATTTTTAAATTTGGCAATAATACTATTGTTACATTTCAACAATATTAATGTTGCAGCAATTATAGTATTGTCAAAAATAAATTCAGTTAACAATGCTATGGTTGCGACGAACATACTTTGAAGAACATATTATTATTGCGAAGAACATATTATTATTTCCGTGACCATGTAGTAACCATGTTTTTTCTTTGCGTGTATGAACTTATTTCGAAGATTTTACTGAGCCCGTTCGGTCGATTGAACCCTTGAGAGTCCAATACATGGCGGTCATAGCCACAGGGGCAATTAATTTGGTAACTGTTATGTTTGCCCCTCTATAGCGAGTTCTTTTTACTTGTTTGTTTCTACACATGTTCTCGTTCTGATTATGTCTTCTCGAGATTTAGAAATCAGATAAAAGTATTAACGTCGTTGGCAACAACAGGAAAAGTTTGTAATGAATCTGTGGACACACAACGTGTTGAGGTCATTTTGACATTCATGTCCGGCATCTGTTTTCTATTTGCCATCCCTATCTGTGTTGGTTCTGTCAACATTTTCCATTTCTTACTTTAAGCAGAGTATTGACATTTCTAAGAATTAAATGCCCAGCCTCCGGTCAACAATCCTTTTTATTACACGCATTACTGTAGAAATGTTTGGAAGCATTTAATTTTTAAAGAATTCACTTGTCTCGATTAATGCCAAAAATTTGTAATCATTTTGTCTCGCTTCAGAGAAGCAGTAAATTCGCAGAACTCAAGCATTTTATGCTTGAATTGTAGATTTGGCATAAAAAGGTGGATTATTCGCAGAATTTCTTATAAGGCTCTTGGAAAAGTGTATGCGCAAATCTTTGCCCTAACTTTAGCTCACAATTACCTTCGCAAAGTGAATTAGAGCGCCTGCTTACAGAACAAATTCAAAGTTCAATGTTCTGCTGTTGGAAGAATTCAGGAGCTTCCAGGAAAAATGACTGCCCTTTAAGTTGTATTGTTGTAGGAGATAAGAAAAGCATACATATGCTTTGTCCCCTTAACTTTCCTTCTAGGGACACAATTAATGTGGAACGTCCCTTAAATCAGTTAAACTGTGCAATGTAAACTTTTTTTACCAACTGACCGGGGTCTAATGCCTGATATATTTTTATAGAGTAACTTTTACAAGTCTTAGAGATAATTCTTTTAATCGTAAAGTTCTCGAGGTGGAAAACTGGGCACTGAAACAGTTTTTAGATGTTCTAACCCGCATTTAAATCGGTAAACTGTGCAATGTAAAGTTTTTATACCCACTGACCGGGGTCTATCTATTTAATTTATTATATAGAGTAACTTTTACAAGTCTTAGAGTTAATTCTTATACTCGTAAAGTTGTCGAGGTGTAAAACCCGCCACTGAAAAAGTTTTGAGATGTTCTAACCCGAATTGGAAATGGGGTTTACTTGTATGCCAGCCGTGCACACGATCCTTTTCACCCAAGGTGGCCCACAAGATAAGGGAAACAATATGGAAAAAATTCTCTGTTGGCAGTCTACGTGGTGCAGTGAAACATCATACCGACGTATTTAGCTCGCTCCACAACGTCTATTGGATGGAGTGTATACAAAGTTTTTTATTCCGTTCGCAACACCTCGAAATATTACCCAAAAACTATGCAGTCATTCCAGTATCGATAAAACGGGTTTTCCAATAGAGACATAACAATTTCGTATCTTTATATCATGATTTTATTTTATGATTTTTCAGTGTCAAAGCTTTAGTCGAACTCAAAATTTTCATCATGGTAAAGTTCACTTACCAGCAACGTTTGGAAATGATTAAAAATTACTACCGAAATTCTGAGTCGGTGGTCGCAACTTTAAGAGCGCTTACTCCAATTTTCAGCCGTAATAATCGTCCCACCCGGCAGGCTGTGCGGATAAATTTGGATCCAACTTTGCACTTTTGGATATTCCGGCGCCAAAGAGAAGCCGTACCGCTCGAAGCGACGAAAATATCGCAGCCGTAAGTTATCCTTTCAAAATGAGCCAAATCAGTCGATTCCAGGTCGTTCTCAGAAACTGGGCATCTCTTAAACCACACTGTGGCGTATTTTGGGGAAAGAACTTGGTCTTTTTCCTGAGAAGATCAAACTGACTAAAGAACTTAAGCCTCTTGATCATTTAAAACGCGGAAACTTCTCCGATTGGGCTCTGGCAAAGTTTTAAGAAAATCAAGAAATTCATCGAAAAATCATCTTCTGCTCACATTTCTGGCTGAGTGGTTTTGTCCATGAACAAAATATGCGACAGCGACAAACGCACATGTGCTTCAAGAGACACAATTGCATCCGCAAAAAATTACTGTGTGGTGTGGTTTTCATGCCGAAGGTGTGATTGGTCCGTATTTTTTCGTCGATGAAGACAATTGTCCTGTTGCCGTCAATAGAGAGCGCTATTGTGCCATGTTAGAAAATTATTTTTGGCCAGAATTGGATGAGCTTGACATTGGTTTCAACAAGACGGTGGTGAAAGGCAAATTCGGTGAACGTGCTATCTCGAGAAATGGCCCGGTCGAATGGCTACCTCGTTCATGCGATTTAACGCCATTCGATTTCATTTAATGGGTCCACATCAAGTCATTGGTCTATGTCAACAAGCCAACAGCTTTAGTCGAGCTCAGAGACAGCATCCAACGCGAAATTGCCAAAGTTCCGGTCAAAGTATGTGAAAGAGTGGTAGACTATTGAGTCCAAAGAATAGATCGTTGTACACGGGCTCGTGGTGCACGCAGAGAAAACATATGGTTAGTAAATGGTCACGGCAATAATAATATGTTCTCCGCAATAAAATTATGTTCGTCGCAACCATAGTATTGTCTTCTGAATTTAATTTTGACAATGGTATGATTGCCGCAATATTCATATTGTTGAAATGTAACAATAGTATTTGTCAAATTTAGAAATGAAAATATGGTAATAGCAACCATATAAACATGGTTGATGCAACAAAAGTATTGTTGTTTAAAATTTACGTTAACAATAATATGATTACGGCAATCATACCGTATGGTTGCGACTATAAACATAACAAAACTGGTTTTATAGAACACACATATATGTGTGTGCGTATGTTTTTTTTGGTATACAAAAAAACACATGCACACGATACAGTGCATGGTTGTTGTCCATTTTAAAAAACAACAATCGGAAGGTCGTTCGAGGGATTTTTATTGTGTTTATTTTGTTTGGTGAAATACTCTACTGCCGATTGGCTCTCGTTTTTTTTAAAATCTGACTGCACTTAAGTATATAGCCATTGATCATGGTTTAATCACATTCGTTACTTGGGGTCTACGGTTGGTGAAGTAGCACTTTCCCCAGCTGGCAACTTAAAGCATTTTCGACTGCCGTTGGAATAATATTTTTGTTTCTTGAATGAAATGTTCAATAAAAGCAAGGCCTCAAATTTAGCTATTAACTACTTGTAATGAAATTTAAAATAACTTGCTTGATTAAAATCTCTATTTTGAATAACAACATTACCTAATCCTGATAAATAATTTTGGGGATCATAGTATGGTTGAGTGAATCATACTATGGTTGTATGAATAATAGCATAGTTGCGTGTGAATCATACTATGGTTGTGAAGATCATACTATGGTTGTTTGAGAAAAATACTATGGTTGTGAGGATCATAATATGGTTGTGGAGATAATAGTATGGTTGAGTGTGAATCATACTATGGTTGTGAGGATCATAGTATGGTTGTGTGTGAATAATACCATTGTTGTGAGGATCATATTGTTGTGGCACAACCATAAACCCAACAAATGTATGATCCTCTTCGAACATTGTCACCACAACCATACTTTTTTTCTGAGTGTCTATTTTGTTTCGGGCTCATACGCATAGATACATGATTCGTCACCTGTGGCGATCTTATAAACGTCTTTTGAAGCACCGCGATCGTATTTTTAAATTTCTTTGCACCAATCGACACGAGTCTTTTTTGAGTGATTGTCAAATTGTGCGGGATCCAACGAGAACAAACCTTTTAACGGCCAGGTGTTTATGCAATATCGAATGTATACTGGTGAAAGAAATGCCCAAGGATGCCTTTATCTCACCGTATGTCACATGGCGATCTTACATTATCAGTTCACGCACGGCATCAATGTTCTCTGGCGCAACGGCCGTTTTTGGACGACCTTCTCGACCTTCGTCTTAGAGCGAGCGTTGGCCAAGATTGCATTCATTAAACCAGTTTTTCACAGTGCTATAGGATGGTGCTTCATCGCCATACAAAGATTTAAGTTCATCGCTGCACTCTTGTCGTGATAATACACGTCGAAAGTTGTGAAAAATGATCGCACGAAAATGTTCACGAGTTAATTCCATTATTTTTGCCAAATTGATGTTTTCATGGCACTGTAAATAACACAAATAATGGTCGTAGGTTCTGAGTACGTTTATGCTAAAAAATGTCAAACTTTCCAATGGAAATGTCGGATGGCGCCAGGAAACACTTAGTGTTGCCTAGGCCAGAGATATATATAGCAACCCTCGTAATTCGATTGGCTTATGGCCAGCAATAATCGAATTATATTATTTTAAAATACCTATTGAAACCAAAAAAATCCGTTGAACAACCCGTTTCTGGTTATGATGAAATTGTAGTTATCATTACTAATAGTTGGATGCAACAACAAATTGTTTGCAAAGCTATTGGTTTCCATCCACCAGTTTCTAAGTCAGAGATGGAAATTCGATTGGCTTATGGCCAGCAAATATCGAATTATATTATTTTACTAATGCCTATTGAAACAAATGAAAAAATCCGTTAAACAACCCGTTTCTGGTTATGATGATATTGTAGTTATCATTACTAATAGTTGGTCGCAACAACAAATTGCTTGCAAAGCTATTGGTTGCCAGCCCCCAGTTTTTGCCACTTTTTGTGTGTACAACACCATGATTTAGTTTTCCATATTGTAATATGTCGATCCGATTATCCATTAGGATTTTAAACATTTGGTGATTGCAACTGAAGTTGTTTTTTTGAAACGAAACTCTGTAGCTCCAACCGGTTTCCAACTAAGTTTTTCTGTGTGTGTAGGCCAACAACAAATAAAGTTCGCCATACTTGAAAGAAAATGTCAAAAATATTTTTTTAATGTTTGATATAGAAAATTAGCTTTACAAACTTCAGTATTGTCTATGTTAAATTAAAAATTTGAGAAGATATAGTAAATCTGCTGTCAGCTGACACATGGTACAGGGTGAAGCGCGGTAATTTGCTTGGTTGGGAATGAAATAAAAAAATTATGAACCTTAGAAAAATTAATTCTATATTTTAATTATTTTGAACAGTAGGGGAATTTTTAAATTACATGGTTTAAAAATAAAGTATCTGGCACATGTCGACCTTAGCTATCCACACACTGCTGCATACTTTTTCTGGAGTTTTCATGAACTCTAACAAGCATGTCGACTGGTATTCGGCCAATTTCAGCCTCAATATTGTTAATTAGCCCTTCCAAGGTGTTGCGACGGACGGTTGATATCGACTTCAGGTAACCCCAAAGGAAAAAATCGGTGAGCATGCCGGCCAGTTCACATCACCCCTCAAAGAGATAAGCCGTCCAGGAAACATTTGCCTCAAACAAATTATGGTAACCTTAGCTGTGTGTGCAGTGGCACCACCCTGTTGGAACTATGTATCCTCTAATTGCATTTCTTCATGAGCCGGGTGAAAAAAATCGAGGAAATGCCAAGAGCAAGTGATTGCTTCCGAGCAGAGCGTTTCAGAGATTGCAGTACTGCTGCTCTACCTCTCGATGTTTTGTGGTGTTGTAATCCTTCTCTCAGGTCCCCTTCGTGCCATGTGCACGAAGGGGACCTCAATGAAGTTAACCAATTTACAATTGATTGCCGTCCAGGAACATGTCCACGTGGGGGAACAGCGAATCGAAAACGAAAAGCATGCTGCACTGCAATGATCGAGTGTGCATTTGAAAAATACGCTTCAACACAAATTGACCTCTTCTTACATGTCCAATGTATGGTAGCAACTGAAAGGCAGACGAATACAAATCTCCCGTCAGCCACTATACGCCACACACACTCTCCACTCTCTTCGACCAACAGTGCCGCCACAACCTGCTGTGCAAAAAGCAAAATAACGCGATCCACTCTGTACTTTGAAAGTCAGTTGAAAGAAAATGCCAAAAATATTTTTTTGGAAAACTTCAAGAATTGTCTTCGTCAAATTTCAAATTTGAATGTTTTAATTTATACGAGAACAAATTGTAAACCAGCTGACTGCATAACACATGGTACAATAGGGAAGCTAGATGCAGTCAGCTGATTTACAATTTTTTCTTGTAGAAATTGAAACTTTCAAATTTGAAATAAGACAAAACAAGCTCTTGAAGTTTGTTAAGCTAAATTTCTATAAAAAAATATTCACAAAAATGTTTTTTTCGAATTTAATTTCAAGTGACTTTGACATTATAACGAACTGTTTATTTATTATTGGGCTAGTGACTATACCTTGTTTATTGTACCATGGCATAACACTTCCTTCGTTATTTGTTCCATGGTTACGAGTAACACATTCTCAGATGTGAGGTTTAAAAATTTATATGTATCGATTAAATTTGTATACTCATTTTATTTCCTTTTGTTCTATTTTTTTTAATTATAAAGGGCGTTTGAGAGATATTGAATATCAAGGTTGAAGTAAAATAAACATGAACACTCTGGAGGTGTGTACGAACGACGAGTATGCGTTCGCTGGGAAAGTGATTGACAAACGATGATAACGTGTGACAAAACAAAAGTAATAAATAAAAGGAAAATGAAGCACGAACGTCATTGAAATGTTGTTTTTTTTTAACAATATCCACTTTTTCCATTTTAACCAATACCAATTTATGCTGTTATCGAGAAGAAGTGGCAAACGTTTTAAGTGTAGAATAACATGAAAAGAAAATTCAGGGGTTCAGCATTTATTTTACAATAGCACTGAGAAACAAATATCAAAGGCTTTTGGTCTCTCCCAGAGGGTGACGGTCTAAACTCAAGTGAGTTTGAGTTCCTGGTGTTCGGTTTGCCATTTATGTGAAATAGATTTAATTTGCACCCTCTGACCGATGACAATGTGAACCAAGAAATATCACAGAACCTCATATACCCTCTACACTACGAGGACAGCTATATACAGTCATCCGCAAAAGTCAAGGTAGACCTAAACCCATTATATTAATATGACTACGATGTCTACTTTTCAGTTTTTATTAATTTAAATTTTTCGTCAACCATGGTCAGCAAAGGCGATGGTTTTTTTCTGGCAACTCCGAACTTACGTTCCACAAAAGTGTTGGTACAGCTGGGTTGAGTGTGTTGTATTTAGTAAAAAGGGGATTCCCTGAAGTAAATATTACTAGTCCGAATAAAGCGAGATAAGGTTTCTTTTTGTTTAAAATTCGATGTGGTTGCGTATTTTCAAGTCATCAAAACAACAAAAACTATAAGTCGAAAAGAGTTAACTACCAGGGAACGGGAGATTATCCTAGATTTCTATTCAAAGGGCAAATCTTGCTCAGAAATAGGTCAACTTTTATCGCGAAGTCCATTAACAGTTCAAAGGTGGTTAACCGATACACCAAAGAAAATAGAGTGGAAAATGTACCCAGAACAGGTCGCCCATCTAAACTAAACGAAAGCGACAAAAGGAAAATTTTGCAAAAAGTTAAGCAAAACCCTTTTGCAAACTGTTGTCAAATTTGCGATGACCTTGCTATTTACGATGGAAAGGAGGTTAGTGCAGAAACTGTCCGAAGAACAGTGGTTGAAGATGGGTTCTCATCTCGAACACCAAGAGAAAAAAAACCGCTTGTAAGTTCTATCAACAAACAAAAACGAATAACTTTCGCAAAATCATACTGTGTCAAGCCTACAGAGTTTTGGGATAATATTTTACTTATATTTTCGGATGAGTCGTAATTTTGCATATTTGACATAAATGGACGTAAACAAGTCTGGCGCAAGGCAGGAGAAGCACTAAATCCCAAAAACACGGTCAAAACTGTTAAGCATGGTGGCGTAATGGTATGGGGCTACACGGCGACTGCTGGAGTAGGAAACCTGGTATTCGTCGAAAATACTATGGACCAGAATGTTTATTTAGATAATCTGGGAAATAATATGAAGCAAAGTGCAGCTAGTCTAGGGTTACCTGAAGATTTCCACTTTCAACAGGACAACGACCCTAAGCACAAAGCATATAAGGTTCGAAGGTGTCTGCTGTACAATGCTCGTCCATTCGCTACCCCTCCTAAAAGCCCAGATCTGAACCCTATAGAGCACCTCTGGCAGGAGCTTGAGACAAGAATAAGAAAAAGGGTGATTTCCAGCAAAGCGCGGCTTAAGGATGTTATGTTAGAGGAGGCAAACAAACTGTAGTGTACCACTTAGAATTGCTCAAGCGGAACAGTCGCCACATGAACAGTTTTGCCGAAAAACCGGCGACCATTCGCTTCAAAGTGCTTCTTGCACGAACAACTTTCGTTGGATTTGGCTCGTCTTCGAAAACCCACACGGTCAATTGCTGCTTTGTTTCGGGCTCATACGCATAGATCCATGATTCGTCACCTGTGACGATCTTATAAACGTCTTTTGAAGCACCGCGATCGTATTATTTTTTGCAAAATTTCTTTGCACCAATCGACACGAGCCTTTTTTGAGCGATTGTCAAATTGTGCGGGATCCAACGAGAACAAACCTTTTTTACGGCCAGATGTTCATGAAATATCGAATGTATGCTGGTGGAAGAAATGCCCAAGGATGCCTCAATCTTACGGTATGTCACATGGCGATCTTGCATTATCAGTTTACGCACAGCATCAATGTTCTCTGACGCAACGGACGTTTATGGACGAACTTCACGACCTTCATCTTTGAGCGAGCGTCGACCAAGATTGAATTCATTAAACCCGTTTTTCACAGTGCTATAGGATAGTGCTTCATCGCCATACAAAGATTCAAATTCATCGATGCAATCCTTTCGTGATAATCCACGTCGAAAGTTGCGAAAAATGATCACACGAAAATGTTCACGAGTTAATTCCATTTTTTTGCCAAATTGATTTTTTCAAGCCACTGTAAACAACACAAATGATCGTCGTGCATCTAAACGTTCTGAGTACGTTTAGGCTAAAAAATGTCAAACTTTCCAATGGAAATGTCAGATGGCGCCAGGCAACACTTAGTGCTGCCTAGGCCAGAAATATATTTAGCAACCCTCGTATTGATTATTAATCGCCTTTTATAACCATGCGGGATGTTCTTTTGGGCCACATGAGCCAACACGTTTAGCGGCTAGTGCTGCCTAGGCCAGAAATATATTTAGCAACCCTCGTATTGATTATTAATCGCCTTTTATAACCATGCGGGATGTTCTTTTGGGCCACATGAGCCAACACGTTTAGCGGCTATGTTCTTTTTAAGGTATTTAGAGCGTCCCAACTAACAGTACCATTTTGAAACCACAAAAATTATGTGTGGAAAGTCTTCTATTTAAAGACAAACTTTTGCCCCCTGACCTGTTTTCCAATCTTTAACATCTTACGGCGAATTTGAGGATCCTAGCTGTATTCGTTTGACCGCTATGACAAATGTCGCATAACGCCCAATTTTGGTATTCTTATTGAACAGAATTCCACATAGGAGGATTCAGATGGCATCCAGTAGATGGTGTCTACAGGAGGAAGTTTAAAAAAAGTCAAACTACACTTATTTTTTTTAATGACTTTATTTTTGTACCAGAAAGAGCCATCCATAATTGGACCCTCAGAATGGAAACCCTGAGGCGTAGTTGCGGCCACAATTTTAAGGAAATTAAATTCAAACAATAAATGCCATAAAATGTCCTTTCAAATTACCAATAAAGATTTCACACTCGATTTGAATTTTTATATTTTTTTTGTTCTGAAAAACACCTCCATCCACCTAGATCCATTCACCCATTATAAAAAACTAAATTACATCTTTCCAAATCTGCACTAGAGCTACTAATTTCACCTTCGGTTTTGACAAACTTAATACCAAAGGGCGGGTTTCCTTCTTGTAAATGTCGGCGATTTGACGAGTAAGAGATTTCTCTCTAAGCTATATCAAAACTTCTTTATAAAACGCATCTGCCGTTTTGGAGCCGGCGTTAAACAGTAGGTCTCGGTCACTGAGTATAAGAAAAATAGTGCACAGCTCACTTATTGGAGAGAAGTTCCGCTTTGTTTCTTAATGGGATGTCGGGGGTGGGACTTAAGTTCGAGTAAGTGATGGATAAGATGGTTGTCTGAGTTTCAATTCGAGTCCCGCTTTTAGTTTTACCGTAGAAAATGTTTACTTGCGTGTGTCTCAAAATGTAAGACATTTAAGATTAAATTGCTTACTTTGTGGAATTCTTATAAACACATTTTCTAAAAAAAAAATGTCTACTTAAATGTAATCAAATGTGAAAAAATAAAATTTTAAAAAAGATATAAGCATATCGCGACGCAATGTCTTACTAGAATTCACCTCCAAATTCCAGGGTTTTGGCTCACGGTGCGTCGTATGTTGATTACACGCAGAGAAAAAACATGGTTACTACATGGTCACGGCAATAATAATATGTTATCCGCAATAAAAGTATGTTCGTCGCAACCATAGCATTGTCAACTAAATTTATTTTTGACAATAGTATAATTGCTGCAATATTAATATTGTTGAAATGTAACAATAGTATTATTGCCAAATTTAAAAATGAAAATATGGTATAAATATGGTTGGTTCGAAAAAAGTATTGTGTTTTGCGTTTTATGTTAACAATAATATGATTACGGCAATCATACTGTATGATTGTAATTTTTCTTCATTTAAATATGCTTTTAAGAACAAATGTTATTGGTATGGACGGGTCTAATGCAATAATACTACTTTTTTATTGAAATTACAATTTTTTAAACAATCTGCTTTGGTTTTGTTTAACTAAAATATTTTTAATAAAAACGTTTACGTTTATTTAAACTTATTTTTTTCTACTGTAAACTAATCTCTCCCTATTATTTTGAATTTAATGTATTTTTAATAATTTTCATAATTCAAATCTAAATAGTTATTATACTTTGGTTGTAGGGATCATAACATGGTTGCGTGTGAATCATAGTATGGTTGTGAGGATCATACTATGGTTGTATATGAAACATACTATGGTTGTGTGGATCATACTATGGTTATGGAGATCATAGTATGGTTGAGTGTGAATCATACTATGGTTGTGGGGATCATAGTATAGTTATGTGTGAATCCTACTATTGTTGTGAAGATCATAGTATGGTTGTATATGAATCATACTATTGTTGTGAGGAGCATACTATTGTTGTACCACAACCATATACCCAACAATAGTATTATCCTCTTCGAATATTGTCACCACAACCATACATTTTTTCTGTGTGTAGTGAGAACGACTGTCATACAACTAAACACAGGTTCAACTCCGTGTAAAAACATCGAACATTTTTCAGCGGAGGCTTTCCATCTTAAAAATTCCGGCGACTTTCTGAATAGGAGCTTAATCTCTAAGCCATGAAAAACTTCTCTATAAAAATGCATTAGCCGTTTGGAGCGGGCATTGAACAGTAGACCCCTACTGACCGATATTAGGGAAGTTTCAAAAACTGACCTAAAATACGGATTTCAATTAAAGAGCTCGAAATCTATTAAATTAACTAGGTTTCTACCCGAGCTGTGTTAAAATTTCTTCTGAATTTCCTGCCAATCGCTTCTAAATTCCTTTTTTAAACTTCGACTTTATGTTTTTTGCCAACGGTTTTTCATTTTAATTTACTATTGTCAAATAAAAATAAAATAAAACGTATAAAAATCGGCCACTATTTTAATTGAAACTGTTTTGGTGCATCGTGTTCTGTTTTTACCTACCAACCATTTCCAACTGCGTCCATCAAATGTTATTATCACAAATTTTATTATCGGAATTGTTGGTGTTTTACTCTTTGCTGGCAGTTTTCACTAAAACTCACGTTTTGTCACAATGTCGCATTGTTGTCTTTCTGCGCTTTTTTTAACTGTCATCGAATATCTGAGCATTTTTTTTTTAGTTTTGCATTAATCCATTGAGGGCTGCAAGAAAAGTACACACACGCAGAGAAAAGATATGGTTACTATATGGTCACGGCAACAATAGTATGTTCTCTGCAGTAAAAGTATGGTCTTTGCAACCATAGTATTGTTTTTTGAATTTCATATTGACAATAGTATAATTGCGGCAATATTAATATTGTTGAAATGTAACGAAAGTATTGTTGCCTAAATTAAAAAAATAAAAATATGGTTGTAGCAACAATATAAATATGGTTGGTGGGACAAAAGTATTGTTTTCATGGGTTTTATGTTAACAATAACATAATTACGGCAGTCGTACCGGCAAAACCTTAATTTTTTTTTAATTTGAGAATGTTATTTTTACGATTCTTACGCAATAATAGTAATAAAAATTATATTTTTTTAAAAAAAAAACTACGGATTTGTACAACTAAAATATTTTTAATAAATGATTTTTTTTACTGTTAAATAAATCACTTCTATTGTTACATAACTTACTTAATAAAATTCTTTATTGTTGAATAACAACGTATTCCAGTCTTTACAAACAATTTTGTCGATCATAGTATGGTTGTGCGTAAGTCATACTATGGTTGTGGTGATCATACTATGGTTGTACGTTAAACAAACTATGGTTATGAGGATCATAATATGGTTGTGGGGATCATAGTATGGTTGAATGTGAATAATAATATGGTTGTGGGGATCATATTATGGTTGTGTGTGAATGATTATATTGTTGTGAGGACCATAATATTGTTATGGGGATCATAGTATGGTTGTGTGTGAACCATAATATTGTTGTGATGATCATAATATTGTTGTGCCACAACCTTATAACCAACAATAGTATGGTGCTCTTCGAATATTGTTACCCCAACCATACTTTTTTTCTGCGTGCAATGGGAAATTTGAAGACTAACAAGTTAAAATGTTTGGATGGGCTAAATCTTATTTTCGGCTGATAGTTTTAGTCGGCTGATACGACTTACATAATCCCTCACTCGTGTATGTGACAGCGCATAGAGAAAGGGACCTAAGAGTAAAAAAAAAATCAATTTTCATTTTTTTTTCTTTTTTTTGATGTGGACAACATCTGAGCATCGAATGAGACCGATCCCATGCCCCAAAAGTGTTCCCTCCCAGAGATATGCGCGTTTTATGAAAGTGAAGTCGACGATTCTAAGCGCAAATAGAAAGGGACCTTATCATTAAAATGGCTCTCCTGAACAAAACTGGTTTTTAACTTTAGGTCCCTTTCTATTTTGCGCGTCACATATACTTATAATATTAATTCGGCAGTTTGACTAAACTTATGGCCTTAACCTATGGGTTAAGGAATCTATGGCGTCGGAAAATAAGTCCCGTCAAACATGAACAAATGGAAACTCGGAAACAGTGGAAATTCCATATGCCATCCCAGAATGCAATCAATGGAGTAGGGGAATAAAAGCTTCCGACTTGCAGAACTGACGAATTGTCCACTTGTTTATGTCTGAAGTTGGTTTATCGATAACTTTTAAATTTTAATTATGTATAAACCAATTTTGCGTGAGTGCGCGTTATTTAACACCTGTTAATAAGACTGGAAAATTTTCAAAACATTGAATAAAACAAAACAAAAAACACAAATACACAAATAAAAATCTGAAACGAAATAAAAATTGTATCAAATTGCAGCAGACGCTGTACGTGAGATTGCATAATTTGAATTTTCGTTTAGCAAAACAGGAAATTACGCTTACAAACCGAGTGCCAGCAGTCAATGACAATAAAATTATACCAAACAAATTAGAAATATGGAATACAGTAGAATCTCGAAAACAATGAATTTTCATCACAAATGCAACTATCATATTAATTTTACGATTCAATTAGAGTTAAGTTCTTGACCCATTAGGTATTATTCCTAGGGTGCCGAAAAATTAGTCCTTTCGATCACTAACATGTAAGTATAGGTACTCTGAAACAGTGGAATTTTATGTAGAATCTGAATATGACATTAATTTTAGAATTTGGCTGAACTGAAGGTCCCGATCTATTGGCGTGGCCTATGTGCTCGAGGCCTGAAAACCGTCCCGTATTGATCAGAGAATTATGGGTATCCATAAACAGAGCAATTTTCTAACAAATCCAAATATATAATTTAAATTTTTTTGCCAATTTGACTCGCTCCGGCCCATATGGTCCTGAGGCGTCAAAAAATCGGCCTCTTTGAACTAAAGACATGTGGGTATAAAGAAATACTAAAATTTCGTCACGAATCCAAATAATATATTAATTTTACTATTCCATTAATTTTAAGTCCTCGATTCATGATTCTTAGGTCCCTATGGTGACGAAAAATATATTTTTTCAAACATGGACATATGGGTACTCAGAAACAGTTAATTTTATGAAGAATCTGACTAGAGGGTTGCTTTATATATTTCTGGCCTAGGCAACACTATGTGTTGCCTGGTGCCATCTGACATTTCCATTACAAACTTTGACATTTTTTTTAGCATAAACGTACTCAGAACGTTTTGACGTACGACCATCATTTGTGTTGTTTACAGTGACTTGAAAAAGTCAATTTGCCAAAAAAAAATGGAACTAACTCGTGAACATTTTCGTTCGATCATTGTTCTCATCTTTCGACGTGGATTATCACGACAAGAGTGCATCGATAAACTTAAATCTTTGTATGGCGATGAAACACCATCCTGTAGCACTGTGAAAAACTGGTTTAATGAATTCAATCGTGGCCGACGCTCGCTCCAAAACGAAGGTCGTGAAGTTCGTCCGAAAACACCCGTTGTGCCAGAGAACATTGATGCCGTGCGTGAACTGATAATGCAAGATCGTCATGTGACATACCGTGAGATAGACGCATCCTTGGGCATTTCTTCCACCAGCATACATTCGATAATGCATAAACACCTGGCCGTAAAAAAGTTTTGTTCTCATTGGATCCCGCACAATTTGACAATCGCTCAAAAAAAAAGGCTCGTGTCGATTGGTGCAAAGAAATTTTAAAAAAATACAATCGCGGTGCTTCAAAAGACGTTTATAAGATCGTCACAGGTGACGAATCATAGATCTATGAGTATGAGCCCGAAATATAACGGCAATCGACCGTGTGGGTCTTCGAAGACGAGCTAAATCCAACGTCAAAACTGGTCGTGTGGCGACTGTACCGCTTGAGCAACGTAGGATGTATGGAGCAACGTAGGATGGTTCGAAAAACGAACAAGAGAAGTCGAATGACAATGCGAGCTCTCACACACATCGATGGGTCATCCGCCGTACAGCCCTGACTTGGCACCCAATGACTTCGTTTTATTCCCGCACATAAGATAAAAATGCGTGGTCAACGATTTTCGTCGCCAGAAGATGCTGTTGAAGCGTTCAAAAACCATGTTTTGGAGGTGTCTCAATCGCAAAACTGTATAAATCATGCTGGAGAATACTTTGAAAAACCATAAAACCATTTTTATGATAAATATTTGCATTTTCATTATTAGGCCAGAAATGTATATAGCAGCCCGCGTATGACAGTAATTTTACGATTCTGCTGAATTGGAGGTCTTGATCTATTGGCGTGGTCTATGTGCTCGGGGCAAAAAACCGTCTTGTAATGATCGGAGAATTATGGGTATCCATAAACAGAACATTTTCTTACAAATCAAAATATGGAAATAGATTAAGGATTTGGCCCTATTTTGCACTCAGACTTACGCATAGAGGTTATTTTAACTGTTGATAGATGATATATTTGTCACGAATTGTACAATCCCCATAAGCCAAAGGTCTCTAGAGTGCCGATAATAATAAAATAAGGCCCCTGACGCCCACTCAACAATGTACATTTGGGTGCTCCAAGACAATAAAATTCACGAATCTTAACATAGGACCCTTGTTACTATACCCTTCGCCGGATGGTATATTAAACTTGTCATTCCGTTTGCAACACCACGAAAAATTGACCAGGGACCCTGTAAAGTAAATATATTCTTGATCGTCGTAAAATTCTTAAACCATCTAGACATGTCTGATCTTCAGAGAGTCTATTAAAAGCCCGATGATTGCATAACTGTTTGTAAATGCAAATGGCCGAAATCGGCACAGAGGGAAAATGTTACCCTTTCAGGTACTTAAGGTACCTCAGTAAAAAGAACACTTTTTTAGTTCTTGCTTAAATAAACAGTGGATTGTTCATTGGGACGCACTAAATACCTTAAAAAAGAGCATAATTGATCGATGTTTTGGCTCATGTGGCCCAAAAACGTCCCGCGTGATCAAAACGATGCGATTAATAGCTAATATGGACATATGAGTACTCAAATGAAAGCAAACTTGCTTCGAATCCAAATATAGAGTCATTTTGAAGTATAAGCTGAGGGACAGACGTAGGGCCGAAAGGGCCTAAAAATGACCTTATTTTTGTCTTTTTTTTCAAATGGCCCAAAAAACGTACCGCTTGGGTATTCAAATGAAATCTGAATAACGCTTAAGTTCCGCTTCTAATTTAAAAGAGTTTTACCTAATATTATGGACAGACGCATGGGCCGAAAGGGCCTAAAAATGACCTTATTTTTGTCTTTTTTTTTCAAATGGTCCAAAAAACGTACCGCTTGGGTATTCAAATGAAATTTGAATACCGCTTAAGTTCCGCTTCTAATTTAAAAGAGTTTTACCTAATATTATGGACAGACGCATGGGCCGAATGGGCCTAAAAAGGACCTTATTTTTGTCTTTTTTTTTCAAATGGCCCAAAAAACGTACCGCTTGGGTATTCAAATGAAATTTGAATACCGCTTCAGTTCCGCTTCTGATTTAAAAGAGTTTTACCTAATATTATGGACAGACGCATGGGCCGAAAGGGCCTAAAAAGGACCTTATTTTTGTCTTTTTTTTTAATGGCCCAAAAAACGTACCGCTTGGGTATTCAAATGAAATTTGAATACCGCTTAAGTTCCGCTTCTAATTTAAAAGAGTTTTACCTAATATTATGGACAGACGCATGGGCCGAAAGGGCCTAAAAAGGACCTTATTTTTGTCTTTTTTTTTTCAAATGGCCCAAAAAACGTACCGCTTGGGTATTCAAATGAAATTTGAATACCGCTTAAGTACCGCTTCTAATTTAAAAGAGTTTTACCTAATATTATGGATGGACGCATGCGCCGAAGGGCCAACAAAAGTATTTTTTTTGGGATTTAGTACCTTTTGGGTCGGTAAAAGCTTCAGCCTAGACGAATTTAAAGATGTGCTTAATTGTTAGTTGTTGTTGCTGTAGCGGCAATTGTGTGCCGAGGTGACATTTCTTGGCCGTAGAATTGTTCTCCGGTTTAATCCGGTCCATAGAACCGTCTTGTTAGTCCCTAACTTTGGTGGAGAAAATAGCATTAAAAATTTCGATAGATTCGGCCGGGCCGAATCTTGTATTATTTCGCTAAAAAAGTGGCTCATTAATTCACATTTGGATTTATATTTACCGCTGGCCCCTATTGATTATACATGATTATACTGACTATTAAGGGTTGCTTTAGGGCCTCTACGGTCAATTAGTTCGGCCAAAATATCAGCCAAAACTCTAAAATAAATTCATATTTGGTTCGTAGTAAAAAGTGCTTCAATTTATGTACCCAAAGTCCATATCGACTTGTTTTGATCATACAGCCCCTTTCTTGGGCCACTTGAGCCGAAAAGCACACTACCAGATGGACCACCCGTTAGGTGGCATAACAAAATGAATATTGTTCAATTGATTTTAACTGGTTTCCAACTAACCACTTCTGTGTATAAATATTTAAAGGAAAACAATTTGTTGTCGTTTAACTATGTTGCGTTTAACAGAGAATTTGGAAAATCGTGAAAATTTTAACGATTTTCATTACACACTCGACATGTTTATTCATGATTGTTAATTCAAGGATTAGTTTTAAAATGTGTGCTTAAAATTCATGCGTACAACGAATTTGCATATTTAAATAATATCTTTATGGTAAAACATATTACGCACAATATATTATTTAATATAAATTAAATATGTAGATAAATACGAGGGACAGTTCAATCAGTTGCGTAGCTTTGAAGGATTGCAAAAGACTAACTTTCTAGATTAGCTGAGGCAAGCTTTAAGCTCGCTAACTAGTAAATATAGTGTTGGATTATGGTATGTGCCTGGCCACGAAGAGGTGTAACGAAATAAGCTAGCCGATGAACTAAGCTAGTGTGGGATCAATGCTTTTAAAGGAATCAGTTAAGCTATCTCTTTAGGACACATAAAATCGAAAAAATCGGTTATCCCAGGCTTGAGCTACTAGAATTGGATGAATTGTTTCGCGTGCTATTCGACCAAGGCTAGACATTGCAATAACGAGTGCACTAATGAGACTTGACAGGAGCTGCCTAAGACTTATACTGGGTGGCCTAAATAGGACTGAAGTGCTTAAAACTGTTCAAAACATTTTTGTTTATATTTTTTTTCTCTTTCGCAGGTTATTGAGTTTTTTGTGGGGATATACTTTATATACGAGTAGGGTTCCTATGATGTACGTCAAAATTGTTGAATTTCATTATTCTTCTGGCAAGTCTATTATCCAGCTCAATAAAATTTTCGTGGTCGGTCATCTTAATTTCAGAACAGCACCCAAGTACAACATGATTAGGGACTTAGTCTGCCGTTTTAAACAACCAGAATTCTAGGGTATTTCATCTGTTGATTTATTGTTTGGTGCGGTGTTATGGTTGATAAAGTTTTCGGTCCATTTTTTTTTTTTTGAAAATAGTCCTATACAGAGCCCCGTTAAGGTTTCTTGCAGACCGTAAGAAACCTTAACGGGGCTCTGTATAGGACTAAGTTTGAAATTTTTTATGTCTTAAGTTGGGAATAGTCTCAATAATTATTAAATTAAATATATGGTTCCAGCAAGATGGAGCAACTGCGCATGCCTCAAGAGCCACAATGGAACTTTTTTATTACTTGTTTATGTAAATGGTTCGGTCTTATTTGGGCCACCCAGTAGTGACAGTCGTATATTTGTTATCCTTAGCCAGGGAAAGCAGATCTCCAGACTTTGGTATGATGTTTGAGGACGAAGATGACTTTTTGGTGAACCCTTCAGTTTTATTTGGGACAAAAAAACTTCAGACTTTGGTAGGATGGTAGCTGAGTACAGTTCAAGTCTGCAGCGTCAAAGACAAAACCGGCATGGGGAAGTATTCTTAGAGAAATTCCTTTAAATTAGAAGCTTAACATGGCCCAACGAAAAGGGGTGCGTGAGGGTACCTAACTCCACAATAACTATCGGGCGATCGTTCTAGAGGTATTATTTTTCAAAATAAAAAAATGAGAAATTCAAATCATGTGTAAAATCTTAATTGTTCATTCAAAAGGACATTTGTGCCATTTTATTTTTGAAATACATTTCCGCAACTACGCCTCAGGGAGTCAATTCTAAGGGTCCCATTTTGAATGACTCGTTCGAACATTTCGACCGGAATGACGTTAATGACACGCGTAATTTTAGAGTCGTAGCTGGTTTGTCAGCCTAGACTTTGGACTTTTCGTAGCCCCAAAGAAAAAAGTATAAAGGTGTGATATCACGCGATCTAGATGGCCAAATCACCGGACCAAAACGTGAAAGTAGCTCCTCTTCGAAATGACCTCTCAATAGATCCCTTGATTTAGTAGCTGTATGGCAAGTGCCACCAAATGTCGTCAATAGTACGGGCTTTAATTTCAGGTGGCAAAAAGTCCGATGTCCTGGCGCAATAGCGAACACCATTCACGGTTACGTTAGGGCCATCATCATTTTTAAAAAAATATGGACCGATGATTCCACCAGCCCATATACCGCACCAAACCGTGGTTTTCTCTGGGTATAATGGCACCTCTTGAATCTCTTCTGGTTGCTCTTCAGCCCAAATGCGGCAATTTTGTTAATTGATCTTGCCGCTGAGCCAGAAATAAGCCTCGTCATTGAACAAAATTTTGGTCGAAAACAGCGGATCTTCTCATTCTTATTTCCCTAATACACAATTGGGAGACGTTGTTGCGGTGTATGTCTTTACATGATGAAATGGCAAACCATAATGAAAGGAAAAAAACAATGAAGTTTAACACAACTCACGCGTAACCTGTGATAAAAACCCTATTGTAAAAAATACCTTTATATTGATCACCCTATATAATTTTACCTTTCTTTTTGTATTTGTTATATGCTTCATCGAAGAGTAGATGGTATATTTAATTTGTCATTCCGTGTGCAAAACCACGACATATTCTAAGACGATCTAGCCATGTCCTTGTGTCTGTTGAAAGCAGGATACTGAGGATCCTGAAATTTTGAGGATTTATGTCCATAAGCTCTTTGGGACTGTAGACTGGCGAAATCGGCCCAGGCGGACAGAGTTTCCCTTTAAAGGACTTAAGGTGCATCGGTAAAAAGTAATCTTTTTCAAGTATTTGCTTAACAAATCATATTTTTTCTAGACTTACGATGGTGGGTACCGTTTGTTGGGACGCATTAAATACCTCAAAAAGGATTTAGTTTCTTGACTTTTTAGAATATGTGGCCCAAAAAACTTCCAGCATGTTCAAAACTGGCGATATATAGTTAATATTGATATTTTGCCACCAATCCACATATGTGACAGCGCATAGAGAAAGGGACCAAAGGGTAAAAAAAATCAATTTTCATTTTTTTTGATGTGCACAACATCTGAGCATCGAATGAGACCGATCCCATGCCCCAAAAGTGTTCCCTCCCAGAGATATGCGCGTTTTATGAAAGTGAAATCGACGATTCTAAGCACAAATAGAAAGGGACCTAATCTTTAAAATGGCTCTCCTGAACAAAACTGGTTTTTAACCTTAGGTCCCTTTCTATTTTGTGCGTCACATATAGAGTAATTTTGGGATTTGGGCTGAGCTTAGGGACGGACGCATGAAAAAAGAAACAAATGATAGCAACCATTTTTATGATTATAAAGAAGCGTTTTACAAATTTGTTGATCTTAAAAAAAATTAGGTACGAGCACGTATAGAATATCGTATTCTGACCAAATTTGACTTTTACTTCCTATATTCTAACCGAATTCCGTAAAAGTGTTGGTTGCCACAACTAGTGGTTATGACAACCAACCATTTGTGAAGTACATGTTACTTTGGTACCAATTGGTGGTGACAACAAACAAATTCTTTGTAGTAACCAAAATCCTGTTTAGTTGTTGTTGTGACATACGAGGGCTGCTTTATATATTTCTGGTCTAATAATGAAAATGCGAATATTTAACATCAAAAATGGTTTTATTGTTTTTTAAAGTGTTCTCCAGCATGATTTATACACTTTGCATGCGCTCAAACCAATTGTCGAAGCACCTTTTCCACTCCGATTGAGACACTTCCAAAACATGGTTTTTTAACGCTTCAACAGCATCTTCTGGCGACGAAAATCGTTGACCACGCATTTTTTTCTTGATGTGCGGGAATAAAATAAAGTCATTGGGTGCCAAGTCAGGGCTATACGGCGGATGACCCATCAATTCGACGTTTTGGCCGATGTGTGAGAGCTCGCATTGTCATGGTGCACATTGATTCGTATTCTCATGTTCGTTTTTCGAATTTCTCCGAAGACTTCAGGACAACAAATTGTGGCGAACCACTCAGAATTGACCTCCTACGTTGAAACAGGCGACCATTTGCTTCGAAGTTCTTCTTCCACGAACAATTTTCGTTGGATTTTCTCGTCTTCGAAGACCCTCACGGTCGATTGCTGTTTTGTTTCGGGCTCATACGCATAGATCCATGATTCGTCGCCTGTGACTATCTTATAAATGCCTTTTGAAGCACAGCGTTCGTATTTTTTCAAAATTTCTTTGAACCGAGCCTTTTTGGGAGCGATTGTCAAATTGTGCGGGATCCAACGAGAACAAACCTTTTTTACGGTCAGGTGTTCATGCAATATCGAATATATGCTGGTGAAAGAAATGCCCATGGATGCGTCTATCTCACGGTATGTCACAAGACGATCTTACATAATCAGTTCACGCTCGGCATCAATGTTCTCTGGCACAGCGGATCTTTTTGGACGACCTTCTCGACCTTCGTTTTTGAGCGAGCGTGGGCCACGATTGAATTCATTAAACCAGTTTTGCACACTTAGTGTTGCCTAGGCCAGAAATATATATAGCAACCCTCGTATTAGAAAATGATCTCCGGAAAGCATTGCATTTTTATGTGAATCAGGGAAGAATTGTCGAAGATTTAGGCAAATTTCTAGAAAAAGACGAAACAATTTAAATTAATGAAAAAAGTCGATAAAATTGAAATCATTGTCATGATATCTCGAAAACTATATGAAATGTACACTCTATTCGGTTTAAGGCAATCATTTTACATAAGGAACAGTTGGTTTCATCCAAAGAAGGGCTTACACATTTTGCAGAACAGTTTTATCGAATACAATTGAACAATCAGTTAATCCAGCTAACAAATGCTCGTGGCAATGAAAACCGAATTCAACGAGTTATTATATAGCCAATAATCTGTTACTACAACCAATACGTGTACAAATTAATTTTATTAATCATCATAATTATTTAAGGTTACCTATACCAACCAATACTGTCAGTTCCCACTGCTGAAAATTGTCTTGTATTCAATCAACATTCGGTTGTAGCGATGGAATGCATAGTTAGTACGTGCCACCACCAATATTTGATTGGCAAAAAATTCGGTTGTAGACACAAATCTGTGTGTGGTCACTTTTTGTATTAGGCTTAAAGAAGACTTCAGAAGGAGTTGAAGTAAAATAATTCAAAAAATTGATGTACTCCTGAACTGCCCTCGTATATACTGTACATATTTTATTTAGAGTCTTAATCAACAACTTAAAAACAGAGACAAACACAATAAAATCACTGAATTGTAAAAATGCACTCGAACGAATGGCAAATAATGACTTTTTAACCAAATTTGGACTAAGCAATTAATAGGAATTAAATGCGAATAATGATAAATGCCAAAAAACAAAAAAGAAAATTAAAATATAAACGAAATGACAAAAACAATTACGAATCAAAAGAAAGGGACGGGGGAAAACACGACTCAAATACAATGTTTTACAATGAACAATTTCATTAAAAACCAAACAAGACAATGCAAATAATAATTGGATTTTAATGTTTTTTGTTCAAATAAATAATAACTTTACGCAAAATGCCAGCGATCAAGCAAAAAATTGAACAAATTCCAAATTAAATGGCTGCAAAAAATTAAAAACGTTGTAAATTTAATCGATTTTGCTTCAATTTTTTTGTTGTAGACACCAAACAAAAAGCTTACGAACAAGCCCAACCTGTGTTTATTTTTTTCTCGATTTTATTTTTTTTAAAATATATCCTCCTTTTTCTACATTTTAATAATAATAATAATCATCATGGCAATTTAATTAAACAGATTTTTTATTGTTCTTTTTGTTTTTTTTCATTACTTGCAGGCTTTAAAAAAACCTTTCGGCAATTACATCACGGCTATTTTCGAAATTCAAACGGCGCATATTAACTAAACCGCCGCTAAACTGCTACGCCAGTATCGAATGGAACAGCAACCAAACAAACGCCTAAATAAGACATTGAAAGGCAAATTTGAGTGTTTGAATGTGAAAACAGCAAAATATTTAATTAAACAAATCGCTCGCTTATGAAAATTTATATGAAACACACACGCACGCACGCACGCCGCTACGTGTATGGAAAATACCCCGACGCGTGTGCAACATAAGCTATAATTAAAAATTACAAGCTCGCTGCAAACCGAAAAAAATGTTGATTGAAATTCGCCAATAATTCAAAAATAAAGGTAACGTTTTTAATATCGTAAATTTAAACCTAAAAAAATATTTCGTGCCATATTTACGTTATGGCCCGCAAAATGAATGCCGGTGTCGGCATGTACGATATGTGTGCAGTGCTGTACCAGCAGTGGTAGTCATGCGCTGAAAGGGCCTTTTATGAGGCCTGTTTTAGTTTTCGGATAGACCTCAACTTTGCATTGTCATTTCATTGATTTTATTAGTATTTCTGTTTTAATTTTAAGAGACCTAAACTTAAATGATAATAGTCGTACTAAAGTGAAACATTTTTACCCAAATAACAACCATTTCCCGCAATACGAGGGCGGTTCGGAAACTTCTTAGCCAAGCACAAAAAGCGCGGTATAAACAGAAAAAAGTTAAGTGTTTTGGAAACTTCCATCTCTGCTATGAACACATGTTAAATTTTGTTTCGATCTGGTAACTCCTTCATATAGAAACAGGTGTTCACAAAAGACGCATCCGCGATTTTTTTACAATGGAAAAATTAGAAATGCGTGGTGTCATTAAATATTTACATAAAAAAGGTTTATCGGGACAAGAAATTCATAATGATATGGTGAATGTGTTAGGTGAAAGTGCTCCTTCGTATGCAACAGTAAAAAATTGGGTTGCTGAATTTAAACGTGGTCGTACAAGCATTGAAGATGAACCACGTAGTGGACGTCCAAAAACAGCAACAACAACAGAAATTGTAGCCAAAGTGCATGATATGGTATTAAATGATCGACGAATAGAAGTGCGGGAAATAGCTAATATCATGGGCATCTCAAATGATCGAGTCCATTTAATTTTGCATGAATAACTACAGATGAAAAAGCTTTCTGCAGGATGGGTGCCGCACTTGTTAACAGTCGACCAAAAACGCATAAGAATGAGCATTTCTCAAGCTTGTTTGGAACGTTTTCAGCGAAATAAAATGGATTTTAAGCGTCGTTTCATAACTGTTGATGAGAAATGGATCCACCACTATACTCCAGAGACAAAAGAACAATCCAAACAATGGACTGAAGCTGGAGGAAGTGCCCCCAAAGAAGGCAAAAACAATTCAATCGGCTGGTCAGGTTATGGCAACGGTTTTTTGGGACTTCAAAGGTATTTTATTGATTGACTATCTGCAAAAGGGTAAAACAATAAATTCAGAGTACTATTGCAACCTTTTAGATCAATTAAATGTACAAATTCGAGAAAAACGTCCTGGCTTACAACACAAAAAAATAATTTCATCAAGACAACGCACCAGCGCACAAGAGTGTTTTAACAATGGCTAAAATCAACGAATTAAAGTACGAGTTGCTTGACCACCCACCTTATTCTCCTGATTTAGCTCCCAGTGACTTTTACCTGTTCCCAAATCTAAAAAAATTCTTTGCTGGCAAGCGTTTTACCTCAAATGAATTGCATCTTCACAGTTGTAAACCACTATTTTGAAGACCTTGAGGAAAACTATTTTAATCAAGGGATAGAATTGCTAGATAAGCGTTGGACTAAGTGTATTGAAGTTTCAGGAGATTATATTGAAAAATAAAAATATTTTTGAAAAACTAACTATTCTCTTTCATTGATAGGCTAAGAACTTTCCGAACCGCCCTCGAAGGTACTCAATTTATTTTAAAGAAGGACACACTTAAATTTGTCGTCTTCAGTGACCCCTTTTGAAATGAAGTGAGCAACATTTTTAAAGAACATATTAATACTCAAAACTCCCGCACACAGAGAAAGAATTAGTTGAAAATCGGTACGAACTACAAAAATTCGGTTAAATAAAACGACTTTCTGGTGCAATACCCGACAATCCATAGTATTGATGGTAACATGGTTCGATATATCATATAATGGTTGCTTCAACCATATCACGGTATTCACAGCCAATAGCACAGTTATACCAACCTAATTCAATTTAACTATTGGTTGCGACAACTGACGGTTATGGCAACCAACCAATTGTGATGTATATGTTACTTTGTTATCAATAATTGGTGGTGACAAAAGATTAGTTGTTTATAGTGACCGAACCCTGTTGATTTGACTGTTGCAACATAATATTGGTTATTCCACCATCAACATCCAGGGTGTCCGCCGGGAAGGTATACTACTTTGTGTTGCCGCTATTTTGGTTAACATTAGTCTTGACAGTTGATATTTGGCAGTCGTGAAGTAGAAACGTTGACATTTTATTAAGGAAAAAAATTCGATAAATCGGTAAACATTTTTTCAAAATCAATCATCGGCTACTGTGACGATGAGAGAGTTACGTGAAATTTTTGGGAGAAACACCGTGCCAACAAAACGCACTATTAATCGTGAAGTAAACGATTTCGAAGAAAGAGGGTCTGTAGCTGATAGGCCCAAGCATGGACCACAACGTACTGCAAGAAAGGCTGAAAACATTACTGCTGCTCAAGAAAGTGTTCAAAACAATCTATCAACCTCAATGCGAGGCCGTGCTCAGGAGCTTGGTTTTCAAAGAACAACTTTGGCCACAATTTTGCACAAGGATTTGCATTTTTTTTTTTTTTTTTTTTTTTTTTTTTTTTTATAAATAACCAACACCCAGGGGATGCCCCCTATACATGCGGTGCATTGCGTTGGCGAGTGTAAAGTAAAGGATCGGAGGGGGGAAAGAGGGAATAATGTTTATTGACACTTGTCTTGAACTTCTGGATGTCGCAATTAGTGGGAAACACGTTTGCCGGAAGTCGATTCCACATACGGACTGTACGAGCGAAAAACGAATTTGATCTGTAGTGTATAGTGCGGTCAACTGGCCAATCGATAACAAACGGGTGTGAATTCCTAGAAAGTCGCGTATCCCTGCCGAACATCCTCACGTCAGGAATAAGGCGACGGATGTCTGATGAACACACACCATGAAAGTGACGATAGAACAGCGTCACGCAACCCACATTCCGACGATGATCAAGGGAAACAATAGAGTTGGATACCCTACTGTCACCTATCAGCACCATCGCTCTCCTTTGAACACGGTCAAGTAGCTCCAAGGATGATTTTGGAGCACCTGCCCATATATGGGAGTTGTATTCCATCTTCGGCCTGATGTAAGTTGTATAAATATTGAAAAGATCAGAAGGAGTGAAATATTTCTTGCACCGCTTTAAAAAGCCTATGCACTTGAGTGCTTCTTTCGACACTTCGAATACATGTCTCGCCCAACGAGCGTCACATTGTATTTTCATGCCCAGAACATCAAGAGCTTCTGATTGTTCAATATCCGTACCATCGATAGAAATTGACGATATTGTTGGGTCAGCGAATCGCTTGTGAGACAACAAGCAGCACTGTGTCTTACGCGCATTAAAATCTACTCTATTCACTCGACCTCATTCGGAAATGGCCAGTAAATCCCGGCCAAGTGTCTCATCCATAATTCGCCTTTTGTCTTCAATATCTTGAAGACTCGGCCTACGGTCGAATGAATATGAATGACATAGGTTACTGTCATCCGCAAAGGAGTAGATTGGATTCACGGTCTGACCCAACAGATCATCAATGAAAATTAAAAATAAAGAGGGAGAAAGGACAGAGCCCTGTGGTACCCCTGCAGTAAGCCTATGTTTGTTGGATGAGAACCCATCTACAACAACTCTTATAGTGCGATCTCTAAGAAAGCTCGATATAAAACGAGCGAAAGTATCACCGACGCCAAAAGCCATCAGCTTTGACAAGAGTGCACCGTGTCAGACTCTATCAAAGGCCTTGGAGATATCCAGAGCCACAACCTTACTCTCACCAAACTGGTGGATAGACCGACTCCAGCGCTCCGTCAAGAAAGCCATCAGGTCTCCCGTAGAGCGATTTCTACGGAAGCCATACTGTCGATCACTAAGCAAGCAGTTGGACTCTAGATACCTCACAAGATGGTGGTTAACCATGCTCTCCATTACCTTAGAGAGCGCGGAGCAAATCGCGATTGGCCGATAATTTGCAGGTATATTGGCTTCACCCTTTTTAGGGATTGGTTGGACGTTCGCAACCTTCCAACACGCTGGGAAGACTCCCGCACGATAAGCAAGGTTGAAGAGGTTGCGCAATGGACGGGCTAGCGTCGAGGAGCACTTACACAGGACAAGTGCCGAAATACCATCCGGGCCCGGGGACTTATTTACGTCGAGATTCGCAAGAACCCTTTTAACCCCACGTGGTCGAAAAAATATCTGAGGCATGGAACTAGATTCAGTTGACACAAGAGCTTCTTCCATAAGACCATGACCACCCCAATTTTTAAAAAAAAAATCATAATGAGTGACGAGGCACATTTTCATTTGAATGGGTATGTGAATAATCAGAATAGTCGGTTCTGGGAAATGGAAAACCCTCAAATTATTCGTCAGTCACCTTTGCATCCATTAAAAGTGACAGTCTGGTGTGCAATTTGGCCAGGAGGAATCATTGCACCTAAGTTCTCTGAAAATGACTACGGCGTAACGGTAACTGTCAATGGGGAGCGATATCGTGATATGATTGAAAACTTTTTAACGCCAGAACTGCATGCTTTGGGCTTGATTAACATGTGGTATCAACAAGACGGTGCCACATCGCATACAGCCAAGATTACAATGGAATTACTGAGAGACCTCTTTCCACACCAAGTTATTTCAAGAAATGGTGCTGTTGATTGGCCTCCACGGTCTCCTGATTTGACTGCTCCGGACTTCTTTTTGTGGGGATATCTGAAAAGCAAGGTTTATGCAAACAAACCAGAAACGCTTGAGCAACTCAAACAAAATATTCGTGATAAAATGAATGAAATACCGCGGGCTGACATTTGTGAGGCCAACAGAGGCGCACATTTATCTAATATTGTATTCCATACAGAATTGCCGACATTAAATAAAACATTTATCAATAGAAGCTCCATTCTCTTTCATTTAATCAAAAATTATAAACAAAGAAAGTACTTATAAAAAACAACCTTCGTCTGCATTAGATCAGGGTAGTTGTGTGGTAGGTACCAGAACGGGGCTTTACTTGCAATCCTTTCATTACCACCATATTTACCTCATGGGTTTCTTTTCTAGCAATGATTTTACGTCAGATCTGCTAAATAATATTAACGACATTACGCGAATCCCAATGAGTGGCGAAATGCTACATTTGTGTGGCTGGAATCTGAAAGGGGTGTGGAAATATCACCATTTTTCTAACCCATATGCTGTTTTGGAAAATTATTAAGACATACAAAACTAGTGCAAACTTCTTTCGAAAAATCTTGTGAGAATTGGCCTCACAGACGGATAAGCAGACTGTTGTAAAAATTCATGAAATGGATTTGGCCAAAATATATCGATCGCGTTACATAGAAAAGGCGTAGAATACGAGGGCGACCGCAAAAGTAACTGGCCTAACATAAAAAGAACGGGTTTTTTTGGAATTATTATTATTTATTTTTCAACATAATCTCCTTCCAACTCAATACACTTCAGCAAACGTTTTTCAAGTTTTTTAATTGCATCCGAAAAATAAGATTTTTCAAGACCTTCAAAATATGCCTCAGTTTCAGCAATAACCTCACTATTGGACGAAAATTTTTTGCCACCGAGAATTTTTTTTTAAATTTGGAAACAAGAAATAATCAGAAGGAGCTAAATCTGGACTATATGGTGGATGCGGAGCAATTTCAAATCGTAATTCGGCCAGTTTTTGTTGAGTTAAAAATGCAGTGTGTGAAGGAGCATTATCTTGATGAAAAAAAACTTTTTTTCTAAACGCGGTCGTTTTATCTTGATTTCTTCACTCAACCGATCCAATAATGCACAATAATATTCACTTTTTATAGTTTTTCCTTTCTCAAGATAATCAATAATAGTATACCCCTTGCATCCCAAAATACTGTGGCCATTACTTTTCCTGCTGACTTAACAGTTTTCGCCTTCTTGGGACCACCTTTACCAGCTTCTATCCATTGTTTTGACTGTTCTTTGCATTCTGGGATGTAGTGATGGATCCATGTTTCACCAACAGTTATGAATCGGCGCAAGAACTCTAATGGATTACGCTGATAAATCGCTAAAAGCTCCTCGGAATTGGTCCAACGGACGATTTTTTGGGGCAAAGTCAACAAACGCGGCACCCATCTTGCGGATAGCGTTTTCATGTGGAGTTCATCATGTAAAATACTCCAAACTTGTTTTTCGTGTATTTTAACAATATCAGCAAGTTCTCTGAGCTTTATTCGTCTATCTTTAGTCACTTCATTAAATATTTTTCTAATGTTTTCAATAGTAGTAGCAGTTTTTGGTCTTCCAGAGCGTTGTTCAACCCAGGATTTCACGGTGGAGTATGATGGTGCATTATCACCATGAACAGAATCCAATTCATCTTTGATTAATTGTGGCGTATAACCTTTCATATAAAAGTGTTTAATTACCGCACGAAACTCTTTATTTTCCATTTTTCAAAAATTATAAAACTTGTTTACTTCAATCACCTGTAACAAAGAAAATAATCATTAAATATTTCGGAAATTTTGACAGATGGCTTATAAAAGATTGCTTTTAAAAAACAAAAAAAAAACAAAAAAGTTGCTAGTAAAATAGAAAATGTGCCAGGCCAGTTAGTTTTGCGGTCGCCCTCGTAATTTTAATTTATTTTTGGATAAGCATCTTCACTTGCAAAAAGCTACTTTTTATAATTTTTCTAAAAGTGTAACAAATAAAATAGAGGTTTCAACATAGAATTGAAATTTATTTAAAATTACATTTGTTTTATGTCTTTCGTTTTTCCGATTTTATCAAGTTTTTACATTCTTCTGTAAAGTAACGAAAATTAAAGCTACGCTCTTTCTACACTAAGCCATTGATTTGTATAGATTCTGAAATAATTTTTCGATGTGTTACACTTGTTGTTTATGCCAATACCCTGTCAGGGTGAGGGTATGAAAATATCTGCTTTCGGACCTAGTTTTATAAGACAGAATGTGAAGGCCTTCCGCCTTGTTTCTTGTATGCAGACATTGCCAAAGCCGCTGCTGCGTTGAGAATAATCCACAAATGCGAGAGTGTGCGTACGTTTTCATTTGAAATACATATTGAAAAGTATTGTGTCACAACAGTGTGGCGTTAAAGCGAATGTACATATTTTATTTAGCAACAAGTGTATGTACAGTAAATTGAATAATTTATGAAATCTGATATTAATGCATATTTAACTCGGGAGAATGTTATGCCGCTTATTACACAGTACGACAGTGGTTGGTACACATGAGAAATGTTAACAGAATATGAAAATAGGCTTAAAATAAAGAAACACGTGTCTCGGCGTTTTGCTGTAGCACGTCAGAATTTTGAGAAAATCGATTTTAAAGATTCGAAGGATCGTGGAGGTTCACTTGTAACGTAGTACTATTATAAAAAGTTCTATAAAAACAGAATGGGTGAACCGATTTAAGTGCTTGAGCCAGTTTTGAAAAGGGAATTAAATTTGGATTTGTTTTTATTAAAAAAAAATTTTCCGCTAGATGGCGCTTTAATTTTCATGTAAAATTAAAAAGTATCCAAAAAATGTACGAAATTCATTAAAAATACAATGTTGTTGATTTGAAATCCAATAACTAAAGTAGAATCTTTTTCGCTGGCCGGGAATTGCTTGATTCAGCGATTCGGGGCTCCGAGCCAGATCAAACTAAAAATATTATTATTCAATTTCAACGAGCTTACAGATCGGGGTTTCTGCAATTAGAAAAAATTAAAACAAGTCGTCTGGGATTTGAACCATATGGCGGTCGATTGTTTCGAAGATTGTCATTACTTCTTATCTGCGCCTTAACGTTCTAAGCCAACGAACAACCTTTTTACTTTGTCACTAATTGCAGTCTTCTCTCATTTTCCTCCTTCTCTCTCTCTCACGTATGAATGGTTTTTTTCCATTACAATACGTTCAGCTTTCCTTACTTCACGCACTTGTGCTGAAGTTTTAAAAAGATTCTATTTATAGAACATTACTTATATTTTAATATTAGTTATTGTTCTAAATTTCGTTTTCACGAAAAACTAAACGACCAACATTTTTGACACAAAATAATAGTTCAGATATCATATTAATTTTTGTATTTTTACATTACATTTACCTTACATTGAATTACATTACATTTTTGGATATTAATTTTTGTATTTTTACATTACATTTACATTACATTGAATTACATTACATTTTTGGATATTTTTTAATTTTACATGAAAATTAAAGCGCCATCTAGCGGAAAAAAAACAAATCCAAATTTAATTCCCTTTTCAAAACTGGCTCAAGCACTTAAATCAGTTCACCCATTCTATTTTTATAGAACTTTTTATAATAGTACTACGTTACAAGTGAACCTCCACGGTCCTTCGAATCTTTAAAATCGATTTTCTCAAAATTCTGACGTGCTACAGCAAAACGCCGAGACACGTGTTTCTTTATTTTAAGCCTATTTTCATATTCTGTTAACATTTCTCATGTGTACTCAAAAAAAATGATTTTGTCGTACTGTGTTATAATTCAAACTGTTTTGAGTAGTCATAAACTTATAAAGGAAACTTGCGATAGTTTTCCAGCTCCATGAAATTAACCTTAAGGTAGACGTTTAACAAGCAGAATGGATTCCTGACCTCTGGCTTGTAAAAGAGCTTTAGCGCCACATGTTTCCGTCGAAAGACAGGCGAAATGCAGCCTTCATTTAAAGGGGAGTGGCATGTATGTCGTACAGTAGATTAATTAATGATCCCTGTTAAGATTTTGAAATTAATGACTTGCAGTTGCTTTCGATGAATCAAATTCCGTGCTTTTGTAAGATATCGCAAATCAATGACTTCGAGTTGCTTTGGATAGATCATATTCCGTGCTTTTTTAATAAGAAACTTATATTTTATTTCCTGCGAGAAGTACATTTTTATCCAGTATCTCTAGATGTTTCCTTTTAATGGTCGCCATGGTGTGATAGTGTGCTCGACTATCGTACCAGTAAACCCAGGTTCAACACCTTACTATTTTCCAGCACCTCTTAATTGCCGGTCACTTTGCATATAATTATTTAAACTCTATACAAAGACCTGGCCGTGTGGAGCTGGCGTTCAACAGTAGGTTAGTAACGGATCAAAAGGCCAAAATCCTTTTAATAAGGGCAGCAAAAATTAATACATAATTCTACAGACACGCATTTAGTCATTATTTTTACGATTTGGCTTAAAAAATAAACCTCTGTCCAGTGGACTTTAGTTTCAGTTTCTTGCTTTCGCCCAAAAAGTAGTCTAATGGCACCACATAAATCATGTTCTTTCTTTTTCACTGTCGTGGAGTAGTCTATTATTTGCTCAAAGATTTTTTTTTTGCTAATTATGGTCGTTTACTTTTTTGCCACCCCGTGCAGGCCGTAAAACATAATTGTACAATTCGAATTCTTTTTCCATTGAGTGCGTATGTATGTTACCAATTAGTGGTGGTTACACGTTTTTCATTATTTAATACAAGCCTACAACAATAAAAAACATATCGGTAATTTCCGAAAAGACCGTCATAAGTCAAATTTCCAATCGTTTTCATCGGGCCTGGTGGCAATGTCAATGCAACTAATTATCTAACAAATGTTTCGAAAGCTACTTTAGAGCCGTTGGCAGGCAAACATTTCGGCCATAGAATATAAGCGTTCCAAAAAGACTCGTCTCCGCCTCGAAGAGTTCATGTGAACCAAGGATGACTAAAAAAAACATTTTCTAAACTGGAGAAAAACTGGGCATACCACAGCCCAGATTTTCTCCAGGAGGTGTTTCGAACAATGCAAACATCATATGTGCCAAATTGCATCGCCATACTTGTATAAGTTCGTCTTTTATAGATATTTTTAAGTGCCACGCCCCTTTCGCATTTATGGCCAAACTAATGGATCGATCGTTATACAATTTAAACAGCATGAAACCAATGACTAGGGGGCGTGGAACCATCCACACAACCCTAAACTTAGGTTCCCCGGCCGCATTAAAAAAATCAAATATATGGCCAAAGTAATAGACCGATCGTAATAAATATTCAATAGAATGGAATAAAATATTATCATTTTAATTGATTAGATGTTAATTATTGAGCTCAAATTGTAAAAAGGGGGTGGTGCTGCCCATATAACTCTGAATTTTGAACGGCTATATCTCACAAAATAATAATGGTATGAAAAAAACACACCCTAATAAAAAGAGATCGGATCAGTGCTACACCTCCTTGACAACATTCTCATATTGGACCGTAATCCACGATGAAGGATATATAAGCATTGGCTAGGCAGAACTTATTTTTGTCCACTTGTAAAGTTGAGGACTGTTAATTTTTCCACAGGTTGACCCAGTCCTTGTGAGGCGATGATTTTTACCTCTTGACCGTCCTGGACCATTTTCAATAACAGCCGTTTCAGTCCATCAACACATGTTTCTGCAAAATGTCAGCAATCTTCGATAATGCGACCTGTAGTTGGCTTTGCACAAACAGACAGACGGACATGGCTGGATCATGTTAGAATTTTACGATACGATACTTTTAGAATACGTATACGTTATGGATTCTTCGACCAGTAGTTCCATGTGTTGCAAACGCAATGACAAGTTAAATAAACCTTCAATATTTTTATGTAGGGCATAAAAATATGCCAATATGGATGCTCTGAAGAAAGCTATTGTACGAGAGCAACTCATTTTTAACCGTTTGAAGGACATAGTCAAGACAAAATCTAGCCACATCAAGCTAAAGTATAAGTAAATGGATTCTGAAATTGTGAATTATTTGCACAGATTTAAGTCGTATAATTTGAATTAGTAAAAAATAATTTCTTACAAACAAACATGGCTGTTTAAAATGTATGGTTGGGGTAACAATATTCAGCAACCCACTTTTTGTGCTAGTTTCCGAACCGCCCTCTAAGTTCAATAAACTTTTGCAAGAGCACAAACCAATTTTCGAAGCACTTTTTCTACTCCGATTGAGACACCTCCAATACATGATTTTTGAACGCTTCAACAGCTGCTTCGGGCGATGAAAAACGTTGACCACGCATTTTTTCTTGATGCTAGGGAATAAGAAGAAGTCATTGGCAGCCAAATCAGCGTTGTACGGTGGATGGCGGTGGATAGCTCATCGTTGCAGCTGATGTGTGAGAGCTCGCATTATCGTGATGCAAAATGATCCGTCTTCTCTTATTATCTTTCCTCATTTCTTCGAACACTGTTGGCAGAAAGATGGTTGACTACCACTCAGAATTGGCCGTCCTACGTTCCACTCAAAGCACTGTGCAAACATGGCCGGTTATACTCGTACCGAAAAAAACGCAATCATTTGCTTCGATGTACTTCTTCCACGAACAACTTTTGTTGGATTTGGCTTGTCTTAAAAGACCCATACGGTCGATTGCTGTTTTGTTTCGGGTTCATATGCACAGATCCATGATTCGTCACCTGTGACAATGTTATACACTGCCTTAGGGCTACCGCAGTTAAACTTCTTCAACATCTCTTTGCACCAATCCATACGAGCCTTTTTTGAGCACTCGTCAAATTATGTGGGATCCAACGCGAACAAATTTTTTTCACGGACAAATGAACATGCAATATCTTATTGATGCTTGTCATACTAATGCCCAAGGCTGCCTCAATCTCATGGAATGTCACATGTCGGTCTTGCTTAATCAGTTCACGCGCAGCATCGATGGTTTCGATGGCAAAGCGACCGAAGTTGGACGTCCTTCACGAAATTGATCATGGAGCGAACGGCGTCCGAGACTGAACTCTTGGTACCAGCGATTAACAGTGGTTTTTGATGGTGCTTCATCGCTAAAAGTCGAAACAAGTTGATTTATACACTCTTGTCTCGATAACCCACGCCGAAAGTCGTAAGAAAGCATCGCACGAAAATGTTTACAAGATAATTCCATTTTTTGACTGAGATGGATTTTTCAACAAAACAATTCGCCCTCAAATGACAAAACGTTCTGAGTGAAGTTATGCCAGTTTGCATCTGGGAACACTAGTATTGTCAAGAATATAAATAGTAACCCTCGTAATAACGGCGTCTTAACAACGGCTTGTGGATTTTCATTACTCCTACTGCGACAACATAGGTTATTAACGTAGCCATTCAACCAAAAGTGAGCTTCATCGCTGAACAAAATTGTCTTGTAGAAATCAGGATCGGTGGTCATCTCGTTTTGGGCCCATTCACTACGATTTGTAAACGGAGTGTAAGTCTATTCATTATGAAATGGCAAAGCAAACTGAGCGTAAATCAAGTGACAGCTTTCAAAAAGACGAACTTCGAAAAAAGATTGAAAACCACAAGTCTAAAAAAGCCTTTACAAATCCAAATCAGTTTGTTTTCAAAAAGTATAAATTTACTGATAAAAAGTACGATACTATTATCGCATTAGATTCGTAATAATGACATCGTTCTAACAACCATATTTAAATTTATAAAAACTGCACTCATACGGTATGATTGCCTTAATTATATTACTGTTAACATAAAACCCACAAAAAATAATACTTTTGTCGCACCAACAATATTGTTGATACAACCATATATTTTAATTTTTACATTGGGAAATAATAATATTGTTGCGTTTCAACAATATTAATATTACGGCAATCATGCTCAACGTGAAATTAGAAGAACAAATTGCAGAGAGCATGATATTGTTTATCTTTTCTTTCCTACACTGAGCCGAAAATACAATGATTTTTTTAACCATGTGCCTTGTTAAATTTTTCATGGTAAATGCTTTATAACGAAGAGGAAATAACTTTATATAAGGTCAAATTTGCATACAAAATAGTTGAGTGAACATGAACCTGAACCAACCAACCAAACTTATATGTTTTTTTTCAACAGAGAGGCAGAAAATTGTGCGTCACAAACAAAAATGTAAAGATCATTCGGATCTGATGTCTCGAAGTTTTTGATCTGCTTTGAGTTATCGAAGTTCAGCATTATGTTACACGAAGTTGTAACGATTGTGACTGTCTTATCCCCTCCGCTCTTTTTCCTTTCTTCCTTTTCTCTGAACGTGTGTGTAATTGTGAGAAAGATCATAAGACAATTTATCTCGCTCTAGAAGCGCTATGAAGATTGCTTTTCGCACAGTTCGAAGACTACTAAATACGCAAAGGGTAATTCTAATTAATCATAATGGGACTCCCGTATGCCATTTAATTTGTAGTCGAAGTAATCGTTGCCTATGACTGTTAAGAAAAAACCTTTTCGTGTTTAGAAACAGCTCTACAGTCTGCCGGGGCAATCGTAGCCAATACATTTCACCAATTGTTTTAGTTGATTCTGAAAAAGAATCAACAAAAAGGTCTCGAACCAGAAAAAAACTGTTCAAGTCATAATAATGAAAAAAGACCGAATAAATGTAAACAGAACAAAAAACATGTTTAGTAGGCAAATATAATTTGAAAAATTGTAATATTAACTGTATTTCTGGTTAAAAGGGGTAACCAATAATTTGTTAACTTAACAATAAAAATGATTTCTATAACAATCTTCATAGTTAATATTATTAACAATTTCATTGTTAAATTAAACATGTATTGTTTCAACAAATTAACTATAAAATTTAAATATCAACAATTTTCCAGGTTAAAAACAATGCATGGTTAAAACAACAATTATTATTTTTATAATAACAATTATAATGGTTTAAAAAAACTCAACAATGCGTTGTTAAAACAACAATAACTCTTTTTAAATTAAAAATTTTCATGGTTAAAAATTTCAACCATAGCATAGTTAAATTAACTATTACTATTGTTAAATAAAAAAATGTAGACTCCAAATAATGTTTATTTATGGTAAAATTAACCTTATATAAGGTTATTTTTCTTCTCAGTGTGCATGTAGCTTTAGAAATCATATAATAAATCCGGCTGCGCTCAAATTTCAAACAGAGAAACCTTTCCCTATAAATATCAACGTGGAGCAGGGTATCTGATCGTCAGCTCCATAAGGCTTTACGCTTAAAATTTTTTAATTTTGAGTTTAACAAGGCAAGCCATAAAGAAATTAAAACTTAAGAGTTAATTTACACTAAATGGAGTTAGGCCGGTTTTGTCGCAAAATATGTCTTGCTGTGTGTGAATGTACACATATAAAGGCATCCGGCTTTACGCTTATAAATTTTTAAATTTTAAGTATAACAGGGCAAGCCATGAAAAATTAAAAATTTTGAGTTGATTTACACTAAATGGATTTTTATGAGTTAGGCCAGTTTTGTCGCAAAATAAGTCCTGCTGTGTGTAAATGTACACATGTAAAGGTGTATAGTATCTCATAGTCGGCTCCATCTGACTACGCTTATAAAATTTTTGAATTTTGAGTTTAACAGGGCAAGTCATGAAGAAATTATAACTGTAGAGTTGATTAACACAGAATGGGTTTTTTGAGTTAGGCCGGTTTTGTCGCAAAATAAGTCCTGCTGTGTGTAAATGTACACATGTAAAGATGTCTGCACCGTCTGACTTTACGTTTTTAAATTTTGAAATTTTAAGTTTTACAGGGCAAGCCATGCAAAATTAAACCTTTAAAGTTGATTTACGCGAAAAGGCTTTTTTCGAGTTAGGCCGCTTTTGTACACACGTTAAACGACAAGTTTTCTGTTCTCCAATCCACAGCTACAACAGAAGTCTGAACAAAGTATGAAGCAAAATAACTATACCGAGTTTCAACCAACAAAATATAATTTACTACAATATTTTACCTTCAGGTTAAACGTCGTAAACTGGCTTCAACGGTGACAAGTGTATTTTTATGGGGCAAACAAAAAAAAATAATCATCAAAAATACAAACACAGCAAAACGAAATGAAATGAAATTAAATAAAACTCAAATTTAAAATCGACAAAACTGCAAAAGCGTGCAGCTGTTAAGTCACTAAATCAAAACGTTAAACGCGTCTCAGAAATGCCGATACAACCGCAATTGCTTCCCCGCCGCACCGGCCAATGAATGCGTGTGTGTGCAGTCGAGTGTCAAACGTGCGCTATCGCCTTAAAACGTGGCCGAAACTGGCGTTGTTTTTTCCATAAGCAGCGATAGAGCTCCCACACAGAAAAAGTCACGCCTCTTCCCTTCTCGTGCTAGTGTGTGTGTGAGTGGAGCAATTAAACAACAAATTTAAGAAACAAACAAAATAGAATTAACACTTTTTTTCCTCAACCGTTGGCAGTTCAAAAAAGTGCACAAAAAGCAACAATTTTTTTTTTGTTTTGACTGAAAGTGCGCCCATTTGGATTACACATGAATTGAACTGAACTGCTCGGAATTGAATCGTATCACAAGCAATTGAATGGTGAGTGAGATACAAAAAAAAAGAAATAATTGCAATATATTTTTATGGAGTTGTATCGCACGCGAATTACATGTTGAACATTAATTTATGACACCGATGTCGGCGGGAAAAAGCTACGCGAGCGAAAAAGAGAAGAAGAATTTATTAAACATGTTTCAATATCAGGCAGATTTTTAATCTTTAATGCATTTTGTGTTCTCTCTACTTTTAAATGGGGGAAAGGGGGGGAGTTTCGGAGTACGTCTTTTTTCTCCTCAAGATCCTGTTGAGGAACTTTTCGCAAAACATTTGCCCATTGGATCGACACTTATTGTCCTAAGCCATCCTGGTACAGCAAATGGCTCTTTGGGGACCTTGTAATGGCTTTATAGCTTAATCCACTAGTCATGTAAATTTACGACAAGGTGAGTCATGGAAACCTGATTTGATACGGGCGGTTCGGAAAGTTCTCTGCCTATCAATGAAAGAGAATAGTTAGTTTTTCAGAAATATTTTTATTTTTCAATATAATCTCCTGAAACTTCAATACACTTAGTCCAACGCTTATATAGCAATTCTATCCCTTGATTAAAATAGTTTTCCTCAAGGTCTTCAAAATAGTGGTTTACAACTAAAATTGCATCTTCATTTGAGGTAAAACGCTTGCCAGCAAGCAATTTTTTTAGATTTGGGAACAGATGAAAGTCACTGGGAGCTAAACCAGGAGAATAAGGTGGGTGGTCAAGCAACTCGTACTTTAATTCGTTGATTTTAGCCATTGTTAAAACACTCTTGTGCGCTGGTGCGTTGTCTTGATGAAAAATCATTTTTTTGTGTTGTAAGCCAGGACGTTTTTCTCGAATTTGTACATTTAATTGATCTAAAAGTTTGCAATAGTACTCTGAATTTATTGTTTTACCCTTTTGCAGATAGTCAATCAATAAAATACCTTTGAAGTCCCAAAAAACCGTTGCCATAACCTTACCAGCCGATTGAATTGTTTTTGCCTTCTTTGGGGCACTTCCTCCAGCTTCAGTCCATTGTTTGTATTGTTCTTTTGTCTCTGGAGTATAGTGGTGGATCCATGTCTCATCAACAGTTATGAAACGACGCTTAAAATCCATTTTATTTCGCTGAAAACGATCCAAACAAGCTTGAGAAATGTTCATTCTTATGCGTTTTTGGTCGACTCTTAACAAGTCCGGCACCCATCTTGCAGAAAGCTTTTTCATCTGTAGTTCTTCATGCAAAATTAAATGGACTCGATCATTTGACATGCCCAGGATATTAGCTATTTCACGCACTTTTATTCGTCGATCATTTAATACCATATCATGCACTTTGGCTACAATTTCTGTTGTTGTTGCTATTTTTGGACGTCCACTACGTGGTTCATCTTCAATGCTTGTACGATCACGTTTAAATTCAGCAACCCAATTTTTTACTGTTGCATATGAAGGAGCACTTTCACCTAACACATTCACCATATCATTATGAATTTCTTGTCCCGATAAACCTTTTTTATGTAAATATTTAATGACACCACGCATTTCCAATTTTTCCATTGCAAAAAAATCGCGGATGCGTCTTTTGTGAACACCTGTTTCTATATGAAGGAGTTGCCAGATCGAAACAAAATTTAACATGTGTTCATAGCAGAGATGGAAGTTTCCAAAACACTTAACTTTTTTTTTGTTTATACCGCGCTTTTTGTGCTAGGCTAAGAAGTTTCCGAACCGCCCTCTAAATGTTGGATTCTTATAAAGGGTGTTTTTTGGCGTAGGGTTCTCAAGAAGCAAAAAAACTGATATAATGTAATGTTATATCCAAGAATTTAGCTTTATTATAAAGAAAGAGGTTCGTTCTTATGTTTTAAAAATTATGTCGGTTAGGTGGCCGCCGCGGCTGGCTCGAATTCTAGCCGAGATAACCAATTTTCAACCACTTTTTGCAGCATTTGGGGCCGTATGCCAGCAATAACGCGCCGAATTATCTTTTTCATGGCGTCAATCGTGTCGGGCTTATCTGCACAGACAAGCGACTTCACATAACACAAAAAAAATCCACCAATGATAAATCCCACGATCTAAAAGGCCACGCCACAGGCCCATGACGCAAGATAAAGCGCTCACCAAAAGTTTCCTTCAAAAAATTGATTCTTTCGTTGGCTGTATAGCATGTAGTTCTTCTCTTATAGCCGCGCAGATTACAGCGTTACAGGGTTCAGGGTATTATGAGTTTGTGGTAATGTTTTTTATTAGGGATTAGCCGCAGTTTCGTCTACTGATGCATAAAACAGTTTGAGGAGACTGGAGATGTAAAAGACCGCCACCGGTCGGGCCGCCCACGCTCTGTTCGAACACTGCATGTCATCAAAGCCGTTAAATCAAGAATTCACAGAAATCCGCTCCGAAAACAGAAAATCATGGCCCGTGAGATGAATATCACGCAAAAGTCCATTAGTCGAATCATTAAAAAAGATTTGGGACTTGGGGCTTTCAAACGACGTACCGGACATTTATTGACTGCAGCTTTAAAAAACATAGGATTGAAAAAAGCAAACGTCTTTTGGTAAAGCACGCTGATAACTTGCACAGAAAAATTTTGTTCACCGATGAAAAAATTTAACAAGCAAAATGATAGAGTGTATGCGCGGTTATCTAAGGAAGCATCTGAACTGATCCCAAGGGTGGAAAAGAGTCATCACCCAGCTTCAGTCATGGTTTGGTGGGGTGTCCCTTACGATGGGGTCACTGACCTGCATTTCTGCGACCAAGGAGTCAAAACATCAGACAAAGATTGCCAATAAATCGTTTTGGAAGCTGTTGTAAAGCCTCTTAAAAATTCACTGTTCCAAAACCAGCCATGGACTTTCCAGCAGGATTCTGCGGCTAAAACGTCGCAGGCCTGGCTTCGAATTAATTTGCCAGCGTTCATTTCCTCTAAAGAATGGCCCTCAGGCAGTCCAGATTTGAACCCATTGTATTACAAATTGTGGACGGTTTTAGAGGACAAGGTTTGTCACAAAAGATACCCCAACAGTGGATTGCTTAAGACTGCTTTGGTTCGAGCTGTGGCCAATTTTTCAATGGACAAGGTTCGTGCAGATATTGCCGATTGGCCAGTGCGACTTAAGGCGTGTGTAAAGGCAAAAGGCGGACATTTCGAATTAGTAGATTCTTTTTGGATACAATATACATCAATAAATATATTAAAAATATTTGGTCCAAAAACATTCAGTACTTTTTATTTTACAGCATAAAACGTGTGTAACAGTATTTATGTCCCTACTAAGAATATTACGCGTGATCAATCTAAAGGTATTTTTTTCAAAATAAAAAAAAAGTTCAAATAAAGTGTGGAATGTTTATTATTCATTCGAAAGGACATTTTATGCCATTTATTTGTTGAATATAGTTTCCTTCAAATATTTGCCGCAACTACGCCTCAGGGTTTCCATTCTGAGGGTCCAATTTTGGATGACTCGTTCGAGCATTTCGACCGGTATGGCTTTAATGACACGCGTAATGTTGGCTTCCAAAACCTGAATCGTAGCTGGTTTGTCAGCATAGACTTTGGACTTTACGTAACACCAAAGAAAAAGCTCTAAAAAGTGTAATATCACACAATCTAGGCGGCTATCTCACCGGCCCAAAACGTGAAATTAGCTGCTCTTCGAAATAACCTCTCAATAGATCCATTGTTTGAGTACCTTTATAGCAAGTGGCACCGTTCTGTTGAAATTAAATGCCGTCAAGATTACGGGCTTCAATTTCAGTTGGCAAAAAGTCCGATATCATTGCGCAATAGCGAGCAACATTCACTGTTGGGTTTCAGTCAGCAATTTTTGAAAAAATATGGACCGATGCCCATTAACCGCATAAAATTTCGCGGTGTTAGTCTTTCCATAATGAAATGGCAAACAATACGGAAAAAAGTAAAGTTAAACACAACTCAAGCGTATTATGTGAAAAAACCCCTATTGAAAAAAAAAAATCCTTTAGATTGATCACCTGTCCTAGCAGCATGGATCAATATAAATTTATTTTATGTATTTCGCTGGTTTGCATAAGCATAAATTACTACGCCAAACTGATAAAGATCGGTTTTAATTATTTTTTTATTTATTTATTTTATTTGTTTTATATCTATTACAATATTAAATTATAATAAACTAATAAGGAAATAAGCACTAGCAACTAAGGCTATCGGCCTAACGGTTTTAATATATACGGTCCATCTTCAATAGAGGCGGTCATTGATCCGTCACAATCGAATTTTAATTACCTTTGTTCGTGTGACGCCTCAATTAGTTCCCAATACAAAATGCATACTAAGTTAATTAAGGCATAACTCTTTTTGAGCTCCTGACTGCAACTAAGAAATTTCAAGAAACTCAAAAAATCTGTTTTTTTCAAGCGTATTACAATTTTAAATAGATTTGTGCTCTTGAATATTTTTTTTTTAAAATGCTAAGTGTCCCCCAAAATATTGTTTAGGAATTTGTTTTTAAACGTTCGTGCGTTTAAAAGATATAGCAGCTATTCGACAGATAGCTTAACATATTTAGGGTCTACACACTATTGTCTTCGTCGCTTACCAGTGAAATTTTATGGTGCCTATTTCCCGTCAGCTTTAGAACAACTTCTGTAGTTATGACACATTTGTTAAGTGCATGCCATTCTAAATCTTACCGCCGAGACTGAAAAATGGGCACTCCATGGCTTGGCATTGCCTTGAAAATCACCATAGCGTCGAGACTGAAAGTCTCTTTTTCTTATAATAATTCCTCTTTTCTTATAATAATTCCTCTTTTCTTATAATAATTTCTCTTCTCCCATTATGTGTTAATGATGAAAAGTAAACATAAGCAATTGGCGCCATATACCGACATTATACGATATATCTAAAGTATATACCACTTGACACACTCCTCCTAAGGAAAATTTACAAATGAAAATCTATGATAAATTATGTTTCAATCGAAAAACGTACTTAAGGAAACCTCAACAGCCACTCTTCAGACGATGATTCATTAAGTCCCAGAGGAGCTGTCGTCACTAGTAAGCATTGCCGGCCATCAAACTCATTGAAAATGATTAATTATGGCCAACAAAATCGAAAGCCATCAACGTTTAGTGGATACGCCCAAATGAACACCGCCCACTGCCCCTCCAACAATGGTGAATTTAATAAATTTGAATACAAATAGTTGTACATAAATATTTGTACTCGAAAAGCTTTTAATGACCTTGACCAAGGAGCATATCGAGGTGAGGAGAGGTGGAGATTCATTTTGGAAAATCTGACAAATAGTACAAGTAATTTGGAAGCAAATTTCCGAAATTTGCCCTTAACCTTTTCAACTATTGACAAACATTTAAATGGATGTGATTAATGGCGCTGCAGTTGGGAAATATTTATGCAAGTTCAGTCAAATGTACTACATACATTAGAGTGGGTGGGCATAGTTTTGAATTTCTGTAGCATAATTACATTTTGTTTCTTATGATGATTGCTACTTTTTGTGAGATATTACTTTTTTAAGTAAACCCTCCTCTGTAAGTCCTAATGGCGCACATTAAATATTATGGTAATCTGATCAAATATTTCGGTCTTAGGTCGGTTAGACCACAAGAAAAAGATACATTTGTACGAGGGTTGCTATTCATAAAAACTCAATTTATCATTGGAAATGGTTTTTATTGTTTTTCAAAATATTCTCCTTTAAGATCAATACACTTTTGCATGCCCACAAACCAATTTTCGAAGCACTTTTTCCACTCCGATTGAGGCACCTCAAAAACATGATTTTTGAACACTTGAACAGCTGCTTCGGGAGATGAAAAACGTTGACCACGCATTTTTTTCTTGATGCTAGGGAATAAGAAGAAGTCATTGGGTGCCAAATCAGGGTTGTACGGTGGATAGCCCATCAATTCGACATCTTGAGTGGTCAAATAGCTCATCGTTTCAGCTGATGTGTGAGAGCTCGCATTGTCGTGATGCAAAATGATCTGTGTTCTCTTATTATCTTTCCTCATTTCTTCGAACACTGTTGGCAAACAGATAGTTGTATACCACTCAGAATTGACCTCCTACGTTCCACCTAAAGCACTGTGGCAACATGGCCAATTATACCGAAAAAACGGAATCATTTGCTTCGATGTACTTCTTCCACGAACAACTTTTGTTGGATTTGGCTCGTCTTGAAAGATCTATACGATAGATTGCTGTTTTGTTTCGGGTTCATATGCGTAGATCCATGATTCGTCACCTGTGACAATATTATACACTGCCATATACGAGGGCTGCTATATACATTTCTGGCAATCAGTTGCTTCGATGTACTTCTTCCACGAACAACTTTTGTTGGATTTGGCTCGTCTTGAAAGACCCGTACGATCGATTGCTGTTTTGTTTCGGGTTCATATGCATAGATCCATGATTCGTCACCTGTGACAATGTTATACACTGCCTTTGAGCTACCGCAGTTATACTTTTACAACATCTCTTTCCAATCCATAGGAGCCCTTTTTTGAGCATTCGTCAAATTATGTGTGATCTAACGAGAACAATTCTTTTTCACGGACAAATGAACATGCAATATCTTATTGATGCTTGTCATACTAAAGCCCAAGGGTGCCTCAATCTCACGGTATGCCACATGTCGGCCTTGCTTTACCAGTTCACGCACAGCATCGATGGTTTCTGGAAAAGTGACCGAAGTTGGACGTTCTTCACGAAATTCATCCTGGAGCGAACGGCGTTCGAGACTGAACTCTTGGTACCAGCGATTAACAGTGGTTTTTGATGGTGCTTCATCGCTAAAAGTCGAAACATGTTGCTTTAAACACTCTTGTGTCGATAACCCATCGTAAAAAATCATCGCACGAAAAAGTTCACGGGATAATTTTAGTTTTTGACTGAGATGAATTTTTTTCAACACACTGTAAACTAAACAATTCGCCCTCAAATAACAAAACGTTCTGAGTGAAGTTATATGCTAAAAAATCTCAAAGTTTCCAAAGGAAGTTCCCGTTTGCATCTGGGAACATTGGTATTGTCAAGACCCGAAATATAAATAGCAACCGGTATGGAGAATATATTAAGATTTGTGCCGATCTGCTCTATTTTTAGCAATGCTAATCCGAAGTGTATTTAATAAGGAACTCGTATGAAACTTGCCCTTGTCAGGTTGGTTTGACCCCCAATAGGAATGTGTAATTGTATGGGGGCTATATCCGAACTTGGTCCGATTTTAACCAATTTTAATAGCAAGCGTCATTACACACAGAGGAAAGATTAGTTGAAAATCGGTTGGAATTACAAAGATTCGATTGCAAAGGAGGAATTTCGGTTGTAATCACCATGTAATGGATATTCGGCTCAAAATACCACAGGATGATAAATTTGGTCATCGTACAGTACTCACAACTTATTGATCGGTCATACCAATGAAACGAGAAAAAGGTATTAAATTGCCACAACTGGCGGTTGTGGCCACCAATAGTTTTGCAAAAAATTTTTGAACAAACAAATTTGTAGTCATAATAACTATAACATCATCATCACAAAAAGAATTTGTTAAAAAGTATTTTTTAAATAAAATAATTTGTTTATTACTGACTAAGCCAACCGATTCGCCAAAATTTTTTCCAATCAAATTCATGCATTATCTTTCCACTTTTTCCTCGTCATGACCCCTCCCTATGAGACTAAAGTTTTAATTTCTTTTCGATGAACAAGTGTGGCATGTAAATTTTTAAATCAAAAAATTAACTTCTGAAGATTTGGATACTGTTTGTGTTGCTCCTATACTACAGTTTCAATAACCGAAAATTACACCGCACCAACTAACAATCATTTGTACTGACGGAAGACAAAAACAACTCGGTTGTGGCAACAGATGCATTCGTATCTGTGTAGCATAAAACAAAATAATGTGTAAAGTTTTATCAAGATCGGTTCATATTTGCGAACGACATTTGGACTACAAGAATATTTAATTTTGGTGCTACAAAACGGGTGTTCAATCTAGAGGTATTTTTTCAAAATAAAAAAAAAACATTCAAATCAAGTGTGGAATCTTTATTGAAAGTAATCCGAAAGGACATTTATTACCATTTATTTTTTGTATATAATTTCCTTTAAACGTTGGATGCAACTACGCCTCAGGGTGTCCATTCTGAGCGTCCCACTTTGGATGACTTGTTTGTGCATTTCGACCAGTATGGCATTAATGACACGTGCAATGTTGGCTTTCAAAACGTGAGACGTAGCTGGTTTGTCAGCATAGACTTTGGACTTTAAGTAGCCGCAAAGAAAAAAGAGTCACACGATCCTGGCGGCTAACTCACCAGTCTAAATCGTGAAATTAGCTGCTCTACGAAATGACCTCTCAAAGATCCACTATTTGAGCAGCTGTATGACAATTGGCAACGTCCAGTTGAAACCTAATATCAAGATTCCGATTATCGGGCTTCAATTTCAGGTGGCAAAAAGTCCGATATCATGGCGCGATAGCGAGCACCATTCACGGTTACGACCAGCCCATAACCGCACCAAACCTTGGTATTCTGTGGGTATAATGACACCAGCCAGAAATAGGCCTCATCACTAAACAATTTTTTTTTATCGAAAACAGCGGAACTTCTTCGAGCTTTTGAAGAGCACAAACACTGAAACGGCGACGCGCAGGAATAGGAACAACTGAAAAAAATAAAGTTAAACACAATTGACGCGTAATCTGTGATTAACCGTTATTAAAGTTGTTACCATCTTGAAAACTAAATTATATCGAAACTGTTAAAAAAAAGCTTAAGTCAAACGTGGCCGATTGCAATTCTGGATGTTTCAGAAAGCGACCTGAAAAAGGTTTGTGGACCACCCTGAAAAGGTTCTTAATTTACCCAGATTTTAAAACTAATATTATATTTAAATTAATGAGAAAATTTCATTGTTCAAGGTAAAATCTTTCGAAAATATCGAGCCATAAGCGCTAACCTATCGTAAGTCAAATTTTTGGAAAAAAAATTTTATTGCTGAAAAATAATCGTTAGGACAAGCCTCATCGTTTTGTATTTTTAAAATGACAAAATTGTTAGTAAAACATCAAAAAAAAAGCTTTTGCATTTTATCGTAAATGATTGTTTAAATTTTATTGTGTAGCAATTTTATCGTAAGTCACACATCAAATTGCTGCAGCAATCGCAAATGTGTTCAGATTTTTTTTTTTGTTTTTTGATACAGTTATATGAGTAGGTAGAAATCTTAAATTTTTGCATTAAAACATTTGCATTTTTAATAAAGTTGTTTGAAATAAATAATAAAAACCGTCTCCTGTAAAATTTGCATTTTTTCACTTACGATAGGTTAGCGCTTATGGCTCGATATGTGTGGGAGCAATATCTTAATATGAACCGATTTTCTCCAATTTCAACAGCGACCGTTCTTGGCACAAGAAACCTTCTTCTGTCGATTTTCATCTAGATTGGATATAAAATGTGTGGCTTTTAGATCTAAAGACTTAAATCTGGCGAACATAGATGTGTGGGAGCTATATCTAAATCTGAACCGATTTGACTCCATATCGAACTTTCTAACGTCTGTCAAATTTCATGGAGATGTTATTTGTGGATTCTAAGCTGAAGACACAAATCGGATGAACATATATGTATGGGAACTATATCTAAATCTAAACCGATTTTCTTTAATTTCAATAGTGTTCCTTGACCCAAAAAAATTACTCGTGCTAAGTTTTAGCAAGATTGGATATAGGATAAGACTTCTATAGCTAAAAACATTAAAATCGAATGAATATATTGTTGGAGCTATATCTAACTATGATCCGAATTTCTTTAATTTCAATAACGCCCATCCTCTAAAAAAACACATTCTTTTGCACAATTTCATGATAATCGTACAACAAATTCGACCTGTAGTTTGATTACAGGCTTTATATGGATGGACGTGGTTGGTTTCATGTTAGACTGGACCTAATTTTCGGGGCCCTGGTGACCATTGTCCCATGGGTCAGGTTCTCCAATTCAGCCAAATCAGACTTATTTCCATATTCAGATTGATGAGGAAATTTCTTTGTGTTTTTTTCAAGTACCCATTGTTGAAATGGGCCGATTTTCAGATTCTTAGGGTCTGTAGATCCGACTAGGAAATTGAAACTAATTTAACTGAATAGTGCATATTTAGAAGTCAAAGAAGTTAAAGTCGGGTGTGGCTGACTATGAAGTATTCAACACCACTTTGCTATTCATAGGAGCGTCTCTGTGTGGAGCTTGAGCAAGGCCGGATTCAATGTTTAAGAGTTAATTAATTTTCGCACGTACCACATCAAATTAGAGCGTAATCGGGTATAATTTCTGGCTTCTGTAGGACCTCAAATCGGAAGGGAGTTTTTAGTGAGGGCATTTCGAAAACATAGAGCAATATGTTCCAATTTCACCACAGATATGTGTTGGTTCATTTTAACACTCCACGCGAAATTTGGTAGGAATCGAATGTAACTTAAAAATCGAGTATAAAATCGGGAAGGTCCTTTGTAAAGGGGTTATACGAAAATATTGCCCATGAGATACAACTTAACAAGAGTTTATTATTGATTGCTCATAACGTACCATGCACAATTTGGTTGTGATCGGGTGCAATTTGTGGTTTCTAGAGCTGCAAACCAGAAGGGACCTTTCAGAGCAATTTTGAAGTTTTGGCTGAGATTAGGGACGGACGCATGGACTGAAAGGGCTCTAAACGGGCTTTTCTTAGCGGCTTAGTACTCGTAGCATAAGAACAGTGTAGGGCATATAAGGTTCGTCCAGGCCGCACTTTGCGACGTTGTTACTTCATTTGTGCTCAAAGGAAACTTATTCCCCTTTGCCCGACTTGGATCATTTTAAATACCAACCGACAAATAGTTAGAAGACTTTGGCTCTTGGCGCTTGTAGCGTGCTTTCAACATACAGACGGACAGGCTAGATCGTCTTGGACATTTTGAGCTGCTACAAACTTATTTGTACGCTTCATACTGTGGTGGAAAAAGAAACAACTGGAGTTTGCTTTTCGTAGACAGACAGATGGACATGGCTAGCCGACCCATATTTCGAGCTGTTACAAATGGAATTACAAACTTATTTATGCACTCCATTCTATGGTAGAGATATAAAATAATGTTGCACAAATTCGTACTTTTCGGAGAAACATTCCAAATGGTTTTTGAACCTTTTAGGATTGGTTCTTTGGAAATGATCCCAATATAAACCAAATGTCACGAAGGCTTCAACAGAAATGTTTTTGGCTATCGCCTCATTAACCGTGTCACTGTCTAGTCTACATGCAAGGATATTTTAATAATTTCGCTATTGCGTATGTCGCCAATGCGAAAGAGAGCAGTATACAGCAAGAGCAGAGTTTTCTCTCATTCCATATTATTGAAAGATCTGCTTTAGGCTGGAAACTCAAATTAATTAAATTAAATTAACTATGCTTGAAAAAAAGACTCCGGAAGGTTCCATTAACATTTTTTTTATGTTACGAGCACCTTAAACCCGAGAATCGCATGACCGATAAACACCAAGTTTGTACCATATTTTAAATTAGCCTGTCGAAAGTTTAGTCTCGATAGGTGGCGCTGTCGTCTTAAACTTAGGCATTTTTCTAATTATGGTACTGTTTTATCAAAAAATTTATCTCTTAAGTAAAGATAGATTCGCTAGTTAAATTGTGACCTACTTAGTGTTAGCGGACTTGTGATAATACGAAAAACTTTATGAGCTTTACAGCCATGGTAAACGCACGTGTCAAGGCTTAGAAACACATACATTTATTTTCTAGTTTTCCAACAATCAGCACAATTGCTAGCAGAAGGTTTGAGTAAATGAAAATTTTTAAAAAACCCAATCAAAAAATTTTAAATTTTGGAAATCCAGAATAAGATTTTGTAAGGTATTTTATACTCGTAGAGAAAAATGGCAAAATATTAGTAGAATATTAAAGCAAGACCTGAAAGGATTTCAACAGAGGACTTTGTATTGCTTTCCATGTGCATTCAATCGATAATTTGGACAGAAACGACAATGTCTTCATTGTGCTTTAAATCAATAAGATCTAACTAATGTTTCAGTTTGAAATGAACGGCAGCTTATGACGAATTTAAATAAATAAAAACTTTTCTAATATTTTTGTTATAACCAACCAACACTACGTTATCCAGTAAAGGATTGAAGGGGGAAGAGCGAGTATTTTTTATTGACACTTGCTTTATTTTGTTAAATAACCAACACCCAGGGTATGTCCCCTATACGAGTACATGTGGTGCATTGCGTTTGCTAATGGAAAGTAAAGGGTCGAAGGGGAGGAAGACGGAGGAATGTTTATTGACACTTGCTATGAACTTCTGGATGTCTCAATTGGAGGGAAATACATTTTCCGGAAGTCGATTTCACATACGGATTGTACCAGCAAAAAAAAACAAATTAGATCTTTAGTGTTTAGTGCGGTCAACTGGCCAATCAATAATAAACGGGTGGGAATTACTGGAGAACCCGGCCAACCGATAACAAATGGGTGTGAATGTCCAGAAAATCGTGTTTCCCGCCGAACACCCTCACATCAGTAATAGGACCACGAATGTCTAAAGAACACACAGCAAGAAAGTAGCGATAGGACAGCGACACTCAACACAAATTCCGACTATGCTCCAAGGAAACAATAGAGTTGGATACCCAACTGTCACCTGTCAACACCATCGAACTCCTTTAAACACGACCAAGTAGCTCCAAGGATAATTTTGGAGTACCTATCCATATATGGGAGTTGTATTAATTTTTGGCATGATGTAAGGTTGTAAAGATCAGGAGTGAAATATTTCTTGCCTAGGCACTTAAGTGCTTCTATTGACACTTCCTGGCGTCACATTGTTGTTGCAACAACAATATTTTTTTTATTTTATAGTCCTGTTCGTCTATAGGCGGATCTGCTTCGATATCCAGGTGGAGAAAACACGCCATTTGAACTGAATGCGTTCACAGAAACCTGGGAGACAGCTGAGAGGTCTTGACCGTACGATTGAAGAGGTGCAGCACGTCATGTGGTCCCTGATGCCAGGCGGCACAAATGTCCGAAACGTTAGCATCAATTCGTGTCCAATAAGAATTCAGATCTCAGCTGGGCCAGAACCAAGCGCGTCTGCCGAGGTAGTACCTTCTCATCTGGTGAAATCTCCGGGGGATGTTCCCCTAGCACTACATTCACACTGTAACTGGATACTAATGCTGCGACTTCATAAGCGTGAATAGTGTTCAGACCTGTCAGATAGTTTCGAAAATCTAAAGGTTCTCTCTTATACCGCTGGACCTTCATCTCAGGATCATGAAGATCGTACCTGAGCTGCCTGGGCGGAAACATCCTATCCAAAAGATGGTGGTTAGTATGACTACTGCGAAAACACCCTAGCAGGCTTAGACAACAGGGAATTTTGTTTGCAAAGGTAAGGACCTTCGTCTTCTCATGTAGATGGTCCTCAGAAGTTTTAAGAAGACACCCTGTTGATGTTCTGAGGGCGGCATTCTGGCAAGCCTAAATTTTCTTCCACTGCGTCGTACTTACGTTCGCCGACCACACTGGTGCTGCGCAGTTCGCTACCAACCTATCGCTTTGTAAGAGGTCAACAAGATTTCTTTGTCGGCTCCCCAAGTACTGCTGGCAAGTGCGTCACATTGTATTTTCTTGCCCAGAACATCAAGAGCATCTGATTGTTCAATATCCATACCATCGATAAAAATTGACGATATTGTTGGGTCAACGAATTGCTTGTGAGAAAACAAGCAGCAATGTGTCGACCCCAAAAGCTCTCAGCTGTGATATGAGGCCATCCTGCCAGACCCGATCAAAGGCCGTGGGGTACCCATTGACACGACCCTACTCTCAGCCAACTGGTGGATAGACCGACTCATACAAGAACGCCATCAGAGCTTCATTAGAGCGATTTCTTCGAAGGCCAAACTGTCGATTACTAACCAGGTCGTCGGTCTCTAAATACCTCATAACGCGGTGCTTCATCATGGTCCCCATAACATTGGACAGCGCTAAGCAAATCGCAATTGACCGATTATCAGTGGGATTATTGGCTTTACCCTTTTTGGGGATCCGCTAGACGCTTGCAACCCTCCAATACGCTGGGAAAACTTCCGCACTGTAAGCAAGGTTGAATAGGTTGCTTACAGCCGGGCTAGCGGTGAAGAGCACTTGCATATGACAAGGGCCGCAATACCACCCGGGCATTCATTATGAGTTTTATTACAATGGGTATTGGACCATTGGGCCGAAATAACATCCGGGCACACATTATGGGTTTCATTTGCGACAATGCCTGATAACAATGGCTATTGGACCATCGGGTATGGCCCCTGCACTTGTAGGGTGTCCCAAGAAGAGCGCAATTTTTAAATGACTGATGCAGCATTGAATTGTTTCTCTGGCTGTACGACATGTGGCGCCGTCTTGTTGGAACCACATGCCCTCCACATTCATTTCTTCAATTCTAGGCAAGAGAAAACTGGTTATCATTTCACGATACCAAACACAGCTGACTGTTTGCGCTTGACCTGCCTCATATTCATAAAAAAAAGGTCTAATGATTCCTCCAGCCCAAAAACCACACCACACAGTGACACGTTGAGGATGCATTTGCTTCTCGTGAATCACTCGAGGATTTTCCGCACCCCAAATGCGACAATTCTGCCTATTGACGAAGCCATCAAGATGAAAATGGGCCTCGTCACTGAAGATGATTTTATCGGCAAAATCAGCATTTTCATGTTGTCTCTCCAATACCCAATTAACGAACTCCCTTCGCTGTCCATGGTCAGCTGGCTTCGGTTCCTGAGTCAATTGAATTTTGTATGCATGAAGATGCAAATCTTTCGTCAAAATTCGCTGCAAAGTGGATTTGGAGACACCAATTTGCTGAGCTCGGTGTCGAATTGAGGTGGATGGAGTTTGAGCGACATCAACACGTACAGCTGCGACATTTTCGGTCGATCGACCTGGTCGATGGCGCGTTGTTGTCTTTACATCACTAACAGACCCAGTTTCGGCAAATTTATCCATTAATCTCTTTACAGTTGACTCTTTTGGAGCATTATTGTGACCCCAAATTGATCGCAATTTGCGAACTGTAGCCGCAAAACTTTCACCATTTTGGTAAAACAATTTCACAATGAGAATGCGTTGTTCATTCGTGTAGCGCTCCATTTTTACTAACCTCGTACCTTCTACTAACAAACAATAACAATTGTTCAAATGTCAAACAATGACACTTCGAATGTTGCCAGATTTAAAAATTGCATTCTTCTTGGGACAGTGGTCTGCAAAATTACCAAGAAACTTAAGAAGGAAGAAGCATTGAAGGAACTCGACCTTACAATGACAGATTTGCGCAAAAATCAAGACACTGACAATAATGTTAAAAGGCGGGGAGGTTCTGCTCAAAGCTAACTTGCCTTTCAAGTTCAATCATGTCAGTTTTAAAATGCCTTCTCAATGGCGTTTTAAGAGTCCACAACGACGTTTTAAATCCAGTGACACTAATTTCAATTATGAGGCGACACCACAAAGGATTACTTAAGACCTTAAGCTAGTATAGAATAATATTGTCATCAGTTTAAGCCCTACTTGTTTTGGACTCACTAACTAAGTAAGCTAGTTTGTTTGCAATCTGGCAACATCAAGCAAAATTTCGAATATTATGGCAACATTGGTTTGTTTTTGTAAGAGAAATTTCCTAAGTGAATCGAAGCGACAAAAGGTTCTATTGGCGGATTCATTAACATCAAACAACAAAAAACTATAAATTGTAATTGAAATAATTAATAAAATAAATAAAATCACTTATTTGCTTCACTTTTACATTGTTAAAATGTGGAAAAAGTCCTTCAACTATTATTTTGAGTTGATTTTTATATGTACTTATCCCCTTTCATGCTCATGAATAGCAAACAAATTCGCCGATTAGACCTCTTCATTTTTGATTCTTTCTAAGTATAGATAAAAAAATCACATGTTTTTATATAGCAGGGTGTGCCATGTAAGACTGTTTTTGAGTAAAACAAGCCTGGTAACTCTTACTCGTGTCCTCAGCGGCTTGAAGCCAACTCGCTGCTAACCAAATAATTTACAAACAAATTCTATTTACGTAACCTCAAGTGACTACAACTATTACCCGTGGCTTTTTCTAGTAGCGACGGGATGAGAGAATCTTCAACTGTTGCCATGTAATGCTACACTCTGTCTATGGATGTTCTGTCAATTCGTCCGTAGACAGTTCGTAGACGTATTGATGTGAAAATTTCGACATTTCACGCACAATAAACACAAATGACAGTTTGGACAGTTTTGCCCCGCACCGACGGAGAGAGCAGCACATGAGCGAGATGAAATAGAATTCCATTTGACAGGCTAATAATTGACATTTGAAATGGGTTCATCAGGGGGGCAAAATAGAAACATAAAAATAATTACACGAAATTATTTACGATCTGTTTTTTTGGGGTTTTCTTTTCTTTTGAAGAGCATTTTGCGAAACATTTTTTTTGGACGGCCTCGCTTCATGAAGTATGTAACCATATTTGGCCTTTGTTGTTGTTGTTGCATATAATGTCTACCCATTTCAATGTCCTATTTGCTGCTCATTTGTCGGTCGACTTGACCTTGCTTTGTTTGCATATTGCGCATTTTCTTTTCTATTATTATAGCATTTGATGTCATGGATGTTTTCACCAAGTGAGGATGAGGACGAAGGATATTATGGAGAAGAACACATAAGAGTGCCTACCGACATCTACTGTATCCATTAGCGTCAGTTTACGAAATGATTTTTTGATGGACGCCATCTGTCTTTCTTTAGGGGCATCAGTGTGTTACATTTTTAGTTAAAGTTGGACAGAAATTATTCTTGATACAATGCATGGCTTGTCTATTTCAAATGCGCAGGCACTAAATGGTATTGCCAAATAACATTTGATCTCAATTTTTAAAATCCATCATATGATCGGGACTCACGCTAGATGGCGCTGCATTTTGAAATCAGTGTTGCATTTTATGCTAGTGATAGTCTCTGATGCCAAGGATATTTCGAGGTTGAAGCACTAATGTTGGCAGGGCCGAACCTTAAATACCTATCCTAAAACAATGGTCTAGGCTTGCAGCTAATATAAAGTAGAGCTCCTTGAGGGTCAAGCGCATATACCACTGCTTACAGTTCACCAGGTGATACCAAATCTGGTCCCGGTGGCGTTAAAGGTTTAAAGCTTTTTATAGCCCATTATATTTTGGATTCGGTCACAACTTTAATGACCACTAGTGACGGATGAGATACCACAGTGCTGTCTGTATGGATCTCCGTCTGAGAGTTGCCACGAAAATGAGTGCCCAGAACTAACTCTAAATATAGGTCCATGTTTACCTATGTTCCCCAATACAAACAGGCTTTCCCATTAAAGAACCTGCTATTATATAAGTACGAGGGCGTTTCGGAAAGTTCTTAGCCTATCAATGAAAGAGAATAGTTAGTTTTTCAAAAATATTTTTATTTTTCAATATAATCTCCTGAAACTTCAATACACTTAGTCCAACGCTTATCTAGCAATTCTATCCCTTGACTAAAATAGTTTTCCTCAAGGTCTTCAAAATAGTGGTTTACAACTGTAATTGCATCTTCATTTGAGGTAAAACGCTTGCCAGCAAGGAATTTTTTTAGATTTGGGAACAGCTAAAAGTCACTGGGAGCTAAATCAGGAGAATAAGGTGGGTGGTCAAGCAACTCGTACTTTAATTCGTTGATTTTAGCCATTGTTAAAACACTCTTGTGCGCTGGTGCGTTGTCTTGATGAAAAATTATTTTTTTGTGTTGTAAGCCAGGACGTTTTTCTCGAATTTGTACATTTAATTGTTCTAAAAGGTGGCAATAGTACTCTGAATTTATTGTTTTACCCTTTTGCAGATAGTCAATCAATAAAATACCTTTGAAGTCCCAAAAAACCGTTGCCATAACGTTACCAGCCGATTGAATTGTTTTTGCCTTCTTTGGGGCACTTCCTCCAGCTTCAGTCCATTGTTTGGATTGCTCTTTTGTCTCTAGAGTATAGTGGTGGATCCAAGTCTCATCAACAGTTATTTCGCTGAAAACGATGCAAACAAGCTTGAGAAATGTTCATTCTTATGCGTTTTTGGTCGACTGTTAACAAGTGCGGCACCCATCTTGCAGAAAGCTTTTTCATCTGTAGTTCTTCATGCAAAATTAAATGGACTCGATCATTTGAGATGCCCATGATATTAGCTATTTCACGCACTTTTATTCGTCGATCATTTAATACCATATCATGCACTTTGGCTACAATTTCTGTGGTTGTTGCTGTATTTGGACGTCCACTACGTGGTTCATCTTCATGCTTGTACGACCACGTTTAATGCTTGTACGAGGACGTTTTTCTCGAATTTGTACATTTAATTGATCTAAAAGGTTGCAATAGTACTCTGAATTTATGGTTTTACCCTTTTGCAGATAGTCAATCAATAAAATACCTTTGAAGTCCCAAAAAACCGTTGCCATAACCTTACCAGCCGATTGAATTGTTTTTGCCTTCTTTGGGGCACTTCCTCCATTGTTTGGATTGTTCTTTTGTCTCTGGAGTATAGTGGTGGATCCATGTCTCATCAACAGTTATTTCGTTGAAAACGATCCAAACAAGCTTGAGAAATTTTCATTCTTATGCGTTTTTGGTCGACTGTTAACAAGTGCGGCACCCATCTTGCAGAAAGCTTTTTCATCTGTAGTTCTTTATGCAAAATTAAATGGACTCAATCATTTGAGATGCCCATGATATTAGCTATTTCACGCACTTTTATTCGTCGATCATTAAATACCAAATCATGCACTTTGGCTACAATTTCTGTTATTGTTGCTGTTTTTGGACGTCCACTACGTGGTTCATCTTCAATGCTTGTACGACCACGTTTAAATTCAACAACCCAATTTTTTACTGTTGCATACGAAGGAGCACTTTCACCTAACACATTCACCATATCATTGTGAATTTCTTGTCCCGATAAACCTTTTTTATGTAAATATTTTATGACACCACGCATTTCTAATTTTTCCATTGTAAAAAAATCGCGGATGCGTCTTTTGTGAACACCTGTTTCTATATGAAGGAGTTGCCAGATCGAAAAATTGAACACGTGTTCATAGCAGAGATGGAAGTTTCCAAAACACTTAACTTTTTTCTGTTTATACCGCGCTTTTTGTGCTAGGCTAAGAAGTTTCCGAACCGCCCTCGTATAAACGGCCTTTTGCAGTAGATCATACTTAAATTAAGAATAGTGCATGTTTTCTCATATCCTCCTTTATAAAGGTCCTTCCCGATTTTAAGGCCTATGGCTCCAGAAGTCCCCATTCAATCAGGATTACAATTTGATTTTGCTTACATTTTTGATATTGCGTCGTATGCGATATACTACAAATACGGATAGACTTGGACTATATCGGTTCGTGTTTAAAAAACATCTTCCCTCCTCCCACATAAAAGTTCCTTCCGATTTGAGGCTATGATGCTTTAGAAACATCCGATTGTACTAACCTTGTGCATAGTGTATGGATTGAAATCCATGTTTTCAAACAGCCCACATTTTAATGGGCCCTCCAGATAGGAGTTCCTGTCACTCTATAACTCAAAGTTTAAATTGGATCTTTGTTTATTTCCATACAGAAGCGTTAACCTGCTATAAGTTCCAGATGTTTATGGATATGCAAAATTTGTATGTCTCCTATCAGTACTTGCCGTCTTCTCATAGATGTTTCTCTCTCTCTCTCTATCAGTACTTGCCGTCTTCTCATAGATGTCTCTCTCTCTCTTTCTCTCTATATATCTCTCTCTATCTCTCTCTCTATCTCTCTCTCTCACTCTCTCTTTCTCTTACTGAGATCTCCTGCGAATTCCGGTCGGGGCTTTCGCGTCGTTTCATTAACCCTTCTGTTCTCTTCAGGATTTATAAGTTTTGTACATGCAATTCTACGAGTATTTGAAGCATCTTCAGATACTGTTCGGCTATAGCAGCACTCGCTATCATCCAGCCCATATATCGATGTGGTTGTAACCACAATTTCTATAGTATTGCAACTCTTGTTCGTCTGTGGGATTCGTGCTTTGACATCCAGTTAAAGAAAACGCACCATTTTAACTGGATGTATTCAAAGAAACCTAGGAATCTGCTGAGTGGGCTTGGTCGCACAATTGAAGAAGTGCAGCACGTAATGTTGTTCATGGTGGCAGGTGGGCAAACGTCCGGAACCTTAGCATCAATTCGTGCCTAATACAAATTGTGCCGGCTGCACCATCCGGATCTCAGCTGAACCAGAACCACGCGCGTCTGCCGAAGTAGTACCTTCTTTTCAGGTGAAATCGCCGGGGGATGCTATCCTAGCACTACATCCACACTGTAGCTTGATACTGCTACTGTGACTTCATAAGCATGAATTTCGTTCAGACCTGCCTGACAGTTTCGATGATTTAAAGGTTCTCCTTTGTACCGCTGGACCTCTCTCTAGAATATAAAGATCGTACCTGAGATGCCGGTTGGCATGAGTACCCGCGAAGACATCCAAGCAGATACTTAGACAACATGTAATTGTGCCTGCGCACGGTAAGGACCTTCGTCTCCTCATGAAGTTGGTCCTCAGAAGACATAAGGAGGTCCACAAGGTTTCTTTGTCGGCTCCTCCAAGTACTGCCGGCTAGTAATTTTGAGAACCTTGTTCCTACCTTTTGAGCTTATCGCATATGGCTGTCCAATGTGACCCCAAGGATTTTGGGGTAGTTGGTAGTCGGGATGTTGACGTCATTGAATTTCACATTAAGTGACAGGCGCACCTCAGCGGTCCATGCAGCGAACAGTGTGGCTTATATTCCTCGCAGTGAAGAAGCGTGCTAAGTCAGTGAGGGAGCAGTTGATTTTCTTGCATATGTCATCCACTTTAGGTCCTGACGCCAGAACTGTACAATCATCAACGTACGGCACAATTTCAACGCCGTCTGGTGGTGCAGAAAGAGAGGTAGAGGTTAAACAGAGCCTGGGATATCACTACACCCTGGGGAACTCCTTGTTTAACTGTACGGGGCTTCGATTTCCTGTCTCTTAATTCAACATACGACGAAGGAAAATATCTGCGTCTAATAAAGTGGCATAATTAACCGTCTCGCAGGATTTGGCAAGAGCAACAAGGACCATCCTGTGGTTGAGCTTGTTCTGCATAAGCCTGCGGAAAATATGTGTGGTTTTGCTCTGTAAAGCAGTTGCTTGACGTTGGATCGACGAATGTCATCACGATTGCCGGTGCCTCTGCTAGGAAATTTGGTCGTACCTCGGGTATTCAGCCAACAGGAATATGCAAGCGGCTGTTGTGTTGATAATGGCCTCGAATTTCTTGTCGGCTATCCGAGGCTTAAGTAGATCACGTCAGCTGCGATTGGTGGCTTCTCTGAAGTCATCTCAATCAGCCTTCTTTTGATTGAGATACCTTTGGCGTTTAGAGATTCAAAGTCGGATAATCCGATAATGGAGAGGATTTTGGAAGGTGGTCTGATCCTTGCAAAATGATGGGTTACCAGGTGACGTCGTTCATCAGGCCAGGCAAGGCCATGATTATAACTATCCATGTGGGAGGTTTTGATGATGGCCCGTTCGGCTACCCGAACATCCGAGGGAGTGGGTAGATTACTAAAGCTATGGTTGGTAGCTTCTCTGAGGGCATCCTTCTATTGATTAAGAGAGGACTATGCGTCCGATCCTAACGAGATGACTGGTTGTTAGGTGGCGTAGTTGATTAGGCCAGGCGATAGTTATCTCTGGTTATATCTGGCGAACTATGGCGGAGTGTCCTCATTCACTGTGCAGAACGTAGAGCTATCAATCTGCTCTGCCAAAGCTTTACCCCTTTGGTCGTTATCTACGAGAGAATGACACAATTCGTGGTGAACATTAAGAACTTCAAGGACCAAGCGATTATTGTCTTATAGCAGATTACATATATCAGGCAAAGCTACCAAGCGGCGGGGCACAGCTACCAAGCGGCGGGATGTTTACGTTGTACAGCTCTATCTCGGCTGTTCCAGACTTGACTGCTACCCCCATACGAGTACATTCCATGTATGGGTCTCTATGGGTCAGGCGGAATAGGTCTGGACTGCCTAGAATGGTATAAAATGAAAGCAAGCCCCCACCTCCACTTCTGATGCGAACTTACGTATCACGTTGTATCCGCCACAACTTTGCAGGTGGCATTCACCTTTGTTTCTTGGATCGCAGCGACCATGAGGTTTCTCTGACTCATAAATTCTACGAGTATTACCTCACTGATTTTGTTGCTTAGACCATTGCAGTTAAATTGCAAAATTAAGCCTTTAGCCTAGACATCAGCCTAGCCTAACTAGTAGCCTAGCTATTTGCTTAGCCATTAGCCAAGTCATTAGCCTAGCTTTTAGCCTAGCCATTATACTAAGCTATTTGATTAACCATTAGCCATTAGCATAGTTAATGGCCTAGCCTTTAGTCTGTCAAATATATGTCCATGTCCTTAGTTAAGCCCTTACCTAAATTTAATATTCCTCACTGTCCTTTCAAATATCCATCGAATTCATTTATCTTTCCTCGCTGCTGGCAAAGTGTTAATTCGCTTCGTTGTCAAGACCGCAAAAACATCATGAAATTATTGGTTTACATGGCCCCTAAAATATTTAAGTACACACCACTTTGTCAGCGAGTTTTATGCTCTTCCACACTTCTTTTGTAGCGGAGTAGTACTTAACCAACTGGCAAAGGAGAAGTTAAGTCCTATTAACGCATACCCCCTGCCCAACGCAACACGCTCCGCGGATGCTGACATCTAACTTATTCCTGTCGTACCTATTTAACAATTTCGTAAATGTTTAAAACATTTAACTGCCAACCATCAAATTAATAAAACAAAAGTGGCAGGCGACGGGCGGGCAGGGCAGGCAGTTACAAACAAAAAACACCAACCCGACAGTCAAATCCTTTTTTCTCTTGTACTTTGTTTTTATTCAATAGCGGGGGGGAAAATTGCTTTAAAGAAAAAAGTCATTCAAAAAAGGCAAAGTCGTTGAATAAACAACAAGCGGCAGCCCCCATAGAGCCAGCACTGAAATGTGGCATGTATTTGAAATAAAATTAAAACGCTTCCATGCTTCGAGATGTGTGATAAGAGAGCAAAATGAAAGGACTCAGACTCCGTGCAGACACCGCCTCACAGTTTGATCCTTGCCTTGTTGTTTCTTTTTTTTTGTTCAGCTGTTGTATTTTCGGCGGTATTGCAAAAGTTAAATGACAGTCGGATTTGGGGCTAAATGCGAAGGCAGCATAGCTTATGGAGTGGAGGGGGAAGGGGTTAGTAGGCAGCGGTCTTCAAACTTCATAAAAGAACAAAAGCCGTTGAGAAGAAACCAAATAAAATAGGAGGCCATGTTAGAAGTTTGGGCATTATTTTGTCCAAAATCCAACCACAACCAAGTCAACGTAATCGTTATAAAGACGCTGTTAAGTTCAGGCGGACTGACCGTTCACCATGGTGTTCTAGGATTGAGCAACTGTTGGAACAACATTCCATTAAGGCACAAGTGGGAACTTCTCTCATGAATTGCATAAAATGCAGAGCCAAGGGTATTAAATGGAAGTACGCGAGTCTATGGGAATTAAACAGGGTTGTTGCAGTAGCCATTATACGTATTGTTCTCAATTTCTAGGAAATTTGAAAAGGGAAAAAAACAAGTTTTAGTCGATAAATCCGACTTTTATGAACCCCTTCCCATACTTGGATTAAAAATGTTCGTCCTTCTTTGCCTGTAGCAAATGCTTTTATTGAAATCCCGATTGGAAAATATTTACAGTAATGGCTTCACACTTCTACGAGTATTCTTATTTCTTTGTTGGTATTAGAAAAAGTGTGTTTTGTCATGAACAAAGATTTTGTTGTGACTACAATCAAAAAATAGTTATTGGCATTATATTTTACTGTTGGAATAACCAATAATATGTTCCGACAGTAGAATAAACGGGTTTTAGTTATCACAAAGATTTTATTACCACCACTTATTTGTACCAAAATAACTAATTCCTTATAATTGATTGCTTGTCATAACCACCAATTGTGGCAATGAAAAGTTTTGCTAAATTCGGTTGGTATAACCGAATAATTGTCTGTCAGAACAGAATTATTATTGTAGCTACCGTCTTATGCTATATCGAACCATGTAACCATCTATACCAAGGAAAGTTGGTGATTGGAATAGAAGCTCGGTCTATCCCAACGAATTTTTGTAGTTCGGACCAATTTCCAAGTGATTTTTTTGTAAAGTATAAATGCTCGAAACAACGGCGCTTACCAGTTGTACCAAGTACCGGTTGTCACCTCTTTTTCGGTAGTGGTTTCATTCACACATCCTCAAGCCACTTTTAAGAGAAAAATGTATGTTTCCACGCTACAATTTTCTAACCTCCCTCGAATGGGTTGTTCGAGCTGCCACGACACCGAAAAGTATTTGGGAAATCTACACGATTCTGTTTATGGCCGTAAGCAGTATCATCAGCATATTTCTTTTGCAACAACTGATTACAATAGAAAAAGGTGTGAAAGAGTTTTTTTCCTGTTTCATCTTTACATCTTCTATGATTCTTATTTGGTGTTTCTGTTTGTTTTTTGCGTTTTTTTTTGACAATAACAACTATGAAGCACTTGAGCTAAACAACATAAAATGAATGTTAATATCTGCAGCAGCAGCAACATTATGAAATCCGCTTCTCGTACTTTCTTCGGAAGCACACCTTAAATATACACTGAGAAAAATATAACAATGAGCAGCGAACTTAAAGAAATTTCCGATAATAAAATAAATATGTACTTATCTCTTCGTTTTCGCCCAATTTGCGACACCCTATGCCTTATAGTCCAGACGGAATCAAAAATCAGTCCTGTTTAACAATGAACACATGGGTAGTCAAACAAAAGGATATATCTCCCTTTTGAGTACATGAGCATTTAAGGATTATGTTGAATACAAGATGTCAGACGGATAAACGACAGTGTTTCTTTGCTCTTGATTGACACCTCTAAAGATAATTGACAATTGAAATCAATCGATATATTGGCAATATTCAAAACAAAATATAAAAAAAACATTTCAATAGATTTGGCTAAATTTAAATCACAGACTCAAGGTTCGTAGAGGCTGATTCAAGTGCCCTTCCTATCATGACATAAATGCAAATATGCACTTAGTTTGAAAGTTTTGCTACGATTAGTTCCCCTCTCTATTTATTTTAAATACTTAGTAGGGACATAAATACTGTTACGCACGTTTTATGCTGTAAAATAAAAAGTGCTGAATGTTTTTGGACCAAATATTTTTTAATATATTTATTGATGTATATTGTATCCAAAAAGAATCTACTTTTTCGAAATGTCTGCCTTTTGCCTTTACACACGCCTTAAGTCGCACAGGCCAATCGTCAATAGCTGCACGAACCTCGTCCATTGGAAAGTTGGCCACAGCTCGAACCAAAGCAGTCTTAAGAGATCCAATGTTGGGGTATCTTTTGTGACAAACCTTGTCCTCTAAAACCGTCCACAATTTGTAATCCAATGGGTTCAAATCTGGACTGCCTGAGGGCCATTCTTTAGAGGATATGAACGCTGGCAAATTGTTTCGAAGCCAGGCCTGGGACGTTTAAGCCTTATGGGCCGGCGCAGAATCCTGCTGGAAAGTCCATGGCTGGCTTGTAACAGGGAATTGTTAAGAGGCTTCACAATAGCTTCCAAAACGGTTTCTTGGTAAACTTTGGCCAATGTTTTGACTCCTTGTTCGCAGAAATGCAGGTGAGTGACCCCATCCCAAGAGACATCCCACCAAACCATGACTGAAGCTGGGTGATGACCCTTTTCCACCCTTGGGATCAATTCAGATGCTTCCTTCGATAACCGCGCATACACTCTATCATTTTGCTTGTTAAAATTTTCCTGAACGGTAAAAATGTTTTCATCGGTGAACAAAATTTTTCTATGCAAGTTATCTGCGTGCTTCACCAAAAGACGTTTGCATTGCATCCTATTTTTTTTTAAAGCTGCAGTCAATAAATGTCCGGTACGTCGTTTGAAAGCCCCAAGTCCCAAGTCTTTTTAATGATTCCACTCATGGGCTTTTGCGTAATATTTATCTCACGGGCCATGGTTTTCTGTTTTCGGAGCGGATTTCTGTGAATTCTTGATTTAACGGCTTTGATGACATGCGGTGTTCGAACAGAGCGTTAGCGGCCCGACTCGTGGCAGTCTTTTACATCTCCAATCTCCTCAAACACTTTTATGCATCGGTAGACGAACATGCGGCTAATCCCTAGTGGCCGGAGCATTTTGAAAATCTCGCTTTTTTCATTTCACACTTGAAAAGCGCTATTACAGCGATACGGTTCTCATTATATGACCACTCCATGATAAAAGTTGAAACAATTTTAAAATCCCGTTACAGACTAACGCTATTGAGGTTAGCTTTCAAAACCCATATGACATTAACGGGGTATGTTCAGTTCTACTATTGAAATTGGTGTATTCAATGTTGTAACAGTATTTATGTCCCTACTAAGTAACACTACCCCAAAGACAACCATATACCCCAATACAGGCCCAGATGGTGTTTCGGCACTTCTTCTTTGGAAGTGATCTTCGACGCCAGCCCGCCCATTACGTCGCCTTGTCAAATTTGCTTACTATGCGGGAGTCTTCCCAGAGCGTTGGATGTTTTCGAACGTCTAACCGATACCCAAAACGGCTGCAAATTACCGGCCCATTGTCACTTTCTCTAAGCTGTCCAGTGTAATGGAGAACACCATCTTGTGAGGTATTTAGAGACCAATGACCTACTTAGAGATGGAAAGTAAGGCCTCCGTTGAAATCATTCTTCGGTAGAATTTATGACATTTTTGGCGGCGATGCCACTACTACTGGTTTCATGTACTAAATTGGCTCGAAACAAACACAATATGTGTCCGTTTGTCAGTTTTTTCGTCGTGGTGGCAGCACTTCTCTGAATGCCTACTGCGAATATTTTAAGTTTGATCCTGGATCAAGCAAAACCTTGGATCAGCTAGGTTTTTCAGAGCCGGATACTCCATCGAACAACGTCTGTAAGCTGTTTCATGGAGGAGATGCACTTCAGTAGGTGTTCAGGTCTGAACCACATCAGGGAGTATGACGAAATGGACTTTGTAGCCTCTTGTTGCCTCAAGGTAGTACGCAGAAGGGTCTGGTGTCAACATTGCAGTCGAAGCCTTTGTCGTCATCGCCATCATCATCCAACTATGAGACCTTTCGCGGTCTCCCTCGCTGCTGCATCAACAGATATTGAATCCTAGACCACCACAGATTGGTGATGCCACTCCTGACAGTGCATCAAATTGGCAAATCAGCGAGGTTATAGAATTTATGAGTCCGCGAAACCACATGGTCACTGCGATGTAGGAAACTAACTGAACGCCACCAGCAGCCTGCACAGTTATGAGGGATACCACGTGCAACGCAAAGAACGCACGAGAAGTGAAGGTGAGAGACTTGATTGCGTGATATACAGCATTCTGTGCCGTACAGACCTATGTATCTCCCCTGAGCTTGACTCTGGAGACCCAAGCTTGGAATGTTTGGGGATAGCAGTCAAGTCTGGCACTGCCGTGATAGGGTTGTATAACCGATATAGAGCTGTAGCTGTACCCCGCGGTATTTGCCTGATATAAGCAATTTGGTTCAAGGAAATAATCGCTTGGTCCTAGGAGACTTTGATGACTACCACGAATTGTGCGTACTCTCCTATACTGTGGTGACATTCCCTCTGCTGCTTTTGCAAAGAAAATTGTCATCTCGACGTTTTGCACAGTGAATGAGGACGTCATTACGCGGATTATGGGCGATTGTCATAGCTCGCCGGACATAACTATGACATCACCTGGTCTGATCAACGACGTCACCTGGCAAGCCTTCATTTTATAAGGATCGGACCACCTTCCCACAATCCTCTTCATCAACAGAACATAATCTTCATAATCTCTGAACGCCGTACGTATCTTAATCAGTAGAAGGATGCTTTATGTCACCAACCTCATTTTTAGTAATCTACCCACTCCCTTGGAGGTTCCGGTAGCCAGAAGAAGAATAAGTTTCGAGCTATCATCAAAACCTCCCACATGGATAATTATAACCATTACATTGCCTGGACTCACAAACGACGTCACCTGGTAACCCATCATTTCGCAAGGATCAGACCACCTTCCCAAAATTCCCTCCATTATCAGATCATCCGACTTTGAGTATCTGAACGCCGTAGGTATCTCAATCAAAAGAAGGCTGATTGAGATGCCTTCAGAGAAGCCACCATCTGCAGCTTACGTGATCTACTAAAGCTTTGGATATCCGTCAAGCAATTCCGGGCCATTATCAACGCAACAGCCGCTTGCATATTCCTGTTGGCTGAATACACGAGGTACGACCAAAGTTCCCTGCAGAGGCAATCGCAGACGACCATGATGACATTCGTCAATCCAACGTCGACGAATTGCTTTACAGGACAACACCACACATAATTTTCGCAGCCTTAAGCAGAACAAGCCCAACGACAGGAAAGGTCCTCGTGGCTCTGGACCTTACCAAAGCCTTCGAAACGATCAATTATGCCACTCTATTTGAGGACATAGCAGACATTTTCCTTTCGCCTAGTTTGAAACGTCTGGGGCGCCAGTCATATGTATAATTTAGCGACTGGAAGTCAAAACCCCGTAGAGTTAAACAGGGTGTTTCCTAGGGCGGGGGATATCTCCAGCACTGTTTAACCTCTACGCCTTTGAAATTCTTGCACCACCAAATGGCGTTGATATTGTGTCGTATGTTAATGTTGCACAATTCTGGTGTCAGGACCTAAAGTGGATGACATATGCCAGAAAATCAACTGTTACCTGGCGGACTTAGCATGCTTCTTCACTGCGGGGAATATGAAAATATCCGCTTCCAAATCATCAGCCACATTATTCACTGCATGGACCATAGAGGTGCAGTTGTCACTTGAAGTAAAAGTCGATGACGTCAACATTCCCACTAACAACTATTCCAAAATCCTTGCGGTCACATTGGACAACCTTTTTTTAACCCTGCACATGCCACAGCTATTAGCGATAAGCTTGAAAGTAGGAACAAGTTCCTTAAGTCCCTGGCTGGCAGCACTTGGGGAACTTCAAGAAAACTTGTTTACCTCTTACAAAGCGATAAGTTGGTCCGTAGTGAACTACGCAGCGACGGCGTGGTCGGCGAACTTGAGTATGACGCAATGGAAGAAAATTTAGACTTGCCAGAATGCCGCCTTCAGAACATCAACAGAGTGTCTCTTCATTTATTTTGAGGGCCACCTTCATGAGAAGACGAAGGTCCTTACCGAGCGCAGACACAGTTTCTTGTTGTCTAAGCATTATCTGTATCTGCTAGGGTGTTTTCGCAGAAGTCATCCCAACCACCATCAAATGGAGAGGATGCCTCTGCCCAGGCAGATCAGGTACGATCTTTATGATCCAGAGAGAGAAGTCCAGCGGTACAAGAGAGATTCTTTGGATCATTTCAACTGTCCGGCAGGTCTGAACGATACTCATGCGGATGAAGTCGCAGCGGCAGTGTCCGCCCAGGCAGATCAGGTAAGATTTTCACGATCTAGAGAGGCCTAGCGCTACCAGATACAACCTCTTCGTCATTGTATCATAATCAGGCTGGTCTGAACTACATTCACCCTGATGTAGTCGCTGCAGCAGTATCCAGCTACACATGGATGTAGTGCCTGGGGAACATCCTGTGGAGACTTTTACAGAGGAGAAGACGCTACCACAACAGACGCTTGTGATTCTTCCTCAGCTGAGATCTGGATGGTGCAGCCGCCTCAATTTGTATTAGGCTCCAAAAAATTGTTTCTTTTGCCGCTAGAATTTGTTTTGTTTCTTTATGGTCGTTGCTTCGGCTACAATGTCCAAACGAAGACCTAATGTCCGGTACCATGGGAGACAGAGGACCCTGGAGGCAATCCCAGCCTGACTGTTGGAGCGACACTTCGGGAAGCCACGTGGTGGTTGAGGCGTCGTGGTAGATAGTCCTTGCTCCCGACCGAGGGAGTGACCATGCCTTGGTGCCTGAAAAGGTACTTGTCCCCAGCAGCCAGCTGCATGCGGGGGCGTAGGTGGACGCTCCGTATCCACCCGATGTTAAGAGCACCGTAAATTTAGGCCGACGAGGCAGGCACTCAAGTTGCCGGTAGAATTATTTATAAATTATAATCTAAAAATAAATTTCGTCTTTTTGCTGTCACTCGTATTTAATGTTTCCAAACGCTCGTTGGTTTCAATTTAAATACTTCTGAAATCAACTCTTTTTTGTCTACGTGTATGAGCAAGTGTTTCGCTACACGATGACGACGACGGCTGGTTGGGGGACAATAGTGCTAAAGGTGGTAAATATCAAATAATGGCACCTGCAGCGAAATATGTTTCCTGTTTCCCCCCTTTGCCAGCGCTATCTCAGCGTTCTCGTTTACGCCTTGAAATGTGAGCGCTTAAAACTCGAAGGAGGGGAAAACAGATTAGCGCAACACCAGATGAAACAAACGTGCCACAAGTACATGCTGGTACTTGATGATGAGACGCGCGCGCCACATGACACACGCCGTAGCACACTCCGTGCCTCCTGTGCTGGCCTTACGCGTAGTACAAAGATAGGTTTTAACGTCTGACGTTCAGCGTTTTTTTTTTGGGGAGCTGAAATACCAGAGGACTGAATGCTGTTAAAGCAGCAGCAGGCAGCGCGCGCTTTGTTGTTAAACTTGAATTGAAAGTTTTGCGGGTAAACAAATTTCATTTCATTTTGGGAATTTTAAATGACTTCCATAAAATGATGCTCCTGCAAGTACGGCCGTAGAAGTTGCTGGATGTGGCTTACAAGCTTGTGGCGTGTGGGTTGAGGCGCTAAAGTTGCACAGCTTACATTACGATTGCAAATATTATACAAAAGCAAAGTTTCATACATTTGTGTACTTATGTAATAAGAAAATTTCCCAAAAGTTTCAAGTGAACTTTTGATGACCGTAACCCAGTAGACCGTATTGTTGAGGAAATCGGATATAGAACTTGTGGGACAAGGCGAAAAGATTTATTTCGCTTCCCTAACCACAAAATGTCAGTGAAGTTTTGCTGAAGCTCCCTAAGGAAATGTTGGGAAGGAAACGCAAGAGTAAATGGCAAATTGGCAGGGAAGGTCGGAAAGTCCCGCCTGCATGATAATACCTCAGACAAAGGAATGAGGCTGAAAGATTTCGCTGCCTTAAGACTCTGGTAATAAATAGCAACAGATTTGAACATCGCGATACCCAAATAGCTATTGGGCTGCCGTGTTGAGATGATTAGTCTGCATAACTATCACACAAGGATAGCCGGATTCAAAACCTGCTAAGGACATCTACAACAAGTGCAAACCACCAACTACCCAAAAATCCTTGGGGTCACATTGGACAGCCTTTTACGATCCTCTGCATATGCTACAGGTATCTACGATAGGTTAAAGTAAAGTAGGAACAAGGTCGTCAAGTCACTCGCCGGCAGTAGATAGGGACAAATAACCCTATGATCTTTGTAAAGGGGGCGTGACACCAACCACTTTTCCTCCATAAGGTGTTTTACTCCATTCTATTATTATATATTCTAACTATCATCGTCATCTCTATTATATTTCATGAGCTATGGTGTTTCTTAGTTTAGAGTTGTGTGGGAGGTGCCACGCCCCCTTGTTCAGTTTTGACACAACACAGTCTGACATAATTTGATAATCATCGATGTCATCTATTCTGGTTACTTCTTGGTTACTAAAGCGATTTTTTAAAGGGGGTGTGGCACTTCCCAGTTTTCCTCCAGAATAGTGCGATCTTTAAGAAAACTCGACAAAAATTGAGCAGAAGTATTACCGACACCAAATGCGATCAGCATGGATATCAATGGACCTTGCCAGACTCTATTAAAGGCCTTGGAGATATCCAGAGCCACGAACTTACTCTCGCCAAAGTGCTGGATAGTCCGACTTCAGCGCTCCGACAAAAACGCCATTAGGTTTCCGATAGAGCGATTTCTACCCATAGCTCTTTAATACTGTCTTCTAAACTAAGCGCTAAGCTATGTCTCAATTCGTGTTTACTTCTATCCCAGACCAAAAAAACGAGGGAAGACTATAGAAAAACTTTAATCAGCGATAACTCCTAAACTAAACGTCTAATCGGCAAAAGAGCCTTAATTTGTAGAAAAACTTAAATCAGCGATATCTTTTAAACTAAGCGTCTGATCGACAAAAGAGCCTTAATTCACTAAGTCAAAAAGTAAGTAAAAAAAACAAAAATATGGAGGTTACAATAAAATCTGAGGTATTTTCCATACTTAATGCGAGGTATGCAAAGTCAGTAAGTACTGCCAAGTGATTTTTTATTGTGTTGACTTTGTGCGGTGGAAAATTCCTTTGCCAGCAGTTCTCGTTAAGCACGAGGCTGCCTGGTCTTAAGTGTACTAGAAACGTTGCCTGAGATCTGACGAAGATGAAGTAGAGTTTATCGGAACTGCGTAGTCCTTCTGCTGACTAGGCTGTCTTCGTCAGATTTTAAAAGAATTTTAAGCTTCAAGTGAATGCAATTTCAATAGAAACATGGTCTTAGAACCGTCTAAGAACTGTTTTTAACTGCCAGCAGTTCTCGTTTAGTACGTGGCTGCCTGGTCTTAAGTGTAATGCTGCTGATACGAGTACTAGTAGATGTAACACATTCGTTGCTTGCGCTCTCACAAAGATGAAGTAGAGTTCATGGGAACTGCGCTTGCTAGGCTGTCTTCTCGCCAGCCTTTTAAACAATTTTATGTTTCAAGTGAATGAAAATTCAATATAAACATGGTCTTAGATCCGATTAAGAACTATTTTAAACTGCAAGCAGTTCTCGTTAACTACGTGCAAGCAGTTCTCGTTAAATGCCTGCCTGGTCTTAAGTGTAAAACTGCCGATACTAAGTTTCGAGTGAATAAAAGTTCAATAGGTCTAAGGTCCGACTATCAACTATTTTCAATAAAATCAAGAAGAATTTTCGGCATAGTAATGTGTTTGATGTCATAATACTGCGGTTGTAAGTTTTAGGCAAATTAACAAAAAACGACAGAAAAATGTCATTGTCACCTTATCCTGAAAATTAAACGTTATGGGGCATAACGGACACTCAATTCGGATTCAGATCATCTTACATAATGTTCAGCTAGTATCGTCCAAAGGAGGGCCCAATAGATAATATTTGCAAAACAGTGCTATGATTACGGATTAGAAATAGCGATTACATTCTGATGTTGGGATAACCAATAATATGTTACAATAGCGGACTAAATGGGGTTGGGTTACTACAAAGACCTTGTATGTTGTCACCACAAATAATTGGTACTAAAGTAACATGTATTTCGTATTTGGTTGGTTGCTATAACTCCTAGATGTGACAAGCAATAGTTTTACTGATTTCGCTTGGTATAATCGATTTATTGTTTGGGAGTTTTGTAATATTATTGTAGCTACCATCACTTAGAAAAAGAGAATGGTTAGGATAAAATCGTCATACTATTGTTGGGTATATGGTTGCGGTTCAACACTATTATGATCCTCACAACAATAGTATGATTCAAATGCTACCATACTATGATCCTCACTACCTTTCTTTGATCCTCACATCGATAGTATGATTCACACATAACCATACTCTGATCCCCACAACCAAAGAATGATTCACATTCAACCATAGTATGATCTCCACAACCATAGTATGTTACACATAGTAGTAACCATAGTATGTTACACATAGTAGTAACCATAGTATGTTACACATAGTAGTAACCATAGTATGTTACACATAGTAGTAACCATTGTATGTTACACATAGTAGTAACCATAGTATGTTACACATAGTAGTAACCAATGTACGATCCTCATAACCATAGTATGATTCACACGCAACCATGTTATGATCCATACAACCATAGTATGATCACACTCAATTATACTTACTTATATATCCCCATAATTATTTATTAGAATTCGGTTAGTATGTTTCACATACATCCATACTATGATTCTCACGACCATATTATGATTCTCATAACCATTGTATGATTCACACGCAACCATGTCATGATCCCTACAACCATAGTATGATCACACACATTTATTCTATGATCCCCATAATTATTTATTAGAGTTCGGTTAAATTTGAATTATGAAAATTATTAAAAAATAAATTAAATTCAAAATAATAGGAGTGATTTATTTAACAGTAGAAAAATACAGTATGATTCCCGTAGTCATAATATTGTTAATATAAAAAGCAAAAAACAATACTTTTGTCGCATCAACCATATTTATATTGTTGCTACCACCATATTTTCGTTTTTAAATTTGGCAATAATACTATTGTTACACTTTAACAATATGAATGTTGTCAAAATTAAATTCAATAAACAATACTATGGTTGCGACGAACATACTTTTATTGCGGAGAACATATTATTATTGCTGTGGCCATATAGTAACCATATTTTTTTCTGTGTGATCTTATGATAATTGGAACCATGTTTGCATCAATATCATGGAATGTTGGTGATTGCAACCGAAAGTCTAACAGAATTTTAGTAGGTCGGACCGATTTTCAACTAATTTATTTTCTGTGTGCAGTAGTATGCGTGCGCTGATCTCTAGTTCGTTGCACAGGCAATACCCATTTTTTAAGCTATGAAGATTGCTCTTCGCACAGTTAGAAGACTACACGCAAAGGATAATTCTCATTAATCATAATGAAACTACCGTATAAGTCATTTTATTTGTAGCCGAAGTAATCGTTGCCAAAGACTGCCGAAGAAAAACCTTGGCTTAGAAACAGCTGTACAGTCTGCCTGGCAACCGTAGCCAATACATTTTACCAATTATTTAGTTGATTCTGAAAAAGAAACAACAAAAAGGTCTCGAACCAGAAAAAAACTGTTTAAGTCGTAATAATGATAAAAGACCGAATAAATGGAAACAAAACAAAAACATATGCTGCAGGATATTTTGATATTTCAATTTTAATTTTCTCAATTTAATTTTGCGTTTCACAATTTAAATTTGTATTTTCTCAATTTCAATTTTAAAAATTCTGTGGCATCCCAAAAACTATTTGCTGGGATGCTGTCACTTAGCAACTTATGCCATTTCGGTTTATTAACATTCGCACAAGTACTCGTATGAAGTACGTTTGCCATTTCGCTCAGTTTTCATTTTTTATTTTCCATCTACTCGAAAATAAATCAACTTAACTTCAGCTACAACTGGAAGCGAATGTTATACCAAATAACAAAAAAAAAAGTTATGTTATTCGAAAAGATTTAAAATTCATTTCTTGCCGTATAATTTTTTTTTGGCAAATTCACACCTCCCGGAGGTGGTGCAACAAAGTTCATTTTCTGCACTGAGAGTGCGGTAACTTTTATTTCACCTGACGCGGCGAAAAAAAATATTATCTTTGGCCAAGAAAACAAAAGTGGCACAACTTGCAAAGAAAATCAGGGAAATTTATGTATTTCGCAGGCTTACAACATCCACCCAAAAAGCGGTTATTTATTGCACACACAGTGCACTTGTTCCTGCCGCCAAAATATCAAAAAATTGTTGTTTGTAGCCCTTGTCCCAACGACCCACCAAGCCATGTCCTTTTTGCTTACATCCTTTTGCTTTGCGCTAGCATATTTGAAGTGGAAAAAGTTTGAAACTGAAATATTGCTCGAGTGGCAGCTTCAGTTAACTTATGCAAATATTATTTAGAGCCAACAGCCAGCAGCCAAGCAACCCATCACTGTTCCTACCACCATAACCACCCACTTGGCCTGGCCGCTACAGCCACGATTAGTGGCAGCGGCAACAGGAGCTGACAGCATCATCAGCATTCGCTTCAACATCATGTTGAAAGTTTCTGTTGTTGTTCTCTCCCTTTTTTTAGGTTCTCTAGAAGTTATTTATATGAGCACTCTGGCGTGGTGGTATCATTTCTTTTTTTTTTCTTCATTCTGGCCAGTATTTTGTGGCCATTGTTCCCATTAAAATGGTGGATGTGGTAAATCTTGTGTGTGTGTGCAGGACGAAATAAGAGGGCAGATCCGTAAATCAATGAATTTTTTAATTAAAAAACAATTGAACATGACATGAAAGCACGATCCATATAATTTTGAAAGCCGATAGCCCTCGATTCTAGTGCCTTTAAATTTATTTTTTATAATTTTTATTGTATTAAATAAGTAAATAAATAAATAAAATAATTTTGGGAAGTTCAATATGGGGTTTTCTGTCGACTATGCGATACCTGGACCTATTTTGAATCATAGTTTTGAGTCGAGGATTCCGCCTTTCCTTCCCGAAAAATGTAATCCAAATAAACACTGACGGATCAAAGTCACGAAAAGGAGTTGCATGTGGTTTCTACTCGGATCAGCTTAATTTGCAACTGTTCCTCAAGCTACAGGACTATTATACCATTACTCAAGCCGAAGTTATGACAATTGGTACTGCCGCGCGTCAAGTTCAGTACAATAGGGTACGAGGGTTGCTAATTATAATTTGGGTCCGGCAATAAAAACCCAAAAAATTTTCATTGGGCTTGGTAATGGAAATTGTTTCATTGTTTTTCAAAATATTCTACTTTAAGATCAATACACTTTTGCAGGCGCACAAACCAACTTGAGAAGCACTTTTTCCATTCCGATGGACCATCATATAAGGCATTTTCTTAATCCTATTTGCCTTAACAGTTCACAACTGAAATAAATTGTTATCAAAATAAATGTATATTTAAATAGTCCCATTTGCTGAAATATCCAAGAGATAAAACCCAAAACTATGTAACATATCTTATGTACGAAGGCGGTTCGGAAAGTTCTTAGCCTATCAATGAAAGAGGATAGTTAGTTTTTCACAAATATTTTTATTTTTCAATATAATCTCCTGAAATTTCAATACACTTAGTCCAACGCTTATCTAGCAATTCTATCCCTTGATTAAAATAGTTTTCCTCAAGGTCTTCAAAATAGTGGTTTACAACTGTAATTACATCTTCATTTGAGGTAAAACGCTTGCCAACAAGGATTTTTTTAGATTTGGGAACAGGTAAAAGTCACTGGGAGCTTAATCAGGAGAATAAGGTGGGTGGTCAAGCAACTCGTACTTTAATTCGTTGATTTTAGCCATTGTTAAAACACTCTTGTGCGCTGGTGCGTTGTCTTGAAAAAATTATTTTTTTGTGTTGTAAGCCAGGACGTTTTTCTCGAATTTGTACATTTAATTGATCTAAAAGGTTGCAATAGTCCTCTGAATTTATTGTTTTACCCTTTTGCAGATAGTCAATCAGTAAAATACCTTTGAAGTCCCAAAAAACCGTTGCCATAACCTTACCAGCCGATTGAATTGTTTTCGCCTTCTTTGGGGCACTTCCTCCAGCTTCAGTCCATTGTTTGGATTGTTCTTTTGTTTTTGGAGTATAGTGGTGGATCCATGTCTCGTCAACAGCTATGAAACGACGCTTAAAATCCATTTTATTTCGCTAAAAACGATCCAAACAAGCTTGAGAAATGTTCATTCTTATGCGTTTTTGGTCGACTGTTAACAAGTGCGGCACCCATCTTGCAGAAAGCTTTTTCATCTGTAGTTCTTCATGCAAATTTAAATGGACTCGATCATTTGAGATGCCCATGATATTAGCTATTTCACGCACTTTTATTCGTCGATCATTTAATACCATATCATGCACTTTGGCTACAATTTCTGTTGTTGTTGCTGTTTTTGGACGTCCACTACGTGGTTCATCTTCAATGCTTGTACGACCACGTTTAAATTCAGCAACCCAATTTTTTACTGTTGCATATGAAGGAGCACCTTTACCTAACACATTCACCATATCATTATGAATTTCTTGTCCCGATAAACCTTTTTATGTAAATATTTAATGACACCACGCATTTCTAATTTTTCCATTGTAAAAAAATCGCGGACGCGTCTTTTGTGAACACCTGTTTCTATATGAAGGAGTTGCCAGATCGAAACAAAATTTAACATGTGTTCATAGCAGAGATGGAAGTTTCCAAAACACTTAACTTTTTTCTGTTTATACCGCGCTTTTTGTGCTAGGCTAAGAAGATTCCGAACCGCCCTCGTAAGACGTAATTTTATTATTTGGATTAATAAATATTTTGAATTGAAATTCCATTCCGATGGAGAAACCTCCAAAACATGATTTTTGAACGCTTTAACAGCAGCTGCTTCGGGGGAAGAAAAACGTTGACCATGCATTTTTTTGATGCTAGGGAATAAAAAGAAGTCACTGGGTGCCAAATCAGGGCTGTACGGTGGATAGCTCATTAATTAGACATCGTGAGTGGTGAAATAGGTCATCGTTTTAGCTGATATTGGGCACCGTAACATTACGTTTGGTTCATCCCACAGCGCCAGTTCTGCTTACCAAAAGTGGCATTGTCGTGATGCAAAATGATCCATCTTCTCTTATTATCTTTCCTAATTTCTTCGAACACTGTTAGCAAACAGATGGTTGTATACCACTCAGAATTGGACGGTCACGTTCCACTTAAGGCACTATGGCAACATGGCCGGTTATACCGAAAAAAAACGCAATCGTTTGCTTCGATGTACTGCTTTGACGAACAACTTTTGTTGGATTTGGCTCGTCTTAAAAGACCCATACGGTCGATTGCTGTTTTGTTTCTGCTTCATATGCATAGATCCATGATTCGTCACCTATGACAATCGTATACACTGCCTTTGATCTACGGCAGTTATACTTTTTCAACATCTCTTTGCACCAATCCATACGAGCCTTTTTTTAAGCATTCGTCAAATTATGTGGGATCCAACGAGAGCAATTTTTTTTCACGGCAAAGTGACCGAAGTTGGACGTCCTTCACGAAATTCATCCTGAAGCGAACGGCGTCCGAGACTGAACTCTTGGTACCAGCGATTAACAGTGGTTTTTGATAGTGCTTCATCGCCAAAAGTCGAAACAAGTTGATTTAAACGCTCTTGTCTCGAGAACCAACGCAGAAAATCGTAAAAAAACATCGCACGAAAATGTTCGACGGATAATTATGTATATTTTTTGACTGAGATGAATTTTTCAACACTCTGTAAACTGAACAACTCGCCCTCAAATGACAAAACGTTCTGAGTGAAGTTATGCTAACAAATATCAAAGTTTCCAATGCAAGTTCTAGTTTGCATCTGGGAACACTAGTATTGTCAGGACCCGAAATATAAATAGCAACCCTCGTACAATGGGGTATCATGCAGTGGCATCTTCATATTTACTTACAACTCGAGACCTCTTGCATCTACATTTTAATAGAAGACAAGTTTTTTTTACAAAATGGCAAAGTGACACTGATTTTCGTAAACTTTTTTTTAAACTGTTTTCGTAAACTGTTTTTACCGCAATATCGGGTCATTAAAGATCTTCCTCAGAAAGCCTTTTAGCAGGTGTTTAATAGAAAACTGAACTTTTTAAGACCAGCTTCTCACCAAACGTATGAGAACGACTTTTGTAAAACTCACTTTTCAAGTTATTTTCAAACAATTGCCCACGAAAATACAATTCACCCTTACCACCTTTACAGATACTCCACATTCAGAGCCATCTATACACACAGAGAACAGATTCTTTGTCACTACCGATTTTTTTCCAACTGAATGATTGAGGTTGCATGCACCCCGAGTATGCTACGAGTATCATCACGACCGAATGTTAGTTAGTGCTCTGTAACGTTCAGTTATTGTTACAGAAGTATCGGTAGAAAATTCGAAGAACCCGAACCTCCGGAAAACAGTTTTTGGATCTAAAAGTTTAACGAACGAATTTAAATTTTTAATCGAGTCAAAAAACGTTTTTCTTTTGGTTATGATAAAAATTTAGATATCATCACCACTATGCGGTTACAACAACCAAATGTTGGCTCAGCTATTGCTTGTCACAGTCACCAGTTATGGCAACTACTTATAAATAAATTTGTTGCTTTTCATTGGTAATTCCGAGCAATTAGTTGCATTTACAATGCGAAACTCTTTCACCTTTCTAGCTGCATATCTAGTGTCAAAAATTGTCAAAAAAAATAAATTATTCGCGATTTGTTACTAAAAAAATTGGCTTTTCCACTTATTGGGCGCTATCTTCCAAGGGGACAATTTCGGGCGGGCAATAGTTAGCCCCAAAGAACCTTTTCATAAAAACCAAAATTTCGTTCTTTTGGCTGTAACTTCCACAATTTCTACACGCAGAAAAAAAACATGGTTACTGCATGGTCACGGCAATAATAAAATTTTATCCGCAATAAAAGTATGTTCGTCGCAACCATAGCATTGCTAACTGAGTTTAGTTTGGTAATAGTATAATTGCTGCAATATTAATATTGTTGAAATGTAACAAAAGTATTATTGCCAAATTAAAAAATGAAAATATGGTTAAAGCAACAATATTAATATGGTTGGTGCGACAAAAATATGGTTGGTGCGTTTTATTTTAACAATAATATGATTACGGCAATCATACTTCTTCATTTAAATATGCTTTTAAGAACAAATGTTATTGGTACGGATCTAATGCAATAATAGTACTTTTTTATCGAAATCAAATTTTTTTAAACGAGCTGTTTTGGTTTTTTTATCTGAAATATTTTTAATAAAAACGCTGACGTTTATTTAAACTTATTTTTTCTACTGTGAAATAAATCACACCTATTATTTTAAATTTAATGTATTTTTGAATAATTTTTAGAATTCAAATCTATTGTCGGCAACTTTAACAAATTCTAATAAATTATATTGGGAATCTTAGTATAATTTTGTGTGACCATTCTATGGTTGTAATGATCATAACATGGTTGCGTGAGAATCATACTATGGTTGTGAGGATCATATTATGGTTGTGTGTGAAACATACTATGGTTGTGAGGATCATACAATGGTTGTGGAGATCATAGTATGGTTGAGTGTGAATCATACTATGGTTGTGGGGATCATAGTATGGTAATGTGTGAATCATACTATTGTTGTGAGGATCATAGCATGGTTGTATTTGAATTATACTATTGTTGTGAGGATCATAATATTGTTGTACCACAACCATATGCCCAACAATAGTATTATCCTCTTCGAATATTGTCACCACAACCATACTTTTTTTCTGCGTGTAGATAAATTATAAATATATTGTAAATAAATTATAATTTTCATGAAAGATGCATTTCTTACCAATATTTATTACTCATTTTTAAGTGAATCAGATAAGAATTGCTGAATTTTTGGGTATTTAATGAAAAAGTCAGAAAAAGGCAAAACGGACATTCAGTTCGGATTCAGGAGATCATTTTACATAAGGATCAGCTGGTTTTGTCTAATGGAGGGCTCTAAAGCTTTTTTTTGCAGAGCAGTGGTAGTTGCGTCGACAATACGATAATCATATTTATTATCTTGTGGTATGTGGAATCGAATATCCATTACGATTATAAACATTTGGTGATTGCGACAAAAATTCTTTTTTGGCAACGGAATCGTAGTAGTTCCAACTCTGTGTGTGTGTTCGCTAAATGTTCTTTCATCTGGCAGGAGGATAACTCATGCAGATCTTCAAGAAAGATCTTGCCAGGGAACTACTCCGTCTTTGCTAGAGTGCCAGTCACCCTCTAACATTACAATGACCCGTCAGGAGATCCATGAGGACTCTGACGTCATTTTTTCTTGTTTTTTTACTGGGCTTTGGTTCTGTTCTTTTCTAGTTTAGGCCATGGAGCCCTAGCAACCTTACATTTTTTTAGGTCTCCGTCCATAGTAGGTTTACCTTGGTATGAATCCACGTTTCTATTTATTTGTTAAGGACACTGATCGAAACTTTTGCAGAGTTGTCAGCATTTGTAGCATCCTTAGAAGAGCGAAGATGTTCCAGCTAATTTTCCACCTCGTTTCCTCCAACATTGCTCTGGCCATGAACCTAACTTAGTCTAACAGTCCTTATCTCTCCTAACCAGTTTGGTAGCCTGACTACCCCTATAGAAGTTAATATCTTATTATGGTATTGCCGATGCCGATGTTTGTAATACTTAAAGCAATAGAAATATTGAGCCCTTACGCAAAAAAGACGTAAGGTCCACTCGCTTACGTCTTCGATAGAAAATTGTACAACGCTCGCTCTTAAGCTTTATTATTTAAATTAAATACTTATATAGGGTGATCCATCTAGAGATATTTTTTCAGAACAAAAAAAAATTGAACAGGGATTAAACCGGCTCAAGACCTCTTGCTTCTATATTTAAATAGAAGACAAGTTTTTAGCAAAATGGCAAAATAGAAACTTGTCTTCTATTTAAATATAAAAGCAAGAGGGCTTGAGCCGGTTTAATCCCCGTTCAATGTGTAAAAGCAACAGACCGAAATAAAACAAACGAATCTTTATTGGTAATTTGAAAGGACATTTTATGGTTTTTATTTTTTGAAAATAATTTCCCTCAAATGTTGGCTGCAACTACGCCTCAGGGTTTTCATTGTGAGGGTCCAATTTTGGATGACTCGATCGATTCGAAACCACTATTGGATTCCATTGAGCGATGTGAAAAATGGTTTCTATGAAGCTGTGTACCTGGTTAGGTTTCGGCCAACGATGACCTCCATTGCAATTATTTCCACATCGGTGCATGTTTTAATATCAAACATAGGGGGTTTCCGATTGCTGAATCTACAGCTCTTAAATTATACTACATTCGATTTCGACTAAATCCCGCATCTATCTCTGATAACATTGGACTATTTTGGTCCATGTTTTTGAATAGCTCTCATACAAAGCTCCTGTCTCTCTTAAGGCTACATTTAAACGTAGCTTAAATGAATCATAGTGCGTTATGTGCGACCAATATGTATCCTAGCTAAGTTGGATCGTTCTGTGCTCTATAGCGCCGCACGAAATATGTCTTATTCGCTCTAGACGAAACATTTTACGTCCGCTATTGCTTAAGCTCCAGACAGAGTCACAAAATCTTCTGAATATTACTGTGATATAGCATATTCCATAGTCGGCCACATCTGACTTTAGCATTTTTCACTTGTTTTTTTGATAAAAAAAAGTTTTCAACTTATTTATACCCCCCTCGTTTAAGGCTTTGGTAGATTTTTTGCTGTGTGGCTTGCATTTTTTTCGCATTGTCAGAAAATATTTTAAATCCAAGGCAAGTAAGTTATTTATTACTTTTTCCAAGCATTGTCTGAGTAGTTTTCATTATTTTGGGGGCTACTGAAAGTTGAGTTGCACTTTTTTTCGGTGATAAAAGGGAATAATTCAAAAGGTTCAACAGTTTTTTTTTAAAAATTAAAAATTAAAAAGAAATGAATTGCTCATATAATCCCTTGCGGTTAATTGAAGTTGCATACGATAGAATATTTAAAACCTAAAGGAGGGAAGGCTAGAATAATTTGGAATCATGGTTTGGAGGGACTCTCGATACAATGCATTGGCCGTTCGGAGCCTTACATTAGTCGCTTACAAGGTCCGAGGATTGACTTAACGATTGCAAGCACCAGCTTCATTATCGCTTCTTAGTAGCAGCTAGACTTGGGCACAGTTTTTTCTTGTGTCGAATCCCCAAAAAATTTTCTGATATTCCCAAAAGCGTGAATTCAGATCCCGAAAACCTTTACCAATTTATTTAAATTCTTTTGAGATAATTTTGGAACTCGATAACCGCACAAGTTTAGAGCTTTAGAATACCTTCAGTACCTTCGATTAACGAATTAATTTTCACTTTTATACTCTTATACCAGTTAACGTGATGTCATAAGCTTTTGTAAAAGTCCGACAAAGCCGCTGTGGCATTCTTTCTGATTTATTGGAGCATTCCTCTGTGAACATTTTCAATAACACAGTGCAACAACCAAAATGCGAATGGGATGAAACCAGTTCCAAACGAAAGTTGACATTATCCATAACAAAACCTTCAAGGGTTTTTTTTTAGTTCAGTGCGTGATTGATTTTACATGCATTTGAAGATGGTGATTTTGGAACGCTGTCTAACAAGAAAAGATCATTGAAAATTTGATAAAATAATGCTTATTTTTTTATCCTGGAATGATCTGCTGTCATTGTTTTTGGGGTCGAGGAATTTATTTTTGATTTTTATTTTTACCTAAAACTAACGCTAGATGGTGCAGTCATACAAATGGTGCTATTTCTTGTAGAAGAAGAAACGTCGTAATATTTCTAATGATATTACGACGTACATTTTATTATTCTCAGTGCGTTACTATAACAAAAATGCAATTTTTAAGGAAAAAATTGTTTTTTCTTTAGTTCGATTTTTTATATATGTATAAGTACATCAATAAATATATTAAAAAATATTTGGTCCAAAAACATTCAGTACTTTTTATTCTACAGCATAAAACGTGTGTAACAGTATTTATGTCCCTACTAAGTAAATAAAAGTAAATTATTTCATGTTTTCCTCGACGTTTCGTTGGTTTGTTTCCAACTTCATCAGGACAAATTTATTAAATAAGCTGTAGACGAAAACAAATTAAATTACATTCCTTTAATTTTTTGTTATACTATTCGTTAATAGTTTACCCAACTTACGATTTAATTTACATCACGAAAAATTACTTATATAGGGTGATCCATCAAGAGGTATTCTTTCAGAACAAAAAAAATATAAAAATTATAAAAACTTTTAAATTACCAATAAAGAAGATTCCACACTTGATTTGAATTTTTTTTATTTTTTTTTGTTCTGAAAATATACCTTTATCTGGATCACCCTATATTATTAAAAAACTGGAATTCACAACGCAAGTATTAAATAATAAAATAAATAATTATTCAATGTAAAATCACAGAAGGAGGAAACTTGAATACTTATATTACAGAACTGTATGCTTCAAAATAACGCAACGAAATACCGCAGCTTAGTGTTGTCTTTATCTTCTTTGGTGTTTACAGATTTGTTTGTTGCATTCTTAGGCTCTCCAGTGTATATCTTTTGTTTTCGCTTCTCCCTCTGTCGAGTATTGTGACGTTTTTGAATTTTACTTTATTTCTGCTCTCTTTTGCATGTTGTGCAAGTGGAGTTGTGTTTAATGGGAAAAAAATATATATAATATTATTATATAAACACATTTTTTATTTAAAGGTATTAAATCTTATTATATTGTGCGCTAATGAGTTTTATTGCCTTGCCGTCTTGTTTTTTGTAGAAATTCTTTAAGGGTTAAAATATTATGTCTGAAACAGTGTTTACCTGTTCATTTAGTATCCAACCCTCAAATGTCTTTTGTTTGTATATATCCATGTTCCCTAATACGTTTAATTGCCATCCTTTGTGTTGTATATGCAGTATTTACTGCAATACACCGTATTTTCTATGAAAATCTACAAGAAATAGCACCGTTTGTATGACAGCGCCATCTAGCGTGAGTTTTTGGTAAAAATAAATATCAACAATGAATTCCTCGACCCCAAAAACAGTAAGATACCACAACTTTCCATGATTTTCTTGTTAGACAGCGTTCCAAAATCACCAACTTCAAATGCGCACTGAACTAAAAATAACCATTTAAGGTTTTGTTATGAATAATGTCAACTTTCTTTTGCAATTGGTCTCATCCCATTCGCATTCGGAAAGTTCGATTTTGTATCACTGTGTAATTTTCGAAACAGGCATGTACGGTAGAGCGAACCACCTTAGAGGTAAAAAAAAGATCGCCGTACACCTTCGTATATAAAGTATTATTGCAAGCTAATTTCGTAAAAATGAATAACTTGTTTTTTTGCCGAACGTAGGGGTCGCGCTTTTCCATTTTTCATTATATCTTCTGCATTTACAGCCGGATCTTAAAATGTGATACATCTATGCTTTTTTCTCGAAGAGAATAGCAGAGTTTTTAGAAAGACCTCAATCCCTCCAAAGTGGTAGATGAAGCAAGCACAGCTGATCCTTAAATTGGTTTCACCAGTTAATTTGGAGAAGCGTTGGTTGTAGCATTATAGCTTTTGGTAGTCGCATTATATCTTGGTCCAGGCCGTGTAAGTGTGAAGATCGCGTAAAAAATAACGTACGGGATGCTATGTATTTCTGGCCTATTCAACACTAAGTGTTGCCTGGCGTTATCTGACATTTCCATTGGAAAGTTTGACATTGTTTTAGCATAAACGTACTCAGAACGTTTTGACGTACGACCATCTTTTGTGTTGTTTACAGTGACATGAAAAAATCAATTTGGCAAAAAATGGAATTAACTCGTGAACATTTTCGTGCGATTATTTTTCACAACTTTCGACGTGGATTATCACGACAAGAGTGCATCGATGAACTTATATCTCTGTATGGCGATGAAGCACCATCCTATAGCGCTTTGAAAAACTGGTTTACTGAATTCAATCGTGGCCGACGTTCGCTCAAAGACGAAGGACGTCCAAAAACGGCCGTTGTGCCAGAGAACATTGATGCCGTGCGTGAACTGATAATACAAGGTCGTCATGTGACATACCGTGAGATAGAGGCATCTTTGGGCATTTCTTCCACCAGCATAAATCGTTATTGCATAAACACCTAGCCGTAAAAACGGCTTGTTCTCGTTGGAATCCGCACAATTTGACAATCGCTCCAAAAATGGCTCGTGTCGATTGGTGCAAAGAAATTTTGAAAAAATACGATCGCGGTGTTTCAAAATACGTTTATCAGATCGTCACAGGTGACGAATCATGGATCTATGCGTATGAGCTCAAAACGAAACATCAATCGATCGTGTGGGTCTTCGAAGACGAGCCAAATCTAACGAAAGCTGTTCGTGGAAGAAGCACTTCGAAGCAAATGGTGGCATGCGGCGACTGTTTCGCTTGAGCGACGTAGGAAGGTCAATTCTGAGTGGTACACCACAATTTGTTTGCCTGAAGTCTTCGGGGAAATTCGAAAAACGAACAAGAGAAGACGAATCATTATGCACCATGAGAACGCCAGCTCTCACACATCGGCTCAAACCAGCGCCTTTTAGACCGGCAAAAACGTCGAAATGATGCTTCACCCGCCGTACAGCCCTGACTTGGCACCCAATGGCTTCTTTTTATTCCCACACATCAAGAAAAAAAAGCGTGGTCCACTATTTTCGTTGCCAGAAGATGCTGTTGAAGCGTTTAAAGACCGTGTTTTGGAGGTGTCTCAATCGGAGTAGAAAAAGTGTTTCGACAATTGGATTGAACGCATGAAAATTGTATAAATCATGCTGGAGAATACTTTGAAAAACAATAAAACCATTTTTGATGATAAATATTCGTATTTCATTATTAGGCCCGAGATATATCGTCCCTTAACCGCAAAAAAGACTTATGAGCCAAAAACAAAATTGTTCAGGAGAAGGTTTTTTTTAAATATCTCCGTATTGAGGCATGCTGTTGACATGAAATTTAGTATGCAACCGTTATTTAGACCGAAATACATAATATGTTAATAAAACTGACAAATCTATAGAATAACGGGAATTTGTGTCGCATACGTCTTTTTCGTCGTCATGCTGGTAAGGTACTAGAATAATAATATGGCTCTTAAGCCCAAAACTTAAAAATAAAAAAGTCTGTTTGCCGTTTCAAAAATCAATTTATTTATGTTTTTTGTAAGTTTTGCGAACGATTAACAAAGTTAAGGTGCCAATTACAGGTTTTGATAAAATTCATGAAAAAAATAAGCACGAAATGTTATACAATATTTTAATTTAAGTTGTAGAACAAGTAAAAAATCTTCAAATATTATCTTCTTGGTCTGTTTCAGGTAAATATTGTAATAGTATTGTAATTTATGACGTATGTGTAGCTGTTTTTCTTTTTGTTACCCTCTGTTCTACGTCTTTGCACACTCTTTTTCACAATACTTGAAACAATCCAGTTTTTTTGCCTTATTTTATTTCCAAGACCCCAGAAATGTTCATTGATTTTCAGGCGATCAGATTCTGTAAACTTATCGGTGCAAGAGTTTGGACATTTTTTCTCGGCACATGGATTCGGTTGAACACTAGTATTGCGTTTTTCATATTTTGTATCCTCTTTGGCAATGGTTTTTTCTTCTTGTAGCCCCTCTTACCCACACACGTTTCATCTTCAATCTCTTTCGGTGATTCAGGCCAAGAAGAACACAATTCATCAGGAGATTGGTCACTATCACTGTAAGGAACGAGCGGGTTTTCGGCCGAATACTGAAAAAATAAATGCCATCACACCAATAGGGCAATTAGGCTTTTAGATGTAAATTCTAACAAAACTTACAATTTCGCTTGGTTTCCACAACGCCATAAGTAATAACATAAGAAAAAATTTCAATTTTCATTAATAATTCAATGAATTTCATAAAAAGAAAAAAGACTCAAACGCCAATCTGCTGTCACCAAAAATGTAAATAAAAACTAAAAGTGTTGTTAAGTCTTTATTGTTTTTGCTGTAAATTCATAACGGAACTACTTAGAGATAACACATTTTCAGAGATGGTCCGAATCATCAGTAATTATTGATTTTCATCAAAAAACGAAAATCGGGATTTGTTGCTCATAAGTCTTTTTTGCGGTTAAGGGACGATATATAGCAGCCTTCGTATTGCCGTCTTTATATTTGGCTCTTTTTGCCTCGTAATAGACAATTGTGCTTTTTTCTCAACTCCTGACATGAGTAAAGTAGACGCTCACTAATTAGAACTACTTTGTAATTTCCGAAAAGTTATAATTTCTGAACGTTTTTTTAATTTTACAAAAATAATGCGAATACACTAATTTTATCCAATCTTGAGTATTTTATGAAGAAACCCGATAACTTAAATAAAATAATTGATTAAAGTAAAGGAAAATGTTATCGCACTGCTGGAATGCGGTGGCAGTGTATTTTATCATACGAGCGGTTAGGTTTTGTTCGTTCGGAAATTAGAACTTTTGGTTCTAATTTTCGAATTGTCAATTTATCAAAATGCTGGTTCTAATTTCTGGAAGTTCTAATTTCTGAGAGTTCTAATTTTTAAGCGTCTACTGTATTGATTTTAAAGCTATGTACCTATGGTCCTACACACCTAATCGTATATTCCAAATTTCCATGAATTCATGTCCTCCACTTCACATATCTGGTGACTGCAGGATTTGCTTCTTCTAATAGACTTTCGGCAGAAGGCAGCTTTTTCCTTGTATTTAACATACAATTTTCAAAACATTTACAAGTTTCTTAGAGAATGTTGGCAATTACTTTAAATTTGTTGGGCAATAGCATTTCGTCACGTTTTATAAAATAATTTACACTTTACGGAATTCGCGGCATTTCAATGTTTCCAACTGGCAGTGAAATATGGAGGGTGTTGCGGTGCTTACCCCAGCTCATCAAGTACAACTTAAACCGTTAAAACATTCTCGCATGCAACTTTTATTGAAATCTACACGCAGGCGCCTTTTCCCCTTCCATTAAGAGTTTATTTTGTTTTTTTTTTTGTGTAATTGAGTTGAGTTGCCGATTAAAAGGTTAATTGCGATTGTTTGCCAGTTTAGCCTGCGCCACATACACAGCCCGCAGAGCTGTTGATTGCCGGTAATTTTCAGTTTCAATTTAAGTTTTTTTCTTCTTTTATTCACTCTATTTTGTTTGGCTCTGTTCGAGTGATTATACTACGAGTATACGAGCTGGTGATTTATGAGCCAAGTGTTTTTGACAAAACTGTGTCAAAATAAAACCAATTACGAGCGTTCGCACTCGTACGTTACGTTTACTGTTTTTTGTTTGTTTTTTTTTTTTGCCACCGTTCAATATTTTTTGTGTTTTTTTAGTAAGAGTTTGTGACTTCGAACATGTTTTTGGTGTTCCATTTAGCTGGAGACATTGGCAATCTTTTAAATGGTTTTAAGAATTAAAATTATGTGTGCAATTTGTCAAGCTGACTATGAAAATGAAACTAAATATTTATAGTTCATTTCAGCAAAAATCACGTTGTAGTTTTAGATTACTTTTGCAAACAGCACATACGAGTCGTATGTGAACACATAAAACTTCTAGGGTTTCAGGAAACAAATACCTTTTGGGAATAATTCGCCAATGTAAAATCATTTTGTATACCCTCCACCGAAGGATGTACGAGGGCGACCGCAAAAGTAACTGGCCTAACATAAAAAAACCGTTTTGTTTTGGAATTATTATTATTTATTTTTCAACATAATCTCCTTCCAACTCAATACACTTCATCACTCGTTTTTCAAGTTTTTTAATTCCATCCGAAAAAAAAGATTTTTCAAGACCTTCAAAATATGCCTCAGTTTCAGCAATAACCTCGCTATTGGACGAAAATAATCAATAAATATTATACCCCTAGCATCCCAAAATACTGTGCCCATTACTTTTCCTGCTGACCTAACAGTTTTCGCCTTCTTGGGACCACTTTTACCAGCTTCTATCCATTGTTTTGACTGTTCTTTGCATTCTGCGATGTTATGATGGATCCATGTTTCATCAACAGTTATGAATCGGCGCAAGAACTCTATTGGATTACGCTGATAAATTGCTAAATGCTCCTCGGAATTGGTCCAACGGACGATTTTTTGGGGCAAAGTCAAGAAACGCGGCACCCATCTTGCGGATAGCTTTTTCATGTGGAGTTCATCATGTCAAATACTCCAAACTTGTTTTTCGTGTATTTTAACAATATCAGCAAGTTCTCTGAGCTTTATTCGTCTATCTTAAGCAACTTCATTAAATATTTTTCTAATGTTTTCAATAGTAGTAGCAGTTTTCGGTCTTCCAGAGCGTTGTTCATCTTCCGTACTTGAACGACCCATTTTAAATTGTTGAACCCAGGATTTCACGGTGAAGTATGATGGTGCATTATCACCATGAACAGAATCCAATTCATCTTTGATTAATTATGGCGTAAACCGTTTCATATAAAAGTGTTTAATTACCGCACGAAACTCTTTATTTTCCATTTGTCAAAAATTATAAAACTTGTTTACTTCAATCACCTGTAACAAAGAAAATAATCATTAAATGTTTCGGAAATTTTGACAGATGGCTTATAAAAGATTGCTTTTAAAACACGAAAAAAAAGTTGCTAGTAAAACAGAAAATGTGCCAGGCCAGTTAGTTTTGCGGTCGCCCTCGTATAAAGTTCCTGCCATCACTTAAGTTTTGCTGGGTAGTTTACACAAAGAACAAAGCCCGTTAAAAAGAACCCATTTTGGTGCAAATTTTGATAATAGCCCGCATATCAGTGCTCCTCCTTATGCCAAAAACGCCAAAGTTTACCACATGACAACGAAATTTGCCTGTGATGTCGGTCTTGCCAGTTTATGGACTATTTTCAATCAATATACCCTAGCCAACATTATGTTTAATGGTATAATGATAAATTACTGATTGCTGTACAGGTCGCAGTTTTGATTTGAGCCAAGGACATACTTTACGGAAGTTGCTCCATAGTAGTCCATGTTTAAACAAAGAAATTTTCGGATTTTGATTTGATCCGAGGATAAACCTTATGGAAATTGCTTCATATCAGTCCATGTTTAAAAATAACACAAAGAACCTTTTCGTAGTCCAGCCGTAGAGTAGCATATTGCAATCGATTTTGACTAAATTTCGCATTAAGAACATAGCGAGCGACCAATTATTTTTATATAAGGTAAAGCCTCTCTAACTAAAACTGGGTAACAAAACAGAAATCTATTGTTAAGTCATTTGTTCAAAAAAAATCAATTTTTGTTCGTGTTTAAAGGAAAACAACAGACGTACCCGACTCATTGAAACAAATTGGAAATGTCATTTTTTGTTGCAGTTTCATTAAATAGCCTAAATAACTATCAACTATTAGCTGTTATTTAGACTTAGTACTCAAACGGCTACAACAATTTTTTTTTATACCAAAACAGGTGGACAAATTATGTTCGGCCGTGCCTGGGCATAGCACCGCCCACTTTTCATCCAGCATGTATTTCGATCTATGCCATTATCATATGTTTCAAATAGCATCGTCTTATCTCTATTAGTTCATGAGATACAATCATTATAAGTACAAGGTTGTGTAGTCGATGCCACGCCCCTTTGTCCAATTGTACCATAACATAGTCTAAAAAATTACTCTGCACTCTGTTTAAATTTTATAACTCATTTATAAAATGGCCCATTACTTGGCCCGTGACACAATGTTCATATTGGACCGTAATCCATGATGAAGGGTACATAAGCTTTGGCACGGCCGTACTTAATTTGTCCACTTGTTTTTTTATTAAACGACATAAATTGGTGTTGCTGCTCGTTCCTTTAATTTCTTTATCATGCCGTTATTTGAATAAATTTTCATTTGAATATGTTAATTTGTTAGTTATCATTGCCGATTTTCATTTTGCTGTGTACTTTTCCAAAAAAAAACATCTGCTACCGTCAAGAGGGTGGCTGTCCGACCATCCCTAAACTAAATGAAATGCTATCATAAAAATCGTTCCTAATGTCTATTAAATATTAACCATAAGAAGTCTTTGTCATCGTTTTCATTCCGCCAGCATTGCGTGAAGTTTGTTTTCTTCTCTGGCACATTTTGGCTTGACAGCACTAAGTAGACGCTTATTAGCCGGCGGATTTATTTCATGGCCAAGGCATTTGTGAAGCTTTCCAGCAGATACAACGAAAAAGAAAAGAAAAAAACAAAAGGACACCATGATGTGGCTTATTATGGCCGGGAAAACATTTAGCCAAGTCACCAACACTGGCTGGCTGTGGCTGGTCTTGCTGGTAATAATTACAAATAGTTTATTCATAAGTAAATACAGGCAAGACGGCGATACAGACGAAAGCCATTCGTTGTGATTAGTAATGCTTTATCATGTGACACACTACCTTATTAACGAGAGATGTGTAGCGGATGTTGTTGGCATGTAACATATTTTTTCATTAACATTAAATGACATTTGGATGAAAGAATGACGGCGACAAAATAATAAAATAAATGTGTACAAACTTATGCTGCGATAGGAATACAACCCCCGCCACCCTACCTTTCCCTCGTCGAAAGAGACACTAAGCTCTAGGTAAAATATTTGCTTCTTTAAGGCCTCAAACTTAGAATGGTGCCAGTTTAGAACATGCCAGTTTTGAAATTTAATTTGTGGTAGACACCTCGTGTCGTTCTTACTACAAGGGCTGCTATATATATTTCTGGCCTTATAATTAAAATGCGAATATTTATCATCAAAAATGGTTTTATTGTTTTTTAAAAAATTCTCCAGCATGATTAAAACATTTTTGCATGCGCTCAAACCAATTGTCGAAGCTCTTTTTCCACTCCGATTGAGACACCTCCAAAACATGATTTTTGAACGCTTCAACAGCATCTTCTGGCAACCAAAATTTTTGACCACGCTTTTTTTTTCTTAATGTGCGGGAATAAAAAGAAGTGCCAAGTCAGGGCTGGACGGTGGCTGGCCCATCAATTCGACGTTTTGCCTGGTCAAAAAGGCGCTGGTTTGAGCCGATGTGTAAGAGCTCGCATAGTCATGGTGCACAATGATTCGTCTTCTCTTGTCCTTTTTTGAATTTGTCCGAAGTCTTCAGGCAAACAAATTGTGGTGTACCATTCAGAATTGACCGTCATACGTTGCTTAAGCGGAACAGTCTCCACATGACCAGTTTTGCCGAAGAAACAGGCGACCATTTGCTTCGAAGTGTTTCTTCCGCGAAGAACTTTCGTTGGAATTGGCTCGTCTTTGAAGACCCACACGGTTTGTTTTTTGTTTTTTTTCGGGCTAGTATGCATAGCTCCATGATTCGTCACCTGTGACGATCTTATTAACGTCTTTTGAAGCACCGCGATCGTTTTTTTTTCAAAATTGCTTTGCTCCAATCGACACGAGCCTTTTTTTTTGAGCGATTGTCAAATTGTGCGGGATCCAACGAGAACAAACCCTTTTTAAGGCCAGGTGTTCATGCAATATCGACTGTATGCTGGTGCAAGAAATGCCCAAGGATGCCTCTATCTCACGGCATGTCACATGAAGATCTTGCATTAGCAGTTCACGCACGGCATCAATGTTCTCTGGCACAACGGCCGTTTTTGGACGACCTTCACGACCCTCGTCTTTGAGCGAGGGTCAAAAACCATGTTTGGAGGTGTCTCACTCGAAGTGGAAAAAGTGCTTCGACAATTGGTTTGAGCGCATGCAAACGTGTATAAATCATGCTGGAGAATACTTTGAAAAACAATAAAACCATTTTTGATGGTAAATATTCGCATTTTCATTATTAGGCCAGAGATATGTATAGCAGCCCTCGTATTAGAACATTTAAATGTGCTTTAACATCCACTGAATAATAAGAGAATTCCCTTGAATGTATATAATTTTGCCAACTCGGTAGCATTTTGTTTTCCAACATTCGACATTTTATGCCATTTACTTTTTGAATATAATTTCCTTCAAATGTTGGCAACTGCAATATGGAAATGAGCGTTCGGCGAGAATTGGGAAGATCCGCTGTTTTCGACAAAAAATTTGTTCAGTGGTGAGGCCCATTTCTGGCACAACGGCAACACCAGTAAACTAAATTGTCGCATTCGGGCTAAAGAGCCACCAGAACGGTTTTGTGCGGTTTATGGGCTGGTGGAATCATCGGTCCATTTTTTTGTTGTTAAAAAATGATGATGACTGGAACCTTACCTTGAATGGTGCTCGCTATCGCGCCATCATATGGGACTTTTTGCAAGCTGAAATTATAGCCCGTAATCTTGACGACTATTGATTCCAACAAGACGGCACTTTATGCCATACTGCCAACGAAACAATAAATTTATAGAACGGAACTTTTGGTGAGTGCATATCTCGCGTCATGGGCCTGTGGCGTGTCCTCCAAGATCGACTATTTTGTGCGGTTATGTGAAGTCGCTTGTCTACGTAGATAAGCCTGACACGACTGACGCCTTGGAAGAGAATATTCGGCGCGTTTTTGCTGACGTACGGCCGCAAATGCTGCAAAAATATGGTCAAAAATTGGGAAAATCGGCTGGAATTTATCGAGCCAGCCGCGTCATTTTTAAAACATATTGGCAAACCCCTATCATTATAATAAAGCTAAATTCTTGGCCAGACCATTAAATTATATGCGTTTCATTTCTTCTTGAAAACCACACGCTAAAAAATACCCTAATAAAGGTCAAAAAATTCCACATCTTTTTCGATTTGAATCTCTAATATTTTTTGGGTATTCGCAAGCAGAAAAAAAGTATGGTTGGGGTAACAATATTCGAAGAGCACCATACTATTGTTGGTTATATGGTTGTGGCACAACAATATTATGATCATCAAAACAATAGTATGGTTCACAGACAACCATTCTATGATCCCCACAACCATATTATTATTCACATTCAACCATACTATGATCCCCACAACCATATATGATCCTCACAACCATAGCATGATCCTCACAACCATAGTATGATCCTCACAACCATAGCATGACTTACGCACAACCATACTATGATCCCCACTGGATTACGTTGTTATTCAACATTATTAATTAAGTTATGTTATAATAGGAGTAATAATATTTTAGTTATTCTAATCCGTACTTTTTTTTGAAAAAATGCAATTTTTATTACTATTATTGGGTAAGATTCGTAAAAATAACATTGTCAAATTAAAAAAAAAAAGGTTTTGCCGGTATGATTGCCGTAATCATGTTATTGTTAACATAAAACCCATGAAAACAAAACTTTTGTCCCACCAAACATATTTATATTGTTGCTACAACCATATTTTCATTTTTAAATTTGGCAACAATACTATTGTTACATTTCAACAATATTAATATTGCCGCAATCATACGATTGTCAGAATGAAATTCAAAAAACAATACTATGCGACGACCATACTTTTACTGCAGCGAACATACTTTTGTTGCCATGACCATATAGTAACCATATCTTTTCTCTGCGTGCGGAATAGCGCACTCCAATTATGGGGAAATGTTTGACGTTTGAGTAAAATCGAAATGCAGCTCACGGTCAAATGTACAGGGTGGCGCAAAACTACCATTGTGGTTTGAATGTTTAATAACTTTTTTATTTATTAATTAATTATAATTAATATTTTTTGTTATACAGTACATTTATAAGAAATATTTTTGGCTTAAGTAAGCTGAACTTTATAAGGGTACGTCTGCCATCCTCTGAACGGACCTTCGTGATAGCCCCAGTTGGGCCGAACGTCTTCTTGTTAATGTTTCTGGACTGTCCTGCACACTATCTACAACACGCTGGATATTTCCATCCGTGTGGAGCGTATGTGGTCTTCCGGTACATGGAAGATGTCTTACTGTACTGTTATTGTAGGATCTGAAGGTGCAGTACGCACTTTAAAAAAGCGACGATAAGCACGCTGCGTAAAAACAATTGACTCTTGATTTTTAAAATAAAATTCTACAATTGCTGATCGCTGTTCTCTTGTGTAGTGTTCCATTTCAAATTTCCCTAATTTGCTTCACCAAATTCTGAAATAAAAACAAAATATTAAAAATGTATAAAGTTATTAAACATTGAAACCACAACGGTAGTTTTGCGCCATCCTGTATATTTAAGTGTCGTAAATTAGTTTCTAAAAATTTGTCAACCTGCCACGGGATCCCGGAATTTAAGTAAAAATATTTTCCGTATCCCGGGAAATGAAAAATACGCGAAATTGCAAACTCTTTCCCACATATAAAAATTTTGCTTGAATTTTGTTTCCAGCAATATGTTTAGTGCATCTTGGAATAAGCATTAGAAGCAAGTGGATGTCATGCCACATTCTCCTACCCTCCACACAAACGAACTTTTGGGACACCTATGGGTGTGGAAGACCTGAGGAATATTATTACCAGAAGTATTACCAGAAGCGTTATCAAAGCTTTTTATGATTTAATATTCGGCGATTCTCACTAGGCAATTTTTCTTGCCGAAACTTTTATAATTTTCTTTTAAACTTGCCGATTGTGTTCACACAAGGCAATTCGTTTTCTGCAATTTTTGTTTTCTTTAAGTTAAGTTAAATTTATTTGAGTCTTTAAAAATCATTAACAAAGTATAGAATATACAATAATAGACGAAAAATTAAAATTATAGTGTATTGTTTTAATAACATAAATGTGAAGAAAATATTACTACGAGTAATTTAAATAAGAGGAATTTCCATAATTATTATTTACTAATAATATATAAGTGGAACAGTGTTTGATCCCGGCACTTACATTTGTTTTCATTATTGTATTTTCTGACATCCTGTGACTGCCCAGCAAACCAAACCTTCAGAATTCGGTCAGAATTCTGTACGACAATCGGCAAAATGTTCCGATTTCGGATCAGAATTCTTAGCGAGTTCGTAACGAAAAATTATGAAAGAGTTGACACGAACTCTGAACTACTTCTCTGAGGGAATTCTGATGTTTTTGCAGACATTTCGAACCGATTTCTGACCGAATTCTGAACTGCTGTCTTGGGAAATTCGAAAGGAAATTTCGATTTGTCGTATCGAATTCTGAACTAATTCCGAGGCAATTCGTTTCCTGCAATTTTTGTTTTCTTTAAATTAAGTTAAATTTATTTGAGTTTTTAAAAATCATTAACATAGTATAGAATATACAATAATAGACGAAAAATTAAAATTATAGTGTATAGTGTGTTTTAATAACATAAATGTCAAGAAAATATTACTAATTAAATAAGAGGAATTTCCATAATTATTATTTACTAATGTATAAGTGGAACAGTGCCTGTTCCCGGCACTGTTCTCATATGTTTTTCGTAACGAAAAACATATGAGATAGTTGACACGAACTCTGAACTACTTCTCTGAGGGAATTCTGATGTTTTTGCGGACATTTCGAACCGATTTCTGACCGAATTCTGAACTGCTTTCTTGGGAAATTCGAAAGGAAATTTCGATTTGTCGTATCGAATTCTGAACTAATTCCGAACGACTTCGGTCAAAATTCTGGCATTAAGTCTTAGTAAATTCTGATGTTTTTACCGACATTACGAACCGAATTCTGAACGAATTCAAAAAGAAGAAAATATTTTTGTTCTACAAAAAAAAAAGTTGTAAAACATTTTCAAAAAGCGTTCGGAAAGACTTTTAGTTACAAGCAGGGGTGTCTGCAGTTTCGCAAGCAAAAATTGTGCTGTAACTATGTTTAGTGGTTATACACTTAAGGGCAACCAGTTTTGCATTTAACGAGAACTGCCGGCAGTATAGTTTTCCTCCGAACACAATAAAAATCCCTCCTCGCACAGTTAAGCTAACCAAACGTTCAGAATTTGAATTTGAAATATAAAAATACATCAGGCAAACAGTAAAGAATTCGTTCACAATTAGTTCCGACATGTCTGAACACAAGAACAGTTGTAAAATATGCAGCAAATAACACAAATTTTAAACGAATAGACTACCTCAGATAAATAGTTCAGAATTCGTTGCGAGTTCGATAAAAAATATTAATACAAATCCCACGGACAAGTCGAACAGAATTCGGGCCGAATTCTTTCAGATATTTCTTAACATAATAAATAAAAAAATCCTCAGACAAATCGAACAGAATTTGTAACGATTTCGGTAAGAATTCTCGATAGAGTTCAGATATTATTCAGAATTGTCTGATATCAGACATTGTCGGCAAATTTGGTTTCCTTGTTTATTTGTTCTGATTTTGTGTAAAAAAATGCATAATGAATCTACAGCCAACAAAAAACACAATAGGAATTACCAGAACGAGCCAGTTTTTTCCCTTTCCGTTCCCTTAACTTTATTCTACAAACTGAGAATTCCGGCCATTAAAAGTAAGTTTTTCATAATAAAGTAACCTTTGCCTTTCACCGACAATCGAAAATATTTTATTTTCTTGACAAAAATAGACAGTCTGATTTCAAATTGTGACGAATCAAAAACCTTTTAAATATTGCGATTGTTTAAAACTTGAAGCTATCCAACAAATTGGAAAATTATTAGTTTGAATAACGACTAATTGTGTTTCTGCAAACATCGGATGCCGACTAACAAATGTTGGCTTTTGGGCACGGAGCTGGTCTAGATCAATATCTGATGTTAAGGTTTCCCGAAATGCTTCCACTTCTAAGCGCTAAAAATCTATTGGATGTCATTCTCACAAGATCGAAGCACAAGGGGTTCTAGTTTCGCGGCTAAATACCAGTTAAGGCTAAGAACGACCATTTAAGCAAGTAAGTCAAGAAGCGCTAAAAACCTATTGGATGTCATTCTCACAAAATCGAAGCACAAGGGGTTCTAGTTTCGCGGCTAAATACCAGTTAAGGCTAAGAACGACCATTTAAGCAAGTGAGTCAAGAAGGTTCCAAATTTAATGTTTATAAAATTCGTACAGTTCGTCAGACCACTCCTGTTAAAGAGTTCTATATTAACAATTCTCGAAAAAAGGACGCTCCAAACTTATGGATAGGTTATTTGAATGTTTTACGACAAAAATCACCATACGAAAGCATTTCGGACATTTCATAACGAATATTCGCTTAAATGAGGGAGATTTTATGTTTTTTTTTTAACTTTTTGTATTGGGTGCTGCATTACAAAATGACGGCCCATAAAAAATAACTAAGACCTAACAGGACCCTGTCCTTTGGGAGATTTTCTTTACCTACCAAAACTCTTATATCCCGATAAAACTCCATCCCAATGTGATGCACAGAGTCATGGAAGTATAAACCGCAAAATAGAAAGGGACCTAAGGGTAAAAACCAGTTTTGTTCAGGAGAGCCATTTTAAAGATTTAAATACGTGTATCTTTGGTGTAGAATCGTCGACTTTTCTTTCATAAAACGCGCATATCTCTGGGAGGGAACACTTTTGGGGCATGGGATCGGTCTCATTCGATGCTCAGATGTTCTCCACATCAAAAAAAAAGTGAATATTGATTATTTTTTCACCCTTAGGCCCCTTTCTCTATGCGCTGTCACATATGAATATTTTTGAACTTTTGTAAGTTCCTCTGCCCCTACCAAAACGTAGTTACATTTGCAATTTCTCTGGTATTGTTTCACATGCTGTTTTTTGTCCGTCCATATTTTTCGTAGCCAAACTTGTGCAGTAACTCATATTTCTTTGCTGGTTTGCCATTTCAACTGCTGTGTTTTTTGTCTATGTCGGCTTTGAACCATATTTATTTGTGCACAAAATACTTCAAGCCATATTAAGTTAATGTGGCGTTAAAAAACAGCACGAAACAAAAACGACAAAGCCAAAGAGGAAGAACAAACAAATCTCTGTTGTTAAGCGACGAGAAGGCTTCTCTTGGCTGGGTGCTGTTCGTTTCCAGTTGAATGCAAAAAAAGTAAAAAAAAAACGCAACAACAAAGTATGCATATGAAAAAGTAGCTACAAAGCATAAGCGAAAATAAAAACTGCAACAAAATAAATCTGTTTGTTTAACTTGTAGAATAACATTATAACTTGTTTTCGGAAAACCCATCTGTGTTTACGCACTTGGTGCAGTTGATGTTGTCATACCCTACCATACGCTACACCTCTTTCGGTTATAACTTTGTTTTGTCCGAGGTAAATGCTTAAGAAGAAAAGACCACGTTCTGAGCTGTAATCATCAAATTTTCCAATTTTTTTGGCTGTTAACGCAGCTTAAAAAGAGTAGGCACATGCATATGTGACATAGAGAAAGGGACCTAAGGGTAAAAAAATCATTTCTTTTCTTTTTTTTTTTTGATGTGGACAACATCTGAGCATCGAATGAGACCGATCCCATGCCCCAAAAGTGTTCCCTCCCAGAGATATGCGTGTTTTATGAAAGTGAAGTCGACAATTTTAGGCGCAAATAGAAAGCGACCTAATCTTTAAAATGGCTCTCGTGAACAAAACTGGTTTTTAACCTTAGGTCCCTTTCTAGTTTGCGCGTCACATATATGGCACCAAGAGCCGTCTCATACTAACGGCGAAACGTGCGTCTACCAGACGGTGATGTGCTTACTTTAACTTCGCTGACCTACTTTTCCTTTCCCATATGAGAAAAAACAACAAACCTGATCTAATTACCTTGTGGAGTATTCACTTTTTCAAATATAAGAGGAGTTGTTTTGTAAGGATTTTCTTTAATTGTGTATTTATGTTAAATTATATAAATTTATTTTCAAATTCAATTAATTTAACAAATAAAATTAAATGCGGTTATATATAAAAAATATAGGTTGATCGCCCTTGAGGTATTTTTTTAGAACAAAAAAAATATAAAAATTCAATTCCGTTTATGACGCCTCGAAATACTTAACTGTGACCCTATAAAGTATAGGGTGATCCATCTAGAGGAATTTTTCAGAACAAAAAATATATAAAAATTCAAATCAAGTGTGTAATCTTTATTGGTAATTTGAAAGGACATTTTATGGCATTTATTTTTTGAAAATAATTTCATTAAAATGTTGGCAACTGTATTATGGAAATGAGCGTTCGGTGAGAAACGGGGCCGCTGTTTTCGACCAAAATTTTGTTCAGTGATGAGGCCCATTTCTGGCGCAACGGCAAAGTCAATAAACTCAAGTAAAACATGTTAAGTTTGGCTGTGCCCAACTTTGGATACCCTCCACCAGATTCCCAAACAAAATCAAATTTGGTGCGGAAGTGTGTTCTATAAAAAATCTTTATGTAGAAAATTTCATCTCGATAGGTCAAGTTTGTAGTGTGTTATTGTCATAAAAAATCCTTGGTATTACGAACTGGAGACAGCACGCACAAGATCGAAGTGCTTGGAAAACATTTCTGACGCAGGCTAAGACCAACAATAGGTTGTAGCGCCAACTTAAGTAAGTATTGTCATATTATTTTTCAAGGTCCATGAGACCGTTTGTGTGGGAGGTACCAGAAGGGCCTTTCCGATCTTAGCCAAATTTAGCGCAAAAGTCTGTTCTATATATATTTATCTTTATGCCGAAAATTTCGTCTCGATCGGTCAAGTTTGTGGTGAGTTATTGTCATATTATTTTTCAAGGCCCATGAGACTGTTAGTGTGGGAGGTACCAGTAGGAATTTTTCGATCTCAACCGAATTCAGCGTAGAAGTGTGTTGTATATAGAAATCTTGATGTGTAAAATTTCATTTCGATAGGTCAAGTTTGTGGTGAGTTATAGTCATATTATTTCTCAAGGCCCATACGGCCGTTTGTATGGGAGGTACAAGAAATGGTGGCCCAATCTTAACCATTTTTCAGAGATGATTGCGCCTATATAGAGATTATTATTTGCAAAATTTCAGTGATTTTGCTCAAGAAACTGGCCGGATATTTCCAAATAAAAAACTAATTTTTAAGAGGTAGTGTCGGTTGAGGGTCTCCCACACCAACTTTCCGTAGAGCTATATAGCCCATTTTCAATACCAACCATGCTAGGCTAACTACACATGTTTGTGCCAAACTTCAGCTCCCTAGCTGTTTTCTTGCAGGCTCTATCTTGTTTTTAACAGACGGACTGCCGGACAACATGGCTAGATCGTCTTAGAATTGTACCAGGCTCCAGAATAAATATACTTTGTTGGGTCTCCGATGATTATTTCAAGGTGTTACAGACAGAATGACAAAACTAATATACCCTCCATTGTATGGTGGAGTGTATAAAAATTGCCGCATTCGGGCTGAAGAGCAACAGGAAGAGGTTTAAGAGGTGCCATTATACCCAGAGAAAACCATGGTTTGGTGCGGTTTATTAGCTGGTGGATCATCGGTGCATATTTTTTCAAAAGTGATGATGGCCGGAACGTAACTTTCAATGCTGCTCGCTATTGCTCTATCATATCGGACTTTTTCTACCTGTATTTGAAGCCCGTATCCTTGACGACATTTTGTTTCAACAGGACGGTGACACTTGCCATGCAGCTGGTCAAGCAATGGATCTAGTGAGAGGTTATTACGAAGTGCAGCTAATTTCCATTTTGGACCGGTGAATTGGCCGCCTAGATCGTGTAATATCACATCTTTCGACTTTCTTTGGAGCTACGGAAAGTCCAAAGTCAATGCTGAGAAAGCAGCTATGATCCAGGTCTTGAAAGCCAACATTACGCGTGTCATTCACGCCATACCGGTCGAAATGCTCGAATTAGTCATCCAAAATTGCACCCTCAGAATGGACACCCTGAGGAGTAGTTGCGGCCAACTTTTGAAGGAAATTATATTCAAAAAATAAATGCCATTAAATGTCCTTTAAATTACCAAAAAGATTCCACACTTGACTGGAATTTTTATATTTTTTTGTTCTGGAAAAATACCTCTAGATGGATCACCCTATATAATTTCCTTAAAAAAAGGACACGTCCAACTGTAATTAATTAAACAACATTTTTGTAGATCATTAAAATACTCAAACTCCCACTAAAGAATATTTTTTTTTTGCTTTTTCGAAAAGGAAACTCCAAAATTAGAGAAAGAATGTTAAATTTTTATACGTAAATAAACTCTATACGATTTCACTTACGACATCCCAACAAGAAAATTCGCTACACGCAGAGAAAAAATATGGTTAATATATGGTCCTTCGAATGAATAAAAAATATTTCACACTTGATTTAAATTTTAGTATTTTTCTATTTTGGAAAAAATCCTCTAGATGGATCACCCTACATAAATTTTTTAGCATTTTTTTGATTGATAATGATTTGAACACCCATTTTCGTATAAAGCTTTAACAATCTAAACGCTCTGCTCAGTTGTGTACCTCTCCATGGTTGAATTTGTCAAACACTGAAAGAAAGAAATGTCAGATTAAGTTGGGCAGAAAACTTGACGTTAAGGTGTGACTCATAATGTACATCATGCATTATGGTGGGACCACCCTTTATATTTACTTATACTTTGTGTCGTTCCGTTTGCACCACCCGTAAACACTGTTTATCCTGTACTGTTGTAAAATTTTAAAATCATGCAAACAAATCAGGGGGGAAATTTAGATGCGTTTTGCAAAGATCAAGCCAGGTGCTTCTGACCGCCAATCAGTCTATACACTGAGCCGAAAATACAATGATTTTTTTTTATTCTGAAAAAGAAACAACAAAAAGATTTTGAACCAGATTTTCATGAAAATTATTTTTTTTTAAAAATTAATAAATTTAAAATTTTTATACTAATTTAAATTATATAAATTAAATTTATTAAAGTCATAATAATAATAAAAGACCGAATAAATACAAACGAAACTACAACGTAATTAGTAGGTTAATTTAATATTTAAAATTGTAGCAGTAACTATATTTCTGGTTAAAAGAGGTAACCAATAATTAGTTAACTTAACAATAAAAATAAATTCTATAACAATCTTCATAGTTAATAATAATCATGTCGATTATGCACGCCGACGGATGGCATCGGATCGGATTTTTTCCGCAGTTGCGTATTTTGGTATTATATAAGCCGATGGTAATGCAGTTGCGGGAAAATGGCAATTATGTATTCCGAATGCGAATCACTTCGCACACAAAAATATCCGAAAGAAAATCATCGCTGATTTGGTGCGGACATGTTAGTTTTTGGTTGTGTTTTTCTTTATTTAATTTGATTTATTTTATTTTCTAATGGAAGCTAAGAGGTAAGATGAGAAAAAATAAAATGTGTATGTAAACGGGTTAAATTATTTGTTTTAATTTATGGTGAATGATGTGTTGACCGCACAGCAACTGTTAGATTGTTTTCTAACATGCTTAGAAGGTATCTAAACGCCGGTTTGTTTAACAGGAATTGCTTCGCAAACCTGTGGAAATGTTTAAAATGTATTCACTTTTTACTTAAGGAATTTTTCTACTTACATTACATCAGCTAGCTTAAAAACACTTACGGCCCTGTTCCGTACCTGTCTTCTATTGCCACTTTTTTCTTCACAATTTATAAAAAATCCAATTGACGAATTCATTGCAAATTTTTATAATTGTATATATTTTATTTCTTTTAAAATTTATGACAATTTCAGCGCACTTTCTTTATTACTTTTGTTTTTTATTTGTTTATAAATGTCAATTTCGCAGCTGTAATGTAACATCGGCTTCATGTTGGTAATGTAGTCATCCGACGGATTACCTAATACCATTTTCCTAACAAAGTGAGTCGAGTGCGGTTCGAGTCAATCCGATCCGAAGCAAATCCGTCGGCGTGTATAATCGACATGATTAACAATTTCATTGTTAAATCAAACATGTATTGATTCAATTAATTAACTATGAAACTTTAATATTAACAATTTTCATGGTTAAAAACAGTGCATTGTAAAATAACAACAATTATTTTAATAATAACAATTTTAATGGTTAAAAAACTCAACAATGCATTGTAAAAACAACAATAATTGTTTTAAAATTAACCATTTTCATGGTTAAACAATTTTACCACAGAATAGTTAAATTAACTATTACTATTGTTAAATACCAGTCAACAACAAACTGTTCAAATTAACCTTAGACTCCAAATCATGCTTACTTAAGGTTAAGTAAACCTTATATAAGGTTATTTTTCTTCTCAGTGTATGTTGTAGTATGACGCATAGTCGACCATCATGCACTTCCCAACTTGCTGGTGATTTTTTCTTCACATGCATTATGGCTAAGTACATGATTACTCATGTGACACTTCATTATTTCATTGCATTCTGTCGTTCTCACCGTTGACATTTTCTGATACCGACTGCGACGACAGACTGTTTGTTCGTGGCGGTGTTACGTGCAACTTTGTCCGGAGTACACAACGCCAGCGACGTGGCATCTTCTGGTTGCTGTGGATGCTGGGAATCGGATGCTCTTAACATGGTGTCGTGTATAAACGAGAAGAGTTAAAATAGTGTTTTTTTTTTTTGAAACTCATATGATTTTTGCTCGTACGTGTATACTTAAAAGGGGTGTTGTATGCATGGACATTAGACCGGACTGAAATTAATAAAAACTGGCTAAGTGTATACGAAGTTTTGGTCGAAGTTTTGCAATGGCCGTTCATGCTGCTCGTTAGATTGCGCACAAAGTTCTTGAAGCTGGCCAACACTTACAGTCTCTGCCGTCGTACTGACTAGAACTTGGCAGTCTTGTCCGAGTATGAGAGACTCAGTCCTGAAACATCGACTTACCGGCGATCTTAACAACTCATCATCTCACGCATCTGCCTAATGGAAAAAATGCACATAGACCATGACAAGAGCTACAACTTTGCCCCAGAAAGTAATTCAAAATTGCTAACGGTTTGCAAGATATGAGTCTGAGAAAATGATCCCTTTTTTGCAAAACTGCCACGTGGCCCCAAATCTTTGGGGGCCCATAAAAGAAAGTGCATGACTTTGGGCAAAACTGGGAGACACTGGTCTTTTTTGGTCTTTTATCACGTAATACGTAGTGTCCGTAAACGGTTATATTTTTATGACTTAAAAATTACACACTGTGTAATGCTAGACACATTTTCATCTCGGCGGCTATGTAACAAATACGACTATCGCATCTTGGAATCGAAAAACCAGCACGGGATCGTTCAGAAGCCAACGCATTATCCAAGTGACAGGTAGAGTGCGTGGATTTTAGGGAGGTGACTTACTTACTAAAGTCCCACAACATCTCCTTAAGGAACAGCGGGGAACTTCTCTCAACTCACTGAGCAGTTGCCGATTCAATTCTTATACTCAACGACCGCGACCTACTGTTTGAGACCGGCTTCGAACGGCTAAAGCATTTTATAAAGAAGTTTTTAAATAGAGAAAAAAGAGAAAAATCTCTTACTCGTAAAGTCGCCGGCATTTACGAAGTAGAAACCCGCTGATGCAAAAATTGTTAGATTTTCTTACGCGGTGTTGAACATGGGCTAACTGGCATGATAGTCGTAAACACTTGCATTATTTTTCTGCTGAAAATGCCAGTTTGGTTAAGGATGAGCGCTACAATGGCATTTTCAGTGGTCTTGGAGGAAGACTTGGATGATCATTGGTTTTAGCAGGATGTCTCGGCCACGCCTGCTCAGCAATCTCAGCCGTCTTGGCTTTTATACCCTATACCGCGCTATGCTATTGGGTATTATGACTAAGCGGTGATGGCTGTAACACCTTAAAGGAACGAAGATAGACCTTAAAGGATAGACACCTTAAAGGAATCCAGATAGACGCCCTGTTATATACACCGATCAATTCAGAATCGCTCACTTAGTCCAATGAGCGAAGTCTTTCTGTCTGACTATAGTTGCAATCAATGTGAAGCGATTTCGAAAAAAGTTATGGTCTAAGGATTGACGATTAAAGAGATGACGAAATTATTAGCCTGCAGCTCTGGAAGCCACAATTTAAACCCGAACAAGCATGGAACGATGGTTTGGGCGATCGCTTATTAAGCCTGGTAACACTGGATCATATGGACAAGTGGACCCATTTTCATACAGCCCCAATTTTCAGAAGCCACAATTTAAACCCAATCACGCTTACAATTAGCATTGTACGATGGTTTGGGCGACTGCTTATTAAGCCTGGTAACTCTGGATCATATGGGTCCACATTTTCATACAGCCCCCATGCAAACACTTTCTATTTTGAGGCCTTGACGATGGTAGGCGTTGCCATGTTTCTAATACGAGGGTATATCCATAATTCCGTGACTTTTCGAATAAAACACAGATGTTTTTTTTTTGCAAAAAATATTTTTTCAAATTATCTCAAATTATAGTCCAACGTTTCCCCACTTTTTGTATCCCTTCCAAAAAATAGGTTTTTTCGAGGTCCATAAAATAGGCATTTGTTTATTCAATAATTTCATAGTGGGAGCTGAACACATTTTCACCGGGCCATTTCTTTAGATTTGAAAATAGGAAATAGTTACTGGGGGATAAATCCGTAGAATATGGCGGATGAGGTACAAATTCGTAACGCAATTCATGCAATTTTGCCATTGAGATTGCAGAAGTGTAAACCCGTGCATTATCTTGATGAAAAAAACTTTCCTCTTGGCCTTATGGGATCGTTTTTTTCTAAATCCGAAAGTCAGTAAACCATTTTTTACCATTGAAATCGATGGTGCAGAGTTCCCATAGTATTCGTATTTATTAAGCTTTTCCTTGGTTTCATTGAAAATAATTTTTAATGAACACTCAAAATTCACCTTTTCCCATTTTTAGCAAAATCCACGAGGTTTTATTTTTTGAACAGCTGTTTAACACAAACTAAATGACGATACTCTCTCAAAATTTGACAGTAGTCTATTAACATATGGTACTTGATGGGAGCAGTATTGCATTTCATATAGCTACGAGGGAAGTTGGAAAAGTCACAGGTATTATTGATATGCCCTCGTACCACAGCTCGGATATATCACTCCAGGATTATTGATCGAAACGAGGATTATTGACCTACAATGGCGCCCGCTATAAACCAAAACAATTGGTAATTAGCAAACTCACGGCGTTGTTTACGTTCGCCTGGCTTCAATGTTTGCATTATCAAAATCATATAAAGATGTAGGGCTCTGGCGATGACCACTTCTTTGGCGATGTCCAATTTAGCTTGTCGACCACAGAATTCTTTGATATTTTTCTGTTTCTGTAACTGATTGGTGGCTTAATATCTAAGAGGATATTACGCAAGGACGAAGGCAAGGAATTGCCGTTGCCCCGAAGCCTTAATGGCGGCCATCATCTTGAGAAAATTTACACTACGTATTAACAACCGAGCAGGAATTTCGAAACGATGCATGGTGGACCCTTGCGACATATTTTTATATCGGTGGCATAGGTAACTTTGACACCTTCTAAAACCATCGTGTGTAGGAGCATTTTGCTAATATTTTTTTTAATAATTTCGAAACGTACAGCTGATGTGATGTGCTGCATGATGAAATGGCAAACCTTAGTGAGCTAGCTTCACCTTTAAATTGACTCAGAATCAAGAGTTGATTTGATTTATCGAGATCTGCAGTCTGAAATTTGTCAGAAGTAAATTATAAATTAGTCAAGAAAGAACGCTATTGAATGTGACACACACAAAGAAAAAATAAGTTAGAAATCAATTGAAACTACTAAAATTCAGTTGCAGAAAAAGAATTTCGGTTCGAATGTTTCTAATCGTAATGAATATTCTGTTCGTCATTCCACAATATAAATAAGATCATCGTATTGTAGACCAATAGTCTTGCCAACATTTTGTTGTTTTAACCGAATATTGGTTATGTTATTTAAACCTTCATAATAACCAAATGCGAAAATAATCCAAATTTATTCAATAAAAATCTACCATCATCTTTTACCAAGACATGACCCTCGACATGAGTACTAAGGAAGCAGTTTTTTCCTTTACTCAAAATCTACGATTTATTCGTTAAACAAGTGCGACATGTACCCTTTAATAGGCTGTTTCCACTACGGTCGCGTCCACGTCCGCGTCCATGATTTATCGATAAATTTGTAATGGTGTTTCCATTGTGTTTTGCGTCCACGTTTGCGTTCAAACAGCTGTTTGTGTTTATTTGTTTTTTTTAGGGGTGCGAAAATTTTTAATATTTTTGTGGCCCAACAAGCGCCTGCTCCTTTCTGCAATAAACACAATCGATTTAATTCCAAAAAAATATTGGTATATAATTTATATTTAAAAAATTACCTGTATTTTTTCGTTAAATTGTCCAGTTTATTTTTTACTTCGGCGCCAGTCACTCCCAACTTCTCGCCCATCTCTTTGTGTATGTGGGTGTTTTTCTGAGCACCCCTCAGGCCATCAATGTTTTCCTCCCAGAGTTCTAACAGATGTAGTGTTGTTACTGCTGTCCATTCCGTCTTTTTAAATTCTAAAATAATTGGAAAAATTAATATTATTTAAACAAAAGCAAAAATATTAACTTACCTCCTGTTTTTTGCATTTTGGATTTTTTTTATTTATACTGATTGACAGCTGTTTTCATAGGGATGTGCAATTTGCGATTTTGCCATTGATAGGTATGGGTGGGTTTCGATTGCAAAAATAATCGATTTTATAGTAAACGCGACTTATCGATAAACGCGTCCAATATGAACGCGACTTTTTCCCATACCTAACTGCCTATGTTTTTTGTATGGGCCTTAACGCGCGTTCATTGATTTTTGGATGCGGACGTGGACGCGACCGTAGTGGAAACAGCCTATAAGATCCAAAAATTCTTTTCTGAAGGTTCGAACTCTTCGTGTTTTTTTAACTATACTTAAGTTGCTTACTCTGTAACCTGAGCACCAACTAACATTCGGTTGTACTGACGGCAAACACGAGGTGCATGCATCCTCAATCAGTTGGTGCTTAAAAATTTCGGTTGTGACAACCAATCTGTTCTCTGTGTGTATATATTGCCGCATGGATGGCATAGATAGCTTCGATAACCATTCGAAAAACTTTGATCAGTATCTGTTCACCATTTTCATTCTCAACCGTTTGCAGGAGAATTTCGCTTTTATTTTTTAATAATTTCCACACGCTCGGAAAACGTGAATATTTTGCCGGCTGTATAACATGGTCGACTTTGACAGCGTCTCATATATAACAATTGGATATGGTCTTGATATGATCACATTTTTCGACTCGCCTCGGCCCTCCTTAACTACCTACTCTACGCAATTCTACAATAATTTGTGTGATTCGTAGACTACCCAGCCTAATATACAACCTCAAGCAGTTAGTCTGAGAATGCACGAGTGTTAAATGTGGCTTTACATGAAGATGAAACCTAAGTCAGTTGGAACACTGCATATTTAGTTTTTTTTTGTCAGCGTTCTTTGTTTTTTTTTCGCCACTGTTGTTTTGTGAGTGCATTCAATGTGATTTTAAGATATTTTAACGTCGTTAGATATTTTCGTGTTAATGATCAAATTACCAGAATTTAGTTTCTGCTACTGTAAGACGTGATTATAAAAATATGTTTGCTGGAGCGTAGCCGCATTAGTGGAGCGGGTGGAAAGGGAGTCCTCTACTAATTCTGTGCGGGTGGAGTACATGATGAGATCTCTCCGTAGCGGCCAGTATCGAAAACGAGCCAAAAATTTGTATTCGGCTTAGATTTGAACCAAACCCGAAAATGACTAAGCTGACTTTAGTATTGCACCAGTCGGTTCATAGGTAGCGTCGTGTGTTTGCTACTTGAGGACTAGAAATGTTAGCCGAACATCCAGAAATGTTAGCCGTAAATATGTTCGGCTAGAAATGTTAGTCGAACATCCGGATTTTGGTCAAAATACATCTTGTAGGGTGTGGTCTATTTTTCAAGCAGCCGTTGTTGGAGCTAAACATAAAAAATATTATTTGGATACCAAACTGGACAGAATAAATTATTTTCTGTCATGTCCTTACGTGCGTTCAGGAATGATAAATTTTATACTGTCGTACTTTTTGATATTCTTTAACTTGCAAAAATAACGTGGTATCCCATTGATTACTTTTCCGGTTTTCCGAAAAGCAACGTTGTACAAATATTTTTTAAAAGAATTGTTTCGAAAGTACGGTAGAGATTGCTTTATAGTCGAATGTGGCAAAATGTCGAATAAGAGTTTTTGTTAAAAAATGATCCATCTATGGCATACTTACGCCATACTATCTATGGCGTACTATCAGTCTTAGTTATCAAGGCTGCAAACCCACCACTGTTTTTTTAGATTTTAAGACAAGGCAAAAAAACCCTCTGCAAACTCTACGGCAGGGCATTAAATAAATATGAAGCTTAATACGGAGACTATACGAAAACGTGCCCGATATGGTAAATTTTAAGTTTATCATTTCGTTAGGAACATCTCGGCATTATTTAGCGCCGATTAATTCTACGACTATCCAGCCCTGGCCCGTACGTCCATGTGTCTGTTCAATGTACGATAGCGGTCAAACGAATTGACCTAGGATTCTCAAACTTTTCACAGTTATGGCTAAGCGCCTATGAGACTTAAGGTAGCTTAAAATTTTTGAGTATTTGCTCAAATATCATATTTTTTTGTGGACGTACAATGGCTAAAATGGTTGCTGGGCGTGTCGGCTTATTTGTTCGGGAAAACAGACCGCAAGTCCAATTAATAGTCAATTTGGACATATAAGTACTTAAGTTAAAGCAAATTTCTGTACGAATGAAAATATGAATTTTTGTGTTTTAATGTTTTGGCTTGGATAAATGTCGAAATCATACACTGAGCCGAAAATATAATGATTTTTTTTAACCATGTGTCTGGTTACATTTTTCATGGTAAATGTTTGATAACGAAGTCAAAATAACCTTATATAAGGTTAAATGTACATACAAAATAGTTGAGTTAACATTATATAATGTTGGACTTTTTAAGAGAGAGGCAGTAAAATATGCAACATATACAAACATTTAAAGATCATTTTGGATCTGTTGTATCGCGGCTTTTGATCTGCCTTGTGTTATACGAAGTTCAGATTTAGGTTACACGAAGTTGCAAGGATTGCGACTGTCTTATCCACCCACTTTTTTTCTTTCTTCCTCTGCTCTGAACGTGTGTGTAATTGCGAGAAACATCATAAGACAATTTATCTCGCTCAAATAAAAATGCTAGCTGTACAATCTTCATAGCGCAATATCATTGCTTTTCGCACAGTTCGAAGACTATACGCAAAGGGTAATTCTCAATAATCATAATGGGACTCTCGAATAAGTCATTTGATTTATAGCCGAAGTAATCGTTGCTGAAGAAACCCCATGGCGGGTTTAGAAACAGCTGTACAGTCTGCCTGGCAACCGCAGCGAATACATTTCAACAATTTTTTAGCTGATTTTGAAAAAGAAACAACAAAAAGGCCTCGAACTAGAATAAAGTCTGTTCATGTCATAATAATGAAAAAATACCGACTAAATGTAAACAAAACAAAAAATAATAAGTAGGTTAATTTTATATTAAAAATTGAAACTGTAACTATATTTCTGGTTAAAAGAGGTAGTCGTTCTCGAGTTATGTCAAACTACGTTTTTGCCAACATTTTACAACTAAGCGAAAAAACATCAAGATAAGGAAAAAATGTAAAAGGTCATAAAAAAAAACTGGCACATACTGTTGTTGTTGTACTGTGTAATTAGTTAACTTAACAATGAAAATGATTTCTATAACTATCTTTATAGTTAACAATTTAACAATTTCATTGTTAAATTGAACATATTGTTTCAATAAACTAACTATGAAATTTTAATATTAACAATTTTCATGGTTAAAAACAATCCATTGTTAAAACAACAATAATTATTAAAATGATAACAATTTTAATGGTTAAAAAACTCAACAAGGCATTGTTAAAACAATATTTTTTTTTTTAAATTAACAATTTTCATGGTTAAAAAATTCAACCATAGAATTGTTAAATTAACTGTTATTATTGTTAAATACCAGTAAGCAGCAAAATGTTCAAATTAACCTTTTAAAACGTAGACTCCACATCATGTTTATTTATGGTTAAGTTAGCCTTATATAAGGTTATTTTCTTCTCAGTGTAGACCGCAGGGGCGCGTAGGAACTCATTGACCCAAGGGTCAGAATGGATGGTAAATTAAATTTGTCGTTCCGTTCCCAACACCAAGCAATATTGATCGGAGGCACTATAAAGTATATATATATTATTGTCCGTCCATTCGTTCATATATCTGTGGAAAGTACGATAGCGGTCAAACCAGTTTTGAAAAGTAAATATTAATTGTAAATAAATAATGAATATTCGACCTTTTGTCTCTTTCGAGCTTGAATATTTAATTAGTTTATCTTTAAAATAAATCGTGACAATTGTAATGTAAAACTAATTTTTAGTGAAACTACTTGTAACAGAAACAAAAAGCGAATAACACAAATGACACTTTTTTTGTTGACAGGATTTTTTAATAAATATCCCCCCTGCAGAAGTTGGAAAGAAACCACAAAGCGTTGGGAAATTATGAACTAAATTAGTTTAATTTAATTCATACTAAAAAGCTGACACAGTCAAAACGACACAAGAAAATAAAAATCAGCACTTGCGATCCCACGACAGACGGTTCTTAGCACCGGATCGACCCCAAGGAGAAATTCTTCGGCCATGGGCTGTCACCCCGGTACTATGTGCCGCTACAACAATAACAAGCAAAATCAGCTCTTAGAATAATAAAAAAGTTTTTCTTAAAGTAACTAAAGGTACTTCGGAAAAAAGTACACATTTTTAAGTATTTGTTTTAAAAATCGTAATTTATTTTCGACGAACAATATTTAAACTCGGTACTGTTAGTTGAGGCGCACCTAAAATCTGGACGTTTTGGCTCATGTGACCAAAAATCGGCCCGCATGGGCAAACCGGCCACCAAAAGCCAATATGCACATATGTGACCTCAAATTATGCAAATTTAGCTACGAATCCAACCATCAAATAATTTTGACGTTTTGGCTGAGTTTAAAGTCTGCCGCATGGGCCAAAACAAATTTTTAGGCTTTAGTAGCGCAGTGTCGAGGAGGGTAGATAAGGTTTGGCCTGGCCATAATAGTGGACGATTTTACTTGCTGTTCGGAACACTTTCCAGCTGATTTTTTCTCTGTGTCTGTACCAATGCCATACTAAAACGCAGTTCACGTTGGAGAGAAAATTTGGTTTTTTAAACTTTCTGCGGAATACCGCCTCCTTTTTTAAGTGTGTTCACCACGTTTAAAGTCTGTTTACCTTAAAACCACTGTTGTATCCCAAGTCTCTCGTTGAGAACATTTATTATGCTTTTTCTACTATTAAAAAAAAGTCAATAATCTTACTGATTACCAAATTTAATTAAACCATTAAGCGACATTTATTACAGCCATTCGGCAGTTCATGTTCAGCATATTAGCATAGAACATTTCTCATACTCTCACAAATTTTCTTTATTAACTTTTCCCCCTTTTTATCCTTTTTTTCAGGTAAGCTCCTTTTGTCTAATATCCAGAAAACTAACTTGTTTTTTGGTAAGTATTTTAATTTAATGTTTAAGCATTATTGGTTATTTTCCAGCTGCTCCGACAGAAATCTCCGAATATGCCGCTCTATTTTTAGTTCTCATGTTTTAAAGGTCGCTTTTGGGACAATTAAGGTCTTTTGGCTCCTTTGGTCCATGAGTTCGACCCTAATCTTGGCCAAATATTAAAATGAGTAGATATTTGGAAGTTTGAAAATGTTTTCTATATTTTTACATAATCTGTCACCAGATCGCTGTAAGAGTGCCACCAACTATTTACGTCTCCTGTCTTATAATTATCTTTTTGATTCAATCAACTCTCTACAAATAATGGGTGTTCCATTTCAAGGTCCCTACTTTTTTAATGAAAAAAAACACAGAAAATTCAAATTGAATAGGAAATGTTTCTTATCATTTGAAAGAATATTCGTTGGCATTTATTTTATGTCTATCAAATGTTGGCCAAGGCTACGTCTCACATGGTCCATCGGTTGAGTCCAATTTTCGATGACTCGTTCGAGCATTTCGACTTGTAACTGGCGAATGACACGCGCAACGTTGGCTTTGAAAACCTGAATCGTAGCTGATTTGTCAGCATAGACTTTAGACATTACGTCGCCCCAAAGAAATAAGTCTCTCGGTGTGATATCACACGATCTTGGTGGCCAATCGACCGGCCCAAAACGTGAAATTATCTTCTTTTTGTTTGTTTGTTTTTTGGAATCATCTTTATTTACATATCTTAGGAAGTATTTATACGGTTTTGAGATATTATAAATATATATTACAGCGAATAATATTTTAAAATTATATATTAATAAAGGAGTATTGTTTATGTGATTTTTTAAAGGAAAAATAGGGAAAACCTTTATTTGAAAATTAGATAAAAATCAAATTTTTGAAAATATACATGTATATAATGTGATATTACTAGAACTAGTAACATACAAATATACAATATTCTCGATTTGGTGATTTACATTTACATGTTACAAATTATGTTATTTCTCTACACTCTCTTATCAGTGGATAAGAAGAATATACAATCTTAGTAAAATAATTATCAGTAATTTGTTTGATAAATTCGATAAGTTTTTTATAGTAACATTCTTCATGAAGTAAATCTGTTGAGAATCTCCAGTGCTTCTTATAAATTATCTTAAGACATTTGTTCTGCAAGATTTGTAGTTTCTTGAGATGAGTTTTTGCACCTTTGTACCAAACAGGGCATGCGTAAGTTAAAGAAGGTCTTATAATGCTTTTAAAGATGAGATTTTTGTTTTTTAAGTGCAATGATGAACGTTTGTTTAAGAGCGGCCACAGAGATTTAATCATTCTGAGACAATTTTTGCGAGTTTCATCTATATGGTTTTTGAAGGTGAGTTTTTTTTATCAAGAATTACTCCGAGATATTTCACGCTGTCTTGAATTGCGACTGTTTCGTTTTCAAAGTTTATTTGGCGAGCTGGAATCCGTTTTGGAGAATTGTTGTATGGAAATATTATGGCTTGAGTCTTGGTTAGGTTAATCTTTATTTTCCATTTATTGAAATACTTGTTACACATAGCTAGGCCTTTCTCCATTTTTTCAATAGTGCCTTAGTTAGCTTACTCGTGGTAATGAGAGCTGTATCATCAGCGTAATAAGCTGCTTTGATATAATTTGGGGGAGAAAAGTCCGATATAGAGTATAACAAAGGCGATAAGACTGAACCTTGAGGTAGGCCGGCAGCGATCGTTTTTTGAGTAGAGTTGGCACCGTTGACAGACACAACAAATGACCTATTGTCAAGGAATTCAGCGACCAATCTACATAAGTAATTTGGCATTTCGAAATTGATTAATTTGAATATATGGCCATTGTGCCAGACTGTGTCGAAAGCTTTTTCAATGTCTAGGAGAATAAGACCGGTTGAGAGTTTATTTCGCTTGTTTGTCGTAATGATATTTTTAATTCTACAGACTTGATGTACAGAGCTGTGATCCTTTTTGAAGCCAAATTGTTCGTTTGCAATTATAGAGTTATCCATCGCAAAATCACTAATTCTCCTATGGATTATTTTTTCAAAAAGTTTCCCGATGTTACTTAGAAGGCTTATAGGTCTATAACTTTTGGGATCGCTTTTTGGTTTATTCGGTTTTAGTATTGCTATGACCTTAGCTTGTTTAAAAACTTTAGGAAAGTAGTGTAACTGTATGCAGCTGTTAAAAACCATCACCAATAACATTAAAGCTTTCACAGGAAGATTCTTTATTAATAAATTTGAAATATTATCCAATCCGGGAGATTTAGAGGATTTAAGTGAGTTTATGATGGTGGACAATTCGTCGAGGGATGTAAAAATGGCATCCCCATTGCTGGGTTCTTCTCTTCTAAAACCATTGATCTTGGAGTTAACTACCCTGTCCACAGAATGCTTGTAGTTCGATGTTGTGGCATTTGCTTCTGAAAAGGTATCTGCTAATACCTTGGCTTTCTCTTCGTCAGCAACTAGTAGTCTGTTCTCGATGAAAAAATTGGGAATTTTCTTAATGCCTTTTCCTCTTAAGTTTTTACTGATTTTCCAGAAAGATTTATCGCCCGGTTTCAACTTTAAAAGTAAATTATTCCACTTACTATTACGATCACATTTGATTGTGTCATTTATGATTTTAGATTGTTGTTTCACACATTGATTGTATAAATTGGCCTCAGAGTCAACAGATGATCTTTGGGCTCTCCTTTTGAGGAACCGTCTTGTTTTAATTAATTTGATAATATTCCTCGGTAAAATGTAGTTATTAGATGAACTTACTTTTGGTGTTGTAACATTTCTAGCTTCCAGAATGAGTTTGTTTAATTTGTCTATTTCACGGTCTATCAACTGTTTAGTGTTGTAACTTTCAATGTTAGTAACTATCCTGTTTTCAATAAAAGTTTTAAATGCTGCCCAGTTGGTTTGTTTAAAATCAAAGTGGCTTGTATCAATAATACTCACAGATGAGCGATTTATTGTACATACGATTGAACGGTGGTCAGATGGTATCTCATAGCCCATTACATTTAAGGTCATACTTAGGGTAGAATTACTTGATTGATCCGATATGTGGAAAGTGGCGCCGTCTTGTTGAAACCAAATGTCGCCGAGATCACGAGCTTTAATGTCAGGAATTAAATAGTCGGTTATCGTGGCACGATAACGGTCGCCATTGACGGTTACGTTCTCACCGGTATCATTTTTGAAGAAAAATTTACCGATAATTGCACCATCCCACAAACCACACTACACCGTTGTTTTTTTGGATGAAGTGGCAGCTCTTGAACCTCTTCTGGTTGCTCTTCATCCCAAATGCGGCAATTTTGTTTGTTTATATAACCATTGAGCCAGAAATGGGCCTCATTGCTGAACAAAATTTGGCTCGTAAACGTCGGATCTTCTTGGCATTTTTCAAGAGTCCATAGAGCGAAGCGATGTCGCTTTGGAATGTAGGGCGGCTTTAGTTCCTGCACAAGCTGTATTTTGTACGCTTTCAATTTAAGATCTCGACGAAAAGTGCGCCAAGTCGTTCCATACGCAGTACGAGTTGCAGCGAACGGCGCCGAATCGACTCTCCACTGTCTTGGTGTACACTCTCAGCTACGGCCGTTACATTTTCTTCACTGCGTGCTGGACGTAGTCTATTCCGTCGAATATTGTCCAATAATAAATGCTGGGTGATGGTGTTGCGAGTAGTACGCTCAGTAGGCCTATTATGTTCACCATAAGTTGAACGAAGAGCACGAAACACGATATGTAAACGTTGTTCAGGCGTAAGTCTTTCCACGATGAAATGCCAAACAATACTAAACAGAAAAAACATGACAGCGTGACACGACTCACACGTGATCTATCAAAAAAAGGCTATTGAAAAAAAGTATCTCTACTTGGAACACCCTATATTTTTAATTTAAGTACCAACGTGGTATCAATATCAATAATTCCGTGACTTTTCGAATAAACGTTTTTCAACATAATCTCCTCAATACACTTAGTCCAATGTTTCTCCAATTTTTGTATCCCTTTCAAAAAATAAAATCTTCCGATGTCCATAAAATAGACATTTGTTTGATCAATAATCTCATCGTTGGAGCTGAATACTCGTATCTCTCCACCGAGCCATTTTATAGGTTTGGAAATAGTCACTGGGTGCTAAATCCGGAGAATATGGCGGATTAGGTAGCAATTCGACACCCAATTTATGCAATTTTGTCCACACGTGCATTATTTGAAAAAAAAACTTTCTACTTGGCCATATGGGGTAGTTTATTTGACAAGTCCTCTTTAAATCGGTCCAAAAATGTGGCCTAATATTCGCCGTTTATTGCTTTTCCTGTTTGAAGGTAATTCATGCGTGCATCCCAAAAACCTGTTGCCATCAACTTATTAGCCGACAAAGGAAAATGTTCTTGGAAAATGTTCGTAGCCGTTTCACCCGATGAAACCCATTGTTTAGTCTCCGGAGTGTTGTAATGGATCCATGTTTCATCCACAGTTACAAAACGCCAAAAAAAAACTGATTTGAGTTGCGGTTAAACAACTACAAACAATCCTTTGAAGTTGTCACACGATTACGTTTGTGGTCAATTGAGATCAAACACGGCACGCATCTTGTAGACGGCTTTCTTAAACCCAACAGATCATGTAAAATCGAAACCACACTGCCATATGAAATGCGTATGGCACCAACAATCGAACGCACTTTACTCTTTGATCAGCCATCACCATATCTTGGCTTTTTCGACATTTTCGGGTGTATTGGCCTCAATTGGCCGTCCAGAACGTTTAGCGTCGTTTGTACTTGTGCGACCAAAACGAAAGTCGGTAAACCACTTTTTTTACCATTGAAATCGATGGTGCAGAGTCTCCGTAGTTTTAACCAAGATCTTCCTTGGTTTGATTGACGGTTTTTTCAGCAAAAAATAATGTTAAATGAGAACTAGAAATTCACTTTTTTCCATTTTTAACAAAATCCCCGAGGTTGTATTTTTTGAGCAGCTGTTAAACACAAACTAAATGACGGAACTCTCTCTTTCATATAACTACGAGAGAAGTTGGAAAAGTCACGGAGTTATTGCTTTGCCCTCGTAGCATTTTGAACTTTTGCTTACTGGATCACTTACTTACTTCATTACGTTCTTAACTTCTAGCCTTCTTACTTACATCGTTACTTACTTCCTAGCAAGCTTATTTACTTCCGTACGTTATTATTCATTTTCTGCTTACTTAGAAAACAACTTACTTAGTTGTTAACATACCTAACTGCCTACTAACATATTTACGCACTTCTTAACTTACTTACTGTATGACATACTTAAGTGCCTCCTTACTTTTTGACTTACTGATATACTACATAACATTTATTGCTACCTACTTACTTGACTATTTACCTTCTAACTTACCTACTTATTTACTGGCTTACTTAATAGTTTACTTCGTGCTATATACTTACTTAATAACTTACAAGGTAAGTATGAAGTAAGTAATAAAGTAAGCTTGCTTCAAATGTCCAATTTTTTCTAACTTCTCTGCGTAATGTAATATTTTTTCATTATCACTAAAGCAAAGGCTTTACATTATCATCCCTTTCCCTCTTTTTAAAATTTAAAACTGTGCCGAAAACGGCTAATTTCATTTATATCGGCGAAGAATCTGGATAAAGGATAATTGCCAAAACTGCAATATGATCTGAATTCATCACGCGTAAAGCCTTCAACAAATTAATGTAACATATTTTTCTTACCACAGCAAAAAAAAACAAGAAATAGAAAAACATGGCCAAATAAATTCAAATTTACCAACCACTGTTGTAATGCCTAATTACGACCTTGTGAAAATGTTCATTTGGTCAAACCGACACACCCGTACATTCGGTTTTTTCCTTCTGCAAAAGTCTAGGGAAAAGATTAAAATTTATTTTATTCAATTTGTTGAAGCCGTTTTTTTTCTCCCTTTTGGCTGAGCTCTTACTTTTAGACCTTTTTTCATATTGCGTATTATTTTGCGCTCATATTCATATCTTCTATACCGGCTCATCGGCAGCTCTTCCTTGCGATTGGTCGACCTTGATTTATTTTACTCCCCCGAGAATGAGACGTAAATGATTTCAGTGGATTTTAGTTGAAATGACGGATCATTTCTGTTGAGATTTAGGCAAACACTTTTATGCGCTTTTGGTATTATCTGAGTATGGCATGGAAAAAGAAACAAAAAACAAAATCAAAAAAACAGCAACAACTAAAGTCAAACAAATATTAGAATTTGAGCCAAGAAAAAAACGATAAACAACAGCAGGCATCCACGATGTTGATGCGTAAATGTTCTGGCCTTACACTCAGGCAAATGCCAAAACGTCTCGAAGGATAAATCGACCAAAAACTGTCGCAATACAAAGCTAGTAAAAAAAGCTACCGTCGGACGTGGCCGGCTATTTTATACTCTGCTTTTCTGGATGTTCAAAAAATGTCAACTTAAAATAGGTTTTTGTACCCCCTTGGATGGGCTCTAAATTAACCGATATTTGAAAACAAATGCCATATTTAAATTTTGTGAGAAAACTTCATTGTTTTTGGTAAAGTCGGTTGAACATATATGTGGGAAATATATCTGCACCGATTTTCTCCAATTTCCACAGCATGGCATAAGGAACTAACTTGTGCCAAATTTTATCTAGATTGGGTTTAGGGGTGTCGTCCAGAGCTTAAAATAAAAAATCGGATGAACATATGCAGGGAAGCTTTATCTAAATCAGAACGATTTCCTTTGATTTCCATAACTTCGGCCCATGGTCCAAAAAGCTTATAAGTGCCAAATTTCATCAAGTTTGGATGGAATATGTGAGTCCTAGGTCTAAAAACATAAAATCGGATGGATATATACGTGTGGATCTATTTTCCGATTTTTTTTTTTTATTTTGATAACGTCCTTTTTTAGTCCAAAAAAGTAACGTTTGCCAAGATTGGATGTAATATGTGGCTTCTAGAGCAAAAAACAGAAAAATCGGATGAAGTATATGTGAGAGCTATATCTAAATCTGAACCGAGTTTCTACAATTAACTTACTTTCTTTCTTGGTCTAAAAAAGTAGCTCGTGCTTATTTTCATCGCGATTGGATGTAATCTGTAGCTTTTATAGCTAAAAAATAAAAATCGGATGAACATAAAGGGTGTTTTTTTTATTGAGGTATAGAACTTCGAATTGAAATAAAACACAAGAAAATCGTTTTAATGTCCATCAATTTGGCTTTATTGGAAGGATAATTTTATGCCATTAATGTTTAAATATGATTTCGGGCATGTGGCCGCCGCGGCTGGCTCGAATAAAGCCAATTCTACAGGTCCAATTTTCAACCACTTTTTCGAGCATATGGGGCCGTATGTTGGCAATAACGCCACGAATGTTGGCTTCCAAGTCCCCTAACGTGTTTCTGGTTTGTTGGCGTAGACGAGCGACTTCACATATCCCCAAAGAAAATAATCCAATGGTCCATGTTAACCGATCCATGGTTAACCGAATTAATTGCTCTGATGGACGATTATGTCGACCATAAAATGGACGGTGCTTGCGGTGAACTTCGCGAACTGAACCATTACTTTCGAAATAAATTTGCACGATTTGCAAGCGTTGTTCTTTTGTCAACCTGTTCATGATGAAATGGCAAACCAAACTAAATATTAATCACTTGACAGCTGACAAAATGGCCGCCAGTTAAAAAAGTGATGCCAACTTAAAGTTCTATACCCCAATAAAAAACACCCCTTATATGTAAGAGTTATATCTAATTTTTCCAATTTCTATAACGTCCTTCCTTAGCCCAAAACACAAACTCGTGCTAAATTTCATCAAGTTTGAAAGTAAAAAAATATCTTCTAGAGCTAAAAGCTCAAAAATCGAATGAATATATTATATACTAAACTGAACCGATTTTCTTAAATTTTAATAACGTCTTTCCATGGTCCAGAAGACTAACGTGTTTCACATTTTATAAAGCTTGGATGTTAAATATTGCTTATAGAGCTTAAAAAGAAAAATCGGATGCACATATATGTGAGAGCTGTATCTATATCTTAACCGATTTTCTTTAATAGCGTCGATCCCTGGTCCAAAAAACTTACTTTTGCTAAATTTCATGGAAATTGGGATAACAATTGCGACCTGTGGTTCGATTGCAAGGTATAGATGGACGGACAGACATTGTTGAATCGAATCATCTTTTGATTCTGAGTCGATCCGTGTAGGTACAGGTTGGTCAAGGTCAGCTATTTTTAGTAGTTACAAACATTTGCCATCAAACGAACTAATAATGCCCTGTTTTCCAGAATGGTATGAGGTAACACTAGTAAAAAAGTCGTAAAGTTTGTCTAGGTAGAATCTTATATACCCTTTACCATAAATACACCTTTGAAGAGTTCCGTTTTTTGTCCTTTTTTGTCCATATGTTTTTTCTTCAATCTCAGCCAAATAATCAAAACAAATTCATTTTTTATTTGGCGGCCCATTCCTTTTACCACAAGTCCCCATTTATACGAGGCAACTTTACTTGCCTCAATTTCTAAGATTTCCTTTTGAACTTGCCACTTATGTGTTCACAAGGCAATTCGGTTACGGCAATTTTTGTTTTTTATCGTCTTTTTTTTTGTGTGAAAAAATACTAAAGTAATCTGCAGCCAACTTCACACTACGATAAACACAAAAGAAATTGACAGTACGGTCAAGTTTTTTAGCCGTTCCATTCCCCTTACCTCTCTCTCTCTCCTACAAACTGAGAGTTTCGGCAAGTAAAGTTGCCTCGTGTAAATGGGGACTAAGAACCATTTTTTTGGTCCATCCTTGGGTCTGACCCCAATCTTAGCCACAATTTTAAAATTTGTTTAAAAATTAGAAAAACGAATTAGATTTATATCAGTTCAATTTTCAGCAAATTTCATCCTCTCGGCAAAAAAACGCCAAAAAATAAATGTCTTTAAAATCGTATAAAATTTAATACTGTTGGTTTGGTTAGACTCCAAATCGAGAGGATCATTCGTATGGGGGCTATATCAATATTTGGATCGATCAGGTCTTGTTTTACAGCAAGGTTTATTCTGTGTGCAAAAAAAGCCTCAAACTAAAGTTTGTTGAAATCTAGTGAAATTTGCCGCTGTTAGGTCGGTCGCAAAATGTGCAGGATTCTTCGTAAGGGGACTCTTTTAGAACTGAGACCGATTTAAGCACCGACCGTCAATATAACGTTCAATGTTTCAGGGAGATCGCTTTATATTTGCGACCTACACTTTGATTACAAAAATTGATGGACTTATTTTTCTAGACATTTCAAACTTCGGCACAAACTCAAGACTTATGTACCACAGATTGGTTTAATTCTAATCCTAATTATGACATCAAATTCCCTATTTCTATCTTAGGTGTTCTGATTGCTATTAAAAGCTCATAACGGGTTTTTCAGTAGGACAAAACAATTTCGTATCTTTATGTCAAGGCACCCTCAAACATTTTTAATGATCTCTTAATGTCAGACGGTTAGTTGAAGTCAACATTTTCATCATGGTAAAGTTCACTTACGAGCAACGTTTGGAATTTATAAAAAAAATACCGAAATTCTGATTCGGTGGTCGCAACTTTAAGAGCGCTTACTCAAATTTTCGGCTGTAAAAATCGTCCAGGCTGTGCGTGCTATAGTGGATACATGTGGATCCAAATTTTCACTTTTAGATGTTGTAAATAGATGCTGTACCGCTCAAAGCGACGTAAATATCGCAGCCGTAAGAGTATCCGTTCAAAATGAGCCAAATCACTTGACTCCACGTCATTCTCTGGAATTTGGCATCACTCAAACCACACTGTGGCGTATTTTGCGTAATGATTTTGGCCTTCATCCTTATAAGATCAAACTGACTCAAGAACTAAAGCCATTTGATCACTTTAAACGCCGAAACTTCCCCGATTGGGCTCTGGCAAAGTTTCTCGAAAATCCAGAATATGATCGAAAATCATCTTCAGCGATGAAGCGGTTTTGCCAATAAACAAAATATGCGTTATTGCATAGCAACAAACTCACATGTTATTGTTTGGTGTGGTTTTCATGCCGTTGGTGCGATTGGGCCGTATTTTTTAGTCAATGAAAATAATCGTGATGTTACCGTCAATGGAGAGCGCAATCGTGCCATGTTAGAAAATTATTTTTGGCCAGAATTAGATGAGCTTGACATCGCCGATATGTGGTTTCAACAAGACGGTGTCACTAGCCACACAGCACGCATTGCAATCGATTTACTGAAAGGCTAACTTGGTGAACGGGTGTTACCGCGAGAAATGGTCGGTTCGAATGGCCACATCGTTCATGCGATTAACCGCCGTTGGATTTCTTTTTATGGGGCCACATCAAGTCATTGGGCTATGCCAACAAGCCAGCAACTTTAGACGAGCTCAAAGACAACTTTCCGGTCGTAATGTGTGCAAGAGTGGTGAAAGATTGGGTTTAAAGAATAGCTCGCTGTACACGGGCTCGTGGAGGTCATATGACCGAAGTCGAATTTCATTCTTTAAATATAACATTTGCACACCACCTGTAATAAATTTGAATTTATATCTTAAATATTCTATTAATGGAAAACCCTGCAGTTGCCAGGTTGTTCGTTGGTTCGGTATGCGTCAAATAATTATTTTGATTGAAACAATAGTAACATTACTTTTAAGAAAATTGAGCTATAGTAAAAAAGAAATTGTCAAAAAAAATGGTAAAAAAATTATCATCCATCCACAATTCTGAAACGCTGTGCCTGCTACAAAGCGTCTAACTGTTTGGATTGGACAAATAGCGATCACATTGCGTTGCGCATTCAAATTTGGAATTATTCTTAAGATTGCCTGAAATGTACTTTCGTAACCAAGGGCGGGGCCACACCCCTTTTTAAAAAATGCCGTTACACCCATAACCGTAGTCTGACCCCCATGAAATGTTCACAGTATATTAAAGTTGACCTACAGATATGCATACGCTAGTTATTTGGAATTAAGTTTGCTAAAAGGGGCGTGGTCCCGCCCAAACACCTTAAAATTTAAAACGACCATATATCACAGATTGTATGAGGTACGTCTATTACTGATATGATGCAAAATATTTTTTGGGCAAATGGGCGGCGCCGCGTCTTTTTAAAAAGAACCATAATAAGAGCCACAATAATAGTCTGAAATCTTCACAGTATGTCACAGTGGGTCAAGAGATATGCACAGGGTATTTGAAACCAAATTTGGAAAAAGGGGGCGGGGTGCCGCCCATCAAAATTTTAAACGAACATGTCTAAAAGGCAAGCTTTGGTTTGGTTTATTTACTACTGATATGTAAGATATTTTTTTTAAAATAGGCGGTACCACGCCCCTTTAAATAAACTTTTTAAACAGCCATAATAATAGTATGATCGCCTAGAAATACATATGAACATGTTTTTTAACAATCTAGTTTGGAAAAAGAATCGCGGCCACGCCCATGCACATATATATTTGACTATAACATAAAGGATGTTGAGGTTTGGTACAAATACAGCTATGATTCTAAGTAAATTTTTTTGCAAAACTGGGCGGAGCCAGGCCCCTTTTTACAGAAACCCTTATAGCGGCCATACTTATAGGCTGATCATCTTGAATATTTCCTGTATGTTAGATAGTTGGCCAAGAGATATGCACACAGTTTTTGGAAACATGTTTGGAAAAAGGGGCGTGGCGCCGCCCACACACCTCAAAATTTGAAACGACCATGACTAAAAGATTATTAGATATAGCAAACTTGGGTTTTGAATATTTACTACTGATATCACGAAAAAAAATTTTTTTTTTGTAAATAGGCGCTGCCACATCCCTTTAAAAAACTTTTATAACAGCCATAACAATAGTCAGGTCACCTAGAGATACGTATGTTCATGCTTTTTGCAATCAAGTGAGGAGAGGAGCGGCCCCGCCCACGCAGTCAATATTTGACTAGTTCAGATTGGAACTTGAGGTTTTGGTACAAATACTGATATGATTTTCAGTATTTTTTTCAAAAGTGGGCGGGGCCAGGCCCATTTTTTAAGAAACCTTTATAGTGGCCATACTAATAATCTGATCATCCTGTAATATTCACAGTATGTTACAGTTGGTTACGAGATACGCCCAGGCTATTTGGAATCAAGTTTGGATGATTGGGCGTTCGATGTCTTGATTCCTCTAATAATATTCGTACCTACGGACATGCCCTTCGATTTGAAAGGTTGACATTTGCGATGACTTAAAATAAAGCGCAAGGGCAGTTGCTTCAAATCTTTGGGCGGGGCCAGGCCCATTTTTTAAGAAACCCTTAACGCGGCCATACTAATAATCTGATCATCCTGTAATATTCACAGTATGTTACAGTTAGTTACGAGATACGCCCAGGCTATTTGGAATCAAGCTTGGACGATTGGGCGTTCGATGCCCTGATTCCTCTAATAATACTCGTACCTACGGACATGCCCTTCGATTTCAAAAGTTGACATTTGCGATGACTTTTAATAAAGCACAAGGGCAGTTGCTTCAAATCTTTGGCTTAAAAGTGACAAATCCGGGCTTTTACCACGGACAACTTTATACTCCATGTTCACGCGTGGCTAAACTTTCAGACTTATACATATTTTCATCAGATGGCAAAACTAGAAATATTGTACGAGTAAATCTTAGAGCGCTTGAATAAATACAAAAATACAATTGCAATACAAAATAAATACAAAATTCGATTTTTATTAAAATTATAAGTATGGGGTAGCGAAGCACATCGGGAACAGCTAGTACATAATACAGGGTGATTCATTCACGACAGGACAAATTTCACCAGCGTATTCCTTGGCTCATTTCATGGGGCAAGGGGGCGAAATGGCAGCGGTTTAAAAATTTTCGGATTGGTGGTCGGAGGTTACTAGGGTAAGATTGTTAAATTCTGAACCAGTGGTCGGATTTTTTTTTAGTTTTTTTTTCTCTTAAAAGATAGCCCTACCTCTTACCTTTTAAAATTACCTAAATGAAGCCCAGTGGTCCTACCGTTCCAAAGTTATGACTATTTGACTGAAATATTTTTTGTGTTAATTTACATTTGTTTTTGAACAAAAGTGTGCTGTGCTTAAAAAAAATTTTCCAATTCAATCAAATAGTCATAATTTTGGAACGGTAGGACCTCTGGACTTCGTTTAGGTAATTTTGGAAAGGTAAGAGACAGGGCTATCTTTATGTGAATGAGTCACTCTGTATAATAGTCATTTCTCTCATTTTAAAAGCAAATCCTTGACGGACTGAGTGTTTTCAAGATTCGGCCAGTAATTATCTCTTGCCTTCTCTAGCTTTGTGTGATGTCAAACAAAAACATGCCTATTAAACAGAAATAAATTCCACTACGCTGTGTTTTTTTGTAAAACTCAATATTAATTTTACAAATCCTTAAAAAAGAACTAACATATTTTTTTTATACTTTTTTCGAGTGTAAAAGTACAGATATGAGGCCAAATCCTATTTTTTTTTAAAGAGTTCCAAAAAAAAGTTGCAAATCTCATGACGTCTGGCACGTAGCAAACAAAACCTGAAGAAAAGAAATGAAGGCGTATGACGAACGAAAGAAAAGGAAAAAAAAACAGGAAGGCTTACATGGCTGAAATTGATTAAACCCGCTTATGGAAGGTATGAGTAATAAAATATGTATGTAATACAATTTGCACCGAACAGAGAAAATAACTCTTTACGTGGCACGAACAATTTCGTGGGTCGACAAGGAATTTATTAAATATCCTTTGTGTATCCTTGATGGCATTACAACTGTTAGCAAATGGAAGTTCTCGCAAAATAGAAGCGAAACGGACGGGCGGATGGATGGATGGATGGAAAACGAAATATAAACCACTCCCTCCACATTGACTATTCAAAAGTCATTTTCGTGCGTTGACTTTTTATTCAATTCTCTCGTTTTAAGTCTTTAAGTAACTTATGGAAATTATTAGGACGCCGACGTTGCCATTGGAGCAGCAGAGCCTTGCTACGCATAGCCAACTTTTCATGCTGGAGGCATTCCATGCATTTCCCACCCGCAACTATGGCGGGGAAAACCGCCTACGGCGGCCCGCCAAATTATGATTATATATTTTAACGTGGCGCTCGTTGATGACTGTGTGCGGAAACCATTAAAAGACAATTATGCAAGCCGTTTTCCACACTACACCCCCCCCCCCCCCCCCCACACACACACACATAAACGGGAATGTGGAAGGACATGGTCGTGGACAGTGACTTGGTGATGGCCATGGCCGTCATAATGTATCAGTGCCTTTCAGGGCCAACCGGCAAAGAAAATAAAAGCCATTATCTTTGTAACATTAATTCACTCAGTCGCCCAGTGACTGACTGAGTGGCAGGCTGGCTGGCAGTGGACTCAAAGGAACTTGTATCTTATGGAACATGTAACTCAGCAACACTAGCAGCAATTTTGAACGTGGGTGATTTGTTAAGTTGACCGCTGTATCGTCGTTGATCAAATTTTTATTTTTTTTTAACCAAAGTTTGTTACGGACCCAACACGTTTAACAAAGGTAAATTTTATTTACATCGAATTTTATATGCTGTTCGTTAGATGGGTCTTGAAATCGGGTCCTTTGTAAGGGCGTCATAGAAATGTTGGACACATTAATTAGAGCAAAATTTGAGCAGGGGGCTCATTTTCACCCAGACACCAGCGGAAAAGGTACTTTCGTCATTTGAGGTATTTCATTATAAGTGTAATTATCGGCCGAAATTTACAAATTATTATATGGGTGTTTCCATAATTTATTATACCATTTGCAACACCTTGAATTATTGATCGGAGATCCCTTAAAGTATGTACTTACATACTTTATCGATCTTGGTCAAATTCTAAGACGATTATGCCATGTTCGCCCAGCTCTCTGTGCAGATGTCTGTTAAAAAACTATAGCTTTCAAAGGAATAAAGCTAAGACGTTGAAATTTTGCATGACGATGGATCCGATCAGGAAGAAAAAGTTTCCCTTAAAGGAGTTCAAGGTACTCCAAAACTTTTTCTGAGTATTTGCTTAACACATAATACAGGTTGGGCGATTTAACATTTTAAATTTTAATCGGCTGTAAAAAAAGTATTGAAAGTTTCTTCAAATTTCTGGTTTTATTGGAAAGGTTGAACTTTGTCATTTAAGAAGGGATCACAATACCACTCATACGACTACCACAACTGGCTCGGCATTACCTCATGTGTTCAACCCAATTTTTCAGTACATTTTCGGGTCGAATTTCTTTAACGCCAACTTCGATTTCATGTTTTAACGCTTCCATTGTCTCTGAATGCTATTCGTAACATTGATCCTAAATGGCTCCCCATAGAAAAAAATCGAAAGGGCTCAAATCACAGCTCCGAGGCGGCCAATTGTCATCACAATTTCGGCTGATTATTCGATTTTCAAAAACAGTGCGTAAAATATTGATGGTGGCGTTGGCTGTGTGACATGTGGCCCCGACCCCGTGTTGAAACCAAATGTCGTCTACGGGATTCCCTTGAATTATTAGAAACAAAAGTTCGTTGAGCATGGCATGGTAACGCTCACCGTTGACGATAACGGCGGGTCTTGGCTCACTTTTAAAAATGGCCCAGTGATACCGCTAGCCCAAAATCCACACCAAACAGTGACTCGTTGTTGATGCATTGGCTTCTCAATACTCACTTGTGGGTTTTCTGAACCCGATATGGTGCAATTTTGCTTGATAAAGCCACCGATAACTTCATCTGCATTCGAATGGGCAAATCCAGAGGGTTTAACTTGCTTATAATTACAACTTTTGAACGGCAACAAGTTTAAGTCATCATGAATTATCCGTTGCAATGACCGTCTGGTAACTGCAGTTTGCGCCCATAAGTTTCGAGTGGAAACGCTTGGATTTGCCTGAATTGACGATGCAATAGCCGCGATGATGTCTTAAACCGGAACATAGGGATCCCGATGGTAGGGTTTTCGTGCGTCGCTGCCAGATTTGGCAAACACTTTCACCAGCCTCTTAATGGTCCATCTTCTCGGGTCAGTTCCGCCAAACTACCGCCTAAATTCCCTTTGGACGGAAATACAGGACTACAAAGCATCACAAGTTCCTCTTTTCGGTATCCTTAGCATTGATTTTAATAAATCTAAATACCAAACTTTCAAGTAAAATAAAAATTAAGACGATTGTTCACACAGGAAAAAAGTCATAACCTTTTTGTTTTTGTAGCACGTTTCGTGCGCCACCCTGTATATCAATTGAAAAAATAGCGGTACTATCTGGTCACCATATAAAGATATCGCTCCTCACACCCATCTACAAAAGTAGATGCCATATGTAGGGCAATGCTGATGTAAATCGATTTGCTTGCAGTGTCAGAGTTTGTACTCTTCAAAATCTCGAAGAAGATCCGCAGTTTTCGACCCGAAATTTGTTCAGTGATCAGCCTCATTTCTGGCTGAACGGCAACGTCAATAAACAAAATTGTCGCATTTGAGCTGAAGCGCAACCAGGAGATGTTCAAGAGTAAGATTATACCCAGAGAAAACGACGGTTTGGTGCGGTTTATAGGCTGGTGGAATCATCGGTCCATATTTTTCAAAAATGAAGATGACCTTAACCTAACCGTGAATGGTGCTCGCTATCGCGCTATGATATCGGATTTTTTGCTACTTGAAATTTGAAGCCCGTAATCTTGACGACATTTGGTTTCAACAGGACGGTGCCACTTGTCATACAGCTGCTTAAACAATGGAACTTTTGAGAGGCCATTTCGAAGAGCAGCTAAGTTTACGTGAAGGACCGGTGGAAGCCCAAATTACGCAGGTCATACGCTATACCGGTCAAAATTCTAGAACGAGTCATCCAAATTGGATCCTCAGATGGAACACCCTGAGGCGGCATAACATGTCCTTTCGAATAACCAACAAAGATTTCACACTTGATTTGTATTTTTTGTATTTTAAAAAAAATATCTCTAGATTGATCATCCTATAGAAGCTGCTGACTTGTCATTGATGTACGACCTATTATCATCCCTGGTGAAATTGGGGCGGTCTGTGTTTCATATAGCCTCCTGAAATACTTTTCTTCCGCTCTAGAAGTAACATATTGAGTCCGAACCTGTTCAAGCTGCAAACAGCAGTCTTAAGACGGCTACGCTCGTCTTAAGACTTTTTCACTTATTATAATATTCCCTACAGGGTTAGGCAATTGAAGTGTTACCTATTCAAAGGCTGAGCTAAGGGACGGACGTATACGGGCTCAACGTACCATTTTTTCTGCGCTATAGTTGCGAAGGTGGGCCGATGGAGGGTATATGACGACGTTAACGGCGTTTATACTTGTTTTTAGTGCGCCTTCCTCCGAATGCAAAGACTTTCCAAGTTCATGCCCTAATTTTTTGGAGCCTATAAAAGTTCCATTAACACTGCTCCATTTCGGTTACCGTTTACCGAAATCGAGCCTTAATCAGTCCTTTATTAAAGGCCTGATGTCGTCACCACTGCTCTTATCATTCGCCAATGTGCCCGACTCACCGATTTGAGTTAAATTTAATTTAAAATGTTATACTAACCTGTTCTTCAAATAGACACCACTATTTGGAACACTCTGTACTTTACATACCTACACACTCAATTATACACATTAAAATACAAACAACCTTAAAAGCAGATTATTGAAGCATTAAGTGAAACTCTAATAAAGTTTCGTCATGGCACCAAACCATGACATTCGTTTGGTGGACTAACTCCACGCACGACAGACGTTGGTCGTCGTCGGTCAGTCAGGTCCATGTCTGCATAAAATATAAATTAATAAAAATTACCACATTAAAAGCGAAACAAGTGTGAATAATTTGCATGGTGGCCTTTAGCGTGTCCGCGATGCCAACGTGCCCATTGGGAGTAGATCTTAAGGACGCTTATCGCGATGGTGTGAAGCACAGTGGGGCGAACTTGTAAAATTTATTAAAATAGAATTGGCCTAACAAATGGTTGGTTAGATTTGGTTGAAGTTAACGGTGTAGCTCAGAGCGAGAGAGAGAGAGAGAAAAGAGAGGACCCAATGTTGCCTATATTAGCGTTTCGGTTATCATTGAATTTCTTGTTTTAATTTCAAATATACTCGTACTTCAGCTAAATCTGTGCAGAATTTCATTTAAACAGGACCAGGACGGTCTCATATAGGGTAGCATTGCATTATTTGGGATTAGCATAGATTGCTGGTTATAAGAGACCATAATAAGTTAAAGGAATGTATGACGCTTATGATCAGGCTTAGGACTCGACTTCAAAAAATAAAATATAAAGTGCATTGGTTCCTCTGTGGCATTTGTATCAGTAAAAGATTTTATTTAATGTTCACCCTTTGTTGTTGATCAAGCACAGGGTACAGGGTGAAGCACTGTAATTTACTTTTTTGCACAGCAGGCTGTGGCGGCACTATAATTCGAAGAGAGTGTGCGCGGCTTATAGTGGCTGACGAAAGATTTTTATTCGTCTGCCTTTCAGTGGCTATCATGCATTGGACACGTGAGATGTCGTTTTGTGTTGCATCGTATTTTTCCAATGCGCACTTGATCATTGCAGTGCAGCGTGCTTTTCGTTTAGGATTCGCTGTATCCACGTGGGTGTGTAAACAAACAAAATATGCAGTACTGAGGTGAAACAAACCCCAGAGACCTCTGCATTCGGATCGACATTTGCCAGACCAAGTAATTTAAAAATTCCCTTACTGTTTAATATAATAAAAATATAAAATAAATTTTTCTGAGATTCAACATTTTTTTTATTTCATTCCCAATAAGAAAATTTCCGCGCTTCACCCTGTAGCGTTCTTCACGGACCTTTAATTGGAAGGATTCCTAAGGTAAACGTGGCGTTAGTTTAAAAAAAAATCCATAGAGGAAAAATGACTTAAGCTAACAATCTGCTGCCGATTGCACTGTCTGCTGACAGTTTCTTAGACATGATGATTTTCATGACAGAAGATTCTAGTTTTTTTTCGGAAGTCTGTGCGAGGGATTTTTGTTGTGTTTAATTTGTTTGGTGGAGTACTCTACTTCGTAATGGTTCTCGTTTATTTAGAATCTGCCAGCTGTTAAGTACGAGTATGTTGCCATCGATCATAGCTTAATCACGTTTATTGCTTGATGACGGCCACCAGTTTTATTGCTTGAGTTGAGCCCCGGACGGTTTTTTGTTACGGATGTGGAAAAAAGAATATTTATAGGCCGCAATCCCCTAACTATTCTCAGATGCTGGGAAACGTGTCTAGGGATATCCGTTCCAAGAAAGGCGGGTCCTGCAATTAAAACACAATAATTTATCATTGGAAATGTTTTTATTGTTTTTCAAAATATTCTCTTTTAAGATTAATACACTTTTGCATGCGCACAAACCAATTTTCGAAGCACTTTTTCCACTCCGATGGAGACACCTCCAAACCATGATTTTTGATCGCTTCAACAGCTGCTTCAGGCGATGAAAAATGTTGGCAACGCATTTTTTTCTTGATGCTAGGGAATAAGAAGAAGTCATTGGGTGCCAAATCCGGGTTGTACGGTGGATGGCCCATCAATTCGACTCTTGAGTGGTGAAATAGCTCATACTATCAGCTGATGTGTGAGATCTCGCATTGTCGTGATGGTTGTATACCACTCAGAATTTACCTCCTACGTTCCACTAAAGGCACTGTGGCAACATGGCCGGTTATACCGAAAAAAAACGCAATAATTTGCTTCGATGTACTTCTTCCACGAACAACTTTTGTTGGATTTGGCTCGTCTTCGAAGACCCACACGGTCGATTGCTGTTTTGTTTCGGGTTCATATGCAAAGATCCATGATTCGTCACCTGTGACAATGTTATACACTGCCTTTTAGCTCATTCTTTGAAACTGCTGGCAAACAGATGGTTGTATACCACTCAGAATTGACCTCCCACGTTCCACTAAAGCCACTATGGCGTCATGACCGGTTATACCAAAATAAAAGCCATAATTTGCTTCGATGTACTTCTTCCACGAAGAACTTTTGGTGGATTTGGCTTGTCTTCGAAGACCCACACGGTCGATTGCTGTTTTGTTTCGGGTTCATATGCATAGATCCATGATTCGTCACCTGTGACAATGTTATACAGTTATACTTTTTCAACATCTCTTTGCACCAATCCATACGAGCCTTTTTTGGAGCATTCGTCAAATTATGTGGGATCCAACGAGAGCAATTTTTTTTCACGGCCAAATGAACATGCAATATCTTATTGATGCTTGTCATACTAATGCCCAAGGTTGCCTCAATCTCACGGTATGCCACAAGTCGGTCTTGCTTAATCAGTTTACGCACAGCATCGATGATGGTTTCTGGCAAAGTGACCGAAGTTGGACGTCTTTCACGAAATTCGTCCTGGAGTGAAAGGCGCCCAAGACTAAACTCTTGGTTTAGTCTTGCTTCATCGTCAAAAATTCGAAACCAGTTGATTTAAACACTTTTGTCTCGATAACACATGCCGAAAATCGTAAAAAATCACCGCACGAAAATGTTCACGGGATAATTCCATTTTTTGTCTGAGATGAAATTGTAAACGAAACAATTCGCCTCAAATGACAAAACGGTCTGAGTGAAGTTATGCTAGAAAATGTCAAGGTTTTCCAGTTTGCATCTGGGAACACTAGTATTGTCAGGACCCGAAATATAAATAAAAAATAATACAAATTTGCTACCTTAATTTTTAAATCCCGTGTATACGATTCAGATTTTGACTTACATTGATTTGGAAACGTACTACCTCCCCCGCCATCCGACGAGAGCATAGCCGTAGCCCCCTTCCCAAGGTATTAGACCGCGCAGCAGATAATCGTTACAAGGAGGATGGTGAATTAGCATTCAGCCTCTGCAGTCACTAAAAGTCCTTTTTGGTTTCTTTGAATGAAATGTTCACTAGAAACATGGTCTCAAAACTGACAATAAACTTAAATCATTTTCGGGATCATAATATGGTTGATTGGAATCATACTGCGGTTGTAAGGATCATGCTATAGTTTTATGTGAAACATACTATGATTGTGAGGATCATACTGTGGTTTTATGTGAAACATTCCATGGTTGTGGGAGTTATTATATGGTTGTGGGGATCATAGTATGGTTGTGGGGATCATAGAACGAATCATTTTATTGTTGCGAGGATCATAATATTGTTGTGCCACAAACATATACCCAGCAATATTAGTATGATGCCCTTCGTCTATTGTCACCCCAGCCATCCCTATTTACTCTTTGCAACCTATAGATGGCCAACAGTTTAAAGTTTTTCTTTAAACTCTTTTAAACAAATAAAGCGTGGTCCAACTGAAAAGCACGATGTTAATTATAAATAAAACAAAATGTTTTCAGAGACTTATATTAATATTTTTTTATTATGAATAAAGGGTCTATGACATTTATGTGTAAAATAAAATATCGGCTAAATGCTCGCCATTGCGTCGGTGGTATACCTCTATCTGATGCTACATATTTTCAATGACTCTGATACATAATGGATGTTCAACGTCGTTAATGTGCCGAATTATCTCATCCTTTAGCTCTTGAATTTTCTTGGCGTCAATAATGCACACTTTTTCTTTTAAATATCCCCAAAGAAAGAAGTCCAATAATGTCAAATGACATGATCGTGGCGGCCAATTAACATAGCCATGACGTGCGATAACACAGCCTTTGAATTTCTCGCGCAAATGAGCCATTCTGTGAGGCAACTGACATCATCCTGTTGGAACCACATATCGTCCAGGTCAATATCCTTAATACCTGACCACAAGAAGTCCGTTATCAGCTCGCGATAGAGAACACACACATTCACAGTAACTGCTTGACCGAGCTCATTTTCGAAGAAGTACGGCCCGATGACGCCGCTAGCCCATAAACTGCACCAAACAGTCACTCCTTGTGGATGCATGGGCTTTTCAACAATCACTCGTGGATTCGTATGTTCTCAAATACGATAGATATGCTAATTAACGAATCTACAAAGGTGAAAGTGTTGCGAAGTCGCTGAAAATGATTTTCTTTGTACAGTCACCATTAACTTCTGTTTGTTCTACCAACCATTCGGCATATTGACGACGCTTAAAATGTTCAGTAGGCTTTAGCTCTCTTGAGTCAATTGTTCCTTTAAGTAATGATCGTGAGATGTGCAATTGGTGGGCACAACGACGAGTCGAGGTTGACGTCTCTTCTGCCACTCTATCAAAAAAAAATTAAAAGGTTTTCCGCAGAGCGAACTAGACGAACATGCACAGGTGTTTTCCTATTTCCTAAAGACTCGGTTTGCTAAAATTTACGCAAAATTCTCCAGATTGTGGAGACATTTGGTCGATTATGCTGGCCAAAAAACGAATCACGAATTGCACCAAATGCATTTTGATTTGAACGCCAATTTTCGTAAAAAGCTTTAATAACCTTCACACGTTGCTCAATTGTGTACCTTTCCCTGGTTGAATTTGTCAAACAATGAAACTAGGAAATGTCAACAAGTTGCGAAAAAAAACTTGACGTTGATATCGTGCATTATAGGGCTGCTATATATATTTCTGGCCTAAGCAACACTAAGTGCTGCCTGGCGCCATCTGACATTTCCATTGGAAAGTTTGACTTTTTTTTAGCATAAACGTACTCAGAACGTTTTGACGTACGACCATCATTTGTGTTGTTTACAGTGACTTGAAAAAATCAATTTGGCGAAAAAAGGAATTAACTCGTGAACATTTTCCTGCGATCAATTTTCACAACATGCGACGTGAACTATCAAGAGTGCATCAATGAACTTAAATCATTGTATGGCGATGAAGCACCATCCTATAGCACTGCGAAAAACTGGTTTAATGAATTCAATCGTGACCGACGCTCGCTCAAAGACGAAGGTCCCTTACGCCAGAGAACATTGATGCCGTGCGTGAACTAATAATGCTAGATCGTCATGTGACAAACCGTAAGATAGAGACATCCTTGGGCAGCATCCTCCCTCCAGCATACATTCGATATTGCATGAACACCTGGCTGTAAAAAAGGTTTGTTCTCGTTGGATCCTGCACAATCAAAAAAGGCTCCTGTTGATTGGTGCAAAGAAATTTAAAAATATATACGATCGCGGTGCTTCAAAAGACGTTTATAAGATCGTCACAGGTGACGTATCATGGAGCTATGCGTATGCGCCCGAAACAAAAGAGCAATCGACCGTGTGGGTCTTCGAAGGCTAGCCAAATCCAACGAAAGTTGTTCTTGAAAGAAGCACTTCGAAGCAAATGGTCGCCTAATTCTTCGGCAAAACAGGTCATGTGGCGACTGTTTCGCTTGCACATCGTAGAAGGTCAATTCTGACAAAACAAATTGTGGTTTGCCTGAAGTCAGTGGAGAAATTCGCAAAACGAACAAGAGAAGGCGAATCATTGTGCACCATGACAATGCGAGCTCTCACACATCGGCTCAAACCAGCGCCATTTAGACCGGCCAAAACGTCGAGTTGATGGGACATCCGCCGTACAGCCCTGACTTGGCACCCAAAGACTTATTTTTATTACCGCACATCAAGAAAAAAATCCGTGGGGAACGATTTTCGTCGCCAGAAGAAGCTGTTGAAGTGTTCAAAAACCATGTTTTGGAGGTGTCTCAATCGAAGTGGAAAAAGTGCTTCGACAATTGCTTTGAGCGCATGCAAAAGTGTATAAATCATGCTGGAGAATACTTTGAAAAACAGCAAAATAATTTTTGCCATTTTGTTAAAAACTTGTCTTCTATTTAAATATAGAAGCAAGTGGTCTTGAGCCGGTTTAATCCCTGTTCAATTTTTGATGATAATTCTTCGCATTTTCATTATTAGGCCAGAAATATATGTAGCAGCCCTCGTAAAGCCATATTTTACGTTTTAGTTATTGGCGTTAATAAGGAGGCTCTCTGAAATACTCCAATAAGGGTGTGGAAAGTATGGGTGTGTTAAACAAAAGCTTATTAAACTGAAACTTTAAACTCTAGGCATACTTGGTTTAAATCCTTATCCCGAGTTTTAAACCTTCTTGATTTGTCTGGTTTCTGGAGGACATTTTACACGATAACTTTAGAAAGTGGAGATTATTTCGAAGATTTCAGAATCATTGTTCAAGGGAGGCAAATTGCCTTGCCCTCAAGGCTATCAGCTACAGGCTTACCACAAAGTAGTTAGCAAAACGTTAAATATATGCAATTCCATAGCAGTGAATATGCCACGGTCTGTCTAACATCTCTGCTATTCAATCTTATGTGTTGAATTTTTATCTAAATTGCTTCTTTTTTCAAGAAAAATGTCCGAAGGAAGAACTTCGACATTCACACATTTGGCGTAAAAGCATTTTCCACCATTCCAAACACTCACACACACACATACACACACAGCCAGATACGCATATATTTTCCAAACCTAATTACCATAGAATGATCTTAAATTATATCAACATAATTTTATCCAATTTGCTTGCTTCGTGCCCTCTATTCCGTTGCGACCGCCATGGCATTTTTACTAATTTACCAGAAATTACTTTAAGGACACCATCTAATGGCTCTATTCCCATTTGACTCAGCATATTAAAAAGGACGACCGTCTCGGCCCGCAGTCCTCCCCAAGCGTCTTCTTCCGTTCCTTATGCCACGTCCGTTTCCTCTTTTGGTCACCCAGGACTTTGTTGTTATGTTTGGCAGTATGGAAATGATGTTTGCTGCCACTTTGATATGGAAACGTCCCAAGTGCCCAGTATGAATCTGTTTAGCGTTTAAAAATTCCATTCACTTCTCTATGTGCGAATGTGTCTATTAGTGTTGTTTGGCATTCACCGAATATTATTCCTCGGCCACTTGAAGTGCCGATCGGTGAGTTTTAACGGAAGAGGAATTCAAAAAGAGAGAAATCCATTTGGCCGGCTGCCTCGCAGGCCTCCAACCCCTCCCCACCTCTTCGAAACGATGAATTCTATTGTGGCCTAATGGAGCGGAAATTATTTGCATTGTTGGCATTTGGCTTGCTGCTGGCTGAGATGAACGTAAAAATTGTTTGATAACTTTAAATACCATAGACCGCATTAGCAGCGACACATTTTTCTTTTCTTAGAAAAATAAAATCTCTTAATCGTTTTTGATTCTACAGAGCAAATAGCCATCAGAGATTATGCTGGTGAAAGGTTATAAAGGCAATGTATATTTAATGACCACGGAACGAAATGGTCCACGTGGTTATGCTATTAATTTTGATTTCTGTTGAATGTAATACGAGTATCTGTATTAACGCTTTTAATATGTATCTTTTATTATATGAAAATTCTATAAAGATCGTTCTATTTTAACTTGCAAAATTAGTGTGAAAAAAGTTTCCTTTTTTTAAAAGAAACCCATTCTTAACTTTTTTGGTGTTTTAGTCTATGACCTATAATTCCAAAGTAATACCTCCGAATTGATGGGTTTATTATGAATGAGAGAAATCATAGATGCACTTGTGTGTTGGCTATATCCAGATATGAACCGATTTGGTTTATTTTCAACAATGTTTATTCTGCAAAATTTCTGCAAAATTGCGGCACAAACCCGATTTCGTTAAAATCGTATGCATTTTGTTTGTTAGGTGTTGTTTAGACCCATAATTAGAAGAAACATTTTTATTAAGGCTATATCAGAGCTTGGACTCTTCTAATGTCAACAGAGACTGCCTTTTTCCGAAAACAAAATAATGTGAAAAGTTTCATCGAGGTCGATAAAAAGATGATTCTGTTTCTTAAAGAAAATTTTTCGAGGGTTGCTATTTATATTTCGGGTGCTGACAATAGTAGTGTTCCCCGATGCACTCTTGAATTTCCATTGGAAACATTGACATTGTTAAGAATAACTTCACTTAGAACTTTTTGTCATTTGTGGGCGAATTGTTTTGTTTACAGTGTGTTGAAAAACTCATCGAAGTCAAAAAATGGAATTATCCCGTGAACATTTTCGTGCGATGATTTTTTACGATTTTCGGCGTGGTTTATCGAGACAAGAGTGTTTCGACTTTTGGCGATAAAGCACCATCAAAAACCACTGTTAATCGCTGGTGCCAAGAGTTCAGTCTCGGACGCCGTTCGCTTCAGGATGAATTTCGTGAAGGACGTCTAACTTCGGTCACTTTGCCAGAAACCATCGATGCTGTGCGTGAACTGATTAAGCAAGACCGACATGTGACATACCGTGAGATTGAGGCATTAGTATGACAAGCATCAATAAGATATTGCATGTTCATTTGGCCGTTAACAAAATTTGTTCTCTTTGGATGCCACATAATTTGACAATCGCTTAATAAAAGGCTCTTGTCGATTGGTGCAAAGAAATTTTGAAAAAATACGATTGCGGTTATTCAAAAGACGTTTATAAGATCGTCACAGGTGACGAATCATGGACCTATGCGCATAAGCCCGAAACAAAACAGCAATCGACCATGTGAGTCTTTGAAGACGAGCCAAATCCAACAAAAGTTGTTCGTGGAAGTAGCACTTCGAAGCAAATGGTCGTCTGTTTCTTCAACAAAGCTGGTCATGTGGCGACTGTTTTGCTTGAGCAACGTAGGAGGTCAATTCTGAGTGGTACACCACAAATTGTTCGCCTGAAGTCTTCGGAGAAACGAAAAAGAGAAGACTTATCATTGTGCACCATGACAATGCGAGCTCTCACACATCGGCTCAAACCAGAGCTTTTTTGACCGGCCAATACGTGGAATTGATGGGTCATCCGCCGTACAGCCCTGACTTGGCACCCAATGACTTTATTTTATTCCCGCACATGAAGTTAAAAAAACGTGGTCAACGATTTTAGTCGCCAGAAGCTGCTGTTGAAGCGTTCAAAAACCATGTTTTGGAGTTGTCTCATTGGAGTGGAAAAAGTGCTTCGACAATTGGTTTGTATACAAAAGTGTATAAATGCTGGAGAATACTTTAAAAAACAATAAAACCCTTTTTGATGATAAATATTGGCATTTTCATTATTAGGCCAGAGATATATATAGCAGCCCTCGTAACTCATTAAAAGGTGTAATGCGTAAAACTGAGACAAATGATTTTTCAAACTTAAGCCATAGCTAAAAAACCATATATAGAGTAATTTTGAAGTTTTGTGTAAGATTAGGACTAGAATACATGGCATAATTGGCCAAAAAAACGTACCACTTTTATGGCGTATGGACTGTGGTGATATATATGATTCGGCCAGGCCGAACTTTACAATTTTTTTCTTGTTTGCAGCTTAATAATTTCTTGATTAAAATAAAGACAAGTAAAAATGTCGCTAGGTTCTTCCTACGCTACTAAAGAGGACAAAATATACAATGGGTAAAATGGGTACTGTTAGTAGGGATGCACTATGCGTTTGTTTAAGATTCAATAGGTACTAACTACGAACGGAAAAAGTTCCCTAGAGAACATGGTGTTACATGATCATCATATTACTCCAAATGTGGTATAAAAACTGATAAATTTTGAATAAAACTCCAAAGGTACGAAATAAAGTATTGAACTAAAATGCAAGCACGCAGTTTATAAGAAATAATCTTTTTACGTTATATTGCGTTTTCAATGTTAAAAACACGATTTTTTCTCAAGCTTAACTCTTATGCTCAGATTGCTCTTTTTTCGCTTATATCAGCATCAGAAGGTATGTTTATGTCACTAAATATTAAAGACTTAATTGCGAATTGCATAAAACTGATTTGTAAAGATCAAAGAAAATCAAAAATGTCTAAAGAAGTTAAAAGTGTTGAACAGCCCAATTTAGGTAACTACACGCAGAAAAAAAGTATGGTTGGGGTGACAATATTCGAAGAGAATCATACTATTGTTGGGTATATGGTTGTGGCATAACAATATTATAATCCTCACAACAATACTTATAGCATGATTCACTCTAAACCATACTATTATCCCCACAACCATATAATGAGTCACACTCAACCATACTATGATCCCCAGAACCATAATATGATCCTCACAACCATACTATCTTTCACATACAACAATAGTACGATCCTCACAACCATAGTGTGATTCACACGCAACCATGTTATGATCAGTACAACCATTGTCTGATGCTATTCAACGATAGAGATTTTTAGTAAGCAAATTATTTAAAATTACATAAAAATTAGTTCATGCCAGATTTGAGACCATGTTTCTATTGAACATTTCATTACAGAAACAAAAATATATTCAAAAGGCAGTCGAAAGGACTATTAGTTTTCAGCAGGGGTGACTGCAGAGGGTGACTGCTTATTCACCATCCCTAGACCCCAAGTAACGAACGTGATTAAACCATCATCAATGGCTATATATTTATGTGCCAGGCAGATTTGAAAAATAAACGAGAATTAGTCGGCAGAAAAGTGTTCCGCCGAACAAAGTAAACACAATAAAAATAACTCGAACTGCCATTCCATTGTTGTTGGTTTTAATAATGGACAATAACCACGCACTGGTCTCGTATCGTGTGTATTACACATACATGTATGAAATTTGGTCTATAAAACCTGTTTTGTTATGTTCATAGTCACAACCATACGGTATGGTTGCCGTAATCATACTATTGTTAACGTAAATCTTAAACAAAAATACTTTTGTTGCACCAACCTTATATATATGGTTGCCACAACCTTACTTCCATTTCAAAATTTGGATAAAATAGTGTTGTAACCTTTCAGCAATATTAATATTGGCGCAATCATACTAGTATTGTCTAACTGAAATTCAAAAAACAATACTATAGTTGCTACGAACATGCTATTATTGCAGAGAACATATTATTGTTACCGTGACCATATAATAACCATATCTTTTCTCTGCGTGTATTTTAATTACTTGCGTGTTAACTTGCAAATATGGATAGTGGCAAATTTACCTTGATATTTCCGGCCGAGAATCCGGAAAATGTACCTATAGAAAGAACTCTAGCTTTACAGCATCAACGTTTGCTAGCGTTTTCCAGCGGTAATCGATTTATTTCGCTTTCAGCTGTTGCATACGAAAAAGAACTGATCCAACCGGTATACAAGAACCGCTTCCATAAGTGGAGAGCTGGGTGTTCTTCAGATGTATTGTCGTGTTTTCTGAAAGAACCCTTATAGGAAATACATATCGTAATTTTCCAATTAGATTACATTTTCTTGTGATGATTTTTCAATTTCCCACTTTTGTTATCCGTTTTTTTATTATTTAAATAGCATTATTAAAATATATAAATTGAGATTATTTTGCTGTTCGTTTCTTCATATCGATGACATGCTCCACATGTCATTGGGCTAAAGATACAATTTAAAGGCAAACGGGGTTTACATGCAATGCTATTACAGCGGCCTTTGTGAGGCTTCAACTTCAAATGTCAAAAAGGGGGGGAACCAGGAGGAAAATACACACAGTGACATTAAAGCGATGATGCCCCAATAAGCACAAAGTCGGACTCGGATCCGATTTGGATCCGATTTGAGTCCGATATGACGGACTCCGCTTTCTCTGTTCCGATTCGGATCCGATTTGAGTCCGAGACGTCGGACTCCGCTTTCTCTGTTCCGATTCGGATCCGATTTGAGTCCGATATGACAGACTCCGCTTTCTCTGTTCCGATTCGGATCCGATTTGAGTCCGAGATGTCGGACTCCGCTTTCTCTGTTCCGATTCGGATCCGATTTGAGTCCGATATGACAGACTCCGCTTTCTCTGTTCCGATTCGGATCCGATTTGAGTCCGAGATGTCGGACTCCGCTTTCGATTCAGGTTTGCAGTAAAAATTTGGAGTTTTATTTTTATATTTATTAATGAATTTATTTATTATTTTGAGTTTATTACTTAGTATATATGTGGTGAAATAAGCAACAATTAGATGAAAAGTAATATGACATTAAAATTTAATAAATTAATAAGTATATGACTCATATGTAACAGACATCATATTAGTGTATAAGTGGTACAAAATACAATTCGTTTGTCAATTTAGTTTTGAAAACCTTTTTTATATGTAATATGTTGTGCTCATTGGGCAAATCTTCAAACTTAATATTATTAGTCTTGAATATACAGTTTATATTAATGGTAATTGAAGAAGAAATGTCTTCGACTGATTTCAATGGATAGCCATGCACAATATAGTCCTGATCAACTCGTTTGATATATTTTATTTTAAATATTTTATCATTATAGTAATAATAGTTATTTGGGTGCTTCAATGAAAAATATTTTGCTGTTTGTTTATTTATTGTTATTTTAATGTATGTATAAGAACTATCTTCAAAATCACCAAGAACAATGTTTGTAGTATCTTTACTGAGACATTTTTTGAAATTGCTTTCCTCCACAATTCTTTTATATATTTGACTCGCAAATTGATTTTTTTTCTTCAATTTGCGTTTGAGCTCTTGCAAATAGTTTTCAAATTTAAAGGCACTGAAGTTATTTAACGATCCGAAAGTTCTGCAATCCGTTGCCAAGTGCGTTAAGCAATGCACATTGTATGTTAAAAAGGACTCGTTATATAAAACGTTATATAAAAAAAAATATTATCGTAAAGTAATATTATCGTAAAGTAATCGTTTATACTTACCTATGCTATAAATAAATGCGTAAAAATTGAATTTGTTCCGCCTTATTATTTTATGCTAAATTATGCAGGATCAAAAATCGTTTCGGCAACGGATCAGAATTCATTTCGTTTTCGGATCCGACATCGTTTTGAGTTCGGGTCCGAACTCATATCTAAATCGGATCCGAACTCACTTCGATGTTGGATCCGACATCGTTTTGAGTTCGGGTCCGATATCATTTCGAAATCGGACTCAATTCTCGGTCCGATATCGAAGAGGGAATTGCTCCCGTTCTCGTGTCCGACCTCGGACCGAAATCGGACCCGTTCTCGAAACCAAATCAGAGAAGTCGGATCCGATTCGGATCAGATTCGGATCCGATGTGCTTATTGGGTGGTGGCATCAACAAGGAAAGAATTATAATACAAAACAAAATATACATACATACATATGCCTGTATATGTGTGTTTGCATAGTGAGCACTTCATGAACGCCAAAGAAAGTGCACAATTTATATGCAAAATCACTTGTATGCCGTTAATTTCATCTCACATTTCCATACACATATGCCTCTGCCTGTACATATGTTGAGATGTTCTTGTTGTTGCTCTCTATATGTAAATCACGATTACTGCTACTACTAACACACTCTCACTTACCCGTACTCGTTCTTTTGCCACAATAATAAAAATCACATCACAGAAGCGAATGTAAAAGGACGGCGGCGGGTTTGAAAAGTGAAGGGAAAGCACAAAAAGATATATTAAAAAAATTGTGTATAAAAAAATTACACAAGATATGTCATTCTTGAACAAATATCTAACCACGCACAGGTGTAATAAATACACCAATAACAAAATAAACACGTTCTCTCCTTGCTCTCTCTCTCCCCCAATACACCAGCACACACCCTTTCATATTCACATTGAAATACTCAACTTCTCGCCTACACACGCATACATTTGCACAATTTTTGTTTTCGTTTTTTCTTTTCTTTAATAAATAGAAATAGGAATACTCGTACTGTGCTACAATCAAAGGACTCTTGTGTGGCAAGTTCAACAAACAAACAAGTACAGGGTGGCCCAAATAAGACTGAGTGGCTTAGCAAAAAGGTTAGAAAGAAGATACATTGTGGCTCTTGCTGTATGCGCAGTGGCTACATACACGCAGAGAAAATATATGGTTACACTATGGTCACCGCAACAATAATATGTTCTCTATAATAAAAGCATGTTCGTCGCTACCATAGTATTGTTTTTTTAATTTAATTTTGACAACAGTATAATTGCGACAATATTACTATTGTTGAAATGTAACAGTAGTATTATTGCCAAATTTAGATATGAAAATATGGTTGTAACAACCATACAAACATGGCTGGTGCAAAAAAAGTATTGTTGTTTTAAATTTACGTTAACAGTAATATGATTACGGCAATCATACAGTATGGTTGCGACTATGAACATAACAAAACGTTTTATAGATCATACATGTATGTATGTGCATCTGTTTTTTTGATATACAAAAAAAAACACACACGATACAGTGAATGGTTGTTGCCCATTAAAAAAACAAAAACAATTGGAAGGAAGGTAGTTCGAGGGATTTTTTTGTGTTTACTTAGTAGGGACATAAATACTGTTGCACACGTTTTATGCTGTAAAAAAAAGTACTGAATGTTTTTCGACCTAATATTTTTTAATATATTTATTGATGTTTATTGTATCCAAAAAGAATGTACTTATTCGATATGTCCGCCTTAAGTCGCACTAGCCAATCGTCAATAGCTGCACGAACCTCGTCCATTGGAAAATTGGCCACAGCTCGAACCAAAGCAGTCTTAAGAGATCCAGTGTTGGGGTATATTTTGTGACAAACCTTGTCCTGTAGAACCGTCCACAATTTGTAATCCAATAGGTTGAAATCTGGACAGCCTGAGGGCCATTCTTCAGAGGAAATGAACGCTGGCAAATTGTTTCAAAGCCAGACTTGGGATGTTTTAGCCTTATGGGCCGGCGGAGAATCCTGCTGGAAAGTCCATGGCTGGATTTGGAACAGGTAATTGTTAAGAGGCTTCACAACAGCTTCCAAAATGGTTTCTTGGTAAACTTTGGCCACCAAACCATGACTAAAGATGGGTGATGACCCTTTTCCACCCTTGGAATCAGTTCAGATTCTTCCTTAGATGACCGCGCATACACTCTTTTATTTTGCTTGTTAAATTTTTTCTGAACGGTAAAAAATTTTTCATTGGTGAACAAAATTTTTCTGTGCAAGTTATCAGCGTGCTTCACCAAAAGACGTTTGCATTTTTCAATCCTATTTTTTTTTAAAACTGCAGTCAATAAATGTCCAGTACGTCGGTTGAAAGCCCCAAGTCCTAAGCCTTTTTTATTGATTCGACTCAAGGAATTTTGCTTGATATTTATCTCACGGGCCATGATTTTCTGTTTTCGGAGCGGATTTCTGTGAATTTTTGATTTAACGGCTTTGATGACATGCAGTGTTCGAACAGAGCGTGGGCGGCCTGACCGGTGGCGGTCTTTTACATCTCCAGTCTCATCGGTATCGGTACACGAACATGCGTCTAATCCCAGTGGCCGGAGCGTTTTGAAAATATCGCTTTTTTCATTTCACACTTGAAAAGCGCTATTACAGAGATACGGTTCTCATTATCTGACCACTCCATGATGAAGTTCGTGAAGTTCGTCAAACTTCGGTCACTTTGCCAGAAACCATCGATGCTGGGCGTGAACTGATTAAGCAAGACCGACGTCTGACATACAGTGAGATTGGCCATTAGTATAGCAAGCATCAATAAGATTTTGCTTGTTCATTTGGCCGTGAAAACAAAATTGTTCTCGTTGAATCCCACATAACTTGACGAATACTCAAAAACAAACTCGTACGGATTGGTGCAAAGAGATGTTGAAAAAGTATAACTGCGGTAGCTCAAAGGCAGTGTATAGCATTGTCACAGGTGACGAACCATAGATCTATGCATATGAACCCGAAACCAAACATCAATCGACGTATGGGTCTTTCAAGACGAGCCATATCCAACAAAAGTTGTTCGTGGATGAAGTACATCGAAGCAAATGATTGGGTTTTTTTTTGTATAAACGGCTGTGTGGCCACAGTGCCTTTAGTTTAACGTAGGACTGTCAATTCTGAGTGGTATACAACCATCTGTTTGCCAACATTGTTAACATCGTTGACGAAAGATAATAAGAGAAGACGGATCATTTAGCAATACGACAATGGGAGCTCTCCCACTTCAGCAGAAACGATTAGCTGTTTGACCACTCAAGATGTCGAATTGATGAGCCATCCACCGTAAGGCCCTGATTTGGCACCCAATGAATTTTTCTTATTCCCTTGCATCAAGAAAAAAATGCGTAGTCAACGTTGTTCATCGCCAATAGCAGCTGTTGAGCGTTCAACTATATAAATCATGTTTTTATTTTCAATCGGAGTGGAAAAAGTGCTTCGAAAATTGGTCTCTGCGCATGCAAAAGTGTATGGATCTTAAAGGAGAATAGTTTGAAAAACAATTAAACCATTTCCAATGATAAATTATTGTGTTTTTATTGCCGGACCCGAAGCATAAATAGCAACCCTCGTAGAACCATGTTTTAGGATAATTTTAAACTTGCGGTCGCAAACAATTTTAAATCAAAGTCCTCTACACGCAGAAAAAAAGTATGGTTGTGGTGACAATATTCGAAGAGGATAATGCTATTGTTGGGTATATGATTGTGCTACAACAATATTATGATCCCCACAACAATAGTATGATTCAAATACAACCATACTATGATCCCCACAACCATTGGATGATTCACACTCAACCATACTATGATCTCCACAACCATAGTATGATCCTCACTTCCATAGTATGTTTCACATACAACCATAGTATGATCCTCACGGCCATAGTATGATTCACACGCAACCATGTTATGATCCCTACAACCATAGTATGATCACACACAATTATACTATCATCCCCAATATAATTTATTAGAATTTGTTTAAGTTGTCGACAATAGTTTTGATCCCCAATATTATTTATTGTAATTGGTTTAAGTTGTCAACAATAGATTTGAATTATGAAAATTATTCAAAACTACATTAAATTCAAAATAATAGGAGTGATTTATATCACAGTAGAAAAAACAAGTTTAAATAAACGTAAGCGTTTTTATTACAAATATTTCAGTTCAACAAAGCCAAAGCTGCTTTTTAAAAAAAAATTAATTTCGATAAAAAAGTACTATTATTGCATTAGATCCGTACCAATAACATTTGTTCTTAAAAAAATATTTAAATAAAGAAAAATTACAATCATACAGTATGATTGCCGTAATCATATTATTGTTAACATAAAACGCAAAACACAATACTTTTGTCGCACCAACCATATTTATATTGTTGCTATAACCATATTTTTATTTTTAAATTTGGCAATAATACTATTGTTACATTTCAACAATATTAATATTGCAGCAATTAAACTATTGTCAAAACTAAATTCAGTTAACAATGCTATGGTTGCGACGAACATAATTTTATTGCCGTGACCATGTAGTAACCATGTTTTTTCTCTGCGTGAACCGTTAATGGTTTCTGGTTGACGTTGCCCGTTTTCAAAAAAATATGGATCGATAACATTATCAACCATAACACCGCAACAAGCAGTACAACTGGAGGGATGATCTTTAATTGATGCTGGTTTAATATCCTAGGATTTTGACTCTGATCCCTGTTCCCTGTTCCTCAAAACGGGAGACTAAGTTCCTAATCGTGTTGTTACTGTTTGCTTTTCTGGCATTAAAATTTTGACGATAATTTCGTTAAGTAGAGATAATAGACTTTCCAGAAGAATAAGAAAATTCAATTTTGACGCTTTGCTGTACTCATATGTAGCCGTCATATCGAGTTCTCTTATCGCGAAAAAGACGTAAGCGACATACTTTCAAAACTCGCTTTTTAATGAAATTGTATCCCAATTGTTATTTACAAAGATATAGAAAATTTCAAATGAACTGGAATCCTTCAGATAAAATCGACAAAAACAAATATAATACCCAATCCTCTAAAATTATATTTTTGGCGTTTACGTCTTTTCTGCGGTTAGGGCACGATATGTCTCCATAAAAAACGATATAACTTGCAAAATAGAAAAAAATATAAACAAAAACGTTATGAATATTTAAACAGGTATTAACCGGCTCGAAACCTCTTCGTATACTTATACATTTTAAAAGAAGACAATTTCTTAAAGACATTAATTTTCGTGTCTGCACACTGTTTTTATCGCGATATCGGGCCCGTGACGACTTAAATCAGAAAGCTTTACAGCAATTGTTAAAAGAAAAACTGAACTCTTTAAGACCAGGTTCGCAACAAACGTATAAGAGCTTCTGTTGTACATCTCACTTTTCACATTTTCTTCAACCAATTGTCCAAGAGTTTTTAATTTTTTTAGTTTTAAATTTTTTTAACCCTTCAGTCTTATTTGGGCCACCCTATAAATCTAGATTACGACTGCATGTAGTACAATGAGCACCGTGGGCTTCTTTTGGTGCAGGGTTTGAATTAGGGATGTAAAGAATGTAGGTTTAGCGATAGCAAATGGTGATTCGTTAAATATATTTGCGAACTTAAAAGGGTATATTGATATATGCTAGACTCTGGAAATCAGCTGGATGGGTTGAATAGGCATAAAAACGGTTGCAGTGTGTCATGTGGCCCCTGCTGGCATGCGGGACGAATGTTTGATACACTGTTGTACACCAGTCAAATTTTAACTGAACTACATATTACCTTTTTCGGCCGGGGTAGCCTCTGCTTCTCTGGCGTTACCTTTGTCGAGTGATGTCCTAGTATGGTATTCACTTTGAAGTTATTTACGGTTTCTCCTACTGCGTCGGGTGAATGCCGGCCTGACAGGGCTGCTAATCTAGAAGGTCTTGCCTCTATCGTCGGACCTCTCTATATCTAGATCGCGAACAATAATAATAACACATACCCCCAAATGTGACGCCGCTTAGAGAAAGGGACCTAAGGGTAAAAAAAATCAATTTTAATTTTTTTCTTTTTTTTTTGATGTGGACAACAGCTGAGCATCGAATGAGACCGATCCCATGTCCCAAAAGTGTTCCCTCCCAGAGATATGCGCGTTTTATGAATGTGAAGTCGACGATTCTAAGCGCAAATAGAAAGTGACCTAATCTTTAAAATGGCTCTCCTGAACAAAACTGGTTTTTAACCTTAGGTCCCTTTCTATTTTGCGCGTCACATATATGGCTTTAAAATATTCTGGCTTTCCGTTCCCTAATAAATGGAGGCCTTTCCAATTATATTAAAATCTCGTCAAAGGTTGTTTGTCTGGAAGGTTCGAGAATGGGGAGTGCCATATATTACTTTCTCATGTGCATACAAGGATAACATCAACATATTGCAGAAAACAAAATTCAAGCATACATAAATGTGCGTTTCAATCTACGCCGGCTGGTGTAGTTTGTGTGGCAGGTACAAGCAGAGGCGTGGTTACTGTTCCAATTTTTGTTATCTAGTCTACTTGATAGGGTCATAAATTCTGTTACATACGTTTTATGCTGTAAAATAAAAAGTACTGAATGTTTTGGACCAAATATTTTTTAATATATTAATTGATGTATATTGTATCCAAAAAGAATCTACTTCTTCGAAATGTCCGTCTTTTGTCTTTACACACGCCTTAAGTCGCACTGGTCAATCGTCAATAGCTGCACGAACCTTGTCTATTGGAAAATTGGCCACAGCTCGAACCAAAGCAGTCTTAAGAGATCCAATGTTGGGGTTTATTTTGTGACAAACCTTGTACTCTTAAACCGTCCTTAATTTGTAATCGAATGGGTTCAAAACTGGACTGCCTGAGGGCCATTCTTCAGAGGAAATGAACACTGGCAAATTGTTTCAAAGCCAGGCCTGGGACGTTTTAGCCTTATGGGCCGGCGCAGAATCCTGCTAAAAAGTCCTTGGCTGGTTTTGGAACAGGGAATTGTTAACAGGCTTTACAACAGTTTCCAAAACGGTTTCGTGGTAAACTTTGGCCGATGTTTTGACTCCTTGTTCACAAAAATGCAGGTCAATGACCCCATCGTAAGAGACACCCCACCAAACCATGACTGAAGCTGGGTGATGACCCTTTTCCACCCTTGGGATCAGTTCAGATGCTTCCTTAGATGACCGCGCATACACTATCATTTTGCTTGTTAAATTTTTTCTGAATTTTTTCATCGGTGAACAAAATTTTTCTGTGCAAGTTATCAGCGTGATTCACCAAAAGACGTTTGTATTTTTCAATCCTATTTTTTTTAAAGCTGCAGTCAATAAATGTCCGGTGCGTCGTTTGAAAGCCCCAAGTCCCAAGTCTTTTTTAATGATTCGACTCATGGACTTTTGCGTGATATTCATCTCACGGTCCATGATTTTCTGTTTTCGGAGCGGATTTCTGTAAATTCTTGATTTAACGGCCCGGCCGGTTGCGGTCTTTTACATCTCCAGCCTCCTCTAACAGTTGTATGCATCGGTAGACGAACATGCGGCTAGTCCCTAGTGGCCGGAGCGTTTTGAAAATATCGCTTTTTTCATTTCACACTTGAAAAGCGCTTTTACAGCGATGTGGTTCTCATTATCTGACCACTCCATGATGAAAGTTGAAACAATTTTAAAATCCCGTTACAGACTAACGCTATTGAGGTTAGCTTTCAAAACCCATATGACATTAACGGGGTATGTTCAGTAGGGTTATAATTTTTTTACATTTTTGCAAATATCAGTTCTCCCAAGGTAAAATCGTGTAGGGCATAAGAAAATATTAAGAACTGCATTTTCAGTTTTTCGCTATCGTTAAAAAAGGTCCCGCGCCTAACGCCATGAAGTTTTCAATGAAAATATTTTTTTTTATTCAAATTATATAGTATTTATGTGAAAATAATTTGCTTTTCATGTCATTTGTGCAATCTTTCATACTTTGCTTTTCATGTCATTTGTTCATGTCATGTGTTCCGTTTGTTCTATTAGTATTTATCAAGCGTCGACTCTACATATCGTGTTTTTGAAAAATATTTTTGCCACTGGTATATTCAAAATGAACCATAAGATATGCAAAATAAGTGTTACAAGAAATGCGAAAATTTGGGGAAGAAACCTCAATAAATGTAAGGAGATTGTAAAAACCAGCAGATATATACCTGATGTTGATACACCATTGCATGACTTAAGTAGAATACCAACAGAAGGCGCTATAATAGGAAGATTTAATGCGTTAGCCATGGTTGCAAGGTACAGAAAGAAAAGGTATATAATTATAGCAGCGAAGCTTTTAAATTTATAGCAGAAGCTTAAACTGGAAGCAATTCGTGTTGATCACGTGAAAGAAAAAATAGATGGTTTAATTCAATATTATAAGAAAGTACTAAAACGTGCAAAACAAATTACCTTTAAAGAACAATTTGATATTATCACTAAAGCAGTGGATTCAAAATTTACATCGGATGCTATTGAAGATATATCCTTTGATTCAGATTCTTCATCAATGATTTATAGTGATCAAGATACTGGCAATGAAACTGACGATGATAGTTACACACCAAGAGGAAGACATAGAATAACGAAATCGTCCCTAAAACCAGTTGTAGACTTAATTAATAATGTAAAAATTAGTTCAAACAAAGCAGCAAAAATTTGTTAAAGTTTGGCTAAGTGTGGAATAGAGATTCCTACGCCATCACAACCTGGAATTTATAAAGCTGTTATAAAATCTTGTGAACAAAAAGAACTGTTTTATATACAAACATTAAGAGATCAAGAATGGTGCTTACATTTTGATGGGAAACAAATGGCAAAGAAAGAAATTCAAGTAGTGCTAATTAAAAATGAGAGCACCGAGATAAAGTTAGCAGTTCTAGTGCTTGATAATGGGAAATCGCTCACGATATTCAACGGCATCAAGGACACCCTAAATAAATTTAATTTATGGACGTCTATTAAAATGATAATTTGTGACACTACAAGTGTGAATACTGGCGTAAAAAATGGTGTTGTGGCTTTGCTCCAAAATCATTTCATATATATGGGATTGTCCCCACCACAATATATTGGCTGCCAGCATCATGTCCTCGATTTGATATTAAGGCATGTAATGGATGAGTCTTTGGGTGGAAAAACATCATCTCCGAACATTCCATACCCGTTTATTTCAATTCTTTTAAATGATTACGACAGTTTAAAAGCATCTTATAAACAAAGTGAAGTGGTGCTGAAATTGGCTAAAATTAAGTGGAGAGACGACATGCAGTTTTTATACGAACTTTGCCATGCATATAAATATTTCAAAATCAACGGAATGTTCCCATTTATACGTTTTAAAGCATTACCACCAGTTAGCAATGCCAGGTGGAATTCAAGAGCAATTTTTGGTATTTTGTCCTTTATCCTTCTTCCAAATTACCAAAAAGTTTTAGAGCCAATATGTGATTTTATTTGTGGCGCATGGTTTGAAATTTGGTTTTTAGACCACTGTTTCCAAGAAACTAATTTTGAAGGCTTAAATGAGGCATTAATAAAATTTACGAAGCCCACGAGTGTTTCATCAGACATTGGGTACCAACACCATCTGCAATTGCAAATCAACAGCGCAGCAATATATGCGCAGAACGTGGAATTAAATTAGTCCAAGACATATATCCACTTTGTAAAACATCGCGTACACTGAATTTGAAGTTTTTGTCTCTTAATACCTAGTCATAACCATATAATGTTATAATTTTTGTATACAGTATTTAAAAAAAAAATTAAAAAAAAAAATAAATGCATTTTAGAAATCGCTTTAGGCGCGGGACGTTTTTTCACCAAATTGAAGTAAAAAAATGTGTTTTATTATCAAAACATAATTGGCCGTAAGATAGACCCTTGGGAGAATGACGTCCAAAAAAAGTTATAACCCTAATGTTCAGTTCTACTATTGAAATGGGTGTGTTCAGTGTTGTAACAGTATTAATGTCCCTACTAAGTACTTACAGCAAAAAAATGAGTTGGAAATCCGCCCGAACTAAAAAGTTAAATTAAAAGATGTAGTCTTTTGGCCTATGTAAATAGATTCTTGGCCACTTCTGTCTTTTTCGTTAAGCGGGACTTATCTCTAATATGAACTCACCTGTGTTAAAGAATGGATCTGCTACGCCATCACCTATTGTTGATTGCTCACTTCAGCTGGGTCTATTTCCGCTAATAAGTAAAAGAAGTATTATTTTAAGATCCGAAGGACACTCAATGTATATGTGACCACACTCCCAGTTAAATTTAAGGAATGAGCCTCCTGCAGAAAGGTGAAGATTAAACAGTGCCGAAAATATCACTCCGTTCTAAGGAATTCCCTGTTTTAATTTCGGAGCTGCGACTATTTATTTCTGAGTTCCACAACATGTAGTTGACGATCCAACGCTTCAAACAAGGTGGGAGAGACAAACGCTGTCGTACTGTGTAGCTAGCAGAAACCATTGAAACTGGGAAAACACAAAAATTGAAATTGAGAAATAAAAATTGTCTTAAAACTCGTACCATTTTGTGTTTCTCAATAACAATTTGTATTATCTCAATTTAAATTTTCGTTTCTACACTTCAATTTGTATTTTCTCAATTTTAATTGGAAATAATGTAGTCAGTCGCCGAAGAAGGAGAGCTGTTAGCAAGAGTAAGATTTTTTCTTACTCGCATCTTTGTCTTGTAGCGGAACCACTCTGTCGATTTTCCAGCTGTAATCATAATCGGCGGTCGTCCCTATTCAACCTAACCTAATCCACTCCTGGCCCACTGTCAATTATAACGCTCCATTTGATTGTGTACTACACAAAAATAATAATAGGTTTCACCAACAGCAGAAGAAATAAAACGCTGAACTTGTATTTTATTTTTAAAACGTGAATATAATGACATGCGGCATTCATGCACAAGACGACCCGGTACGATTTTAATGGGAACACACCAAACAAGGAACAGGTGTAGCGGCACCTCCTCTATTCTACAAGGCGCTGCTTTCGCCTCCGACCAGCACTAGAAGGAACTAAACTAAATTTATTTTTTTCGATGTGCCATAAAATGAAATTTTAAGCATGGAGTCTGCAACAATTTCATATGCTATGAAAGCCTTCTCTCTTCTAAAGAAGATTTTTCTTTTTCTGCTTTCGATGGTATTTTAGGGCTTAACTAATTGCGCATTATGAACGGTGGGGAGGATGGGGGTAGAGATATGCAATAAAACAAATTGTTTTACGTTGGCTATAAACGCTCTTTATTGAGCCGTTCATTCGTTGCGGAGCATGACCGGATAATCCCGCTGTCAGGTGGAATTTCAACCTTTGGTTTTATCGGGTTATGCGAACGCTGCTTCCGGTTAGTACGTACCCCGGTATGCGACTGAAACTTTTTTTATGTTTCTTTTATTTTCATTTTTTGTTGTTGTTTGTTTGTTCATTGTTTTCTACTCCTCACTTTCTTTTTTGTGAGTTGGCAATTTATTTATAAAGTTGCCCTAAACCAAAACAAAAAAATGTTTATCATACTTGGTACTCTGGGAGGGCAACCATGTTTATGCGGACGCATAGTTTATGGAAAATATGTTGAAACAGTTCAACTTTATGTTTAACAAGTTGCTCTAGTCATATGCAGCGGGGGAAGGAAAGTATGGTACAACATTTATTATCTGAATTCATGGAAATATTCGACAATATTTTTTGTTTTTTTCTCTCTCGCAGTTTTAGTTTTTCAAAGCTTATCTACGAGGGTCTCTATAAAAGGTGGCTGTATAGCAGCTTATCGTGTGGCAGGCAGAATCTGAGGCGACCGGAGAAGTTCCTGAATGCCTAGTATAAAACATTATTGGCTATTGATATCAGGATATACTCTGATGGCTAGGCTACCATCAAACCAGGCAATCAGGACAATTTCTGAAACATAGAACCGCCCGAAATTGTTGGAAAACAAAATCAGTTATCTGGTCCAAACAAAAAAAAAAATCCATTGGACTTGAAGACTTCCGTTGCAATCAGCGAATATTTACATTCTTCAAGGAAATTTGCTGATGATTGCTATCATATTATTATGCTACAGGCAAATAACTCTTCAAATAAATGTAAGAGGTGAAGCTCAAATTATTGGTTATCAGAACCGCCTGTTGTGGCAGCTAATAGTTTTGTATACAATTGCTCGTACTAATAGTTGCAAATGACAACAAATAATTTCGTTCTTACAAAAAGAAAGTAAAAAATTTGTTAAGTTCGGACAGGCGAAGCTTATGGACCATGCATCGTCCCAAAGTGGCTAAAACCCGTTTTTAGTTGGCCAAAATTCTGTAACTTTTGAACCGATCAAAATATTTTAGTTTTTTTTAATGGATAGATATTTAGTTCAGCTTGACTCAGTTTTAATTACATTAAAATGTATTGAGGACTTTTTAAGGAATTCTAGGTCAAAGTTTTAACTTTTAGAGTGAAATAAGGGTTTATTATTTTTTTATTTATTAAAAAATTTAATATTTGGATTTTAAGAATAATTATAATTTTTTTTTGTAATAATGGCATTTTTTTGAATAATGTTACACTCAAAAAATTTTTTAGACTCAAAAAAAATGGTAAAATCAACTGGAGATTTTGCTATTATTTCAGAAAAATTAAAAAAATTTTTGCTGTTAAATTTGCAAATTTGTTTACACTCAAAGAATATTTACACTTAAAAAAAACGTTTATAATATTATCTAAAAATCTTGCTATTACTACAGAAAAATTTATTTTTTTTTGCTGTCAAATTTGATAATTTTAAAAAACATTTTTAAACTAAAAACTGCAATAGATTTTAATAGCATTTGTAACAATGTTAGGTACTGTTTATTATTATTTTTTACTAATACTATGTTTTTTGTACTTAAATAACAATGAAAGGCAATTATAATTATTGTTCATTTGACTCAAATATTGATTGCAAATATTCCATATTTGGTGCTGTGCTATTTCTGTTCTTTAGTCGTTTTTTTGGCTTGTTCATCTAAATCCCGATGTTACACTTTCCATTGATTGTGAATACTGGAGATGAACGGATCTGACGTTGCGAATAATATATTAAATAGATCTTCATTTGTGGAATTTCGTGTAATATTTCTAGTATTGTGCTCTCTATAAAATCTGTAGTCCTTGTTCCTTTTTTCCTGAGCCTCCTCCGATAGTTCCCCAAGTGGCACCAAATGATATATAATGACATCTTCTCCATGGTAAAGTATTTTGTGAACTGTTGCAGACATATTTCTCCATGGGTAGTTGGTTGCATATATTTTTGCCCTTTTTGCTTTGCATAATCTCCAAATTTTTTAGAGTCAATTTCGTCTAGGATTATTTTAAATCTGAAAATAAGGCTTAAGTCCACTCCTGTTATTTCAGATGCAGTTTCCGGATCTGAAAAGAATCTTCTTGCGGTATTGCCATCATTTGTATTGCCTGACCCTTGTTTTGGCTGATCTATAATCAATCCCTATTTTCGATATTCATCTTTGTTGGTTTCGTTGTTTCTTATTGATCCTGAAGACCCGAAATCCAAATCATAACTGATTTTTAGTATGTGTTCCATAAGTCGTATTCCTGCATGTAGTGGTGCTAATCCAAATTCATATGCATCGATATTATCTAATGATTTTGTCGGGACTTGATTTAATTGTTTTAGTGTTGCTTGGCTTATAATGCAGCTGGATGCAGCCTTCGTGTAAGTCAAAGCCTGACCTACTTTTCCATTTATCATTGTCAGCACTTATTGGTAGCTTTCTTCAATTTGCTGCCCATCTAACTGTAATTGTAATGGCTGTAGTGTTGCAAGTTGGCCCTTGATATCACTAACTTCTTTCTTAACCCTCCGGCGGTTGAGTCATCCGTTGCCCTTATACGAAGTACAAGGTCCACAGGGACCCATTTCTATTTGTATTGAATTTTATATGACATTTTTTTTTGATTTATTATTATTTACTAATTAAACATGTGTAATGAATGTTAGAAAATTTTTTTTTTATATAACATTATTAATTTTTTATGAGTTTTATATGAAAAAAGCCTAAAAAACTATTGTGTAGATTGTGCCTCGTCCAACATATTTTCTGTGCAGGTGTAGCATCGATGCATAAGTGTTGAATGCTCTGCACAAACTGGATTGTTACAGGAATGGCAAGAGCCCTTGTTTTCCGCTTCCGTCCGTACTCAGAACGGCATAGGCGACATGACGGTCTATTCGTTTTAGACGCAAACGACGGTGCAGCTCCTTCTGCCGGTCTTGATAATATCTTAAAAGAACAAAATTATGTACTCGTAGTTATTCTGTTTTTGAACCTTAGAATTGTTTTTTCTTACCTTTACATCAAATGCTTCCATTGCGTTCCGTATCCTTGGATATGCGGTGGTTCAGCGCTCGTTCCTCTTTGTTTGGCAGTGCCAATTGTTTTGTCAGCATCAGTAGGAATGACCGTCGTCTGCAACTTCTTTTTATTGGCTTCATCTCGTTGTATGAAATAAATGCAGCTAATGCAGCAATGCCCACCATATTAAAAACATGGCCAGCGGTTTGTTGAACGCTTGCATGTATATGTGCCAAGCATCTGGTCCATTGTATCAACGCCCGGTTTGTTGGCGTTGTAATCCAAAATAGCAAACGGCTTCTTCTTTTCAGTTTGCATGTCCACACCGCAAGTACTCGTATAATGTTGTGTCGACAGCAAAATTACCGCTTTGTTTTTCTTGGGCACATATGAACATAGAGCTCTACCGCCTTCATTGAAGCCGAACAATGTGCTGTTGACAGAACGCGTATGATATTTTTGGAATTCCTGAGGCACACATGTCTTATTCGAGCGAACTGTTTCAACATATGCGGTTTTCTTCCTGATCATAGTTCGCGCCAAATCCAAAGTTGTGGAAAAATTGTCGGCATAAATTGTGCGGCCTGTATTCAAATATCTCTCCGAAGGTTGAAGTACAACATTTTGCCCTTGATTCATCTCTCGTGCCTGGCCAGGCAATTTCCCAGAGTAAATCAGTCCTTTGACAGGATAAAATGATTTTGAGTCGCACAACCACCATATCTTTATACCGTACTTGGCAGGCTTCGATGGAATGTATTGTGTGAAGCGGGTGCGGCCTCTGTATGGGAATAACTGCTCAACGGTCACTGCATCATGCGATAGTAAGCTGCTGCCAAGTTAGACTGCCACATTTGCCAAATATCATCAATAGCCGCAGTTTTGCTGTTGATTAGTCGCTGCTGTCGCGTATTTCCATTGTCGAATCAAAGGCATTGTTTTATGCACTTCATACGATCTAATGATGATGCAGCTTTATATATTGGACAGCGCGTTGGGCCCCATAACTCTTCAAGAGGTTCACTATTCGATTTAGTGAGTCCAGCATACAAAATAATAGCCAAAAAAGTATCGAACTCTTTCAAAGTGATTGGTTTCCATTCGTTAGTGTTAGTTGGATTTGCCAAATTCCATGCAACGTTCACTTCCCAGCCTTTCCGATTTGATTCGCGTATTATGATGTAGGCCATGTCTTCGGTGATGAGCGAGCGGAATATGGTAAAGGGATCTTATGTGGTTGCTACTGGTCCCGGATTCCTCCTTGTGTAGTCGATCACGTTATGAGCACGAGTACGGGAAGTCGGTGGTGCATTTTTAGTCCATTTGGTGCCATCTTTAGAAATGAAGTAATTGCCACTGCTTTGCTGAGCATCAGTTTCTTCCTCTTCATCATTGTCGGCATCACTAATATCTTCATTGATGTCTATATGTGGTTCAGTTTCCGCATCCGAATCATCAACATGAAAATTTGCTTGATATGTGAAATCGTCCTCATCCGCACCTTCAAGACCAAATGCAGGAATAGCACACCTTCATCAATCATCTCCGCACTCATGAAGTCTGCAAATATATCTATCTAGCACGTCTATCATCCTCACTCATTTGCTGGTAGCGTGTACTACGACGTACCACAATTTCAGCAATGCCTAAATTTTCCTCTGCCATTGTATTGTACTTTTATTTCTCTTTATAAAATTCAAAATAAAATTTCGCAGTCGATGTTCACTGTTCACTGTCTCAACTTTCACTGATTTGGTTTACGAAACTACAGCCGCTTTTTATACCCTTTTCTACGTCTACCTGGCTTCTAGCTTGTACATCTGCGTCTATGTGAGAGTAAGAGTAGGTAAGAGTATGCGTAAAAAGTAAGGGTAAATTCAAACAACTCAAAAGGGACGGTAACAAAAATTCAAAAAGGGACGGAAAGTTTATTATGTTTCAAGAAAAGGCACAATGAAATAATCCAAAAAGTAACTAAAATTCAAGGAACATGTTTGTGATGTGTTCAGACAATAAAACAAGCCAAAAGACACTGCATTTATTATAGATTTTTTGAAATTTCAGTACAAGGTCACACGTTCCCGTAATAAACACATTTAAATCTCAATAGAAACTAAACTATTGAATCGCTTTGAAAATTTTTAAAACGGTTCTAGATACAAGTTCCTTGGAATACATGTGTGGGTCGGGTATACTTCCCATGGACCCTCAAGGAGTAATTTCAGTTTGAAAATGAAAAAGGTCCCATGGACCTTCTCACCCGCCGGAGCGTTAATGACATCATGAGTTTCTTTTTTGAATTCAAATTTGATTGGCCTGCAGTATTTCGTAGAAGATGGTGTCTCATTCTTCCAAATATCCATTGTTTGCGTTCTACTAGTCGAAGTCTCTAAATCTTCCACAAACTTTTTCAATCGCAATGGTACAAACGATACCATAAACATATCTGAGTCCGAAATATTTCCACATACAACTTGTTTATATTGTTTTTGTCCCGAAGAGCCATCACATCCCCATTTACAAAAAAGAATTAACTTTGTTTCCATATTTCTTTAACTCATTTCCTGTTATTGATTGTAGCAAGCGCTCGGCTGTGTGATCAAGTAGAGATTGTAGTTGTACCTCTGCCGAAATTGGTGTGATTGTCATAGTGTCCTTTGATGGCAAACAGTCCGTTTTAGCAGCGGTTATGTGATCATATGCTGGATACAAATTTGAGCCCTTTTCAATCGCACGCAATCTGAGCTCAATATATTGCTGTTTTGTTAATTGTAATTCCAGAAATAATGCTAAAGCCTCCTCATTTGTGAACTGTTTTGCATCGCTCGCAGAATTCCTTTTAAAGAATTCCTTTTGTTCTCACTGAACTAGCTTTAACAACTTTTTCTATGATATCCACTTTTGTAAATTGGTTCTGTGATCGTAATTGATGTAGGAAAGATTCGTTTATATTTGTACAACCAATTTCATCGTTAACATCTTTAAGACAGTAAGTTGGCCTTCTAACCAGTTTGCACTTTTTATATAAAACTTGTTTTTACTTTAGCTAACTTCTTTGTAGCGTTTTTTAGTGCTTTGACGAAATTAGATATTTGTTCCTGTATTTCCGTGCTACACGATTTTAAGTTTAATTTTATTTTAACGTAACTAAGAACATCTTCCTGGTTTTTGTTTCTAAAATACTCTTCGACCAGTTCTTTGCACTTTTTATATAAAACTTGTGTTTACTTTAGCTAGTAACTTCTTTGTAGCGTTTTTTTAGTGCTTTGACGAAATTAGATATTTGTTCCTGTACTTCCGTGCTACACAATTTTAAGTTTAATTTTATTTTAACGCAACTAAGAACATCTTCCTGGTTTTTGTTTCTAAAATACTCTTCGACCAGTTCTTTATAACTGAAGCTCTCCATATTTTTCTGAATATTTTTGTTTGCGTCTGTTATGTTTTATCGCTTGCGAATATACGTCCGTCCACTTAAAGGATTAACTTATTACTGAGTAAACACTTATCGAATCCGTAATTGTATAGATTTGTAGATACATGATATTCACACATTGATCTTTAATTTCATAGCTAGTAGTACTTAAATTGAACAAAACTGCACTTGTTCCTAAGACCTTAATATTCGGTAAAACTAATTAGTATCTCGCCAATATGGGGTTGTTTTATATCTTTAGTGATTTAATGTTGGGATTATTGACACACTTATAAAATTGTTTATGAATTTTGTTGACCCTAAAATTTGATAACAGGTAAATTTAGAAAGAGATCATATGTCTACTGTAGAACCAATTGTGATAATTTTATGACTTATTCTTTTGCTGATCAAAGCAAAGCCATAAAACCCTTTCGCAGGTATTATATTTAATTATTTCATTATAAGCTATAAAATACCTAAAACACATACTTAATACACCATTGTACACGAGTACTTACGAGGGCGGTTCGGAAAGTTCTTAGCCTATCAATGAAAGAGAATAGTTAGTTTTTCGAAAATATTTTTATTTTTCAATATAATCTCCTGAAACTTCAACACACTTAGTCCAACGCTTATCTAGCAATTCTATCCCTTGATTAAAATAGCTTTCCTCAAGGTCTTCGACATAGTGGTTTACAACTGTAATTGCATCTTCATTTGAGGTAAAACGCTTGCCAGCAAGGAATTTTTTTAGATTTGGGAACAGGTAAAAGTCACTGGGAGCTAAATCAGGAGAATAAGGGGGGTGGTCAAGCAACTCGTAGTTTAATTCGTTGATTTTAGCCATTGTTAAAACCATAGCTTGGGAATTTCGATTAGAATTAGAAATCATTATTATAATTTTGATAAAAATTTCAGATTACTAATTGATTTGATTAGAAATAATCAAAAATGTAATCACAATTAGTGACGATTAGCATTTGTAATCGAATCTAATCAAAACTAATCCAAAAAATAATTGATTAGATTTCTTGATTATTTTTGATTATATTTGATTAGATCAACTATTTTTAACTATTTTTGTGAAAAGAAAATATTTATTTATCACATTTGTTGCTATATTTACATAATATAACAGTTTTTGAATATTGCATAAAATTGCATACGGTGCACCCTGTTCTTTAAATAAACACAAGACACAGCTGTTTATACATAATTCACAAAAAATTGACATTAGACTTCATTAATACCAACTTTTCAAAAGAAAAGTCTGACAATGAATTTCGTCTTGGAGTATTGATGATGCCTGCAAATGAGAATAGTCGTTCAACGGGTGCTGACGACGCCAGTGGGGTGTTACACAATAGGAATGCTTCCTTCAAAACATTATATTTGGTCCAAATTTCAGGGCCGGGATCCGGGTCATTTAAGTAAGCGTAAAACTGATTGCTTATGGCATTTTTGAAACCGTTGGAATCGGTTGGTGTTACCGGGGTTTTGGGAACGTCATCTTCTGTAAGGAAAATAATATAAAGTTTGAAAAATCATGAAATACTGATGAAGTTACCGTCATCATCGAAATCATAAAATGAGTTGCCATTATTAAAATTCGGCACGTCCGTTGCACTATATGAAAAACCATTTTTGAAGAAAGTGCATATGACTTCAATCACTCTTTTGCTGATCTGCTCCTCAGTACAGTCAGGCGATGTTTTTTGGATAACCCGCAACCATTTCATTTTCACATCTGGAGTCAATACAGCTGCCGCTATTGCCATGTTTACCTCTGGAGCCAATGTGAAATACAATTTAAACCTTACTGTCAATTGCTGTTCTAATTGCACTGCTATTGAGCTAATTTCTCCCAAAACCTCCGGTTTTCTGGATAATTTTAGCAGCTTGTTGCTCAAAGAAAGTAACGTAGGAATAATACAACCGTACTTCACATTGGCTTCACCTTGCAGAAAGTCCAAAGTTTGGGCAATGGGCTCCATTAGCATCTTGTACGACTCCAAAGATTGAAAATCACCACCTGAAAAAGGAGGCAGAGTCAGTTCATCGGCAAGCTCATTCAATTTCTCCTTGAACTGTAGTAACTTCACGATTGCATCATAAAGTGAGTTCCACCTAGTTACTACTGGTACAACAAGAGCTGAACCTAAAAGGCTCTGGATGACTTCGGAGGATTTCGGCCATTTGCACTTTTTCCATAACTGATGGCACTTTTTGATCGTCTGCAAGAAATCAATGTAAGTAAGTGAAATTTTGATCAAGCCAATGACAGGCGTAACCCAAGAAACTCCTGTGATTACCGACCAAATGTCCGCTGTGGTGCAGAAGTATTTCGATGACGACATGGCTGTCTGTACCGCAGTCACCATGCTGTTGTATGTTTCATTGAGTCTTTTCATGGCTGTTTTCTGACACATAACTTTTAATCCAGTGCCACTAAACAGGGCTCGAAATGACTCCTTTTCTACAACAGAAACCGGTAACGCGCAGTCTACCAGAAAGCGAATTATTTTTTTTCCGAAAGCTTCCTGCGACGTGCTTCCATCGGAAGGACCTGCTTTCATCCTCATATACTTTTTGTGCAACTCGCTGTGCCGAACTTTTACATGAGAGATGAAGTTGGAGGTAACTTCACCTGTGCCTTTTATTAATTTGTGACAGGCCGCACATTTAGCGGTTGTACTCCCATTTGTCTGTCACAACAAGAAGAAAAAATTAATAGATTGATTTAAAATGAATATCAATAAAAATTTTATTTATCACAAGTATATATCACCATATACACCAAACCTAATGGAATATAATGGGTAAAACTTACATACATAACCATTGCCACATAAAATTCAGGGTTGAAAATTAATTTGGGCGAACTTCTGGTGCTACGCATTCTTTTAGCACTCACTGCCGGCTCGCTCTCCGAAACTATGTTCCGGATCACCTTCGTCGGTACATAATTTGGATCACATACATCATCGTCTGCGGAAAAGTCTTCGTCTTCGAAAACAATTTGATCCATTACGACGAAGATTTCACTTTCAATATTAAGTACACAAAGAAATTATACTTGTACTTCCACAAAACACGTTGAAAGTTAACATTAATAATAACACAACAACAAAGTGAACCAGCTGTATCTAGTGTTTATATAAATAACAGGGTGCACCGTATGCAATTTTATGCAATATTCAAAAACTGTTATATTATGTAAATATAGCAACAAATGTGATATATAAATATTTTCTTTTCACAAAAATAGTTAAAAATAGTTGATCTAATCGAATCTAATCAAAAATAATCAAGAAATCTAATCAATTATTTTTTGGATTAGTTTTGATTAGATTCGATTACAAATGCTAATCGTCACTAATTGTGATTACATTTTTGATTATTTCTAATCAAATCAATTAGTAATCGTCTAAAATGGCTAACTAATCATAATTAATCAATTTTTCAGCACAATTATAATTTCTAATCCAATTGCTAATCATTAGGATTTCTAATCATTATTTCCAAGCTATGGTTAAAACACTCTTGTGCGTTGGTGCTTTGTCTTGATGAAAAATTATTTTTATGTGTTGTAAGCCAGGACGTTTTTCTCGAATTTGTACATTTAATTGATCTAAAAGGTTGCAATAGTACTCTGAATTTATTGTTTTACCCTTTTGCAGATAGTCAATTAATAAAATACCTTTGAAGTCCTAAAAAACCGTTGCCATAACCTTACCAGCCGATTGAATTGTTTTCGCCTTCTTTGGGGCACTTCCTCTAGCTTCAGTCCATTGTTTGGATTGTTCTTTTGTCTCTGGAGTATAGTGGTGGATCCTTGTCTCATCAACAGTTATGAAACGATTTTATTTCGCTGAGAACGATCCAAACAAGCTTGAGAAATGTTCATTCTTATGCGTTTTTGGTCGACTGTTAACAAGTGCGGCACCCATCTTGCAGAAAGCTTTTTCATCTGGAGTTCTTCATGCAAAATTAAATGGATTCGATCATTTGAGATGCCCATGATATTAGCTATTTCACGCACTTTTATTCGTCGATCATTTAATACCATGTCATGCACTTTGGCTACAATTTCTGTTGTTGCTGTTTTTGGGCGTCCACTACGTGGTTCATCTTCAATGCTTGTACGACCACGTTTAAATTCAGCAACCCAATTTTTTACTGTTGCATATGAAGGAGCACTTTCACCTATATCATATCATTATGAATTTCTTGTCCCGATAAACCTTTTTTATGTATATATTTAATGACACCACACATTTCTAATTTTTCAATTGTAAAAAAATCGCGGATGCGTCTTTTGTGAACATTTGTTTTTATATGAAGGAGTTGCCAGATCGAAACAAAATTTAACATGTGTTCATAGCAGAGTTCCAAAACACTTAACTTTTTTCTGTTTATACCGCGCTTTTTGTGCTAGGCTAAGAAGTTTCCGAACCGCCCTCGTATAGGGCTCATTAAATTATCGTAATTTGAATTTTTTTTAGAGTAATTTCATTAAAATGAAAAAAGTTTTCTACCCGCGGTTCGCCGTGGGAACAAAAGTATATATGTGACGCGCAAAATAGAAAGGCGCCTAAGGTTAAAAACCAGTTTTGTTCAGGAGAGCCATTTTAAAGATTAGGTCCCTTTTTATTTGCGCTTAGAATCGTCGACTTCACTCTCATAAAACGTGCATATCTCTGGGAGGGAACACTTTTGGTGCATGGCAGTTCGGTCTCATTCGATGCACAGATGTTGTCCACATCAAAAAAAAGTGAAAATTGATTTTTTTACCCTTAGGTCCCTTTCTCTATGCGCTGTCACATATACTCGTACATATTTTTTAGAAACTCTAAAAGAAACATATGATAGAAATTATGTTCATTCGATTCAAGAATTGTAAATAAGTGGAAGTGATTTGAAAATGAATCCCCTTGTTTTGGGTAATTGATTGATACCACATAATTACATACCTGAATGTCAATCGGGTTCATCGATAAACCACAGAGACATAATCAATATTATTTTGGTCGCATCGGATTTTAAAAAGTGCAGTACGGTAAAACCTCTTGGATTTAACCTCGACAGTAAGACTGGGTAATTATCCAGTGTTAAGTTAAGCCATCAATTCTTAGATTACCCTTCAAATTCTTCTCGAGTGTTAACCCAATACACAATTATAAAAATATATTTAGCGACAAAAATTCCCAAAATTACGCCCAAACTCCAAACTATAATTTTTTCAGATGAAAACGGCAACACTGGCAATAACAGATCAGAGCCATAACAGAGATTAATTGACACTTCTCTTCAATTGATAACTTCTCTGGACATGGAACCACAAGTACATTCCAACATTCAGTAGTGTTTTCGCGCTCTAACTGTGTCAACGTAGAAATTGGAGTTGCTCCTCTAGAGACCACCAAAAGTCACTGAAATATTAATAAATTAATAGAATAGAGACTAAATGGGCCTTTAAAGTAATTTATTTTTGGAAGTAATCGTAGCCGTCGTTGTGGCTGTTAGTCGGTCGTTCGTTTATGTTTGTGCCGTGTTCGTGTGTTTCCTTCATGTGTGAGAGAGCAGAGCGCGCTAGGCTCTCAAAACTGCGAATGCAAACAAAAAAACATCAACAAAACTGCGAATGCAAACAATAAAAACATCAACAAACATCTGATGGTGTATGCATGCGTCTGCAAGGTTTAGGAAAACAAACAACAACACGATCCAAGTGAATCTTTTGTTGGGCTCAGCGTTTTTTTTTTCGCCAGGAGATGGATGTTCTGATTTTCTACTAATAAAGGCGACTTTGGTCTTCCTTCGTTGTTTAACTGGAGGGATGCCAACAGAACTTTGCCAATATTGAATACCGATCGACGATTAAAGTGCAACGTAAGGTAAGTGACATATTCCAAATTAGTTATTTTGTTTGTCAATGCATAGTTTTGTTGTTGTATGTATGTCCATACATGTGTATAAATGTTTGGCCATCAGACAGTGGAACCAGTGTTGCCATTTTGCTCAGTTTCGATCAAACTTGCTCGAAAAATATTAAAGATTTGTAGTTTCGTCTGATTGTTGGCATTGTTCCGCTAATAAGTATCCATGTATGTATTTATAAATGTTTAACGATTTGGGCGGAAACATTCGATGTTGGTCATCGACTGTAAACATTCTGGTCGCAAAATAAAATTGTCCAGCAGCAACACTTTGGGGGACACCACTTTTCGGTAAACGTATACTGTTTGTGTCAAACTTTTTATGTTTGATTTGTTTACGACAAAATATCATTGGTGCTGTTCAGAAAATTATGTTTTTTAAAATTTTGAAAGCTGTTAATTTCAAAAGTTTGCAAATGTTACTGTGTTTTTTTTTGCCAGTGAACTTCAAATTATAGAGAGCCAAGAAATTTCAAGTTATAGAGAGCAGAGATTTTAAATTTAAAGAGTTAACAGGGATGTTCATACAATTCTACTATTTCGGTACAATTTGAGCTAGAAGAAGTACCAACACGGTACTTCCAAGCAAACATATATTTATTATTTATGTATTTTATAAATTTATTTATAAAACATATCTAAATAAATAAATATATTTATTATCACCCAATGACATACATACATATCCTTATTACTAACGCTTTTTCGCCTTTCATTCTTGCTCCACTTTTGGAGGAAGTTGAAAAATAATAGTTGGGCTTTCGCACTTCTACTGTGCCAACGGACAAATTGGATCCGATCTACTACACGCAGAAAAAAAGTATGGTTGGGGTAACAATATTCGAAGAGCACCATACTATTGTTGGTTATATGGTTGTGGCACAACAATATTATGATCATCACAACAATAGTATAGTTCACACACAACCATACTATGAACCCCATAACAATATTATGGTCCTCACAACAATAGAATCATTCACACACAACCATACTATGATCACCACAACCATATTATTATTCACATTCAACCATACTATGATCCCCACAACCATATTATGATCCTCATGACCATAGTATGTTTAACGTACAACCATAGTATGACTTACGCACAACCATACTATGATCCCCAAAATTGTTTGTAAAGACTGGAATACGTTGTTATTCAACAATAATGAACTTTATTAAGTAAGTTATGTAACAAAAGGAGTGATTTATTTAACAGTAAAAAATCATTTATTAAAAATATTTTAGTTATGCTAATCCGTAGTTTTTTTTTGAAAAAAAAAAATAATTTTTATTGCTATTATTGCGTAAGAATCGTAAAAATAACATTGTCAATTAAAAAAAATTAAAATTATGATTGCCATAAATATGTTATTGTTAACATAAAACCCATCAAAACAATACTTTTGTCCCACCAACCGTATTTATATTGTTGCTACAATCATATTTTCATTTTAAAATTTGGCAACAATACCTTTGTTACATTTCAACAATATTAATATTGTTGCAATCATACTATTGTCAAAATGAAATTCAAAAAACAATACTATGGTTGCGATGACCATACTTTTACTGCTGAGAAAATACTATTGTTGGCGTTACCATGTAGTAACCATATCTTTTCTCTGCGTGTAGAGAATGTTAAAAATCACTAAAATATTTTTAAATTAAACAGAAAATTTATGAGAGTCAGGAGGTTTTGTTTTTAGGGTTAAGGTAGACGTCGTCGTGGCTGTTAGTTGGTGGTTGGTCGGTCGTTCCTTTATGTCGTGTCCGTGTCTTTCGTTGTGTGTGAGAGAATTGAGTGCGCTTGGCTCTCAAAATGCAAATGATTTTGCATTAAATGTCTAATTACAATAACAGCATGAATATATGTGACGCGCAAAATAGAAAGGGACCTAAGGTTAAAAACCAGTTTTGTTCAGGAGAGCCATTTTAAAGATTAGGTCCCTTTCTATTTGCGCTTATAATCGTCGACTTCACTTTCATAAAACGCGCATATCTCTGGGAGGGAACACTTTTGGGGCATAGGATCGGTCTCATTCGATGCTCAGATGTTGTCCACATCAAAAAAAAAAGAAAAAAAATGAAAATTGATTTTTTTACCCTTAGGTCCCTTTCTCTATGCGCTGTCACATATAGGGTTAAAGAAGACACTTTCACCTTTCTCCGAGTGGTACTCGTTTCTTGTTCCCTAGAAGTTATATTCCACTAAATTTTAAATTTGAGAAAAATATAGTAGTTTCATAAATATTTCATAACGCCCCTAATATTAAACGCTAAAGCTGTGACCACTTACAACAACTAAAGACTATAATCCTACCAACATTATAAAAAAGACCGCAGGCCATTATTGATGATAGCTTGCGAGTAGTAACCATTTATTTTTAATAAAAAAAAAACACCTTTTTCTGAAATTAAAAAACAGTTGAGTTTGACAGCATGCCACGCCCACAATTAGCAATAGTCTAACCTTATTTTTTGGCTACCTTAATCTGGATATATAAGATACAAAAAGGAGTAAAAATGTTAAAAATCGGTGACAAAAAAAATACACTTTTGGCCAACGATATCAAAATTTCAGCCAAAGTGCGTCCCTACGCTACTAAAGCGCAAAAATGGTCCGTTTTTTGGGCCCTTTTGTGGCCAAGGCATCCGTCTCTTATCTTATTTAAAACTTCAAAAGTACTATATTTGGATACGTGGCAAAATTTGCTTTAATTTTACCCACCATGTGTCCATATTGACTATTGAACGCCCGTTTTTACCATGAGGTACGTTTTTTGGGTCGAAAACATCCAGTAACTGTGCTCTTTTTTAGGTATTTGGTATGTCCTAACTGGACGTACCCACTTCGCCATTTTTTATTAATCTTTAAATCCGTTCACAAACAATTATGATTTGTTAAGCAAATACTGAAAGACACGATTAGTCCCTAAATATGTCCGTATTGAATATCGATCGATTTACACCATGCGGAAGGTTTTTTGGGCAGCATGAGCCAAAACATACAAGAACTAACCCATTTTTGAGGTATTAAGTCCGACGCAACTGGTAGTACCCATACTAACTATTTTTTAAACCCTAACATATCATAGGTTAGAGGGTCTTATTTACTTTGCCACAACTCCAAATACTGGTCGGAGAACCCCATAAAGTATGTATTTTCTAAATTATCGTAAAATTCTAAGATGATCTATCCATTTCTGTCTGTATGTATATCGAAAGCAAAGTACAGGTCGCAGGTTTCAATCAAGGTGGCTACAATTTAGTAGAAACGTGTGTTGATCAACCCCTCAGAAGGCCTGGGTCAACCTTTGGAAAGATCAACCACCCTAAACTAAAAAAAGACTATATCTCATGAACTATGGCGATCATATTCGGTACATATGATGTAGGCGTGAATCGAAACACATTCCGGTGGAAAAGTTATCGGTGGGTAAAATTTTAACAGAATAAAATCAAAGACTAGGCGGTTATTATAGACTATGTTATTGTAAAATTGGGCAATTGGGCGTGGCACCACCCACATAACCCTGAACATAAAAATACAATAACTCTTTTTGCAACCAGAACACCGAAGTCGACCGAGCTCACCTTTCTTTTTGTTCAAGAAAAGAAAGATTTACTGCCTTTTTAAGTGCCATCATAAAAACCTGAATTTTTTTAAACTATTTTTATTATCGAATTTTTTTTAAAATGAATGTGAAAATACTGCATTTTTAAAATAAACTTACATCATATAGAAACGACAAAAAGAAATTATGTTTTCAGCCCATTGAAATACACAAAAATATTAGGCAGTTACTGCAGAGTTTCGTTTAGATCAATGCCGCATTATTTTATAAAAAAAAATTAAATAATTTTTTTCTTAATTAAATAATTTTCTACAAAACTGCATTATTACATTTTTGATACTCAACACTCGAAAAATTGTACTTTTTCCGGCAAAATCACATTTTGCTCCCCTTTGACAAAATGATCATATTGGACCTTAACCTATGATGGAGGGTTTATAAGTTTCGGCACGGCCGCAATTAATTTGTCCACTTGTTAATCCGTCTATAAGAAATGATTTGTTAAGCAAATATGCAAAGGTGCATTTAGTCCCTTAAAAGGAAACTATTTTCCTCCTGGCCCCATTACATATTTTTATTCACAATCCCTCACATTTTATACTTATAGCCCATCAGTATGTAAAATTGCAGGACCCTAGCTTGATATGTCCGATTTGCTATAGTACCTTCAACAGATAGACGGACGGAAATGGCTACATCGTCTTAGAATTCTACGACAATTTGTAGTATACTATATACAGGGCTGATGAATATTGTTACATTATGAAACTGAAATAACTTTTTTTTTCAGAGTATGGATTTAATTTTTTTTAATTCACGTTAAAGCTCATCATTAATTTTTTTTAAATATAGCTTAATTAGTTTAAAAAATAATGGAATTTAATAGACCCCCCCCCTGCTCGTTGATGCACGTGCGGCTTCTTACCAAAAAGTTGTTCATTACTGCTTGGAGAGTTGAGACAGGAATACCAGCAATTTTTTCTCGAATGGATTGCTTTGCAGCAGTTGCACCATTTTGCTGAAACCACACAGAGTTGAAAGAAATTCTCATTCGGCGTAATTATGGAAAGAAAATCTCTCTCAACATGCTCAATTAACGGTCTCCAGTAACCGTAACGGTGTGAACGTTTTCTTCGAAGAAGTAGCGCCCGACAATGCAGCGTGATGAAACTGCAAACCACATGGTGACACGCAGTGGATTCAATTACGTTTGTTAACAATTTTGCCGAGCCTGGGACAGTTAACAGAATACCTTTCCATTAAAACTCTTCAGTTTGGACGGAGAAAACAATCGCTGCTGTAGCTGCTGCCATAAAAAAACAATCCAAGAGTTTCGACAAGAAGCTTATCTGTTCTAATGGGTGTTAGCAGACAGACATTGCAGTCAATTATGCACACAGATTTGGACTTATTCCCATATAAAATTCAAAAGGCCAACAAACTGAACACAACTGACTTCCCGATTCGCTAGGAATTTTGTCAGAAGATGCTTCAAATAGCGGAAGAGGGCGAAAACATGTTGAACTGTCTTTTCATGTCTGACGAGGCCCTTTTCGATTTAAACGGCAACATAAACAAACAAAATCCTCGAATATGAAGTTCATTCAAACAACAGATACTCCATGAAACGGAATTGCATCCACTGCGTGTCACCGTGTGGTTTGCAGTTTCATCACGCTGCATTGTCGGGCCCTACTTCTTCGAAGAAAACGCTCACACCGTTACGGTTACTGGAGACCGTTACTTGAGCATGTTGAAAACGTTTTTCTATCCAGAATTGCGCCGAATGAATGTGTGGTTTCAGCATGATGGTGCAACTGCTGCAAAGCAATCCATTGCTGGTATTCCTGTCTCAACTCTCCAAGCAGTAATGAACAACTTTTCGGCAAGAAGCCGCACATGCATCAACGAGCAGGGGGAGGGGGGGGGGTATTAAATTCCATTATTTTTAAAACTCATTAAGCTATATTTAATAAAATTAATGATGAGCTTTAACGTGAATAAAAAAAAATGAATTCCATACACTGAAAAAGAAGTTATTTCACTTTCTTAATGTAACAATATTCATTAGCCACCCTGTATATGTGACAGCGCATAGAGAAAGGGACCTAAGGGTAAAAAAAATCAATTTTCATATTTTTCTTTTTTGCTGTGGACAACATCTAAGCATCGAGTGAGACCGATCCCATGCCCCAAGAGTGTTCCCTCCCGGAGATATGCGCGTTTTCTGGGACCTAATCTTTAAAATGGCTCTCCTGAACATAACTTTTCACTTTTTATTTTTTTTTGATGTGGACAACATCTGAGCATCGAATGAGACCGATCCTATGCCCCAAAAGTGTGACCTCCCAGAGATATGCGCGTTTTATGAAAGTGAAGTCGAAGATTCTAAGCGCAAATAGAAAGGGACCTAATCTTTAAAATGGCTCTCCTGAACAAAACTTTTCATCAACTTTTCACATTTTTTTTGATGTGGACAACATCTGACTATCGAATGAGACCGATCCCATGCCCCAAAAGTGTTCCCTCGCAGAGATATGCTCGTTTTATGAAAGTAAAGTCGACGATTCGAAGCGCAAATAGAAAGGGACCTAATCTTTAAAATGGCGCTTCTGAACAAAACTGGTTTTTAGCCTTAGGTCCCTTTCTATTTCGCGCGTCACATATACCGAATTCTGTCGTCATATCGGCATTAGTTCACTAGATAAAGCCTTTCAAATTTCAGGGCACGTTCCACTGTGATAATGTTGTGAAAGGAGTGTGTCACCGTTCTCTTTTCCATTAGGGTGTGTTTTTTCCAACAACCACCATATATACCAAGTTCAATCGTCTTATCGGTTTAAGTTCACGAGATATCACCTTTCAAAGTTCAGGGTTGTATGGCCTGTGCCACGCCCTTTTGTCGAATATCAAAACAACATATTCTATAATAGTTTGATGAACTCAGAAAAATTTCATATAAAGTTACATTAAAGAATTTTTTTTTCAAATCAACTAATTTTTTCATCAATTTGATGTAGAATTATTGAAGAATTGATTTCATGTACATATTTTCGTTCAGTGTATTGGTCATTCTTTGGATATAGCTCTCATGCAAAAGAGCTTACCAATTTGGAGTTCAGCCGTTAAACATGAATCATTTTAAATTCCATCTAGCTGAAATAAAGCGTATAGCGTTAAGTGCGAACTTTAACTTTTTGTGGTGAAATAATGCTGTATCAGGGCTGGTATTTTATGAATAGAAGAGTGGTGTAGTGTAACTCATAGTCGTGTGAATCGGCCAGTAGTGCATCTATGCTGTTACTGTCCCGAAATCATGGTTTGCAGTTAATATGCTCTAAATTTCCCACATCAGTTAAAGGCTATTCAACCATTATTTCAAGGATTGCAAACGGTGGAGGTTATTAACTCACTTACCATACTTTTCATACCCCACAAAGGAACGAGTTCGCATATTCCACAGATTGTCGACATGGTTAAAGTTCCTACAACAAAACTATCTAATTTTACAAAAAACAAAAGAGAAACATGAAATCTAAATTGAGAACATCAATAAAACTTCAAGTAACACAGCAGCTCCACCGCCAGCGCCACCGATACCCATCATTCAGAACTTTTCAGGACTGAAATTGTTGGTGAAGGAGCCAAGTTGTTGAAATTACTGCGTACGACATACTCCAGCCTTTGCCTAACTACGTCCAGCGTTTATATGGCAACAGTTCCTTATCAAAGTGTGGTCGTTCAAATACTTTTCATTTTCTTGTTGGCCTCTGGGTGGACGTCGCACAGAATGTCCTCAGATTGTCGCTTTGCCCGTTTGTGTTCGAGTTGAGGGCATAGGGATCCTCCACCCTCAGAGCTTAGTGGAATTTCTATATTAGCTTAAGGACATCATCAAAAATGACTGAGCAAAGGAACACGCAACCGTTGAAAAACATGTCGTCGTCGTCGGGCTTTCAGGGCAGAGTTGCGGCAACATTTCAACGTCTTTGTTTACCGAAGCGAATGGAAAACAAATAAAAGATTTAAAAATAAATTTGTACGTAGTAATAAGTTCATAATAACATAAAGTATTTGTACGTCGCACTCTCTTATTCCATGTTTTATTCGGTTCGGTTTTCAATTGAAGTAGGTAATTTGAGGAAAGTACTTATTCTATAGAAATTCACCGGAGTGTACATTCAATAGATATGGTTCTAAATTGCTTATGAGAATGTCATAAATTCGGCAATTTAAATACAAACCTATGGGCTTCTGTCCATGACTATAGTTAGGGGTTATACACTTAAGGGCTTACAGTTGTCATAAATTCGGCAATTTAAATACAAACCTATGGGCTTCTGTCCATGACTATAGTTAGGGGTTATACACTTAAGGGCTTACAGTTTCGCATTTAACGAGAACTGCCGCCAGTAGAGCTTTCCACCGAACAAAGTAATCACAATAAAAATCGCACGCACTACATACACACTAAAGCAGAAACACACACATACACCTGTATTAGGCTATCGGTGAAGTTTATGCTTTATAGGGTCTACGATCAATATTTCGTGATGTTGCAATCGGAATGACAAATTTACTATTTTCCCTTAGGTGGAGGGTAAGTACCTCAAAAGGCTATAGATGCTGGACTTCTTGAAACGTACCGCAAGGTCAAAACGAGCGATCAATAGTGAATACGAGGGCTGCTATATATATTTAATAATTAAAATGCGAATATTTATCATAAAAAATGGTTTTATTGGTTTTCAAAGTATTCTCCAGCATGATCTATACACTTTTGGATGCGCTCAAACCAATTGTCGAAGCTATTTTTTCACACCGATTGAAACATGGGTTTTGAACGCTTCAACAGCATCTTCTGGCGACGAAAATCGTTGACCACGCAGTTTTTTCTTGATGTGCGGAAATAACACGAAGTCATTGGGTGCCAAGTAAGGGCTGTACGGCGGATGCTGGTGCTCAATTATTCGTCTTCTCTTCGTTTTTCGAATTTCTCCGAAGACTTCAGGCAAACAAATAGTGGTGTACCACTCAGAATGGACCGTCCTACGTTGCTCAAGCGGAACAGTTGCCACATGACCAGTTTTACCGAAGAAACAGGCAACCTTTTGCTTCGAAGTGTTTCTTCCATGAACAACTTTCGTTGGATTTGGCTCGTCGTCGAAGACCCACACGGTCGATTGCTGTATTGTTCCGGGCTCATACGCATAGATTTATGATTCGCCACCTGTGACGATATTATAAACGTCTTTTGAAGCACCGCGATCGTATTTTTTCAAAATTTCTTTGCAACAAACGACACGGCTTTTTGAGCAATTGTCAAATTGTGCGGGATCCAACAAGAACAAACCTTTTTTACGGCCAGGTGTTCGTGCAATATTGAATGTAAGCTGGTGAAAAATATGCCCAAGGATGCCCTTATCTCACGATATGTCACATGACGATCTTGTATTATCAGTTCACGCACGGCATCAATGTTCTCTGGCACAACGACCGTTTTAGGACGACCTTTGTCTTTGAATTACTTATACTTCTTCCACGAACAACTTTCGTTGGATTTGGCTTGTCTTCGACGACCCACACGGTCGATTGCTGTATTGTTCCGGGCTCATACGCATAGCTCCATGATTCGCCACCTGTGACGATTTTATAAACGTCTTTTGAAGCACCGCGATCGTGTGTTTTTCAAAATTTCTTTGCAACAAACGACACGTCTTTTTTGAGCAACTCTTCTTTTTTACTGTTTTAAGGAGTTCATGCAATATCGATTGTATGCTGGTGGAAGAAATGCTCAAGGATGCCTCTATCTTACGCTATGTCACATGACGATCTTGCCTTATCACTTCATGCACGGCATCAATGTTCTCTGGTACAACGGCCATTTTAGGACGATCTTCGACTTTGAGCGAGCGTCGGCCACTACTGAATTCATTACGATTCACAGTGCTATAGCATGGAGCTTCATCGCCATACGAAGACTTAAGTTTATTGATTCATTCTTGTGATAATCCACGTCGAAAGTTGCGAAAATTATCGCACGAAAATGTTCACGACTTAATTCCATTTTTTTGCCTAATGGATTTTTTCAAGTTACCGTAAAACACAAATAATAATCGTCCGTCAAAACGTTTTAAGTACGTTTATGCTAAAAATGTCAAACTTTCCAATGGAAATGTCGGAAATAATGCCTAGGCCAGCATCCCTCGTATGAACTACGAATATGCTACGAATCCAAATGTAGCGCAATTGTGAAGTTTTCGCTAACATACAGGACGTCTGCATGGACCCAAGAAGAGGACCATTTTTTTCTGCGCTTTAATAGCGTATGGACTGTCGAGAATATTTAAGGTTGGGCCTGTCCGGTTTTACATGTTTGCAATTGGAAATGGCAAATTGTGTGTCAATTACGATGTTACCCTAAAATGCCATGCCAATTTAAGCTGCGAGTTAAACTCATGAGTATACATAAGTTAGTTTTATTTGTGGCATTTACGAATTTCCTGCAAATCTTATGTTGAATATCCTTTTTAACATTTTGTTCTTCTTCTCTTTTCAGGTAAGTCTTTGGTACCAATTACAAAGCGTGAACAGCAATAAATCTTAAGTAAGTAAGCCAAAAGTCTTAGAAACCCTGTCATTAGTGGTGTTTTAATATGAAATTCTAAAACTAAGATTGGGTAGCAAAACCACAATAGTTCTGTTATATGTTAACAAAAAGTCCCAATTTCGTCCTGATGTACGCGACCCTCAAACAAATGAACTCTGATTGTGTTAAAAAAAAGGCTTGTTACGGCCTTATGAGGGACCTATAGCCGTTCTTACTAAAGCTAGTCCATGTGGGAATGCATTTTCATACAGTCTTTGCATTTTCATATAGCGTTGTATGAAGTCCTGCCCCTAAACAGAATACATTTTTAATTCAATCCAGCTCAAATAAAGCATAGTGCTCTAAGTAGGACCTATTAAAACCCCTGGTAAATTTGTGCCATATAAGTCTTTGTTTCTAAAAGAGAAGTCGTTGAAAAACGCCACAGCTGAACTGCTGGGTAAATCGGCGAGAACTTCGTCTCCCAATATGCTTGGACGCGGAAATTTTCTCCACGACCAACGTCTAGGTACAAAGGTACTTAATTCCCCCAGGGGAAGTAAGGGCTTTTGGTCGTTTGTAACCAGAGTAAAGCATAGCTCTTTGTCTATCCTAACTGTTCTTAAAAATTATAAAGCTAACCTATTAGCTCAAATGTTTGGACTTCATACGGTCGAAAACGTAACTAGTTCTATGTCGCAGATACTTCTGCAATTCTCGATGTATGGTCCCCGGGTCCATACATTTCAAATTCAAATTCTGAACTTTTGGTTAGCTTTGCTGTGCGAGGGATTTTTATTGTGTTCGGAGGAAAACTCTACTGCCGGCAGTTCTCGTTAAATGCAAATTCGGTTGCCCTTAAGTGTATAGCCACTGAACATAGTTACAGCACAATTATTGCTTGCGAAACTGCAGACACCCCTGCTTGTAACTAAAAGTCTTTCAGAACGCTTTTTGAAAATGTTTTACAACTTTTTTTTTCTAGAACAAAAATATTTTCTTCTTTTTGATTGTTTACATTCAAAATTTACCATGACAAAAGCTTCAGAATTCGGTTCGTAATGTCGGTAAAAACATCAGAATTTAATAAGACTTAATGCCAGAATTCTGATCGCAGTCGTTCAGAGTTAGTTTAGAATTCGATTCGACAAATCGAAATTTCCTTTCGAATTTCTCAAGACTACAGTTCAGGATTCGGTCAGAAATCGATTCGAAATGTCTGCAAAAACATCAGAATTCCCTCAGAGAAGTAGTTCAGAATTCGTGTCAACCTTCTTATATGTTTTTCGTTAGGAACTCGGCAAGAATTCTGATCCGAAATCGGAGCATTTTGCCGATTGTCGTACAGAATTCTGGCCGAATTCTGAAGGTTTGGTCTGCTGGGTTTTTAAATGTTTGCTGTATAATGACACTATAATTTTAGAAATCGGTGATGCCTAAAAATTGGACTTTTGGGCAGGAAAATAAAATTCTGCACCACTGGTGTATACTAGAGATAAAACATGACCAATGTTTTTGCCAGGTTAAAACTTATAAGACCTTTGCTTGCTATCTTCCATTCCCTATGGCAGGCCGGCAGCCATTATTGATTCCAACATAATCTGCTTTATTTTATAGATTTAGCTTTGAGATAACGATGTGCCGGTCATGCTTCATATCCAAATTGTATTCACTTATGATTGGGCCTAATGGAGTTTCTGTGTACTCGCCTTATTGTCAGTGTCATTTTAAAGTCTCCTGCCCGACGTGCCTATAAAATCTTGTACTTTTTTTTCCTTTCTTTCTACTAATATTTATAACTTGTTTCCTGCTAATCTTACTTGGTTGGCTTGTGTCACAAATCGTTTTAATCATTTCAGTCACGTCGATGCAGTTTCCTCCAAAATGCTCTCGTGGGAGTGACAAAAGGGCGGCGCACTGATTTCTATTTGCACCGAAAATTGAATGCGAACGCCACGTTCCAGAGACGCTCGTTCCTTTTTTCCGGGAAATGTATTACAGATTGATTTCATGCGCTTTTTAATGACTCATACCTGCTGCCCCTGCCGTCCCTGTAGCCAAGTTGGCCGTTTATGATCCAAACATTTCTCGTTTTGTTTGTGACAATTGTTAGCCTTGAGGCCGTAAATATAAAGAAGAATTGTTTGTTTGAAACGAATCAAATGGCAGCGATTCGAATGAGTGATTGATGTCAAACTTTAGAAAATTCTTCAAATGTTTATTTTGCGATTTGTTTGTGTTCGTGAGAATGTGTGTCGACGAGGGCGGTTACACAACTGAACGGCCTAGCAACAGAAAACATAGTCAAGTTGGGGGGAAAATATCTTTAAAGACACAAATTTACAAATTATTTCCTGGTTTAGAGTTTTTAATATTTTTTTCTTAAAGATTTTCGAAGCCTAAACACAAAACTGAATTTTAAAAAATTTTCCTCCGATTAGTTTTCAAGATAGAATTTTTGGAATTTTTTTATGAGATGTCCTAGCTTTTTGGACTATAACTTCCAAACGCCATTACCGATTTTATCAAATTAGGACGTGTAACTTTACTATTTCTCATCCATTTTCAACAAACCATGGCTTGTTTTGCTCGAAAAAGTCCAAACTTTATGCTTATTTATTTATATATATTTTTTATAATATTTTATATATATTTTTTTAATTTAACATCGTGATTTTTGCTCAAAAAATTCAATTTTTTAATTTAAAATGCCTCTAACGTCGAAGCTACTGAACTGATTGTAATACCTTGCATGACAAAGTTTTAGAAAAGCTCATTGCTTTTTATTTGAGACCATTGATCAAATCGGTAATAGCTTTTGGGACATTTGGTAAACAAAAATCGTAAAAAAAAATTCAAAAATTGTATCTTGAAAACTAATCAGAGGAAAATTTTTTAAAATTCATATTCTTGCTTAGAAGGTCATATTGTAGAGGAAGACAATTTTAAGAACTCTGGACCAAAATGGCCGTAAACTAGTGTTATACAAGGGATCATAGTTTAAACCTTTTCGGTGTTGTCTGGAACTTTATAAGCATTGAAAGCACACTCTTTGGCATTTATTTTTTGAAGATTATGTCTATCACATGTTGGCCGCGGCTACGCCTCATATAGTCCATCTGGTGAGTCCAATTTTCGATGACTCGTTCGAGCATTTCGACTGGTACTTGGCGAAAGACACGCGTGATGTTTTGCTCCAAGGCCTGAATCGAAGCGGGTTTGTCCGCATAAACTTAAGACTTTACATATCCCCACAGGAAAAGGTCTAACGGTGTGATATCACACGATCTTGATGGCCAATCGAACGTCCCAAAACGTGAAAGACACGCGTGATGTTTTGCTCCAAGGCCTGAATCGAAGCGGGTTTGTCCGCATAAACTTAAGACTTTACATATCCCCACAGGAAAAGGTCTAACGGTGTGATATCACACGATCTTGATGGCCAATCGACCGGCCCAAAACGTGAAATTATCTGCTCTCCGAAGTGTGCCCCAATAAATCCATTGATTGATGCGATGTGTGGGAAGTGGCGCCGTCTTGTTGAAACCAAATGTCGCCGAGATCATGAGTTTCAATTTCAGGCCTCAAATAGTCGCTTATCATGGCACGATAACGGTCGCCATTGAAGGTAACGTTCTCATCGGCATCATTTTTGAAAAAATATGGACCGATGATTCCGCCGGCCCACAAACCATACCAAACCGTTGTTTTCTCTGGATGAAGTGGCAGCTCTTGAACCTCTTCTGGTTGCTCTTCGTCCCAAATGAGGCAATTTTGTTTGTTTATATAACCATTGAGCCAGAAATGGGCCTCATCGCTGAACAAAATTTTGCTCGAAAACCTCGGATCTTCTTGGCACTCTTCAAGAGTCCATAGCGCGAAGCGATGTCGCTTGGGAACGTCGGGCGGCTTCAGTTCTTGCACAAGCTGTATTTTGTACGCTTTTAATTTAACATCTCGAAGTAAAGTGCGCTCAGTCGTTCCATACGCCAGTCCGAGTGCTGTGAACGGCGCCGAATCGACTCTCCACTGTCTTGGTGTACACTCTCAGCTACGGCCGCTACATTTTCTTCACTGCGTGCTGGACGTGGTCTCTTCGGTTGAATATTATCCAATAATGATGGGTGATGGTGTTGCGAATAGAACGCTCAGTAGGCCGACTATGCTGACCATAAGTTGAACGAAGTACACGAAACACATTCCTCACAGAACGTGAATTTTCGTAATAAAGTTGAACGATTTGTAAACGTTGTTCAGGCGTAAGTCTTTCTATGATGAAATGGCAAACAATGCTAAGCAATAATAACATGACAGCATGACACGACTCACACGTGATCTGTCAAAACAGGTTAATTGCAAAAAGTATCTCTACTTGGATCACCCATTATAAAAATATAATAAAAAAACTTTTCTCTTGCGGCTAGATTACCGAAAACATAAAATTTAACCATCAGTTGATCCAGATTAAAAATGCTTGTCGTTATGACAGCCGAATTCAAAGAGTTCTTATAGCCAATAATCTTAACAACAACCAATACATGTACAAATTCAGTTCCAATAATCATCATAATTAGTTAGTTTTACCCATACTTTGTCTTTTTAAACGGTACTCTCCGTTTTCACCACAAGAATTGCCGTGTACCCAATCAACATTCGGTTATAGCGACGAAATATATAAATAGTACGTGCAACCGCCAACATTTTGTTGGCCAAAAACTCGGTTGTGGCAGCAAATCTGTTCTCTGTGTGTAGCTTTGATTTTTCTTATCGGTCAATAAAGCAAAATTAAAAATTATTTTAGTAAATTCAAGAAGGGAAGAAGAACTGTCCAAATTCAGATTTTGGTTTACTTTTGTCTAGAACGTTTAGAGGACGAAAATTAAATTGCATTCAAGACACTCTAACAGGCGTAGAAATGTAAAGTTTTTAACATCTGTCCCTATTTAGTTTTCTATTTGTTGCTATAACTCTGGGTTTTCCATCTAGCAATAAAAGATGGTCGTAAGAAAAAAACTCTTTGTTGGAATAACTATTTATTGGTTCCTACGAAATATTGTTGTTAATTTTATTAGTTGCGGTTCTGGCAACCGATTAGGTACAGTTAATTATTTTTACACAACCGAGTAGTTTTTAATAAGTGTCATCATATTTTCATAGCAACCATCTTATGGTACGACGAACCGAATAGCCATTGTTAACATTTGGTGATTGCGACAGAACAAGGAATAGTTGTATATAATACTATTGGTTGCCACAACAGGTGGTTCTGGCAATCGATTATTTACACTTTTTCCCTCAGTACAACCAGCAAGTGGGTAATATCAATCATAATATTTTCATAGAAACCATCTTTTGGTACAGCGACCCAACTAGTTATCAAGATTGTCAACATTTGGTGATTGCAACAGATAGTCTTTTCGTCGAACAGAATTTTTTAAAGACTGAGCCGCATTTTTTTCTTTTTGCAAGTAACTTCAGTTAGGGTCGAGAAGTTTTATAAACGCCCTCGTATACGTTGGCAAGGCATTTTAATGTCGAATGGCATGTCATTTCAGTTTTTATGGCTATTGTAAATATATCTGCTGGAGGATTTTGTTTTACATTCTTCCGGAGAGGTGCCTTAGTAGGGGGGAATTGTGGTCCCAGCAAAGTTGTTGAGACGCAGATAGTTTTTTTTTCCCGCCGACAATGTCATATTTTTGGCATTGCATGATATCGAGTCAAGTTCATATATAATACATTTACCGTACCGATATCCATACATACAACGGCTGCTATATCTGGAGGTATGTACGCGTATGTGTGCGTGCAAGGGCATAGCACGAACAACGAGCATATGTCACTACAAGTAAAATCCTCAATTTATGGCAAAATCGACTTCATTTATGCAATCGCACAGTGCAGGATATTGTACAAAAATTAAATAAAAGGTAACTTATTTAAACGATCCTATTATGTCCCAAGTTTTTGAACATAGTTCAGGCCGTACAACATTTATAGGGCGCATGTTTACATTTTTCAATTCAAAAACGTCTGTGGGTTATTGACATTAATCTTCTTCTTACAAAGCCTGTACAGAGAGAGAGAGAGAGAGAAAGTCCAACGGGCTCAAATCGCAAGATCTTGGCGGCCTTTTGACCTCGTTGTTTCCTTTAGTGTTGTTATTTTATAAAATTATTTTTCGGCTTGAGATCATTTATTTAAACTCGTTGTTTAAATATGATGAAAAGATATACGAGCAGCGAAAAGGGATGCCAATGGGTTCTCCAGCATCCCCAGTAATAGCCGACATAGTTATGGAAGAGCTTGTAGACACCACACTAGACAAGATGACATACGAGGGCGGTTCGGAAACTTCCTAGCCTAGCACAAAAAGCTCGGTATAAACAGAAAAAAGTTAAGTGTTTTGGAAACTTCCATCTCTGCTATGAACACATGTTAAATTTTGTTTCGATCTGGCAACTCCTTCATATAGAAACAGGTGTTCACGAAAGACGCATCCGCGATTTTTTTACAATGGAAAAATTAGAAATGCGTGGTGTTTACATAAAAAAGGTTTATCGGGACAAGAAATTCATAATGATATGGTAAATGTGTTAGGTGAAAGTGCTCCTTCATATGCAACAGTAAAAAATTGGGTTGCTGAATTTAAACGTGGTCGTACAAGCATTGAAGATGAAACACGTAGTGGACGTCCAAAAACAGCAACAACAACAGAAATTGTAGCCAAAGTGCATGATATGGTACTAAATGATCGACGAATAAAAGTGCGTGAAATAGCTAATATCATGGGCATCTCAAGTGATCGAGTCCATTTAATTTTGCATGAATAACTACAGATGAAAAAGCTTTCTGCAAGATGGGTGCCGGACTTGTTAACAGTCGACCCAAAACGCATAAGAATGAACATTTCTCAAGCTTGTTTAGATCGTTTTCAGCGAAATAAAATGTATTTTAAGCGTCGTTTCATAACTGTTGATGAGACATGGATCCACCACTATACTCCAGAGACAAAAGAACAATCCAAACAATGGACTGAAGCTGGAGGAAGTGCCCCAAAGAAGGCAAAAACAATTCAATCGGCTGGTAAGGTTATGGCAACGGTTGGGACTTCAAAGGTATTTTATTGATTGACTATCTGCAAAAGGGTAAAACAATAAATTCAGAGTACTATTGCAACCTTTTAGATCAATTTAATGTACAAATTCGAGAAAAACGTCCTGGCTTACAACACAAAAAAATATTTTTTCATCAAGACAACGCACCAGCGCACAAGAGTGTTTTAATAATGGCTCAAATCAACGAATTATCGTAAAGTACGAGTTGCTTGACCACCCACCTTATTCTCCTGATTTAGCTCCCAGTGACTTTTACCTGTTCCCAAATCTAAAAAAAATCCTTGCTGGCAAGCGTTGTACCTCAAATGAAGATGCAATTACAGTTGTAAACCACTATTTTGAAGACCTTGAGGATAACTATTTTAATGAAGGGCTAGAATTGTTAAATAAGCGTTGGACTAAGTGTATTGAAGTTTCAGGAGATTATATTAAAAAATAAAAATATTTTTGAAAGCCTAACTATTCTCTTTCATTGATAGGCTAAGAACTTTCCGAACCGCCCTCGTACAAACCAAAATTATTAACGAAATATGTGGACGATCTCTTTGGAATTTTTAAGAAAAAAGAAATTAAGAACACTCAGGATGTACTCAACTCATTTAACAGACAAATACAGTTTACAATGGAGATGGAACAGGACGGAAAATTACCATATTTAGATTCAATAGTTTGTCGACAAGGTCAGTTACTAAAATTAGATTGGTACCAAAAACCAACCGTTTCTGGCAGACTTATGAACTTTAGTTCAAAGCATCCTAGACGAGTAATTATTTATACAGCGACTAACTTCATCAACAGAATTTTAGATATTAGCGACATAGAGTTTCACAAACATAATTTAGTAAAAATTAGAACCATTTTAAGACAAAATGACTTTCCACACAAAACCATCACAGACCTACTAAACAAATGGAAATCAAAATCCAATTCCTCAGCAGTCATCGCAGAACCTGTAAGAAAAATATATAAACCAACAACATATATACCGGGTTTTTCAGAAAGGCTTAGCCATTCCAACATTTATAACAAAGACAAATATCAACTTGCACTAAAGACACACAGTGCAGTAAACAGTTTATTTAGCAGGACGTTGGACGTTGGACGTAGTATACCAAATAAAGTGCAATGGTGACAAGTCCGACATATGCCAAAAGGTATGTGTCGGCACTACTAAAACTAAACTTAAGACAAGAATTTCGTCCCACAAATCTGACCTAAAAGCCGTAAATAGGCCCATAGAACAAAAGACCGCACTTGCGGCCCACTGCACATTGACTGGGCATAAGCCTGACTTTACCGATGTAAAAATTGTAGCGCAAGAGAGAAATTATAGAAGAAGATACACTCTCGAATTGCTTAACATTATTGACGTACCCAATGAGAGGAGAAACATATATAGAAATGTGGTACATAAGCACAGACGCAAGCTGAAGAGTAACACAAAAATCAGTTGACATCCTCAAATCGGATGGGAACTTTGTGTGAGAGCTAGTTGACAAAATGGACCAATATGGTCCAATATCATCACAGTTATAAAATTGTTGCTTGTTAAGTTCTGTGCGAAATTTCACCAGAATCGGATGCAACTAGTGGCATTAAGAGATACAGGTTCCGAAATCCGGAATACCCTTTGTATGAGGGCTATATCAAAATATGGACCGACCTGGTCTGGGGTAACCAGATTCAATAAGCTGTCGCTCAAAATAAACACTGCAAAGTTCTCGAACTTCCGAACTTTGGCTTTTAGGGCTGTAGGATCTCTAATCTAATTAAAATGATTATTAAGACTTAATTTTTTATGTATTGATTGTTGCAATAGACTGTTGGTTATAAGTGCTCTGAGAATTCGTACTCTCTCAGTCGTATTTCTATTCTCACGCGCTCATATGTTAAATTGTAATGTATGTGACAATGTATAGTTGTATGTGGCAATGTATATTTATATGTATTGCAAGTCACCTTGGAAGAGTAATATTAAAAAAACAAAAAGGTAATAAACCTACTAAAAAAACCTTAAAAAAATTGAGATAAGTTTAGTTTATTTTATTAAGACTTTTTTCAAAAACAATGACAGACATATACTAGATCTATGAACAAGAAATTGCTTATGACTATAATGTATTGTCTAAATTACCAATAACGTGCAGCTAACGGCACCAAGCCTTTTCTGTGTATAGAAGTATTTTTAATTTGTATGTAGCTCTGATAAGTGTGTTCGCCCTTGTTCCCGAGGCTAAAGTGGTCTTAGGAGTGAAATATCCTAGAATTTAGCTTAAAAGTAAACTTACAACTAGCCTAAAATTAGGGGGTGAAGGGGAGGGGTTGATTACAAAAAAGGAGAGGATAGGGAAAACAAAAAAAAAATAAATAAATAAGTAGAAAAAATAAGAGATTTAAACAAATGCTGTTCAAGAGCATTAACAATATTCCAATCATAAAGATGCTATCCTCTATGTGCACCCGGAACCACTTTTTTGTAGAACTCGGGACGAAAGGAAACCGAGGTATCATAATCTGCCCGACTTTCATTTAAAAATCCAATCGGAGATAAATAGCAAACATCTGACCAGTTAATGTCCTTCTGGGCATTGTAAATATCAGTTATAATGGAATTCTCGTGAAGGGAAATCCTTGTAATAAATTTATTAATTATGTCACAAATATATAGACCAATAGGAGTAACATCTGGCTCCTTATATATATTCTTATTTGAATATCGCTTGGAGAACGACTCAAAATTTTTACCAATACAATATCTTAATATCTTTCTCTCAAATATCTCAAATTCCTTTATAACTGTCGGGGATACATTAAACCATATTGGGAACCCATATAAAATGACCGGGCGTATACTAGTCTTGTACAGTAATAGTTTCGTCTCTACCGGTAAACTCCTATTCCATAGAATTTTCGAAAAAGATCCCATAATCCCTTCTGGAGAACAGACCTAGCATGTCTATTAAATTTCAAAAGTTTATTGAAGTGAATGCCTAAATATTTCATGTCATTCCTGAAAGGGACTTCCTCGCCATTAATAACAATTCTCAACCGTTTACTCTCAGGAACCACAAACCTTCCACACTTGCCTGAGGCGTTTCGAATGCAAATAGCCTCGTCTTGGACGCGTTGATCGTTATACCCCAATATTCATAGAACTCCCTGACAGTGACAAGGTGATCCGCAACTTTCATCAACGCAATATTCGGGGACTCATCGTGCGCATATAAAAGACTGTCATCTGCATATAATAACCCAATCGAATCTGAACTAGTGTGTGGAAAATCGCTCATAAAAATATTGTATAAGTGCGGCGCTAATAATGATCCCTGTGGGGCTCCACACCTTACCTCACCAAACTCTGACATTCTATTATTTAATAGAACGCAAAACAATCTGTCCGAGAAATAACTTCGAAACAATTTAATCACTCTGGGGTCAAAGCCTATTCGGATCATTTTAAACAAAATGCCATCATGAAAAGTTCTATCGAAAGCTTTTTCCACATCCAGCGAAACCGCAACCGTACAATATTGCCTCCGTAAATTCGACACAACGTCGTCGATAAAGTCAAACAAAATAAATTTGGGCGCCTTTTTTCCACATGCCAAAAGCTATTGAAAAATCGATGGCACAATATGGACCCACCCTAATGTCTATATTGACTACTAATCGCTCGTTTTGACCATTTGGGCAACTTGAGTTCAGCAACTATGCCCTTTTTTAAAGGTATTTAGTGCTTTCAAACGAAGAGTACAAATTTGAACCATTGTCTATCCACATAACTTTATGATTTGTTTAGCTAATACTCTATGAGGTGTATTTTTTACCGAGGTACCTTTAGTCTCTCAAAGGGTAACTTATTTTCCCCTAGGCCGATTTCTCCCACTTACAATTTCAAACAGCTTATGAGCCATTTTCATGCAAAATTTTAGGATCCTCCGTTGAATTGTTTAACTGCGATGATGCCACGGTTAGATCATGGACGTTTAATAATATAGGGTGTTCCATCAAGAGGTATTTTTTCAGAACAAAAAAAAATATAAAAATTATAATCAAGTGTGGAATCTTTATTGGTAATTGGACATTTTATGGCATTTATTTTTTGAATATAATTTCCTACAAATGTTGGCCGCAACTACGCCTCAGGGTTTCCATTGTGAGGGTCCAATTTTGGATGACTCGTTCGAGCATTTCGACCGGTATGGCTTTGATGACTTACTTGGCTTCCAAAACATGAATCGTTGCTGGTTTGTCAGCGTAGACTTTGGACTTTATGTAACCCCAAAGAAAAATGTCTAAAAGTGTGATATCACTCGATCTAGGCGGCCAACTCAACTGTCCAAAACGTAAAATTAGCTGCTCTTCGAAATGACCACTCAATAGATCCATTGTTTGAGCAGCTAGCTGTATGGCAAGTGGCACCGTCCTGTTGAAACCAAGTGACGTCAAGATTGCGGGCTTCAATTTCAGGTAGCATAAAGATCGATATCTTGGCGCGATAGCGAGCACCGACCGTCATCATTTTTGAAAAAATATGCACCGATGATTCCACCAGCTTATAAACCGCTACAAACTGAGGCTTTCTCTGGGTATACTTTAGCACCTCTTGAACCTCCTCTTGTTGCTCTTCATCCCAAATGCGGCAATTTTGTTTATTGACTTTGCCGTTAAGCCAGAAATGGGCCTCATCACTGAACAAAATTTTAGTCGAAATCAGCGAACCTTCCCGTTTCTCACCGAACGCTAATTTCCATAATACAGTTGCCAACATTTGAAGGTAATTTGTTTCAAAAAATAAATGCCCTTAAAGGTCCTTTCAAAATACCAATAAAGATTCCACACTTGATTAGAATTTTTTTTGTTCTGAAACAATGCCTCAGTTGGATCCCCCTAAATATATACTTTATGAGGTCACAATATTTCGTGGTGTTGCACACTGAATGGCAAGTTTAGTATACGAGGGCGACCGCAAAACTAACTGGCCTGGCACATTTTCTGTTTTACTAGCAACTTTTTTTTGTTGTTTTTGCAATCTTTTATAAGCCATCTGTCAAAATTTCCGAAATATTTAATGATTATTTTCTTTGTTACAGGTGATTGAAGTAAACAAGTTTTATAATTTTTGAAAAATGGAAAATAAAGAGTTTCGTGCGGTAATTAAACACTTTTATATGAAAGGTTATACGCCACAATTAATCAAAGATGAATTGGATTCTGTTCATGGTGATAATGCACCATCATACTCCACCGTGAAATCCTGGGTTCAACAAAATGGGTCGTTCAAGTACGGAAGATGAACAAGGCTCTGGAAGACCGAAAACTGCTACTACTATTGAAAACATTAGAAAAATATTTAATGAAGTGACTAAAGATAGACGAATAAAGCCCAGAGAACTTGCTGATATTGTTAAAATACACGAAAAACAAGTTTGGAGTATTTTACATGATGAACTCCACATGAAAAAGCTATCCGCAAGATGGGTGTCGCGTTTTTTGACTTTGCCCCAAAAAATCGTCCGTTGGACCAATTCCGAGGAGCTTTTAGCGATTTATCAGCGTAATCCAATAGAGTTCTTGCGCCGATTCATAACTATTGATGAAACATGGATCCATCACTACATCCCAGAATGCAAAGAACAGTCAAAACAATGGATAGAAGCTGGTAAAAGTGGTCCCAAGAAGGGACCAGCAGGAAAAGTAATGGCCACAGTATTTTGGAATGCAAGGGGTATAATATTTATTGATTATCTTCAGAAAGGAAAAACTATAAATAGTGAATATTATTGTGCATTATTGGATCGGTTGAGTGAAGAAATCATGATAAAACGCATTTAGAAAAAAAAGTTCTTTTTCATCAAGATAATGATTTTTTACACACTGCATTTTTAACTCAACAAAAACTGGCCGAATTACAATTTGAAATTGTTCCGCATCAACCATATAGTCCAGATTTTGCTCTTTCTGACTATTTCTTGTTTCCAAATTTAAAAAAATTTCTCGGTGGCAAAAAATTTTCGTCCAATAGCGAGGTTATTGCTGAAACTGAGGCATATATTGAAGGTCTTGAAAAATCTTATTTTTCGGATGGAATTAAAAAACTTGAAAAATGAAGTGCATTGAGCTGGAAGGAGATTATGTTTATGTTAGGTCAGTTACTTTTGCGGTCGCCCTTATCAACTACTTTTCGATGGAGAAAATTATTAAATAAAAAAAACACAACTGGCGTTTCCTGTATCATTATACTGGCATTTCAATCTTATCGTACATCCCAAACTGGTCTAGAATCAATTTTTTTTTGGCATAAATTCGAATAATGCCGACAGAGACTTGTAATCTTACCTGTTTGTAAGGTATTCCAATAATATGAAATTTACGAGTTTTTGAGGTGATCGGGCCACGCCCACTCCCGTCCCCCAGATGAACTACAAATCTTAGTACGATTAATTTCACAAATTTTCGTATGACCTTTATTGTATGGAAACACTTTCCACAAAATGTTGATAGATATTTATTTGTGTATTCAAAATAATGTGAGGAAGTTTCATTAGATAACATAGTGTGATTTTTTGCAATAGATGGCGCTTTTCAGGCCATAGACCGCTTTGGGCCAAAATCGGCGCAGTCGAGTTAACCGATATGGTGCAAAACTGGTACAGTTAATTAGAGGAATAATATAGTGTTTTCCAACAAGAGGTGTTATTTTGAATCACCCTGTATTTCGGTAGCTGTCACTTTTGAAGCTTTTATTCTTTGACATTTGGCAAGTAGAAACTACGCCATTACCAAAAAAGGAACGATACACGCTTCAACAACGCATTTCTGTAGATGTTCCAGGAGCATTCTGTGTTTTCTTCAAAATGAATGAAACATCGGGTTGTTTTGCCTTCTTTGCAGAAACGGCGGCAGCATGAACCAGAAGTGGTGTATTATGATTAAGCTGCAATGACAAATCAGCTGCTAGTTTTCTTTTTAACCGCAAGCTGGCCTTATTATAGGTTAAATTGGGACGTCCTACAATAATGTAGTCATTTTTGTCAATATTGATAATTATATTTTTGGAAACCCAATCCGAATGGCGTTGTTTAAATCTATCTAATTTGTTATTGTATTTCGGTAAATATTTTTTTATATGTGCTAGAAAATTATACCTTTTTTGTTTGATTTCATTAATTTTGTCGACTTTTATATTTTTATTGACTCTTTGAAGTACCCAATCCGCTAAGAAGTCGTCTTTGCGGTCGTTTGTTTGCCAAAACGTAAGCATATCGGAGCGGCTAATCAGAAATTGAGCTAAAATAAAAATTTAAATTTTATGAGTTTGCTGGAATTTGCTGGGGAGATCTAAGTTTCCACAAATAATAAACACATTGACGAATACTTTAACGTTTAAACTTCCGTGCAAGTTCATGCCCAGACCCAACTTTCCAACTACCAAACATATAGGTTATGTTGAATAATAAAAACATAATAACATAACACTCAAGAATAACGACAAGGACACAACAAAAATTAAATTTTAAATAATGTATGTAAACTACTTACCTTGATCTTCAATTTCCATTGCACAACTTTTTTATACTTTCCTTTTTAAATTTTAACTGTTAATATAATTGTTACACTGTTTTGACTTCGAGGTAATAACACGTGCTAAAACATTCAACTTTCAATGCTTGCCAAACTTGCAGTGTTGGCAATAACTTTTTTTTATTTATTATCGATGATTGCTTGGAATGTTGCCATTGAGAAAATATGTAAACTTTTTACAATTTCTTAATTTTTTGGTTTCGAAAATATGCCAAAAAAAAATTGATTTGGGACCACAGTGCATCCTACCGAATTTTCATTATGTTAAGTAACTGAAATTTCCAACACAAATGTAAAAAAAATTCTTTACCTTGGACCGATTTTTAATGAGCTTCTGCTCTGTGTGCAACCAACATCTTAAAACCCCGGTTAAAAGCCCGGTTGCGTACCTTCGCTTACTTCAAAGCCTGTAATTTAGTGAATTATACACCTGTTTGAAGTACTCAACAGAGAAAAAAGAACAAAAATTTAAAAATACGCAGTTTTTATTGAATCATACGAACTGTGATTTAGTTTAAAAATCTTTGTTAAAATCCGAGCTTTTTGTAGGAAAACTAATAATATTATTGGAATAGTCACAGTTGTTTGACCCAAACTTCCCCACTGTGCCTGTTAGCCATTGTTACAACACTATCGGAGGACATTGCGATATGAGCTCGCCTGTAAGACGAAGCAACATAATTTCCTTTATAAGCTTCATAATAGAATTTATCATGTCTGGAACGCTTTGACATAGTGTAGGACTTGGACTTGGAAAACGCACCGACGATGAGGTTCCAAGACACACGCACACTCACACACTAGCGACTGATGCGTGATGTGTGCCATGTCAATGGTTGGGTGGGATGGTTGCGGTGGTGCCCCGATGGCAGCGGTGGTCTTTAAACATTCAAGGTCGTACTAAATTGTTCACATGATTTGCAGCAAAATGCTGGCGAATCGTTTTGTATTGAAATATTTAATATTTGCTCGGTCTCAGTTGGCTTAGGGAGCGGGCGCTTTCATAAATTTCTTTATGATTTAATATTTCTCTGTTCGAATATAAGCATGTGTGTGTGTGTGTGTGCGTTTGCCATTTTAATGTTTGACTATTAAATATAAATCAATTTTATTATGATGTTTTGTATGTTCTTCGCTTCGCATGCCCTCCACCTCCCATGCCTTTTCTCTCGGGTCTTTTCCCCGCCTCATTCAAGCTGTTGCGCCAAGGGCGTGGGGCCAGAGCATGAATGGCATGCATGTTGAAATGGTTTTTAAAAAATTAATATTAAAAGTGTTATAGTGAGTGAAGATACTCGTTCGTATTCGCTGGTAAGTGTATAAAGACGCCGGTAATTGCACCGAAGTGCGGACGCTCAAAGGTAGTAAAATAAATCGTAATGCGGCTGTGAGAGGGGGCAGCGATAAGTGTACAGTGAGTAATTACAACTAAGAGCCTTTGAGTGGAAGAGGAGGACAGCGTGGCAAAACAAAAGGATAATAAAGTGTATAAGTACACTCGAAAAAAAACAAACAAAGAACATTAAAAAAATTCTTGGAAATAATCCGACGATTCCCCTAGCCTTTAATTTCCACCCAACCGGTTTCCCTAGCTTGAGAATCTCTGGGGAATGCTCACCAATCCTAATGCGACAATTTTCTTTATAGGCTTCCTTATCAATTGTGTCAGGAATGAGCCTCATCTTTGAACAAATTCAGAGAGAAAACAGCAGATTTTTATTAAGTTTTTGCCGATATTACAGACCCAGAAAGCAAATTTAAATTTAAACAAGTTTGGTCTCCCGAGCCTTTAAAACAAGATCTCAACATACAATTCCCCAACTTGTTGAACTCGAGAGTGCCAGATGTGGCGTCTGTCGTGGATAGAATATTCTTCAGTATGGCTTAAGACTGCGAATATTTTCCTCACTATGGGTTGTTTGTGGTGTTTGTGGGCCGTCATGGTGTGATGATACGAGTGCATATCAATGATTCCGTGATTTTTCCAAATTCCCTCGTAGATCTATCAAAAGCAAGCAACACTGCTCCCATCAAGTACCTTCCCTTAATAGACTACTGTCAAATTTGAGAAAGTTCCGTCATTTAGTTTGAGTTTAACAGTTGTTCAAAACATAAATCTTCTTGGATTTTGTTAAAAATTGAAAAAGTAAATTTCGATGCTCGTTAAACATTATTTTTTGCAGAAAAAAACCGTCAATCAAACCAAGGAAAAGCTTGATAAATACTATTAGGACTCTGCACCATCGATTTCAATAGTAAAAGAAAATGGTTTACTTACTTTCGTTGTGATCGCAGAAGTACAAATGACGCTGAACGTTCTGGACTACTAATTGAGGTCAATACACCCGAAAATGTCGAGAAAACCCACGATATGGTGTTGGCCGATTGAAGAGTAAAATTTCGTAAGATTGTTGATGCAATACGAATTTCTTATGGCAGTGTGGTTTCGATATTACATGATCGTTTGGGTTTAGATAGCTGTCGGCAAAATGTGTGCCGCGTTTGCTCTCAATTGACAATAAATGTAATCGTGTGACAACTTCAAAGGATTGTTTGGAGTTTTTGAACCGCAATTTTAAGGAGTTTTTGTAACTGTGGATGAAACATGAATCCATAACAACAATCCGGAGACCCAGCAGCAGTCTAAACAACAGGTTTCTCCGGGTGAACCGGTTCCTAAGTAGGCCAAGGTGGCTTTGTCGGCCAATAACCTGGCAACAGTTTTTTGTGATGCACGCTAGACAATCCACATCGATTACCTTCAAAATGGAAAAACAATAAACGGCGAGTATTATGCAAACTTATTGGACCGATTTAACGAGGATTTAAAAAAAAAAACTACCCCATATGACCCAGAAACAATTTCTTTTTCATCAAGATAATGCACGGGTGCACACGTGTGCAGTCAAAACTGCAGGAATTGGGTTACGAATTGGTACCTCCATATTCTCCGGATTTAGCCCCCAGTGTCTATTTCCAAACCTAAAGAAATGAAATGCCTATTTTAAGGACCTTGAAAAATCCAATTTTTTTTTGATGGGATTCAAAAATTAGAGTCGTCAATTTTAGTACCCTCACATACAGAGAAAAAATTTCAGTTAGAAATCGGTCCGAACTACAAATATTCGGTTGGATAGACATACTTTTAGTTGCAATCACCAACATTCCGTGTTATTGAGGGTAACACGATTCGACTGACCATTAGCTGGTAGCTACAATAATAATACGATTAATACAGCCAATTAGTAGGTTATACCAATTGAATTAAGTAGAATTATTGGTCGCCACAACTGGTGGTTATGACAACCAACCAATTATGAAGTAATGTTACTTTGGTACCAATAATTGGTGGTGACAATAGATAAATTCTTTGCAGCAACTAAACGCCGATTAGTTTGCTGCTGTAACATATTACACTATCCAACAGAAGTTCAGAGGTTCTCGAAGGTGAAAATGATTTCTTCTAGAATGAAAGACTTAGGTGATAATAATAAGACTACCCTTGTAGGTCCGAGTTTTTTTAAAGGGCCAAAGGAATTTTTATTTGAAATAAAATAAAACGTAGTAAACATTCCATCGTTTTACCGAATTGTCGCTTTGAGATGCCTTAAATGAAATCGTTTGTATTTTATTTTCGTAAAGTATTTAAACTTCCTATCTTTAAGATGGGAGTGCTCCTTTTGCCCTTCATGCGAAATATTGAATAAAAATGAGAGAAATTTTGTCCAAAAAATTTTATTTTTGTCGTGTCCTTGTTTTAGTGAAATTCTATAAATGTTTTAAAAATTCTCGTTTTTGTGTTCAAATATTTTGACTAGACTACTACTTTTATCATTTTAGTGTAGATCGTCTAAAATACAATCAGAATATCTTCAAGAAAAACTGACTTTACGTCCTTTTGAAAAAAAGTAATGTTTAAATAAAATTTTGAATATTAATTTGAATATTAATTTTTATTTTGAATATTAATTTTTATTTTTTGCACATAACCGACAAAATATGACCGATATTGAAGTTTATTTATTTAATCCCATCAAGATTTCTAGCATCCATTAAGGGTATTTTGTGTCACATTGACTCTTCAGTAGCCAGAATATTTAGGTTTCAATTTCATTAATAAATAAAGTAACTTAAATAATATATCATATTTGGCTTTATCTCAAAATGCAATCTTTATTAGATTCGAATGCAAAAACCAAACTTTTACAAAAACCTGCTCAAATCACAGAAAAAATATTTTTAAATCACTTAAAATAAAAATTAAATAAAAAAAACTTTTTTTGGTTGGGCAACCGAATACATAAAATTTAACCATCAGGTGGTCCATTTAGCAAATGCTCGTGGTAATGACAACCGCATACCAAGGGTACTTATAGCCACTAATCTATAACAACAACCAATACACGTTCAAATTAATTTCAAATTATCTTCCTCATAAGTAAGGGGTTACCGATACTTTGTCCCTTCAACGTAACGTATACTGTCAGTTTGCACTATTGAAAATTGCCGTGAACTCTATCAAAATTCGCTTGTAGCGATGTTATTCCTGATAAGTACGTGCAACAAACGACATTCAGTTGACGAAATATTCAGTTGTAACAACAAATCTGTTGTGCAGGTTAAATTTACTTTTTTTCAGTTTTTGCCGAAAGATCAACGAATTGCCTTTAACAAAACTTTATTTTGCATTTAATGGCATTTTCCTGGTTTAAATTACGAATGATTTTCCATTGGTTTATAATAAATGGCACCTGGACACCATCATTGCTTTTACTTTTGTTCTGGCTGTTGTTCTTCTTCTCCTTCTTTTCTTTTTATTGCGTATTCTGTGCTGTGGCATCTTCTTTAGTTAACACCTTTGGTCGGTACTTAATGTAACGCTGTAAAATGCCATAAAAGCCATTTAATTACACCCATACACACTTATTTACTCATTTGTGATTATACAGCACATACACACACGCACGCACATACGCAGGTATTCGCATATAAAAAGCATAAACAAACACTTACTCACACGAAGCAGGAAGCAGGAAGAAGAAAAGCACACGCTGCAGAAGAGCAATAAAAATAAACTTACAAGTAGCTGGGGGACCATAATACGAGTGCGTGTGTGTGAGTGCAGATCTTGCTTTGTGTGTGTGTTTGTTTTTTCGAAGGAGAGTTTTACTGAAAGTGTTTATGTGTTTTTTGTCGTGCTTACTAAGGACAGCGAAGGATAGGTTGATCGAAAGGGGCCTTTAAGTTGGTCCTAAGTGCCTGAATCTCAAGCTCGATTAAAAGTCTATGGGAACGAAAGCCAGTCACTCACTTTCGTATGAAAACGGAACTCACTATCTTTTGACTTATCGTTCACATAGGCTTACGTGTTGCGAGAGAATGAAATTGTTGCCAATACAAAAATTATGAACTAATTTCAAATTTGCCTAAAAGTGCGCTGTACTTTAACTCAGCCCACATCAAAAACTAACAATTTATCAAGACGTTTTCTATTCTTCTAAAAAAATGAACAAATAATAAGATAATTGAAAGACTTTTAACCTATTTGTTAATGCAAAAAACTGGCAAATATATGATGCAAAACAATTAATTGATTATTTAACTTTAAGTCAGGGTGTTTTAATGTAATTTTAAGGAAACCCTCCTCTTGTGTGTACTTACGGGCGACCGCAAAACTAACTGCCTAACATAAAAACAACCGTTTTTTTGGAATTATTATTATTTATTTTTCAACATAATCTCCTTCCAACTCAAAACACTTCATCAAACGTTTTTCAAGTTTTTTAATTCCATCCGAAAAATAAGATTTTTCAAGACCTTCAAAATATGCCTCAGTTTCAGCAATGACCTCGCTATTGGACGAACATTTTTTGCCACGAGATTTTTTTTTAAATTTAGAAACAAGAAATAATCAGAAGGAGCTAAATCCGGACTATATGGTGGATGCGGAGCAATTTCAAATCGTAATTCGGCCAGTTTTTGTTGAGTTAAAAATGCAGTGTGTGAAGGAACATTATCTTGATGAAAAAGATCTTTTTTTTTTAAATGCGGTCGTTTTATCTTGATTTCTTCACTCAACTGATCCAATAATGCACAATAATATTCACTATTAAAAGTTTTTCCTTTCTCAAGATAATCAATAAATAGTATACCCCTTGCATCCCAAAATACTGTGGCCATTACTTTTCCTGCTGACTTAACAGCTTTCGCCTTCTTGGGACCACTTTTACCAGCTTCTATCCATTGTTTTGACTGTTCTTTGCATTCTGGGATGTAGTGATGGATCCATGTTTCATCAACAGTTATGAATCGGTGCAAGAACTCTATTGGATTACGCTGATAAATCGCTTAAAGCTCCTCGGAATTGGTCCAACGGACGATTTTTTGGGGCAAAGTCAACAAAAGCGGCACCCATCTTGCGGATAGCTTTTTCATGTGGAGTTCATCATGTAAAATACTCCAAACTTGTTTTTCGTGTATTTTAACAATATCAGCAAGTTCTCTGAGCTTTATTCGTCTATCTTTAGTCACTTCATTAAATATTTTTCTAATGTTTTCAATAGTAGTAGCAGTTTTCGGTCTTCCAGAGCGTGGTTCATCTTCCGTACTTGAACGACCCATTTTAAATTGTTGAACCCAGCATTTCACGGTGGAGTATGATGGTGCACTATCACCATGAACAGAATCCAATTCATCTTTGATTAATTGTGGCGTATAACCTTTCATATAAAAGTGTTTAATTACCGCACGAAACTCTTTATTTTCCATTTTTCAAAAATTATAAAACTTGTTTACTTCAATCACCTGTAACAAAGAAAATAATCATTAAATATTTCGGAAATTTTGACAGATGGCTTATAAAAGATCGGTTTTAAAAAACAAAACAAAAAAGTTGCTAGTAAAACCGAAAATGTGCCAGGCCAGTTAGTTTTGCGGTCGCCCTCGTACTATTTCTAAGGTGTGTAGGTTGGGTTTATATCTGCTTCAAGTGTATTGTAAGCAGTTTAATTGAATATCAACCATTTAATGATATGTGATATAAAAGCTGATATATTTCAAACGCACTTCCTTTCCTCCCAGTGATTTGTTGGATGCTTTCACAAAAATACAAAAAAGCAAAACAACGAAAACGTTGTCCATTTATGCCACTCCCCGATAATAATAAAAGAGACAGACGGGCTGACTGAGGGACGAACGTACGACCATTTCGACAGTAAAACTAAATGAAAACGCCGGCACAAAAGGAAATTAATTAAACGCCCACCATGTGGCGTAGCGCTCACAGCGCCTCACACTGCCAGAGGTACAGCGGCAAATGCCTATCGTATCGGTTTCCATTTGGACAGAATCTAATTAAATACTACACGCTTTATGTTTTTCTTTCTTTTCGCAAATAAGCATTTAAATGAGCATTGCCAAAGTGATGCGGCGGGTAATGGGCCCGGCCAGCACCACAACATGCAGCAAATTTTAGTGGAAAATAATTAATTTCTCATTCGTTTTTATGATGCAACCACAAAAAAAACCAAATGAAGTGTTGTATTAATTTCATAGAATTTCTATTAATTTTATTACATTATAGAAAAGGTTGCAGGAGTGAGAATGAAAATGATTAGAAATATCGATAAGCTATGGGAGGGGTGTTATCCCTGTTTAGGTACAATATGATCGGATTAACTGCGTAGATAAAAACGTATAATCCCTTATCGAAGTAAAAGCTTTTCCAGCAGGGACAAACCGTTCATAAAGTTTTGGATGGTCTATAATGGACTCCACCTTACACTAAAGTTGGCATTCTGTTTAAAACATATCTATACACATTGAACTTTATAAAATTCTTGGAAGATCTAGCTTCCGCAAACGAGGGCTTATATTTGGATTTGCTAATGAGCGAAATCGGCCCAGCGGGAAAAATGTTTCCTATCAGAGGACTTAAAGTTTCTTTTTTATACACTAGACCGTACAAAAAAAAATTGGCATACACCTTCGAATAGAAGTTAAATTTTGCAAGGCAGATTCAAAAATAAGAGTTTCGTTTTTTTGCTAGCTTTAATTTTATAATATTAGGGTTGTGCATTAGGGTAGTAGCAAGTACCAGAAGGGGGTACTTGAGGTCAATGAATTTTAAAACGAAAAATTGGTCACTTTAAGACAAAAGCTACGATGTAACACACTTTAAGATCCAGCTGTAAATATAGACGATTCGAGGGTTGCTATATACAGTCTGCGCCACCAGAATAGGTTCAAGCATTTTGTCAGAAATAAATGTGAATTGCAGCAACAACAACGGGAGGAGGGGGCTGCGACATTATTTTTATGTTGAAGACAATCGTTTTGAAGAATAGAGCAGCAAAAAGAAATGCAAAATATTTACCGTTTTTCAACGCCTACTACTTTTGTTTTGCTTCAGCGAAAATGCATACATTAAAATGCGTCACCAGAATAGGTTCACGAGCAAAAACGACAGATAATTGAGTTAGTTTCCATAAGCTTGCCGGAGAAGCATGTAACATCAGTTTTTACGCATAAATTTAATTGATTAAACGATTATGGGTCGCGGTAAAGTTCTTAACAGCGAAGAAAAAACTAAGATTATAGTCTTGAATAATGAAAAGTTTACAACCCGTGAAATTGCTGAAAAGGTGGAACGAAGCCAAAATGTAGTAGCCAAATTTTTAAGAGACAATGTGAGCTATGGAAAGAATATGAAAGGATGTACCCATACTGCCACATCGCTTGCAGATCGTAGAGCCATCCTCAGGGGTGCCTCCAACTCCACTGATTCTGTAGCAAAAATTAAGGCTAAAACTGGGGTGGCTGCTAGTCTTTCTACTGTGAGGCGAGTAATTAAAGGAGCCGAGTACTTAAAAAGAAAAAAATTACAGAAAAAACCTCCATTAAATGCCGATCGGAGAGAAAAACGATTATTCTTTGCTAAGCAACACATGACTTGGAACAAGGAGTGGCATTCGGTCGTATTCTCGGATGAAAAGAAGTTTAATCTTGATGGTCCGGATGGATACAATTTTTATTTCCATGATCTAAGAAAAGAAGAACTACATTTGGACCGTCGGCATAGTTGCGAAGGAGGAGTTATGGTGTGGGAAGCGATCTCGTACTATGGCCAAGTCGATTTACAATTTTTAACGACAAAAATGAATGCTATTTGCTACAAAGGGGTACTCCAAAAGGCTTTTCCTGATTTTTCCAACATTTTTGGACCCTTACAATGGACGTTCCAACAAGATAATGCTCCCATCCACAATGCAAGAATTGTAAAATCGTGGATAAGCGAGCAAAACGTTAATGTCTTGGAATGGCCCCCGTACTCGCCAGACCTTAACATCATCGAGAACGTTTGGGGATGGCTAGTTAGAAAAGTGTACGCGTCCGGCCGACAATTTGATGATAAACCCACTTTAATTTTAGCGATAAAAGAGGCTTGGAGTGAGATTAATTTAGATTATATCCTGTCCCTGTACAATTCTATGCCTAAACGCATTTATGACGTTATTTTAAACAAAGGCGGAAGCACAAAGTATTAATTTTAGCTTACTACTTACTTAAACTTACTATTTAAATAAAAACAAATATTAAAAAAAATCTTTTTATAATGAAAATTACTACTGTTTTATTTGAACCTATTCTGGTGACGCATTTTAATGTATGCATTTTCGCTGAAGCAAAACAAAAGTAGTAGGCGTTGAAAAAGGGTAAATATTTTGCATTTCTTTTTGCTGCTCTATTCTTCAAAACGATTGTCTTCAACATAAAAATAATGTCGCAGCCCCCTCCTCCCGTTGTTGTTGCTGCAATTCACATTTATTTCTGACAAAATGCTTGAACCTATTCTGGTGGCGCAGACTGTATATTTCTGGCCTAGGCAACACTAAGTGTTGTCTGGCGCCATCTGACATTTCCATTGGAAAGTTTGACTTTTTTTTAGCATACACGTACCAGAACGTTTTGACGTACGACCATCATTTGTGTTGTTTACAGTGACTCGAAAAATCAATTTGGCGAAACAAGAGAATTAACTCGTGAACATTTTCGTGCGATCATTTTTCACAACTTTCGACGTGGAATATCACGACAAGAGTGCATCGATGAACTTAAATCTTTGTATGGCGATTAAAGGATGGTGCTTAATCGCCATACAAAGATTTAAGTTCATCGATGCACTCTTGTCGTGATATTCCACGTCGAAAGTTGTGAAAAATGATCGCACGAAAATTTTCACGAGTTAATTCTCTTGTTTCGCCAAATTGAAAAACTGCTTTCATGAATTCTTGGCCTTACCTAACCTACTTAGGCTAGCTCTACAACCTCTTGTTGATACATGTCTTCTCAATAATGGATTTTTAAGCACTCTGGTCTTGGGATAGCTTCATCCAGTTTTCAGTACTTAGTATTTAGGTATCCTTCTCCACTTGGTGGTCTCTCCGCTGGAGTCTTGATCTTTCTGTCTGCGCTTTCCACGATAGTTACCTTTTTTCCAACGCCTCGTCATCTAAGAACTTTTTAGTTGAAGCGTTTGTCTCCTCATTAAAATCAACATGTCGAATCAACCGCAATTGTTGTATTTTGACACGCTTATCTACTTACAAGGGCGGTTCGAAAAGTTCTTAGCACTCTTGTCGTGATATTCCACGTCGAAAGTTGTGAAAAATGATCGCACGAAAATTTTCACGAGTTAATTCTCTTGTTTCGCCAAATTGAAAAACTGCTTTCATGAATTCTTGGCCTTACCTAACCTACTTAGGCTAGCTCTACAACCTCTTGTTGATACATGTCTTCTCAATAATGGATTTTTAAGCACTCTGGTCTTGGGATAGCTTCATCCAGTTTTCAGTACTTAGTATTTAGGTATCCTTCTCCACTTGGTGGTCTCTCCGCTGGAGTCTTGATCTTTCTGTCTGCGCTTTCCACGATAGTTACCTTTTTTCCAACGCCTCGTCATCTAAGAACTTTTTAGTTGAAGCGTTTGTCTCCTCATTAAAATCAACATGTCGAATCAACCGCAATTGTTGTATTTTGACACGCTTATCTACTTACAAGGGCGGTTCGAAAAGTTCTTAGCCTTCTCAATGAAAGAGAATAGTAAGTTTTTCAAAAATATTTTTATTTTTCAATATAATCTCCTGAAACTTCAATACACTTAGTCCAACGCTTATCTAGCAATTCTATCCCTTGATTAAAATAGTTTTCCTCAAGGTCTTCAAAATAGTGGTTTACAACTGTAATTGCATCTTCATTTGAGGTAAAACGCTTTCCAGCAAGGAATTTTTTTAGATTTGGGAACAGGTAAAAGTCACTGGGAGCTAAATCAGGAGAATAAGGTGGGTGGTCAAGCAACTCGTACTTTAATTCGTTGTTTTTAGGCATTGTTAAAACACTCTTGTGCGCTGGTGCGTTGTCTTGATGAAAAATTATTTTTTTGTGTTGTAAGCCAGGACGTTTTTCTCGAATTTGTATATTTAATTGATCTAAAAGGTTGCAATAGTACTCTGAATTTATTGTTTTACCCTTTTGCAGATATTCAATCAATAAAATACCTTTGAAGTCCCAAAAAACCGTTGCCATAACCTTACCAGCCGGTTGAATTGTTTTCGCCTTCTTTGGGGCACTTCCTCCAGCTTCAGTCCATTGTTTGGATTGTTCTTTTGTCTCTGGAGTATAGTGGTGGATCCAGGTCTCATCAACAGTTATGAAACGACGCTTAAAATCCATTTTATTTTGCTGAAAACGATCCAAACAAGCTTGAGAAATGTTCATTCTTATGCGTTTTTGGTCGACTGTTAACAAGTGCGGCACCCATCTTGCAGAAAGCTTTTTCATCTGTAGTTCTTCATGCAAAATTAAATGGACTCGATCATTTGAGATGCCCATGATATTAGCTATTTCACGCACTTTTATTCGTCGATCATTTAATACCATATCATGCACTTTGGCTACAATTTTTTCATATCTCTATTGATGTATATTAAATCCAAAAATAATCTACTTATTCGAATTGTCCGCCTTTTGCCTTAACACACGCCTCAAGTCGTACTGGCCAATCGTCAATAGCTGCATGAACCTCGTTTACGAGTACTGGAAAATTGGCCACAGCTCGAACCAAACCAGTCTTAAGTGACCCAATGTTGGGGTATCTTTTGTGACAAACCTTGTCCTCTAAAACTGTCTACAATTTGTAATCCAATTGGTTCAAATCTGGTCTGCCTGGGGGCCATTCTTCAGAGAAAATGAACGCTGGCAAATTGTTTTGAAGCTTGGCTTGGGACGTTTTAGCCTTATGGGCCGGCGCAGAGTCCTGCTGTAAAGTGCATGGTTGGCTTTGGAACAGGGAATCGTTAAGATGCTTCACAACAGCTTCCAAAACGTTTTCTTGGTACACTTTGGCCGATGTTTTGACTCCTTGTTCGCAGAAATGCAGGTCAGTGACCCCATCGTAAGAGACATCCCACCAAACCATGACTAAAGCTGGGTGATGACCCTTTTCCACCCTTGGGATCAGTTCAGATGCTTCCTTAGATGATCGCGCATACACTATCATTTTGCTTGTTACATTTTTCCTGAACGGTAAAAAAATTTTCATCGGTAAACGAAATTTTTCTGTGCAAGTTATCAGCGTGTTTCACCAAAAGACGTTTGCATTTTTCAACCCTATTTTTTTTTTAAAGCTGTAGTCAATTAAAGTCAGGTACGTCGTCTAAAAAGCCCCAAGTCCCAAGTCTTTTTTAATGATTCGACTCAAGGACTTTTGCGTGATATTCATCTCACAGGCCATGATTTTCTGTTTTTGGAGCGGATTTCTGTGAATTCTTGATTTAAAGGCTTTGATGACATGCGTTGTTCGAAAAGAGCGTGGGCGGCCCGACCGGTGGCGGTCTTTTACATCTCCAGTCTCCTCAAACAGTTTTATGCATCGGTAGACAAGCATGCGGCTAATCCCTAGTGGCCAGAGCGATTTGAAAAATTTCGCTTTTTTTATTTCACACTTGAAAAGCGCTTTTACAGCGATTCGGTTCTCATTATCTGACCACTCCATGATGAAAGTTGAAACAATTTTAAAATCCCGTTACAGACTAACGCTATTGAGGTTAGCTTTCAAATCCCATATGACATTAACGGGGTATGTTCAGTTCTACTATTAAAATGGATGTGTTCAATGTTGTAACAGTATTTATGTCCCTACTAAGTAAAGGGTGTTTTTTATTGGGGTATAGAACTTTAAGTTGGCATCACTTTTTTAACTGGCGGCCATTTTGTCAGCTGTCAAGTGATTAATATTTAGTTTGGTTTGCCATTTCATCATGAACAGGTTGACAAAAGAACAACGCTTGCCAAATGGGCCGAAAATGAGATTCATCTCGATGCTGATTTTCATCACAAAATTTTGTTCAGTGATGAGGCTCATTTTTGGTTGAATGGCTACGTCAACAAGCAAAATTGCCGCATTTGGAGTGAAGAGAATCCACATGAGACCCTTGAGACGCCAATACATCCACAAAAACTGACTGTTTGGTGTGCTCTATGGGCTGGTGGAGTCATTGGGCCATACTTCTTCCGAAATAATGCTGGAGAGTCAGTTACCGTTAATGGAGACCGGTATAGAGCCATGATAACCGACTATTTTGTTCCCGAATTGGATGGCATGAATGTGGATGAGTTGTGGTTCCAACAAGACGGCGCTACATGCCACACAGCGCACGTCACAATCGAATTATTGAAGGAAACATTCGATGAGCGCATAATTTCGCGGAATGGACCTGTCAATTAGCCACCAAGATCGTGTGATTTGACACCATTGGATTATTTTCTTGGGGATATGTGAAGTCGCTCGTCTACGCCAACAAACCAGAAACGTTAGGGGACTTGGAAGCCAACATTCGTGGCGTTATTGCCAACATACGGCCCCATATGCTCGAAAAAGTGGTTGAAAATTGGACCTGTAGAATTGGCTTTATTCGAGCCAGCCGCGGCGGCCACATGCCCGAAATCATATTTAAACATTAATGGCATAAAATTATCCTTCCAATAAAGCCAAATTGATGGACATTAAAACGATTTTCTTCCCCCACTATAAGCAGGCACCCCTGCCATTGTTGTTTTAAAAACGAAATTAAAATGAAAGGAATAGATTGATATTTGGCTCAGTAATTGTTAAAATACTACACCAAGGTAGGACAAAAACTATTTTTTACTTTCATTTAAACACATACGATATATATTTAAAAACTAGACAAGATAATGCACAGTTGTTACACTTTTTTGTAGCTCTCGACTAATAGAAAATTGGTACACAAATACAAAAGTTACATGTGTTTTAAAATTGTATAAACTCGAGGTGCCCAACTTGGTGGCCCGGTAGCTACGCCATTGACTATCGTGGGGACCCCAACTCAAGCTCGAAAACACCTCTTCTATAAGTGTGTGAAATTTCATCAAAATCCGACTGTTAGTTAGAAAACGGCTGAATTATTTCCATTTTTTTTAATCTCTCGCCTTAACAGCTGGGGTAGTGAATTTTACGTAGAATTTTCCTCTAGAATTTCAAATTTCAATGCTGTAACAGCCCAGGATTCTACCAGATTAAGAAGATATATTTCAATGAACTATTTATATACTCGTCTTATTCATTTATTACACCAAACGTAACAAAAACACACTTATTGCATCAGAAAAGTAAAATATAATAATCCATATATGCGTTGCCAGATCAACTGGTTATTATCGTGAACTGTCAGCTTGGGAGGGTTGCCACAAATACAAGTTTATCTTTCAAGATATAGCTGTTAACAGAACCCAAAATAGCACCCTTTTTGCAACATGATTCTCTGCTTTTTATGTCAGTTTTGTCTATTGAAACTCATCAATGCTCAAATTCAAGAACTGGGCCACAAGTCTTAAATGTAAATTGCCTTCGTCAATGTGACTGAAAGTAAGATTTTAGTCCTGAGACTCACTTAAAAGTAACGCTGCGCCATCTGAACTGTTCTTTGCAAGATAGATTTTCTTTAGACCTATGCCGCATCCTGTAAATACCCATGCACCAGCTATCGACTTTAGCACATTAAACCACACTCCATGATAAAGGGCGTACACGATTTGGTCAGGTCGAACGTTACCACATTTCTACTGACGAATTGTCCACTTATATTTCGGGCCATTTCTTATGCACCGATTAATGTTGTTTCGGCCAAGAATAAATGATGTGGGCCCTTGGGTGCATTATTCGCAGGCTAGAATTATTTAGTTAAAGTTATTGCCCCTGTGGATTTTGCAACCGTGTGCGTATGAATGGGACCATCCATTAGTGTTATCAGATTTCAGACATTTCCTCAAGGACCTCCATGCACAGCGTACCCCACTCTGCTGTGTTGTATGAAAGATGTTCGTCCTGTCACTAAAATATTCATATGAAAGGATATTTATTTGCTAAGTTGCTGTTATTCGCCCCTCAACCCCAGATAGACTAACGTAGCCTTCATACATACGAGTACATGCTATTGTCATTGTCTTACATGTGTTGTTAGTGTGTTAGTGGTGCCTGCCGGTGCGAATAGTTGCCAATGTGTTGGTAGCATTGTTGTTGTTGCTGTTGTAAAAACATCAATTGTTATGTGCATAAATTGTGTTTTTGGCAAATATTCCCCCCTAAAGAAAATCAACTAAAAAAGTTTTTTTCCTCGTGTTTGTTAGGTTAGATGTGTTTGTGTGTTTTCATTTCCAACTATGAATACCACGTGCACATTAGGGTGGCTCGTAAAAATACATGGTGAGGTGAATGTAGGAAATTGCGTTAAATCTAAGAAAACAATTTACCTTTACGATTTGGGGCCAAGTACCTGAATTTAAGCATTGCTGAGATTTAATAGTCAGAACTGGAATAAACGGAAGGATCGTGGTGGAAAATAGGTGCTATTTTGGGCTCGGTTAACAGTTCTCTCTCCAAACACTTATAATATCCCTTCACTACTTTACCAAACACTTATTACATCCCATTTCTACATACAAGCATGTCCTCTTCATAGTCTATTGAAGAAAATCTCAGCACCTTTTATACCATAGACCACACCTGTGCCACACAGGTTATAACTGGATCACGTAGGTTCATATTTACGTGAGGCCCCCATACAGATGTCTCTCCCTATATCAGAATCTGCTTTTCAGAAGCCACTTATAATGTCCGATTCCGACCAAATTTCGATTGGATCGTAACGATAGGCCAACACCCTACGTACTTACTTAAGTCCCACAACATCCCATTAAGGAAGAAGGGAAACTTCAAGGAAATCTGTGAGATGTGCAACATTTATTTCGTATACTCACTGACCGGAACCTACTGTTTAATGCTCACTGGCCGGAACCTACTGTTTAATGCCGGCTCCGAACGGCTAATGCATTTTTTTAGAGAAGTTTTTGCATGGCTTAGAGAAAAATCTCTTACTCGTTAAGTCGCCGGCATTTACGAGGTAAAAACCCGCCGATGAAAAAGGTTAGATGTTCTTACCCGATGTGGAACCCTGGTTTACTGGCATGATAGTCGTGTACACTTCTATTACACCACGGCGCTCAGTGTTCTAGGATCGATTTCCATCGGCTAAAATTCTATAACTTTTGATCTAGTAAATGTTTTTGAGTTCAGTAAAAAGGACAATTGTCGCGAAGGTCTTAAGGATTATTTTGAGGTATTAACATCTAAAGTCGGACTGGAGAACCTTTTCACCTTTCCAAAATGATACTGCATTCTTTAAAGGCTTATAAACAAAAAAAGTTATGTTGGTCCACGGTCAATCCCATCTCTGGTATAATTGGACGAAATGGGTTCATGTTATGTTAAAAGCCCCCAAACAAAGGTCCTCCAAACAGAGGATCAAAATCTGTTAAACAAGAGAGTGTTATAGAGTATCCCATAATCGGCACTGTCCGACTTTATTATTTTTTTTACTTGTTTGTTATCCATTTCGCGAACGAGAGGGTTTGTTTTCGGTTACTTTTTGGTTAGCTCGATACCGTCAATTTTTGCTATTTATATTTCGGGTCCTAACAATACTAGTGTTCCCAGATGCAAACTGGAACTTCCATTCCAAACTTTGACATTTTTAAGCATAACTTTACTCAGAACGTTTTGTCATTTGAGGGCGAATTGTTTTGTTTACAGTGTGTTGAAACATTCATCTCAGTCAAAAAATGGAATTCTCCCGTGAACATTTTCGTGCGATGATTTTCGATTTTCCGCTTGGGTTGTCGAGATAAGAGTTTAAATCAACTTGTTTCGACTTTTGGCGATGAAGCACCATCAAAAACCACTGTTAATGGCTGGTGCCAAGAATTCAGTCTCGCCCTGGATGAATTTCGTGAAGGACGTCCAACTTCGGTCACTTTGCCAGAAACCATCGATGCTAAGCGTGAACTGATTAAGCAAGACCGACATGTGACATACCGTGAGATTGAGGCATCCTTGTGCATTAGTATGACAAGCATCAATAAGATATTGCATGTTCATTTGGCCGTGAACAAAATTTATTCTCGTTGGATCCCACATAATTTGACGAAAGCTCAAAAAAAGCTCCCATGGATTGGTGCAAAGAGATGTTGAATAAGTATAACTGCGTTAGCTCAAAGTGTATTACATTGTCACAGGTGACGAATCATGGATCTATGCAAATGAACCCGAAACAAAACAGCAATCGACCGTATGGATCTTTCAAGGCGAGCCAAATCCAACAAAAGTTGTTCGTGGAAGAAGTACATCGAAGCAAATGCTTGCGTTTTTTAAGGTATTACCGGCCATGTTGCCTCAGGTTCTTTAGTGGAACGTGGGATTTTGAGTGGTATACAATCATCGGTTTTCCAACGGTGTTTGAAGAAATGAGGAAAGATAATAAGAGAAACGGATCATTAAGCATCACGACAATGCGTTGAATTGATGGGCCATCCACCGTGCAGCCTTGATTTGGCACCCAATGACTTCTTCTTATTCCCTAGCATCAAGAAAAAAATGCGTGGTAAAAGTTTTTCATCGCCCGAAGCAGCTGTTGAAGCGTTCAAAAATCATGTTTTGGAGGTGTCTCAATCGGAGTGGAAAAAGTGTTCGAAAATTGGAAGCACTGCAAAGTGTATTGATCTTAAAGGAGAAATTTTTGAAAAACAATAAAATCATTTCCAATGGTAAATTAATGTGTTTTTATTGCCTGACCCGAAATATAAATAGCAACCCTTGTATTATAAATTTTCTTTGCCAGAAAACCCAATTGAAAAAAACCGGGTAAACCGGCATGTCGGATTTTGGCTATTTTTAAGAAACGGACTGTCGGGTTTAAACATAAGAACTGGAGTGTCGGTTTTCGGTTTTGGTCACTTTATTTATGATGCCGTTTTATTGCGCACTGTGTGTGCCCAGTCATGGCGAAACCAAATTTCGCTGACATCAAGGGCATTCGGTCCCATGATTTATTTCAATTGTACTTTTATTGTGTCTTTGGCATTAACGACACTCCTAACTGAACTTATTCTATATTCCCAGCAAACCAAACCTTCAGAATTCGGTCAGAATTCTGTACGACAATCGGCAAAATGTTCCGATTTCGGATCAGAATTCTTGCCGAGTTCGTAACGAAACACATATGTGAGGGTTGACACGAATTCTGAACTACTTCTCTGAGGGAATTCTGATGTTTTTGCCGACTTTTCGAACCGATTTCTGACTGAATTGTGAACTGTAGTCTTGGGAAATTCGAAATAAAATTTCGATTTGTCGTATCGAATTCTGAACTAATTCTGAACGACTTCGGTCAGAATTCTGGCATTAAGTCTTATTAAATTCTAATGTTTTTACCGACATTTCGAACCGAATTCTGAACGAGTTCTGATATTATGCCATGGTAAATTCTGAACGTAAACAATCAAAAAGAAGAAAATATTTTTGTTCTACAAAAAAAAAAGTTGTAAAACATTTTTAAAAAGCGTTAGGAAAGACATTAAAAGACAAGCAGGGGTGTCTGCAGTTTCGGAGAGCGCCACTTTACTATAATAATACCGCATGCAATACAAGGGCGACCGCAAAAGTAACTGGCCTAACATAAAAAGAACCGTTTTTTGGAATTATTATTATTTATTTTTCAACATAATCTCCTTCCAACTCAATACACTTCATCACACGTTTTTCAAGTTTTTTAATTCCATCCGAAAAATAAGATTTTTCAAGACCTTCAAAATATGCCTCAGTTTCAGCAATAACCTCGCTATTGCACAACAATTTTTTGCCACCGAGAAATTTTTTTAAATTTGGAAACAAGAAATAATCAGAAGGAGCTAAATCTGGACTTTATGGTGGATCCGGAGCAATTTCAAATCGTAATTCGGCCAGTTTTTGTTGAGTTAAAAATGCAGTGTGTGAAGGAGCATTATCTTGAACTTGAACTTTTTTTTTCTAAATGCGGTCGTTTTATCATGATTTCTTCACTCAACCGATCCAATAATGCACAATAATATTCACTATTTATAGTTTTTCCTTTCTCAAGATAATCAATAAATATTATACCCCCTGCATCCCAAAATACTGTGGCCATTACTTTTCCTGCTGACTTAACAGTTTTCGCCTTCTTAGGACCACTTTTACCAGCTTCTATCCATTGTTTTGACTGTTCTTTGCATTCTGGGATGTAGTGATGGATCCATGTTTCATCAAAAGTTATGAATGGGCGCAAGAATTCTAAATGCGGTCGTTTTATCTTGATTTCTTCACTCAACCGATCCAATAATGCACAATAATATTCACTTTTTATAGTTTTTACAGTTTTCGCCTTCTTGGGACCACTTTTACCAGCTTCTATACATTGTTTTGACTGTTCTTTGCATTCTGGGATGTAGTGATGCATCCATGTTTCATCAGCAGTTATGAATCGGCGCAAGAACTCTATTGGATTACGCTGTAAAATCGCTAAAAGCTCCTCGGAATTGGTCCAACGGACGATTTTTTGGGGCAAAGTCAACAAACGCGGCACCCATCTTGCGGATAGCTTTTTCATGTGGAGTTCATCATGTAAAATACTCCAAAACTGTTTTTCGTGTATTTTAACAATATCAGCAAGTTCTCTGAGCTTTATTCGTCTATCTTTAGTCACTTTGATAAATATTTTTCTAATGTTTTCAAAAGTAGTAGCAGTTTTCGGTCTTCCAGAGCGTTGTTTATCTTCCGTACTTGAACGACCCATTTTAAATTGTTGAACCCAGGATTTCACGGTGGAGTATGATGGTGCATTATCACCATGAACAGAATCCAATTCATCTTTGATTAATTGTGGCGTATAACCTTTCATATAAAAGTGTTTAATTACCGCACGAAACTCTTTATTTTCCATTTTTCAAAAATTATAAAACTTGTTTACTTCAATCACCTGTAACAAAGAAAATAATCATTAAATATTTCGGAAATTTTGACAGATGGCTTATAAAAGATTGCTTTTAAAAATCAAAAAAAAGTTGCTAGTAAAACAGAAAATGTCCCAGGCCAGTTAGTTTTGCGGTCGCCCTCGTTATTGTGCTGTAACTATGTTTAGTGGCTATACACTTAAGGGCAACTAGTTTTGCATTTAACGAGAACTGCCGACAGTAGAGTTTTCCTTCGAACACAATTAAAATCCCTCGACCTTAAATAAATCGTTTAGAATTCGTTGCGAGTTCATTAAGAGAAGTCTGATCAAAAAATGAATAAAAATGCCACAGATACGTCTAATTCTGGGCCGAATTTATTCAGTTATTCGAAACATAATAAATAAAAAGTCCTCAGACAAATCGAACAGAATTTGTAACGATTTCGATAAGAATTCTCGATAGAGTTCAGATATTGTTCAAAACTGTCTGATATCAGACGTTGTCGGCAAATTTGGTTTGCTGGATTAGTACTATCTGATAAATATTTATAACACTTTGTGCAGATTTTTAATTTATAAATTTATATTTTTTTTTATTTATTTACTTTCAGGTAAGTTTTCTACCAGAATTTTGAAATGGGAATCCATAACTAAATACGTTTGGTAAGTAGAAATAGATTGCCCAACTAAAACGAACGATGTTAATCGATAGTCTTACGAGTATTAATACTTTTTTAATGTAAAAGGATCTATGACAATTATGTGTGTCCTTTGAAGTCTTTTATTGATATATTGTGATGCAAATACTTTCTTCATATCAGAGTTGTTGTGATGCCGAAGTTTAGTTGCATGCTTCTGAGCAAATGATGTTATTTCTTCTGCTACGGATTTAATTTCAAGATCCCTAAGGAGATCAGAGTTTCGTACATACCATGGATCATTTACTGTGATACTCGTACATAGTATTTTATTTTGTAATTTTTAAATCTTTCCGACTTCGCGCTGCTTAGCACATCCCCATAATTGGATACCATACGTCCATATTGGCTTTATAATTTGGTTATATAGCAAGAGTTTATTGCTAACTGAAACTTGAGAGTTGGTTGCAAAAATCCAACTTAGTTGTTTATATCTGAGTTTTGTTTCTTGCACGTTTTTCTTCACATAATCTGTTCATTTAATTTTGGTATCTGGAGTCCTACCTATATAAGTTGGAGTATTGAATTTGTGTGATATCTGTGTAGAGCGGTGAGTGATTTGGTCTTTCTTTGTTTGTGACCTCATTTTCGAAGAAGTACGTCCCGATAACGCCGCCAGCCCATAAACCTCACCAAACAGTCACTCTTTGCAGATGCATCGACTTTTCATCCATCACTCGAGGATTCTCATTTTCCCAAATGCGATAACTCTGCTTGTTAATGAATCTGCTGTGGACACATGTGGTCGATTATGCGGACCAAAAAAAAAAATCACGTAGTGCACGAAATCCATTTTGATTTGAATGCCCATTTTTGTAAAAGACTTTCACAATCTTAACGCGCTGCTCAATTGTGTACCTCTCCATGGTAGAATTTGTCACTCAGTGAAGAAAGAATTCAAATTTCGCATAGTTTTTTCATTTATTTTTTAAGTTGAGAACGGATTTCTGACGACGATTTGGGTTAGTTAGACCAAATTTTTAATCATACTGTCAAGACCTTCGGCTGTTCTGAAAAGAACGTTTTCTCCGTCTCTTCGAAGTTTATAAATCGAAGCTGAAAACCAATGAAAACCATCGAATAATGACTGATAAGAAAAACTAAAAAAGGTGAAAGTCGACTATATTTTACCCCGCACTTTTAATGGTGCAGGGTGAAATGACAACGACATTGCTTTTATATTTGATATTTTATCTTCTTGGTATTATTGGTTTCCTTTCATTTTGAAAGTACTCTGCCCTACCGCCACGTCGCGGCTTAAAACATAAAATCGTATGAACATATGTGACGCGCAAAATAGAAAGGGACCTAAGAGTAAAAACCAGTTTTGTTCAGGAGAACCATTTTAAAGATTTAAATACGTGTATCTTTGGTGTACCATCACTTTGGTAAAACGCGCATATCTCTGGGAGGGAACACATTTGCGGCGGGGGGGAGGGGTTTCATGGCATCGGTCTCGTTCGATGCTCAGATATTGTCTACATCAAAAAATAAAGTGAAATTTGATTTTTTACCCTTAGGTCCCCCTCTCTATGCGCTGTCACATATATGTTTGGGAGCTTTATCTTAGTCTGAACCGATTTTTTCCAGTTTCAATAGAGTCCGTCCTCGGTCCTAGAAAATAACGTGTGCCAAATTTCATTCAGATCGGATGTAAAATGTGGCAACTAGAGAAAAACATTAAATCGGATGAACATATGTGTGGGAGCTCTAAGATCTAAATCTGAACCGATTTTTATCGATTTCAGTAGTGTCCTTCTCGGTACAAAAACATACTTTTGCAAAATTTCATGATGATCGGACAACAATTGCAGTCGGTAGTTTGATTACAAGCTTTAGACGAACTAACGGACGGACAGTCAGACATCCATCGTTTAATCGAATAGTGATTCTGAGTCGATCGGTATGCTTAAAGCTAGCTCAAGTATTTGTGGTACACGCAGAGAATAGATATGGTTGCTATATGGTCACGGCAACAATAGTATGTTCTCTGCAATAAAAGTGTGGTCGTCGCAACCAAAGTATTGTTTTTTTTTAATTTCCTTTTGACAATAGTATGATTGCGGAAATATTACTATTGTTGAAATGTAACAATAGTATATAGCCAACAATGTCAATATGGTTGGTGTGACAAAACTATTGTTTTTTTATTGCGTTTTAAGTTAACAATAATATGATATGATTGAATCATACCAACTTCATCGTAATTTTTCTTAATTTAACAATGTTATTGTTACGAATCTAACGCAATAATACTCGTTGTACTTTTTATATGAAAATTATTTTATTTCAAAAAAACTACATTGAATTAGTATAACTGAAATAATTTTTAATAAATAGTTTTTTTGTACTGTTAAATAAATTACTCCTGGTTATAAGAGTGTAATGCATTTTTAAATAATTTACTTAATGCAAATCTCTATTGTTAAATAACAACTTAACTCAATCCTTACAAAAATTTTGGGGATCATAGTATGGTTACGTGTAAGTCAAGCTATGGTTGTGAGGATCTTGCTATGGTTGTATGTGAAACATTCTATGGTGGTGAGGATAATAATATGGTTGTGGAGGTCATAGTATGGTTGAGTGAGAAAAATAATATGATTGTAGGTATCATAGTATGGTTGTGTGTGAATAATTCTACTGTTGTTAGGACCATAATAGTATTGTGGGGATCATAGTATGGTTGTGTGTGAACCATACTATTGTTGTGATGATCATAATATTGCTGCGCCGCAACCATATACCCAACAATAGTATGATGCTCTTCAAATATTGTTATCCACCAACCATACTTTTTTTCGGTGTGTAGTTACAAATATTTGGCATGAAATTAACATAGAATACCCTGTTTCACAGGGTGCTGCAGGTTATAATGGCATGTTCCACCCTGTGAAAATTATTCTTCAAATTAATTCGAAAGCATTCCATATGTTTATTAAAAGAAAAATGACATATATATTTTCTTCATAGTATCTATCAACTTAACGAAACACTTCATTGCATTAATGGCCTGTTGTTCTAAAGAATATTCCACAGAAAAACGATGGACTTTTTTTCCAGGAATTTTTCCTTTAATTAATGGACCACTCTAGTGTTTGCACATACTGCTATTAAAGTGTGTAGCTTTAAGTGTGTTTGTCTGTGTATGTGTGTGTACCTTAACTTTCTCAAGTCCTTTTTATGGCTCTCCCGAGACTTTGTCTTGTCGTATGTGTCGGTTAGTTTTGGTATCTGTGGGTCGCCAGTGTCTAAGTGAATATTTTCCAAACATTTTCGCAAGTAATTGAATTTGTTAAGAAGTTGTGATGGAACAAAAATAAATATGGATATTTCGTTGGCATTGATATTTTGGCAGACGCACATTCATATGTACTTATATACAAATGTACACATATCCATATGTATTAGAGTACATACAATATGCATGTAGTTATTCAATAAGAAGCATTTCGAGCGAGTCCTCTTAATATTCATTAGGTGGGTTGATAGAAACAGTGGTTGGGGTGGCTTATGGCCTAGCTATTATGGCCTTATGACAATGTTAAGAGACCAATAGGATAATCCACTTAATAATATTTTTCCTAGGGCTAGTTTATGAGTAATTGAAATTGTCTTTCGAATGGTCAAGCTTGCTAAATATTTTGTGATTAATTAAGAGAACTCACTTCCATAGGTAGTCACAATGGACTGTACAGATCTTACGCTTGAAGTTTTGCAAGTCAACGAAAATTACCGATTAAAGGTCACAAGCCCTGCCTTCTGACAAACCAATAATCACAATTTTAAAAAATTATATTCATTTCCAACGTACTCGTATAGTCTTTTTTATTCCTTTCCCGTATCTGGCGGGAAATGCCCTACTTATAAGTACATTTGGTTGTATACATTTATAACAAATTCTACAACAACTCACCATTTCTCACTTCGGGTTATACGAGGGCTGGTATATATATTTCTGGCCTAATAATACACGCAGAGAAAAGATATGGTTACTATATGGTCACGGCAACAATAGTATGTTCTCAACAGTAAAAGTATGGTCGTCGCAACCATAGTATTGTTTTTTGAATTTCATTTTGACAATAGTATAATTGCGGCAATATTAATATTGTTGAAATGTAACAAAAGTATTGTTGCCAAATTTAAAAATGAAAATATGGTTGTAACAACAATATAAATATGGTTGGTGGGACAAAAGTATTGTTTTCATGGGTTTTATGTTAACAATAACATGATTACGGCAATCATACCGGCAAAAGCTTATTTTTTTTAATTTGACAATGTAATTTTTACGATTCTTACGCAATAATAGCAATAAAAACTAAGTTTTTTCAAAAAAAACTACGGATTAGTATAACTAAAATATTTTTAATAAATGAATTTTTTTACTGTTAAATAAATCACTCCTATTGTTACATAACCCACTTAATAAAATTCTTTATTGTTGAATAACAGCTTATTCCAGTCTTTACAAACAATTATGGGGATCATAGTATGGTTGTGCGTAAGTCATACTATGGTTGTACGTTAAACATACTATGGTTGTACGTTAAACATACTATGGTTATGAGGATCATAATATGGTTGTGGGGATCATAGTATGGTTGAAAGTGAATAATAATATGGTTGTGGGGATCATAGTATGGTTGTGTGTGAATGATTATATTGTTGTGAGGACAATTCGACGTTTTGGCCGGTCAAAAAGGCGCTGGTTTGAGCCGATGTGTGAGAGCTCGCATTGTCATGGTGCACAATGATTCGTCTTCTCTTGTTTGATATTCGAATTTCTCCGAAGACTTCACGCAAACAAATTGTGGTGTACCACTCAGAATTGACCGTACTACGCAGCTGAAGCGGAACAGTCGCCACATGACCAGTTTGCTGAAGAAACAGGCGACCATTCGAAGTGCTTCTGCCGCGAACAACTTTTGTTGGATTTGGCTCGTCTCCGAAGACCCACACGTTCGATTGCTCTTTTGTTTCGGGCTCATGCGCATAAATCCATGATATCACCTGTGACGATCTTATAAACGTCTTTTAAAGCACTGCGATCGTACTTTTATAAAATTTCTTTGCACCAATCGACACGAGCCTTTTTTTGAGCGATTGTCAAATTATGCGGGATCCAATGAGAACAAACCTTTTTTACGGCCAGGTGTTCATGCAATATCGAATGTATGCTGGTGGAAAAAATGTCCAAGGATGTCCATATCTCACGGTATGTCACATGACGATCTTGCATTATCAGTTCAAGCACGGCATCAATGTTCTCTGGCACAACGGCCGTTTTTGGACGACTTTCACGACCTTCGTCTTTGAGCGAGCGTTGGTTACAATTGAATTCATTAAACCAGTTTTTCACAGTGCTATAGGATGGCACTTCAGCGCCATACAAAGTTTTAGGTTCATCGATGCACTCTTGTCGTGATAATCTACCTCGAAAGTTGTGAAAAATGATTGCACGAAAATGTTCACGTGTTAATTCCATTTTTTTGCCAAATTGATTTTTTCAAGTCACTGTAAACAACATAAATGATGGTCGTACGCCAAAACGTTCTGAGTACGTTTATGCTAAAAAATGTCAAACTTTCTAATGGAAATGTCAGATGGCGACAGGCAACACTTAGTGTTGCCTAGGCCAAAAATATATAGCAGCCCTCTTAGCATTTCTAATTTTTTTTGCACAAAACTCATTCTTTGATAGATTCTTTGAATTTTTAATTTTCGGCGTTTTTACTCAAATATGTCGTCAATTGTCAATGGGTCACATTTTAGTTAAAAACTCGTCAAAATGACTATAAATCGTTAAAACACTAAGCGACACGGGCCAAATTCAATAGGGGTTCGTCCTTAGCCCAAGCCTGAGCAATATAGGAAGTTTAATTAAAATCGATTCTTGTTGGCTGATTCTGTTCTTTGACTAGAACGATAGATGGGCGGACATTGATCAATGAAATCCGATAGTTTTCTGAATCGATCGGTGTATTTAACATGGGGTTTATCTCCATTCCTCCAATCTCTCAGCCCTAATTGTAATACCCTGTACCATAGTGTCACTATAAAAAAATTTCTGTTAATTTATTTTTGTATGGTAGTACGTAGTACTTGACCGTACGGGGTTCTAGGCAACACTACGGAACCCAAACCAAAGTTCAACCGGTTTCCTCTGAATGTGTGACCTTTTGTAAGATCCATTTTTTTTGGTACTTTTTCTGTTTCTGTCTTGCTGTGACGAGCTGAAAAAAACTTCTGCGGAAATGGTAAGAACTTGTTTGTTAGGGTCATACCAAAGACCCTAATTAATTTATATCGAGCTTTCTTAGAGATCGCACTATTAGAGTTGTTGTAGATGGGTTCTCATCCAACACATAAAGGCTGACCGCAGGTGTGCCACAGGGCTCTGTCCTTTCTCCCTCTTTATCTCTTATTTTCATTGATGATCTGTTGGGTCAGATCGAGAATCCAATCTACTCCTTTGCGGACGACAGTAACCTCTGTCATTCTTATTCATTCGACCGTAGGCCGAGTCTTCAAGATGTTGAAGACAAAAGGCGAATTATGGATGAGACACTTGGCCAGGATCTACTGGCCATTTCCGAATAGGGTCGAGTGAATAGAGTAGATTTTAATGCACGTAAGACACAGTGCTGCTTGTTGTCTCACAAGCGATTCGCTGACCCAACAATATCGTCAATTTCTCTCGATGGTACGGATATTGAACAATCAGAAGCTCTCGATGTTCTGGGCATGAAAATTCAATGTGACGCTCGTTGGGCGAGACATGTATTCGAAGTGTCGAAAGAAGCACTCAAGTGCATAGGCTTTTTAAAGCGGTGCAAGAAATATTTCACTCCTTCTGATCTTCTCAATGTCTATACAACTTACATCAGGCCGAAGATGAAATACAACTCCCATATATGGGCAGGTGCTCCAAAATCATCCTTGGAGCTACTTGACCGTGTTCAAAGGAGAGCGATGGTGCTGATAGTAGGGTATCCAACTCTATTGTTTCCCTTGAGCATCGTCGGAATGTGGGTTGCGTGACGCTGTTCTATCGTTACTTTCATGGTGGGTGTTCATCAGACATCCGTCGCCTTATTCCTGACGTGAGGATGTTCGGCAGGGATACGCGACTTTCTAGGAATTCACACACCGCACTATACACTACAGATCAAATTCGTTTTTCGCTCGTACAGTCCGTATGTGGAATCGACTTCCGGCAAATGTATTTCCCACTGATTGCAACATTCAGAAGTTCAAGGCAAGCGTCAATAATCATTACTCACTCTTTCCCCCTTCCGATCCTTCACTTTCCACTCGCCAACGCAATGCACCGCATGTATAGGTGGCATCCCCTGAGTGTACTATGGTCGGACCTGTATAAACAACATATGCAATATAGATAAAAATCAAATATTTCCACGTGTTGTCTGCCTGTTCAATACATATTCTACGACTATATTAAGATACGATTTATGACCAATATAAATTCAAATTAAATATATGGACGCTCTAATCGCAAAACACCGAATGAACGATAGAATACCGTACATTGTACCACCAAAACATTTTACATAGGTTTTATACATTCTGATCAAGATGCCGAACGGTTTTTGTAAAAAAAAATAAATAATCTAATCTAGTTTAGTTCATCAGATTTGGCCCGATTAAGGAGATTAAAACCGAATGCTAAAAGAGCTCAAGGCCATGCCAAAAAGTGCATATCAGGACTGCTGTGTATTGTATCTGATGTTATATATATCTTGAAGGGGACAAACTGGAAACTTGTGAATACATAAATATTTTTTGAAAACATTTAATTTTTAGATTTTCTCTTTAAAAGACCTTTTACTGAAGTCGATTTTTTGGCTTGAATTTCTCGAAGGAATTGATAAAAAGATTAGACGAAGTTTTAATACATATTCTCCATTTTCCACCGGGTGTTTACGAGAGTTGCTATTTATATTTCCAGTCCGGCAATAAAAACACAATAATTTATTATTAGAAATGGTTTTATTGTTTTTTAAAATATTCTTCTTTAAGATCAAAACACTTTTGCATGCGCACCAACCAATTTTCGAAGCACTTTTTCTACTCCGATTGAGGCACCTCCAAAACATGATTTTTAAACGCTTCCACAGCTGCTTCGGGCGATGAAAAACGTTGACCACGCATTTGTTTCTATCATTGGGTGCCAAATCAGGGCTGTACGGTGGATGGCCCATCAATTCGACATCTTGTGTGGTCAAATAGCTCATCGTTTCCCCTGATGTGTTAGAGCTCGCATAGTCGTGATGCAAACTGATCCGTCTTCGCTTATTATCTTTTCTCATTTCCTCGAACACTGTTGGCAAACAGATGGTTGTATACCACTCAGAATTGACCGTCCTAAGTGCCACTAGAGGCACTGTGGCAACATGGCCGGTTATACCGAAAAAAACGCAATCATTTGCTTCGACGTACTTCTTCCACGAACAACTTTTGTTGGATTTGGCTAGTCTTGAAAGACCCACACGGTCGATTGCTGTTATGTTTCGGGTTCATATGCATAGATCCATGCATGTTTCGGGTTCATATGCATAGATCCATGATTCGTCACCTGTGACAATGTTATACACTGCCTTTGAGCTACCGCAGTTATACTTAGTGGGGACATAAATACTGTTGCACACATTTTATGCTGTAAAATAAAAAGTACTGAATCTTTTTGGACCAAATATTTTTTAATATATTTATTGATGTATATTGTATCCAAAACAAATCTACTTATTCGAAATGTCCGCCTTTTGCCTTTCCACACGCCTTAAGTTGCACTGGCCAATCGTCAATAGCTGCACGAACCTCGTCCATTGAAAAATTGGCCACAGCTCGAACCAAAGCAGTCTTAAGAGATCCAATGTTGGGAGTATCTTTTTTGACAAGCCTTGTCCTCTAAAACCGTCCACAATTTGTAATCCAATGGGTTCAAATTTGGACTGCCTAATGGCCATTCTTCAGAGGAAATGAACGCTGGCAATTGCCAGGCCTGGGACGTTTTAGCCTTATGGGGGCGGCGCAGAATCCTGCTGGAAAGTCCATGGCTGGTTTAGGAACAGGAATTGTTAAGAGGCTTCACAACAGCTCCAAAAACGGTTTCTTGGTAAACTTTGGCCGATGTTTTGACTCCTTGTTCGCAGAAATGCAGGTCAGTGACCACATCGTAGGAGACACACCACCAAATCATAACTGAAGCTGGGTGATGACCCTTTTCAACCCTTGGGATCAGTTCAGATGCTTCCTTAGATGACCGCGCATACACTCTATCATTTTGCTTGTTAAATTTTTCCTGACCGGTGAAAATTTTTTCATCGGTGAACAAAATTTTTCTGTGCAAGTTATCAGCGTTCTTCACCAAAAGACGTTTGCTTTTTTCAATCCTATTTTTTTTTTAATGCTGCAGTCAATAAATGTCTGGTACGTCGTTTGAAAGCCCCAAGTCCCAAGTCTTTTTTAATGATTCGGCTCATGGAGTTTTGCGTGATATTCATCTCACGGGCCATGATTTTCTGTTTCGGAGCGGATTTCTGTGAATTCTTGATTTAACGGTTTTGATGACATGCGGTGCTCGAACAAAGCGTGGGCGGCCCCACCGGTGGAGGTCTTTTACATCCCCATTCTCCTTAAAAAAATGTATTGCATCGATAGACGAACATGAGGCTAATCCCTAGTGGCCGGAGCGTTTTGAAAATATCGCTTTTTTCATTTCACACTTGAAAAGCGCTATGACAGCGATACGGTTCTCATTGTCTGACCACTCCATGATGAAAGTTGAAACAATTTTAAAATTCCGTTACAGACTAACGCTATTGAAGTTAGCTTTCAAAACCCATATGACATTAACGGGGTATGTTCTGTTCTACTATTCAAATGGGTGTGTTCAATGTTGGAACAGTATTTATGTCCCTACCAAGTACTTTTTCAACATCTCTGCATTAATCCATACGAGCTTTTTTTGAGCATTCGTTTAATTGTGTGGAATCCAACGAGAACAATTTTTTCTCACGGCCAAATGAACATGCAATATCTTATTTATGTTTGTCATACTAATGCCTAAGCATGCCTCAATCTCACTGTATGTCACATGTCGGTCTGGCTTAATCAGTTCACCCACAGCATCGATGGTTTCTGGCAAAGTGACCGAAGTTGGACGTCCTTCACGAAATTCATCCTGGAGCGAACGGCGTCCAAAACTGAACTCTTGATACCAGCGATTAACAGTGGTTTTCGATGGTACTTCGTCGTCAAAAGTCGAAACAAGTTGATTTAAACGCTCTTGTCTCGATAACCCAAGTCGAAAATCGTAAAAAATCATCGCATGAAAATGTTCACGGGATAATTCCATTTTTTCATTGAGATAAAATTTTCAACACACTGTAAACAAAACAATTCGCCTTCAAGTGACAAAACGTTCTGAGTGAAGTGATGATAAAAAAAATGTCAAAGTTTCCAATGCAAGTTCCGGTTTGCATCTGGGAACACTAGTATTTTCAGGACCCGAAATATAAATAGCAACCCTCGTACAATGTGGTACGAGGCGTTCTGAGTGAAGTTATGCTAACAAATGTCAAGGTTACCAATGCAAGTTCCAGTTTGCATCAGGGAACACTAGTATTGTCAGGACCCGCAATATAAATAGCAACCCTCGAAATACCTAGTAGAGCGCACCTCGTTAAACCAAGTCACCGACAGCTTTAAAAAATGACAGCGTTACCGCCCCTTACTTTTAGAACCGTCATAGTTCGGACATAGCTACTGAAAGACCCTTTACATTACAGGTGTTTATGTGCGTTTGTTGTTTTCTATTCATGGCATCGTGTAGTTTATGTAATTCTACATGGAATTTTCTCTTTCATTCATGGCCACTTAAGTGCTGTTTACACAGGCTCTTACATTTTCTACGCTGTGTGCCTGCCTGTGTGTGTGAGCCCCACATACAATTCATTATATTCGCTACACACACAACAACTTGCATACACACACATATATAGTGCATTCGCTTTTAAACACAATACTACCTACATTCTTTCGTTTAACTTTCTTGCGATGCACAGTGGTTAGAAACTTAAATATAAAATTATAGCTCTACGTACGAGTTGCCTAATGACTTCAACCCTTCCGCATTCTTTGGAACAAGGTATTATAAGTTAGTTTCATGGCATGTGTTTGCTACTATCAAATATATTTAAGCTAGACCAACCTTAAGGTGTACCGATCGACGAATAATCACCTGCTGATTCTATTTAACTATGTCTGCCTTCCGTCCATCTTTAGCGTGTAATCAAACTACAGGTCGAAATGGTTGTCCGATCTTTCTGGACGCTATTGAAATTAAAGAAAATCGGTTCAGATTAAGATAAGCGATAAGATATATTAACATCCAATTTTGTATGCTTTTAGCCCTTTAAGTTTTTGAGCCAGTGAAGGACGTTATTGGGATTGAAGAAAATCGATGCAGATTAAGATATGGCTCCCATATACTCGTATAAGTATATGTGTTCATCTGATTTTTCTATTGCTCTAGTAGCCACAGTTTACATCCAATCAATAAAATTCAGCACTCGTTAGTTTTTGGGACCAAGGAAGGACGTGACCAAAATTAAAGAAAATCGGTTTAGTCTTAGGAATAGCTCCAAACAAAACATATGAGGCAAAAAGTCAATCACCTTTGCAATTTGTTGAGGTATTTCGTGCGTCCCAATAATAGCACCCATTTGAACCTTTGTCCTTCCACAAAAAGTTATTATTTGCTAGGCAAATTACAAAAAGTGTACTTTTTACCGTGGTACCTTAAGTCTTCCATGTTTTTAACCCTAGACCCATTTTGCCAATTTATAATCTTTAACAGTTTATGACGAGAAGCCATCATCATGCTTAATTTTTGGATCGAAGGTTGATTCGTTTACCGCTTCCAACCGACAAACAATCGATTGAACGGACATGTATACTACTTAGTAGGGACATAAATACTGTTACAACATTGAACACACCCATTTCAATAGTAGAACCGAACATACCCCGTTAATGTCATATGAACTTTGAAAGCTAGCCTCAATATCGTTAGTCTGTAACGGGATTTTAAAATTGTTTCAACTTTCATCATGGAGTGGTCAGATAAAGAGAACCGTATCGCTGTAATAGCCCTTTTCAAGTGTGAAATGAAAAAAGCGATATTTTCAAAACGCTCCGGCCACTAGGGATTAGCCGCATGTTCGTCTACCGATGCATAAAACTTTTTGAGGAGACTGGAGATGTAAAAGACCGCCACCGGTCGGGCCGCCCAAGCTCTGTTCGAACACGGCATGTCATCAAAGCCGTTAAATCAAGAATTCACAGAATTTCGCTCCGAAACCAATGAAAAAATCATGCCCGTGAGATGAATATCACGCAAAAGTCCATGAGTCGAATCATTAAACAAGACTTGGGACTTGGGGCTTTCAAACGACGTACCGGACATTAAATGACTGCAGCTTTGAAAAAAAATAGGATTGAAAAATGCAAATGTCATTTGGTGAAGCACGCTGATAACTTGCACAGAAAAATTTTGTTCACCGATGAAAAAATTTTTACAGTTCAGGAAAAATTTGACAAGCAAAATGATAGAGTGCATGCGTGGTCATCTAAGGAAGCATCTGAACTGATCCCAAGGATGGAAAAGGGTCATCACCCAGCTTCAGTAATGGTTTGGTGGGATGTCACTTACGATGGGGTCACTGACTTGCATTTCTGCGAACAAGGAGTCAAAACATCTGCCAAAGTTTACCAAGAAACCGATTTGGAAGCTGTTGTGATGCCTCTTAACAATTCCGTGTTACAAAACCAACCATAGACTTTCCAGCAGGATTTTGCACCGGCCCATAAGGCTAAAACGTCCCGTGTCTGGCTTCGAAGAAGAATAGCCCTCAGGCAGTCCAGATTTGAACCCATTCGATTACAAACTGTGGACGGTTTTAGAGGACAAGGTTTGTCACAAAAGATACCCCAACATTGGATCTCTTAAGACTGCTTTGGTTCGAGCTGTGGCCAATTTTCCAATGGACGAGGTTCGTGCAGCTATTGACGATTGGCCAGAGCAACTTAAGGCGTGTGTAAAGCAAAAGGCGAACATTTCGAATAAGTAGATTCTTTTTGGATACAATATACATCAATAAATATATTAAAAAAATTTTGTTCCAAAAACATTCAGTACTTTTTATTTTACAGCATAAAACGTGTGCAACAGTATTTATGTCCCTACTAAGTATATATACGAGTACTTTATAGGGTCTCCGATCAATAGTCGGTTGTGTTGCAAACGGAATCACAAATTCAATATTCCAATCAACGACTATAAATACACAACAAACATTTTCATATTGACCTATATAATGGACCGATAGTTATAAAATTTTAGTAGTATGCATTACTGGATACGTAAAATTTCATAGACTATAAGCTTGTTAAGACAAAGGGTCAGGCATTTAACTATTTGTATGCCTCCTTGACGAGCGTTTAATTAATGCCTATAACGACTTTTACCGTAATTCTTGAGGAGGATATACTAGTATAAAATATATAATCGTACCTACCTCACACTGTGGCACATGCCGAAGTTGTAACATATTAAAGGTATGGACAATGACCCCATCTTAATTATACCGATCGATTACGAATCGCTATCTTATTCTATTGAGCAGTGTCCGTGCGTCGGTCCGTCTATCTATTGTTGATATCAATGTACAGGTGGCGATTTCAATGAAACTACACACCCTATTGAAATTGGTCTACATCGGTCTATGTTTTGATATCACACAATGGGGTTTCCCGACTACAGAACCTGCAGTTTGGGAAGCCACTTATTACATACAATTTCGATATTTCGCATTGAGGGAAAAACTTCGCATTGCCTTTGATCAATACCCATCTCTAAAAAAGTAGGGCCATATCGGTCAATATTTTTGAATAGCCCCATACCAAGATTTCTTCCAATTTGCGACCCTGCAGTTCTAGCAATCACAAATTGCATGATACGGTATGAGGACAAATAAATAAGTCTGGTAAAACTGGACAGCACAGATTCATATTTATTCCCTCATCCTACTGGAAGTGTATATAATTTGGTGCGAACAAAAAATGTTAACGTGTCGAAAAATCTTTTTAGTCCCATTTGTTCCAGGTCTGTGCGGCTGGGTCTTACGAAAACTATCGTAAGGAGCTACCAATGTTTTTAAATTTAGCATGCCACAGCCCGGCTGCTACTTCTCACACATATGTACCAACCATTACGCCCACTTTTGCTTTTGCTAATATCGTTCTTACTATCTGTACAATCTCGCCAAAAATAAATACTTTAGAGTTATGCGAATGAAGAATTCATAGTCGGCCACGGTCAACGATTTTTTAAACTTGGTTTGATGGTATACCATGTTTGTCATTGCACGTCACTTTGCACGGAGATACTTATAGAGTATATTAATATATTATTAATCGTCTTCAGACGATCTAGCCGTGGACGACTGTCCATCTAGCTGCTGAAATCAAGATTCAGTCCGAACGATAGGAGCTAGAGGTTTATCACTCATCAGCTATATGTCTTATGGTTGAAGATTCGATGGTATTGAAAATGGACCAAATCGGGCAAAAGAGGAAAAAGTTTTCTTTTTTAGGGACTAAATATGTTCTGATCTATTTTTGTTTGGACTTTTCCACTACGAGTATATAACTTTTCTAATTAAATTGAAAAATAGCTTTGGTTCGAATTTGTCGCCGTAGACTTATTAAACGTCCCTAAATTGGACGTGGCTCTAGTAGCCCAAAGGAAGTCTCCTAAAATTCGGTGACATTAGGTATCCGAAAGCAATGAAATTTTCCCAAATTTTCAAAAACTTTGATACATTTCAGATTTGTGTCTTAAGGGGCCCAGAAATCAGTCTTCTTAGTATTGGAAATAAGAGTTTGAAAAAAAACGAAAACATCGTCAGGCCCCCAAAATATGATTAATTCTATTGATCGACTTAAGTTGAGGTCTTGCCTAAGGTCAAGGTCCCTAAATCTCCGGAAATATGAAAGGTCCTTCCAAATATCGACACATGTTTACTCATACACAGAGAAATTTCCTCACTAATCTCAATACGAGTATGCTTTTACTTTTAAGATTTGTCTATGTTTAAGGCCAATTTGGAACCCTTCCCATAGGGGCCTAAAAAATTGACCTCCTTAAACTTTGGATATTTGGGTATTAAAAGCCAACAAAGAATATCGCCACAAATCCGAAAATAGGACAAATTATAGGACCCATAGATAAAGGACATTTAAGCAACATTTTCTCAATAATCTCAATATTCAATATTTTCAATATCTCAACTGTTAATTTAAGGTCACGTCACCAGGCTCCCTATGTTCTTTCAGACCTCTTCACCAATCGGCATATGGGTTCTACGAGGCCTGCTATATAGAAATATAAAAAAATGCACTTTTGCATGCGCTCAAACCAATTGTCGAAGCACTTTTTTCACTCCGATTGAGACACCTCCAAAACGTGGTTTTTGCTAACGCGGAACAGTCGCGACATGACCAGTTTTGCCGGCGACCATGTGCTTCGAAGTGCTTCTTCCACTAACAACTTTCGTTGGAATTGACTCGTTTTCGAAGACCCACACGGTCGATTGCTGTGTTGTTTCGGGCTCATACGCATAGATCCACGATTCGCCACCTGTGCCGATTTTATAAACGTCTTTTGAAGCACAGCGATAGTATTTTTTCAAAATTTCCTTGCACCAATCGACACGAGCCTTTTTTTGAGCGATTGTCAAATTGTGCGGCATTCGATGAGAACAAACCTTTTTTACGACCAGGTGTTCATGCAATATCGAATGTATGCTGGTGGAAGAAATGCCCAAGGATGCTTCTATCTGAAGGTATGTCGCAGGACGATCTTACACGCACGGCATCAATGTTCTCTGGCACAACAGCCGTTTTTGGACAACCTTCAAGACCTTCGTATTTGAGCGAGCCTCGGCCACGATTGAAATAATTAAACCAGTTTTTCAAAGTGCTACAGGATGGTGCTTCATCGCCATACAAAGATTTAAGTTCATAGATGCACTCTCGTCGTGATAATCCACGTCGTAAGTTGTGAAAAATGATCCCACGAAAATGTTCACGAGTTAATTCTATTTTTTGCCAAATTGGTTTTTTCAAGTGACTGTAAACAACACAAATGATGGTCGTACGTCAATGGAAATGTCAGATGGCGCCAGGCAACACTAAGTGTTGCCAGAAATATATACAGCATACCCTCGTAATAAAACAATATATTTTTTACGAATCTGAATATAGCTTGGGGGCCCCAAAAAATTAAGTTCTGTCGAACATAGACCCAGCATCAACAACCATATTTCCAAATTCCGCCAATGCAATTCTATAACACAATTCACTCACGGTGGAGAGCTTCGGCACGGCAGAACTTATGACTTGCCCACACGGCAGCCGGTTCTATTGACCGGATTGACCCGAAAAGCAATTCTTCGGACAAGGACTATCACCCTGGCACACAGTTACCGCTACACAGTTACCGCTATTAAACAGTGACATTTTAGTTTTACTCTTAAGCATCTAAGATCTCGAAACTTTGTTTAGAAACACTGTGCATCAATTTAAGCATTCTCCAGCTGTTTTTCTGTTTTCCGGATCTAAGTGCACGCACACACAAACGCGCGTTTTCACGAATGAAAAGATTTTCTAGTGCACACACACACACATACATACACTTTTAAGCATGAATGGTGAAGGTGCTTCCATAAAGTTCGTCGAGAACGGATCTGTAAGCGTACGTTAGCGTGAATGCCCGTCCAATAGTTGAGAGGCTTGAGGTGCTCTTCTGTGTTGTAAACTGCTTACTCATCCGCACCCAGGCACAGCCGCCAAGAAATGAATGCATGAATGAATGCATGATACAACGAAGAATGCGTATGCCAGTTTCGCTGTGTGTGTGTGAGTATAGAAGAGCCTGAATGTTATGAGAATTTATTGTACGTCGATTGTAATACTTGTATATTTTCCCAAGACAGCTTTTGGCTTGCTTAAGTGAATGCCAGCGAATGGATGTGGAGCGTAGCCAGCAGCAACAGCGAAATAAAGGCTTTCCATTTTTTGTCTAGATTGTTTTTTTAAGGGGCTGAAGAATGCAAATGTTCGTTTTAATAGTTTGATTACGTTCTAGTGAAAAAAGTTCTAATTTTTAATTTCCTCGTGCTGAAAATAGCATTAAGGTGTCTGAAGTGTGTTTCGCCGCAGAGTAAGACCGTGCGGAAAGGGTGAGCTAGTAATGGCGAAGGTTGTGTTTCGTCAGTGAAGTGACCTGATCGCGGAATTCACTTTGTACCGAAATTACTTTGTAGAGTTTTTGTTCAAATATGATTTTATATGGCCGCCGGACTTGCCTTGATTATAGGCCATCCAGTATATGTTTGTCAAACATGAACAAATGTTATTATGTCCCTAGAGCGCTGGAAACTATGTCCATAGTTCATTGAGACCGATTTCTGAGTCCCTTAGGCCTATATCAGCCTATATGGTATTTCGGAACAGTTAAAAATTCTTAAGAATCTGAATACGACATCAATTTTACGATTTAGTTGAATTGGAGGCCTAGACCTATGGGCGTGGCCTGGCTCACTGTTAATTCACCTTTACAGCGGTGGGTCAATAAATTTTAGGAAGAAATTTTCCGTCGATCGCTTATAACATCGCTTTATCTGCTTGTGCGAGAAAAAGACATTAGTTTTTTAATCTGGGCAAATTCCGTCCATGGTAGTCCAATAACCTATTTTCAGTTGGCTTTTCTGGACATCCAGAAGTACAGGGTATAATATAGTCGGCCACGCCCGACTTTATTTTTTTTTACAAGTTTCTAGTGCAAAATACTTTAGGAGGATTGTCTTGGCGTTAGTTGATTGGTTGGGTTGAAATTTAAGGTTGCAACAGGAAGGACCCATGCCCTAAGGTTATACATTTAAGCCAGTACACGGCTTGTTCTGTGCTTTTGGTCGATGGTTGGTCAATTAGAGACGTCCTGTGTCGTCTACGAATCTCTTGATCTTCCTTTATCCGACAAACCGCCCTCATGCGCTCTAGGTTTGTCACACTAGCCGAAAGATACGTTCGATCTCCTAGACGCTGGCCATTGGCAAAGAAAGTGTTCCGTCCATTCGAACTCCTCCTCGCATGCCTCGCACATGTTTGCTCGCACTCTTTTGAAACGGAAATTATCTGCCTTAAGTGGTGAGTGAGTGGCAAGGAACGCCCATCATCTGGCTTGATACAGTTTTGTTAAGACTTTATCATGGCGCTGGATCATAAAGCCCAAGGTCACCATAGTCTCCATGTTTTAAAGTAATAAAACTAAATTGCATTTATGGTGCCGTAAACAAATTTCGTTGTGTTTGAGTACCCGTTTTACCCATAGTTAAAGGGAACAGAGTTTAGGGCCGCCATGGCGTACGGGCTGGAGTGTTAGTCTTAGCAACTTTTTTAAGAATTTTTATGTTGAGGGAATTTTTATTGTCGATGTTCGAACCCTAAGGCCCTTAAGTGAGCACCCCAAATTCAACCAACTCTTAAAAAATAGGTGCATAACTAGATTCCTAAAAAAAATCCTTGCTTTATGGCACCCATATCGATGACCTATGGGCAAGAACTTCCAATTAAGCCAAATCGTGAAATTAATGTTATACTCGAACTCGGGATACAATTTTATTGTTTTTTAATATGTCTATAGTTCCAAGGGACCGTTTTTAAATTTGTGTGAAAATATCGCTGTTTCTGGGTATCCATACGTCTCCGAACATAAGGCGGCGTTTAATTGGCCCCTAGGCCAATTTACAACAGAAATGATGTGACAAACAATTATTTTGTTTGATCCAATTTTGATGTTGGCTTTAGCTGTTGTCTCGTCCCTTAATTGAAAACCATCTGAAGGATGATTTTTGTTTGGGCCCTCGTCACGTATGTCCACCTCTTATGTCAAATTTTCGCCTGTAGGTGTGTTATGTTTTCTTTTAAATGTATTTTTTAATATTGTAGCTTCCGGCGAATGCTAATGGGGCTGTGATGAAATTGTGTTGTCCCAAACAATGTTGGCTGTTGTAGCTTTTTCAGAAAAAAAATTCTCACTACGCTGTGTTATATGCGATACAGGAACAGAACCTGGCCCTTGAATTAACACCGTGTATTTAATAAAAGTCTCAAGGACATCTGCCAGTTGAATGGAAACACCTTAGGGTAAGAGGGATCCAATATTTTAAGTGCATATCTGTAAATTAGGAAGTGCGATTATTTTCACTTCTTATATAGGGTGTTTTTTTAGACGTGTGTTATTCAATCTGGCCACACTTTTTCCGGAGTTGGTCTTTTTGAAAGCTGTCGCTTGATTTATGCTCAATTTGGTTTGCCATTTCATAGTGAATAGACTCACTCCGGAAGAACGTGTGCAAAACGTACTGAATGGGCCCAAAACGACATGGCCATCGATCCTGATTTTTACAAGAAAATTTTGTTCAGAAATAAAGCTCACTTTTGGTTGAATTGGGTACGTTAATAACCAAAATTGTTGCATTTGGTGTAATAAATGAGATGACCACAGATCCTAATTTTTACAGGAAAATATTGTCCAGCGATGAGGCTTATTTTTGCCTAAAGGGAAATTGAATGGAATGAAACTTGTCTCATTTGGCGTAATGAAAATCCACAAGTCATTGTTGAGACGCCTTTACATCCTCAAAAAGTCACTGTTTGGTGTGCTCTATGGGCAGAGGAATTCATTGGTTCATATTTCTTCAAAAATGAAGCCGGACATACGAGTAATGTTACAGTCAATGGGGAATGCTGTAGAGCCATGATTAAAGACTGCCTGAATTGCAGGATGTTGAGGTGGACGACCTATGGTTCCAACAAGATGGCACTACATGTCATACGGCCAACGAAACAATCAATTTATTGAAGGAAACTTTTAGTGAGCGCATTATCTCGCGTCGTTGACCTGAGACTTGGCCCACAAGATCGTGCGATTTAACACCGCTGGACTTTTTTGTGGGGTTATGTGAAGTCGCTTGTCTACGCAGATAAGCCCGACACGATAGACGCCTTGAAAGAGAATATTCGGCGCGTTATTGCTGACATAGGGCCCCAAACGCCGCAAAAAGTGTTCGAAAATTGGGCCTTTCGGCTGAAATTTATTCGACTTTCTCGAAATCATTTTTAAAACATAATGGCAAACTCTTTTCTTGGCCACAGCATTAAAATATATGTGTTTTATTTCTACTTGAAAACCACACATCTGAAAAAAACATCCTTTACTTCTTATTGTAAGGAATACCACGACCAGAGGATGTAGGGATGTAACGAAAGTGGGTTTAGCGAAAACGAATGCGAAAGCAAATATTGAATTATTTTTGTTGCGAAAGCTAATATTCCAAATTTGGTTTTTGCGAATGCGGATGCAAAAGCGAATAATAATAATTGGCTTTGAAGAGTATTCTATGTAAAGTAATGAAAATGAACATCATTAGGGCTGTCAACCGAGAAATTCGGAATTACGAAATCCCGGGATTTTTCTGGATTGATTAAATGATTAATTTTTATTAAAGGAACAGGTTATTTTTTTCTTACTAACATCATATAAACCAACTACTATTGGTTTATATGATATTGCTCTATGAAGATTGCTTTTCGCACAGATCGAAGACTTTACGCAAAGGGTAATTCTCATTAATCCTAATTGGACTCCCGTATAAGTCATTTCATTTGTTGCCGAAGTAATCATTAAAATCGATGGTGCAGAGTCCCAGTAGAATTTATCAAGCTTTTCCTTGGTTTGATTGACGGTTTATTCCCGCGGTTTATTTTTTAGCGTTTAGGAATCAATAAACTAAACTGAAACTGAAAACTGAAGCCGAAGTAATCGTTGCCAAAGACTGCTTAAGATAAACCCTCGCGGGTTTAGAAACAGCTGTACAGTCTGCCTGACAACCGTAGCCAATACATTTAGTTGATTCTAAAAAAGAAACAAAAAAAGGTCTCGAATTAGAATAAAAACTGTGCAAGTCATAGTAATGAAAAAAGATCGAATAAATGTAAACAAAACCAAAACACAATTAGTAGGTTAATTTAATATTAAAAATTGTAACAGTAACTATATTTGTGATTAAAAAAGGTAACTAATAATATGTTAACTTACCAATAAAAATGATTTCTATAACGATCTTCATAGCTAATAATACTAACAAGTTCTTTGTTAATTCGAACATGTATTGTTTTAAAAAATAGACTATGAAATTTTAATATTAGCTATTTTCATGGTTAAAATAATGCATTATTAAAACAACAATAATTATTTTAATAATAACAATTTTAATAGTTAAAAACCTCAACAATGCATTGCTAAAACAACAATAACTATTTCAAAATTAACAATTTTTATGGTTAACAAATTCAACCATAGAATAGTTAAATTAACTATTATTATTGTTAAATACTAGTCTACAACAAAATGTTCCAATTTATCTTATATAACGTAGACTCTATATCCTGTTTTTATGGTTAAAATAACCTTATATAAGGTTGTTTTTCTTCTCAGTGCATAAAGTGCTTCGCAAATAGGCTCTTTATGGTTGCTCGGTCTGAAATGAGAAATGACCTATCTAATATATTGAAACTTGGACTAATTTCATCAGGATTCCCACTCGTTTTCTCGAAATCTGGTTTTATTTGCGACCTGTAGTTGAATAACAACGATCGTTATAAAAATCCTAAAATGTAACTCGTTTCGGTTAAGTTTCAGCATTACTAGCACAGTGCACCGTAGTGTTTTTTTTTCAATTGTAAGCCGTGTTAATACTTTAGCCGGATGCTGTCCACAATTGTTATGTAGGCGTCAGATAAAAGTTGAAATGTTAATAACATGTTAATATGTTGGAACATGTGCTACTGGCTACACACCCTAGGCTCCACCTCCAACTGATGCGTCATCGGCAGTCTACACACCTACCCTCCGGCCCGCCTCAACGTATGTCGCGTATGTATGCATGTGTGTGTGCATTTCCTTATAATTGCCATAATGTGAACATTGTAAGGAAAAAAAAACGAAATCCAGCAAACAAATGCGCAACTCATGTCAGAGCTGGAACTAACATAAGGAAGGCATAAATGAAATCTTTTAAAATACGCCGTAGACACGCGCCACCCAAAGCCGTCGCCCCCCCCCCCCCCCCATGGCTAATGTGTGAGAGCTTCTGTTTGTGTTGGGCTGGCAAATATGTCACATATGATATTCATTATTCAACGGATTTTTATTGTGATTTGTTTAATACCAACACACACACACTTTATGCATACGTCCATACGGTGGGAGCCAAAAACATATTTGTACTTGGGGAAGTTTTGACTTTTTATTGGATTTTTTTTATTTTCCGGGGGAACACGAAAAGTTAAAGACCTCCAAGCACGACACTACCCAGTGGGGCATGTTGTTAAGACATCTCTTATGAGGCCTACAAGACTACAGTAACTCACTGAGAGCTTAGCGGTGAGAATCCTAACAGAGCGGCGAAGAAATTTTGAAACAAGTGTCGCCAAAATTACATGACGAGCAAACACTTTGAATTGGCTGTTAAAAAAGTACTGATGTTTTATTAAAATTTCTGGTTTTATTAAAAATCTAATAATGAAGCACACTATCATTCATATGACTACCACGACTATCTCGACAGCACCTGATCCGATCAACCCAATTTTTCAGTACATTTTCGATAGTTTCGGGTCGAATCTCTTCAATGGCAACTTCGATTTCATGTTTCAAAGCTTTAATAATCTCTGAATGTTTTCAGTAACATTTATGCTTAATGGCCTCTCAAAGAAAAAATACAAAGGGCTCAAATACCAGTTTCGAGGCGGCCAATTGAAATCACAATATCGGCTGATTACTGGATTTTCAAAAACAGTGCTTAAAATATCGTGTGTGACATGTGGCCCGTCTTGTTGAAACCGAATGTCATCCAGCTCGTTCTCTTGAATTTTTGAAAACAAAAACAGAAAAATGGCTCAACGATGCCGCCAGCCCAAAATCCACTGCAAACAGTGACTCATTGTGGATGCATTGGCCTCTCTGTATTGTTCATTAGAAAGGACATTTTATGCCATTTATTTTTGGAATATAATTTCCTTCAAACGTTAGCAGCTGTACGAGGGCTGCTATACTTTATATATTTCAGGCCTAATAATGAAAATGCGAATATTTATCATTAAAAATGGTTTTATTGTTTTTTAAAGTATTCTGATTTCTACACTTTTGCATGCGCTCAAACCAATGTCGAAGCAAATTTTCCATATCGATTGAGACAACTCCAAAACATGGTTTTAGAACGATCTTCGGGCGATGAAAATCGTTGACCACGCATAGTTTTCTTGATGTGAGGGAATAAAAAGAAGTCATTGGGTGCCAAGTCAGGGCTGTACGGCGGATGACCCATCAATTCGACGTTTTGGCCAGTCAAAAAGGAGCTGGTTTGAGCCAATGTGTGAGAGCTTGCATCGTCATGATGCACAATGATTTGTCTTCACTTGCTCGTTTTTCGAAGACTTCAGGCAAACAAATTGTGGTGTACCACTCAGAATTGACCGTCCTACGTTGCTTAAGCGCAACAGTCGCCACATAACCAGCTTTGCCGAAGAAACATGCGACCATTTGCTTCGAAGTGCTTCTTCCAGAAGCTACTTTCGTTGGATAAGGCTCGTCTTCGCAGACCCAGACGGTCGTTTGCTGTTTTGTTTCGGGCTTATACGCATAGATCCATGATTCGTCACCTGTGACGATTTTATAAACGTCTTTTGAAGATCGGCGATCGTATTTTTTCAAAATTTCTTTGCACCAATCGACACGATTCTTTTTTTGAGCAATTGTCAAGCTGTGCGGAATCCAACGAGAAGAAACCTTTTTACGGCTAGGTGTTCATGCAATATCGAATGTATGCTGGTGGAAGAAATGCCCAATGATGTCTCTATCTCACGGTATGTCACATGACGATCTTGCATTATCCGTTTACGCACGGCATCAATGTTCTCTGGCACATATGCTATTGGACGACCTTCACTACCTTCGTCTTGAGCGAGCGTTGGCCACGATAGAATTCATTAAACCAGTTTTTCAGTGCTATAGGATGGTGCTTCATCGCCATACAAAGATTTAAGTTCATTGATGCACTCTTGTCGCGATAATCCACATCGTAAGCTGTAAAAAATTATCGCACGAAAATGTCCACAAGTTAATTCCATTTTTTTGCCAAGTTGATTTGTCAAAGTCACTGTAAGCAACACAAATGTTGGTCTTACGTCAGAACGTTCTGAGTACGTTTATGCTAAAATATGTAGAACTTTCCAATGGAAATGTCAGATGTCGCAGGCAACACTTAGTTTTGGAAATGGAAATGAGCGTTCGGTGAGAAACTGGAAGATCCGCTGTTTTCGACCAAAATTTTGTTCATTGATGCGGTCCATTTCTGGCGCAACGGCTACGTCAATAAACAAAATTACCGCATTTGGGATAAGGAACAACCAAAAGAGGTTTAAGATGTGCCGGCTCTGTTGTATCGAAGTTTTTAATCTGCTTTGTGTTATACAAAGTTCAGAATTAGGTTACACGAAGTTACAACGATTGCGACTGTCTTGTCCCCCCAACTCTTTTTCCTTTCTTCCTTTTTCTCAACGTGTGTGTAATTGTGAGAAAGATCATAAGACAATTTAACTCCCTTTTTTAAAAAACCACCACCAAATGCAATTGCTAGCTGTACAATCTTGATATTACTCTATGAAGATTGCTTTTCGCACAGTTCAAAGACTATACGCAAAGGATAATTCTCATTAATCATAATGGGTGTGCCGTATAAGTCATTTGATTTGTAGCCGAAGTAATCGTTGCGAAAGACTGCTGCAGAAAACCCTTGGCGGGTTAAGAAACAGCTGTACAGTCTGCTTAGCAACCGTAGCCAATACATTTCACCATTTTTTAGTTGATTCTGAAAAAGAAACAAAAAAAAAAGGTCTCGAACCGGAGTATAAACTGTTGAAGTCATAACAATGAAAAATCAGCAAATAAATCTAAACAAAACAAAAAACATAAAAGCTAGGTCAATTTAATATTAAAAATTGTATCATTTACTATAATTCTGGTTAAAAGAGTTAACCAATAATTAGTTAACTTAACAATAAAAATGATTTCTAAAACAATCTTCATAGTTAATAATATTAACAATTTCATTGTTAATTTGAACATGTATTGTTTCAATAAATTAACTATGAAATTTTAATATTAACAATTTTCTTGGTTAAAAAGAATGCATTATTAACAACAATAATTATTTTAATAATAACAATTTTAATGGTTAAAAAACTCAACAACGCATTGTTAAAACAACAATAATTAATTTAAAATTAACAATGGAATTAACTCGTGAACATTTTCGTGCGACCATTTTTCACAACTTTCTACGTGGATTATCAAGACAAGAGTGCATTGTTAAACTTAGATCTTTGTATGGGGATGAAGCACCATCCCATAGCACTGTGAATAACTGGTTTAATGAACTCAATCGTGGCCACGCTCAAAGACGAAGATCGTGAAGGTCGTCCAAAAACGTCCGTTGTGCCAGAGAACATTGATGACGTGCATGAACTGATAATGCAAGATTATCATGTGACATGCCGTGAGATAGAGCCATCCTTGGGCATTTCTTCCACCAGCATACATTCGATATTTCATGAACATCTGGTCGTAAAAAAGGTTTATTCTTGTTGGATCCCACACAATTTGACAATCGCTAAAAAAAAAGGTCGTGTCGATTGGTGCAAAGAAATTTTCAAAAAATACGATCGCGGTGCTTCAAAAAACGTTAATAAGATTATCACAGGTGACGAATCATGGAGCTATGAGTATGAGCCCGAAACAAAACAGCATTCGACCGTGTGGGTCTTCGAAGACGACCCACAAAATTTTGGTCAAAAAGATCGGTTCTTCCCGTTTCTCACCGAACGCTCATTTCCATTATGCAGTTGCCAACATTTGAAGGAAATTTCTTTCAAAAAATAAATGCTATAAAATGTCCTTTCAAATTACCAATAAAAATTCCACACTTGTTTGAATTTTTATATTTTTTTGTTCATCCTATATTTACAATTTCATTGTTAAATTGAACATGTATTGTTTCAATAAATTAACTATGAAATTTTAATATTAACAATTTTCATTGTTAAAAACAATGCATTGTTAAAACAACAATTATTATTTTAATAATAACAATTAATTACAAATAATGGTTAAAAAACTCAACAATGCATTGTTAAAACAACAATAACTATTTCAAAATTAACAATTTTCATGGTTAAAAAACTCAAATATTATTATTGTTTAATACCAGTCAACAACAAAATGTTCAAATTAACTTTATATAAGGTAGACTCCAAATCATGCTCATTTATGGTTAAGTTAACCTTATATAAGGTTAGGTTTCTTCTCAGTGTACGCAGATAAGCCCGACAATATTGGTGCCTTGGAAGAAAATATTTAGCGCGTTATTGCTGACAGACGGCCGCAAATCTTCAAAAAGTGGTCGAAAATTTGGCCTCTCGGCAGGAATTTATTCGAGCCAGCCGCTGCGGCGACTTAAGCGAAATCATTTTTAAAACATAATGGCAAACCCTTATATTTATAATAGCCATAACATTAAATTATAAGCGTTTTATTTCTTCTTGAAAACCACACCCTTCATGAAATATCTCCTGATTCTCACGAACATATTTTTTTCAGTGTACCCATATGACCATATAGACTATTGATCGACCGCTTCAACCATGTGGGACGTTTTGAAGTTTGAACATACTTTATGGGCCTTTCCGGCCCATACATACGACCCCAATCTCATCCAAATCTCCACATTAAATGCATACTCCGATTTGCAAAATTTGCTTCAATTTTAATAGCCAAACCGTTTTATTGGCAATTGATCGCTCGTTTTTTTACCATGCGGTTTTCTGCCACATGAGCCAATTCGTCTAGTAGCTATGGTATATGTACGGTATGTAGTGCGTCCCTACCAAAAGTGAGATATTATAGAGGTGAGGATATAAAATAGAAGTGTCTGCCTTCACTTTTCAATCCGTATTCGCTCATTGTAGTTTTCGAAACCCTTGTAATCATCCCTTAACATTTGACTTTTATTCAAATCTAGCAAAAAGACAACACATGTCGTAGACAACTGATATTGTGTGCTCTTTGTTTGTAAAACACAAAGGGTCATAAACGACGTGACCACATTTCTTTGGTCACTAACATGGAGGGGGCCGAACTGCAGGACTTCCATGGAATAGCCTTTGTCATCTTACGCACAATGACGACTAAGAAATATTTGTCGTTGTCATATGACTACGAGTATGACCGACATTGCCGCCACCGGGAAAATAGTCAAGAGATTTTGAGTTTTGTTTGGTGAGCTTTGGCTTGCACACATTTCAAATCAAATGGGGTGTGCAATGTGGAAAAGTTATTGAAATAAAAATTTCTATTCTCGTACTTGTAGATCTTTTTCTACAAAAATATGTATTAAAATTAATTTCAATTGAGAATGCACGCACTCAAGTTTAGAAAAGAATTTATGGCATGCGAATATTTCTAGGCCATTAATTTCATTGTGCTGCGCATGCATGGCATTGTAAAGACCAGTATGAGATTTGGTAGTATTTGCGGGCTTAGAAATGGTGGAATACCATCTAGTTTTACAGTGAATTCATATAGCATACTCGTAAATGCCGGCGACTTTACGAGTTGGAGATTTATCTCTAAGCCATGTAAAAACTTTTCTATCAAATGCATTTGCCGTTCGGAGCCGGCGCTTAACAGTAGGTCCCGCTCATTGAATATAAGAATGGAATCGTGCACAGCTCACTAATTTGAGGGAAGTTCCCCTTTTGTTCCTATATTTTCCTTTTTCATAATTTTTAAAAAAATATTTCAAAGTAGACATAAATTTCTCTCATAAATATTACACAATTTTTGTTCATCATTTTTTAAGAAAACTTTCACAAAAAATTTAAAACACTTTCATGAAATATTTTTTTTTTTTTTTATTTTGTTTACATTTATAAGGTCTTTTATAATTACTATGACTTGAACATTGAACTTGAATGTAAAAAATTAATGAAATATATTGTCTATGGTTTTTCTAAAGCAGTCTTGACCCCATATTAAATGGCTTATGCAGTAGTCTCGTTTAAATGAATGAGCATTACCCTTTTACATATTCGCAAGCACAAAATTATATTATTAAAAAACGACGAATCACTTGCTTATAAAGACATTTCATATAAAAAAGAATATAATAGAATTACGAGTAAAATTTGTAAATGACTTTTTATACAAAATTTGATACTTTTTATAAATATAAAAAAACAATTATGAAACTTTCAAGAAACAGTTGTTTTTTGGGTTTTTATTCAATTTTTTTAAATTTTAGGTGGGCCAGTAGGTACCCTGTAGGAAACGCGATGGATCCAGTAGTGAAAAATGCCAGTAGGTATTCCAGCGGAAGGGCCGGTAAGGACCAGTAAGAAACCCTGACGTCTTATCTCTTCAGTTACACTAGCCTGACAACACCCAGCTTACAATTGTGTAGTAGGAGACGGGACAATCAGTTTTCGCAACGAACTGTAACGTCACTATCTGCACATAGACTTCTTCAGGTCCAAACACCTGAACAATGCGGCTCACACTATCACGGTCACTATCTGCACATAGACTTCTTCAGGTCCAAACACCTGAGCAATGCGGCTCACACGCTAGAATTGCGAATCCGCCAAGAAAAGGTGTTGTTCACTCGCCGAAGGTCGCTGACCGTAGCTGACAATATCAGACGCTTATCTGGGTCATACACTGACGTAACGCTTAGCCGGCACACTCTGACTCCAACCAGCAGTCGAAGATGCTCCACTATCGAGGCGCAAATCTGCCCATACCGGAATACTTGTGAAAGACACCAGCACGTGTTGTAGCGGCAACGCCAATTTCAGACCCGAGGCTGCGGTTGCCGGCTCGGGTCAGTGTGGATTCGCGGAAGAGGGGGAACGCATTATTGGCGTTCGAATGCTCGGGACTTCTTGTTTGGTGTCACCGGCTAAACCGTCGCTGAATGATGCATATTATTGTGGTCACCGCCGCAAATTCAACACTTCTGGGTGCTGATGACCCCTTTCTTGCAAGACACAGTGCGCATAAACGGTGCTGAACGACTACTTGGAGTCGTTTTTCAAAGGGCGTTGACGACGGAAAATTTCAAATCCATGTATGGGTGGGTGGGGTTATATATAAGTCTGATCAACCGACTGAAACATCCTTATTTTTTTTTAATTCATTTTCTAAATGGAGGAGCTTTCATGATCAATTGTGTGCAAAATTTGCGATAAATCGAAGCGAAACTATCGAAGATACAGCAGTTTAAGAAACCGCGCCTTATAACTCATGACTGACAACTCTAGTCGCTGCTCCTTCTAACTTTCAAACTACTGCAGCGATCCTTTGGAAGTTTTGAACTATTTTTTGGAACAAGCTAGCGCTGGAGAATTTTTTCAAGTTTGTTCTTATTTTTTTAAATTTTAGTAAAGTACGATAACGGTCAACAGAAATGAGCCAGGGCCGTGAAAATGTCTTTGAGGACATACGCCGTTTGCGATTTTAAATGGTACAAATCGTCCAAGGAGGGGAATAATTTTCGTTTAAGGGGCTATAGCTAGAACGGAAAAAATACCCCGTTTTGAGTTCTTAACATTAAAACATTTTGTAGCCCAACAATGGTTTAATTATGGACAGTGGATTGTTTTGGGCTCATGTGGCCCAAAAACGAGCCGAATCACAGTGCTCCGTTCCCATACTAGCATTGGGCAAAAATAATAAAATAAGAATAAAAGGTGTTTTCAGAATACAATGAAACTACATTTCTAAATGGATAATTATACGCTGATTTCAAAAATCTTATCAGTTTCAATGTAACATTCGCGGTTTTCTTGTAATTTTTATTTTTTTTTTATTGTTTTTTACTGAAACATTTGGCATATTAATTTGGCCTAAATTAATACAACGATCTGCTCTCACAACAGTTCGCTGATATCTTAAATTTGACGTATTTGACATTTTTGTAAAAAACAACAACAAATTCAATAAATTTTTCTTACAACACACACACGTTCTAAAAGAAATCTATTGATGGCTCTCGATGTGGAGTCTTTTTAGAGGTGGCTAGAGTAAGTTGTATTTTCGTGGGCAATTGTGTGAAGAAAACTTGAAAAGTAAGGTTTACAACAGTAGTTCTCATTCGTTTGGGGAGAGCCAGGCCTTATAGAGTTCGGTTTTACTTTCAACAATTGCAGCAAAGCTTTCTGAAGAGGGTTGTCATGGACGCGAAATCATGATAAAAGCAGTGTGCAGCCACGAAAATAAATGTCACTTTGCCATTTTGTTAAAAAACTTGTCTTCTATTTTAATATAGAAGCAAGAGGTCTTGAGTCGGTTAATCCCTGTTCAATGTGTAAAAGCAACAGACCGAAATAAAACAAACGAGCTAAACAAACGTTTTTTTTTTGTTTTTTGGAATAAAAATTGGGAATTTTTCAAATAAAAAATCATCATGGACACTTTTTAAAACTGATAATCAAAAGGAATTGGAAAAACGGCGAAGATTTCATTATTTTCTAATAGACGAAAGTTCAAACTAATTTATTGTGCACAAAAATGACACCAAATTTAATGATTTTTTTTATTCTACCATCAAATCTTGAAAATTTTTATCGTCTTTTCTAAAAATGCGTCTTTTACAATATATTCGTTCATCTACTCAGGAATGAAACTACTTATACTTATACAATGTTATTTAATTCTGGATACAAATTGCTCACATAAAATGGCTGTGGAGCCCAAAAAAACTATATCTATGAACAAATAGTTGCAGATTTTTCTAAGATGGTTATAACCTTTAAAATGAAATTTAAAAAAATGATACCAAAAAAATTAAATTTCAAACATGTCATTTTACTGATTTTTGTCAATGAAACGCAGCACTGTGCGTATGGTCAAAACGAGAGTTATTTAAATCTTTTAAGTGTCGTTCTCACAACTCACGTTTTCAAAGTCGGTACCCCTTGAAACTTCAAAACTATCGCACCGATACTATATAATTTTGTCATATTTTTTTTGACACTTACAAAACACTCGATTTTGTTCTCGCAAAACTTGCGATTTTTGCTTGAAAGTGTTCGCAAAAATTTAAATTTCGATTATTATAGCGATTTTCTAATGTTGTTTGATATCGGATAATCCACCACCGAGTTTTGAGGGGTACTGCAATTCTACTTTTTTCTGAGAGGCTACTGAATAATTGCTGTCATTGACGTATTTTTCTAAGAACCTTTTAAAAATAAGATTTCAACTTTGAGTTCAAAAAATATTACAGTCAGTTTTTAAAGAAATATAGGTTAATTGGATTTAGGTTCTTTATTATCCAACATATCGTCGTTATTGTTGTTGCGGCACATAGTGCCGGGGTAACAGAACATGGCCGAAGAATTTCTCCTTTGGGACGATCCGATGCATAGATCCGGCTGTCGGGGGAACGTCATACAAATCGTAATAGATTTAGGCGCGCAATTGGACTAATTTGGACTTCAATTGTATACGTGCCCGTATTGTTCGCCTATACAACCGAAATCCATTTCAAACCGATTTCAGATGGGATTTCAATTAAATAGTCACACAAGTTGTACAAGTAAAATGTTAATTGGATTTCGGCTCTTTATTTTCCTACAAATCGTAATAGACTTCGTCGCGAAATCCAGCTAATTTAGACTTCAAATGTATATGTGCCCGTATTGTTCGCCTAGACAACAGAAATCCATTTCAATCAGATTTCGGGTTAGATATCAATAAAATAGCCACACAAGTTATAATAAATTTTAACTCGAAATTCGATTTCGTTTGTAAATACTAAAAAGGGATTATACAGCAAGAAAACATGTATTTCTTTTTTTACCATAACATTTTTTTAAAAATTTTTTTTTGATGAACTTTAAAATCTTTTCATTAGAAATATTAGTCTTGATTATCGCAACCTTTTTATTTTCACAATAAAGTCTAGTACTCACGTACGAAGAAATGAACGCGGAAAAATGTTGCTCCAGCTCCAGAGCTCGTCTAACAGTATGTTAACATAATGTCGTCAGAGATATTTTGATTCATTTGCAAAAGGTTGTTCAGTCGAACACGTTTATAACAAAATATGCTTATATCGATCGCGTTTATAACGATATATGCGGTTTAGTCCGATCCCAATGATTTTGTCTCGATTTTTCGAGCAAATTACTATTGATATAACGAATTTTTTTATCGAAAAAATCGATAATCGCTCTTACTTTTGTAGCGGACTAAAAATTTCCACTTTTTTTAAGCAGCTATTTTCAACCTTTCACAGTTAGACAAAAAAATACAATCCCTTGAGAGCGTTATATCCGTGTTCGACTATATATGTTAATATTTTCCTATCAGCTGAGTTTAGGTTCAGGCACACTAAAACTTTTTTTTCCTCCGCTGCGTATTTTTCGATTTCCGGTAGTCTAAAAACCATTAAAATAATAGTCAAAAACTTGCAATCTTTACTCGTATGAGAGGGATTTTCTACGTCGACACTGCAATAACATGCATTTTTTTGTAATTTTTTAATATATATTTCTTGGTCAATACGGGTACTCAGTTAAAAGCAAACTTTACTAAAATTATGGACGGGCTAACGGGCCGAATGCGCTCACTAAACTGTCCTTGTGTCAAAAGAAGGAATCACTGCTAAATATGAGTGTTTGGGCACGCACCTTTAAGCCGATTTTACTACAAATTTAAATATGCCATCGTTGGTAGGTGCAGGTCTTTCCCGATTTCTCAAAATTTCGTATATTCTAAATGTTTCTACAGTGCCCGACTTTGACCCTTTTTACTTGTTTGTGTTTTTTAACATTATTTTCAACTCTAGCATTGAAAACTGTCATTATCGACGATGAATGAAGCTGTATGAAGACAACAGCAATGTTTTCGGCTGCCCAAATTAACAACGATTGTGCTGGCCAGGCATGGTGGAGCACTAAAAAGCGGGACGTCGCAGTATCCGATGAACATATCATGTTCAAAGAAGTCCTCGAAAATCTTGTTGTAATCAACTGAAGGACATGCACACTAGAGAAAACCTGCGTGGAATTCTATTTTAAACTTTGCTAAAGACCTACAAAGCTTCTCCCCGTAGGCAGCCATATCAGTAAGTGAGTTAGGTGGCAAAAAAAGGTCGCGAGCAAGAAAAAAAAAGAAAACCTCAACAAAATTAAAAACACTTAAGAGCTGAATTATTAGTATTTTCTGCAACACCTTAAAGATAGACAAACATTTTGAAATACGGCCAATAATTTGCAAAATAAATACAATTTAGACCCTTTTCTGCTCTTAAAGGTCATCTCATCTTTTTTCCAATTTCCTTCAAGAGGACATTTACACGTACCACGTCATAACGTCGGCAATTTGGTGCGTAACGTTTGTCGAATAGACACTGGCAACGGATGGCATGGCAATACACGCATAAACATAAAGCTTGCCAGCGGGAAAGGGAAGGACGCATCAAGGCCTTCTGGAAGTCCTTTTTAGGATGCTCGGAGGCATGCTGGCAGCATTCTACTCTAAATTCAGAAGCAGAGCCCTCCAAGCTCAGCAATCTGGTGAAGGTGAAGGCCTACTAGAATTCCTTTATAAAAAAAATCATTAAAAAAATCGAACTGAGAAATCTATTTTATTTTAAAGCTAAAGGATGAATTGGGCACATTAAGGACATTTTGTCACAGAGTCATTGAATATATGGACCATGAATTCATAGAAAAGGGACCTAAGGGTAAAAAAAATCAATTTTCATTTTTTTGATGTGGACAACATCTGAGCATCGAATGAGACCGATCCCATGCCCCAAAAGTGTTCCCTCCCAGAAATATGAACAAAACTTTTCATCAACTTTTCACTTTTTTTGATGTGGACAACATCTCAGCATCGAATGAGACCGATCCCATGACCCAAAAGTGTTCCCTCCCAGAGATATGCGCGTTTTATGAAAGTGAGGTCGACGATTCTAAGCGCAAATAGAAAGGGACCTAATCTTTAAAATGGCTTTCCTGAACAAAACTGGTTTTTAACCTTAGGTTCCTTTTTATTTTTCCCGTCACATATACCACCATTTGGAGGTATGCCATAGAAGCCGTGGCCGATATTTTGGTTCCTACAGAATTGAAAGAGATCCTCCTATCATAATAAAAAATATTAAGATAATTCTCTAAATACTTAACATCGTGCGGTTAAGTTGGACCACCCTTTATATATCTACCATTCATCGCTTTGATGAAAAACTTCCGTGCTGCCTTTACTTACTAGTTATGGCAGCATGTCTTCTGCAAAAAGGGAGCCAGGAATGTTTAGTGGTGCTCTCTCATTGAAAATATGAAGACCATCTTGCAGTCCTTGTCAAAGAATGCACCAACGAATGAGCAGAGGATTTATTACAAGGTCTTCTAGCAGGCCTTCTTTGAGAAGTGACGATGTATGGGGGTTCATATTTCATGTGCAAAGAAGGCCTTCTGGAATGCCTGATTTTGGCAGCCAATAACGAATGTGTATTGTATCTGAAAGAAGGCATTCTTGAAGGTCTCTTTATGAGAAGGCCTTCCTTATTTTCCCTCTGGATAGCCAATAGTGAGGGGAAATACTGTATTTTCGTTGTAAGCTGGCCTTGCCATTCGTTATTCTCCGTTTTATTTTTGGGACGAAAATGATGATTACCACACCACACCATCTAAACCTATTACGACGGACAGACTTAGACATTTTCGGTTCGGTTTACGGATGGTTGCGTGCCTTAATCAATATCAATTCGCATAAGAAATGAGAAAGAAGAAGAAAAAGCGAAACAGAGCCAGCGCCCAACAGGCGGGCCAAACAGCCCAACCAACTGTAGGCAAATCGGTATGTTTTTCGTTTGCTTTGAAGGTTCTTGTGTTGAAAGTGAAAAAAAGATACAGTTTTCTTCGTTTTGGTTTGATAGTTGGTGTGTGCACTAAATTTTTCATTCCTTTTGCAACACCATGAAATATGAGTGGGAGACCCTAAATAGATATAGAGTCCAGCTAGTCGAGTTATTAATTTGTTCTTTGTCGTAGCGATGTATGTTTGGTTACATTTCGTTGTGTCGTTACTATTGCAATTTATCCTATAACCCACATAGAACTTGCCAATATAGCCAACAGGGGATTTCATATTCGAGAATAGTTTCTGCAGTATATTGCTGGTTTTGGGGGCGATCTTATAGTTTATCTTGCAAATACTATCGGCCTTTTTCAGACGTTCAGACAATTTAGGTATATAACGTACTGATTTACTGATGTTGCAGTTTTCTTATACTTTGTCCTGGTTACGTTCGTTTTTATTAAGTTTTCAATTGTTGAATTAGGGAAACTGCTTTCTTGTAGAATTTTTTTTTTAAATATTTTCTTCGTGAAAGTCCTGGTTACATGTGTTAAATACTCGATTGATAACACTCTGCGACAAATGGTAAGGGTCAGTGATCGGTTTGGAATGAAACCACCGGGGAAAGTTATATTGGTAAAAAAAAAGTCATACGTGTTCCAGCGTTTCGCTGGGTCTCATCTAGGAATCGAGATATATCGATTTGAAGTTAGTAAGTATCGTATAGGGGAATTTGTCACGTTTTAGGCTCTTTTGTTTGACATAACTCGAGAACCACTCGTCCGATTTAGCTGAAATAAATTTTAAAAAACCAAGAATTACAATTCCCTTAATCTGTTCCGTTTTACCGTTTTGGATTTTTTATGAAAAGGCGTTTGACTCGGTATGGCACAGTGGTTTAATATATAAAATGATTCAGTTAAATTTTCCCCTTTATCTCATAAAAATTATCGATGCTTTTTTGAGAAGCAGGAATTTTTGTGTTTGTCTCAATGACAGTTACTCCGATTTGGTCGGAATTCCAGCAGGAGTTCCCCAGGGCTCTGCTTTGGGTCCAACTTTATACATATTGTACTGCTCAGATATGCCTAATTTGTTTGGATGTGAATGTGCAACATATGCGGATGATACCTCATTATTTTTCTCGCATGAATATGGACACAATATAGTGACTAAACTTCAACGCGCTTTAGACTCTATATTAGATTACTTCCACAAATGGAAGATAAAAATAAATGAGGACAAAACACAAGCTGTGTTTTTTAGTCGAAAACGCCATCCTTGTTTTTACCCATCGAATCAGTTGACAATAAATGGGATAGGTATAGAATGGAGCGATAATATTAAATATCTGGGAGTCTATCTGGATAAAAAATTACTTTTTGATTTGCATATTGCACGACAAATTCAGAAATTTTGCATTGCAAGAAATATGTTATATCCACTTATAAAACGTGGTTCTCCACTGAGTATTGAAAATAAATTATTGCTGGCAAAAGTAATTTTCCAGGCCATCTTGCTGTATGCTTGTCCTGTATGGGGAGTATGTGCAAAAACACATATAAAGAAATTGCAAATCTGCCAAAACAAATTATTGAAAATGATGTTAAATTTGCCATGGCACTTCTCCACCACACATCTACACAAAAATAATAATATACATCTAATCAAAGACAAAATCCGCTCTTTAACAGATAGATTCAAATTACACTGTAGTATTTCATCAAATTCTCTAATCTCAAATCTATACATGTAAATCAAATCAACTGCATTACATTTCTAAAAAAAAATATATAATTAACTTCTTTTTTTTTTGTGATAAATCAGAGGTTTTTCAAACAGTTACTTTCCTCTGAAACATTATATTTTTGTTACGTTATAAATCATACAACAATTGAAAGGAAAATGTTTTAGATGAAAAGTTGCATGATGCGACTAAAACTCTGTAAACTTGTGTGATAACATTAGGCTAAGAAACGTCTTTTAATAAATAATAAAAAAAAAAAAAAAAAAAAAAAAAAATTACAATTCCTCTAATCTGTTCTTAAACCGTTTTCCTACTTAAGCAACAGTTTCGCAATTATAAATAAATGTATGAAAAAAAAAATTATTTTTGCCTAAAAATTAAATTTTTTTTTTTAATTCATAAAAAATCCAAAACGGTAAAAAGTGTCAAGTCCTATTACTTTATTACTATAAATTTATTTCAGCTAAATCGGACGAGTGGTTCTCAAGTTATGTCAAACAAAAGAGCCAAAAACGTGACAAATTCCCCTATACGATACTTACTAACTTCAAATCGATATATCTCGATTCCTAGATGAGACCCAACGAAACGCTGGGACACGTATGACCTTTTTTTGACCGATATAACTTTCCCCGGTGGTTTCATCCCAAACCGATTGTGGCTGTCGCACAGTGTAATTGGATGTCGTATTAAAATTCTTTCGTTTAGGATGCTTCGAGTGGAAGTTTGAAAGCCCCAAATACCGGATTTCTGTGAATTCTTAATTTAACGGCTTTGATGCGGTGTTCGAACAGAGAGTGGGCCCGACCGGTGGCGGTCTTTTACATCTCTAGTCTTCTCAAACAGTTTTATGCATCGGTAAACGAACATGCGGCTAATCCCTAGTGGCCGGAGCGTTTTGAAAATATCGTTTTTTTTTCATTTCACACTTGAAACGCCTTATTACAGCGATACGGTTCTCATTATCTGACCACTCCATGATGAAAGATGAAACAATTTTAAAATCTCGTTACAGACTAACGCTATTGAGGTTAGCTTTCAAAGCCCATATGACATTAATGAAGTGTGTTCAGTTCTACTATTGAAATGGGTGTGTTCAATGTTGTAACAGTATTTCTGTTCCTACTAAGTAAGATACGCCTATTGGAAATATGGTGTGGGCAAGATTATTGTGTATCATTATTATCAATCTTGTTATGGTACTTGTATGATATTTCTTCTGTTGGTAGAAAGTTATAAAACGAGTGTCGAAAATGGTACCGAAAGATGCCTAAAAACGTCTTTAAAAAATTAAAGTTACTTTATGTTGATACTCGTATAATGTAAATTTTATATTAAATTTCTTTCATTCCCTGAAATTTTATCTTGCACTCCGAGTCGTGCTAAATTTTTTGACTTCGACTCCAGCCAAATTTCCGAAGCTACGACTCTACATCTGTGGCGCAAATATGCCATGATGTAGAGTTTATACGTTTTGGCCTGGCCGATATAGCACCATTTTTATTTTTGTTTTTTTTTTGTGTTTTTTGGCAGTAGCGTTTTATTTGGGCCCGCACAATATAAGCTTTAGCGCGAAAATGCAAGACAAACAAATAATGTTTCCTTGGCTTTTGCTGTGCTGCTCATTTAAAGATTAAATGTTTGCATGTTTGTCGCTCATAAACATAACTGAAATTAATTTTTTTATTTATGTACAAATAGCGAAAATTAATTAATTACTCATAAATAACGTTTAACAACATACAGCAGTACAATTTTATTGTCATGCCGTCGGTTGGGGTGGAGAAGGCGTTTAGAGAGTGAATCTATCGCAAGAACTGAGATAAACCACCTTATGAGGACATAAATTGGCCGCCTCCAACTCCAGCCCGAAATGAAGTCACTAAAAATAGCACTAAAAATGGCAAAAGTTGTCACTTTTTGAAACCACGAAAGGTGTCCCCATTTTCGGAGGTGGCAGTGCTGGCGATGTTGTTATACCTCAACTAGCTGCTGTTCACCACACTGACGTCAATTAACACACACAGACACACGCGCATTTTAAAAGCCTCCTGAGACCAAACGACGTATGTATTTCCTATGCCACGCGACTTCCCAATGTCTTTCTGGAAATTTTGATTAATTAATTCCTGCCGCTGTCTATGATTGTCGTCTGTCTATATTAGCGTCGAAATTTCCCCCGCTCTAATTAAGTCTATGAAAGTCAGATTTTCACATGTACGCACTTTAGCTGAGGGAAGAACAGGCGCACACTCACATGCAAAATTTCTAAAGCTTGCCAACAGCCGCCTGATGTGTGTTAAAGGCCTTTACGATTGTTTGGTTAGGAGGTCCAATGTTTAAATCAATGACGATATGAATATTATACCTAATAGTTACAATGACAAATAAAATCTTTGTTTCCCAATCTAATCGGTTTGACGTGGCTTTGAACCGTATTTCAGCAAATCAGCACAAAGGATTGAAAGCCTTAACAAATTTAGATATATGGAAAACCAGGCCGAATCTTCACCCACCACCACTTCATTGCAATGTAGGTGACCCCAATTTGAGGCTCCATGAGTCCGTTCCCAATCTTATCCAAATCCATATTTGGATTCGTAGTAAAACTGACTTTAATTTTATTACACATATGCCGAAGTGGAGAATTGCTCACCCTGTTTGACCATACGTGCCACATAAGCCGAAACGTCCAGCAACTCTGATCATTTAGTCCCTATTGAAATCATTGTTCGTCCTTAGGAAATTATAATTTGTTTACGAGGGCGGTTCTTAGCCGGAAAGTTCTTAGCCTATCAATGAAAGAGAATAGTTAGTTTTTCAAAAATGTTTTTATTTTTCAATATAATCTCCTGAAACTTCAATACACTTAGTCCAACGCTTATCTAGCAATTCTATCCCTTGATTAAAATAGTTTTCCTCAAGGTCTTCAAAATAGTGGTTTACAACTGTAATTGCATCTTCATTTGAGGTAAAACGCTTGCCAGCAAGGGTTTTTTTTAGATTTGGGAACAGGTAAAAGTCACTGGGAGCTAAATCAGGAGAATAAGGTGGGTGGTCGAGCAACTCGTACTTTAATTCGTTGATTTTAGCCATTGTTAAAACACTCTTGTGCGCTGGTGCGTTGTCTTGATGAAAAAATATTTTTTTGTGTTGCAAGCCAGGACGTTTTTCTCGAATTTGTACATTTAATTAATATAAAAAGTTGCAATAGTACTCTGAATTTATTGTTTTACCCTTTTGCAGATAGTCAATCAATAAAATACCATTGAAGTCCCAAAAAAACCGTTGCCATAACCTTACCAGCCGATTGAATTGTTTTTGCCTTCTTTGGGGCACTTCCTCCAGCTTCAGTCCATTGTTTGGATTGTTCTTTTGTCTCTGGATTGGATTGTTCCATGTCTCATCAACAGTTATGAAACGACGCTTAAATCCATTTTATTTCGCTGAAAACGTTCCAAACAAGCTTGAGAAATGTTCATTCTTATGCGTTTTTGGTCGACTGTCAACAAGTGCGGCGCCCATCTTGCAGAAAGCTTTTTCATCTGTAGTTCTTCATGCAAAATTAAATGGACTCGATCATTTGAGATGCCCATGATATTAGCTATTTCACGCACTTTTATTCGTCGATCATTTAATACCATATCATGCACTTTGGCTACAATTTCTGTTGTTGTTGCTGTTTTTGGACGTCCACTACGTGGTTCATCTTCAATGCTTGTACGACCACGTTTAAATTCAGCAACCCAATTTTTTACTGTTGCATATGAAGGAGCACTTTCACCTAACACATTCACCATATCATTATGAATTTCTTGTCCCGATAAACCTTTTTTATGTAAATATTTAATGACACCACGCATTTCTAATTTTTCCATTGTAAAAAAATCGCGGATGCGTCTTTTGTGAACACCTGTTTCTATATGAAGGAGTTGCCAGATCGAAACAAAATTTAACATGTGTTCATAGCAGAGATGGAAGTTTAACTTAACTTTTTTCTGTTTATAGCGCGCTTTTTGTGCTAGGCTAAGAAGTTTCCGAACCGCCCTCGTAACTCAAAAAAGTGTACTTTTAATCCCTTTAAGGAAAACATTTTCCCTCTGCATCGATATCGCTCTGTTAAAATTTCAAGCTGCTTATTATCAAAAGCTAATATCTTGCCAAATTTTAGGGTACTAGCTTAATTCATTTGACCGCTATCGAGCTTTCAACAAAATCACAGACGTACGGAATGACGGAGCAAGGTGGTCTTAGAATTTGACGGTAATTTGTAATATTAATTTAAAGGGTTTTTGATTAAAAATTGAAGGTATTACAAGCGGCTTATAAAGGTATTGGCCAATTAAAAAACCTGGAGTTTACAAGTCACACAGTAAATACGACTATGACCAAATGTGGCACAAAACGTTATCAGCGACCAATTTCCAACTCGAGTAAATTGATCCTTATCGGTCTTTGTTTTCGGGTAGCTCCCACACAAAGGTCCTTGAGGTCCTGTTCGTGTTCTAATTTCACCTTTAACATTATGAGCGATCAATAATTAACTCTGCTGAAACTGGAATATATCGGCCGATATTTTTTCATATCGCCCCCATACAAAGGTCTCTCCTTTTTTCCAAACTATAGCTTTTCAAAACACAGTATATCCGTTTCTGAGCCCATTTCGCTCAGAACATTATGGGCGGCTATTATTCGATTGTTGTGAAATTGGACTATATTGGTTCATGTTTTTAGATAAGTCCCTTCCGATACTCTGGTGAACCTGGGCGAAACTGAACTTTATCGGTCGATATTCATAAAAAGCCAATCCTACCTAAATTTAGTAAAGTGCTTTGGAAAAAGACCACAACTAATCGCGCTGAAATTAGGTGAAATCTTGCCATATTTTTCAGCTCTATAAATTCGAAATACATGCATGATGTGGAAAAGCCAAACCACAACCGTCCATATTTTTTAACATTAATACACTCTCGACTTGTGGACCTGTCGCCCTGTAAGTCATATTTTATATTCGATCTTGCTCAAATTTAAAAAAGGGTCATTTATTACCAATTTAAAACCCTTCCGCTCTATAAGTCATATTTTACACCCGATCTTGCTCAAATTTTTAAAGTAAAATTAATAACTGATTTAATGCCCTGCCGCCTTTCCATCCACATCATAATTCTCACCTTGCTCAAACTTTGCATGATACGTTTAGGTGACCTCTAACGAACCCTGGCTGAATAAAACCACATTGTTCCGTGCTTTTGGGTAGACCCTTCACAAGGGTGCACGCAGAGAAAAGATATGGTTACTACATGGTTACGGCAACACTAATATGTTCTCTACAATAAAAGCATGTTCGTCGCAACCATAGTATTGTTTTTTGAATTTCATTTTGACAAAAGTATGATTGCGGCAATATTAATATTGTTGAAATGTAACAATAGTATTACTGCCAAATTTAGAAATAAAAATATGGATGTAGCAACCATATAAACATGGTTAATGCAACAAAAGTATTGTTGTCTAAAATTAAAATTTAAACAATTACATGATTACGGCAATCATACAGTATGGTTGAGACTATGAACATAACAAAACAGGTTTTACAGAGCATACATGTATGTGTGTGCTTATGGTTTTTTTGATATACCAAAAAACATACACACGATACAGTGCATGGTTGTTGTCCATTACACAGTACAACAGCCAATCTGGGGGGCGAGAAATTCCAAGTCAGGGTGATGGTACTAGGTCAGTATATTAAAACCCTCAAAGGGTTTTGCGTTCGTATGTGCCAGTTTTTTTTTATGACCTTTTACATTTTTTCCTTATCTTGATGTTTTTTCGCTTAGTTGTAAAATGTTGGCAAAAACGAAGTTTGACATAACTCGAGAACGACTAGTTCGATTTTGCTGAAATAAATTGAGAAATATTAATAATTACATTTTCTTTAATCCATCAATATACTGTTTCTCTACCAAATCAACATTTTTGCAATTAGAAATAAATTTATGAAGAAAATTTTGCCAAAAAAATTTTTTTTTTTTTAAAACATATAAATCCCAAACGGAAAAACGTGTAGTCTTATAACTTTCACGTAAAGTCACATAACCTATAAACAAAATGCGACATAGATCATAGAAATCGATTAACGCGTTCTGCTTTTATTCAAAATTAAGTAACTTCACTTAATTGTAAATAAAAGCAGAACGCGTTAATCGATTTCTATGATCTATGTCGCATTTTGTTGTACTATGGTTGTACGGATAATAGCATGGTTGCGTGTGTATCATACTTTGGTTGTGAGGATCATACTATGGTTGTGGAGATAATAGTATGGTTGAATGTGAATCACATTATTGCTGTGAAGATCATAGTATGTTGTGGAGATACTATTGTTGTGGAGATCATAGTATGGTTGAGTGTGAATCATATTGTGGTTGTGGGGATCATAGTATGGTTGCGTGTGAATCATACTATGGTTGTGAGGATCATACTATGGTTGTATGAGAAAAATGCCATGGTTGTGAGGATCATAATATGATTGTGGAGATAATAGTATGGTTAACTGAAAATCGTAATATTGTTGTGAAGATCATAGTATGGTTGAAAGTGAATCATTCTATTGTTGTGGAGATAATAATATGGTTGAGTGTAAATCATACTATTGTTGTGAGGATCATAATATTGTTGTGCCACAACTATATACCCAACAATAGTATGATCCTCTTAGAATATTGTCACCACAACCATACTCTTTTTCTGCGTGTGGTCTATCGTAGGATCTATCGTAGTGTTCCTTCGATTAAAGGGTTCGTTAATAGGTAAGGAAAAGCTCCTGATGCATTTGAATATCCCTAAACCATTCTACCTGTCATTTAGCAATCATGACTACAACATGTCCGCGATATTACGAGTATTGGCGTGTGTGTTAGCCTTTATAAACTCATGAACTTATTTTTTGTAAATTGATGCAGGCCTATTCGAGAAAGGCCCTATACTATGTGCCCCTACTTTTCGGTGTAAACATGCTTACTTTACGATTCGTGGAAATAGAGCACCCCCAAAATTATTTGTTCTACCTTTTTCAGTTACAAGACAAACATGGAGGAGTGAGATTTTAGTTTGCAATGATTAATGACTCTTTTAGCGTGTTTGGCTTTTGGACATAAAGCGAGGTGATTTGTCAACGAAATTTGTTCACTTTGAAGTCAAACAACATTCTTGCCTCCTCAAAGCGTATGAGTGATAGTAGCTACAAGTGTTAATTGTAAGCAATCATGCGGCGAATATATTTTGTACGTAACATTGCGTACATACTTTAATTAAAAGCTATACAAAATTGAAAAATAAAGCTTTATTGCGGACTTCCATTCAAACACACGCCAGCATGGTGGATAGAGCACTCACAGAGTAAAAACACTTTGCAACATCGTTACACGGAGGCAGGCGGAAAAACGGACTTCTCTATATCTTTGTAGAATTTTCTAACGAAGGTACCCGTTGTTTTTTTTCTTCTCTAAATCTAACAGGTTTTTAGCGCTGCAACCAACGTTACAAGTTACGCAGCGACTAATGCTGCAATCAGGACACTTTAACTTGGCACACGGTAGAAGTGCATTAAATCCCACAAGATGAGCCTTAGTGGAGGGAAAAGTGTTTTTGTTTTTGCCCTGACAATGACAATAAACTACGCACTTTTTAAATAATACCTCACTAATGATGCGTTAGTCTCAACTTACACACTGGGACGACCGACAAGGTCTGTATGTCTATCTGTCTCTGTGTGTTCCCCTACTTTTCTGCAGTCTGAAAATGTAAAACACCTCACTTAATTGCACACGCCCGCTCAACTAAAGCAGCCTGGGTAATTTGTTGCATTCTAATGTATCCTTTCGGAACGCCCACACACTCTCGGGTATTATCTTTCATGATCAAAGGCATATTGAGCTCAGTGCATCTTGAAAAAGGGAGGACACATAAATGCAGGCGAATGAAAGTGAAATATCTTGTCAAAGAAAGCTGAAGAAATACAAAAAAACACTTTTATATCGTACATACAGGCAACTGCGTATGTATATTAGGGTGTAGTGGAAATCGATTTTTACTTTAAATTTTAATACGGAGAACCAATACTGAGGGGCCGAATGAATGAACCAAGGGTTTGAAAACCAATAGTCCAATTGTAGAATTAATATTTTTTCGGATTCGTGATGAAAAGTTTTGTTTTTTTAAGCCATACATACGAGTGCAAATTGTAAAGGGTGGTTAAATATTAAGGGCCGATGTTAATTTTGAATAAAACACAAATTATTTAGGAAATTATTGTCATTTCTTTTTATTATGTTTATATTGGAATGGTTTAATTAAGTACGGAACAAAATATCCGCCAAATGTCCGCCGCGACCTCGGCGATACACCTCCATCCGATAGTCCAAATTTTCGAGGACGCTAAGGCATATTTGGGGTTCTATGCCGTTATTGTGCCGAATTATCTAATCTTTTAGCTCTTGAATTGTTGCTGACTTATCGACGTACACCTTTTCTTTCAAATAACCCCAAAGAAAGAAGTCCAACGGTGTCAAATCACATGATCTTGGCGGCCAATTAACATCGCCACGACGCACAGTGGCGCCATTTGAGTTTTTTCGTTGCAAAAATCATATCTTTTGAACCAAATAAGATAATTGAACAGCATATGATAGATAACTGTTCAGCCTATGAAATGAGCATTTGGAAAGGGTGCTACGCTCTGTAGGGGCCTAATTATGGGTTATCAAAGTTAAAATTAGTAGAAAAATCAATTTTATGGTAACTAAAAATAATTATTTTTAAATTTTTAGATTGTTTTTATTTTTTTTCTTTAGGGTTTTATGTTTTAAATTATTACCCAACAAATTAAAAAAATTTTTTTTTTTTTTTTTAAATTTATTTTTTCAATTTTCTGTAAAATATTCATCACAGTTCGTAAGAGAAGGTATATCTAAAAGACTAACCATTTCTAAACTATAATTATTTTCTAACTCTATTCTTGACTTCACATGCCGCAGGGAAGAAATAAGTGGATCGGAAGATGCTGCCAACATGTTGAAGAGGTCCTCATTTTGCCTTACCCTTGATGCTTTGAATGTGTTCTGCAATCTATATTTTTTATAAAATTTGTTAAGAGACTCCTGTGCTTCTTCAGAAAGCTCTCCAATTGGCAAAGACTGGTACTCAATTATATCTTTGCCATGCGCCAATATTTTATGGACGGTCGGGGTCAACTTCTTCTGTGGATACATTTCTGCTAAAAGAGATGCAGTTTTCGACGCATATTCTCCATATTTTGTAGAATTGACATTTTCTTTGCAGTTTAAATCATCTAAGATCGTTCCCAATCTTTTCACGATTTGATTGTCAATTCCAGTGATTCTAGTTACTGCCTCATCATTTTCAAAAAATCTCCTAGAAGTGTTTCCATCGTTTGAGTTACCGTATCCGTGCTTGGGACAGTCTACTTTTAGTCCAACTTGTTTAAAAAAAGCATCCTGTATTTGCTTCTTTCTGATATTTTCCTTATCCTTTATTGATGTATTTTCATCGAAGTTTTCCTCCTCTTGTGGTAGGGTATACGCCAGTTTTAGCAAGAATTCCATACACCTTATCCTTGCGTGCAATTGTAACATTCCATATTCGTAATTCTCCTCATTTGTAGAATCGTTTAAATTACCAAAGTTCTTCTGACTCTTTTTGCAAATTGGGCATGACATTGTTGAGGTTGTTCCTGTCAGTTCGTTTACGACTTTTCCGTCAACCATGGTCAGATGGAACTCGTAATTGACCATTTGTACGCCAAAGTATTGTTTAAGGGAGGTACGTACCTGTTAATTTCAATGAGTAGTTTTTTTTAAACTATTAGATCAAACTACTGTCAGTCAAAACATATAAGGGATGGACGCCATACAATTTCTGCAACCATGTCTTTTTAACCTTTTTTACCTCTAGAAGCCAAACGGGCACGTACGGGCAGCTAAAATTTTTGAATTATGTAAAGAAATAATCAATGAACAGGTTTTGCAAATATGGCAAATATAGAAAAATATAGATTTTTTTATTTTCCGTCAAAGTTGAAAAATAGTGAAAAAAAAACGGATAGTTTTTAAATAGTGATTTACCAGGAGAAACACAAAGCAAACAGTTAATGTTTTTTTATCATTATACATTTAATAAATACATCAATCAATACAAACAAAAAATAAGGCGATTCGTTACCTATTTTTCGTGATATTACACCTGAAATCGCAACAAATTCACTAAAAATTGTGTGTTTTTTTGAAAACCGAAAGTCGGTCAACTTTGAACGGCTATATCTTCTAAACTAAAAATGTGATATTATTAAGAGTGGCAGATTTGAAATCTTTGAAAAGTTTCCTATAACATGGGTTTATTCAAAACTTCGTCGGCGCTCATGAAAATTTTGATTTTTGCAACCTCGTTGGCTCTACGGGCGCTACTGTGCGACGTGAGATAACACGGCCATCGAATTTGTCACGCATTTGTCGGCCCTTAAAATTTAACCACCCTTTACCTATTTGGATCGGTGAGAAAATTTCAATGTTTCTAGATACCGTTTTTGTCTCCAAACATTATGGGAGGAAAATTAAGATTATTTTCGTATTCTTTAAAAAAAATTTTGGGTTTTATGAAGTAGGCCTATTTTTTACCCCCATGGGCAAGACCAAGTGCAAAATTAACTGGCCCAAATCTTAAATCTATTTACATAATTGGATGGGTGAGAAAATTTCAATGTTACTAAATACCGTTTTTGTTTCCAAACATAATGGGACGTTTTGGCTCCCAGTGCACATAGACCACGCCCATAGTTCAAGGCCTCCAACTTAGCCAAATCGTAAAAATAATGTCATACTAAGACTCTATAAGATTAAACTTTTTTTAAGTTAGAGAGCAGATATTTTCGGCACCCCGGGGACAATAGACCTATGGGCTTAAAGAACTTAAAATTTGTCTAAACGTTTAAATTAAATGATCTTGGATCAGTGATGAAATCTTAATGCTTTCTGATACCCATATGTCCAGAGATCAACTAGGGCGATGCACATATGGACCGGTCCAAGTTCCAAATTGGCATTAATCTTTTATATTTTTGTTTTGTTGACAAATTTCACTGATTCGGGATACCTACGAGGGCAGTTCGAAAAGTTCTTAGCCTATCAATGAAAGAGAATAGTTAGTTTTTCCAAAATATTTTTATTTTTCAATATAATCTCCTGAAACTTCAATACACTTAGTCCAACGCTTATCTAGCAATTCTATCCCTTGATTAAAATAGTTTTCCTCAAGGTCTTCAAAATAGTGGTTTACAACTGTAATTGCATCTTCATTTGAGGTAAAACGTTTGCCAGCAAGGATTTTTTTTAGATTTGGGAACAGGTAAAATTCACTGGGAGCTAAATCAGGAGAATAAGGTGGGTGATCAAGCAACTGGTACTTTAATTCGTTGATTTTAGCCATTGTTAAAACACTCTTGTGCGCTGGTGCGTTGTCTTGATGAAAAATTATTTTTTTGTGATGTAAGCCAGGACGTTTTTCTCGAATGTGTACATTTAATTGATCTAAAAGGTTGCAATAGTTCTCTGAATTTATTGTTTTACCCTTTTGCAGATAGTCAATCAATAAAATACCTTTGAAGTCCCAAAAAACCGTTGCCATAACCTTACCAGCCGATTGATATGTTTTCGCCTTCTTTGGGGCACTTCCTCCAGCTTCAGTCCATTGTTTGGATTGTTCTTTTGGGTCTGGAGTATAGTGGTGGATACATGTCTCATCAACAGTTATGAAACGACGCTTAAAATCCATTTTATTTCGCTGAAAACGATCCAAACAAGCTTAAGAAATGTTCATTCTTATGCGTTTTTGGTTGACTGTTAACAAGTCCGGCACCCATCTTGCGGAAAGCTTTTTCATCTGTAGTTCTTCATGCAAAATTAAATGGACTCGATCATTTGAGATGCCCATGATATTAGCTATTTCACGCACTTTTATTCGTCGTTCATTTAATACCATATCATGCACTTTGGCTACAATTTCTGTTGTTGTTGCTGTTTTTGGACATTACGGGGGTTTTTTTGTCCCCGAACATTAGGGGTTTTTTTCTTTGACCCCACGACCAACCCCATTGGTAACGGCCTGCAAGTGGTAAAATTTATGTCATATTTAGATTCGTCAGGAGATTTTACAGTTTCTGAATACCCATATGTCCATGTTAGAGAGGACACATTTTTAAACGCATCCTAGGACCTTACCCCCATGAGTTTATTTCATCGCACCGTAAAATTATTCTGATACTTAAATCCGTGACGAAAATTAAATTTTTTTCATACACAAAATTGTTTTTTAATTCACATACATACTTCAAGGAGACCGTTTTTTAACTCCCTAGGCCCATATGGACCGGTCCGAGCTACAAATTGGCATACAGTTTTTATAAAGGGACATATTTGGATTTGATGAGAAATTGACTGATTCGGGATACCCATATGTCCTTCAACGTTAGTAGAAGGGTTTTGGGCCCGTTGACCACGCCCCCTGGTCGCGGCCTTTAACATAGCCAAATCACAAAATTGATGTCATATTTAGATTTATAAAAAAAAACCGTTTTTTCTGAGTACCCGTATGCCCACGTTCGAGGAAACCAATTTTTCGGCAACTTAGGACCCTAGATCTAGGATTCTAAGGACTTAAAATTATTCGAATCGTAAAATTAATATGATATTTGGATTCGCGATAATAGTTTAGTGTATTTTGATACCCACGTGTACATTGATCAAGGAGGCAGATTGGAATTGTCAAAATATTAAAAACTTGATCAGCATTTTATCTAGTCTATACAGTGGGAACTTTTCGCCTTTTGCCTGCAATCAATACTAGTACGAGTATGTTTGTAGACTTTCGAATGAATCGTGTTTTCAACAGTGGACATGGTTGGTCATCTTAGAATTTTATGACGATCCTTAATACAGGGTGGGGCATGGGTTTAAAAACTTTAATAACATTTTCGTTTATAATTTTTTTTTTATTTTCTCAGATTGAGTAAAGGTGTAAAGGTGGCTTATGACTCAAAAAAAAAAAATTCCACTTTTTTTGGTTTCTATAGTTTTTGAGACGCTCATTCACGTGGTGACAAACTAGAAAGTCCTTACCTGCTTAGGAGTGTACTAAAAATGTAGAGAAAGATGAAAGAAAACCAGAATTTTATTGAAAATCCAGAATCAAGATAATAAATAAATTGAAAAATTTAAAAACAGGATTGAACGCTGCCACCTTTTCATAGGCCGGGTCACATTACAAAATGAAATTTTTTTACACTAAGTATGAAAAATAATGTCACTTAACTGAAGTCTGTTTTCAGCTTCGCTATGATGGGCTCGTTTTAGAGCATTTTCTGTAACATCTTTCAAAATTTGTGGCTGTAGCGTTCGAATTTCTGCAACAATGTTAGCCTTGAGTTGAAGGATTCATGTTACCCCAAAGAAAATAGCCGGGTACTGTCAAATCTGGCGATCGCGATGGCCAACTAGTTTCCGAATTTCTGGAAATTATTCACTCTCCAAAAATTTGACTTAAAAGTGACATTGTGTCTCGGGCAGTATGGGCAGTGGCTCCGTCCTGTTGAAACGACATCTCTGGTGGGGCGGAAACAATTTTTTATCATAAACCGATACCGCTCTCTATTTACGGTTACAGCATTTCCATCTTCATTCTCGAAGACGTAAGACCCAGTGATATTTGCCGATATGATCTCAATTGGCGTTGACGAATGGCTCTTGGATTTTCAGAACCCCGGAACCTACAGTTCTGCTTCTTAACAAAGCCATTCAAATAATGTACTCAAGTTCGGAATTTAATTAAACAAAAAGTCTCATAGTTATCACTTCGTTCCATAGACACAGCACAGGGTTACTTGTCTTAATTGTAGGAAACTAATTTAAAACACTTGCTTACTTAAGTCTCACAACATCCCATTAAGCATAAAGGGGGAAGTTCTCCCTAATCAGTGGGATGTGCACGACTCAATTCTCATACTTACTGACGGGGACCTACTGTTTAACGCCTGCTCCGAACGGCTAGTGCATTTTATAGAGAAGTTTTTACGTGGCTTAGAGATAAATCTCTTACTCGCAAAGTCGCCGGCATTTACGAGGTGGAATAATAAAATCATGCAAATTAAAAACATAAAAAAACTACATGAACAGCCATGCCGACTGAAATTGATACAAAATTGGACCTTACAGAGAGAGTCATTAGCATCATATCAGTTTGAAAATATTGCAATTGACTATACTTTTAGTCGATTTATATTCTAACCTCAGTTAGTTTTACTAAATTTTGAATTTCACGCTATCGAAACAAAAACCCCACTGATTTCGGGAACCATAACATAAACATGTAGTTTGCCCGGACGGAAATCCACAATATACTTTTTAAAGCTCCATAAAATTTCGCCCACCCTAATGTACACTCATATGTTTGCAGGATAATTCTACAATTCTTTATTAAAGAGAAACTATACAAACAGCTGTATAAGCTTAATCCGACAGCTTGTTTGATGTGTATGGGATGAGAGTGGTGTCAATTCTTCTAGTGCAGGTACCAGACCAAAATGCGTTAAAATTTATTCGAAGTAGGTCCTTCAAATGTTTTATTTAACGAAAGACTAAATTAAGATAGGTAGGTTGCCTGACTATCGCTCAAAAAACTCTTGCATAACAGTTTCAATTATATGGACTTAAATCAAAAACTGACCTTTTGCACTCAATCATATTAACCTATGCTAGATCCTAGACCACCTCTTACTTGGATTTGTAATAGAACTCTTACTTCTAAAGACGTCGTCATTAACGAGTTTGAAAACACGCCGCAGCAGATGCGGTATATTCATCGACAAACCTTTATACGAGGGTTGATATTTATATCGGGTCCTTACAATACTATTCTTCCCAGATGCAAACTGGAACTTTTATTGGAAACTTTAACTTTTTCAGCATAACTTCACTCAGAACGTTTTGTCATTTGGGGGCGAATTGTTTTGTTTACAGTGTGTTGAAAATTGCATCTCAATCAAAAAATGGAATTATCCCGAGAACATTTTCGTGCGATGATTTTTTACGTTTTTTTGGCGTGGGTTATCGAGACAAGAGTGTTTAAATCAACTTGTTTCGACCTTTGGCAATGAAGCACCATCAAAAACCACTGTTAATCTCTGGTACCAAGAGTCCAGTCTCGGACGCCGTTCGCTTCAGGATGAATTTCGTGAAGGACGTCCAACTTCGGTCACTTTGCCAGAAACCATCGATGCTGTGCGTGAACTGATTAAGCAATGTGCCATACTGTGAGATTGAGGCATCCTTGGGCATTAGTTTGACAAGCATCAATAAGATATTGCAAGTTCATTTGCCCGTGAATAAAATTTGTTCTCGTTGGAACCCACAAAATTTGTCGAATGCTCAAAAAAAGGCTCATATGGATTGGTGCAAAGAGATGTTGAAAAAGTATAACTGCGGTAGCTCAAAGGCAGTGTATAACATTGTCATAGGTGACGAATCATGGATCTATGTATATGAACCCGAAACAAAACAGCAATCGAGCAATCTTTCAAGACGAGCCAAATCCAACAAAAATTTTTCGTGGATGAAGTACATCGAAGCAAATGAATGCGGTTTTTTGGTATGTTGCCACAGTGCCTTCAGTGGAATGTAGGACGGTCAATTCTAAGTCGCACGCAACCATCTATTTGCCAACAGTGTTCAAAGAAATGAAAGCTAATAAGAGAAGACGAATACTTTTGCATCACGACAATGCGAGGTCTCACACATCAGCTGAAACGATGAGCTATTTCACCACTCAAGATGTCGAATTGATGGACCATCCACCATACAGCCCTGATTTGGCACCCAATGACTTCTTCTTATTCCCTCGCATGAAGAAAAAAATGCGTGGGCAACGTTCTTCATCGCCCGAAGTAGCTGTTGAAGCGTTCAAAAATCATGTTTTGGAGGTGTCTCAATCGGAGTGGGGAGAATATTTTGAAACACAATAAAATCATTTCCAATGATAAATTATTGTGGTTTTATTGACGGATCCGAAATACAAATAGCAACCCTCGTATTCCCTCCTTTAACATGGAGAACAAATGTCTCCAATTAAGCTGCTATAAAACCGCTACTATGGCCACACTTTCCTTAGTTACGCCATCCCATCTACCTTCCGTGGCTCCTGTGCAAAACCACTTTGAGATGCATTCAATTAGCAACATTGTTTGTGCAGCGTGATGGCGCAAATTCTTTAGACGCAATAGAGACAGAGATCCTTCCCTAGACTAAAGACAGCAACAGCTACATTAAATTGTACTTACGTGGCATTACGCTGATGGCACAGAGTACTCGTACAAGCTGAGGATATGAGGCTGCGTGTGTGCTTTTCAAAGTCAATTACATGAGGTTTCCCGCCCGTGAATCCCTAGCAAAAGTCTTTCAAAGCAAACAAAAAAACGTGTTGGCAAGTATTGAAAAACACGCAAGGCGTACAAAGTTTACACGCGACGAATTTATTTTGCAACAAAGTTTCAAACATAAGAAAAAAAGCAATATTTCCTCCAAAGCATAAATGTTTTTCTAAGGATATGATTTTGAAAAGTTTCAAAAGTAACTTTCAGCTTGCAGGCAGTTATGCAGGATAATAGTTTTATTTAGTGCCGGAATTTAAGAGAGCACGACAGCAGAAACATTTTAATTGTTGCAAAGGATTACAAATAGTTTGTTTAAGTGGCTGAGGGGAAGAAAAAGGTTGATTCTAGATTCATAGATGGAGTTAAAGAATTCGAGAGAAGTTAAACAATTCGAGAAGAGAATTAGATGGCTACCCCTAACGATCTTCATGTCTTTTTCACTCCATCGCATTGTGGGTTGTCGCCCTTTAAGTACTTCTTCGAACTCGCAGTCTCATGTTCTAGCCAACGCAGTCATTGAGTATTGAATGACCAGATAAGAGCCATAGGAAAATCCTTTGAAATAAAACAACAACGTTGTGAGATATCGAATTGTGTCTAGCATTATTTTGAAGCTGTTTTGATGTCATTATGTAAAGAAAATCAATCACCAAATAAATAGCAAAAGAATTATGCACCTAAAAATAACTAAAGTAGTAAGTAACCAAATCTGTAGGCTTCGACTTTTATCAAAAGTATTGTTATTTTTAGATTAAGAATAATGGCTTAGAAATTAAAATGTACTTTCAAAGGAAAACTATACTTTAATTTCTAAGCCATCGAAATGGACGTTGAATTGAATATTTTGACAAGCCGGTAAAATATTTGCAGCCTTTTTTCGAGTGTTGACTTCATGTCCAAAGTGGTTGGATTATAAGTGTAGGCTTAAGTGATTAGCAGTCCCTAAAAAATAACATCGCAAGTTAATATGACTTGAACAATTTTTATTCTGGTTCGAGACCTTTTTGTTTTTTTTCAGAATCAACTAAAAAATTGGTGAAATGTATTGGCTACGGTTGCCAGACAGACTGTACAGTTAAATATTAACATTTGAAATGACACCATGAGGAGATATTCCATTTGAAATGTGATTTTTTTAAGCGGATCTTTAAAAACGAAGCATTTTAGTAAATTCTTTAACTTATAACAAAGTTTACGGGTCTTAGTGTTAACAGTGCATTCGAAGGGTGTCAAGTCGCTTCATAGAGGCGGTAGCCAAATTTTTTCTAATCGCATTTTCGACCGTTGCGCCGTTTGTATGGCATATACGCCGTCTTGATAAAGGGTGTTCCAACTAAAAAAGACGATGTTCATTGTAAATAAAACAAAAAGTTTTCAGAGAATTATCTTAATATGATAGAAGGATCTTAGGAAATTATGTGGCATACCTCTATCCAATGGTCCATATTTTCAATGACTCTGAACCATAACGGCGGTTCAATGTCTTTAATGTGCAGTACTATCTCATCCTTTAGCTCATGGATTATTCCTGGCTTGTTGGCGAACACTTTTTCTTTTAAATATCTTCACAGAATAAATATCTTCAAATCACATGATCGTGGCGGCCAATTAATATCACCACGACGTGAAATAACATGACCATTGAACTTCTAGCTCAAAAGAGCCATTGTTTCGTTGACTGTGTGGCAGCATCCTGTTGCAACTACATACCCTCATGCTAAACAATTTTACAAAAATAGACGAACAGACTTTTACTTGCTAGCAGGAGTGACTAGCGTTTCAGTAAGCGAGACTTGGAGTCTCATGATACTCCAAGCAACGAATGTGTTGTAACCGTGTTCAGCGGTTAAACACTTAACCCACTCCTGCCTAATGGGCATTTATATACCCAAGAAGGTGTTGATACATAAATAATTTTAGCGTGGGCCAGGTGAGCGATATCGCGGTATTTTTTTTTTTATAGAAAAGATGAAAGATTGGGCTAAATTAAAGCAGCTAGCAGGATTTTTTATATTTTTTATCTTTTGGTTTTTGCAGGAAAAATTCGAAGATTTTGTTTTGGAAAATGCTTCGGAAAAGTGCTGCCAAACATAGGAAATTTTACCGAATAGCTTAAGTTGTCTACTATGTAATGAAAAAAATCAGGCAGCGATACGCCAACACACCAGGCCTTCAGATCCGGTCAAATGCAAATGGGTAATTTTAGTAAGAAAACATGGTACTTAAAAGAAATAAATCACTTAGCCTTAGCAATTTTCTTCTGATCTGGTGCAACACCGTTGTGATACACCAGGAAGCAAGTAGCGGGATGCAAATTCACCTTGCACTTCAAACAAACACCTTCCACGGGTATTTTAATACCCATGTCATATCTCAGGTAAAAATTGAGTTTTTTTTTCTTTCAACTTCTATGGTCTTTTGGACATAAATTTTGAAATTTCATAAAAATCGTACGAGCCGATCAATGGGCAGGCAGTAACGAGTTAAGGACAGGCATATTCACATTTAACGAGACCTGCCGACTGTTGAGTTGCTTGGGTTCTTATAATAGTGGCGTTTACTGAAACTGCAGTCAACCCTGTTTGTAAATATGTGAAGTTTAATAAAGCCTGATACGAAACTATTTTCGGTAAACGGCATACAAATATTTTTGTAAATATGTGAATTTGTTATATGAATTATTTTCGATTAACAACGTACGTATATTTTAGTTAATAATTGAAATTTTTTATCATGGAATTCCTAGTTAATTTGTTTAAGTATTTCAAAATCTGTAAATAAACCGAAAATTTTGGTTTTCTGTACCTTTAACGTCATCACTGTGTTAAAGGCTAGTTGATTTGAGGGAAATGTATAACTAAGAATTTATCTTTCTCTTTTATGCACAGTGTTTGGATAAGGATATACAGTCAAACATCTATAAGTCGAATTATCTTTAAGTGAAAGCAAATTCTGTGGCAGTAGCGCAAGTAAGGCAAATTTCCTTAAAGTATCCTTCTATAACTCGAACTTCCACAACTTGAATTTCTCTATAACTCGAAGAAAAATAATGGCACGAAACACAAAAATAACAAAGAAATGATGTGTGTTTTGGCTGTTTTACCGTCCAAATGTTCTAATCTAAATAAGTCTTTTGTAGTGTCTTGGCTGTTTTGTGGCTCTTTTTTATGTCGACTCTTATTTAATGGTTTTGGAATCGTACAACCAATATGACTCCGTTTAAAAAAATAAAAAAAAAATACAGCATAAATTGACAAAAGCGCGATGGGGACGATTTGCATATCAAATAGTTCTTGTAGAAGTTGCAGTGGGGAAACTCGAAAACTATATACAATAAATCAGATATTCACACAGAACGGATCTGTCTGAAGACAAATTGAGACAATCTTAGCTGATGCGAGTTTCTGATTGCAATTTTGTAAGGCAAGCCAATTGGGGCTAACACAATCTGAGCTACGAATATCTTAACTTGGAACATTCACCATATTGGTATTTATAGGCCAAAGTGATAAATTAAATGAATTATGCAAAAAATAGACTATAAATAATGTGCTTGATTATTTGAATTTAAGTCCAAGTAAAGGATGTTTTTTCAAACGTGTGGCTTTCAAGAAGAAAGAAAACGTATATTTAAAAGTTATGGCCAAGAATTTAGCCAAATTATAAAGAAAAGGGTTTGCCATTATGTTTTAAAAATGATTTTAGGCAAGTGGCCGCCGCGGCTAGCTCGAATAAATTCCAGCCGAGGGGCCCAATTTTCCACCACCTTTTGCAGCATTTGGGGCCGAATGTCAGCAATAACGCGCTGAATATTATCTTCCAAGACGTCAATCGTGTCGGCCCCATCTGCGTAGACAAGCGACTTCACATAACTCCAAAAAAAAAAAAAATATTCCAGCGGTGTTAAATCGCACAATCTTGGAGGCCACGCCACAGGCCCACTACGTGAGATAATGCACCCAGCAAAAGATTTCTTCAATAAATTGATTGTTTCGTTGGCTGTATGGCATGTTGGAACCAAAAATCGTCCACATCAACATCCTTCAATTCAGACAGCAAAAAGTCATTTATAACATTACGTTACGTTACATTACATTAAGGTCGGCTTAATTTTTGAAGAAATATGGACCAATGATTCCCTCTGCCCAACAGAGCACACCAAACAGTGACTTTTTGAGGATCTAACGGCGTCTCAACAATGGCTTCTCTGCAGTGGCTTGTGGATTTCCATTACTCCAAATCCGACAAATTTAGTTACAACCAAATGTGCGACATAAACCAAAATTTGTATCGACGTTTTTGATCTGCTTTGTGTTATACGAAGTTCAGAATTAAGTTACACGAAGTTGCAACGATTGCGGCTATCTTATCCCCCCACTCGTTTTCCTTTCTTCCTCTGATCTGAACGTTTGTAATTGTGAGAAAGATCATAAGACAATTTATCTCGCTCTTTTAAAAATCCACCACCAAATGCAAATGCTAGCTGTATAATCTTCAGCCAATAAATATCATTGCGCTATGAAGAATGCTTTTCGCACAGTTCGAAGACTATACTTGTTCCTTTATTGAATTTTACTATCCTTAATCTTATAGCTAACAAATTATCAGTAATACTATCTTATATCTAGCATACATTGAGTATTTTTCTAGAACTACATATACATCGATACAAAAATGTGGTACGTATACGTACATGTCACTCTTACAATAAATTTAATTAACTAGAAATTCCCCAAAAAGTATATAAAAGGGGATTGCTCACACACATTTTTAAAATTAACACTTAGAACACTTCTTAACAATAACACTTAGACTAAATATTTACAAGACCCGTTCCAGTCACTATTATTGGTCTGTGATGTAGACTAAATTGTCCAAATCATATGTACCATCCTATGATAAAACAAAAGTTTATCCTCCCTGTAGAGGAGTCCCTCTCTTTCTAAAGTAGGAAGAGCGGCTGGGGGTAACCAGTCATCCTCAAGTAGCTTCCTTAGGCTGAAATCCAGCCTTGAAGTTCTCCTAACTAGTCCGTTATCTAGAGAGGCTGCCCTCTCAAGATACTTTAATGTACCCTTCATGAGGAATACGTCAATCCGATCAAACTCTGAGGAGTCATATATGGTTCTACAAGATGGTCTTCTTATAGTGCCGTCGAAGACTATACGCAAAGGGTAATTCTCATTAATCATAATGAGACTCCCGTATAAGTCATTTGATTTGTATCCGAAGTAATCGTTGCCGAAGACTACTGAAGAAAAACCTTGGCGGTTTTAGACACAGCTGTACAGTCTGCCTGGCAACCGTAGCCAATACATTTCACCAATTTTTTAGTTAAATCTGAAAAAGAAACAACAAAAAGGTCTCGAACCAGAATAAAAACTGTTCATGTCATAATAATGAAAAAAAAACGAAACAAAAACATAATAAGTAGGTTAATTTAATACTAAAAATTGTAACAGCAATTATATTTCTGGTTAAAAGAGGTAACTAAAATTTAGTTAACTTAATACAAATGATTTCTGTAACAATCTTCATAGTTAATAATATTAACAATTTCATTGTTAACTTGAACATGTATTGTTTTAATAAATTTACTATGTAATTTCAATATTAACAGTTTTCATGGTTAAAAGCAATGCAACGACAATAATTATTTTAATAATAACAATTTTAATGGTTAAAAAAACTCAACAAAGCATTGTTTAAACAACAATAATTATTTTAAAATTAACAATTTTCATGGTTAAAAAATGCAACTCTTCAATAGTTAAATTAACTATTTTTATTGTTAAATACCAGTCAACAACAAAATGTTCAAATTAACCTTATATATCGTAGACCCCAATCATGTGTATTTATGGTTAAAATAACCTTATATAAGGTTATTTTTCTTTTTAGTGTCCTCCGGCGAGAGATATAGAAATGCTAATGTGATTTCGAATCTAGCTCAGCTGTTTGCAATTCCATGGATGTACGGCAAACATAACAAATCCTAGAAACTCATTTTTAAAACACTTTTTGTTTCAACCACTGTGCAATGCTTTGTGGTTTTAAGAGCTTTACTTTACATTGATTTAAAAAGTTACCTTTTCTATGAAATTTCCCAGTGCTATTGACTTTAAACTTTAAGGATTTTTCTCCCACTCTTTCGTATAATGTCTATTGTTTTATACAAATCGATGGCGGCCGATATTTCATAGTCTTCATTTCTTTCTCCTTTTCTTTGTCATATTTGCAGACTTTTTGTGTTTTCCCAATATCTGAACTATTTGCGTGTGGCAGCCCTAAAAAGCGTTCTGCGAGTATATGGGATGAAACTTGTACACCAACGCCGTCGTCATCGCCTCGAGAACAAAACTATATAATGGCATAGATAACCGATGCTGTCAAAAATATCCTGCTTAACAATTCTTTTCGGTACCACGTGCACGTCGTGCTCTACTCCTCTACAGATTGACATTTACGAAAGCAACACAAAAAAAAACCGAGGAACATGAGAAATTGTTGCCGTTTCTAAGAAACTATTTCGTTGAACTTCATTCAGCAGATACGAAACGATAAAGGAACCCTGACACAAACACCAACAGCGAGACGAAGATAACAGACGAGCAGACGCAAAGTGAAAAGGCAAAAGAAATGTTTGAGTTGGCCCGTCCTTTACGATGGTAAATGTTATGGCTTACGGGCATCAGCCACCACCAGCCGTACTAGGAAGAGTATCCGCACCAGCAACACAACAGCAGCAATCACTTTATTGTCAGTTTAACTACGACGAGGCAGCAACAGCAACAACGCAACAACAAAATCAGCAACTACACAACAACCAGCAACAGCAGCGGCAGCATCAGCATAGGTTTCTGAGGCAGCAGCAAGCGGAGGAAAGCAGCATACGTGCTATAGAAACTTTAAAAAATGGATAAAAAGTTGCATTTGATTTCGAATTTATCAGCATCACAAGTTAAATGTTCCTGTAATTCATGGTTACAGCAAACGAACAGAAAACTACTATTATCACTGGTGAGTACATGAATCTATCTTGTATACGCGCTTAAAACTTTGCCAGCTATTTCCCCAGTATGTCTACATAATCTTCTTGTTCTACCTTGTTCCACCCACATGGCGTGCAAGAGTGGCCGTCAGGTGCTGCTAAAGGACCTTCGATTTAAAATATGTAAATAGTGAAAAATCGAGTTAGTTTTAGATAAATTTGAGCTCAATGGATTATCAGAAATTGTATGAATAGGACGAAAGGGTAGCTCGCCAGAAATAAATTGCGATTTCACTCGAAGGTCTAAAAGGGCCATTGTGGAACCCTTATGAAAGGGAGAAAACGAGAGAAAGGAGAAGTATGAATAGTTATAGGTTAGATAGAGGGTGTATACTTAGTAGGGACATAAATACTGTTACACACGTTTTATGTTGTAAAATAAAAAGTACTGAATGTTTTTGGACCAAATATTTTTTAATATATTTATTGATGTATATTGTATCCAAAAAGAATCTACTTATTCGAAATGTCCTCCTTTTGCCTTTGCACACGCCTTAAGTCGCACTGGCCAATCGCCAATAGCTGCACGAACCTCGTCCATTGGAAAATTGGCCACAGCTCGAACCAAAGCAGTCTTAAGAGATCCAATGTTGGGGTATTTTTTGTGACAAACCTTGTCCTCTAAAACTGTCCCCAATTTGTAATCCAATGGTTTTAAATCTGGACTGTCTGGGGGCAATTCTTCAGAGGAAATGAACGCTGGCAAACTGTTTCGAAGCCAGGCCTGGGACGTTTTAGCCTTATGGGCCAGCGCAGAAGCCTGCTGGAAAATCCATGGCTGATTTTGGAACAGGGAATTTTTAAGAGGCTTCACAACAGCTTCCAAAACGGTTTCTTGGTAAACTTTGTCCGATGTTTTGACTCCTTGTTCAGGTCAGTGACCCCATCGTAAGATACACCCCACCAAACCATGACTGAAGCTGTGTAATGACCCTTTTTACCCCTTGGGATTAGTTCAGATGCTTCCTTAGATGACCGCGCATACACCCTATCATTTTGCTTGTTAAATTTTTTCCTGAACGGTAAAAATTTTTTTATCGGTGAACAAAATTTTTCTTCTTTACCAAAAGACGTTTGCATTTTTCAATCCTATTATTTTTTAAAGCTGCAGTAAATAAATGTCCGGTACGTGGTTTGAAAGCCCCAAGTCCCAAGTCTTTGTAAATCATTCGACTCATGGACTTTTGCGTAATATTCATCTCACGGGCCATTATTTTCTGTTTTCGGAGCAGATTTCTGTGAATTCTTGATTTAACGGCTTTGATGACATGCGATGTTCGAACAGAGCGTTGGCGGCCCGACTCGTGGCGGTCTTTTACATCACCAGTCTCCTCAAACAGTTTTATGCATCGGTAGACGAACATGCGGCTAATCCCTAGTGGCCGGAGCGTTTTGAAAATATCGCTTTTTTATTTCACACTAAAAAAGCGCCATTACAGCGATACGGTTCTCATTATCTGACCACTCCATGATGAAAGTTGAAACAGTTTTAAAATCCCGTTACAGACTAACGCTATTGAGGTTAGCTTTCAAAATCCATTTGACATTAACGGGGTATGTTCAGTTCTACTATTGAAATAGGTGTGTTCATTGTTGTAACAGTATTTATGTCCCTACTAAGTATTTAGAAGAGAGATGTGTGACAGTTATCCAGTTTTATTTTGCTATCCGTTAAGGGTTTTTAACCGATTCGAATCGTTCGGTACCACGACTGTTCAACAAATATTAAGAGTGATTTAGGAGGTACATTCGCTATTTCCGCTAGGTCATCACAGTATCTACTGCCTTCAAAAGTATGTTTTCATTCTTGAAGATTCGCGTATGTGTACAGTAAATGCTTCACTTACTCCTCTTCTTCTGCGTACTGACAACCTCTCCAAAAGTATGCACGGGATGTCTGTACGCGCTTCCATAGTCCCGGTTAAACAGTGCCCCGCGAGGACTCCTTATTACGGTTAACATCGATTGATTTTCTACATTTTAATAGTTGACAATTTTGTTTACAAAATGGCAAAATGACATTGATTTTCGTGGCGGCACATTGTTTTTATGCCGATTTCGGGTCCTTGACGACCTTCATCAGCAATTGTTAAAGGGGAAACTGAACTCTTCAAGACCGGGTTCTCATGGAACGTATGAGAACTTTTGTTGTAGATCTCGAATTTCAAGATTTCATATATAATTGCCCACAAAAATACAATTCACTTTTTTCACCTGTACATAAACTCGACATTCAGAGTCATCTATAGATTTTGTTTTACATCGTGTTTAGTAAAGAGTTTAGTTTGTTTAGCGTTGCCAACTGTTTAGCTTGTTTGTTTATTTGGGCTATTGCTTCAACACTTTTGAAGAATCTTTTATTGAGGTATATATTGTTTTCAGTGTTGGGTTTCGCACTCCTTTATGCATGTGCTTCATTGATTTCGAAAATGCCTTCGCTACATTTTACCCTAAAGCGAGCTGGGTCTCACTAACATGTAGTGGAGTACCGATAAAAGTGATCAATTCGGTCATATAGATATATAATGAATCTGCACGCAAAGAAAAAATATGGTTACTCTATGGTCACTACAACAATAATATGTTCTCTGTAATAATTGTATGTTCGTCGCAGCCATAGTATTGTTTTTTGTAATGTAAGCATGATTGCGACAGTATTAATAATGTTGAAATGTAAAAGTAGTGTTATTGCCAAATTTAAAAATAAAACTATGGTTACAGCAACTATAAATATGGTTGGTGCGACGAAAGTGTTGTTTTTTGTGTTTAATGTTTACAATAATATGACTACAGCAATCATACTGTATGATTGTAATTTTTCTTAACAATGTTATTGTCTTATCTTATGAAATAATAATGTGAATTAAAATTTTCCAAAAAATTTTTTATAAAAAAACTTACGTTTTTTTAAATGGATTATTCTACTGTTTAATAAGAAGTCCTATTATTTTATATTTAATGTATTTTGAATTTATTTACTCAATCAAAATCTCTATTGTTGACAACATAATACAATCGTAATAAATAGTATGATTCCATTCAACCATAGTATGGTTGAATGGAATCATACTATGGTTGCGTGTGAACCATACTATGGTTGTTAGGATCAAACTATGGTTGTATGTTAAACATACTATTGTTGTGAGAATCATAATATGGATGTGAGGATCATAGTATGGTTGTGTGTAAATCATACTATTGTTGTGAGGATCATAATATTGTTGTGCCACAACCATATAGCCAACAATAGTATGATGCCCTTCGAATATTGTCACCCCAACCATACTTTTTTGCTGCGTGTGGATCACTATAGCACTTGGCGTCAAAATTATGGAGACTAGCCGCCCAGGCTGTGATCTCTCACCTCTACTGTTTTATTATTTTTGACTGAGGTCGGTGGCAGGGCCGAGTAGGCTTAAAAACGCACCACATTTTTGCGGTTTAGAAGCGTAGTAACGGTAGCCTGGCCGAACTTAACGACAGTTTTGCCCGCATCTTTATCAACACTACCTGCGGTACTGCCATTCTGGGACAGGACAAAAGTCCTGTCAGCTTTCTTTCTTTTCTTTGTCTCAACCTTCACAATACATTTTATATTTATCGCTCAAATTAAGTTATAAACTACTTCCCAGTTCCCATTTATATTCGTCGTCGTGTACTCTACGAGTTATATGAAATGCAACTCTGCTCCCAACATGTACTGTCCTGTCCATGTACTGTCAAATTTTGAGAGAGTTCCGTCATTTAGTTTTTGTTTAACAGCTGCTCAAAATATAAAACCTCTTGGATTTTGATAAAAATGGAAAAAAGTGAATTTCGAGTGCTCATTAAACATTATTTTATGCGGAAAACCCCGTCAATCAAACCAAGGAAAAGCTTGATAAATACTATGGGGACTTTGCACCAATTCAATGGCAAAGAAATGGTTTACTGACATTCGTTGTGGTCGCACAAGTACAAATGACGGCTGGACGTTCTAGACGGCCAGTTAAGATTAATACACCCGAAAATTTCGATAAATCCACGATATGGTTTTGGCCGATCTAAGAGTAAAAGCGCGTAAGATTGTTGATGCCATACGCATTTCATATGGCAGTGTGGTTTCGTTTTTACATGATCAGTTGGTCTTAAGAAAGCTGTCGGCAAGATGGCTGCCGCGTTTGCTCTCAATTGACCAAAAAAGTAATTGTGTGACAACTTCAAAGGATTGTTTGGAGTTGTAGACCGCAATTCGAAAGAGTTTTTGCGGCGTTTTGTAACTTTGGATGAAACATGGCTCCATTGCAACACTCCGGAGACCAAGCAGCAGTCTAAACAAAGGGTTTCTCCGGGTGAACCAGCTCCGAAGATGGCCCAGGTGACTTTTTCGGCCAATATGGTGATGGCAACAGTTTTTTTGGAATGCACGCGGTATAATCCACATCGATTACCTTCAAAAGGGGAAAACAATAAACGGCGAATATTATGCCAACTTATTGGACTGTTTTAACGAGGATTTAAAAAAAACTACACCAAATGGCCTAGAAGAATGTTATTTTTTATAAAGATAAGGCACGTATGCAGTCTTAATGGCCAATTTAATTGAATTAGGTTACGAATTGGTACCTCTTCCGCCATATTTTTCGTACTCAGCCCCGAGTGACAATTTATTATTTCTTAACCTTAAGAAATGACTCGGTGGAAAGAAATTCTTCTCCATGAAATTATGATGAAATTGTTGATCAAACAAATGCCTATTTTATGGACTTTGAAAACTCCTATTTTTTGGAAGGGATACAAAAATTGGAGAAATGTTGGACTGGTATTGAGCTAACAGGTGATTAAGTTGAAAATATTGTTTTTTATTGCAAAAAACTGTTTTTTATTCGAACAGAAACGGAGTTATTGATATGCCCTCGTATATTATGTGGCTTTATGTTGGTTCCAACATATCTCTGCTGACACTCTTGGGCAAGTACAGGATGAGCGATTTAAACTTTTTAAATTTGAATCAACTGTAAAAAATACTGTTTTTTTTTTTTCAAATTTCTGTTTTTATTGGAAACGTTGAACTTTGTCATTCAATAATGCAATTTCATTCTTGTGACTATCAGAACTGACTCGGCGGTACTTCATCCGATTTACTCAATTTTGAAGTGCATTTTCGATTGTTTCGGGTCTAATCTCTTCAATTGCAACTTTGATTTCATGTTTTAACGCTTCAACTGTCACTGGAAGCTTTGCGTCACATTTATTTGTAATGGCTTCCCACAGGAAATAATCCGAAGGACTCAAATTACAGCTGCGAGACGGCCAGCTGACAACACAATTTCGGCTGATTATTCGTCTTCAATTGCAACTTTGGTTTCATGTTTTAACGCTTCAATTGTCACTGGAAGCTTTGCGTCACATTTATTTTTATTGGCTTCCCACAGGAAATAATCCGAAGGACTCAAATTACAGCTCCGAGGCGGCCAGCTGACAACACAATTTCGGCTGATTATTCGTTTTTTAAAAACACTGTGTACAAGGGCTGCTATATATATTTCTGGCCAAATAATGAAAATTCGAATATTTATCATCAAAAATGGTTTTATTGTTATTCAAAGTATTCTCCAGCATGATTTATTGTCAATTGCAACTTCGATTTCATGATTAACTCTTCAATTGTCTGTGGATGCTATGCGTAACATTTATTCTAAATGGCTCCCCACAGAAAAAAAATGTAAAGGGCTCAAATCACAGCGGCCAATTGAGATCGCAATTTCTGCTGATTATTCGATTTTAAAAACAGTGCGTAAAATATGAATGGTTGCTTTGGCTGTGTGACTTGTGGCCGCGTCTTGTTGAAACCAAATTTGGTCCATGCCATTCTCTGAAATTTTTGAAAACAAAAATTCGTTGAGCATGACGCGGTAACGCTAACCGTTGGCGGTAACGGCGGCTTCATTCAATTTTCATTGCTTTTCAAAGAAAATGGCTCAATGATGCAGCCAGCTTGAAATCCAAACCAAACAGTGATTTTTATAGATGCATTGGCTTCTCAGTAGTCACGTGTGGGCTTTCTGAACCCCATGTGCGGTAATGAGCTTTATCTGAAAATACGATTTTTCGGTAAAATTCATTAGCTTTTGCCAAACAATCTTCAGCCCCTTGGGCGATGGTCATGACGCTTAAGTTCTTGAACCAATTGAATTTTGTAAACCTTCATACCGAGGTCTTTAAGCAAAATTCTCCTCAAAGATGTGCGGGAAATGGTTACTTCCTGAGAACGATAGCGAGTTCATGTTAATGCTCTTGGACATTCTCAGCTACACCAACAATGTTTATGATTGAACGCACTGGACGCGAATGTACTCGGGTTGGTTTGCCCAATAACATTTTCGGAAATTCTCTTCACAATCTGACGTAAAATTGAAATTCTAAATTTTAAATGGCCCACCCTTTACTATAAAATAATACACAAACTGCAAATGTAACTGAGTTCCTAGAATACCTTTTTGCCAACTATCGTTTATCCACATGATATGGGAATTTGATGTTGCGATTTCGAACTTTACCATTCACAATTCCTTTAAGTATTGAGCTTAACAATGAAACGTATCAAACCCTTCTTTCATCTCGGTTCGGTCTCAATAGTCTAGCATGATGAAAAGTCATCTCAAATTGAACCCTCATAAACTCTATTTGATAGAATTAATCCTTCAATAGGATTTCTGATAAATTCATTCGGTCATAATCCTCTTTTCCTGTCCATTTCATGTCCGGCTACCGGTCGATTGACCAACAACCCCAAAAACAAATTTCTTTTACGTTCAATCAAAAAGTCAGACGTTTTGGACGGAAAACAAACTGAAACTTTTGGTCTGGCTAAAAAGTCGGTCGATGTGTGCGTGTGTGTGTGTGTGGCTGTAAATTGTTTATGATGATTACCCCATATTGGGCAGAAGTTTGGCATTTCTTTCTTAATGGAATGCTGGGAAGAAATATGTATGGATGTGCGCTTGATTACCCAACGGAAGGTAAAAACATAATGTGATAGTTAAGAAACTGTGCCGACTGTATCACATTTGGTTAACAAACACTGGCACAAACGACCAATTGATTTATGTTTCTTACGTCTTACCTTTCTGTTCCCGCCCAAAGGGATACACGTAGTAAATTAAACTTTTGCCTCTACACTGGTGCGACAACGTTTGTGCCAGTGTGGACCACTGAACAAAGACAAATTTGTCACTGGTGACATATGGGGGCTAGCGGCTACTCGTCCTTGTGGCGAAAATGTGGCAAGCCGAAAGACACTCGCTCGTCCTTAAACCAAAAAGAAACTGTATCTTAAGATGCTCCTAAGGCAATATTGATTGTAATAAATAAAAGAGAAGGGGACACTCCCGGAATATAGGACTGGGCTAAAGTTTAGATGAGACTTCTCGTGAATAGCATTAAAATATGGCAGATGCGGTAAAAGTAGATGTGGTTAGAAGAGAGTGACAATAATCAAAACCAAGCGTTTCTTTCACTGAAATTGTTTAAAGTTTACTTATATGTAATCTTAAAATAAAAATAGCTTTCCATAAACATGGACACATGGCTTTAAAATCACTATAAGAAGTTATACCTTATATGAAAATAAACATATTTTTCCTGTTTGGCAGCGCATAGAGAAAGGGACCTAAGGGTAAAAAAGTAAATTTTCACTTTTTTTTTTGATGTGGACAACATCTGAGCATCGAATGAGACCGCCCCCATGCCCCAAAAGTGTTCCCTCCCAGAGGTATGTGCGTTTTATGAAAGTGATGGTACACCAAAGATACACGTATTTAAATCTTTAAAATGGCTCTCCTGAACAAAACTGGTTTTTACCCTTAGGTCCCTTTCTATTTTGCGCGTCAGATATGGTTACCAAAAACACAAATTCAAATATGATCTTATATTTATAATCTGGGTAATTTTGTAGCTGTTCCAGGACACTGAATATGATATAAATTTTACGATTTGGCTGATTTGACTTCTGGGCGTGGTCTATATGCCCTCGGGCCTCAGGGCCTTTCCGCTATGTTCAGAGACATGTGGGTATCCAAAAACAGTGAAATTTTCTCAACTATGGGCATAGGGATAAAATAAACACAACACACACTTTTGTCACGAATCTGAAAATAACAATACGATAATTCAACGAATCGACTTTATTTAAGGTTTTGGCTCGTAGGTTAAAAGACCCTTGAATAACGAAAATTACGTCCCTTTGAACATTGACTTATATTTACTAAGATACAATGGTACGTATATCCTCGCTATTCCCAAGATGCCTTAACTTTAAACAGTTGTCTTAATTAAAGTCTACGCTGGCAAACCAGTTAATATTGAGGTTTCGAAGCCAACATGACGCGTGTCATGAACGCCGAAATGCGCGATCGAGTCATCCAAAATTGGACCTTCTGAATGGACACGCTGAGACTTAGTCGCGGTTAACATTTGAAGGATTTAAAAAATAAATGGCATAAAATGTCCTTTCGAATAAACAACAAAGATTCCACTTTTGATTTGTTTGTTTGTTTTTTTTTTTTTTGAAAAAAATACCTCTAGATCACCCGATACTTCTTCCACGCACATTTTTTGTTGAATTTGGCACGTCTTGAAAGACCCATACGGTCGATTGCTGTTTTGTTTCGGGTTCATATGCATAGATCCGTGATTCGTTACCTGTGACAATGTTATAACCTGCCTTTGAGCTACCGGAGTTATACTTTTTCAATATCTCTTTGCACCAACCCATACGAATCTTTTTCTGAGCATTCGTCAAATTATGTGGGATCCAACGAGAACAAATTTTTTTCACGGCCAAATGAACATGCAATATTTCATTGATGCTTTTCATACTAATGCCCAAGGATGCCTCAATCTCATGGTTTGTCACATGTCGGTCTGCTTAATCAGTTCACGCTTAGCATTGATGGTTTCTGGCAAAGTGACTCCTTTACGAAATTCATCCTGGAGCAAACGGAGTCCGAGACTGAACTCTTGGTATTACCGATTAACAGTGGTTTAGATGCTGCTACATCGCCAAGAGTCGAAACAAGTTGATTTAAACACTCTTGTCTCGATAACCCACGCCGAAAATCGTAAAAAATCATCGCACGAAAATGTTCACGGGATAATTCCATTTTTGACTGAGATGAATTTTTCAAAACAATTCGCCCTCAAATGACAAAACGTTCTGAGTGAAGTTTTGCTAAAAAATGTCAAAGTTTCCTATGGAAGTTTGCATCTGGGAACACTAGTATTGTCAGGACGCGAAATAAAAATAGCAACCCTCGTATGGTTTCACCAAAACAATGAAATTCACGAATCTGAACTTGATAACTGAACTTGATAGGGCCACAGCAATGAAATGGATTCACCACCAACAACTGAAGTCCATGGTAGAGAGTATACCGGCTTCGGCCCGTCCAATATTACGAATTCCCCACTTGTTTTGAAATATCTTTAGTCCCTCTAAGGAAAACTTTCTAGCCCCTTGGTTTTCGACCATTTGCAATTCCAAAGAGCTTACGAGGGCTGCTATATATACTTCTGGCCTAATAATGAAAATGCGAATATTTATCATTAAAAACGGTTTTATTGTTTTTCAAAGTATTCTCCTGCATGATTTTTATACACTTTTGCATGCGCTCAAACCAATTGTCGAAGTATTTTTCCACTCCGATTGACACACTTCCAAAACATGGTTTTTGAACGCTTCAACAGCATCTTCTGGCGACAAAAATCGTTACCACGCATTTTTTTCTTGATGTGCGGGAATAAAAAGAAGTCATTGGGTGCCAAGTCAGGGCTGTACGGCGGATGACCCATCAATTCGACGTGTTTGCCAGTCAAGAAGGCGCTGGTTTGAGCCGATGTGCGAGAGCTCGCATTGTCATTGTGCACAATGATTCGTATTCTCTTGTTCGTTTTTCGAATTTCTCCGAAGACTTCAGGCAAACAATTTGTGGTGTACCACAAAAAATTGACCGTCCTACGTTGCTCAAGCGGAACAGTCGCCACATGACCAGTTTTGTCGAAGAAACAGGCGACCATTAGCTTCGAAGTGCTTCTTCCACGAACAACTTTTGTTGGATTTGAATCGTCTTCGAAGACCCACAAGGTCGATTGCTGTTTTGTTTCGGGCCCATATGCATAGATCCATGATTCGTCATCTGTGACGATCTTAAAAAAGTCTTTTGAAGCACCGCGATCGTATTTTTTCAACATTTCTTTGCACCAATCGACAAGAGGCTCTTTTTGAGCGATTGGCAAATTGTGGGGGATCCAACGAGAACAAACCTTTTTTACAGCCATGTGTTAATGCAATATCGAATGTATGCTGGTGGAAGAAATACCCAAGGATACCTCTATCTCACGGTATGTCACATGACGATCTTGCATTATCCGTTCACGCAAGGCAGCAATGTTCTCTGACACAACGGCAGTTTTTGGACGACCTTCGTCTTTGAGCGAGCGTCGGCCACGACTGAATTCATTAAACCAGTTGTTCTCAGTGCTATAGGATGGTGCTTCTTCGCCATACAAAGGTTTAAATTCATCGATGCACTCTTCCGTGATAATTCACTTCGAATGTTGTGAAAAATGATCGCACGAAATTTCAATGTTCACGAGTTAATTCCATTTTTTGCCAAATTGATTTTTCAAGTCGCTGTAAACAATACAAATATGGTCGTACGTCAAAACGTTCTGAGTACGTTTATGCTTAATAATGTCAAACTTTCCAATGGAAATGTCAGTTGGCACCAGGCAACACTTAGTGTTGCCAGAAATATATATAGCAACCCTTGTATGACTATAAACCATCATCACGTAAAATTGCAGGCTCCTCCATTAATTCGTGTGACCGCTATCGAGCTTTTAACACACGCAGAGAAAAAATATGGTTACTTTCTGGACATTGTAGTAATAATATGCTCTCTGCAATAAAAGTATGTTCGTCGCAACCATAGTATTGTTCTTTCAATTTTACTGTTAGAATACTATGAATGCTGCAATATAAATATTGTGGAAATTTAACTAAAGTTTTAATGTCTAATTTCAAAATGAAAATATGGTTGTAGCAACAATATAATTAGAGTTATGGCGACAAAATTGTTTTTGGCTTTATGTTAAAAATATTATGATTACGGCAATCATTCTGTATGATTGTAATTTTTTCTAAATTAAAATATGGTTTGTAGAACAATGTTATTGTAATGCCATAAATTAAAATTTTTCAATTATACTGCTTCGGTTTGTTCAACTGAAATATTTTTAATAAATACAACGCTTAAGTTTTTTTAAACGGATTTGTTCTACTGCTAAATAAAACACTCCTATTATTTGGAATTTAATGTATTTTTTGAATAATTTACTTATTACCTAAAAAATTAATTTAAGGGTTCATAGTATGGTTAAGTGGAATCATACTATGGTTGTAGGGATCCTAACATGGGTGTATGTAGACCATAATATGGTTGTGAGGATCATAGTATAGTTGTGTGGACCAAAGTATGGTTGAGTATAAAGCATACTATGGTTGTGAGAATCATTTTATGATTATGTGAAACATGTTATTTTTGTAAGGATAATAACATGGTTGTGGAAATCATAGTATAGTTGTATGAGAATCATACTAATGTTGTGCCATAGCCATATATCTAACAATAGTATGAAGTTCTTCGAATATTGTTGTCCCAACCATAATTTTTTTCTTCGTGCAGGCACCCGGTCGCAGGGAAGAACCAATCGTCGGCATTTCTTCCAAACTTTAGTACTTCGTGGTATCAATTTTTTAATTCAAAATTTCTAATTTCAAACTTTACTGAACTAGAAAAACTTTTCACCCTTCCCTCGACCGTAACCCACTGCAAAGTTCACAAATACCCACAGACGTTAATTCAGAAAAATATTATAAACATAATTCATACGTGACTTTACGCAATGTGCACTTTTTTAACCCACCCCTGCTGTAGCTGCCCCCGAAAATGGCATCTCTAATACCCTGGCCAAGAATGGCAAAGAATACAAAAAATAAAAAAAAACAGGACAAGAAAAAGGAATTTATAAATCTTACGACAGCAGAAAAGTGAAGACATTCACAGAATACGAAATTATATCATTTGTCATGGCGAAGGTTAGACGGAATACCTTCGAAAAACACAAACGATTTTGATTACACCGAATGGAAAGGAAGGAATAAAACGAAAATCTTGAAAACTCGAATCCGCATTACAATTTCCCCATTTCTCTCTTTGCCAGTCAAGGTGAAAATGTAAACAAATTGAAAGTGCAGAAAATCATTGAAAGAAAAAGAGATTTCCAAGTTCAAATTGAACTTGATAAAACAAACATTATTATGGAAGACCAAATACGATTTTTCTCACTCAACTGAGAACTGTGACAGAAGGTGCAGGTAAATATCATTCTGCCCCCAAGGAGTACAAACTCTAATGGTTCTCTTGTAATGGACGAGTACAATAAACAACGGATGAGGGACTAGGAAAGTAGTGGAGGTTGAAGCATTTATTCCATAGTCCGCTGAAAGACTATAGTTAGAAGAGGATTTATTTTAAATACAAATTGCATTGCTTGACTAACACCTACGAGTGTTGACCTTGGAGTTGCTTAGTACACGCAGAAAAAAACTATGGTTGTAGTGACAATATTCGAAGAGGTCAATACTATTGTTGGGTGTATGTTTGTGAAACAACAATATTATGATCCTCACAATAATAGTATGATTCAAATACAACCAACGGTGTCCTAAGAAGAGCGCAATTTTTAACTGACTGATGCAGCAATTGAATTGTTTCTCTGGCTGTATGACATGTGGCGCCGTCTTGTTGGAACCACATGCCCTCCACATTCATTTCTTCAATTCTAGGCAAGAAAAAACTGGTTATCATTTCACGATACCAAACACCATTGACTGTTTGCGCTTGACCTGCCTCATTTTCATAAAAAAGGTCCAATGATTCCTCCAGCCCAAAAACCACACCACACAGTGACACGTTGAGGATGCATTTGCTTCTCGTGAATCACTCGAGGATTTTCCGCACCCCAAATGCGACAATTCTGCCTATTGACGAAGCCCTCAAGATGAAAATGGGCCTCGTCACTGAAGATGATTTTATCGGCAAAATCAGCATTTTCATGTTGTCTCTCCAATACCCAATTAACGAACTCCCGAATTCGTGTAGCGCTCCATTTTTACTAACCTCGTACCTTCTACTAACAAACAATAACAATTGTTCAAATGTCAAACAATGACACTTCGAATGTTGCCAGATTTAAAAATTGCGTTCTTATTGGGACACCCTTTATAACCCTTACAACCCTACTTTGATCCTCACAACAATAGTATGATTCACACACAACCATACTGTGATCCCAACAACCATAGTATAGGTCACACGTCACCATGTTATGATCCCTACAACCATAGTATGATCACACACAAATATACTATGATCCCAAATATTATTTATTAGAATTGGGTAAGTTGTCAACAACAGATTTGAATATGCAAGGTATTTAAAAATACATTACATTGAAATTAATATAAGCGATTTATTTAACAGTAGAAAAAATCAGTTTAAGAAAACGTAAGCGTTTTTACTCAAAATATTTCATTTAAACAAAGCCAAAGCAGTTTGTTTGAAAATTTTTAATTTCCATATAAAAATTACTATTATAGCATTAGATCCGAAACAATAACATTGTTCTGAAAAGCATTTTTAAATAAGGAAAAATTACAATTGTACAATATGATTGCCGTTATCATATTGTTGTTAACTTAAAACCCAAAAAAACAATGCTTTTGTCGCACCAACCATATTTATATTGTTGGTGCAACCATATGTTCATTATTAAGTTTGGCAATAATACTTTTGTTACATTTCAACAATACCAATATAAAGCGACAATCATACTATTATCAAAATTAAATGCAATAAACAATACTATGGTTGCGACGAACATATTTTTATATATACCAATATAAAGCGACAATCATACTATTGTCAAAATTAAATGCAATAAACAATACTATGGTTGCGACGAACATATTTTAATTGCGGAGAACATATTATTATTGCCGTGACCATATAGTAACCATGTTTTTTCTCTGCGTGTAAGAACCGTTATGTCCTTACGAATTTGTCAACCAATATTTTTTCAAACTACAAACTTTTCTCTTAGATTCAATATAGAGTATAGAGTAATTGCTTATGCCTGTAAGACCTTGAAGCTAATGATATAGCCCCTATGTTTTTTATGCCAATCGGTTTAGAGTCACTATATGATTCATTTGAGCGATGTTCGTCCGTTCATCTATAGTTGTAAACAAATTGTTTCGAAGCCAGGACTGGGACGTTTTAGCCTTATGGGCCGGCGCAGAATCCTGCTGGAAAGTCCATGGCTGGTTTTGGAACAGGGAATTGTTAAGAGGCTTCACAACAGCTTCCAAAACGGTTGCTTGGTAAACTTTGGCCGATGTTTTGACTCCTTGTTCAGGTAAGTGACCCCATCGTAAGAGACACCCCACCAAACCATGACTGAATCTGGGTGATGACCCTTTTCCACCCTTGTTATCAGTTCAGATGCTTCCTTATATGACCGCGCATACACTCTATCATTTATCATCGGTGAACGAAATTTTTCTGTGCAAGTAAGTTATCAGCGTGCTGCACCAAAAGACGTTTGCCTTTTTCAATCATATTTTTTTTAAAGCTGCAGTCAATAAATCTCCGGTACGTCGTTTGAAAGCCCAAGTCTTAAGTCTTTTTTAATGATTCGACTCATGGACATTCGCGTGATATTTATCTCACGGGCCATGATTTTCTGTTTTCGGAGCGGATTTCTGTGAATTCTTGATTTAACGGCTTTGATGACATGCGGTGTTCGAACAGAGCGTGGACGGCCCGACATCTCCAGTCTCCTTAAACAGTTTAATGCATCGGTAGACGAACATGTGGCTAATCTCTAGTGGCCGGAGCGTTTTGAAAATATCGCTTTTTTCCATTTCTCATTTAAAAGGCGCTATTACAGCGATACGGTTCTCATTATCTGACCACTCCATGATGAAAGTTGAAACAATTTTAAAATCCCGTTACAGACTAACGCTATTGAGGTTAGATTTCAAAACCCATATTAACGGGGTATGTTCAGTTCTACTATTGAAATAGGTGTGTTCAATGTTGTAACAATATTTATGTCCCTACTAAGTAGACTCCACAAAATAATTCGTTCTGAATTAAGGTAATACTGATACAAGGCCTCCTACAAGTGTCGGATGGAAAAAAGAAAATTATAAAAGTTTCGCTCCATCAACCTGCGTTTTCAGATAGCTTCATTCGCGTGTTTGACAATATTAAACATTTTTAAACCTACCTTTAAATAGTGCAAGTCTTTTCGACTCAACAACTTTGTTTGTAATTATGGAAAAATTACATAGCCTGATATGAAATTATTTTCAATAAATGACTTACAACTTGTTTTTGTAAGAATCTGAATTTTGTCATCACCCCATAACGAAAAAAGACAACTCTTAAATTTCAATCAAAAAATTGGTAAGTTTATCTTATTTCCACTCAATTAAAAATTTCATAAACAACTCTTTTTGTTAATATGAAAGTTTACATCGCCTGAAATGATATTATTTTGATTAACGGCCTACAGCGTTTTTTGTAAATAATTTTTTCATCTCGTAAAGAAAGTATTTTCGATAAACAGCATACATTTTTTGTAAATATGTGAATTTGTTTACCGTCGAAATTGGATTTTTTTTTCGATAAACAACGTACTAATACGAGGGCTGCTATATATATTTCTGACCTCATAATGAAAATACGAAAATTTATCATCAAAAATGGTTTTATTGTTTTTCAAAGTATTCTCCAGCATGATTTATACACTTTTGCATGCGCTCAAACCAATTGTCGAAGCTCTTTTTCCACTCCGATTGAGACACCTCCAAAACATGGTTTTTGAACGCCTCAACAGCATCTTCTGGTGACGAAAATCGTTCACCACGCATGCTTCTCTTGATGTGCGGGAATAAAAAGAAGTCATTGGGTGCTAAGTCAGGGTTGTAAGGCGGATGACCCATCAATTCGACGTTTTGGCCGGTCAAAAAGGTGCTGATTTCAGCCGATGAGTAAGAGCTCGCATTGTCATGGTGCACAATGATTCGCCTTCTCTTATTCGTTTTTCGAATTTCTCCGAGACTTTAGGCAAACCAATTGTGGTGTACCACTCAGAATTGACCGTCCTACGTTGCTCAAGCGGAACAGTCGCCACATGACCAGTTTTGTCGAAGAAACAGGCGACCATTTGCTTTAAAGTGTTTCTTTCACGAAAAACTTTCGTTGGATTTGGCTCTTCTTTTAAGACCCACACGGATTGCTGTTGTGTTTCGGGCTCATATGCATAGATCCATGATTCGTCACCTGTGACGATCTGAAAAACGTCTTTTAAAGCACCGCGATCGTATTTGCACTAATCGACACGAGCCTTTTTTTGAGCGATTGTCAAATTGTGCGGGATCCAACGAGAACAAACCTTTTTTACGGCCAGGTGTTAATGCAATATAGAATCTATGCTGGTGGAAGAAATGCCAAAGGATGCCTCAGTCTCACGGTATGTCACATGACGATCTTCCATTTTCAGTTCACGCACGGCATCAATGATATCTGGCACAGCTTCCGTTTTTGGGCGACGTTCACGACCTTCGTCTTTGAGCGAGCGTCAGCCACGATTGAATTCATTAAACCAGTTTTTCACAGTGCTATAGGATGGTGCTTCATCGCCATACAAAGATTTAAGTTCATCGATGCACTCTTGTCGTGATAATCCACTTCCAAAGTTGTGAAAAATGATCGCACTAAAATGTTCACGAGTTAACTCCATTTTGTTGCCAAATTGATTTTTTTTAAGTCACCGTAAACAGCACAAATGATGGTCGTACGATTTAAGTTCATCGATGCACTCTTGTCGTGATAATCAACTTCCAAAGTTGTGAAAAATGATCGCACTAAAATGTTCACGAGTTAATTCCATTTGTTGCCAAATTGATTTTTTTCAAGTCACCGTAAACAGCACAAATGATGGTCGTACGTCAAAACCTTTTAAGCAAATGTCAAACTTTCCAAAGGAAATGTCAGATGGCGCCAGACAACACTAGTGTTGCCAAGGCAACAAATAATATAGCAACCCTCGTATTTCAGGTATTATATGAAATTTTTTTATCATAGGATTCCTAATTAATTTTTTTTTGAATATTTTTAATACAGGGTACAGGGTTTCAACTAGCCTTTTGTGTCTTAAGATCAGCCTTTTCATACTTGTTTAATTTTTAATTCTGCTTACTTCTATTAATTTTTAAGAATGGTCCCAAAACGTTATAAGTAAAATATCAATAGCACAATGCATGGTCTACACCTCTTGCATTTTGGCCATTAATAAAAAACGATTAAAACGTATACACTATTTTGTACAATAACTTGTCCCTGAATATGCCTCTTACGAGTATTAACATCCCCACCCCAGCTAACTTGAAGCCTCGGCATTGCAATTTTCCTTACAAAAAAAACTCGCCCTCAGTACTTAATTTCGCGTTGCTGTAGAGTATCTGTGAGCATCTCGAGCGTTTTAATTAAAAATCGTTTCGAGTACTTTTGCACATTCGACGTCCGTTCAGCAAAAAAGGGCCACAATAGATGCGTTCACTGTTTTTTGTGGTTTGTTTTGGCTAGTGGGTACTCTCTTCCACATGCGCTTTTACAGCGGGCTCGCTTTAGAGCCATTTCCATATCCTTATTGAGGGCAGACGTTAGGGAGCGTTTGTCTGCATTTAGTATTTTTGCACCCTTCATAGCAGCATTGAAGCATAATGTACGTGACAACGTGTTTGTCATCTCTTATGATTTATAGTTGAGAAACAAAAAATTTTGTTTTTTTTATAATGTTTGAAGTAAGAATTCATGACGATGTGGAAAAACACTTCAGCCCTTCAGCATGGATGGCGTTATTTTGGCTGAGGTAGGGTACAGGTTATATTTTTTCGGAAAATGTGAACAAGGGAAGGGGGTTTTATAAAAACCTTTTTTATCACCAGTAAACCGCAAACATCATGATTTTCCCCACAAATAAAAATATTAATTATGAAAACTATTAATAAAATAAATAATTTTATATTTTCTTACATATTCATATTGCCAGGGTATCGAAGATTCGACCTAGTCCTACATATGACTATTTGCTTTACATTTGTGTTTAATATTGCCTGTGCGTTGCCTATAAAAAATTGCAACACTGAATCTGGCAAAGTACTTTAAGTGCTTTTGCCTGAATACAACTTGCAACATATACTCGTTCTACAGACCACAGCAGATTTGGTGGCAGAGCAATCACTCGAAAATAATTCAACTGCATCCAGTGAATGAAGGCTTCGCAGACAAAAGACTGAACAAAAATACAAAAAAACTGCACTTACTTGCCTTTAGCCACAAGTGAGGTTCACGAATTAAATAAAGCTGCTATTAACTGGACAACATAAAACTTTTATTGGGCTAAACCAAAAGGAAGGCAGCTTGTTTTGGATCATATCTTCATGTGGATGGCTTCGCAGTAGCGCATCTTGAAAACCCATTTTTCCAATACCTTGACAACTCACGAAAGCCTTCCTCGATATTCATGCCCTACAGACATCAGTTCTTCTAGATACCCAACAAAAAGTCTTAACATCATCAAATCGCAGCACCGATGTGGTCAGTTGACATTGCCGAGACAGACGGCTGATAACACGATTACCCTACTTGCCGCGCAAAAGATCGCTTGGGACATAGACTGTGAGGCATAGCACACCATTCTGCTGAAACAAATAATTTCCATCGCTGGCCACCAAAATGTTTATCATGCCTTTGTAAAACTCTCCGTAAAGCATTTTCCGTTAGAAGTATTTTCCAAAAAGTTTGGCCCAAAACTCGCACGAACCTATAACTCCAATTCCAGATGCGACATATTCTTAACGTAGGCGCCGAGATAAAAATACGCCTGTTTAATGTATGCGATTTCTCCAGCAAAATCGTTGTCCATTTCGAGTCAATTTCACCGTGTTAGCGAATAATGCTACGACGTTTTTGTGCAAATTTCGCATCTGGGAGGTGCAGGAATGAGTAGGTAAGCCGAATTCTCGTCAGTACACACAGAGAACAAGTGCGTTGCCGCAACAGCATTTTTTGCCAACCGAATGATTAAGGTTACATAAACCTCTGATTTTCCATCAGTACAACCGAAAGTTATTTGGTGCTCTGTAATTTTCAGTTATTGGAACTGTTGTATCGGTGCAAAATACCGAATATCCGAACCTTCAGATTTTTTTTTTAGATTTTTAGATCTAAACATCCAAAAACCACACTTGTTTAACGAAAAAAACTATAAATAAAATTCTAGCCAATGGCAACACTGACATTTGCTGACACAGTTGAAGTACTTACAGGGGGAGGGTCATGACAAGGAAAAGTTGAAGGAGATTTTCACTGGAAAAAAAATGGTTAATCAATTGGCTTTAAGTCAGTAATAAAGGAATTATTTTTATTAAAAAAAATACCATAAAACAACCCGTTTCTGGTTACGATGAAACTTTAGTTATCATCACTACTAATTGGTTACAGCAACTAAATGTTTTCAAAACTATTTGTTTCCACAGCTAATTAAACTAAATACCTTTTTCGCGTTTCATTGGTATGACCGACGATTGAGTTGTGCGTACAGTACGATGATCATATTTATCATTTTGTTTTATTTCGAACCGAGTATTCATTCGAATTCGGTTCGAATATGGTTGCTATATATATTTCTGGCCTAGGCAACACTAAGTGTTGCCTGGCGCCATCTGGCATTTCCTTTGGAAAGTGTGACATTTTTTAGCATAAACGTACTCAGAACGTTTTGACGTACGACATCGTTTGTGTTGTTTACAGCCACTTGAAAAATCAATTTGGCAAAAAAATGGAATTAACTCGTGAACATTTTCATGCGAACATTTTTCACAACTTTCGACGTGTATTACCACGACAAGAGTGCATCGATGAACTTAAATCTTTGTATGGAGTTGAAGCACCATCCTATAGCACTGTGAAAAACTGCTTTAATGAATTTAATCGTGGCCGACGCTCGCTCAAAGACGAAGGTCGTGAAGGTCGTCCAAAAACGGTCGTTGTGCTAGAGAACATTAACGTTGAGCGTGAACTGATAATGCAAGATCGTCATGTGACATAACGTGAGATAGAGGCATCCTTGGGCATGTCTTCCACCAGCATACATTCGATATTGCATGAACACCTGGCCGTAAAAAAAGTTTGTTCTCATTAGATCCCGCACAATTTGACTGTCGCTCATCGTGTCGATTGGTGCATCGTGTCGATTGGTGCAAAGAAATTTTGAAAAAATACGATCGCGGTGCTTCAAAAGACGTTTATAAGATCGTCACAGGTGACGAATCATGGATCTATGCGTATGAGCCCGAAACAAAACAGCAATCGACCGTGTGGGTCTTCGAAGACGATCCAAATCCAACAAAAGTTGTTCGTTGAAGAAGCACTTCGAAGCAAATGGTCGCCTGTTTCTTCGACAAAACTGGTCATGTGGCGACTGTTCCGATTGAGCAACGTAGGACGATCGATTCTGAGAGGTACACCACAATTTGTCTGCATGAAGTCTTCAGAGAAATTCGAAAAACGAACAAGACAAGACGAATCATTGTGTACTATGACAATGCGAGCTCTCACACATCGGCTTAAACCAGCGCCTTTTTGACCGGCCAAAACGTCGAATTGATGGGTCATCCGCCGTACAGCCCTGACTTGGCACCCAATGACTTCTTTGTATTCCCGCTTATTAAGAAAAAAATGCGTGGTCAACGATTTTCGTCGCCAGAAGATGCTGTTGAAGAGCTCAAAAACCATGTTTTGGTGGTGTCTCAATCGGAGTGGAAAAAGTGTTTCGACAATTGGTTTGAGCGCATGCAAAAGTGTATAAATCATGCGGGAGAATACTTTGAAAGACAATAAAACTATTTTCGATGATAAATATTCGCATTTTCATTATTAGGCCAGAAATATGTATAGCAGCTCTCGTACCAGCCGTTTCAGTGCATCAACACACATTTCCGCAAAATTTCAGCCACAGGTTCTACCAGGCGAAACCTTATAAAATTTCCACCGTCCGAACTCTACAAAAGACCCATTTTTGGGCCCTCAAAATCACCAGTTGGATCGATTAACCGATATCGGACGATGGACAATCTATCTGTCCGTCCGCTGTGTTTATAATCTTGTTTTCAGACTACGATCGCAATTGTGCTTCAATATTTATAAAATATGTAAAAGAAAGTTTTTTTTAGATAAAGGCTGATGACTTTTATGAGAATCAGTTCAAACTTAGATTTAGCTCACACACCAATTTTCATCCGATTGTATGTCTTTAGCTTACGAAGCCATGCAATATAAATAATTTTAAATAAAATTTAATCATACCGGCACACGTTTTGAAATAGCCCTAGTGCAAATATCTCTTCCGATATATACAGTATGTATAAAATATACCACCGCTCTAGATCATTCAGTTTAATTCCGATTTCAACCAAATTAGGTATGGTATATATTAATTCACAAACAACTAATTTTCGAGCAATTTGAGTCATATAGGCATATTTTTTGATAATAAAGTCCCCATGAAATTGCCTGGTGGCCCAAACAACGGCTTTTTATAATCATGGTCATATGGCTTTTAAATAATTACAAAATAGCTATATTAAGGTATACTCGTATATCAAAATAAAATTATAATTGCAGTTTTTCTAAATTTGGTTGCCGGTCCCTATGTCCAAAAATCACAAATTCAAACTTGACTTTATATTTAAAGTCTAGGTAAATTAATAGCTGATCCAGGGTACTATTACTCTACTTTTGATTCAAAAAGTAATTTTCATTCTTAGGCAAAAAGGCTAAACCCAGAATGTCGGTTAATGTCTGATTTTTACTATTACAAAAACTCGAGTCGGTTTTTTTCAACCCTGTTTTCTGAAAACCCTGGTTTTTGGATACTCTACGGGCGGTTCGGAAAGTTCCTAGCCTATCAATTAAAGAGAATAGTTAGTTTTTCAAAAATATTTTTATTTTTCAATATAATCTCCTGAAACTTCAATACACTTGATTAAAATAGTTTTCCTCAAGGTCTTCAAAATAGTGGTTTACAACTGTAATTGCATCTTCATTTGAGGTAAAACGCTTGCCAGCAAGGATTTTTTTTAGATTTGGGAACAGGTAAACGTCACTGGGAGCTAAATCAGGAGAATAAGGTGGGTGGTCAAGCAACCCGTACTTTAATTCGTTGATTTTAGCCATTGTTAAAACACTCTTGTGCGCTGTTGCGTTGTCTTGATGAAAAATTATTTTTTTGTGTTGTAAGCCAGGACGTTTTTCTCGAATTTGTACATTTAATTGATCTAAAAGGTTGCAATAGTACTCTGAATTTATTGTTTTACCCTTTTGCAGATAGTCAATCAATAAAATACCTTTGAAGTCCCAAAAAACCGTTGCCATAACCTTACCAGCCAATTGATTTGCTTTTGCCTTCTTTGGGGCACTTCCTCCAGCTTCAGTCCATTGTTTGGATTGTTCTTTTGTCACTGGAGTATAGTGGTGGCTCCATGTCTCATCAACAGTTATGAAACGACGCTTAAAATCCATTTTATTTCTCCGAAAACGATCCAAACAAGCTTGAGAAATGTTCATCCTTATGCGTTTTTGGTCGACTGTCAACAAGTGCGGCACCCATCTTGCAGAAAGCTTTTTCATCTGTAGTTCTTCATGCAAAATTAAATGGACTCGATCATTTGAGATGCCCATGATATTAGCTATTTCACGCACTTTTATTCGTCGATCATTTAATACCATATCATGCACTTTGGCTACAATTTCTGTTGTTGTTGCTGTTTTTGGACGTCCACTACGTGGTTCATCTTCAATGCTTGTACGACCACGTTTAAATTCAGCAACCCAATTTTTTACTGTTGCATATGAAGGAGCATTTTCACCTAACACATTCACCATATCATTATGAATTTCTTGTCCCGATAAACCTTTTTTATGTAAATATTTAATGACACCACGCATTTCTAATTTTTCCATTGTAAAAAAATCGCGGATGCGTCATTTGTGAACACCTGTTTCTATATGAAGGAGTTGCCAGATCGAAACAAAATTTAACATGTGTTCATAGCAGAGATGGAAGTTTCCAAAACACTTAACTTAACTTTCTTTTTATACCGCGCTTTTTGTGCTAGGCTAAGAAGTTTCCGAACCACCCTCGTAGTTTCACTACAAATCGAATGCCACTCTTGTACTAAAATTATTATTTATTGTGTAGTTCTGAATAGTTCAGATAAGAAATAAAGTTATCACCTGGTTCTATGATTTTGTTGTTAAATCGGAGGTTTTTCGATCCGTCCTCGTACTGCTGCTCTATGTGTAAGTGAAAGTGAATGGATTGTGCGGTTTTGTCCCTAAGCAATCTGCACTAAAAATATCTTTATCACTCTTGTACTAAAAGTATTATTTATTGTCTAGCTCGGTGTAGTTCATATAAGAAATAATCTTATTACCTGGTTCTATGTTTTTTTGTTTTGTTAAACCGGGTTTTCTTCGATCCGGCCTCGTATCGTACTGCTGCCCTGTATATGTGCTATTGAAAGTGAATGGATTGTGCGGCTTTGTCCCTAAGCAATCTGTATAGAAGCTCACATTGTATGCCACAGAATGCGGCAACATGCCATCACGACTACATTTTACTTGGTGGCAAGTATTCACAATACAGATAGTACGAGTACTCGTTGTGGTCGTATTGCATACATATGTGCAGACACATGTATATGTGCGATAGTTCTACTACAGGGGCGGTAATTCGGATATTACTTCAGTTGTTAGTGGAAGTTTCAGTGGCGAATCTCAGCAGGTCTACTCGAATCAGGCCTGCGAGTAGAATTTGTGATTCGTTATGTCACAAAAGCGGGAATCGTAGACTAGATATTAGGACTAGGGATGTGACGAAAGTGAGTTTAGCTAAAGCGAATATTGAAACATACGAATTTTCCAAAAATTTTGTTTTCAACATTCCAATTGTACTCCAATTGGAGCTCTCACACTAGTTTTTTTTTTTACAAAATTATAAAGATTTTTATAATCCGGCGAAAACTGCCTGAGCTAGCAGTCATCGATGACGAGGTGTTCCAGGGCCGAGTGGCTCACTCTCGGCTACGACACCGTACCACCAAAAAATTACTGAATCTTTTGCATATTTGCGTGCCGAATATACGATAAGTGTCTTATTTTGGCCAAAACTTTTTTCAATTAACTTTTTTCAATATGATACTGACTTTCTGTAAAGATTTCGAACGGAAAACGCAAGCACCCGTTAAACATTCTCTTGCTTCCATGAAGCAGTTCTACTTCAGCCCGCCCAGTGCAAACCTTTTATCTTTAAATCTAGGCCTGACATCGGGCCTACTCAACGCAACATTTCGCCACTGTATTCGGTTTGGTTTGAGTCTATCAGGATGATGATTTTTCAATGTTGCCTGTTGTAGTTTCTTTTTGAACGTGTATAGTTTTTCTTGATCTTCTATGGGTGCGGAAAAGTCATCAATATATCAAAATCCATTGACGCAGTGAGTGAATGACTGCCTGCCTGCTTGTTACGACCACACATGTATCTTCCCATAAAGACACACACTCGACATAGACATTCTTATGTTCTGACTTTGATTCACCCGAAGGATATCAACAAACGACTTGTTTGGCATGGAAGAATGTTGAATCGATCTTTTGTATTGGGAGCTGTGTGTGTCCTTTATTCTTCTGTGGCAGAAGGAGCTGATATCCTCGTGTACACAATTATAGCCGATTATCTGTGATTTATTTTCCAGAGAGAAAAATTAAGTCTTTAGTTTGTTTTGGGCGCAGTTCATTTGCTTAGAATATTTACAAAAAAATTGTGTTTAATTATTTTAATTTAATGTCACTGGTCATTGTTGGAACGAAGAATTAAATGCCGGTGCATTTTGTTTAAAGCCTTCGGTACAAATGTGAGCTGGTAAGAAGTTAAATTCATGAAAACTTTATCGCAACTCAATACATAGTACACTACTTGGACAGAAAACGTTAATTAAAACAATTGATACAGCCCGTATATAAGTATAGCAAAGCACAATCGAGAAAGGAATCAAAATTGCTTATATCAACTGAAAACAGTATAAGCTTATCACCCTCCACACGCAGAAAAAAAGTATAGTTGGGGTAACAATATTCGATGAGGATCATACTATAGTTGCGTATATGGGTGTGGAAAAACAATATTATGATCCTCACAACAATAGTATGATTCACACACGACCATACTATGATCCTCACAACAATAGTATGATTCATACTCAACCATACTATTATCTCCACAACCATAGTATGATCCTCACAACCATAGTATGATTCCTACAACCATAGAATGATTCACACTCAACCATACCATGATTCCTACAACCATAGATTGATTCACACTCAACCATACTATGATTCCTACAACCATAGAATGATTCACACTCAACCATAATATGATCTCCACAACCATAGTATGATGCACACTCAACCATACCATGTTCCCTAAAATTATTTATTAGGATTGTGTAATGTTGTTATTCACAATTAGAGTTTTTTATCAAGTAAGTTATTTAAAATTGCAATACTATTAGTTCATACCCAGATTTGAGGACATGGTTTTATTGAACATTTCATTCAAGAAACAAAAATATATATTCCAATGGCAGTAGAAAATACTTTTAGTTGCCAGCAGGGGTGAATGCTACTTCACCATCCGTAGACCCTAAGTAACGAAAGTGATTAAACCATGATCAATGGCTATATACTTATTACTTAAGTGCAGGCAGATTTTAAATAAACGAGAACCAGTTGGTAGTAGAGTTTTTCGTCGAACAAAGTAAACACAATTAAAATCCCTCAAACTACCTTCCGATTGTTTTTTTATATTGGACAACCTTGCACTGTATCGTGTGCTTGTGTTTTTGTTTGGTATATCAAAAAAAAAACATATGTGACATAATAGAAAGGGACCTAAGGGTAAAAACAAGTTTAGTTCAGAAGAGCCATTTTAAAGATTTAAATACGTGTATCTTTGGTGTACCATCACTTTGATAAAACGCGCATATCTCTGGGAGGGAACAATTTTGGGGCATGGGATCGGTCTCATTCGCTGCTCAGAATTTGTAAACATCAAAAAAAAGTGAAAATTGTTTTTTTACCCTTAGGTCCCTTTCTCTATGCGCTGTCACATATGCACACACATACATACATGATTGCTTCATAAATCCAGTTTTGTTATGTTCATATTTGCAACCATACGGAAAGATTGCCGTAATCATATTATTGTTAACGTTAATTTTAAACAACAAAACTTGTGTTGCACCAACCATGTTTTTATGGTTGCTACAACTATATTTTAATTTCAAAATTCGGCAATAATACTATTGTTACATTAAAACAAAACTAATATTTGCCGCAATCATACTGTTGTCAAAACGAAATTCAAAAAACAATGCTATGGTTACATGCTTTTATTGTAGAGAACATATTATTGTTGCGGTGACCACAAAGTAACCATATCTTTTCTCTGCGTGCATCATGGATTTCGGTCCAATTAGAAAATTATTGAAGGAAAGTCGATTTTCTATTAGAATGTGTTGTAATCTATGCAAATATCATGTGTTCCAAATATCACCGTCATATCTCTTAACAGTTTGTAAGATATGGCTTTCTAAGTTCCTGGTTGTATTGTCGTTGCTACGCCGCCTTGTCTAATCACATCGTAAAGTGGCATATGTAACCTGGCCAAATATAATATACTTAGTACGGACATAAATACTGTAACACACGTTTTATGCTGTAAAATAAAAAGTACTTATTCGAAATGTCCACCTTTTGCCTTTACACACGCCTTAAGTCGCACTGGCCAATCGTCAAAAGCTGCACGAACCTCGTCCATTGGAAATTTGGCCACAGCTCAAACCAAAGCAGTCTTAAGAGATCCAATATTGGAGTATCTTTTGTGACAAACCTTGTCCTCTAAAACCGTCCACAATTTCTAATCGAATGTGTTTAAATCTGGACTGCCTGAGGGCCATTCTTCAGGGGAAATGAACGCTGGCAAATTGTATCGAAGCCAGGCCTGGGACGTTTTAGCCTTATGGGCCGGCGCAGAATCCTGCTGGAAAGTCCATGGCTGGTTTTGGAACAGGGAATTGTTAAGAGGCTTCACAACAGCTTCCAAAATGGTTTCTTGGTAAACTTTAACCTATGTTTTGACTCCTTGTTCGCAGAAATGCAGGTCAGTGAACCCATCGTAAGAGATACCCCACCAAATCGTGACTGAAGCTAGGTGATGACCCTTTTCCACCCTTGGGATCAGTTCAGATGCTTCCTTAGGCGACCGCAAAAGCAACTGGCCTAACATAAAGAGAACCGTTTTTTTTTAGAATTATTATCATTTATTTTTTAACATAATCTCCTTCCAACTCAATACACTTCATCAAACGTCGTTTTTCAAGTTTTTTAATTCCATACGAAAAATAAGATTTTTCAAGACTTTCAAAATATGCCTCCGTTTCAGCAATAACCTCGCTATTGGACGAACATTTTTTGGCACGAGATTTTTTTTTTCAATTTGAAAACAAGAAATAACCAGAAGAAGCTAAATCTGAACTATATGGTGGATGCGGAGCAATTTCAAATCGTAATTCGGCCAGTTTTTGTTGACTTAAAAATGCAGTGTGTGAAGGAGCATTATCTTGATGAAAAAGAACTTTTTTTTCTAAATGCGGTCGTTTTATTTTGATTTCTTCACTCAACCGATCCAATAATGCACAATAATATTCACTATTTATAGTTTTTCCTTTCTCAAGATAATCAATAAATATTATACCCCTTGCATTCCAAAATACTGTGGCCATTACTTTTCCTGCTGACTTAACAGTTTTCGCCTTCTTGGGACCAGCTCCTATCCATTGTTTTGACTGTTCTTTGCATTCTGGGATGTAGTGATGGATCCATGTTTTATCAACAGTTATGAATCGGCGCAAGAACTCTATTGGATTACGCTGATAAATCGCTAAAAGCTCCTCGGAATTGGTCCAACGGACGATTTTTTGGGGCAAAGTCAACAAACGCGGCACCCATCTTGCGGATAGCTTTTTCATGTGGAGTTCATCGTGTAAAATACTCCAAAATTGTTTTTCGTGTATTTTAACAATATCAGAAAGTTCTCTGAGCTTTATTCGTCTATCTTTAATCACTTCATTAAATATTTTTCTAATGTTTTCAATAGTAGTGGCAATTTTCGGTCATCCAGAGCGTTGTTCATCTTCCGAACTTGAACGACCCATTTTAAATTGTTGAACCCAGGATTTCACGGTGGAGTATGATGGTGCATTATCACCATGAACAGAATCCAATTCATCTTTGATTAATTGTGGCGTATAACCTTTCATATAAAAGTGTTTAAGTACCGCACGAAACTCATTATTTTCCATTTTTCAAAAATTATAAAACGTGTTTACTTCAATCACCTGTAACAAAGAAAATAATCATTAAATAATAATCAATAAATATTTCGGAAATTTTGACAGATGGCTTATAAAAGATTGCTTTTAAAAAACAAAAAAAAAACAGTTGCTAGTAAAACAGAAAATGTGCCAGCCCAGTTAGTTTTGCGGTCGCCGATGACTGCGCATACACTTTTATCATTTTGCTTGTTATTTTTTCCTGAACGGTAAACACTTTTTCATCGGTGAACAAAATTTTTCTGTACAAGTTATCAGCGTGCTTCACCAAAAGACGTTTGCATTTTTCAATGCTATTTTTTTTAAAGCTGCAGTCAATAAATTTCCGATACGTCGTTTGAAAGTCCCAAGTCCCAAGTCTTTTTTAATGATTCGACTCATGGACTTTTGCGTGATATTGATATCACGGGCCATGATTTTCTGTTTTCGGAGCGGACTTCTGTGAATTCTTGATTTTAACGGTGGTGTTCGAACAGAGCGTGTGCGGCCCGACCGGTGGCGGTCTTTTACATCTCCGGTCTCCTCAAATTGTTTTATGCATCGATAGACGAACATGCGGCTGTGGCCAGAGCGTTTTGAAAATAACGCTTTTTTCATTTGACACTTGAAAAGCGCTTTTACAGTGATACGGTTCCCACCATCTGACCACTGCATGATGAAAGTTGAAACAATTTTAAAATCCCGTTACAGACTAACGCTATTGAGGTTAGCTTTCAAAACCCATATGACATTAACGGGGTATGTTCAGTTCTACTTTTGAAATGGGTATGTTCAATGTTGTAACAGTAGTTATGTCCCTACTAAGTAGATATTGAACAAAAATTATCAGTACTTTTTTTACAGTCGATTCAAATTTAATATGTTAAATCGCCCACCTTAATAATCAAAACGAGGAACGTTGTGGACCAATATCAAATGACCCAAATCTGAACAATGCATCAAGTTTTTTTTTTAAACCAGTTTCTATTTGCGACCTTTGCTTTGATAACAACGGCAGATCAACAACGCACGGAGGGACATCTCTCTATATAATCATAAGTGATTCTTCACGATGGACATACTTGTAACACTCATTTCTATGTGTTACAAACATCAGCACAAAATCATAATACCCCTCCACCACAGTGTGGTGAGGGTTTAAAAAGATACAGAGCTTTCTTTAATGGAATAGAGCAAAACAAAGAGAACCTGCTTAAAGTAGGCTTCAAGGGCTCTGCTTTTTGTGCAGAAGTTGCCAGAAAAATTTTAGCTGGATTGTTTGTGTGATATACGCGCACACTACCCACACGCAGAGAAAATATATGATTACTATATGGTCACGGCAACAATGGTATGTTCTCTGCAATAAAATTATGGTCGTCGCAACCATAGTATTGTTTTTTGAATTTCAATTTGACAATAGTATGATTGCGGCAATATTAATATTGTTAAAATGTAACAATAGTATTATTACCAAATTTAAAAATGAAAATATGGTTGTAGCAACAATATAAATATGGTTGGTGGGATAAAAGTATTGTTTTCATCTGATGTATGTTAACAATAACATGATTACGGCAATCATACCGGCAAAACCGTACTTTTTTTAATTTAACAATGTTATTTTTACGAATCTTACGCAATAATAGTAAAATAAATTAAATTTTTTCGAAAAAAAACTACGAATTAGTATACCTTAATTTTTTTTACTGTTTAATTATATAATTTACTTAATAAACTTCTCTATTGTTAAATAACAACTTAATTCAATCTTTAAAAAAATGTTGGGGATCATAGTATTATTGTGTATAAGTCATACTATGGCTGTGAGGATCATACTATGGTTGTACGTTAAACATACTATGGTTATGAGGATCATAATATGGTTGTGGGGATCATAGTATGGTTGCATGTGAATAATAATATGGTTGTGGGGATCATAGTATGGTTGTGTGTAAATATTTCTATTGTTGTGAGGACCATAATATTGTAATGTGAATCATAGTATGGTTGTGTGTGAACCATACTATTGTTGTGACGATCATAATACTGTTGTGACACAACCATATAACCAACAATAGTATGATGCTCTTCGAATATTGTTACCCCAACCATACTTTTTTTTGCGTGCACCACTCTAAGATAGCCGACTTAAACTAAAGATCTTTTTAATTAAAGCTCGAAGTGAAGTAATCATTCTAAAACTTTCTACTCGTTCGCTCTTCAACACTTCTTATAGAATAATTGCGTTCATGTGATTTATCCAATCAATCTGTGCTTCATGCACTGGCGACCCCAACACCAATTTAAGTCCTTTCACTTGTATTATTTGCTTTATTAGATGTTGGTTGCCAGTGCGCCGCCCAACTCAAATTGTAAATGTTGTGTCAATTGCTGCGAAATCCCAATTATGTTCGTTGGTATTTTAAAAGGAATCATTATCTCGAACTCGTGTTCTTGGTGTATGGCAATATTGCGCTGGCATCGTGTACTTGTACTCGTAGTGGTATTGATAATGCCAACATTAAGGACTTTGTCTAAGCCAGTGTGCCGTGCTGGAGTGGCAGCCTGGTGGGCTGCTGGGCTGTGTTGATTGCCTGCTTGTTCGGCGGCCTGTTTCGCAGAATGGCGCCCGTAATTGTCATCATGTCCCGACTCATGTTGCACAGTTAACATTAACAAACTCATTTTGAAGTATCAGTTTTCGGATTGCTAAGGAAGAACGAACGGCATCCAAGTGAAAACAAGTCGTTTTTGTTGTCTTTTTTTTTGGGGGGGGGGGTGATTATAAGGGACGGTGGATCTTTTCTACTCCCCCACCCCTGTACAATGCTGAGTTTTAATTAAAACATACTCTTGTATAACAATCGCAGAGACAGTACATAACTAGGTTTCGCATTCGTTGCGGAATATTCAGCTGGCAGTGCCAGTTTTAGGCGAGGCAACAGGTGTTTGCCTGCTTAAGTATCCCTTTAAACACTTACATACCGCTCCCCTTGTAAGTGATAATGGCAAATTGATTTCTGCGTAAAGCTGGCTGTTGAACATTTAATAAGGAAATCAAACAAATTCCGAAGAGTAATAAACAACAAGTGGAAGATTCGTCAGCAAAATGGGAGTTTAGTTCACCCAGCCTGTATCATCAATTGCCTTCACCGTGGAGTGAGTTCTGTAATGACACTGGCTGTAGCTACGAGGGTGTTGTATGGTAGTTGAGAAAGTGGTAGTGGAAGGGCTCTAAGTCGCCAGTGTTTCATGAAATAAATAATCTTGATTTTCTGAAGTTTTACGCAGGCATGTCTTAGAGGCTGTGACAAAGCTAAACAAGTAAAACGTCCTTAAGTTAAACCCAAAACCTATATACCCTCCACCATGAAGTAGCCCATTTGTTTAGAAACCTTGATTCCAAAGGTGCGATCCAAATCTGCATAAAATTAAAAATAATTGTTTGGATTCGTAGAGAGACAGGCTTAGAGTTGAGTACCCATTGTCTATATTTTTGTTTCCTTTGGACCTAAGGGTCATTATGTTTGGGCCAATTTGGTCTTTTGGTTCGACAGTAAGCTTAGCCAAAACTTGAAAGTGAATTCTTAACAATTTGGCTTTAATTTGAGCATTGACTCCTTAACGCCTATTGTGGCTATGGGTCACATGAGCCGATACGTGCAGCAGATGTGCAATTTTTATAGGCTGTTTCCACTACGGTCGCGTCCACGTCCGCATCCAAAAATCAATGAACGCGCGTTAAGGCCCATACAAAAAGCATAGGCAGTTAGGTATGGGAAAAAGTCGCGTTCATATTGGACGCGTTTATCGATAAGTCGCGTTTACTATAAAATCGATTATTTTTGCAATCGAAACCCATCCATACCTATCAATGGCAAAATCGCAAATTGCACATCCATATGAAAACAGCTGTCAATCAGTATAAATAAAAAAAATCCAAAATGCAATAAACAGGAGGTAAGTTAATATTTTTGGTTTTGTTTATAATATTAATGTTTCCAATTATTTTAGAATTTAAAAAGACGGAGTGGACAGCAGTAACAACACTGCATCTGTTGGACCTCTGGGAGGAGAACATTGATGGCCTGAGGGGTGCCCGAAAAAACACCCACATACACAAAGAGATGGGCGAGAAGTTGGCAGTGACTGGCGCCGAAGTAAAAAATAAACTGGACAATTTAACGAAAAAATACTGGTAATTTTTTAAATATAAATTATATACCAATATTTTTTTGGAATTAAATCGATTGTGTTTATTGCAGAAAGGAGCAGGAGCTAGTTGGGCCACAAAAATATTAAAATTTTTCGCACCCCTAAAAAAACAAATAAACACAAACAGCTGTTTGAACGCAAACGTGGACGCAAAACACAATGGAAACACCATTACAAATTTATCGATAAATCATGGACGCGGACGTGGACGCGACCGTAGTGGAAACAGCCTATTATACTCTCCACCATAGGATATGAGTACTCGTATGTATAAGGTGATCCATCTAGAGGTATTTTTTTCAGAACAAAAACATATAAAAATTCAAATCAAGTGTGGAATTTTTATTGGTAATTTGAAAGGACATTTTATTGTTTTTTTTTTAATATAATTACCTTCAAATGTTGGCAACTGTTATATGGAAATGAGCGTTCGGTGAGAAACGGGAAGATCCGCTGTTTTCGACCAAAATTTTGTTCAGTGATGAGGGCCATTTCTGGCTCAACGGCAAAGTCAATAAACCAAAATGCCGCATTTGGGCTGAAGAGCAACAAGAAGAGGTTCAAGAGGTGCCATTATACCCAGAGAAAACCACGGTTTGGTGCGGTTTATGGGCTGGTGGAATCATCGGTCCATATTTTTTCAAAATTGATGATGGCCGGAACGTAAGCGTGAATGGCGTTCGCTATCGCGCCATGATATCGGACTTTTTGGTACCTGCAATTAAAGCCGGTAATCTTGGCGACATTTGGTTTCAACAGGGCGGTGCCACTTGCCATACAAATGCTCATACAATGGATCTATTGAGAGGCCATTTCGAAGAGCAGCTAATTTCACGTTTTGGACAGGTGAGTTGGCCGATCGAGTGATATCACACCTTTAGACATTTTTCTTTGGGGTTACGTAAAGTCCAAAGTCTATGCACACAAACCAGCTACGATTCAGGTTTTGGAAGCCAACATTACGCTTGTCATTAAAGCCATACCGGTCGAAATGCTCGAACGAGTCAGCCAAAATTGGACCCTCAGAGTGGAAACGCTGAGGCGTAGTTGCGGCCAACATTTGAAGGAAATTATATTTTAAAAATAAATGCCATAAAATGTCCTTTCAAATTACAAATAAAGATTCCACACTTGATTTGAATTTTTAAATTTTTTTTTGTTCTGAAAAAATACCTCTAGATGGATGACCCTATATAAGTGTGTCTTTCTGTTGGAAGGCATCGAAATGCTTATCTGCACTTAAAGGATTGATTACTATAAGATCACGGCAGCAATAATATGTTCTCTGCAACATAAAGAAGCTCGTCACAACCATAGTATGATTCACACACAACCACATTATGATCCCTACAACTATTGGTTGATCTCATTTGTATGCGAAACATGCTTTGGTTCATTAAGTTTAATTGGAGGTGATAAATAGCATACTATGGTTGTATGTGAAACATACTATGGTTGTGAGGATCATAATATGGTTGTGGGAATCATAGTATTGTTGAGTGTGAATCGTTATATGACTGCAGGGTTTATAGTATGCGTGCGACCACACGAAGTAAATGTGATATTGAACGTCATAAAACTCTAAGACGATCTAGCTATTTCGATCTGTCCGTGTGTTGAAAGCAAGATTCAGTCCAAAGAAAAAGAGCTAAAGTCTTCAAACTTAACAGATATAGGTCTTATAGTCGGCGTACGCATGGTATTGAAAATAAACCACACCAGTCAAAAGAGAAAAAGTTCACCTTTGAGGGACTAAAAAAAGATTATTCAAACTTTAATTTGTTGACATTTTTTCTATGTAATTTCATAAATTAACCTTTAAACCAGCTGCAAGTTTTCGGCATAGATGCTTTAACCTGCCCTTAACCGGTCAAAAAGGCGCTGGTTTGAACCTATGTGTGAGAGCTCGCATTGTCATGGTGCACAATGATTCGTCTTCTCTTGTTCGTTTTTCGAATTTCTCCGAAGACTTCAGCAATCAAATTGTGGTGTACCACCCAGAATTGACCGTCCTATGTTGCTCAAACAGAACAGTCGCCACATGACCATGACCAGTTCTGCCGAAGAAACAGGCGACCATTTGCTTCGAAGTGCTTCTTCCACGAACATCTTTCGTTGGATTTGGCTCGTCTTCGAAGACCCACACGGTCGATTGCTGTTTTGTTTCGGGCTCATAATCATAGATACATGATTCGTCACCTGTGACGATCTTATAAAAGCCTTTTGAAGCACTGCGATGGTATTTTTTCAAAATTTCTTTGCACCAATCGACCCGAGCCTTTTTTTTTGAGCGATTGTCATATTTTGCTGGATCCAACGAGAACAAACCTTTTTTACGGCCAGGTGTTCATGCAATATCGAATGTATGCTGGTGGAAGAAATGCCCAAGGATGCCTCTATCTCACGGCATGTCACATGACGATCTTGCATTATCAGTTCACGAACGGCATTAATGTTCTCTGGCACAACGGCCGTTTTTGGACGACCTTCGTCTTTGAGCGAGCGATTGAACTCATTAAACCAGTTTTTCACAGTGCTATAGGATGGTGCTTCATCGCCATACAAAGATTTAAGTTCATCGCTGCACTCTTGTCGTGATAATCCGCGTCGAAAGTTTTGAAAAATTATCGCACCAAATTGATTTTTTCAAGTCACTGTAAACAACACAAATGATGGTCGTACGTCAAAACGTTCTGTGTAGGTTTACACTTACGAATGTCAAACTTTTTAATGGAAATGTCAGATGGCGCCAGGCAACACTTAGTGTTGCATAGGCCGGATATATATATAGCAACCCACATACTGTATTTAGTTCTGAAAAACATGGGCCGACCCCCAACAACCAAATCCCTCAATACTAAATACCGTACTAAAAATCCATGGTGACGAGTATTAAATAAACTATGTTTGACGTAAAGAGTGCATTCAATTAACAACCCCCCTTTAAGCCATGGTTCACACAAATTTGTGATTTGTTGAGCAATAACATTATTATGGCTTAATTTTTTTCGGGGAAGCTTCTGATCCTTAAGGGCAAACTTTTTTTCCCCAGGGCCGATTTCACCCATTTACAATTCAAAGTGCCTTATAACCATAATCCATCATCATCCAAAGTTGCCGAGTCTACGCTTAATTTGTTTGCTTGAATTTTTAGACGATCTTTAATATACTTATAGCATTCACATGGATTTTTCCCAATTTTAGAACCTAACGCTCTGAAAGCCACATATGACATCTAATTTCGTCGAAATTTCTAGCGAAGAAATTGAACCATATTGGTGCATATTAAAATTTAAAGTTTTTAACACAATCATCATTGTTTGCCGCACAAGTTAAAGGCTCACTTCCAAATTTCTCTAAAATTTTTCACGAATTTTTCCTCCGATATACTTTTCATTAAAGACTCCACTGAAATGTTGCACACAGCATTTTCTTCAATCATGTCGTCAGAGCCCCATTTATACGAGCGCTAGTGTTTCAATTATTTTTAAAATTAATTATTTATTCTTCAAGTGTATTTACTGCTGGCAAACTAATCGCATTCCTGCTTTGCAAATCCCATAAAAATAAATAGTATTTAAAACTTAGTACTTGTGCAACTACAGAATCTCAATGCAAATATGAACCGAATTAAAAAAGAAAACAAAAACAAGATAATATTGAAGCAAAACAGAATTTATTTGCCTAGGCAAGGTTTAATTCTGTTTCACCGAACCGTATTCAACTTCACCGAACCGTATTCAACTCTCCGTTGAAAATATTCTGATATTATTTTGGACGACCTTTACTAAAATAGTAATACAGGGTGGCACGCGGTAATTTCCTTATTTGAGAGTGAAATTAAAAAAATTATGAACCTTAGAAAATTTTATTTTATATTTTAATTATATTGAACAGTAAAGGAGTTTTAAAATTACATGGTTTAAAATAGTGTATCCGGCAAATGTCGACCTTCGCTATCCACACACTGCTGCTTACATTTTCTAAAGTTTTCCTGAACTCTAACAAGCAAGTCGACTGGTATTCTGAAGTTTTCATGAACTCTAACAAGCATATCGACTGGTATTCTGCCAATTTTAGCCTCAATATTATTAATAAGGTCTTCCAAGGTGTTGGGACTGTTGATCTACACCTTCGACTTTAGGTTACTCCAAAAGAAAAAAACCGTCTGGGGCTAAGTATGTTGAGCGTGCCGGCCAGTTCACATCATCCCTCAAGGAGATAAGCTGTCCAGGAAACATTTGCCTCAAACAATTCATGATAACCCTCGCTGTGTGTGCGGTGGCTAACAATTGTTGCACCACGCGCATTTTATACGGGTGAAAATTCATTTCATTATAAAGAATCCGGTGTAGAGAACGTCTGGAAATGCCGAGAGCAAGTGATTGCTTCCGAGCAGAGCGTTTCGGAGATTGCAGTTCAGCTGCTCTAACTCTCTCTATGTTTTGTGGTGTTGTAATCCCTTTCTCAGGTCCCCGTCATACACTTGACAGATTCCCTGCTGTTCTCAATGAAGTTACGCAATTTACAATTGATTGCCTTCCAGGAACACGTCCGCGTGGGGGAACAGCGAATCGTAAACGAAAAGCACCCTGCACTGCAATGATCGAGTGCACATATGAAAAATACGCTTCAACATAAAATGACCTCTCTTCACGTGCCCAATGCACGTGATGACAACTGAAAGGAAGACGAATACAAATCTCCCTTCAGCCACTGTAAGCCACGCACATTCTCCACTCTCTTTGACCAATAGTGCCCCCACAGCCTGCAGTGCAAAAAAACAAATTTCCGCGCTCCACTCTGTAGTAGTAATTTAGTTATAGATCTTAACCCAAAAACACGGTCATTTTTAAAAACATTTCAACAATTTCTTAAAAAAAAAGATCACACCCCAACTGAAATTAATTAAACAACATTTTTTCAATTTTTTCCAAAAAAGGACACTCCCATCTTAGAGAATTTTTTACGAAAATAAACTCCATACGATTTTAGTTAAAACATCTCATAACGAAAATTCAATAAAAGAACTCATTTCATATGGTATAGCTTTGCAAAGTACAAATTTCATTGTGCAATAAAAAATAACACTGACCTACGAGGGCGTCGTTTTGAGAATTAACTATAATCACCAGAGTCTTTCATTTCTAAAAGAAATCATTCACCCCCCGAGAAAATCCGAACTTTTGTTGTCCAGTGTAATAATTTGCAGCAGCGTTTAGTTCGCTGCTTTGAATTAATTTGTTGCCAGCACCAATTATTGGTACCACAGTAATATTTATGAAGTACATGGTTATGTGTCTTAATCACTAGTTGTGACAATCAATAATTTTACCAAGTACGGTTGGTATAATTGACTTATTGGTTGTACCAATTGTAATATAATTGTGGCTACCATCTTATGATAAGTCGAACCATGTTACCATCAATACCATGGAATGTTAGTGATTGCAACAGAGAGTATGTTTATCCAACCAAATATTTGTAGTTTGGACCGATTTCCTACTGATTTCTTCTCTGTGTATATAAAAAATGTTAGCTCATTTTCGTGTATTTTGACGCGTCTTCTTGAGATGACATTTCCGACAATATGCACTTCCTTCTGATCGGATTGAAGTTATGAATATTTCAATACTTTTTTCAAATAAGCCTACATTCGAACCACAAAAAAACTTTGCCCACAAACATTGTTGGCAATTATTGTTTGTTATCACCACCAATAATTGTTTGCTATAAATAATGCTCTGCTAAACTATTGGTTGCCACAAAACCCAGTTGTGACAACCTGATTTTTGTCCATATTTCATTGTCCCGATTAATTGGTTGTATGCCAAATACTTTAGTCATATTTATTATCTAGTGATGTGTCGAACCAAATATTCATTACTATTGAAAAAAATCGGTGTTTGCAACCGTAATTCAATTTCAAATTCGATCTAGGTCAAATGAATCAAAGCGCATTATGTACATCCTCTAGTAATTCTTGGTAAAATTAAGCTTATCGGTCTATGTTTTCATATAACCTCAACAAAAACATATCCCTCCCGGTGTACAAGTCAGGAATTTAGCCAGACCTTGCTCAAACTCCGTACATAGCCGCGAAATCTTGCAATAATGGGGTGGTTTAGGGTATATCATAGTCGACCTTGTCTAGCTTTATGTTTTGTTTTTGACTTCGCCCCTTGTATGTGTTATAGTTCAAATACTAACAAGAATTTGCAACGGATTTGTTTTTTCCACCAAAAAATATCCTTGAGGTGCCAGAATCTAGAGGTATCGATAGCTTTCTCAGGCGCGCCCCTCGTATGTGTGAAGATTCATTTTCTTGAGTTCGAATCAGATGGAAATTCGTTCATTTTGTTTTTTTTTGTATTATGCTTCATTCATTTGCATGAATTTCATTCATTACATTTCCATCTATTTCGAAAAAAAATCATTTTTCACAAAATGTATTCTATTTCACAGCTTGGCTCTCGTCTCTGTCAGCATCGGTAAGCGCAAAGCAACTCAAAGTTCAACTTCAACATGTTACAGGCGGCACATTCTCCCTGAGCAAAGGCAGCAATAAATGACAGACTGTCGCCTGGACGGACAAACGGACTGCCTGACATCGTGTCTATGTCTTGAGAGGAAAACTCATTTAACTTTGCTTTCATTTCATTTTATTTCATTTCACTTTTGTAGTTTTCTTTATCACAGTTTAACTTAAACGAGGCGTAAATTGTCTAAATGAAGGACATTTGACGAAAAGAAAAGGAAAATTAAAAACAGAAATCTGTAGAAAAATAAATGTGTCTTCTAATTCGAGCCATTCGATTGCAGAACTCAATTAAGTTCAACATCTGCGTGATAAGCCCTTCATCTGCAACTGAAGTGTGAACTTAAAAATGTGTAAAACTAAAAGTAGTTTTTGAAAATTACCAGAGAGTTTTAAAACAATTTAAGCGTTTAAACTATATTAAAAACAATTTGAAAATATAAAATAGCCCAAGGTGTGACCAAGAGTTGTGGACTAGGTGTAGGATTAGCCGCTGGTCACGATACAGTTGGCCATAGTCGCGACTTTTCGTGTGTTTTTGCAGGGCTGACTTTTTGGACTTAGACTTATGGCTTATGTTGCTCTGGTTCAAAGTATTTCTATTTGTTTAAAGTTGGTAACTTTGAAGCAGAGATGTGGACATTTACTCAGGCTTAAGTTTCAAATTACAAACTAAGTGGACGTTGGTAATTTCGATTACGTTACTCTGTTTTTTATACTAAACTATCAAAAACCTATATTGCGCTGGTGTCTCCAGAACTCTTCGACTTCCGTGACTCTAGAATCGAAGAACACAGGTATTTTTCAAAAAATAGCTTGTATTTAGTAAGGAAAGCTTTGTCAGCATTATGCAATTGCTGCATAATTCGAATCTTAAATTTCTTCCTAAAAAGCAGCAGTTTTTATTTAACCTTCATGTAATCATATCCATGGACTATATCGATCTATTATTTTTGAAAGAAAAAATACTTACAAGCTAATTATATTGTAAATATCAGCAAAGTTAAAGTCAACACATCACCGTCTGTTTGACGCACGTTTTGCCGTGGTGTGGAACCGCTTTTCGGTACCATACGAGGGCGACCGCAAAAGTAACTGGCCTAACATAAAAAGAACCGTTTTTTTGGAATTATAATTATTTATTTTTCAACATAATCCTCCTCTAACTCAATACACTTCATCAAAGGTTTTACAAGTTTTTTAATTCCATCAGTTTCAGCAATAACCTCGCTATTGGACGAAATTTTTTTTTAAATTTGGAAACAAGAAATAATCAGAAGGAGCTAAATCTGGAATATATGGTGGTTCGGCCAGTTTTTGTTGAGTTAAAAATGCAGTGTGTGAAGCAGCATTATCTTGATGAAAAAGAACTTTTTTTTCTAAATGCGGTCGTTTTATCTTGATTTCTTCACTCAACCGATCCAATAATGCACAATAATATTCACTATTTATAGTTTTTCCTTTCTCAAGATAATCAATAAATATTATACCCCTTGCGTCCCAAAATACTGTGGCCATTACTTTTCCTGCTGACTTAACAGTTTTCGCCTTCTTGGGACCACTTTTACCAGCTTCTATCCTTCCAACTCAATACATTTCATCAAACGTTTTTCAAGTTTTTTAATTCCATCCGAAAAATAAGATTTTTCAAGACCTTAAAATATGCCTCAGTTTCAGCAATAACCTCGCTATTGGACGAAAATTGTTTGCCACCGAGAATTTTTTTTTAAATTTGGCAACAAGAAATAATCAGAAGGAGCTAAATCTGGACTATATGATGGATGCGGAGCAATTTCACAGCGTAATTCGGCCAGTTTTTGTTGAGTTAAAATTGCAGTGTGTGAAGGAGCATTATCTTGATGAAAAAGGACTTTTTTTTCTAAATGCGATCGTTTAATCTTGATTTCTTCACTCAACCGATCCAATAATGCACAATAATATTCACTATTTATAGTTTTTCCTTTCTCAAGATAATCAATAAATATTGTACCCCTTGCATCCCAAAATACTGTGGCCATTACTTTTCCTGCTGACTTAACGGTTTTCGCCTTCTTGGGACCACTTTTACCAGCTTCTATCAATTGTTTTGACTGTTCTTTGCATTCTGGGATGTAGTGATGGATCCATGTTTCATCAACAGTTATGAATCGGCGCAAGAACTCTATTGGATTACGCTGATAAATCGCTAAAAGCTCCTCGGAATTGGTCCAGCAAAGTCAACAAACGCGTCACCCATCTTGCGGATAGCTTTTTCATGTGGAGTTCATCATGTAAAATACTCCAAACTTGTTTTTCGTGTATTTTAACAATATCTGCAAGTTCTCTGAGCTTTATTCGTCTATATTTAGTCACTTCATTAAATATTTTTCTAATGTTTTCAATAGTAAAGGGTGTTTTTTAGTGAGGTATAGAACTTCGAATTGAAATAAAACACAAGAAAATCGTTTTGATGTCCATCAATTTGGCTTTATTGGAAGGATAATTTTATGCCATTAATGTTTAAATATGATTTCGGGCATGTGGCCGCCGAGGCTGGCTCGTATAAAGCCAATTCTACAGGTCCAATTTTCAACCACTTTTTCGAGCATATGGGGCCGTATGTTGGCAATAACGCCACGAATGTTGGCTTCCAAGTCCCCTAACGTTTCTGGTTTGTTGGCGTAGACGAGCGACATCACATATCCCCAAAGAAAATAATCCAATGGTGTTAAATCACACGATCTTGGTGGCCAATTGACAGGTCCATTCCGCGAAATTATGCGCTCATCGAATGTTTCCTTCAATAATTCGATTGTGACGTGCGCTGTGTGGCATGTAGCGCCGTCTTGTTGGAACCACAACTCATCCACATTCATGCCATCCAATTCGGGAACAAAATAGTCGGTTATCATGGCTCTATACCGGTCTCCATTAACGGTAACTGACTCTCCAGCATTATTTCGGAAGAAGTATGGCCCAATGACTCCACCAGTCCATAGAGCACACCAAACAGTCAGTTTTTGTGGATGTAATGGCGTCTCAAGGGTCTCATGTGGATTCTCTTCACTCCAAATGCGGCAATTTTGCTTGTTGACGTAGCCATTCAACCAAAAATGAGCCTCATCACTGAACAAAATTTTGTGATGAAAATCAGCATCGAGATGAATCTCATTTTCGGCCCATTTTGCAAGCGTTGTTCTTTTGTCAACCTGTTCATGATGAAATGGCAAACCAAACTAAATATTAATCACTTGACAGCGGACAAAATGGCCGCCAGTTAAAAAAGTTATGCCAACTTAAAGTTCTATACCCCAATAAAAAACACCCTTTAGTAGCAGTTTTCGGTCTTCCAGAGCGTTGTTCATCTTCCGTACTTGAACGACCCATTTTAAATTGTTGAACCCAGGATTTCACGGTGGAGTATGATGGTGCATTATCACCATGAACAGAATCCAATTCATCTTTGATTAATTGTGGCGTATAACCTTTCATATAAAAGTGTTTAATTACCGCACGAAACTCTTTATTTTCCATTTTTCAAAAATTATAAAACTTGTTTACTTCAATCACCTGTAACCAAGAAAATAATCATTAAATATTTCCGAAATTTTGACAGATGGCTTATAAAAGATTGGTTTTTAAAAACAAAAAAAAAAACAGTTGCTAGTAAAACATAAAATGTGCCAGGCTAGTTAGTTTTGCGGTCGCCCTCGTAGAAGGCTTTATGAATGACTTTTGTTCCATCAAAGGTCATATTTGCATGTCTCCTTAGTAATGTCATCTTCACTACTGCAAACGGGGGTTAGCATCGTCGAACTTTAGCCAGTTTTTTTGCTTGTTATAGGCACTTTCGTTGGTAACCTGCCTGTGGCCATGACAGAGGCGTCTCTGCTCAGTAACCGTAAGTAAACGACAGTCGTCGAAAGGTCATATGTGTAGTCATTGAAATGTGCATTTGACCTTTACCAACAGCGCTAGTCGTCGTGTAGTAACAACCCTTGACTCGATACGTCCATATCAGTGTTGGGTATAGATGGATCATCATTCCACATCAATATATATACCATGGCCGCGCACCACCCCAATCGGTACTATGATCGATGTTAAATGTTTGTAAGTTTCAAAAGAAAGACGGTCGGAGGTGCAGCGGTGTGGGACGAGGGCGAAATATTAACAATGCCACATACAAAGGAAGTAACACAAGTTAATGTTACTTTGTCATGTCAAAAATAATTAAAATGTATGACGTTATTTTTGTTTAACTTTTGTTCACCCACTCCCCACCACCCCCATAGTCTTAAACGTACATTTGAGTGTGTGTGCTAGAAAAGATGTCCCTTCATAGGTTGGGCATGAGTTTGAACACTTTTCTAAAGTCAGTCATTTTTCCTGATTGTTATTAAAATAGATGATAAGTATTACTTTTGCTTTCCTTTTATGGAAAACATCAATCATACCTCGTTCATACTCGTACCCACATTGCGTACAACAATCTTGTCTTCCATTGTTCCTTTATTTCGGAGGTGGGGGTCATAAATGAGATTTTGCTGTCATTGCTTCTGGGTAGGGGACGTCTTGAGCGAATTGAAACATTTTCTAAATTGTGCAAAGAAGATAACCTATTATCTAAAATCCGCCCTTCCTGCACACACAACTTTTTAGTTTTGTATTGTCTTTTCTCCTTGTGCTGCAGGATGTTATCCCATTGTTATCGAATATATTTAGTGCTAGTTATGCAATATCAACATACACACCTACGTACTCTTGTAAATAAATTAATGATATTATATGGAATTTAAGTGTATCGTATATTAAACCAAAAACGAGTGTCCTTTAATAAGTGTAGCATATCAAAAGTATAAAAGCGATCAATAACTGGACAAAAGGATCCCAAAAATTTCACAAAATCTAACTAACCACACACATAGAACAGATTTGTTGCCACAGCCAAATTATTGGCCAACCTAATGCTGGTGTTTGCACGTACTGTCCATGTATTCCACATCTAAGTACAACCAAATGTTGATTGCGTAGAAGGTAATTTTCAGTAGAGCGAACTCGCGCTAGCAGTTAAAGAGACAAAAAATCGGTAACTCTTACTAATTAATATACCCAGCAAACCAAACCTTCAGAATTCGGTCCGAATTCTGTACGACAATCGGCAAAATGTTCCGATTTCGGATCAGAATTCTTAGCGAGTTCGTAACGAAAAACATATGAGGAGGTTGACACGAATTCTGAACTACTTCTCTGAGGGAATTCTGCTGTTTTTGCAGACATTTCGAAACGAATTCTGAACTGTAGTCTTGGGAAATTCGAAAGGAAATTTCGATTTATCGTATCGAATTCTGAACTAATTCTGAACGACTTCGGTCAGAATTCTGGCATTAAGTCTTATTAAATTCTGATGTTTTTACCGACATTACGAACCGAATTCTGAACGAATTCTGAGCTTATGTCATGGTAAATTCTGAATGTAAACAATCAAAAAGAAGAAAATATTTTTGTTCTACAAAAAAAAAAGTTGTAAAACATTTTCAAAAAGCGTTCGGAAAGACTTTTAGTTACAGGCAGTGGTGTCTGCAGTTTCGCAAGCAATAATTGTGCTTTAACTATGTTTAGTGGCTATACCCTTAAGGGCAACCAGTTTTGCATTTAACGAGAACTGCCGGCGGTAGAGTTTTCCTCCGAACACAATAAAAATCCCTCGCACAGCTAAGCTAACCAAACGTTCAGAATTTGAATTTGAAATATAAAAATACCTCTGACAAACAGTTAAGAATTCCTTCAGAATTGGTTCCAACATGTCTGAACACAAGAACAACAACTGTAAAATATGAAGCAAATAACAAAAAATTTAAACGAATAGACTACCTCAGATAAATAGTTCAGAGTTCGTTGCGAGTTCGATAAGAGAAGTCTGAACAAAAAATTAATAAAAATCCCACAGACGAGTCTAACAGAATTCGGGCCGAATTCGTTCAGATATTTCTTAACATAATAAATTAAAAATCCTCAGACAAATTGAAGAGAATTTGTAACGATTTCGGTAAGAATTCTCGATAGAGTTCAGATATTGTTCAGAATTGTCTGATATCACCCATTGTCGGCAAATTTGGTTTACTGGTTAATTACCCAAACTGAATTTGTACGTGTATTGGTTTTTTTGTTATACAGGCTGGGCCAAAAGTTACCATTTGGTTTAAAAATTTAATAAATTTTTCGTTTATATTCGTTTGGGGAGAGCTGGCCTTATAGAGTTCGGTTTTACTTTCAACAATTGCAGCAAAGCTGTCTGAAGAGGGTTGTCATGGACCCGAAGTCATGATAAAAAGCAGCGTGCAGCCACAAAGGTCAATGTCACTTTGCCATTTTGTTAAAAACTTGTCTTCTATATAAATATAGAAGCAAGAGGTCTTGAGCCAGTTAATCCCTGTTCAATATGAAAATAATTACCTTCAAATGGTGGCAACTTTATTAAACAAGTGAGCGTACGGTGAGAAAAGCGAAGACCCGCCGCTTTCGACCAACATTTTGTTCAGTGATAAGATCCATTTCTGGCTTAACGGCAACGTTAATAAACAAAATTGCCACATTTGGGCTGAAGAGAAACCAGAAGAGGTCCCAGAGAAAGCTACGGTTTAGTGCGATTTATGGTCCGGTGGAATCATGGGGCCATATTTTTTCAAAATTGATGGTGGCCGGAACATATGCGTGAATGGCGTTCGCTATCGCGCCAAGATATCGGAATTTTTGCTACCTGAAATTAAAGTCCGTAAACTTGACGACATTTGGTTTCAACAGGACGGTGCCACACGCAGAAAAGAAGTATGGTTGTGATGACAATATTCGAAAAGGATAATACTATTGTTGGGTATATGGTTGTGCTACAACAATATTATGGTTCTCACAACAATAGTATGATTCAAATACAACCATACTATGGTCCTCACAACAATAGTATGATTCACACATAACCATACTATGATCCCCACAACCATAGTATGATTCACACTTAACCATACTATGATCTCCACAACCATAGTATGATCCTCACAACCATAATATGTTTCATATGCAACCATAGTATGGTCCTCACAACCATAGTATGATTCACACACAACCATGTTATGATCCCTACAACCATAGTATGATCACACACAATTGAACTATGATCCCCAATATTATTTAATAGAAGTTGTTTGAGTTGTCGACAATAGATTTGATCCCTAATATTATTTATTAAAATTGGTTTAAGTTGTCAACAATAGATTTGAATTATGAAAATTAACAAAAAATACATTAAAATCAAAATAATAGGAGTGACTTATTTCACAGTAGAAAAAATAAGTTTAAATAAACGTAAGCGTTTTTATTAAAGATATTTCAGTTAAACAAAGCCAAAGCAGTTTGTTTCAAGGATTTTATTTTCCATAAAAAAAGTACTATTATTGCATAAGATCCGCAACAATAATATTGTTCTTAAAAGCATATTCAAATGAAGAAAAATTACAATCATACAGTGTGATTGCCGTAATCATATCATTGTTAACATAAAACGCAAAACACAATACTTTTGTCGAACCATCCATATTTATATTGTTGCTTTAACCATATTTTCATTTTAAAATTTGGCAACAATACTATTGTTACATTTCAACAATATTAATATTGCAGCAATTATACTATTGTCAAAACTAAATTCAGCATACAATACTATGGTTGCAACGAACATACTTTTGTTGCGGAGAACATATTATTATTGGCGTGACCATATAGTAACCATGTTTTTATCTGCGTGCAATAAGTTTGTAATAATTAAATGGCTATAACCTAGTTTTGAAGTTCCTTTTCTTAAAGGTATCATGGCTACCTTAAAAATGTGTTTCTTGCTTCTTGGCTGCATCCCAGTTATAATCCATTACTTCTTTCACCTAACCAATTCAATCCGGACCTAAAGCTAGCACAGAACAGTTTGTTTTGCTCATTTTCAGTTTCACCAGACTTATTGTACGACCCTCAAAGAAATGTATATTTTACCTGTAATCTTTTCCAAGTACGAGTACATACTCATACACCCACGCACAGTACACGGGCACACGATGCTTATTACTTATCAAAATGGTTCGGAGAAGTCTGCATTTTTCAAAAGCTTCCCTATTACAAGAATGAAGATGAAGCGGCACAAGAAGTAAGGCAGTCGAGTGCCGACTATTTCCAACATATTTTAGCCAGTAAGACTCTTAGAGATTTAATGAAGGAACTGTCGTTTGACTGGTTTTATAGCTGACAGGAGCACTGAGGAAATTTGAACGAAATGGTTCAATTGGCACAGATGCATTTCTAAGACGATATGCGAGGCGATTTTTATAACGAGTCCTTATGATGCCTTTTGTAAAATATTACACGGACAAAGACAACCCGAAACTAGCAAAAACGGTCGTTTATTCTTACTTAGTAGGGACATAAATACTGTTACAACATTGAACACACCCATTTCAATAGTAGAACTGAACATACCCCGTTAATGTCATATGTGACGCACAAAATAGAAAGGGACCTAAGGGTAAAAACCAGTTTTGTTCAGGAGAGCCATTTTAAAGATTTAAATGCGTGTATCTTTGGTGTACCATCACTTTCAGAAAACGCTCATATCTCTGGGACGGAACACTTTTGGGGCATGGGATCGGTCTCATTCGATGCTCAGATGTTGCCCACATCAAAAAAAGAAAAAAAAAGAAAATTGATTTTTTTTTCCCCTTAGTTCCCTTTCTCTATGCGCTGTCACATATGGGTTTTGAAAGCTAACCTCAATAGCGTTAGTCTGTAACGGGATTTTAAAATTGTTTCAACTTTCATCATGGAGTGCTCAGTTAATGAGAACCGTATCGCTGTAATAGCGCTTTTCAAGTGTGAAATGAAAAAAAGCGATATTTTAAAACGCTCTGACCACTAGTGATTAGCCGCATGTTCGTCTACCGATGCATAAAACTGTTAGAGGAGACTGGAGATGTAAAAGACCGCCACCGGTCGGGCCGCCCAAGCTCTGTTCGAACACCGCATGTCATCAAAGCCCTTAAATCAAGAATTCACAGAAATCCGCTCCGAAAACAGAAAATCTTTGCCCGTGAGATGAATATCACACAACAGTCCATGAGTCGAATCATTAAAAAAAACTTGGGACTTGGGGCTTTCAAACGAAGTAACGGACATTTATTGACTGCAGCTTTAAAAAAAATAGGATTGAAAAATGTAAACGTCTTTTGGTGAATCACCCTGATAACTTGCATAGAAAAATTTTGTTCACCGACGAAAAAATTTGTGCCGTTCAGGAAAAATTTAACAAGCAAAATGATAGTGTACGCGCGGTCATCTAAGGAAGCATCTGAACTGATCCCAAGGATGGAAAAGGGTCATCACCCAGCTTCAGTCATGTTTTTGTGCGGTGTATCTTACAATGGGGTCACTGATCTGCATTTCTACGAACAAGGAGTCAAAACATCGGCCAAAGTTTATCAAGAAACCGTTTTGGAAGCTGTTGTGGAGCCTCTTAACAATTCCCTGTTGCAAAACCAGCCATGGACTTTCGAGCAGGATTCTGCGCCGGCCCATAAGGCTAAAGGTCCATTTAGTCTTGACGGTGGACGGTTGACGGTAGGCAATCAGCTATTTCAGTTGAGGGTTGCATTTTGCATCTGTTAGAGGGAGATAACTACAGTTTGACGGTTGACGACGGTAGACTTCTGCAGGTTGCAGAATCAACCGTCAACCGTCAAGACTAATTGGACCTTAAAACGTCCCAGGCCTGGCTTCGAAACAATTTGCCAGCGTTCATTTCCTCTGAAGAACGGCCCTCAGTCAGTTCAGATTTGAACCCATTGGATTACAAATTGTGGTCGGTTTTAGAGGACAAGGTTTGTCACAAAAAATACCCCAACATTGGATCTCTTAAGACAGCTTTGGTTCGGACTGTGGCCAATTTTCCAATGGACGAGGTTCGTGCAGCTATTGATGATTGGCCAGTGCGCCTTAAGGCGTATGTAAAGGCAAAAGGCGGACATTTCGAACAAGTAGATTATTTTTGGATACAATTTACATCAATAAATATATTAAAAAATATTTGGTCCAAAAACATTCTGTACTTTTTATTTTACAGCATAAAACGTGTGTAACAGTATTTATGTCCCTACTAAGTAAATGTCGAACTTAACGGACGAGGATGTGTCCCCAGAAAGTAAAATGTAGGACAAAAGTGCCAATTACGGCAGTATTTACGATAGCTTTAAACATTGCATTTAGTTATTTACAGAATAAACATTCGTTGGAAATCGTCTGGAACTAAGGGGTGTCCCAAGAAGAACGCAATTTTTAAATCTGGCAACATTCGAAGTGTCATTGTTTGACATTTGAACAATTGTTATTGTTTGTTAGTAGAAGGTACGAGGTGAGTAAAAATGGAGCGCTACACAAATGAACAACGCATTCTCATTGTGAAATTGTTTTACCAAAATGGTGAAAGTTTTGCGGCTACAGTTCGCAAATTGACGAGGCCCATTTTCATCTTGATGGCTTCGTCAATAGGCAGAATTGTTGCATTTGGGGTGCGGAAAATCCTCGAGTGATTCACGAGAAGCAAATGCATCCTCAACGTGTCACTGTGTGGTGTGGTTTTTGGGCTGGAGGAATCATTGGACCTTTTTTTTATGAAAATGAGGCAGGTCAAGCGCAAACAGTCAATGGTGTTTGGTATCGTGAAATGATAACCAGTTTTTTCTTGCCTAGAATTGAAGAAATGAATGTGGAGGGCATGTGGTTCCAACAAGACGGCGCCACATGTCATACAGCCAGAGAAACAATTCAATTGCTGCATCAGTTATTTCCCGGTCGTGTTATTTCGCGTTTTGGAGATCAGAATTGGCCGTCTAGATCGTGCGATTTAACACCATTAGATTTTTTTCTTTGGGGTTTTTTGAAGTCGATGGTTTACGCGAATAAGCCGACGACGACTCAAGCCTTAAAAGACGAAATTGGACGCTGCATTAATGAAATACCACAGCATTCATGCAAAACGGTCATTGAAAATTTCATTTAAAGATCGCGTGCATGCCAGCAAAGCCGCGGCGGCCATCTGCACGATATATTGTTCCATACATAACCTCATTCTGTCTACTTTACGATATAATAAAGTTTCACGATTTTTTCTTAAATATCTGTGTTTTATTTAAAATTTAAAAATTGCGCTCTTCTTAGGACACCCTTTACAATGATTCTGTTTCAAAAGGAACTACAATGATTTCGGTTGCAGTCACCAAATGTTTTGTAATCTTAGTGGATATTCGTTTCGAAATACCACAAGATGATAGATAAATATGATCATCGTACTGTACTCACAAGTTATTGCTCGGTCATACCACGCGAAAAGGTTATGAATCGCGAAAAAGGTATTTAGTTTCCTCAACTGGTGGTTGTGGCAACCAATAGTTTTGTAAACACTGTGTTGTTCTTACCAATTATTTAACGATATTTTTAAAAATAATAATAAGACTAATTATAATAATTCGATTATTGCTGACTTAAAGTCAATCGCTTAACCAAGTTTTTCCCAGTGAAAAAATCAGCCATCATCTTTTCCACTGTTTCCTTGTCACGACTCTCCCTATGATTACTTCAAGTATAAGTATTTTAATTGTGTAAGCAAACAGTTTCAGCCTCTGACTAAAGTTTTACGTTTGTTTTGTGTAAGCAAACAGTTTTAGCCTCTGACTAAAGTTTTATTTGTTTGGTAAAGTCAATAAAATTCTTCAGCAGTTTTTAATACTTGGTATGTTGCACCGATACTACAATTTCAATAACTAAAAATTATAGAGCACCAACTAACATTCGGTTGTACTGATGAAATAGTCGAAGTGTATGTAACATTAATCATTCGGTTGGCAATAAAATTCGGCTGTGGCAACGAATCTGTTCGCTGAGTGTATTATTGTATAGGGTGGGCCAAAAGTTACCATGGGGTTAAAAATTTAATTAACTTTTTCGTTTATTAATTTTTTATTTATCATAGATTATAAAATATACAAAAAGGGCAAATTTTACACTAAGTATGAAAAATAATGCGAAGATAAAAAGGGGATCATTTACCCCCTTTTTTAACTTCGCAATGATTAGATCGTTTTAGAGCATTTTCCATAAAATCTTTCAAAATTTTTGTCTGTAGCGTTCGAATTTCTGCAAAAATGTTGGCCTTGAGTTCAAGGATTGCCTCGGGCTTGTTCACATATACTTGCCCCTTCAAATAACCCAAAGAAAATAGTCGTTGGGGTGATTGTAATTAAACGTTACATACTTATGATAAGAACCTTAAAAATCCTACCTTTCCGACACTTTATATTGGTTGTTGATATCACGTCGGTATTCTTGTCCTTGATATTGTCCTGCTTGCGTTTGATGCAGCCGCTCTTATAAATGTGGAGTGGCATATTTTGTACCTGTTCGATAGTATTTTACAAAATATTGTTATTTGTCTTTAACATTATGCGTTCTCAATGGGGAAACCCTTAACTATTTTGTGTGTCTATGCACCTGAAGTCAACAAAAACCGAAACAATACAAATATTTAATTCAAATATTTAAAAACGAAATCAAACTGTAAAAAGCATTCTCTACACTATGTACACTTATATCTTGGCTTACCTCTGACTTGTAAGGCTACATAAATAGGCGAACCCACAACAACAGTGCAGCTAGCAATTTAGCAAATAAAGGACCTTACAAAGAGGCACAGTGGTACAAAACAACTTTTAATCAACTGAATTGGATACGTAAAACAAGCAAAAATTATATTAAGTTTGGCTTAATTTTATAAACCTTGGATCTGCTATTAAAATGAGAAAATTACAAATATCAAATACAAGGGTGAGCAACATTAATCGAAGATATTATAAATTTTTGAAATGGCATCGTTCGTCAGTCATATTTCACATGGTAACGCTTTTGAACATTTTTTTAATTTTGTGAATAGAGAACCGTTTCGAACCGAGAACGTTTCCAAGTCGGTGTTCCTTTTAAATTCGATACTTCTCCATCGATAATTTTGAACACTTTCTGCACATTATTTACAATTTAACGCTGGAGAGTTTTTTTGAAACGTGTTAAGCTTTACGAGGGTTGCGATATATATTTCTGGCCTAGACAACAATAAGTGTTGTCTGGCGCCATCTGACATTTTCATTAGAAAGTTTTGCATAAACGTACTTAAAACGTTTTGACGTACGACCATCATTTGTGTTGTTTACAGTGACTAGAAAAAATCAATAAAAAAATGGAGTTAACTCGTGAACTTTTTCGAGCGATCATGTTTCACAACTTTCGACGTGGATTATCACGGCAAGAGTGCATCGATGAACTTAAATCTTTGTATGGCGATGCAGCAGCATCCTATAGCACTGTGAGAAACTGGTTTAATGAATTCAATCATGGTCGACGCTCGCTCAAAGACGAAGGTCGTCAAAAACGGCCGTTGTGCCGGAGAACATGAACATTGATGCCGTGCGTAAGAGATAGAGGCAACCTTGCATGCAGAAAAAAAGTATGGTTGTGGTGACAATATTCGAAGAGGATAATACTATTGCTGGGTATATGGTTGTGGTACAACAATATTATGATCCTCAACAAAAGTATGATTCAAATACAACCATACTATGATCTTCACAACAATAGTATGATTCACACATAACCATACTATGATCCCCACAACCATCGTATGATTCACACTCAACCATACTATGATCTCCACAACCATAGTATGATCCTCACAACCATAGTATGTTTCATATACAACCATAGTATGATCCTCACAACCATACTATGATCCACACGAAACCATGTTATGACCCCTTCAATCATAGTGTAATCACTATTTAGATTTGAATTATGAAAATTATTCAAAAATAATAAAAGGAGTGATTTATTTCACGGTAGAAAAAATAAGTTTAAATAAACGTTAGCGTTTTTATTAAAAATATTTTAGTTAAACAAAGCCAAAGCAGCTTGTTTAAAAAAATTTAATTTCAAAAAAAAAGTACTATTATTGCATAAGATCCGTACCAATAACATTTGTTCTTAAAAGCATATTTAAATGAAGAAAAATTACAATCATACAGTATGATTGCCGTAATCATATTATTGTTAACATAAAACGCAAAACAAAATACTTTTGTCGAATCAACCATTTTTATATTGTTGCTATAGCCATATTTTCTTTTTTAAATTTGGCAATAATACTATTGTTACATTTCAACAGTATTAATATTGCAGCAATTATACTATTGTCAAAAATAAATTCAGTTAACAATGTTATGGTTGCGACGAACATACTTTTATTGCGGATAACATATTATTGCCGTGACCATGTAGTAACCATGTTTTTTCTCTGCGTGTGGGCATTTCTTCCACCAGCATACATTCGATGTTGCATGAGCCGAAGCCGAGCCAAATCCAACGAAAGTTGTTCGTGGAAGAAGCACATCGAAGCAAATGGTCGCCTGTTTCTTTGGCAAAACTGGTCATGTGGCGACAGTTCCACTTGAGCAACGTAGGGCGGTCAATTCTGAGTGGTATACCACAATTTGTTTGCCTGAAGTCTTCGGAGAAATTCGAAAAACGAACTAGAGAAGACGAATCATTGTGCACCATGAAAATGAGAGATCTCACACATCGACTCAAACATCGAATTGATGGGTCATCCGCCATACAGCCCTGACTTGACACCCAATTACTTAGTTTTATTCCCGCACATCAAGAAAGAACTGCGTGATCAACGATTTTCGTCGCCAGAAGATGCTGTTAAAGCATTCAAAAACCATGTTTTGGAGATGTCTCAATCGGAGTGGAAAAAGTGCTTCGACAATTGGTTTGAGCGCATGCAAAAGTGTATAAATCATGCTGGAGAATACTTTGAAAAACAATAAAACCATTTTTGATGATAAACATTCGCATTGTCATTATTAGGCCAGAAATATATGTAGCAGCCTCGTACCACCAACAGGTTGTTGTCTCAGCTTTAATGTGGTGATTCAAAACACTGTGCCACATAGGCATACTCAGATCAATAAGTCATATAAATATATAGTTGAAGGTTTACAAGAACATTCCTTCCTACCTATAAACTGCTACAAGTCTTGCCTGTCTATGCCATGCTGGGGAGTTCAATTTATTTTAATGACAATGTGCAGTGGAAACAAAACGAAAACAATAAAAAGAAATCAATATTAATCGTTTTTATTTTGTTTTGTGCCATTGCTATTATTGCTATTGTTAGTTGGCGGTGTAGCGGTGGTGTCGACAGTTCCTATTGTAGCAATCGCAATCAGAGTGAACTACGACGGTAGCCTGTAGCCCATGTGCCGAGCACACATTGCGGAATCAATCACTATTGACTCGCACTTGACGTCATAACATGGCGAAACCCACGGGAAGGGCAAAGGACAGGACAGGACAACAACTAGATATTAATGGCGCATTGGACGTTTTTATGTGATTTTATACTCTTACTTTCGTGTGTGTGTTCGTATTTGTGCACAGGAACCAGAAGGTTATGCGAACAAAATGTAAAGGACACAGTTGTCACACACACACACGCGTGTAGGCACTACTACTAGCAGATATCAATAGCAATATGTTGTTCGCATTTAATATTTTATTCAAGCAATGTCAAGGGTGCCATAAAAAGGAGATTAAACATTTGGGAAAAAATATCAAAATCTATAAACAGCAGAAAGAAATTCCATTACAATTCTTCCAAGAAACTGATACTGAGCAATGACAGATTCCTAAAAATAGCCAGTAGGAGTGAAATTTCAAAGAATAACTGGCATCAGGATAAAAACTCATCGCAAATGTATACGAATTTATTGCTGTAGATAATCGTTAAAGTTAGAATCGATTCTCAAGATGATGTAAGCTTCGAATTTCGGTAACTATTCTAGCAAAGCCTGAACTGAGCCACTTTTACCATTCCACCAATGCGATCTATGAATTTAAAAATAATACTCAGCTACAAGTCTGCGTTCTTTTATATGTAGCATTGATTACTTCTATTTGCGCCGAAGTCTAGCGGATATCTATTACCGGTGCATATTTACTTACCTGCCCAGCAAACAACAGGATGAGAAAAAGAATAAAACTAGTAAAAAAAGGCTACAGTCGAACGTGGCCGACTATATTATACTCTGCCCCTCTGAATGTTCCGAAAAGCCAACTGAAATTAACAGGTTATCAATCTAGAGGTATTTTTTTTCAAAATAAATAGTACAAAAATTCAAATCAAGTCTGGAATCTATATTGATCATTTGAAAGGACATTTTATGCCATTTATTTTTTTAATATAATTATCATTAAATGTGACCATTCCAAAGGTCCGGTTTAAGATGACTCGTTTGACGCCATACCGGTCGAAATGTATGGCGTTAATGACACGTGTAGTGTTGGAATCCAAAACCTGAATCGTAGCTGGTTTGTCAGCAAAGACTTTGGACTTTACGTAGCCCCAAAGAAAATGGTCTAAACTTGTGATATCACACTATCTTGGCGGCAAACTCACCGGTCCAAAACGTTTAATAAGCTGCTCTTTGAAATTACCTCTCAATTCTTATAGATCCATTGTTTAATCAGCTGCACGCAGAAAAAATGTATTTCAAATTTCTTCTCACGCAGAAAAAAGTATGGTTGGGGTGGCAATATTCGAAGAGGATCATACTATTGTTGGGTAAATGGTTGTGGCACAACAATATTATGATCCTTCCAACAATAGTATGATTCACACATAACCATACTATTTTTCCCACAACCATAGTATGATTCACACTCAACCATACTATTATCTCCACAACCATATTATGATCCTCCCAACCATAGTATGTTTCTCATACAACCATAGTATGATCCTCACAAGCATAGTATGATTCACACTTAACCATACTATGATCCCCAAAATTATTTATTAAGATTGGGTAATGTTCTTATTCAAAATATACATTTTTATCAAGTAAGTTATTCTATATTGCATTACAATTATTAGTTCATAGCCACATATGACGCCGTTTTTATTAAACATTTCATTCAATAAACAAAAATTTATATTCCAACGGCAGTCGAAAATACTTTTAGTTGCCAGCATCATTATCCGTAGACCGCAAGTACCGAATGTGATTAAAACATGATCAATGGCTACATTCTTAAGTTCAGGAAGATTTTAAATAAACGAGAACCAGTCGGTTGTAGAGTATTTCACCAAACAAAGTAAACACAATAAAAATCCCTCGAACTACCTTCCGGTTTTTTTTTATAATGGACAGCAACCATGCACTGCATCGTGTGTGTATGTTTTTTTTGGTATTCCAAAATCAACACACAAACATAGTCTTTAAAACCTGTTATGCTTTGTTCATAGTCTCAAACATACAGTATGATTGCCGTAATCATATAATTGTTAACGGAAATCTTTAACAACAATACTTTTGTGGCACCAAAAATATTTACATGGTTATATCTCAATATTATTATTGCCGTAATCATACTGCTGTCAAAATAAACTTCAGAAAACAATACTATGGTTGAGACGGCAATGCTTTTATTGTAGAGAGCATATTATTGTTGAGGTGACCATGTATTTAGTAACCAATATTGAAAATAATACATCACGATGGATCACCCTATAGTTTTTTGGACAAGAATTTAAAACTAACGGGTTTTCCATTTGGGGACTGAACAATTTCGTATCTTTAGACGATCTCAGAGACAACATCGTACTAGAAATTGTCAACGTTCAGGTCGAAATGTGTGCAAGTCTGGTAAAAAATTGGGTCCGAAGAATAGATCTCTGTGCACAGGCTCGTGGTGATCATATGACCGAAATCAAATTGCATTTCTAAAATGTACTATTTGCACTACATCTGGAATAAATTTGAACTCGTTATCTTAAATATTCTGTGTTTTATTATAAAAATGAAATTGTCATGTCCTTAAGAAAAATTGTAAGAAAAATTGTCATTGTGTTCTGTAAAATCGATTTAATATTTAAGGTGATCCATCTAGAGATATTTTTTTAGAACAAAAAAAAATATAAAAATTCAAATAAAGAGTGGAATCTTTATTGGTAATTTGAAAGGACATTTTATGACATTTATTTTTGAATATAAATTCCTTCAATTGTTTGCCGCAACTACAACACAGGGTTTCCATTCTGAGTGTCCAATTTTGGATGACTCGTTCGAGCATTTCGACCGGTATGGCTTTAATGACACGCGTACTGTTGGCTTCCAAAACCTGTATCGTACCCGGTTTGTCAGCATAGACTTGGAACTTTACGTAACCCCAAAGAAAAATGTCTAAAGTTCTGATATTACTCGATCTAGGCGGCCAACTGACCTGTACAAAACGTGAAATTAGCTGCTTTTCGAAATGACCTCTCAATAGATCCATTGTTTGAGCAGCTGTATGGCAAGTGGCACCACCCCGTTGAAACCAAGTGTCGTCAAGATTACGGGCTTTAATTACAGGTAGCATAAAGATCGATATTATGGCGCGATAGCGAGCCAACAATTTGTTGTTGTAACCGAATATTGGTGATGATATCTAACCTTTCATATTAGCCAAAAGCGAAAATAGCCTTTTTATTACCGCTTTAAGCAAAACATTTAATCTCATTTGTTCAGTAAAAATATTCATTCATCTTTTCCTCCTCGACATGACCCTCCGTATTTTTAAGAGTACTTCAAGTATATAAGGAAGAAGGAAACAGTTTTTCTTCTACTGAAAAATTTTTGTCGTCAAACAAGTGCGACATGTAGAGTTTTAGATCCAAAATACTTTTCTAAAGGTTCGGATTCTTTGTGTTTTCTACCGATACTTGAGTTATATTTACTATACGTAATGGAGCACCAGCTATCATTCGGAGTACTGATGGCATACTCGGGGTGCATGCAACCTTAGTTATTGCAATCAAAATTGATCTTTTGCAACATAATCATAGTAGTTCCAACCAATTTCCAACTAACTTCTTCAAAACCAAAAAAACTCGCTCACCACTGACTTTAAGCCAATCTAGTAACCAATTAAAAAAAAAAAAAAACATTCATCATATTTTCCACTTTTTCCTCGCCATGGCCCTTCCTATAAGTACTTCAATTGAGAAAGCAAATATTATTTTAATTTTTTCCGTTGAACATGTGTGGTATGTGGATTTTTAGACAAAAAATTCTCCTCTTAAGGTTGGAATACGTTGCCTGTTGCACCAGGCCTGTAGCACCAGAGCACCAACTAACATTCGGTTTTGCTGATGGAATACTCGAGGTGCATGTAACCTTAATCATTCAGTAGGCAAACAAATTCGGTTGTAGCAATGAATCAGTTCTCTGTGTACGGTAAATCGTCCTAAAATTTCATAATTTCAGGCGATATTACGACGTCAACTTTTCACTTTTTTTTGATGTGGACAACATCTGAGCATCGAATGAGACCGATCCCATGCCCCAAAAAGTGTTCCCTCCCAGAGATATGCGCGTTTTATAAAAGTGAAGTCGACGATTCTAAGCGCAAATAGAAAGGGACCTAATCTTTAAAATGGCTCTCTAGAAAAAACTGGTTTTTAACCTTAGGTCCCTCTCTATTTTGCGCGTCACATATTATAAAGATACGGGTTTGGCATTATGTTTTAAAAATGATTTCGGGCAAGTGGCCGCCGCGGCTGGCTCGAATAATTTCAAACTGAGAGGCCCAATTGTCGACCACTTTAAGCAGCATTAAGGATCGTACGTCAGCAATAACGCGCCGAATATTCTCTTCTTCAATCTTCTTCTAATAACCCCACAACAAATAGTCCATCGGTGTTAAATCTCACGATCTTGGAGGCCACGCTGCACTTTGATCACTCACTAAAAGTTTTCTTTAATAAATGGATTATTTCGTTGGCTGTACTTAGTAACATAAATACTGTTACACACGTTTTATGCTGTAAAATAAAAAGTACTGAATGTTTTTGGACCAAATATTTCTTTAATATATTTATTGATGTATCCAAAAAGAATCTACCTATTCGAAATGTCCGCCTTTTGCCTTTACACACTCCTTAAGTCGCAATGGCCAATTATCAATAGCTGCACGAACCTCGTCCATTGGAAAATTGGCCACAGCTCGAACCAAAGCAGTCTTAAGAGATCCAATGTTGGGGTATCTTTTGTGACAAACCTTGTCCTCTAAAACCGTCCACAATATGTAATCCAATGGGTTCAAATCTGGACTGTCTGAGGGCATTTCCTCTTCAGAGGAAATGAACGCTGGCAAATTGTTTCGAAGCCAGGCCTGGGACGTTTCAGCCTTATGGGCCGGCGAAGAATCCTGCTGGAAGTCCATGGCTGGAACAGGGAATTGTTAAGAGGCTTCACAAGCACAACCAAAACGTTTTCTTGGTAAACTTTGGCAGATGTTTTGACTCCTTGTTCGCAGAAATGCAGGTCAGTGACCCCATCGTAAGAGACACCCCACCGAACCATGACTGAAGCTGGGTGATGACCCTTTTCCACCCTTAGGATCAGTTCACATGCTTCCTTAGCTGACCGCGCATACATTCTATCATTTTGCTTGTTAAATTTTTTCCTGAACGCTAAAAATTTTTTCATCGGTGAACAAAATTTTTCTGTGCAGCGTGCCTTACGAAAAGACGTTTGCATTTTTCAATCCTTTTTTTAAAGCAGCAGTCAATAAATGTCCGGTACGTTGTTTGATAGCCCCAAGTCCCAAGTCTTTTTTAATGATTCTACTCATGGACTTTTACGCGATATTCATCTCACGGGCCATGATTTTCTGTTTTCGGAGCGGATTTCTGTGAATTCTTGATTCAATAGCTTTGATGACATGCGGTGTTCGTACAGAGCGTGGGCGGCCCGACCGGTGGCGGTCTTTTACATCTCCAGTCTCCTCAAACAGTTTTATGCACGAACACGGGGCTAATCCCTAGTGGCCGGAGCGTTTTGAAAATATCGCTTTTTTCATTTTACACTTGAAAAGTGCTTTTACAGCGATGCGGTTCTCATTATCTGACCACTCCATGATGAAAGTTGAAACAATTTTAAAATCCAGTTACAGATTAACGCCATTGAGGTTAGCTTTTAAAACCCATATGACATTAACGGGGTATGTTCAGTTCTACTATTGAAATGGATGTGTTCAGTGTTGTAACAGTATTTATGTGTTGTAACAGTAAGTATGTCATGTAGCGCCACCTTGTCGGAACCAAATGTCGTCCATATCATTAATCATGGCCGGCTTCATTTTTGAAGAATATGGACCAATGATTCCTTCTGTCCATAGAGCACACCAAGCAGTGACTTTTTGAGGATGTAACGGCGTCTCAACAACGGCTTGAGAATTTCCAATACTTCAAATTTAGTAAGTAACGTACGCATTTAATTAAATGTGAGCTTCATCGCTGAAGAATATTTACTTGTAAGAACTGAGATCATCTGGCCATCTCGTTTTGGGGCCATTCACCACAATTTGCAAACGTTGTTTCGGAGTAAGTCCAGTCATGAAGAAATGGCAAACCAAACTGAGCATAAATCAAGTGGCAGCTGTCAAAAAGACCAACTCCAAAAAAAGTATGGCCAGATTGAAAACCACATGCCTAAAAGAAACACCCTTTTCATTTAGGTTATTCACTTTGGTGTTATTCACTTTGCATCTCGACTAAAAGTAGAGTCGATAAATCCAAATTTTGCCAAGTCTATACAACCTTAATTACTCACACATTCTCGGTATTAAATTTAACACGATATCGATGAAATTGTACAAGGAAAAGATTAATTTTCGAATTAACAACGAGTCATGTTACATACTGGGCAATTTTTAGAGATTCTTTACCACCCCTACTGCTTTGGCCATACTTTTTTTGCTTGGGCGTAAGATCGTAAGGCTTATGGAACTTGTGGGAATTGCCTTGAGCTCATTTTGGAATATGCCTCGAATGCTTCGCTGGGATATTTTTAGTTATTTGGCCATTTAATTACCACGACGACGTGGACTTCGTTGAAGTCGAGCCTTAACTTTACGGACATTTTTTGTGTGATTTTGCGGGTTTTCCTTCGTCCAGCACCATAGCGTTTGGCAATGTTGATTATTTCATTAAATCGATTTATGGTGCGATAAACAAACATTTTATTCCGTTTAAGATGGCTCACCTCACGAACAATAGCTGGTTGCGATTTTCCGGCCAAGTACGTATGACTCAAACTCACTATTTCGTTTAAATTTAATTTCGAAAAATTTTTGTTTTATAAAACTTTGATGCAAATTCTGGTGGTAGCTAGTAAACAATATTGACATAAATATGACATAGCTGGCATTATCGTTTTTCCAGTATTGCCAACGTGAAGTTGGTAGCTCTTCAATAGCCTAGCCCTGTATAGTGTCATGAGATAAATGGTTCAAGGTTTTTGGTTTCCATGCATAAATAGTTAATATTTATACTTATATATAAAATGTTTTTTTTCCTCTTTAATCTGTAGTAGAAGTTTATATTATCCATGATGACGTTGCGTTTATCTTTGCCAAAATCATGATACATTTTCTAAGTATTTCTGAGAAAAAGATAGCAAATCTCCTGATAAGAAAACCAACAGTACTCCAGAAAGTTTAATTAAAACCCGTTTCCCAAAGCAGACGTATTTCTTTATCTATCTGGTCATAATTCCCAAAATGTAGACAGAAAAAACCTAAATTTATTTAAAAGATATTTTACATATTTTCCCAGCGTGTTAATGTATTTGAGGTTTCTATTTTGTTAAATACAAGTGTCTGAACATAATTGAAGCAACCCCAAAAACCATCTCCGACCGAAGGAGATTTTATTTTCCTTTTTTGAGGGGTGTAAAAAGTTTCGTATTCCGAACAAGAAACAAAAAAAGCATAATTTAATATGGGATCCTGTCCGCAAGGAAAAAGAAAAAAATAAGTGGTTTCCTTAAGCATTATTTGAGTGTGCGTGCTTGTATGTGTATCTGTGAAAAATATTCTCCTTAAGGTTTTGTAGGTGGTCGATATAAAAAGTTTTTTCTGAGGCTTGAGTATAGAATTTGACATGAGCTCTTAGCATAGGTTTGGGTTGGATGTTAAAATGTAAACTTGTGGACATGTTTTTGGAGACCGTTCATTTGGATACTGATATTATGACAGGTAGTAGACCACTTATTTTTTCGTAGCCATGTGTCAGATACGCAATTTGTATACCCACACTGGGTATTGTGACTTGACGTCTTCATGTGTCTAACAGCTCAAAGAAATAAATATACTCGTAGACCCCATGTTCGTTATACCAATCGATTCAGAATCGCTAATAATAAATTACGTTTAAAATTCGCACAGGACGTTGCGAGAAACCCACACCCAAAACGTTTCATATTTTGGATTTGCCTTCTTTACATGTTTTCAATGTCCATTTACCTATCATTTTTTGTATTTAATATATTTAGATCCCATACATTTGTTCTATAAAGTAAACACATTGAGCTTATTTGAAGAGAAATAAATTAGTAATAAAAGGGAGGCAATATTAAAAAAAATCTTATTTTACTCTTTTTTTTTTGCAAAAAAAAATTTAAAAAATATACTTATAGTAAGCAATTTACTCTAAACTCATCTTTGTGTGTCTTGACTGGGTCCGAAGTTATGACAATTTTAAAACAACGTCCTCTATAACTAATCGACAACTTAAGTGGCGCGCTGCGAAAAGTGCTGCTTGTTCGCTTACAAGCGATTCACTAACCCAATAGTGTCGCCATTATCTATCGATGGTATGGATATTAAACAATCAGACTTCATATTGAACAATCAGAATAGACTTTGGACTTTACGTAGTCACCAAGAAAAAAGTCTAAAGGTATGATATCACACGATCTAGGCGGTCCAAAATGTGAAATTATCTGTTCTTTGAAATTACCTCTCTATTGATCCATGAGAGGATCGCTATATGGCAAGTGGCACTGTCCAGTTGTAACCAAATGTTGTCAATATTAAGGGCTTTCTAATAGGAAAAAGTCCGATATCATGGCGCGATGCGAGCACCATTCACGGTTTCGTTCCGGCCATCATCACTTTCGAAAAAATACTCGTATGGATCGATGATTCCACTAGTCCGCACCAAACCGTTGTTTTCGCAGTGTAAGTCTTTCCCTGATATGATCCCAAAAACCATATAATGATCCTAAAAAACATAGTATTTTTCTTATACAACCATAGTATGGTCCTCACAACCATAGTATGTTATTCATACATCCTTAAAATAATCCTCACAACCATAGTGTGATTCACACTCAACCATGCTATAATCCCCAAAATTATTTATTAGGATTGGTTAATGATGTTGTTATTCAAGAATACAGATTTTTATTAAGTAAGTTATTTTAAATTGCATTGCAATTAGTTCATAGCCCGATTTGAGGCCATGCTTATATTGAACATTTCATTTAAGAAACAAAAATATAAATTCCAACGGCAGTCGAAAATACTTTTAGTTGCCAGCAGGGGTGAATGCTACTTCAGCATCCGTAGACACCAAGTAACGAATGTGATTACGCACACACAGAGCACACGTATGCTCTATAAAACCTGTTTTGTTATGTTCATAGTCGCAGCCATACTGTATGATTGCCGTAATCATGTTATTGGTAACATAAATATTAAACACCAATACTTTGTTTATATGGTTGCTACAACCATATTTTCATTTCTAAATTTGGCAATAATATTAAATTGTTACATTTCAACAATATTAATATTGCCGCAATCATACTGTTGTCAAAATGATATTCAAAAAACAATATTATGGTTGCGACAGACATGCTTTTATTGTAGAGAACATATTATGGTTGTGGTGACCATGTAGTAACCATATCTTTTCTCTGCGTGTTTTTGGCGGTGTAAGTCTTTCCATGATGAAATGGCAAACAATACTGAAAAAAAAAATAAAGTATAACACAACTTACGCGCAATCTGTGAAGACAACCCTATTAAAAAAATACCTCTAGATTAATCACCCGTTTAATAGTTGTTTACTGAAGTGAAAGCGAATATCACTAAAAATCTAATGTGGATTTATTTTTTAAGATTAAACTGAGATTGGTGGCGTACTCTTGGGCCCAAATTGCCCAAAAAATGGACATTATAGTCAATAAAGCGACCACTAGGGATTGGGGTTCTCAAATTAAAGCAATTTTTTCTACCAATCCAAATATGGATTATTTTCAAAGTTTGGGCGGATACTGAGGCTGTCACTCGTGAACCTTAGCGGTCCAAAATTACGGTCCCGTAGATCAAACCAAGCTGCTATTGGTATCGTTAATATGATAATTATATTTTCTGGCATTTCAATAGCGATGGAAGTTATGGATGGTATAAAAGATATGGCCTTGCAAAAATCTCAAAAAAATCGTAAAAAAAATTTCAAAACTTCTATCTCGAAAACTAATTAGAGAAAATTTTTTTAAATTCATTTTCGTTTTTAGGAGGTCTTAATCTATAGGAAATATAAATATTAAGAACTCTGGACCAAAATGGCAGTAAACTAGTGTTATTGAACAAAAAAAATATCAGATTATTAGTTGTCACAACATGCGGTTGTCACAATCACTAATTTGCACTGTCTTCCAATAGAATATTATTATCGAGTTAAATTTACTCATATTGAATCTCGCTATTATTTTATGGTATGTCGAATTGCAATTTTAATACAGCTTTTAACATTTGTTGATTGTAATGAACGGAAATTTAATAGCTTCAGCCGCTTTCCAACCAATTCTTTCTCTGTGAGCCTTTAATCTGAATTGGCAAATAAAGTACGAAAAATATTTTGAGCTCTGCCTAAAGGACTAGGCAGACAATATTTTAAATCGTTGACTGTGTCACCGTCATGCGGGTATGGGAGATGCAATCTTTTAAACTTCTAGACGGAAACCAATGCAATGGCGAGGCGTTTTTTTCTGCTTGTTTGAATTTCGATTGGCGAAGCAGCTCTCACTTTGGTCAACTTTTAACGACTTTGTTAGGCGTTCTAGCCGAACACTAATCAAAGTTATCCACTTTTTAATTTTTCTGGTTAAATGCCTGTAAGATTTATAAAGTCTCGCAGCCGTTGGGACAAGAAGAAAAAAATGTTTTCAACTAATTTCGATTCTATTCTTTCTCAAGTTGAATTTCATTTTTTTGCTTTTTGTTTGGCTTCGTTCTTTGGCCTTTTTTTATGGTCGAGCCGTCCATCTGTCCGTGGCGCTGTAACGCTGGGCCGTTTGGCCGCTGCAAGAGTTGCGTGTGGATTTCAATTAAATTTCGTAATTAATTACAAGTGCTGAGAAAGTGTTCTTAATGCCATTAGTTGTGTAAGGAAGAGTCTTAAGCAACGAACGCCAACAACAACGAGTGGATAGACGACGGGGGTGAAACAGACAGGCTGCCGAACGACTAGCGAAGGAACAAATGGAAGAAACTTCAAGTTAAAGTTGAAGAAAACAAATTGCAAAGGAAATGAAATGGATCCAATCGAAACTTGACTCATAGACTCAAGTGTTGCTTGATGAGGCGGGCGGTGGGTTCTACTGGGGCAGAGAGAAAATGGCCAAGAATAGCGGAAAAGGAAATGATAACAAACATAGATAGGCACACACACACGCACATACTGTAGCAGAGCACGTATTCAATACATCCTGGCCAAGTCTCATTCGTTGTGGATGGCCAAAAATGGAAAACGAAGAAAAAAACAAAGTTCAAATAATGTTAACACATAAATTTTCCCTTCTTTAGTTTTATTATTGTCTTCTTCTCCCAGCTCTGCGCTGTGCTCGCATAAAATACCACAGACAATTTCTATTTATTGATTGCTTTTACATTTAATGTATTTACTTATCGATCGATTTTTCCATTTATAGTTTCTCTGCTGTAGCAAAAAGGGGGCCGTTGTGGACTGGCATGCGATGGCTGTGGCCGTGTAGGCCGATAGCGGGTTAAATTGCTTGGTTGAGGTTTGCGCTGAATATGAAATGATTTCAAATGATTAATATCGAGTGAAGTGTATGAATGCCTTTTAATTAGAGCAACTCATTAATCATACGTCCTCTCCCTATCGCCATGCCTTTTCCCGGAGAGGGATGGTGAAAAGGTAAACTAAACGGGGGTTTTCAAAAGCAGTTAGTGCGATTGCAGTAAAACACTGCCGTTGGAAGTAATTGGGGTCAAGTGATTTGGGGAAAAAAGGCTTATCGTTTTTTGGTTAATTAATGGCAATAGCGATTAAGGTAACTTTAAAATATGCTTTATATAATGGGGAAAAAGGAAAACGGCTTAAGTTTGATGACCAATGGGAAGCTTCGAAAGAATCGCTATATTTGTGAGAAATGTTCCAAATTATAAGCGGAAATTTAAATTTTATAGATATTAAAAACCCTTCAAGCGTATTTATTCCTTACAACACTGTACTAAATGGTTGAAACTACCAACAATATGTGGGCTAGCCTTACCCTTACATATTAACCCGTTACTGCCTGTCCATAGATCGGCTCGTACGATTTTTATGAAATTGAAAATTTATGTCCAAAATAGCATAGAAGTTAAAAGAAAAAAACCTCAATTTTGCCTTATGGGCCGGCGCAGAATCCTGCTGGAAAGTCCTTGGCTGGTTTTGGAACAGAGAATTGTTAAGAGGCTTTAACACAGCATCCAAAACGGTTTCTTGGTAAGCTTTGGCCGATGTTTTGACTCCTTGTTCGCAGAAATGCAGGTCAGTGACCCCATCGTAAGAGACACCCCACCAAACCATGACTGAAGCTGGGTGATAACCCTTTTCCACCCTTGGGATCAGTTCAGATGCTTCCTTAGATGACGGCGCCTACACTCTATCATTTTGCTTGTTAAATTTTTCCTGAACGGTAAAAATTTGTTCATCGGCGAACAAAATTTTTCTGTGCAAGTTATCAGCTTGCTTCACCAAAAGATGTTTGCATTTTTCAATCCTATTTTTTTTTTAAGCTGTAGTCAATAAATATCCGGTATGTCGTTTGAAAACCCCAGGTCCCGAGTCTGTTTTAATGATTCGACTCATGGACTTTTGCGTGATATTCATCTCACGAGCCATGATTTTCTGTTTTCGGGGCAGATTTCTGTGAATTCTTGATTTAACGGCTTTCATGACATGCGGTGTTCGAACAGAGCGTGGGCGGCCCGACCGGTGGCGGTCTTTTACATCTCCAGTCTCCTCAAACAGTTTTATGCATCGCTAGACGAACATGCGGCTAATCCCTAGTGGCCGAAGCGTTTTGAAAATATCGCTTTTTTTCATTTCACACTTGAAAAGCGCTATTACAGCGATACGGTTCTCATTATCTGACCACTCCGTGATGAAAGTTGAAACAATTTTAAAATCCCGTTACAGACTTACGCTATTGAGGTTAGCTTTCAAAACCCATGTGACATTAATGGGGTATGTTCAGTTCTACTATTGAAATGGGTGTGTTCAATGTTGTAGCAGAATTTATGTCCATACTAAGTAAATATGACTCCCACACATACATATATTCAAGTGATTTTGTGTATTAGTAGCCACATGCTAACGGGTGATCAACCTAGAGGTATTTTTATCAATAGGGTTTTTTCCGCAGATTTCGCGTGACTTGTGGTAAACTTTATTTTTTTCCTTTTCAGTATTGTTTGCCATTTCAGTACAAAAAGACCACGAAAACCACGGTTTGGTGCGGTTTATAGGCTGGTGGAATTATCGGTCTATAATGGTATATAATGGTGCTAACTACGCGCCAGTATATCAGACTGTTTGCTATCTGAAATTGAAGCTCGTAATGTTGACGACATTTGGTTTTGACAGAACGGTTCATACCACTTGCCATACAGCTGCTAAAACAATTGTCTACTTATAAAATTAGCAGCTCTGGAAAATGACCTTAAAATTGTTTAATTGTGTCAGCATCTGTTTGACAAGTGGCACCGTCCTGTTGAAACGAAATCTCGTAAAGATTACGGGCTTCAGTTTCACACCTTTTGACTTTTTTCTTTGCGGTTACGTAAAGTCCAAAAGTCTATGCTGACAAACCAGCTATGATTTAGCCAACATTACCCGTGTCATTAACGCTATACCGGTCGAAATGGTCGAACGAGTCACTCAAAACTGGATCCTCAGAATGGACACCCTGAGGAGTAGTTGCGGCCAACATTTGAAGGAAATTAAATTGAGAAAATTATATAAGGCGTAGTTGCGGCTAACATTTGAAGGAAATTATATTCAAAAAATAAATGACATTAAATGCCATTTCGAATGAACAGTAAAGATTCTACACTTGATTTGAATTTTTGTATTTTTATTTTTTTTTTTTTTATTTTGAAAATAATACCTCTAGATTGATTACCTGAGACATATTTTTTGTCACATGTAGCCAAGACTTTAGGAATACATTTAATTTATTTTGTGTCGCATTACCCTTAAGTATCCTGAAATATTTTGGTTAAATTCTCTGTATAACTTTACCTACATAATTTATGATAATAGCTTTGTCTTAATCTTTTTTGATACTTTAAACTTAAAATGGAATATTTGGATCCACTTTACCAATTGGACGCGTATACTCGTTCCCCTTTTGCATACTTGTATAAGCTTTATTAGATTCCAAGGTAAAGAACCGGCTTATAATTCAAATAACAGAATAAATACTTTAAAATCGTTAAATAAAACATATTTATGTCCTTCGAATACATCAAATATAACCCTAAGGTGGTCCAGCTAACAAATGTTCGTGGTAATGATAACCGAATTCTCAAAATACTTATAACCAACAATCATTTACAACAATCAATACATGAGAAATTCAGTTCCAATAGTCATCTTTTGTTTATATATGCTTTATTTGAATTATTGAATCTGCTCCAATGGAGCCTAACAATAAGTATACGAATCTTAAGTATAATTCAATAATGAATCCTAGCATGGATTTCTTGTTATGTGGATCTCTGCTAATTAGCAGGAATTTAAATAATAGTATATAACTGGTATGGATCACATGTCTGAGAATTTTAAACCTGGTTTGGCTTAAACCTCGTGATAAAGGGCCAGAGGACCCTTACGGTCATTTATAGTGTTCGCGATATTATGAAGAGTGAAGAACTCTAGTATGTATGTATCCGTTATAACTCTAGAATAGCAGAGTGGACGACGCAATTTAGGTATTGTAGGTTTTTCGTGTTGACTGTTTTAAGGATCACGTATGAGAGCATTTAAGCCACGAGACGTAGAATAAAGGATTCTACACAGTCTTTCGGGCGCGTGTGTTCGCGATTACTGTTGCGGATGCAGCACAAGTGAAGATTAGAAAACACGGCGTTCGTTTCTCCGAAGTCTTAAAGAGCTTGGACCTGACGTTCGAGCTTCTCCTTGTGCTTTATATTAATTTTTTGAATTGTCTCTTTGACGAGAGGTATTTTCAAGTCTCGGTGGATGTTTTTATTCCTTATATACCAAGGGGCACCGGTAATAAGCCGCAATGTCTTCGATTGGACTCTTTGGATTTTGCCGTGATTGCTCAAGCTTGCTTTGCCCCATAGCTGGGCGCCGTATACCCAGATAGGTTTGATTGCACTGTTGTATAGCAGGACCTTATATTCAAGGCTTAGTTTTGAGTTCGCGTTTAGGAGCCAGTGAAGTTGATGGACCTTAAGTTTCAGTTGAGTTTTCTTGGTTTCGATATGACTTCACCAGGTGAGTCGGCGATCCAGGTGGATTGCAAGGTATGTAACATGATCAGTTTGAGAAAAAGGGATATTATTTAGTTTCAATGTCGGACAAGTGCTAAAATTCAGTGTAAAAGTTACTTGTGTGCATTTAGCCTCATTGACTTTTATTCTCCAGTCAGAGAGCCAAGATTCTACTCGTCTGAGATGTACACTTAGATTCATAGATGCAACATCCTGCTTTTTATGTGCGGCCATTATTGCGGTATCGTCGGCAAAAGTGGATATTAGCACGTTTGGGCTGGTAGGGATATCTGCGGTAAACAGAAGGTAAAGGATAGGCCCCAGGACGCTTCCCTGGGGCGCACCTGCTAGTATTTCGTGGTTATCGGTGACGTGTCGCCCACATTTGACTCTGAATCTGCGGTTTTCTAAGTAAGACTCAAGAATTCGATGCGTATTTGCCAGTAAGTATTTACAAATTTTGTAGGTCAAGCCAAAGTGCCAGACTTTGTCGAATGCTTGAGCAACATCCAGAAATACGGCGCCGTTCAAATGATTTTTCAATTGCTTGGGTCAGACGGTTTACTTGATCGATGGTGCTGTGACCTTCCCGGAATCCAAGCTGATGGTCTGGTATTATGTTATTTGACACGAGGAACTGTTTTATTTTCGATAAAAGAACTTTTTCAAATAGTTTGGATAAGCAGGGAAGCAAACGGATCGGCACAGAACACACTTTAGGAAAGTAACCATGTCTCAAAATAGAGTTTAATAATTTTGCCAGGAAAATCACAGCAATATAGGGAAGTTCCAAGAGTCATCTTAATTAGTTAGGGTTACGAATACTTTGACCTTCAACCAATACAGTCAGTTCCCACTCCTAAAAATTTCCGTGTTCACAAACAACGTTTCGTTGTAACGATAGAAGGCATGAATATTACGTACAACAACCGACATTCTGTCGATTGTGGCAAGAAATCTTTTTCTATGTGTGTAGCTAAATAACATTCGCAGAAGGTTGGAGTAAAAAAAAATCTACGCCAAAGTTATTATTAAACCTCGTATTTTCCCTTTAATGATCAGGATAGATTTAAGACAAGGTGAAACCTTCACTGAATTTTTTTTAAATATTCTTAGTCGGGGTTTGTGGCAAGTTTTCTTATGTGCTGATTGCCCAAACTATCTATGGCGTTACGACTGGCCACAGTTAAAACCATTTCTGCTAATATCCCTTTAATAGATTTCGAACCGTCTAACATAAACTCAGAACTGCCGAACACAATTTCTCTGCATGTTCTTTTTACTTGTTCTCTCTTTTTGATAATCTCCTGTTTAACCGCTAAGTGGGTTTATGGCCCTCTTGCTTTTTTCAATCATTACCCCTCAACCTGAATCTATATTTAGTTTACTTATTAAGAAATAATGCCTTCATTAGGCTTAAAATATTTAATCTTTATGAAATGTATTAAATACGCCGCTCCCCCCATCTCCCCCTGTTGCCCAGACTGGAAACGTAATTAAAATGTGGTCTTTGCATGTCTTTCGTTGCAGGTAGTACATACATTTCAACACCCATCAGTGAATTACCGCCATGAATGAAACGGAGTGTGAAAATTTAATAAAGTCGGTAAAATGGACGGAACCATCAAATTTGATCTCATTAGCGATACTCGAATTTATCAATGTTTTGGTAATCGGTGGAAATCTGCTCGTTATAGCCGCTGTCTTTTGCTCCAACAAATTGCGCAGCGTTACCAATTTTTTCATTGTCAACTTGGCGGTGGCCGATCTGCTGGTGGGTTTGGCCGTTCTGCCCTTCTCGGCGACATGGGAGGTATTTAAGGTGAGTTCTAATGTCCGCCAAACGACCGGCGTATGAGCGATATTAATTATGCGGCGAGCAATTAATATTAATCATACGTCCGGGAGCTGATTTCCTAAATGAGACCGAAACAACAAAAGCGTGTACAATTAAAAATAATGTGGTTGTGTTTTTGTTTTTTGCTTTGCTCAATTCAGGTTTGGATTTTCGGTGATGTCTGGTGCCGCATTTGGCTGGCCGTCGATGTATGGATGTGCACCGCATCGATTCTAAATCTGTGCGCCATATCTCTGGATCGTTACGTGGCGGTCACGCGGCCTGTAACCTACCCCAGCATTATGTCCACCAAAAAGGCAAAATCCTTGATTGCCGGCATTTGGGTGTTATCGTTCGTCATTTGTTTTCCACCCTTGGTGGGTTGGAAAGATCAAAAGGTAAGTACAAGAAACTAAACCACCCTGCCCCCTGCCAGCCTTTTTATGAAGTGAGTAATGAAAGGCAACAAATTGCTTCCGGTTTGCCGTTTAATGTAAGAATTCACATTGTTTATATGTGTTTTTGTATTCCCTCAAACGCGCAATGTTCCTGTGGCAAATGCGATTAGAAGCAAGCGTTAGCTGCTTGTTTTTGGGGTCGTAGAAGCTTAGTCATGGTTTTAAATAATTGCTTTTTTCATTTGGCTTTTTTCAAAATCGTCTAAAATATGAGCCGGCTCAGTTAGATCCAAAGTGATTACAGGGATTGACAATTGGGAATAGAAACGAATAGGGTCACAGTTTTCGTAGTCTTCGGTTTCAGATCAAGGCAGGTCCTGGAAAATGTAAATCGAAAATAACAAATTATCTGTAAAGTGCAAAGGTTAGTTACGGAATAGAGTAAGGCTATCTAAGTTAAACCGTATACCAGAATTGGTTAATAAAAATAAATATCAAAATACTGCTAGAGATAGAAGGAAAATATAATATATACGAGTATATAGGAAGAATAAATATTGCTACTGGAAGGAATAGCGACACTGTTCTCATAGTCTTCGGTCTTAGGTAAAGGCGGGTCCTGGAAAATTTAAATCGAAAACTAAAATTTATCTGTGATGTACCCAGGGTAGTTTCTGACTAGAGTAGATAAAAACAGGTTTCTAAAAAAAAATCAAAATATTACTCGTAGTAGCAGGGTACGCATAGCATACCTAATGAAAGATCCATTTAGTGTTTTCTTTTCTAATCATGTGTTATTTTGGTTGTGACAGCTCTTTCCCACTCGAAATCTACGAAGGTAAAACAGATTCGATGACACAACTGAATTTTTTAAGGTTGCATGATCCTCGACTATTTCCTCACTACAGCCGAATGTTTGTTGGTGCTCTGTCATTTTCAATATTTAAAATGAAGTATCGCTGGCACCTTGCACCAAAACAAACGAGCTAGACATAAAAAACGAACCTCTTTTCGACGCAATTGATTTAAATGCATTCTAAAACTCTAAAACGGGGTAAATCATTGAATTTGTGATTGCCAAACTATTTCACATTCTCAGGCAAAAGGCTAAAGCCGAAATGTCGGTTAATGTGGGTTTTTACTAAAAAAAACCCCACAGTTATTTTTAAAACACGGTTTAGTCAAGCCAGAAGTGCCGGACACTAGTACTTTCCAATGCAATCCATTTTATTCGGTTGCTTCAGATATAATAGAACTAACAATTGAAACATTTAAAATGAAGTTTAGATCCATTAAAATTTATTAAAAGCCGAAACACTTTTGCATGCCATAAAATGCCAAAGTATCTGCAAAATTACCAACCTTCGAGCAACTGTCCATACAAAGACTTTATGTGACATTTTGTATGAACTTAAATTCTTTGAACCGCATTTAGTCGGCAGAACGTCATTAACTTCCAACAGCATGCTGTCAGGACCCAAGTATGTCCTACTTATGGCCGTTTATCCATACGAGCACATACTCATATGGCAACAATGGCACGAAATTTATTAATGGCAGCATACTTAAAAACTCATAAAACTTGACCAATTTATGTCAAGCATACATTACGAACATTTGGCACTTCTTGCAGTTATCTGGTTACATTACGAGGAAAACCTTCAACCAGAGGAAAAGCTTCAACGAAAAAGGAAAGCAGAAAAAGAATGTCGCATTACAATATTTTAACCAAAAAAAAAGTAATGCCCCTGACCCACTGGAAACTAGACACTTGACGGTCTGCGGCGGACGTTCCATCAGTCTGGTGAAAAATGTAATAAGACTAAAATTTTCTTAGGATAAGCATTTTAAATACTTGATTTACAAAGTACGAGGGTTGCTATTTATAATTCGGAACTTGACCATACTAGTGTTGCCAGATGCAAACTGGAACTTTCAAAGAATGGAATTAACCCGTGAACATTTCCGTGCGATTATTTTTTTCCAATTTTGGTAAGGATTATCGAGACAAAAGTGTCACAATCAATTTGTTTCGACATTTGGTGATGGAGCACCAACACCGCTCACCGAATATTGCTCAAAAAAGTAACACAATTATTCTATGCTCTTGCGAAGTATAGCGCTCCATTGATTGTCTGTTTGTGTTCTGAACCTTTCTAGTTCACAAATGTTAAATATTGAAGTACATAACAAAAATTTATAACATCTTTCAATAGCAGGATTAATTTTCTGCCACCTTGTTCTTTAAAAATTTTTCACGAAGCGAAAAGTAAAATTATTTTTGCACTTTGTCAAAATTTGGGTGACGGACCACCTATGACCGAAAATCTGAGCTATTTAAAAATGGGCATATGGGTACCCCAAAAAGTGAAATTTTCACTCAAATCTAAAAATAACCCTTTTTTTTAAAAATCTTGGTAAATTTAGAGCCCGCATACACACACAATTACTTGACTTCTGATTGGGAAAATATATTCCATTCTAAGGCAAAAGGCTAAAACCGGAATGTAGGTTAATGACGGGTTATAACTAAAAAAAACGACAATCGTTTTTTTTAAACTACGGTTTTGAAAATGCCGGTATTCTGAAAACCCAGGTTTTTTGGACAACCTAGTAATCCAGATCAGTTTGAATACGTGGCTTTAGTGCATGGTCCATAAAGCAAATATCCTCTTTATCCACACACAGAGAACAGATTCATTGCCACAACCGATTTTTTGTAACCTCTCTCGAGAGTTCCTGCAGTATATCCTAATATTACACGCAGAAAAAAAGTATGGTTGTGGTGACAATATTCGTAGAGGATCATACTATTGTTGGGTATATGGCTGTGGCACAACAATATTATGATCCTCACAACAATAGTATGATTCAAATACAACCATACTATGATTCTCACAACTATACTATGATCTTCACAACAATAGTATGATTCACACATAACCATACTATGATCCCCACAACCATAGTATGATTCACACTCAACCATACTATGATACCCACAACCATATTATGATCCTCACAACCATAGTATGTTTTACATACAACCATAGTATGATCTTCACAACCATTGTATGATTCACACGCAACCATGTTATGATCCGTACAACCATAGTTGATTCCCAAACTTATTTATTAGAATTGCGTTAAGTTGTCAACAATAGAATTTAATTATGTAAATTATTTAAAAATACATTAAATTTAAAATAATAGAAGTAATTCATTTAACAGTATACGTAAGTAGAAAAAACCAGTTTAAAAAACTTTAGAGTTTTTATTAAATATATTTCAGTTAAAAAAGCCTAGGCAGTTTGCTTAAAAAATTTAATTTCTTGTAAAAAGTAATATTGCATTCGATCCATTGTTCTAAAAAGCATATTCAAACGAAAAAAATTTACCATCATACAGTATGATTGCCGAAATCATATTATTGTTAACAAAAAAAAACCAGAAAACTTTTGTCGCACCAACTATATTTATATTGTTGCTACAACCATATTTTCATTTTTAAATTTGGTGATAATACTATTGTTACATTTCAACAATATCATTATAGCGACAATCATACTATTATCAAAGTTAAATTTAGAAAACATAACTTTGGTTGCGACGAACATACTTTTAATGTGGCTAACATATTTTTATTGCCGTGACCATAAAGTAACCATATTTTTTCTCTGCTTGTAGTTGGCGCTCTGTAATTTGTAGTTGTAGAAACTGTAGTATCGGTGCAACATACCAAGTATCCAAAACTTCAGACGAGAATTTTGGATCTAAAAACCCACAACGAAAAAAATTTAAATTTTAGTCGGAGACAAAAAATCTATTTGCTAACACAAATAGATGAACAATCAAGAGATATTTTTTCAAAATAAAAAAGTACACAAATTCAAGTAAAGTGTGGAGTCTTTTTTGTTCATTGGAAGGACATTTATTTTTGGAATATAATTTTCTCAAATGTTGGCCGCACCTACGCCTTAGGGTGTCCATTTTGAGGCTACAATTTTGGATGAGCATTTCGACCGATATGTCGTTAATGACACCCGTAATGTTTGCTGCCCAAACTTGAATCGTAGCTGGTTTGTCAGCTCATACTCTGGACTTTACGTAGTCTCAAAGGTGCGATTTTTTTACGATCTAGGCATTCGAAGTGAAATGAGCTGCTTTTCGAAATAGACTCTCTATAGATTCATTATTTAAGCAACTGTATGAGAAGTGGGTGGCACCGCCCTTTTGAAACCAAATGTTGTCGAGATTGCGGGCTTCAAGCTCAGGTAAAAAATATTCCGACATAATTGCGCGATAGTGATCACCATTCACGGTTACGTTCCGGCCATCATCAATTTCGATAAAAATATAGACCGATGATTCCAGCAGCCAATAAACCCGACCAAACTGTGGTTTTCTCTGGGACCTTTTCTAATTGCTCTTCTGCCCAAATGCGGCAATTTTGTTTTTTGACGCTGCCGTTGAGCCAGAAATGTGCCTCATTACAGAGCAAAATTTTGGTCGAAAACAGTGGATCTCGTCGAGCTTTTGAAGCGCCCAAACACTGAAACGGCGGATTTCAAACAAATTTCGCATGGTGTGTTACAAACGGCCGACAACCATGCACTGTGAACCATATGGACCATATAAGTCCATAATTTCGTAAAGGTCGTTTGACCGGAAACCATCGATGTTTTGCGTGAACTGAGAAAGCAAGACCGACATGTAACATACCGTGAGATTAAGCCATCTTCGAGCATTAGTATGACAAGCAGTATTTATGATATGGCATGCTAATTTTGCCGCGAAAAATTCTTGTTCTCGTTCAATTCCACAATATATGTGACAGCGCATAGAGAAAGGGACCTAAGGGTAAAAAAAAAAACAATTTTCACTTCTTTTTTTTTTTGATGTGGACAACATCTAAGCATCGAATGAGACCGATCCCATGCCCCAAAAGTGTTCCCTGCCACAGATATGCGCGTATTATGAAAGTGATGGTACACCAAAGATACACGTATTTAAATCTTTAAAATGGCTCTCCTGAACAAAACTGGTTTTTACCCTTAGGTCCCTTTATATTTTGCTTGTCACACATGACGAATTCTTAAAAAAAGGCCCGTGTCGATTGGGGCAAAGAAAAAAGATCTCTTCTAGCTTTTGAAGCGCCCAAACACGACGACGCGCAGGAAGATCGTTTGCCTTAAATTTCTGCACGAGCTGTTTTTTGTACGCTGATCCTCTAGCATGATCCTTCCGTAAAATGCTCCAAGTTGTTCCATACGACAGGCCAAGTTGTCAAGAAATGTACCGAATCGCGTACACTCACAGCTACTGCCGCTATGTTTTTAATACTTCGTGGTGGATGCGATCTATTTGGTCGAGTTTTATCCAAATGCGAAAATTGTGTTTTAAAGTTGACGAACGGTAATCCGAATAGAGCGTTCGGTAGGCCGATTATGTCGACCAGAAAAAGGTCTAAGCGCACGAAAAACGTTTCTCAGCGAAAGCTTAATTCCATAATACAGTTGCACAATTTGAAGACGTTGTTACAGTGTAAGTCTTTCCATGATGAAATGGCAAACAATACTGAAAAAAAATAAAGGTTAATAGGTTGTTTCCACTACGGTCGCGTCCACGTCCGCGTCCAAAAATCAATGAGCGCGCGTTAAAGCCTATACAAAAAACATAGTTCATATTGGACCCGTTTTTCGATAATCGCGTTTACTATAAATTCGATTATTTTTGCAATCGAAACCCACCCATACCTATTAATGGCAACACCGCAAATTACACATCCCTATTAAAACAGCTGTTTATCAGCATAAACATAAAGCGCTGCTGCTACTGCACATTTCCATTAGGCGCAATACCATTTGATCCTCATTTTCCACTGCGGTTGGCAAAATAATATAATTTAACTCCATGATAATGTCACAACACAAAAATATTAAACTTTTCGCACCGCAAAAATAAAACAAATAAACACAAACAGCTGTTTGAACGCAAACGTGGACGCAAAACACAATGGAAACACCATTACAAATTTTCGATAAATCGTGGACGCGGACGTGGACGCGACCGTAGTGGAAACAGCCTATAACACAACCCACGCGTAATCTGAGGAAAAACCCCTAGATTGATCACCCGATACTTTAAGAACTTATAGGGAGGTCATGACGAGGAAAAAGTGTTACAGATGAAGGATAATTTTTACTGGCAAAGAAATTTGGTTAATAATCGAATTATTTTAGTTTAAAAAAAATTCCATTAAACTACCTTTTTTATGGTTATGATTATCACTAATAACTCGTAGCAACAGCAAAATGTTTGCAAAACTATTGGTTGTTACAACCGCCAGTTGTGGTGACTAAATACTTTTTTCGCATTTCATAAATATGACCGATCTATAAGTTGACAGTAGGATGATTATTTGTATGATCATGTGAAATTTCAAACGAATATCAATTACGATTGTACACATTTGATGATTGCAACCGAAATATCTTATTTGCAACCGAATCATTGTAATACCAACCGATTTCCAATGAAAATGTTCATGGTGCACAGGGTGCTCATAACATATTCTAAACTAAGGTCTGATGTAAGCTTTCCGGTTAGAAAAATATGGCCAACTCCAATTTAAATATTCGAATACTAGCCCATTGATGTTTGAAAGTGTTCAACAGCTATGACAAATCCTATATTTGCCTCTGATGACTCCTTAATGTACTGGGTGTCCGCCGTATATACTACTTTGTTTTGCCGCCATTTTTGGTAAACATTAGTCTTGACAGTTCATATTTGGCGGTCGTAAGTAGAGACGTGGTATAATTATAATGGAAAAATATTCGATTAACCAACGTGTTTTTTAATCGTTAAAATATTTTATCAAAATCAATCATCGATTACTGTGACGATGAGAAAGTTACGTAAAATTTTTGGAAGAAACAACGTGCCAACAAAACGCACTACATATCTTGTAAGGAATGATTTCGAAGAAAGAGGGTCTGTAGCTGATAGGCCCAAGCATGTACCGCAACGTACTGCAAGATCGGCTGAAGACATTACTGCTGCTTAAGAAAGTGCTCAAGACAATCCATCAACCTCAATTCGACGCCGTGCTCAGGAGCTTGGTTTTCAAAGAACAACTTTGGCCACAATTTTGCACAAGGATTTGCAATTGTTTCCTTTTAAGATTCAGGTGACAAAAGAGCTTTAAGCCGCCGTACAATAGAATAGAATGTTACAGCTGTCCCACGAAAAAGTCATAATGAGTGACGAGGCACATTTTCATTTGGGTAGATATGTGAATAAACTGAATAGTTGGTTCTGGACAATGGAAAACCCTTAAATTATTCTTCAGTCGCCTTTGCGTTCATTAAAAGTGACAGTCTGGAGTGCAATTTGGTCAGGAGGAATCATTGAACCGTACTTAACAGATAATGATAACTGTCAATGGAAAGCGATATCGTGATAAGATTTAAAACTTGTTAACGCCAGAACTGCATGCTTTGGGCTTCATTAATATGTGGTATCAACAGAACGTTGCCACATCGCATACAGCCTGGATTACAATGGAATTACTGCGAGACCTCTTTCCACAACAAGTTATTTCAAGAAATGGTGATGCTGATTAGCCTCCACGGTCGCCTGATTTGACTATTCTGCACTTCTTTTTGTGGGAATATCTGAAAAGCAAGGTTTATGTAAACAAACCAGAAACGCTTGAGCAACTCTAACAAAATACGAGGGCGACCGCAAAACTAACTGGCCTGGCACATTTTCTGTTTTACTAGCAACTGTTTTTTTTTGTTTTTTAAAAGCAATCTTTTATAAGCCATCTGTCAAAATTTCCGAAATATTTAATGATTATTTTCTTTGTTACAGGTGATTGAAGTAAACAAGTTTTATAATTTTTGAAAAGTGGAAAATAAAGAGTTTCGTGCGGTAATTAAACACTTTTATATGAAAGGTAATACGCCACAATTAATCAAAGATGAATTGGATTCTGTTCATGGTGATAATGCACCATCATACTCCACCGTGAAATCCTGGGTTCAACAATTTAAAATGGGTCGTTCAAGTACGGAAGATGAACAACGCTCTGGAAGACCGAAAACTGCTACTTCTATTGAAAACATTAGAAAAATATTTAATGAAGTGACTAAAGATAGACGAATAAAGCTCAGAGAACTTGCTGATATTGTTAAAATACACGAAAAAAAATTTGGAGTATTTTACATGATGAACTCCATATGAAAAAGCTATCCGCAAGATGGGTGCCGCGTTTGTTGACTTTGCCCCCAAAAAATCGTCCGTTGGACCAATTCCGAGGAGCTTTAAGCGATTTATCAGCGTAATCCAATAGAGTTCTTGCGCCGATTCATAACTGTTGATGAAACATGGATCCATCACTACATCCCAGAATGCAAAAAACAGTGAAAACAATGGATAGAAGCTGGTAAAAGTGGTCCCAAGAAGGCGAAAACTGTTAAGTCAGCAGGAAAAGTAATGGCCACAGTATTTTGGGATGCATGGGGTATAATATTTATTGACTATCTTGAGAAAGGAAAAACTATAAATAGTGAATATTATTGTGCATTATTGGATCGGTTGAGTGAAGAAATCAAGATAAAACGACCGCATTTAGAAAAAAAAGTTCTTTTTCATCAAGATAATGCTCCTTCACACACTGCGTTTTTAACTCAACAAAAACTGGCCGAATTACGATGTGAAATTGCTCCGCATCCACCATATAGTCCAGATTTAGCTCCTTTCTTGTTTCCAAATTTAAAAAAAATTCTCGGTGGCAAAAAACATATTTTGAAGGTCTTGAAAAATCTTATTTTTCGGATGGAATTAAAAAATATTAACAATTCCAAAAAACGGTTCTTTTTATGTTACGCCAGTTACTTTTGGGGTCGCCCTCGTAATCGTGATGAAATTAATGAAATACGGCGTGAAATGTGTGAGAATGTAATGAAAAATTTGCTAAAAGGACTCGCATTTGTGAGGCCAACAGAGACGGACATTTATCTGATATTGTTTTCCATACATAATTGCCGACATAAAAAAAACATAATCAATATAGGATCCATCCTCTTCCATTTAATCAAAAATTATAAACAAAGTAGTGTACCTTCCCGACGAACACCCTGTATGTCATGTTTTTATTTTACCAACCTTATCATACGACCTAGCTACTACTTGTCGGCATATTTATATACACATCTTTTTGGCAATTTTACGCTCCATATGTTAACCCACATTTTGTCTCAATGTTTTTTTTTGTTTTGTTTCTGATATTGTATGTAAATGTTATTCGTAACGCTATTTACCTCATGGCATATGTACGAGTACAAACATATTTCTATGTACATACGTATGTTGCCTTTATGTGTGGCTGGCCATCTAAACAAAAGTGGTGGAACGACTTACATACGTTTGTATGTCAGCACAATAAAGCCAGCAACCAAAAGGAGCCCATAACAATTGAGAACATAAAAAAATAAACATTGCAAACATTCTGAAAGACAAAATCAACGAAATCCTTAGCCGAAAAAAAGGAAACGACACAAATGTTGACAGTTTTATTACAAGGCCATACAATAATACAATACGACTTTTTTTTCAGCCATGCAGCAAAAAAATCCAGACCACCCTTTAGAAAGTGTGGACCAAGGCTCGTTCTTTGAGGAGGGGTTCGACAGAGGGCTTAATTAACCGAAACGCTTGGCATTTTCCATGGAAAACATTTGCTGGCAAACCAAGATAATGTTAAAGGAATAATGGCACATTTCACCGGTTCTGTACATGTACATACTCGTATACCCTCGATGCATATGTCTGTATGTAGTTGTACCTCATTACAGTAGTATGTGCGTATTTGCTGTCCGCAACGTTTGCCTGAAGTGAGTGATTATGATTTGTATCTTTTACCTAATCTCTCGTTCTCGACCAGTTGCCAGTCTAACAGCCGGCATACTGCTAAGGAAGCTTCTGTCAGGCCTTTTTAGGGTTAAGTAAATATTGTCTAGATTTAATACAACGAAAAATGTTGTAAATTACTTTGAAATATTCCTAAACAAATGTCCACTGTTTGGAAACTCAACTTATCATTAAGGAGTGGATTCACCCGTATTTGTACATGTCCATGTGTCCATAAACATCCGTTGATTATACCGTGCACCACTCTATGGAAGAGGGTGCTATAAGTTTGTTTCATGTTTTATGAAAAAATATTTAAGCTAGACCCTTAGGTGTATTTGTCGGCCTATAATTACGAGCTGATTCCATAAAACGATGTCTGTCCGTTCGTTTGTCTGCTGTCAATTGTTTAGTACATCGACGCACACAGAGAAAAAATCAGTTGGAAATCGGTCCGAACTACAAATATTTAATTGGGTAAACATAATTTCTACTGCAATCACCATCATTCCATGACATTGATGGTTGCATAGTTCGTCTTTCCAAAAGATGGTAGCTACAATATTATTGCAGTTCGTACAGCCAATAAGTCGGTTATACCAACCGAACTCACCTTAACTATTTATGAAGTACACGTTTCTTTGGTACCAGTAATAGATGGTGAGAACAAGTGAATTCTTAATAGTAATCAATCCTCATTTAGTTTGCTGTTGTAAATTGGTTGGCAAAAGAAAAAATCGGTTGCAATCACCAAATGTTTAAAATAGTAATCGACAAACGATTCGAAATACTACAAGATGATAAAAATGATCATCGCACTGTACTCACAACTTATTGATCGCTTATAACAATGAAACCCGAAAAAGGTACAAATACCATTAAACAACTGGTACAACCACCAGTTGCGGCAATCAATAGTTTTGCAAACATGTTGTTGTTCTAACTAATTTTTAGTTATGATAACTAAAACGTCATCATTACCAAAAATAGGTTGTTCAATAATATTTTTTCAAAAACAAAAAAATCCGATTATTAATTTTTATCGATTAACTAATTTTATCCAGTAAAAACCATTGACTATCTTTTACACTTTTTCCTCGTCATGACCCTCCCTATGAGTACTTCAAGTCCCTTAACTGAGTAATCAACCAGTTTTTTTGCCTCTGACTTAACTTTTAATTTTTTCGTTTAACAAGTGTGGTATGTAGATTTTAAGATCCAACAATTTTCTTCTAAATGTTCAAATAATTGGCATTTTGTATCGATACAACAGTCGCAATAACTAAAAATTACAGACCAACAACTAAAATTCGGTTCTACTGATAGAATATTTGAGGTTTATGTTAAAATTAATGCAATTTGTGATAGAATTTCATTGTTTCTGAGTAACCGTACGTCGGTGTTCAAAAGCACCTAATCTTAGGAACTCTAGGTACCTTTGACCTTCGGTTCAAGGTCTCAAATAATACCGACATGTGAAGCAAATGCTATTTAAGGAATCGTGACGATATGTTTTGCTGTTTTTAATACCAATACGTCTATAGTTGAAGAAGTCCGATATTTGTTCCCCTATGGAACGGTTCGAATGCAATATTGCCACAAATCTAAAACATAAGTTCATGTTTGGATTTGTAGGAAAATTTTCAAGTTTCTATATAACCATATCTCTTCGAACATTACGGGACGGCTTTTGAGGCCCTAGGGTCCTACGGTAAAACTTCTAATTCGACTAAATCATAAAATAAAAGTTCTTGACAAAATTCCAGACAAAATTCAGAGTTCAAATAGTTTATACGAAGGCCGCTATATATATTTCTGGCCTAATAATTAAAATGCGAATATTAATTATCAAAAATGGTTTTATTGTTTTTCAAAGTATTCTCCAGCATGATTTATACACTTTTGCATGCGCTCAAACCAATTGTCGAAGCACTTTTTCCACTCCGATTGAGACACCTCCAAAACATGGTTTTTGAACGCTTCAACTGCATCTTCTGGCGACGAAAATCGTTGACTACACATTTTTTGCTTGATGTCCGGCAATAAAAAGAAGTCATTGGGCCAAGTCAGGGCACTACGGCTGATGATCCATCAATTCGACGTTTTGGCCAGTCAAAAAGCGCTGGTTTGAGCCAATGTGTGAGAGTTCGCATTGTCATGGTGCACAATGGTTCGTCTTCTCTTGTTCGTTTTTCGAATTTCTCCGAAGACTTTAGGCAAACAAATTGCGGTGTACCACTCAGAATTGACCGTTCTACGTTGCCCAAGTGGAACAGTCGCCACATGACCAGTTTTGCCGAAGAAACAGGCGACCATTTGCTTCAAAGTGCTTCTTCTACGAAAAACTTTCGTTGGATTTGGTTTGTCTTCGAAGACCCACACGGTTGATTGCTGTTTTGTTTCGGGCTCATACGCATAGATCCATGATTCGTCACCTGTGAAAATCTTATAAACGTCTTTTAAAGCACCGCGATCGTATTTTTTCAAAATTTTTTTGCACCAATTGACGAGAGCCTTTATTTGAGCGATTGTCAAACCTTTTTTACGGCCATGTGTTCTTGCAATATCGAATGTATGCTGGTGGAAGAAATGCCCATGATGCCTCTATCTCACGGTATGTCACATGCCGATCTTGAGTTATCAGCTCAGGCACGGCATAAATGTTCTCTGGCACAACGGCCGTTTTTGGACGACCTTCGTCTTTGAGCGAGCGTCGGCAACGATTGAATTAATTAAACCAGTTTTTCACAGTTCTTTAGGATGGAGCTTCATCGCCATACAAAGATTTAAGTTCATGAATGCACTCTTGTCGTGATAATCCACGTCAAAAGTTGTGCAAAATTATCGCACGAAAATGTTCAAGAGTTAATTCCATTTTTCTAAGTCACTGTAAACAACACAAATGATAGTCTTACGTCAAAACGTTCTCAATACGTTTGTGCTAAAAAATTTCAAACTTTCCAACGGAAATGTCAGATGGCTCCAGGCAACATTTAGTATTGCCTAGGCCAGAATTATATATAGCAACCCTCGTTTGGGCACACTAGGGACCTAATTCTAATGGGTTAATGATTTAAAATTAGTATCATATTAGTGACGAAGGTAGTGCTCAAAATGGTGACCGTTTTTTGAGCCCCTAAGGCCCATATTAAAATTTGTCAGCAAATTTCAGTGCTTCTGCGTACCTAGATGTCTTCAAACGTTTCGTGACGCTTTGGGTCCCAGGCCTATAGGCGTAAAATAGATGACATTTTCAGATAATTCTAAAAATCCAGTTTTTGAAGATATGTCTCCTAACGTTACGGACTACGTCAAAGCCTCCAAATGAGCCAAATAGTTAAATTGATTTAGATTATTCTAAAAATTTCACTATTTCTGAGTGCCCATATGTCAATGTTCGAAAGGACCTTTTTGTCGGTGCCTTAGGGACCATACACCCATGGGTCCAAGACCTTAAATTTTTTCTAATCGAAAACTATGGATATATGCCTTTTTAAAATAAATAAATTACTTCACAAATCAGAAAATCACAGATTTATTTTTAATAGGCATATATCCGTAGTTCAAGGTGGCCGAATTATTGACCTATCCGATTCTCAAATTGAGCCGAAAGTTGTCATAAAATGTCATTGTTTCCGGATACCCATATGTCTCCGAGTAATAGACCAAACGCCCACTCCGAATTTTAGGGCGTTTAATGCGTCTCGACTACAACCTCCAAACGTAACTATTTTTTAATATAATTATTAAAGTTATATACTCGTAGTGGAAAGGTTCAAAAAATAGTTGGTCAGAACTTTTTTTAGTACTCGTACCTCAATGAGGAACTTTTTGCAGTTTCGTCTGATTTGGTCCATATTTAATACCAACCGATCTGCAACCATCATACATACGAGTATATCTGTTAATAAGCCTCTAATTTTTTCGTTTCGACTCAATTGTGATTTCAACAGACAGACGGACGGATATGGCTATAATGTCTTAGAAATTTTCGACGTTCAATAATGACATGAACAGTTTTTAATATGTTTCGAGATCTTTTTGTTGTTTCTTTTTCAGAATCAACTAAAAAATTGGTGAAATGTATGGGCTACGGAGTGTACAGCTGTATAAGTCATTTGATTGGCAACAAATCAAATGACTTATACGGAAGTCTCATTGTTACTAATGAGAATTACCCTTTGCGAAAAGTCTTCGAATTGTGCGAAGAGCAATCTTCATAGCGCAATATAATAATAAAAGACCGAATAGGGTGATTCATCTAGAGGTATTTTTTCAGAACAAAAAATATATTAAAGTTCAAATCAAGTGTGGAATCTTTATTGGTCAAATGACTTATACGGAAGTCAAATGACTTATACGGAAGTCTCATTGTGACTAATGAGAATTACCCTTTGCGAAAAGTCTTCGAATTGTGCGAAGAGCAATCTTCATAGCGCAATACAATAATAAAAGACCGAATAGGGTGATTCATCTAGAGGTATTTTTTCAGAACAAAAAAATATATTAAAGTTCAAATCAAGTGTGGAATATTTATTGGTAATTTGGAAGGACATTTTATGGCATTTATTTTTTGAATATATAAGTTCCTATACATGTTTTCCGCAACTACGACTCGGGGTATTCTGAGGGTCTAATTTTGGATGACTCGCAGCATTTCGACTGGTATGTCTTTAATGACACGCGTAATGCTGGCTTCAAAAACCTGAATCGTAGCTGGTTTGTCAGCATAGACTTTGAACTTTACTTAACCCCAAAGAAAAATGTCTAAAGGTGTGATATCACTCGATCTAGGCGGCCAACTCACCTGTCCAAAACGTGAAATTAGCTGCTTTTCGAAATGACCTCTCAAAAGATCCATTGTTTGAGCAGTTGTACGGCAAGTGGTACCGTCCTGTTGAAACCAAGTGCCGCCAAGATTACGGGCTTCAATTTCAGGTAGCATAAAGATCGATATTATGGCACGATAGCGAGCACCATTCACGGTTACGTTCCGGCCATCATCATTTTTGAAAAAATATGCACCGATGATTCCACCAGCTTCCAAAGCGCACCAAACCGTGGTTTTCTCAGGGTAATTAACCGCACCTATCCGTGGGTTTCTCTGGGTGTAATGGCACCTCTTGAACCTCTTCTTGTTGCTCTCCAGCCCAAATGAGGCAATTTTGTTTGTTGACTTTGGCGTTGAGCCAGAAGTGGGCCTCATCACTGAACAAAATTTTGGTCGAAAACAGCGGAACTTCCCATTTCCGTACAGTTGGCAACATTTAAAAATAATTATTTTCAAAAAATAAATGCCATAAAATGTACGTTCAAATTACGAATAAAGATTCCACACTTGATTAAGTTTTTTAAGTCGAATTTGTACATTTAATTGATCTAAAAGGTTGCAATAGTACTCTGAATTTATTGTTTTACTCTTTTGCAGATAGTCAATCAATAAAATACCTTTGAAGTCCCAAAAAACCGTTGCCATAACCTTTCCAGCCGATTGAATTGTTTTTGCCTTTTTTGGGGCACTTCCTCCAGCTTCAGTCCATTGTATGGATTGTTCTTTTGCCTCTGGAGTATAGTGGAGGATCCATGTCTCATCAACAGTTATGAAACGACGCTTAAAATCCATTTTCTTTCGCTGAAAACGATCCAAACAAGCTTGAGAAATGTTCATTCTTATGCGTTTTTGGTCGACTGTTAACAAATGCGGCACCCATCTTGCAGAAAGCTTTTTCATCTGTAGTTCTTCATGCAAAATTAAATGGACTCGATCATTTGAGATGCCCATGATATTAGCTATTTCACGCACTTTTATTCGTCGATCATTTAATACCATATCATGCACTTTGGCTACAATTTCTGTTCTTGATGCTGTTTTTGGACGTCCACTACGTGGTTCATCTTCAATGCTTGTACGACCACGTTTAAATTCAGCAACCCAATTTTTTACTGTTGCATATGAAGGAGCACTTTCACCTAACACATTCACCATATTATTATGAATTTCTTGTCTCGATAAACCTTTTTTATGTAAATATTTAATGACACCACGCATTTCTAATTTTTCCATTGTAAAAAAATCGCGGATGCGTCTTTTGTGAACACCTGTTTCTATATGAAGGAGTTGCCAGATCGAAACAAAATTTAACATGTGTTCATAGCAGAGATGGAAGTTTCCAAAACACTTAACTTTTTTCTGTTTTTACCGCGCTTTTTGTGCTAGGCTAAGAAGTTTCCGAACCGCCCTCGTATAACTACTTGTACATCATGTAACTAATTTTTTATACATATTAAGTCGATACAAAAGGTAGCTACATCGAGCTAAAGTAAATGAACGAGGGCATATAAATAATTCCGTGACATTTCAAATAAAACGCAGTTTTTTGCAATTATTTTTCAACATAATCTCCTATAAGTTGAAAACTTAGTCCAACGGTTCTCCAATTTTTGTAAGCCATCCAAAAGATAGGATTTTTCGAGGCATAAAATAAAATAGGCGTTTGTTTGATCAATAATTTTGTCGTTGGAGCTGAACGTCTTTTCACCGAGCCATTTCCTTAGGTTTGGAAATAGAAAATAGTCACTGGAGGCTAAATTCGGAGAATATGGCAAATGAGGTACTAGTTCGTAAGCCAATTCATGCAATTTTGCCATTGAGACTGCACACATTGTCACCTGTGGATTATCTTAATGAAAAAGAACTTTCTTCTTGGCCATATGGGGTCGTTTTTTTAAATCCTCGTTAAATCGGTGCAATTAGTTGGCATAATATTCGCCGTTCATAGTTTTTCCCTTCTGAAGTTAATCGATGGATTGTCTTGCGTGCATCCCAAAACACTGTTGCCATCACCTGTATTAGTCGACCTACTTCGGAGCCGAATCACCACGGAAAAACCTATTGTTTAGACTGCTGCTTGGTCTCTGGAGTGTTGTAATGCATCCATGTTTCATCCACATTTACAAAACGCCGCAAAAACTCATTTGAATTGCGGTTTAACAACTCCAAACAATCCTTTGAAGTTGTCATATGAATACGTTTATGGTCAATTGGGAACAAAAACGTCAGACATTTTGCAGACAGATTTCTCAAACCAAACTGATCATGTAAAATCGAAACTACCATGTCATATAAAATGCGTATGGCATCAACAATTTGACGCCCTTTTACTCTTCGATCGGCCAAAACCGTATCGTGAATTTTTCGACATTTTTTGGTGTCGACCTCAATTGACCGTCCAGAACGTTCTGCGTCATTTGTACTTGTGTGACCACAACGAAAGTCAGTAAACCACTTTTTCACTATTGAAATCGATGGAGCAGAGTCCTCCCCATAGTATTTATAAAGCTTTTTCTTGTTTTGATTGAGGTTTTTTTCACAAAAAATAATGTTTAATGAGCACTCGAACGAAATTCACTTTTTTTTTTATCAAAATCTACGAGGTTGTATTTTTTGAACAGCTGTTTAACACAAACTTAACGACGGAGCTCTCACAAAATTTGACAATAGTCTAGAAACAGATGGTGCTTGATGAAAGCAGTGTTGAATTTCATACAACTAAGAGGGAAGTTGGAAAAGTCTCGGAATTATTGATATGCCCTTATTCTGACACTTTGTAATTTAAATCAATAAAAAATAAAAAACAAGGCCTCGGTATATCGCGGAAAATAAAATTAAAACAATTTCCAGAATATTTTTTTCCACGGGAAATACAAACCGTTGTTTGAACACAAAAAGAAATTTGCAATTTAATATTAAGTTTCTCCTAACAAGTATTAACTTGTATTGAAGCATCACTAAGGACACCATATGAAGTTGTTGCCTTATTTTGTCCTAATCAAATATCCATAGTAAGGACAAGTTTTTCCGGTTTCTTCGGCCAGGATAAAACTTTTTCTTTTATAGTCTATCTCTTGCTCCTTGCGACTTTCTCTCGTTCAGTTAATCTAGTGTGTGGGTTCCACTGTTTACTTAGCACACAACACTCAGCACATAAATTAAATAAATGAAAATCCAATTAATCTTGATAAGTGAATCTCTACAACGTAATCCAAAGAATAGCTGAAGTTTTCTTGATTTATAAGATTTAATTATTTAAATGCGCAGTACGTTGCCCAAGACATAATTGTAGCTCGAACAGCAACTAAACGCAGTCTTTTTCGTCTTCTTTAAAAGCCATATGCGAGTACATGAGTGGTTAGTACTAATCCTGTGCCTTTCCTTCTTTGTTATCCGCTTACAGCCAATGGCAGAACCTACGTACACCAGGGGAAATTATACGCTTTACTATGCTACAAGTACAACAACCTCAGCCGATCCGTCAACGGCATCAGTTTCAACATCATCGTCAACGCCGCCAACACCAACACCGCCACCACCACCACCTCATTCACTACAGGCAGCGTCATCGTCATTTTTGCGCCGTCAGAGACGAAACAGGCCACCAGAAGTAGTCGCAGCCACCTATGTACCACCTGTAGCAGCTCAGGCATTGTTGGCTGCCCGGGCATCGTTGCCGTCATCATCTTCCTCATTTTCGTCGTCATCCTTGTATAATTCATTTAATCCTTATGATCCATACTACGCCCATTTAGACGATAATAAGATTGTGAAAAATGTAAATAATCACAACGTCAACGCTATGAATGATTATGGAGGCAGTGCGGCCGCAGATGAAAATGATGATGACGATGACGAGGATATCGACGAAGCTACGGATTATTCTGGCGCAGCAGCTGGTGATAGGTACACCTCAACGACAAGTGGTAGTCCAGATTATGGCAGTATTGATGGCAGTGGCGAGGACTCCTCAGCCGGCTTTAACAATGCCGACTATGAGACTTACAGTCGCGAGGGAAATGAGGAGGAAAGCACGACCAGCAGCTCGAGCACAACCACAAAAATGACAAGTTCGTATGGGCCAGCTGCATCCTTGTCCTCACAGCAACCATCGTCGCCACCGCCACCCTGTCCCTGGAAGTGTGAGCTAACAAATGATCGTGGTTACGTGCTCTACTCCGCCCTGGGTTCCTTCTATATACCCATGTTTGTCATGCTCTTCTTCTATTGGCGCATCTACCGGGCCGCCGTGCGCACCACCCGAGCCATTAATCAGGGATTTAAGACCACCAAAGGTAAGTGCGGCCATTCGGCCAACGAGCTACACAATAGCGCAATTTCTTCACCCCACCCACAACAAACAAAATAAATTTTCTTCATTACAAAATTTAGATAATTTTTTGAAAACGTAAAGTAGTGATGTTACGTAGACGAAAAATTCAAGTTAAGCATTTTGTATCTGTTAGATACTGTTTTTTGTAAATTTTCTAACAACCGCATAATTCACAGTTCACATACAATTCACACGAAGAAGAAGAACCTACACAATCAATCACAACACGCTCATAAACGCTGGATTCAGTCTCTCACCTGCCATCGGATAATTCCAAAACTGTTCAAACCCCTTTCAAAATTCGATGAATCAAAGGATACTTTTGTTTCGTAGAAAATTTAGTATACGCGTGAATTAAAGTTATTTTTTGTTTGCTTCACTAGGGTGGGAAAACAAGGATATAAAGGGTGGACCAACTCAAACGCACGATGTTATTTTGATAGAACGATCTATGACAATTGTGTGTAAAACAAAATTTCGGCCAAATTCTGGCCACTACCTCTATCCAATGGTCCATATATTCAATGACTCGGAGATTTATCCCATCTTTTATTTCTTGGATTGTTATTGGCTTTTTGAAGTACAGTTTACCTTTTAAATATCACCAAAGAAAGAAGTCCAACTGTGTCAAATCAAATGATCGTGGCGGGCTATTAACAGCGCCACGACGCGACATAACATGGCCATTGAATTGTTCGCTCAAAAGAGCCATTGTTTCGTTGGCTGTGTGGCAAGTGGCACCATCCTGTTGGAACCACATATAGCCCAGGTCCATAAACTCAAGTTGTGGCCATAAGAAGAATTCAGTTATCATATGTGACGCGCAAAATAGAAAGGGACCTAAGGTTAAAAACCAGTTTTGTTCAGGAGAGCCATTTTAAAGATTAGGTCCCTTTCTATTTGCGCTTAGAATCGTCGGTTTTACTTTCATAAAACGCGCATATCTCTGGGAGGGAACACTTTTGGGGCATGGGATCGTTCTCATTCGATGCTCAGATGTTGTTCACATCAAAAAAAAAAAGTGAAAAGTTGATGAAAAGTTTTGTTCGGGAGAGCCATTTTAAAGATTAGGTCCTTTTCTATTTGCGCTTAGAATCGTCGACTTCACTTTTATAAAACGCGCATATCTCTGGGAGGGAACACTTTTGGGGCATGGGATCGGTCTCATTCGATGCTCAGATGTTGTCCACATCAAATAAAGAAAAAAAAAAGAAAATTGATTTTTTTTTACCCTTAGGTCCCTTTCTCTATGCGCTGTCACATATTACGATTGAAAACACCATTCACGAGTGAAGCTTGACGGCTGACACACTATCTCGAACTACACTAACGAACTGGGCAAGCATGCACAGGTGTTTTCACATTTTCCACAGACCCGGTTAACTGAAATTTGCGCACAATTCTCCCGATTGTGGACACATTTGGTCGATTATGTTGACCGAAAAATCACGAAGTGCACAAAATGCATTTGGATTTGCACGCCTATTTTCGTATAAGGCTTCCAGAATCTTTACTCGCTGCTCAATTGTGTACCTCTTCATGATTGAATTTGTCAAATTCTAAAATAAAGAAATGCCAAATAAGGTTGGCCTAAAAAACTGGACGTTAAGGCGTGACTCACCATTAACATCGTGTATTAGTACTACGAGGGCTTGCTATATATATTTCTGGCCTAATAATGAAAATGTGAATATTTATCATCAAAAATAGTTTAATTAATTTTCAAAGTATTCTCCAGCATGAGTTAAAACGTTTGCATGCGCTCAAACCAATTGTCGAGGCACTTTTTCCACTCTGACTGAGACACCTCCACTACATGGTTTTTGAACGCTCCAACAGCATCTTCTGGCGACGAAAATCGTTGACCACGCATTTTTTTCTTGATGTGTGGGAATAAAAAGAAGTCATTGTGTGCCAAGTCAGGGCTGTACGGCGGATGACCCATCAATTCGACGTTTTGGCCGGTCAAAAGGACGCTGGTTTGAGTCGATGTGTCAAAGTCGCATTGTCATGGTGCACAATGATTCGTCTTCTCTTGTTCGTTTTTCGAATTTCTCCCAAGATTTCAGGCAAACAATTTGTGGTGTACCACTCAGCATTGACCGTCCTACGTTGTTCAAGCGGAACAGTCGCCACATGACCAGTTTTGCCAAAGAAACAGGCGACCATTTGCTTCGAAGTGCTTCTTCCACGAACAGCTTTCGTTGGATTTGGCTCGTCTTCGAAGACCCACACGGTCAATTGCTTGTGTTTCGGGCTCATACGCATAGATCCATGATGCGTCACCTGTGACGATCTTATAAACGTCTTTCGAAGCACTTCGATCGTATTTTTTCAAAATTTATTTGCCAAATTGTGCGGGATCCAACGAGAACAAACCTTTTTTACGGCCAGGTGTTAATGCAATATCGAATCTCACGGTATGTTTCATGACGATCCTGCATTATCAGTTCACGTATGGCACAACGTCCGTTTTTGGACGACTTTCGTCTTTGAGCGAGCGTCGGCCACGATGGAATTCATTAAACCAGTTTTTCACAGTGCTTTAGGATGGTGTTCCATCGCCCTACAAAGATTAAAGTTCATCGATGCACTCTTGTCGTGATAGTCCACGTCGAAAAATTGTGAAAAATGATCGCTCGAAAATGTTCACGAGTTAACTCCATTTTTTTGACAAATAGATTTTTTCAAGTCACTGTAAACAGCACAAATGATAGTCTTACGTCAAAACGTTTCGAGTACGTTTATGCTAGAAAATGTCAATCTTTCCAATGGAAATGTCAGATGGCGCCAGGCAACATTTAGTGCTGCCTAGGCCAGAAATATATATAGCAACCCTCGTATTTGCACAATCTTACTGAAAATCTGTTCTAAAGACTATAGGCAAACTTGTTTAAAAAAATTGACTCGTAGCCACGCCCCTTATGGTACCTTAAAGTTCATGACCACAAATGACACTGTTTGAGTGCAGACTAGAACCCACAGAACTTGTGACTCAGTGCGTAAAACTGGATTAATTTGGGAACACCGTAATATTTAAAACCGGCTTTAAAATGGGTAATGCAAAAAGTGGTTAATACGGCCCATTCGGGTACCTTTTATGCTAATCTGGAAAGTCTTCCTTTGAATGTTCTTCCTTTAGCTTTGGTACATTCAAAATTCAGCCATAACGTTCTACTTTTTAGTCACAGGTTCCGGAGCAGTAAAAATATATCTTTACTTGGGCTCTTCCTCTCGTTGCACTGCCCTTCCTAATCGCAACTTTAGAGCAGAAGAGTACACTCGGATGTACCGGGACCTACTGTTTAATTCCGGCTCCGAAGGCAGCATTTTATAGAGAAGATTTTACCTAGCTTAGAGAAAAATCTTTTACTCGTAAAGTCGCCGACATTTACACGCCACAAAACATTTTAAATATGTGATGCGCAAAATAGAAAGGGACCTAAGGGCAAAAACCAGTTTTGTTCAGTAGAGCCATTTTAAAGATTAGGTCCCTTTTAATTTGCGCATAGAATCGTCGACTTCACTTTCAAAAAAAGCACATATCTCTGGGAGGGAACTCTTTTGGGGTATGCGATCGGTCTCATTCGATGCTCAGATGTTGTCCACCACAAAAAAAAGTGAAAAGTTGATGAAAAGTTTTGTTCAGGAGAGCCATTTTAAAGATGAGGTCCCTCCTTTCCATTTGCGCTTAGAATCGTCGACTTCACTTTCATAAAACGCGGATATCTCTGGGAGGGAACACTTTTGGGGCATGGGATCGGTCTCATTCAATGCTCAGATGTTGTCCACATCAAAAAAAAAAAAAAAAAAAAAATGAAAATTATTTTTTTTCCCCTAGGTTCCTTTCTCTATGCGCTTTCACATATTATGTTCTTCACATATTATGTTCTTCAGACTTACCGTCTATTTGGTTTTATTGGCACAGACTCATCGCTCTGCCGTATCTATAGGATCGTAAATGATTATTTGCCGGTCTGTTGAAAATGTTGGACATGCTGAGACAGCCATTTATCACACTGTCTGGGGGTAATAATTGCTTAGGGAAACCCTGATCGTATCGTTGGACTAAAGTAGCCGTATTATTATACCCTCCACCATACAATGGAGGGTATATTAGTTTTGTCATTCTGTCTGTAACACCTTGAAATAATCATCGGAGACCCAACAAAGTGTATATATTCTTGATCCTTGTAAAATTCTAAGACGATCTAGCCATCTTGTCCGGCTGTCCGTCAGTCCATCTGTTGAAAACAAGATAGAGCCTGCATGAAAACAGCTAGGGAGCTGAAATTTGGCTATAAATGGGCTATATAGCTATACGGGAAGTTGGTGTTGGAGACCCTCAACCGACACTACCTCATACAAATTATTTTTTTTTATTTCGAAATATCCGTCCAGTTTCTTGAGCAAAATCACTGAAATTTTGCAAATAATAATCTCTATATAGGCGCAATCATCTATGTAAAAATGATTTAGATTGGGCCACCATTTCTTGTACCTCCCATACAAATGGCCTTATGGGCCTTGAGAAATAATATTACTATAACTCACCACAAACTTGACCTATCGAAATGAAATTTTACACATCAAGATTTCTATATGCAACACACTTCTACGCTGAATTCGGTTGAGATCGGAAAAGTCCTACTGGTACCTCCCACACAAACGGTCCCATGGTCTTTGAAAAATAATATGACAATAACTCACTACAAACTTGACCTATCGAGATGAAATTTTCTACATTAAGATCTTTTTATAGAACACACCTCCGCACCAAATTTGGTTTTATTTGGGAATCTGGTGGAGGGTATCCAAAGTTCGGCACAGCCAAACTTAACATTTTTTACTTGTTTTTTTTTTGGAAAGGTTTAATCCAAAATAATTTATTCTTTTTTCGTTTTGATTGACACTTTTTTGGAATTAACCCCGCCTTCAGCAAGAATCGTACACATAAACATTTTGTATCTATGTATAGTCACATTCTTCTTCTTCTTCTGGTTCCACACATATTCACACACAAATATAGTTTTGTTCTTGTCTTCTTCAATCCACAAATTAATCATTCTTTGTTGTGTTGCCTTCAGTCTTTGTGTCGTCTTCGTCTACTGCCGCTTAAACAAGTCGCCAGTCGGAAGTTGAAAAGAAAACGGAAGAAGACGAAGAAGCTAAAAGCATTCCGTTCATGTGATTGTGGCTAAGTTTAGCGAACAATTCAATTCTCTGGCTCTGTGACTAACACTTTTTGTAGTTTCAAATTCAAATTCGAATCGTGCTCACTGTCAGTCACCATTCACCACACACTTCACTGACACCGTCGCGCACACTTACACGCAGACAGACAGACATCCTTGTCATGGTGGCGAGCAGGAACGTCTAACGGATGTCTTCTCTAAGAATTGTAAATTGGTTTTGAAATTGGTCTCATTTGTCAGCTGGCGAGGAGCTTCTGATGAACAGTAGTTTTTCGGAGAAGCATAATGAACGACCGATATTCGATCTTAACCGCACTTGTGTGTGTATCGTGTAGTAGTAGTGGTAGCAGTTAGTACATGACAGCAGATAGACACACATACATACTGATTGACTAACACACACACTTACACATAACACGTGTAGTTTATAAATAGCAACAAATCGAAAAAAAACCATAGAACAACACGGAACACTCCAATTCACATGAAACTGTCTTCTGAAAAAATTTCTAGAATAGTGAACTATTTGCGGAATATTCAGTTTACACTTGTTCGTAGGTATCTGTAAAAGTGTTTGGTAAGTATAAGCAATAAGTAGCGGACAGGGCGGAGTTCCGCTTCAAATCGTTGTGAGTGTTAAGGTACAGATACGAATGGACTAATGAATTGGAAAGGGAAAAGTAAGACTTTGCCAGCGAGCTACTAGGCAAGCTTCCTTTACTAAACGCTCATTCAGATTGAAGAGCATAGCCGCTGGCATTCGCTTTTAGTAAAGATGATTTTAAAAAAATATTTATATCCTTCACATAAGATGGAGTACTTATATAAACTAAATTTGACATTCCTCTTGTAATGTCTTGAAATGTTGATCGGAGACCCTTTTGAAGTACTATATACATCATTGATCGTCAATAATTCTAAGCCCATCTTAACTTGTCTGTCCCTCCGCTTGTCTATTGAAAGCACGATGGCGATCAAACAAAAGTTTCGTTTTAAAAGACTTAAGGAACCTTAAAAGAAGTACATTATTTTTTCGAGTATTTGCTTGCCAAATCACTATCTTTTGTAGATGAATAGTGGTTAAAGCTTGTTAATTGAAACATACTTAATACCTCAAAACAAGGCATACTTGCTATAAGTGTCGGCTCATGTGGAATAAACAACATTTTGTAATGTCAAAACTGGCTATTAATAGTCAATCTTAACATACGGGTTCTCAAATTAAAGCCGGTTATACCACAAATCCAACTATGAATTTGTTTAGTTGACTTGTCTTTCATTGGGCCATTTCGGTAGAAATACACGGTGGAGGGTGAATTCCGCCTGGCAAAATTTAACGACTTTTTAACTTGTTATAGCCTCCACCGTAGGATTGAATGTGGGTCGCCGTGGTGTGATGAAAGTGTGCACGGTTTTCATGTCAGTTAACCGAGATAAGAACCCGGAGTAAGAACATCTAACAATTTTTCAACGGCATGTTCTCACCCTGTAAATGCAGGCGTTTTTACGAGTAAGAGATTTATCTCTCAGCCATGTGAGTAACCAAAGGTAGCAAATATGAATCGGCTAATGGCGGTTATTACAATTGAAAGAAATGGCTACCTAAACTAAAGCGGGAAATTTCACCACATTTCATCGAAATTAAGTTTTTGGCCTTTTGTGCAGAACAGAAATCTTCTGTCCATCTATTCTTGTGAATATAGTATAGGTTGCAAATACGAACCGATCTCAACGAAACATTCATGATTATTTTGATATCGTCCCAAGTTCTGATTTACTATGGCAGCTACGATTTGGAGTCTAACCTAACAACGGCAAATTTAAAAAAAAATGGTTTTCGATATCTTAAAGGAAAGGAGAGAGACCTCAAGTTTGCCATACCGATAGATTTAAAATAACTATGATTCCCTTGAGTGATGTGCATCCAAACGTCAGCCAATCCGTCGTTGAGATCAATTTCAATTTAATTCATCTTTTGATCAATATCGGTCATGTTTTGATATTATACGAGTAGTTACAAAGGTTTTTCCCGATTTCAGTATATTAAGCTGTAGTAGCTACATATCATCGGAAGAAATAAACAATAAAGCGTTTCCAATATCAGCTCTGGTAACATTGGATTGGAGGGTATAATGTTAACAAATTGTAAGTTTTTGTAGAGAGACAACGGTTAAAATAGGCATTGTTAGTTGGGACGCACTAAACGCCACAAAAAAGTAAATTTTTGCTACTTGTTGGCTCATGTGGCCCGGGCGATTTAAAGGCACTAATGACCTACGTGTTCTCAAATAGCTTAGATCACGTTAGCCCCAGTTGAGTTCGAAAACACATTAGGTATTTTAATGTTAAATACTATTCAGACCGTTCCACGCTGTTAGATTGCCAGATTTATTATTTCGATTTTCCCCTTTCAAACATAAAAATCGGATAAACATATAGGTGGAAACTATATATTAATCTGAGCCGATTTTCTTCGATTTCAATAACGTTAGCTCTCGGCCCAAAAACCATGCTCGTGCTAAGTTTCATCAAGATTCGATGTAAGATGTAGCTGCTAGAGATAAAAACTTAAAAATCGGATGAACATATAGGTGGGAGCTATTTCTAAATCATAACCAATTTTTTCAATTTCATTAACGTTATTCCTTGGCCCATAATACTTTCTCACGCCATGTTTCATCAGGATTTATGTAAGATGTGACTTTTAAAATTACAAACATACATTTAAACATATATGTGAGAGCTACATTTAAATCTGAACCGATTTTCTTTAATATAAGCAACGACCTTCTTTAGTCGAAAAAAACTAACGTGGGCCAAATTTCATCAAGATTGAAAGTTATATGTGGCTTATAGAGCAAAAGGTATAAAATCGGATGATCATTGACTAATGAATTGGAAAGACATTTTCTTCAATTTCAATAACGTAAAATTAGATATAAGATGATAAACATAAACGGATTTTAATAGCGCCCGTCCGTGGTCCAAATTTGAAAAACATCGGACAACTATTGCGACCAGCAGTTTGATTACAAGATTTAGACAGACGGATGGACGGGTGGACAAACAGACGTCGGGAAATAAAATCAACAAGTGATTTTACGTTGATCGGTATATATAGAGGTGGGTATAGCTTAACTATTTTTGATAGTTACAAAGATTTGAAACTAATTTATAATAACCTGTTCCGCAAAGTGGTGCGGTACAGGCTATAAAGAGCCACAAAAGAGTCAAGCCACAACAAAAAGACTTACTTTGACTCTTAAGAGTAAAACAGAATTTCTTTCATACCAGTGAGCTTATCAGAAAATACTTAATGGGGACATAAATACTGTTACACACGTTTTATGCTGTTAAATAAAAAGTTCAGAATGTTTTTGGGCCAAATATTTTTTAATATATTTATTGATGTACGAGGGCGACCGCAAAAGTAACATAAAAAGAACCGTTTTTTTGGAATTATTATTTATTTTTCAACATAATCTCCGTCCAACTCAATACACTTCATCAAACGTTTTTCAAGTTCTTTAATTCCATCCGAAAAATAAGATTTTTCAAGACTTTCAAAATATGCCTCAGTTTCAGCAATAACAACCTCGCTATTGGACGAAAATTTTTTGCCACCGAGAAATTTTTTTAAATTTGGAAACAAGAAATAATCAGAAGGAGCTAAATCTGGACTATATGGTGGATGCGGAGAAATTTCAAATTGAAATTCGGCCAGTTTTTGTTGAGTTAAAAATGCAGTGTGTAAAGGAGCATTATCTTGATCTTTTTTTCTAAATGCGGTCGTTTTATCTTGATTTCTTCACTCAACCGATCCAATAATGCACAATAATATTCACTATTTATAGTTTTTCCTTTCTCAAGATAATCAATAAATATTATACCCCTTGCATCCCAAAATACTGTGGCCATTCCTTTTCCTGCTGACTTAACAGTTTTCGCCTTCGTGGGACCACTTTTACCAGCATCTATCCATTGTTTTGACTGTTCTTTGCATTCTGGTATGTAGTGATGGATCCATGTTTCATCAACAATTATGAATCGGCGCAAGAACTCTATTGGATTACGCTGATAAATCGCTAAAAGCTCCTCGGAATTGGTCCAACGGACGATTTTTTAGGGCAAAGTCAACAAACGCGGCAAACATCTTGCGGATAGCTTTTTCATGTGGATTTCATCATGTAAAATACTCCAAACTTGTTTTTCGTGTATTTTAACAATATCAGCAAGTTCTCTGAGATTTATTCGTCTATCTTTAGTCACTTCATTAAATATTTTTCTAATGTTTTCCATAGTAGTAGCAGTTTTCGGTCTTCCAGGGCGTTGTTCATCTTCCGTACTTGAACGACCCATTTTAAATTGATTTCACGGTGGAGTATGATGGTGCATTATCACCATGAACAGAATCCAATTCATCTTTGATTAATTGTGGCGTATAACCTTTCATATAAAAGTGTTTAATTAGCGCATGAAACTCTTTATTTTCCATTTTTCAAAAATTATAAAACTTGTTTACTTCAACCACCTGTAACAAAGAAAATAATCATTAAATATTTCGAAAATTTTGACAGACAGACGGGCTTATAAAAGATTGCTTTTAAAAAACAAATAAAAAGTTGCTAGTAAAACAGAAAATGTGCCAGGCCAGTTAGTTTTGCGGTCGCCCTCGTATATTATATCCAAAAAGAATCGACTTAGTCGAAATGTCCGCCTTTGCCTTTACACACGCCTTAAGTTGCTCTGGCCAATCGTCAATAGCTGCACGAACCTCGTCCATTGGAAAACTGGCCACAGCTCGAACCAGAGCAGTCTTAAGAGATCCAATTTTGGGGTATCTTTTGTGACAAACCTTGTCCTCTAAAACCGTTTACAATTTGTAATCCAATGGGTTCAAATCTGGACTGCATGAGGGCCATTCTTCAGAGGAAATGAACGCTGGCAAATTGTTTCGAAGCCAGGCCTGGGACGTTTTAGCCTTATGGGCCGGCGCAGAATCCTGCTGGAAAGTCCATGGCTGGTTTGGAACAGGAAATTGTTAAGAGGCTTCACAATAGCTTACAAAACGGTCTCTTGGTAAACTTTGGCCGAAGTTTTGACTCCTTGTTCGCAGAAATGCAGGTCAGTGACCCCATCGTCAGAGACACCCCACCAAACCAAACCATGACCAAACCACCCTTGGGATCAGTTCAGATGCTTTCTTAGATGACCGCGCATACACCCTATCAATTTGCTTGTTAAATTTTTCCTGAAAGGTACAAATTTTTTCATCGTCGAACAAAATTTTTCTGTGCAAGTTATCAGCGTGCTTCACCAAAAGACGTATGCATTTTTCAATCCTATTTTTTTAAAGCTTCAGTTATTTAATTACCGGTACGTTGTTTGAAAGCCCCAAGTCTTTTTTAATGATTCGACTCATGGACTTTTGAGTGATATTAATCTCACGGGCCATGATTTTCAGTTTTGGAAGCGGATTTCTGTGAATTCTTGATTTAACGGCTTTGATGACATGCAGTGTTCGAACAGAGCGTGGGCGGCCCGACCGGTGGTGGTCTTTTACATCTCCAGTCTCCTCAAATAGTTTTATGCATCGGTAGACGAACATGCGGCTAATCCCTAGTGGCCTAGTTTTAAAAATATCGCTTTTTTCATTTCACACTTGAAAAGCGCTTTTGCAGCGATGCGGTTCTCATTATCTGACCACTCCATGATGAAAGCTGAAACAATTTTAAAATCCCATTACAGACTAACGATATTGAGGTTAGCTTTCAAAACCCATGTGACATTAACGGGGTATGTTCAGTTCTACTATTGAAATGGGTGTGTTCAATGTTGTAACAGTATAAAACATGTCCCGAAAGGATACTACAAGTTGACCCTAGGTGTGATATATATAAACCCCGGCTATATATATACACAACATACTGATTGACCCATTCCGGCAAAGGCCAATTTTTTTCGAACAATATCATCAGTGCCTCTTCAATTTAAAATACATGTACCACGAAGTAAATGTACCCTCTTACCACTGACAAAAATCACTGCTTGCATTAACGACAATAGCACACCTTTAATTTAATCCACTCAACCAATCGAAATTGCTTTCTGATCTTTCTCGCATTACGCTTGTAAATACATTTAAAAAGTGATTCAAATTACCCCCAACCACCGGGGTGGGCCACAGCATCTGCCACGCAAGCCTATTATCGCCCTGTAGCTGCTCTGATTTATCATTAACATTCAATTATCTCATTTTTATCTACCCCTTAACGGATTTTGCGTGTGCATTTCATCATATTTAATCTACGCCCACAACAATTAAATTTTCGTGCTTTTTTTGGTGGTGTTTTTGTGTGGCATTAAGCAAATTTATCCCAGCCGTTGTTGGTTGTTGTGCTAGAAATCAATTTGTAACCCTTTTATCAGTTTAACGCCAACTCAAGATGAAAACACCGCACTGAACCGTGGTGGGGGGTAAATGGCGGAGTTGATGGTAAACAGGGATCCTCAAGGCATTTCGTTGCCAAACAATGAGAATGTCAAAAGCATAAAATATTTAAGAACACCACACAACAACAGACAACGAACAGCAAACAGGCAACGACGACAACAAAAGCAAACAGCAGACAGCCTAGCCGAACTAAAGATGCAAACAACAGTTGCTACTCGAGATGCTCTGGGGCTGAATGCTGTTGCCTGTGTATCTTCTCGTAGCACTGCCAGCATTAGAGACAGAGTGCGAAAGACGGCAAACAATAGGCCGATACAACGAACAAGATGTGCTGAGATAACGCAAAACATTGCAACGAGAGGTGGTTCAGCAATTGTAGTCATATCACTTTTAAGGGAAGTCATACTTTGTAAATGCTGGCAGGCTTATCATAAAGGATATGCCATTTAAAAAAAACTGGATTTTCGTGAAACTATTTTCTAGATGATAGGTTTATAATTATTATTTGAACGCAGTAGGCTGATGTCCTACCACGTGTTCATTACGTTACAACAACAAAAAGGCAAAACACTGTTAACAAAAGTGCCTTTCCCGCTATGCAGATGTTTCATGGGACCGTGGGTTATGCTTTTGACGTTCTCTATTAAAAGATTTTCCCCACACTTCAGCCGGCTCGGCATTACACTGTACCACCATGTACGAGTATGGTTTCCGTTTGAATTTGAATTTTGTGCCTGGACGTTGATTCTCTATTGTGTGCACACTTCATCGTGAACACATTTTTCCTTCATTAATACTTTATTTGGTATTATTGGATCAGCTCTCTAGGAGCCTATACGTATCTTGAAGTAAAATTCAATAGAGAATCCTGTCATGGATTGCTGCGTTATGGGGTTCTCTGCGTCTATTTGGCAGGATTTGCATTAATTTGGTCGCAGTGGTAACTGTATTAGTTTGATCTTTTTGACGGTTGAGTAAAGAACTATAGGCTTGTAGAGCGGAGAACTCTAATTTTATAAAAAGGTAACTCTACATTGGTAGAGTCGATTTTATTCTTATGGGCGGTATTGTACGAGGGTTGCTATTTATATGTCGAAACTTAAGGTCCATCAACTTCATTTCACTTAAGGTTCATCAACTTCACTGGCTCCTTAACGCGAACTCAAAACTAAGCCTTGAATATAAGGTCCTGCTATACAACAGTGCAATCAAACCTATCTGGTTATACGGCGCCCAGCTATGGGGCAAAGCAAGCTCGACAAAATCCAAGACATTGCGGCTCATTACCGGTGCCCCTTGGTATATGAGGAATGAAAACATCCACCGAGACTTAAAAATACCTCTCGTTAAAGAGGTAATTCACAAAATCAATATAAAGCACAAAGAGAAGCTCGAACGTCATGATAACACACTTGCTAGACAATTATTGTGCAATTCAAGCTTTTTAAGACTTCGGAGAAATGAACGCCGTGTTTTTTTTAATCTGCGCTTGTGCTTCAGCCGTAACAGTAATCGCGAACACACAAGCCCAAAACTGTGTAGAATTCTTTTTTCTACGTCAAGTGGCCTGAATGCTGTGGCCTGAATGATCTTTAAACCAGTCAATTTCAATCGCGAACGAACACTCAAAAAAGACTGTGTAGAATCCTTTATTCTACGTCACGTGGCTTAAATGCTCTTATACGTGATCCTTAAAACAGTCAACACGAAAAACCTACAAAACCTAAATTGCGTCGTCCACTCTTCTATTCTAGAGTTATCCGTTATACATACATAACTAGAGTTCATTACTCTACATAATATCGCGAACACTCTGTAAATGACTGTAAGGGTCCTCTGGCCCTTTATCACGAGGTTTAAGCCAAACCAGGTTTAAAATTCTCAGACACGTGATCCATACCAGTTATATACTCGCCCTTATTCTATTTGGCGTAGTCAACAGAAGACGACGTCGTTTTTTGTATTTTGTTTCAATTTCGTATTCCCGTTGGCAATATTGCCGTATTTCGATGACTGTTAAATTAAGTTTGGTATTCTGTAAGAAAAATTGGCGACGCCGTTGTTTTCTATTGGCTTTGATTTTGGCGTCGGCCATTTTAGTGTTGCCTTCAATGTATTGTTTACGTTAATTTTGATTTCATTAGAAAATTAAATGGAAAAAATTAAAATAACAAATAAGCGCCAGTTCGAGAAGCTAGTGGAAGAGCTTGAAAAGAATCCATCACTAGCCAGAGGATTTCACAAGGGCACCTAATAATTTTAATGAACAGTGGGAGAGTATTGCCACTGTGGTAAATTCTCATGGACCCCCAATTAGATCTGGTGCTGGATGGCAAAAGGTAAGGTAAATAGTTTGGTTAAAAACTATGCTGTTTGATGGAATTCTTTCTACAGATTTGGAGGGACCGAAAATTCAAAGTTAAAAGAAAAATGGCCCTAAATAAAGCAGAAAGCAAAGCTACTGGAGGTGGTGTATTTAAGCGGCAAATGCTGAGCCCCTTGGAGGAAGCTGTGGCAAATTTGCTGCAGTTCGAACTTTATCCATTGTGGACAAACTTCCTTCTCCATGACGTCTACAGTCTCGGACAAAATCCTCGAAACTACTGGCTGTGACAGTCCCAGGTTGAAACCATTTCCAACGCTCAGCTGGTAAGATCCCTGGGCTAAAAAACGCAATGTTGCTGCCAATTTTATTGTGTTTGGAACAATTGTTGATCTTGTCCCTTTTTTTAAATGAGGCTCTATCATTTCCAAAACATATTTAAATGAAGGTTTATTCAGCCGAAAATAACTTTCAAATCTTAAAAAGGAATAAAAAATTGATTACTTAGGAAATTATGACTTCAAATATGTCTCTTACTTCTCATCGGGCAAATTAAAAATGGAAGATTTCTGTCTAAGCAGTCTTCTTTCCAATATTAATTTTTTTTTTGTTTTCTTCGTCACTCGATGAGTCCGAATCGGATAGAAATAACATTTTTATTTAAACTTTTTTTTAAAAACAAACTTTTTCCCACGAAAATAGCACATAACTTACATATATTTCATCAAAAACAAGAAATAAAATGAATCAGCTGACTCTAACATTAGATATGTGTGCTGTATGTTATTGACATTTTCGATAAACAGGCAACGGCGTCGTAATACTCTTACAGAATACCAAATTAGCATAGAATTGATGTTGTCTTCGATTTGAGTTGCTGTTGCCTTGAAATTGCCGTTGATATTGCCGACGCCAAATAGAATAAGGATGACTATTTTGACCAAATTAATTTAAATTCCTGCCAATTAGCAGAGATCCACATTACAAGAAATCCATACTAGGATTAATTATTGAATTATACTTAAGATTCGTATACTTATTGTTAGGCTCCTTTGGAGCAGATTCAATAATTCAAATAAAGCATATATAAAAAGAAAAAATTATATATCGGGTCCAGCAATATAAACACACTAATTTATCATTGAAAATGGTTTTATTGTTTTTCAAAATATTCTTCTTTAAGATTAATACACATTTGCATGCGCACAAACCATTTTCGAAGCACTTTTTTCACTCCGAATGATTTTTGAACGCTTCAACAGCTGCTTAGGGCGCTGAAAAACGTTGACCACGCATTTTTTTTCTTGATGCTACGAAATAAGAAGTCATTGGGTGCCAAATCAGGGCCGTACGGTGGTTGGCCCATCAATTCGACATCTTGAGTGGTCAAATAACTCATAGTTTCAGCTGAAGTGTGAAAGCTCGCATTGTCGTGATGCAAAATGCTCCGTCTTCTCTTATTATCTTTCCTCATTTCTTCGATCACAGTTGGCAAACAGATGGTTGTGTACCACTCAGAAATGACCGCCCTACATTCCACTAAAGGCACTGTGGCAACATGGCCGGTTGTACCGAAAAAAAACGCAATCATTTGCTTCGATGTACATCTTCCACGAACAACTTTTGTTAGATTTGGCTCGTCTTGAAAGACCCATACGGTCGATTGCTGTTTTGTTTGGGGCTCATACGCATAGATCCATGATTCGTCACCTGTGACGATCTTATAAACGTCTTTTAAAGCACCGCGATCGTATTTTTTCAAGATGTTTTTGCAGCAATCGACAAGAGCCTATTTTGAGCTTTCGTCAAATTATGTGGGATCCAACGAGAACAATTTTTTTTCACGGCCAAATGAACATGCAATATCTTATTGATGCTTGTCATACTAATGTCCAAGGATGCCTCAATCTCACGGTATGTCACATGTCGGGCTTGCCTTATCAGTTCACGCACAGCATCGCTGGTTTCTGGAAAAATGACCGAAGTTGAACGTTGTTCACGAAATTCATTCTGGAGCGAACGGCGTCCGAGACAGAATTCTTGGTACCAGCGATTAACTGTGGTTTTTGATGGTGCTTCATCGCCAAAAGTCGAAATAAGTTGATTTGAACACTCTTGTCTCGATAAACCACGCCGAAAATCTAAAAAAAAATCATCGCATGAAAATGTTCACGGGATAATTCCATTTTTTGACTGAGATGAATATTTCAACACACTTTAAACAAAACAATTCGCCCTCAAATGACAAAACGTTCTGAGTTAAGTTATGTTAAAAAATATCAAAGTTTACAATGAAAGTTTCAGTTTGCGTCAGGGCCCGAAATATAAATAGTAACAAGGCTTGGAAGGTCGAAAAAGGAAGGATAAGTCATAAACTACATATGTAACTAGTTACGTCAGTCGTTTGATCCGATTTACCGTCAACCATATATGGATTTTAAATTATCCCTTGTTTGTTGAGTGTGAATAGTTGAACTCTTGTTTGTTAAGGGTGGTCCAACTAAAACGCACGATTTAAATTTTATATAAAACAAAAAGTTTTCAGAGAATTGTCTTAATATTTTTATTATGATAATGGTATCTATGACAATTGAAACAAACTTCTTTTTTAAATTAACACATTGTTGGATTGCAAATAAACGCTGACCACTCCCAGAAGAATTATCAAATACCACAGAGGTGTAGGGTATCCCATAATCGTTACTGTCTGGTTTTTGTATTCACTGAGCGGCACCCATCGTATTATGAATGACAAACTCTTACAGACTGCTACGAGGGCTGCTATATATTTCTGGGCCAATAATGAAAATGGGAATGATTATCATCAAAAATGGTTTAATTGATTTTCAAAGTACGATTTCTTCAGCATGATTTACTTTTGCATACACTTTTGCATGCACTCGAACCAATTGTCGCAGCACTTTTTCGACTCCGATTGAGACACCTCCAAAATTTTGTTTTTGGACGCTTTAACAGCAACTTCTGGCGAAGAAAATCGTTGACCACGCACTTTTTTCTTGAAGTGAGGGAATAAAAATAAGCCATTGGGTGCCAAGCCAGGGCTGTACAGCGGATGATCAATTCGAAGTTTTGGCCGGTCAAAAAGGCACTAGTTTCAGCCGATGTGTGAGAGCTCGCATTGTCATGGTGCACAATGATTTGTCTTTTCTTGTTCGTTTTTCGAATTTCTCAGAAGACTTCAGGCAAACAAATTGTGGTACACCACTTAGAATTGACCTCCTACGTTGCTCAAGCGGAACAGTCGCTACAGGAGCAGTTATGCCGAAGAAACAGGCGAACGTTTGCTTCGAAGTGCTTCTTCCACGAACAATTTTCGTTGGATTTGGATCGTCTTCGAAGACCCACACGGTCGATTGCTGTATTGTTTCGGGCTCTTACGCATATATCCATGATTCGTCACCTGTGACGATCTTATAAACGTCTTTTGAAGCACTGCGATAGTATTTTTTCATAGAACCACTGGCGTGAGATTTAGTAGTCTTGAGCCAGTACGATTTAATTTGAAGAACACTAATGGAATCATAATAATGATCCCCACTCAGATGATTCTGAGATCAAAAACAATAAACCAATGGAGTAAAAAAACACTTACAAAAAGTTGAAGGAGTGGCTGACTATGAGATATCCAAACCATTTGCTATTCAAAACATTAGGTACCTCTGTCTAGAGCTTGACTAAGAACTCGCTCTCAATACGTTAGAGTTATTTATTTGTCGCTCATAAAGTAATTTTTAAAATTTTAGCGTGATTGGGTAAAATTTGTGGCTTCTAAAGCAACAGAACCTCAAAGCGGAAGCGACCTTTGTAAGGGCGCTACTCGAAAACATATGGGCCAATGTCGCAGGACATAGGTGTTAGTTGCTCGTCATGCTTCATACGACATTTGGTTAGAGTCGGATGTAAAATGTGGCTTCTAAAGCTGCAGATTCTTAAATCTCTGTGTAGGGGCTAAGGAAAATATGGACCTACGAGGTCCACTTTCACCACATGGTCGCTCATTACGGATCATGCAAAATATGGTCGTGATCGGGTGTACGAGTAATTTGCTTGACCAATTTTATTAATCATTTGTCGCTCATAAAGTACTATTCAAAATTTTTGCGTGATGGGGTAAAAACCGTGGCTTTTTAAGCAGCAGAACCTCAAATAGGGAGCGACCTTGTATGGACGCTCTTCTAAAACATATGGGCCAATGTCACAAGACATAGGTGTTGGTTGTTCGTAATGCTCTTTACGAAATTTGGTAAGAGTCGGATGTAGCTTCTAAAATCTGGAAAGTTCTTTGCATGGGGGCTATAGGAAATTATGGACCTATGGGGTCCACTTTCACCACACGGTCGCTCATTACGTACCATGCTAAATATGGCCGTGATCGGGTGTAATTTGTGACTTCAAGAGCTGTAGGACCTCAAATCGAAAACATGGACCGATATGGTCCAACTTCACCACTGATATATGTTGGTAACTCATAAAGCTCTGAGCGAGTTCGCATGTAATATGAGGTGTTTAAAGCTGTAGGTTCTGAAATCGGGAAGGACCTTTGTATGGGCGCTATGCAAAAATATGCACCTATAGGATCCAGTTTTACCACAGTTAACTAGAGGTCACTTACTAGGCAAAATATAACCAAACAAAAATTTCACCAGATATTCGCGTTTATAGCTCGAAATGATCTGTGCAAAGTTTAGACGAAATAAAATGTAATATGTGACTTAAGAGCTTTAGGTTCTGTATTTGGGAAACCTATGGATAATATCCTTACATAAACCGATACAGACCAATTTCAAAAGGGTTTATCCTTGGCCTTAACTTGAACAATGTACCAAGTTTCAGAGAAATCGCTTCTAACGACGGGAAATTACTCAATGGAATCATATAGTGACTCTAAGTCGATCGGTATACTCTAAGTTCCTTTTAGGTGTTGCAAACATCGGTAATAAGCCATAGTACCTTGTACCAGTGTGGTTTAGGTTATAAACAATTGGACTTAACCTTCTGTTAATTCCTTTGACAATACTTGGTCAATGTCATGTGGTATTTAGAATGTGGTTTAATCGATAGCCAGACCTTCCCGGACATCCTTAAATTTGCACACCCCCTTCTGTTTTCAACACGTAATGCAAACGAACATAAAGGACACTTAAACTTATAAGGACTTTACGAGCGCCTTCAACAAACACACGGCCATAGATAGAAAGGCGCATAGGCTTGTTCGCATACAACGTTCAAACTGATGAGTCAGGCAACTTCTGAAGCTGCTCAAGTGGCACTTGAAAGCATTTTCAAGGGTAGCAACGATAAACAAAACACAAACAAACAGAAAAAGGATCTGGATGCCATTCATGTCAGCCAGTCAGTTGTGAAGGTGAACAAATGGAATTAAGGATTTCTGCATGTCGTTCTCCTCCGAGTGATAGTTTGCACAAGACATTCGCAATAGGACGCTTAATTAATTTCGAACTTGAGAAAGTTGTCATAGTCTTCGTCGTCGTAGCCGACTTCGGTGTTATCGTTGCTGTGCATTGTTGGATCTAAGGAGTGGGGAGGAAGTCTTCAACAAGTACGCCTGGAAAAAGGCGTTGATTGCCGTGTGTGGGTGTGTGTGTGTATTTGGGTGTTATGAGTGGCTGTGGTAGGGGGAAGGGGGGCTTGACACAAGAATAAATTGTGACTAATTGGAAATGTAAATGTATGACAATGGAACAACCAGCACAACGAGAGCAAAAAGTTTGGCTGAAATTAAAAGATGCTAAATTAAAATAAATAATTGTTCGAATACACAAGAATAGCAAAGGACTACGTACATGATGACATGTGTCAATGTACATGTGTATGCGGCACAGTGGTGGAGTGGGCATTTTCAAATCATGAGGTATATTTTGAAGATTTACAAAATTTGGTCGAGATTTTAAAATCAGTTAGCGAAAGGCAGTTCGAGGAAACAAATTCATTCCGCCCTTATTTAGAAGCGTTTCTAAAATGTAACACTTGATGCTAATGGAATATGAAGTTGGTTGTTATGGATTTTCTGGTAAGTCCTACTCCTCCTAGAGCTGCAAAACTCTGCTATCGAGTATCCTTAGTTTAATTACGAGGGTACAATCGATACTTATTTTCAGGTGTTTTTCGAGGGGAAGAGCTTGGAAGCTATTCTTTATTTGGTTAACTTGTGTGCATTTGGAAAAATAAGTGGAAAAACATTCGTTCATGAACGTCCGCAATTTCTTACGGGGACCACATTCAGCCATATTGACCGTATGCCGAAGCACAATTGACACTTAATTAAAGGATAAAAACCGACAAATGTAAAAGAATGAAAATATTGTGCTTATTTATAGACTACACCGTAGTGGTACAGGATATTATGACTGCAGTTTGCAACTCTTTAAAGGAATGAAGGTAGACCCTATGTTAAGTATACCGATCGACTGAGAATCACTATCTGATTCCATTGAGCGATATTCGTCGCAATTACTTAGTAGGGACATAAATACTGTTACAACAACCCATTTTAATAGTAGAACTGAACATACCCCGTTTATGTCATATGTGACGCGCAAAATAGAAAGGGGCCTAAGGATAAAAACAAGTTTTGTTCAGGAGAGCCATTTTAAAGATTTAAATACGTGTAACTTTGGCGTACCATCACTTTCATAAAACGCGCATATCTCTGGGAGGGAACACTTATGGAGCAATGGATCGGTCTCATTCGATGCTCAGATGTTGTCCACTTTAAAAAAAAAGTGAAAATTGATTTTTTTTACCCTTAAGTCCCTTTCTCTATGCGCTGTCACATATATTTTTGTTTCTGGAATGAAATGTTTAATAAAAACATAGCCTCTATTCTGGCTATTAATTTATTGTAATGCAATTTAATATAACTTGCTCGATAAAAATCTCTATTTTTGATTAACAACAGTACCCAATCCTAATAAATAATTTTGGGGATTATAGTATGGTTAAGTGAATCATACTATGGTTGTAGGGATAATAGCACGGTTGCGTGTGAATCATGCTATGGTTGTGAAGATCATACTATGGTTGTATGAAAAAAAATACTATGGTTGTGAGGATCATAATATGGTTGTGGATATAATAGAATGGTTGAGTGTGAATCATTCTATGGGTGTGTGGATCATACTATGATTGCGTGTGAATCATACTATAGTTGTAAGGATCATTCTATGGTTGTATGAGAAATATACTATGGTTGTGAGGATCATAATATGGTTGTGGAGATCATGGTATGATTAAGTGTGAATCATAGCATGGTTGTGGGGATCATAGTATGGTTATGTGTGAATTATACTTTTGTTGTAAGGATCATAATATTGTTGTGCGCCAGAACCATATACCCAACAATAGTATGATCGTTTTCGAATATTGTCGCCCCAACTATAGTTTTTTTCTGCGTGATGAGTCAAGCTCAAACGTGATTGGTCTGTAGTGCACGGAAGGATGAGAAAGCAAAGCAATTCCCCCTCATTAGCTACTAGTGCCATCTGTACGTAACACGTTGTAGCTATCACAACTATGCACGCTGCAGGTGGCATTCAGCTTAGACTCTGTGATCGCAGCTAGCATAATGTTTCTCCTACTCATAAATTCTAATATTGGGCTGTGTGAAGGAAGCATTTACGATTTTCGGCGTGGGTTATCGACACAAGAGTGTGTAAATCAACTTGTTTCGACTTTTGGCGATGAAGCACCATCAGAAACTACTGTTAATCGCTGGTACCAAGAGTTGAGTCTCGGACCGATGAATTTCGTGAAGGACGTCCAACTATGGTCACTTTGCCAGAAACCATCGATGCTGGATACTTATCTGCAGGATACTTATCCTCACTAAGTACGACACTATTAAGGCGCTTAATGCATCTTGTGTACAATGATTTTTATCTAGGTAGCGTCAGTATAAAGTTACTACATGGATAGAGAATGAACATACATACTTCTAAAGCATTCTGTGTGTATGTATGTTTTTGATATATTCATACATACATACATACATATTTATTTGTTAATAGAAAACATTGCCACTGGGTTTTGTTTGTATTCTTTTGTTAGTGATCCGTTCGTACGTGAACTCGTACGAATGCTAGTGTTTGTCTATGGGTAAAACACATGTACACACGGTTACACTCACACTTACACATGTTCGCATGCATACACACACACACACGACTAGAATAACCAAACAAAAGATTTCAAGAACAAAAAAAAAGCACACACACTCGAACGCGCCAAAAGGGAATAATAAACTCATGAGTAGCACAAAAACAACAGCAGCAGTTTTGACCTTCATCATTAGCCAGCTCAGCCGGGAACGAAAAAAGCGACAATAGTTAACAGTTGATAGTAACTGATTTTAGCTTCCATGATTTTTTTCCTCCATCGTTTGCTTTGGCCACTGTTCTCTTTCGCTAGGTTTCTTTCTCTTTTGTTTCTGTAACATAGACAAAAACCCACATACATGGATGGGACAACATGACCGCTCGCTTTAATGTATTCAATTTAACAAAAACAAAAATAAAAACAAAAAAGTAGAACAGAACGGACAGTGGGAAACAACAAGAAAAAAAAAACGCTGTAAATGTGCTGGTATTCATTAAATTGATAAAGCAACATTAATCCTTTAAGGCTTAAATAACCTTTAAACTTTTATTTGTCTTTTGTTGTTGTTTTGTTTTGTACTTGAGCTCGTAACAAAAGTGAAAATCTCATCAACAAAAGGTTTGTGGGCATTTAGGAAATGCTAACTTTAATTTCAAGCGAAATGGAAAATGCGAAAAGTTTGCAAAAGTTAAGTGTGCGTAACTTGTCATGATAATGAAGTGCAAGTATAGAGGCTGCTATATGAGGAAATTGAAATGACTTGTTAATTCATTGTGTCCCAATAGCAGCATACAAAATGCCCAGCAGACTTTATCAAATACAAGGTGGCTTTTCCATAGTAATGGCGAGTTAAAGGTATACAAATTAATTTACTTCCTTGATTTTGTAACTGCCGGCCGCCAATACTACCTCACAATTCTGTCAGAACGGCACCTTTCTAACAACTGCAGGTATGAACTTTGTCGTAAAACTCCAGACCCTGCAAATATGAACTTTGTCTTATAACTCCAGACCCTGCAATTATGAACTTTGTTGTAAAACTCCAGACCCTGCAAATATGAACTTTGTCTTAAAACTCCAGACCCTGCAAGTATGAACTTTGTCGTTAAACTCCAGACCCTTTTTAGACGAACCTGAAAACAGAGAAAAATCGGTCCGAGCTAACTACAATAATACAGTTCTTACAACTAATAAGTCGGTTATATCAACCGAATTCAGTAAAGCTATTGGCTGTCACAACTGGTGGTGGCTAGATATTCTTAGATCTTAACGGCGACTACGAGGGCTGCTATATACTTAGTAGGGTCATACATACTGTTACACACGTTTTGTGCTGTAAAATAAAAAGTACTGAATGTTTTTGGACCAAATATTTTTTAATATATTTATTGATGTATTTTGCATCCAAAAATAATTTATTTATTCGAAATGTCCGCCTTTTGCCTCTACATACGCCTTAAGTCGCATTGGCCAATCGTCAATAGCTGCACGAACCTCGTCCATTGGAAAATTGGCCACAGCCCGAGCCAAAGCAGTCTTAAGAGATCCAATGTTGGGGTATCTTTTGTGACCAAACCTTGTGCTCTAAAACCGTCCACAATTTGTAATCCAATGGGTTCAAATCGGGACTGCCTGAGGGCCATTCTTCAGAGGAAATGAACGCTGGCAAATTGTTTCGAAGACAGGCCTGGGACGTTTTAGCCTTATGGGCCGGCGCAGAATCCTGCTGGAAAGTCCATGGCTGGTTTTGGAACAGTTAATTGCTAAGAGGCTTCACAACAGCTTCCAAAACGGTCACGGTTTCTTAGTAAACTTTGGCCGATGTTTTGACTCCTTGTTCGCAGAAATGCAGGTCAGTGACCCCATCATAACAGACACCCCACTAAACCATGACTGAAACTGGGTGATGACCCTTTTCCACCCTTGGGATCAGTTCAGATGCTTCCTTAGATGACCGCGCATACACTCTATCATTTTGCTTGTTAAATTTTTCCTGAACGTTAACAATTTTTTCACCGGCAAACAAAATTTTTCTGTGCAAGTTATCAGCGTGCCTTACCAAAAGACGTTTGCATTTTTCAAACCTATTTTTTTTAAAGCTGAAGTCAATAAATTTCCCAAGTCCCAAGTCTTTTTTAAATGATTCGACTCATGGACTTTTGCTTGATATTCATCTCACGGCCCATGATCTTCTGTTTTCGGAGCGGATTTCTGTGAATTATTGATTTAACGGCTTTGATGACATGCGGTGTTCGAACAGAGCGTGGGCGGCCCGACCGGTGGCGGTTTTTTACATCGCCAGTCTCCTCAAACAGTTTTATGCATCGATAGACGAACAAGCGGCTAATCCCTAGTGGCCGGAGCGTTTTAAAAATATCGCTTTTTTCATTTTACACTTGAAAAGCGCTTTTGCAGCGATGCGGTTCTCATTATCTGACCACTCCATGATGAAAGCTGAAACAATTTTAAAATCCCGTTACAGACTAACGCTATTGAGGTTAGCTTTCAAAACCCATATGACATTAACGGGGTATGTTCAGTTCTACTATTGAAATGGGTGTGTTCAATGTTGTAACAGTATTTATGTCCCTACATCGTATATTTCTGGCATAATATTGAAAATGCGAATATTTGTCATCAAAAATGGTTTTATTGTTTTTTAAAGTATTCTCCAACATGATTTATACACTTTTGCATGCGCTCAAATCAATTGTCGAAGCACTTTTTCCACTCCGATTGAGACAGCTCCAAAACATGCTTTTTGAACGCTTCAACAGCATCTTCGGGCGACGAAAATCGTTGACCACGCATTTTTTCTTGATGTGCGGGAATAAAAAGAAGTCATTGGGTGCTAAGTCAGGGCTGTACGGCTGATGACCCATCAATTCGACGTTTTGGCCGGTCAAAACTGCGCTGTTTTGAGCCGATGTGTGAGAGCTCGCATTGTCATGGTGCACAATGATTTGTCTTCTCTTGTTCGTTTTACGAATTTCTCCGAAGACTTTAGGCAAACAGATTGTGGTGTAACACTCAGAATTGACCGTCCTACGTTGTTCAAGCGGAACAGTCGCCACATGACCAGTTTTGCCAAAGAAACAGGCGACCATTTGCTTCGAAGTGCTTCTTCTACGAACAACTTTCGTTGGATTTGGCTCGTCTTCGAAGACCCACACGGTCGATTGCTGTTTTGTTTCGGGCTCATACGCATAGATCCATGATTCGTCAGCTGTGACGATCTTATAATCGTCTTTTGAAGCCACTCGGTCGTAGTTTCCCAAATTTCTTTGCACCAATCGACACGAGCCTTTTTTGTGCGATTGTGAAATAGTGCGGAATCCAACGAGAACAAACCTTTTTTACGGCCGGATGTTCATGCAATAACAAATTATGCTGGTGGAAGAAATGTTCAAGGATGTCTCTGTGTCGGTTTGTCACATGACGATCTTGCATTATCAGCTCACGCACGGCATAAATGTTCTCTGGCACAACGGCTGTTTTTGGACGACCTCACGACCTTCGTCTTTGAGCGAGCGTCGGACACGATTGAATTCATTAAACAAGTTTTTCACAGTGCTATAGGATGGTGCTTCATCGCCAGACAAAGATTGAAGTTCATCGATGCGCTCTTGTCGTGATAACCTACGTCGAAGGTTGTGAAAAATGATCGCTCGAAAATGTTCACGAGTTAATTCCATTTTCTTGCCAAATTGATTTTTTCAAGTCACTGTAAACAACACAAATGATGGTTGTACGTCAAAACATTCTGAGTACGATTATGCTTAAAAATATCAAACTTTTCAATGGAAATGTCAGATGGCGCTAGGCAACATTAGTGTTGCCTTGGCCAGAAATATAGAGAAATACAGAGCCACTGTTTTGTTGTCTGTGTGGCAAGTGACACATGCTGTTGGAACCACAATAAGTCCGTCATCTAGCGATAACGAACACCGTTCATGGTAACTGCTTGGTCAACCTCATTTTCGAAAAAGTACGACCCGATGACGCTACCAACACATAAACCGCACCGAAAAGTCACTTTTTGTGGATGCATCGACTTTTTCACAATCTCTAGTGGTTTTCATATTTGCCGAAATGTGGCAATTCTGCTTGTTAGCGAATCCACTGAGGTTGTTGTTGTTGTAGCGGTATACCGTACTGGTGTGACAGCCCTTGGTCGAAGAATGGCTGTTTCGGGTCGATTCGGTGCATAGAACCGGTTGTCGTGGAATCGCACTGATTCACCGAGGTGAAAGTGTGTCCTGTCGCTGAAGATGATTTTGTTTGTAAAATGAATTTTGATTTGAACGCGCATTTTCATAAAAGGCTCCAACAATCTTCACGCGCTGCTCAATTGTGTACCTCTCCATGGTGGAGTTTGTCAAACACTGAAACAATGAAATGTCCAATTTAGCTGACAAAAAACGTGACGTGAAGGTGTGAATAACAGCTGAAATCGTGCATTATGGTTGCCCCCAGCAAAGGTGCCTTCTGGTATCAGGCCCTTTAGCTCTATAAGCCTCACGTGTAATCCGATCTTGCTTAGATTTAGATAAGCACTTTCATAAGGGCGATTTACACATAATCCTTGTGAGAACTATCGTGTGGTAAGGCCCCAATACGGAGGTCCTTTTCGATTTGCGATCCTTCAACTAATAGTACGTGGGTTGCTATTTATCATTGTAATGGTTTTATTGTTGTTCAAAATATTCTCCTTTAAGATCATTACACTTTTGCATGCGCACACATCAATTTTCGAAACACTTTTTCCAATCCGATTGAGACACCTCCAAAACATGATTTTTTTAAGGCTTCAACAGCTGCTTCAGCGGTGAAAAACGTTGACCACGCATTTTTTTCTTGATTCTAGGGAATAAGAAGAAGTCATTAGGTGCTAAATCAGGGCTGTACGGAGGATGGATCATCTATTCGACATCTTGAGTGATCAAATAGCTCATCGTTTCAGCTAAGGTGTGAGAGCTCGCATTGTCGTGATGCAAAATGATCCCTCTTGTCTTATTATCTTTCCTCATTTCTTCGTACACTGTTGGCAAACATATGGTTGTATACCGCTCATGATGACCGTCCTACGTTCCACTAAAGGCCCTGTTGCAACATGGTCGGTTATACCGAAAAAAACGCAATCATTTGCTTGGATGTACTTCTTCCACGAACATCTTTTGTAGCTCGTCTTGAAAGACCCACACGGTCGATTGCTGTTTTGTATCGGGTTTATATGCAAAGATCCATGATTCGTCACCTGTGATAATGTTATACACTGCCTTTGAGCTGCCGCAGTTATACTTTTCCACAATCTCTTTGCACCAATCCATACGATCCTTTTTTTGAGCATTCGTCAAATTATGTGGGATCTAACGAGAACACATTTTTTTCACGGCCAAATGAACATGATATATCTTATTGATGCTTGCATACCAACGCCGAGGTGGCCTCAATCTCACGGTATGTCTTGCTTAATCAGTTCACGCACAGCATTGACGGTTTCAGGCAAAGTGACCGAAGTTGGACGTCCTTTACGAAATTCATCCTGGAGCGTAAGGCGTTTTTGATGGTGCTCCATCGCCAAGAGTCGCAACAAGTTGATTTAAACACTCTTGTCTCAATAAACCACGCCAAAAATAGCAAAAAGTCATTGCACGAAAATGTTCATGGGATAGTTCAATTTTTTGACTGAGATGAATTTTTCAACACTCTAAAACTGTAAACTAAACAATTCGCCCTCAAATGACAAAAAGTTCTGAGTGAAGATATGCTAAAAGTAAATGTCGAATTCCAATAGAAGATCCAGTTCGCAACTGGTAACACTAGTATTGTCAGGATCCGAAATATATATAGCAACCCTCGTATAGATAATTTTTCTACAGGATTGATTAGTATTGTACATAAAAGCGTAGTGTAGGGTAACAGCTGTCGACATTGCCTGGTTATTATTACTTGTTTTATTTTATTTTAATAGTTTAAAATGATTTTTTTTACAAATCTTATAAAGTGTCTCTAAAGAAATGATTTGCTATCTTGGAGCTCTCATATTTAAGCAATATACCAAGGAATCAATAAATACCCTGATTCTCTGGTTTTGGAGTTATCGTCATAATATCGGTGCTCGATTGTTAAGTTAGTAAGTGGTGCTAATGCAATAACTTTATAACTTGGCAAACATTACGCTTTTTATTCTTTTGCATAATGGCATGAAGGTTTCGAATTAACGACCTTTTAAGCGAGTTGCCAATCAAAGACGTCCGGTTGCATCTTGTCTTTCGAAATCTTAAGTCGATCCTCGGAGCATAGAAATATTATCCCAAGGTTTTCTATCATTCAGGACGTTTTTACATTTATGCATTACATGTACATACATTAATCAAATGCCAAAGACATACATTATCATACACAACACAACATATAAGTTTAAACTAATTGTAAGTAATTCCAATAATAATTTAACAATATTTTTTTTACATCTATATATATACATACATACATTTATAAAGGTTAACTATTTTTTTAATAATGTAAAAATATTAAATACTGTTCTCATACAATCATAAAATTCCGTATTCTAAACGAGATAGTCCTTGTAAGTATGTAAGTATCATTAGTCTTAATGAATGCTCAAGAAGTGAAAAGAGAAAATTGTACCACAACCGAAAAACAAAAAAAAAACAAAATGGTAGCTATTTGTATTGATATCCCTTAGAAAGTTTAGTAATAACCAACAATAAAACAGCAATTAAGGAGTCGTTCAAATTTAATTTTAATATTACTGCAGGCCTACATTCATGCATACATATGTAACTATAACACACAGACTTATACATAGACATTAGCTATAAATTAACAAAGCCCCACCGCCCTCAGAGTTTTACACTAAAATTTCAACATCGACCAAATTAAAGAAACTCCTATTTTTGTTGACCTGTCCTCAGAATGAACATCGTCAGGTCGCCATTGACGCTCAATTTGTTGACTACACCAGTTTTATTAAACAAACAGATGAAACAAAAACAATTCGTTGCTCTTTTTTTCAAAATCTAAATGTTGTTGTATTTTTCATTCTCTTTATGATTTGGTTTTTTTTCTTTCGTGTAAGCGGCAAAATTTCACTTGTGAACGTTCAATTTTGCTATTGTTTGTGAAAATTGTTTAATTGGCTTTTATTCTTCTTTATTCTACTGTTTGTCACATTGAATATGTCAAAAAATATGCAGAAAAACACATTCACACACACACAAACACAAAGAGCAAAAAGTGAAGTTTTGTAATCAAAATCGTGTGAAAATGTTGAAAAGGTTTTGCTATTGGATTAAAAAAGTGTAGTGGAATTTAACGAATCGCCGCGGAAATGGTAAGAAGTAAATGGTGGCGTATACGCGATATTTAATAAGAAATGGCAATTAGTAATAATCATACGTTTAGGTGGCTTGTGTACAATTTAAATAATTACTTTCAGGGATTGGCTCCCGATTTCGATCATTTAGCGACAGAACTTTTTATTTCGACAGACACCGTGGGCCTAATAGAAGCTAAGCTGCAAGGCTCTAAATTTTGAAACATTGGTTCTACGAATTCTTTGAACCGCGAAACCTTGTTTTATAAGCCATTAACTCTGATTTTATACATTGGCTACTGTGTGACATTTTTAGAGAAGCCTCGGAAATGATAAGAAGAATCTGGTGGCGTATACGTGATATAGTAGTAATTAATAACAATCATACGTCCAGGTGGCTTAGTTACAACTTAAACAATACCTTCGGGGATGGGTTGTTGTTGTTGTAACAACAATATATTTCATTTTAAAGTCCTGTTCGTCTATGGGGGATCGGCTTTGATATCCAGGTGGAGGAAACGCGCCATTTGAACTGGATTCGTCCACAGAGACTTAGGGGTCAGCTGAGTTGGCTTGTCCGGACAACTGAAGAGGTGCAGCATGTCATGTGGTCGCTCATGGCAGGCGGACAGATGTCCGGTATGTTAGCATCAATTCGTGCCCAGTAAGAATTGAGGCGACTGCACCATTAAAATCTCAGCTGAGCCAGAACCACGCGCGTCTGCCGAGGTAGAACCTTCTCCTCAGGTGAAATCTCCGGGGGATGTTTCCCTAGCACTAAATTCTTACTGTGTCTGGATCCAGCTGCTGTCACTTCATCAGCGACAATGTCGTTCAGACCTGCCTGAAAGTTTCGATGATCTGAAGGTTTACTCTTGTACCGCCGAACCTCTCTCTCTCTCTCTAGATCATGAACATCGTACCTAATCTGCTTGGGTGGAGGCATCCTGTCCATGAGATGACAGTTGGTATGACTATTGCGATTGGTTGTTTCGCTCTGATGATTTAGCGGCAGAACTTTTGATTTCTAAGGGCACAGTGGAACTAACAAGGAAAAAGCTGCGAGGCCCCAAATTTTGAAACATTTGTTCTCAGAATACTTTGAAGAACAAAACCTACTTTTATTAGCCATTAAGTCTGATTTTTACGTGAGCCTATAAGGGACTATGTCTATCAGAGAAAAGTGTGAACACAATTTAAAAAAACAAAAATCACGTAAAAATTAGTAAAAACGTTAAGTTCGGAAAGGCGAACCTTATGTACCCACTACCGTGAATTGGAAAACCTTGAAGTGTACCGTTTTTTGGGTCCTGGGGCTCGTGATACCGGCCCTTACCTTAGTCAAATTTTTAAAAAAATTAAACCCCTATTATTTGAATGCCCCTATTTACCGGTGGTACCTTTTTTAAACGTATGCGCCGTTTTTGGCAGCCATCGGTCCATGAGACTGACCCTCATTTCAGCCAAAACAAATATATGGTGATCCATCTAGCGGTATTTTTTCAGAGGGTCCAATTTTGAATGATCGTTCGAGCATTTCGACCGGAATGGCTTTAATGACACGCGTAATGTTGGCTTCCAAAACCCGAATCGTAGCTGGTTTGTCAACATAGACTTTGGACTTTACGTAACCCCAAAGAAAAATGTAAAGAAGTGGTATCACTCGATCTAGGCGGACAACTCACCTGACCAAAACGTGAAATTAGCTGCTTTTCGAAATGACCTCTCAATAGATCCATTGTTTGAGCTGCTGTATGGCCTGTTGAAACCAAGTGTCGTCAAGATTACGGACTTCAATTTCAGGTAGCACAAAGATCGATATCATGGCGCGAAAGCGAGCACCATTCACAGTTACGTTCCGGCCATCATCATTTTTTTTAAAAAAAAAATATGCACCAATGATTCCACCAGCTTATAAACCTCACCAAACCGTGGCTTCCTCTGGGTATAATGGCACCTGTTGCACCTCTTCTTGTTGCTCTTCAGCCCAAATGCGGCAATTTTGTTTATTGACTTAGCCGTTGAGCCAGAATGGGCCTCATCTAGGATCCACGTAGCGTTGATAAATGCCTTATGCCGTGGTAACGAGTCATGCGACATACACAACCATTCGCAACGAGTTTAAATTGCCACAGATTGATGAATTGGGGCTGAATGATGTAAGATGGTACAGGGCAAGCGCGACCTTTGTGAAGGGGTCGCCTAATGTATTTTAAAGGCGATTTGCAGTATCAATTACATTTCATCATAGGTGTATTTATTTTCATTAAAGTTCCATTAAACATCCCATTAGGTAACAGGAGGGGAACTTCTCTCAAATCTACCAGCCATGCAAGATACAATGCCGTTTCATCCTTATTCCCAAAGAAGTATGACCCAATGCATTTTGTGGCCATAAAACCGCACCAAATGCTGCATCAGCTTGGGTGTAGCTAATGCTAATACCTTGGCCAGGAATTTTGAATGCCCACGATCTACAGTTTTACTTATTGACATCTAAATGTTACTTGGGCTTCACCTTACTTCAAAAAGAATATTAAAAAAAATCATTTATGTGGCTAATTGTGTACAGCGAATATCGTGTGTGGTCGTTGTTGAGGGTCTTCCGTTCTAAATTTTCAAGAGTCCAATTACTAGTGACTTACTTACTTAAGTCCCACAATATCCCAGGTTGGAACTTCTTTGAAATCAGTGAGCTGTGCACGATTCAATTCTTATACTTACTGGCCGACACCTACTGTTTAACGCTAGCTCCGAGAGGCTAAGGCATTTTATAGAGAAGTTTTTACATGGCTTAGAGATTATTCTCTTACTCGTAAATTTGACGGCATTTACGAAGTGGAATTCCGCCGCAAAAAAAATTGTATGATGTTCTCAATAATCGCTAAACCTGGGTTTCTAGTTTCAAACCTTTCATCACACCACCATATTTCTCGCACCACGGCGACCCCAAGATTCCAATTATAATCTGCAAAAAGAAAAAATAAGTAATGTTAGAAAATAATAGAGTAGAAAAGTTAAAGTCGGGGGTGGTCGACTATAAGATAACCGAAGACACCCTGTTATTTAGAAGATCACGAATCTCTGTCAGCAGTTTTAGCAAAGTCGTATGTGACTTCTAGAGCCGAAAGGATGTACGAGTATTTCGGCGATGTTATACGAAAACAGACATATTGGGCACTCTTACACCAGCTAGCAATACTTTAAATTGGAAATGTCTTTTCTATGAGGGCAAAATCAGAATATGGACCTATTATGACTTCTCGAGCTCCCTATTTAAAATATTGAATTGATAACGTTTAATCGCATGAGAGTCGAATGCAATTTCTGACTTCGACAGGACCTCGAAGCAAGTGCAATGTTTGAGTGCCGGCTATTTAAAAACATGGACCGTCCATTTAAGCCAAAGTATAATACAATTACAAATTAAATTTGGAGTTGATCCACCTCTAAAATTAAAATTTAGTTTTTCGTGCACAATCAAAGGACAGACGTGGGCTTTAGAAACTTTTGTAACAACAACAAAGCATTGCTGCAAAATTATTTATAGACTTCATTCATCGCACTCCCCGGATTGTATTTAGCCACCCTGACGTATGAGGAATATTTTAATACTCGGCATAACGTTTACGCCACCTGCTTCGATGTAATAAATAAAAGTAAGTAATAAAAAACTCAAATTAACATTGCCCCACTCCGCCCCAATTTGATTGATGTTGATGTCGAATCTTTAATAATTTTAATCCATTTCTTTCCCGCCCCAAAGCGTAGAAGTACCTTTGTGCCCGTATGTAAAGCTCCCAACTAAACTAATTATTTCTTTTGATCTAATAGCATCACCTTGTCTATCACACCCCTTAAAAACACCCCTCGTATCGATAAATACTTATAATCAATTTGTAATTAATCTAATTGTCTCAAACGTATTGTACCTCCAACATATTGTTACTAAAAGCATTTTGTATTGAACACATTTTGAGTTTTGTTTTTTTTTTTATATCAAATCTTGTTCTTCAATCTTAAACGCATATTTTTCTAACATTTTTCTTAACAATCTGTATGTCCCTCTAACGAATGTATGTTGTGGTTGCTCTTTTTAACTACTCTGTCTCGCTGTCTGTTTCTGTAATGAAATTCACGTGTTTGTTCCATTTCCATTTTGTCTTTGGTAATGTTATCCTCCAGAACGTTTTTCCTTGCAATCTAATTTACTAAAGAGCTTTTTTCATTATCAACCACTTCCCAACTATGTTACTATTGCAGGAAGTCCTCATGAATCACGCACAAATCGTGTGGACGAATCTCAGCTGGTGCTGAGGATACACAGAGGCCGGCCATGCTCGACGCCACAGAGAACACCGCTGTCCGTGCACTCCATGTCGTCGACGCTGAGTGTCAATAGTAACAATGATGAGATGTTTCCGCTGCAGCATCATCATCAACACCAGAGTAGCCTGCAGACGTCGACCATACCGAAAAGGGCCACCTCCATGCGAGTTCCTAGACAGAAGCATGAGAAAATCTCGATAAAGGTATCGTTTCCCTCGTCGGAAAATATGCTAGACTCGAGCACTTCCATTAATAGCACACCACCGATGTATGCCTCCGTAGTGTCTGCCACCGGAGCAGCGGCCACCAAAACGGCATCGTTGACAAACGGACGACGAAGTTCATTCAAGAGTAGTCTATTGGAAATCGGTGAGACGACATTCAATGTGGATACGGCGGCGGCGGCTTTGCCAGCAGCCTCCCATAACTCGCCCTCCCAAAGCACAAGACTGTTGGAGTCACACCCAAATCGCTTCAGTATGGTGGGTAGTAAAAAAGCAGACAAAAAGAATCGCGGTAAACGCTCCGTAAAGTTTCAGGTCAAACGTTTCAAAGTCGAAACGAAAGCCGCCAAGACACTGGCCATCATTGTGGGAGGCTTCATCTTTTGCTGGCTGCCCTTCTTCACCATGTACTTGATACGCGCCTTCTGTGATCACTGCATTCAGCCGACCGTGTTTTCCGTGCTCTTTTGGCTGGGCTACTGTAACTCGGCCATAAACCCTCTGATCTACGCCCTGTTCTCCCATGAATTCCGCATTGCCTTCAAGCGCATCGTCTGTCGTTGCGTGTGCACGCGCAGTGGCTTCCGTGCCTCCGAGAATTTCCAAATGATTGCCGCCCGAGCCTTAATGGCGCCCGCAACATTCCACAAAACCATATCAGGTTGTTCGGACGATGGTGATGGTCCCGACTTTAGCTGACTAATGATGGACGATTACGATACGCCACAGCCGACGCCATTGCATCATACAGTATCACTGCCAAACAGAGAGGAAAAGCGTATGCAGGACGAACAACGGGAGCTGGAACAACAGCCGCCGCCAGAGCAGGACTCGCGTAGCAGCATCAGAAGTGGTCGCCGTGGTGGTTTTTGTAAAGGAAAAAATTTATTTTAAGTATGAAAAAGTAAAAATAGGAAAACATTAAGATTTGTACACAGAACGAATATGGAACGACGAACGCGTTTCTCCGAACATGTAGAGTAATTCCAAAGTGAAAAAAAAACGATTAACGCCTGGTCAACTTTTGAATTTGTGCCGATTGGAAGTGAACCTAGCGTTATGGCAATAAAAGCTTACAATAGGTTTAAAGAACATTTTTTTAAAAAAAAATTTTATTTTTTAACTTGCCTTATTATGAAAATGGCCCCAAGTTATTGAAGGGTTTATAGCCCATTGGCCAAAGGAAACTATCGGAGCGATATACATGTTTCTTACGTTCTAACATAAGAAATGTCCAGTTAATTTCTAGATGAAGGAATGTTGTGCAGTGTACAAATCCAAAGGCGACGGAAGACTACAAGGTCCTATAACTACCTTAACTCGCATTTTCTTACTATAAAATGGATGTAAAATGTCATCCGAGTTATTTAGGAACAATTGCGGCTTCCACCCGTACAAGAATATTAAAGAATTTGTATTTTTTGAATTTACGCTCTTTTTACCACAAAAAAAAATCTCACTGCGATGGTACGCTAAAGTAGATTAGACCGTAGTGATATGCCCTACCCTAGACTGTGGTACAAGGTATTATGACTTAGGGCTAATTTTTGTAGCACCTAAAACAAATAGAACCTGTATCGATCAATTGACATTCACTAGCTGATATTGAACGATGTTCTTCCGTCCGCTTGTCCATCTATCGCTGTACTCAAAATACAAGTCGCAAATATACACCGATTTTAAATAAAATATTTACTCTATTGCGTAGAGGCCAACCATGTTGAAATTGGTCCATGTTACATTTAATTCGGATTTAATTTCATATTGAACGTAAAATGCTACCAAAAATCAGCTCTACCTAAATTCAACCTTATCGATTCAAAGTCTCAGTAGCCTAAAGACAAACGAGACGAGAGGTCCAATTGTCGACCACTTTTTGCAGCATTTGGGGCCGATTGAGAATAACGCGCCAAATATTCTCTTCCAAGGCGTCAAACCTGTCGGGCTTATCTATGTATAACAATCGACTCTACAAAACCTCACATAATATAGTCCAGCGTTTTTAAATCGCGGTTTTAAATGCGCTCACCAAAAGTTTCCTTAAATAAATTGCATGTAGCGCCACCTTGTAGGAACCAAAGGTCGCCCACATTAACATCCTTCAATGCAGGAACGAAAAAGTCATTAATCATGGCGCGTTTCCATTGACTGTCACATTATGTTTGTCTTCATTTTTCAAGAAATTTGGACCAATGATTCCGTCTGCCCATGGAACACTCCAAGCAATGACTTTTTGAGAATGTAACGGCGTCTCAACAATAGCTTATTGATTTTCACTACTCCAAATGCGATAATTTTGGTAATTAACAAACCTATTAAAACAAAAGTGAGCTTTATCGCTGAACAACATTTTTTTGTAAAAATCAGGGTCGGAGTCATTTCGTTTTGGGCCCATTCACCACGATTTGCAAACGTTGTTCCGGATTAAGTCTATTCATTATGAAATGGCAAACAAAACATATAAATCAAGTGACAGCTGTTAAAAAGACCAACTCCGAAAAAAGTGTGGATTGAAAAACCATATGTCTAAAAGAACATCCTATAATAATGACACATCCGGTGTGAGGCCCAGACACTCCAGAAGGCGCATATCAAATTTGATACTACACAAATTTAGCATAGTGCGTTATGAGGGAATTATATCCAACCCTATAGAAGCTTGAAGTGTCGGACGCCGTGGTGTGATGGAAGTGGGCAAGACTATCATTCCAGTAAGCCCAGGTTCAATCCCGGGTAAGAACTTCTAATTATTTTTCGGCGGCGGGTTTTCACCTCGTAAATGCCGGCGACTTTACGAATAAGAGATTTATCTCTAAGCCACGTGAAAAACTTCTCTAAAAAATACATTAGCCGTTCGGAGCCGATACTTAACAGTCCCGGTCCGATCAGTGAGTATAATAATTGAATCGTGCACAGATCACTGATTTGACAGAGTTTCCCCCTTGCTCCCTAATGGGATGTTGTGGTACATAAGTATAGAAGCTCGACCTATTTCGGTTTGAGGTCAGTCTGCTCTACGCTGTGAATTTTAAGTTTAATCTAGCTCGAAGAAAACATAGCGCTTTGGACCATAGCGCTGTAAATTTTAACCATATCTGTTTCTGCTTTCATAGAACTCACACATAAGAAGTAGTCGAAGCTTATTGCTAGTTGTTGCAAACGGAATGACAAAGTGAATATACACACTATAAAAATACTATGCAATTACGGACAAATTCATGGAGTCGTCTCAATAGGGCCGTGCGAAGGAAAGGGAGCAATTTTTTCAAACAGAAATTCAGTTATCTCCATCCAACTACAGAATAGGATTATTTCTATAAATAAATTCTCAAGGTTTCCTTTTCTCGGCAAAGGCTTCCTTTTCTCGTCAAAGTCGGTTCGATGAAAATGTTTGATTTCTCTGCATCTTAAATGGCTCTGAATTAGGTCGATTTAGCTTTTTCCCAAACCGATTATAACTGACAGTTTCTGCAGTTCATGCTTACACAGAAAACCCCGTAAGTTTTTTGAAAGTTTTCCCTCGAATATTCCCAATTCTAACTCAGCAGCTTTCGATACTTTTGTAAAATGTAATTTACGTATTTCATACGTATGCTTTAGGTTTCAGCCGTTACCAAGCCCAAACGAGCTATTATTTGTCAACGTGATCCTTCTTTTTTCAAGAATGACATCGTTCTTTGGGACTATGGCGAATTCGAGGTTGCCGATGTATTGAAATGATTTTGAAATATCTTGGCCTGGTTTAGCTCTTTCTTACTTAGTTCAATGGTCATTCGAAACCCTAAAACGTCATTGGCATAGTTGAGATTTGAATTCCGCGCACTTAGATCTTGTGCTCGTGAACTTCAGTGAGATATACTCAGAGAAAAAATTAGTTGGAAATCGTTTGGAACTACAATGATTCGGTTGGAAACGATGAAATTCGGAATTCGGTTCGGTAATATCCATTACGATTTTTAATCGTAATGGATATTTGGTTCGAAATACCACATGATTATAAATATGATCATCGTAATGTACTCACAAAATATTGATCGGTCATTCCAATGGAATGCAAAAAAATGTATTTAGTTGTTTTGCAATCATTTTGTTGTAGTAACCAATTATTAGTGATAAACGTAACCGAAAAAAACTTTGGCGGTTTTAGAAACAGCTGTATAGTCTGCCTGGTAACCGTAGCCATTACATTTCACCAATTTTTTAGTTGATTCTAAAAAAGAATCAACAAAAAGGTATCGAACCAGAATACGAACTGTTCAAGTCACAAAAACGGGTTGTTTAATGGATTTTTTTCCGAATATTTTCCCAAGAACCTGGACGTTTCTTAAAGCCAGCTCCCAAGAACTGGCAACACTTTTACCGGCAAATCTTTCTTCAAACTTTTATATTCCAAACAATAACTTATTATCCTTTTTGTAGCTGTGAAAATGATATAAAACCTCAACTGCAACAAAACAAGGGGCCAACCACATACCAAAAAACAATTTTTCAATTCACTTTATTGCCATATTATAATAAGGCAAACCACTACAATAATTATAACAATATTGGTAAAGAGATTAGTCCCTACGACAACATAGATCAAAGTTATATTTTAAATATCGAAATTTAACATTAATAGGTTTAAGGAAAAATTATGGGGCAAAACAATACCTTAGTTTACTTAAAAAAAAGATAATCGAAATAATTTAAAGCAAAGTTCATTTGAGATTCTGTTCTTTAGCGCGGTATCTAATTAATATGGTTTTGATTGGTATTATATTTTTCGGCATCAATATTAATGAGAAATAATTAATTTTCAAGCACTTTCCGATTTGGGGTCTAACCTGCATTAGAGCAAAAATTTTTAATCATTTTGCTATTAAATTTGTTATGCGGGGCTTATTTTGTATACAGGATAGAAATGAATGAAAAACTACCAACCCGGTCTAGACAAATTTACTTCTTGCAAACTTATGCTTTAAAGTTATACCCTTCATAACACTGTGTTGTAGTGACTTTATGCTGACGTTTGTAACACCTCACAGAAATGAAGATTGATCCTATGTTGAGTATACCGATAGATTCACGACCATTTTCTCTGAGCGATGTCCGTCAATTTGTTCGCCTGTCCATCTATCGTTGGTTCTAATCAAAGCACAGATCGTTAATACATATTCAAACGATTTCGTTGAAACTTTGTACATTGTTAAGGCATGCACTAAACTAAAGGGTGGCCTATTTAAAATTTTAAATTTGAATCGGCTGGAAATAAAAAAGTACTGGTAATTTTTCAAACTTCTGGTTTTATTGGAAAGGTTGAACTTTGTCATTCATAAATAGAACACCATCCGATGCGTTTTCGCTTCGTTCAAGAAACGGACGACTGTTTGGCAAGAGATAAAGAATTTTACCGAAAAATCGTTTTTGTAGATAAAGCTCATTTTCATCTTGATCTTGTCAATAAGCAAAATTGCCCCATATGGGGTTCAGAGAACCCACACGTGACTATTGAGAAGCCAATTCATCCACAACGAACCACTGTTTAATGTGAATTATGAGCTGGCAGGCCATTTTTCTTTGAAAATGAAGAAGGAGCCGCAGTTACCGTCATGCTTAACGAATTTTTGAAACGATAGATAATTTTTAAATGACTGATACATAATGGAGGTTTAATGTCGTTAATGAACCGAATTGAATTTTTTTCTTGTCTTATTGGAGTTCACTTTTTCTTTTAAATATCCCCAACGAAAGAAGTCCAACGGTTTCAAATCACATATTCGTGGCGGCCAATTAACATCGCCACGATGTGAGATAACACGACCATTGATCTATACCGTAATTTTCTGGCCACAAGAACTCCGTTTTCATCTGGCGATAGCGAACACCATCCACGGTAACGGCCCAATAACGCCGCCATCCCATAAACCGCATCAAACAGTTACTCTTTTGGGATGCATCGGCTTTTCAACAATCACTCGTGGATTTTCATTTGCACAAATGCGGCAATTCCGTTTTAAATGAATCCACTGTGAACACATTTCGTCGATTATGCTGTGTGATTTGAACGCCCATTTTCGTAAAAGGCTTTAACAATCGCGATGCTCAACTGTGTACCCCTACATGGTTGAATTTGTCAAACACTGAAACGAAGAAATGTCAAATTAAGCTGGGTAAAAAAATTTACGTAAAGCTGAGACTCACAACAGTTTGCATCGTGCAGTATGTTTGGACCACACTTAACTATCTTGGAATGGAATTTCTCATATAACGTCCGACATTCCTAAAACTGAAGCAGAGGAGCGAAATTTTCTGAATATCAGGGTTGTCTAGGGTATCTTATAGACGGCCCACCCGACTTTTTATACCCACCACCGAAGAGTAGATTGTATGTTATATTTGTCATTTCGTTTGCAACACCACAAATTATTGAACGGAGACCCTATTAAATATACAAGGGCAGATCAATAGTTCCGCGACTTTTCGAAGATGTATTTTTCAATATAATCTCCTTCAAGCTCTATAAACTTAGTCCAGCGTTTGTCCAATTTATGTATCCCTTCCAAAAAATGGATTTTTCGAGGTCTATAAAATGGGAATTTATTTGATCAATAATTTTATCGTTGGAGCTAAGTCTCTTTCCACCGAGCCATTGCTTTAGGTTAAGAAATGAAAAATTATTATTGGGGGCTAAATCCGGAGAATATGGCAGACCAATTCGTAACCCAATTCATGCAATTTTGCCATTGAGACTGCACACGTGTTCACCCGTGCATTATCCATTTCTGTTGCGTGCCCTCACAATGGCACTAAGGCGGCTTCCGCTAGCTCTCGGCATCTCAGAAGGTTCCAACCTTAGCCCAGAGGGACGAACAAAAAAACAATATTCAACAAAAAAAACTATTTCACAAAAAAAAACGATCACACACAGATACACCTTTTGACAAGGGAGCTTGATCTTTGCTCCCACACTTCGCCCGCCCAACCATGGTCCTTGATCTCCACATCGATATTTTCTAAAGGACCCCAAGTCCCACACACACTCACCTTACAAAACCCTCACATTCAGTTTGCCCCCTCTGAACAAAAACACTAGCACATCATAATTTCTTTCAGACGTTTACAAACAAATTACATTTATTGACAAAAAAAACTGAATATATTGAACTTAAAATAACAAAATAACTTTTTTCATGGCCATATGAGGTCTTTTTTTGAAAATCCTCGGTAAATCGGTCTAATAAGTTGGCATAATATTCGCCGTTTTTTTGAAGGTAATCGATGAGGATTATCCCGCGTGCATCCCAAAAAACTATTGAGACTGCACACTCGCGTTATCTGGATGAAAAATAACTTTTTCCTATGCGGTCGTTTTTTCAATCCTCATTAAATCGGTCCAATAAGTTGGCATAATATTCGCCGTTTATTGTTTTTCCCTTTTGAAAGTAATCGATGAGGATTATCCCGCGTGCATCCCAAAAAACTTTTGCCATCGCCTTATTGGCCGACAAAGTCACCTTGGCCTACTTCGGAGCGGGTTTACCCGGAGAAACCCATTGTTTAAACTACTGCTTGTTTTCCGGAGTGTTGTAATGGATTCATGTTTCATCCACAGTTACAAAACGCCGCAAAAACTCATTCCAGTTGCGGTTAATCAACTTTAAAAAATCCTTTGAAGTTGTCACACAACTTCGTTTATTGAGAGCAACCACGGCAGCCATCTTGCAAACAGCTTTCTTAAACCCAACTGATCATGTAAAATCGAAACCACACTGTCATATGAAATGCGTATGGCTTCAAGAATCTCACGCACTTTTACTCATTGATCTCTCAAGACCATATCATGGATTTTTTCGAACATTTTCGGGTGTATTGACCTCAATTGGCCGTCCAGATTGTTCAGCATCATTTGTACTTGTGCGGCCAGTCAGTAAACCACTTTTTTACCATTGAAATCGATGGTTCGGAGTCCCCACAGTATTTATCAAGCTTTTTCTTGGTTAATTGTCTTGTTTTTTCCGTAAAAAATAATGTTTAATGGGCACTCGAAATTCACTTTTTTCCATTTTTAACAAAATCCACGAGATTAAATGTTTTGAACAGCTGATAAACACAAACTAAATGGCAGAACTCTTTCAAAATTTGGCAGTAGTCTATTAACAGATGGTACTTAATGGGAGCAGTGTTGCATTTCATATAACTACGAGGGAAGTTGAAAAAGTCACGGAGTTATTAATCTGCCCTCGTAAATATTATTGATCGCGTATAGCTCGTTTGTTTTATTTCGTTCGGTTGATTTTACACATTCAACAGGGATTAACCGGCTCAAGACCTCTGGCATTTATATTTAAATAGAAGACAAGTTTTTAACAAAATGGCAAAGTGACATTGATTTTCGTGGCTGCACACTGCTTTTTATCATGATTTCGGGTCCGTGACAACCATCTTCAGAAAGCTTTGCAGCATTTGTTGAAAGTAAAACCGAGCTCTATAAGGCTAGACTCTCCCCAAACGAATATTGATCGTCATAGAATTCTAAGCCGATTCAGCCATGTCTGTCCATCCGTGTGCCTGTTGAAAGCACGATGCCCGTCAAACGAATCGATCTTGGATCCTAAAATTTTGCTCGATGATGGCTTATATTCAAAAGCTGCTGGGATTGTACATGGACGAAACCGGCCTGAGAAAAAACGGGGCACTAAAGGTACCTCGGTAAAAAGTACACTTTTTTGAGTATTTGCACGCAGAGAAAAAATACGGTTACTATATGGTCACGGCAATAATAATATGTTAGCCGCAATAAAAGTATGTTCGTCGCAACCATAGTATGGTTATCTGAATTTAATTTTGACTATAGTATCATTGTCGCAATATTAATATTATTGAAATGTAACAATAGTATTATTACCAAATTTAAAAATGAAAATATGGTTGTAGCAACAATATAAATATAGTTGGTGCGACAAAAGTATTGTTTTATGTGCTTTTTGTTAACAATAATATGATTACTCCAATCATACTGTATGATGGTAATTTTTTTTTCGTTTGAATATGCTTTTTAGAACTATGTTATTATTGCAGATCGAATGCAATAATAGTATTTTTTATAAGAAATTAAATTTTTCAAATAAACTGCTTTGGCTTTGTTTAACAGAAATAAATTTAATAAAAACGCTTACGTTTTTTAAACTGATTTGTTCTACTGTTAAATAAATCAATGTAAATTTAATGTATTTTTAAATAATTTTCATAATTCAATTCTATTGTTGAAAACTTAAAGCAATTGTGAAGTTCATACTATGGTTGTATGTAAAACATACTATGGTTGTTAGATCATAATATGGTTGTGGGTATCATAGTATCGTCGAGTCTGAATCATATTATGGTTGTGGGGATCATAGTATGGTTATGTGCGAATCATACTATTGTTGTAAGGATCATAGTATGGTTGTGAGAATCATAGTATGGTTGTATTTGAATCATACTATTGTTGTGAGGATCATAATATTGTTATGCCGCAACCATATACACAACAACAGTATGATCCTCTTCGAATATTGTCACCACAACCATACTTTTTTCTGCATGTGCTTGACAAATCATATTTTTTGCCGAAACACATTCAATAAAAAAGGGCATATTTGCTGGACTTTTTGGCTCGTGCGGCCAAAAAACTCCCGCATGGTCAAAAAGGGTTTTTGGCTCATGTGGGAGCAATACATTTGTAAAACGATGTTTTGGAACTGTCTTTTTTCTACAAAAGACGAAATAAAATTTCGTAAAAAATCGCCAAAATTCTCTTTCATAAAATGCCTTAAAGGACATCGTAGAATTAACATTTTTTTTAAATTTCTTCGTTCTGTGACAATTTTATTTTTTACAATTTAGAAATTCATTAAAATGAAAACCAAACTACGAAACAAGTTTCTGATTCCAAGTATAATTAATCACCTTTGATCGCCTTCCAATCAAAAATGCATAGGTGCAAAATGAAGTCGATATTTTTTCTCATTGGAAATACGCTACATGTGAAAATCATAATGAAATTATTTTTTTTAAAGTTGAGGTGAATAACATAAACCCCCCACATATCCTCGCATACGAGTATTTACAAGCAGCCCAGAAGAAACCACACCACAAGAAGAAACCATAATTTTTTTTCTAATTTAATCAAACGAAGTTGTAAACAAATGGCAATAATTTTATAATTTTCAGCAAAGCAAAACCAACAAAAAGAAAAACTATTTATTTACACATAATTATGTACATACGAGTACATCAGGTACGTAAAGTGCGTACGAACATTCGTACATATTTATAGGTATGATACATACGGATACTTAGCATAATTTTCATATTGATGTACATCTGATCTGATCTGTTGTTAGTTATAGTTTTTATTTTTCTAGTGATTTATGTTTAACTCTAAGTAAGTAAGTATGTAAGTAAGTAAAAATATGATGTTTGTATGTTCGACGTGTCTAGCATTTAAGTAACAATCATAGCATTTTAAATGGTAATCAAAAGAAATTGTGAAACCACAGAATAAAACAAAAACAAATACAACAACTACACACCTGTAATTGGTTTTCCACAACTTAATTAATTTAATTATAGTCAATAGCAATAGAAACACGCAAACAGACAGACAGATGGACGAACGAACGAACGGACCTCCAAGAACAAAAAAAAGTGAATCAAATAAAATTGTAATCATTTTGGTGTATGAAAATGCATGCATACAATTTTGAATGTGGGAATTTCAAAACTTTTTGGGAAGTTATGCTAAGGTTGTCTCTAAGGTAACGCTTGGCATGACTGAAAATTCACCGAAACATGCAATAATTTTATGTACAACTACTCGTACGGTGGTCCTTTAAGACAGGAATGTACTTTCGATTACCTCTGTTAGCAGCTTCGAATAGAAAAGTCCCTGTTATATACTTTATTAACAAGTAAAGAATTTTTTTTTAGAAGTGTGGTTTTCAATAAGAAATAAAACGCATATGTGACAGCGCATAGAGAAAGGGACCTAAGGGTAAAAAAATCAATTTTCATTTTTTTTTCTTTTTTTGACGTGGACATCATCTGAGCATCGAATGAGACCGATCCCATGACCCAAAAGTGTTCCCTCCCAGAGATATGCGCGTTTTATGAAAGTGAAATCGACGATTCTAAGCGCAAATAGAAAGGGACCTAATCTTTAAAATAGCTCTCCTGAACAAAACTGGTTTTTAACCTTAGGTCCCTTTCTATTTTGCGCGTCACATATAATTTAACGTTATGGCCTAGATTTTAGCTTTATTATCAACATAAGGGCTTGTCATTGTTTTAATAATGATTTCGGACAAGTGGCAGCAGGGTCTGCACGCAGAGAAAAAACATGGTTACTATATGGTCACGGCAATACGAGGGCTGCTATATATATTGCTGACCTCATAATGAAAATACGAAAATTTATCATCAAAAATGGTTTTATTGTTTTTCAAAGTATTCTCCAGCTTGATTTATACACTTTTGCATGCGCTCAAAGCAATTGTCGAAGAACTTTTTCCACTCCGACTGAGAGACCTCAAAAACAAGGTTTTTGAACGCCTTAACAGCATCTTCTAGCGACGAAAATCGTTGACCACGCATTTTTTTCTTGATGTGCGGAAATAAAAATAAGTCATTGGGTGCCAAGTTAGGGCAGTACGGCGGATGACCCATCAATTCGACGTTTTGGCCGGTCAAAAAGTGCTGGTTTGAGCCAATGTGTGAGAGTTGGCATTGTCATGGTGCACAATGATTCTTCTTCTCTTGTTCGTTTTTCGAATTTCTCCGAAGACTTCAGGCAAACAAATTGTGGTGTCCGACTCAGAATTGACCGTCCTACGTTACTCAAGCGGAACAGTCGCCACATGACCAGTTTTGCCAAAGAAACAGGCGACCATTTGCTTCGAAGTGCTTCTTCCACGAACAACTTTCGTTGGATTTGGCTCGTCTTCGAAGACCCACATGGTAGATTTCTTTTTTGTTTCGGGCTCATATGCATAGATCCATGATTTGTCACCTGTGGCGATCTTATAAACGTCTTTTAAAGCACCGCGATCGTATATTTTCAAAAGTTCTTTGCAGCAATCGACACGAGCCTTTTTTTGAGCGATTGTCAAATTGTGCGGGATCCTATGAGACTGAAACTTTTTTACGGCCAGATGTTCATGCAATATCGAATGTATGCTGGTGGAAGAAATGCCCAAGGATGCCTCTATCTCACTGTATGTCACATGACGTTCGTGCATTATCAGTTCGCGCACGGCATCAATGTTCTCTGGCACAACAGCCGTTTTTGGACGACCTTCCTTCATCTTCGAGCGAGCGTCGGCCACGATTGAATTCTCGTTTTTCACAGTGCTATAGGATGGTGCATCATCGCCATACAAAGATTTAAGTTCATCGATGCACTCTTGTAGTGATAATCCACGTCGAAAGTAGTGAAAACTAATCGCACGAAAATGTTCACGAGTTAATTTAACGAGTAATTAAACCTTCTGAGTACGTTTATGCTAAAAAATGTCAAACTTTCCAACGGAAATGTCAGATGGCGCCACAGCCATACTTTTTTTCTGCGTGTGGGATCACTTCAGATGCTTCCTTAGATGACCGCGCATACACTCTATCCTTTTGCTTGTTAAATTTATCCTGAACGGTAAAAATGTTTCATCGGTGAACAAAATTTTTCTGTGCAAGTTATCAGCGTGCTTCACCAAAAGACGTTTGCATTTTTCAATCCAATTTTTTTTAAGCTGCATTCAATAAATGTCCGGTACGTCGTTTGAAAGCCCCAAGTCTTTTTTAATGATTCGACTCATGGACGGGCCATGATTTTCTGTTTTCGGAGGGGATTTCTGTGAATTCTTGATTTAACGGCTTTAATGGCATGCGGTGTTCGAACAGAGCGTGGGCGTCTCGACCGGTGGCGATCTTTTACATCCCCAGTCTCCTCAAACAGTTTTATGCATCGGTAGACGAACGTGCGGCTAATCCCTAGTGGCGGAGCGTTTTGAAAAATATCGCTTTTTTCATTTCACACTTGGAAAGCGCTATTACAGCGATACGGTTCTCATTATCTGACCACTTCAAGATGAAAGTTGAAACAATTTTAAAATCCCGTTACAGACTAACGCTATTGAGGTTAGCTTAGGAGTATGTTCAGTTTTACTATTAAAATGGGTATGTTCAATGGTGTATTTATGTCCCTACTAAGTAGGTACATATTTGAATTTGTTAGATAATTGTAATGTTTCTGGGTAATCATATATTCTACAACATTACGGGAGGCTTATTGAGCCCTTGGCCTTTTGGGTTAGGGCTTCCACTTCATGGGATAAATCTCGTATCGAGTCTTAACAGAAAACACCACTATTTTTATCATCGTAAAATTCTAAGACTACTGGCCATGTCCGTTCGTCCGTAAATCGGTTTCAAGCTCAATAGCCATTAATCGAATCAACCTAGTATCCTGTTTGGGAGTTCACATGGACTAAACATGCCTTGGGGAAAAAAGTTTCCCTTTATAGAACTTAAGGTACATCGGCTAAATTTTGAGTACTATTTTTAAAATATATCGTGTACTTGCTGTACAAATCATAATTTGTGGACGAACAAAATTGTTAAAATAGGTACTTTTGATTGAGACGAATTCAACCCTAGAATAGTAAACATATTTTTTAGATCTTTAATGATAAACTTCGCTTGGGAGTCTACTTTAACAAACAAAACCAAATTTCACTTTTTAAAACAAAAAAATATATTAAAACATAAACAAAAACTGATTTGTTATAGTAAAAACAATAAAAAAATCAATTTATTTTTTTAATACCTTTAAGTTTTATAGGTCTCTTTGTAAATCGCATATTTTGTGTGATGGTATAAATTTCTTTAGCTTCGCCTTACAGGCTATGTTTACCTTTTTAGGGTTAATATATCAAAACGGCCATATTGGATAGACGTTTTGGCTCATGTGACCCAAAAACCCTCCCGGTCAAGCAAGAGTCCATATGGATAATCAACTTTAAGAAAATTATGTTTCAAATCCAAATATAGATTTGGTTGTGAACTAATGGACCTCAGGGGACAACAAATCGGACCACTTTAATTAGCAGTGGTTTGTATATAAGTTTCAGCTGGGCCCAATTTAGCGCCGTTTTTACTTGTTTTTTACTTGGGAGCGATACAAGCAATGCCATTATCGAATTACTTACAAACTCTTAATGCGATTTGATAAATTCTCTACGATTTCGACTAATTTCTACTGTCGGTCCTATTGGTGTGTGTAAGTTCGTATGTACGTATATGTGTGTGTGTATGTTTGATCTTATCCTCTAAAAATCAAAGCTTAGCCACCCACCCCCTGGTTCACCACAAAAATAACAACAGCAACGAAAAGAGCAAATAATCAATAAATTCTATTGCTTTGCTTTTTGTGTGGCGATACGACAGGAAAAGGACACTGATTATGTGTCAATATTTGTGACTGCATGTGTATGAGTGCGTGTGTGTGTGTGCTCTTTACATTGTCAATTGTTATTGCCATCGACGTTAATGCTGTTGTTGTTATTGTTGCTGCCGCCGCTGTTGCTGTTATCAAAATAATGGTCAAATAATATTTGTTGCCGTCATGGCACAGTGGTCAGCAGACCGAACCGAACATTAAAGGCAAACAATCAGACAGTCTCACATTTGATATTGTCTTAACAATTAATTGACACAACAACAGCAACGTACACACACATAAAAACGCACAGCCGCTGTCCGTTGAATTGTGACCAAGGGAAAATTCTGTCTTGGGTTTGGGGAATTTTTAAATGAAAAGAGTTATTGGTGATGTTTGTACCTTCTTTGTGGAGTGTATACAAATATTAACTTCAGGTCTCATATTGGTAATATCCAATAGACTCATCATCATTAGCAGATGCGCCTTAACGATGTCAAGGTGTTGTTGTTGTTGTAACAATATAAATTTTGTTTTGAAGTCCTGTTCCTTCATAGGGGATCTGCATCGATATCTAGATAAAGGAAACGCGTCATTTGAACCAGATGTGTTCAAGGAGACCTGTGTGTCAGCTGGGTTGGCTTGGCCTTATAATTGAAGAGGTGCAGCACGTCATGTGGTCTCTGATGGCAAGCGGGACAAACGTCCGGAACCTTAGCATCAATTTACGCCAATACGAATCAAGGCGGCTTCACCATCCAAATCTCAGCTGAGCCAGAACCACGCTCGTCTGTCGAGTTAGTGTCTTCTCCTCTGGTGAAATCTCCGGATGTTCCCCTAGCATGTTCATTCATGCTATAGCTGGATACTGCTGCTGCGACTTTATCAGCGTGAATATCGTTCAGACATACCTGATAGTTTTGATGATCTAATGACTATCTTGTACCCCTGGACATCTCTCCCTACATCGTATGGGTCTGCTTAGTATGGACATAAATACTGGTACACACGTTTTATGCTGTAAAATAAAAAGTACTGAATGTTTTTGGACCAAATATTTTTTAATATATTTATTGATGTGTATTGTATCCAAAAAGAATCTACTTATTCGAAATATCCGCCTTAAGTCGCACTGGCCAATCGTCAATAGCTGCACGAACCTTGTCCATTGGGAAATTGGACACAGCTCGAACCAAAGCAGTCTTAAGAGATCCAATGTTGGGATATCTTTTGTGACAAACCTTGTCCTCTAAAACCGTTCACAATTTGTAATCCATTGGGTTCAAATTGGGACTGCCCGCGGGCCATTCTTCAGAGGAAATGAACGCTGGAATTGTTTCGAAGCCACCCCTGGGACGTTTTAGCCTTATGGGCCGGCGCAGAAACCTGCTGGAAAGTCCATGGCTGGTTTTGGAACAGGGAATTGCTAAGAGGCTTCACAACAGCTTCCAAAACGGTTTCTTGGTAAACTTTTGCCGATGTTTTGACTCCTTGTTCGCAGAAATGCAGGTCAGTGACCTCATCGTAAGAGACACCCCACCAAACCATGACTGAAGCTGGGCTATGACCCTTTTCCACCCTTGGGTTCAGTTCAGATGCTTCCTTAGATGACCGCGCATACACTCTATCATTTTGCTTGTTGAATTTTTCCTGAACGGTAAAATGTTTTTCATCGGTGAACAACATTTTTCTGTGCAAGTTATCAGCGTGCTTCACCAAAAGACGTTTGCATTTTTCAATCCCATTTTTTTAAGCTGCAGTTAATAAATGTCCGGTACGTCGTTTGAAAGCCCCAAGTCTATTTTAATGATTCGACTCATAGACTTTTGCGTGATATTCATCGCACGTGCCACGATTTTCTGTTTTCGGAGCGGATTTCTGTGAATTCTTGATTTAATGGCTTTGATGCGGTGTTCGAACAGAGCGTGGGCGGCCCGACCGGTGGCGGTCTTTTACATCTCCAGTCTCCTCAAACAGTTTTATGCATCGGTAGACGAACATGCGGCTAAACCCTAGTGGCCGGAGCGTTTTGAAAATATCGCTTTTTTTCATTTCACACTTGAAAAGCGCTATTACAGCGATACGGTTCTCATTGTCTGACCACTCCATGATGAAAGTTGAAACAATTTTAAAATCCCTTTACAGACTAATGCTATTGAGGCTAGCTTTCAAAACCCATATGTCATTAACGGGGAATGTTCAGTTCTACTATTAAAATGGGTATGTTCAATGGTGTAACAGTATTTATGTCCCTACTAAGTGTTTTGTACCGCTGGACCTCTCTCTCTCTCTGGATCATAAGGTTAGTACCTGATCTGCCTGGTCAGAGGCATCCTGTCCATGAGATGGTGGTTGGGATGACTACTACGAAGACACCAAAGCAGATACTTCTTAGACTACAAGAAATTGTGTCTGGCAACGGTAAGGATATTCGTCTTTTTATGTAGATGGTCCTCAGAAGACATAAGGAAGCACCCTATTGATGTTCTCAGGGCGGCATTCTGGCAAGCCTGAATTTTCGGTCACCGACCACACCGGCGCTGTGTAGTTCGCTACAGACGGACCTATCGTTTTGTAAGAAGTCAACAAGGTTTCTTTGTCGGATCCCAAACTTGCGGCTTGTGACTTATGGACCTTGTTCTACCTTTTTAATTATAGCAGATAGCAGTAGCATGTGCAGAGGACCATGTGGTCCACGCAGTGAACAGTTTGGCTGATGATTTGGTAGCGGATATTTTCATATTCCTCGCAGTGAAGAGGAGTGCTAAGTCAGTGGTGGGGTAACAGTTGATTTTCTTGCATATTTCATCCACTTTAGGTCCTGACGCCAGAATTGTGTAATCATCAGGTTTTGAGACAATTTCAACGCCGTCTGGTGGTTCAGGAATTTTAGAGGGGTAGAGGTTTAACAGTGCCGGAGATATCATCCCACCCTGGGGAACTCCCTGGCTTCGACTTCCTGTCTCTAATTTCTACATATCACTGGCGCCCACACATAAATTTAATGACCAAAACTGGGCGGAAGGGACGTTTTTGCAATGTCCTCGAACAGAGATGTTTGGCCGGGTCAAATGCCTTAGTAAGGTCAAGAGCCACGAGCACCATACTGCCGTTGGTCTTGTTCTGGTTGAGGCCGCGACTTATACATGTGGTGTATAAAGCAGTTGTTGTGCTGTGCTGCTTGCGAAATCCATGCTGATGATCAGCACATGAAAGGTGTTCGATCTGACTGGGGAGGAGCAGTGCTTCAAACGCCTTTGCTACTGGAATATCAGCCCATACGTTTAAGAAAGCGATTTGACTGTAGTACACAATTTATGAGTGCTTTAAAAGATCCAACCATTTGTTCCGCCTAAACTTGTTGATAAACCTACTGATCTCAGAGTTAAGAACCCTAATTCTAGGGTTAGAGTGACAAAAGTCATCACGCTCATATTCAAGTCCCGCTGTCTCTGCTAGGAAATTTGGTCGTATCTCGGGTATTCGATCACCAAGAAATATGGCGAGCGGTTAATGTGTTAATGATCAGCCGGAAGTTCTTCTCGGCTACCCGAAAATCCGAGGGAATGGGTAGATTACTGAAGCTGCGGTTATTGGCTTCTCTGAAGGCTTTCCAATCACCTTTTTTTGATTGAGATATGGATTAAGGATTATGGAAAGGTGGTCCGATCCTAACGAGATGAAGGGTTGCTAGGTGACGTTGTTGATCAGGCCAGGCGATGCTTAGTAATCGGCGTAACTTTTACTGGCGAACGCTACGGCGCCATAATAATCGATTTGTTACTGCCGGAATTGGATAAGCAACGGGGTGATGGTGAACATGCGGTTTTAACAAGACGCACAATGGATACGAGTTTTTTAATAGAAGCGTTTCCTGATCGCGTAATCTCTTGTTTTGACGATTTGGCACGGTCAGAAATACGGCCCGATTTAACAATCCTAGACGACTTGAAATTGCGAATTTTCGTCATCAAGCCTAACGGCAATTGCAGTTAGCACCGGAAATCTTGCTGAAAGTGTTGGAAAATAAAACGGTCACAAATTTGTGTCAACGATGGCAGCAGCCATATTATCTCGTACCCAGAGGTCTGGGTACGAAATAACGCTTTGTACCTCATATACATAATACTCCGCAGTACTCCTTAATTTCCTAGAGGAATCTTATGGCCCAGATATTTAAATATAGTGTTAGAATATAATATGTATCTTTTACGATTATAAAGTAAAGAAGCGTTCCATGAACTTTTCGGGTAAAACAAAATGTAGGTTCTCTGACCCTATATTATCTGAAATATGTCCACCTCATTTCTCAACATCCCATTAAAAACAAACAGGGAACTTTATTCAACCTAATGAGATGGTCAATTCTTACCGACCATCTGCCTTAACCACTTCTCCAAACTGATTGCGAATCAAATATCTATCATTAGTTCAAATATCTGTCATTAGTTCAAAAAGCCGTTAATAAATCATAACGATGTGGCTTGTTACGATGTTCGATTTAATGCCCCATCACCGTGTGGAGTATAATCAGGAAGGACACCCAGAACTAACAGCAGCACACAAATATATTGTGGAGCCCCTGCAAAGAGGGTCGCATGAAAAGTTTCTTCTTCTACCAACTTTCAGTTCACATATCAAAATCGAAGCAAAATGAGAAAAGTTCAAAACTTTCGACAGCAACCCTCGTACAGACATTATTAAAACCGTAAATAAAGCCACTATCTGCCACATAGGCCAATATCTAATCACACATTGTTCGATTATAAAACTTCTAATAACTTTAATGTTCTACATGTGGATAATGACAAAAACCCAAGTGTGGCTACGCACAACTGATGTGGATAGAAAGCACTAAACTCTCTTTTACCGCCACAAAAGAATAGGATGGGTAACCACCGAACCAGTGGAACAATACCCGTAATAGGTCAATGGCCCTTTAGGGAACGTTAAAATGGAATAGTTAGTTATGCTCGTAGATGAGAACGTATGTATGTGTGCTAGCGCGTGTATTTAATACGAAATGGGATAATCAAAGTGAAAGCCAAACGAGCATTTATGGAGGTTATTATTCTCCTGTGATGGAGATGATGTGTACCAAGAACACACCACTGCTAGAATTTGTCAGAGGTGTGGCCATAATTAAATTACATGGTTTTAAACAGTGTACGAGGGCGGTTCGGAAAGTTCTTAGCCTATCAATGAAAGAGAATAGTTAGTTTTTCAAAAATATTTTAATTTTTCAATATAATCTCCTGAAACTTCAATACACTTAGTCCAACGCTTATCTAGCAATTCTATCCCTTGATTAAAAAAGGTTTTCCTCAAGGTCTTCAAAATAGTGGTTTACAACTGTAATTGCATCTTCATTTGAGGTAAAACGCTTGCCAGCAAGGAATTTTTTTAGATTTGGGAACAGGTAAAAGTCACTGGGAGCTAAATCAGGAGAATAAGGTGGGTGGTCAAGCAACTCGTGCTTTAATTCGTTGATTTTAGCCATTGTTAAAACACTCTTGTGCGCTGGTGCGTTGTCTTGATGAAAAATTATTTTTTTGTGTTGTAAGCCAGGACGTTTTTCTCGAATTTGTACATTTAATTGATCTAAAAGGTTGCAATAGTACTCTGAATTTATTGTTTTACCCTTTTGCAGATAGTCAATCAATAAAATACCTTTGAAGTCCCAAAAAACCGTTGCCATAACCTTACCAGCCGATTGAATTGTTTTTGCCTTCTTTGGGGCACTTCCTCCAGCTTCAGTCCATTGTTTGGATTGTTCTTTTGTCTTTGGAGTATAGTGGTGGATCCATGTCTCATCAACAGTTATGAAACGACGCTTAAAATCCATATTATTTCGCTGAAAACGATCCGAACAAGCTTGAGAAATGTTCATTCTTATGCGTTTTGGTCGACTGTTAACAAGTCCGGCACCCATCTTGCAGAAAGCTTTTTCATCTGTAGTTCTTCATGCAAAATTAAATGGACTCGATCGTTTGAGATGCCCATGATATTAGCTATTTCACGCACTTTTATTCGTCGATCATTTAATACCATATCATGCACTTTGGCTACAATTTCTGTTGTTGTTGCTGTTTTTGGACGTCCACTACGTGGTTCATCTTCAATGCTTGTACGACCACGTTTAAATTCAGCAACCCAATTTTTTACTGTTGCATATGAAGGAGCACTTTCACCTAACACATTCACCATATCATTATGAATTTCTTGTCCCGATAAACCTTTTTTATGTAAATATTTAATGACACCACGCATTTCTAATTTTTCCATTGTAAAAAAATCGCGGATGCGTCTTTTGTGAACACCTGTTTCTATATGAAGGAGTTGCCAGATCGAAACAAAATTTAACAAAAGTTTCCAAAACACTTAACTTTTTTCTGTTTATACCGCGCTTTTTGTGCTAGGCTAAGAAGTTTCCGAACCGCCCTCGTATCTGCCAAATGTCGACCTTCGCTATCCACACACTGCTGCATACGTTTTCTGAAGTTTTCATGAGCTCTGACCATCATGTCGACTATTATTCTGCCAATTTCAGCCTCAATATTGTTAATTAGGTCTTCTAAGGTCTTGGGTCAGTTGATATACACCTTGGGCTTCAGGTAACCCCACAGAAAAAAGTCGCATGAGGCTAAGTCTGGTAAGCATGCCGGTCAGTGCACATCACCCCTCAAAGAGATAAACCGTCCAGAAAACATTTGCCTCCAACAATTCACGGTTACCCTCGCTGTGTGTGCAGTGGCACCATCCTGTTGGAACCATGCATCCTCTACTTGCATCGCCTCAAGAGCCGGCTGAAATCCGGTGGAGCAAACGTCAGGAAATGCCAGGAGAAAATGATTGCCTTCGAGCAGAAATTTTTGGAGATTGCAGTACTGCTTCTCTAACTCTCTCGATTATTTGTGGTGTTGTAATCCTTCTCTCAGGTCCCCTTCGTACACATGACACATTCCCTGCTGTTCTTAATGAAGTTACCCGATTTACAATTGTTTGCTAGCCAGGAACACGTCCGCGTGGGGGAACAGCGAATTGTAAACGAAAAGCACGCTGCACTGCAATGATCGAGTGCGGATTTGAAAAATACGCTGAAAAACTTTGACCACGCATTTTTTTTCTTGATGCTAGGGAATAACAAAAAGTCATTGGGTGCCAAATCAGGTTTGTACGGTGGATGGCCCATCAATTCGACATCTTGAGTGGTCAAATAGCTCATCGTTTCAGCTGATGTATGAGAGCTCGCATTGTCGTGATGCAAAATGATCCGTCTTCTCTTATTATCTTTCCTCATTTCTTCGAACACTGTTGGCAAACACATGGTTGTATACCACTCAGAATTGACCTCCTACCACATGGCCAATTATACCGAAAAAACGCAATAATTTGCTTCGATGTACTTCTTTCACGAACAACTTTTGTTGGATTTGGCTCATCTTGAAAGACCTATACGGTAGATTGCTGTTTTGTTTCGGGTTCATAGATCCATGATTCGTCACCTGTGACAATGTTATACACTACCTTTCAGCTACCGCAGTTATACTTTTTCAACATTTCTTTCCAATCCATACGAGCCTTTTTTGAGCATTCGTCAAATTATGTGGGATCCAACGAGAACAATTTTTTTTCACGGCCAAATTAACATGCAATATCTTATTGATGCTTGTCATACTAATGCCCAAAGATGCCTCAATCTCACGGTATGCCACATGTCGGCCTTGCTTTACCAGTTCACGCACAGCGTCGATGGTTTCTGGCAAAGTGACCGAAGTTGGACGTTCTTCACGAAATTCATCCTGGAGCGAACGGCGTTCGAGACTGAACTCTTGGTACCAGCGATTAACAGTGGTTTTTGATGGTGCTTCATTGCCAAAAGTCGAAACAAGTTGATTTAAACACTCTTGTCTCGATAACGCACGTCGAAAATCATCGTACGAAAATGTTCACGGGATAATTTTATTTTTTGACTGAGATGAATTTGTCAACACACTGTACACGGAACAATTCGCCCTCAAATAACAAAACGTTCTAAGTGAAGTTATGCTAAAAAATGTCAAAGATTCCAAAGGAAGTTTTAGTTTACATCTGGGAACACTAGTATTGTCAGGACCCGAAATATAAATGGCAACCCGTATGGAGAATATATTAAGATTTGTACCGATCTGCTCTATTTTTAGCAATGCTAATCCGAAGTGTATTTAATGAGGAACTCGGATGAAACTTGCCCTTGTTAGGTTGGTTTGACCCCCAATGGGAATGTGTAATTGTATGGGAGCTACATCCGAACTTTTTCCGATTTTACCCAATTTTAATAGCAAGCGTCATTACACACAGAGGAAATATTAGTTGAAAATCGGTTGGAATTACAAAGATTCGATCGCAAAAGAGGAATTGCGGTTGTAAGCACCATGTAATGGATATTCGGCTCAAAATACCACGGCATGATAAATTTGGTCATCGTACAGTACTCACAACTTGTTGTTCGGTCATACCAATGAAACGAGAAAAAGGTATTTAATTGCCACAACTGGCAGTTGTGGCCACCAATAGTTTTGCAAAAATTAGTTTGTACTAACACATTATTAGTGATGATAACTAAAACTTCATCATCACCAAAAAGGGGTTGTTTAATGGTACTTTTTTTTTTAAAAAAAAAAATAGTTCATTTATTACTGACTAAGCCAACCGATTAATCAATTTTTTTTCCAATCGAAGTCATTTATCATCTCTTCCACTTTTTCCTAGTCATGATACCCTCTTCAAGTGCTTCAATAATGTAAGCAAACAGTCTTTTGGCTCTGAATAAACTTTAATTTTTCTAGTTGAACAAGTCTAGCATGTGGATTTTTAGATCCATGAATTCACTTCTGAAGATTCGGATACTCTGCATGTTGCACCGATACTACAGTTCCAAATTGGAATTGACGTGAGTACGACGCAGTGGAAGAAAATTCAGACTTGCCAGAATGCCGCCCTTAGAACATCAACAGGGTGTCTTCTTATGTCTTCTGAGGACCATCTACATGAGGAGACGAAGGTCCTTACCGTGCGCAGACACAATTTCCTGTTGTCTAAGCAATACCTGCTAGGGTGTTTCCGCAGCAGTCATCCTAACCACCATCTCTTGAACAGGATGCCTCCACCCAGGCAGATCAGGTACGATCTTCATGATCTAGAGAGAGGTCCAGCGGTATAAGAGAGAACATTTAGATCATCGAAACTATCAGGTACGTTTGAACAAAATTCACGCCGATGATGTCGCAGCAGCAGTATCCAGATACCGTGTGAATGTAGTGCTAGGGGAACATCCCCCGGAGATTTCACCATAGGAGAGGGTACTACCTCGGCAGACGCGCGTAGTTCTGGCGCAGCTGATATCTGGATGGTGCAGCCGCCTCAATTTATACTGGGCACGAATTGATGCTAACGTTCCGGACATCTGTCCCGTCTGCCATCAGGGACCACAAGATGTACTGCACCTCTTCAATTGTCCGGCCAAGCCCACTCAGCTGACCCCCAGGTCTCTGTGGACGCATCCAGTTCAAATGGCGCGTTTCCTTCACCTGGTTATCGAAGCAGATCCCCCATAGACGAACAAGACTTCAAAATAAATATATTGTTGTTACAACAACAACAACCAAAGTGCCGCCACAGCCTGCAGTGAAAAAAGCAAATAACCGCGCTTCACCCTATACTAAAGAAGGCCCAGTTAAAATCCTGGAAAGACAGTTCGGTAAAAAAAACACCCGAAGCCGTAGAAACTGCCTTTCACACAAAACTCAGTAGGGTATCTTAAGAAATCGCCAGGGAGGGGGACATTTAGTGAGGATAAACTGCACGCAGTAAAAAAAGGTGGAAATCGGTCCGGGCTACAAAAATTCGGTTGGTTTATCCAATTTCTGTTGCAATAACCAACATTCCATAGTATTGATGGTATTAAGGTTCGAGATATTATATTACGGGCATGGTCGTAGATGGACATATTTTCATGAAATAAGCCAAGGAATACGCTGGTGAAATTTGTCCAGTCGTAAATGAATCACCCTGTATATATTAATTAATTCTTTTTCAATTGGGGCATCATTGCAATGCTAATCAAAGCATCTATCCAAGAAAGTTTTTCTTTTACTGATCAGATGACCCATTGCAAGGCGGTAAAATATTATTTATTTCAAAAAGTACGTATATAAGTAACACACAATCTATAACAACAACCAATACATTTACAAATTCAGTTCGAATAATCATGTTAGTCTGTTAGGATTACCATTAATTGTTTTCTTCAACGAAAATTGTCAGTCCTCTCAACTGAAAATTGCTGTCATCCCAAAAATCATTTGTTTGTAACGATCGAATACATGGATAGTACGTGCAAACACCCACATTCGATTGTGGCAACAAATCGGTTTTTTGAGTTGCTCCTGGATACCTATTTTCAACAGGCAACTCTCTGACCAAGATCCGTACAAACAATTAATCACAATGGGAGTGATTAATTTAACAGTAGAAAATATGAGTTTAAAAAAACATAAGCGTTTTTATTAAAAAAAATTCAGTTTATCCGTAACATCTACAATATCATCCGTAACAATAACATTGTTCTAAAAAGCATTTTTAAATGAAGAAAAATTACAATCATACAGTATGATTGCCGTAAACATACTATTGTTAACATAAAAACCAAAAAACAATACTTTTGTCACACCAACCATATTAACATTGTTGCTACAACTATATTTTTTAATTTTTAAATTTGAATAATAATAATATTTTTAAATTTTAACAATATTAATATTGCGTCAATCACACTATAGTCAAAATTAAATTCAATAAACGGAACTATTGTTGCGACGAACATACTTTTATTGCGGAGAACATATTATTATTGCCGCGACCTTATAGCAACCAAATTTTTTTCTCTGCGTGTGGGCTCTAAAAGGCTTTAAACATTTCAAGTCACCTGGACCAGACATGTCATTACCTGACGGACTGCAATCTGTGGAGGTTGTGCTTATACCAAGGCTCAAAGATCTCTATATTAGCTGCATCAACCTAGCATACATTCCCACTAGGTGGAGAAAGACCCAGATAGTCTTCATTCCCAAACTCTCCTATACTGGACTCAAGGATTACAGACCTATAAGCTTGTCCAATTTTAACCAAACCCAAAATATCATGGGCTCTAAAAGGCTTTAAACATTTCAAGTCACCTGGACTAGACATGGTATTACCTGGCAGACTGTAATCTGTGGAGGTTGTGCTAATACCAAAGCTCAAAGATCTCTATATTAGCTGCATCAATCTAGCATACATTTCCACTAGGTGGAGAAAGACCCAGATAGTCTACATTCCGAAAGCCAAAACCCTTCTTTACTGGACTCAAGGATTACACCCCTATCAGACTGTCCTCATTTTCTCAGAAAACGTTGGAGGGACTTTTTAACAATCACATTTTAGGCAATTGTCGGCTGGATGCTGCTTTCAGGTAGCCAACTTACATACGAGTACTGTAAGGGTAAGTCCATTGAGATGCACCTACATTATATGGCTGACTTCCTGATGGAATAACAGGCCGTCACAGACTACACCTTGGTAGCCTTCATATATATGGAGGGAGCTATGAACAACGTACCCTCCGGTACGATAGCTGCCTGTGCAAAATCTTCACACAAAAAAGACATTCTCATATCATGCCCAAACTTGAATTAACTGAACCAGAAAGATTTGTTAGTTGAGAAACATCTGTACTCTGAAACCTCGTCAAGAAAAAAATCCTGTTCTCTCTGGAGAAGGTTGAAGTTAAAGTTATACGCTGATGACATGGCAAAAACAGTTAGAAGGAAGTTTCCGAACATCACACAAAGAGCGCAAAGTGGGCAGCCGAAAACCGAGTCGGGGTAAACGAAACCCAGACCGAACAAGTTATGGTAACCAGAAGATACAAGATCCTACATGTGGAAAATACCTCGGTGAATTTCAAGCTCTACTACATCGTCGACTAAGGAAGAGAGACCACAGTGGCATATTATGCTTGCAATAGGTAAGCAATGGGGCCTCAAGCCTTGCATTCAGCACTGTATGTATACTGTAGTAGTAACATTGATAAATACAAATGGGGTTATCGGCTGGCGGAACACTATTTGAACGTCCACATACTCCTAGATACTATATGAATGGTCAATCTGTACACCACACCCTCTGAAGCTCTAAATTTAATATTTCATTTGCTACAGCAATAAGATTGAGAGTGCTGGCGCAATGGTCGATGAATGGTTACGGCTACAGGTTTATCCTTTATATGACAACTGACACCCTGGTGACATCGTTGACTACACTTTATCCAACCCGATTTTCGACTTAAAGAGATGCATGGAACTAAAGAACTTCGGGTGATAGGACTTATGTCGACTCCAACATTTATAGTGGAGTCGACCCTTAGCAACACAATCGCCTAGGGCTTGAAATATCTCGAACCATACCTGATCACTTTAGTGTCTAACAAGCCGTGATCTTAGCCATTAATGAAGGAGCCGAATGGCTATGAAAAAATGTCCTCATCAAAGTGGGAAAAAAGGTTGAAGCATCCGACGCATATCTAAAAATTAGCTCAAGGTAAAATCTACAAGTTTCAAAAGGCAAAGGATCTTACACCAAAGCAAAAAGGTGAGACTCGTAAGAGCGCAGGAGATGTAACGCTTGCATGAACTCGGTGACTTTCCGAATGTGTTCTTTCATGAATAACTTTTTCTATTTAGCAGTCCATAAACTCTCAATATGATCGCGTTTACTTAACAGAACGAAAATTTGGCCTCTGGACGACCACCCGACGTAATTTTTCTTCTGTAGTAATGGTATGTGCAGCTGAGACCACCGATGAACGCCGGCCAACCGTTTGTAGTTGTAGTAGAGGCAACTGCGTGCCGGGGTGACGAGCCTTGGCCGAAGAATTTCACTTCGGGTCAATCCGTTCCATAGAACTAGCTGTCGTGAGATTGCCAATCGTTTTCATCGAGCCTGGTGTCATATTCAATAAAAAAAACATTTTTAGAACCGTGGGCACGCAAACATTTGGTCATAGACCAACGAGACTCGGCACCGTCACATAAAGCTTGTATTACCCAAGAATGGTCAAAAAAAACTCATGCTCCAATGACTATTGAATTTGACAGATGCAAATCCAGTGGACTATTCCATCTGAGTCATTTTGCAAGTTTAAAGGTTATACACGCAGAAAAAAAGTATGGTTGTGGTGACAATATTCGAAGAGAATCATACTATTGTTGTGTATATGGTTGTGCCACAACAATATTATGATCCTCACAACAATAGTATTATTCACACACAACCATACTATGATCCTCACAACCATAGTATGATTCACACTCAGCCATACTATTATCTCCACAACCATATTATGATCCTCACAACCATAGTATTTTTCTCAAACAACCATAGTATGATCTTCACAATCATAATATGATTCACACGCAACAATGCTATTATTCATACAACCATAGTATGATTCACTCAACCATACTATGATCCCCAAAATTATTTATTAGGATTGGTTGTTATTCAAAAATAGAGATTTTAATCAAGCAAGTTATTTTAAATTTCATTACAATAAGTTCATAGCCAAATTTGAGGCCTTGCTTTTATTGAACATTTCATTCAAGAAACAAAAATAAATATTCCAACGGCAGTCGAAAATACTTTTAGTTGCCAGCTGGGGAAAATGCTACTTCACCAACCGTAGACCCCAAGTAACGAATGTGATTAAACCATGAACAATGGCTATATACTTAAGTGCAGTCAGGTTTAAAAAAAAAAACGAGAGCCAATCGACAGTAGAGTATTTCACCAAACAAAATAAACACAATTAAAATCTCTCGAACGACCTACCGATTGTTGTTTTTTAAAATGGACAATACTCGTAACCATGTACTGTGTCGTGTGCATGTGTTTTTTTGTATTCCAAAAAAAACATACGCACACACATATATGTGTGCTCTATAAAACCTATTTTGTTATGTTTATAGTCGCAACCATACGGTATGATTGCCGTAATCATATTATTGTTAACGTAAATTTTACACAACAATACTTTTGTTGCATCAACCTTGTTTATATGGTTGCTTTAACATTATTTTCATTTCTTAATATGGCAATAATACTATTGTTACATTTCAACAATATGAATATTGCGGCAATCATACCATTGTCAAAATTAAATTCAGAAGACAATACTATGGTTGCGACGGACATACTTTTATTGCGGAGAACATATTATTATTGCAGTGATCATATACTAACCATATTTTTTCTCTGCGTGTAGTGAAGGCAAACGAGGTCCACATCGAACTAAAGTAAATGGATTCTCAAAAATTTTGTTTATTTAGACACATTTAGAAATTTAAATCAAAAAAAAAAATTTTACAAAAAAAACGGGCGATTAAGTAGGTAATTCTTCAGTCACCTAATCCCGTACTGCTGTGGTTAATCTCTTACTCGCCGCAAAAAATATTCGCTGTTTCTACCTGATTTGACCATAGTCCTAATTGCTTAAGTGCCTCAACAACCCACATTAAGGATAAAGGGGAAACTTTTCTCAAATCGGTAATCTAGTTGGTAAATTAGTTCAAAATAGGTTGGAACTACAAAAATCTGTCGGCAAAAACGAATTTGGGTTGCACTCACCAAATGTTTATAATCGTAATGGATATTCGGTTCGACATACCAAAAGCTGATAAATGTGATCATCATATGTGACGCGCAAAATAGAAAGGGACCTAAGGTTAAAAACCAGTTTTGTTCAGGAGTGTCATTTTAAAAATTATGTCCCTTTCTATTTGCTCTTAGAATCGTCGACTTCACTTTCATAAAACACGCATATCTCTGGGAGGGAACACTTTTGGGGCATGGGATCGGTCTCATTCGATGCTCAGATGTTGTCCACATCAAAAAAAGAAACAAATGAAAATTGATTTTTTACCCTTATGTCCCTTTCTATTTTGCGCGTCACATATAGTAAATACAACATAATGATCGGTCGTTCCGATGAAACGCGAAAAAGCTTCTTAGTTGCCATAACTGTTGGACAATCGAAGGTTTTGCAAAAAAAAAATTGTTGTAACCTTTTATTGGCTATGATTACTAAAATTTCACCATAACCAAAAAAGGGCCGTTGAAGCGTATTTTTTTGTGTTTGAAAAGGCGTCTTTAAAATGAAATAATAAGATTTAATAAAATAATAAGACTGACTTTCAGCTGATTGTTTAAACGATTTTTTTTCGGTTCAAATCTTTCATCACCTTTCCAAATTTTCCTCGACTTGTCCCTTCCCTATGGTTTCGAATACTCAAGTGTGAAAGCAAACAGTTTTTTTTTGGCTCTGAAGAAACTTTTAAAAAATTTTGTTGAACAATTGCGGTATGTGGATTTTTAGATCCAAATATGCGTTTCTGGATGTTCGAATATTTCGTATGTTTAACCGATACTTCAGTTTCAATAACTGAAAAGTACAGAGTACTAACTAACATTCGGTTGGACTGATGGAATACTCGAGCTGGGTACTATGTTTGTTCACATGAAAAACATTTATCGCCTAAAACAAAATCATAAATGTGATTCTGCCAAAAAATTTAGATGTAAAATAATAGACATGTGCATTATTTTCTAGAAAAATTAAATAAAGTTTATGCAATTGTGTGCCAGAATTGGAACATAATTGGATCATTACAGCGAACAAAATAATTTAGCTTAAATATGATCACGCCATGCCACACTGTATCTTACCACTTGCAAAAATATTTAAAGCCACTATTTTTAGATATTCGTCAACCGATCACAAAAAGAGCATCAAATACTAGAAGTATGCAACTTCTTTAGAAGAGCGATTTCTACTTAGACCAGTCCGTTGATCATTGAGACAATCGTAATACAGGGAGGGCCAACAGTTACCATTGGGTTTAAAAATTTGCTAACTTTTTCGTTTCTATATTATTTTTTTTGCAGATTATAAATTAACACTTAAAGAATAAATAATGGAGAGATTCACAACTAAACCAAGAACCAGAATAATAGAATTTTATTATTTAAATCAGCGATCAATTATTTTAACGCAAAGTGATGAAGCTAATTTTCATTCGAATGTCTTTGTTAATAAGCAGAACTGTAGGCCAATTGCAGTCATTAGGTGTACAGTATGGTTTTTACCTAAGGGTAAAAAAAAACAATTTTCACTTTTTTTTTGATGTGGAAAACACCTGAGCATCGATTGAGACCAATCCCATGCCCCAAAAGTGTTCCCTCCCAGAGATATGCGCGTTTTATGAAAGTGATAGTACACCAAAGATACACGTATTTAAATATTTAAAATGACTCTCCTGAACAAAACTGGTTTTTACCCTTAGGTCCCTTTCTATTTTGCGCGTCACATATATCATTGGGCCTTACTTGTTCAAGAATGAAGATGGAAGTGCTGTAACCGTAAATGAAGAGCGGTATCGCTTTATCATAGAAAATTTTTTACGCCCTGCTCTTAAAAACAGACCTGAGATTTGGTTTCAGCAGGACGGAGCCACTGCCCACACTGTTCGAGACACAATGGCACTTTTAAGTCAAATTTTTGAAGAACGCATAATTTCCAGAAATTCGGAAATTATTTGGCCAGCGCGATCTCCAGATTTGTCGGCACCCGACTATTTTCTTTGGAGTTATTTGAAGGAGCGAGTGAGTATATGTGAATAAGCCCGAGACAATCCTTCAACTCAAGGCCAACATTTTTGCAGAAATTTAAACGCTACAGCCACAAATTTAAAAATATGTTATGGAAAATGCTCTGAACCGAAATCATCATTGCGAAGCTGAGAACGGTGGTCATTTAAGTTTCCATTTTGTATATTATATAATCTGAAAAAAATAAACGAAAATGTTATCAAGTCTTTAACCCCATGGTAACTTTTGGGCCACCCTGTATTTGATTTACTTTTTGTGAGGGGGCGACCATCCAAAAGCTCTTACCTTACTCTTTGAATCTCAGCAACCGGTTAATTCAAATAAATTTTGGTGTGGGATTGAGACTATATCAACCACTGCGCAAGGAGCAATCGAATTGCAACTCCTTATTTAAATATGCTGGCTGCATACCTATTGTTGGCCTGTGCCTTCGACGGGTTCCGCCAGTTTCCAACACCAAGAATTTTCGCATTATCCTGCACTTGGTCTCTCCACCGAAGTCGCTGTAGTATCTGTCTGCACCTGGGACGTGGGTGATTTGTGATTGATAGCATGGAACGTGAGTCATTTGTGATTGATAGCATGTGGCTTCCATCAGCAAGCCGCTAAATTATCCATCAGCAAGCCGCTAAATTAGAAAAATATCTTTAAAAACTTTTTTTTTTGCTTTACAAAATTTTCGGTTTTGGAAAATTATTTATAAACATTTATTTTTCGGCTTGAGGTCATCGATGTTGTGTTTTTGGTTTAATTTTTATAATTCCCAATATTTCGATTGACCTATTTAATAATCTTCAGCGGTTGTCAATTAATAAAAAAAAAACTGTTGACAGACGAAAAATTGACAGCGATTATAAATTTGCTCGACATATGCACAACTTTGTCTATGGTAAGGTTTTTTCTTTTTTATTACAAAAAAAATTAAAATTTGTTGGGTGACAAAAATATATGACTTTTTGAAATTTTTGAAATTCATACCTTTACTCAATTGCGAATAAAAGCGAAACGCGTGCATCGATTTTCATGATCTTTGTCTCATTTTGCTCATAGCTTATGTGACTTTACGTAAAAGTAATAAGATTTGACATTTTTTTTCATTTTGGATTTTTTATGGATTTTTTTAAAAAAAAAAATTTAAGTCTTTAGGCAAAAAATAAGTTTTTTCCTTTATATATTCATTTTTAACTTGGAAACTGTTGCTTGAATAGGAAAACAATATATGAACAGATTAAGGGAATTGTAATTTTAAATTTTTTAAAATTGAATTCAATTAAATCGGGCTAGTGGTTCCCGAGTTATGCCGGACGAAACAAATTAACCAAAAAAAAATTTTTAAAATTTAAAAAAAAAAAAACAAAAACCAAACGAAAAAAAAATTTTTTATTGCGTTTTTCGAGCTCATGTCAAGGTTATCTACACAGAAAAAATTATCGCATCCGGAGTACATGAAATTTTTTTCATTTTGTTGAGTAGTGTTATCAGACGGACGACAGTGTTTATTAAAAAGAACCAATAAAGAATATTGACGAAGTCAATCGAACTCTTGGAAATAATACAAATTAAATCGAAAACAACATCGATTTTAAATACATGACCCCGAGTCGAAAAATAATTTTTAAAGATAAAAAAACCAAAGGTCTACTATTCACTTACCACTTTTTCAAAAATGTTCTTTACAGATCCTAAGCGCATCCGACGTATCATTTACCATTTTCTATGCTATGCAGAAGCTATGTCGAGTATTCTAACTCGTTGATAAAATTGTATGGCGTCATGCAACTCGATCTCTGCACATTGGCTTCTTTCCATTCGTCTTTTTCTTTCGCGAAGGAAACGATTCGTCCTTTGTGAGCTATGTGTTTTGCTTCTTTTGTCGGATCTGAAAAATATAGTGCGTTTTAGGAAGTGTAAGCGACTTTCGGATAATACGTAAGCCTGGGTTCAGAGCAGACTGTTTTAGCGATATTTTCCACCTCATAAACTCCGTTATTTCAACGATTTAAAAATATGTCCCACCACCACACAGTGCTCCGTTCCCATACCAGCTTTGGATAAAAATAATAGTTTTCTGAATACAATGAAACTATAGGGTAATCCATCATGAGGTATTTTTTCAGAACAGAAAAAATATAAAAATTCAAATCAAGAGTGGCATCTTTATTGGTAATTTGAAAGGACATTTATGGCATTTATTATTCGAAAATAATTTCCTTCAAATGTTGGCATCTGTATTATGGAAATGAGCGTTCGGTGAGAAACGGGAAGATCCGCTGTTTTCAACCAAATGAGCGTTCGGTAAGAAACGGCAAGATCCGCTGTTTTCATCCAAAATTTTGTTGAGTGATGAGGTCCATTTCTGGCTCAACGGCAAAGTCAATAAACAATATTGCCGTATTTGGGCTGAAGAGCAACAAGAAGAGGTTCAAGAGGTGCCATTATACCCAGAGAAAACCACGGTTTGGGGCGGTTTATAAGCTGGTGGAATCATCGGTGCATATTTTTTCAAAAATGATGATGGTCGGAACGTAACTGTGAATGGTGCTCGCTATCGCGCCATGATATCGATCTTTATGCTACCTGAAATTGAAGCCAGTAATTTTGAAGACACCTGGTTTTAACAGCATGGTGCCACTTGCCATACAGCTGCTCAAACAATGGATATATTGAGAGGTCATTAAGAAAAGCAGCTAATGCCACGATTTGGACAGGTAAGTTGACCGCCTAGATCGAGTGATATCACACCTTTAGACATTTTTCTTTGGGGTTACGTAAAGTCCAAAGTCTATGCTGACAAACGAGCTATGATTCAGGTTTTGGAAGCTAAGTGTGTCATTAAAGCCATACCGGTCGAAATGCTCGAACGAGTCATTCAAAATTGGACCCTCAGAATGGAAACCCTGAGGTATAGTTAGGGCCAACATTTGAAGGAAGTTATATTCAAAAAATAAATGCCATAAAATGTCCTTTCAAATTACCTGTAAAGATTCCACACTTGATTTAAATTTTTATTTTTTTTTCTGAAAAAATACCTCTAGATGGATCACCCTATATATGTCTACATGGATTATAATGCGCTGATATCAAAATTGTTATCGGTATTTATGTAACATTTGTGGTTTTCTTGTAAAATTCAGTTTTTATATTGTTTTTTACTGAAACAAAATAATCTTAGTTTCTTCTTTAAAATTAAAATAAAAAAATCGCCAATAATTTCGTTTTTTTGCAATAGACGAAAGTCCAAACATATTTATTGTGCAAACAAATTTCCTGGAATTTTTTAATGTTTTTTGCTTTTTGGTATCAAAAATTAAAAATTTTCATAAAATCCATCAAAGACACTTTTAAAAAGTAAAAATCGAAAAAAATTGGACAAAACTGGCGAAGATTTCGTTTATTTTTCTACTAGGCGAAAGGCCAAACTAATATTTTTAAGCTTTAAAAAAATTTAAAAAAAGCTAAATTAACTATTCAAAAATTGTTAGCCAATTTGATTGATTCCGCCTAAAAATGCGTCAAAATATTTTCGTGACAAATATTTTCGTTCAACTTCTCAGGAACGAAACTACAATATTAATTAATTGTGTCTAAAAATCGCTTACTTTGAATGGCTCTCCAGCCCAAAAAAATATTTCTTGAAAGAATATTCGCGGATTTTTTTAATTGGACTATTACCTTTAAAATGATACCAAAAAATTAAAATTCGAAACAGGTCAGTTTTCTGATTTTTGTCAACGAAACGGAGCACTGTGCGCCATCTAACAGCTCCCCCTGTTTTTTCGCCTAATGGAATGTCATAAAAATTACCTACCTTATCGATTCGACACTGTAATTTTTTGTCTAAGTGCGGTATGCGACGAGAAGCATGGCGCACTCCATATGTCGTATAAAAATATTTAATAAGTCTCCATAGACTTAGCGATAGAAACAATTTACGACTCTTTATAGACACACAGACTTGCACAGGTTTCTCGATTTCCTACCTTATCCTTTGTGCCTACTAACGCTATTGTTGTTATGGACATTATTTGGATTTTTTTTAAATCACTACAACATGGTTTCCTGTACACATACATTCATACACTGCTACTCGTATAAGCCAAACGCACACATATCCGAACAAAAGTTTGTCTTGTGGTATTTGTTGTTGTTGTTGTTTTGAGTAGGTTACACATTGTTATCCAATTCAACCAGATTCTGCTCTGGATAATACAACTACAAGAGGCAGACGGAGTCCAACAACCAAATGCCAATTCCAATCCCATATGCTATGGCCATATTAGTTATCAATAAAAATTACTTTTGGGTAAACCAAATGGTCCTGGTGAAATTTGTCTACGTGTATGTGCGCGCATGTGTGTGTGTTGGTACGAATATGACCAAGATAGCATGTGGACTACAATAACACTGGGGTATTGTAAGTGTTCTAGGAAAAAAAACTATGGCAATAACATTAAATACACTTGGGCTACACGTGGAAGAGCAAAATAATTAGCTTTCCGAAAGAAAGTAGGAAATATATAAAATGATTTGTATCATGAACACTGCACAGCGTCCGAGTGTTTTACATGATTCTCGCTGCGATAGCTTCAATCATGGTGCGCTATCGTACTGGAGCCATTACCAAACGACGGCCAGCGCCCCTCAAGGCCAATCCCGCCGGTACCAATTCGAAGCGAGTTATATGGACACAACTTCCCCCTTGGTCAGGGGCCGAGGCCTACCTAACACCTCTGCTGTTCTATGGGTTGCAATGCAACTCCACACCGAGCCGAAGCTCTCCCCGCGATTTGGGTTTAAACCACAGCCACCATACTCCTCGAAGGGGCGCACCAAATAGTCAGGCCAGAACAACAGTTCTGGGGGCTCCTGACTACCCGTGGTACCGGTCAGACCTCGTAGCCGAGCTACTACCAGTTTGCGAGCCATACATCGCGGGACTGTTCACCCCCTGTTAAAGGCATGATCATGAGATAGTACATATGTGACGCGCAAAATAGAAAGGGACCTAAGAGTAAAAACCAGTTTTGTTCAGGAGAGCCATTTTAAAGATTTAAATACTCGTACGTGTATCTTTGGTGTACCATCACTTTCATAAAACGCGCATATCTCTGGGGACACTTTTGGGCATGGGATCGGTCTCATTCGATGCTCAGATGTTGTCCACATTAAAATTAAAGTGAAAATTGATTTTGTTTACCCTTAGGTCCCTTTCTCTATGCGCTGTCACATATGCAGACACAAGTGTCCACATATAGATGTTACGGTCTAAAACCATGCTGTACATGGACATGGTTCATGAACACTGCACATTACGAACACAGTACCACAACAGAGTGTACGCATTGGAAGATGTGGAATAAACCTCGAAATTGTAAAACCGGAAGTGCAGGGTGGGCCATTCAGAATTTGACTTTTAAATTGCCTGTAAAAAAAATACTGATCATTTTTTCAAAATTCTGGTTTTAATTCTGGTTTGGAAAGTTTGAAGTTTGTCATTTAATAATGGAACACAATACCTCATCCCATCAGCGCAATTTTTCAGTGCATTTTCGATTGTTTCGGGTCGAATCTGTTAAATGGCAACCTCGATTTCATGTTTCATTGTTAATCATTAATTGTCTCTGGATGTTTTGAGTAGCATTTATCCTTAATGACCCACTTTACTAACTAATCTGATGCTTAAAATCAAGTAAAACGATTTTAAGCATCAAATTAGCAAAGTGGGTCATTAAGGATAAATGCTACTCAAAACATCCAGAGAGATACAAAACTTATTTCTACAAACTTTATTACATTCAAAAGGAAAAACGAAATTTTATAAAAACCTATTCATAATTCAAGTAAAAAAAATAATTTAAAATCGTTAAAAACAACTTTATTCCGGTCCGAATACACAAAATGTAACCATCAGGTGGTCAAATAAACAAATGCTCGTGGTAACGACAACCGAATCCAAAGAGTTTTCATAACATTAACCAATACATGAACAAATTCAGTTCCAATAATTATCCTAATTAGTTATGGCTCAAGTAGTTTGTCTCTTCAACCGATAGTGTCAGTTCTGAATACTGAAAGTTTGCGAGTACGCAACTAACATTCGATTGTAGCGATGGTAAATATGGATACTATGTGCAACCACCAACATTCGGTTGGAAAAAAATTCGGTTGTGGCGACAAATCTATTCTCTGTGTGCAGAGTAAGACAAGTAGGGCGACACCAAATACAGGGTGTCCGCCGGGCAGGTATTCTACTTTGTTTTGTTGCCATTTTGGTAAACATTAGTATTGACAGTTCATATTTGGCAGTCGTGAAGAGAGAAGTAGGCAAATTTATTATGAAAAAATATTCGATAAACCAACGTGTTTTAATCGTTAAAACATTTTATCAAAATCAGTCATCGATTACTGTAACGATAAGAAAGTTACGTGAAATTTTTGGGAAAAACAACATGCCAATAAAACGCACTATTTATCGTGTAGTGAATGATTTCGAAGAAAAATGGTCTGTAGCTGATATGCCCAAGCATGGACCAAAACGTACTGCATGATCGACTGGAAACATTACTTCTGCTCAAAAAAGTGTCCCAAACAATCTATCAACCTCAATTTGACGTGAATAAACAGAATAGTCGATTATGGGTAATGCATCCATTAAAAGTGACAGTCTGGTGTGCAATTTGGTCAGGAGGAATCATTGGACCTTACTTCTATGAAAATGAAACCGGCGTAACGGTAACTGTCAATGGGGAGCGATATCGTGATATGATTGGAAACTTTTTTACGCCAGAACTGTGTGCTTTGGGCTTGACTAGCATGTGGTATCAACAAGACGGTGCCACATCGCAAACAGCCAGGATTACAATAGAATTACTGCGACCCCTCTTTCCACAACAACTTATTTCAAGAAATAGTGATGTTGATTGGGCTCCACGGTCGCCTGATTTGAAATCTCCGGAATAATTTTTGTAGGGATACGTATCTGAAAAGCAAGGTTTATGCAAACAAACCAGAAACGCTTGAGCAACTCAAACAAAATATTCCTGATTAATAATGAAATACCGCGTAAAATGTAGTAAAAATGTGCTCAAAAGGGCTCGCATTTGTGAGGCCAACAGAGGGGGACATTTATCTGATATTGTATTCCATACATAATTGCCGACATTAAATAAAACATTTATCAATATAAGATCCATTCTCTTTCAGTTAATCAAAAATTATAAACAAACAAAGTAGTATACCTTTCCGACGGACACCCTGTATATGATACTGTTAGTCTCCCTTAGGTATTTCTCCGCAAAATAAGAATTTATGAGGGTTATACAACCACACGCAGAGAAAAAAATTAGTTGAAAATCGGTCAGAACTTCAATTATTAAGTTGCTAAAGAGGAATTCCGTTTGCAATCAGAAAAAACGTATTTAGTTGCTACAACTGATGGCTGATCCATCATCTTTTCCACCATTTCCTCGTCATGAACCTCCCTACGAGTACTTCAAGTTCTTTAATTCTGCCAGCAAACAGTTTTAAGCCTCTCACTAAAGTTTTATTTTTTTACTTCATTAAACAAATGTGGCATGTGGATTTTACGATTCAATCATTTTCTTCTGAAGTTTCGGATTCTTCGTACGACGGTTGCTATATATATTTCTGGCCTAGGCAACACTTGCCTGATGCCATCTGACATTTCCTTTGGAAAGTTTGACATTTTTTAGCATAAACGTACTGAAAACATTTTGACGTACGACCATCATTTCTGCTGTTTGCAGTGACTTGCAAAAATTAATTTGGCAAAAAAAAATGGAATTAACTCGTGAACATTTTCGTGCGACCATTTTTCAAAACTTTCGACGTGGACTATCACGACAAGAGTACATCAATGAACTTAATTATTTAAATGGCACTGTGAAAAACTGGTTCAATGAATGCAATCGTGGTCGACGCTTGCTCAAAGACGAAGGTCGTCCAAAAACGGCCGTTGTGCCAGAGAACATTGATGCCGTGCGTGAACTGATAATGCAAGATCGTTATGTGACATACCGTGAGATAGAGGCATCCTTGGGCATTTCTTCCACCAGCATACATTTGATATTGCATGAACGCCTGGCCTTAAAAGGTTTGTTCTCGTTGGATCCCGCACAATTTGACAATCGCTCAAAAAAAGACTCGTGTCGATTGGTGCAAAGAAATTTTGAAAAAAAAAAATACGATCGCGGTGCTATAATAGACGTTTATAAGATCGTCACAGGTGAGGAATCATGGATCTGTGCGTATGAGCCCGAAATAAAACAGCAATCGACCGAATAGGTCTTCGAAGACGAGCCAAATCCAACGAAAGTCGTTCGTGGAAGAAGCACTTCGAAGCAAATGGTCGCCTGTTTCTTTTGGTAATGTGGCGACTGTTTCGCTTGAGCAAGGTAGGGCAGTCAATTCTGAGTGGTACACCACAATTGGGTTGCCTGAAGTTTTCGGATTAATTCTAAAAAAGAACAAGAGAGGACGAATCATTGTGCACCATGACAATGCGAGCTCTCATACATCGGCTCCAACCAGCACCTTTTTGACCGGCCAAAACGTCGAATTGATGGGTCATCCACCGTACAGCCCTAACTTGGCACCCGATGACTTCTTTTTATTCCCGCACATCAAGAAAAAATGAGTGGTCAACGATTTTTGTCGCCAGAAGATGCTGTTGAAGCGTTCAAAAACCATGTTTTGGAGGTGCTTCAATCGGAGTGGAAAAAGTGCTTCGACAATTGGTTTGAGCACATAAAAAAGTGTAAAAATCATGCTGGAGAATACTTTGAAAAACAATAAAACTATTTTTTGATTAATATTTGCATTTTCATTATTAGGCCAGAAATATATATAGCAGCCCTCGTATACTGAAAATAAAAAGCTGTTCAATTTGGTAAACTCGTATATCTATTAGATACATTTGAACATCATTTTTCAATCTGCAACAGTTTTAAACAATTTGGTGTAGAACATTTCATCAATAATTCTTCGATTCCTTACATCAATTTGATGAACATTATACAGCAATTTGAAGAAAATTGTACATCAACTTTATGAAAATTGATTTTCTTGCTGATATGAGACCACATTTTATCAAAAGAAGAAATTAAAATTATTCAAAAAGTAGTCGAAAACACTATTATTTGCTAGCTATTATTCGATTGCAATTTTGCTGAACGCTTCTTCACCATCATTCGAGCCAAAGCAATGAATATGATTTAACCATGAGCGGCGGCTATACACTTAAAAGCAGGCAGGTTCGCATTAAACGAGAACTGCTACAGGTAGAGTTTTTCAAAGACCAAAGTAAACACAGTAAAAATCTATTCCTATAAAAGTGTGTCGTTTGTTTATTTATTTTACTCTGGCTACTCATATAAGTATACAAGATTGATGTAAAATAATACTTTTATTTGATGAATGCAAAAAATGCCATCAAACCTGAGTACTTCAAATTACACAATTTATTCATCAAATCAATGAATTTTTCATCAATTTAATATAGAACTATTAAGGAATCATTTTGATTGATTTGATGTACATTTTTATATTCAGTGTAGAAGTAGAGACTTATGGGTTCGAATGACCATAAACAACGTCATGACTCCACAATTTAGACTATTGGCAGTTTGGCCGTTTATCTGGATTTTGGACAAAAAAAACATTCTTCTCAAACAAGGCTCATTTTCTGGCATTGAGCATAATGTGTCATGAACAAAACAATACCGGGAATATAATCGAGAACATAATCGGGAATAATTATTCCTGATTATATTCCCGGTATTGTTCATGGCACATAATGAGCAATGCCAGAAAATGAGCCTTGTTTGAGAAGAATGTTTTTTTTTTGTCCAAAATCCAGATAAACCGCCAAACTGCCAATAGTCTAAATTGTGGAGTCATGACGTTGTTTATGGTCATTCGAACCCATAAGCCTCAAATGTTCTGCTGGACTTACGCACCATAAGGTAGCTAACACCGTTTTGCCCGTCCATATTTCCTAGACTATATTATTACGATTTTTTACGTTCAATATTAATAACCTAATAACAACAACAACAATAGTTTATCTATCCCCTATACTTTGTTGTTCTCTTTCCTCGGTTATGCAAGTATTTACCAAACAATAACAAAAGAAAAACTAGAACAAAATTTTCATTGGGAGTTGGGTTAAGTGGGTCATTACCCGTACTTTTCCAAGTTCATAAATATCTGTAGAAAGGAAAACAATCAAGTTGCGGCTGTTGTAGTGACAACTTCGGCGGAGTAGAGTTGCGGCAGCACTTGATGATATCCACCCACTGTTGGCTCTGTTATGTGTTGCTTACGAAACACGCTGACACTGTCAATTGATTACGATTATGAAATAAAGACGACGTCAGCAATAACAGTAACAACCAACGAGATAATTGAAAATTGGAAGACTTACTCGTATAAAAGGGAATATTTGATTAGCTTGGAAACGGAAATGGTAAAGGTAAGGGAGGACAGTATTTGGTTCGGTAATCATTTTGAGTCTGGCGGTAAAACATACCTTAACTACACAAAGGAAAAACATCGATTGGGAATAGTTTCGAATTACCGCAAGTAAAAATTACTTGTTTATGTTTCCAGTCACTTTATTTCCACTAAACGTTGTGTATTTTTGGGTCCCAGGCGTCCATGCACACGAGCCACACTTCATGACAAATGTTTAGAATTATTTCATATTTGAAACGACGTTTTCTCTTATTTGGTCAATTTCATAAAACGCTCAGCACACTGTGCTACAGGGGTTTTAAGAACTTGTGTTTGTTACCCCCGGAATAAAGTGTAATTGACATATTTAACAAAAAACGATGTAATCAAAACTTTTTCTAAACCGATTTAGACTAGTTTAGTCTAGTTTTTGTAAGAAAAGTGTAGATCGCAGATATAAACGGACCTTGAACAGAAAATGTCATCAGATATCTGAATTGTAACGTTTTTTAAGCACAGTATAAGCATTTTCGGATATTAAACCGATCGGCACACGTTATACAGGGTGGAGCGCGGTACTTTGCTTTTTTGCACTGCAGGCTGTGGCAGCACTGTTGATTGAAGAGAGTGGAGAGTGTTCGTGGCTTATAGTGGCTGACGGGAGATTTGTATTTGTCTGCCTTTCAGTTGCCATCTGGCATTGGACACGTAAGGAGAGATCATTTCGTGTTGAAGCGTATTTTTCAATTGCGCACTCGATCATTGCAGTGCAGCGTGCTTTCGTTTAGGATTCGATGTTGCCCCACGCGGACGTGTTCGTGGAAGGCAAACAATTGTAAATTGGGTAACTTCATTGAGAACAGCGGGGAATGTGTCATGTGCACGAAGGGGACCTGAGAGAAGGATTACAACACCACAAAACATCGAGAGAGTTAGAGCGGCAGTACTGCAATCTCCGAAACGCTCAGCTCGGAAGCAATCAGCTCTTGGCATTTCCAGACGTTCTCTCCACCGGATTCTTCGTGATGAACTAAATTTCCACCCGTATAAAATGTGGTCTCACAATTGTCAGCACGGGACTATCTGACACGGCGGACCTCTTGTGAAGACATTCTTGCAACTATTCCCCGTGACGCAATTGTGTCTATTCTGATGAGGCACATTTTTACCTCAGTGGATGTGTAAGCAAATAAAATATGCGGTACTGGAGTGAAACAAACCCCAGAGAACTTCAACAGAGACCTCGGCATTCGGACTGCGTCACTGTGTGGTGCGCCATTTCACGAGTAGGCATCATTGGCCCTTACTTTTTCCAGGATAACCGTCTTGCCGTAACTGTGAACTCCGAACTGTATACTGGATTTTTGACTATGATACAGAATTTTTTTCAGCCTGCTCTTGAGGCTATGCAATTAGAGGATACATGGTTCCAACAGGATGATGCCACTGCAAACACCCAGCGAGGGTTACCATGCATTGTTTAAGGTAAATGTTTTCTGGACGGCTTATCTCTTGGAGGAGTGATGTAAACTGGCTGGTACGTTTACCAGACTTAGCCACATGCGATTTTTTCCTTTGGGATTACCTGAAGGCGAAGGTGTATAGTAACCGTCCAACACCCTGGAAAACCTAATTAACAATACTGAGGTTGAAATTGGAAAAATATCAGTCGACAAGGTTGTTAGAGTTCATGAATACTTCAGAAAACGTATGCAGCAGTATGTGGATAGCGAAGGTCGACATTTGCTAGATACACATAATACATACATACATTTAAAATTCCCTTACTGTTCAATATAATTAAAATATAAACTAATTTTTTCTAAGGTTCCTAATTTTTTTTATTTGATTCCCAAATAAGCAAATTTTCTTCGCTCCACCCTGTACTTTCCGATTTAAAGTCTTTACGATCAAAAGCTGAAAATTACATCAGATTTCAGCGAAATTCGGTTTGTGGCATTATTTTTCACATAGGTTGTACGTTAGCTGTGTTCGTTTCAGGTTATTGAATAATAATTTGTGTGGATGTTTCTCGTTTAGCAAACGAATTGGCCTCAAGTCGCTAGAGAAACGAATAAGAGTTACCACACTTGTTTTTCCAACAAAAAATTCAAAGTGACATACCCTGTTATATAAAACACTAGCTGAAGCTGGCCCTCGTTGCTGGTCCTAAAAACTAATGTCACGCATTTATTTATGGAATCCCTAATAGTTATTGTAAGTACATGATGAACCGGTAACTGTATAGAAAAAAAGAAAAAATATGGTTACTTTGAGGTCACGGCAACAACAAGATGTTCTTTGCAATAAAATTATGTTCGTCGCAACCAAAGTGTTGCTTTTTAAATTTCATTTTGACAATAGTATGATTGCGCCAATATAAATAGTGTTGAAATGTAAAAATAGTATTACTGTCAATTTTAAAAATTAAAATTTGGTTGTAGCAACAATATAAATATGGTTGGTGCGACATAGGTGTTGTTTTTTAGGTTTTATGTTAACAATAAAATGATTGCGGCAATCATACTGTATGACAGTAATTTGTCTTGATTTATATATGGTTTTCAGAACAATGTTAATGTTACGAATCCGCTATAGTAAGCCCACGGTCAAAGTTCGTTTAGAATTATTTTCTTTCACAAACATGAACACCCTCATTCAGGTCAGACAAAAATAATACATCTACGAGGGCTGCTATATATATTTCTGGCTTATAATGGAAATGAGAATATTTATTATCAAAAATGGTTTTATTGTTTTTTAAAGTATTCTCCAGCATGATTTATACACTTTTGCATGCGCTCAAACCAATTGTCGAAGCACTTTCCACTGCGATTGAGACACCTCCAAAACATGGTATTTGAACGCTTCAACAGCACCTTCTGGCGACGAAATTCGTTGGCCACGCTTATCTTTCTTGATGTGCGGGAATAAAAAGAAGTCATTGGGTGCCAAGTCAGGGCTGTACGGCGTATGACCCATCAATTCGACGTTTGGCAAAAATGTGCTGGTTTGAGCCGATGTGTGAGAGCTCGCATTGTCATGGTGTACAATGATTCGTCATCTCTTGTTCATTTTTCGAGTTTCTCCGAAGACTTCAGGCAAACAAATTGTGGTGTACCACTCAGAATTGACCGTCCTACGTTGCTCAAGCGAAACAGTCGCCATATGACCAGTTTTTCGGAAGAAACAGGCGACCATTTGCTTCGAAGTGCTTCTTCCACGAACAACTTTCGTTGGATTTGGCTCGTCTTCGAAGACCCATTCGGTCGATTGCTCTTTTGTTTCGGGCTCATACGCATAGATCCATGATTCGCCACCTGTGACGATCTTATAAACGTCTTTTAAAGTGCCGCGATCGTATTTTTTTAAAATTTTTTTGCAGCAATCGACACAAGGATTTTTTTTGAGCGATTGTCAAATTGTGTGGGATCTAACGAGAACAAACCTTTTTTACGGCCAGGTGTTTATGCAATATCGAATGTATGCTGGTGGAAGAAATGCCCAAGGATGCCTCTATCTCACGGTTTGTCACATGACGATCTTGCATTATCATTTCACGCACAATGTTCTCTGGCACAACGGCCGTTTTTGGACGACCTTCACGACCTTCGTCTTTGAGCGAGCGTCGGCCACGATTGAATTCATTAAAACAGTTTTTCATAGTGCTATAGGGTGGTGCTTCATCGCCATACAAAGATTTTAGTTCATCCAAGCGCTCTTGTCGTTATAATCCACGTCGAAAGTTCTGAAAAATTATGTCACGAAAATGTTCACGAGTTAATTCCATTTTTGCGAAATTGATTTTTTTAAGTCACTGTAAACAACACAAATGATGGTCGTACGTCAAAACGTTCTCAGTTCGTTTATGCTAAAAAATGTCCAGCTTTCCAATGGAAATGTCAGATGGCGCCAGGCTACACGTAGTGTTGCATACACGCAGAAAAAAAGTATGGTTGGGGTAACAATATTCGAAGAGCACCATACTATTGTTGGTTATATGGTTGTGGCACAACAATATTATGATCATCACAACAATAGTATGGTTCACACACAACCATACAATGATCCCCATAACAATATTATGGTCCTCACAACAATAGAATTATTCACACACAACCATACTATGATCCCCACAACCATATTATTATTCACATTCAACCATACTATGATCCCCACAACCATATTATGATCCTCATAACCATAGTATGTTTAACGTACAACCATAGTATAATCCCCACAACCATAGTATGACTGATGCACAACCATACTATGATCCCCAAAATTGTTTGTAAAGTCTGGAATACGTTGTTATTCAACAATAAAGAATTTTATTAAGTAAGTTATGTAACAACAGGAGTGATTTATTTACTAGTAAAAGAATTCACATAAAACTCATAAAAACAATACTTTTGTCCCACCAACCACATTTATATTGTTGCTACAACCATATTTTCATTTTTAAATTTGGCAACAATACTATTGTTACATTTCAACAATATTATTATTGCCGCAATTATACTATTGTCAAAATAAAATTCAAAAAACAATACTATGGTTGCTACGACCATACTTTTACTGCAGAGAACATACTATTGTTGCCGTGACCATATAGTAACCATATCTTTTCTCTGCGTGTAGGCCAGGAATATATTTAGCAACACTCGTTGTTTTTATTTCGTAAATTTCTCAAGTCTCCTCCTAAGAAATTTAAATCAGTGTAATTACAATTTCACTCACTTGACGCCATCGCATTACTTTGTTGTAATTGAATGATTGGTTGGTTGGTGTGAATGGATCGTTGGCAAAGGAGGACCGGAATGGGTTGGACGCGTGTATTTTAAACTTACTCTAATGTTAACACAGTTCATGTGATTGCAATTTCATTTACCAGTTAAGTATATTTCTTCATTTAAGAAATTTTTTATTGGAATTTCGATTCAAATCGTACCATAAATACAACATTTTTTTATATTTAAAAGGCAGTGTCATCTATTAGGACCAAACTTAAGAGAAACCTTCCGACGGACAAAGCTAATATATTGTCCATGGTTGGTGTTAATCGGTTAGGCGGTCCTCGAGTTTTGGGCGCTCGTACTCCGAAAACTACATTAATAATAATGCTCTGCACCACTCTGTTTGTAACTACGAAAAATATTTGAGCTATCCCACCTTTAAGTATACATATTTGAGTATTATCACCGCCTAATTCCATATATCAATGCCTGTCCGTCCGTCCATCTATCTAAAGATTTAAATCAAACTACTCGTCGCAATTGCTTACCAATCTTCATTAAATTAAGCACAAGTAAGTTTATGGACAATGAAGGACGTAGTGGAAATTAAAGAAAATCGGTTCAGATTTAGACATAGCTCACACACACACATATGACTATCCATTTGTGTGTGTTTAGCTCTAGGAGTCACATCTAACATTCAATCTTGATTAAATTTAGCTAGAGTAGGTTTTTGAGCCAACCAAAACGTTATCGAAATTGAAGAAAATCAGTTCAGATTAAGATAAAGATCCCACATACATACTCGTATTCAACCGATTTTACCAAAACCAATAACATTTTCTCACAAATTCAAATATTGCATTAATTTTTAAATCTGGGTAAATTTAGAGCCCGGTTAAGGGGGTCTAAAACCCTATTATAAATAAGCTTTTGTAAACATCCAAAAGCTTAGGGTATAATAAAGCCGGCCACATCAGACTTTAGCTTTTTTACTTGTTTTAAAATATTTATATTTGATATTGAAAAACATTTTCCATCCTTCTTCCCATATCGTTTCTCATTGATTTAGCTAAAACCACTGTTTCGATTTTCAATATTTTTTGTTATGTTTCTAAATCTTTTAAATGCTATTAAAATTATCTTAACAGATAATTCTCTTATCAATTTCAATTGATGTCTTACTGATTGATTTTCATGATTAAATTTAATAATTTTGAGAATATACTCTTCGTTTAGTAAATTAACTAATTCGACTTATTCAGAGTATGTAAGTACATGTAATCAATCAATCAATCAGTGTAATTAGAATTTCATTCACTTGACACCATCGCATTACTTTGTTGTAGTTGAATGATAAGGTTGGATGGTGTGAATGGATCGTTGGCAAAGGCTGGCCGGAATGGGTTGGAGGAGTGCATTTAAAATGCAGGCCGGGGGTATTAATGAACTTACTCTAATGTTAACACAGTCCATGTCATTGCAATTTCATTTACCAGTTAAGTGGAGGATTAAGTAAATAACATTATGAAAACATTTTGTATAAATGAAATCCATTCAAATATGGCAACAACAGAAAATACATTTACTTTCAATTAAAACTAATATTATACACTTCACCAGTGGTTATGCGGAAACACCAACATAAGCGGGTAAGAAAAGTCTAAAGTTTTGATATACGAGTATCTCGAAATATTTGAGATATTATATATGGTAGATGAAATAATTACATGGTACACTCCTGGTACTCAGTACTCAGGAATTAAAAAACAGATAGATCGAAATTGTGTTAAATTAGAATTCAATTTTAAAATCATAATAGTGGTGCGTGTAACATGCGTATCAAAGTCGCAATAGATAAGTCATCCGTTAACAAGAGTGCCGATCTCTTTCATGCATATAGGAAACGTTCTACAGCCTTGTATATAATTTGGTGCCTGGATACATACTCGTACGTATACTTGATCGCTGTGGCGCCTAAGTTTTACGAGTACAACGATTATAACAAATTATACTTCCTAAAATGGTTTTGACGATTGAAATAATGTAGGACGTTTCCAATAACCATAAACACAATTTTTTGACAACAAGTAAATATTGCGTTTTTCCATCCAGTTGTATATACAGGGTGGGCTAAAAGTTACCATGGGGTTTAGAAATTTATTAACTTTTTCGTTTATATATTTTTTTTATTTTTTTCCAGTTTATAAAGGGTGTTTTTTATTAGGGTATAGAACTTTAAGTTGGCTTCACTTTTTTAACTGGCGGCCATTTTGTCAGCTGTCAAGTGATTAATATTTAGTTTGGTTTGCCATTTCATCATGAACAGGTTGACAAAAGAACAACGCTTGCAAAATGGGCCGAAAATGAGATTCATCTCGATGCTGATTTTCATCACAAAATTTTGTTCAGTGATGAGGCTCATTTTTGGTTGAATGGCTACGTCAACAAGCAAAATTGCCGCATTTGGAGTGAAGAGAATCCACATGAGACCCTTGAGACGTCATTACATCCACAAAAACTGACTGTTTGGTGTGCTCTATGGGCTGGTGGAGTCATTGGGCCATACTTCTTCCGAAATAATGCTGGAGAGTCAGTTACCGTTAATGGAGACCGGTATAGAGCCATGATAACCGACTATTTTGTTCCCGAATTGGATGGCATGAATGTGGATGAGTTGTGGTTCCAACAAGACGGCGCTACATGCCACACAGCGCACGTCACAATCGAATTATTGAAGGAAACATTCGATGAGCGCATAATTTCGCGAAATGGACCTGTCAATTGGCCACCAAGATCGTGTGATTTGACACCATTGGATTATTTTCTTTGGGGATATGTGAAGTCGCTCGTCTACGCCAACAAACCAGAAACACGTTAGGGGACTTGGAAGCCAACATTCGTGGCGTTATTGCCAACATACGGCCCCATATGCTCGAAAATGTGGTTGAAAATTGGACCTGTAAAATTGGCTTTATTCGAGCCAGCCGCGGCGGCCACATGCCCGAAATCATATTTAAACATTAATGGCATAAAATTATCCTTCCAATAAAGCCAAATTGATGGACATTAAAACGATTTTCTTGTGTTTTATTTCAATTCGAAGTTCTATACCTCAATAAAAAACACCCTTTATTAATAACACTTGAAGATTAAATAATGCAGAGATTTACAACTGAACAAAGAACCAGAATAATAGAATTTTATTATTTAAATCAGCGATCAATTATTTTAACGCAAAGTGATGAGTGACAAAGCTCATTTTCGTTTCAATGGCTTTGTTAAAAAGCAGAACTGTAGGTTCTGGGGTTCTGAAAATCCAAGAGCCATTCATCAACGCCAATTGCACCCTATAAAGTGAACAGTATGGTGTGGGATCACATCTGCAAATATCATTGGGTCTTACTTTGTCGAGATTGAAGATGGAAGTGCTGTAACCGTAAATGGAGGGCGGTATCGGTTTATGATAGAACTGCCCACACTGCCCGAGACACAATGGCTCTTTTAAGTCACATTTTTGGAGAGCGAATAATTTCATGAAATTCAGATTTGTCAGCGCCCAAACATGCAGCCGACAGTAACAAATAGAAAGAAATGACGGATATTGCCCAACATATAAAACAAACAGGCCTATCTGTAGACTTTGAGGGAGTAACAATATTGGATAGAGAGACAAAAGAGACGGTACGCACTGGAGAGGCTTAGAATCCAACAGAGAATCGCAAAATGTGTCAACACAAAAGAAGACAAAGATAACACAAAGTTGCAGTATTCAGTTGCATTATTTTATACAGCAAATCACGTTATTTTAATGTAACCTGTGATATTTTATATTGTTTTTTTATTTACAAATTTCTAATTGTGTCGTGCTGTCCAGTTTTTTAATCATATAAACTAATCGTAAGTGTTATGTTAAATAAAAAAAACACCAGATAATATATTAATTATTTTTTTTTGTCAGAAACAGCTATTAATCAAAAATTAATTCTCCTGAGGATGTCGAGGAAAAAAATTTAAAAAATAAATTAGTTTTTTTTTAGAAAATTGACCATCTCCAGCCTATTAAAAACCATAGCTTGGAAATAATGATTAGAAATCCTAATGATTAGCAATTGAATTAGAAATTTTAATTGTGCTGAAAAATTGATTAATTATGATTAGTTAGCCATTTTAGACGATTACTAATTGATTTGATTAGAAATAATCAAAAATGTAATCACAATTAGTGACGATTAGCATTTGTAATCGAATCTAATCAAAACTAATCCAAAAAATAATTGATTAGATTTCTTGATTATTTTTGATTAGATTTGATTAGATCAACTATTTTTAACTATTTTTGTGAAAAGAAAATATTTATTTATCACATTTGTTGCTATATTTACATAATATAACAGTTTTTGAATATTGTATAAAATTGCATACGGTGCACCCTGCTATTTAAATAATTACTAGACACAGCCCGGTAACACCAACCGATTCCAACGGTTTCAAAAATGCCATAAGCAATCAGTTTTACGCTTACTTAAATGACCCGGATCCCGGCCCTGAAATTTGGACCAAATATAATGTTTTGAAGGAAGCATTCCTATTGTGTAACACCCCACTGGCGTCGTCAGCACCCGTTGAACGACTATTCTCATTTGCAGGCATCATCAATACTCCAAGACGAAATTCATTGTCAGACTTTTCTTTTGAAAAGTTAGTATTAATGAAGTCTAATGTCAATTTTTTGTGAATTATATATAAGCAGCTGTGTCTTGTGTTTATTTAAAGAACAGGGTGCACCGTATGCAATTTTATGCAATATTCAAAAACTGTTATATTATGTAAATATAGCAACAAATGTGATAAATAAATATTTTCTTTTCACAAAAATAGTTAAAAATAGTTGACCTAATCAAATCTAATCAAAAATAATCAAGAAATCTAATCAATTATTTTTTGGATTAGTTTTGATTAGATTCGATTACAAATGCTAATCGTCACTAATTGTGATTACATTTTTGATTATTTCTAATCAAATCAATTAGTAATCTGAAATTTTTATCAAAATTCAATTCTAATGATTAGATTATTTTATTTCTCTAATCGTAATGATTTCTAATTCTAATCGAAATTCCCAAGCTATGTTAAAAACAAAAAAAGTAATTAACAAATTGGTCGTTAACAAATTACACAAAAACCAACACTATTTGCTTTGGGGTTTTTTTGAAGGAGCGAGAATACGAGGGTTGCTATTTATATTTCGGGTCCTGACAATACTAGTGTTCCCAAATGCAAACTGGAACTTCCATTGACATTTACATTTAACATAACTTAACTCTGAACGTTTTGTCATTTGAGGGCGAACTGTTTGGTTTACTGTGTGTGAAAAAATCATCTCAGTCAAAAAATGGAATTATCCCGTGAACTTTTTCGTGCGATGATTTTTTACGATTTTCGGCGTGGGTTGTCGAGACAAGAGTGTTTAAATCAACTTGTTTCGACTTTTGGTGATGACCGTCTATGTTGCCACTGTGCCTTTAGTGGAACGTAGGACGGTCAATTTTGAGTGGTATACAACCATCTGTTTGCCAACAGTGTTCGAAGAAATGAGGAAAGATAAAAAGAGAAGACGGATCATTTTGCATCACGACAATGTGAGCTCTCACGCATCAGCTGAGACGATGAGCTATTCGACCCCTCAAGATGTCGAATTGATGGGCCATCCAGCGTACAGCCCTGATTTGGCACCCAATGACTTTCTCTTATGCCCTAACATCAAGAACAAAATTCGTGGTCAACGTTTTTCATCGCTGAGGCAGCTGTTGAAGCGTTTAAAATTCATGTTTTGGAGGTTTCTCAATCGGAGTGGAAAAATTACTTTGAAAATTGGTTTGTGCGCATGCAAAAGTGTATTTATCTGAAAGGAGAATATTTTGAAAATCAATAAAACCATTTCCAATGATAAATTATTGTTTTTATTGCCGGACCCGAAATATAAATAGCAACCCTCGTATAGTACTACTACTACCGTCATAATTATAAATAAAGCCTTACAAAGTTTTGTTGGGGAAGCCAAGCCCATCATCTCTTATAATGTTCTTATCATTGATTTAATTTTGTTAAAATACGATCATAAGAATGACTTTTTAATTTCAAATTAACTGAATTGAAATTTTTTTCTCTAAATTAATAGATACTCGTAAATATTGATTGATTACATATTGGCTAGATCATTTTAGAATTTTTAGATGATTCAGAATATAAAGATTTTTATGAGGTCTACGAACCGTATTTCGAGATGTTGCAAACCTCCCGATGGAGCTTATAAAAGCCAAGGTTCAAGTCCGGATAAAACCATCTACAAAATTACATTGGTGGGTTTTCCATCTCCTAAAATTTGAGGCTTTTCGATGTAAAACGAATTTAATAGATTACTCGATTTAATAGATTAATCTCTAATCCATGTAACAGCATTTCTATAAAATGAAATTGATCGCTTTAGTGTGAGTATAAGAATTATATCGCCTGATCACTGAGAAGTGTCGCGTTTGTTTCGAAATGATATGTTGAGAAGAGTCGTTAAACAAATCAAAGCATTGGATTATCTATCTTTAGCTAAAGATTAAAATTTTAGCCAATAGACAACGTTTCACGTTTTTAAAACTCTTTAACTCGCAACTGAATTTATTTCGTTGCATTGCTTTCATATTCCAAATGTTTGATGTATTTCGTTTTTCTTTCTCACTCCATTCCAGGTTCCAAGGGCATTGGATCACGCTTCGACGAACAGCGTTTAACCCTGCGCATACATCGTGGTCGGGGCTCCAATCAGCATGACTCCACCCATAGCAATGGCAGTACCCAGAGTACAACTACCACCTTGGGCACACCCTCACCGGAGAGGCTGAGCAAATATTCCACGCGCAGATTACACAACCATGATAAAATAAAAATTTCCGTATCGTATCCTTCGAATGATAACATCACGGAAATGGCTCAACACGTGCACGATAACAGCAATCATAGCGGCAGTAGCCATCACCATCATGAACGTGGACGCACTGCATCGGCCAGTGGTGGCAATATGCTCTTCGCCGTTCATTACGGCTCGCAAAATGGACGTGATTGCACGGAAACGCAGCTGTATAGGCATCAGCATGACAGTAATTGCTACCTGCAGGTGGGCAAATCCATGCCGGACATGATGAGGCGGACGTCGAATGCCAGCGATAGCCATCAGATGATGCAGAACCGGCCCAACAAGAAAATGGGCAAGCGCAACATAAAGGCCCAGGTGAAGCGCTTCCGCATGGAGACCAAGGCCGCCAAGACGCTGGCCATCATTGTGGGTCTGTTCATCTTCTGCTGGCTGCCCTTCTTCACCATGTACATCATACGGCCATTTTGTCAGGACTGCATAGACCCTTTGCTCTTCTCCGTACTCTTTTGGCTGGGCTATTGCAATTCCGCCGTAAATCCCATGATCTATGCTCTTTTCTCCAAAGATTTCCGTTTCGCCTTTAAACGCATCATCTGCAAGTGTTTCTGTTCGGGCAAATCGATCAACCTGAAGACATCGCGACGCGGCTCGGACATGTCGGCCATACGCATACGTGGCCGCACGCCCAGCATAACGCCCAGTGCGGCGGCCAATTCGTTTGGCGACGAGTCGGAATACCATCACTCCGAAATGGGCAGCGAGCACAGATGACGTTCATTCGGACCCACGAATTCCAGCTCACAGAACAGTTTGGGGGTCCGAAAGTCCAGTTTAAAAGTTCCTGTGTACGAAATCTGCCATCCGCTGGTCATCGACATTGGCGGCGGCACGAATGGCAAGCGTACGCAGTTGTAGCCCTTGATGGAAATGAAGTGTTTCAGTGCGACGGACGAGGCGCGCGGCGAACGTAGACGTAGTGTAAGAAACCAGTGTAAAGAAAGTAAGAGTAAAAGGGGCAGGGCAATACGCTTAAAGTAAATAGAACCGAAAACCAAGCAAACCAAAAGCAAGATGGTTAATCCTCTAATGTAAAGCTTAATTAAGGAACTACAAATAAATTTAATTGAATTTAGTTTTGACTAAAACTGCAATATTGTTGACTACTAAGTATATATACTTATATATAAAAAAAACTTATAACCTATTCTTACGGATATTTATTGGAAACTTGTAAAGAAGAACAACACCATCTATTTAAGTACGCCTAAATTCAGAAACTCAAATCTTGACTAGGGAAGCTACTCACCACTTAAGTTTTACGCGTCTATTTCAACTATTCAAGTGTGGTTGCATTATATCTAGAACTAAGTATTGTATTTTTTTCACTAAAACTTAGCTAAATAATTCATTTAAGCGTAATTTATTTGTGATGACAAAAAGAAAATCTGAAATTGTTATGGCTGTTGCAGTCGTTGCCAAGGTGGTTTCAAAAAGATTTGGTACTAATTTCAGGGTGCTACAAAACACAATTTAAATACACTTTTTTAATCAGTCACTCCTTCAAATCCAAGTTTATTTTAAAAAAATAGTAAGGAACTCTACCAATTGCATTGTATTAGTTTGTTGGAATATTTTCTTTATTTATGCAGCGCAATCTCCATTATTTATGGAACGAAAAAGAAATTTTGTTTGCCTGTCTTTGCTGCAGCTTATCGTGTCGAACCAAATTTTCAAGACCTCTGTGAGGTTTTTTGCCTCTATCCCTCGAACAGATTGTTTGATATTCGTCTTATATTCGAGGGCCTAAATCATAACTGGATTGTTCACATGACATTGGTTCTTTACGATCAGAGGTTCAAGTTGCGTGGCTTGAAGCCGACACGGCACGGCGTCTCATAGTGGTTCAGAAGTAATTTCCATCGACCAAAAATCTAAAACTTTTGATATACTCCACATTTGTGACGACGATTGTAGTCAAGGATTTTATAATTATTTTGAGCTATATATCTGGTAATTGGGTTTAGTCTAGAAATTAGCCTACAGTTGGCATCTTTTCTTGTTTCGGATTTTTAACGATAAGTGAAATTTTTATCGCTTTTCGGTTTTAGTTTTTTTTACATAATAATATCATTTCTCTGTGTGCACACATATTATGTGTACACACAGAGAAATGATTTGTTGCCACAACCGAATTGGTGGTTGCACGTACCATGCATGTATTCCTTCGCTACACCCGAATGTTGATTGGGTACACGACAATTTTCAGTGGTAGGAACTGGCAGTATCTGTTGAAGAGACAAAGTATCGGTGACCCTAACTAATAAGGCTGATTATTGGAACTGAATTTGTACAGGGTGTCCGTCGGGAAGATATACTAATTCTGTTTGTTTATAATTTTTGACTGAATGAAAGAGGATGGAAATTGTATTGATAAATGTTTTATTTAATGTCGGCCATTATGTACGGAATACAATATAAGATAAATGTCCGCCTCTGTTAGCCTCACAAATGCGAGCCCTTTTGAGCAAATTTTTTATTACATTCAGCACGGCATCGAATTTACGATGTGACGCTCGCGAGACATGTATTCGAAGTGTCGAAAGAAGCACTCAAGTGCATAGGCTTTTTAAAGCGGTGCAATTCACACCCGTTTGTTATCGAGTGGCCAGTTGACCGCACTATACACAGATCAAATTCGCGACATCCAGAAGATCAAGACAAGCGTCAATAATCATTACTCCCTCTTCCCCCCCCCCTACGATCCTTTACTTTCCACTCGCCAACGCAATGCACCGCATGTATAGGAGGCATCTCCTGAGTGTTGGTTATTTAAAAAAAAAATAGTTGAGAATTGAGGTTGGTAGATTGTTTTGAACACTTTCTGGAGCAGCAGTAATGTTTTCAGCCGATCTTGCAGTACGTTGTGGTCCATGCTTGCGCCTATCAGCTACATACCCTTTTTCTTCGAAATCATTCACTACATGATAAATAGTGCGTTTTGTTGGCACGTTGTTTCTCCCAAAAATTTCTCCAAAAATTTCACGTAACTTTCTCGTCACAGTAATCGATGATTAATTTTCATAATATGTTTAACAATTTATCGAATATTTTTTCATAATAAATTTGCCACTTCTCTACTTCACGACTGCCAAATATGAACTGTCAAGACTTATGTTAGCCAAAATGGCAGCAACACAAAGTAGTATAGCTTCCCGGCGGACACCCTGTACATCCATTTGATGTTGTTAAAAACATATACCTTTATATCGGTTACATTTTTTGGTTATTTTAAAAATAGGTGAAAATAATTAAATGTAATAACAGGGACCTCTGTGCCGATTTTGGTTTCCATTCTGATTCATTAATTTTTTTTAAAAAATTATTTTTTTAAAAAACAAAGGGCCAGTTTGAAGATATTTTGATTTTATTTCAGATGATCTATACTAAAATAATAATATTCGTAATTAAGTAGAACATTATTACCCAAAAACGACCATTAGCAAACATTTAGAAAATTTTAGAAAAAAATGACACGCTCCAACTGATTTGAAGAAAGTTTTGGAACATAAAAATACTTAAACTTTAGAATGATTTTTGTACTTTTTTAAAATAAGGACGAAGGGTAGAATCCAATCTTAAAAGTAGGACGTTAAAATGCTCTACGAAAATAAACTCTATACGATCTCATTACGACAATTCGGTAAAACGAAGGAATGTTTACCACTTTTTAACATATTTCATATGGTATAGCGTTGAAAAATAAAAATTTCCTTGGCCCATAAAATTTGACTGAGACCTTCCACGGAAGTCTTTCATTTCTAGAAGAAACATTTCACCCCCGAGAAATTCTAATTTTTTTTTGTGCAAATTTTTGGTAACTAAAAACATTTTATTTGTTGTCTCTACCAATTATTGGTAACAAAGTAATATGTACTGCCTAATGGTCAGTTCTCATAACCACCACCAATGGTTTTACTGAATTCGGGGGGCATCGCCGACTTATTGACATTGGTAAGTCTGACCATGTTACCATAACTATCATAAAATGTTGGTGTTGGCAACAGAAAGTATCTTAATCGAACTGAATTTTTGTAGGTCGGACCAATTTCCAAATGTGTCGCCAAGGACTTAAGGATTATTTTATGCCTTTACATTCAAAATCAGGTTATTGGTTGTATTCTAGATTTTTTTTTTTGATTTTATAGGATAAATTATATATATTTTATAGGATAAAATAAAATTAAATATTCCTTCGTCCGTTGTTGGACCCTTATTGATGTATACTCGTATCAGAAATTAATTAGGCAACCTTGAGGTCAGTGTTGATTTAATAATTGTTATTCATTAATTTGCAATGTTTCGATATCCGTCGCATATTATCTTTTTTGTCGAACTGTATATCATAAATTTCAAATGTAATTGCTTTATTGATTGGACCGACGGACCAATATTGCTAGATAGCATTAGAATTTTACGATCAATAAAGGGGTGTCCAATAGGAGCATTAAAATTTCGTATCATTATTTCAATGTACCCACAAATTTTTTTTATTGATCTTTCAGTGTCAAAACGTTAGTCGAAGTCAACATTTTCATCCTAGTAAAGTTCACTTAGAAGCTACGTTTGGAAATCTTTAAAAATTACTACAGAAATTCTGGGTCGGTGGTCGCAACTTTACTGAAAGGGATATTCGGCAAACGTGTTATCTCGAGAAATGGTCTGATCGAATGGCCACCTCGTTTAACGCCATTGGATTTGTTTTTATGGGGCCACATCAAAACATTGGTCTATGCTAACAAGCCAACAACTTTAGACGAGCTCAGAGACAACCAATCCAATGCGAAATTGCCAACGTTCCGGTCGAAATGTGTGCAAGAGTGGTGGAAAATTGGGTCCAAAGAATAGATCGGTGTACTCGGGCTCGTGGTGGCCGAAATCGAATTTCATTCTTCAAATTACCCCAAGAAAAGGGAAACCCATTCACATTTCCCAATTGGTACTGCGTGCTTCAAAGACTTTTAAAGAAAAGAGATTTTGTTGGTCCAGAATCAAATTTGTTCAAAATCGATATTTTAAAATTGTTGATAAAACCCAATATATTTAGTACAAACCAACGTCAGAACAAAGGTACTTTATAATGAAAAAAAAACATTGAGTACAATTGCTCTTAAAATGTATGAGATACTGTAAGAAAATGGCGGAAAATTAAATCACATTTTTTAAATTTTCATAGCTTAAAACAAGTGAAAATCTGAAAAAAAATAAAACAAAAATGTTTACTATAGCGTTTCAGCCTACACGCAGAAAAAAAGTATGGTTGTGGTGACAATATTCGAAGAGGATCATACTATTGTTGTGTATATGGTAGCGGCATAACAATATCATGATCCTCACAATAATAGTATGATTCAAATACCACCATACTATGATTCTCACAACCATACTATGATCCTTACAACAATAGTATGATTCACACATATCCATACTATGATCCCCACAACCATAACATGATTCAGACTCGACCATACTATGATACCCACAACCATATTATGATCTTCACAACCATAGTATGTTTTACGTACAACCATAGTATGATCTTCACAATTGCTTTAAGTTTTCAACTATAGAATTGAATTATGAAAATTATTTAAAAATACATTATATTTAAAATAATAGGAGTGATTTATTTAACAGCAGAAAAAATCAGTTTAAAAAACGTAAGCGTTTTCATTAAATTTATTTCAGTTAAACAAAGCCAAAGCAGTTTGTTTGAAAAATTTAATTTCTTATAGAAAATACTATTATTGCATTCGATCTGTAATAATAACATTTGTTCTAAAAAGCATAGTCAAATGAAGAAAAATTACAATCATACAGTATGATTGCCGTAATCATATTAGTGTTAACAAAAAACCCATAAAACAATACTTTTGTCGCGCCAACTATATTTATATTGCTGCTACAACCACATTTTCATTTTTAAATTTGGTAATAATACTATTGTTACATTTCAACAATATTAATATTGCGACAATGATACTTTTGTCAAAATTAAAGTCAGAAAACCATACTATGGTTTCGAGGAACGTAATTTTATTGCGGCTAACATATTATTATTGCAGTGACCATATTGTAACTATATTTTTTCTCTGCGTGTATTGGGCGTAGCGAAAACGCATCGGATAATTTTCCATTATTAATGATAAAAGTTTAACCTCTTCAAAAAAAAAACAGAAATTAAAAAAAATGATCAGTACTGCTTTTACAGTCGATTCAAATTTATAATGTTAAATCGCCCAGCCTGTATATTTGAAGTTGTAAAAATTTGGCCGATGGAAACTGATTCTAGACAACAGTCCTCATAATTTGTAGCCAATTTTATCGAATACGTTTATATTAGGATTAACAGGATTTTTTTTAACGATTTTACCCATTTAGGCACTCGACATGGCTTCATAGGCCCTATTGGCCAAAGTATTAGTCCACTCTGCTATGATTACTTAGAAAAAACTTAATTTCTCAAATAATCTTATTATGCTGTTACTTTTTAGATTTGATTAACATTCGGTACTCACCTAAGGGTTGTGGAAGTGACATGGACATCTTTAACTTTAAAGCAATGGCATTTGGAGAAATCGTAGGCCTGACCTAAGCCAGAAAAGAAAAATAGGCGCCTTTACTGGTTTCCCAGATAAAATGAAGTTTTGGCATAAAAGAAGTATACTTACTTAAGTCCAACAACAGTCCATTAAGGAACAAGAGGGAACTTCTCTCAAATCAGTGAGCTGCGCACGATTCAATTGTTATTCTCAGTGATCCGAACGGCTTATGTATTTTATAGAGAAGTTTTTACATGGATTAGAGATAAATCTCTTACTCGTAATGTTGCTGGCATTGTTTTTACCCTGTGCACACTTAAATGTGCCCACTTCCATCACACCACTTAAGCTGCAACTGGGCAGATCGTCTTCTATTTAATCTCTCCGGATTTATTGAGACGCTCTGACTCAGAGCATCAATATTTTCTGCGATCTCTAAGTACGTGGTCAGCCCGTATGTCTTGAACCTTAGACTGTTCCAAATTCAGCAAAATTATCCACCAACAAACAAATGGTTGCACTCGTTAGAGCCGTTCTTACACGATAAAATCTTCTGTATGCAGGTTGAGTATTAATTATTGGAGATATAGAAAAACAATCTGTCATTTCTTCCATTTTTACATGTTTTCCCAATTTTAATTCCTGTAATAGAAAGGAAAAAAAATGAAAAATAAGAAATATTCCCAAGCAAAGAAGTTACGATTTACATTATACAGTTACTAAAGCCGCACCCTGTACCAAAAACTTATGACATTTTCTCAAAAATTCAAATGTGGCATAATATTTTAAAATCTGAGTTAATTGAGAGCCCATCGAAGGGGTACAAAAACCTGATTCACAGTTCAAAGTGCTGGGTATTAAGAACACGAAGAAAAAAAGTATGGTTAGGATAACAATATTGGAAGAGCATCATACTATTGTTGGCTATATGGTTGTGGTAAAACAATGTTATGATCTCTACAACAATAGTATGATTTAAATACAAACATATTATGATCATCACAACCATACTATGATCCTCACAACAATAGTATGATTCATACATGACCATACTATGATCCCCACAACCATAGTATGATTCACACCCAACCATACTATGATCTCCACAATCATATTATGATTCTCACAACCATATAATGTTTCACATACAATCATTGTATGATCCTCAAAACCATAGTATGATTCACACGCAACCACGTTTTGATCCCTACAACCATAATATTATAACACACAATTATGCTATGATCCCCAAAATTATTTATTAGAATTGGGTTAAGTTGACAACAATAGATTTGAATTATGAAAATTATTCAGAAATACATTGAAAATTTGAAATAATCGCCCATATGCTGCATTTCGACTTGACTCGAATGTGAATTATTTTCCCATTTTTGGTGTGCGCCACTCCGAATACCCAAAAAATATTGGGTATTCAATTCGACCTCATGTACAGCTGCGGTCAAAATAATAGCAGTGACACACTACAAAAAGTATCTTCAAAGAAATTTAAATTTTTTCTTTGAAACTGGTAACTGGTAACTATGTTATGTTTAGTTTTTTAATTGTAATCAATTGTCTCTATTTTGACACAGAATAGAAACAAAGTTTTTATATTTTGAGGTTTAAGCAGAAAAAAGTTTATTTCTGAAAGAAGCTCGGTCAAAAAAATAGCAGTGCTTTAAAAAACTTAACATATTTCGTCTTTAACTTTACTAAAATGAATTTTTTCTTTTAAAAAAAGTTATTTAATGTTTAAATAGAGAAACTAATATTTTGTAATATTTGTACGAGCATAAAAAAGGGGGGAATAAACCCATATGTGACGCGCAAAATAGAAAGGGACCTATGGGTAAAATCAGTTTTGTCCAGGAGAGCCATTTTAGAGATTTAAATACGTGTATCTTTGTTGTACCATCACTTTCACGAAAACGCACATATCTCTGGGAGGGAACACTTTTGGGGCATGGGATCGGTCTCATTCGATGCTCAGATTTTGTCCACATCAAAAAAAAAGTGAAAATTGATTTTTTTTCTTTTAACCTTTCTCTATGCGCTGTCACATATTCGGATTTCTTTTTAATTTCGATCTTTTTACTCGTAGTAGTTTAATTTGGTTATTTTTAGATTTATTCTGACGGGCTTTAAAGGCCCTCTATCTCAATGTCAAAAAAAAAATATTTATTTAATTTTTCTTATCGACGTATCTCAAAGGTTTTTCTAATACGATTATCCAAATTTATTTTATTATTTGCTTGGTTTTCCCCTCAAAATTCAGCTTTTAAAGGACATTTGGGAGGTATTTTTTGTAGGCCTTCTAGAAGGTCTGTTTAGAGAAGGAAGATGTACAGGCCTTCAGTCCTAACAACCTATAAAAATTTTAACCTTGTGACACCAATTACCGTTAACATCCAGCAATATGTGACGTCGGGCTTTGTATAAGCATAAGTATAAGTAAACGTGAGTAGCCTTCTTATTGTTGCATGTAAGCAGAATGTGGTCCAATGAATACGGAAAATATTCCATAATTTAAATTGAGTTTTGTAGCACCACCCTAGTGTAGACAGATGCAGGAAAAAAGTATTCTTAAACAATTTTGTATACATATTTCTAAAACAATAATTCGTAAATAATAAATATATAACCTCTCTTATGTGTATGTATTAGTGAGTATAGAATAAACATCACATGTACATGGCACATGTTAATACACACATAAATTGTATATTGATAGTATGTATTACACATCTATGTCTGTCTGTATGTATGTATAAACGTATAGAGTAAATTTGTACCCGTATTATATACATAAATAGTACATGTACCTACCTACATAAAAATATTTATGTATAAATATTTTCCATACAATTTGTTATTTAAATAAACTAACCGAATTAGTTAAAGCGCCTAAATTTACAATAACTAAATCCTACGCAAATAGTATTTGTACGAACATAAGACAACATTTATTTATTCGCATCCCTAGATACGCAGACCTCCGGTGGTTTTTGTAAATACGACGAGAGTACGAGTATAAATAATAGTAGCTATGTTTTATGTATATCGATTGTACTATAGTTCTATGATCAAATGGAAGACTACCTATGGGGATATATACAACAAATTGAATATTATTAACAATACGGTTTATTAAATATTTGCTGTTATTCCAAATGCAAACAAATAAAAACAAAACAAACTTACAAATATTACCCGCTACGTATTTAATTGATTTCTATGTGGTGCTGGATTTAAGAAAAGGTAAGTCGGCGGTACGTAAGGTTGGATGAAACAAAAAGTAACCGTCGTTAGGGTTATTCCGCAATCTCTCCACATCGAGGGGCTGGTTATTTACAAACCCAGGACCTTTATCACCATGTGTGACAGCGCATAGAGAAAGGGACCTAAGGGTAAAAAAATCAATTTTCATTTTTTTTTGATGTGGACAACATCTGAGCATCGAATGAGACCGATCCCATGCCCAAAAAGTGTTCCCTACCAGAGATATGCGAGTTTTATGAAAGTGAATTCGACGATTCTAAGCGCACATAGAAAGGGACCTAATCTTGAAAAGGGCTCTCTTGAACAAATCTGGTTTCTAACCTGAGGTCCCTTTCTATTTTGCGCGTCACATATGTGACAACGCATAGATGTGGCCAACATCTGAGCATCGAATGAGACCGATCCCATGCTCCAAAAGTGTTCCCTCCCAGAGATATGCGCGTTTTATGAAAGTGATGGTACACCAAACATACACGTATTTAAACCTTTAAAATGGCTCTCCTGAACAAAACTGGTCCCTTTCTATTTTGCGCGTCACATATTTGATATCGGGCACATTTATGTCGACATCAATCTGATAAACTACAAGAGATTTGACAATGGCATTTAGATCATATAATGTATAAGTAGGCATGGAACAAACACACCCAGGCTGAAAAGTGGGCGGTCCCACGCCTCCTTTAAATTATCACATTTATGGCCAATGTAAAGAACCGTTTTTATAAAATTTAACCAAATGAAGTCATTGATAAGCTTATTATTACACAGTACAACACATGATTTCGGGACTCAATTCTGATAATTGTTTGTGAAAATAGGCCCAAAAAGAACTTCTGCATCATTCGTTTGGTCAAGTATAATATATATGTGAAGATTAGGTCCCTTTCTATTTGCGCTTAGAATCGTCAACTTCACTTTCATAAAACGAGCATATCTCTGGGAGGGAACACTTTTGGGGCACGGGATCGGTCTCATTCGATGCTCAGATGTTATCCACATCACAAAAAAAGGGAAAAGTTTATGAAAAGTTTTGTTCAGGAGAGCCATTTTAAAGATTAGGTCCCTTTCTATTTGCGCTTAGAATCGTCGACTTCATTTTCATAAAACGCGCATATCTCTGGGAGGGAACACTTTTAGGGCATGGGATCGGTCTCATTCGATGCTCAGATGTTGTGTTGTCCACAACAAAAAAAGAAAGAAAAAAAATGAAAATTGATTTTTTTTACCCTTAGTCCCCTTTCTCTATGCGCTGTCAGATATTATATTCTTACACTATATTTAAATAGCTTGGCCTCTAGAAAATTAAGAAGAACGTTATCTCGTACCCAGACCTCTGGGTACGAGATAATATGGCTGCTGCCATCGTTGACACAAATTTGTGACCGTTTTATTTTTAACACTTTCAGCAAGATTTCCGGTGATAACTGCAATTGCCGTAGGCTTGATGACGAAAATCCGCAGTTTCAAGTCGTCTAGGATTGTTAAATCCGGCCATTTTGCCAACCGTGCCACATCGTCAAAACAAGAGATTCTGCGATCAGGAAACGCTTCCATTATAAGTAATACTCGTATCCATTGTGTGTCTTGTTAAAACCGCATGTTCACCATCACCCCGTTGCTCATCCAATTCCGGCAGTAACAAATCGTTTATTATGGCGCCGTAGCGTTCGCCAGTAAAAGTTACGCCGATTACTAAGCATCGCCTGGCCTGATCAACGACGTCACCTGGCAGCCCGTCATCCCGTTAGAATCGGATCACCTTTTTATAATCCTTAATCCATATCTCATTCAAAAAAGGTGATTGAAAAGCCTACAGAGAAGCCAATAACCGCAGCTTCAGTAATCTACACATTCCCTCGGAGAAGAAATTCCGGGCCATCATTAACACATTAGCCGCTCGCCATATTTCTTGGTGGTCAAATACCCGGATACGACCGAATTTCCTAGCAGAGACAGCGGGACTTGAATATGCGCGTGATGACTTTCGTCGCTCTAACCCTAGAATTAGGGTTCTTAACTCTGAGATCAGTAGGTTGGTCAACAAGTTTAAGCGGAACAAATGGCTGGATCATTTAAAGCACTGCACTTGAGTTACGCAATAGTTAAATTGTGTACAACAGTGAAATCGCTCTCTATAACGTATGGTCTGATATTCCAGTAGCAATGGCGTTGGAAGCACTGCTCCTCCCCAGTCAGATCGAACACCTTTCATGTGCTGATCATCAGCATGAATTTCGCATGCAGCACAGCACAACAACTGCTTTATACGCCATCACCACATGTATTAGTCGCGGCCTTAACCAGAACAAGACCAACGGCAGTGTGATCATCGTGGCTCTTGACCTTACTAAGGCATTTGACCCGGCCAAACATCTCTGTTCGAGGACATTGCAGAAACGTCCCTTCCGCCCAGTTTTGGTCGTTAAATATATGTGTGGGCGCCAGTATAATGTAGAAATTAGAGACAGAAAGTCGAAGCCAGATATCATCCCCAGGTTGGGATGATATCTCCGGCACCGTTAAACCTCTACCCCATTAAAATTCTTGCACCATTACTAAGTAGGGACATAAATGCTGTTACACACGTTTTATGCTGTAAAATAAAAAGTACAGAATGTTTTTGGACCAAATATTTTTTAATATATTTATTGGTGTATATTGTATCCAAAAAGAATCTACTTATTCGAAATGTCCGCTTTTGCTTTTACACACGCCTTAAGTCGCACTGGCCAACCGTCAATAGTTGTACGAACCTCGTCTATCGGAAAATTGGCCTCAGCTCGAACCAAAGCAGTATTAAGAGATCCAATGTTGGGGTATCTTTTGTGACAAACCTTGTCCCCTAAAACCGTCCACAATTTGTAATCCAATGGGTTCAAATCTGGACTGGCTAAGGGCCATTCTTTAGAGGAAATGAAAGCCGCTGGCAAATTGTTTCGAAGCCAGGCCTGGGACGTCTTAGCCTAATGGGCCGGCGCAGCATCCCGCTGGAAAGTCCATGGCTGGTTTTGGAACAGGGAATTGTTTGGGGGCTTCACAACATCTTCCAAAACGGTTTCTTGGTAAGCTTTGGCCGATGTTTTGACTCCTTGTTCGCAGAAATCCAGGTCAGTGACCCCATCGTAAGAGACACCCCACCAAACCATGACTGAAGCGGGGCGATGACCCTTTTCCACCCTTGGGATCAGTTCAGATGCTTCCTTAGATGACCGCGCATACACTCTATCATTTTGCTTGTTAAATTTTTCTTAACTGTAAAAATGTTTTCATTGGTGAACAAAATTTTTCTGTGCAAGTTATCAGAGTACTTCACCAAAAGACGTTTGCATTTTTCAATCCTATTTTTTTTTAAAGCTGCAGTCAATAAATGTCAGGTACGTCATTTGAAAGCGCCAAGTCCCAAGTCTTTTTAATGATTTCATGGACTTTTGCGTGATATTTATCTCACGGGCCATGATTTTCTGTTTTCGGATCGGATTTCTGTGAATTCTTGATTTAACGTCTTTGATGACATGCGGTGTTCGAACAGAGCGTGGGCGACCCGACCGGTGGCGGTCTTTTACATCTCCAGTCTCCTCAAACAGTTTTATGCATCGGTAGACGAACATGCGGCTAATCCCTAGTGGCCGGAGCGTTTTGAAAATATCGCTTTTTTCATTTCAGACTTTTTTTTAAAGAAAAAAACAGAAAATTCAAATTGAATGGGGATTGTTTATTATCATTTGAAAGGACATTCTATGACATTTATTTTTTGAAGATTATGTCTATCAAATGTTGGCCGCGGCTACGCCTCAGATGGTCCTTCCTTTGAGTCCAATTTTCGATGACTCATTCGAGCATTTCGACTGGTAACTGGCGAATCACACGCGGGATGTTTTGCTGCAAGGCCTAAATCTAAGCGGGTTTGTCCGCATTAACTTTAGACTTTACAAATCCACACAGGAAAAAGTCTAACGGTGTGATATCACACGATCTTGGTGAACAATCGACCGGCCCAAAACGTGAATTTATCTGCTCACCGAAGTGTTCTCCCAATAAATCCATTGATTGATGCGATGTGTGGGAAGCTGCGTCGTCTTGTTGAAAACAATTGTCGCCGAGATCAGGAGATTCAATTTCAGGCATCAAATAGTCGGTTATCATGGCACGATAACGGTCGCCATTGACGGTTACGTTCTCACCGGCATCATTTTTAAAGAAATTTCCACCGGCCCACAAGTGGCAGCTCTAGAACCTCTTCTGGTTGCTCTTCGTCCCAAATGTGGCAAATTTGCTTGTTTACATACCCATTGGGACAGAAATGGGCTTCATCGCTGAACAAAATTTGGCTCAAAAACGTCGGATCTTCTTCGAACTTTTTAGGAGCCCATAGAGCGAAGCGATGTCGCTTGGGAACGTCGGGCGGCTTCAGTTCTTGCACAAGCTGTATTTTGTACACTTTCAATTTAAGATCTCGACGTAAAATGCGCCAAGGCGTTCCATACGTCAGTCCGAGTTGCTGCGAACGGCGCCGAATCGACTCTCTACGGTCTTGGTGTACACTCTTAGCTACGGCCGCTACATTTTCTTCACTTCGTGCTGGACGTGGTCTATTCGGTCGAATATTATCCAATAATGAATGCTGGGTCTCGAGATGGGTGATGGTGTTGCGAATAGTACGCTCAGTAGGCCGATTATGTTGGCCATAAGTTGACCGAAGTGCACGAAACACATTCCTCACAGAACGTGCATTTTCGTAAGAAAGTTGAACGATTTGTAAACGTTGTGCAGACGTAAGTTTTTCCATGATTAAATTCCAAACAATACTAAACAAAAATAACATGACAGCATGACACGACTCACACGAGATCTGTCAGAAAACGCTATTAAAAAAATTATATCTACTTGGATCACCCATTACTTTTACCACATGTTTTTAAATAATGTATCTGGCAAATGCCGACCTTCGCTATCCACACAATGCTGCATACGTTTTCTGAAGTTTTCATGAACTCTAACAAGCATGTCGACTGGTATTCTTCCAATTTCAGCCTCAATATTGTTAATAAGGGCTTACAAGTTGTTGGGATGGTTGATATATACTTTCGACTTCAGGTAACCCCAAAGGAAAACATCTCATGGGGCTAAGTCTGTTGAGCATGCCGGCCAGCAGACATCACCCCTCAAAGAGATAAGCCGTCCAGGAAGCATTTGCCTCAAACAATTCATGGTAACTCTAGCTGTGTGTGCGGTGGCATCATCCTCGTGGCACCATGTATCCCCTAATTGCATTGCCTCAAGATCCGGCTGAAAAAAGTCTGGAAATGCCAAGAGCAAGCGATCGCTTAGGAGCAGAGCGTTTCGGAGATTGCAGTACTGCTGCTCTAACTCTCTCGATGTTTTGTGGTGTTGTAATCCTTCTCTCAGGTCCCCTTCGTACACATAACACATTCCCTGCTGTTCTCAATAAAGTTACCAAATTTACAAATGATTGCCGTCCAGGAACACGTCCGCGTGGAGGAATAGCGAATCGTAAACGAAAAGCATGCTGTACTGCAATGATCGAGTGCGCATTTGAAAAATATGCGCACGTGTCCAGTGCATGATGGCAACTGAAAGGCAGACAAATACTAATCTCCCGTCAGTCACTACAAGTCACGCAAACTCTCCACTTTCCGCAATCCATCCTGTTCATGAGATATGACAATGGTATTTGGAACTTATAATGATGGCATAAAAACAACGAACCCAGACTGAAAAGTGGACGCTCCTACGCCCCTTTTAAATTATTACATTTATGGCCTCCTGTTATAAAAGTTTAACCAGATAAAATCATTGATAAGCTGATTATTATAGACATACGAGTACTTACTTAAGTTGACTCTACCCCCCCCGTTTTTGGTATTAGCCTGTTGTATAAGAGACATCCGAGCACTTCGGTCTTGTGCGTGCTGTCTTCAGTTTGTAATACCAAGGGTTCTTACATCTATTTCAACTTGGTCCTTCCACCGCAGTCTCGGTTTCCCTGTCAGAGCTTTCCGTGGTAGATTTCATTCAACGCCTTTCTGGCTACAGCGTTCGTTTCCATTCGACCAACTTGTCCTAGACAGCGCAATCGCTGTATTTTGATGGGCTTAACTACATTCATGTGGGGATACAGCTCGTACTGCTCACGGTCCGCTCGATGTCTATACCCGCCGTTCACGCAGATGGGCCCATAAATTTTACGAAAGATCTTTCTCACAAGTACACCCAATACTGCTTCATCCGCTTTTGCAAGTAGCCATGTTTCGGCGTCATATACAGGGTGGGACAAAAGTTACCATGGGGTTAAAAACTTTAGTAACTTTTTCGTTTGTTTTTCCGAAATAATTTCCGAATTTCTGGAATTGTGTCTTGGCTCCGTCCTGTCATAAACTAATACCTTTCTCCATTTACTTCCAACTTCATTCTCGAAGAAGTAAGGTCCAATCATAATGGGGTGCATTTGGCGTTGCTGAATGGCTCTTGGATTTTAAGAACTCCAGAACCTACAGTTCTGCTCATTAAGAAAGCCATTTAAATGAATATGAGTTCATCACTCATGCGTTTTAATAATTGATCGCTGATTTAAACAATAAAATTCTATTATTCTGGTTCTTTGCTCAGTTGTGAATCTCTCCGTTATCTATTTTCCAAGTGTTATTTATATAGGGTGATCCATCTAGAGGTATTTTTTCAGAACAAAAAAAATACTTATATAAAAATTCAAATCAAGTGTGGAATCTTTATTGGTAATTTAAAAGGACATTTTATGGCATTTATTTTTAAAATATAGTTTCCACATTGAACAGGGATTAAACCGGGTCAGGACCTCTTGCTTCTATATTTAAATATAAGACAAGTTTTTAACAAAATGGCAAAGTGACATTGATTTCGTTGGCAAGAGTGAATTGTATTTTCGTGGGCAATTGTGTGAAGAAAACTTGAAAAGTAAGGTTTACAACAGTAGTTCCCATTCGTTTAGGGAGAGCCTCCTGGCCTTATAGAGTTCAGTTTTACTTTCAACAATTGCAGCAAGGCTTTCCGAAGAGGGTTGTCACGGACCCGAAATCATGATAAAATTAGTGTGCAGCCACTAAAATCAATGTCACTTTGCCATTTTGTTAAAAACTTGTCTTCTATTTAAATATAGAAGCAAGAGGTCTTGAGCCGGTTTAATACCTGTTCAATGTGTAAAAGCAACAGACCGAAATAAAACAAACGAGCTAAACAAATATAATTTCCTTCAAATGTTGGCCGCAACTACGCCTCAGGGTTTCCATTGTGAGGGTCCAATTTCGGATGACTCGTCGTTTGAGAATTTCCACCAGTATGGCTTTAATGACACGCGTTATGTTGGCTTCCAAAACCTGAATCGTAGCTGGGTTGTCAGCATAGACTTTGGACTTTACGTAACCCTAAAGAAAAATGTCTAAAGGTGTGATATCAATCGATCTAGGCGGCCAACTCACCTGTCCAAAACGTGAAATTAGCTGTTTTTCGAAATGACCTCTCAATAGATCCATTGTTTGAGCAGCTGTATGGCAAGTGGCACCGTCCTGTTGAAACCAAGTATCGTCAAGATTACGGGCTTCAATTTCAGGTAGCATAAAGATCGATACCATATCGCGATAGCAAGCACCATTCACGGTTAGGTTCCGGCCATCATCATTTTTGAAAAATAAATATGCCGCGATGATTCCACAAGCTTATAAACCGCACTAAACCGTGGTTTTCTCTGGGTATAATGGAACCTCTTGAACCCTTTCTTGTTGCTCTTCAGTCAAAATGCGGCAATTTTGTTTATTGACTTTGCCGTTTCTCACCGAACGCTCATATTGCCATAATACAGTTGCCAACATTTGAAGGTAATTCTTTTCAAAAATTAAATGCCATAAAATGTCCATTCAAGTTACCAATAAAGATTCCACACTTGATTTGAATTATTATATTTTGTTCTGAAAAAAAACCTCTAGATGGGTCACCCTATATATCCGGCTAAAACATACTTAAGCTTTTTTACTAGTTCAATGCTGCACAACTTTACTAGATCATTTTAATTAAATTTGCCAACAAATACTTTAACCATCTGCTCATTAATTTCCTCAACCATTTAAAGTTCTGTTCCATGCCGACACACCGCATGGAATGTTGATAAAAAAAAAATAAACGGGTCCACAAAATATTTGTAGTGGAAAGGAAAAACAAAAACTTGGGAAATTTTCCTACAATTGTAATGCAAATGTTTAAATGCGAATGCAATGCAGACATTCAAATGACAACGGCAATAGAATCTTAAATAGGCAAAACTCAGCATATGGTGCGAGTGTGACGATGATGACAATGACAGGAAAGTTGTCGTTGTTATTGTGAGCCCCACCGTCGTAATGCCTGCCAGCATCATCCTCGCAAGCGTCTGTATCCGCATCTGCATCGTCGTCATCGTTACGCATTGACGCGATGTTGCATAAACTTTAACTGGTGGCACGTTGTTTTAGTTTACAGCTCAATGTTGTTGCAATGCCACGACAAAGAGACGTGCTGAAAGACACGCAACAACTCTTAACGCTTGTTACGTAAAATGTTTTTTATTGACTTGTACTCGTGGCAGAGACCTACTGAGCTCCAAGGGTATAACACAAACTAACTAAAGTGCGGTTTCAAACTCACAAACATGTTTGGAATAATTTGTCTTCTGAGCTCATATTTGCGTTGTGGAGTTATCTGGGGATATACAAAATTAAAATCACGCGCTTAAATAGTTACTGAGTATCAAAATACCATTAATTTACGTACTCGTATCATCTGGCCTTGGTTCTATTACACTCTGCGACAAATGGTAAGGGTCAGTGATCGGTTTGGAATGAAACCACCGGGGAAAGTTATATTGGTAAAAAAAAAGTCATACGTGTTCCAGCGTTTCGCTGGGTCTCATCTAGGAATCGAGATATATCGATTTGAAGTTAGTAAGTATCGTATAGGGGAATTTGTCACGTTTTAGGCTCTTTTGTTTGACATAACTCGAGAACCACTCGTCTGATTTAGCTGAAATAAATTTTAAAAAACTAAGAATTACAATTCCCTTAATCGAAACAAACGAAAATAAATGTATTTAAAAAAAAAAATAAAAAAAAAAAATAAAATAAAAAAAAAAAAAAAAATTTCTTCATGCGCTTATTTTTAACTTGGAAACTATTACTTGTAAAGGAAAATAATATATGAACAGATTAAGGGAATTGTAATTCTTGGTTTTTTAAAATTTATTTCAGCTAAATTGGACGAGTGGTTCTCAAGTTATGTCAAACAAAAGAGCCAAAAACGTGACAAATTCCCCTATACGATACTTACTAACTTTAAATCGATATATCTCGATTCCTAGATGAGACCCAACGAAACGCTGGGACACGTATGACCTTTTTTTGACCGATATAACTTTCCCCGGTGGTTTCATCCCAAACCGATTGTGGCTGTCGCACAGTGTTATCGTTGCCATTGATTCGCCTGAAATATCAATAAATATACGAGGGCGACCGCAAAAGTAACTGGCCTAACATAAAAAGAACCGTTTTTTTTGGAATTATTATTAATTATTTTTCAACATAATCTCCTTCCAACTCAATACACTTCATCAAACGTTTTTCAAGTTTTTTAATTCCATCCGAAAAATAAGATTTTTCAATACCTTCAAAATATGCCTCAGTTTCAGCAATAACCTCGCTATTGGACGAACATTTTTTGCCACCGTGAATTTTTTTTTAAATTTGGAAACAAGAAATAATCAGAAGGAGCTAAATCTGGACTATATGGTGGATGCGGAGCAATTTCAAATCGTAATTCGGCCAGTTTTTGTTGAGTTAAAAATGCAGTGTGTGAAGGAGCATTATCTGGATGAAAAAGAACTTTTTTTCTTCTAAATGCGGTCGTTTTATCTTGATTTTTTCACTCAACCGATCCAATAATGCACAATATTATTCACTATTTATAGTTTTTCCTTTCTCAAGATAATCAATAAATATTGTACCCCTTGCATCCCAAAATACTGTGGCCATTACTTTTCCTGCTGACTTAACAGTTTTCGCCTTCTTGGGACCACTTTTACCAGCTTCTATCCATTGTTTTGCCTGTTCTTTGCATTCTGGGATGTAGAGATGGATCCATGTTTCATCAACAGTTATGAATTGGCGCAAAAACTCTATTGGATAACGCTGATAAATCGCTAAAAGGTCCTCGGAATCGGTCCAACGGACGATTTTTTGGGGCAAAGTCAACAAACGTGGCACCCATCTTGCGGATAGCTTTTTCATGTGGAGTTCATCATGTAAAATACTCCAAACTTGTTTTTCGTGTATTTTAACAACATCAGCAAGTTCTCTGAGCTTTATTCGTCTATCTTTAGTCACTTCATTAAATATTTTTCTAATGTTTTCAATGGTAGTAGCAGTTTTCGGCCTTCCAGAGCGCTGTTCATCTTCCGTACTTGAACGATCCATTTTAAATTGTTGAACCCAGGATTTCACGGTGGAGTATGATGGTGCATTATCACCATGAACAGAATCCAATTCATCTTTGATTAATTGTGGCGTAAACCGTTTCATATAAAAGTGTTTAATTACCATACGAAACTCTTTATTTTCCATTTTTCAAAAATTATAAAACTTGTTTACTTCAACCACCTGTAACAAAGAAAATAATCAATTAATATTTCGGAAATTTTGACAGACAGACGGGCTTATAAAAGATTGCTTTTAAAAAACAAAACAAAAAAGTTGCTAGTAACACAGAAAATGTGCCAGGCCAGTTAGTTTTGCGGTCGCCCTCGTAAATAATTCCACTATCATTAAGACAAAACACATTCATTAACTTTTAGCCCATTGGTTTCCGATTATTTCAAAAATCAATACTCCGTTTATCCTGAAGGCACTCCCAAATCATCTGATGCGACTGATGAACTTACACAGATACTCCTCAGGTAAATGATATCTATCAAACACCTTCCTCTCGATTTTTGCCCTGTTCGCTTATGTCTCTTATCCACTGAATGATTGTTTCGAATTACAGATAATAATACTGTTGAGCAAGAACACAAAATGGCACAAAATTGAATTAATTGTCTTGAATTTCGAAGCAAAATACTCGCTGTATCCATATCATGCCAATCAGAATTTCAATTTTGTAAAATGTGATTGGCGGAATATTTTGTTTCTCTGTTCTCCCTTTTATTTGGTTTCTGTTGAAATTATTTAGTTAAGCAATTCAACAACAATTTGAAAACCCCATAATACACCAAATAAAACAAAACAAAAAAAACTTTAAAACGTTATTTTACCAAACAATTAAAGACTACAGCAGACTAAACCGACTATATACTTAGTAGGGACATAAATACTGTTACACACATTTTATGCTTTAAAATAAAAAGTACTGAATGTTTTTGAACCAAATATTTTTTAATACATTTATTGATGAATATTGTATTCAAAAAGAATCTACTTATTAGAAATGTCCACCTTTTGCCTTTACACACGCCTTAAGTCGCACTGGCCAATCGTCAATAGCTGCACGAACCTCGTCCATTGGAAAATTGGCCGCAGCTCGAACCAAAACAGTCTTAAGGGATCCAATGTTGGGGTATCTTTTGTGACAAACCTTGTCCTCTAAAACCGACCACAATTTGTAATCCAATGGGTTCAAATCTGGACTGCCTGAGGGCCATTCTTCAGAGGAAATGAACGCTGGCAAATTGTTTCGAAGCCAGGCCTGGGACGTTTTAGCCTTATGGGCCGGTGCAGAGTCCTGCTAGAAAGTCCATGGCTGGTTTTGGAACAGGGAATTGTTAAGAGGTTCCACAACAGCTTCTAAGAGGCTCCACAACAGTTTCTTGGTAAACTTTGGCCGATGTTTTGACTCCTTGTTCGCAGAAATGCAGGTCAGTGACCACATCGTAAGACACCCCACCAAACCATGACTGCAGCTGGGTGATGACCCTTTTCCACCCTTGGGATCAGTTCAGATGCTTCCTTAGATGACCGCGCATACGAGGGCGACAGCAAATTTAACTGACCTGGCACATTTTCTGTTTTACTAGCAACTTTCTTTTTTTGTTTTTTAAAAGCAATCTTTTATAAGCCATCTGTAAAAATTTCCGAAATATTTAATGATTATTTTCTTTGTTACAGGTGATTGGAGTAAACAAGTTTTATAATTTTTGAAAAATGAAAAATAAAAGTTTCGTGAGGTAATTAAACACTTTTATATGAAAGGTTATACGCCACAATCAATCAAAGATGAATTGGATTCTGTTCATGGTGATAATGCACCATCATACTCCACCGTGAAATCCTGGGTTTAACAATTTAAAATGCGTTGTTCAAGTACGGAAGATGAACAACGCTCTGGAAGACCGAAAACTGCTACTACTATTGAAAACATTAGAAAAATATTTAATGAAGTGACTAAAGATAGACGAATAAAGCTCAGAGAACTTGCTGATATTGTTAAAATACACGACAAACAAGTTTGGAGTATTTTACATGATGAGCTCCACATGAAAAAGCTATCCGCAAGATGGGTGCCGCGTTTTTTGACTTTGCCCCAAAAAATCGTCCGTTGGACCAATTCCGAGGAGCTTTTAGCAATTTATCAGCGTAATCCAATAGAGTTCTTGCGCCGATTCATAACTGTTGATGAAACATCACTTATCCATCACTACATCCCAGAATGCAAAGAACAGTCAAAACAATGGATAGAAGCTGGTAAAAGTGGTCCCAAGAAGGCGAAAACTGCTAAGTCAGCAGGAAAAGTAATGGCCACAGTATTTTGGGATGCAAGGGGTATAATATTTATTGATTATCTTGAGAAATGAAAACGTATAAATAGTGAATATTATTGTGCATTATTGGATCGGTTGAGTGAAGAAATGAAGATAAAACGACCGCATTTAGAAAAAAAAAGTTATTTTTCATCAAGATAATGCTCCTTCACACACTGCATTTTTAACTCAACAAAAACTGGCCGAATTACGATTTGAAATGGCTCTGCATCCACCATATATTCCAGATTTAGCTCCTTTTGATTATTTTTTGTTTCCAAATTTAAAAAAAATTCTCGGTGGCAAAAAATGTTAGTCCAATAGCGAGGTTATTGCTGAAACTGAGGCATATTTTGAAGGTCTTGAAAAATCTTATTTTTCGGATGGAATTAAAAAACTTGAAAAACGTTTGATGAAGTGTAATGAGTTGGAAGGAGATTAAGTTCAAAAATAAATAATTATAATTCCAAAAAACGGTTCTTTTTATGTTAGGCCAGTTACTTTTGCGGTCGCCCTCGTACACTCTATCATTTTGCTTTCCTGAGCGGTAAAAATTGTTTTTCGGTGAACAAAATTTTTCTGTGCAAGTTATCAGCGTGCTTCACCAAAAGACGTTTGCATTTTTCAATCCTATTTTTTTTAAAGCTGCAGTCAAAAAATGTCCGGTACGTCGTTTGAAAGCCCCAAGTCCCAAGTCTTTTTTAGTGATTCGACTCATGGACTTTTGCGTGATATTCATCTCACGGGACATGATTTTCTGTTTTCGGATCGGATTTCTGTAAATTCTTGATTTAACGGCTTTGATGACATGCGGTATTCGAACAGAGCGTCGGCGGTCCGACCGGTGGCGGTCTTTTACATCTCCAGTCTCCTCAAACAGTTGTATGCATCGGTAGACGAACATGCGGCTAATCCGTAGTGACCGGAGCGTTTTGAATATATCGCTTTTTTTCATTTCATACTTTTTATTTCACACTATTACAGCGATTCGGTTCTCATTATCTGTCCACACCATGATGAAAGCTGAAACAATATTAAAATCCTGTTACAGACTAACGCCATTGAGGTTAGCTTTCAAAGCCCATATGACTTTAACGGGGTATGTTCAGTTCTACTATTGAAATGGGTGTGTTCAATGTTTTAACAGTACGAGTATTTATGTCCCTTCTAAGTAATACACAAAGGTATGCAGAAAGCTTATCTCATTTATGCGGAATTTTATAAAGATCAACACTGCGGGCCTTCTTGGTGGGAGATATGTGGAAATATGGAACGATATGGTTCCATTTCACTGGGCTTGGTTATACATCGAGCATCACGCACTAATTTCCACGCTTATTTAAAAATACACCTTGTCGATCTGCAGGACCAAAAATCTTGGGGCTTTGTAGTGAGATGTATGATTACGTTGATCGATTATTATCTACTGACAGGGATACATAAGATCCCGGGTTTTGAAACCGCATTTGCTTTGTAGCCGAAGTAATCGTTGCCAACAACTGCTGAAGAAAAACCTTGACGCGTTTAAGAAACAGCTGTACAGTCTGCCTGGCAACCGTAACCAATACATTTTACAAATTTTTTAGTTGAATCTGAAAAAGAAACAACAAAAAGGTCTCGAACCAGCATAAAAACTGTTCAAATCATAATAATGATAGAAGCCCGATTAAATGCCCAATAAACCAAATTTGCCGACAATGTCTGATATCAGAAATTTCTGAACAATATTTGAACTCTATCGATAATTCTTACCGAAATCGTTACAAATTCTGTTCGATTTGTCTGAGGATTTTTTATTTATTATGTTAAGAAATATCTGAACGAATTCGGCCCGAATTTCGCTAGACTTTTGTCTGAGGGATTTTTATTAATTTTTTGTTCAGATTTCTCTTATGGAACTCGCAACGAATTCTGACCTATTTATCTAAGGTAGTCTATTCGTTTAAAATTTTTGTTATTTCCCAGTGAACCAAATATGCCGACAATGTCTGATATCAGACAATTCTAACCAATATCTGAACTCTATCGAGAATTCTTACCGAAATCATTACAAATTCTGTTCGATTTGTCTGAAGAGTTTGTATTTATTATGTTAAGAAATATCTGAACGAATTAGGCCCGAATTCTGTTAGACGTGTCTGTGGGATTTTTATTATTTTTTTGTTCAGATTTCTCTTATCGAACTCGCAACGAGTTCTGAAATATTTATCTAAGGTAGTCTTTTTGTTTAAAATTTTTTTTACAGTTGTTGTTCTTGTGTTCATACATGACGGAACTAATTCTGAACGAATTCTTAACTGTTTGTGTGCGGTATTTTTATATTTCAAATTCTGAACGTTTGGTTAGCTTTGCTGTGCGAAGGATTTTTATTGTGTTCGGAGGAAAATTCTACTGCCGGCAGTTCTCGTTAAATGCAAAACTGGTTGCCCTTAAGTGTATAGCCACTAAACATAGTTAAAGCACAATTATTGCTTGCGAAAATGCAGACACCCCTGCTTGTAGCTAAAAGACTTTCCAAACGCTTTTTAAAAATGTTTTACAACTTTTTTTTGTAGAACAAAAAATTTTCTTCTTTTTGATTATTTACATTCAGAATTTACCATGACATAAGCTCAGAATTCGTTCAGAATTCGGTTCGAAATGTCGGTAAAAACATCAGAATTTAATAAGACTTAATGCCAGAATTCCGACTGAAGTCGTTCAGAATTAGTTCAGAATTCGATACGAGAGATAGAAATTTCCTTTCGATATCCCAAGACTACAGTTCAAAATTCGTTCAGAAATCGGTTTGAAATGTCGGCAAAAACATCAGAATTCCCTCAGAGAAGTAGGTCAGAATTCGTGTAAACCTCCTCATATGTTTTTCGTTACGAACTCGCTTAGAATTCTGATCCGAAATCAGAACATTTTGCCGATTGTCGTACAGAATTCGGACCGAATTCTGAAGGTTTGGTTTGCTGGGTGTAAACAAAACAAAAACATAATTTTAGTTTTCTTTTAAATTGAAAAATAAGAAAATACTAAACTTGTAGGTAATTTCTAAAATATCCAATTTAGAATGTAAAAAACTCAAAATAATTCATAAGTTCTTGGCTACTTTTGTTCTTTTGCAGAACTCAAAAATGTGGATTAGATAAAAAGATTTTGCCGAAGAAATCGATTATGGGCCACTGTGCGGCAAAAGATTCCCATCAGTTCTTTAATGGGGTTTTCTTTGCAATGAGTTGAAGCTTTTTAGAGACACAATTCCTAATTCAATCCATTAAGTAGCATTCCATACAAATGAAAGAATCCTTCAACCGAAACGTTCAATTGAAATACTTAAATCAACCGGGCGGACATACAAACGTTTGTTGACATGTTGAACATTATAAATATTAGTCCTTTTGGCCACCATTTCTTTGCCTTTTCAAACAAATTACCAATAATGACAAACCATTAATCTTATCCTGGGAAACAACTCAAAGGAGCAAAGGTGACAAAAACACCAAAAAAAAGGCAAGAGGGAGAAACTAACTAGAATTTAGGACATTTAAAGGCAAAAGAAAATTGACATAAACCGTAAGTGACGAAAAGTTAGTTGTTTTTTTTTTTGTTTTCTGCTGTGGCGCAGTTCCTCCTTCCTGTTTGTATTGGCCCAGCCGCATTGTTTTGGAAAACACTTACAGCGAATACAAAAAGGTCCGTTTTGTCCAGGAGGCTAGGAGTGGGGATGGTAGCTTAGGGTGGCACAGGTAAGGGAGTAGGTAGACCCATTTCTTGTTTATTTTGGCCGGAAATATGAGGAAGTCATAACGGTAGCGAAGTGTCCTACAAACTGGCAACACAACAACAACATCCCCCTCAACACATGCGATAAGCATTCCAAGTCGGCCATTGACTTTCGAAGGAGTCTCATTGTGTTAACGGCGTCCACGTCGTCTGTGTTGCTGCCCGTACCGTAGCTGTTGTTTCTTTAGAGGGTGGCGCTTTTTATTAGATTGAAATGTGGTAATGGGCGAAATTGAGATGTTTATGGAAAATGTTTGAAAGTGTTTTCTTTCGTTTCTGGTAACTTCAGTCGAAAAATTGATTTATGACTGTGGCCGCGTTACTCCCAAAAGGACAGCGGCCTGCGAAATACTGTAGTTCTAAAGGCAGACAAGAAGTGATGGCAGTTGTAAACAAGCCACTGAAACAATCGGGATTAGAAATGTTGAAATGTACAAAGAAATTTTATAAATTTCCATGTATTGAAATGGGCAATTATAATGACAAAGTTCTCAAAGAGAATGGCAAGATTTCCATTAAAGATTTAATTTACCAGTAGTATTGTTAATCAACCAATATCACAATGTATTTAAGTCTTATCCGTTGCAACATTTTTGTTGTTCCTACCTGCAGGGTTGCTTGATCTTTTCGGTCGGACAAGGCTTTATTTAGCAATCTAGAATTATGAAGAGTATATACCTAACCACGCCCCTTTAGACACCCCCAAACACATTACCATGGTTCCTTATTGATAAGGAATACATATGGTTCCTTATTGATAAGGAACCATTTGTGACAGCGCATAGAGAAAGGGTAAAAAAAATTTAATTTTTTTCTTTTTTTGATGTGGACAACATCTAAGCATCGAATGAGACCGATCCCATGCCCCAAAAGTGTTCCCTCTCAGAGATATGCGCGTTTTATGAAAGTGAAGTCGAAGATTCTAAGCGCAAATAGAAAGGGACCTAATTTTTAAAATTGCTCTCCTGAACCAAACTGGTTTTAAGCCTTAGGTCCCTTTCTATTTTGCGCGTCACATATACAACGAGTATGTCAACTACTGCCTGAAGTTCACTCAAACACGAGGGCGGTTCGGAAACTTCTTAGCCTAGCACAAAAAGAGCGGTATAAACAGAAAAATGTTAAGTGTTTTGAAAACTTCCATCTCTGCTTTGAACACATGTTAAATTTTGTTTCGATCTGGCAACTCCTTCATATAGAAACGCATCCGCGATTTTTTTACAATGGAAAAATTAGAAATGCGTGGTGTCATTAAATATTTACATAAAAAAGGTTTATCGGGACAAGAAATTCATAATGATATGGTGAATGTGTTAGGTGAAAGTGCTCCTTCACATGCAATAGTAAAAAATTGGGTTGCTGAATTTAAACGTGGTCGTACAAGCATTGAAGATGAACCACGTAGTGGACGTCCAAAAACAGCAACCACAACAGAAATTGTAGCCAAAGTGCATGATATGGTATTAAATGATCGACGAATAAGAGTGCGTGAAATAGCTAATATCATGGGCAACTCAAATGATCGAGTCCATATAATTTTGCATGAAGAACTACAGATGAAAAAGCTTTCTGCAAGATGGGTGCCGCACTTGTTAACAGTCGACCAAAAACGCATACGAATGAACATTTCTCAAGCTTGTTTGGATCGTTTTCAGCGAAATAAAATGGATTTTAAGCGTCGTTTTATAACTGTTGATGAGACATGGATCCACCACTATACTCCAGAGACAAAAGAACAATCCAAACAATGGACTGAAGCTGGAGGAAGTGCCCCAAAGAAGGCAAAAACAATTCAATCGGCTGGTAAGGTTATGGCAACGGTTTTTGGGACTTCAAAGGTATTTTATTGATTGACTATCTGCAAAAAGGGTAAAACAATAAATTCAGAGTACTATTGCAGCCTTTTAGATCAATTAAATGTACAAATTCGAGAAAAACGTCCTGGCTTACAACACAAAAAAAATAATTTTTCATCAAGACAACGCACCAGCGCACAAGAGTGTTTTAACAATGGCTAAAATCAACGAATTAAAGTACGAGTTGCTTGACCACCCACCTTATTCTCCTGATTTAGCTCCCAGTGACTTTTACCTGTTCCCAAATCTAAAATAATTCCTTGCTGGCAAGCGTTTTACCTCAAATGAAGATGCAATTACAGTTGTAAACCACTATTTTGAAGACCTTTAGGAAAACTATTTTAATCAAGGGATAGAATTGCTGGATAAGCGTTGGACTAAGTGTATTGAAGTTTCAGGAGATTATATTGAAAAATAAAAATATTTTTGAAAAACTAACTATTCTCTTTCATTGATAGGCTAAGAACTTTCCGAACCGCCCTTACTCAACATTGTACTATTTTCATTACGGTTTTATACGCGTCCTCGAGCTTGACACGTCCCATTTTGGACCACAATAATCCTTACAAATGTATCAGACCGCAAAATGCACATGACCAAAAACTGGTACCACGCATACAAATGTCAATGAGCAATTAATTTTTTTAAGTCCTGTTCTTCTACAGGAAATCGTTATACAGGTGAAGGAAACATGCCATTTGAACTGGCTGCATCTAAGATACCTGGGGGCCAGCTTAGTGGGCTTGTCCGCACAATTGAAGAGGTGCATCACGTCATGTGGTCCCTGAAGACAGACGGGACAAACGTCCGGAACGGTAACATCATTTCAAGTGCAGTACGAATTGAGGCGGCTGCAACATCCAGATTTAAGCTAAGCCTGAATTACACACCTCTACCAAAGTACCGTCTTCTCCTCTGGTGAAATCTCGGGGGATTTTCAGCTAGCACTACAATCACGCTATAGCCGGCAAATGCTACTGCGACTTCATCAGCGTGAATGTCGTTCAGACATGCCTGGATATTCTCAAAAGCCAACGGAAAATATGTTCTTGGACCCAATTTAACCAGATTTAAAAACAAATGTCATATGTGACAGCGCATAGAGAAAGGGACCTAAGGGTAAAAAAAATCAATTTCACTTTTTTTGACGTGGACATCTGAGCATCGAATGAGACCGATCCCTTGCCGCAAAAGTGTTCCCTCGCGTTTTATGAAAGTGATGGTACACCAAAGATATACGTATTTAAATCTTTAAAATGGCTCTCCTGAACAAAACTGCTTTTTACCCTTAGGTCCCTTTCTATTTTGCGCGTCACATATACGCATTTTTGAGAAAATGTCAGTGTATTTGTAAAATCGCTTGAACATATATGTGAGAGCTATTTCTAAATCTCAACCGATTTTCCTAAATTCCAATTGCGTTCACCTTGGCCTAAAAAAACTTACTAGTGCTAAATTTCGTAAAGATTGGATGTGAGATGTGGCTCCTAAAGATAAGTTTCACACCAAAAATCTGATGAACGTATATGTGGGAGCTATATCTAAATCTGAACCGATGTTATTCAGCCTGACCAAAAATTGGATCCCTTTTCAAGTCCATTCTCTTAAGAAATATGTGTTGATTGACTAAAAAAGTTGTTGTTGAAATTTAGCGAGACCGGCCAGCGCTCAAAAATTTTCCCCACCAAAGGACTCAATGATCCTCTGGAAAAGTCTCTATATTTTTAGAGGTTTTTTGCTCCGCTCGCTACTAATTTATTATTTTAAGTGTCGTTTGGCCTAGTGATACTTGTAAAGAACATTACGATGTGATTGTGCAAGGGGGCGTAGCATAGCCCACACAACTCTGAACTTAAAAAACCATACCATATGAACTGCAATAAAAATGACAATGATATTTGAAACATGTGATAGTGGCATTGATCGGTGGAAGAAATGGCTTTGCCACGCTCCTTTTGAAAAATCGAATTAATGGCCAAAGTAATGGATCGACGGTAATAAAATTTGAACAGAATAAAATCAATGTTTAGAAAATATTGACAGACCAGGTTTTATTAAAATTGAACAAATTGGCGTGGCATAGCCTATTTAATTTTTAACTTTAAAAATCTTGACAGACTATGTTATGATCAAAATTGGACAACGGGGCGTGGCACAGCCTATTTAACTTAGCACTTTGAAATACAAAATCTGGTGAACCTATTCCTTTATGACGATAGTACAGGGTGGAGCGCGATAATTTGCTTATTTGCACTGCAGGCTGTGGCAGCACTGTTTCTACACTTTTGCATGCGCTCAAGCCAATTGTCGAAGCCCTTTTTCCACCCCGATTGAGACACCTCCAAAACATGGCTTTTATACGCTTCAACAGCATCTTCTAGCGACGAAAATCGTTGACCACGCATTTTTTTGTTGGATGTGCGAGAATAAAATGAAGTCAATGGGTGCCAAGTTAGGGCTGTGCGGCGGATGGCCTATCAATTCGACGTTTTGGCCGGTGAAAAAGGCGCTGGTTTGAGCCGATGTGTGAGAGCTCGCGTTGTCATGGTACACAATGATTCGTCTTCTCTTGTTCGTTTTTCGAATTTCTCCGAAGACTTTAGGCAAACAAATTGTGGTGTACCACTTAGAATTGACCGTCCTTCGTTGCTCAAGCGGAACAGTCGCCACATGACCAGTTTTGCCGAAGAAACAGGCGACCATTTGCTTCGAAGTGCTTCTTCCACGAATAACTTTGGTTGGATTTGGCTCGTCTTCGAAGACGCACACGGTCGATTGCTGTTTTGTTTCGGGCTCATTCGCATAGATCCATTATTCGTCACCTGTGGTGATCTTATAAACGTCTTTTAAAGTGCCGCGATCGTATTTTTTTAAAATATCTTTGTACCAATCAACACGAGCCTTTTTTGAGCGATTGTCAAATTGTGCGAGATCCAACGAGAACAAACCTTTTTCATGGCTAGGTGTTCATGCAATATCGAATGTATGCTGGTGGAAGAAATGCCCAAGGATGCCTTTAACTTACGGTACGTCACATGACGATCTTGCATTATCATTTCATGCACGGTATTAATGTTCTCTGGCACGACGGCCGTTTTTGGACGACCTTCAGGACCTTCGTCTTTGAGCGAGCGTTGGCCACGATTGAATTCATGAAACCAGTTTTTCATAGTGCTATAGGATGGTGCTTCATCGCCATACAAAGACCGAAGTTTATCGATGCACTCTTGTCGTGATAATTCATGTCGAAAGTTGTGGAAAATGCTCGCACGAAAATGTTCACGAGTTAATTCCATTTGTTTGCCAAATTATTTTTTTAAGTCACTGTAAACAATACAAATGATGGTCGTACGTCAAAACGTTCTGAGTACGTTTATACAAAAAAATGTCAAAGTTTCTAATGGAAATGTCAGATGGCGCACTTAGTGTTGCCTAGGCCAAAAATATATATAGAAACCCTCGTATTGGCCCTTACATTTTCCAGGATAACCGTCTTGCCGTAACTGCGAACTCCGAACGCTAATTGACTATGTTACAGGATTTTTTCAGCCGGCTTTTGAGGCAATGCTATTAGAGGATACATGGTTCCAACAGGATGGTGCCACTGCACACACAGCGAGGGTTGCCGTGATTTGTTTGAGGCAAATGTTTCCTAGACGACTTATCTCTTTGAAGGGTCATGTGAACTGGCCGGCACGCTCACCAGGCATAGTCCCATGCTATTTTTCCTTTGGGGTTACCTAAAGTCGAAGGTGTATATCAACCGTCCCAACAACTTGAAAGACCTAATTAACAATATTGAGGCTGAAATTGGCAGAATACCAGTCGACATGCTTGTTGGAGTTCATGAAAACTTCAGAAAACGTATGCAGCATTGTGTGGATAGCGAAGGTCGACATTTGCCGGATTTTAAAAATTCCCTCACTGTTCAATATAACTCAAATATAAAATAAATTTTTCAAAGGTTCATAATTTTTTTATTTGAATTCCAAATAAGCAAATTTCCGCGGACTTTTTAAAAAAATCGAATTGGACCGGACTCCCTGTAAGAGGATGCATAGACTTCTTCACGGCCGAAGATAATTTGTCTACTTGTTTGTTCTTTGAATCACCCCCAATCTCCCATGGTAAGGTGGCTAAGTGTGGCCTTCCAGCGACAAGTTTTGCATGTACTGCGTCGTGTTTTACAAAGGCCAAGCATATCGCCTTCGTCCACGTCACTGCGTACATCGTAAACTTTGCAAATATTTCATATTTTTTTTTGTCAAGTTTGTTTTTTTTTTGTATCTTGAAGAGAGGTGTTGATTTATTGCGATATTATTCTTTATTAATACTAAAAGAAAATCGAAACTTTTTGAAATACAAATGACATACCAGACTTGATTTATTGGATTCAGCGGCAAGTTGAGAAAGTGGAGGAAAGCCAATGTTCGAGAATCCCCCCCCCCCCTCGTAGACAAAATTTAAAACAAAGTGCGTATCTACTCATGTCAATGTCCTAATAATTAATTCAATTTAATTTGCGTCCTGTTGTGATTTTCCTCTATTGTTTCAAAAATATTTAGATTTCACTTTAAACTAATCTAGGTATGCTAAATACGAATCACCATAAAACCTACACAAAAGTATAGCAATAACATTTTGCCAAAAAGCACCTCCTTTTACCGCACACAAAGCAAACCATAATTGCGTTTGCATATATCTCGATATGAGTTTATGCCCACATTTTACAAATTCAATAAATTTGATCCGAAAGCAGATTTCAATACTATTGGCTGTGTGGTTTTGATATTGGTCGCAATGCCCCCATAAAATACTAATAATGCAATAACCGTGGAAACGCTCCAATTCGTATACGCCATCATCCATTTGAAGGAAACCACAATAGTGCCATTAAATGTTTAATCCAGACAATGTGCAGCTGAGTTTTGTTTTCAGTTCTCGCATTTTCACATCGTAGTGGATTTTGGAGAATATTAAAAGGGTTTCACCATTAGGACGAGCCGATCTTAATAATTCCAAGCGATTTAATTGTTCTATATTTCGAAAAATATAAAGGAAAAAGCGGGTACCGCCTTTCAAGTCAGTAAACTGTCCTATACTATTATATTCAGTAACATGAACCGCACGGCATTAGTAAAAATCAATTTTCATTTTTTTTTTCCTTTTTTTGATGTGGACAACATCTGAGCATCGAATGAGACCGATCCCATGCCCCAAAAGTGTTCTTTCCCAGAGATATGCGCGTTTTATGAAAGTGAAATCGACGATTCTAAGCGCAAATAGAAAGGGGCCTAATCTTTAAAATGGCTCTCATGAACAAAACTGGTTTTTAACCTTAGGTCCCTATCTATTTTGCGCGTCACATATATTCATCCGATTTATATATTTTGCTCTAAAACCTTATTTTACATCCAATCCTGATGAAATGGCACACTCTAGTTTTTCGGAGTAAAAATGAATGGTTTTAAAACTGAAAAAAACGGTTCTAATAAAGATACAGCTTCCACATATAAGTTCAACCGATTTTACTAAAACAATCACATTTTCTCACAAATTTAAATATGACGTAAGTTATAAAATCTGGGTTAATTGGGTCCAAAAAAATATTTTCAGTTGGCTTCTCCGAACACCCAGGATTTGCAGGGTATAGTATAGTCGGCCACGCCCGACTTTAGCTTTTTCACTAGTTTTGTCTTTTACTGCATTGCTACAAAACTCTACGATATTGCACAGTTTTTCTTGGCCAATCTGTAGTTCAGTTTTACTTTTATATTTCGAAAAAGTGAACACTCACTGCCCTACAAGGCATAGCTCTACAAATATTTTTGGGATTATTTACGAGGACTCGTATTTTGTAAGTTCTCAATTTTTTAAAAATGTGTTCTACAGGATTATAGGGTGATCCATCTAGAGGTATTTTTTCACAACAAAAAAATTCAAATCACGTGCGGAATCTGTATTGGTAATTAATTTTAAAGGACATTTTATGGCATTTAATTATTGAAACTAATTTTCCTTAAATGTTGGCAACTGTATTATGGAAATGAGCGTTCGGTGAGAAACGGGAAGATTCGCTGTCTGCGACCAAAATGGTGTTCAGTGATGAGGCCCATTTCTGGCTCAACGGTAAAGTCAAAAATTGCCGCATTTGGGCTGAAGAGCAACAAGAAGAGGTTTACGATTTGCCATTATACCCAGAGAAAACCACGGTTTGGTGCCGTTTAAAGCTGGTGGAATCATCGGTACATAATTTTTCAAAAATGATGATGGCCGGAACGTAACCATGAATGGTGGTCGCTATAGCGCCATGATATCGATTTTTATGCTACCTGAAGCTAAAGCCCAAAATCTTGACGACACTTGGCTTTAACAGGAACTAATTTCACGTTTTGGGCAAGATCAAGTGATATCACATCTTGAGACATTTTTCTTTGGGGTTACGTAAAGTCCAAAGTCTATGTTGACAAACCAGCTACGATTCAGGTTTTAGAAGCCAACATTACACGTGCCATTAAAGCCATACCGGTCGAAATGCTCGAACGACTCATCCAAAATTGGAACTTCAGAATGGAAAACCGGAGGCGTAGTTTCGGCCAACATTTAAAGGAAATTATATTCAAAAAATCAATGCCATAAAATGTCCTTTCAATTGTCTCGCGGCTTCGCGCGTTCAACATTCAAGCGGATAGGCGGGCATGGCAAGATTGTCTTAGAATATACATTTTTGGGTCACAGATGACTCTTTTAAGATTTTACAATACATTTGTAAATTTTAAAATACATCCTAAGGCGAAACATATACAACTTCGTGATCCCTTACATGCAAGATATGTTAATTTAGTCTAACAGCCACACGTCCCTATTGAAAACCCTTTAATGACCTGAACTCAAACCTCATAAAAATGCATTTTAAAATTTTAATTCTAAATTTGGTCGATGTGGGTGGAAAATGAATAAAAATCATATCATGCATTTTATTTAGCATTTTTACTGACTTTTATTGCCCTTATGTTTTTGGCTCCAAAGTACTTAACGCGCGGTGTGGCTCTGAAACGCTATTCGAAGACAAGGGTTGGGCCGGGTCGGGCAGTACCTGAATGATATTTGCTGACTACGCGTGTCCCCCTTCCCCATTTTGTGTTTGGCACGTAGGAATGAAGGAGCCAATGTTAATGAGCTGAATTATTCGCTAATTACTCGTGCGGTTTAAGCGTTTAAACACTTGACAATGAGCATTTGGCCCAACAAACACACACACACACACAAAGCCAAAAAATAACAAATGTTTGGCTATGCATTTTAATTAATTTCTAGTACACATTTTGAATTTGAATGTTGTGCATATTCTTAACACTGGTGATACCACAAAGGGAGTCCCTTCAGGACATCTATATCAGTAATATTAAATTTCATTGTCTGCTTAAATTTCCATTTTAACAAGTCATAAACACTAGTCACTCTTTTATACCCTCCACCGAAGGCTGGTGGTATACTACATTTCTTATTCTGTTTGCAACACCTCGAAATATTGATCGGATGGCCTATAAGGTATATAAAGGGTGCACGATGATAATTGCCGATCACGCCTAAATATCAAGTTTTTTGCCCAACTTTATTTGGCATTTCACTGTTTCACAAATTTAAACGTGAAGAGGTACACAACTTTTTTGGTCAGCCAAATCAACTAAATGTGTCCACACTGGATTCGTTAACATGCAGAATTGCCGCATTTGGTCAAAAGATACTCCACGAGTGATTGGGGATAAGTTGATTTTTTATACAGGGTGGTCTATTTACAAATTTTAAATTTAAACCGCCTGTAAAAAAAAGTACGGATAATTTCTTCAAATGGTTTCTGATTTTAGCGAAAAGGTTGAACTTTGTTATTTAAAAATGGAACACAATATCATTTATTTGACTACCACAACTGGTTCGGCAACCCAATTTTTATGTAAAATTTTGATTATTTCTTGTCGAATCTCTTCAATAACAACTTCAATTTCATGTTTCAGGGCTTTCATTTTCCCAGGATGGTTTGCGTAACATTAATTCTTCATGGCTCCACACAGAAAATTATCGAAAGTGCTCAACTGACATCACAATTCAGGCTGATTATTCGATTAAAAAAACAGTGCGTAAAAAATCGATTTGTTGCTGTGTGACATGTGGCCCGTCTTATTGAAACCAAATGTCTTTCATGTCATTTTCTTGAATTTTTGGTAACAAAAATGCGTTGAGTATGGCGCGGCAACGCTTATCGCATGCAGAGAAAAAATATGGCATATGTTCTCGGAAATAAAAGTATAGTCGTCGTCACCAGTATTGTTTTTTGAATTTAATTGTTGAAATGTTAAAATAGTATTGTTGCCCAATTTAAAAATGAAAATATGGTAGTAGTAACAAAATAAATATGGTTGGAGCGACAAAAGTATTTTTTTTGGATTTTATGTTAACAATAATATGATTGCGGCCAAATTTAAAAATGAAAATATGGTTGTAGTAAAAAAAAGGTTGGAGCAACAAAAGTATTGTTTTTTGGATTTTATGTTAACAATAATATGATTGCGGTAATGATACCGTATGATTGTAATTTTTCTTCTTCATACGGATCTAATCCAATAATAGTACTTTTTATGTGAAAATTAAAATTTTTCGAACAAACTGCTTTGGCTTTGTTTAACTGAAATGTTTTTTAAACTTATTTTTTCTGCAGTTAAATAAATCACTCCTATAATTTTGAATTTAATGGATTTTTAAATAATTTTCATAATTCAAATCTATAGTTGACAACTTAACCCAATTATAATAAATAATTTTGGGGATCATAGTATAATTGTGTGTGATCTTACTATGGTTGTAGGGATCACAACATGGTTGCGTGTGATCCATACTATGGTTGTGAGGATCATACAATGGTTTTATGTGAAACATTCTATGGATGTGAGCATCATAATATGGTTGGTGATCATAGTACAGTTGAGTGTGAATCATACTATTGTTGTGAGGATCATAGTATGGTTGTGAGGATTATAGTATGGTTGTATTTGAATCACACAATTGTTATGAGGATCATAATATTGGTGTACTACAACCATATACCCAATAATAGTGTGTTGCACTTCGAATATTTTTATCTCAACCCAACTCTTTTTTACGTGCGGCGGCTCCTTGCTCATTTTTGAAGAAAAATGGCCCAATCATGCCGCCAGCCCAAAATCCCCACCAAACAGAGACTCGTTGTGGATGCATTGGCTTTTCAGTAGTCACGTTCTCTGAACTCCGTATGCGGAAATTTTGCTTTTTGACCTAGACACCGAGATGAAAATGGGCTTCAGCTGAAAGCACGATTTTTCGGTAAAATTCGTTATCTCCTGCCACAACCTATTGGTCGAAGGGAAAACGCTCAGGATGTTGTTCCATTATTAAATGACAAATTACAACCTTTCCAATACGAGTATAATCAGAAATTTAAAATTAGCAGTACTTTTTTTTAGCTGATTTAAATTTAAAGTTTTGAACGGAACACTCTATACTTAAAACCCAGATCAGAAATTTGTTATATGTTACTATTGTTTATTATAGTACAGGATGGGGCAAAATTCACAAAGGGATTTGAATAATTAATAACTTTTCTAATGTAATTTTTCCCCCTTTATCTTTTTAGGGCTTGTAAAAAATATCTGGGAGATTAATAATTGAAAGTAACAACGTTATCGAACGATCCAAAATCATAAAATTTTATATTTAACATCATTGATCAATAATTCAAACTTAACCCTCCGAATCAATGATTCGACACTTAGTGACGCGATTCGACGCTTAGTGACACAAGTTTGGAGTATTTTACATGATGAACTCCACATGAAAAAGCTATCCGCGAAAAAGGTGCCACGTTTGTTGACTTTGCCCCAAAAAATCGTCCGTTGCACCAATTCCGAGGAGCTTTTAGCGATTTATCACCGTAATCCAATAGAGTTCTTGCACCGATTCATAACTGTTGATGAAACATGGATCCATAACTATATCCGAAAATGCAAAGAACAGTCAAAACAATGAATAGAAGCTGGTAAAAGTGGTCCCAAGAAGACGAAAACTGTTAAGTCAGCTGCAAAAGTAATGGCCACAGTATTTTGGAATGCAAGGGGTAAAATGTTTACTGATTATCTTGAGAAAGAAAAAACTATAAATAGAGAATATTATTGGGCATTATTGGATCGGTTGAGTGAAGAAATCAAGATAAAACGACCGCATTAAGAAAAAAAAGTTCTTTTTCATCAAGATAATGCTCCTTCACACACTGCATTTTTAACTCAACAAAAACTGGCCGAATTACGATTTGAAATTGCTCCGCATTCACCATATAGTCGAGATTTAGCTCCTTCTGATTATTTCTTGTTTCCAAATTTAAAAAAATTTCTCGGTTGCAAAAAAAATTCGTCCAATAGCGAGGTTATTGCTGAAACTGAGGCATATTTTGAAGGTCTTGAAAAATCTTATTTTTCGGATGGAATTAAAAAACTTGAAAAACGTTTGATGAAGTGTAATGAGTTGGAAGGAGATTATGTTGAAAACTAAATAATAATAATTCAAAAAAAACGGTTCTTTTTATGTTAGGCCAGTTACTTTTGCGGTCACCCTCGTAAATGGCGTTGTGATTCCAAAATCTAATCACGTAAAATATCTTGGACTTCGAATAGATCAGCGGCTTAACTGGAGAGAACATATAAAGATGAAAAGGAAGGAGGTTGAGATAAAAGCCATAAAAATTTACTGGTTAATTGGCCCTAAATCACAATTAAGCTTAGAAAATAAAGTCATCCTTTATAAAACTATTTTGAAAACTGTGTGGACTTATGGAATCGAACTATGGGGAACATCCAGCAATTCCAACTTGGAAATTTTACAAAGGTATCAGTCCAAGACTCTCCGACTAATTTCTAATGCACCATGGTTTGTGAATAACCGCTGTATTCACAACGATCTTGGTTTTAATTTTCTAAAGGACGAAATAACTAGGTTTAGTGCCAACTACTTAGTTAGACTAAGTAATCACTCGAATGTTCTGGCTATATCTCTTTTAGATGACAGTGACGAGATTAAAAGACTAAAAAGAAATCATGTACTAGATCTCCCTTTTTTAAAATAAATGTATGTACATAATTTCAATAATATAAGTTAACAATGTAAAATAAAGTAATGCTGAGGCCACTGGGTTTTAGCTATACTCACGCTGAGAAAAAATATGGTTACTATATGGTACCGGCAACAATAGTATGTTCTCTGCAATAAAAGTATGGTTGTCCCAACCTTAATATTGTTTTTTGAATTTAATTTTGACAATAGTATGATTGCGGCAATATTAATATTGTTGAAATGTAACAAAAGCATTGTTGCCAAATTAAAAAATGAAAATATGGTTGTAGCAACAATATAAATATGGTTGGTGGAACAAAAGTATTGTTTCATGGGTTTTATGTTAACAATAACATGATTGCGGCAATCATACAGGCAAAATCGTAATTTATTTTTAATTTGACAATGTTATTTTTACGAATCTTACGCAATAATAATAGTTACTATATAAATTAAATTTTTTCAAAACAAACTACGGATTAGTATAACTGAAATATTTTTAATAAATGAATTGTTCCCTCCCTTTATAAAGAGTTTTATATATTTTTACATAACTTATTTAATAAAAATCTCTATTGTTGAATAACAACTTAACCCAATCTTTACAAAAAAAATTAGGGATCATAGCATGGTTGTGTGTAAGTCATACTATGGTTCTAAGAATCATACTATGGTTTTATGTGCAACATACTATGGTTGTGAGGATCATAGTATGGTTATGGAGATCATAGTATGGTTGAGTGTGAATAATAATATGGTTGTGGCTGGCTGGGCGGCTGGCTGGCTGGCTGGCCGGCTGGCTGGTCGGCTGGCTGGATGTAAAGATGTCCATCTATTCTTGTAATCAAAGTACAGGTCGCATTTATGCACCGATCTTGATAAAACTTGGCATGTGGTAATATATTGGGACAAGGACGGACGCTATTGAATTTGGTCCAAATCGGAGCACTTTCTGATAGACCCCCCATACAAAGGAACTCCCGGATGTGGTCCAAATCCAGTTGATGTCGCGTGTATTGGTCAACAAAGTAAAAAAATATGCCATTCGATGTAGAACTGACCACAAAATGTAAAAAAAATAGCTGGACCGCCTCTCGGACCTACGGGGCCTTCAGAACCCAAAAAATGGACCCATGATTTTAAATATAAGTGTGACCCCTTAAATGAAAGGAAATTATCTTACAATTTTAAATACAGAAAAAAATTCGACCTGTTTGGGCCCCAGGGTCCATTAGGAGGGTCCAAAAGTTTCGGTTTACCCGGATTTTAGTGTGACCCCTCAAATGACAGGGAATTGCCTCAGGACTTTAAATATGTCAAGCCAAATGATTTATCTCGTCCGTGGGAGGGCACAGGGTCCGAAAACAAGGTATGAAAATGTGGACCAACTATAATTGTTATACCCTCACCACATAGTGGTATGGGGTATAAAGGCTTAGTGCTTGCGTGATAGATACAGATAGAAATAGCGACGAGTGCTTTCGATTAACAGGAGACTTAATCACATTTATAGTGGTGCGGGTATCATAGAGTCGGCCACGCCCGACTATAGCACTTACTTACTTGTTTTTGTATGTAAAATAGACTGCAAATAAATATATTGTTGGAAAAAAATGCCACAAATTTTGTAACATTTTTAAAAAAATAATAATAAACGAAATAGTTGTTAACCTCAAGGTAAGTTTTGGCCCACCCTGTACTACAAATATAAGCACTTAGTCCTAATGTCCTGCTCCACAGTGTAGTCCAGGGTATTTTGGACTAAGTGCAAAGGATCCTTAGTGTAAACAGGAGCCTGTCTATTACAGGCCTTTACAAAGTTGACTTCGTAGGGCAGGCAACATCACGGTGCTATTGTCTTACATTTGGTTGTGGCTTTTATCAGGATATTTAATTTGACAAAGAAGCAACTTGTTGGTCCTCTTGCACACATTGTACCACCTTGGCCGTTCCCGTTCAGGAGTCATTACTAAACAACCGGCAAAATATATTGTGTATTCCCCAAAAAAGACATTATTCGCCATAATTTCCAACTATCTGAATGAAGATTTTTGCATGCATGTCGCAACGAATGCAAGAATAAGTATATTAATGCAGGAAGCCAAGGAGACGATAATAAGCCCGAGCATTTGTTGTCAGATCAAAGGGAATGCCTGTCATTTACATTTAGTCAGACATTTTAAGACTTTATGTGCACAATTACGGTTCTCCGCTGAAAGAATATACTGAAACACCAGGATGACTATGTACCAGAGTACATGTAAGCGTTTCACAGGATATTTCATCCTCGTCCATATCCATTCGGCGTTCCTCTTCCTTGCCTTCTTATTTGATAGACTGGCAGCACAATGCTTTCCATAAAATCCGTAGTGCATAGGTTTATTTTCCGGCACTTCGGCAGAATTTTAAGTAGCACTAACACGGAAATGTTTTGCAACTTAAATGATTCCAGTTTACTCTGTTACTTACTGTGTACGCTGCCTCGGAACATTGTCCATCTCCGCCTCAGTCCCTATGATTATTCTGAGGGAGGGCAATGAAACGGAATACTCCCAGCCATTGTGTCTTATGGAGTAGTGCGTCTGTATTGGCAATTCTTGTCAGACAATGGGGTCGGTGGTAACATTCTGACGACGACTCCAGGCATCCCTGCCACAGGTTATGCATTACGAATATAAAACTCCGTCGTATCTTCTTGTCGATGAAATAGTTCATTTGTGAAATATTTTTTTTTCAGGCTGCCACGACACCCTGTACATGTTGATGTTGAAAGAAAAGCAAAACTAATCAGGTTGCGGATGATCAGATACTATTGAAATTGTTATCCTTATTGGGGTTCATATTTTTTTTTTGTTCTCTGCTCTACATTCAAGGAACAATGTCCGTATAGGTTTCAGGGAAGCTTTAACAAATAAAAGAGATACCAAGAACAATAGGGAAATGATGTTTTCTTATGAAATCGAAATAAAGTCAATGGGAATCATCTGGGCAACCATGGCAAACTTAATATTCTTCAATCGTCGAAATACACAATACGTGGAAACAGTTTAAAGTCCATATCTTCCTATGTTATCGGAAACAAGTATGAAGTACAGAAATGCTTTGTCGACGTATTGTATTTAAAGACACGACGGAATAGAATGAGATAAGGATAATTCATTTTTGGAAAAACAGAATTGAGGATTTTCGTGACACTGGACCGAATACAGGTTGTAGGAAGCGGATCCTGGTATACTCTCAACACAACTAGGAAATAGTTTAGTTATGTTTAATTGTGGGTCGCCGTGGTGTGATGGAAGTGTACAAGACTACGAGGACTTATCCTTATTAGTAGGGACATAAATACTGTTACACACGTTTTATGCTGTAAAATAAGAAGAACTGAATGTTTTTGGACCAAATATTTTTAATTACTTATAAAGGGTGTTTTTTATTGGGATATAGAACTTTAAGTTGGCATCACTTTTTTAACTGGCGGCCATTTTGTCAGCTGTCAAGTGATTAATATTTAGTTTGGTTTGCCATTTCATCATGAACAGGTTGACAAAAGAACAACGCTTGCCAAATGGGCCGAAATGAGATTCATCTCGATGCTGATTTTCATCACAAAATTTTGTTCAGTGATGAGGCTCATTTTTGGTTGAATGGCTACGTCAACAAGCAAAATTGCCGCATTTGGAGTGAAGAGAATCCACATGAGACTCTTGAGACGCCATTACATCCACAAAAACTGACAGTTTGGTGTGCTCTATGGGCTGGTGGAGTCATTGGGCCATACTTCTTCCGAAATAATGCTGGAGAGTCAGTTACCGTTAGTGGAGACCGGTATAGAGCCATGATAACCGACTATTTTGTTCCCGAATTGGATGGCATGAATGTGGATGAGTTGTGGTTCCAACAAGACGGCGCTACATGCCACACAGCGCACGTCACAATCGAATTATTGAAGGAAACATTCGATGAGCGCATAATTTCGCGGAATGGACCTGTCAATTGGCCACCAAGATCGTGTGATATGACACCATTGGATTATTTACTTTGGGGATATGTGAAGTCGCTCGTCTACGCCAACAAACCAGAAACACGTTAGGGGACTTGGAAGCCAACATTCGTGGCGTTATTGCCAACATACGGCCCCATATGCTCGAAAAAGTGGTTGAAAATTGGACCTGTAGAATTGGCTTTATTCGAGCCAGCCGCGGCGGCCACATGCCCGAAATCATATTTAAACATTAATGGCATAAAATTATCCTTCCAATAAAGCCAAATTGATGGACATTAAAACGATTTTCTTGTGTTTTATTTCAATTCGAAGTTCTATACCTTAATAAAAAACACCCTTTATTTATTGATGTATATTGTATCCAAAAAGAATCTACTTATTCGAAATGTCCGCCTTTTGCCTTTACACACGCCTTAAGTCGCACTGGCCAATTGTCAATAGCTGCATGAACCTCGTCTATTGGAAAATTGGCCACAGCTCGAACCAAAGCAGTCTTAAGAGATCCAATGTTGGGGTATCTTTTGTGACAAACCTTGTCCTCTAAAACCGTCCACAACTTGTAATCCAATGGGCTTAAATCTGGACTGCCTAAGAGCCATTCTTCAGAGGAAATGAACGCTGGCAAATTGTTTCGAAGTCAGGCCTGGGACGTTTTAGCCTTATGGACCAGCGCAGAGTCCTGCTGGAAAGTCCATGGCTGGTTTTGAAACAGGGAATTAGTAAGAGGCTCCACAACAGCTTCCAAAACGGCTTCTTGGTAAACTTTGGCCGATGTTTTGACTCCTTGTTCGCAGAAATGCAGGTCAGTGACCCCATTGTAAGAGACACCCCACCAAACCATGACTGAAGCTGGGTGATGACCCTTTTCCATCCTTGGGATCAGTTCATCATTGAACACACCAATTTCAATAGAAGAACTGAACATACCCCGTTTACGTCATATGGGTTTTGAAAGCTAACCTCAATAGCGTTAGTCTGTAACGGGATTTAAAAATTGTTACAACTTTCAACTTGGAGTGGTAGATAATGAGAACCGTATCGCTGTAATAGCGCTTTCAAGTGTGAAATAAAAAAAGTGATATATTCAAAACGCTCCGGCCACTAGGGATTAGCCGCATGTTCGTCTACCGATGCATTAAACTGTTTGAAGAGACTGGAGGTGCAAAAGACCGCCAACGGTCGGGCCGCCCACGCTCTGTTCGAACACCGCATGTCATCAAAGCCGTTTTATCAAGAATTCACAGAAATCCGCCCCGAAAAGAGAAAATCATGGCCCGTGAGATGAATATCACGCAAAAGTCCATGAGTCGAATCATTAAAAAAGACTTGGGACTTGGGGCTTTCGAACGACGTACGGGACATTTATTGACTAAAGCTTTAAAAAAATAGGATTGTAAAATGCAAACGTCTTTTGTTGAAGCTCGCTGATAACTTGCACAGAAAAATTTTGTGCAAAAATTTAACAAGCAAAGTGATAGAGTGTATTCGCGGTCATCTAAGGAAGCATCTGAACTGATCCCAAGCGCGGAAGAGGATCATCACCCAGCTTCAGTCATGGCTTGGTGGGGTGTCTCTTACGATGGGGTCACTGACCTGCGTTTCTGCGAAGAAGGAGTCAAAACATTGGCCAAAGTTTACCAAGAAACCGTTTTGGAAGCTGTTGTGAAGCCTCTTAACAATTCCCTGATCCAAAACCAGCCATGGACTTTCCAGCAGGATTCTGCGCCGGCCCATAAGTCTAAAACGCCCAGGCCTGACTTCGAAACAATTTGCCAGCGTTCATTTCCTCTGAAGAATGGCCGTCAGGCAGTCCAGATTTGAACCCATTGGATTGCAAATTGTGGAAGGTTTTAGAGGACAAGGTTTGTCACAAAAGATACCCCAACATTGGATCTCTTAAGACTGCTTTGGTTCGAGCTGTGGCCAATTTTCCAATGGACGAGGTTCGCACAGCTATTGACGATTGGCCAGTGCGACTTAAGGCGTGTGTAAATGCAAAAGGCGGACATTTCGCACATATGGATTTATTTGGTTTTAGTTCGAACTCAAATAGTATTCCGATCACTATTTCGTGGTGCAGCAAGCGGAACGGCAAATTTAGTATACCATCCGCTTTTCGTTGGCAGATATAAAAATTCTTTAATTCAATGTTGACTAAACTGCGTAGTTATGGAGATCTACACCTTTTATCGATGTTGGAACCTTGGTACGATGAAGGGTATACAGTATGGAATACCATTTGTAAAAAAACAATTTGGCTCTTCGTCGACGTTATTGATACTATTCTTGTGTTTAATTTAATCTAATGCATCCCATTTAAATGCTAACCAATGGATAATAAAGAAAACTTCTTTAATAGGTCAAAGTAAAATTTATGAAAAACTTTGGGATATTAAGACAAAGCGAAAGAAAAACAATTCTAAGAATACATTTTAGTTATAAACAATGGTACGCAACAAAATGGGGCCAGACTCATGTCGCCAGCAGTGAAATTAAAAACAAACAGGAAAACAAAAGCAACTAACTACTCGGCGGGAAAATAAGCTAGGCCTTTTCATAAAATACTTTTTGCGGATCGAATACACAATAGTTAATGCGTGCCAAAATAAGGCATTCATTCTAGAAGACCGTATTTGCATATCAATAATTAATTCGCACACAATACACTCGCAGAGAAAAATTATGGTTACTATATGGTCACGGCAATAATGATAATATTTTCTCAACAATAAAAGTATGTTCGTCGCAACCATAGTATTGTTTTTTAAATTAAATTTTGACAATAGTATGATTGCCGCAATATTTACATTGTTGAAATGTTATTGCCAAATTATAAAAATGAAAATATGGTTGTAGCAACAATATAAACATGGTTGGTGCGACAAAAGTATTGTTTTTTGTGTTTTATGTTAACAATAATATGATTACGGCAATCAAACTGTATGATTGTAATTTTGTTTCATTTACATATGCTTTTTAGAACAATGTTATTGTAACGGATCGAATGCAATAATACGAGTAGTACTTTTTATATGGAAATTAAAGTTTTTCACCCAAACTGCTTTGGCTTTGTTTAACTGAAATATTTTTAATAAAAACGCTTACGTTTTTTAAACTGATTTTTTCTTATGTTAATTTAATCACTCCTATTATTTTGAATTTAGTATATTTTTAAATAATTTCATTATATGCGACGCGCAAAATAGAAAGGGACCTAAGGTTAAAAACCAGTTTTGTTCAGGAGAGCCATTTTAAAGATTAGATCCCTTTCTATTTACGCTTAGAATCGTCGACTTCACTTTCATAAAACGCGCATATCTCTGAGACGGAACACTTTTGGGACATTCGATGCTCAGATGTTGTCCACATCAAAAAAAAAGTGAAAAGTTGATGAAAAGTTTTGTTCAGGAGAGCCATTTTAAAGATTAGGTCCCTTTCGATTTGCGCTTAGAATCGTCGACTTCACTTTCATAAAACGCGCATATCTCTGGGAGGGAACCCTTTTAGGGCATGGGATCGGTCTCATTCGATGCTCAAATGTTGTCCACATCAAAAAAAGAAAAAAAATGAAAATTGATTTTTGTTTACCCTCAGGTCCCTTTCTACATGCGGTTTCACATATAAATCTATTTTTGACAACTTAACCCAATTCTAATTAAAATTTTTTAGATCATAGTATAATTGTGTGAAAAAACTATGGTTGGTTGGAATCATAACATTGTTGCGTGAAATTAATCATACTATGGTTGTGAGGATTATAATATGGTTGTGGAGATCTTAGTATGATTGAGTGTGAATCAAACTATGGATGTGGGAATCATAGTATGGTTATGTGCGAGTCATACTATTGTTGTGAGGATCATAGTATGGTTGTGGGGATTATATTATGGTTGTATGTGAACCATACTATTGTTGTGATTATCATACTATTGTCGTACCACAACCATATACCCAACAATAGCATGGTGCTCTTCGAATATTGTCATCCCAACCATACTTTTTTTCTACGTGCAGCTCTGTAATAAATTGTGTTCTTATTTCTTTAAGCTTTTTATGAGAGCGTCATTTCGCCCCTTGCATTTTCGGGCATGGTAGTTGATAGACATATTTTCATGAAATGAGAAAAGGAATACGCTGGTGAAATTTGTCCAGTCGTGAATGAATCACCCTGTATATTACTGATCGCAGCAAATTCTTAGACGATGAGCAATTTCCGTCTGTCCGTGTATCTGCTGGAAGCACGATAGCGATCAAACGAATTAAGATAGAATTCAAAATGATGATGGCTTATTCACTGGGTTGTTTGGAATTATAAATAGGTGAAATAGGTCCAGGCTAAAAGAAAAGCTTCCCTTTTTGGGACTACAGATACCTAGGAAAAATGTTTCGTATAGTCGAAACGATCGATCATTAGTCAGAATAGTGACTTAATAGATACTTTAACTAATGCAAGTTTCATTAAAAATATGTATTTCTTATGTAGACTTCGCTGAGATTGTGGCGAAATTAAGTAAAACGGGTCATTTAAATAGCGAAAACACAGTGGAGGGTACATACGTTTCGGCATGGCGGAACTTTAGAACGTTTTTATCTATTTTTATATGAGTACTAGAGGACCATTTTCTGTAGGCATTCCAACAGAAGGAGGCGTGAAATGACTTGCTAAGCAATCCAACCCTCTCTTACTTTCAAATGAATACAGCAAGTTTGTTTTGGAGCTGCCAAAGAAGGCTTCCCAGAAGGCCTTGCTGAGACCTTCCTTTTCACTATGGGTATTAATAACAAAATGCACACAGACATACGCACAGAATTATTTATTTAACATTTATTTAGGGTCATAACAAGATAGTATGAATCTTTAATACGCGCGTTCCTCTAAATAGATATGCGTTCATTCATGTACAGTGAGTTCTACAAAGTTGAATGGATTTTATCGCTATGTGCCAATACATATATATACACACAACCATAATCACACACTCTCTCTCTCTCTCTGTGTTTAAAACGTCACTCTTGGATGGCGGCCTCGCGCAGAGCAGAACTCCTGGCGCCAGTTTGAAAGACTTTCCCAACCGATACAATTTCTGTGTTGAGATTTTCTGACATTGTCAGGCTAGAAGAGAATTTCTATAATGATTGTAAAATACAACTCACGATGAAGCAGGACTATTTCCCTTACCAAAGGATTTCAGAGATATTAGCACTCAAGTATATTTGGCAATGATTGTTAATGCCATAAGTTTGGCCGTGCCGAAGCTTTTATACTTTCCGCCATGGATTATGTTGTAGTATGGCACTGGCGGTGTTTGGGAATATGGTCCATGTTTGCTAGAACTACATTTTTGGGGCCGTATGAACCGTTGTGCTGTTCATATTGAGATTAGTGAGCAAATTCCACTGTTTCTGAGTAACGACAGGTTGATATTCGAAGGGACCTCATTTTCGCCACTCTAAGCTTTTTATGTGAAAGATCATTTGTGGTAACTGTCGGTGAAGGTTTTTCCAAGACTAATCCCAGCCGGTGTGCCTCAGGGGTCATTTATATTCAAATTTTACATCGGACTTTAAAATACCAAAAAACCAAAACGCTGCAATTTTCGCGGATGATTCTGCTTTAATCGTAACAGTAAATGTTTTAAATGCTATTGTCAAGAACATGGAAAAAACCATTACAGTTTCTCAAAAATACTTCGATAGATGGAAAATCAAGATAAACTCTGCTAAAACGAAGGCGATAATTTTCCCATTTAATATATCTCCAAAAAGAACTCCAAGTTTAACGTTGTCTGTTCATGGAGATAATAGTCCTCTCGAAGATTTAGTCAAATATCTGGGTGTAATATTTGATAAAAAAAAACTTACATTTAAAGCTAATATCGCTCATATTTGCGAAAAGGATAAGTAAAAAGTCAAAATTAAGCTATAAAAATAAAATTTTGATCTATAATATGTGTATCAAACCAATTCTTACCTACGGATGTCAAGTCTGGTCAATAAAGGCTGCTACATCGAACCTTAAAAAAACGCAAAATAAAACAAAACAAAAACTTGAAATGCATCCATAATCTACCAAGACGATATCCAACGAATCGTTTACATAGCAAATTTAGACATAAATTATTAACACAAATTTTTAATGAAATTACACTAAGATTTTTAGACAGAAATAGACATAATAAGACATTTCTACGTATAACCATTTTATCATCTTCCGGAAAGAAGATGAAATAAAATGGTGTACTCAAAATTTCTTTAACATATTAAAGGTTTTCCCTATCTTTCCCTTAAATTGTTCATATACAACGATAATTTTTAATATATAAGTGTTATAAGCCTTATTTGCTGCAATACCACATGTAAAACCTCAAAATAAGATATAAATGAAATGTATATATTTTTACTTTGTAACTATGATAGTGTAAATAAAAAAAAAACTCAAATATAGTCTATTCGTGGAATTACTGATAACACTAGGTCACAAATAACAAAATGTTCTCTGTTAATTGTTTCTAGCATACTTTTTCCCATTGATTTTGACCTACTAAACACGAAAATGAGTTTTAAAAATTTTTCTGTCGATTGGTTTTCGAGATACAAATTTTTGAACTTTTTTTTTTAAATTTTTGGAGGTACACTTACAATTTTGAGCATATCTTTCGTCTTCTTTGACCTATTTGATCATACTACTACTCAAATTAAAGAAAATTGAGCCGTCTACAACTCATTCTCAGAAATTTTTCAAATCAGGTAAGTAGTTTTGATGTTGGCGGCTTAAAAAGGTTAAAAAACGGCGTTACTTTAGTAAAAATGTGGCAGAAAAAACCATATAAAAATTCATATAAAATATAAAACACGATGCTAACAGCAATTTTGGTTTTTTTTCCGTATAGCTGGCATTTTTACAAAGAAAATAAGCCCTTACTTAACAAAATCTGACAACAAATGGCGGACTTATAATTTTTTTGGTAAAAGACCGACGATACGAATCGCTTAGGATTGCCGTTTCTACACGCGCCGTGAAACGAATTTTGTTTTCTCTGTGTAAGCTGTGCAAATAATGAAAATCAAAATATCGTGAAATAGCGGAATTTCGGTCTTTTACCAAAAAAATTATAAGTCCGCCATTTGTTGTCAGATTTTGTTAAGTAAGGGCTTATTTTCTTTGTAAAAATGCCAGCTATACGTAAAAAAGCCAAAGTTGCTGTTAGCATCGTGTTTTATATTTTATATGAATTTTTATATGGTTTTTTCTGCCACATTTTTACTAAAAAAAACGCCGTTTTTTAACCTTTTTAAGCCGCCAACATCAAAACTACTTACCCGATTTGAAAATTTTCTGAGAATGAGTTGTAGACGGCTCAATTTTCTTTAATTTGAGTAGTAGTAGGATCAAATAGGTCAAAGAAGACGAAAGATATGCTCAAAGTTGTAAGTGTACCTCCAAAAATTAAAAAAAAAAAAGTTCAAAAATTTGTATCTCGAAAACCAATCGACAGAAAAATTTTTAAAACTCATTTTCGTGTTTAGTAGGTCAAAATCAATGAGAAAAATTATGCTAGAACCAAATAACAAAACGACTGTTGGCTAGTGTAATTTTAGAATTGTGATAAAACGTCTTGTTGCTATTATAAAATTTTTTGAACACAAGTCCGATTGCAAAAGTGGTCGAAATTTTTAACTTAGGTTCATATTTAGACTAGTGAGAAAATTTTACTTCATCTGGATACCCATATATCTCCTAACAGTAAGGGTTTTTTATACCAGGGCATATACGAGGCCTGCTATGCATATATTTCTGGCCTAATAATGAATATTTATCATCAACAATGGTTTAATTATTTTCCAAAGTACGAGATCTTCAGCATGATTTATACACTTTTGCATGCACTCAAACCAATTGTGGAAGCACTTTTTCACTCCGATTGAGACACCTCCAAAACATGGTTTTTGAACGCTTCAACAGCATCTTCGGGCGACGAAAATCGTTGACCACGCATTTTTTCTTGATGTGCGGGAATAAAAAGAAGTCGTTGGCTGCCAAGTCAAGCTGTACGGCGGATGACCCATCAATTCAACGTTTTAGCCGGTCAAAAAGGCGCTGGTTTGAGCCGATGTGTGAGAGCTAGCATTGTCATGGTGCACAATGATTCGCCTTCTCTTGTTCGTTTCTCAAATTTCTCCAAAGACTTCAGGCAAACAAATCGTGGTGTACCACTCAGAATTGACTGTCCTACGTAGCTCAAGCGGAAACAGGCGACCATTTGCCTAGCAGTGTTTCTTCTACGAACAACTTTCGTTGGATTTGGCTCGTCTTCGAAGACCCACTCTGGCGATTGCTGTTTTGTTACGGGCTCATACGCATAGATCCATGATTCGTCACCTGTGACGATCTTATGAACGTCTTTTGAAGCAAAGCGATTGTATTTTTTCAAAATTTCTTTGCACCAATCGACACGAGCCTTTTTTTGAGCGATTGTCAAATTGTGTGGGATCCAACGAGAGCAAACATTTTTTACGGCCAGGATTTTATGCAATATCGAATATGCTGGTGGAAGAAATGCCCAAGGATGCCTCTATCTCACAGTTTGTCCCATGACGATCTTGCATTATTGGTTCAAGCACGGCATCAATATTCTCTGGCACAACGGCCGTTTGTGGACGACGAAAGTCGTGAATTTCGTCTTTGTCGGCCACGATTGAATTCATTAAACCAGTTTTTCACAGTGCTATAGGATGGTGCTTCATCGCCATACGAAGATTTAAGTTCATCAATGCACTCTTGTCGTGATAATCCACTTCGAAAGTTGTGAAAAATGATCGCACGAAAATTTTCCCGAATTAATTATATTTTTTTGGCAAATTGATTTTTTCAAGTCACTGTACACAACACAAATAATGGTCGTACGTCAAAACGTACTGAGTACTTTTATGCTGAAAAATGTGTAACTCTCCAAACGAAATGTCAAGGCAACACTTAGGCCAGAAATATGTATAGCAACCCTCGTAGACCACGCCTATCGTCCAAGCCCTCCAATTAAGCCCAATCGTAAAATCAATGCTGTATTTATATTCTTTATAAATTCCACCGTTTCTAGTAATCATATGCGAATGTTCGAAAGGACCATTTTTAGCGCCCTACGCACCTTGGACCTATGGGTCAAGGTCCGTAGGGTAAATTAGTGGAATTGTAAAATTTATATCGTGTATGGATCCGTGACGAAATTTAAACGTTTTTAATACCCATACACAGAGATAAATCGGTCCAAACTACAAATATTCGGTTGGATAAACATACTTTATGTATTGGTGGTTACAGGCTTCGACTAACCATAAGATTGCAGCTTAAATAATACTACAATCTTAGTCAATAAGTCAGTTATACTAACCGAATTCAGTAGAGCTTTTGGTTGCTGCAAATGTTGGTAATAACAACCAACTAGTTATGAAGTGCATATCACTTTATTACTAATAATTATTGCTGACAACAGATACATTTTTTATAGTAACCAAACCCCGTTTAGTCCGCTGCTGTCATATTCCAAGCTATTAAACAATACTTTTGACTTTCTCGGGGGGTTAATAATTTCATCTGGAAATAAAAGCATTCTCAAAAGGACGGCCCTGGTAGATCCCAGTTATTTTTAATGGACCAAGGAAAGCTTGATTTTGCAACGCTGCCCTTAGGAAATTAGTTAAAAAGTAGTAAATATTATATAGGGTGATCCAAGTGGAAATACTTTTTTCAATAGACTTTTCTTGGCAGATCGCGTGTGAATCGTGTCATGCTGTCGTGTTATTTTTGTTTAGTATTGTTTGGCATTTCATCAAGGAAAGACTTACGCCAGAACAACGTTTATAAATCGTTCAACTTAATTGCGAAAATTCACGTTCTGTAAGGAATGTGTTTCGTGCAATTCATTCAATTTATGGTCAACATAATCGGCCCACTGAGCGTACTATTCGCAACACTATCACACATCTTGAGACCCAGCATTCAATATTGGATAATATTTACCGAATAGACCACGTTCAGCACGCAGTGAAGAAAATGTAGCGGCCGTAGCTGAGAGTGTACATCAAGACCGTGGAGAGTCGATTTGGCGCCGTCCGCCGCAACTCGGACTGCCGTATGGAACGACTTGGCGCATTTTACGTCGGGATCTTAAATTTAAAGCGTACAAAATACAGCTTTGCAAGAACTGAAGCCGCCCGACGTTCCCAAGCACCATTGCTACGCTCTATGGGCTCTTGAAAAGTTCCAAGAAGATCCGACGTTTTCGAGCCGAATTTTGTTCAGCGGTGAGGCCCATTTCTGGCTCAATGGGTATGTAAACAAGCAAAATTGCCGCATTTGCGACGAAGAGCAACCAGAAGAGTTCAAGAGCTGCCATTTAATCCAGAAAAAACAACGGTTTGGAGTGGTTTGTAGGCCGGTGGAATCAAAGGTCCATATTTCGTCAAAAATGATGCCGGTGAGAACGTAACCGTCAATGGCGACCGTTATCGTGCCATGATAACGTACTATTTGATGCCTGAAATTGAAGCTCGTGATCTCGGCGACAACACTCGGGTTTTAACAAGACGGCGCCACCTCCCACACATCGCATCAATCAATGGATTTATTGTGAGAACACTTCGGTGAATAATTTCACGTTTTGAACAGTTAAGTTAGCCGCCTAGATCGAGTGATATCACACCGTTAGACTTTTTTCTTTGGGGCTACGTAATGTCCAAATCTTTGCTGACAAATCAGCTACTATGCAGGTTTTGGAAGCCAACGTTGCGCGTGTTATTAACGCCATACCTGTCGAAATGCTCGAACGAGTCATCGAAAATTGAACTCAACGGATGGACCATCTCAGACGTAGCCGCAGCCAACATTTGATAGACATAATCTTCAAAAACTAAATGCCAAAGAATGTTCTTTCAAATGATAATAAACATTCCCCATTCAATTTGAATTTTCTGTGGTTTTTTCTTAAAAAAAGTAGGGAACCTCAAAATTAATCACCCATTATTAAATATTAGAATATATCGGTCAATTCGCACTACTGAAAATTGTCATGTACCCAATTACCATTCGATTGAAGAGATGGAATACATAGATAGTACGTGCAACCACCAACATTCGGTTAGCAACAAAACTCGGTTGTGGCAACAAATTTGTTTTTGTGTGCATATGACTAAAGGGGCCTAGTTCCAAATTGGAACAAATCATTAATAAAGGTAAAGATGCTCCATCCATAATGTACGTCAAGTTATTTTCCCAACTTAATTTTACATTACTTTGTTTCAGTGTTTGAGAAAGTTAACCATGGCGAGGTACACAATCGAGCAAAGCGTTAAGGATGTTAAAGCCTGTTAGGAAAATAGGCGTTAAAATCACAATACATTTCTAGCACTTCGTGATGTTTTTGACTGTTTGGTGTGGTTTATAAGCTGGCGGCGTCATAGGGCCGCACTTCTTTCGAAATGAGGAAGGTCAAGCAGTTACCTTGAATGGTGGTTACTATAGCGAAATGATAACGGATTTCTTGTGACCAGAAATTGAGAATATTAACCTAGGCGAAATGTGGTTTCAACATGATCGTGCCACTTGCCACACAGCCAACGAAACAATAGCGCTTTTGAGCGAGAAATTCAATGGCCGTCTTATCTCACATCGTGGCAAAGTTGCTTGGCAGCAACGATCATTTGATTTGACAACGTTGGAAATCATTCTTTGGTGATATTTAAAAGAAAAAGTGTACTTAGTAGGGATATAAATACTGTTACATACGTTTTATACTGTAAAACAAAAAGTACTTAATGTTTTTGGACCAAATATTTTTTAATATATTTATTGATGTATATTGTATGCAAAAAGAATCTACTTATTCGAAATGTCCGCCTTTTGCCTTTACACATGCCTTAAGTCGCACTGGCCAATCGTCAAAAGCTGCATGAACCTCGTCTATTGGAAAATTGGCAACAGCTCGAACCAAAACAGTCTTAAGAGATCCAATGTTGGGGTATCTTTTGTGACAAACCTTGTCCTCTAAAACCGTCCACAATTTGTAATCCAATGGGTTCAAATCTGGACTGCCTGAGGGCCATTCTTCAGAGGAAATGAACGCTGGAAAATTGTTACGAAGCCAGGCCTGGGACGTTTTAGCCTTATGGACCGGCGCAGAGTCCTGCTGGAAGGTCCATGGCTAGTTTTGGAACAGGGAATTGTTAAGAGGCTTCACAACAGCCTCCAAAACGGTTTCTTGCTAAACTTTGGCCGATGTTATGACTTCTTGTTCGCAGAAATGCAGGTAAGTGACCCCATCGTAAGAGACATCCCACCAAACCATGACTGAAGCTGGGTGATGACCCCTTTCCACCCTTGGGTTCAGTTCAGATGCTTCCTTAGGTGACCGCGCATACACTCTATCATTTTGCTTGTCAAATTTTTCCTGAACGGTAAAAATTTTTTCATCAGTGAACAACATTTGTCTGTGAAAGTTATCAGCGTGCTTCACCAAATGGCGTTTGCATTTTTCAATCCTATTTTTTTTAAAGCTGCAGTCCGGTACGTCGTTTGAAAGCCCAAAGTCCCAAGTCTTTTTTAATGATTCTACTCATGGACTTTTGCGTGATATTCATCTCACGGGCCATGATTTTCTGTTTTCGGAGCGGATTTCTTGTGAATTCTTGATTTAACGGCTTTGATGACATGCGGTGTTCGAACAGAGCGTGGGCGGCCCAACCGGTGGCGGTCTTTTACATCTCCAGTCTCCTCAAACAGTTTTATGCATCGGTAGATGAACATGCGGCTAATTCCTAGTGGCCGGAGCGTTTTGAAAATATCGCTTTTTTCATTTCTCACTTGAAAAGCGCGACCACTCCATGATGAAAGTTGAAACAATTTTAACATCCCGTTACAGACTAACGCTATTGAGGTTAGCTTTCAAAACCCATATGACATTAACGGGGTATGTTCAGTTCTACTATTGAAATGGGTGTGTTCAATGTTGTAACAGTATTTATGTCCCTTCTAAGTACGTTAATAAGCTAAGGACAATTCCTAACCTAAAGAATGAGATAATTCGGCACATTAACGACATTGAACCTCCATTATGTATCAGAGTCACTGAAAATGCGGACCATCAGATCGGCATGGCATCGAAGCCATGGCGAGCATTTGACCAATATTTTGTTTCACACATAATTGTCATAGATCCTTCTATTACAATAAAAAAAATATTAGTATAATTCTCTGAAAACTTTTTGTTTTATAACAATTAACACTGTGCGTTTTAGTTGGACCACCGATTATATACCTAGATTTATATTTCGTGGTGTTGCAAATGAAATGACAAATCTAATATACAAAGCTGTATATTGAGGGAATTAAAACAGGTGCATCTTAAAAACAATTTAATTGCAAAAATTAAGTATGAAAACAAATTATACAAAAAGTTTTTACGGCGGAGTTTCAAGGTTTCTCTAAAAATCATATCATCAAAAAAGAAATAAAATATACTCGTATATACCTGCGATAGCCAACCGGCACCCAAAAATTATATCAGTGTGTCCCAAAATTGGAGATTAATATTTGAATGTTGCTTTAACAAAAGTTTGATTCTCTCGAGAGAAAATGGTATACTAAATGTAACATTAAATTGGCAACACCGCAAAATACTGATCCGAGACAATATACTTATACAGTCTATACAGGGTTTTCCATTAGGGACATAACAATTTTATATATTAATAAAAGAAGAATTTAAGATACTCGTATAGAGTTCAAATTTATTCCAGGTGCAGTGCAAATGTTATATTTTAAGAATGAAGGTCAATTTCGGTCATATGACCACCACGAGCCCTTGTACAACAATCTATTCTTTGGACCTAATTTTTCACCACTCTTGCACACATTTCGATCGGAACGTTGGCATTTTCGCGTTGGACCAATGACTTGATGTGGCCCCATAAAAAGTAATCCAATGGCGTTAAATCTCGTCCAAGCGACATTCGACCGAACCATTTCTCGACATAACACGTTCACCGAATTTGGCTTTCAGTTAATCGATTAAAATGCGTGCTGTGTGGCTAGTGGCACAGTCTTGTTGAAACCACATATCGGCGATGTGAAGCTCATTTAATTCTGGCCAAAAATAATGTTCTAACATGGCACGATAGCGTTCTGCATTGACGGTAACATGACATTTGTTTTTATCGACAAAGAAATACGGCCCAATCACACCTCCGACATGAAAACCATACCACACAGTAATTTTTTGCGGATGCAATTGTGTCTCTTGAAGCACATGTGGGTTTGTTGCTGTCTCATAACGCATATTTTGTTTATTGACAAAGCCAGACAGCCAGAAATGAGCTTCTTCTTCGGTGAAGATGATTATTACGGCCGTAAATTGGAGTAAGCGCTCTTAAAGTTGCGACCACCAACTAAGAATGTCGGTAGTAATTATTAGTGATTTCCAAACGTTGATCTTATCTTAACTTTACCATGATGAAAATGTTGACTTCGACTAACGTTTTGTCACTGAAAGATCATTAAAAAAGTTTGAGAGTGTGTTGACATAAAGATACGAAATTGTTATGTCCTTATTGGAAAACCCTGTATAAAGTATAATCTTAATTATCGTAAACTGCCTAGACGATCTAATCGTGTCCGTCTGTGTGTCTGTTGAAAGCACGATAGCGGTGAAACGAATCAACCTAGGATATTAAAATTTTGCACGCTTATGACTTATGGCTATAAGATGTTTGAGATTGTGAATTGACGAAAAATGTTTTCCTTTAAAGGACTGTTTATTGACATGCACTAAATGCTCAAAAGAAAAGGACGAATGGCCACCTCGTTCATGCAATTAACGCCATTGAATTTCTTTTTATGGGGCCACATAGAGTCATTGGTCTATGCCAGCAAGCTAGTTACTTTAAACGAGCTCAGAGACAACATCCAACGTGAAATTGCGAACGTTCCGGTCGAAATGTGTGCAAGAGTGGTGGAAAAATGGGTCCAAAGAATAGATTGCTGTACACGGGCTCGTGGTGGTCATATGACCGAAATCGAATTTCATTCTTAAAATGTAATATTTGAACTACGCCTGGAATAAATTTGAACTCTACACATAGGGTGATCCATCTAGAGGTATTTTTTTTTTCAAAATAAAAAAATACTAAAATTCAAATCAAGTGTGGAATCTTTTTTTATTCATTCGAATGAAATGTATGCCACTTATTTTTTGAATATAATTTCCTTTAAATTTTGGCCGCAACTACGCCACAGGGTGTCCATTCTTAGCGTGCAGAAATAAAGTATGGAATGAATCATACTATGATCCCCACAACCATAGTATGATTCACACTCAACCATACTATTATCTCCACAACCATATTATGAACCCCACAACCATAGTATTTTTCTCATGCAACCATAGTATGATCTTCACAACCATAGTATGATTCACACTCAACCATACTTTATCCCTACAATTATAGTATGATTCACACTCAACCATACTTTATCCCTACAATTATAGTATGATTCACTCAACCATACTATGATCTCTAAAATTATTTATTAGGATTGGGTAATGTTGTTATTCAATAATAAAAGTTTTTATCAAGCAATTTATTTTAAATTGCATTACAATTCGTTCATTGCCAGATTTGAGGCCATGTTTTTATTGAACATTCCATTCAAGAAACAAAAATATATTTTGCAACGGCAGTCGAAAATACTTTTAGTTGCCAGCAGGGATGAATGCTTCTTCACCATCCGTAGACCCCAAGTAACGAAAGTGATAAAACCATGAGCAATAGCTATATACTTAAGTGCAGGCAGATTTTATATAAGATGTTTGAGATTGTGAATTGACGAAAAATGTTTTCCTTTAAAGGACTGTTTATTGACATGCACTAAATGCTCAAAAGAAAAGGAATAATTGCTGTACTATTCGGTTCATGTAGGCCAAACACGTCCCGTATGGTCACAGCGGGAGATTAAAAGTCAATATAGACATATGGGTACTGAAAGTAAGCAAATTTCAAATATATATTTCAAATATTAAGGACGAACTTATGTGCTGAAAAGAACAAAAAATATACTTTTTCTGAACTTTAGTAGCGTTGGAGCGATGGAGGGTATATACGGGTTGGCCTGGCCAAACTTAAAGGCGTTTTCACTTGCTTTATGGTGGCATACAAATAATTCCGGTACTTTTCGAAAAACACAGTTTTTTTTGAGAAAAAAAAATATAATAAAAATTTTTCAACACAAACCTTTAAGCTAAAAAATTACTTAGTTCAAAGTTTCTAAAATTTTTGTATCCCTTCCAATAAATAGAATTTTTCGAGGTCCATAAAATAGACATTTGTTTGCTCAACAATTTCATCGTTGGAGCTATATAGCTTAACACCGAGCCATTTATTTAAGTTTGAAAATAGAAAACAGTCACTGGGGGCTAAATCCGGAGAATATGGCGGATGAGCTAGAAATTCGTAACCCACTTCATGCAATTTTGCCATTGAGACTACACACTAGGGTGGAGTGAAAACATGCTTTTTTTATAATTTGAAAAAGTTAACCTCGGAAAGAGATGTAGTCTGGGGTCCTAAAGAGGGGAAAAATAAAGAAAAAAATTTAAAAAAAATTTTAGGGGTCGCGCCACTCCCTAGAAATTTGGAAATTATCGCTATTTTGGCGTTGATTTTAGAAAAATCCTAAAAATTAACGACTTAACTTATTCGAAATTTAAAAGTTTGAGCTTGTTCAGTGCCCAAACAAAAGTATTTGAGGCAAATATGAGGACAATCGACTAATATTTGTAGCTTTGGTGGCGATTTCATGGTTCAGTCAATTTTCTGAAGAAGGGACGATTTGACTTATTTTACTTTTTGAAATTTTTGAACAATGAGAAAAAATTTTTTAAATTTGTTCATGCCCTTATTTCATTGTTTACGCTATTGCAAACATTTATTGATATAAAACTTTTTAGGATTTTTCTAAAATCAACGCCAAAATAGCGATAATTTCCAAATTTCGAGGCAGTGGCGCGAACCCTAAAAATTTTTTAAAATTTTTTTCTTTATTTTTCCCCTCATTAGGACCCCAGACTACATCTCTTTCCGAGGTTAACTTTTTTTTTTGAATTTCATTCCACCCTACTACACACGTGTGCACCCGTGCATTGTCTTGATGATAAATAACCTTTTTCTTGGCCATATGGGGACGAGTCTTTTTACTGGTAAATCCTCATTAAATCGGTCCAATTATTTGGCATAATATTCGCAATTTATTGTTATATCCCTTTGAAGGTAATCGATGTGAATTATTCAGCGTGCATCCCAAAACTGGTTGCCATCACCTTATTGGCCGACAAAGTCACCTTTGTATTCTTCGGAGTCGATTCAACCGGAGAATCCCATTGTTTAAACTGCTGCTTAGTCTCCGGAGTGTTGTAATGGATCGATTTGTCATCCACAGTTACAAAAAGCCGAAAAAACTCGTGCGAATTGTGGTTAAACAACTTCAAACAATCCTTTGAAATTGTCACACGATTACGTTTATGGTCAATTTCTTAAACCCAACTGATCATGTAAAATCAAAACCACACTGCCTTCGATCGGCCAACTCCATATTGTGAATTTTTTCGACATTTTCGGATGACCACAACGAAAGTCAGTCCCCCTTTTTTACCATGAAATCGATGGTGCAGAGTCCACATAGCATTAATCAAGCCTGTCATTGGTTCGATTGATGGTCGTTTCCCGCAAAATATAATGTTTAATGAGCACTTGAAATTCACGTTTTTTCCATTTTTTTTTTGTACAGCTGTTAAACACAAACTTAATGACGGAACTCTCTCAAAATTTGACAGTAGTCAAGCAACAGATGATACTTGATGGGAGCAGAAAATTCACAGAACTATTGATATGCCGTCGTAATTTGACTTTTAAATCCTCAATTAAATTGTTTCAATATTCACAGATTTCTACTTGTAGTTGCCACCGATATATTCAGTTCCATTTACTGAACACTTCAATAAACCAACTAACATTCAGTTACACTAATGGAAAATTAGCACATGTATCCCGAATCATTAAGTGGTGGCAAAAAAAGTGTTCTCTGTGTGAATTCACCTTGTGGGTCACAAATTTACAACGGGTGACAGGAATAACATCAAGACTCCCAACCGACAAATTGTACGGATAATTGTTATCCTTTTTTCGATCTATTATCAGTCATTTCTGAAAATGTTCTTCAGTGCTATCAATTCGATTATTATTCTCTTGAGTGGCTGACTGTGACAGATAGTGAATTCCTAGAAGTACATCTTCTCTTATATTTGCACCATCTCCATACTCCAACAAGGTTAGACTCACAATTCGCAGTATACGTAAGAATCTGCCAGCCCACAATCATTATTTCCATCTTTATGATTTACTTACTGGAGCAGTACTTCAGCCACTCGGCGAGCTGTGCGAGTGCTTCGTCTCGTTACCTTTGGGAGTCTTCAAATAAAATCATTGTCTATTAAAATATTTTCCAAACAAAAAGGACGAAATGAAGAAAAAAGAATTCAAATGCGAATAAGAAAACGTTAAATGTTTTCCCCCTTATTTGTCATTTACATAAAATGCGGGGAAGAACGTTAGAGATTTCTCTGTCTACTTGTTGGTATAGGGTGTATACACGTCGATTGTTAGAACTTGTGGAGAATATGATTAATTTGTGATACTAAGTTACCCAGAGAGTATTTAAATAACTTAAAAATATATACCTGATCTCTTTTTATAATAACTAGAGCTTATAAACTCTTAGGCCAAGTCAAGTTATCGCTTAACTATTTTTATTTGGCCGAAACTCTCTATCGGTGGTCGCTATCGGTGGTCCCACTCTCGCTGAAGCTCATTTCTGGCTGCGTGGTTTAGTCAATAAACAAAATAAGCGTTATTGGACAGCAACAAACCCACATGTTCTTCGAGAGACACAATTGCATCCGCAAAAAATTACTGAGTGGTGTGGTTTTCATGCTGGAGGTGTGATTGGGCTGTATTTTTTGTCGATGAAAACAATCGTGATGTTACCGTCAACAAAGAGCGCTATTGTGCCATGTTAGACAATTATCCTTGGCCAAAATTGAATGAGCTTGACATCGCCAATATGTGGGTTCAACAAGACGGTGCCACTAGCCATACAGCACGCGTTTCCATCGATTTACTGAAAGCCAAATTCGTGCTATCTCGATAAATAGTCCGGACGAATGGCCACCTCGTTCATGCAATTAACGCCATCGAATTTCTTTTTATGGGGCCACATAGAGTCATTGGTCTACGCCAGCAAGCCAGTTACTTTAAACGATCTCAGAGACAACATCCAACGTGAAATTGCGAACGTTCCGGTCGAAATGTGTGTAAGAGTGGTGGAAAAATGGGTCCAAAGAATAGATTGCTGTACACGGACTCGTGGTGGTCATATGAGCGAAATCGAATTTCATTCTTAAAATGTAATATTTGCACTACACCTGGAATAAATTTGAACTCTACACCTTATATAGGGTGATCCATCTAGAGGTATTTTTTTTTTCAAAATAAAAAAATACTAAAATTCAAATCAAGTGTGGAATCTTTCTTTATTCATTCGAATGAAATGTTATGCCACTTATTTTTTGAATATAATTTCCTTCAAATTTTGGCCTCAACTACGCCTCAGGGTGTCCATTCTTAGGGTGCAATTTTAGATGACTCATTCGTGAATTTCGACCGGTATGGCGTGAATGACACGCGTAATGTTGGCTTCTACACGCAGAAATAAAGTATGGAATGAAACATACTATGATCCCCGCAACCATAGTATGATTCACACTCAACCGTACTATGATCTCCACAACCATACAATGATCCTCACAACAATAGTATGATTCACACTCAACCATACTATTATCTTCACAACCATATAATGATATTCACAACCATAGGATGTTTTTCAAACAACCATAGTATGATACTTACAACTATAGTATGATTCACAAGCAACCATACTATGATTCACATAACCATAGTATGATTTACACTCAACCATACTATTATCTCCACAACCATATTATGAACCTCAGAACCATAGTATTTTTCTCATGCAACCATAGTATGATCTTCACAACCATAGTATGATTTACACTCAACCATACTATTATCCCTATGATTCATTCAACCATACTATAATATCCAAAATTATTTATTAGGATTGGGTAATGTTGTTTTTCAATAATAAAAGTTTTTATCAAGCAAGTTATTTTAAATCTTATTACACTTAGTTCATAGCCAGATTTGAGGCCATGTTTTAATTGAACATTTCATTCAAAAAACAAAAATATATTTTTCAACGGTAGTCGAAAATACTTTTAGTTGCCAGCAGGGGTGAATGCTACTTCACCATCCGTAGACCCCAAGTAACGAAAGTGATAAAACCATGAGCAATGGCTATATACGAGTACTTAAGTGCAGTCAGATTTTATATCAACGAGAATCAGCCAGCAGTAGAGTTTTTCACCTAACAAAGTAAACACAATAAAAATTACTTGAACTACCTTCCGATTGTTGTGTGGGTTTTTTTTTGTATATCAAAGAAAAAAAAACATACGCACACACATCCATGTATGCTATATAAAACCTGTTTTGTTATGTTCATAGTCGCAACCATATTGTACGTTAGCCGTAATCATATTATTTTCAACGTAACCTTTAAACAACAATACTTTTGTTGCACCAACCATTAATAGATATATATTAATATATAAATATTTAATTAATCTATATTTATCTATTAATGGCTGCTTCAACCATATTTTCATTGATAAATTTGGCAATAATACTATTGTCACATTTCAACAATATTAATATTGCCGCAATCATACTTTTGTCAAAATACAATTCAAAAACCAAAACTATGGTTGAGACGAACATGCTTTTATTGCAGAGAACATATTATTGTTGCGGTGATCATATAGCAACCATATATTTTCTCTGCGTGTAATACCTGAATTATAACTGGTTTTTCAGCATAGACTTTGGACTTTTCGTAGCTCCAAAGAAAAAAGTCTAAAGGTGTGATATCACACGATCTAGGCTGCCAATTTACCGGTCCAAAATTTGAAATTAGCTGCTCTTCGAAATTACCTCTCACTAGATCCACTGTTGGACCAGCTGCACTGCATGTGCCACCGTCCTGTTGAAACAACAGGAAGTCAAGAATACCGGCTTCAATTTCAGGAAGTAAAAAGTTCGAGCAATAAGAGCACCATTGATAGTTACATTTCGACCATCATCATTTTTGAACAAATATGGACCGATAATTCCACCAGCCCATTAACCGTAACAAGCCGTGGTTTTCTCCGTTATATCAATGGCACGGCACATCTTAAACCTCTTCTGGTTCCTCTTCAGCCCAAATGCGGCAATTTTGTTTATTGACTTTGCCGTTGAGGCAGAAATGGGCCTCATCACTGAACACAATTTTAGACGAAAACAGCGGATCTACTTGTTTTTCGCCGAACGCTCATTTCCATATTACAGGAAATTTATATTCAAAATGAAGAAAATTATATTCAAAATAAATGGCATAAAATGTCCTTTTGTATGAACAATAAAGACGCCACACTTGATTTGAATTTTAGTATTTTTTTAGTTTGAAAAAAAAATACCTCTAGATATGCTGAGTTTTATTAATGGAAAACCCTTTATATGTTTCTTGCATATGTTAGAAAGTCCATTTTTCCCGTGAAGGGAAAATAGACAAAAAGTGAGGTTTTACAAAAATATCTTGCTGTTCCAGAACGGATTGAAGATTTGAAGAAAATTCGATTTGAAGAAAATTTAGGTCATATAAAATAGAACACTACAATCTATAGTACTCGTATGTCGTAAAATTTATATTTATGAATTTGATTTCTAAAAATCGTGTGCAGCACTTGGCAATTGTGGCGGGGCCTCAAATTGGGTTAAGCCTTTGTGTAGTGGCCCAAAATATGGGCTAATATCGCCCAATATTACCAAGCATTCATAACCAATGTCCCGCTCTGTACTACGCTAAATAATATTGGATGTAAAATGTAGCTTACGGAGTGGCGAAGTCGTCTCCAATCGACGGGATTATTTGTGTGCTATTCGGAAACATTGGAGAATAAGATCCATTTTTACCAGAGTTTGTTACCCGTTGCTGAACAATGTGCCAGTCTCGTTGCTGCCACTGATTTGTGGGTGAGTTGGCAGCAGCAGTCAAAACTGCTGCAACATTATTAGGTCAAGTTGTAAGACATTTTGATCAAAAGGGGTGGCCTTGTGAAGTTTTTTTATAAAGTCGCTAATCTCAACCTATAAGCTGCAACGGACCTTACAAATTATACCGCTAGTGCCACTGTTTTAAGGCACTATTTGCTCTGCTTTAGTACCCAGGGTACAAAAACGTAATAAATATCAACGTAGATCCTAAATAAGGTTTTTACTCTGTGACGTTTTAACTCAATTGGCAGTTCAGAATAGAGTGCCGATGGCAAAGCAGATGGGTAGCGCTCGGCAATAACCAGAACAACGGAAATCTATAAGTATACACGCAGAGAAAAAATATGGTTACTATATGGTCACGGCAAAAAAAGTATGTTCTCTGCAGTAAAAGTATGGTCGTCGCAACCATAGTATTGTTTTCTGAATTTGTAAATTCAAATATAATGTAAATGTAACAAAAGTATATTGCTGCCAAATTTATAAATAAAAATATGGTTGCAGCAACAATATAAATATGGTTGGTGGGACAAAAGTATCGTTTTAATGGGTTTTATTATGTTAACAATAACATAATTACGGCAATCATACCGACAAAACTTTATTTTTTTTAATTTGACAATGTTATTTTTACGATTCTTACGCAATAATAGTAATAAAAATTATATATTTAAAAAAAAAAACTACAAAGAAAACTATGAAGAAAACTTGAAAAGTAAGTTTTACAACAGTAGTTCTCATTCGTTTGTGGAGAGCCTGGCCTTATAGAGTTCGGTTTTACTTTCAACAATTGCAGCAAGGCTTTCTGAAGAGGGTTGTCACGGACCCGAAATCATGATAAAAGTAGTGTGCAGCCACGAAGATCAATGTCACTTTGCCATTTTGTTAAAAACTTGTCTTCTATTTAAATATAGAAGCAAGAGGTCTTGAGCCGGTTTAATCCCTGTTCAATGTGTAAAAGCAACAGACCGAAATAAAACAAACGAGCTAAACAAATATTTTTAATATGTGATTTTTTTACTGTTAAATAAATCACTCCTATTGTTACACAACACACTTAATAAAATTCTTTATTGTTGAATAACAAAGTATTCCAGTCTTTACAAACAATTTTGTCGATCATAGTATGGTTGTGCGTAAGTCATACTATGGTTGTGAGTATCATACTATGGTTGTACGTTAAACAAACTATGGTTATAAGAATCATAATATGGTTGTGGGGATCATAGTATGGTTGATTGTGAATAATAATATGGTTGTTCATAGTATGGTTGTGTGTGAATGATTATATTGTTGTGAGGACCATAATATTGTTGCGGGGATCATAGTATGGTTGTGTGTGAACCATACTATTGTTGTGATGATCATAATATTGTTGTGCCACAACCATATAACCAACAATAGTATGGAGCTCTTCGAATTTTGTTACAACAACCATACTTTTTTTCTACGTGTACATACGATAATGACACCATAAACCCTACAGCATCAATGCTGCTTAGAGCGGTCTTCAAGATTTTACTATAGCAGCTTTTATGACAAACCGCACAAAATCTTTGCATAATATGGTTACTATATGGTCACGGCAAAAAAAGTATGTTCTCTGCAGTAAAAGTATGGTCGTTGCAACCATAGTGTTGTTTTCTGAATTTGTAAATTCAAATGTAACAGAAGTATATTGTTGCCAAATTTAAAAATAAAAATATGGTTGTAGCAACAATATTAATATGGTTGATGGGACAAAAGTATCGTTTTTATGGGTTTTATGTTAACAATAACATAATTACGTTTTGAGAATCATAATATGGTTGTGAGGATCATAGTATGGTTGAATGTGAATAATAATATGGTTGTGGGGATCATAGTATGGTTGAATGTGAATAATAATATGGTTGTGGGGATCATAGTATGGTTGTGTGTGAATGATTATATTGTTGTGAGGACCATAATATTGTTGTGGGGATCATAGTATGGTTGTGTGTGAACCATACTATTGTTGTGATGATCATAATATTGTTGTGCCACAACCATATAACCAACAATAGAATGGTGCTCTTCGAATTTTGTTACAACAACCATACTTTTTTTTCTATAGAAAAAAATTCTGTACGTAAAATTAACTGAAATTGTAATATAAAATAAATGAATATTCAGTTAAAAACCGGTCTACTTAATATTCATTTAATTTTAACGAAAAGTTCATTTAATTTTAAATGTTAAAATATTGGCTGACTTTAATCCGTAAAAATAACTGACATTCCATAATTTCATTTATTTTAACTATCAAAAGAACAAATCATAACTTCCGTAAAAATAAAAGATTTTTCATTTGATTCTGCTATTTATACTGTCAAAAATTCAACCCCGAATTCCGTAAAATCAAAAGAATTTTCAGTTATTTTATGTATTTTAACTATCAAAAAATTAACCACAAATTCCGTAAAAACAACAGAATTTTCAGTTATTTTATGTATTTTAACTATCAAAAAATTAACCACAAATTCCGTAAAAATTTTCAGTTATTTTAGTAATAAGTGTTGCCTCCATGGTGCTTTATTACTTCCGAAGCGATAATAACAAACAATAAAAAATAGTATCTAAAAAAATAATTTCATCTTTTTGTTTTGTTTTGTTGATCAAAAATTCGCAGTAACATGTAACTTTTTTGCTGTTGTTATTTAAATGAACTGGAGTGTATTTGTATTTTGTTGGTGTAAAACAGTGTTCTTCACAAACCTAAACACAAGTTGTCAATTTTAAAAAAAAACTTTTTGCGTTTCAAGTAACCACATGGTTATATTCATACATATGCATGTATGTATGTAACTATTAATACTTACTTTGGTTGTTAAAATATATAAAATAACTGAAAATTCTGTTGTTTATACGGAATTTGTGGTTAGTTTTTTGATAGTTAAAATATATAAAATAACTGAAAATTCTGTTGTTTTTACGGAATTTGTAGTTAATTTTTTTGTAGTTGAATTATGTAAATTAACTTAAAAATCATTTGTTTTTACGGAATTCACAGTTGAATTTTTGATAGTAAAAATAGCATAAACAAAGGAAAAATCTTATATTTTCACGGAATCCGTGACTTGTTCTTTTGATAGTTAAGTCAGCTATTTTAACATTTATAATTATATGAACTTTTTGTTAAAATGAAATGAAAAATAAGTAGATCGGTTTTTAAGTAAATTTTCAGTCATTTTAAATTACAGTTTCATTTAATTTTACATACAAAATACTTTAACGTAAACAACTGCCAATATTAAATGCAACTGAAAATCCGTATTAATGTGCACTTAGTTTTTTGAATAAATGTTAGATTCAGTTAAAAATAAATTTTCTTAGAATTTTAAATGCATTTTAAGTTAAAAACAACTGCACGGAATACTTCCTAAATAAACTACAGTCCGTTACTGTAATAATATTGTGAGTGTACGTGTACATAATGACACCATAAACCCTACAGCATCAATGCTGCTTGGAGCGGTCTTCAAGATTTTACTATAGCAGCTTTTATGACAAACCGCACAAAATCTTTGCATAAAAGATATTTTTAAGTGATTAACATATTTTTTTTTTTTGTAATTTCATGTTCTGTCATTCTTAAAACATATCCGACATTCTCAATGTGAGTATTTGTTTGTGGTATATTTAGCTTTATCATAATATTATTTGTAATTCCCCCAACAATAGACAGCCGACCTTTAAGGCTCATCGCCCGTCTGTGTGACGGGGTGGTCGGCCACGTGGAATTACGGCGTCCCGGCGGAGTAGGCAAGCAAGCATTTCACAGTTTGGTAGACTTTTTGTCTCCATTGACAAATGCTGGTTGTAATGCTTGAAGTGATGTCCTTGTTCATAATGAGAGAGAAAAATGTTCCGTTTAGGAGAGCGATGCAAATAACAAGGGCGCCTTTAGTGTACAATGGCTATAAGGGGGGAACTTGTCGAGAGGAAGAGCCATTCTGTCACGATTAATAAATTCAAATATATCTTTTATGTGTCGTTGATACAAAACAACAGCAACAACAACATTAACTATGGAATTAGAACTTTCATTCGGTTCTTTTTCGTTTCGTCCTTATCATAAATATTTTCTATCAATTTATATGTATGGGACGTTCTACGTTAAATGCTTCAAAGTGGCGACATTAAAACTGAAGTATGTTTTCCACTCTAGTCATATTTCTGTCGTTCTGTAGTTCTGTGACGCGCAAAACAGAAAGGGACCTAGGTTAAAAACCAGTTTTGTTCAGGAGAGCCATTTTAAAGATTAGGCCCCGTTCTATTCATACGCTTAGAATCGTCGACTTCACTTTCATAAAACGCGCATATCTCTGGGAGGGAACACTTTTGTGGCATGGGATCGAACTCATTCGATGCTTAGATGCTGTCCACATCAAAAAAAAAAGAAAAAAAGTGAAAAGTTGATGAAAAGTTTTGTTCAGGAGAGCCATTTTCAAGATTAGCCCCCGTTCTATTTGCGCTTAGAATCGTCGACTTCACTTTCATAAAGCGCGCATGTCTCAGGGAGGGAACACTTTTGGGGCATGGGATCGGTCTCATTCGATGCTCAGATGTTGTCCACATCAAAAAAAGAAAAAAATGAAAATTGATTTTTTTACCCGTAGGTCCCTTTCTCTATGCACTGTCACATATAGTATATATCGGCGTAGTTCGTTAAAAGGAAACAGACATTTTACCCTTATTTCAAAAGATCCAAAGCCATGCACACTGCTACGAGGGCTGCTATATATATTTCTGGCCTAATAATGAAAATGCGAATATTAATCATCAAAAATTCTTTTATTGTTTTTCAAAGTATTATCCAGCTTGATTTTTTATACACTTTTGCATGCGCTCAAACCAATTATCGAAGCAATTTTTCTACTCCGATTGAGGCACCTCCAAAGCACGGGTTTTGAACGCTTCAACAGCTTCTCTGGCGGCATGTGCGGGAAAAAAAAGAAGTCATTGGGTGCCAAGCCAGGGCTGTACGGAGGATTACCCATCAATTCGACGTTTTGGCCGGTCAAACAGGCGCTGGTTTGAGCCGATGTGTGAGAGCTCGCATTGTCAAGGTGCACAATGATTCGTCTTCTCTTGTTCGGTTTTCGAATTTCCCCGAATACTTCAGGCAAACAAATTGTGGTGTTCCACTAAGAATTGACCGTCCGACGTTGCTCAAGCGAACAGTCGCCCCATGACCAGTTTTGCCGAAGAAACAGGCTCGTCTTCTAAGACCCATACGGTCGATTGCTGTTTTGTTTCGGGCTCATACGCATAGATCCATTATTCATCACCTGTGCGGATTTTATAAGCGTCTTTTGAAGTACCGCGATCGTGTTTTTTTTTCAAAATTTCTTTGCACCAATCGACACGAGCCTTTTTTTGAGCGATTGTCAAATTGTGCGGGATCCAACGAGAACAAACCGTTTTTGGACGTCCTTCACAACCTTCGTCTTTGAGCGAGCGTCGGCCACGATTGAATTCATTAAACCAGTTTTTCATAGTGTTTTAAGATGGTGCTTCATTGCCATAGAAAGATTTAAGTTCATCGATGCACTCTTGTCGTGATAATCCACGTCGAAAGTAGTAAAAAAAAGATCGCACGAAAATGTTCACGAGTTAATTTCATTTTATTTGCCAAATTGATTTTTTCAAGTCACTGTAAACGACACAAATGATGGTCATACGTCAAAACGTTCTGAGTACGTTTATGCTTAAAAATGTCAAACATTCCAATGGAAATGTCAGATGGCGGCAGGCTATTGATAACATTTTGATCATGCGATACGTTTTTTGGGGCACATGAGCTGAAAAGCCCGGCAACTATGTCCTTTTTGAGGTACTTAGTGCATCCCTTCTAACAGTGTGCATTTTAATCCGCGTCTGTCAAAAAAACATTATTTCCTATGCTAAAATTTATATAAGTTTAATTGTTTCCAAGGTACTCGTACCTGTAGTCTGTTAAAAGGAAACTTTTTACAACTAGGCCGATTTCGTCCAATTACAAAGCCAAAAAGATTATGATCATAATTCCTCATGAGTTCTCCTAGCATGAGTTCTAACAGGCTCGCATAGAAAGCCATACAGAGAGCCATGCTGTCACTTTTGACTTAGCAGGCTTATTTTAGAAAGGCCTGCAAAAAGTGGACTTGTAGCAGTACAAGAAAAGATCATGAAGGTGTCCTGCAAAAGTATGCCTCCCAGAGAATCTGGAAAAGCTAATTTTGTTAAGGTTATGAAAAAATAAAAAAATGGAAGTATTCCAAAGTAGCATGACTACATTTCTGAATCCTTCGTTGATTCGGTTGACCGCTATCGTGTTTTCAACTGACACGCAGACGGATGGAAGAACATGGCTAGATCGTCTTAGAATTTTACAACGATCAATAATACGATATATAAGTATATACTTTATCGGGTCTCAGATCATTATTTCGTGGTGTTGCAAACGGAATGACAAATTTAAAATACCATCCGCCCATTGGTGTAGGGTATAACAACTTTGGAATACTTTCATTTATTTTTTTCATGACCTTAACAAAATTAGCTTTTTCAGATCCTCTGGGAGGCCTACTTTTGCAGGACTCCTTCATGGCCTTTTCTTATACTCCTACAAGTCCACTTTATGCAGGCCTTTCTAAAATAAGCCTGCTAAGTCAAAAGTGACAGCATGGGTCTCTGTATGGCTTTCTATGCACTCCTGCTAGGACAAGAAAGATGTGCAGGCCTTTCCTTCCCTTGACATGCTATGTTAATTTGAAATGAAGATAGCATTTGAAGGGTTCGTCTCTTGACTGTCTTTGGAGGCATGTTAGAAGACATGCAAAGTCCCTATTTCTGCTGCTGGATCTTTGTTTCAATTGACACATAATCATATTTTTTAGTTGTACACTTATTGCTCCCGATAAACAAACTTGTTTATTGTAGAGGACGAAAACCATATCCAAATTTATTATAATTGCAATCATATGTTATGCTTGCCGTAATCATATTTTTGTGAACATAAAACTGAAGCAAGAATACTTCTGTAACACTAATTTAATTCACACATTGAAGCTACAAATATATATTCATTTGTAAATAATATTAATATTGTCGCAATCATGCTACTAGAATTGTCAAAATGAAATTCAAAGAACACTACTATGGTTGTGACGATCACACTTCTATTGCAGGAAACATATTATTGTGGCCGTGACCAATTAGTAACCAGCGTGTGGGAAAACCCTCTGTTGCAATCACCAAATGTTAATATGTCAATGAACCATCCTCAGACCTCAATTTGCACCCCAAGCAGTTTCGGTGAACATGGATTTTAATTGTGTTAACTTTGTTCAGTAGAATAATCTTCTGTCGGCAGTTTCTCATTGAATTCGAATCTGCCTGCACATAAGTGTATAGCCTTTGATCATTCATTGCTTGAGGTCTTTGGATAGTGAAATAGCGTTCACCGAAACTGCAGTCATCTCTGCTTGAAGCTAAAACTTTTCGACTCCATTATGAAAAAAAATTGTATACAATTAAATACACGAAATCATATTCAATTAAAAACTTCGTTTTAAAACTGCATCATTAAATGTTTGAAACAAAGTGGTCAAACATATGGATTTATGACACCAAAATCCCACTGTGCGCGTAACTGTGATGACATCTGAGGCGAAATGAAACTGTGTTTCGTACATAATTAGAATGTTTGGCCTTTTGTGAACAACCTGGTACGAGTAGTATATGGGCTATTTAAGGGGGGGGGGGGGGGGTTGGTTGGGGCACACAAATCTGAAAAAACAGGGGCTGCTCCATAACGTGGAACGATATAATCCAAAATTTGGCACGGTTCCGTTTATATCAATAACTATTAAATGTACCAAAGCAATGACCCTTAAATAATCCGGTTTGTGGTTTATAGAGTTGTTAGCTTTCAAATGAAGGATGTGTCAAAAAATTAACTAATGGGGTTTATGGGATGGGCTAAGTTTTATTTGCGATTTAAGCTCTGTATTTCAGCTTACTTCATATGGATTCTTCAATGACCCGTTTAGAACATTAAAAATTCTTTTTGGACTTGCTAGAAATCTTATTATACAGAGTGACGCACTTAGGTTGGGACTATATATTTATTTTCTTTATTTTATTTGGAAGGTGAGTATTTACATTTATTAAAATAAATTATTGGGATACCGAACAAAAGATTAAAATAGTGCAGCGGTACCATGCCTTTCTGTATTTTCGTCCGAAGGGAATCTGGGCCGGAGGTTGGCGGAAGTCCCTCAGGTCGATGGACCAATTTGAGGCTGGTAAATATGTTTTCCGAATCAGGAAGCATCGCACGAAGTCCGTACCATCGAGGTCCCTATGTTCGGGTTCAAGCCTTTATCTCGGAAGTAGGATCGTCATTTAAGGCAAATGCAAGCGACTCGAAACTTGTAGTAAAGGTCGGTCATACTGGGCAAATATTTGAAGAAAAACGTCGAATATTTCTATGCCACAATCTGAGCGGCTAACAACAAAACAGCTGATTTCGGTGAAACAAACAGGGTACGCCCTAATGTATAACGCATGTATGAGTACCCAATAAACATTGACGTAAACTAGTTTATTAACAATTGTTTTCCAAACACTATTTCCAAACTAGTTTACGAAAATTAAAATTCACAAATTTATTGTAATGTATTTATAATAGATTTGTAAAAGATGTACTAAAATAGACATTTACAATACTTTCGTAAGTATACTGGCCTGCTTGAATTACAATCGTCGCCACATCCGTATTTACAATCGTATTTACATCCAATTTTGAAACAAACAAATATACACATTTACAACAAACATTCCACATGATTTATTAAATATTGTTTTTTCAAATTGATTTCTAATTGTTTTCCAAGCATGGATACAATTGTAGAATAAGGGACCCTTTTTGTTTATCCGATAATTGGAAATCAACATGTTACAATGATTACCATAAAGAATTTCCAAGCTTACGTTTGCTAATGTAAGTTTATAATCACTTTATAGTAAGTTTATAATGTTTATTGGGTACATGTACAACACACACACTCTGTGCTTTTGCATTTGTGTTTTTTTAACGAAAGCCCATGCGAAACGGAATTGGTGGAAATGATATTGAGGTAGGAAGATTACTCTTCGCACAGTTCGAAGACTATACGCAAAGGATAATTCGCAGCAACTCAAATGAGTTTCCCGTATAAGTCATTTGATTTGTAGCCGAAGTAATCGTTGTCAAAGACTGCTGAAGAAAAACCTTGGCGGGCTTAGAAACAGCTGTACAGCCTGCCTGGCAACTGCAGCCAATACATTTCACCAATTTTTTATTTGATTCTAAAAAAGAAACAACAAAAAGGTCTCGAACCAGAATAAAAACTGTTCAAGTCATAATAATGATAAAAGACCGAATAAATGTAAGCAAAACAAAAACATACAAAAAAATGTCAGCAAACAAATAATTGATCAATTCGAACACAGTGTGACCACCCGAGAACAAATATTTCCTCTATTTTTGGCAAATATCTATTTGATCTTACGAAGTTTTTGTAAGAACAAACAATAAGAAAATGCAGCTGGTAAAATCAGTGATATCAGTGTAACAGCTAAACTTTCGGAGGCTGAAATGGACTCACGAAGTTATGTCGTCTTCTTTGTAATTAGAGCGTCAACTAATTTCAGCTACACAAAAATTATTACAAATTTTAATGGTCTACATCTCATTTTAGTGCTTACCAAATAGTCAAACTCTGCTGCGTTTATGCGCAAAAGTTTTTTTTAAGAGAGCTGGTGATCCTGTACGCAGTTCTTTAAACAAATTTGCGCAGCATCCTTCGTTACTCCGACTAAGTACCCACTCCCGAACCCATTGCCTTTCTTTGCGCTTTTGCTGCTCCACAGTGCAGAATCAGTAAATTTTCTTCTTCCTGCGTTATTGGTTTTACAAGGTTGACAGAAAATAAATTTCTATTTTTTTGACAGTTTGATACAAATTTTGAATTAGCTAGACCGGTTATGGCAGAGATAAAACGAAAATTTCCAAACAAATTCATATTCAAAAACTCCATTTTCCGCTGGCCTTCAAGGTCACCGGAATTCACTGGACCGTACTAGTTTATGGTGTTATGTCAAGCAAGAGGTGAACACAACGAAACCCAGGATTTGAGCTCTCCTAACTTTAACCCTTTAGACCGCAATGGATAAGTTTCTGATCAGGTGTCACATATGCGTGGATGAGCATGAAGAATATTTACGGTCTATCATCTTTAAACAAAATTACTCGTAGTCATATCAAATTAAAATGAACAACAACACGTACAACACTATCGTTCCGGCTGCCATGGAATGGCCCATATAAATATTGCCAGCGCGTTTCTGCGTCTATTTAGCTATTCTCATTTACTGGGATACATACTTTGTGCTGCCCCTGACGTAAATCAATTTAAATGAGACATGCTGGTTGGCTTTTAAATTTCCTAGTAACTCCGCATCATCGCCGGGTTTACTTTAATGATGAGCGACCACCATCACGCGGTAAATGGCTTTAAAGCCCCCAATGTGCTGACATAGTTTATGTGCCGCACACGGCCGCACTCTGCCGTGGCGACTATGAGCAGTAGCTTCCTCACATGGATGACAAACTAAATAAGTTATGTTTATTAGCGCATTATAGCTTATTTCAATCTGCCAATGATATCAAACACTCTTCTTGGCACCAGCAATTGCGGTGAGTTGGTATGGATATCCTCCTACTGCGGACGCATGGCCGGGTTTATGGATGTGTCCTAGATGAGTTCGAAATCCTTTGTGTTCACACTACACTAAACGCAAACCCACACAAAAGGACATGTGAAAACACATCACAGTGGCGGAAGAGGCCAGGGCTTTTCGAATCAGGCCTGATTGAAGGCCTTCTAACACATTACTAGCAGTTGAGCTAGTTAAATTTATAAAGGTCTAGTTCCATTAGAACATGTTGAAGTTCTGTATGAAAGCATGAAGCATGCAATCTTCCTAGCAGATATCGAAACTGAATTTGTTGTCGATCCCACGACTGACAGTTCTACCCTAAGAAGGAATTCTTCGCCCTAAGGCTGTGCTGCTACAAAAACAACATGTACTGAATGTGTTGTAACTCATTATCTCCTAGCATATGAAAGAATGTGTACGAGGGAGTTCCCAGAATGATACAGAACCAACTTGGAAAAACAATGCCTTGATTCTCAATAGTCTCTTGTATGTTCGGCACAGCGACATTAAACACAGGGGCTATCAAGAATTATTCCAGTGTTATTTTAAAGCTACACTTATGTCAGTGTCTTTCAATGCTTCAAGCGCTCAGCCCAATTTTCGATAATTTAGTCCAATATATGACACGTTGTTTCGTATATCGCGTGTCGTCGTCGAGCTCATCCAAAGTCATTGGCAAAGCCAGCGTTATCTAAGTACTTGAGGTAGCCAAAAAGAAAATATTTACGAAGAAGTTGCATGATCACATAGGCCAAAACTTTTTGCTACGATCACACTTTCCAAAATGTCCCTTTACAACTTCGGGCGTGGCGTCGCTTATATGGCATGCAGAAACACAACTAGGATATATTGATATTAACGAGATTAGACCCCAGAAAGCCATCCACCCAAAAACCGAGAACTATTATAGGAAGGTAGTTCTTTATCTTATATCAAAAGAAATAAGGTCCGATAGTGCTGGCATGTCGTAAACCCCATTAAACATTCAAAATTGTCAGAGCCAGTGATCCTTGTTCGAACACATATGTATGATGCTCTTTCCAATAACGGCAATTTTGCTTTTGCTGGGTCCAAATTGGGCCTAGCCCAAGAAAACTAACTTTGGCCAAAAAAAGACCTATTTTCGGTCAACAATTCTAGCTCCAGTTGGGGAAGACACGGCGTTGTCTGTGGTCGACCGTCGTCAATTCTATCGTGGTGGATGGCTCACGCACAAACTTATTCACGGGGCCCCTTTCTGAAAAAAACCCTTTCTTCCGCCGCTGGCATACCAAATTGTCAGGGAAGCGGGTGTGTGTTTATGGATATGATGTATATCCGTCCATATATAGAATATGTTACTAATTACTGACAATATACCGGCAGAGTTGCCAAGCTATCAAAAAGGGTGTGATTTAACAAAAGGATTTCTGATGGTATTTTTATAAGGTTTTCACTTAGCATTTATGATTAAATTATTAAATCAAACAAGGTCTTAGCTCAGGAGAGACCGACTACATGATTCGCGGAAGGGTAAGCTCGTGATGCTTCTCTCCTTTCTTCTTTCGGACTGCGTCACCCTCACGTTCTTTCGAGTCTCCTTAGCCACCCGTAGTTTTTGGTTCAATCATATTATAAACGTGGTGGTTTAGTCCCAACCGCATTTCCCCTTTAATATGGTGTCGCCTATGTCTGCCAATGAGAATCTCCGCCCACGTTTTGAGTTCTTCAAAACATGGGCACCGAAAAACGACATGCCCTGCAGTTTCATCTTCGACGGAAAAATGCTGGTACAACGAGGAGCTATCGTGTCCCTTTTGGTAAAGGTCATTCATGGCTCGTTTCACCGTGGCTGTGGCTAATCCAGTTTTTGACGTTTGGTATTGTTTTGTATGTCCATCGTGCCTATGTCGTTTTCAGCCACCAGCATTAACATTCCCTTTCTGCTTGGTTTGAGGACGTGGCTTGTCCTTTTGCACGGCATATAACGGGTTTTCCCATATGTACATAACAATTTCGTATTTTAATGGCAACGCACCCTCAAACATTTTTAATGATCTTTCAGTGTCGAAACGTAAGTCGAAGTCAACATTTTCATCACTTACGAGCAACGTTCATTAAAAATGTCTACCGAAATTTTAAGTCGGTGGCTCTGGCAAAGTTTCAATCCAGAATTTCATAGAAAAATTATTTTCAGCGATGAAGCTCATTTCTGGCTGAGTGGTTTTGTCAATAAACAAAATATGCGTTATTGGTCAGCATCAAACCCACATGTGCTTCAAGAGACACAATTGCATCTGCAAAAAATTACTGTGTGGTCTGGTTTGCATGCCGCATATTTTTATTTCGATAAAAACAATCGTCATGTTACCGTCAACAAAGAGCGCTATTGTGCCACGTTAGAAAATTATTTTTGGCCAAAATTGATGAGCTTGACATCACCGATATGTGGTTTCAACAAGACTGTGCTACTAGCCACACAGCACGCGTTACAATCGATTTACTGAAAGGCAAATTCGGTTATTTCGAGGAATGGTCCAGACGAGCTCAGAGACAACATTTAACGCAAAATTGCAAACGTTCCGGTCGTAATGTGTGCAAGAGTAGTGGACAATTGGGCTCAAAGAATAGATCGCAGTACACGGGCTCGTGGTGCTCATACGAGGGCGGTTCGGAAAGTTCTTAGCCTATCAATGAAAGGGAATAGTTAGTTTTTCAAAAATATTTTTATTTTTCAATATAATCTCCTGAAACTTCAATACACTTAGTCCAACGCTTATCTAGCAATTCTATCCCTTGATTAAAATAGTTTTCCTCAAGGTCTTCAAAATAGTGGTTTACAACTGTAATTGCATCTTCATTTGAGGTAAAACGCTTGCCAGCAAGGATTTTTTTTTGATTTGGTAACAGGTAAAAGTCACTGTGAGCTAAATCAGGAGAATAAGGTGGGTGGTCAAGCAACTCGTACTTTAATTCGTTGATTTTAGCCATTGTTAAAACACTCTTGTGCGATGGTGCGTTGTCTTGATGAAAAATTATTTTTTTGTGTTGTAAGCCAGGACGTTTTTCTCGAATTTGTACATTTAATTGATCTAAAAGGTTGCAATAGTACTCTGAATTTATTGTTTTACCCTTCTGCAGATAGTCAATCACTAAAATACCTTTGAAGTCCCAAAAAACCGTTGCCATAACCTTACCAGCCGATTGACTTGTTTGTGCCTTCTTTGGGGCACTTCCTCCAGCTTCAGTCCATTTTTTGGATTGTTCTTTTGTCTCTGGAGTATAGTGGTGGATCCATGTCTCATCGACAGTTATGAAACGACGCTTAAAATCCATTTTATTTCCCTGAAAACGATCCAAACAAGCTTGAGAAATGTTCATTCTTATGCGTTTTTGGTCGACTGTTAACAAGTCCGGCACCCATCTTGCAGAAAGCTTTTTCATCTGTAGTTCTTCATGCAAAATTAAATGGACTCGATCATTTGAGATGCCCATGATATTAGCTATTTCACGCACTTTTATTCGTCGATCACTTCATACCATATCATGCACATTGGCTACAATTTCTGTTGTTGTTGCTGTTTTTGGACGTCCACTACGTGGTTCATCTTCAATGCTTGTACGACCACGTTTAAATTCAGCAACCCAATTTTTTACTGTTGCATATGAAGGAGCACTTTCACCTAACACATTCACCATATCATTATGAATTTCTTGTCCCGATAAACCTTTTTTGTGTAAATATTTAATGACACCACGCATTTCTAATTTTTCCATTGTAAAAAAATCGCTGATGCGTCTTTTGTGAACACCTGTTTCTATATGAAGGAGTTGCCAGATCGAAACAAGACTTAACATGTGTTCATAGCAGAGATGGAAGTTTCCAAAACACTTAACTTTTTTCTGTTTATACCGCGCTTTTTGTGCTATGCTAAGAAGTTTCCGAACCGCCCTCGTATGACCGAAATCGAATTTTATTCTAAAAATATTAAAAAATTTGAACTCTATATATAAATATTCTGCATTTTATTAATATATAAAATTGTTGTATCCTTAGTTGAGAACCCTGAGGGTTTGCTAGTTTGTTTGCTGCTAGGTCGATTGGCATGATCCCTGCAACAACATTACGCTTCGTGTGATATTGTGCTTTATCCGCAGAAGACTCTGAGGCAGCTTCTTTGAGATTTTGACATTATGTGAATGCTGATTTTCTTCTTCAGCATACTCATCGGTACTTGTAGAGTATTACCGAGTTGTTTACTAAGGAGATCAGAGTCCTATGGCTTTGTCTACGACCCCCCGATGTTCAACATTCTGGCCAGGGCATTTGTCACGCCTGTTGTCTTTGAGCATGTACGAGTATCTCCCTGTGTTGTTTGAAGTGAAGTCGATCAGCTATAATCATTGTCAGGTACTTGATGGACTCTTTGGATACTATTTCGGTTCTACCCACTTGTAGTGTGAGGGTTTCTCCCAAAGGCATATCTTGTTACCTATAACAACCGTCTCCGTTTTGTGTTTCGCCAAATCAAGGTTTACCGAACGTAAGCAATGTTTATTCGTTTTTCATTTTATATACTTCATTTGCATATAAATGAACTTCTTTCTTCTCCAGACTAGTATCACAGTGTCTTCTGTAAAAACTACGCTATTTAGCTCTTCTGGTATAAGTAGGTTGAATATGCCATCATACATGATGTTCCACAATAGGGTCACCTTGAAGAAACCTTGTGAAACGCGAGCTAACAACTCGTACAATTCAACTTCGAGTTCGGTCTCGTACCACAGGGTTCGGTTAGGGGCATAGTCCCTGATCATTCTTATCAAGTATTTGTCACGTTCAGTCCCCGCAGAGATGCTATGAGGGCATATCAATAATTCTGTGACTTTTCCAGCTTCCCTTGTTGTGCACGATGTTAATAGACTACTGTCATCATCTGTTAATAGACTACTGTCAAAATGTTGAAAGAGTTTCGTCATTTAGTTTGTCTTTAACTGCTGTTTAAAACATACAACCTCGTGGATTTTGTTAAAAATCAAAAATGTGAATTTCGAGTGCTCCTTAATCATTATTTTTTGCAGAAAAAACCGTCAATCAAACCAAGGAATAGCTAAATACTATGGGAATTTTGTCTGCACCATCGATTTCAGTGGCAAGATGGTTGTTTACCGACTTTCATTGTGGTCGAAAAAGTACAAATGACGCTGAACGTTCTGGACGGTCAATTGATGTCAATACAACCGAAAATGTAGAAAAAATCCAAGATATAGTGTTGGCCGATCCAAGAGTAAATTTCCGTGAGATTGGTCCATGATCATATGGCAGTGTGGTTTCGAGTTTGAATGATCAGATGGGTTTAAGAAAGCTGTCTGCAAGATTAATGCCGCGTTTGCTTATAATTGACCATAAACGTAATTTTGTGACAACTACAAAGGATTATTTGGAGGTTTTTAAGGGCAATTCGAATGAGTTTTTGCAGCGTTTTGTAACTGTGGATGAAACATGGATCCATTACAACACAAGCAGCAGTCTAAGCAATTGGTTTCTAAAAAGGCCAAGGTGACTTTGTGGGCCCATAAGGTGTTGACAATAGTTTTTTGGGATGCACGCGAAATAATCCACATCGATTACCTTCAAAAGGGAAAAACAATAAAAGGCGAGGATTTTCAAAAAAACGACCACTTATGGCCGAGAAAAAAGTTATTTTTCATCAAGATAATGCACGTGTGCACAGGTGTGTAGAGTCTCAATTGCAAAATTGCATGAATTGGGTTACGAATTGGTACCTCATCTGCCATATTCTTCAGATTTAGCCCCCAGTGACTTTTCCTTTTTCCAAAACTACGAAATTGGCTCGGTGGAGAGATTCAGCTCCAACGATGAAATTATTGAATAAACAAATGCCCAAAAAATCCTATTTTTTGGAAGGGATACAAAAATTGGAGAAACGTTGGACTAAGTGTTTTGAGCTTAAAGGAGATGATGTTAAAAAAAAAATATTTTTTTTGGCAAAAAAAACTGTGTTTTATTGTAAAAGTCACGGCATTATTGATATTCCCTCGTACTATGTGTTCCCATTTTTGTCGAATTGAAGGCTCTCATTATGTACAATGTTAAAACCGCACAGTATTTCCTTGCCGCTCCTTTACCTCAAATAGCCGGTTGTGCTGTGTTCACAACAAAGCTGATAGCATCAAACGTGGATCTAGATTTTTGAAAGCCTTATTGTTGTTGCGAGATTGCTTAACAGACCTCGACCGCAATCAGCAGCCTATAATGTTTTAGGCACGTAGGCCGGCATATGGGCCTTTTTGTCTGGGGTTCTCTTAGGCCTTGTTTTGGTATCAGAATAAGCTTTTCTTTTTGCAATCTCTCTGACAACACAACATCTTTCAAGATGTTGTTGAAGAGATTCATAAGGAGTCTATCCGTCTGTTGGTCCGCCTGTCTATCTGTCGGTCCGTCTGTCTATCTGTCGGTCCGTCTGTCTATCTGTCGGTCCATCGTTTTTTTCGTCCGCACATCTAAAGCTTGTCAACATCTTTCAAGCTATTATTGAAAAGATTCACAAGGAGTCTGGTGGACTGTCTATCCGTCGGTGCGTCTTTTTTCCCGTCCGCACATCTAAAGCTTGTCATCAATTGCTGTCAGACAATTGTTGTCAGACTTTACTGCCATTTAATGCAGGTCACAATTGCTGGCAGACTTTATGAAATTTGGCTTAGGTAAGTTTGTTCAGCCGATTTTATGTTTTAGCTCCAGAAGCAACATATTTCACCCAGTCTTGATTAAATTTGGCAAAACAAAAAGTTTTTCGGGTCATGCACGGACGCTGTTTAAATAGAAGAAAATCGGCTCAGATTAAAGTATAGCTTCCACACATACATATGTTCAACCGATTTAAGGTGTTTTTCTCTAAAACCCACGCAAAACATAAGATTGTGATGAAATTTGGACACAGTTCGTTACAATCAAAGAGTTACTAACTACAAAAAAGGGACATATCGGTCCACGTGTTTATATAGTGGCAACTCTGGGACATCCTCGTGGCTTATACTATAACATAACGCTGTTCTGGCTATCATTCAAACTGGTATACCTTAAAGTAAAAATAAGAATTCAAGGCACAGAGCTGAAACACGCATGCAAGAAACTATGGTGTCTTCCATTCCAGTAGTGCTGATTCTATGCCATTATTTCCGCAACACTTCTCCACATATGTCGGCCCACTGCCACATAGGCGAGTAGCATCGTAATTCCTATAATGATACACACATGCTTCGTTGGCCACTGTGGCTGCCACTATGCGGCGATGGCGGTGTTGCTGATGCCAGTAATGACGCCTTAATTGATTTAGCTGAAACCATTTAATTTGCTCATAATTCATGCCTCAACTATCGTCGTCACCTAGTTACAGCAACAGCCAGCACCAGCAGGAAGCGGGAGCAACAACACAGCAGCCACAGTTCAGCCTCATATTCGCCGCAGTGCCATCCGTTACGGAACACACTCGTAAACAGGACCCATCATCATCCCAGTGGGTTTACTGGCATTTAATGCAACTAGCACCAACTAAACTAAACTAATAATACTTAATGAGTTAATAGGGTGGGCATGCCGATGGGGAGGCGGAGAAACTGCTCTGCAAAAAAAGAAGGTCTCTCCTATCTATAGAAGAGTTGTTGCCACCATGCACAAGTGGTGGGGTTGTATGTTTTATACACGTCCATTGAGACACTATAGGGAGAAACATCGGCCGCCGCATCATCGGCCTTAATTGTTTGACTCGGTGGGAAATCTGTTATATATTAGCTTCTCTGCTGCTGGTGGGAATCTATGATGGGCCAAGCATCTCTTCGATAAGATTTATGTCAACATTTATTTGCTTCACTCTTGCTCGCTTCGTTGCGTATAAGTATTTACAAAGCTATAATTTTGTTATTTGTAAGGAAGAGATACAGGCAAAGAGTGCGAGGAAGTTTAAGGTATGCAGAAGCTGTCGTTTCCGGCCTTCAATTAAATAAATCGCCAGTTAAGGTGGTGCAAGTACGAGTATACTATTTTAAAGGGCTGACATTAAGAAGAAACATATTCCACTGAAAGTGTCTTCAAGTTCCACACAAAATTGTATACCCAGACTACTCTGCGGCACAGAGGTTATAGAGGTAATACAGGATGCAGCAGAAGTCGCGAAGGGATTTAAAACAATAAAAACTTTAAAATTAAACATTAACTTTAAGATTAAAAACTAAATTAGTTAGGAAGGGGTTAAACAACTTCGTGACTTTTGCTGCACCCTGTATTTGTAACACCTTAAAAGAAGCAAGATTAAACCCCATGTTATGTATACCGGTCGATTCCGAGTCACTATCTGATTCCATTAAGAACTGGCCGTCCGACCATTCACCTGTTCATCTATAGTTGTAATCTAAGTACAGGTCGCAATTATCAATCGATTTCGATAATACTTGGTACAATGTCCAGGTTTGGGCCAGGAACGAATCCTGCTGAAATTGGTCCGTCTCGGTCTATGGTTTGATATCATACAAAGTTTTTTTTTTACAATTCGAGAAACTGAAACACAGTATATCCTTGCCGCTCCTTTACCTCAAATAGGCGTTCGTGCCGTGTTCACTACCAAGCTGCAAGCGTCAATGATGGATCTAGCTTGTTAAAAGTCGTCTTGGTGTAAGAGATTCCTATAACCTCCTCGACTGCAGTCTACAGCATGTTATGTATTAGCCATGTAGGTAGAAATATGGGCCTATATGCCTGGGGTTCCTCTAAGGTTTTGCCTTGCTTTGGTATCAGGATAAGCCTTTCGTTTTTCATCGCTCTGGGAAAACATCATCGTGGGAAAACATCATCATAGAAATATGGGCCTATATGCCTGGGGTTCCTCTAAGGTTTTGCCTTGCTTTGGTATCAGGATAAGCCTTTCGTTTTTCATCTGTCTGGAAAAACACCATCGTTCAAGCTGTTGTTGAAGAGATTCACAATTGTTGATATTGGTTCGTATCGGTCCATGGTTTGATATCATACAAAGTTATTTTTAAGATTAAAGAAACTGAAACTTAGGCTCGAATAAAACCCATACAAAGGTGCCCGCTGATTTAATGTCCCCGTTCAAGAAACCTAAAATATAATCCGTATCAGTTCACGTCTTTATAATGCCCCAATGAAGTATACCCTCCACCACCGCTCTCCACTCAAGGAGTAGCATATAAAGTCTGAGACGCGGAATCTCCTGATTAAGAAAGTGGTCAACATATTTTTAAAGCCCCTATACAAAGGAACCTCCCTTCAGTATAAAGTCATGCCGCTCATTGTACGAGGGTTGATTTTTATATTTCGGGTCCTGACAATACTAGTGTTCCTACATGCTAAGCGGAACTTCCATTGTAAACATTGACATTTTTTTAGCATAACTTCACTCAGAACGTTTTGTCATTTGAAGGCGAATTGTTTTGTTTACGTACAGTGTGTTGAAAAATTCATCTCATGAAAAAAATGAAATTATTCCGTGAACATTTTCGTGCAATGATTTTTTACGATTTTCGCCATGGGTTATCCAGACAAGAGTGTTTAATCAACTTGTATCGACTTTTGGACTGTTCGACTTTTGACGGATAGCAAGAGTTCAGTCACGGACGCCGTTCGCTTTAGAATGAATTTCGTGAAAGACGTCCAACTTCAGTCACTTTGCCAAAAACCATCGATGTTGTGGGTGAACTCATTAGGCAAGACCGATATGTGACATACCGTGAGATTGAGACAAGCAAGTATGACAAGCATCAATAAGATATTGCATGTTCATTTGGCCGTGAAAAAAAATGTTTTCTCGTTGGATCTCACATATGCTCAAAAAAGCTCGTATGGATTGGTGAAAAAAGATGTTGAAAAAGTATAACTCCGGTAGCTCGAAGACAGTGTATAACATTGTCACAGGTGACAAATCATGGATCTATGAATATAACCCAAACAAAACAGCAATTGACCGTATGGGTCTTTCAAGACGAGCCAAATCCAACAAAAGTTGTTCGTGGAAGAAGTACATCGAAAAAAATGATTGCGTTTTTTTTCGGTATAACCGGCCATGTTGCCACAGCGCCTTTAGTGGAACGTAGGACGGTCAATTCTGAGTGGTATACAACCATCTGTTTGCCAACAGTGTTCGAAGAAATGAGGAAAGTTAATGAGAGAAGACGGATCATTTTGCATCACGACAATGCTAGCACTTACACATCAGCTGAAACGATGCTACTTACACTTACACATCAGCTATTTGACCACTCAAGATGTCGAATAAAACCATAAAACCATTTCCAATGATAAACTGTTTTGTTTTCTTGCCGGACCCGAAATCTAAATACCACATTAAAAATTCGATTAAGCTCCCATGAACACTATCGTAACAAGATTAGCTATCCATGGTGAAATTAAACCACATAGGTATAATTTTTTATAGCGTCCTAACGAAAACGAAGTCAAATATTAGGTTCGAAATTGCTCAAGTTCCAAACAGAGCCGAGGAATGTTCTGGATAGCAGAGTGCTTTTGGGAACCTCATACTCAGCCACACCGGAATTTGTACTTTGTTATACTTAGTAGGGAAATAAATACTGAATGTTTTTGGACCAAATATTTTTTAATATACTTATTGATGTATATTGTATCCAAAAAGAATCTACTTTTTCAAAATGTCCGCCTTTTGCCTTTACTCACGCCTTAAGTCGCACTGGCCAATCGTCAATAGCTGCACGAAGCTCGTCCATTGGAAAATTGGCCACAGCTCTAACCAAAGCAGTCTTAAGAGATCTAATGTTGGGGTATCTTTTGTGACAAACCTTGTCCTCTAAAACCGTCCACAATTTGTAATCCAATGGGTTCAAATCTGGATTGCCTGAGGGTCATTCTTCAGGGGAAATGAACGCTGGCAAATTGTTTCGAAGCCAGGCCTGGAACGTTTTAGCTTTATGGGCCGGTCGCAGAATCCTGCTGGAAAATCCATGGAACAGGGAATTGTTAAGAGGCTTCACAACAGCTTCCAAAACAGTTTCTTGTTAAACTTTGGCCGATGTTTTGACTCCTGGATCGCAGAAATTCAGGACAGTGACCCCATCGTAAGAGACACCTCACCAAACCATGACTGAAGCTGGGTGATGACCCTTTTCCACCATTGGGATCAGTTCAGATGCTTCCTTAGATGACCGCGCATACACTCTATCATTTTGCTTGTTAAATTTTTCCTGAACGGTAAATATTTTTTCATCGGTGAACAACATTTGTCTGTGAAAGTTATCAGCGTGCTTTGCCAAAAGACGTTTGCATTTTTCAATCATATTTTTTTAAGCTGCAGTCAATAAATGTCCGGTACGTCGAAAGCCCCAAGTCCCAAGTCTTTTTTAATGATTCGACTCGTGGACTTTTGCGTGATATTCATCTCACGTGCCATGATTTTCTGTTTTCGGAGCGGATTTCTGTGAATTCTTGATTTAACGGCTTTGATGACATGCGGTGTTCGAACAGAGCGTGGGTGGCCCGACCGGTGGCGGTCGTTTACATTTCCAGTTTCCTCAAACAGTTGTATGCATCGGTAGAAGAACATGCGGCTAATCGCTAGTGGCGGGCGTTTTGAAAATAACGCCTTTTTTATTTAACGCTTGAAAAGCGCTATTACAGCGATATGGTTCTCATTATCTGACCACTCCATGGTGAACGTTGAAACAATTTTAAAATCCCTTAACAGACTAACGCTTTTGAGGTTAGCTTTCAAAATCCATATGACATTAACGTGGTATGTTCAGAAATGGGTGTGTTAAATGTTGTAACAGTATTTATGTCCCTACTAAGTACACAGGGTGGCTGTTAAATGTTGCTACATTAAGAAACTCAAATAGCTTTTTCAGTGGATGGAATTCTTCTTTCTCCTATTCATTTTAAATCTCATTCAATTTTATTAAATAAAGCTTAATTGGTTTTAAAAATAATGGAATTTAAATATATTTGCAATTCCGTCTCACGGTTTATTAGTGGTTTGGAAGCACACCATAGTCGACGATTTTGTTTGTTTTTGTTGCCGTTTAAATAGAAATTGGTCTCGTTAGACATAAAAAAACAGTTCAACATGTTCGTCCTCTTCCATGATTTGAAGCATCTTCTGGCAAAATTCCAAGCAAATCTGCGAAGTCTGCTGCGTTGAGTTTGTTGGCCAGTTGAATTTTATATGGAAATAAGTCCAAATATTTGTGCATAATTGAGTGTAATGACTGTCTGTTTGAGCAAATAAGCTTCTTGTCGAAACTCTTGCATTGTTTTGGATGGCAGCAGCTACAGCAGCGATTGTTTCCTCCGTCCGAACTAAAGAGTTTCGATGGTAAGGCCTTCTGTTGACTGTCACATGCTCGGCAAAATTCTTAACTAGTCTCGTTATGGTCCATCTGCTCGGAGGATTGCTGCAAACATGTATAGGCTATTCCGAACCGAAACTACGGAGTGCAGTGCGTGATAGCGTCCGACAATCAAAACTCTTGTTTCAGTGTCCAAATTCTTGCTTCAGTGTCCCAGTTATAAATTATTTTAAACCTAAATATCAATCTGCAAAATAAAAAAAAAAATGACCAGACTCATTAAATAGAAAAAAGTTAGTCCATTTTTTGGTAGTGGCTTTATCAGTCACCCTGTATATGTACGTAGCTCCCATTAAAAGTGTCCCTGCCGATTTGTGGTCTTGCCAGACATTTTTTGGGAAAAGCTTTTATGCCACTTAAAATTTGCCCAACAAGCAAATTAAGATGAAAGATCACAATACCACAAAGGCATAAGATTTAGTATGCTTTAAAAGGAAGTTAGAAAGAGTTTTTTGTTACTCGCGAAATCTACAGAATTTTGACGCAAAAAGCTGCAATTTTTAATAAAAACACAATAACATTCCAATTAAGTATTGCTTCGAAACTTCGATGAGAAGATTACGTTCAGGAAGAAAAATTGAAACAACGATGTTATCAACTTTACCCATATGTAATGCCAATGAAATCTTGTCAACAGCTTAGAAATGTCAGGTTTATAATCATAAAGTGAATACAATTTTCCCTACTGTGCGTTGCAAACCAATGTTAATAACAAATCTCCGATATAGCCAACAATTCCCTGCTGCCTTCGACCCCGTAACATGAAGACATTGAAGGCATTAACTTTAGTCAGACATCATGTCCTGTCTGATGTGCACTCTCCTTTGAGCAAACGGACAAGCAGAGCAACGTAGTAAAAATGACACTGTAGTCATTGATAGATAATGATCAGTCACTTGTAGGTAATTTAATAAATATTGTCGTTATTAAATTTATTGATTTATGTGGCACACAAATGCATTGATACATACGAGTACATACATATGTGAATGTGAATGTGTATGACAATTTATTACACCATTTGCACAATGAATCGAATGAAATGACAAGTAAACAACGAAGACTTAAATAAATAGAATTACTTTGGGTCATACAACAGATAATTTATCATTGCTGCCCTTAGTGCGTCCATCCATCCATCCATCCATCCGTTTGTCCGTCCGCCTGCTCCGCCCGCACATTCATTTGCAATCGGTTGTTCGCACATGACTTCATGCCAAAGGACACAAAGGACACACGGCACACATACATAGCAGCAGCAGCAGCTATATCGGTAGAGGGAAACTCATACATATGTAGATGTAATCGTACATCAGTATTTATTTACACACACGCACACAGATATCGAATATAGCTATAGCTACGTAGGAGTATGTGTTCATACTTCATACGAAAGTAAATGTATGACTGAAAACAACAATTTTCCATTTAAAATATTGAAAAATAAAACGCGAAAGAACGGAAAATAAAACTGAAATCAGACAATTTTAACACACAGTTTAACCAACACAAGTCCACATATACGCACCCAGAGTGAGAGTCACTCCATCCAAAGGGATTCCTGCCACTAACGCCACCATGAACTACTGTTAGAGTTTCTTCCCGCCCGGGAAATCCCAGTAATCCCGGCCAATTTTCATTCCCGGTTTCCCGGGAAATTCATGCGGGATTTTCGGAAAATATATTATTTTCTAAAGGGTGAGCCATCTAGAAGTATTTTTTCAGTACAAAAAATAAATATAAAAATTCAAATCAAGTGTGGAATATTTATTAGTAATTTGAAAGGACATTTTATGGCATTTATTTTTTGAAAATAATTTCCTTCAAATGTTGGCAACTGTATTATGGAAATGAGCGTTCGGTGAGAAACAGGAAGATCCGCTGTTTTCGACCAAAATTTTGTTCAGTGATGAGGCCCATTACTGGCTCAACGGCAAAGTCAATAAACCAAATTTGCCGCTTTTGGACTGAAGAGCAACAAGAAGAGGTTCAAGGGGTGCCATTATACTCAGAGAAAAACACGGTTTGGTGCGGCTTATAAGCTGGTGTAATAATCGGTGCATATTTTTTCAAAAATGATAATGGCCGGAACGTAACCGTGAATAGTGCTCGCTATTGCGTCAGGATATCGATCTTTAGGCTACCTGAACTTGAAGCCCGTAACCTTGACGACACATGGTTTCAACAGGACGGTGCCACTTGCCATACAGCTGCTCAAACAATGGATCTATTGAGAGGTCTTGTCGAAAAGCAGCTAATTTTACGTTTTGGACAGGTGAGTTGGCCGCCTAGATCGAGTGATATCACACCTTTAGACATTTTTCTTTGGGGTTGCGTAAATACACCCATACCGTTCGAAATGCTCGAACGAGACATTCAAAATTGGACCCTCAGAATGAAACCCTGAATCGTAGTTGCGGCCAACATTTGAAGGAAGTTATATTCAAAAAACGAATGCCATAAAATGTTCAAATGACCAAAAAAGATTCCACACTTCATTGTTCTGAAAAATACCTCTAGATGGATCACCCTGTATTTGCATAGTCATGATGTTACCCAGTGGAATTCGATGAAAGCTTTCACATTAAAAAAACCTCTTATTGATTTAGAACAAATTGAGCTTTGGATTAAAGATTTTGCCACAACCGAATTTTTTGCCAACTAATTTTCGTACGATCCTTGTATACCATCGCTACAACCCAATGTTGAATGGGTACATAGCAATTTTCAGTAGTAGGAATTGATAGTATCGGTTGAAGAAACAAAGTATCGGTTACCCTAACTATGAAGTTGATTATTCGAACTAAATTTGTACATGTATTGGTTGTTCTTGTAGATTATTTTCTTTATGGACTTTTTGAATTCGGTTCGGAAAGCACCACTTTATGTATTTGGTTATTTGACCGAATAATCAAGTTTTTTTTTTAATTTCTATATTTAACGTTTTGCAAATATTTATTCTGTTATTTGAATTATGAGCAGGTTTAGGTTTTTACATTCGAATCTAATAAAGTGGAACGATTGTAAGCATCAAATGGTTAACTAAATGCTCAAATTTTTGTATCCCTTGCCAAAAATAGGATTTATCGAGGACCATAAATAGGCTTTTGTTTGATAAATAATTTCATTGTTGGAGCTGAATCTCTTACCTTTTGGTTTGGAATTAGTCACTGGGGGCTAAATCCAGAGAATATGGCAGATGAGGTACCAATGCATAGCCCAATTCATGCAATTTTGCCATTGTGACTACACACGTGTGCACCATCTTAATGAAAAATAACTTTTCTTGGCCATATGGGGTCGTTTTTTGTTTAAATCCTCTTTAAATCGATCCAATAATTTGGCATAATATTCGCTGTTTTTTGTTTTCCCTTTTAAAGGTAATCGATGTGGAATATTCCGCGTGCATCCCAAAAACCTTATTGGCCAACAAAGTCACCTTGGCCTTCTTCCGAGCCGGTTCATCCGGAGAAACTCATTGTTTAGACTGCAGCTTGGCCTCCGGAGTGTTATATAAGTAATGGATCCATGTTCCATTCACAGTTACAAAACGCCGCAAAAACTCTTTCAAATTGCGGTTCAAAAACTCCAAAAAAAACCCTTGAAGTTGCCACACCATTACCTTTATGGTCAATTGAAAGCAAACGCGGCACGCATTTTGCAGAAAGCTTTTTTAAACCCAACCGATCATGTAAAATCGAAACCACACTGCCATATGAAATACGTATGGCATCAACAGTTTCACGCACTTTTACTCTTCGATCGGCTAACACCAAATCGTGGATTTTTTGACATTTTCGGACCATAACTGGCCTTAACTACTTGTGCAACCACAACAAAAATCAGTTAACCACTTTTTTACCATTGAAATTGATGGTGCAGAGTTCCCATAGTATAAATCAAGCTTATCCTTTGTATGAGTGTTTTTTTTTTGCAAAAAATAATGTTTAAAGAGCACTCGAAATTCACTTTTTCCATTTTTAACTAAATCCACGAGGTTGTATGTTTTCAACAGCTGTTAAACACAAACTAAATGACGGAACTCTTGCAAAATTTGACAGTAGTCTATTAATATATGTAGATGGTACGAGTACTTGATTTGCATTTTATAAAACTACAAGGGAAGTTGGAAAAGTCACGGAATTGTTGATATGCCCTCGTACTATAATCATCTAAGTCTCTCATTTCTAGAATAACTTTTGTTACATAGTGTAATACGTATGTAACAACAGGGGTTTCGTTACTACAACGATTTTATTTGTTCTTCCCACCAATTATTGGTAAAAAGGCAACGTGTACTTTATAATGGGTTGGTTGTCATATTTACCAGTCCTGGTAACATATATTTTTACTGAATTCGGTTGGTATGACCGACTTATTGGCTGTAAGATGTAACCATCAAGCCCATTAAATGTTGGTGATTGCAACAGCAAGTAGGTTTATGCAACCGAATATTTGTAGTTTGGGCCGTCTTCCAACTGAGATTTTTTCTCTGTGTAAACAAAGGGTGTTTTTCAGACTTGTAGCTTTCAAGAAGAAATAAAGCGCATAAGTTTAATGTTATGGCCAAGAATTTAGATTATATATAATGATATGGGTTTGCCATTATGTTTTTAAAATGATTTCGGGCATGTGGCCGCCGCGGCTAGCTCGAACAAATTCCAACCAAGAGGCACAATTTTCGACCACTTTTTGCAGCATTTGGGGCCGTATGTCAGCAGCATCGCGCCGAATATTCTCTATCAAGGTGTTAATTGTGCGGGGCTTATCTGCGAAGACAAGCAACTTCACATAACCACACAAGTAATAGTCCAGCGGTGTTAAATCGCAAGATCTAGGAGGCCACGCCACAGGCCCACGACGAGAGATAATGGGCTCACCAAAAGTTTCCTTCAATAAAGTGATTGTTTCCTTGGCTATATGGCATATAGAACCATTGGTCGTCCACATCAACATTCTCCAATTTAGGCACGAAAAAGCCATTAATCATGGCTATAAAGCGTTTCCCAATGACTGTAACATTATGACCGTCTTCATTTTTGAATTAATATGGACCAATAAGTTCCTTTGTATATAGAGCACACCAAACAGTGACTTTTTAAGGATGTAACGGCGTCTCCAGAATGGCTTGTGAATTCGCAGTACTCCAAATGCAACAATTTCGGTTATTAACGTCCCCATTCAACCAAAAGTGAGCTTTATCGCTGAACAAAATTTTTTTGTAAAAATCAGGATCGGTGGCCATCTCGTTTTGGGTCCATTCACCACGATTTCCAAACGTTGTTCCGGAGTTAGTCCAATCATTATGAAATGACAAATTAAACTGTGCATAAATCAATTGACAGCTGTCAAAAAAACTAAATCTGAAAAAAGTGTGGCCAGATTGAAAAAAACTCGTCTAAAAAACAACCTTTAGATTTCATTAAATTTAAATAAGCAACTTAAGTTATTTTTTTAAACTTGTATGTTTTTTATGTTTGTATTTTGAACTACATCTTGTACTAAACAAATAAATGTATTAAACAAATAAATTGATATATACAGGGTGGGCCTAAAGTTACCATGGGATTGGAAACTTTAATAACATTTTCGTTTATTAATTTTTTTCTCAAATTATATACTTAGTAGGGACAAAAATACAGTTACAACATTGAAAACACCCATTTCAATAGTAGAACTGAACATTCCCCGTTAATGCCATATGGGGTTTGAAAGCTAACCTCAATAGCGTTTATCGCTGTAATAGCGCTTTTCAAGTGTGAAATGAAAAAAGTGTGAAATGAAAATGTTAAAAACTTGTCTTCTATTTAAATATAGAAGCAAGAGGTCTAGAGCCGGTTAAAAGCAACAGACTGAAATATAACAAACGAGCTAAACAAGAAGCGATATTTTCAAAACGCGCCGGCCACTAGGGATTAGCCGCATGTTCGTCTGCCGATGCATAAAACTGTTTGAGGGGACTGGAGATGTAAAAGACCGCCACCGGTAGGGCCGCCCACGCTCTGTTCGAACACCGCATGTCACCAAAGCCGTTAAATCAAGAATTCACAGAAATTCGCTCCGAAAACAGAAAATCATGGCCCGTGAGATAAATATCACGCAAAAGTCCATGAGACGAATCATTAAAAAAGACTTGGGACTTGGGGCTTTCGAACGACGTACGGGACATTTGTTGACTAAAGCTTTAAAAAAAATAGGATTGTAAAATGCAAACGTCTTTTGGTGAAGCACGCTGATAACTTGCACAGAAAAATTTTGTGCAAAAATTTAACAAGCAAAATGATAGAGTGTATGCGCGATCATCTAAGGAAGCATCTGAACTGATCCCAAGCGCGGAAGAGGATCATCACCCAGCTTCAGTCATGGCTTGGTGGGGTGTCTCTTACGATGGGGTCACTGATCTGCATTTTTTGCGAACAAGGACTCAAAACATTGGCCAAAGTTTACCAAGAAACCGTTTTGGAAGCTGTTATGAAGCCTCTTAACAATTCCCTGTTCCAAAACCAGCCATGGACTTTCCAGCTTGATTCTGCGCCGGCCCATAAGGCTAAAACGTCCCAGGCCTGGCTTCGAAACAATTTGCCAGCGTTCATTTCCTCAGAAGGATGGCCCTCAGGCAGTCCAGATTTGAACCCATTGGATTACAAATTGTGGAAGGTTTTAGAGGACAAGGTTTGTTACAAAAGATACCCCAACACTGGATCTCTTAAGACTGCTTTGGTTCGAGCTGTGGCTAATTTTCCAATGGACGAGGTTCGTGAAGCTATTGACGATTGGCCAGTGCGACTTAAGGCGTGTGTAAAGGCAAAGGCCGAACATTTCGAATAAGTAGATTCTTTTTGGATACAATATACATCAATAAATATATTAAGAAATATTTGGTCCAAAAACATTCAGTACTTTTATTTTACAGCATAAAACGTATGTAACAGTATTAATGCCCCTACTAAGTACAAAATGGAATTTTTTACTCGAAGTATGAAAAATAATGTCACTTAAATAAATTTCAGCTTCGACATGGGCTCGTTTTAGAGCATTTTCCATAACATTTTTCAAAATCTGTGGCTGTAGCTTTCGAATTTCTGCAACAATGTTGGCCTTGAGTCGAAGGATTGTGTCGCTTGTTCACATATACTCGCTCCGTCAAATTAACCCAAGGAAAATAGTAAAGAGCTGAACAATCTGGCAATCGCGCTGGCCAAATAATTTCCGAATTTCAGGAAATTATGCACTCTCCCAAAATTTAACTTAAAACAGCCATTGTGTCTCGGGCGGTGGCTCCGTTTTGCTGAAACCACATCTCAGGTCTGTTTTCTAGAGCAAAACGTAAAAAAATTTCTATCATAAACCGATACCGCTCTCCGTTTACGGTTACAGCACTTCCATCTTCATTCTCGTAGAGTTAAGGCCGAATAATATTTGCAGATGTGATCCCACACCACACTGTACAGTGTACACCTAATGGGGTGCAATTGGCGTTGATGAGTGGCTCTTGAATTATCAGAACCTACAGTTCTGCTTATAAAAAAGCCATTCAAATGAAAATGAGCTTCATCAGTCATGTGTTTGCATTAAAATAATTGATAGCTGATTTAAATAATAAATTTCTATTTCGGTTCTTTGTTCAGTAGTGAATCTCTCCATTATTAATTCTCGAAGTGTTATTTTTATAATCTGAAAAACAAAAATAAAAATATATATAAAAACGAAATAGTTATTAAATTTTTAAACCCCATGGTAACTTTTGGCCCACCCTGTATATTCTGCGAAAATCCGGGAATTTCCTGGAAATGCAAAATGTTTTCCTGGCTTCCCGTGAAACGAAAAAGACAGGGAAAAGAGAAACTCTTGCTGCCGTCAATCGTCCACACCATGGCTCCCACAACAGCTCCTCAATTACAGCGGTTTTTTTTAGCGATGCGAATATAACGACAACTGTTTCAATCCCCTAAGGACATGTGAAACATGAAATAAATCACACAAAAATCTGATTTCAATGGATGGCTTTTAGGCGAAGGGAAGCGTGAAGAGTGCAGGGAGTTGGAGGTTGGTCGCTGTTCGACATTTTTCTTGGGTAAGGTTGAGTGAATATCGTTTAAAATGTGTTTTTCAACCAATACAAATATTTACGAAATTTCATCATCATCCATCAGTTAAGGATATGGAGTAGCGAGCGTTGGTTGTGCGGAGGGGACGCGACAACGCAAGCATCCACCCACACGCAATGTGCAAGAAACTCCACTTCAAGTATGGCAAAGGGACATAAAGTCATTTGGATTATTCGAGGAAGTTTTATAAATTCGAAGAAGTGTTTTCATTGTAAACTTGAAAGAAGCGAAAATAAAGCTGGACCAAGGATAACATATACAAGTTCACGCTAAACGAAGGAATATTCAATTTGTACCAAAATCTAATGCCAACCATGTTGGGAGTGGTAGCGGGTGCGACTGTCCCGCAACAGAGTTGTCGCTAACCTAGGCTATGTATCACTGCAAGTTACTAAGGAGTCAAACTTTTTAACAGCGAAATTGTGCATATATGCATGTAATGTTGGCTCTAAACTCGAGCTGTACCTATTACTCGTATTCACATAGGCGAAAGCAAATTATTCGCATCAAATTGAAAAAAAAATAACTGTAACATTTTGAGTCCGACCTCGCTTAGCTCCAAACAGAGGCTACATATCCTCTGAATAGCAGAGTTGTAGGGTATCTCTCATTAGGCCTCGCCCGACTTTAATTAATCCCTGCGCCATTTTGTGGACCAGAGGCTCCAGGCAGAGGATGTTTATCCTCTGAATAACAGAGTGGAACGGTATCTCTCAGTAGGGCACACCGGACTTCAATTAAACCCTGCACCACTTTGTGGAACAGAGGCTCCAGACAGATGCTACTTATCCTCTGAATAGCAGGATGGTAGGGTACCTCTCAGTAGGCCACACTCGACTTTAAATAAACCCTGCACCAATTTGTGGAACAGGGTATTATAAGTTAGTTTCATGGCAAATGTTTGAAAATACTAAAATTAAAGGGTGTTGTTTTAGATGTGTGGTTTTCAATCTGGCCACACTTTTTTCGGAGTTGGTCATTTTGTAAGCTGCCACTTGATGAATGCTCAGTTTGGTTTGCCATAATAATAAATGGACTTACTCCGGAACAACGTTTGCAAATCGTGGTGAATGCGCCCGAAACGAGAAGAATATTTTGTTCAGCGCTGAAGCTCACTTTTGGTTGAATGGATACGTTAATAACCAAAATTGTCGCATTTGGAGTAATGAAAATCCACAAGCCATTGTTGAGACTCCTTTACTTCCTGAAGAAGTCACTCTTTGGTATGCTCTATCGCGGAGGGAATCGTTAGTCCATATTTCTTCATAAATAAAGCCGGCCATAATGTCACAGTCCATGGGGAACGCCATAGAACCATGATTAATGACTTTTTTGTGCCAGAATTGGAGGATGTTGATGTGGACGATGGTTCCAACGAGACGGTGCTACATGCCATACAGCCAACGAAAAAATCAATTTGCCGGCAGTACTTGGGGAGCCGACAAAGAAACTTTGTTGACCTTTTACAAAGCGATAGGTCGGTCTGTAGCGAACTACGCCACACCGGTGTGGTCGGCGAACGTGAGTACGACGCAGTGGATAAAAATTCAGACTTGCCAGAATGCCGCCCTTAGAACATCAACAGGATGTCTTCTATCTATATAAGGAGACGAAGGTCCTTACCGTGCGCAGTCACAGTTTCCCGTTGTCTAAGCAATTCCTGCTAAGGTGTTTTTGCAGTAGTCATCCAAACCACCATCTCTTGGACAGGATGCCTCCGCCCAGGCAGATCAGGTACGCTCTTCATGATCTAGAGGGAAAGGTCCAGCGGTATAAGAGAGAACCTTTAGATCATCGAAACTATCAGACAGGTCTGAACAAACATTCACACTGATATAGTCGCAGCAGCAGTATCTAAAGTAGCTACAATGTGAACGTAGTGCTAGGGAAACATACCACCTAAGATTTCAAATGATGAGAAACCTCGACAGACGCGCGTGTTTCTGGCTCAGCTGAGATCTAAATGGTGCAGCCACCTCAATTCTTATTGGGCACGAATTGATGCTAACTTTTCGCACATTTGTATCGCGTGCCACCAGGAACCACATGACGTGCTGCACCTCTTCAATTGTCCGGCCAAGTCTACTCAGCTGACTGCCAGGTCTCTGTAGACGCATCCAACTCAAATGACGCGTTTTCTACTCCTCGATATCGAAGAAGATACCCTATAGCAGAACAAAACTTCAAAATAAAATAAATTGTTGTTACATCAGTTAATTGAAGGAAACTTTTGGTGAGCGCATTATCTCGCGTCGTGGGCCTGTGGCGTGGCCTCCAAGATTGTGCGATTTAATACCGCTGGACAATTTCGGAGCGTTATTGCTGACATACGGCCCCAAATGCTGCAAAATGTGGACCAAAATTGGTGCCTCTCGGCTTGAATATATTCCAGCCAGCCGCAGTGCCCACTTTTTCGAAATCATTTTTGCAACAAAATGGCAAACCCTTATCATTAAAATAAAACTAAATTCTTGGCCATAGCATTAAATTGTGTGCATTTTATTTCTTCTTGAAATTTACACGTCTGGAAAAACACCCTTTATTTTCCTGCCCAGAACATTAAGAGGATCCCATTCTTCAAGATCCATAAAATTGATAAAAAAAAAGTAACGACACTATTGGGTCTGTGAACAGCTTCTGAGACAATAAGCAGCGCTAACTCTTACAAAATTAATTTTATTCACTGGACTCCATTCGGATATGCCCAGTAATGTATCGCATGCCCATCTACGTATCGCATCCATAATTCGCCTTTAGTCTTTAATACCTTGAAGTCTTCGCCCACGGTCGAATGAATATAAATGACAGATGTTGCTGCTTTCCGAGACTTACGACATAAAAACGACTTACGATTTTTTTATGTATACTTATACACTGAGCCAAAAATACAATGAATTTTTTAACCATGCGTCTGGTTAAAATTTTCATGGTAAATGTTTGATAACGAAGACAAAATAACGTTATATAAGGTCAAATGTGCATACAAAATAGATGAGTTAACATTAAGGTTAAGGTTGGTTTTTTCAAGAGAGAGGCAGGAAAATGTTCGACATAAACAAAAATTTAAAGATCTTTCATTTGGATCTGTTGTATCGAAGTTTTTGCTCTGCTTTGTGTTATACGAAGTTCAGAATTAAGTTTCATGAAATTGTAACGATTGCGACTGTCTTATCCTCTTTCTTCCTCTGCTCTGAACGTTTGTAATTGTGAGAAAGATCATAAGACTTTAAAAAAACCACCACCAAATGCAAATTCCAACTGTACAATCTTCAGCCAATAAATATCACTGCGCTATGAGGATTGCTTTTCGCACAGTTCGAAGACTATACGCAAAGGGTAATTCTCATTAATCATAATCGGACTCCCGTATATGTTATTTGATTTGTAGCCGAAGTAATCAATGCCAAGGACTGCTGAAGAAAAAAGTTGTAACAGTAACTATATTTCTGGTTAAAAGGGGAAACTAATAATTAGTTAACTTAACAATAAAAATAATTTCTATAACAATCTTCATAGTTAATACTATTAACAATTTCATTGTTAAATATGAACATGCATTGTTTCAATAAATTAACTATGAAATTTTAATATTAACAATTTTCATGGTTAAAAACAATAGATTGTTAAAACACAATAATTACTTAGTAGGGACATAAATACTGTTACAACATTGAACACACACACCCATTTCAATACTAAAACCGTTAATGTCATATGGGTTTTGAAAGCTAACCTCATTAGCGTTAGTCTGTAACGGGATTTTAAAATTGTTTCAAATTCATTTTGAAGTGTTCAAATAATGAGAACCGTATCGCGGTAATAGCGCTTTTCAAGTGTGAAATGAAAAAAGCGATATTTTCAAAACACTCCGGCCACTAGGGATTAGCCGCATGTCCCGATGCATAAAACAGTTTGAGGAGACTGGAGATGTAAAAGACCGCCACCGGTCGGGCCGTTAAATCAAGTTAAATCAAGAATTCACAGAAATCCGCTCCTACAAAAAAAAAATCATGGCCCGTGAGATGAATATCACGCAAAAGTCCATGAGTCGAATCATTAAAAAATACTTGGGACTTGGGGCTTTCAAACGACGTACCGGACATTTATTGACTGCGGCTTTAAAAAAAAGGATTGAAAAATGCAAACGTCTTTTGGTGAAGCACGCTGATAACTTGCACAGAAAAATTTTGTTCACCGATGAAAAAATTTTAGCCGTTCAGGAAAAATTTAACAAGCAAAATGATAGAGTCTATGCGCGGTCATCTAAGCATCGAAGCATCTGAACTGAGCCCAAGGGTGAAAAAGGTCATGGTTTGGTGGGGTGTCTCTTACGATGGGGCGCTGACCTGCATTTCTGCGAACAAGGAGTCAAAACATCGGCCAAAGTTTACCAAGAAACCGTTTTGGAAGCTGTTGTGAAGCCTCTTAACAGTTCCCTGTTCCAACACCACCCATAAACTTTCCAGCAGGATTCTGAGCCGGCCCATAAGGCTAAAATGACCCAGGCCTGGCTTCGAAACAATTTGCCAGCGTTCATTTCCTCTGAAGAATAGCCCTCAGGCAGTCCAGATTTAAACTCATTGGATTACAAATTGTGGACGGTTTTAGAGGACAAGGTTTGTCACAAAAGATACCCCAATATTGGATCTCTTATGACTGCTTTGGTTCGAGCTGTGGCCAATTTTCCAAATGGAAGAGGTTTATGCAGCTATTGACGATTGGCCAGTGTGTAAAGGCAAAAGACGAACATTTCGAATAAGTAGATTCTTTTTACAATATACATCAATAAATATATTAAAAAATATTTGGTCCAAAAACATTCAGTACTTTTTATTTTACAGCATAAAACGTGTGGAACAGTATTTATGTCCCTACTAAGTATTTTAATAATTTTAATATTAACAATTTTCATGGTTAAAAACAATGCATTGTTAAAACAACAATAATTATTTAAAATGAACAATTTTCATGGTTTAAAAATTTAACCATAGAATAGTTAAATCAACTATTTTTATTGTTAAATACCAACAAAATGTTCAAATTAACCTTATATAACGTAGACTCAAAATCATATTTATTTATGGTTAAATTAGCCTTATATGCGGTTATTTTTCTTCTCAGTGTAGGCACATTTACATATCTCATATGTCAAGTATTGTAATATTCGGTCGTTTTTTACAGGGTGGTCTAAATAAGACTGAACGGTTAAAAATATTCATAACAGTTTAGTTTATATTTTTTCACTTTTGCAGGTTTTATAGTTTTTAGGGAAATACATGATGGCTAATAATGACGTCCAGCCACGATTCAAAATTTTTTAAATTTTTTATTCTTTTGGCAAGTTTATTATCTCAACCAAACGAAATTTACGTCGTCATTTTAAAGTCAGAACATTACTTAGCAACAAAATGATTAGGAACTTAGTGTTCTGTTTTAAGGAACAGGAATCAGTGTGGGAATCCTAGGATATTACAATCAGTGTAAATTACACCCCACCAGACGAACTGTTTGGTGCGGTGTTATCCTCGATAAATTTTTCGGTCCATATTTTTTGAAAATAAGCAGGTTCAACCAGAAACCACTAACGGGTATAGGGCAATGATGGAACATTTTTTCCGTCCGCAAGTTGAAAATAATCCTAACATATGGTTCCAGCGAGACGGAGCCACTGCGCATACAACAAGAACCACAATGAAAATTCATCGTAATCTTATTGGCAAACCCTTTAGTCTTATTTGGGCCACCCAGTATATGTGACGCGCAAAATAGAAAGGGACCCAAGGTTAAAAACCAGTTTTGTTCAGGACAGCCATTTTAAAGATTAGGTCCGCTAAGGTGCGCTTAGAGTCGTCGACTTCACTTTCATAAAACGCGCATATCTCTGGGAGGGAACACGTTTAGGGCATGGGATCGGTCTCATTCGATGCTCAGATGTTGTCCACATCAAAAAAAAAAGAAAAAAAATGAAAATTGATTTTTTTTACCCTTAGTTCCCTTTCTCTATGCGCTGTCACATATAGAGTATCGACATTTCACAGGTTAGATATTTTGGCAAATTAAAATTTGGCCAAACCATTTTTGCAAGTCTTTAGTCTTATTTTTAGCCTATTTGCCGCTTCTTCAAAACTTTATCAAAACTTTCCTACTTGTCTATCGTAATTGAGAGTCCTCTTCCTTTGGGTGTAGGTCAATAAAATAACATTTTGACTTCCCACATGTCATCACTTGAAAGCCAATGACTTTTCAATATTCCATGATGCAATTAACTGAACCACATGCAAGCATTCCTGCCGTCCAACCCTACTATGCACCGTAGTGTCTGGCAATATAATAAAATTTGCTCCTAAGAAAAAGTAATTTATTTTTCCTTAAGGGACTTTCCAACTGTCAGCCAGCCCATAGCACACCTCGACAAACGATGATGCACACACCACCGCCACCACATCTTCTTACCTTCCAATATTGAGTTTCTAATGCAATGTTTGCGCCGCAATCGCCAGACGACCATATAAGTAAATATTATGGGCATGTGTGAACTCATGTATGGACTTACCCACCGGAATGTGCGAGAAATTCAAGGCAACCTGTTGGTGTCCAGAGTGCACTTGCAGTACAGTTCGTTCCGAAATGAAACTGGATGCAAGGTGTTTTAATTATCTTAAATTTGTTTAAGCCTGTTTAAAAATGCTGAGAGTTTTGTTGTTTTTGTCAATACTGTATCTATTCAGTAGGTTTATTGTAATTGGCAGCATTGAACTTTATAATTTTCAAAGCAGTTGAAGGATAAGTTTACATGCAGAACCCAAATTTTGGCTGATGGCCACTAAGTCAGTGTCACTAATATGTTTGAATTATCACAGGAAGTAAACCTAGTTAACTCTAAAAGTTAGTTAAAATTTATGGACTGGCGGCATCATCGGGCCGTATTTATCCCAAAATGAGGCCGGTCAGGCAGTTACTGTAAATGGTTTTCCCTACCGTGAGATGATAGCGAACTTTTTATGGGCCAAATTGGAAGATATGGATGTGGACGATATGTGCTTTCAACATGCCGGTGCCACACAGCTTACGAAACAATGGCTCTTTTGCCCGACAAATTCAAAGTCCGTGTTATCTCACCTCGGGGCGATGTTAATTGGCCGCCAAGATCATGTGGTTTGACACCGTTAGACTTATTTCTTTGGGTATATATAAAAGAACAATCCAAGAGCTAAAGGATGTCATAATTCGGCACATTAACTTTATAGAACCTCAATTATGCTTCAGCGTCATCGATGGAGGTGTGCAGCCGAGGTCGCGCGGCCATTTGGCCGATATTTTGTACCCTACATAATTGAACAATACGAATATTATCATAACAAAAAGAAATGACAATAATTTCCCAAATAATTTGAGTTTAATTCAAAATCAACATAGGCCCTTAAAATCTAATCACCCTTTATATTATAATTCAGACTCAACAAATGATGGTATGTTTTAATAGCGAAAAATTAAGTACCATAAAAATTAAGTACCAATTAAAACAATATGAAGAAATAACGTTAACAACTGAGACTTAAATAAACCAAAATTTGATTGATCATTCCACCAACCAACATTAACGTGGACGAAAAAATATATCGTCCGTTCATTTAAGTTGTTTTGATGAGAATTATATCTTTCATTTTTTGCGTGTGATTTAAAAAGTGATAATTAAAAACAAGCAAAAATTTTTTGATGAGTAAATTTAAAAATCTTTAAGTACTTTAAGTACCACAAAGGGAAACTTTTTTCCCCTGGGCCGATTTCGCCCATTTATAATCCCAAACAGCTTATGGCCATAAGCCATCATTATTAAAATTTCAGGATCCTAGGTTAATGGACAGACGGACATGCATAGATCGTGTTAAAATTTTATTACAATCAATAATATAACCTAACCTAACATAAAAACCTGGCCTAACATAAAAAGAACCGTTTTTTTTGAATTATTATAATTTATTTTTCAACATAATCTCCTTCCAACTCAATACACTTCAGCAAACGTTTTTCAAGTTTTTTAATTCCATCCAAAAAAAAAAGATTTTTCAAGACCTTCAAAATATGCCTCAGTTTCAGCAATAACCTCGATATTGGGCGAAAATTTTTTGAAACCGAGAATTTTTCAGAATCAGAAGTAGCTAAATCTGGACTATATGGTGGATGCGGAGCAATTTCAAATCGTAATTCGGCCAGTTTTTGTTGAGTTAAAAATGCAGTGTGTGAAGGAGCATTATCTTGATGAAAAAGAACTTTTTTTCTAAATGCGGTCTTTTATCTTGATTTCTTCACTCAACCGATCCAATAAAGCACAATAATATTCATTATTTATAGTTTTTCCTTTCTCAAGATAATCAATAAATATTATACCCCTTGCATCCCAAAATACTGTGGCCATTACTTTTCCTGCTGACTTAACAGTTTTCGCCTTCTTGGGACCACTTTTACCAGCTTCTATCCATTGTTTTGACTGTTCTTTGCATTGTGGGATGTAGTGATGGCTCCATGTTTCATCAACAGTTATGAGTCGGCGCAAGAACTCTATTGGATATCGCTAAAAGCTCCTCGGAATTGGTCCAACGGACGATTTTTTGGGGCAAAGTCAACAAAAGCGGCACCCATCTTGCGGATAGCTTTTTCAAGTGGAGTTCATCATGTAAAATACTCCAAACTTGTTTTTCGTGTATTTAAACAATATCAGCAAGTTCTCTGAGCTTTATTCGTCTATCTTTAGTCACTTCATTAAATATTTTTCTAATGTTTTCAATAGTAGTAGTAGCAGTTTTCGGTCTTCCAAAGCGTTGTTCATCTTCCGTACTTGAACGACCCATTTTAAATTATTGAACCCAGGATTTCACGGTGGAGTATGATGGTGCATTATCACCATGAACAGAATCCAATTCATCTTTGATTAATTGTGGCGTATAACCTTTCATATAAAAGTGTTTAGTCATAATAAAGCGTGGTCCAACTAAACGATGTTAATTGTAAATAAAACAAAAAGTTTGCAGAAAATTGCCTTTATGTTTTGTATTGTAAAGGAATGATCTATGACCATTATGACTCTGAGAAATAATGGACCACTCTTAAATCTCGCTCCTCAAGGTTATTTTAATTTCGAGGGTTGCTATTTATATTTCGGGTCCTGACAATACTAGTGTTCCCAAATGCAAACTGGAAGTTCCATTGGAAACTGTGACATTCTTTAGCAAAACTTCACTCAGAATGTTTTGTCATTTGAGGGCGAATTATTTTGTTTACAGTGTGTTCAAAAAATCATCTCAGTCCGTTGAACATTTTCGTGCTAGATTTTTTATGATTTTCGGCGTGGGTTATCGAGACAAGAGTGTTTAAATCAACTTCTTTCGACTTTTGGCGATGAAGCACCATCAAAGACCGCTGTTAATCGCTGGTACCAAGAGTTCAATCTCGGACGCCGTTCGCTTCAGTATGAATTTCGTGAAAACGTCCAACTTCGGTCATTTTGCCATCGACGCTGTGCGTGAACTGACCTTGGACATTAGTATTACCAGCACCAATAAGATATTGCATGTTCATTTGGCTGTGAAAAAAATTTGTTCTCGTTGGATCCCACATAATTTGACGAATGCTCAAAAAAGTCTCGTATGGATTGGTGCAAGGAGATGTTGAAAAAGTATAACTGCGGTAGCTCAAAGGCAATGTATAACATTGTCACAGGTGACGAATCATGAATCTATGCATATGAACCCAAAACAAAACAGCAATCAACCGTATGGGTCTTTCAAGACGAGCCAAATCCAACAAAAGTTGTTCGTGGAAGAAGTACATCGAAGCAAATGATTGCGTTTTTTTCGGTATAACCGGCCATGTTGCCCCAGGGCCTTTAGTTGAACGTAGGACGGTACATTCTGAGTGGTATACAACCATCTGTTTGCCAACAGTGTTCGAAGAAATGCAGAAAGATAATAAGAGAGGACGGATCATTTTGCATCACGACAATGCGAGCTCTCACACATCAGCTGAAAGGTGTGGTCAACGTTTTTTATCGCCCAAAGCAGCTGTAGAGGTGTCTCAATCGGAGTGAAAAAAGTGCTTTGAAAATTGGTTTGTGCGCTTGCAAAAGTGTATCGATCTTAAAGGAGAATATTTTGAAAAACAATAAAACCATTTTCTATGATAAATTATTGTGTTTTTATTGCCGGACCCGAAATATAAATTACAACCCTCGAATACCGTTAACCGAAGAGTGGATGATACGCTAAATTTGTCATTCCGTTTGCAACATCACAAAATATTGATCGGTGACCATATGTGACAGCGCATAGAGGAAGGGACTTAAGGGTAAAAAAATCAATTTTAATTTTTTTTCTTTTTTGATGTGGACAACATCTGAGCATCGAATGAGACCGATCCCATGCCCCAAAAGTGTTACCTCCCAGAGATATGCGCGTTTTATGAAATTGAAGTCGACGATTCTAAGCGCAAATAGAAAGGGACCTAATCCTTAAAATGGCTCTCCTGAACAAAACTTTTCATCAACTTTTCACTTTTTTTTTGATGGAACAACATCTGAGCATCGAATGAGACCGATCCCATGCCCCAAAAGTGTTCCCTCCCAGAGATATGCGCGTTTTATGAAAGTGAAGTCGACGATTCTAAGCGCAAATAGAAAGGGACCTAATCTTTAAAATGGCTCTCCTGAACAAAACTGGTTTTCAACCTTAGGTCCCTTTCTATTTTGCGCGTCACATATAAGGTATTTATTTTATTGATTGGCGTGAAATGCAAAGCCGCGTCCGTCCGTTCGCCTGTCTGTATAATATACGATAGCGGTCAAAAGAATCGCCTTAGATTCCTGAAATTTTTTTCTCGCAAGATGACGGCGAAATCGTCGCAGTGGAAAAAAGTTTCCCTTCAAGAGACTTAAGAGATCCCTCAGTAACTTTATTAAATATCAAATCATATTTTTTTGTGAACGGACAATAATTGATATAAACACAATAAGGGTATGACGCTTAGCCAAAACGGCCCAAAAAGAACCATTTTTTGAGCTTTAGTAGCGTAAGGACGGCAAAGGGTAAATACGGTTCGGCCTGGCCGAACTTAACGACGCTTTTAATTGTTTGATTCATTTCAACGTCGACGTGGCTTACAAGCTCTCTGTTATAGAGCTATTGAAGATGTATAATTATAAATATAAAGTATAAGTATACTTAAAGATGTACAATTCACAGAAAAGTTTCATCAATAAAAACTTTACTTCCTTACAACAATTTGACAAAAAATTGTACGTACATAAGTCTGTACATTACATCAATTTGCAGAGAAATTTAATGAAAATTTTACATAATTAAAATGGGCGATTGTCGCCAAGGACTAAGGGATTTTTGTGATCATTCAAAATCGGGTAATTTTTTTTTTGAATAAACGCATGTATATTTCGAGCACTTACTGCGAAAAATTCGTAAGCGTTATTTTTTTCAAAACTCGTTTTTTAATGAAATTTAATAAAAGGTTGTAAAGGGTGATCCTCGTAGAGATACTTTTTTCAATAGCCTTTTTTGACAGATCACGTGTGAGTCGTGTCATACTGTCATGTTATTTTTGTTTGGCATTTCATCATGGAAAGACTTACGCCTGAACAACGTTTACAAATCGTTTAAATTTATTACGAAAATTTAAGTTCTGTGAGGAATGTGTTTCGTGCACTTCGTTCAACTTATGATCAACATGATCGGCCTACTGAGAGTACTATTCGCAACACCATCACCCTTCTTGAGTCCCAGCATTCATTATTGGATAATATTCGACCGAATAGACCACGTCCAGCACGCAGTGAAGAAAATGTAGCGGCCGTAGCTGTGAATGTACACCCAGACCGTTGAGAGTCGATTCGGCGCCGTTTGCAGCAACTAGGACTGACGTATGGAACGACTTGGCGCATTTTAAGTCGAGATCTTAAATTAAAAGCGTACAAAATACAACTTGTGCAAGAACTGAAGCCGCCCGACATTCCCAAGCGACATCGCTTCGCTCTATGGGCTCTTGAAAAGTTCCAAAAAGATCCGACGTTTTCGAGCCAAATTTTGTTCAGCGATGCGGCCCATTTCTGGCTCCATGTGTATGTAAATATGCAAAACTGCCAAATTTGGGACGAAGAGCAACTAGAAGAGGTTAAAGAGCTACCACTTCATCCAGAGAAAACAACGGTTTGGTGTGGTTTGTGGACCGGTGGCATCATCGGTCCATATTTCTTAAAAAATTAAGCCGGTGAAAACGTTACCATCAATGGCGACCGTTATCGTGCCATGATAACTGACTATTTGATGCCTGAAATTGAAGCTCGTGATCTTAGCGACATTTGGTTTCAACAAGACGGCGCCACTTCCCACATATCGCATCAATCAATGGATTTATTGAGAGAACACTTCGGTGAGCAGATAACTTCACGTTTTGGGCCGGTCGATTGGCCACCAAGATCGTGTGATATCACACCGTAAGACGTTTTTCTTTGAAGCTACGTAATGTCCAAAGTCTATGCTGACAAATCGGCTACGATTCAGATTTTGGAAGCCAACGTTGCGCGTGTTATTAACGCCATACCTGTCGAAATACTCGAAAGAGTCATCGAAAATTGGACTCAACGGATGGGCAATCTGAGCTGTAGCCGCGGTCAACATTTGATAGACAAAATCTTCAAAAAATAAATGCCAAGGAATGTTCTTTCAAATGATAATAAACATTCCCCATTCAATTTGAATTTTCTGTGTTTTTTTTTTCTTTAAAAAAGTTGGGAACCTCGAAAGGGATCACCCATTACAATGCTTATAATCCCAAAATATTAAAAATTAAATATTTTTGTATTTACAGAGACAACGTAAGTTCAATTGCATCGGAATCCTCCATACATAATTCCACTCAGCCAAACAAAGATTCCATTGGCCAAATGTTGTACAATTTTTCTAGGAAATTTTCATAAATTTATTTTTTTTGAATTCAAACTGTTAAATTTGAGCATTTGTTATTTTAATATTTTGCCATTTTTAATCAGCAAGTGTAAAAAATGTCCATGTACTTACCTTTACAGTGTGCAGAAATACTTGTAGCATAATATCCACTTTGTAGCAATCTGATCCGAACTGACTTCTTGCAGAAAAAAGTCTGAAATGGGAAGAAAGTAGAAGTTCTTACATAAATTACATTTAAAAATTAAATTATTTTGCATCTATATTGTAATCTATATTGTAATAGAAGACAAGTATTTTACAAAATGGCAAATTGACATTAATTTTCGTGACAGTGTGCTTTTATCGCGATTTCAAGTCCGTGACGACCTTTCTTGGAAAGCTTTGCAGCAATTGTTGAATGGAAAACTGAACTTTTGAATTTTATATGGGACTTGTGCGTAAGATGGTTTGTATCTTAAAAATCATTTTAATAAATTTGGGCTGGAGCTATATTCACGCAGAGAAAAGATATGGTTCCTATATGGTCACGGCACCAATAGTATGTTCTCTGCAATAAAAGTATGGTAGTCGCAACCAAAGTATTGTTTTTTGAATTTCAATTTGACAATAGTATGATTGCGGAAATAATAATATTGTTGAAATGTAACAATAGTATGGTTGCCAAATTTAAAAATGAAAATATGGTTGTAGAACCAAAATATAAATATGGTTGGTGGAACAAAAGCATTGTTTTCATGGCTTTTATGTTAACACATGGTTACGGCATTCATACCTGCAAAATTGTACTTTTTTTTAGTTTGACAATGTTATTTTTACGAATCTTACGCAATAATAGTAAAAATAATAAAAAAAATTTCCAAACAAACTACGAATTAGTATAACTGAAATATTTTTAATAAATAATTTGTTTACTGTTCAATAAATCACTCCTATTACTACATAACATACTTAATAAAATTCTCTATTGTTAAATAACAACCTTACCCAATCTTTACAAAAAATGTTGGGGATCATAGTAGGATTGTGTGTAAGTCATACTATGGTTGTGAGGTTGTGATCATACTATGGTTGTACGTTAAACATACTTTGGTAATGAGGACCATAATATGGTTGTGGGGATCATAGTATGGTTGAATGTGAATAATAATATGGTTGTAGGGAACATAGTATGGTTGTGTGTGAATAATTCTATTGTTGTGAGGACCAAAATATTGTTATGGGGATCATAGTATGGTTGTGTGTGAACCATACTATTGTTGTGATGATCATAATATTGTTGTGCCACAACCATATAACCAACAATAGTATGATGCTCTTCGAATATTGTTACCCCAACCATACTTTTTTTCTGCGTGTTGGTAAGGTTTGGCGGCACGGACTCGAGAAGCCGTAGTGCCAAAAAAAGTCTTCGTTGACAAAACAAGCTAACTGTATGGACTAAGCTACGGGCTTATCTTTACGATTTCGTTAAGATTGGCGCTCTGATCTATGCTCTACAGGAATCGAAAATATAAGTGTGACTTCTTACACACTCGTAGAGGGTGTAAAACATTCAACCTCCGTTTTTGTTTTCATACCCTACACCACAAATTGGTAGTTTTGATATCATACAAAGGTTAAATATCCAATTTTGACCAAATTTCGTACTGTCCTTAATGAGCTCTTATCCGCATGCGTATAAAGATAACCGTTTCCTATTTAAAAAGTAGAATGGGGTCTTTGGGTGATGGCAGAGTGCGCTGAAGCTGATTGAAATTCTAAAAGCTGTGTCATACAAATTAGTACAAATCGACGTCGCGATGGCAGAATGCGCGCCGAGCTGAAAGCTAATTGAATAGAAGAAAACTGTTTTAAAGCGTTTTTTTCGAGCTGATTGGTGCGGATTTTTGATTGTATGTGTAAAGATTTAAGTTCTTTGTAATTGGTAAACCGTTCTGACGTGTTGATACTGTTGAAATAATATTGAACAAAATTATTCAAATTTGATTAATCATATTTATAATTAAGTGATTTATCATAGTACTGATTAACCAGAAATTTCGATTATAAGATTTAAAAGTTATTGACATTATTGATTAACCCAAATTTTGACCAGCCGATTACCATGTTGTTTTGCGTTTATTTTATTTGACAAAAAAACTGCAAAACATTCATAAATATACGCAGAGAAAAGATATGGTTACTATATGGTCACGGCAACAATAGTATGTTCGCTTCAGTAAAAGTATGGTCGTCGCTTGTTTTTTGAATTGTATTTTGACAATAGTATAATTGCGGCAATATTAATATTGTTAAAATGTAACAATAGTATTGTTGCCAAATTTAAAAATGAAAATATGGTTGTAGCAACAATATAAATATGGTTGGTGGGACAAAAGTATTGTTTTCATGGGTTTTATGTTAACAATAACATGATTACGGCAATCATACCGGCAAAACCTTAATTTTTGTTTAATTTAACAATGTTATTTTTTAGAATCTTAACCAATAATAGTAATAATAATTATTTTTTTCAAAAAAAAACTACGGATTAGTATAACTAAAATATTATTACTCCTATTATTACTTACTTACTTAAAAAAATTCTTTATTGTTAAAGTACAACGTAATCCAGTCTTTACAAAAAAATTTGGGATCATAGTATGTTGTGCGTTAGTCATACTATGGTTGTGAGGATCATACTATGCTTGTACGTTAAACATACTATGGTTATGAGGATCATAATATGGCTGTGGGGATCATAGTATGGTTGAATGTGAATTATAATATGGTTGTGGGGATCATAGTATGGTTGTGTATGAATAATTCTAGTGTTGTGAGGACCATACTATTGTTATGAGGATCATAGTATGGTTGTGTGTGAACCATACTATTGTTGTGATGATCATAATATTGTTGTGCCATAACCATATAACCAACAATAGTATGGTGCTTTTTGAATATTGTTGCCCCAACCATACTTTTTTTCTGCGTGTACAAAACACACAACAAAAACAGCTACGTTTTAGAATTCATTCTACAATCCCCAGATTTTCTATGAGCTTGAAATAAGTTCGGCTCGGCTTTGAGGGCGCACTCTGCCATCACTCTTAGTAGACGTACAGAGTATTGTCAATTACAAACTCAAAGCTCGGTTGCGCTAGTGTATAACAGCTTAATGGCAATTAGAAGACTGATCGGTTGATCTGCAGGTTTAGCGGAGGTGCCAGTTTTATCAGAAATACTCCGTATTTTAACTTTGGCCTCAACTTGGGTTTCTTACTGACCGAAAATGGGTCTCTGCTGAACAATGCTTTTTTGATTGTGGATGATTCCTTCGAGAAATGAATGACTTATATGAGTATAGTATTTCCCAAAAGGACAGGGTCCTATACTTATAATATTGCTTGCAATAAGCTAAAAATATTTAAAATTCAATTATTTTGGCGAATTTTCTTTAAAAGATGGCTAAGCGAAATCGTATAGAAATTATTTTCGTGGAACAATTTCAAAGCGACTAGGACACTTTACAGTCATCAAAGAATAAAACCTACAATTTCAAAGCATGTACCAACATTGTTTAGGCACATCGACTTAAAAAGGCCGTAGCTGAAACGACTCTCATTCAGGCGTGCCTGTCCTTGAGAGGTATGGTGAAGTACTCGTATTTCTCCCATCTTAAAGCGGGCGACTGGTAGTCCACCTTGGGAGTGTATTGCTTTTAATCCTTTAAAATCATTCTATGGTAAATGTTAAACCAGTGCGAAAACTTTCCGGGTAGGGAGGGGGCCTGTTGTGGTATATTTAAAAATGAATTGTGTTTCTTCTTAGCGAATTCACTGTATATACTTAACGTTGGTTAAGAAAATTTACAACTTTTCTTACACACTCACCGCTGAAATGGATAAGGCAGCAGTAAAAGCAAAGAGCGAAACCTTTCGATTTCGAAAGTTTTTCAATCATGACCTTCGCGTGTAAGGCTAACAGGTTAATTTTAAATGAAAGATTGTACCTTTACTTGTTACCCGCTCCGGGTATTATCGATTCCTATGCTGACGTGCACACTAGGGTGGAGTGAAATTCAAAAAAAAAAGTTAACCTCGGAAAGAGATGTAGTCTGGAGTCCTAATGAGGGGAAAAATAAAGAAAAAAATTTAAAAAAATTTTTAGGGGTCGCGCCACTCCCTAGAAATTTGGAAATTATCGCTATTTTGGCGTTGATTTTAGAAAAATCCTAAAAAGTTTTATGTCAATAAATGTTTGCAATAGCGTAAACAATGAAATAAGGGCATGAAAAAATTTAAAAAAAATTTCTCATTGTTCAAAAATTTCAAAAAGTAAAATAAGTCAAATCGTCCCTTCTTCAGAAAATTGACTGAACAATGAAATCGCCACCAAAGCTACAAATATTAGTCGATTATCCTCATATTTGCCTCAAATACTTTTGTTTGGGCACTGAACAAGCTCAAACTTTTAAATTTTGAATAAGTTAAGTCGTTAATTTTTAGGATTTTTCTAAAATCAACGCCAAAATAGCGATAATTTCCAAATTTCTAGGGAGTGGCGCGACCCCTAAAATTTTTTTTAAATTTTTTTCTTTATTTTTCCCCTCTTTAGGACCCCAGACTACATCTCTTTCCGAGGTTAACTTTTTCAAATTATAAAAAAAGCATGTTTTCACTCCACCCTAGTGCACACGGTTTAGAGCGATTTTAAATGTTTTTTTTTTGTTATGGAAAACTTTAGACGGTTATGGCTAACGGACGAACAAATCCACAAGTTTTAGGGTACTTTGACCTATTGCGGCAATAATTAATTGAAATCATAATAAACGAGCCAAGACGTTTGGGGGAAAGAGGCCAAAACGCTGAACAATCTAGCAAGTGCCTAGTTAAAGTAATTTAAAACACCGCGACGTCATAGAAACTCCATAAATATCCATGAGCTTTAAAAGAAACGCCATCAATTAAACGAGAATTTAAGGAAAGCGGCGTTAGGGCGCCACAAAAAAATCAAATCAAAAGTTATCACCATAAACGAATAATAAAACCCTTTTAACCTGCTTGTCCCTTGCAATTCCCACTTGCCTTAATGGCAGACCATAAAAATTGTCACATGCATAGGTATGGAGATGAAACGCCATTATCCTGAATTTATCCCTTCGGCTAGGAGAGTGAGCAGAAGGTACGCTCAGGATTGGAAATGAAACGAAGCATTGACCGACCGACCGACCAAGCAAACTTAATCGTTTGGTCATGCATGCCATCACATCACTGGAGTGGTTCTTCAAATGTGAAACATTCATCGCCATAACTTACATTTTGCTCCTTCTCTTTGCTCCCGTCGTATTGTGGCGAATCATCATAAAGCGTTTACAATCAAACATAATTTTTGCTGGACTTTCTTCTTCGTTTTTGTTGCTTTTATGATTTGGGATCCTTGGCCATAAACTAAGGCATCCTTATTGATTGAACATGAAACAAATATTTTTAGGGTTGTTGGCCAGTAGACATGAAATGGACAGAGAAAAAAACAGGAGGATTATGTGCAAATAAAATTACCAGAGTATCTATTGATGGATTTATGTTCGTAAAAAAAGGATACTGTGAGGGTTTAATTTCAATTGACTTTTCATGGTAGACCGTAGCGGTCGGTCCGAGAAAAGGCCAACAACGCAAGAATGTAATATTCGGTTTTTATGGTCCATAGTATTGGGCAAATTCCAATATCATGGAGATAAATGTAATGTCTTTAAAATTTCATGGTAAGAAATCAGTTTTCCTTTTTTGCGACGATACACAGTGGGCGGCTTGGTGATATATGGTTGGGAGATTAATTTAGAGCAGACAATATAAACACAGTAGGTCTAGATTGAAGAATGATTGGACACATAATTTAAGTAAGTTAAAATGATAAATTAAGCAAATAACACTTTACAACGTCGATAAGTTCGGCCAGACTGATCTTTTATTCTCGAGGATCCATGAAATATCGGCCAGCCATAGACAGAGTGCATTCGAGTATAGAGGGATCGTGATGTTGCTGTAATCCATATTCTTGTTTTAATTTTTTCTTTTAAGTCCTTTTTCCGGGACTTCACGCAGATAAAAATATGGTAGTGACCATGGTCACGGCTACAATAATATGTGTGTCGCAATCATATTAATGTTTTTTGACTTTCTTTTTCACATTGTTGAAATATAACAATAGTATTATTGCCTTATACGAGGGCGACCGCAAAACTAACTGGCCTGGCACATTTTCTGTTTTACTAGCAACTTTTTTTTTGTTTTATTAAAAGCAATCTTAAAATAAGCCATCTGTCAAAATTTCCGAAATATTTAATGATTATTTTCTTTGTTACAGGTGATTGAAGTAAACAAGTTTTATAATTTTTGAAAAATGGAAAATAAAGAGTTTCGTGAGGTAATTAAACACATATGAAAGGTTATACGCCACAATTAATCAAAGATGAATTGGATTCTGTTCATGGTGATAATGCACCATCATACTCCACCGTGAAATCCTGGCTTCAACAATTTAAAATGGGTCGTTCAAGTACGGAAGATGAACAACGCTCTGGAAGACCGAAAACTGCTACTACTATTGAAAACATTAGAAAAATATTTAATGAAGTGACTAAAGATAGACGAATAAAGCTCAGAGAACTTGCGGATATTGTTAAAATACACGAAAAACAAGTTTGGAGTATTTAACATGATGAACTCCCCATGAAAAAGCTATCCGCAAGTTGGGTGCCGCGTTTGTTGACTTTGCCCCAAAAAATCGTCCGTTGGACCAATTCCGAGGAGCTTTTAGCTATTTATCAGCGTAATCCAATAGAGTTCTGGCGCCGATTCATAACTGTTGATGAAACATGGATCCATCACTACATCGCAGAATGCAAACAACAGCCAAAACAATGGATAGAAGCTGGTAAAAGTGGTCCCAAGAAGGCGAAAACTGTTAAGTCAGCAGAAAAAGTAATGGCCACAGTATTTTGCGATGCAAGGAGTATAATATTTATTGATTATCTTGGGAAAGGAAAAACTATAAAAAGTGAATATTATTGTGCATTATTGGATCGGTTGAGTGAATAAATCAAGATAAAACGACCGCATTTAGAAAAAAAAGTTCTTTTTCATCAAGATAATGCTCCTTCACACACTGCATTTTTAACTCAACAAAAACTGGCCGAATTACGATTTGAAATTGCTCCGCATCCACCATATAGTCCAGATTTAGCTCCTTCTGATTATTTCTTGTTTCCAAATTTAAAAAAAATTCTCGGTGGCAAAAAATGTTTGTCCAATAGCGAGGTTATTGCTGAAACTGAGGCATTTCGTAGTATATTGCCTTAAAAAATGAAAATATAGTTGTAGCAACAATATAAAAATGCTTGGTGCGACCGAATTATGTTTTTTAAGTTTTATATTAACAATACAATGATAACAGCAATCATACTGTATGATTGTAATTGTTTTCTATTTTGAGTGCGGTTTTTAGAACAATGTTATTGTTACGGATCTAATGCAATAATAGTACTTTTTATATGGAAATTAAAATTTTTCAAACAAACTGCTATGGATTTGGTTAACTAAAATATTTTTAATACATAAATCACTTACGCTTTTTAACAAGATTTTTTTCTACTGTTAAATAAATCACTCCTATTATTTTGAATTTAATGTATAGGATGATCTGTCAAGAGGTATTTTTTCAAAACAAAAAAAAATATAAAAATTCATATCAAGTGTGGAATCTTTATTGGTAATTTGAAAGGAAATTTTATGGCATTTACTTTTTGAAAATAATTACCTTGAAATGTTAGCAACTGTATTATGGAAATGAGCGTTCGGCGAGAAACGGGAAGATCCGCTGTTTTCGACCAAAATTTTGTTTAGTGATGAGGCCCATTTCTGGCTCAACGGCAAAGTCAATAAACAAAATTGCCGTTTTTGGGCTGAAGAGCAACAAAAAGAGGTTTAAGAGGTGCCATTATATCCAGAGAAAACTACGGCTTGGTGCGGTTTATGTGCTGCTGGAATCATCGGTGCATATTTTTTCAAAAATGATGATGGCCGGAACGAGACCGTGAATGTTGCTCGCTATCAAGCCATGATATCGGACTTTTTGCTGCCTGAAATTGAAGCCCGTAACCTTGACGACACTTGGTTTCAACAGGCCGGTGCCACTTGCCAAGCAGCTGCTCAAATAATGGATCTATTGAGAGGTCATTTCGATAAGCAGCTAATTTTACGGTTTGGGTGAGTTGGCCGCCTAAACCGAGTGATATCACACCTTTAGACATTTTTCTTTGGGGTTACGTAAAGTCCAAAGTCTATGCTGACAAACCAGCTACGATTCAGGTTTTGGACCATATCGGTCGAAATGCTCGAACGAGTCATCCAAAATTGGACCCTCAGAATGGAAACCCTGAGGCGTAGTTGCGGCCAACATTTGAAGGAAACTATATACATATAAGCGTTCAAAAAATAAATGCCATATAATGTGCTTTTAAATTACCCATAAAGATTCCACACTTGATTTGAAGTTTTATATATTTTTTGTTCTGAAAAAATACCTCTTGTTTGATCACCCTATATTTTTAAATAATTTTATAATTCGAATCTTTTGTTGACTACTTAACCCAATACTAATAAATAACTTTGGGGATCATAGTATAATTATGTGTGATCATACTATCGTTGTAGGGAGCATAAGATGGTTGCGTGTGAATCATACTATGGTCATATGTGAAATATACTATGGTTTTAGGGGTCATAATATGGTTGTTATCCACATATTATGTTTGAGTGTGAATCATACTATGGTTGTGAGGATCATAGTATGGTTATGTGTGAATCATACTATTGTTGTGAGGATCATAATTATGTTGTACCACAGCCATATAGCCAACAATAGTACGATGCTCTTCGAATATTGCACCATACTTTTTTTCGACGTGTACCATTTGATTTGTTTAATATTTTTACTTCAACTATGATCGTGTTTAATTCCCATATAAAGCTTGAAACTTTGGGATGTTCTGCAAAGACGATTTATGATAAATACTGAGTAAAGATCGGGAAAATTTGGAAGAAAAAATTTTGATTTCGAATTACATACTCATAAAATACAGAAGCTACTAAAAGCAGAAAAATTACACATTTTGTGATGAAATTCTAAAAAGCCAAATGCCATCCACATCGGATTTTAGCTGTGGTTTTGGCGAGCTTTCAAAGTTTAGCCACACCTGTGGTTTTCAATTTCAAAGACTTGCTACATAACACCTATTTCTTGTAAACTAGAATGCATCTCGCCAAAGGCTGTGTGCAATTTCGAGGGACAAAGTCGGCAGTGGCCGACTATGAGTTAGCCAACACCAAACTACTATTCAGAGGATAAAGTTCCTCTGTCTGCAGCGTGAAAAAGGTCGGACTCATTATTAAAGTGTTAATTAGTTGTCGCTGATAAAGTACCTTACAAAATTTTATTGTGATCGGGTTTAATTTGTGCCTTCTAGTGCTATAGGAACCCAAGACGGGAGGAACCTTTGTGTGGGGTATATTCGAAAACATGGTTACATGTGACATCATCTTTTCCAATTTTTCCTCGTCCTGACCCTCCCCCCACATGAAAACCTCAATTGTGTAATCAAACAGAGTTTTGCCTTTGATTAAAATTTTAATTTTTTTTGAACACGTTTGGTATGAAGAATTTTAGATCCAAAAATTCTATTCTAAAGGATTGGATATTTGGTCTGTGGTACCGATACTACAGTTTAAATAACGTAGAAATAACAGAGCACCAACTAAAATTCGGTTGTACTAATGGAAAACTCGAGGTGCATCTAACATCAATCATTCGATTGTCAAAAATCGGATTGCGGCAGCGACTCTGTTCTCTCCCTGAACGCAGAGAAAAGATATGGTTACTATATGGTCACGGCAACAATAGTATGTTCTCTGCAATAAAAGTATGGTCGTCGCAATCATAGTATTATTTTTTGAATTTAATTTTGACAATAGTATGTTTCCGGCAATATTAATATTGTTGAAATGTAACAATAGTATTTTTGTCAAATTTAAAAATGAAAATATGGTTGTAGCAACAATATAAATATGGTTGGTAGGAAAAAAGTATTTTTTTAATGGGTTTTATGTTACCATGTAACAAAATCGTATTTTTTTAATGTAATAATAGTAATGATAATTAATTTTTTTCAAAACAAACTACGGATAAACATAAACAAACAAAACTAGTATAACTAAATTATATTTAAATAATGATTTTTTTTCTGTGAAATAAATCACTCATTTTTTAAGAGTTTAATTTATTTTTGCATAACTTAATAAAATTCTCTATTGTTGAATAACAACTTATCCCAATTTTTACAAAAAATTTTGTGAGGATCATACTATGGTTGTGCGTTAAACATACTAGGGTTGTGAGGATCATAATATGGTTGTGGTGATCATAGTATGGTTGAGTGTGTATAATAATATGGTTGTGGGGATCATAGTATAGTTGTGCGTGAATTAATTTATTGCTGTGATGACCATAATATTGTTATGGGGATCATAGTATGGTTGTGTGTGAACCATACTAATGTTGTGATGATCATAATATTGTAATGCCACAACCATATAACCAACAATAGTATGATGCTCTTCTAATATTGTTACCCCAACCATACTTTTTTCTGCATGTGTATTCCAGGACACATGTCTTAAAATTATAAACAACAATTCCACTCAACTTTTTCATAACGAAACCTGTTATGACCAAAAAGACCACTTCATATTAAAACTGAACAACGAAAATTCTTCTGATCAAAAGACAACGGAATGTAGAGTGTCGGCTTTAGAGCAGCTCAAATATATAAAGTCGGAGTCTCTTTGAGTGGTCTCGGAATGGTCTTTTTGACAGCTGTAACTTGACTTATGCTCAGTTTGGTATGCCATTTCATAACGAATAGACTAACTCCGGAACAACGTTTGCAAGTCGGTTAAATAGACCCCGAACGAGATGGCCACCGATCCTGATTTTTACGTTAATAATCAAAATTGTCGCATTTGGAGTAGTGAAAGTCCACAAGCCATTGTTGAGACGCTGTTACATCCTCACGCTGTTACATCCTCTGTCTGTGGGCAGAGGAAATTATTGGTCCATATTTCATGAAAAATGAAGCCGAACATAATCTAACAGTCTATGGGGAACGCTATAGAGTCATGATTAATGATATTTTCGTGCCTGAATTGCATGATGTTGATGTGGACGACCTTTGGTTTCAACAAGAAGGCCATACAATCAACAAAGTAATTAGTTTATCGAAGGAAATTTTGGTGATCGCATTATCTCGTTTCGTAGGCCTGTAGGCCTGTGGACTCCAAGGTCGTGCGATTTAACGCCACTGGACTATGTTCAGTGGTGTTATGTGAGGTCGCTGGTCTACTCAGATAAGCCCGATCTATGCCTTGGAAGAGAATATTCGGCGCGTTATTGCTGACATACGGCCCCAAATGTTGCAAAAAGTGGTCGAAAATTGGGCCTCTCGGTTGGAAGTTATTGGAGCAAGCCGCTGCTGCCACTTGCCCGAAATCATTTTTAAAAAATAATGACAAACCCTTATCTTTATAATGTAGCTAAATTCTTAGCCTTAACATTTTTACTATGAGTTATAGTTCTTCTTGAAAACCAAACGTCTGCAAAACCACCCTTTATATCATAATCAGATTTTCAAGGGCATATGACTAATTCCGTGCTTTTCCAACTTCCCTCATAGTTAAATTAAATGCAACATTGCTCATATCAAGTACCATCTGTTAATAAACTACTGTCAAATTTTGAGAGAGTTCCGTCATTTAGTTTGTCTTTAACAGCTGTTCAAAACATACAACCTCGTGGATTTTGCTAACAATGGAAAAAGTGAATTTCGAGTGTAATCGAAAAAATCAATCAAACCAAGGAAAACCTTGATAAATACTATGGGGACTTTGCACTATCGATTTGAATGGTAAAAAAGTGGTTTACTGACTTACGTCGTGGTCGCCCAAGTACAAATGACGCTGAACGTTCTGGACAGCCAATTAAGGTTAATACACCGGAAAATTTCGAAAAAAATCCAAGATATGGTGTTGATCGATCGAAGAGTAAAAGCGCGTAAGGTTGTTGATGTCATACGCATTTCATATGGCAGTGTGGTTTCGATTTTACGTGATCCGTTGCGTTTAAGAAAGCTGTCTGCAAGATTGGTGCCGCGTTTGCTCTCAATTAACCATATACGTAATCGTATGACAACTTCAAAGGATTGTTTGGAGTTGTTTAACCACAATTTTTTCGGCGTTTTGTTACTGTGGATGAAATATGGATCCATTACAACACTCCATTACAGCAGCAGTCTATGCAATGGGTTTCTCCGGGTGAACCGGCTCCGAAGAAGGCCAAGGTGACTTTGCCGGCCAATAAGGAGATGGCAACAGTTTTTTGGTATGCACGCGTGACCATCCTTATCGATAACTTTTAAAAGGGAAAAACAATAAACGGCGAATATTATGACAACTTATTGGTTCGATTTAACGAGGATTTTAAAACAAACGACCCCATATGGCCAAGAAAAAAGTTATTTTTCATCAATATAAGGCACGGGTACACACGTGTTTAGTCTCAATGGCAAAAGTGCATGAATTGGGTTACGAACTGGTACCTCATCTGCCATATTCTCCGAATTTAGCCCCCAATGACTATTTCCTATTTCCAAACCTAAAGAAATGGCTCGGTGGAAAGAAATTCAGCTCAAACGATGCAATTATTGATCAAAGAAATGCCTATTTTATGGACCTTGAAACATCCCATTTTTTGGAAGGAATACAGAAATAGGAGAAACGTTGCTAAACTGAGCTAAAAAGAGATTATGGTAAAAAAAAAAATTTTGTGCCAAAAAAGATGTGTTTTATTCGAAAAGTCACGGAATTATTGTTAAGCCCTCGTATCTTAAAAATGTCTGACACTGTTCAATCAAAATTGTTTTGTTTTTATTTTTTTACTGAGCAAAAAGAGATTATGGTAAAAAAAAAATTTTGTGCCAAAAAAGATGTGTTTTATTCGAAAAGTCACGGAATTATTGTTAAGCCCTCGTATCTTAAAAATCACTGACACTGTTCAATCAAAATTGTTTTGTTTTTATTTTTCATGCATAAAATCGTTCCATTTGTGTACGAGTATTCGTTAATATTAGATTTGAAAGTAAAGACCAAGTTTTAAAAAACTGCTATTAAGTCAAATAACAGAATAAATATTTTCAAATCTTTAAATATAAAAAAATAAATAAAAAAAAAATTTCATTATTTCGGTCAGATAACAGAATACATAAAATTTAAACACAGTTGGTCCAGTTAACCGACCGAATTCAAAAAGTTCTTATATCCAATAATATACGAGGGTTGCTATTTATATATCGGGTCCGGTAATAAAAACACAATACGTTATCATTGGAAATGGTTTTATTGATTTTTAAAATATTCTTCTTTAAGATCAATACACTTTTGAATGCGAACAAACCAATTTTCGAAGCACTTTTTCCACTCCGATTGAGACACCTTCAAAACATGATTTTTAAACGCTTCAACAGTTGCTTCGAGCGATGAAAAACTGTGACCACGCATTTTTTTCTTGATGCTAGGGAATAAGAAGAAGTCATTGCGTGCCAAATCAGGGCTGTACGGGGAATGGACCATGTATTCAACATCTTGAGTGGTGAAATAGCTCATCGTTTCATCTGATGTGTGAGAGCTCGCATTATCGTGATGCAAAATGATCCGTCTTCCCTTATTATAGTTTATCATTTCTTCATACACAGATGGTTGTATACCTCTCAGAATTGACCGTCCTACGTTCCACTAAAGGCACTGTGGCAACATGGCCGGTTAAACCGAAAAAAACGCAATCATTTGCTTCGATGTACTTCGTCCACGAAGAACTTTTATTGGATTTGGTTCGTCTTGAAAGACCCATACGGTCAGATTGGTGTTTTCTTTAGGATTCATATGCATACAACCATGATTCGTCACCTGTGACAATGTTTTACACTGCCTTTGAGCTACCGCAGTTATACTTTTTCAACATCTTTTTGCACCAAACCATTCGAGCCTTTTTTTTGAGCATTCGTTAAATTATGTGGGATCCAACGAAAACCATTTTTTTCAAGGCCAACTAAACATGCAATATCTATTGAGGCTTGTCATGCTAATGACCAAGGATGCCTTAATCTCACGGTATGTCACATGTCGGTCTTGCTTAATCAGTTCACGCATCGATGGTGGCTAGCAAAGTGACCAAAGTTGGACGCCGTTCACGAAATTCATCCTGGAGCGAACGGCGTCCGAGACTGAACTCTTGGTACCAGCGATAAGCAGTCGCTTTTGATGGTGCTTCATCGGCAAAAGTCGAACAAGTTGATTTAAACACTCTTCACTCGATAACCGCACCCCAAAAATCGTAAAAAATCATCGCACGAAAATGTTCACGGGATAATTCCATTTTTTGACTGAGATGCATTTTTCAACACACTGTAAATAAAACAATTCGCCCTCAAATGACAAATCGTTCTGAGTAAAGTTGTGCCTAAAAATGTCAAAGTTTCCACTGGAAGTTCCTAATTGCATCTGGGAACACTAGTATTATCAGAACCCGAAATATATATATCAACCCTCGTATAACAACAGCCAATACATGCACAAACTCAGTTCTAATAATCTTTCTAATTAGTCAGGGTTACATATACTTTGTCTCTTCAACCAATACTGCCAGTTTCCACATATGAAATTGGCCGTGTAGCGAACCACCAACATTCGGTTAGCAACAAATCAGTTCTCTGTGTACATAGAGAAAGGGACCTAAGGGTAAAAAAATCAATTTTCATTTTTTTTCTTTTTTTTGATGTGGACAACATCTAAGCATCGAATGAGACCGATGCCATGCCCCAAAAGTCTTCCCTCCCAGAGATATGCGCGTTTTATGAAAGTGAAGTCGACGATTCTAAGCGCAAATAGAAAGGGACCTTATCTTTAAAATGGCTCTCATGAACAAAACTTTTGATCAACTTTTCACTTTTTTTTTTGATGTGGACATCTGAGCACCGAATGAGACCGATCCCATGCCCCAAGATATGCGCGTTTTATGAAAGTGAAGTCGACGATTCTAAGCGCAAATCGAAAGGGACCCAATCTTTAAAATGGCTCTCCTGAACAAAACTGGCTTTTAACCTTAGGTCGCTTTCTATTTTGCGCGTCACATATGTACACATTTAAAGAGTTCCGGTTTTTCGAATTGACCCTAATCATAGAATAATTTAGGAAAAAAATTAATTTGTTTTGGTATGTCTGTATGTGGGTCCTAGCACGTTTAATTAACTTTACTAGCCCAAGGTGATACATTAATTGTACCGCATTTTATCAGACACAGACCAATGTCGTCGATTTCTTCTATTTGCCTAATTTCCTTGTAGTCTCACCTGAAACTCACCCAGCATAGCCAGCCAACCAGCCAATCTCCATCTCTGTTTGTTTACGGACTCTAGTCCGTATGTGGTAATGAATATTCATGAATTCCTTTAATTAATTGGAATTTTATACCGAAATCAAACTAGTGCAAATGAAGAAGAATTTATCATTTATTTGCCAACTTTGATTTATTTATTTGCTTGCAGTACTCCCACTCCAAAGACCTCCGAGCATGGAATGTACACGTGGATATGTCCACGTGTACGTACCGTACCGCACCGTCCGCATCCCATTTCCAAGAAAACCATCCCTATTCAAATGGTGGCATGTGCTGGCCATGTCCATCCGAATGAGTAGAACAACAAACACATTCCAATCAGGCAGTTTCGGCCGAGAAGTGTTGCTTGCCCACGATGGAAACGATTTACATTCGCCGGAATTCGGAGAATTCGCAGTAGGAAAATCTGAATGATCACACGCGGCGAAAGAAGGCGGCCATCGTAATTAAACATAAATACTCGTATGTTAATAGAAACGTACTCTAGGGGTTTTCCCAGGAATTCAGTTGCAGTAATTTACCTTTTCCGCTTCTCCGAAAATTTTATGCTGGAATCCCAGGAATTTTTAAATTTCGTACACATCCAATTTACGTTCTTTTAAAAATCCATAGTGGAAGAACATAGAATTAAGTGAATTTTATATTGGATATGGCATGTCGTTGGAATTGGTCCTTGAATGACCATCCGTGGACAATTTTTGGGGTTTTCAGGAGTAACACGCAAGGTGTTTTTAGATTGAGGAAAATAGGCAAATATAATATTGAATAATATGTGATAAAATAATTGAATACTCAAGCTCGAGGACGAGGTGAATATTCAACTATTTCATTAGAAACCTTTCGAAAAGCTCGAACGAGTCATCCAAAATTGGACCCTTAGAATGGACACACTGAGGCGTAGTTATGGCCAACATTTAAAGGAAATTATATTCAATAAAATAAATGTCATAAAATGTCCTTTCAAATTACCAATAAAGATTCCACACTTGATTTGAATTTTTATATTTGTTTGTTCTGAAAAAATACCCCTAGATGGATAACCCTATAGTTACCCCAACCATTATTTTCTCTTCGTGTATAAAGTTTACAAAGAACGAAAATTAACCGATTGCTACGGGAACCGTTCGCTGTTCGAGCGAAACCAATTCATTTAGTTTTAATGGTTTTGTATCATGACAACAAACGATACACGAAACATTTCGCCTCTGCCGAACAATACACGATTCGAAACACATAGCGCTCTATACGTTGAGTTGAAACGTTTTGTGTATTGGTTAGTGATCATGACAACAAACTAAACTTTTCATCATTTGGTTTTTTGGCACTGTCGATCACTAACCAATCGTTCACTAGTTTTGTGTGTATGTATGAAAGCTGTGGGTTATAACCGATTGCTACGAGAACTGTTCGTTGTGACTCACAAGTTGTGAAACCGTTTCATTGGGTTTCGTGTTATGTTCTCGAACTCTCTTGTTATTGTTTTGTGTATGGGTTTCACATCGCGATCATTAACTAAACAAAACGAAAAAATTATTTTGTGTGTGAAACAATTCAATCGTTAGTGGTTTTGGTTCACAAGTGATCGTAACAAAACCGAAATGAACAGTTCGTAAAGGTTAATTTTCGTACCCTGGTATAAACTGATTTATATGTATCAATTTATTACTAATGTTGTCACTTGTCTCTATAATGCAGCTATGGTATTACACTCACCCATAGTCCATAGTCCATACTCGTCCATAATTGGCCACAAAAGCCGAAAAGTTCACAACTATGCCCCTCTTTCAGGTATTACAAACTTGTGAACTAACCTTAATCGATTTAGCCATCCTAACAAAAATATGGTTTTCCATAAAGTAAGAAAAATCAGCAAACTGTGGTCTAGACGTACTTCCACATTGGATTGGAACCAATGATTTTGACACAGGCTTATCATAGGTCGGATGCTATCTTTTTAAACAATATGGTCACCGCTTCTTAATCCCTACTCAAAGAAAAACAAGGAAAAGCGCCGTTAAGTTAAACCAGGTCAAATCGTTTATATTCCCGTTTTTATACCCGCAAACATAAAATTGAGGGTATATTCACTTTGTCAAAATACTGGTCGCAGGCACTTATAAAGTATATGTGACAGCGCATAGAGAAAGGGACCTAAGGGTAAAAAAAACAATTTTCACTTTTTTTTGATGTGGGCAACATCTGAGCATCGAATGAGACCGATCCCATGCCCCAAAGTGTTCCCTCCCAGAGATATGCGCGTTTTATAAAAGTGATGGTACACCAAAGATACACGTATTTAAATCGTTAAAAAGGCTCTCCTGAACAAAACTGGTTTTTACCCTTAGGTCTCTTTCTATTTTGCGCGTCACATATAAGCATTCTGTCAGTCTTCGTAAAATTGTATGATGAGCTGTCCATGTCCGTCAGGTCGCACTATTGAAGCAATGCGGCTGAATTTTATCAGAAACCTTTGTTGATAGATCAGAACGGTTGGTATTGAAAATAGGCCAAATCGGTCAAGAGGAATCAATGTTTCCCTCAGAAAAACTGGGTAAACCTTTGGAAAAATCAAAAATCTCTAACTTAAAAAATACACTATTTTATAAACTCTTACAGATATGAGGTTGATATTTGGTACGAAATGATGTTGGCATAGCTCGAAACACATCCCGGAGGAAAAGTGGGCGATGCCACGCCCCTTCTAATAAATCGCATTTATAGTCAAACTATTGGAAGAAACGTTGTAAAATTAAATTTAACAGGATAAAACCAATGACTAGGCAATTTGTCTAGCCTATGTTATGGTGAAATTTGATAAGGGGGCGTGGCAACGGCCACACAAACCTGAACTTAAATAGACAGTATCCCATGAATTATTAGAGATATGGCGATGATACGAGTACTCGTATTTGGAACATGTAATGTTGGCATGGATCGACACACATTCTTCAAGAGATGTGGGTGGTGCCACGAACCCTTTGGAAATGCGCATTTATCGCCAAAGTCATTGTCCGATCGTTATAAAATGGTAATGTAAATTATGTTATGGTAAAATTGAACAAGGGGGCGTGGCACCGCCCATACAAGCCTTGAAGACAATATCTTATGAACTCTTTGAGACATGACGGTGATATTTAAAACATGTGATGTTAGCATAAATCGAACATATTCACGAAAAAAGTGGGTGGTGCCACGCCCTTTTTAAAATTTCGCATTTAACGCATTTTAACAAAGTCATGGTCCGATCGTTTTATAACGTTAACTTAACGAAGGCAATGAATATAGAATTATAATAAATTATTTTACGGTTAAATTGGGAAAGGGGGCGTGGCACCGCCTCGCAAGCCTAAAAAGACAATTGCTCGCGATCTATTAAAGATATGACGATAATATTTGAAACATATAATGCTGGCACGGATCGTAGTGCCACACCCTCTTGACAAGATTTTCATATTGGACCGAAATTTATGACGAAGGCCGAACGTTATTTGTCCACTTGTTGTTGGGCAACAAGTTGCAGTAATTTACCTTTTCCGCTTCTCCGGAAATTTTATGATGGAATCCCAGGAATTTTTTAAAACTCGTACATATCCGATTAACTTTTAAAAATCCATAGTGGAAGAACATAGAATTAAGTGAAGTTTATATTGGATATGGGGCATGTCGTTGAAATTGGTTCTTGAATGACCATCCGTGGACAATTTTTGGGGTTTTCAGGAGTAATACGCAAGGGGTTTTTAGATTGAGGAAAATAGGCAAATATAATATTGAATAATATGTGATAAAATTATTGAATACTCAAGCTCGAGGACGAGGTGAATATTCAATTATTTCATCAGATACCTTTCGAAATTCTCGAACGAGTCGATAATTTGCATTCGAAGCGAAATTTGCTCTAATTTGTATACCTATATGACCACACTAAGAAAAAATGTATGGTTGGGGTGAAGAACATCATACTGTTGTTGGGTATACGGTTGTGCTACAAGAATATTATGGTTGTGGGGATCATAGTATGGTTGAGGGGATCATCATATTTTTGTGCTACAACCATATATTATGAAGCTTTCCTCTTGTTATCACCTCAGCCATTATGTTTTTCTGCATGGATTTTTAATATCGGTTGCAAGGATTGCACCTGCGATCCTTCAGTGTTAACCTCAAAATTAAGCAATTTTCGTACCCCTTCTGGTCGCCTTTTTATGAGCCACAGGCCCGAGCTAAAATGTATAGTAAATTTTGGAAATAATATTAGATGAAACTATCGAATTGAAAGGATTTTTTTTTTAACTTTGAATGACTTTCCGTCCATTTTTGTTTAGTAAACCTGCGTATGAATTGACAATGTCTATTTGCTGTTATGTGTTGTCCACAAAAAATGTATATTTTTCCAATTTACTTGTGGTCCCTTAACAGGAAACATTTTTTTAAATAATATTTCAAGGTGTTGCAAACAGTGTGACGAATTTAGAATAGACTCCGACCTAAGGTGTTCATTAAAAAAACGTATAAGTATATCGAACAATATGCAAACGTAACCGGCTTATGCGTTCGACATGGATATAAAAGGTCAATCCGCACCTACGTTCATTAATTTAAAGTTAACTCTTAGTTTATTACGAATAAAAATTGCGGAGGAAAATTGAGCAATGCTTAACCATTCCATAACGAAATCAAAGTACGTCCGCTGAATAGTTAAATCGGAAAAAATTTGCAATTCCTTAAGCTGGGATAAGTCTAATCACACAATATGGAGGAAATTCTCTGTAACGACCTAACCCTAGACTCAAATAAGTCCAATCGTACAATATTGAGCAAATTCTTTGTAACGACTTAACCCTCCTAGCCTAAACAACCGATTTATCGTTAAGTATTCTACTTCTCACCCACACAGCGTTTTTCAATCGTTTAGTTCCATTTCTTTCGTCGAATGCATTTTATTGTCCTGGACTGCTCCATCATTTGCCAAAGACTTATACGACGTAGTACATACCAATGGCATCCCATGTAGAACATCCTATTGCAATCGCCACCCGGCCACCACCACCAACGCCTTACGGTGGCTACATCCTCAAATAGTTCGACATCGTTAACCACAGCTAACCATTGTCATTTCCAGTTCCTGTGCTCGGATTTCGTTCTATTGTGCGACGTCAACGACAACATGCCACCACTGAACTGAATTGAACGTGGCACAGAAAGGACGTAAAGAAAAGCAAAATAGAAAATACAAATCATAAAAATAACGAAATCCCTTTGATTTCTTCTTGCAAGCTAACACACACACACACACAAACAAACAATACCTAGTATTATAAAGGAATCGGGATCAATACGAAATTGAACAAAGTTGCTTTATGCGCCATGGACGGCAACGGGCGACGGGCGATGTTGCTACTGCGAATCTCATCAGCAACAGATTTGCTGGCCTCTATCTGTCTCTCCGAGTGTGTATGTATGTGTGGCGGCCCCTGTCGTTGACAGCACGGAACAAAAAACAAAACGAAAATAAAATAAAAAAAAAAAAATATTTGAATTTATCCCAGGAACAGCTGAATAAAAAGGCTTAAGAGAAAATTACATAAAACATGACGGCAGTCGAAGGCGGGCTGGCCGGCAGGCGTAGAGGTGTAGAGTCTTGGCAGCAGAACCTAAATAAAGATAAAATTTCATTTAAATAAATCCCCAATTTTTTGTGTTGCTGCCTGCCATTTCTCTACGGAAGCATTTTTGTGCATAAATTATTTTCGGCCCAAAGATGAGTTGAGTTGGCTAGCTGGCGGCTCGCTCTAAATGTCTTGACAAAACCCATTCGATAATTGACGAAATTCGAAAGCATTCATAAATTTTCTCAACACTTTCCTTTCGCAGCTTACCGGAAGCATAGCCTGTCCTTGGTTATCCTGTAACCTGTTGTTCGGTAGTTGCATGTTGCATGTGCCAGCCATAAAATGTTGCAAACCTTCTTTTATTCGTTCGATACGAGTATCAAACGTTAGTCCTTCCAACATCGAACTTACATTCCACACATGAAACTTCAAAAGCTACACTAGCTACGCATTCAGTAACGAAAGCTTTCCACGAGTTCATGTCCTTTTTGTGAGGGGGAATTTAGCGTGTTTGGGTGGTTTGGTGTTGGTGTGTTGTATAACGATTGCCGCAATAAATTTTTCATTACGAAAATGTATCAATAAACGCCATGTACGGATATTCCCTAAAAGGATTTCGATAAATCACAGGAAGTGCACACTCACACACAAAACATACGAGTAGTTGCAGGGTCAACATGTTTGCCCCCTCCCAAACATGGATGCATACATTATGGTGCATTTGTGGGTTGGGTCCTATGATCTGACAATGTCTGACAACAATGTCATATGTTGATATTAGTAAGTGAGAAATGATCTATTTAAGGACATTAAGAAAACATCATATTTTATACCCTTCACCTCTTCAGGTGTCACCTGAATATAGCTTTACGAGTATATAGAGCTCCGCTCCTGTTTAACCTCAAAGCTTGATGCCGACATAGATCGATTCCTTGTGTGAACCTTCAACTGGAAGTTGTTATGTGCTACGACGGGTTGGCCCAGATAATTAAGTCTGATGCCGCGGAGAGTCAGCAGCCCCTAGAACTGCGATTAAAGCCCAGCTTCTGGTTTTCCTTCCATACTACCTGTTGCTATGTACGAGTACAGTTTGGCGATTGCTTTGTGGGCCATTTAGACTCTGCCGTTTTGTACATCGCCTCAATTGGGTCCCCCGGACGTTTGGCCTCTCTCTTGCTGGTTCGGCGATTGCTTTGTGGACCCTTTAGACTCTGCCGTTTTGTACATCGCCTCAATTGGGTCACCCGGACGTTTGGCCTCTCTCTTGCTGGGCCATATTGGCGCCGGCAAACTCGGTGCTTTATGCTTCTCACTAGGACCGAATTCACTCCTTTTTTATGTATAGGGTGATCCATCTAGAGGTATTTTTCAGAACAAAGAAAAATATAAAAATTCAATTCAAGTGTGGAATCTTTATTTGTAATTTGAAAGGACAATTTATGGCACTTATTTTTTGAGAATAATTACGAGCTAAACATACGTACATGCGCGGCACGGCACACAAGTTGACATAGTCCACTAAACTCTTTTTACAACACACACACACGTGTTGTTGTAAAAGAAATCTATTGATGGCTCTCGATGTGGAGTCTCTTTAGAGGTGGCAAGAGTGAGTTGCATTTTCGTGGGCAATTGTGTGAAGAAAACTTGAAAAGTAAGATTTTCAACAGTAGTTCTCATTCGTTTGGGGAGAGCCTCCTGGCCTTATAGAGTTCGGTTTTACTTTCAACAATTGCAGCAAGGCTTTCTGAAGAGGGTTGTCACGGACCCGAAATCATGATAAAAGTAGTGTGCAGCCACGAAAATCAATGTCACTTTGCCATTTTGTTAAAAACTTGTCTTCTATTTAAATATAGAAGCAAGAGGTCTTGAGCCGGTTTAATCCCTGTTCAATGTGAAAATAATTACCTTCAAATGTTGGCAACTGTATTGTGGAAATGAGTGTTCGGTGAGAAACGGGAGAAACCCCTGTTTTCAACTAAGATTTTATTCTGTGATGAGGCCCATTTCTGGCTCAACGGCAAAATCAATAAACAAAACTGCCGCATTTGGGCTGATGAGCAACAAGAAGAGTTTCAAGAGGTGTCATTATACCCAGAGGTAACCACGGTTTGGGACGGTTTATTAGCTGGTGGAATCATCGGTGCATATTTTTTCAAAAATGATGAAGGCCGGCACGTAGCCGTGAATGGTGCTCGCTATCGCGCCATGATATCGATCTTTTTGCTACCTGAAATTGAAGCCCGTAATCTTGACGACACTTGATTTGAACATGCCATACAGCTGCTCAAACAATGGATCTATTGAGAGGTCATTTCGAAAATCAGCTAATTTCACGTTTTGGATAGGTGAGTTGGCAGCCTAGATCGAGTGATATCACACATATAGACATTTTTCATTGGGGTTACGTAAAGTCCAAAGTCTATGCTGACAAAACTGCTACGATTCAGGTTTTGGAAGCCAACATTACGCGTGTCATTAAAGTCATACCGGTCGAAATGCTCGAACAGTCCTCCAATATTTGACCCTCAGAATAGAAACCCTAAGGCGTAGTTGCGGCCAATATTTAAAGGATATTATATTCAAAAAATAAATCCCATAAAATGTCCTTTCAAATTACCAATAAAGATTCCACACTTGATTTGAATTTTTATACTTATATTTTTTTTTGTTCTGAAAAAATACCTCTAGATGGATCACCCTATATATATATATAGTGTGATCCATTCAAATTCCACACTTGATGGTGGCAAAGATCGATTTTTTGTGTGTAGCCTCATTTGGAAGTAATTATGTGGTTTGACTAGAGACCTAATTTTGGTGCCAAAGGTGCTCAGAGGCCTCTAGAACTGTGGTGTTAGCCTGGCTTCTACAGGGTGGAGCGCTTTAATTTGCTTATTTGGGAATGAAATAAAAAAATTATAAACCTTAGAAAAGTTTATTTTATATTTGAATTATATTGAACGGTAAGGGAATTTTGAAATTAGAGGTATTTAAATAGTGTATCTGGCAAATGTCGACCTTCGTTATACACCCACTGCTACATACGTTTTCTGAAGTTTTCATAAACTTTTACAAGCAAGTCGACTGGTACTCTGCCAATTTCAGCCTCAATAGTGTTAATTATGTCTTCCAAAGTGCTGGGACGGTTGATGTACACCTTTGACTTCATGTTACCCTAATGGAAATAATGGCATGAGGCTAAGTCTGTTGAGTGTGCCGGCCAGTTCACATTACCCCTCAAAGAAATAAGTCGTCAAGGAAACATTTGCCTAAAACAATTCATGGTAATCCTCGCTGTATGGGCAGTAGCACCATCCTGTTGGAACCATGTATCCCCTAATTTATTGCCTCAAGAGCCGGCTAAAAAAATCCTGTATCATAGTCAAGTACCGTTCGGAGTTCACAGTCACGGCAAAACGTTTATCCTAGAAAAAAGTAAAGGCCAATGATGCCTACTTGTGATATGGCGCACCACACAGTGACGCAGTCCGAATGCAGAGGGGTTTGGTGAAGTTCTCTGGGGTTTGTTTCACTCCAGTACCGCATATTTGGGGGAACAACGAGTTGTAAACGAAAAGCACGCTGCACTGCAATGTTCAAGTGGGCATTTGAAAAATACGCTTCAACACAAAATAACCTCTCCTCACGTGCCCAATGCCTGATGGCAACTGAAAACCAGACGAATACAAATCTACCGTCAGCCACTATAAGCCACGCACAGTCTCCGCGACCAACAGTGCCGCCACAGCCTGCAGTGCAAAAAAGCAAATTACCGCGCTCCACCCTGTACCTTGTTTTCCTTCTGTACTACCGATTGCTATGTCTTCTTTGGGGATTGCTTTGTGGAGCATTTAGGATATTGAACATTCCCTCAATTGAGTCCCCCTCACATTTGGCCTCTCCTTTGCTGGACCATATTGGCGATAAACCCCTAAACCCCTTAGAACCAAAAACAAATTTTGTGTAGAGGTATTATTTTAGCGATCTCGGCACTGTCTGCTTCTTTCCATTACGCTCCTTTTTTCACTCTGATTGCCATGCCACTCCGATTGTCATCACTTGGACTCCTATTGTCATTACTTGTGCTTAAATGACATGGTGAACATTGTGTCTGCCTTTAACGTAGCCCGTTAGATCTACAATCATTTCTTCCAATCTTAAATTATCTTCTGTGGACCGGGCGTTAGTTTCCTGCTGATTTTGCTTCTGAGGACTAGGGATACGCTGCTGGACCGGGCGCTGTCACCGTTGTTCTCTTTGTTGTAACCGGGCTACTTCGTTAAGGTATTGATCTCCACCACGAGAGCTAAACGATTGTGTCGCTTGACGAACTCGACTTGCCGGCGATTTTGCCTCTAGTGCCGTAGCTCTTTCAGATGGTTGCTGTTGCCTGAGGCAACAAACGTTGTATATCAAATGTCGATGTAGTCGTTGAATATCGATGACCGGGAGCCTGCTTTCTCACCGGTACTGCTTTATTAAATTAAAGGGACTTGCCAGCGATGTTGCCTCTAGTGTGGTAGCAACTTTCAAATGTTGATTGTATTTCAAATGTCGATGCAGTCGCTGTATATCGACGAGTAGGAACTTGCTTTCTCACTTCCTTATGCCGCCGGTACTGGGTTATTAAATTCCTGCTCCGTAAGTTTTAATCTTTCTTTGTACCTTTTCATGTTGGCTTTTCTTGGGGGGTTCCTACTCCTAGCGTGTTAGACCTTCCGCCAGGAAGTCGCGCAAAACTGGGGATCCACGAGGACGTCGCACCCCAAAAAGCACCTCTCTTAAGGGCACTACTGAGGAGGGAAACCTAGTAAGTGGTGTATTCGGCACACAGATAAAAAATTAGTTGGAAATCGCTTTGAACGACAATAGTTCGGTTGCAAAAGACGAATTTCGGTTGCAAACACCATATGTTTAAAATCGTAATGGATATTCGGTTCGATATACCACAAGATGATTAATATTATTATCGTACTAATGACAATTTATTGGTTGGTCAAACCAATGAAATGCGAAAAAGGTATTTAGTGGTTGTGGCAACCAATAGTTTTGCAAACATATTACTGTTTTTACCAAATATTTTATAGATTTTTTTTAAATAAAATAATTCGATTATTACTGAGTTTAGGCTAATCGATTAAACAAATTTGTTTTCAGTAAAAATCGTCCATCATCTGTTCTACTTTTTCCTCGTCGTGACCCTCCCTATTAGTCCTTCAAGTTTTTCAATTGTACTCGTATTAGCAAACAGTGTTTGCCTATGACTAAAATTTAAGTTTATTTGGTAAATTAAAATTAATAAAAAGGAAAAAAATGCTGTTCTGAAGGTTCGGATACTTGGTATGTTGCACTGATACTACAGTTTCAATAACTGACAATTACAGAGCACCAACTAACATTCGGTTGTATTGATAGAATACAAGAGGTCTATGCAACCTCAATCATGCGGCGACGAATATATTTTCTGTGTGCGATCGCCATGTCGCAGAGTCGTTTTTGGGTTCTTGCGCTCATTTTTAGTTAGCCCTTGGAACCTGTCGCTCTTAGTAGGGGGCTGATTATCCTTCGCAGCAGACCAACATTTCAGCAGGCCGTATAGCTATCCGCGACCTACTGACCCCCAAAGTAGCCTGAGCTCAGCCATATGACTATCTAAAGGGCAGAAATCCCAAGTCTATATTTAAAAATAAAGTTGAATTCATGCTTGGTTGTTGTTAATAGGAGCCTAAGCAACTGGACCGATCTTCTTTAGATTTCACAAATATAGCGACTAAGAAAGGCTACTTCGATTTTTTAAAATCTCAAATGGGCTGTGTCATGCCCACACACATACAAATTTAAAATGATCATAACTCAAAAACTATAAGAGCTAAGTACATGAGGTTTAGGACATAAGCTGGTCGGTACCAGGCCCCTGTTTTAAACGCGGTGTAACTATAGAACAATCGTCTTAAACTTTTTACAGTATGGACCAGGTGATTGTGACAAACTATAAACGGAGACGATTTTGAAAAGAGGCGTGGCGCCGACCACATATTGTAAAATTTAACACACCCAAAGCTTAGAACCTGTAATCGTTAGAAGCATTAGGTTCGGTATACATTTTATTAGTGTGGGAGGAAAAGTCGCGGTGACACGCCCCTTTTTATAGCAGTGTAGCGTCCATAATTTAAGGCCAATCATCTTGCAATTTAGAGAGATTGTAAAATAAAATAATCGGATACGGTTTTAAAAACATTTAGAGTTAGGAGCATCAGAAAAAACGTACGGGGTTAAAAGTGGGCGGTGCCATGCCCATTTCTTTAAAGCGCAGCAACGCCAATTATAATAGCTCAATCGTCTAAAAATTTTAACCGTTAGCTGCTGTGGGCCAATAGATTTGCACATGCTATAAATGGATACAACTTTATAGGGGCGTGGCTCCGTCTACATATCCAACAAGTTAAGAACGCCCTAAAAGCTCATACATTTTAAGAACTTGGAACATCATATTCGGTAAATATTCTATAAGTGTATCATAAAATACGTTCGCTGGAAAAAAGGCTGCTTCACGCCCTCTTTTTTAAAGCGATGTATGGACCATAAATATGCACAGATCGCCTTAACTTTTACACAGTATGCTATTGTGCAGAAAAAGTTTATCTTAGAGTGGGACGGTCATATCCAGAAAAGCTTAAAGGTCAGAACTTTCAAAAGTTCACGATGTTACTACTAAATAAAACAAACAGTTTTCAGAGAATTGTCCTAATATTTTTTATTTTTTATATTTTTTATTATGATAAAAGGATCGATGGCATTTATGTCTGAAACGAAATATCGTCTAAATGCTCGCCACGGCATACCTATGTCCGATAGTCCATATTTTTAAAGACTCTGAGAGATAAGGGCTTATTGACGTAAACTTTTTCTTTTGAATATCCCAAAAGAAAGAAGTCCAACAGTGTCAAATCATTAGCTCGTGGCGGCCAATTAACATCGCCATGACGTGAGATAGGACGACCATTAAATTTCTCGCAGAAAAGCACCATTGCTTCATTGGCTGTGTGGCAAGTGACACACTTTGTGGTTGTTGAAGCCACAAATCGTCCTGGTTCATATCCTCAATTTTTAGCCACAAGAAGTCCGTTATCATCTCGCCATAGCGAACACCATTCATGGTAACTGCTTGGCCGACCTCATTTTCGAAGAAATATGGCCCAATGACGCTTCTAGCCCATAAGCCGCACCAAACAGTCAGTCTTTGTGCATTCATCGTCCTTTTAACGATCACTCGTGGATTCTCATTTGCCCAAATGAGGCAATTCTGCAAGTCAGGTGAAAGTTTTCTTTGTCACCATTTATTCTGTCTGTTTAACCAACCACTCGGCGTATTGACAATGCTTGAAATGGTCAGTTGGCTTCAGCTCTTGAGTCAATTAAACTTTGTAATCGTGTAAGTTCACATCTCTTTTCAAAATTCGCATCTGTAATATTCGTAAGATGTTTAATTGTTGGGCAAAACGACAAGTCGAGGTTGACGGCTCTACTGCCACACTATCGCAAACAACAACAATGCTTTCCGCAGAACGAACTGGTCGAGCATGCGCAGTAGTTTTCACATTTCCTACAGACCAGGTTTGCTGAAATTTGCGAACAATTCTCCCGATGCAGATACATTTAGTCGATAATGCTGATCAAAAAGGCACGAAATGCATTTGAAGGCCTCAACAATCTTAACGCGTTGCTCCATTGTGTACCTCTCCATGGTAGAGTTAAACTTTACATACAAAATAAATCTTTCAACTATCATCAAGTTCAATACATATGATTCGTACACTGTATGAAATATATAAACTTCATATGAGAAAAAATAGCTTTAAAGCCATACAGGGTTTCATTATCCTACAGTTTAGTTTATTTTAACTAGTTTTGAGCCTTCACTTTTTAGTTGAGTGTGTCAAGTTTAGTTTATTTTATTAAGACTTTTTTCAAAAACAATGACAGACATATACTAGATCTATGAACAAGAAATTGCTTATTACTATAATGTATTGTCTAAATTACCAATAACGTGCAGCTAACGGCACCAAGCGTTTTCTGTGTATAGAAATATTTTTAATTTGTATGTAGCTCTGATAAGTGTATTCGCCCTTGCTCCCGAGGCTAAAGTGGTCTTAGGAGTGAAATATCCTAGAATTTAGCTTAAAAGTAAACTTACAACTAGCCTAAAATTAGGGGGTGAAGGGGAGGGGTTGATTACAAAAAAGGAGAGGATAGGGAAAACAAAAAAAAGAAAAAATAAGTAGAAAAAATAAGAGATTTAAACAAATGCTGTTCAAGAGCCTTAACAATATTCCTCTATGTGCACCCGGAACCACTTTTTTGTAGAACTTGGGACGAAAGGAAACCGAGGTATCATAATCTGCCCGACTTTCATTCAAAAATCCAATCGGAGATAAATAGCAAACATCTGACCAGCTAATGTCCTTCTGGGCATTGTAAATATCAGTTATAATGGATTGAGTGTGTCAAATAAAAACTAATGCACGCAGAAAAATGTATAGTTGTGGTGACAATATTCGAAGAGGATAATACTATTGTTGGGTATATGGTTGTGGTACAACAATATTATGATCCTCATACAACCATACTATTCATATACAACCATACTGTTATCTTCACAACAATAGTATGATTCACACATTACCATACTAGGATCGCTACAACCATAGTATGATTCACACTCAACCATACATTGATCTCCACAACCATTGTATGATCCTCACAACCATAGTATGTTTCACATACAACCATAATATGATCCTCACAACCATAGTATGATTCTCCCGCAACCATGTTATGAACATTACAACCATAGTATGGTCACACACAATTAAACTATGATTCCCAATATAATTTATTAGAATTTGTTTAAGTTGTCGACAATAGATTTGAATTATGAAAATCATTCAAAAATACATTTAATTCAAAATTTCACAGTAGAAAAAATAAGTTGAAATAAACGTCAGCGTTTTTATTAAAAATATTTCAGTTAAACAAAACCAAAGCAGATCGTTTAAAAAATTTTGATTTCGATAAAAAAAAAGTACTATTATTGCATTAGATCCGCACCAATAACATTTGTTCTTAAGAGCATATTTAAATGAAGAAGTATGATTGCCGTAATCATATTATTGTTAACAAAAAACGCACCAACCATATTTTTGTCGCACCAACCATATTAATATTGTTGCTTTAACCATATTTTCATTTTTAAATTTGGCAATAATACTATTGTTACATTTCAACAATATTAATATTGCAGCAATTATACTATTACCAAACTAAATTCAGTTAGCAATGCTATGGTTGCCACGAACATACTTTTATTTCGGATAACATTTTATTATTGCCGTGACCATTTAGTAACCATGTTTTTCTCTGCGTGTGGGACCAAAAAAAACTCTAATCCTGTTAGTTAAATTGTTTATGATTTATAACACATGAGCTGTCACACCCACTATCAGGCATACTTAAATCATTATCGAATACTGTAAAACCTTTGGCAACGATTAGCTCGTGTAACCACAAGGATTTTATTTGTATGCACGCATAATAATCTGAGTATCTGATATGGGCGTTTGTCTACCAAAAGTTGGTTGATTTTATTCATTATTGAAATAATACATCCAGCATGGCCACCGCCAACACTGATGCCACCATAACATCCTGGGATGGAATAAATGGATGTTATACAATCGTTTCTATTACTATTCCAACGAACACCAGATGTATTTTATAATGTCACATACATTAGGACAATGCCTGAGGCTGCGTAGGTGCACCCAATGAAAAATATCCATAGATTTTGAAATTTCTAGGGCGTGAGGCCAACAAATCGTTGGCCGTCCAATGATGTTTATAATATTTTTTGCTATTGACCAACACTTAGTGATGTCCTCTATACATGCAGTACGTTTCGTTGGTGTGTAGAAAGTATGGGGTCGAAAGGGGAAAGAGTGTGAGTGGTTATAGACACTTGCTTTGAACTTCTGGATGTAGAAACTAATGGGAATTACATTCGCTTGTTTTGAACTTCTGGACGTAGAAACTAGTGGGAAATACATTTGCGGCAAATCGATTCTACATATTAAAACGTATTCGATCTGTAGCGTATAGTGCGTTAGATCGGCCAAAGGATTACAATCGGGTGATAATTCCTGGAAAGTCGGGTATGCCTACCAAACAGCCACACGTGACGAATCACTTGAGGGATGTCAGATAATCAAACACCATGAAAGTTACCATAAAGCAGCCCAAATACCAACGATGCCCCGGGCAGACAAAAGAGTTGCCTGATGTCACCTATCAGCACTATCGCTCTCCTTTGGACACGGTCAAGTAGCTTTAAGGATGATTTTGGAACACCTGCCCATATATGGAAGTTGTATTGCAGTTTAGGCCTGAACTAAGTTGTATAGACATTAAAGTGGTCAGAGGGAGTGAAATATTTCTTGAACCGCTTTAGAAAGCCTAAACACCTACGCACTTCTTTCGACACTTCGAATTCATGTCTCGCCCAACTATCGTCACATCATATTTTATAGCAGTAGGAGTTTTAACACACCTACCAATGCTAAATGAGTTGACCGTTTATTGTTAAAAATAATAAGGGTGGTCCAACTAAAACGCACGATGTTAATTGTAAATAAAGCAAGAAGTTTTCCGAAAATTACCTTAATAAAGGATGGCTAAATTTTAAGTACTGATGTTGAATGTGAACCACACCTAAACGTCAAGATTTTTCTGCATTTCATTTGATATCTCTCAATTTCAGACTAACTCAATTTGAACAATGGTCATTATCAATGGTCAGAATGGTCCACCTCTTAAAGCCTCTTGACCATTCCAAACGTCATCAATGGTCAGAATGGTGCACGCAGAAAAAAAGTATGGTTGTGATGACAATATTCGAAGAGGATAATACCATTGTTGGGTATATGGTTGTGCTACAACAATATTATGGTCCTCACAACAATAGTATGATTCAAATACAACCATACTATGATCCTCACAACAATAGTATGATTCACATATAACCATACTAAGATCCCCACAACCATAGTATGATTCACACTCAACCATTTTATGATCTCCACAACCATAGTATGATCCTCACAACCATAGTAAGTTTCATATACAACCATAGTATGGTCCTCACAACCATAGTATGATTCACACGCAACCATGTTATGATCCCTACAACCATAGTATGATCACACACAATTAAACTATGATCCCCAATATTATTTAATAGAATTTGTTTGAGTTGTCGACAATAGATTTGATCCCCAATATTATTTATTAAAATTGGTTTAAGTGTCAACAATAGATTTGAATTATGAAAATTATTCAAAAATACATTAACTTCAAAATAGGAATGATTTATTTCACAGTAGAAAAAATAAGTTTAAATAAACGTAAGCGTTTTTTTTTAAATATTTCAGATAAACAAAGCCAAAGCAGCTTGTTTAAAAAATTTTAAGTTCGATAAAAAAAAGTACTATTATTGCATCAGATCCGTACTAATAACATTTGTTCTAAAAAGCATAGTCAAATGAAGAAAAATTACAATCATACAGTATGATTGCCGTAATCATATCATTGTTAACATAAAACGCCAAACACAATACTTTTGTCGCACTTACCATATTTATATTGTTGCTATAACCATATTTTTCATTTTTAAATTTGGCAATAATACTATTGTTACATTTCAACAATATTAACATTGCAGCAATTATACTATTGTCAAAAATAAATTCAGTTAACAATGCTATGGTTGCGACGAACATACTTTTGTTGTGGAGAACATATTATTATTACCGTGACCATGTAGTAACCATGTTTTTTCTCTGCGTGTGGCAAGAAATGACAACAGTGGATGATCAATTTTCGAAGAAATGCATCTTCAGTGATGGGGCACATTTTCACCCCAGTGGATTCGTCCTTAAGAAGAATTGGCGCATTTAGGCGATTCATAATCCAAGAGTGATTGTCGAAAAAACAATGCACCCACAAAGAGTGACTGTTTGGTGCGGTTTCTGGGCTGTATTTTTTGCGAAATCAGGCCGGTCAGGCAGTTACTGTGAATGGTGTTTGTTTTCATTAGATGATAAAACTTTTTATGGCCCGAATTGAAAGCTATGGATGTAGACGATATGTGGTTTTAACAGGACGATGTCATTTGCCACACAGCTAACGAAACAGTGGCTCTTTTGCGCGACATTTTCAATGGCCGTGTTATCTAACCTCGTGGCGATGTTAATTGCCGGCCAAGATAATGAGATTTGACACCGTTGGACTTCTTTTTTTGGGGTTATTTGAAAGAAAAGGTGTACGTCGATAAGCCAGTGACAATTTAAGAGCTAAAGGATGGGATAATTCGGCACATTAACGGCATAGAACCTCAATTATGCCTCAGCATCATCGAAAATTTGGACCATCAGATTGAGGTGTGCCGCCGAGGTCGCGGCGTCCATTTGGCCGATATTTTGTTCCATACACGATTGAACCATACCAATATTATCATAATAAAAAGAAATGACAGCAATTTCCTAAATAATTTGTGTTTTATTCAAAATCAACAGCGGCCCTTAAAATATAACCACCCGTTGTTTGCTTTTGAAAGACAGACAGACGAACATAGCTAGATCATCTTAGAATTTTACGACGTTTAAGAATATATATCGAGGGCTTATATTCAATAACCTCTATCTACATTTTGACGAAATTTTTTTTTATGCCAAACTCATCACTGACCCCATCTGCATCTACTGTAAAAATTTCAATTGAAAAAACCTATTTTTAGTACTATATATGCTGTATTTTATCATTTGTCTATCTACAAATATACTTGTTTATGAATTTTATAAAGGCAAAACCCTCTATCTACATCATATAATTGTTTCGTTTTATTTAATTTCAGGCTATTTTTTAGTTAAATTAATAGTACTGATTTGAAATTTACCACTTCCCCTCAAATTAAAATCGAACTGACCTATTGTCTTTCTGTCATTTTTGACATATGTCAGATTTTATTCCAAAAGATTAAAAGCAATTGTTTTTTCGTAGTGAGAAATTGATTTTATACTTTCTTTTGAGATTGTTATTGCGTGATTCCAGAATTTGAGCGTGGGTAAGTAATGTACACACTTACATCGATTACATTGATTGATTGATTGTTATGGTTGAAGGTTTAAAAATATGGCTACTTGTAACTCCTTACAACGTATTGCATATGATTACGTATCTTCAAATGACGAAGATAGTGAGGGCGTATTTATTACAGGTTCGTAACTGCAAGTTATATGAAACTACATGAAAGTATGTGCCTAATAATTACTCAAATTTACTCCAAAATTTTAACCAGATTCCGAAAACGAAAACGTTATCGAAAATGTGCCCATACGCTACAGATCTAAAAGAGTCCATAACTCAACGTCAAAAAAACGGAGTGTGAATGGTAGTAAGCGAATGCTTGGACAACAATATTTAGGATTTTCAACGGTTGATGCAGGATTCAAACAGAACTTCCCAAAAGCAGAAAGAAAAATAGGCCCAACATGTTCATCGCGCACTTGTAGAAAAAGTAAGGTGAGACACTGCCAAAACTTTGATGAGAGAAGAAGGAAACAAATTTTTGAAACATTTTGGAACAAGACTTGGGAAGCAAAGCAAGAGTTTGTAAAGCTGTATGTAACAAAGATTATGAAAAAAAGATGCACGGTAGAAAACAGTAGAAAACAGAACAGCTTTATGTTTAAACTACCACACAACGAATTTCCGTTGCAGGTATGTCGACCCATGTTCTTATCAACGCTATCTTTACGTATTGACATGGTTAAAGGATGGATTAATTCGAACGATAAACCAATTTCGGCGACACTTGCACCAAAAAAAAAATCCCAGAAGGGGGGTTGTAAAATTTTCTTGTTTAAATATCTGCAGAATTTAGACAAGATGGAAAGCCATTATTGTCGCAAGGACACCACTAAAATATACATAGCCACCACTTTTAAAACCAAAGCAGATGTTTTTAAAGATTACCTTGAAAAATGTTCAGAGAAGGCAGTAAAGCCCGTTTCAATTTTTAAATTTTGTACAGTTTTTGCCCAACAAAATTTAGCGCTCTTTATGCCTCGCAAAGATCAGTGCGATATTTGTGTGGGGTTTAAGGCCAAGCAAATAAAAATTGAAGAATACGATGCACATATCATGTATAAACAACGGGCTCAACTTGAAAAACAACAAGACAAACTTGCAGCTGAAGAAGGACGATGTCACGTGTTTACCATGGATGCACAAGCAGTAAAGCTTTGCCCCGACATTAACGCCTCAGCCATTTATTATAAACAACGCCTACAAGTACACAACTTTACCGTGTACAATCTCGCCACGCATCAATGTTCAAATTACTGGTGGAACGAGACTGATGGAGACCTGTCCGCTTCGACGTTTATTTCGTGCATAATCCACCATTTGTCAACACACTGTCTAACAGATACTCTTCCAATAATAATTTACTCAGATGGTTGCGGATACCAAAACCGTAACCACTATTTGTCGAATGCTTTGTCCAATTTTTCAATAGAAAACAACAAAATCATAGAACAAAAATACTTGGAGAAAGGACACACACAGATGGAGTGTGACAGTGCTCATGCAAAGGTAGAGGCTAAGTTGAAAAATCAGACCATATATTTGCCATACGACTACGTCAGAGTAACCAAAGATGCCCGCAAAACAGTCAAAATCAACAATAAAATCAATAAAAAGCCATTTGATGCATTATATTTAGATTATAGTTTTTTTTAAAAACTATAAGGATACTAACCTTATTCGATTTTCAAGTATTAGACCTGGTCGAGCAAAAAATGATCCGACAGTATCCCAACTAAGATCTCTCTTATATTCGCCAAGTGGTAGCATTCAGTTTAAAGTGAATTTTGATCATAATTACACTGAACTACCTACCTATTACAATCAAGCAATATGAAGGTCACATAGAACCAAAGCTATTGCATACCGGTCGACTCCCAATCCAGCAAAACAAATGGAAACATTTACAGGATCTAAAGGTGGTAATTCCAGAGGAGTATCACTATTTCTATGATAATCTCAGCCAGGCGCAGTAAAAATTCTGAAAATGTATTATAATCCTTTATTATAGCTTTCACTACAAAATTATAATTACACAAGTTTTTTTTTTCTGTGTAGGGTGCAAATGTTAGAACAGGTCCTGCCATTTTTCCATCCCCAACATTTCTTGTGAACATATCTACCCCCTATCTCCCACCTTTTTGTGGATCCCCATACAAAAACCGTAAAACAAACTTAATTTTAAAATAAGGCAATACCCTCTATCTACATATTATTTTCCTACGCAATGATTTCATTTGTGAGTCAATACCCTCTATCTACCAAAGAAGCTAAAATAACTCGAATTTCAACAAAATTTTTAGTTAGGGTGTTTGTAAGACACATTTTGTTAATATTGTGGAAGATGAGTTCATTAAAATTGTTGCTAATTTGCGAATAAAACAGTTTTTTGGCTTTCCTGAAAAATTGTGTTTTTGTAGATAGAGGTTATTGAATATAAGCCCTCGATATATTCTTTATGAACATATTTACTGTGTAATTTCGTTTTCAACACCCCGAATAATGTTCGGAGACCCCATTAAGTTTATATATTATACATCTAAATCGACTGAATCAATTTATGTTTTCACTGTTAGCGACTACTCTCCAAGGTACACCTCCGCATTTTCCATTTGCTAACCTTTGACTTCAATCATCTGCTTTCCCTGGGTGTCGTTACGCGTTGGTGCTGTTGTGTGTTGGTGCCTGTTGATGCCGGAGCTAACAAAAATTAACATTTATATTAGAAATTGTCTTGGGTGACATTAAAAGGATATAATTCGATTAAACTCTTGAATGTTTACAGTTTAACGGAGACGAACGCTCTGGGCTCTGGTGTTCGCGTTCATATATAACTTGTAGTAGGTGTCTTCCATAAATAAACAATTAAAAATGTCAATTATAAATTTCGGATAAAAGGCAAATTATAAAATTTTAATTTGCATTTTAAGAAAATAAATACGAGTATCAATACAAACGACACACAATGACATTTCTCTGATTGAAATATTTTACACGTAAATCCGTTTCAATTTTTCCTATAAATAAAATCTATTTTAACAATTTCTGTGAAAATCCTTAATTACACAGGGAGTGGGAGGGCTGGGTTGGAAATATGTATATGTACATTAGGGTGTCCCAAAAAGAAAATTTTTTTTTGCTCACGCGTTTTTTGATAGATTTTAGGGTAAGGAAATTTTGATTTTTGTTTAAAAATTTTTTGGAAGTGGTTTAGAGGTCGCACAAATTGGGTTTTTTGTCAAAGTTAATTGGGTTTTTTTAGATCTTAAGTTAACAGTTCATAAGAAAAACGTCCAATCTTTCATTTTATGTTCAAAAACCGCCAGGTTTGTCAGCGATTTTTTCGATATGGCAGGTTAAACTAATTTTTTTTTGTTTTTTTTTCAAAAACATTGACTTTAACGATTTATAACTTTTAAAATTTCTATTAAAGTTACAAAAACTAATGATGCAGTTTAAAAGATAAATAAATTCTAAACAATTTTCATAAAAAAAATGTTTAATTAGTCGTTACTAACCCAGAGTTATCTACATTTGTCGAATTCAATCCATTGTTATTTATTGCGGCTCTTTCGATGCTGCTCTATGCCCTGCAATAAATTTTGAAAATCTGTTTCAGAAGTTGTCAAATTTGCGTAACTGCTTGCCAAGGCCACACCACGTTCAACGCATTAATTTTTGAATCGTCGATAAATGACTGCAACTGGTCTTGAAAAATGCATATTTTTAAAGAGTAAATAAGCTGCATCATCCAGCGAGCTCGATTGATCGCTCCTGGAGCTTTTATTGTTGGCTGAGGCTCAGATTTATCACCTAAAAAATAAGGCTTAATTGAAGCAATTCTTTGTAGTCTTCTCTGGGTTGTATATTTTTGAGTTGGTCTTTGATGAAAAGTATTAGGTCTTCGCGAACTACTTCCGGTATAATTTTTTTAAAAATTTGGTGGTCCATACAGGAAGAAAAATTTACTTTGTCAATGTAGTCCCACCTTTGCTGAAGAGTGACGAATATTTTTGGTTGTGGTGATGTTACGTGTTCTTCAATATTAAGTGCCTTGAACGCTGCTCCAGCCACAAGTTCCAACATATGATGCCGACATGCTAAATATGTTAGTTGTTTTTTTAATTTTTGGCAAAGTAAAACGCATGCCCCATTTCGGCAACCAGTTATGGAGCTTGTTGTATCTGCACACATAAATTGAATATTTTCCGTTAAATTCCATGATTTTAGCATTTCAAAAACCTCATTTGCCTGATCTTCTCCCCTCTCCGATAGAAGTTTTACAACTCCAAGAATCTTGCTTTCTGAATTTCCGCTGACATTTATTGATAGCCGATGAACTTTTTTCTTTTTGTTCTTTAAGTCGGGCATTACTTTTCCATCCCAATGCACTGTTATGAAATTTGAACCAACAAAAGAATTTTTATTTGAATTTGCTATAACCTGTCGCTGTTTCTTTCGTTCCCTCCATATCGAAGACCTTGAGCACGCAACTTTTGTGCTACATTGTTCAGGGTCTAAGCAGGAATTTAATATAAGTGAAGCTTTACGGAAACTTATTCCGCTTCTGTCAAGACTTCCGCAAATCTGATGTAGTTTTTGAGAAATGGGAGGGTCAATTTGGACATTTTGTTCTTCTTCTTCAACTGAAACGGCACAATCGTCGCTTTCATCGCTGCAAATGTTTTCAGTTGGCACGTTCTTAAATTTATCTCTTTTTGGCCTCATAGACTTTACGGGAGGTTTACGAACAAACAATTCAAGTCGTCCAGAAAATTCTTTCTTTTTTTAATCTGGCTGCTGTTATTTCTAAATTAGGCTTTTTTTAGACATACCCACTTCGAGTGCAATTTTGTGATTTTTCGAGACATGTTTCGGATCTCTTGATTTGTTTTCCACAATGCTTTAATATTTTTTGCTACAATTTCAGCACTTTCTGTTATAGTATATTTGTTGAACATATGCAAATAAAAAAATCTTCGCATTACTTCAATTTTTGTTAGCGGTTTTGCCAAGTCAAATGCATCAATAATTTTACCCACAAGCCACACATTTCTTGTTTTTAACATAGCCATAATTCGATTTTAAATTCATAAATATTTTCACTGCACTATAGCACCGATATTCCTGATCAATAACACTTCAGTTTTACGATTTATTTCTTGAAAAAGACACGATTGTTTGAAATTTTTTTAATTTTTGTAGCACAGAAAGTTTATTTCAGTTTTTTGTACCAACGAATGTAGAAATAACAGATGATCGATTTTTCCATTTAACAGTTGATTGAAAGATAACAAACAGAAAGATGAGAAACAAAGAAGAGAAAGAGAAAGAAAGTGATGAAATAAAACCTAAATTGTAGCTCGCATTGTGAATGAGGCTTAGGCTCGCATTGTGAATGAAACTCAAAAGAAATAATAAAAAAAACAGTTGAAATCATGTTCGGTTCAATGGATTGAATTCGACAAATGTAGATAACGCTGGGTTAGTAACGACTAATTAAACATTTTTTTATGAAAATTGTTTAGAATTTATTTATCTTTTAAACTGCATCATTAGTTTTTGTAACTTTAATAGAAATTTTAAAAGTTATAAATCGTTAAATTCAATGTTTTTGAAAAAAAACAAAAAAATTTAGTTTAATCTGCCATATCGAAAAAATCGCTGACAAACCTGGCGGTTTTTGAACATAAAATGAAAGATTGGACGTTTTTCTTATGAACTGTTAACTTAAGATCTAAAAAAAATAATTTAATGACAAAATCTTAAATTATTTTTAAAATATGGCAGGGAACCACGTTTTTTGACAAAAACCCAATTTGTGCGACCTCTAAACCACTTCCAAAAAATTTTTAAACAAAAATCAAAATTTCCTTACCCTAAAATCTATCAAAAAACGCGTGAGCACCAATGAAAATCGAAATTTTTGTTTTTTTTGGGACACCCTAATGTACATAGTTTAATTTTAGTGAGTAAGAGTGAGTTGTATTTTCGTGGGCAATTGTGTGAAGAAAACTTGAAAAGTAAGGTTTACAACAGTAGTTCTCATTCGTTTGTGGAGAGCCTGGCCTTATAGAGTTCGGTTTTACTTTCAACAATTGCAGCAAGGCTTTCTGAAGAGGGTTATCACGGACCCCAAATCATGATAAAAGTAGTGTGCAGCCACGAAAATCAATGTCACTTTGCCATTTTGTTAAAAACTTGTCTTCTATTTAAAAATAGAAGCAAGAGGTCTTGAGCCGGTTTAATCCCTGTTCAATGTGCAGAAATTGAAAATAATTTTTAAATGCTTAACCCATTTAAAAATTATTAAAGGCGTTATCTGGGCATAAGCAATGCTGTGTCGGACCAAATTGAAGACAAGGGCAAGTTCTGGCAAACAGCGGAAAGGAGAGCACGAAGCAAAATGTCTGTTATCATGGCGCGATAGCGAGCACCATTCACAGTTACGTTCCGGCCATCATTATTTTTGAATAAAAAAATAGGGACCGATGATTCCACCAGCCCATAAACAGCGTCAAACCGTGGTTTTCTCTGGTTACTCTTCAGCCCAAATGCGACAATTTTGTTTCTTGAATTTGCCGTTGAGCCAGAAATGGGCCTCATCACTGAACAAAATTTTGGTCGAAAGAAAGTTTCTCACCGAACGCACATTTCTATAATATCGGGTAATCAGTCAAAAAAAAACAAAAACTCAAATCAAGTGTGGAATCTTTGTTGTTCATTCGAAAGGATATTTTATGCCATTTATTTTTTAAATATAATTTCCTTTAAATTTAATTATAACCGCGACTAAGTCTCAGCGTTCGAGCATTTCGACCGGTATGGCGTTCATGACACGCGTAATGTTGGTTTCGAAACCTGAATCTTAGCTGGTTTGTCAGCGTAGACTTTGGACTTTACGTGGCCCCAACGAAAAAAGTCTAAATCGTGAAATTAGCTTCTCTTTGAAATGACCTCTCAATAAATCCATTGTTTTAGCAGCTGTATGGCAAGTGGCACCGTTCTGTTGATATCGTCAAGATTACGGACTTCAGTTTCAGGTAGCAAAAAGTCCGACATCAAGGCGTGATAGCGAGCACCGTTGACGGTTACGTTCCGGCCATCATCATTTTTAAAAAAAATACGAGTATGCACCGGATTACACCTTCCTATTAACTGATCCAAACCATGGTTTTCTTTGGGTATAATGATAGCTCTTGAAACCCTTCTGACCCAAATGCGGATATTTTATTTATTTACCTTGCCGTTGAGCCAGAAAGGGGCCTCACCACTGAATAAACCGTTGTTCGAAAACAGCGGATCTTCTCGTTCCTCATTTCCATAATGCAGTTGCACAATTTGGAGACGTTGTTGCGGTGTTAGTATTTCTATGATAAAATGGCAAACAAAACTGAAAAGGAAAACCCATAAAGTTAAACGCAACTCACGCGTAAACTCTGAAAAAAACCCTATGGAAAAAAATACCTCTAGGTGGATCACCCGATACAATTTTACAACTTGGAGACGTTGTTGCGGTGTAAATCTTTTCATAAGGAAATGGCAAGCAATACTGAATAGAAGAAAAAATAAAGTTTAGAATAACCCACGCGTTATCTGTAAAAGCACAGTTTGTTTAAAAACAATTTTTAAATAAAAATATATTGAACGAAAACAATTCATTTCATATATCCATTTTTAGATCTATATTCTAAGTATATACACATATGTATGTATATGTAGTAATATTGATATCAAGAATTAAAAAAAAACAAGATACAATTTTCAAGATATTTTTTATTGCGTCTCTCTGTCCTTTACATCTTGCCTTTAATTTTTTCCGGCACTTCTCAGCAAATTTACGCTTCAATGAAATTAAACAGCAGCTCTGGTCCATAAATAACGCGTTCGTGTAACAGTTTTGTGGGTTTCATTAGAAACTTTTCGCTCAGTTGTCGCACGTAATCTATTCAAATAAAAGTTTGTCTCCTTTCGGTGAGTTTGAAATATTCACAGCAACTTTTGGTGTAGAATTTTAATCATTTCTTATGTATAATAAACACCGTCAACAAGACATGCAGGCAGCGAGAGAGAGACAGACAGACAAATAGACATGCAGGAAGACAGACAGATAGACAGCGGATTATTATTAGGTCTGAGTTCTTATCTTTTTTTTGAAGAAAAACTGAAAGATGCAGAACAAATACCGGATGAGGGAAGTGATGTTTGGTACCTTGAAAAAAATACACAAAATCGCTTTGAAAAAATAAACAATTTAAAGAATTGAAACTTGAAAACGATTCCAAATTTTGGTGACAAAACTCAATGTTGTAATGAATTACATTTTTGGTTGGGAAGGGTTCAACCCATGACGAGTTGAACGACGTCGCGATGGGAGTATAAGAACCATTACATGCGGAGAAACGTAGTATTTAGCGTGGATAAAGATTTGCTGGAAAAGTTGGTCCATATCTCATACGAAATGAAAGTTAATGGTTGTTGTTGTTGCGACTTCCTTACTGACTTCTATAGGCCTTAATGACATGCAGCTCCCAAAGAACGGCGCAACGTACGAGGGCGGTTCGGAAACTTCTTAGCACAAAAAGGGCGGTAAAAACAGAAAAAAGTTAAGTGTTTTGGAAACTTCCATCTCTGCTATGAACACATGTTAAATTTTGTTTCGATCTACCAACTCCATCATATAGAAACAGGTGTTCACAAAAGACGCATCCGCGATTTTTTTACAATGGAAAAATTAGAAATGCGTGGTGGCATTAAATATTTACATAAAAAAGGTTTATCGGGACAAGAAATTCATAATGATATGGTGAATTTGTTAGGTGAAAGTGCTCCTTCATATGCAACAGTAAAAAATTGGGTTGCTGAATTTAAAGGTGGTCGTAGAAGCATTGAAGATGAACCACGTAGTGGACGTCCAAAAACCGCAACAACAACAGAAATTGTAGCCAAAGTGCATGATATGGTATTAAATGATCGACGAATAAAAGTGCATGAAACAGCTAATATCATGGGCATCTCAAATGATCGAGTCCATTTAATTTTGCATGAAGAACTACAGATGAAAAAGCTTTCTGCAAGATGGGTGCCGCACTTGTTAACAGTCGACCAAAAACGCATAAGAATGAACATTTCTCAAGCTTGTTTGAATCGTTTTCAGCGAAATAAAATGGATTTTAAGCGTCGTTTCATAACTGTTGATGAGACATGGATCCACCACTATACTCCAGAGACAAAAGAACAATCCAAACAATGGACTGAAGCTGGAGGAAGTGCCCCAAAGAAGGCAAAAACAATTCAATCGGCTGGAAAGGTTATGGCAACGGTTTTTTGGGACTTCAAAGGTATTTTATTGATTGACTATCTGCAAAAGGGTAAAACAATAAATTCTGAGTACTATTGCAACCTTTTAGATCAATTAAATGTACAAATTCGAGAAAAACGTCCTGGCTTACAACACAAAAAAAATAATTTTTCATCAAGACAACGCACCAGCGCACAAGAGTGTTTTAACAATGGCTAAAATCAACGAATTAAAGTACGAGTTGCTTGACCACCCACCTTATTCTCCTGATTTAGCTCCCAGTGTCTTTTACCTGTTTCCAAATCTAAAAAAATGCCTTGCTGGCAAGCGTTTTACCTCAAATGAAGATGCAATTACAGTTGTAAACCACTATTTTGAAGACCTTGAGGAAAACTATTTTAATCAAGGGATAGAATTGCTAGATAAGCGTTGGACTAAGTGTATTGAAGTTTCAGGAGATTATATTGATAGGCTAAGAACTTTCCGAACCGCCCTCGTATCAAACATAAAACATAGGGCATTATATAATGTGTGTTGTACTCTGCAGGGACGAGAGGGTCATCTGATTCATCTAGAACCTGAGTGCTAAGGATTTCGGATAATTCTATTAGTTGTTGTTGTTGTAACAACAATATATTTATTTTGAAGTCTTGTTCGTCTGCTTCGATATCCAGGTGGAGGAAACGCGCCATTTGAACTGGCGCGTGAATGTTGCTCAGACCTGCCTGATAGTTTCGATGATCTAAAGGTTCTCTCTTATACCGCTTGACCTCTCTCTCTAGATCATGAAGATCGTACCTGATCTGACTGGGTGGAGGCATCCTGATCAAGAGATGGTGGTTAGGATGACCCCAGCAGGTATTGCTTAGACAGCAGGAAATTGTGTCTGCGCACGGTAAGGACCTTCGTCTCCTCATGAAGATGGTCCTCAGAAGACACAAGAAGACACCCTGTTGATGTTCTAAGAACGGCATTCTGGCAAGTCTGGATTTTCTTCCACTGCGTCGTACTCACGTTAGCCGACAGGTGCTGCGTAGTTTACTAAAGAATTCTATTAGTCTCTGTTTTTTTGGAAGCTTAAAGCAAGTTCATGGTACCCCGTAGAATAGATCCGACCACTGGTTTAGAACTTTACCCTAGTACCCTTCGACCACCAATCCGAAACCGCTGACATTTTGCCCCCTTTCATTTTCGGGCATATTCGTAGATGGACATATTTTCATGACATGAGCCAAGGAATATGCTGGTGAAATTGGTCCAGCCGTGAATGAATCACCCTGTAGATACTGCCAGTTCGTCTTGAACTGGAAGTAGTCATTTGCTACGAGGTAGCACCTGAGACTCAAATTAGGTGCCGCGTGTGGTCTCGAACCCCGAGAACTGTTTTTCTAGCCCCACCCGCGGAGAACGGCTCTTGAGGGAGTTTCACGCGGAAAAAATGTATGGTTGTGGTGACAATATTCGAAGAGGATAATACTTTTGTTGGGTATATGGTTGTGGTACAACAATATTATGATCCTCACAATAATAGTATGATTAAAATACAACCATACTATGATCCTCAGAACAATAGTATGATTCAAATACAACCATACTATGATCCTCACAACAATAGTATGATTCACACATAACCATACTATGATCCCCACAACCATAGTATGATTCACACTCAACCATACTATGATCTCCACAACCATAGTATGATCTTCACAACCATAGTATGTCTCATATACAACCATAGTATGATCCTCACAACTATGATTCACACGCAACCATGCTATGATCCCTACAACCATAGTATGATCACACACAATTATACTATGATCCCCATTATAATTTATTAGAATTTGTTTAAGTTGTCGACAATAGATTTGATCCCCAATATTATTTATTAAAATTGGTTTAAGTGTCAACAATAGATTTGAATTATGAAAATTATTCAAAAATACATTAAATTCAAAATAATACGAGTGATTTATTTCACAGTAGAAAAAATAAGTCGAAATAAACGTAAGCGTTTTTATTAAAAATATTTCAGTTAAATAAGGCCAAAGCAGCTTGTTTAAAAAAAATTTAATTTCGATAAAAAATGTACTATTATTGCATAAGATCCGTACCAATAACATTTGTTCTTAAAAGCATATGCGACAGCGCATGGAGAAAGGGACCTACGGGTAAAAAAATCAATTTTCATGTTTTTTTTTGATGTGGACAACATCTGAGCATCGAAAGAGACCGATCCCATGCCCCAAAAGTGTTCCCTAACAGAGAAATGCGCGTTTTATGAAAGTGATGGTACACCAAAGATACACGTATTTAAATCTTTAAAATGGCTCTCCTGAACAAAACTGGTTTTTACCCTAAGGTCCCTTTCTATTTTGCGCGTCACATATTTAAATGAAGAAAAATTACAATCATACAATATGATTGACCTAATCATATTATTGTTAACATAAAACGCAAAACACAGTACTTTTGTCGCATCAACCATATTTATATTGTTGCTATAACCATATTTTCATTTTTAAATTTGGCAATAATAATATTGTTACATTTCAACAATATTAATATTGCAGCAATTATACTATTGTCAAAAATAAATTCAGTTAACAATGCTATAGTTGCGACGAACATACTTTTATTGCGGAGAACATATTATTATTGTCGTGACCATGTAGTAACAATGTTTTTTTCTCGGTGTGCAGTCTTGTTAGTATAAGTAGAAACGTGACCCTACAAAAGAGTAGATACAAAGGGTGGGCCATTGAAAATGTTAAATTTGAACTACCGATTACTTTCACTTTGAAAGGTAGAATAACATATCTGTTTATTTTTATTTCAGGTTTAAGTTTGACATTTGCAAAGTGGGACGCTATACGCATGAACAACATTGGGAAGTACAGAGTATCCGCCGGGAGTGTTTTGCCGCCATTTTAGTAAACATTATTAGTCTTTGAACAGGGATTAAACCGGCTCAATACCTCTTGCTTCTATATTTAAATAGAAGACAAGTTTTTAACAAAATGGCAAAGTGACAATGATTTTCGTGGCTGCACAGTACTTTTATCATGATTTTGTAAAAGAAATCTATTGATGGATTAGAGGTGGCAAGAGTGAGTTGCATTTTCGTGGGCAATTGTGTGAAGAAAACTTGAAAAGTAAGGATTACAGCAGTAGTTCTCATTCGTTTGGGGAGAGCCTGGCCTTATAGAGTTCGGTTTTACTTTCAACAATTGCAGCAAGGCTTTCTGAAGAGGGTTGTCACGGACCCGAAATCATGATAAAAGTAGCGTGCAGCCACGAAAATCAATGTCACTTTGCCATTTTGTTAAAAACTTGTCATCTATTTAAATATAGAAGCAAAAGGTCTTGAGCCGGTTTAATCCCTGTTCAATGTGTAAAAGCAAGAGACCGAAATAAAACAAACGAGCTAAACATTATTAGTCTTTACAGTTCATATTTGCAGCTCGCCCATGACAACCCCGATTTTCATAAAAAAATCGTAATAAGTGACGAGGCACATTTTAATTTGAATGGATATGTGAATAAATAGAATAGTCGGTTCTGGCCAATGGAAAACTCTCAAATTAAGCATCAGTCCCCTTTGCATCCATTAAAAGTGACAGTCTGATGTGCAATTTGGTCAGGAGAAATCCTTGGACCTTTCTTCTATGAAAATAAAAACGGCGTTACGGTAACTGTCAATGGGCAGCGGTATCGTGATATGATTGAAAACTTTTTAACGCCAGAACTACATGCTTTGGGCTTGATTAACATGTGGTACCAACAAGACGGTTCCACATCGCATACAGCCAGAATTACAATGGAATTACTGCGAGACCTTTTTCCACAACAAGTTTAAGAAATGGTGATGTTGATTGAACTCCACGGTCGCCTGATTTGACTGATTCGGACTGCTTTTGGTGGGGATATCTAAAAATCAAGGTTTATGCAAACACACCAGAAAAGGTTGAGCACCTCAAACAAAATATTCGTGATGAAATTAATGAAATACCGCGTGAAATGTGCTCAAAAGGGCTCGCATTTGTGAGGCTAACAGAGGCGAACATTTATCTGATATTGTTTGTATTCCATAATTGCCGACATTAAATAAAACATTTATCAATATAAGATCCATTCTCTTTCATTTCATCAAATACTTAGTAGGGACATAAATGCTGTTACAACATTGAACACACTCATTTCAATAGTAGAACTGATCATACCCCGTTAATGTCACATGGGTTTTGAAAGCTATCCTCAATAGCGTTAGTCTGTAACGGGATTTTAAATTGTTTCAACTTTCATCATGGAGTGGTCAGATAATGAGAACCGTTTCGCTGTAATAGCGCTTTTCAACTTTGAAATGAAAAAAGCGGTATTTTCAAAACGCTCCGGCCACTAGGGATTAGCCGCATGTTCGTCTACCAATGCATACAACTGTTTTAGGAGATTGGAGATGTAAAAGACCGCCACCGGTCGGGCCGCCCACGCTATGTCATCAAAGCCGTTTAATCTAGAATTCACAGAAATCAGCTCCGAAAACAGAAAAACATGGCCCGTGAGATGAATATCACGCAAAAGTCCATGAGTCGAATCATTAAAAAAGACTTGGGACTTTGGGCTTTAAAACGACGTACCGGACATTTATTGACTGCAGCTTTAAAAATAAATAGGATTGAAAAATGCAAACGTCTTTTGGTGAAGCACGCTGAAAACTTGCACAGAAAAATTTTGTTCACCGATGAAAATTTTTTTACCGTTCATGAAAAATTTAACAAGCAAAATTATAGCGTGTATGCGCGGTCATCTAAGGAAGCATCTGAACTGATCCCAAGGGTGGAAAGGGGTCATCACCCAGCTTTAGTCATGGATTGGTGGGGTGTCTCTTACGATGGGGTCACTGACCTGCATTTCTGCGAACAAGGAGTCAAAGCATCGACCAAAGTTTACCAAGAAACCGTTTTGGAAGCTGTTATAAAGCCTCTTAGTCTGCGCCGGCCCATAAGGCTAAAAAGTCCCAGGCCTGGCTTTGAAATAATTTCCCAGCGTTCATTTCCTCTGAAGAATGGCCCTTAGGCAGTCCAGATTTCAACCCATTGGATAACAACTTGTGGACGGTTTTAGAGGACAAGGTGTGTCACAAAAGATACCCCAACTTTGGATCTCCTAAGACTGCTTCGGTTCGAGCTGTGGCCAATTTCCCATTGGACGAGGTTCGAGGTTAACGCATGTGTAAATGCAAAAGTAGATTCTTTTTGGATACAATAAACATCAATAAATATACTAAAAAATATTTGGTTCAAAAACATTCATTACTTTTATTTTACAGCATAAAACGTGTAAAATAGTACTTATACGAGTAGTTATGTCTCTACTAAGTATGATAAGATATATAAACACAATGGGAAATTTAAAAAAAATGGGTGGAAAAACAGTTTGGTAAACTCCAATAAACAATTTGCTTCTTTAGAAAGATGTTTTAATAAGCATCCCAATGCTACCAATATAAATAAGAAATAAAAACGTAATACAATATTTACTGTCAAGCTTTGAAAGACAGTACTACGGAAAATATGGCTGGCCGCAAACAAAAAAAGTAATAAGAAGGTTTATCTATGGTAAACAGTTTCATCAAGTCTGGATTATGTCGCTAAGATGCAGTTAAGTGGAAAATATTTATTTACAGTTTGTTTTTGTTATATGGCTGTATCTTTTGGAAGCATTAACTGTCTGGCCCAAAAAGCTTAAACTGTCTGACCTAAGAAGATACTAAACAGATTCAACACATTATTTTTTGACTTCTAAATGTTTGTTCACCTTAAATAATAATTTTGTTTTGTCTAAAACCGATATAGTATTATAGGGATTATATTTGATGATGAGATAAACTGTAATTTGTCACGATAAAGAACTAAAGGTTGTTTAGTTACTATCGGGTGATCAATCAAGAAATATGTTTTCAAAATAAAAAATAATACAAAAATTCAAATCAAATGTGGAATCTTTATTGTTCATTCGAGAGGACATTTTAAGCCATTTATGTTTTGAATTCAATTTCCTTCAATTGATAGCCACAACTACGCACCAAGGTGTCCATTGTGAGGGTCCAATTTCGGACCCGGACTGGTAAGGCGTTAATGACACTGTAATGTTTGTTGGCTTCCATAACCTGAATCGTAGCTGGTTTGTCAGCATAGACGTTGGACTTTACTTAGCCCCAAAGAAAAAAGTCTTAAGGTTGGGCTCAAATACGATAGCATATACCACGTTTGGTGAACCCTTAAGTCTTATTTGGGCCTCCCATTAAAAACGTGACCCTCCAAAACTTATAAAAGGTGGGCCATTTAAAATTTGAACTACCAATTACTTTGACTTTGAATGGTATAATATTATTTTTTTTTAAATTTTTTGTTCATGTTAAAAAAAATAAAAAAAAATAATGTGAAGCTATACGAGGGCTGCTATAATTATTTCTGGCCTAATAATAAATATCGATGCCTTACTTCCTCAACCTCGTAACTTAAAAAAATACGGTTTTGACTTTTTCATATCAAACGATTGCTATTTTTGTGTTCTATTACTGCAACAACTAATTATCTCAATACGTTGTCTCAATTCTGTAAAAATTTATAAAATATATTTTCGTATCTCATTCACTCCTATTTTCATAACTGCGTCAAACTCTTATATTAATATGTGCAATAGTTAAAAAGTTTAGAATTTTGTCTTGCTCTTTATTCTATCCTTCTTCACAATAAAGTTGAAGTGAATATGTACAGGCGACGGCCGATTTAACGAACACTCGAAATGACGAATTCGCGATATAACTAACATGAAAAATTTTAGCTTACAAAAAAAAATACTCGATATAACGAACTTTTCGTTTTAACGAACAGGCCTGACTATCAATTGTTCGTTAAATCGGGCGTCACCTGTATATTGGTTAGAAAGTAAGTGATGTATGCATGGGAGTACCGTTATTTATTTTTGTTTTTTTTTGTGTAGTATTTTGCTATTTCTTGTTTTGCAGTACTTGTGGTATAAGTTCTTGGCGCCTATATACAGAATTGCATTTTAGTTGCGATCTTTGTTTTCCTTGGTGAAGATCTAATTCTCAAGAATTATAGTTTTTATTGTAAAATGAGTGATACAATCCCTGTACTTGATGCAGAAACAGGACATTTTGTCTCAGTTGATTCTGATCAGTCTAGCTGTTCCTCCAATTCAGATTTTTCTGCAAGTGAAAGCGAGTACCAACCCAGCACTGATTCACATTTGTCTGACAATGTACATATCTTCTTGTGTATTGTTGGATGAATCCTCTGGCGTAATTACAATTAAAAGAGCACGTAAAGGCCTGGGAAATAAGCAAAACTGGAGTAAAAATCGAAGAAAACTCAAGCGAATGCGTGGCCAGGAGTATTCATCGATAAAGCGGAACAAAGAATGGAATGGAGTAATGGAAATTAGAAGAGAAAGAACTTTGAAGGCTCGTTGTCGTTCGGAAATATGTTCAAAAAAATTCGGTAAGCAGTGCAACGAAATTACAGAAGAAGACAGTAAGAATATTTTTAAAATATTTTGGTCACTGTCTTGGGAAGAGAAAAAAGCGTATGTCGTTGCAATGGTGTCTCGTAAACCAGTCACTTCGAGAACAACTGGTACTTCTTCTCGGCGAGGAAACACATTAGTCTACCATTTGAAAATTTCTGGGGAGATCAAGGTTGTTTGTAAAAAAATGTTTTTGTGTACACTCTTTCTGGGTGAATGGAGCGTGTCCAAATGGGTTACTGGCAATCTACAAACAAGCACCGATGGCATGGTAAAGAAAAGTGGACCAGTCAATCGACAAAGCAAATCAAACATCGCCAAAGTAAATCACATAAACAGTTTTCTACAAAATTTGCCTAAGATGCCATCACATTATTGCCGATAGAGTACAACTAAAGAATATATAGACGTTCAGTACAAGACTTGGGTAGAAGTGTACAGAGATTTTGAAAAATATTTGATGGATCGCAACATTGATAAGGTTGAAAAGGCAACGTACAAATGCTTCTTAGACGCAGTACACAAGGTCAATATTAGTATATACAGACTCAAGAAAGATCAATGTGATATCTGCTTTGCTTATAAAAATAAGAACATCACAGAAGATGAATATCAACTTCACATAACAAGTAAGGAACGCGCTAGGAAAGAAAAAGCCGAAGACAAGGAACGTTGTTCAAGAGGTCATATTCAAATGTTAACGGTGGACTTGCAAGCAGTGCAAACAATTCCTCTACTTTCAACTGGAGCAAACTACTTTAAAACAAAACTGTGTGTGCACCAATTCACAATTTATAACGAGTTTGACAAAAAAGTTGCTTGTTACTTGTGGCATGAAGCCGAAGGCGGCATGGACTCGAATGTATTTGCCTCTTGCTTGCTGGACTACTTACAGAATTTGAAAGACAAATCAAAGCCTATAATAATTTACAGCGACGGGTGCTGTGCCCAAAATCGTAATACGATACTTGCGAATGCCTTGCAACATTATGCAAATACCCACCAAGCAGAAATTCAGCAAAAATACTTGGTAGTTGGCCATACTCAAATGGAGTGTGATTCTGTGCATGCCTCCATAGAGCGAAAGAAGAAAGGAAGAGAACTTTATGTACCAGCTGATTTCATTACGGTTATAAAACAATCCAGATTGTTGCAACATTATCAAGTGCATTATTTAAATCATACTTTTTTCCGAGATTTCTCTTCACTCGATTATTTAAAATCAATTCGACCAGGCACAAAAAAAGGCGACCCATGCGACCCATAAATTTACGAACTCTCAAATATACCTTTAATGACGGAGTTCAATACAAATTATGTTTTGATGAAGAGTGGCAACTATTACCTCATCGTAAATTGAGACCACAAGTGCAGCACAATGATAGCATTTTACTACCGGGTCTCTACAATCAACAACTACCTATAAATGCGTTTCATGCTTACACTATACAAGATTAGTATATTATTACTACTGATATACATAGAAGTAATCAATTCCTTAATAATTGCATTTGAACTTCTACCCAAACACCGAAGAATAAAAAGATAACCGTTTTTTCTCTCTCCTGAAAAGTTGTATTTTTTAAGTTACGAGGTTGAGGAAGTAAGGCATCGATATGCGAATCAAAAATGGTTTTATCATCAAAAATGGTTTTATTGTTTTTCAAAGTATTCTCCAGCATGATTTATACACTTTTGCATGCGCTCAAACCAATTGTCGACCAATTGAGATACCTCCAAAACATGGTTCTTGAACGCTTCGACAGCATCTTCTGGCGACGAAAATCGTTGACCACGCATTTTTATTCTTGATGTGCGGGAATAAAAAAAAGTCATTAGGTGTCAAGTCAGGGCTGTACGGCGAATAACCCATCAAATTGACGTTTTGGTCGGTCAAAAAGGCGCTGGTTTGAGTCGATGTGTGAGAGCTCGAATCGTTATGGTGCACAATGATTCGTCTTCTCTTGTTCGTTTTTCGAATTTCTCACTTCGGGCAAAAAAATGTGGTGTACCACTCAGAATTGACTGTCCTACGTTGCTCAAGCGGAACAGTAGCAACATGACTAGTTTTGCTTCTTCCACGAAAAACTTTCGTTGGATTTGGCTCGTCTTCGAAGACCCACACGGTCGATTGCTCTTTTGTTTCGGGTCATACGCATAGATCCATGATTCGTCACCTGTGACGATCTTATAAACGTCTTTTGCAGCACCGCGATCGATTCATTCGTAACAATAACATTGTCAAATTAAAAAAAAATAAGATTTTGGCGGCATGATCGCCGTAATCATATTATTGTTAACATAAAACCCAAAAAACATACTTTTGTCGCACCAACTATAGTTATATTGTTGCTATAACCATATTTTCATTTTTAAATTTGGCAATAATACTACTGTTATATTTCAACAATATTAATATTGCGGCAATCATACTATTGTCACAATGAAATTAAAAAAACAATACTATGGTTCCCGTAGGACGTATATGCCGCATATGGGGTTCAGAGAACCCACTCTATTGAGAAGCCAATGCATCCACAATGAATCACTGTTTGGTGTGGATTTTGGGCTGGCGGCATCATTGGGTCATTTTCTTCGACAATGAGCCAAAAGCAGCCGTTACAGTCAACGGAGAGCTTACCGCGTCTTGCCTAACGAATTTTTGTTTCCAAAAATTTAAGAGAATGACATAGACGACATTTGGTTTCAACAAGATGGAGCCACATGTCACACAGCCAACGCAACCATCGATATTTTACGCTTTGTTTTTGAACAGCGAATAATCAGCTGAAATTGTGATGGCAATCGGCCGCCTCGGAGCTGTTATTTGAGCCCTTTACGAAAAATGTTACGCAAAGCATGCAGAGACAATTGGAGGGTCTACACATGAAATCGATGTTGCCATTGAATAGATTCAACCCGAAAAATCGAAGATTCAACCCGAAAAATCGAAAATGTACTGAAAAATTGGGTTGCTTGGATGAGGTACTGCCGAGCCAGTCGTGATAGTAAAAAAAAGATATTGTGTTCCATTATTAAATGAAAAAGTCCAACATTTCGAATAAAACCAGAAATTTGAAAAAAATATTGGTACTTTTTTGTACAGCCGATGCAAATAAAAAATCGAAATGTCTCACCCGTTATTAGCGTGTAGGATATCCATAATCTCTGACGACACTTTAGCTACCACCTTCAATTCATCTGCTCTCCACATGAACTACTCTCAGATTCTAAAACATGGCAAATTGTTTATATTTCTTTAATTTTCCGAAAAACAAAACAAAAACGGCATGAAAAAAAAACCTTTAATTGCTTTTAATTACATATTGCAAAGTTGGAAAACTCTAATGTAAACCCAACTATAAAAAAAAAACGTAAAAACTTTAGCAGAGACCAGCATCGTTCGTAATACTGAGACCAAGTGGGTTACTGTGATTTCATTGCCACAATCTAAGCCCGTCGCCAGTATCCCGTCGACATCGCATAGTTTTAAGTGACCACAATTAAGAGCACTGTTTGTCGTGGTCAACAGCATGAATTAACAGAAACATTCTGTCAATTCCCAGAAAGGACTCAGCAAAGAAGAAGATTCTAAAATTATATATTAAAATTTAAAATTGACTTGAAAGAGAATTTAAAATAAAATGTATGCAGATGAATGCAAAATCAGGTCATCGGATGCGAAATCGATTTAAGGCTTTGGATAAATTCAATTTTACTACGGCAGTTGGCAGTTGCCGTAGCCAAGGAAGCATTGCCGCCACAACGCACTCACTAACTCAGTCCCTTGTTCTTCGTAGCACTTCCCTTACAGAGAATGCCATAATGTTTGTTCTTCTATAGAAAAGGATGGCATAATACCGGCTCTAAACGTTTCGTTACTCGTAGTGAAGACAAGAGCCAAACGGTAAAACATAACGCAAGCCGTTCATCGGGCAGGGACACACGGAAGGTACAGTGAGGAAACGGATATGGAAGCGGTGGGTTTGCCGCAGCTGCTCTAGTTGCTACCAACCAACCAAACAAGCGAGCGAGCCACATTTTATAGAGTCGCATATCGAAGTCAAAGTTATTTCTGTTAAAACCCAACAAACCCATTACACTGAAAGGGATTATTTCATTCATTTTTCTTTTCTTTTTAATTTATAGGACACATGTTCGTTGCAGTGTATGCAGGTGTGTGTAACTTGGACAGATTTGCAGGGTGAAATCTGAATATTCAACATCCATATGGGAGGGTATTAATATCAGATGCCTATGCAAGCATACATTCAAGTTCGTAACTATTATTATTATTGATTTTAAAACGTTTACACTCTTTATTATATTTTTAACACTTTGTAACAAAGCCAAGCCCAGGGTGCAATTCCACAAAAGGGTGCAACTTTTACCTTCAGTTGATTAAAGTTAAGAACACAAGTTGTGGGATATTTTTGCAAACTCTCCATCATAGTTTGCAGAGTATATTCAGTTGGTCATTCCGTTTGCTACACTACAAAATGCCATAATGATTATATAGGGTGATCCATCTAGAGGTATTTTTTCCATAGGGGGTTTTTCAGAGTTTACCCGTAAGTTGCGTTAGACTTTATTTTTTGTCCTTTTCAGTATTGTTTGCCATTTTATCACAGAAAGACTAACACCGCAACAACGTCTCCAAATTGTGCAACTGAATTATGGAAATGAGAAACGAGAAGATCCGCTGTTTTCGAACAACGGTTTATTCAGTGATGAGGCCCCTTTCTGGCTCAAGGGCAAAGTCAATAAATAAAATATCCGCATTTGGGCTAAAGAGCATCAAGAAGAGGTTCAAGAGCTGTCACTATACCCAGAAAAAACCATGGTCTGGTGCAGTTAATGGGCTGGTGGAATCATCGATCCACATTTTTTCAAAAATGATGATGGCCGGAACGTAAACGTGAATGGTGCTCGCTATCGCGCTTTGATAGCGGACTTTTCGCTACCTGCAGTTGAAGCCCGTAATCTTGGCAACACTTGGTTTCAACAGAACGGTGCCACACAGCTGCTCAAACAATGGATTTATTGAGAGGTCATTTCAAAGAGCAGCTTATTTCACGTATTTGACCGGCGAGTTGGCCGCCTAGATCGTGCGTTATCACGAGTTTAGACTTTTTTCTTTGGGGCCACGTAAATTCCAAAGTCTACGCTGACAAACCAGCTACACGCAGAGAAAAAATATGGTTACTATATGGTTACGGCAATAATAATATGTTCTCCGTAATAAAAGTATGTTTGTCGCACCATAGTATTGTTAACTGAATTAAATTTTGGTAATAGTATGATTGCCGCATATTAAGATTGTTGAGATGTAACAATAGTATTATTGCCAAATTTATAAAGGAAAATAAGGTCGTAGCAACAATATAAATATGGTTGGTGCGACAAAGGTATTGTCTTTGGGTTTTATGTTAATGATAATATAATTACGGCAATCATACTGATTGATTGTAATTTTTCCTCATTTAAAAATGCTTTTTAGAACAATGTTATTGTTACGGATCTAATGCAAAAAAATTACTTCTTATATGGAAATTAAACATTTTCAAACTAATTTGGCTTTGTTTAACTGAAATATTTTTAATAAAAATGTTGAGAGTATTTAATTTTGTCAAGAAGGCATAGCACCTACTTTTTTCTTTATAATTACAGTCTATTCTAAATACGGCCTATTTAATTTTTTCTACTGTTAAATAAATCACTTCTATTTTTTTGAATTTAATGTATTTTTAAATAACTTTCATATTTCAAATCTATTGTTGACAAATTGTTGACAATTCTTATAAATAATATTGGGGACCATAGTGTATTTGTGTGAGAATCATACTATGGTTGTATGTAAAACATACTATGGTTGTGAGAATCATACTATGTTTGTATGTGAAACATACTATGGTTGTATGTGAAACATACTATGGTTGTGAGGATCATAATATGGTTGAGGAGATCATAGTATGGTTGAGTGTGAATCATACTATGGTTGTGGGGATCATAGTATGGTTATGTGTAAATCATACTATTGTTGTGAGGATCATAATATTGTTGTACCACAACCATACACCCAACAATAGTATTGTCCTCTTCGAATATTGTCACCACAACCATACTTTTTTCTGCGTGTAAGATTCAGGTTTCGAAGACAACATTACGCTAGTCATAAACGCCATACCGGTCGAAATGCTTGAACGAGTCATCCAAAATTGGAATTTCCGAATGGACACGCTGAGACTTAGTCGTGGTTAAGATTTGAAAGAAATTACATTTAAAAAATAAATAGCATAAAATGTCCTTTCAAATGAACAACAAAGATTTCACACTTGATTTTGATTTTTTTTGTTTTGCAAAAAATACCTCTACACTGAAAACCCGATATATTCTGAATCGTCGTTAAATCTATGATGATTTAGCCACTGAGCTGAAAATATAAGTACAATGATGTATTTTACTATGTGTCTGGTTACATTTTTCATGGTTAATGTTTGATAACGAAGACAAAATAACGTTATATAAGGTCAAATGTACATACAAAATAGTTGTCTTAACATTATATAAGGTTGGTTTTTTCAAGAGAGAGGCAAAAAATTGTGCGACGTAAACAAAAATTTAAAGATCATTCGGCTCTGTTGTATCGAAGATTTTGATATGCTTTGTGTTATACGAAGTTCAGAATTAAGTGACACGATTGCGACTGTCTTATCCCCCCACTCTATTTCCCTTCTTCCACTGCTCTGAACGTTTGTAATTGTGAGAAAGATCATAAGACAATTTATCTCGGTCTTTTAAAAAAACACCATCAAATGCAAATGCTATCTGTACAATCTTCATATAAGTTTAAAGACTATACGCAAAGGGTAATTCTCTTTAATCATAATGGGACTCCCGTATAAGTCATTTGATTTGTAGCCGAGGTAATCGTTGCCAAAAACTGCTGAAGAAACCCCTTGTCAGGTTAAGAAACAGCTGTAAAGTATGCCTGGCAACCGTAGCCAATACATTTCACCAATTTTTAAGTTGATTCTAAAAAAGAAACAACAAAAAGGTCTCGAACCAGAAAAGGTAGGAATAGGTAGGTTAATTTAATATTAAAAAATTAAAAATTTTATATTAAAAATTGTAATTGTATAATTAGTTAACTTAACAAAAAAAATGATTTCCATAAAAATCTTCCTAATTAATAAAGTTAACAATTTCATTGTTAAATTGAACATGTATTGTTTCAATAATTAACTATGAAATTCTAATTTTAACAACTTTCATAGTTAAAAACAATGCATTTTTAAAACAACAATAATTATTTTAATAATAACAATTTTAATGGTTAAAAAACTCTATAATGCATTGTTAAAACAACAATAATTATTTTAAAATTAACAACTTTCATGGTTAAAAAATTCAACCATAGAATAGTTAAATTAACTATTTTTATTGTTAAATACCAGTAAGCAACAAAATGTTCAAACTAACCTTTTATAAAGTAGACTCCAAATTTGTTTAATTATGGTTAAGTTAACCTTATATAATGTTAATTTTTTTCTCAGTGCATGCGATGAAAGCAGACACAAGGTAGCAATAATGCAGCTTCTGGGTATATTTTGCAGAAATGCAGCTGATCGATCAAGAATTAAGAAACTTCCCCACACAAAGACGAAGTCTACCTATGGAAAAACACCATATTTCTATAATTTTACGACGTACGAGGAAATATAAATAATTCCGTGACTTCTCGGTTTTTTTTGGCCAAAATTTACCGTTTTTTTTGCCAAAATTAAAAATATTTTTCAACATAATCTCCTTTTAGCTCAATACACTTAGTACAACGTTTTGATCCAATTTTGATCCCTTTAAAAAATTTGATTTTCTAGGTCCATAAAATAGATCAATAATTGCATCGTTGGAGCAAAATCTCTTTCCACCGAGCCGTTTCCTTAGGTTTGGAAATAGTCACTGGGGAATGGGAATAGTCACTAAATCTTGAGAATGAATCGGATGTGGTACCAATTCGAATTTATGTTTAACTTTACCATTCAGACTGCACACGTGATCACCCGTGAATTATCTTGATGAAAAAAAACTTTCTTCTTTGCCATACGTTTCTTTTTTGAAAATCCTCGTTAAATCGATCCAATAAGATGGCATAATATTCGCCGTTAATAGTTATTACCTTTAGAAGGTAATCGATGTGGATTATCCTTAGTGCATCCCAAAAAACTGTTGTCATCACCTTATTGGCGGATAAAGACACCTTGGCCTTCTTAGGAGCCGGTTCAACCGGAGAAACCCATTGTTTAGACTGCTAATTGGTCTCCGGAGTCTTGTGATGGATCCATGTTTCATCCACAGTTACAAAACGCCGCAAAACGGTTAAACAACTCTAAACAATCCTTTAAAGTTGCAACACGATTACGTTTATGGTCAATTGAGAGCAAACGCAGCACCCATCTTGCAGACAGTTTTCTTAAACCCAACTGATCATGTAAAATCGATACCATACTGACATATGAAATGCGTATGGCATCAACAATCTCACGCACTTTTACTCTTCGATCGGCCAATACCATATCGACGATTTTTCGACATTTTCGGGTGTATTGACCTCAATTGGCCGTACAGAACGTTTAGCGTCATTTATACTAGTGCGGCCACAACGAAAGTCATTAAACCACTTTTTTACTATTGAAATCGATGATGTACAGGTTTCATAGTGTTTAGAAAGCTTTTCCTTGGTTTGAGTGACGTTTTTTCCGCAAAAAAATAATGTTTAATGAGCACTCGAAATTCATTTTTAACAAAATCCATGAGGTTGTATGTTTTAACAGCTGTTAAACACCAACTAAATGACGGAACTCTCGCAAAATATTACGGTTGTCTATTAACAGATGGTACTTGATGGGAGCAGTGTTGCACCGACTGTAGGGTTTGGAGATAAAAACAGAAATGTCGGTTTTGAACACTATATTCACATAGCAAATTTTATTTCTGCATTAAGTGAGCTCTTTAATCAATCTTGGCAATGTTGGCCATATCAGTCCACGTCGTTTTATGCGGATTCCGATCTAGGGGTCACATATTAAAACCGATCTTGCTCAAGTTTACTGTAGTGTTTTATGTAGTCGGCCCTGCCTAACTGGTGAACTTTTGCTGGTTTCCCTCACATTACATTAGGGTGGGTCGATTTATCAATAGATATAGTGACATACATTTTTCAAGCGCGTGAGAACAACTGAGCGAATTGAATCAGTCGATTTTTTATTCTAGCGCGCTCTTTTGTTATATACGAGTATGTATTGTATTTGGCAATGTATACGAGTATTTGTATATATTTTGTCATCTGGCAAAGGTAATAAATACGAGTATTTAACAAAATAAAAAAAATACATTTTTTTATACGAAAACTGCTTTATATATTTCTGGCCTTATACTGAAAATGCGAATATTTATCCTTAAAAATGGTTTTATTATTTTTCAAAGTATACTCCAGCATGATTTATACACTTTTGCATGCTCTAAAACCATTTGTGGAAGCACTTTTTCCACTACGATTGAGACACCTCCATAACATGGTTTTGGCGATGAAAATTGTTGACCACACATTTTTTTCTTGATGTGCGGGAATAAAAGGAAGTCATTAGGTGCCAAGTCAGGGCTGTACGGCGAATGACCCATCAATTCGACGTTTTGGCCCTTAAAAAAGGCCCTGGTTTGAGCCGATGTTTAAGAGCTCGCATTTTCATGGTGCACAATGAGTCGTCTTCTCTTGTTCGTTTTTCGAGTTTCTCCGATAACTTCAGGCAAACAAATTGTGGTGTGCCACTCAGAATTGACCTCCTACGTTGCTCAAGCGGAACAGTCGCCACATGACCAGTTTTGCCGAAGAAACAGGCGACCATTTGCTTCGAAGTGCTTCTTCCACGAACAACTTTTGTGGGATTTGGCTCGTCTTCGAAGACCCACACGGTCGATTGCTGCTTTGTTTCGGGCTCATACGCATAGATCCATGATTCGTCACCTGTGACGATCTTTTAAACGTCTTTTGAAGCACCGCGATCGTATTTTCAAAATTTCTTTGCACCAATCGACACGAGCCTTTTTTTGAGCGATTGTCAAATTGTGCGGGTTCCAACGAGAAGAAACCTTTTTTACGGCCAGGTGTTCATGCATTATCGAATGTATACTGTTGCAAGAAACGACCAAGGATGCCTCTATCTCACGGTATGTCACATGACGATCTTGCATTATCAGTTCACGCACGGCATCAATGTTCTCTGGCACAACGGCCGTTTTTGGACGACGTACACGACCTTCGTCTTTGAGCGCGCGTCAACCACGATTGAATTCATTAAACCAGTTCATTAAACCAGGATGGTGCTTCATCGTGATACAAAGATTTAAGGTTATCGATGCACTCTTGTCGTGACAATGCACGTCGAAAGTGGTGAAAAATGATCGCACGAAAATGTTCATGAGTTAATTTCATTTGTTTGCCAAATTGATTTTTTCAAGTCACAGTAAACAGCGCAAATGATGGTCGTACGTCAAAACGTTCTGAGTACGTTTATGCTAAAAAATGTCAGGGTGGCGCCAGGCAACACTTAGTATTGCCTAGGCCAGAAATATATAGAAATATATAGCAGGCCTCGTATGTCGTAGTGCAACTGTTTTTTCTTATGCCACAAGCTATAGGAAAATCAATGGCACAATACCGAAAAATGTTTGTCCTCACAAATCGGCCCACCCTAGTGTATAACAATCACTCATGTAAACCCTGGTTTATATCCGGGCAGTCACATCCAAGATTCTTCTGCGGCTGTTTCAACAGCTCGTAAATGTTGGTGTCTCTCAGGAAAAGAAATTAATACCCTCCAAATGGCCGAGAGAATTCCCGACTAAAGTACGAAAATTTTATGGCCATTTCTTCTCGACACATTTCCGAAAATCAGAACTTTAGTGATAGTTCCAAGCTGGTTCGAGATAGTCATGGTAAACATATATTTTTTATCGAGAATTTTAGGAACGTGGGTATTCAATTAGTTTAAGTAAAGCTAGGATGCAATATCCGATGAGGATGTTAGAGAGTTATTGGGCTAAGGCAAATGGAGCGGCTAAATATTGTGTTCTGGGTTCACTAGGAAAAAAAATAAGAAACCGCAATGTTTGTTTGCTTTAAATTCGTTCTGTTCAAGTCTGGCTACATACACAGATTCCGGCGGCGCGTGCTAGCAAATGTAAGACACACTTCCTTCGTTGGCTTTGGCAACTGTGGCTTTACTTGGTGGTTTCTGTCCTTGTTTGGCTGCTTTTTTTGTCGGCTGGTTTGGGATTATATCACTTTGAGTTGGGTTCTTTGGCGCTATTTTTAGATATCACACTTTTTTTGTCTTAAAGGCATCGTTAGGTTGGGAAATGCTTCATTGACTTTTCGTCAGTTGCCGGAATACGAAAGAGGCAAAACAGCTTCATATGCATGGCTGACGGATACCTGAAATCCGTGTTGACACAGATAGAGTTAAAATCGAAATGCGTCAATGTCAAATTTGTCGTTTTTATAATTATTTTAATGGATTTAAAAGAATAGCTAAGGACTATTCCTAATTGTTGTAAAAACCTACGAAAGGTTTAAGGACAGATTTTGTGAGAAGCCTTAAAAATTTATTGGTAAATGTACAATGCCAGAAACAATTTACACTGCAAATGTACAGATTAAGACGTAAGATAAAAAAATCACAACTTAGATCCTTTTAGAATTATTTGGTAATGCTGATGACTTATCCGCAAGCTCAATAACGTGTATGGGGTATATGCAAAAAAAAGCGAGAGTTATAGTGAAAAGATCGTAAAAAAATAAATGTAACAAAGAAAACGACATGAAGTTCGACCAGGACGAACATTAAATACCCTCCACCGTCAGTATAATACTAAAGAGAGAGAGAGAGACATTAAAAAAAAACTATAAAAGAAGGCTAATATTCGGCGGGGCTCCTTTGCGGTACAGAACACACCTTTGCTCAATAACGTGTACGAAATATTGAAAAAGAAAGCGAGAGTTATAGTGAAAAGATCGTAAAAAAAATAAAAGTAACAAGGAAAGCGTCATAAAGTTCGACCAGGGCGAACATTATAGAAGTAGACCCTCCACCGTCAGTATGAGACCTAACAGAGGGAGCCGTTTAAAAAAACAATAAGAGAAGGCTAAAATTGGGCGAGGCCGCCTTAGCGGTATAGAACACAAATTTGCTCAAATATTGAAAAAGAAAGCGAGAGTTATAGCGAAAAGATCGTAAAAAAATAAAAGTGAGTAGGAAAAGCATCGTAAAGTTCGGCCAGGCCGAACCTTGTATACCCCCCTCCATCGCCACTATGCTACTAACGAGAGCGAGATATTTAAAAGAAAAACCATGAAAAAGTGCTAAAATCAGGCGTAGCCGAATTAGAGCATAATTTTGCTATACAGAAGACTCGGCATCGCTATTCACAATTTGAGCAAGATTGGTCTTAATATGCACCAACAAAATATTTTAAGCGGAAAACATTTATCAAATACGAGGGCAACCGCAAAACTAACTGGCCTGGCACATTTTCTGTTTTACTAGCAACTTTTTTGTTTTGTTTTTTAAAAGCAATCTTTTATAAGCCATCTGTCAAAATTTCCGAAATATTTAATGATTATTTTCTTTGTTACAGGTGATTGAAGTAAACAAGTTTTATAATTTTTGAAAAATGGAAAATAAAGAGTTTCGTGCGGTAATTAAACACTTTTATATGAAAGGTTATACGCCACAATTAATCAAAGATCAATTGGATTCTGTTCATAGTGATAATGCACCATCATACTCCACCGTAAAATCCTGGGTTCAACAATTTAAAATGGGTCGTTCAAGTACGGAAGATGAACAACGCTCTGGAAGACCGAAAACTGCTACTACTATTGAAAACATTAGAAAAATATTTAATGAAGTGACTAAAGATAGACGAATAAAGCTCAGAGAACTTGCTGATATTGTTAAAAAAACAAGTTTGGAGTATTTTACATGATGAACTCCACATGAAAAAGCTATCCGCGAAAAAGGTGCCACGTTTGTTGACTTTGCCCCAAAAAATCGTACGTTGGACCAATTCCGAGGAGCTTTTAGCGATTTATCAGCGTAATCCAATAGAGTTCTTGCGCCGATTCATAACTGTTGATGAAACATGGATCCATCACTACATCCCAGAATGCAAAGAACAGTCAAAACAATGGATAGAAGCTGGTAAAAGTGGTCCCAAGAAGGCGAAAACTGTTAAGTCAGCAGGAAAAGTAATGGCCACAGTATTTTGGGATGCAAGGGGTAGAATATTTATTGATTATCTTCAGAAAGGAAAAACTATAAATAGTGAATATTATTGTGCATTATTGGATCGGTTGAGTGAAGAAATCAAGATAAAACGACCGCATTTAGAAGAAAAAAAGTTCTTTTCATCAAGATAATGCTCCTTCACACACTGCATTTTTAACTCAACAAAAACTGGCCGAATTACGATTTGTAATTGCTCCGCATCCACCATATAGTCCAGATTTCTGATTATTTCTTGTTTCCAAAGTTAAAAACATTTCTCGGTGTCAAAATATTTTTATATAGCGAGGTTATTGCTGAAACTGAGGCATATTTTGAAGGTCTTGAAAAATCTTATTTTTCGCATGGAATTAAAAAACTTGAAAAACGTTTGATGAAGTGCATTGAGTTGGAAGGAGATTAGGTTGAAAAATAAATAATAATAATTCCAGAAAAACGGATCTTTTTATGCTAGGCCAGTTACTTTTGCGGTCGCCCTCGTATATAATCTGAGAAAAAAATGAATAACAAGAAAGTTATTAAAGTTTTTAACCCCATGGTAGCTTCTGGCCCACCCTATACAATGGACTCTACCACCTGGGCCGTTTTGAAGTGCTAAGTGAGCATTAAAAAATATGTGAGTATAGATACGGTTAGGGAAGCCATAGTATTGGATATATATTGGCCGATATACAGCAAGATCATATTTGTGCATCATGCAACGAGTCAAGACAAAAAGTTGTCACATTGAGCTTAAGTAAATCAGTTCCGAAATTTTTATTTTTTCCACACATTTTACAATTTTAATCAATAAAAAATAATTTCACACAAAGAAAATATGGTATTTTGAATAGGTAACACTCTAATCGCCTAACTCTGTACATAAGATAAAAACATTGTTAAACTTGACCAGGCCGAATCTAATATATCCTTCGCAAAAATTAGCCCGTTTTGTTGTTCCGTTGGGATTCCGAGTCTAATCTCAATCAAATATTCAAACTAAGTCTAAATTTGGATTAATAGTAAAACTGGCTTTAGTTTGAGTAACTATACTTACTGGTGGTGCCTTTTTCTAACTATTATTGTCCTTTTATTAGGGGCCTTCGGTATATAAGCTAGCGGTCTGACCATCAGTCCTATTTTTTCAGGACAATTAGGTCAATGAGGTCTGTTATTACTTTCAGCCAACACTTTAAAATAAATTCGTATTTGGATTCTTAGTACAGTTTGCTTTAATTTAAGTAATCAAATGTCAACATAGTCTATTAATCGCTCGTAAATATCTAGCCGTAAAGACCTTTTTGAGGTTTTAATAACGGTTTAACTAACAGCTCCAATTTAAATCATTGTTCGTCTAAAAATATATGATTTGCAGATCAAATATTTGAAAGTAGTGTACTTTTTCCCCGAGTTTCAAAAAGTCAATTAAAGGAAAACTTTGCAACACCCTGAAATATTGGTCGAAGATCCCATAAAGTATATACTTCTATATTCTGAATCATCGTAAAATACTAAGATGATCTAGCCGTGTCTGTCCGTATGTCTGTCTGTGGAAAGCAAACTACAGGCCGCCTAATTAAAGCTAAAACGTAGGCTAACATTTTGCAACATTCCGTGCTGATGGACATAAACGGTTGGTATTGCAAATGGGCCAGATCGGTCGAGAGGTACAAATTAATCCACGCAAGGACTAAGTCAACCTCTGGAAAAATCAGCAACCTTAAATATCAAAAGACAAACATTATTATCAGAGATATGACGATGATATTAAAAAACCTATGATGTAGTCATATATCGAAACACACTCTGGATCAAAAGTGGGCGGTGCCACGCCCACTTGGCATTTATTGCTAAAGAAATGGACCGATCGTTATAAAATTGTAAGTAGAATGAAATCAATAAGTGGAAAATTGTAATAAACTGTGCTGTGGTCAAATTGGAGAAGGGGGCGTGGCACTGCCCACACAACCATCGGACTTAAAAAGGCAATATCTCACGAAATAAATGAGATATGACATATGATGCTATTTGAAACACATGATGAGGGCACGAATCGAAACACATCCTAAAGCAAAAGTGGCAGGTGCCACGCCCCTTTTTAAAGATCGCATTTATGGCCAAAATTAATGAACCGATCTTTTTAAAATTTTAACAGAATGAAATCAATGACTAGGAAATTATTATAACATAAAACTGAACAAGGGGACTTGGTAGCGCTTACACAACCCTTAACTTAAGAAGACAATTTCTCATGAACTACCTGAGATTTGACGATGACATTTGAAACAGTTGATGTTGGCATGAATCTAAACAAATCCTGAAGGAAAAGTGGAAGGGGCCACACCCCGTTTTAAAAATAGCAGATATGACATATTTGAAATATATAATGTTGGTATGAATTGAAGCACATCCTGGAGGGGGGTCTCCGGCGAGTATTTCGAAGTGCTGCAAACGGAAGGAAAAAGTTTATATACCCTCCTTGATATGATGGAGGATATAAAAATAAAAGCTAGTCGATATTACCCCTCAGAAGAAGGTAGAGGTATTGACCGCCTGGCGAGTGCTGCTGGACTGCAGTAAAAGGGAGTAGTCGCAACGGGTACGATCTATAGACGGGCGGCGAGTACTGCTAGACTACTCGAAAATGCTGCACTAGTTTTGTAACGCAGGCAACACTATCAATATGTACTTATGTTGGTAACCCTGTTCACAGGTGCCAACAATTAAATGTTTTGTTGTGAAATTGTTTGGTTGTGCAAATGCTCATGCCCGTGACTTTATATTAATAAACAAACAAAAAGAAGTAGGTAAAAAACAAATCAAAATGAATAAACGCACGTTCCAACGAAGAGTAGCAAAACAAAAAGTTGCTTATGGAAGAAAAGTGTTTGATGACTGTCGGGATGAAATGCGATGTGAAAACATTGAAGAAAAGTTTTGTGAAATGAGTGGCCCGAGCGAAAATGTCAGTCTGCCAGAAGATGAGTCGGAAATTATTGCAAATTCTAAATTATGTTTGTTGTTAAGAAATTGCCAAAGAAGTGCCTGATTTTTTGTTTTAACGTTCTTAACAAAATAACATTTAACAGAACTTAATTCGTTTTGTTGTAACGAAAGTGCCAAAGAAGTGCCTGATTTTTTTAATGTATTATTTTTTTGTTTTTCGTTGTTAAAAGAGGAACCATTAAGCCATTTTAAAGCATGTATTTGTTAAGTTATATTATCTTGTTTAGCTCGTTTGTTTTATTTCGGTCTGTTGCTTTTACACATTGAACAGGGATTAAACCGGCTCAAGACCTCTTGCTTCTATATTTAAATAGAAGACAAGTTTTTAACAAAATGGCAAAGTAACATTGATTTTCGTGGCTGCACACTACTTTTATCATGATTTTGGGTCCGTGACAACTCTCTTCAGAAAGCCTTGCTGCAATTGTTGAAAGTAAAACCGAACTCTTTAAGGCCAGGCTCTCCCCAAACGAATGAGAACTACTGTTGTAAACCTTACTTTTCAAGTTTTCTTCACACAATTGCCCACGAATTATATTATCTTTGCAAACAGCCTGAATTGCTTTTTTCTTCCAACAGCCTGAATTTTATAACTTAAGTTAAAAAAACAAAAATGATCTCACGAAAATGCCAAATAAGCGATTTTTTATATATTTTATAAATTTGATATATACTACAAAAAAATAACAAAAAAATATATAATATGTGTTTTAATACCTTTTCTAAAAAAATACTTTGCCGCCGGTGGGATTCGAACATGGAACCCCCCTTTTCTAAGCGAACACTCTACCATCGTGGCGACATCCCAATGCCTGCACCCCTGCAGCACTCCAAAAGCGATAAAAAAGCGAGTACTCTTTTTCGTTTGACAGCCCAATGTTAAAAGCGAGCACTTGAAACCATTAACGGGTAAAGGAAGAGCAAGTAGTCGCTATCGCTTGGTGAGTACTGCTGCAGTACTCTTTGCTTCTGAAGGGTATTTGCTTAGAACTCATGCAGCGGACATTACTATATAATTAGCTACGAGGGCGGTTCGGAAAGTTCTTAGCCTATCAATGAAAGAGAATAGTTAGATTTTCAAAAATATTTTTATTTTTCAATATAATCTCCTGAAACTTCAATACACTAAGTCCAACGCTTATCTAGCAATTATATCCCTTGATTAAAATAGTTTTCCTCAAGGTCTTCAAAATAGTGGTTTACAACTGTAATTGCATCTTCATTTAAGGTAAAACGCTTGCCAGCAAGGATTTTTTTTTTAAATTGGGAACAGGTAAAAGTCACTGGTAGCTAAATCAGGAGAAAAAGGTGGGTGGTCAAGCAACTCATACTTTAATTCGTTGATTTTAGCCATTGTTAAAACACTCTTGTGCGCTGGTGCGTTGTCTTGATGAAAAATAATTTTTTTGTGTTGTAAGCCAGGACGTTTTTCTCGAATTTGTACATTTAATTGATCTAAAAGGTTGCAATAGTACTCTGAATTTATTGGTTTACCCTTTTGCAGATAGTCAATCAATAAAATACCTTTGAAGTCCCAAAAAACCGTTGCCATTACCTTACCAGCCGATTGAATTGTTTTTGCCTTCTTTGGGGCACTTCCTCCAGCTTCAGTCCATTGTTTGGATTGTTCTTTTGTCTCTGGAGTATAGTGGTGGATCCATGTTTCATCAACAGTTATGAAACGACGCTTAAAATCCATTTTATTTCGCTGAAAACGATCCAAACAAGCTTGAGAAATGTTCATTCTTATGCGTCTTTGGTCGACTGTTAACAAGTGCGGCACCCATCTTGCAGAAAGCTTTTTCATCTGTAGTTCTTCATGCAAAATTAAATGGACTCGATCATTTGAGATGCCCATGATATTAGCTATTTCACGCACTTTTATTCGTCGATCATTTAATACCATATCATGCACTTTGGCTACAATTTCTGTTGTTGTTGCTGCTGTTTTTGGACGTCCACTACGTGGTTCATCTTCAATGCTTGTACGACCACGTTTAAATTCAGCAATCCAATTTTTTACTGTTGCATATGAAGGAGCACTTTCACCTAACACATTCACCATATCATTATGAATTTCTTGTCCCGATAAACCTTTCTTATGTAAATATTTAATGACACCACGCATTTCTAATTTGTCCATTGTAAAAAAATCGCGGATGCGTCTTTTGTGAACACCTATTTCTATATGAATGAGTTGCCAGATCGAAACAAAATTTAACATGTGTTCATAGCAGAGATGGAAGTTACCAAAACACTTAACTTTTTTCTGTTCATTCCGCGCTTTTTGTGCTAGGCTAAGAAGTTTCCGAACCGCCCTCGTAGTAAACAGCAACTGGTAATGAACTATGCTTTCAAAAACAACAAAATCACTCGATATAAAGCGACATAGTTCATATGAACAACAGATGTAGTTCGCGTTTCGAAATTTTTACAGTTTCAAAAGAAATTTAGTAAAATTTAAGCCCAAAAGGCTTAAAAACATAAGGCTCGCAAAAGGCAACACCAAGTCAGTGGTGCCGCCTGCGTGTTGCCATTAATTAGCTGATGTCATCTGGATAATTGTGCTCATTTAGAAACTGTAGTCAATATTACTTCCGATTAATTTTATGAAAAGCATTTCTGTTTTACTCGAATTCACAATTCCGCTGAATGGTTCTTCTGTTCATTGCCATTGAAACTCAATTGAACGAATGCCGGTTTCTAATTAGCAGAAATGCACTACGAAGAGTGGCATAAATGCCATTTTCCTGTTACTGAATAAAAACAAATGACGACAACAACAATACAAACGTTTAACTTTTCCATTTTGATTAAAAAGCACAAGAGTTCTTTACAAAAACGTTACTCCCGTTTGTCGATGTGAATGCATTTTAAGAGGGCTTAAATAGCGTTTCACTGGAATACAACAATTTAATGATTAGCTGAAATAAGTGAGGAAAAATTGTGTTGAAAATGGAATAAGGCACTACACGAGATGTTGGAGTAGGTTCTCACCCACCGCAGGATTCTATTCTTTCTTCTTCTTCTTTTCTTTTACTTTCATAGACTTTGAGGTCAGACAGTGAATCTAATCCACTCATTCGTAAATGACAGCACCCTCTATCATTCATATTCATTCGACCGTAGGCAGACGCTTCAAGATATTGAAGGCAAAGGGCGATTTGTGGATGAGCCACTTGGCCGGGATTTACTGGCCATTTTCGAAGGGAGTCGTGTGGTTAGAGTAAAATCTTATGTGCGTAAGACATAGTGCTGTTTATTGTCTCCCAAGCGATTTAATGATTCAAGAGTGTCGTTTACTTTCATCGATGGTATGGATAATGAAAAATCAGATGCTTTTCATGGTCTGGGAATGCAAGCACAATATGTGGCGCTTTGAGCAGGGCAAGAGAAAATCTTAAGCCTTTAGGCAAGACATACGAGGGCTGCTTTATATATTTCTGGCCTAATAATGAAATGCAAACATGTATCATCAAAAATGGTTTTTATTGTTTTTCAAAGTTTTCTCCAGCATGATTTATACACTTTTGCATGCGCTCCAACCATTTGCTAAAGCACTTTTTCCACTCCGACTGTGACACCTCCAAAGCATGGCTTTTGAACGCTTCAACAGCATCTTTTGGCGACGAAAATCGTTTAACACGCATTATTTTCCTGATGTGCGGGAATAAAAAGAAGGTATTAAGTGTCAAGTCAGGGCTGTACGGTGAATAAGCCATCAATTTGACGTTTTGGTCGGTCAAAAAGGCGCTGGTTTGAGCGTATGTGTGAGAGCTTGTATTGTGCACAATGATTCGTCTTCTCTTGTTCGTTTTTCGAATTTCTTTGAAAACTTCAGGCAAACAAATTGTGGTGTACCACTCAGAATTGACCGTCCTATGTTGCTCAAGCGGAACAGTCACCACATGACTAGTTTCGTCGAAGAAACAGGCGACCATCTGCTTCGAAGTGCTTCTTCCACGAAGAACTTTCGTTGGATTTGGCTCGTCTTTGCAGACTCACACGGTCGATTGCTGTTTTGTTTCGGGCTCATACGCATAGATCCATGATTCGTCACCTGTGACGATCTAATAAACGTATTTTGAAGCACCGCGATCGTATTTTTTCAAAATTTCTTTGCACCAATCGACACGAGCCTTTTTTTGAATGATTGTCAAATTGTGCGGTATCCAACGAGAACAAACCTTTTTTACGGCCAGGTGTTCGTGCAATATCGAATGTATGCTTGTTGAAGAAATGGCCAAGGATGCCTCTATCTCACGATATGTCACATGACGATCTTGCATTATCAGTCCACGCACGACATCAATGTTCTCTGGCACAACGGCCGTTTTTGGAGGACCATCACGACCTTCGTCTTTGAGCGAGCGTCGTCCACGATTGAATTCATTAAACCAGTTAGTCGCAATGCTATAGGATGGTGCTTTATCGACATACAAAGATTTAAGTTCATCGATGCTGTTTTGTCGTAATAATCCACGTCGAAAGTTTTGAAAATGATAGCACGAAAATGTTCACGAGTTAATTCCATTTTATTGCCAAATTGATATTTTCAAGTACTAAACAACACAAATGATGGTCTAACATCAAAACGTTCTGAGTACGTTTATGCTTAAAAATGCCAAACTTTCCAATAGAAATGTCAGATGGCGCCAGGCAACACTTAGTTTTGCCTAGTCCAGATATAAACGGTGATCCATCTAGAGGTATTTTTCAGAACGAAAAAAGTAAAAAATGTTAAGTTTAGCTGTGCCGAACTTTGGATACCCTCCAACAGATTCCCAAATAATACCAAATTTGGTGCGGAAGTGTGTTCTATATAGAAATCTTTATGTGCAAAATTTCATTTCGATAGGTGAAGCTTTTGGTGAGTTATCGTCATATCATTTCTCAAAGCCCATGAGACCGTTAGTGTGGGAGGTACCAGTAGGACTTTTCCGATCTCAACCGAATTCAGCGTAGAATTGTGTTGTATATAGAGATCTTGATGTGTAAAATTTCATTTCGATAGGTCAAGTTTGTGGTGAGTTATAGTTATATTATTTCTCAAGGCCCATTAGGCCGTTTGTATGGGAGGTACAAGAAATGGTGGCCCAATCTAAACCATTTTTACATAGATGATTGCGCCTATGTAGAGATTATTATTTGCAAAATTTCAGTGATTTTGTTCAAGAAACTGGACGGATATTTCCAAATGAAAAACTAATTTTTATGAGGTAGTGTCGGTTGAGGGTCTCCAACACCAACATTCCATAGAGCTATATAGCCCATTTTTAATACCAACCATGCTAGGTTAACTACACATGATTGTCCCTAGCTGTTTTCATGCAGGCTCTATCTTGTTTTCAACAGACGGACAGCCGGACAACATGGCTAGATGATCAAGAATATATATACTTTGTTGGGTCACCGATGATTATTTCAAGGTGTTACAGATAGAATGACAAAACTAATATACCCTCCATTGTATGGTGAAGGGTATAAAAAAGTATAAAAATTCAAATCAAGTATGGAATCTTTATTGGTAATTTGAAAGGACATTTTGTGGCAAAATAATTTCCTTCAAATGTTGGCAACTGTTTTATGGCAATGAGCGTTCGGTGAGAAACGAGAAGATCCACTGTTTTCGATTAAAATTTTGTTCAGTGATGTGGCCCATTTCTAGCTCAACGGCAAAGTCAATAAACAAAATTGCCGCATTTGGGCTGAAGAGCACCAAGAAGAGGTACAAGAGGTGCCATTACTTAGTAGGAACATCGCCCATTTCAATGGTAGAACTGAACATACCCCGTTAATGTCATATGGGTTTTGAAGGCTAACCTCAATAGCGTTAGTCTGTTACGGGATTTTAAAATTGTTTCAACTTTCATCATGGAGTGGTCGGATAATGAGAACCGTATCGCTGTAATAGCGTTTTTCAAGTGTAAAATGAAAAAAACGATATTTTCAAAACGCTCCGGCCACTAGGCATTAGCCGGATGTTCGTCTACCGATGCATGAAACTGTTTGATGAGACTGGAGATGTAAAAGACCGCCAGCGGTCGGGCCGCCCACGCTCTGTTCGAACACCGCATGCCATTAAAGCCATTAAATCAAGAATTCACAGAAATCCGCTCCGACAAACAGAAAATCATGGCCCATGAGATGAATATCACGCAAAAGTTCCTGAGTCGAATCATTAAAAAATACTTGAGGCTTTCAAACGACGTACCGGACATTTATTGACTGCAGCTTTAAAAAAAAATAGAATTGAAAAATGCAAACGTCTTTAGGTGAAGCACGCTGATAACTTGCACAGAAAAATTTTGTTCACCGATGAAAAAAATTTTACCGTTCAGGAAAAATTTAACAAGCAAGTGTATGCGCGGTCATCTAAGGAAGCATCTGAACTGATCCCAAGGGTGGAAAAGGGTCATCACCCAGCTTCAGTCATGGTTTGGTGGGGTGTCTCTTACGATGGGGTCACTGACCTGCATGTCTGCGAACAAAACATCGGCCAAAGTTTACCAAGAAACCGTTTTGGAAGCTGTTGTGAAGTCTCTTAACAATTCCCTGTTCCAAAAGCATTCATGGACTTTCCAGCAGGATTGTGCGCCGGCCCATAAGGCTAAAACGTCCCAGGCCTGGCTGCGAAACAATTTGCCAACGTTCATTTCCTCTGAAGAATGACCCTCAGGAAGTCCAGATTTGAACCCATTGGATTACATATTGTGTACGGTTTTAGAGGACAAGGTTTGTCACAAAAGATACCTAAATAATGGATATATTAAGACTACTTTGGTTCGAGCTGTGGCCAATTTTCCAATGGACGAGGTTCGTGCAGCTATTGGCGATTGGCCAGTGCGACTTAAGGCGTGTGTTAAGGCAAAAGGCGGACATTTCGAGTAAGTAGAGCTTTTTTGGATACAACATACGAGGGCGGTTCGGAAAGTTCTTAGCCTATCAATGAAAGAGAATAGTTAGTTTTTCAAAAATATTTTTATTTTTCAATATAATCTACTGAAACTTCAATACACTTAGTCCAACGCTTATCTAGCAATTCTATCCCTTGATTAAAATAGTTTTCCTCAAGGTCTTCAAAATAGTGGTTTGCAATTGTAATTGCATCTTCATTTGAGGTAAAACGCTTGCCAGCAAGGAATTTTTTTAGATTTGGGAACAGGTAAAAGTCACTGGGAGCTAAATCAGGAGAATAAGGTGGGTGGTCAAGCAACTCGAACTTTAATTCGTTGATTTTAGCCATTGTTAAAACACTGTTGTGCGTTGTCTTGATGAAAAATTATTTTTTTGTGTTGTAACCAGAACGTTTTTCACGAATTTGTACATTTAATTGATCTCAAAGGTTGCAATAGTACTCTGAATTTATTATTTTACCCTTTTGAGTAGTAGGGATATGCTGATTCCAAATAATGATTGACAGCTAAAAGCACATTAATCATTTTTAATGTGCTTTTGGTATAGGGAATCCTATATAATTAATTTTTATTAGCTTTTGACATGAGTACGTGATGTGACCCTTTTTTATTTGGTAATAGGAAATCCTATGTGGTTTTCAGATAGTCCTAGGTAATTAATTTTTATTACCTTGGGGTATGAGTACGTGATGTGACTTTTCTTTATTTGGGTATAGGAAAATCCAATGTGGTTATCAGATACTCCAAGATAATTAATTTTTATTAGCTTGGATGAGTACGTGATGTCCCCCCTTTTTATTTAGATATATAGGGAGATGATAATACATTTTTATTAGCTTGTGTGTGGGGATCGTGATGTGACCCTTTTTTTATTTGATATGGTGTATAATTAAACATCGAGTGCAGTCATTGCTTCATCGATCGTCATAGTTCTGAGCCTTTCTTTGAAATTTTTCCGTTAAGATGGTGCTTGTGTTTAGAAGTATTCAAGTTAGTGTTTTAGGGTTGCACGTGTTCATATGTTTTGTCGTCATTGTTTTTATGAACCCTATTTTCCTTTTTTGCTGTCTGATGGAAAATCCCTTATGTCCATCTTGTGTGTGTGCTAGAGTTCTGTTGTGTTCGTCATAGTTCTGAGCCTTTCTTTCGATTATTTTCGTCAACACGGTGCTTGTGGATGTATGTGGTTTCTTAGCGATCGTTCATTTCTCTTTGTTAAAATTCGTTAATTTTCTGAGTCTTTCTTTGAAATTATCATCGTCAACATGGTGCTTGAGTTTAGAAGTATTCAAGTTATTGTTTTTGAATGTTCGTTTTAGGGTTGTACGTGTTCGTATGTTTTGTCGTCATTGTTTTTATGAACCCTATCATTGCTGTCTGACCCCTTTTGCCATGCTTTATGTGTATTTTAGCGATCGACAATTTCTCTTTGCTCGATTTCGTCAGAGTTCTGAGCCTTTCTTTGGAATGTTTCGTCCACATGTTTTTGATTTTCTAGAGGGGATGTACTTGATTTTGAATGTATGTACATATGTACAAATTGTGGCTGTGAAAGGTTCATTGCGTGCGTGTGTGCTATTCTGGTGTGGGTAGTCTCATTAGTAGTTTCCGTTAAAACGGCGATTGTTTAAAATTTCACTAGACTGCCGCATGTGAAGTTATCTTGCGTTTTCATGTGGAAAAGTACCAAGAGAACCCATCTTTATTTTTTAATATAGGAAATCCCTTGGAGTTTTCAGATTGTTCAAGGTAGTTAATTTTTATTAGCTTTAACACGTGATGAAACCCCTTTTTATTTGATATGGTCCTCTGTAAAGTCCGATATTGGGGGGTGATTAAATATCGAGTGAGGTCATTGCCCATGAAGCTGTTGCTTTGTGTGTGTTATTTCAGCGATTGTAATTATTTATTATTTTGAAATGAGGAATTGCTTTACAAGGTAAAAAGATCAGGTTTGTTGTTATTTGTTATAGAGGAAAGGAAAAGTAAGTCTGCGAATTTAAAGCAATTACATTACCATCTGGTAGACGCAAGTTTCTCCGTTGTTGTGTACGGCTTATCGACACCATTATGTGTGCTGCCGACTAAGTCTCTGCTCGTTTAACGATCTATACAAAACATTGCTTTGATTTTGCATATGCGAAGTATTATTGTCGAAGAGTGCGGATACAAGCGACTCACTGACGCAATTCCCACCATATTGACCGACTGACGTTTTTTTCAGTTGGTGATTTGAAGTTTCTATTTATAGAAGAACGATGTTGTTGATGAAGGCGGGTGTTGAAGGCAGGCTTTCCACTAACACCACTATCTTATAAGATCAGGTTTGTTAATGTTAGTCATAGAGGGAAGGAATTCATGCAATTTCGTCAGAGTTATTAACCTTTATTTATAATTGTCCGTCCACATGGTAAACATTTTCGTTTATGCATTGTACGTGATCGTGTGTATAATTGTCACTATTTTTATGAACCCTGTCTTTAGAATTGTGATATTTTAATTGTGACAATTTGTTGCAACGTTTTGATTTTCAAGTATGGATGTACTTGGTTTGAATATATGTGAATAGTGTGCTTGTGACCTTGTGGAACGTTTTAAAGGTGCAGTGCGTTTGTGTTGTATTCAGGTGTTGGACAATTTCATTGGAATTTTCCGCTAACCCGATGATTGTTTACATTTTTTCTAGACGCATGTGAAGAAATCTTGCTGTAGCTTTCATGTGGTAAAGGAAAATGATAAGCTCTTTTTATTATTGGTATAGGAATGCCAATGGGGAAAGCCGAAGGTAATTCATTTGTATTGGCATTGTTAAAGGAGGTGATGAAATCCCTTACCGTAAGCGGTAGCTAGGGGCTTCTCACACTCGGGTGGCGAGGGAGCTCTCCCCTTGTTTTAATGATAGGGTTTTGTAAAGGTTTTGTTGCTTAATACATTTGTCTCCCTATTTCTTATACAGTGAGAGTGGGCACAGAGTGGGGTCCCCATTTTCAGTCACTCTGCTGTGTGGGGGTTTTGTTTTTTCTAATGTGTCTTAAAAAGGTCGTTACTATTTACAACATGCATTTCATAAGACTTGAGGACGTAGTGAGGGCCTTATCCCACTTGTTTCAATAATGGGGTCTTGTTAAGGTTTTGCGGTTTAGAGGCATTTGTCTCTCTTTTTGACTTTTGGCGCCTGATTTTCGGGGAGTAAATTGCTGTGTGAAAGTTTTTCTTTAATGTTCTTTAAAAGAAAGTTTGTTGCTCAGTTGAATTTTAAGAATTTTACTTTTCGTTTATTAAATGTTATCTTTTACTCTTATCCATGAAAGTGTAATCGCATTAATTGTTAAGAGTTCACCCTCCTTTTAGGGTATTATGTACGGGTGTGGGAGGTTTTGGGAATTTCGCGTGCTCGAGTGTTTCCATATTTTCTGGTCTCTAGCCTATTTAAATGCTAGAATTGTTCGATGATACCATACATTGTTTGGTAGACTAGATTATCGATCGATTGGTAAATGTTAATTAACTATTTTCATATGTAAATTTCGTAGTAATAAACTATATATTTTTTTTTTTTTAATTGGTGTCCGCTTTTTCTTCTTGGTGGTTTGAATAAGGGTTTCGTGGTTGGGACATCAGTGGGAGGCGAGGTAAATAAGAACCCTGTCATTCTCTTATCTGTAAGAGTGTGATCGCGGAAATTGTTATGTGTCACCCCGTTTTTGTGAATGTACGATTACTGTGTGGTGTTGTTTTAGTTCTTAACAGGAGTTAACTAAACCATTGTCTTTTAAATTTTCTTTCGAAAACGTATCTGAAGAACACCTTGTTAACGATTTTTGTAGTTTACGACAAAAATATTTTTTTTTGGCACATCCAATGCCATCACTTTTTTTTTGTGGCAGGTCGATTGATAATAAACGTTGCTTGTTGGCTGTAACAATTATGAAAAGTAATTTTAAAGTTATAATACTCTTTATGTAAATTGATTGAAAACACTTTATAACTTATGAATTAGAACTACAATTTATTAGCGGAATACAAACACTTCGATGTCAACAGAATGATAATGTGATAAATTCCATAGAAAAATCTGTAAAATTGCAGTGTGTTTGATGAGTATCTGGCACATTGTATACAATAGAAGAACTATTTTTGGGTTCCCTGGAAAGAAATACCCATGTCTATTTTACATTCGAAAAATCGTTACAAACCCAGCATTTAGAGTAATTTTTGGGCTATTATTATTTTTGACATGAACGAACTTAGCGAAAGCCCTTAATTAAAAACCATCTGCTTAATGTATGTTTTGCTGATGTACTTTATTTATTTAAAAGAGAATATACAATTTTAGATTATAAAAATTTCTTATGATAATTTAATAGTGAACATCTAATCTGGGTGATACAATGTGTCCTCCTTGGTGTGATGATTGGAGGCTCGACTATCATACATTTCTACCTACGGGTAAGAACATCAAACAATTTTTCAGCGGCGGGATTTTCAGCTCGTAAATACCGACGGCTTTATAAGTAACAGAGTAATCATTAAGTTATCTTTATACTACTCTGTAAAATACATTAGCCGCTTGGAGCCCTCGTTAAATAGCAGGTCCCGGTCAGCTCGTAAACGAATTATATCGTACACAGCACTAGTTTGAGAGAATCTAATGGTATGCTCTCTGTACAATGATCAGGGTCATAGCAATTAATAAAAATATCAGTAAATGACGTTCTGGCCGCATCTCCTTCTGAGTCTTGAAAATCTATACATTTCTCATGTTTTCTCAGTGTTGGTTAAAATTTCAAACGATACTTATTTCAAATATTGAAGTTCGAGCTCTTCATGTAACTGGATGATTTGGGTAAATTAAATAACGTTTCTGACCATGACACAGGCTCTTGAAAGAAGTCTTTTTAATATTGAAGTCTTAAGCTGTAATTCCCAAAACTGTAATACATACACACTTTTCCAGAAGACAGCCAGAGTAAAGTTTTTTTCTTTCGAAATTTATTAAATATGATTTATTAACGCATAACATGTAACAGAAAAGTACATGACACAAACAACAAAAAGAGGCACACCTAATTTTTCTTCAATAAGAACCAAATTAAAATTTAAGTGGAACAAAATTCTATAAAATTTACAGAAAAACTATTTAAAAATCTTACTATGTCGAAATTTAAAATAATTTCAAATTCGATTCTTCTCTAAATATATCTGTATAGTTTTGTCTCCACCTTTCAACTCTAAAACTAAAGCCATTTACATGTCGTTTTAGGAGTGGAATGAAAACCACAAAATTACAATTTTTCACAATTTTAGGTCATGTTCACTATTGCTTACATTTTCGTTTTTAGTCAACCAATTCTTGACATTCTCTTAAATTTAAAATACTAATCGAAAAGGATATCTAATAATATTGTAAGACCACGGATTGGGATATTTATAATAATGTTTTTAAAACGTACTCGGGAGTAGTACTCGGGATTTGCACTAATGTGGAATTTTAAGTAGAAATCAGATATGATACTCATATTTGTTTTAATTTATTTAGTATCTTTGTTGGTCGTATGTCAGGTTTAATTCCAATATATTTTACAGCGTATTATTTAGCAATTTGACTTTCATTTGATACTTTTAAGAAATATGTTGCTTCGTCTGATAAAAACGTTATTTGTCTTTACTCGCTAGATTAAAAAATCGCTTAAAAAAGCACAGTTCCATATTACTCAATATCATAAGAGCTCTCATTGTGGACCCTTCTTATTGTGGAAATACAAATGTTATGCTTAGTCTAAGTGAAAGTCCGAACGGATTGAAATTTAAAAATATTTATCTGTAGGCAAAGTCGTTACATCAACCGAAATATGAGTATCAGAAACAGATTGTTCACCTATAAAAGGGATGGAATACACATTTATAAATGGAGAAGATTTTATTGAACCTGAATATGCCAACTCTGATTCAATACTTATATTTGAGATATATTGCATGCAAAAACAAAACTATTAAAAGATTATACTTTTGTAAAGGTCGACATCGCCATATAGATTCATTCTTATTATATCAAGCATATAACCATATTCCAAAACATTTAATTCGCGAAAACGCATATATTTAGCCGTGAGCGTTGGTGAAATAAACATGGATTAATTAATAAATAAAGAAGACGAAATTCGCTGTGGACGTTATAGAAAAGGTTTCGATTAGTACATTCATATCTTGTAATAAATCAGCCTCTGATTCCAACAGACGTCAAAATGTTAAACATTCTAGTTTAAATATAAAGCCTACCAGTTGAAATAAACAACTCCACCAGTTGAAATTTACAGCCTACCACCACCAGTGAAAATCAACAGCCCCACCAGTTCAAACTAACAGCCTACCAGTTCAAACTAACAGCCTACCAGTTCAAACTAACAGCCTACCAGTTGAAATAAAAAGCCTACCTGTTGAATAATCTTTCCACCAGTTGAACAAATTAACCTTTAAGCTATAAACATGTCATAGAGGAAACCCTTCTACAAAAAAAAAAAATAGCATTTAATTAGGGGAAGCGGAAAAAAATAATATAGAAATTTAATAGCATAAAGGTAGGGAAAGCTAAAAATGTGATAGAGTATCTTAAACCTTTATGCCAGTGATCGAACCATTTAATCAAATATTCAACTTAACTTATTTAAGAGACATACAGAGACCACCGAACAGAGTTTTAAAAGTCCAAAGCAGCTTTTCGATAAAGAAATTTAAAGAAGACAATGTTGAAACCGCTATTATAACAAAAAAAAAACGGTTTGGTAGGATCATTGGAATTCTGAAGATGAAACAAATGGCAAGAATTTTTTTCTCAATCAAATAAAAACGACTCGGACGTTATCGATTTATCATCACTTCATAGCGACATAAAACTTGATACAACATATGGTCTACATAAGGACGAGAAAGGTGTCCAGAAAATCTTAAAACAAAAATTTTGTAGCATAATATTAGGGAAAGCGGAAAAAAGTTATAGAGAAATTCAATAGCTTAATATTATGGGAAGCAAAAAAAAAGTGATAGATTATCTTAAACCTTTATGCCGGCGAATCGAACCATTTAATCCTATATTAAAATTTGAAGATGAAACAAATTAGAATAATTTCTGTTTTCAATCAGATGAAAATCGTTATCGCAAATAATTCGTTGACGTATACACTAGGTTTATTTGAACTTATTTTCATTAAACCCATAAAAAATATGAGAATTTCAAGGGGTGCCATTTTGATTCGTCTATGAACTTTCCGTTATAAGTCTCCACCAACTTTTTATAGTCTTGCTAGGTGAACCTTAATTCTTTCCAAAGCCTTTGACGCTGTACGTTTTTTTGATTATATGTGTATTCATAAGTATACAAAACTGTTTATTAAAAAAATCTTGTACATCACCAGTCTGTAAATTGTTGGCTTAACGTGCTTAGTTTAATAGTATTTAAAATACCGCAGTCACACTAGTAGAATTTTTTGATTTAGTTGCTTCCACCCGACTAAATTTCTTGACCTCTATTTAGTGTTTAATAATTTGGACCTTCTTTCCATTTTTGATGTTATTATAAATTAAATAAATTTATTATCGTTGGATGTATATCGTTATAATATCATTAAGGTTCTGGTTTACAGCCTTAACCACGATGTCGCTAACGTTCGCACGCATTCTAAGCGACAAACAGCTGATTTCGTAACCACTAACAAGCATCAGAACGAGAAGTCGAAAAAAAAAAGTTAGTGTGTGAGAAATGACGTAATCATTTCAATGCAAAATTGGTAGTCACTATTTTCGTTCGCTTGTGTTTTGTCTTTCATTTGATAACAGAAACACATAAAAGCGCATATACAAGCCGAAATTAAACGAAGAAAATGCAATAGAAATGTTGTTTTTTAATTCTATGCATTCCGTTTCTGTGCAGAAACGGAATGCATAGAATTAAAAAACAACATTTCTATTGCATTTTCTTCGTTTAATTTCGGCTTGTATATGCGCTTTTATGTGTTTCTGTTATCAAATGAAAGACAAAACACAAGCGAACGAAAATAGTGACTACCAATTTTGCATTGAAATGATTACGTCATTTCTCACACACTAACTTTTTTTTTTCGACTTCTCGTTCTGATGCTTGTTAGTGGTTACGAAATCAGCTGTTTGTCGCTTAGGAATGCGTTGCGAACGTTAGCGACAATCGTGGTTAAGGCTGTAAACCAGAACCTTAATGATATTATAACGATATACATCCAAACGATAATAAATTTATTTAATTTATAATAACATCAAAAATGGAAAGAAGGTCCAAATTATTAACACTAAATAGAGGTCAAGAAATTTAGTCGGGTGGAAGCAACTAAATCAAAAAATTCTACTAGTGTGACTGCGGTATTTTAAATACTATTAAACTAAGCACGTTAAGCAACAATTTACAGACTGGTGATGTACAAGATTTTTTTAATAAACAGTTTTGTATACTTATGAATACACATATAATCAAAAAAACGTACAGCGTCAAAGGCTTTGGAAAGAATTAAGGTTCACCTAGCAAGACTATAAAAAGTTGGTGGAGACTTATAACGGAAAGTTCATAGACGAATCAAAATGGCACCCCTTGAAATTCTCATATTTTTTTATGGGTTTAATGAAAATAAGGTTCAAATAAACCTAGTGTATACGTCAACTGAATTATTTGCGATAACGATTTTCATCTGATTGAAAACAGAAATTATTCTAATTTGTTTCATCTTCAAATTTTAATATAGGATTAAATGGTTCGATTCGCCGGCATAAAGGTTTAAGATAATCTATCACTTTTTTTTTGCTTCCCATAATATTAAGCTATTGAATTTCTCTATAACTTTTTTCCGCTTTCCCTAATATTATGCTACAAAATTTTGTTTTAAGATTTTCTGGACACCTTTCTCGTCTTATGTAGACCATATGTTGTAATCAAGTTTTTATGTCGCTATGAAGTGATGATAAATCGATAACGTCCGAGTCGTTTTTATTTGATTGAGAAAAAAATTCTTGCCATTTGTTTCATCTTCAGAATTCCAATGATCCTACCAAACCGTTTTTTTGTTATAATAGCGGTTTCAACATTGTCTTCTTTAAATTTCTTTATCGAAAAGCTGCTTTGGACTTTTAAAACTCTGTTCGGTGGTCTCTGTATGTCTCTTAAATAAGTTAAGTTGAATATTTGATTAAATGGTTCGATCACTGGCATAAAGGTTTAAGATACTCTATCACATTTTTAGCTTTCCCTACCTTTATGCTATTAAATTTCTATATTATTTTTTTCCGCTTCCCCTAATTAAATGCTATTTTTTTTTTTGTAGAAGGGTTTCCTCTATGACATGTTTATAGCTTAAAGGTTAATTTGTTCAACTGGTGGAAAGATTATTCAACAGGTAGGCTTTTTATTTCAACTGGTAGGCTGTTAGTTTGAACTGGTAGGCTGTTAGTTTGAACTGGTAGGCTGTTAGTTTGAACTGGTGGGGCTGTTGATTTTCACTGGTGGTGGTAGGCTGTAAATTTCAACTGGTGGAGTTGTTTATTTCAACTGGTAGGCTTTATATTTAAACTAGAATGTTTAACATTTTGACGTCTGTTGGAATCAGAGGCTGATTTATTACAAGATATGAATGTACTAATCGAAACCTTTTCTATAACGTCCACAGCGAATTTCGTCTTCTTTATTTATTAATTAATCCATGTTTATTTCACCAACGCTCACGGCTAAATATATGCGTTTTCGCGAATTAAATGTTTTGGAATATGGTTATATGCTTGATATAATAAGAATGAATCTATATGGCGATGTCGACCTTTACAAAAGTATAATCTTTTAATAGTTTTGTTTTTGCATGCAATATATCTCAAATATAAGTATTGAATCAGAGTTGGCATATTCAGGTTCAATAAAATCTTCTCCATTTATAAATGTGTATTCCATCCCTTTTATAGGTGAACAATCTGTTTCTGATACTCATATTTCGGTTGATGTAACGACTTTGCCTACAGATAAATATTTTTAAATTTCAATCCGTTCGGACTTTCACTTAGACTAAGCATAACATTTGTATTTCCACAATAAGAAGGGTCCACAATGAGAGCTCTTATGATATTGAGTAATATGGAACTGTGCTTTTTTAAGCGATTTTTTAATCTAGCGAGTAAAGACAAATAACGTTTTTATCAGACGAAGCAACATATTTCTTAAAAGTATCAAATGAAAGTCAAATTGCTAAATAATACGCTGTAAAATATATTGGAATTAAACCTGACATACGACCAACAAAGATACTAAATAAATTAAAACAAATATGAGTATCATATCTGATTTCTACTTAAAATTCCACATTAGTGCAAATCCCGAGTACTACTCCCGAGTACGTTTTAAAAACATTATTATAAATATCCCAATCCGTGGTCTTACAATATTATTAGATATCCTTTTCGATTAGTATTTTAAATTTAAGAGAATGTCAAGAATTGGTTGACTAAAAACGAAAATGTAAGCAATAGTGAACATGACCTAAAATTGTGAAAAATTGTAATTTTGTGGTTTTCATACCACTCCTAAAACGACATGTAAATGGCTTTAGTTTTAGAGTTGAAAGGTGGAGACAAAACTATACAGATATATTTAGAGAAGAATCGAATTTGAAATTATTTTAAATTTCGACATAGTAAGATTTTTAAATAGTTTTTCTGTAAATTTTATAGAATTTTGTTCCACTTAAATTTTAATTTGGTTCTTATTGAAGAAAAATTAGGTGTGCCTCTTTTTGTTGTTTGTGTCATGTACTTTTCTGTTACATGTTATGCGTTAATAAATCATATTTAATAAATTTCGAAAGAAAAAAACTTTACTCTGGCTGTCTTCTGGAAAAGTGTGTATGTATTACAGTTTTGGGAATTACAGCTTAAGACTTCAATATTAAAAAGACTTCTTTCAAGAGCCTGTGTCATGGTCAGAAACGTTATTTAATTTACCCAAATCATCCAGTTACATGAAGAGCTCGAACTTCAATATTTGAAATAAGTATCGTTTGAAATTTTAACCAACACTGAGAAAACATGAGAAATGTATAGATTTTCAAGACTCAGAAGGAGATGCGGCCAGAACGTCATTTACTGATATTTTTATTAATTGCTATGACCCTGATCATTGTACAGAGAGCATACCATTAGATTCTCTCAAACTAGTGCTGTGTACGATATAATTCGTTTACGAGCTGACCGGGACCTGCTATTTAACGAGGGCTCCAAGCGGCTAATGTATTTTACAGAGTAGTATAAAGATAACTTAATGATTACTCTGTTACTTATAAAGCCGTCGGTATTTACGAGCTGAAAATCCCGCCGCTGAAAAATTGTTTGATGTTCTTACCCGTAGGTAGAAATGTATGATAGTCGAGCCTCCAATCATCACACCAAGGAGGACACATTGTATCACCCAGATTAGATGTTCACTATTAAATTATCATAAGAAATTTTTATAATCTAAAATTGTATATTCTCTTTTAAATAAATAAAGTACATCAGCAAAACATACATTAAGCAGATGGTTTTTAATTAAGGGCTTTCGCTAAGTTCGTTCATGTCAAAAATAATAATAGCCCAAAAATTACTCTAAATGCTGGGTTTGTAACGATTTTTCGAATGTAAAATAGACATGGGTATTTCTTTCCAGGGAACCCAAAAATAGTTCTTCTATTGTATACAATGTGCCAGATACTCATCAAACACACTGCAATTTTACAGATTTTTCTATGGAATTTATCACATTATCATTCTGTTGACATCGAAGTGTTTGTATTCCGCTAATAAATTGTAGTTCTAATTCATAAGTTATAAAGTGTTTTCAATCAATTTACATAAAGAGTATTATAACTTTAAAATTACTTTTCATAATTGTTACAGCCAACAAGCAACGTTTATTATCAATCGACCTGCCACAAAAAAAAAGTGATGGCATTGGATGTGCCAAAAAAAAATATTTTTGTCGTAAACTACAAAAATCGTTAACAAGGTGTTCTTCAGATACGTTTTCGAAAGAAAATTTAAAAGACAATGGTTTAGTTAACTCCTGTTAAGAACTAAAACAACACCACACAGTAATCGTACATTCACAAAAACGGGGTGACACATAACAATTTCCGCGATCACACTCTTACAGATAAGAGAATGACAGGGTTCTTATTTACCTCGCCTCCCACTGATGTCCCAACCACGAAACCCTTATTCAAACCACCAAGAAGAAAAAGCGGACACCAATTAAAAAAAAAAAAATATATAGTTTATTACTACGAAATTTACATATGAAAATAGTTAATTAACATTTACCAATCGATCGATAATCTAGTCTACCAAACAATGTATGGTATCATCGAACAATTCTAGCATTTAAATAGGCTAGAGACCAGAAAATATGGAAACACTCGAGCACGCGAAATTCCCAAAACCTCCCACACCCGTACATAATACCCTAAAAGGAGGGTGAACTCTTAACAATTAATGCGATTACACTTTCATGGATAAGAGTAAAAGATAACATTTAATAAACGAAAAGTAAAATTCTTAAAATTCAACTGAGCAACAAACTTTCTTTTAAAGAACATTAAAGAAAAACTTTCACACAGCAATTTACTCCCCGAAAATCAGGCGCCAAAAGTCAAAAAGAGAGACAAATGCCTCTAAACCGCAAAACCTTAACAAGACCCCATTATTGAAACAAGTGGGATAAGGCCCTCACTACGTCCTCAAGTCTTATGAAATGCATGTTGTAAATAGTAACGACCTTTTTAAGACACATTAGAAAAAACAAAACCCCCACACAGCAGAGTGACTGAAAATGGGGACCCCACTCTGTGCCCACTCTCACTGTATAAGAAATAGGGAGACAAATGTATTAAGCAACAAAACCTTTACAAAACCCTATCATTAAAACAAGGGGAGAGCTCCCTCGCCACCCGAGTGTGAGAAGCCCCTAGCTACCGCTTACGGTAAGGGATTTCATCACCTCCTTTAACAATGCCAATACAAATGAATTACCTTCGGCTTTCCCCATTGGCATTCCTATACCAATAATAAAAAGAGCTTATCATTTTCCTTTACCACATGAAAGCTACAGCAAGATTTCTTCACATGCGTCTAGAAAAAATGTAAACAATCATCGGGTTAGCGGAAAATTCCAATGAAATTGTCCAACACCTGAATACAACACAAACGCACTGCACCTTTAAAACGTTCCACAAGGTCACAAGCACACTATTCACATATATTCAAACCAAGTACATCCATACTTGAAAATCAAAACGTTGCAACAAATTGTCACAATTAAAATATCACAATTCTAAAGACAGGGTTCATAAAAATAGTGACAATTATACACACGATCACGTACAATGCATAAACGAAATGTTTACCATGTGGACGGACAATTATAAATAAAGGTTAATAACTCTGACGAAATTGCATTGAATTCCTTCCCTCTATGACTAACATTAACAAACCTGATCTTATAAGATAGTGGTGTTAGTGGAAAGCCTGCCTTCAACACCCGCCTTCATCAACAACATCGTTCTTCTATAAATAGAAACTTCAAATCACCAACTGAAAAAAACGTCAGTCGGTCAATATGGTGGGAATTGCGTCAGTGAGTCGCTTGTATCCGCACTCTTCGACAATAATACTTCGCATATGCAAAATCAAAGCAATGTTTTGTATAGATCGTTAAACGAGCAGAGACTTAGTCGGCAGCACACATAATGGTGTCGATAAGCCGTACACAACAACGGAGAAACTTGCGTCTACCAGATGGTAATGTAATTGCTTTAAATTCGCAGACTTACTTTTCCTTTCCTCTATAACAAATAACAACAAACCTGATCTTTTTACCTTGTAAAGCAATTCCTCATTTCAAAATAATAAATAATTACAATCGCTGAAATAACACACACAAAGCAACAGCTTCATGGGCAATGACCTCACTCGATATTTAATCACCCCCCAATATCGGACTTTACAGAGGACCATATCAAATAAAAAGGGGTTTCATCACGTGTTAAAGCTAATAAAAATTAACTACCTTGAACAATCTGAAAACTCCAAGGGATTTCCTATATTAAAAAATAAAGATGGGTTCTCTTGGTACTTTTCCACATGAAAACGCAAGATAACTTCACATGCGGCAGTCTAGTGAAATTTTAAACAATCGCCGTTTTAACGGAAACTACTAATGAGACTACCCACACCAGAATAGCACACACGCACGCAATGAACCTTTCACAGCCACAATTTGTACATATGTACATACATTCAAAATCAAGTACATCCCCTCTAGAAAATCAAAAACATGTGGACGAAACATTCCAAAGAAAGGCTCAGAACTCTGACGAAATCGAGCAAAGAGAAATTGTCGATCGCTAAAATACACATAAAGCATGGCAAAAGGGGTCAGACAGCAATGATAGGGTTCATAAAAACAATGACGACAAAACATACGAACACGTACAACCCTAAAACGAACATTCAAAAACAATAACTTGAATACTTCTAAACTCAAGCACCATGTTGACGATGATAATTTCAAAGAAAGACTCAGAAAATTAACGAATTTTAACAAAGAGAAATGAACGATCGCTAAGAAACCACATACATCCACAAGCACCGTGTTGACGAAAATAATCGAAAGAAAGGCTCAGAACTATGACGAACACAACAGAACTCTAGCACACACACAAGATGGACATAAGGGATTTTCCATCAGACAGCAAAAAAGGAAAATAGGGTTCATAAAAACAATGACGACAAAACATATGAACACGTGCAACCCTAAAACACTAACTTGAATACTTCTAAACACAAGCACCATCTTAACGGAAAAATTTCAAAGAAAGGCTCAGAACTATGACGATCGATGAAGCAATGACTGCACTCGATGTTTAATTATACACCATATCAAATAAAAAAAGGGTCACATCACGATCCCCACACACAAGCTAATAAAAATGTATTATCATCTCCCTATATATCTAAATAAAAAGGGGGGACATCACGTACTCATCCAAGCTAATAAAAATTAATTATCTTGGAGTATCTGATAACCACATTGGATTTTCCTATACCCAAATAAAGAAAAGTCACATCACGTACTCATACCCCAAGGTAATAAAAATTAATTACCTAGGACTATCTGAAAACCACATAGGATTTCCTATTACCAAATAAAAAAGGGTCACATCACGTACTCATGTCAAAAGCTAATAAAAATTAATTATATAGGATTCCCTATACCAAAAGCACATTAAAAATGATTAATGTGCTTTTAGCTGTCAATCATTATTTGGAATCAGCATATCCCTACTACTCTTTTGCTCATAGACAATCAATAAAATACATTTGAAGTCCCAAAAAACCGTTGTCATAACCTTACCAGCCGATTGAATTGTTTTTGCCTTCTTTGGGGCACTTCCTCCAGCTTCAGTCCATTGTTTGGATTGTTCTTTTGTCTCTGGAGGATCCATGTCTCATCAACAGTTATGAAACGACGCTTAAAATCCATTTTATTTCGCTGAAAACGATCCCAACAAGCTTGAGAAATGTTCATTCTTATGCGTCTTTGGTCGACTGTTAACATGTGCGGCACCCATCTTGCAGAAAGCCTTTTCATCTGTAGTTCTTCATGCAAAATTAAATGGACTCGATCATTTGAGATGCCCATGATATTAGCTATTTCACGCACTTTTATTCGTCGATCATTTAATACCATATCATGCACTTTGGCTACAATTTCTGTTGTTGTTGCTGTTTTTGGACCTCCACTACGTGGTTTATCTTCAATGCTTGTACGACCACGTTTAAATTCAGCAACCCAAGTTTTTACTATTGCATATGAAGGAGCACTTTCACCTAACACATTCACCATATCATTATGATTTTTTTCGTCCCGATAAACCTTTTTTATGTAAATATTTAATGACACCACGCATTTCTAAATTTTCCATTGTAAAAAAATCGCGGATGCGTCTTTTGTGAACACCTGTTTCTATATGAAGGAGTTGCCAGATCGAAACAAAATTTAACATGTGTTCATAGCAGAGATGGAAGTTTCCAAAACACTTAACTTTTTTCTGTTTATACCGCGATTTTTGTCCTAGGCCAAGAAGTTTCCGAGCCGCCCTCGTTCATCAATAAATATATTAAAAAATAATTGGTCCAAAAACATTCAGTACTTTTTATTTTACAGCATAAAACGTGTGTAACAGTACTTATGCCCCTACCAACTAATATGTGACTTTAGAGCTTTAGGTTCTGAAATTGGAAAACCTATGAATGATCTCATAATATAAACCGATACGGACCCTATGTCCCCACTAAGTACTAGTATTTATTTTTAAAAATACCCCTAGATGGATCACCCTATATGACCTTATAGGGTGATTTAAGCTGTTTCAGGACACTATTTTTTAACTTCTGATTCAGCAAATAATTTCCATTTCCAGGCTTAAGCCGGAATGTCGGTTAAGGCCGGTTTTTTTACTTTGAAGAAAACCCGACAGTTGGTTTTTTCAAAACACGGTTTTGAAAAAAAACGAAATGCCGGTTTCCTGAAAATACTCTGCTTTTATTCCAAATTTTAAACAGTTCGACATCCATTAATCCAGACAGACACACAGACACTGTCCAACAGAGATTATCAGTGTAGTCCCTTCAATAGTCATGCAAACATAGAAGATACTTCTTAAATAAATATTCCACCAAAAACTACTTCCACGGACAAAAGATGTGTGTCTATTTACAGATTAGCTAACAAAGGATAAAGTTTTCTTCGGCAATACTCGAGGAAAAAAGTCTGACAAAAGTGTAACAGCCACCACTACCGCATGACTCAGACTATTAAAGCACTTGTCCAATTTTACTCCACTTTACTCCTCCTGTCGACACTTGCCCATGGCACTGAGACGAAACCAGCGATGACCTTGAAGAATTTGCCAAGGATTACAAGTGTATCGATGAAACAAACAAAGGGAGGCCGACCACCGCCAGTCCCTGAGCCAAGCCAATCGCCACCGCCGACACAAGCGGCACCAGAGGACATTCTCATATTAACACTAGCATGACAAATTATGCGATAAATTAGTCTATAATCATTTTCCAACGGAAAATAGCCTTCAATGCCAGCGGAATCACCTCATCATTTCTCTGGTGTCCGTTTCGGTTTGGAGCCAAGGATTTTCAAGGCTTTCACATTAATTTGGCGTTTATCTTATCACAATGACATTGTCTTTTATGCGTATTTCATTTTCGGTGCGTGAATCATAGCATAAATACATGCTACGAAAGGCCGTCCAGCGTGAGGCGTCATTTCCTTTTCTCCACACCCCGCCCACATAGCGCTGAGATGTTGGAGGGCCACACTACACGTATGCATGATTATTAGGTTCGGCTTTGCTGTGTGCGAACGGCATAAATATTCGAAGCCGCAAGCTTATGATAGGGTAACACGACAGTTCCACCTTTCGTTCCACCAAACGACCGTAGGCTTGGCGAAAACGAGGAAACACAACCGAAATCATCGTGTATGCATGACCATGAAAACTTTTGAGAAAGACAAGGAAATAATGGCTTAAAGTTCGTTAGAACTGAAACTACTTTAATGTATCACTAAACGGGAGAAACGAAAGCATAATTCAGCAGCACGTGTCGTAAGTAGTGCGGCAGACCATCCTTCGCATTTTATCAGCATTGATGGCCGATGTAAACGAGGGCTTTTTGCCCTAATAGAGTCACCTCTCCCACATAGTTCCACATATGTATGAAGTGCGCTTTAAGTCTAATATTTATTTTGATATACTTCAAATTTTGTGTTGCCTCGCTAGTGATCCATGGATTACGCGCCTCTCCCATCCATCTCTAAGTTCCGCCATATTTGCTGAAAGTACGTCTGACATTATTTAACATGAAATTAATTCCTACAGCGGAGACCTCCTTTAGGAGGGTAGGGCATTTTGGCATATTTTATTTGGCGGTTTGCGCAATAAGTATTTTGATGTCCTTGAATATTCGAAGATGGATTTTGGGGCTCTAGGGCCCCAGAGCCCCCTGACCACACCCACTAATAGGACATCTGCGTATATGCCTACGTCTTTCACACACAGACAAACAACTTTTTGGCAATTGGTTGGAACTCGAATATTCGAAGATGGATTTTGGTGCTCTAGGGCGCCAGAGCCCCCGACCACACCCACTAATAGGACGTCTAATGCGTATATGCCTACGAGTTTCACACACAGACAAACAACTTTTTGGCAATTGGTTGGAACTACAAACATTTTGTTGGAAACAAAGAATTTCCATTGCCACCAAATTGTCATTGTCACCAAATGTGTATTATCACATTGAATATTCGGTTCTACAAACCAAAAGATGATAAATATGATCGAAGTATTTTAAGCACAACCAATTTATCGGTCATTTCTATGAAAAACGTTAAAAATTTGTTGTAGCCACAACAGCAAAAAATTGCGACACATTTGGTCTTGGCCTATACGTCAAAGGCCCTAAGAGCGACTTACGGTTACTCAGAGACATATGCAGCTATGGGCGAATGCAAAATGAAAATGCAAAGAGAGCGAATGTTGTGTACATATACAAAATTGATGAGCGAAGCAGATAACTTATCTGCTTCGCTCATCAATGCAAAAGAGCATAAAACCAACAAATGCACCAATACAGTGTCACATATGAAAAGCTTTCAATGTAGTGGTGCCCATACTTGGACATATGTGACAGCGCATGGAGAAAGGGACCTAAGGGTAAAAAATATCATTTTTTTTGATGTGGACAATATCTCATGCCCCAAAAGTATTCCCTCCCAGAGATATGCGCGTTTTATGAAAGTGATGGTACACCAAAGATACTCGTATTTAAATCTTTAAAATGGCTCTACTGAACAAAACTGGTTTTTAGCCTTAGGTCCCTTTCTATTTTGCGCGTCACATATGGTGAATACCCGATATACGACCCAATTTCCCAGCAGAGTTGGCGGTACTCGTAGATGAGCGTAATGACATTCATCGCTACAACTCTTCTGACACTATAATTAGAGATCTCAACTCTGAGATCTGTAGGTTGGTCAACGAATACAATGGGCAGAGTGATACCGCTACTGAAGGGAAGCAAAGACGAAAGCAAAGGATAATCGTACACGCTGATCTTCTTGCTTTCGCTAGTAGCGAAGATGCGCTGCTCCTCCCCTCCCATACACGCAGAAGAAAAGTGTGGTTGTGGTGACAATATTCGAAGAGGATCATACCATTGTTGGGTACATGGTTGTGGCTCAACAATATTATGACCCTCAGAAAAATAGTATGATTCACACACTACCATACTATATTCCCCAGAACCATATTATGAGTCAAACTCAACCATACTATTATCCCCAAAACCATATTATGATCCTCGCAACCATATTATTTTTCACACACAACCGCAGTATGATCCTTACAACCATAGTATGATTCACACGCAACCATATTATGATCCCTACAATCATAATATGATTCCACTCAACCATACTATGATCCCCAAATTTATTTTTTAGGATTGGCTTATGTTTTTATGCAACATTAAAGATTGTTATTAAGCATTTTTTTTACAAATTAGTTCATAGCGAGACTTGAACCATTGTTTCTATTGAACATTTTATTAAAGAAACAAAAATATATTCAAAAGGCTGTCGAAAAGACTTTTAGTTACAAGCAGTGGAGACTGCAGGGGGTGAATGCTTCTTTACCATCTGTAGACTCCAAGTGATGAACGTGATTAAACCATGATGAATGGCTATATACATAAGTGCAGGCAGATCTTAAATAAACGAGAACCAGTCGGCAGTAGAGTATTCCACCGAACAAAGTAAACACAATAAAAATCCCTCACACTGCCTTCCGATTGTTGATGTTTTTTATAATGAACAACAACCATGCACTGTATCGTGGGGGTATGTTTTTTTTTTGGTATTCCAAAAAAAACACTCACACATAGTCTTTAAAACCTGCCATGCTTTGCTCATAGTCTCAACCGTAAAGTATGATTGCCGTAATCATATTATTGTTAACGTATATCTTTAACAACAATACTTTCGTCGCACCAATAAAATTTACATGGTTGCTACAACCATATTTTCATTTCTAAATTTAGCAAAAATAGTATTGTAACATTTCAACACTATTAATATTACCGCAATCATACAGTTGGTTGCAACGAACATGCTTTTATTGTAGAGAACATATAACCATGTCTTTTCTCTGCCTACACACGCCATCACCACAAGAATAAGTCGCGGCCTTAACCAGAACAAGCCCAACGACAGCACGGTCCTCGTGGCTTTTGTTCTTACAAAGGCCTTTCCAACGGTCAATTATGCCACTTTATTCGAGGACATTGCAGAAACGTCCCTTTTAAATAGTTTGAAACGATGGGTCGTGATCTTTATGTGTGGGCGCCAGAAATATTTAGAATTGAGTGACTGGAAGTCGAAGCATCTCCGACACTGTTCCATCTCTACCTCTCTAAAAACCCTGCACCACCAGACGGCGTTGAAAGTTCTGCCAGGTTCTCGCACTCCTAGCGAATATTCTGCTCTGTGGATTTAAACGTAAATCTGCGACTTCAAAAAACCCTATAAAAAGTAGTGTGGAGCGGTTAAATGGGGTGATCTGGCCGGCCAGTACAAATTACCAAAACCAGAGATTAAACGACCGGAAAATGCTTTCTTCAGAATATCGTCTCTGGCTGCAGCAGTATGCGCTATTGCAAGTCAAAACTCATACCAATTGTATGAGTTTTGACTTGCAAAGAAAAAATTTGGTAACCATGAATCTGTAGCGCGCAACTTCCACAATCGTCGATTGTCCCGCGGCGTTCTCAAAAAGTGGCCCGATAACTCCTCCAGCGTAAACACCACACCAAGCAATAACTTAGAGCGGGTGTAACAAAATAAGCCTAATCGCTCATGATAATTTTTGAAGAAAAATTGACCACCTTTGTTGAGATTCTAGATGGGCTTTTAGACGCGTTAAGCGGTCAACAGGTGACAGCTTAAGCACTGCCAGCACTTTGTAAGAGACATCTTCAAATCTGGATCCAAGCTCTGCGTAGAAACCGCCGGCTGTGAATTAATTGCGTGACCCGAAGTCTGGTCGATGTTCCGGGCTCCCCTTTGAAATCTTGACCAACAGCAGCAAAGTTCAAAACAAATCTTGCTCCAAGTTCTGCGTAGGGACCACCGGCTATCAGCCAATTGCGTGGCAGGCCGTCTGGCTGATGATCCGGGCTCCCCTTTGACTTTTTGGCCAACAGCAACAAAACTCTCACCAGAACGGCTGCTCCGTGGCCGAACAGCCCTGGTAAGATCCCATTCTCTTTAAGGCGAGTGGCCAAACGCCGCAGAGTATGATCTTCACAACCATAGTATGTTTCACATACAACCATAGTACGATCCTTACAACCATAGTATGATTCACACGCAACCATGTTATTATCCCTACAACCATAGTATGATCACACACAATTATACTATGATCTCCAATATAATTTATTAGAATTTGTTTAAGTTGTCGACAAGAGATTTGATTTAGAAAATTATTCAACCATTAAATTCAAAATAATAGGAGTGATTTATTTCACAGTAGAAAAAATAAGTTTCAATAAACGTAAGCGTTTTTATTAAAAAATTTTCATTTAAACAAAGCCAAAGCAGCTTTTTAAAAAATTTTAATTGCGATAAAAAATGTACTATTATTGCATTATATCCGTACCAATAACATTTGTTCTTAAAGCACATTTAAATGAAGAAAAATTGCAATCATACAGTGTGATTGCCGTAATCATATTATTGTTAACATAAAACGCAAAAGCCAATAGTTTTGTCGCACCAACCATATTTATATTGTTGCTATAACCATATTTTCATTATTAAATTTGGCAATAATACTATTGTTACATTTCTACAATATTAATGTTGCAGCAATTATACTATTGTCGAAACTAATTTCAGTTAACAATGCTATGGTTACGACGAACATACTTTTATTGCGGAGAACATACTTTTATTGCCGTGACCATGTAGTAACCATGTTATTTCTCTGCGTGTGCTTGCCACTGGCAAAAGTTTAAGTGTTTTGCAATAGGGTGATTACTATTGGCCCACCTTGTATATGATGAAAAGTAAAAAAAATACAAGCTATATTTGACTGTTGCGCCCTATAGCTTTCTACAATATTCTTCATACAAAATTGTTTTATTGTAAAAAAAAACATTTAAACAATCCTTAATTTATTAAATTGACGAATGTGTAGCAAAAACGATTGTTCAGTATAAGAAGTTTTATTGAATCATTTTTTTGAACCAAAATCGCAGCCACAATACAAAATATTTTGCTTTTGAATAAATTAGAACACCGAATGTATATAAATGAATGGAAGTGTATCGTTGTACTCAAGAAAATCGAGTTAAGAACCATAAGTCGGAGAAATATTGAAAAATCAATTTATGGTCAAAATCAATCGACTAAAAACAACAAAAAAAACTTGTGCTCACAGAAGCATCTAAAAATATTTAGCAGCAGTTTTTATATCCGGTAGTACAGAACAGGGCATTATAAGTTAGTTTCATGGCAAAATTTGTAGCTTCCAAACCAATTTGAGCTAAACCACCTTTAAGAGTACCGATCGACTCAGATTCATTGCAGAATCCGTCCATTAGTCTGCTGTCCATGTAAAGCTAGTTATCAAACTAAAGGTCGCAATTGGGGGCCAATATTAAATTATTTAGCAGCCCAAAGTGTTTTGGATCGATGAATGACGCCATTGAAATTGAAGAAAAATCTAAAAACCTGTTTATATTAAGTCATTACTACGATTTTAGGTCCTACTGCACTAAAAGCCACATACAAAATCAAACCTTAATGTTGTTGTTGTTGTAACAATAATATACGAGTATTTATTTTGAAGTCTTGTTCGTCTATGAGGGATCTGCTTCGATATCCAGGTGGAGGAAACGCGCCATTTGAACTGGATGCGTCCACAGAGACCTGGGGGTCAGCTGAGTGGGCTTGGCCGGACAATTGAAGAGGTGCAGTAACTCATGTGGACCCAGATGGCAGGCGGGACAGACTTCCGGAACGTTAGCATCAATTCGTGCCCAGTAAGAATTGAGGCGGCTGCACCATCCAGATCTCAGCTGCGCCAGAACCACGCGCGTCTGCCGAGGTAGTACCTTCTCCTCAGGTGAAATCTCCGGGGAATGTTCCCCTAGCATACATTCACACGTTAGCTGGATACTGCTGCTGCGACATCATCGGCGTGAATGTTGTTCAAACCTGCCTGATAGTTTCGATGATCTAAAGGTTCTCTCTTATACCGCTGGACCTCTCTCTGTAGATCATGAAGTTCGTACCTGATCTGCCTGGGTGGAGGCATCCTGTTCAAGAGATGGTGGTTAGGATGGCTGCTGCGAAAACACCCTAGCAGGTATTGCTTAGACAACAGGAAATTGTGTCTGCGCACGGTAAGGACCTTCGTCTCCTCATGTAGATAGTCCTCAGAGGACATAAGACGACACCCTGTTGATGTTCTAAGGGCGGCATTCTGGCAAGTCTGAATTTTCTTCCACTGCGTCGTACTCACGTTCGCCAACCATACAGGTGCTGCGTAGTTTGCTACAGACCGACCTATCGCTTTGTAAGAGGTCAACAAGGTTTCTTTGTCGGCTCCCCAAGTACTGCCGGCAAGTGACTTGAGGACCTTGTTCCTACTTTTGAGTTTATCGCAGATAGTTGTAGCATGTGCAGAGGATCTAAAAAGGCTGTCCAATGTGACCCCAAGGATTTTGGGGTAGTTGGTGGTCGGGATGTTGACGTCATCGACTTTCACATTGAGTGACAACCGCACCTCTGCGGTCCAAGCAGTAAACAGTGTGGCTGATGATTTGGAGGCGGATATTTTCATATTCCTCGCAGTGAAGAAACGTGCTAAGTCAGTGAGGTAACAGTTGATTTTCTCGCAAATGTCATCCACTTTAGGTCCTGACGCCAGAATTGTGCAATCCTCAGCGTACGACACAATTTCAACGCCATCTGGTGGTGTGACCCGCGACTGCCGGTTCTAAGCACCGGATTGACCCGAAACTATTCGGCCAGAGGCAGTTGCCTCAATAATATATGTTTTTTGTTCAAATCTTAATGAAATTTGTTACCGTTCATAACAATCGATGAGTTACCGACCTATATAAAATGGGTCATATGGGTCCACGATTTAAAGCAGCCTCAAAACAAACGAATCACCTGATTTTAGAAACAACCGCTCTACAAAACCAATATTAAAAACGATTTCAATCAAATTTGGTATAAAGTTTAACGATGGACCATCAAAAAGCCTGGATCAAATTGGTCCACTTTAGGATACAATGATCCGGAGGTCCAAAAAAATGCATTCAATATACAGGGCTAAGCGCTTGAAGTGTTACCAAAATGGGAAGAATACACCAACGGGCGGACAGACTTCGCGTCTTAGAACTCTTCGACGAAAAATAATATATGTACTTATACTTTTTAGGGTCTCCGATCAATATTTCGTGTTGTTGCAAACAGAATGACAAATTTAATTTACCATCCTGACTTCGGCGGATGTTATAAAAAAATTATCGTTTCAATGGGTAGCCCTTCAATTGTCTAACCCTGTACATACGAGGGCGACCGCAAAACTAACTGGCCTGGCACATTTTCTGTTTTACTAGCAACTTTTTTTTTGTTTTATTAAAAGCAATCTTAAAATAAGCCATCTGTCAAAATTTCCGAAATATTTAATGATTATTTTCTTTGTTACAGGTGATTGAAGTAAACAAGTTTTATAATTTTTGAAAAATGGAAAATAAAGAGTTTCGTGCGGTAATTAAACACATTTATATGAAAGGTTATACGCCACAATTAATCAAAGATGAATTGGATTCTGTTCATGGTGATAAGGCACCATCATACTCCACCGTGAAATCCTGGGTTCAACAATTTAAAGTGGGTCGTTCAAGTACGGAAGATGAACAACGCTCTGGAAGACCGAAAACTGCTACTACTATTGAAAACATTAGAAAAATATTTAATGAAGTGACTAAAGATAGACGAAAAAAGCTCAGAGAACTTACTGATATTGTTAAAATACACGAAAAACAAGTTTGGAGTATTTTACATGATGAACTCCACATGAAAAAGCTATCCGCAAGATGGGTGCCGCGTTTGTAGACTTTGCCCCAAAAAATCGTCCGTTGGACCAATTCCGAGGAGCTTTTAGCCATTTATCAGCGTAATCCAATAGAGTTCTTGCGCCGATTCTTAACTGTTGATGAAACATGGATCCATCACTACATCCCAGAATGCAAAGAACAGTCAAAACAATGGATAGAAGCTGGTAAAAGTGGTCCCAAGAAGGCGAAAACTGTTAAGTCAGCAGGAAAAATAATGGCCACAGTATTTTGGGATGCAAAGGGGTATAACATTTATTGAATATCTTGAGAAAGTAAAAACTATAAATAGGGAATATTATTGTGCATTATTGGATCGGTTGAGTGAAGAAATCAAGATAAAACGACCGCATTTAGAAAAAAAAAGTTCTTTTTCATCAAGATAATGCTCCTTCACACACTGCATTTTAACTCAACAAAAACTGGCCAAATTACGATTCGAAATTGCTCCGCATACACCATATAGTCCAGATTTACCTCCTTCCGATTATTTCTTGTTTTCAAAATTTAAAAAAATTTCTCGGTGGCAAAAAATTTTCGTCCAATAGCGAGGTTATTGCTGAAACTGAGGCATATTTTGAAGGTCTTGAAAAATCTTATTTTTCGGATGGAATTAAAAAACTTGAAAAACGTTTGATGAAGTGTATTGAGTTGGAAGGAGATTAGGTTGAAAAAAATAATAATAATTCCAAAAAAACCGTTCTTTTTATGTTAGGCCAGTTACTTTTGCGGTCGCCCTCGTAGGCATATTTATTTCTGTCATAGCAAAAAAGGTTCCTAACGAAGTCACAAATAAAACAAGTAACACGAGTTAAAGTTTAGCAAGGCCAACTATGGGATTGCCCATGTCACTTCGCTGTCTAGAAAATTTTGCGAAACATGGACCGACACGGTTTAATTTCACTACAGATGGGTGTTGGTCGCTCTTATCTTTCCATTTGTTCAAAATGGATGTACTATGTTGAGAGGTAAATAAAGATGATAATATAAATTGAAATACAAATGAACTGTAGCTTCTGGCATCGGGAGGGAGCTCTGTGAAAATATCTACCATTATGTAGTAGATATTCGAAAACAATGGCGCTCGTAACGCTATGAGCGAAATTTTTATCGAAATCGGGCGTATTATGTGACTTTTGGAGCTGTAGGTTCTAAAGATAAAACGAGAAAAACCTTTGTACGAGGGTTGCTATATATATTTCTATAACAATAAGTGTTGTCTGGCACTATTTGACATTTGCGTTGGAAAGTTTGAAATTTTTTAGCATAAACGTACTCAGAACGTTTTGACGTACCACCATCATTTGTGTTGTTTACAGTGACTTGAAAAAATCAATTTGGCAAAAAAATGGAATTAACTCGTGAATTTTTTCGTGCGATCATTTTTCACAACTTTCGGCGTGGATTAACGCGACAAGAGTGCATCGATGTATGGCGATGGAGCACCATCCTATAGTACTGCGAAAAACTGGTTTAATGAATTCAATCGAGGCCGACGCTCGCTCAATGACGAAGGTCGTGAAGGTCGCCGTTGATGCCGTGCGTGAACTGACAATGCAAGATCATCATGTGACATACCGTGAGATAGAGGCCTTCTTGAGCATTACTTCGACCAGCATACTTATACATTCGATATTGCATAAACACCTGGCCGTAAAAAAGGTTTGTTCTCGTTGGATGCCGCACAATTTGACAATTGCTCAAAAAAAGGCTCAAGTCGATTGGTGCAAAGAAATTTTGAAAAAATACGATCGCGGTGCTTCAAAAGACGTTTATAAGATCGTCACAGGTGACGAATCATGGATCTATGCGTATGAGCCCAAAACAAAACAACAATCGACCGTGTGGGACTTCGAAGACAAGCCAAATCCAACGAAAGTTGTTCGTGGAAGAAGCACTTCGAAGCAAATGGTCGCCTGTTTCTTCGGCAAAACTGGTCATGTGGCGACTGTTCCGCTTGAGCAACGTAGGAGGTCAATTCTGAGTGGTACACCACAATTTGTTTGCCTGAAGTCTTCGGAGTAATTCGAAAAACGAACAAGGAAAGACGAAACAATGTGAGCTCTCACACATCGGCTCAAACTAGCGCCTTTTTGACCGGCCAAAACGTCGAATTGATGGGTCATCCGCTGTACAGCCCTGACTTGGCACCCAGCGACTTCTTTTTGACGTCAAGAAAAAAATGCGTGGTCAACGATTTTCATCGCCAGAAGATGCTGGTGAAGCGTTGAAGAACCATGTTTTGGAGGTGTCTCAGTCGGAGTGGAAAAAGTGCTTCGACAATTAGTTTCAGCGCATGCAAAAGTGTATTGAGCTTAAAGGAGAACATTTTGAAAAACAATAAAAACCATTTTTGATAAATACTCGCATTTTCATTATTTGGCCAGAAATATAATAGGTGATCCAAGGAGAGATACTTTTTTCAATAGCCATGTGTCATGCTGTCATGTTATTTTTGTTTTGCATTGTTTGGCATTTCATCATGGAAAGACTTACGCCTGAACAACGTTTAAAATAGCTCAACTTTATTACGAACATTCACGTTCTGTGAGGAATGTGTTTCGTGCGTTTTCGAGCAAATTTTGTTCGGCGATTAGGCCCATATCTGGCTGAATGGGTATGTAAACAAATATTTGAGACGAAGAGCAACCAGAAGAGGTTCAAGAGCTGCCACTTCATCCAGAAAAAACAACGGTTTGGTGTGGTTTGTGGGCCGGTGGAATCATCGGTCCATATTTATTCAAAAATGATGCCGGTGAGAATGTAACAGTCAATGGCGACCGTTATCGTGCCATGATAGCCGACTATTTGATGCTGAATGTGAAGCTCTTGATCTCGGCGACATTTGGTTTCAACAAGACGGCGCCACTTCCCACACAGCGCATCAATAATGGATTTACCATCTGAGATGTAGCCGCGGCCAACATTTGATAGACATAATCTTCGAAAAATAAATGCCAAAGAATGTTCTTTCAAATGATAATACGCATTCCCCATTCAATTCGAATTTTCTGAGTTTTTTTCTTTAAAAAAGTAGGGAACCTCGAAATGGAACGCCCGTTATATAGCAGCCCTCGTATGATGTCAAAACATGTTGATGTCCATATGGACTAATTTCCAAAAGGATTGTCCTTGGCCCAAACCTTAACAAATTATGAAAATCGGTTCATATTTGCGACCTGTACATTATTTACAACGACAGGTCAACAGAAAGGATAGACAATCAGATAGTTATTTTGAATTGACCGGTGTACTGGGGTATAATTCATTCCATTAAAGTGTTGCAAACAATAGCACTGAATCATAATACCCGGAACAACAGTCGGGACTAATAAACAAATAAAACAAAAAAATAAAAAGTACAGGCTTTCCAGAAGACATATTTTGCAGGCCATTATTATAAAATTAGTGTTGAGTTTAGCCAGCATGACTTGGAAGGTGTCCTAGAAGGCCTTGCTGAGACCTTCCTTTTCCGATTGGGATATGTTTTGTAATTTTTATTTGATACAACTATAGCCACGCATCACCACTGATTAGTTCTTATTTTTGGTTTCAAAATAATGCAAAGGGTAATGAGAGGTGATTACCTGGTAATTCAAATGGTAATGAGTGTAACCGATTTTAATCTGGGTTGATAATTAAAAGACTATTCGTCATAAGACAAGCCTTTGTGAAAATAATTGGATTTGATCCAATATGGTAGTACTTTGGTATCGCAATTTGTGCTTTAGTATAACTTTTTGGAAGGTCTCATCTAATTGGGCAGTTCAAATTGAGAGTTCAAACCTTTTACATATTGACCTCGTAAGCATTCATTAATAATGACAGAGTTCGCAGTTGCTTTTTGTAACATTTGTTTGCTTTTAATTTACTTTGCCGATGTAGGCGTTTTAGATTTTTACGGCGTGGTTAATTATTTATGCATAAACAATTAAAATTCAATTAAACTGATATTATAATACAAATGGAAAATGTAAACTAAGTGAAAGTATAATTTTTCATCTCATCTCCACAATGACATTTAAATTCTTTTTTTATAATTCATTAAATGAATCTAGTGCTATAAAGAATTGTTTCGATTCGATGCCAATGTTTAAACTTGTGTCCCATCGATTAGTACTCTTAACAAGGACACGTGCTGAAATTCTAAACTATTTTGTAGGAATTGCTCCTCCTGCCTCAATACATCCATACGTACTCAATTTATAGAAATGCCAGAGGAGGTGAGGCACATCAAAACATGTGTGAAGCAAATCAGTGTACACTTAACACCTCTTTGCGGGGGCGGAAACAAGAAACGATATGGAATTTTCAGAAAAACTTTGCACAGAAGGCTTTGACATCAACACATACATGGACTAAGTAGACATGGCGCTGTGTTGCCATGAGAACAGTGGAACTTGCGGTAAATTGAAGTGTTACTATCAATGCTAATGGTAGTGGCACTGGCAATGGTAATGGTAATGGTAATGGTAATGGTAATGGCAATGGCAATGGCAATGGCAATGGCAATGGCAATGGCAATGGCAATGGCAATGGCAATGGCAATGGCAATGGCAATGGCAATGGCAATGGCAATGGCAATGGCAATGGCAATGGCAATGGCAATGGCAATGGCAATGGCAATGGCAATGGCAATGGCAATGGCAATGGCAATGGCAATGGCAATGGCAATAACAATGGCAATAACAATGGCAATAACAATGGCAATAACAATGGCAATAACAATGGCAAAAACAATGGCAATAACAATGGCAATGACAATGGCAATGGCAATGGCAATGGCAATGGCAATGGCAATGGCAATGGCAATGGCAATGGCAATAGCAATAGCAATAGCAATAGCAATAGCAACAGCAATAGCAATAGCAATAGCAATAGCAATAGCAATAGCAATAGCAATAGCAATAGCAATAGCAATAGCAATAGCAATAGCAATAGCAATAGCAATAGCAATAGCAATGGCAACGGCAATGACAATGACAATGACAATGACAATGACAATGACAATGACAATGACAATGGCAATGGCAATGACAATGACAATGGCACTGGCAAGGTCAACTGCGCTATCTGAAATTGTCGTTATGTGAAGTTCAGACTTGTTTCTAATTTTTTGTCATGTAATTTCCGGAATATTATGAGTAAATGATTAATTTCCAAGGCAAAGTTTAAGTTCCGCATACAATGCATTGGCCCATCAGAGCCATCTTTAACCAGTTAGCCCAAGTCTGAGATAAGAAGGAAAGTAAGTAAGCAACTGATATTGTCTCTATTAAATAAAATATCCATATAGCATTTTAAAAAATTTGACTACTTACAATAACAAGGAAACAGAGCTGCTTGTTAAACGAAGAACGAAAGCCAATGTTTTCTCAAACCATGTAGACTAGCTAGTTCGTCTAATTCCGAAAAAAGTGGGGTCCCTCCTTTAGATGATGAAGACGTTTATTAATAACTGCAAATAAAGCACAGAAAAAAAAGTTCGAAACAATTAAATAATTCAAAAATGTAAACAATTAACTATTTAGGGATCGTGTGATAAAAAATTGTGCATATTGACTCAAATATTCGTATGTTGTTTATCGTAAATTTTACATAAATTTTTACAAAAATATAATTAGAGATATTTTCGTTATGAGGTGAGGAAAAAATTTCCCAGTTAGAAAGAATGTTATAAGCCGTTTATAGAAAATATTTCTGTTTACAGACGATGAAACGTTTACTGGTTGTTCTTAGTTCATAGTCAGATTTGAGACCATGTTTCTATTGAACATATCATTCAATATAGGTAGAAAGCAAAACTTAATATCAAAGCAGTCGAAAAGTTTTTTAGTTGCGCTCACTTCTCCATTAACAGACCCCAAGCAACGAATTATATACTTAAGGGCCGGCAGTTTTGTATTTAACGAGAACTGCCGTTAGTAGTCTTCCACCGAACAAAGTTAACACAATAAAAATCCCTCACAGTACATACTAAATAGGGACATAAATACTGTTACACACGTTTTATGCTGTAAAATAAAAAGTACTGAATGTTTTTGGACCAAATATTTTTTAATATATTTATTGATGTATAAGATGTATAAAAAGAATCTACTTATTCGAAATTTCCGCCTTTTGCCTTTACACACGCCTGAGGTTGCACTGACCAATCGTCAATAGCTGCACGAACCTCGTCCATTGGAAAATTGGCCACAGCTCGAACCAAAGCAGTCTTAAGAGATCCAATGCTGGGGTATCTTTGGTGACAAACCTTGTCCTCAAAATCGTCCACAATTTGTAATTCAATGGGTTCAAATCTGGACTGCCTGAGGGCCATTCTTTAGAGGAAATGAACGCTGGCAAATTGCTTCGAAGCCAAGCCTGGGACGTTTTAGCCTTATGGGCCGGCGCGGAATCCTGCTGAAAAGTCCATGACTGGTTTTGGAACAGGGAATTGTTCACAACAGCTTTCAAAACGGTTTCTTGGTAAACCCTGGCCGATGTTTTGACTCCTTGTTCGCAGAAATGCAGGCCGATGACCCTTTTCCACCCTTGGGATCAGTTCAGATGCTTCCTTAGATGACCGCGCATACACTCTATCATTTTGCTTGTTAAATTTTTCCTGAACGGTAAACATTTTTTCATCGGTGAACAAAATTTGTGTGTGCAAGTTATCAGCGTGCCAAAAGACGTTTGTATTTTTCAATCCCATTTTTTTAAATCTGCAGTCAATAAATGTCCGGTACGCCGTTTGAAAGCCCCAAGTCCCAAGTCTTTTTTAATGATTCGACTCATGGACTTTTGAGTGATATTCATCTCACGGACCATGATATTCTGTTTTCGGAGCGGATTTCTGTGAATTCTTGATTTAACGGCTTTGATGACATGCGGTGTTCGAACAGAGCGTGGGCGGCCCGACCGGTGGCGGTCTTTTACATCTCCAGTCTCCTCAAACAGTTTTATGCAGCGGTAGACGAACATGCGGCTAGTCCCTAGAGGCCGGAGCGTTTTGAAAATATCGCTTTTTTTCATTTCACACTTGAAAAGCGCTTTTACAGCGCTACGGTTCTCATTATCTGACCACTCCATGATAAAAGTTGAAACAATTTGGAAAATCCGTTACAGACTAACGCTATTGAGATTAGCTTTCAAAACCCATATGACATTAACGGGGTATGTTCAGTTCTACTATTGAAATGGGTGTGTTCAATGCTATAACAGTATTTATGTCCCTACTTAGTACATACCAAAACACATACTCACACAAGCGCGATACAGTGCACAGTCGATGTCCTTTTAAATAACAGCAACAGCGTAGTTCAAGCGATGTGAGCCTTATCATAAGTTTTTATTTTCTTGTTTTTATTCAAAAATTTTTGATATTAAATTTAGAGGCAATAATTTAAGATTGTAGATTTAAGATGTTTTATTATATTCACTATAAAAAAAACTCTGAAAACCACTGTACCATAGTTGATTTTCCCACTTAGTTGGTTGGTTACAATGTCAGAAACAACACCGTGGTGATATGTTAGAACTTTCTTGTTATCTCCGGAAACGGAAGTGGTAGACGTACTTGCAACACATGACTTGTTTGGAAAAATAGATTTGAAAAACTACTGCATAGTCTGCCCGATGTCCAATCTGTCTAGCAACACTGGAAACAATTTGAAATTCCAGACACTAACACAATTTCTTTCTAAAACTTTAGCTATTTGTGACAAAAAGTGTTTTCTCCTATGGACATACTTTGTGATATCATGAGAATTGGTTATGGGAACACAACAAAGAGTTTTTATTGAGGATATTGTTGAGTCTTCTTTCGGTTGGACATTGATGGGTAACAAAAGAAATTTCATTAGTGCCAAATATGAGCACGAGAAAAAATGACGCATCTGGAGGAATATCTGAGTATACGGGCCACAGAATTCTGGCCATTCACAAAATATGGATAAGTCTCTTTCTGGAATCAACAATAAATACAAACATCTTCATCAAAGATAGAGGTTTTGATGGGGCACTGAGAAGTTTTGGCTCATTACCGCTTAATCGACAATATGTTATAACTTTGCTTATAGCTACACGGAGAAAAAAACGCATCTCTAACACATTATCCTAACATATGTTGCAGGAAACACTTATATGTTTTAAGAACGCTATAAACTTATAACTATGGTTGCAACGGATATGCTATTATTGCAGAGAACAAATTATTATTGCCGTGACCATGTAAAGGGTGTTTTTTATTGAGGTATAGAACTTCGAATTGAAATAAAACACAAGAAAATCGTTTTAATGTCCATCAATTTGGCTTTATTGGAAGGATAATTTTATGCCATTAATGTTTAAATGTGATTTCGGGCATGTGGCCGCTGCGGCTGGGTCGAATAAAGCAAATTCTACAGGTCCAATTTTCAACCACTTTTACGAGCATATGAGGCGGTATGTTGGCAATAACGCCACGAATGTTTGCTTCCAAGTCCCCTAACGTTTCTGGTTTGTTGGCGTAGACGAGCGACTTCACATATCCCCAAAGAAAATAATCCACTGGTGTCAAATCACACGATCTTGGTGGCCAATTGACAGGTCCATTCCGCGAAATTATGCGCTAATCGAATGTTTCCTTCAATAATTCGATTGTGACGTGCGCTGTGTCGCATGTAGCGCCGTCTTGTTGGAACCACAACTCATCCACATTCATGCCATCCAATTCGGGAACAAAATAGTCGGTTATCATGGCTCTATACCGGTCTCCATTAACGGTAACTGACTCTCCAGCATTATTTCGGAAGAAGTATGGCCCAATGACTCCACCAGCCCATAGAGCACACCAAACAGTCAGTTTTTGTGGATGTAATGGCGTCTCAAGGGTCTCATGTGGATTCTCTTCACTCCAAATGCGGCAAATTTGCTTGTTGACGTAGCCATTCAACCAAAAATGAGCCTCATCCCTGAACAAAATTTTGTGATGAAAATCAGCATCGAGATGAATCTCATTTTCGGCCCATTTTGCAAGCGTTGTTCTTTTGTCAACCTGTTCATGATGAAATGGCAAACCAAACTAAATATTAATCACTTGACAGCTGACAAAATGGCCGCCAGTTAAAAAAGTGATGCCAACTTAAAGTTCTATACCCCATAAAAAAACACCCTTTAGTAACCTTTTTGTCCGGCCAAAATGTCGAATTGATGGGCCATCCACCGTACAGCCCTGATTTGGCACCCAATGACTTCTCTTATTCGCTAGCATCAAGAAAAAAAATGAGTGGTCAGCGTTTTTCATCGTCCGAAGCGGCTGTTAAAGCGTTCAAAAGTCATGTTTTGGAGGTGTCTCAATCGGAGTGGAAAAAGTGCTTCGAATGTTGGTTTGTGCGCATGCCAAACCAACAATAAAAACAATAAAGCCGTTTCCAATGATAACGTATTGTGTTTTTATTGCCAGATCCGAGACATAAAAAGCAACCCTCGTTAGTCTATTCATTATGAAATGGCAAACCAACCAGAGCATAGGTCAAATTACAGCTGTCAAAGAGACAATTTCCGAAAAAAGTGTTGCCAGATTGAAAACCATATGTCTAAAAAAACACCCTATTAAACTTAGATGCAAATGCTTGTAATAGCATGTTTTACAATCTAAACAGCTGTCATTGGTATAAATGTATCGGTTCGCCAGAATTGGCAACGTAAAGTGGGTTACACTTCAAGTGCCTACCCCTTTAGTATGCCATAGGTTTAATTCATTATGTGGTCCCTTTGTCACAATTGGAGGTCATTGTAAGACTCTCTTTATGGTTGCATGTAGGACACTTCTAAGTCGTTACAGACTAAGCGCCTGACACCCACCAATGCAGTTTATTTTGCTGCTGTTGACTTTTAATGCCACACTCATGGCATGCCTTAAAAAACGTTTCATTTGTGTCTGCCGCATATATCTGTTTATTTATATCTGCTACTACCCTGCAGTTTCACAAGTAGTGGCTGGCAACATTTCATCGACTACATCGCCATTGATTTTTCATTGACTACATCGCCGATTACATTAGTACTCATTGGTAGTTTGTAAGGTAGTGTCAACAAAGCAACCAACAACAAATGCTACATAAGACAAATAAGAAACAGTTACACCGAATAAGAGATAACAAAAAAAACACCAACAACACATGGCACATTGCAAACAGAAATAAAACAAAAAGCAAAAAACGCATGAGTCATTTCGCGCACTTCATAATATGAGCTTGGTTGAGGGCAGAGATGAGAAATAGATTTCCTTAAATTGTACCATCAAGCTTCAAAAATTATACTATTTTATTGGTAATTGTACCAAATATGTAAAATAGATAGTTTTGAGTTTTTATAACATTTTATTTAAAAAAAAATGGAAAAATAATTTATAAAAGTTCACTTTTATACACTTCTTATGTTGTCATTTCTTTCCTTCATCACTCAATTTCAGTAGTGTAAGCGTTTGATTTCCCTAATATTAACTAGATTATATTTTCATCACATTGGTCATTGCTGTCGTTGTCTTAAAATTACTATTAAATTATTGACCTTAACAATTTTTACAATCACACTAAAATTACAATTCATAAATTGTACCTATATATTCATTAATTGTACCAATTATGTCATTGGTACCAGAAATGTACAATTATACCAACATTATCTTCTCTGATTGAGGCACGCAATGAAGGGAGAGTTATTCAGTGTTTTGCATTGTAAAGAACGGACGTGTTGTGTTTTTTGATTGATCTCAAGTGTTTTGCTTTAATAAAAAAAAACCTGTGTGTGATTGGAAAAATTTTTTGACGTACATATATAATTTAATAATTTAATTATGAGTGATAAAAGGCAACTGCGGAAAAGATCTGCATGCAACTGCGATGAAATGAAAGGTAAGTTGTATTGAAAAAATTGTGTTTAATACTTTGTATAATTTTTAATGTATTTTCAATTCATTTTATTTCAGAAACAATGAAATCAATGCAAGGGCAATTAACTGTTGTTCAGGAGCAGTTAAAGTATGTTGTAGAACTGCTTGCTGAACACAAAGCTGTTGCGAGAAGGCTGGAACAACAGCAGTCCCAGTATGTGCCTTTAAAAGCCAAGTTTCCCATTAAAAATGAAGGCGAATTTATACTAATATCAAATGATATTAACGATACAAATAGAAATGCATATGTAAGTAAAGCTTAATATATGTAATCATTATTCAAATATTTATGAAAATTATTTTTAACATTTCCAGGTCAAAGCAATGACATCAATTATTGGTCCTGCAGGCATCTTGAAAAATTTAAAGTTCATTTTAAGTACGGAAGTTCTGTTGGACTTCAATATGGACGGCACCCAGGGCAAGAAGAGTTTGAGAGGCCTGGAAAAATTTTACAGTGCTCTTTTAGGTAATTCAACTCAATGATCTCTGAAATAAGAGCAAATCAATATTCCATTGTTTTATATTACAGAATCCATACCTACGGATGAAAAAGCGGGGTCAGCTGAAGAGCAAATTCGCAAGGCAATTAATTTGCAGAAGAAGCGGCATTTTAAAGCCGTATCATTAAAAAAAGCAAAACAAAATGAGCTTTAAGTTCTTTTTTTTTTTTCAAATTGTAGCAACTTTGCCTTAAACAACTTAATATTACAGCCTTACAGCCTTACATATTTTATAATTTATCAATGTACAGCTACAATTTGAATTGAAGTCAATTTTTAATTTTTTTTTTTTTTTTTTTTGGCATTGTTGAATTGAAGTCATTTTTTAATTAATTTATTTTTTTTTTTTGGAATTGTTGAATTGAATCGTTTATGTTTTTACTTCGTTATTAATAAATAGAAATAAGTCGTAATAAATCGTTTTTCTTTTCTATCTCATCGGCGAAATGTTACCGACAAATTCGTCGACGAAATGTAACCGATGAATGCGTCGACGAAATGTAACCGATAAATGCGTCGACGAAATGTAACCGGTAAATACGTCGACGAAATGTTACCGACAAATTCGTCGACGAAATGTAACCGGTAAATGCGTCGACGAAATGTTACCGATAAATACGTCGACGAAATGTTACCGACAAATTCGTCGACGAAATGTTACCGACAAATTCGTCGACGAAATGTTACCGGTAAAGTAATCGACGAACAGTAAGGCATTACCAAAGCGGACATCGCCTTGTTAAATTCGCCGCTCAAAAGCATTGCTGGTAGTTGAGCGAGTAGTCGACGAAAGGTTTGTGGTAGTCGGTGAACTCATCGGCGTAGAGTCGATCACCAATACTGCAGGGTAGTAGGAATCCCAGCTCATGTGGAGTGTGCCAGATATCGTGACACTTTCATCATAAACAGCAGATTATAATGCACAACACAATTGCAATATAAATGTACATATATTTGCAGCTTACGTGTGTTATTCAAATTCAAATACGTTTTACCATCGTTGAATATCAATGAAATCCAATACGCACACACACAAAGACGAGAGCACACAGATATGTCTATCACACACACACACTCATACAAAGTGATATCACATGTATCGTACCTCGTTCAGATTTTGCTATAAGGTTAACATTCCCTAACAAAAGTATACGCATGAAATGGAATATCCTGAGTGAGTGGGTGGGTGGGTGCGTAAACCAACCCTGTTGGAACACTGAAATCCACTAAATCTAAGAGATTTATTTCTCCCGACTTTGACAGTATCCAGCGAAGACTTTTGTGAATAAAACATGAGCGGAAAATAATAAGTCACGACATCTCCGGCAAACTAACGCGGCCAAAAATTCATTCTTATTTACGAAGGGAAAAGTATGCAAACCGAAAATCGATTGACTTCGAAAACACAAAACACAAAGCCAAACGACAGTGACCGTTTTATTTTGGAACTAGCTTTTCGCCAATTTTGAATCTGTGCCAAGCATTTGCATTAGATTAGCTCCGCAAGTGAATGGAATACAAAGAAGTAAGTATTAAACGTCGTTAGGTCAAGCACAAGCTAGACAGAAACGTTTATTATCCTTAGAGTTGTTGCAGATGCTTGGTAGCGGAGACTAGATATGGAATTCGTGACATGAGTAAGTGATGCTAAAATGTACATAATCGTATATTTGTATACCCTGCAACACTGAGCTTTACCTTATGGAACAGGGTATTATACTTTAAAGGGTGGTCCAACTAAAACGCACAATGTTTATTGAAAATAAAATAAAAAGTTTTTATAGAATTATCTTAATATCTGTTATCATGCTAGAAGGATCTAGGACTAGGAAGTGTGAAACAAAACATCGGCCAACTGCTGGCTTGGCTTCGGTGGCAAACTCGTAGCTCTATCCGATGGTCCATATTTTCAATGACTCTGAGACATAATGGAGGTTCAATGTCGTTAATGTGACGAATTATCTCATCCTTTAACATCTTTAATTGTTCTTGGCTTATTGACCTATATCTTTTCTTTTATATATCCCCAAAATAAAGAAGTTCAACTGTGTAAAATAACATGTTCATGACGGTCAATTAACATACAAAAAAGCATGTCTCAAGTTCTGGTCATATCTCCAAAAACAACTTTTTTGGTCCCGACGGCAGATTTAGGGTGTGAAAAAAGCCGGAAGAAGCCTATAATCCGAAACTTCTAATAACAACTGTAGAACATGTTGGTACTGACGTATTAGTTTGGTCTAGTATGGCAGGCAGTGGCGTTAGACATTTAGAAATAATTAAGGGGCTGATGGATCATCATATATACAATATTTCTGAAATTTGAAGCCAAGTGCTGTAAAATGGGGTTCGCGGAATTTTTATCTTTAGCAAAGGGGCCAGAACCTAGATGTGCTTCATTACAAATTCTAAAAACATCACCGTAGAGCTCTTATCTTGAATCTGAGCATGTGACGCGCAAAATAGAAAGGGACCTAAGGTTAAAAACCAGTTTTGTTCAGGAGAGCAATTTTAAAGATTAGGTCCCTTTCTATTTGCGCTTAGAATCGTTGACTTCACTTTCATAAAACGCGCATATCTCTGGGAGGAAACACTTTTGCGGCATGGGATCGGTCTCATTCGATGCTCAGATGTTGTCCACATCAAAAAAAAGTTAAAAGTTGATGAAAAGTTTTGTTCAGGAGAGCCATTTTAAAGATTGGGTCCCTTTCTATTTGCGCTTAGAATCTTTCGCAAAGAGAAAGGGACGTAAGGGTAAAAACATCAATTTTCATTTTTTTTCTTTTTTTGATGTGGACAACAACTGAGCATCGAATAAGACCGATCCCATGCCCCAAAAGTGTTCCTCCCAGAGATATGCGCGTTTTATGAAAGTGAAGTCGACATTATTGGTACACTGTACCAATACATAATAGTCAAATATAAATTTTTTTTAAAAAAATTTCTTAAAAAATTAATATTTTTTGAAAAAAAAAATTAATTGTTTTTAAATGTTCATACGAATTAGAACATTGCGATCTATATTATTAAAATATTTTTAAAATTTTATAAATTCACGTAATGTTATAAATTTTTTTTCTAAAAAAATTTAAAAATATTTTTAAAAAAAAAAAAAAATAAAAGGTTTTTTTTTAAAAAATTTCAATGTTTTTTTTAAATTTTCATAATCGCTGATTTTTTTTTAATTTTTACCAAAACAGTAATACGATTTTGGGGACTGCCATAATTGTTGAAGTTATGGGCAAACCACTAACATCAATCGGTACCCGATGCACATTTTCAAGAAGGTGTTAAAAGATAAAGTCGAACGTAGCCGACTGTGAGATACCATAAACCACTCTGCTTTTCAAAGAATTAAGTGTCTCTGTATGGAGCTTGTCAAGGTCGTACTCAATATGTTAGAGTTAATTTTTCGTTGCTCATAACGTACCTTGCAACATTTGAGATGGCAACGTTGGTTTTGTTGCCTGTGGAACAGGGTATTATAAAAAAGTTGTATGGCAAATGATTGTAAATACCAAAAATATTCGAGCTAGAACAACTTTAAGTTTACCGATCGACGTACTCGTATAGTCACCTGCTAATTTCATTTAACGATTTCTGTCTGTCCATCCGGCCGACCGTCGTTGAAATCAAACTACAGTTCTCAATTGTTGCCCGATTTTCATGAAATTTGGTAGTAGCAGTTTTTTTGGACCAAGAACGGACTCTATTGAAATTGAAGCATATCTGTTCAGATTTAAATGTAGCCCACAGCTATATGTATATATGTAGCTCCACCGATTGTTTTTAGCTTTATCAGCCACATATTACATCAAATTTAAATGAAACTAAGCACGAGTAAGTTTTTGGAGCAAGGAAGTACATTATTGAAATGGAAAAAATCGGCTCAGATTTTGCTAAATCTGTATGCTTATCCTATTTTATGTCTTAAGGTCTAGAGGCCACAAATTACAGCCAATCTTGATGAATTTTGGCACACGTTACTCTTTCGGGAAGGATTTTATTAAAATTGAAGAAAATTGTTTAAGATTAAGTTATAGCTCCCACTTAAATGTTCATCCGATTTTTCTGTTTTTAGCTTTAGAAGCCACATCTTACAACCAATCTTGCTGAAATTTAGCACGAGTAAGTTTATTGGACCAAGGAGAACGCGATTGAAATTGAAGAAAATTGGTTGAGATTTGGGTATAGACAATTGTACAACGCTCTTAAGCTTAAATATTAAGATTAAATATTAATATTTACAAAGATATAGCGTATTCAATATTATCGAAATCCTCCAGATGAATTACACAAAAAAACCCAAAAAAAACTATTTTTGGCGCTAACCACTTTTTTGCGGTTAACGCTCTACTCGTACATGTTCTTCCGATATTATGTTTTTAGCTCTAGAGGCCACATATTACAACTATTCTTGGTGAAGTTTGGCACAAGTACTCATAAGTCCCTCGTGCCAAAGACGGGCGCTGTTAAAATTTGAGAAAATCGGTTCATTTTAAGATATCGCTCCTACACGATTTTACCAAAAAAAAATAATACAATATTTTCACAAATTCAAATAAAACATTAGCTTTAAAACCTGAATAAATTGTGAACAAACACTAATTTATAGTTGGCTTTTCTGAACATCCCAGAAAGCAAGGCATAATATAGTCAGCCCTGTCCTACTTTAGCAATTTTACTAGTTTCACAAGGGTTTTATATTCCGCCCTTTTAAACCTCCCACACAAATTCACTATATAAGAAAGGACCTAAGGGTAAAAAAAATCAATTTTCATTTTTTTTTCTTTTTTTGATGTGGACAACATCTGAGCATCGAATGAGACCGACCCCATGCCCCAAAAGTGTTCCCTCCCAGAGATATGCGCGTTTTATGCAAGTGAAGTCGACGATTCTAAGCGCAAATAGAAAGGAACCTAATCTTTAAAATAGCTCTCCTAACCAAAACTGGTTTTTAGCCTTAGGTCCCTTTCTATTTTGCGCGTCACATATGCAAGTCGAATCAACCGACTAGGACCTGCTCATGGATTTTTAATTTCCGTCACGCCTTTTAAACAACACTTCAGCTGATATTTTACATACAGAGTGAGTAAGGGTATCATTAAATCGGTTTCGCCCGACACGGGATATAGTCAATCGGCCACAACAACTAAACTGCTCGCTGACTATCAAAGAAAAAGCCAAAAATAAATTTTTCTTAATGTTTGATGATAGTTGCACGCAGAAAAAAAGTATGGTTGGGGTGACAATATTCGAAGAGGATCATACTATTGTTGGGTATATAGTTGTGGCACAACAATATTATGATCCTCACAACAATAGTATGATTCACACATAACCATACTATGATCCTTACAACCATAGTATGATTCACACTCAACCATATTATGATCTCCACAACAATAGTATGATTCACACTCAACCATACTATGATCTTCACAACAATAGTATGATTCACACTCAACCATACTATTATCGCCACAATCATATTATGACCCTTACAACCATAGTATTTTTCTTATACAACCATAGTATGATCCTTACAACCACAGTGTGATTCACACGCAACGATGCTATTATTCGTACAATCATAGTATAATGCAATCAACCATACTATGATCGCCAAAATTATTTATTAGGATTGGGAGTTGTTATTCAAAAATAAATTGTTATCAAGCAAGTAACTTTAAATTGCATTACATTTAGTTCATGGACAGGTTTGGGGCCATGTTTTTATTGAACATTTCATTCAAGAAACAAAAATATATATTCCAACGGCAGTCGAAAATACTTTTAGTTACCAGCAGGGGTGAATGCAACTTCATTATCCGCAAACACCAAGTAGCGAATGCGATTAAACCATGATCAATGGTTATATACTTAAGTGCAGTCAGATTTTAAATAAACGAGAACCACTCGGCTGTAGAGTATTTCACCGGAAAAGTAAACACAATAAAAATCCCTCGAACTACTTTCCGATTGTTGTTGTTTTTTTAATGGACAACAACCATTCACTGTATCGTGTGTATATGTTTTTTGTATATCAAAAAAACATACGCACACACTTCCATGTATGCTCTAAAAACCTGTTTTGTTTTGTTCATAGTCGCAACCATACTGTATGATTGCCGTAATCATATTATTGTTAACGTAAATTTTAAACAATAATACTTTTGTTGCACCAACCATGTTTATATGGTTCCTACAACCATATTTTCATTTCTAAATTAGGCAATAATACTATTGTTACATTTCAACAATAGTAATATTGTCGCAATCATACTGTTGTCAAAATGAAATTCAAAAAACAATACTATGGTTGCGACGAACATGCTTTTATTGTAGAGAACATATAATTGTTGCGGTAACCATAGTGTACCCATATCTTTTCTCTGCGTGTGTGAATATTTGGAATAGAAAGCTTTTCAAATTGTCCTTGTCAAATATGAAAGTTTAATTTTCTACGAAAAAAGTTGTAAATCAGCTGACTGCATAACAATACCTTCTATCTTGTAGCATGGGCCGACTTACGACTTCCCCTACTCGTTAGGGTATATTTACAAATTTAATTTTTCTTGCAAATTCAAAAATCACAAAACTAAAATTTCTAATAAAATGAACACAGACCAATTCCAACCCGAAGATAATTACGAAATCTGATCTAATCAGCGCTGCCATTTAACATGATTGTGCTCTCGAACTCGCTTTGGTTTGAGTTTTCTTTGCCTTCCTTTTTTAACTATTTATGAGTTCTTTGATAATTATTCAAATGCTATAAACTCGAATAAATCTTATCGAAGATTATAAAGTCGACTGCCCTCGACAATGGTAGCTCAAGCTGTAAGAACTTTTGTCTCTGTTCTTTCGTGTTTAGCCGCGCATCTTTAACAACTTCCGTTTCGTGGTAGTTGCGAAAACTTTTTCCCAAGTCAAACTACAACGAACGATGGAAAGGAAAACTTCCAGCGTTCATATCGTAGAAGATAAACTTTATCGTTCTTCGTGTTGTCGTGTGCTGGTGATTGGCTGTGGTGGCCCGTGTGTGTGTTTGTGTGGGTTAGGGTCTGAACACCAACTTATAGTTTAGCTAAAAAGCCAACTAACTATATCTGATTACTAGGGAGCGGAATTCTATGCAAATGCATAGTTCTTGTCGTTAGTCTAAAAATGTTTTTAATTGAAGATCTTCCCGAATTAACGAGTTTGCCATTGAATGCATATTTTCGTAAAAACTTCATATTTACTGCATATTTTGTAGAAATTTTGCATCGACAAAATTATTTGAAATAATATCAAAAAACATGGTACAATTGTCCCAGTTATGGTACAACTGAAGACTCGTTAGTACCGTGGTACTCTCAATGCTGTATTGGTACAATTCACTGCCGTTTATTGGAATACGAGGGCAGCTTTATATATTTCTGGACTAATAATGAAAATGCGAACATAAAGGGTGTCCTAAGAAGAGCGCAATTTTTAACTGACTGATGCAGCAATTGAATTGTTTCTCTGGCTGTATGACATGTGGCGCCGTCTTGTTGGAACCACATGCCCTCCACATTCATTTCTTCAATTCTAGGCAAGAAAAAACTGGTTATCATTTCACGATACCAAACACCATTGACTGTTTGCGCTTGACCTGCCTCATTTTCATAAAAAAGGTCCAATGATTCCTCCAGCCCAAAAACCACACCACACAGTGACACGTTGAGGATGCATTTGCTTCTCGTGAATCACTCGAGGATTTTCCGCACCCCAAATGCGACAATTCTGCCTATTGACGAAGCCATCAAGATGAAAATGGGTCTCGTCACTGAAGATGATTTTATCGGCAAAATCAGCATTTTAATGTTGTCTCTCCAATACCCAATTAACGAACTCCCTTTCGTGTAGCGCTCCATTTTTACTAACCTCGTACCTTCTACTAACAAACAATAACAATTGTTCAAATGTCAAACAATGACACTTCGAATGTTGCCAGATTTAAAAATTGCGTTCTTCTTGGGACACCCTATATATCATCAAAAATGGTTTTATTGTTTTTCAAAGTATTCTCCAGCACGACTTATACACTTTTGCATGCGCTCAACTCAATTGTCGAAGCACCTTTTCCACTTCGATTGAGACACCTCCAAAACATGGTTTTGGAACGCTTCAACAGCATCTTCTGGCGACGAAAACCGACGATGACCACGCATTTTTTTCTTGATGTGCGGGAATTAAAAGAAGTCATTGGGTGCCAAGTAAGGGCTGTACGGCGGATGACCCATCAATTCGACGTTTTGGACGGTCAAAAAGGCGCTGGTTTGAGCCGATGTGTGAGAGCTCGCATTACCATGGCGCACTATGATTCGTCTTCTTTTGTTCGTTTTTCGAATTTCTCCGAAGACTTCAGGCAAACAAATTGTGGTGTACCACTCAGAATTGGCCGTCATACGTTGCTCAAGCGGAACAGTCGCCACATGACCAGTTTTGCCGAAGAGACAGGCGACCATTTGCTTCGAAGTGCTTTTTCCACGAACACCTTTCGTTGGATTTGGCTCGTCTTCGAAGACCCACACGGTCGATTGTTGTTTTGTTGCGGGCTCATACGCAAAGATCCATGATTCGTTACCTGTTACGATCTTATAAACGTCTTTTGAAGCAGCGTGATTGTATTTTTTTAAAAATTACTTTGCACCAATCGACATGAGCCTTTTTTTGAGCGATTGTCAAATTGTGCGGAATCCCACGAGAACAAACCTTTTTTACGGCCAGGTGTTCATGCAATATCGAATGTATGCTGGTGGAAGAAATGCCCAAGGATTATTCTATCACACGGTATGTCACATGACGATCTTGCATTATCAGTTCACCTACGGCATCAATGTTCTCTGGCACAATGACCGTTTTTGGACGACCTTTACTACCTTCGTCTTTGAGCGAGCATCGGCCACGATTGAAATCATTACACCAGTTTTTCACAGTGCTATAGGATGGTGCCTCATCGCCATGCAAAGATTTAAGTTCATCGATGCACTCTTGTCGTGATAATCCACGTCGAAAGTTGTGTAAACTGATCGCACGAAAATGTTCACGAGTTAATTCAATTTTTTGCAAATTGATTTCTTAAAGTCACTGTAAACAACACAAATTATGGTCTTACGGCAAATCGTTCTGAGTAAGTTTATGCTAAAAAATGTCAAACTTGCCAATGGAAATGTCAGATGGCTCCAAGCTACACTTAGTGTTGCCTAGGCCAGAAATATATATAGCAACTAAGTTGTGCAAAAATCAAATTATTCCATATCACAACAATAAGCTGTGCGTAAAATTGTTTCAGTTTAATTCCCTTATTGTCAGTGAAATTAATTGAGTTATCTAGGGTGATTTACCTTGCCACCGGTCTTGTCTATCTATGTACATATAAGTACTTATGCATATGTGACAGCGCATAGAGAAAGGGACCTAAGGGTAAAAAAATCAATTTTCATTTTTTTTTTCTTTTTTTGATGTGGACAACATCTGAGCATCGAATGAGACCGATCCCATGCCCCAAAAGTGTTCCCTCCCAGAGATACGCTTATGAAAGTGAAGTCGACGATTCTAAGCGCAAATAGAAAGGGACCTAATCTTTAAAATGGCTCTCCTGAACAAAATGGTTCTGAACCTTAGGTCCCTTTCTATTTTGCGCGTCACATTTACAAAAATACAAACACGCCATAGAATCTAGGAGGATTCTGTAATCAGGGTTTCTAATTGTAGTTAATTTAACGGAGAAAACCTGAATGTTACTTCCAGATCCATGAGGGTTGTCCCTAGATGGGTCTTACAATAAAACAACTAGCGATGAATATCGGTCCCTTGTGATCTTGGTTTAAATAGATTTATATTGTTGTGCGTTTTAAGTTGGGATCTAGATTGTCGAGCTAAAACATTAATTCCGGTACAATCACGTTTGTTTTGGTACAATTATGTAGTCATTTTGGTACTATGAAATCTTTTCTAAATTCCATCGCTGGTGCTTATAAATACCTACATCAATAATTTTCGATCGATTTACACATCAGATTTGCCAACATCAAATAATGTACTTGTCGCCACTTATGCAGATGACACAGCAATTTTGGCAGCAAATCACTCGGCGATGGTTGCATCTTCACTTATTCAAAATCAACTTAACGTACTTCAAAATTGGTTAATTAAATGGAACATAAAGGTGAACTCCAGCAAATCTAGCCACTTAACATTCACGAATAGAAAAGACAATTGTCCGCCAGTGACAAAAAATGGTGAACCAATACCACACACGGGCAGTGTCAAGTATCTCGGTATGCACATGGATCGCAGGCGTAACTGGCAGCCGCATATAAAAAACAAAAGAAAGCAACTTGACATAAAGTTTAAAAAACTATTCTGGATACATGGGCCAAAATCTCAGCTAAGTGTTGAAAATAAATTTATAATTTATAAATCGTTATTATAACCGGTTTGGGTACATGGCATACACCTATGGGGTACAACAAGCAACTCAAATGTCAAAATATTGGAAAGATTTCAGTCAAAATCGCTTAGGTTGATTTTAGACTCGCCATGGTACGTAAGAAACGACATAATCCTTAACGATCTGAACATGACATATGTAAAAGATGAAATCAAACGATACTCCGAGAAATACCTGAAAAGATTAAAAAGCAACCATTCAAATTTACTGGCGATCTGTCTATTGGATGACAGCAACGAAACGAGGCGTTTAAAAAGACTTCACGTATTGGACCTTCCTTTTAGAATATGAAAGCTAGAATAAATTTCATAGAACTAAATAGAATTGTAAATAAAGGGTGTCCCAAGAAGAACGCAATTTTTAAATCTGGCAACATTCGAAGTGTCATTGTTTGACATTTGAACAATTGTTATTGTTTGTTAGTAGAAGGTACGAAGTTAGTAAAAATGGAGCGCTACACGAATGAACAACGCATTCTCATTGTGAAATTGTTTTACCAAAATGGTGAAAGTTTTGCGGCTACAGTTCGCAAATTGCGATCAATTTGGGGTCACAATAATGCTCCAAAAGAGTCAACTGTAAAGAGATTAATGGATAAATTTGCCGAAACTGGGTCTGTTAGTGATGTAAAGACAACAACGCGCCATCGACCAGGTCGATCGACCGAAAATGTCGCAGCTGTACGTGATGATGTCGCTCAAACTCCATCCACCTCAATTCGACACCGAGCTCAGCAAATTGGTGTCTCCAAATCCACTTTGCAGCGAATTTTGACGAAAGATTTCCATCTTCATGCATACAAAATTCAATTGACTCAGGAACTGAAGCCAGCTGACCATGGACAGCGAAGGGAGTTCGTTAATTGGGTATTGGAGAGACAACATGAAAATGCTGATTTTGCCGATAAAATCATCTTCACTGACGAGGCCCATTTTCATCTTTATGGCTTCGTCAATAGGCAGAATTGTCGCATTTGGGGTGCGGAAAATCCTCGAGTGATTCACGAGAAGCAAATGCATCCTCAACGTGTCACTGTGTGGTGTGGTTTTTGGGCTGGAGGAATCATTGGACCTTTTTTTATGAAAATGAGGCAGGTCAAGCGCAAACAGTCAATGGTGTTTGGTATCGTGAAATGATAACCAGTTTTTTCTTGCCTAGAATTGAAGAAATGAATGTGGAGGGCATGTGGTTCCAACAAGACGGCGCCACATGTCATACAGCCAGAGAAACAATTCAATTGCTGCAACAGTCATTTCCCGGTCGTGTTATTTCGCGTTTTGAAGATCAGAATTGGCCGTCTAGATCGTGCGATTTAACACCATTAGATTTTTTTCTTTGGGGTTTTTTGAAGTCGATGGTTTACGCGAATAAGCCGACGACGACTCAAGCCTTAAAAGAAGAAATTGGACGCTGCATTAATGAAATACCGCAGCATTCATGCAAAACGGTCAGTGAAAATTTCATTAAAAGATCGCGTGCATGCCAGCAAAGCCGCGGCGGCCATCTGCACGATATATTGTTCCATACATAACCTCATTCTGTCTACTTTACGATATAATAAAGTTTCACGATTTTTTCTTAAATATCTGAGTTTTATTTAAAATTTAAAAATTGCGCTCTTCTTGGGACACCCTTTATAAGTGATTTTACTTATTGAAGTAAAATCAACCTGTTATTCTTAAAAATATGTTGCTTACATAATTTGCTTATTATCTCTCGATAGATTGCAAATAAAAAAATAAATAATTAAAAAAAAACATTTTGAGTACCACAAAATTTAATGTTTTGAGCAAATATGCTGCCTTAAACAAGTACGATATTTTCCATCCTATATGAGTACAAGAATTTGCACAATTTTTCACTTGAAAATGATTCTAAGTGTTTAGCCCTAAAAAGAAAAAATATTGAAATACGATAAACAATATAACCATTTTTGATGATAACTATTAGTATTTTTATTATTTCAGAAAAATATAATAGAAGCTCTCGTACGTTTCGAAGAATTATCCTGGATTATTTTATGTTTTAAATTTCTAATTTTAAGGGCATATTTTTCGATATTATAGCGCTTATATTATTATATATTATATGTGCATATAATTCCGGTCCCTACTCATAAACTGTATGTAGTAGCTTTTGGCAGCAACAACAGCAGCTGAAGCCGCAGCAGCGGTAATTAGCATGTCTGCGCTACAACAACGACAAGGCCTCCACATGCTCTGATTTCCCGCCACTATCTTGAGTGGATTTGGATTTCCTCGCATCTACATAATGTTTTAAGGATGTTATGGGAATATTCGGGGAGGGGTCGTTAAACGACGGTGTTGTTGTCACATCACAAGCCTCCTCGTTTCCAAAAGGCAAAACAGGGTCGTTATCAATTCATGCGGTTTCCGTTTATTAACCACAAATAAACAAATATCATACAAGGATGTTTGTTTGTTCTGTAATTATGTCCTTTATTCGCATTCATGCGATTTCCGTATTCAATGGAATTTTTCGTATATTTCTTTAATTTCTTTCTAATTGCCATGAAGGGAAGGAAGGACCAGCTGCGACCAGGTATCACTACCGTAAAACCCGAGGCAACAAAATACATGCCACTAGGCTGGTGCCGCGTGGGAGTGATACTGATGTTATATGCCATTTCGGAAGGAAATGTTTTTGGAATTGGGTGTTTTTATGCCAACAGGACATTCATGTGCAATCATCAGGTTAATTGCCTTTAACAGCAGGTGCCACAGCAGCAGGCCACACACTTCATACTCGTCTGAAGTAATTTTTTGAACGTTTTACTGACTCGTCTGTGCGACAATGATGTGACAAAAATCTACTTTTAGCAATATCAGGACTAGTATCTACGTCTTCAGATATAAGGAAATTCTGTTGCAATTTAAATGTAGCGAAATGTTTAAAAATTTCCTACACCCAAAGACAAATTTAATTGGTAAAAGGTAGTCAGTCAGTAGTCTTTTCGTATGTTGGATTGAAAGACTTTCTCTTGTATTCACCAAATATAATATTTATAATTCTGGTGGATATTGGGTTTGAAATACCATAAAGTGATTGATAGTAAACTAGTGAAACGTAAAGTCGGGCATGGCCGACTATGTTATACCCTGCACTTATGAATGTTCTTAAAAGCCAACTGAAAATATCTTTTGGAGCCAGATTTTAAAACTAAAGTCATATTTAAATTTTTGGAAAAGTTTCATTGTTTTTGGTAAAATCGGTTGAACATAAGGACCGCAGTTGAACATAAGGACCGGTTGAACATAAGGCCAGTTAGTTTTGCGAGGGCGACCGCAAAACTAACTGGCCTGGCACATTTTCTGTTTTACTAGCAACTTTTTTTTGTTTTTTAAAAGCAATCTTAAAATAAGCCATCTGTCAAAATTTCCGAAATATTTAATGATTTTTTTCTTTGTTACAGGTGATTGAAGTAAACAAGTTTTATAATTTTTGAAAAATGGAAAATAAAGAGTTTCGTGCGGTTATTAAACACTTTTATATGAAAGGTTATACGCCACAATTAATCAAAGATGAATTGCATTCTGTTCATGGTGATAATGCACCATCATACTCCACCGTGAAATCCTGGGTTCAGCAATTTAAAATGGGTCGTTCAAGTACGGAAGATGAACAACGCTCTGGAAGAGCGAAAACTGCTACTACTATTGAAAACATTAGAAAAATATTTAATGAAGTGACTAAAGATAGACGAATAAAGCTCATAGAACTTGCTGATATTGTTAAAATACACGAAAAACAAGTTTGGAGTATTTTACATGATGAACTCCACATGAGAAAGCTATCCGCAAGATGGATGCCGCGTTTGTTGACTTTGCCCCAAAAAATCGTCCGTTGGACCAATTCCGAGGATCTTTTAGCGATTTATCAGCGTAATCCTATATAGTTCTTGCGCCGATTCATAACTGTTGATGAAACATGGATCCATCACTACATCCCAGAATGCAAAGAACAGTCAAAACCATGGATAGAAGCTGGTAAAAGTTGTCCCAAGAAGGGGAAAACTGTTAAGTCAGCAGGAAAAGTAATGGCCACAGTATTTTGGGATGCAAGGGGTATAATATTTATTGATTATCTTGAGAAAGGAAAAACTATAAATAGTGAATTATTGGATCGGTTGAGTGAAGAAATCAAGAAAAAACGACCGCATTTAGAAAAAAAAAAGTTATTTTTCATCAAGATAATGCTCCTTCACACACTGCATTTTTAACTCAACAAAAACTGGCCGAATTACGATTTTAAATTGCTCCGCATCCACCATATAGTCCAGATTTAGCTCCTTCTGATTATTTCTTGTTTCCAAATTTATAAAAATTCTCGGTGGCAAAAAATTTTCGTCCAATAGCGAGGTTATTAATGAAACTGAGGCATATTTTGAAGATCTAGAAAAATCTTATTTTTCGGATGGAATTAAAAAACTTGAAAAACGTTTGATGATGTGTATTGAGTTGGAAGGAGATTATGTTGAAAAATAAATAATAATAATTCCAAAAAAACGGTTCTTTTTATGTTAGGCCAGTTACTTTTGCGGTCGCCCTCGTATAACTAAATCTGAGCCGATTTCCCCAAATTCAATAGCGTCCGTTCTTGGCACAAGGAACTTACTTGTGTCAAACTTCATCAAGATTAGTTTTAATATGTGGCTTCCAGAGCTAGAAACATAAAATCGGAGGAACCTATGATTGGGAGGTAAATCCAAATCTCAACCGAATTTTTTCAACTTCAGTAGTGTTTGGCTTGGCGCAAAAATTCTACTCGTGCTATATTTCATGAAGATTGGACGGAAGATGTGGATTCTAGAGCTAAAAATATACAAATTGGATGAACATACATGTAGGATCTATATCTGAACTTCTTTTTTTTAATTTCTATAATGACTTTCCTTGTCCCATAAAACTTTCTCATTCTAAGTTTTATCAAGATTGGATGCCAGAGCTAAAAACATAAAAATCAAATAAGCATATAAGCATATACAAGGAAGCTTTATCTAAATCTGAACCGTTTTTCTTTAATTTCAAGAACATTCATCCTTGGTCCGAAATAGTACCGTGTGAAAATTTTCAGCAAGATTTAGTGTAAGATGTGGCTTCTTGAGCTAAAAACAAAAAATCCCATGAACAAATAGGTGGGAGCTATATCCTAATCTGAACCGATTTTTTTCAATTTCAATAGCGTCCTTTCTTAGTCAAAAAACTTATGCCTGTCAATTTTCATGAAAATCGGACAATAGTTTTGTCCTGTAGTTTGATTACAAACTTAGGATGGATGGATGAACGAACGAAAAGACGGTATACTTAAAGGTGTGTCCAGCTCAAAAAATTTGGGTAGTTGCAAAAATTCGCTATGAAACTAACTTATAATACCCTGTTCCACAGAGTGGTGCAATTTTTCCCAATCACGCCCAAAGGTTGCATGTATAATAAGCTCTATTAAAAAATGGATCACATAGGTGCATATTTCCTTATAGCCCCCATACAAACGCCCTTCCCGAAATCAGAACCTGCAGCTCTTAAAGCCACATTTTGCACCCGATTCTGACCAAATTTTGCACAGATCTTTAAGAGTGACCAAAACATTTCTCTGGTGAAATTGGATAACGTCGGTATATATTTTCGAATAGTTTCCACACAAAAGTCCCTCCAATTTTAGGTCCTGCGGCTCTAGAAGCCACAAATTGCACCCGATCACGCCCAAATTTTGCTTGGTATGTTATGGACGACCGTTAATTAACTGCGATGAAACTAGACCAAATAGATCCATATTTTCGTATAGCCCCGTCCATGGGCCTTTCCGATTCCGTATCATACAGCTCTTAACGCCACATTTTGCACCCGATTCCGACCAAGCGGAACAGTCGCCACATGACCAGTTTTGCCGAAGAATCAGGCGATCATTTGCTTCGAAGTGTTTCTTCCACGAATAACTTTCGTTGGATTTGGCTCGTCTTAAAAAACTCACACGGTCGGCTGTTGTTTTGTTTCGGGCTAATATGCATAGATCCATGATTCGTCACCTGTGACGATCTTATAAACGCATTTTGAAGCACCGCTATCGTATTTTTTTAAAATTTTTTTGCCCCAATTGACACGAGCCTTTTTTTGAGCGATTGTCAAATTGTGCGGGATCCAACGAGAACCAGCCTTTTTTACGGTCAGGTATTCCAGCAATATTGAATGTATGCTGGTGGAAGGAATGCCTAAGGATGCCTATCTCACGGTATGCCACATGACGGTTTTGCATTATCAGTTTAGGCACGGCATTAATGTTCTCTGGCACAACGACCGTTTTTGGACCTTCGTCATTGAGCGAGCGTCGGCCACGATTGAATTTATTAAACCAGTTGTTCACAGTGCTATAGAATGACGCCATACAAAAATTTTAGTTCATCGATGCACTCTTATCGTGATAGTCCACGTCGAAAGTTGTGAAAAATGATCGCACGAAAATGTTCACGATTTATTTATATTTTTTGCCAAATTGATTTTTTCAACTCAATGTAAACAACACAAATGATGGTCGTACGTCAAAACGTTCTGAGTACGTTTATGCTAAAAAATATCAAGCTATAACAATGGAAACGTCAGATGGCGCCAGAAAACACTTAGTGTTGCCTAGGCCAGAAATATATATGTGACAGCGCATAGAGAAAGGGACCTAAGGGTAAACAAATCAATTTTCATTTTTTTTTCTTTTTTTGATGTGGACAACATCTTAGCATCGAATAAGACCGATTCCATGTCCCAAAAGTGTTTCCTCCCAGAGATATGCGCGTTTTATGAAAGTGAAGTCGACGATTCTAAGCGCAAATAGAAAGGGACCTTATCTTTAAAATGGTTCTCCTGAACAAAATTTTTCTTCAACTTTTTACTTTTTTTTTGATGTGGACAACTCCTGAGCATCGAATGAGACCGACCCCATGCCCCAAAAGTGTTCCCTCCCAGAGATATGCGCGTTTTATGAAAGTAAAGTCGACGATTCTAAGCGCAAATAGAAAGGGACCTAATCTTTAAAATGGTTCTCCTGAACAAAACTTTTCATCAACTTTTCATTTTTTTTTTTGATGTGGACAACATCTGAGCATCGAATGAGACCGATCCCATGCCAAAAAAAGTGTTCCCTCCCAGAGACATATGTACGCGTTTCATGAAAGTGAAGTCGACGATTCTAAGCGCAAATAGAAAGGGACCTAATCTTTAAAATGTCTCTCCTGAACAAAACTGGTTTTTAACCTTAGGTGCCTTTCTATTTTGCGCGTCACATATAGCAACCCGTTTTAAGTTCGACCTTGCTCAAGCTTAGAGAATCTCATAGTCGGCCACGCCAAATTTTAACTTTTTTACTTGTTTAATAATAAGTTTTTGGTTTTAGGAAGAGTGGCACCGCACCCGATTTTAGTTTTTTGGAGCTGCAAACACCACAAAGAGACCTACTCCCTAAGTGACCTACTCCCTAAGTCATATCGGTGGCAGCATGCCATTTGCTCGAAGTGCATCGTTGGCCTTACTAGGTTTCTCTGACATTAGCTTACCGCCACCTGTGATGCGCCCCTTCCCCCGAAAACGACAAATGTTAAAAGTAATAGATCTTTGTGGTGAGATTACAAATATAAATTTAAGGGCCGATGTTGAATGTGAACCACACCTAAACGTCAAGTTTTTTTTCTGCATTTCATTTGATTTTTCTCAATTTCAGACTAGCTAAATTTGAACCATGGAAAAATACAGAAGCGAGCAACGCGTTAAAGTTATTCAGACTTATTATGGAAATGAAAATCAATTTTCGCAGAAAATCATCTTCAGAGATGAGGCACATTTTCAGTTCAGCGGATTCGCCAGTAAGCAGAATTGCCGCATTTGGGCGAATGATAATCCAAGAGTGATTGTCGAAAAAACAATGCACCCACAAAGAGTGACTGTATAGTGCAGTTTATGGGCTGGCGGCATCATCGAGCCTAATTTTTTTTTAAAATGAGGTCGGTCAGGCAGTTACTGTGAATGGTGTTCGCTATCGTGTAATGATAACGAAGTTTTTATGGCCCGAATTGGAAGATATGGATGTGGGCGATATGTGGTTTCAACTGGCAATGGCTCTTTTGCGCGACAAATCCAATGGCCGTGTTGTCTCACGTCGTGGCGATGTTAATTGGCCGCCAAGATCATGTGATTTGACACCGTTGGACTTCTTTCTTTGGGGTTATTTGAAAGAAAAGGTGTACAGGGTTGCCCATATTCGACGGACCCATGTTTTTTTAAAAAAATGAAAGAAAAAAATAAAAATTTGGCGTTTGGCAATCTTAATCATTTAATTTGTTCCAAGTAGATTTGTTTACATCAATTTTTGAATATGATATCTCTCAAATGGCCGCCTCTGGCGTTGATGGCGTATTGTGCCCTTTTTGTTCCAAAATTGCTCGTCATCTTCGGCCATTTCGATGACTGAATTGAATCTTTGCGTCAATTGAATTTTGTACGGGAACAAATGCAAATCAACTCGAATAATCCGTTGTAAAGTGGACCGAGCCATGCCCAACTGCTGAGAACGGCGTTTTTGGGATGTTCTTGGGGACCTCTCAACACTGGCTCGTACGGCAGCGATATTCTCGGCCGATCGCCTTGGTCGACTTTTATTTGGCCTCTTCGGATTAGAAAGAGCCTCACCAGTCGAAAATTTTTCATTAAGCGATCTGACATCTCTGTCAAAAGTTATGGCGTTGCCAGATGGGTCCGTCGAATATGGGCAACCCGGTACTTCGATAAGCCAGCAACAATTCAAGAGCTTAAGGATGAACTTCAATTATGCTTCAGCGTCATCGAAAATTTGGACCATCGGATGGAGGTGTGCCGCCGAAGTCGCGTCGATATTTTGTTCCATGCATAATTGAACCATACCAATATTATCATAATAAAAATAAATGACAATAATTTCCTAAATAATTTGTATTTTATTCAAAATCAACATCGGCCCTTAAAATTTAACCACCGTTTATATTTTCAGTTACGTTAAAACCTGCAACATGATAGTACAGCGCACGCTCGATAACGTGAACCCTCCAAAACATGAACACCCCAAAACGTAAACAATTTTTTTGGTGCATTGACTTTTCTAAAACGTGAACAAAGCAAGAAAGCTCTATAACGTGAACTATAAACGCTACATAGGTAACATTGAGTTCAAATAATTCTGATCTTGGGGAACTCCCTAATAGTGAGTTATTCGTTTTTTTCGTTGTTATGTGTAACACACAAAGCATTTTAGTCGCAATTTAGGCTTGGTACGGAGCGTTTCGCCTTATATTTATTTTCTGCGTAAAGATGAGTTGAAGGAAACCTGTGTGCTTGACATTAAAACGAAAAGCTGAAATTCTTGGGTTTTTGCAAAAAGGATGGAGTGTGACGTGTTTAGCAAACAAATATAATGTTGCTAAATCAACAATTTGTGGAATTAAACGGAAAAAGACATGATTTTAAATGTGTAAACAACACATTCTCCGGGCCTGGAAAAAGAAAAACGCTGCGCACTTCAGAGTTGCCCAACATGAAGAAACCTCTCTATCGACGGTTTATTCGTATGCGGCATAAAAACTGGCCAGTTAGTGCTTTAATGCTGAACAAAATAGCAAAAAAAAAACTTCATTTAAAACTTAAGGAAAGCGAAGGTGGTTTCAACGCTAGTGATGGAGGGCTTCAAGGGTTCAAAAAAAAGATACGTCGTCCGGCTTCTCCAAATTTCAGGCGAAAAACTTTCTTCGCAGCCTCGGCTGGTGGAGCCGTTTAAAGAAAAACTTAAAACTGTAATGCCTGAAATGGAGTTGTGCAACGATCAGCCTTTTAATACTGATGAGTCTGGCTTATTCTGTAAGCTTCTGCAAGAAAAAACGTACATATCCAGTTTGGAAAAGAGAGCCCCAAGCGTAAAGACAGAGAAGCAGCGAGTCACGTTCTTGTGTGGTTCAAACGCCACTGAATCTCACAAACTTAAACTTTTGGTAATTGGAAAGGCAAAGAATCCACGTTGCTTTAAAAACTTTCAGTACCCCACCGACTACAAAAGTCCAAAGTCATGAATCATTTGTACCACAGGTAAATATTTCCTTTGATTTTTGTATACATTTTTTTATAGTTTGGCTGGTTTTAAAGGTGAAACCGTTTTTAAGAGAGAAAAAGTTGCCAATCTTCTTCTCTTCTTCCAATCGACAACGCACCTTCCCATCCTAATGAAGCCGAACTGAAAACGGAAGATGGGCAAATCTTCGCAATGTTTATGCCACCAAACGTTACTCCGCTCATTCAACCGATGGATCAGAATGCAATAAAAATCACGAAGCTGCACTACAGAAACAGCCTTTTAGCGTCAATAGCAGCGACGCAATCTGATCTGCTCGAGTCGATGAAGAAAATAACATTAAAAAAAAGCTATAAATCTTTTGGATTCCGCTGGGATTCGTGTCGGCGAAGAAACCCTAGCTAGGTGCTGGAACAACATATTGCATTTTGCAGGAAACGAAGATGATATGCCGTTGGCCATTTTAAAGGAAACGTGGATGGCTGAACATCGCCTCTTGATGTGCAACACCATCGATCTCCTTCACAGTTTAAGTCCTGATATTGAAAGTACGTTACCGTTCAGGAATGGAATGATGATATCGACGTAGACATTGCGGATAACGATATTGAAGAGGAGGACGATGATGACTCAAACGATGATGACTGCACCTCAGAAGCATCGGAGAAAATTAAACCAGGTGAAGCAGTCCAAATTTTGAACATGGGCTAGCCATGAAGACGTCGATCAAAGTGATATGAATGTACTGAGACGTCTAAGAGAGAAAGCTGTGTTTCGGTTGTTAGAAAAACAGAAGATACAAAAAAAGATGACTGATTTTTTTAAATAAAAATATTTTTCCGATTTTTATTTCTGTAACGCACAAATTAATGTACAAATAAATATATGAATTTAAATGTGTAAATACATATACTCGTACTATGCATATCCCCTTCATACTTATTTCGCATTCGAAAACGTGAACACTTTTGTTAACGTGAACTCCCTTGGTTTTCATTAGTTCACGTTATCGAACGTGCACTGTACATGCAACCACAACTATTCGGTTTGCAAAAAATTCGTTTGTGGTAAGGAATATGTTCTTAGTATGTAGTATGACTTGGAAAACGATCGAGCATCTATGACGATATCGGCCTGGCCAGTTGGATTTTCAAAAGCGCCGCTTAGAAGTGTTCACATACGCCAATTGCATATCAACACATCATCGCCCTTAAAGCGTTTGCGGGTTATTGTCCTATTTGTTTTCATTTTGTGTACTTTTCATCGCAGCGTTTTAATAGCCCATTTTTAAGTTCCAAATTATTGCCGTATTGTCCCACTGTGCTTTGTAATAGAGGGTGTAAACAAAAGTCATCCCTTTGTAATATTTCTTTGTGTACATTTCGAGAAGGAAGGAATTCTGTTTATTCTCAATATTATTGCAAAACTTTTAAACAAAACACGTCTAGACAATAAAATTTTATATTTAAAGATTTAAAACGGAGAAACACACACATACACACACAAACACTCGCACCAACACCCTCATGCAAACAAATAAAACCTTGGAAAGTGGGCTGGGAGCAGAGCGCGCGTGTGTGTGTGTTGTTGAAGGGATAAACATCAATAAAAGTTTACCCATGTCACGCATACAATAACAGACCCATCATACACACACACGCACGCTCACTCACTCTTTACGTACCCGTAGAATTGAACATTTCCTGGGAACTTTAAGGTTGTGACTGCTGCCAGTCCTCGCTGCACAGACCTCACCGCAACACGTTGTAATGAAGACCGGGACTGGACATGCTGCTGCCAAAGGAAGAGGCTCGCCTATGCGTGTGAATGTTCATGTGCCACTTTTCGGCAGCGGAGGTCCGCCCGTCCATCCATCCCAATTCGGCTTCGGTTTTAAAGACGACATTACATTTTATCTGTTTCTTTTTGTTTGTGAAATTTCGTTGGAATTGTTCCTCTTGCCTGACATTTCGTTTCCTCCTCTCACCTCGTGCCTGGTTTTATATTCTCTTTGCCATTTGGTGCGGGCGAATCGTGTCATTATTGCAACAATTCAAAAGGAATTTATTGATATTGTCTTAATGATTTTAACGCCATAAACAACAACCGAGACACTTTTATGGAATTTATTCACCTTTTCTGTTTTATATCCTCCGAAGGATGCCATTTAATGTTACTGTTGCTCTGGGGGTTGTATCTTTAATTGGACAATCCAGCTGCACGCAATATTAATTATTCGAACTGAAAGTTAAATTCTTTTTACATCTGCGAGTAGCGCAGGAGGTCGAGAGCAAGCAACAGCTAGCAGGCGATTCTGAAATTAACATTAGCAAGGTCTTTTCGATAGCCTTCTAAAGAAGCTTCAGCACGAAGAAAAAAAGTATCGCTGGGGCAACCATATTCGAAGAGCATTTAACTATTGTTGGGTATATGGTTGTGAAACAACAGTATTATGGTTGTTGGTATCATAATATGGTTGTTGCGATGATAATATTGTTGTGTCACAGCCATACGCCCAACAAGAGTATGTAGCTCTACGAATATTGTCACCCCAACCAAACATTATTTCAGTCTAAAGACATGCTTGAGTTATTTTGCTTTAATTTCTAATTATTACTCCATTCGAAGACCTCCTACACAGAAAAAAGACAGGCTTTAATTTCAATCAGAAATACGAGGGTATATACTTATATATTTCTGGCCTAGGCAACACTAAGTGTTGCCTGGCGCCATCTGACATTTCCTTTGGAAAGTTTTTCATTTTTTTTAGCATAAACGTACTCAGAACGTTTTGACGTACGACCTTCATTTGCGTTGTTTACAGTGACTTGAAAAAATCAATTTGGCAAAAAAATTGAATAACTTGTAAACATTTTCGTGCGATCATTTTTCACAACTTTTCACGTGGATTATCACGACAAGAGTGCATCGATGAACATAAATCTTTGTAAGGCGATGAAGCACCATCCTTTAGCACTTTGAAAAACTGGTTTAATGAATTCAATCGTGGCCAACGCTCGCTCAAAGACGAAGGCCGTCCAAAACCGGCCTTTGTGCCAGAGAACATTGATGTCGTGCGTGAACTGATAATGCAAGTTCGTCATGTGACATACCACGAGATAGAGGCATCCATAGACATTTCTTCCACCAGCATACATTAGATATTGCATGAACATCTATCTGGCCGTAAAAATGTTTTGTCCTCGTTGGATCCCGCACAATTTGTCAATCGCTCAAACAAAGGCTCGTGTTGATTGGTACAAAGAAATTTAAAAAAAATACGATCACGGTGCTTCAAAAGACGTTTATATGATCGTTATAGGTGACGAATCATGGGTCTATGCGTATGAGCCCGAAACAAAACAGCAATCGACCGTATGGGTCTTTGAAGACGATCCAAATATAACGAAAGTTGTACATGAAAGTTGGTCATGTGGCAAAAGACGTTTATATGATCGCCATAGGTGGCGAATCATGGGTCTATGCGTATGAGACCGAAACAAAACAGCAATCGACCGTATGGGTCTTCGAAGACGATCCAAATCCAACGAAAGTTGTCTATGGCCAGTTTTGCCTGTTTCTTCGGCAAAATTGGTCATGTGGCAAAAGACGTTTATATGATCGTCATAGGTGACGAATCATGGGTCTATGCGTATGAGCCCGAAACAAAACAGCAATCGACCGTGTGGGTCTTCGAAGACGATCCAAATCCAACGAAAGTTGTCTATGAACAGTTTTGCCTGTTTCTTCGGCAAAATTGGTCATGTGGCAAATGTTCCGCTTTAGCAACGTAGGACGGTCAATTCTGAGTGGTACATCACAGTTCGTTTGCCTGAAGTCTATGGAGAAATTCGAAAAACAAACAAGAGAAGACGAATCATTGTGCACCATGACAATGCGAGCTCTCACACATCGGCTCAAACCAGCGCCTTGTTGACCGGCCAAAACGTCGAATTGATGGGTCTTCCGCCGTACAGCCCTGACTTGGAACCCAATGACTTCTTTTTATACCTGCACATCCAGAAAAAAAACGTGGTCCACGATTTTCGTCGTGTGGTTTCGGGGCTTCGTTGTTTTTGGAGGTGTCTCAATCGGAGTGGAAAAGTGCTTCGACAATTGGTTTGAGCGCATGCAAAAGTGTATAAATCATGCTGGAGAATACTGTGAAAGACAATAAAACCATCTTCGATGATAAATATTCGCATTTCCATTAGGTCAGAAATATATGTAGCAGCCCTCGTACTGTAGTCCGGGCAATTCAGTAATCCGGACAAAGGTTGAAACTGCAGTATATATCTTGCAGACAGCTTTCTTAAACCTAACTGATCATGTGAAATCGAAACCACACAGCCATATAAAAAGCGTATGGCATCAACAATCTCACGCACTTTTACTCTTCGATCGGCCAACACCATATCGAAGATTTTTCGAAATTTTTGGGTGTATTGGCCTCAGTAGACCGTCCACAACGTTCAGCTTGATTTGTACTGGTGCAACTTCAACGGAAGTCAGTAAACCACTTTTTTACAATTGAAATCGATGGTGCAGAGTCCCCTTAGTATTTATCAAGCTTTTCCTTGGTTTTATTGACGGGTTTTTTTCGCAAAAAAAATGTTTAATGAACACTCGAAATTCATTTTTTTTTTCATTTTTAACAAAATCCACGAGGTTGTATGTTTTGAACAGCTGTTAAACACAAAATAAACTCTCTCAAAATCTGATAGTTGTCAACGAGGGCGATTCGGAAAGTTCTTAGCCTATCAATGAAAGAGAATAGTTAGTTTTTCAAAAATATTTTTATTTTTCAATATAATCTCCTGAAACTTCAATACACTTACTCCAACGCTTTGAAGTCCGAAAAAACCGTTGCCATAACCTTACCAGCCGATTGAATTGTTATTGCCTTCTTTGGGGCACTTCCTCCAGCTTCAGTCCATTGTTTGGATTGTTCTTTTGTCTCTGGAGTATAGTGGTGGATCCATGTCACATCAACAGTTATGAAACGAATCCATTTTATTTCGCTGAAAACGATCCAAACAAGCTTGAGAAATGTTCATTCTTATGCGTTTTTGGTCGACTGTTAACAAGTGCGGCACCCATTCTGCAGAAAGCTTTTTCATCTGTAGTTCTTCATGCAAAATTAAATGGACTCGATCGTTTGAGATGCCCATGATATTAGCCTTTTCACGCCCTTTTATTCGTCGATCATTTAATACCATATCATGCACTTTGGCTACAATTTCTGTTGTTGTTGCTGTTTTTGGACGTCCACTATGTGGTTCATCTTCAATGCTTGTACGACCACGTTTAAATTCAGCAACCCAATTTTTTACTGTTGCATATGAAGGAGCACTTTCACCTAACACATTCACCATATCATTATGAATTTCTTGTCCCGATAAACCTTCTTTATGTAAATATTTAAAGACACCACGCATTTCTAATTTTTCCATTGTAAAAAAATCGCGGATGCGTCTTTTGTGAACACCTGTTTCTATATGAAGGAGTTGCCTGATCGAAACTTTAACACGTGTTCAGAGCAGAGATGGAAGTTTCCAAAACACTTAACTTTTTTCTGTTTATACCGCGCTTATTGTGCTAGGCTAAGAAGTTTCCGAACCGCCCGTATTAACAGATGGAACTTGATAGGAGCAGTGTTGCATTTCATATAACCACGAGGAAAGTTGGAAAAATCACGGAATTAATGATCAGCTCTCGTAATTTCGATTTCAATGAAATTTGGTATAGTATATTTCGATTGACATTAAACTAATTTGGAAGGATTTAAGTCATATAAAAAAGTTGTTTCTCATATACATGAAGATATGGCTTTAAAATAAACATAAAAACTATTAAATGTAATATATAAAAAAAGAAATTATTTTTGCAGTTTGCTTAATTTGGGTGACGGTTTCTATGTCTGACCAATTTAACACAGACATATGTGTACTAAAAACCCCAAATGCCGGTTTTCTGAAAATCCTGGCTTTTTGGAAACTCTAATACAGAGGCCCTTTCGCGCTCGAAGTGGCACATTATATTCGAACTTTACCAAATGTAGCATAGTGCTTCTGCACGAGACGTGTAGGTAATCCTAATGAAATTCCACCATATCGGTCTATTTCTTCGAATCGCCCCTATGTCAAAGTATTTATTTATTTATGATCTCTCCCGTGCTGAGTTTTATTTGCCCTAAAAGTCGCAAAGTATATCTGATTGTGCTTAAATTTAGCAAAGTTTATTATCAGCTTGTAACCATTTCTAGCCCACATATAAATAAATCTTCCAATCTGAAATCTAACCATTTTTAGCCCCCATATAAATAAATCTTCCAATCTGAAATCCTACCTCTCTACATGATAAATTTTAAATTCGATCAAGCTTAAATGAAGCATGGCTAGTTAAATTCGAATATCTCTTGTAAGGGGGACCATACCGGTATTACTCGAACGAAAGATATCTCTACCGATCTACAAGCCACAAATTAAGTCTAACCTTGCTGAAACTACGGAAAATGGAGCTGTATCTTCTATGTAACATGGTGGTGTAGGGTATATCATAGCCGACCATGGATACCCTGTGCTTGTTTTTACTTGTAAATATTTTATTTCATACTCAGATCCTGTGTACTCGTATTTGTGACATTTAACATCTAGTGCTGTAGGGTGTTCTATATACGAGGGCGGTTCGGAAACTTCTTAGCCTAGCACAAAAAGCGCGGTATAAACAGAAAAAAGTTAAGTGTTTTGGAAACTTCCATGTCTGCTATGAACACATGTTAAATTTTGTTTCGATCTGGCAACTCCTTCATATAGAAACAGGTGTTCACAAAAGACGCATCCGCGATTTTTTCACAATGGAAAAATTAGAAATGCGTGGTGTCATTAAATATTTACATAAAAAAGGTTTATCGGGACAAGAAATTCATAATGATATGGTGAATGTGTTAGGTGAAAGTGCTCCTTCATATTCAACAGTAAAAAATTGGGTTGCTGAATTTAAACGTGGTCGTACAAGCATTGAAGATGAACCACGTAGTGGACGTTCAAAAACAGCAACAACAACAGAAATTGTAGCCAAAGTGCATGATATGGTATTAAATGATCGACGAATTAAAGTGCGTGAAATAGCTAATATCATGGGCATCTCAAATGATCGAGTCCATTTAATTTTGCATGAAGAACTACAGATGAAAAAGCTTTCTGCAAGTGGGTGCCGCACTTGTTAACAGTCGACCAAAAACGCATAAGAATGAACATTTCTCAAGCTTGTTTGGATCGTTTTCAGCGAAATAAAATGGATTTTAAGCGTCGTTTCATAACTGTTGACGAGGCATGGATCCACCGCTATACTCCAGAGACAAAAAAATAATCCAAACAATGGACTGAAGCTGGAGGAAGAGCCCCAAAGAAGGCCAAAATAATTCAATCGGCTAGTAAGGTTATGGCAACGGTTTTTTGGTACTTCAAAGGTATTTTATTGATTGACTATCTGCAAAAGGGTAAAACAATAAATTCAGAGTACTATTGCAACCTTTTAGATCAATTAAATGTACAAATTCGAGAAAAACGTCCTGGCTTACAACACATAAAAATAATTCTTCATCAAGACAAAGCACCAATGCACAAGAGTGTTTTAACAATGGCTAAAATCAACGAATTAAAGTACGAGTTGCTTGACCACCCACCTTATTCTCCTTATTTAGCTCCCAGTGAATATTACCTGTTCCCAAATCTAAAAAAAATCCTTGCTGGCAAGCGTTTTACCTCAAATGAAGATGCAATTACAGTTGTAAACCACTATTTTGAAGACCTTGAGGAAAACTATTTTAATCAAGGGATAGAATTGCTAGATAAGCGTTGGACTAAGTGTATTGAAGTTTCTGGAGATTATATTGAAAAATAAAAATATTATTGAAAAACTAACTATTCTCTTTCATTGATAGGCTAAAAACTTTCCGAACCGCCCTCGTACATTCCAGCTCGACGTTAGTCGGTATTTTTACTTTTTTTTCTGGCAATTTGCAGTACAGTTTAGCAACAGAGAGTAATTTTCGTGGAAAAAGCACTGCTCGCAAGTAACTACAAAGTTTATAAAAGAAATTAAGATTTCCTATTCCCATAAGAAAAACAAGTTTTCTCCGAAAATCACTTTAGTGTACAAGCCCTGGGATGTTTCCTTTCCTATTTGGATACTTTTTTGTGACGAACTTTATGTAACTACTTGCAGTAATTACTACGTTTGACTTTCTGTGTCTGTCGCTCATTATATCATAGCAGAAATGCGTCCTTAGGAAATTTGATTCAGTTAACTTGAACAGGAAATAACTTATTAGTAAAGTTGTTGGTAGCTGTTGTCGTCATGTCATGCCTGTTTTTTCTAAAGAAATTTTGTGTTTGATAACACAAACCAGCAGGGAGTTTTATGTGCTGTTGGGATCAAATAGAGTAGCAATAATTCAATTTTAAGAAGCTCTTGTTTTTGGAAATAGACGAAAAATGAATGTAAACAAGTCAAGGGCGCCGAATAATTGTATCTAGGATTTATCGCATTAATCTTGAATTTTGCTGTGCTCCTACTAAATAAATGCTCTTCGATTTTATCTCAATTGAATTTATGAGAAATTGTCATTGGTTTTTTGGTGCCCACGTGTCCATGACTAAATACGGCGTATTTGTACCCAAATATAGACAAATTTCAACCCCCGGAGTTTCCTCCTCGTAATGGCCGGCGACTTCACGATTAAGAGATTTATCTCAAAGCCATGCAAAATCTTCTCTATAACGTATGTGGAATGAAATCGCAACAAAAAAAAAAACATTTTTTTTCTTTTAAACAAAAACAAAAATTTTATTTCAATTTTTTTTTAAGATAATACAGTGTACTAGTTTAATGTAAAAAAATATTTGGTCCCATTCGAGCTGCTTTGCGGCAATTTTGAGGAACTTTTTCCATGGCTGTTGAAAATGTCGATGTTGGCATGTTTTGAAGCTCCTTTCGAATATTTTGAATCAAGTTTTTGGTAGTTTTGGGTCTGAAGTTATTTGCATATAGTTTTCGTTTTAAATTTGCCCAAAAATCCTCAATTGGGCGTAATTGGGGTACATTGGGTGGATTTTCTTCTTTACATACATATGGAATTTGAAGGGTTTCCATGGCTTTCAATGTCTTCTTGGCGTAATGACTTGATGCTAAGTCGGGCCAGGAGATTACATTTAAGTTTCTATGCTTCCTATTCATAAATTCTTCAACAAGCAGAAATTAATATATCTCTCAGAATTGACGGCCAAACCGGACTCAAAAAAAACTGCTTCTGACATTCCATGCTGACTAATTGCAAGCCACAATAAAACTTTTTTAGGAAATTTTTAATGCTCCACATACTTTATTTTATCGTCTACATGTTTTTTCCTTCAAAAAAATGTTTTCCTTGCCATTGGTTTCCATCCAATGTGAAATATGACTCATCGTCCATGATGCATACAATGTCGCTCTTGACGTTGAATGTATTTTTGACCAAACTTCTAAGTCGAGACTTTTGGGTAACTTCTTGAGCTTCTGACGCTTTTGCCTTGTTTATTCTGGACTTTCTCTCAATTCCCATATCACTCAAATACTTTTTCACTGTTTTTCCGTCGCATTGGAACTTTTTCCCAAGCTCCCTATATGATTTAGCGACTTTACCATCGGTAATTTTTCGAAGTTGGCTTCAAAATATTCTTAAGCCGCAACCAGTGACCAGTGGTATTTGTATGAGAATGTCAGGGTCGTATGTACTGATTCAAAGAAACAGGATTTTTTAGCTTCTAAAAAGAGTCGTTCAAACTTCACTTTTTTCCAGAACCCCGTTTTCTTTCTGTTGTTTGTCTTTTCTCATATATCGCCAGTGTTCTATATACCGAACTTCGATTTTCTCCTTGCTCTACAAAATGAGAAACGATATCGGATTTCTTCCAATCAGAATGATGGTCCAAAATATTACAAATGGTTTTTCGACGTTGTTCTTCTTTTGACGACATTGCAAACAAAAGAAATGATCAACTTCAGCAAAAATCAAATAGCAATATCACAAAACATGTGGTAAATGAAAAATAACGGTACTTTGTTTACATTTTTAATTTTGCTTTGTACCCAGCGTTGTAAAATTTGTTGCGATTTCATTCCGCAAACGTTAAAATGCATAAGCTCGCCTTGAACAGTATCTCCCGATCAGTGAGCGTTGGAATTGAATCGGGAACAGCTCACCGGTTTGAGAGAAGTTTTTCCTTGCTCCATAATGGAATGTTGTGGGAATTAAGTAAGTAGAAACATTTTATTTTTGGCATCGTAAAAAAATGTTCGAAATATACTCGTATGTGACCTTCTTCGATAAATGGGACCTAGTGAGTGAAAATGAAGTTTTGAGAAAAACGCATTTAAAGTTTCATAACGCATTATCACTGTGAACACACCTTCAGTTAGTTATGATTGGGTGCCGACTCTGGTGACGTCATGCCTATGTGGTGACGTATTTTTTTCGCTTTTAGTGTGACAATACCTTTGCTACGAGTATTGTTGCTGCTCTGTTTGTTATGATCTCGATACTTGATTCTCAAGCCGCAACCAGTGACCAGTGGTATTTGTATGAGAATGTCAGGGTCAGGATTTTAAAGCTCCTAAAACGAGTGAACCCTAAGCGAAAAATAAATCTGAGCATGCCAGCAAGAAGAAAAAAACGAAGCACCGGATCACGAGAAAAAGAAAGTTGAAGTCAAAGCGCCGAAAAAAGAAAAAAACTGAAATTGTCAAACGGAAGAAAATCGAAGTACCAGATCACGAAACACCGAAAAAAAGTCCAAACTCCACAAAAATTTTAATGACTGACGAAAAAAAAACAAGTTAAAACCAAAAAATCAAAAAAAGTAAAATTTTAATGTTTTTCTCATTTTTATCGATTTTCCCAAGTTCGTTTTGTACGTTTTTATGGGAAATATAAATAAATTTGTATCAGAAATATAACTCATTTCATCTTATTCTACACCCTTTTAGGTACAAGAATCCACTCTTAAGTCCAAACCCGTTTTTTGACACACTGGGTCCCTTTTCTCGTAGAAGTTCACATATTTTTGATATCCATACGTCCAAGTATACTAAAAGCTCCAACCCCACTTATATGGGAACTATACCAAACAATTAGTCTAGACGAAGCGTATAACCTCCCATTATGGATTACGTTCCTATATAACAATTTTGTCAAGGGGGCGTGGCACTGCCCTCTTTTCTACCAGTGTGTTTTTTTCCATACCAATAACATGTGTACTCGCACCACTTTCTACTGTCTTATTAGCATTAGTTCACGACGTATAGCCTTTCAAAGTTTAGGGTTGTATGGGCGGGGCCACGCCCTTATTTTCAATTTTAAGTAAGCCAATAATCTGTGATTGTGATATGGTAATCATTGATTTTATTTTAATATCATTTTATAACGAACGGTCGTTTCCTTTAGCATTAAATACGATTTTAAAGAGGGAGTGGCACTGCCCACATTTTGCTAAAGGAAGACAATATCTCATGATCTATTTAAAATATGACGATGATATTTAAAACATATGATGTTGTCATGTATCGAAACACATCCTGGAGGAAAAGTGGGTAGTGACACGCCCCTTAGAAAATCGTATTTATGGCCAAAACAAATAGACTGATTGTTCAAAAATGTTAACAAAATGAAATTAATAACTAGGGAATCACTAGAGACTATATTATGGAAAGATTTACAAGGGGCGTGGCACCGCCCACTCAACACTAGACTTAACTAGAGATGTAAGCATGGATCGTAACACATTCTGGAGGAATAGGAGACGATGTCACGCTTTTACGGCCGAACTTATAGAGCGATTGTTATAAAATTAACAAAAAGAAATCAATAATAAGCATGTTATTATAGACGATGTTGTTTTTAAATTGGACTAACTGGCGTGGCCCATACAACATTGAAATTTTAAAGGCGATATCTTGAAAACTTATGCCGATATGTAAGTGGTATATAAGATGTTGGTAAAGAACGAACCATACCCTGCTAAAAAAATAGTAACCGGTGTCAAGCCCCCTTGAAAACATTTTCATATTGTAGGGTAATCTATGATGGAGGATATATAAGCATTGCCACGCCAAACTAGCACATGTGGTGGTGTTGCTGTCCAGTAACGCATATTTTGTTTTTTGACAAAAAACACTCAGCCAGAAATGAGCTTTATCGATGATTTTCGTGAAACTTTGCCAGAGCCCAATCGTAGAAGTTTCGGCGTTTAAAATGATCAATTGGCTTCTGTTCTTGAGTTAGTTTGACCTCAAAGAGAAGAAGGCCAAGATCTTTTCGAAAAATACGCCAGAATGTGACTCAGTTCCTGAGAACGACGTGGAATCGACTGATTTGGCTCATTTTAAACGGATACACTTACGGCTGCGAGATTTTCATCGTTTAAAGGGACGGCGTCCAAATTAATCCACCAGATTCTGTCTGGTGGGACGACGGAAAATTGGAGTAAGCGCTCTTAAAATTGCGACCACCAACTCAGAATTTCGGTTGTTTTTTTAATGATCAAACGTTGCTCGTACTTAACCATGATGAAAATGTTGGCTTCGTTTAACGTTTAGACACAGAAAGAGATCTTTAAAAAATTTTGAGAGTGCGTTGACATAAAGATACGAAATTTGTATGTCCCTATTGTAAAGCCCATTATACGAGTATGCAATTCATTCCGATCGGCTTGAATCTATAAATGTTTAAATATTAAATTTAAAATAAGTGCATATTCAAGCTGCAAATAGCTTTACAAGCCGTTATTCTGTTTTTATAAATTGTTTCTTATATTTCCCAATAATTGGTTGTAGCAATTATTTCTCTGTAAATATCGTTCATAATATTTGGCAGAAGTAAGCTTTTTTTCAGCAATGACGATATTGAACGAATATCTGCTGAGATCTATTCGAAATCAGCTCAGATCTATTGTACACATACAGTGCTGCTCAAAACAATTGCAACCGTGTCACCTGTTGGACAAAAACCGTCATTATAATGAAAATTAAAATATTAAAAGAAATATTTAAATGCAATGTTGTTGTTTATTAATTCATTTTTAAGGATTATATTAAATAAATTGCTTTTCAACAACGATTTTTGATAATCTTTAAAATAACGTAAAAATTCATGTTTTACTGTGCTCAAAACATTTGCAACTTATGCTAAGTCACTTCGATACTAAACAAAATTTAAATTGTTTATTAGCAATTGATACCGTAACCACGACGTGATGATGTCTGCGCATCTTCTTGGCATGGACTGGATTAAATAACCAATGATATTTTTGGGATGCTATTTCACTGCTCTTTCAGGTCAACATAAAGATCGTCAGATTTTATAAAGATTTTATTTCCAATTTTTTGTTTTACAATTTTCCAAAGGTTCTCTTAGGTCAGGTGACTGGGCACTCCGCCAGTCAAGCACACGCAATTTGTCATTGGACATCCATTTTTTAACCATCTTAGACGTGAGCTTGAAGTCGTTATCGTGTTGAAAACCCCAAGCAAGTGGCATTTCCCAAGATGCGTATGGCAACATTACGTCAGACAAAATGTTTTTATAGTCCTCTAATCTCATAGTTCTAGATTTGAGATTAGTTGACCGCTGAATGACCAATTTATTTTATGTTTCGTCTACAAATAGTCATGATAAACTATTTGAACTTGAAAAACTTGCTCGGCCCTTACTTAGGCATATGGCTCGCTGCTTGGAAATTTTGTGGAGATATGTCATAAAAAAGCTAAAACCATGAACTGTCTATATGTTAAGATACATGTAAGGCAGCTGGACCGACTAAACCTTGCTGCATTGTTTTCCAGTCTAATAATTTTGATCATTTAACCTTCGACACACCTAAAGCCAACCCAGGAGCTTCAGCAGAAGATGTACAACCACCATGCACCCAATAAAAAGAGTTCCATTGGCGTATTCTGCTATAATTTCATACTTGTTTTGCTATCATCGTCGACAACTACCGGAAACTCGCCCAACTTCCTCCCAGTTTGCTTACATTTTTTGACAAGTAATTATACGCATTTCCCAACTGCCGCTTCCACTTGTGGCTTACACGACAACATCGAAATCAGCTGCAGGCCGGCAAACCAACGCACAGGCGTCAACAGCAGCAGCAATGTCATCGATGGGGAAACCGGAACGACATGACCTTTTTACGAGTGGAAAATTGTTCCACTCAGCAGCATAGATGATGTTGTTCGCCGGCTGGCCAACAGCCTTCAATAATTTGCATTTTGTACATTTTCATTATGCGAGTGCGTGTAGTCGTTGTAAAAATCAATTGGCTTTTTATATAAACAATCACACACACACACACATAGGCTCTTACATACACACACACACTAGCATCCATGCAAACTCACATAGGCACACGGATCCGCTTATATTGGCTTTATAGAGATGTCCGCCTTAGATAGGGTGTTGTGTTATTATCATCAGCATGTCATTTAAAGTGACATGTGTACAGTTCAGTTGTGTTCACTCCTTCTCCGGTCTCTTCGCACACAACGAACTTTATTGGAGGGACATCTTTTTAAGGATTGCAGTATGATGAGGATGGTAAATGGTAGAGGCCCAGTAAGCACCGAAAATATTCGCCGATGATGTATTTAGGGTGGACGAAATTGCATATGGCCATTGGGTCTGCTTTTGGGCGTCTAGAGCCCTATGGCTCCCCAGTGTGGGTATGTTAACCGCACCTCTGCTAAAGATCCCTAGGTAAGCCTGCGTAGATCGTCTAAGGGTTTTTATATTTTAAGTGTCCCCTATCAATATTTCGAGAAGTAGCAAACGGAATGACAAATTTACGAGTCGCAATAATAAAGCTAGGTATTTGAAGTTTGGAAGAGATAAGTTCTAATACTCTGAAACGGCTATTAATTAATGAGATCGGTACACACAGAGAAAAAATCAGTTGGACGTCGGTTGAAACTACAATAATTCGGTTTCAAAAGTGGAATTTCGGTTGCAACTACCACAAGATGATACTAATGATCGTCGTACTGAACTCACAAGTTACACTGGGCAACAAAATTTGAAAAATCTGAAGCAGAAGGTTTTATAATAAACTTAAGTAGGGGGCTGCTGATCATGAATCTGGCCTCCGATTTGCCAGATTAGCTCTAGTTTAGGAGATATCCACATTTTGAACCGATTTTGAAAAACTTGAGCGCGGTGTTTAGAGGAAAAATTGACTTTTCAACGATATGCAGCGCTTTTATATCTCATCAGAACTGTTGAAGACATAGGCAGCTTCCCACAGAAATTTCGAACTTCCGTTACCAAAAACTGACTTTGAGCTGCCTACAATTTTTGGATTTTTTACCAGTGTAGTATTTGCATAAAAACTCCATTATACTTAGTAGGGACATAAATACTGTTACAACATTGAACACACCCATTTCAATAGTAGAACTGAACATACTCCGTTAATGTCATATGGGTTTTGAAAGCTAACCTCAATAGCGTTAGTCTGTAACGGGATTTTAAAATTGTTTCAACTTTCATCATGGAGTGGTCAGATAATGAGAACCGTAGCGCTGCAAAAGCGCTTTTCAAGTGTGAAATGAAAAAAAAAACGATATTTTCAAAACGCCACTAGGCCACTAGGGATTAGCCGCATGTTCGTCTACCGATGCATAAAACTGTTTGAGGAGACTGGAGATATGAAAGACCGCCACCGGTCGAGGCGCCCACGCTCTGTTCGAACACCATGACATGCGGTGTTCGAACAGAGCGTTAAATCAAGAATTCACAGAAATCCGCTCGGAAATCAGAAAAACGGTGCCCGTGAGATGAATATCACGCAAAAGTCCATGAGTCGAATCATTAAAAAAGACTTGGGACTTGGGGCTTTCAAACGACGTACCGGACATTTATTGACTGCAGCTTTAAACAAAAATAGGATTGAATAATGCAAACGTCTTTTGGTGAAGCACGCTGATAAGTTGAACAGAAAAATTTTGTTCAACGATGAAAAAATGTTTACCATTCAGAAAAAATTTAACAAGCAAAGTGATAGAGTGTATGCGCGGTCATATAAGGAAGCATCTGAACTGAACCCAAGGGTGGAAAAGGGGCATCACCCAGCTTCAGTCATGGTTTGGTGGTGTGTCTCTTACGATGGGGTCACTGACCTGCATTGCTGCGAACAAGGAGTCAAAACATCGGCCAAAGTTTACCATGAAACCGTTTTGGAAGCTGTTGTGAAGCCTCTTAACAATTCCCTGTTCCAAAACCAGCCATGAGCTTTTCAGCAGGATTCTGCGCCGGCCCATAAGGCTAAACCGTCCCAGGCCTGGCTTCGAAACAATTTGCCAGCGTTCATTACCTCTGAAGAATGGACCTCAGGCAGTCCAGATTTGAACCCATTGGATTGCAAATTGTGGACGGTTTTAGATACCCCAGCATTGGATCTCTTAAGACTGCTTTGATTCGAGCTCTGGCCAATTTTCCAATGGACGAGGCTCGTGCAGCTAATGACGATTGGCCAGTGCGACTTAAAGCGTGTGTAAAGGCAAAAATCGGATATTTCGAATAAGTTGATTCTTTTTGGATACAATATACATCAATAAATATATCAAAAAATTATTTGGGCCAAAAACATTCAGTACTTTTTATTTTACAGCATAAAACGTGTGTAACAGTATTTATGTCGCTACTAAGTACACACACAGAGAATAGATTTGTTGCCACAACCGATTTTTTCCAATATTGGTGGTCGCACGTACTATCCATGTGTTCCATTGTTACAACCGAATGCTGATTGGGTACACAACAATTTTCAGTAGAGGGAACTGACACTTTCCGTTGAAGAAAACAAATATCGGTAATTCTAACAGATTAAGATGATTATTTTAACAGAATTTTAAAACGCATTAGTTGCGATTATAGATTGTTGGTTATAATCAATTTTTGAAGAAATGTAAAATTTTGTCTCTTTGCAATGGGTCAACACTGTAAAATAAATACTTGTACGTCTTTGAATAGATGATTTGATAAGCATCGCAATGATTCCCCAATCTAAAAATTATTAATGAGGGTATATTGTAATATTTATTGTCAAGCTTGGGGTGGCCGAAACTCGGGAAAATGGGTCTCCACCGAAAAAAGTTGGTTGTTGTTTTTGAATAATACGGAGGGTATCTATGGCGAAAATTGTGATCAAAACTAAGTAATGTCGCTGAAATACAGTTAGGCCTGTTTCTATATTTTGGAAAAATTGTTTATTTATGGTTCTTTTACTTATATTGCAGTATCGTTTTGAAGCATTAACCGTCTAACCAATGAAACTTTAACTGTCTGACCACTATTTTTCCAAAATATGTTTCGTCGTAGACAACGATTTTGTTGTGACTAGGACCGATAACATAATATCGGGTTTATATGAAAAAAAACTAAATTTTATTTTACAACAGTCAACTTAACTGGTATTGGTCACTACAACGAACAAATCAGTTGTAACCACCAATTATTGGTACCAAAGTAACATGTACATTTCAATTTGTTGGTTGCAAATATCGCCAGTTGTCGCAACCAGTGGGTAAACTAAGTTCGTTGAATTAACTATGATAGTGGCTGCGAATTCCGTGATGTGATTGTAGCAACCTTTTTTTTGATATATCGAACCATATTACCATCAATACAATAGAATGTTGGTTATTGCAACAGAAATTCGGTTTCTCCAACCGAATTTTTGTAGTTTGGGCCGATTTCGAAATGATTTTTTCTCTGTGTGCACATACAATATCCCATTAGGGGTAAATTCTCTCAAATCAGTGAGATTTGCACAACCTTATTCTTATACTTACTGACCAGGACCGACGGCTAATGCATTATATAGAGAAGTTTTTGTACATGACTTAGAGATAAATCTGTTACTCGTGAAGTCGCCGGCTTTTACGTGATGAAAAACCGCCGTTGGAAAATAGTTAGACGTTCTTACCCGGACTTGAAACTGGGTATACAGGCGTGCACACTTCCATCACACCATATGGGTATTCAGAAATAGTGGAGATTGCTCAAAATCTGGGCCCGAATCCACGGGAACTAGGCATCTAAAAATCAGTTCCCTCAATAATGAGCATGTGGGTACCCAAAAAAAAAAAAACAATGAAATTTCATCGCGTATCCAAAAATGGCATAAATGTTACTATATTTGTAAGCAAGACTACCTGGCACTTTGGCAATTGGTCCATAAGGCCACGATGATTAGGTCAACATCCATATCCCCCAACCATATCCACGCAATACTGACAATGCCATTCTGGAACGCACTTCATGGCCCTGCCGAACTTACGAATTGTCCACTTGTAGATTCTTTAATTTTTCAGAATTTTAATCCATGCTGGCCAGTTTGCTGCAATATCGGGCTTTTTGAATCCTCTATATTATCAAGACACTACATGCCACCATTTCAGAAGGACATTTCCATTGCCCTGCATGTTTTTCGAATTTTCGAAATTTGCATACAGACCGTATTAACATATACAATACATACATAAGTTGGTATATGTATGTATATTAGGGTGGAGTGAAAACATGCTTTTTTTATAATTTGAAAAAGTTAACCTCGGAAAGAGATGTAGTCTGGGGTCCTAATGAGGGGAAAAATAAAGAAAAAAATTTAAAAAAATTTTTAGGGGTCGCGCCACTCCCTAGAAATTTGGAAATTATCGCTATTTTGGCGTTGATTTTAGAAAAATCCTAAAAATTAACGACTTAACTAATTCGAAATTTAAAAGTTTGAGCTTGTTCAGTGCCCAAACAAAAGTATTTGAGGCAAATATGAGGATAATCGACTAATATTTGTAGCTTTGGTGGCGATTTCATTGTTCAGTCAATTTTCTGAAGAAGGGACGATTTGACTTATTTTACTTTTTGAAATTTTTGAACAATGAGAAAAATTTTTTTAAATTTTTTCATGCCCTTATTTCATTGTTTACGCTATTGCAAACATTTATTGACATAAAACTTTTTAGGATTTTTCTAAAATCAAAGCCAAAATAGCGATAATTTCCAAATTTCTAGGGAGTGGCGCGACCCCTAAAAATTTTTTTAAATTTTTTTCTTTATTTTTCCCCTCATTAGGACCCCAGACTACATCTCTTTCCGAGGTTAACTTTTTTTTTTGAATTTCACTCCACCCTAATGTATATAGCCGCAAATATTAGACAGATTGGCCAGCTCCTCGGTTGCGTTGTGGGATTGTTGCTTACGAGAGCATGAGTGTGTGTGCGGCAGATTGTTTCTTGCTGTCCATTGATGTTGGTTTTCTACAACAGACCGGCTTACAGTGGTTGGAAAACAAAATATTTTGGAAATAAATCTCTAATTTCTGTTTTGTTTGTCGTCGATCTATGAAATACGGGTATGAAAAACTTATTTACTGGCGAATCCACAGTTTGTCTGTCTGTGTCTACATTTTTTTAAGTATCTGTTACAGTTTTAGAGTTATGCATAATTATAAGTAAACAATTTTTTGTTTCAATTTTGCCTTATGTTTAATTAGTATTTTTTAAGTATAGTCTTAGCAGTACATCCTACGTTTTGGAACCGAAGGCACAGATACCACGTCCAGAGGTCAAGGCCTCAAATTCAGCCAAATCGTTAAAGGTATGTCATTTTCAGATTCTTTACAAAATTCCGCTGTTTTTAAAAACTTTTATGCACATGTTTAAAAGGACCTTAGATCCGTGGGTCAAGGATTTAAAATTAATCGAATCGTATAATTAATATGCCATTTGGATTCTTGACGAAATGTTGATATTCTTTTAATCAACATGTGTCCATATATCAAGGAGTCCAACTTTTGGGCCTTTATGTTCAGAATACCAAATTGATTAAAATCTTAATTATAGGTTTTTATTTCAATTTGTGAGAATATTTCACTGTTTCGGGATAGCCATTTGTCCCCGAACAATGGGGAACGGTTTTTGCGCCCCTAGTTCCCAGAGTCCAATGACCAAGCCTTTTGACGGGAAGGTTTAAGAATCTAGAGGTACAACTTCCAAAAAAAAATGAAATAATCAAATTACATGGTTAGTTTGAAGACTCTGGATGTTTTTTATTGGTCTGAATCGTGCTTTCAGCAGAAAGACTGACTACTTCGTCTTAGAATTTTATGAAGATTTTTAAGGTGTTACAAACGGAATGACAAGCTTTTATACAGGGTGGCTGATGAAAGCCGCTACCAAAAAAAATTATTATTTTTTTTTCTTTTTAGTGAATCTGGTTAATATTTTTTTAATTTGCAGATTGATTTTTAGATTAACTAAAAAGGGTTAACTGGGACACTGAAACAAAAATTTGGATTGTCCGCCGCCATTACAATCAAAGATAGTATACCCGCACGTTTGGCGGCAATCCTCCAAGCAGACGGACCATAATGAGACTTGTTAACAATTTTGCCGAGCAAGGGACAGCCAACAGAGGACCTTATCATCAAAACCCTTCAGGTCGGACAAAGAAATCAATTGCAGCTGTAGCTGCTGCCATACAAAACAATCCAAGATTTTCGACAAGAAGCTTATCTGCTCAAATGGGTAAAAGCAGACAGTTATTGCAGTCAACTATGTACAAAGATATGGACTTATTAAGGACATATACTTTATATAAGTATACTTATAGAATATTCAAATGGCCAACAAACTGAACGCAGCAGAATTCCAGATTCGCTTGGAGATTTGACAGAAAATGTTTCAAATGGTTGAAGAGGACGAAAACATGCTGAACTGTCTTTTCATGTCTGACGAGGCCCTCGATTTAAACGGTCACAGAAACAAACAAAATTGTCGAATATGGAGTGCTTCCAACCCACAGATACTCCATGAGACGGAATAGCATCCACTTCGTGTCACAGTGTGCAGTTGCATCACGCTGCATTGTCGGGCCCTACTTCTTCGAAGAAAACGTCAAGTCCCACCGTTACGGTTAATGGAGACCGCTACTTGAGCATGTTGAGCGAGTTTTTCTATCCAGAATTGCGCCGAATGAGAATTTCCTTCACCTCTGGGTGGTTTCAGCATGATCGTGGATCTAAGACAAACAACACAGAAATAAGATGTTTATTTCGAAAATAATTCGTTTTCCAAGCACTGTGCAGTTGTGTGACAGCAACATCAGTCTCATATGCAAGTGACACATATCCCTTTTGTGAAATTTTACAAAATTTCAAACACACCGACACTCATATGCACGCATACACAGCCGTGTAATGATTATTTCAAAAGCAAAGCAAGGACCAGCTGTAGCACGGTCGGCATCAACAGCAGCATCGAAGGGTTTGGAACATTTCCATAATGACCTCATAATAACGTAAAGTAAACGCATGCACACATAGTTGGAGTAGCTGCTGCTGCAAGCCATCCTTTATCCTTTGAGCGGGTGGGTGGCTAACTGTGCGAGCGTGTGTGTCTCTGATCCTTACAACTCATATTAATCATAAAATATATGGCTCAATGTTTGTTGCTGCTGTTGTAAGGACACATGACATACAGTGTGGACGTATTGTGGCGAATCCGGTCTGTCTGTTCTGTCTCCACCTCTCTCTCTCTCTCGGTCATTATTGTAGTCGTCGTCATCGCCATCATGTGTTGTAAACTAAATTACATAATTTGTATCGGCATTATTACTTACTTTGATGCCTTCAGAGCAAATGACATCAATTTGTGATAATAAAATAGTTTAGAGTCATTAGTTTTAATTTATTCATACAGCGTGGGGGAGGGGTATCTGAGTAAGTCGTAGTTATTTTTATGACCGAAAATGTATTTAGTTTGTAAGTGAAATAAATGTATTTGTTGGAAATATGACGTGAACTGAGGCATATTCAAAACTAAATACAGGGTGGGCGCGAAAATTTGCTAATTTGGGAATGAAATAAAAAAATTATGAACCCTAGAAAAATTCATTTTATATTTTAATTATATGGAACAGTAAGAGAATTTTGAAATTAGAGGGTTTTAAATAGTGTATCTGGCAAATGTTGACCTTCGCTATCCACACACTGCTGCATACGTTTTCTGAAGTTTTCATGAATTCTAACATGCATGTCGACTGGCATTCAGCCAATTTCAGCCTCAATATTGTTTATTAGGTCTTCCAAGGCTATGGGACGGTTGATATGCACCTTCGACTTCAGGTAAACCCAAAGGAAAGAATCACATGGGGCTAAGTCTAGTGAGCGTGCCGGCCAGTTTACATCACCCCTCAAAGAGATAAGCCGTCCAGGAAACATTTGCCTTAAACAATTCATGGTAACCCTCGCTGTGTGTGCAGTGGCACCATCCTGTTGGAGCCATGTATCCTCTAATTGCCTTGCCTCCAGAGCCGGCTGAAAAAAGTCTACAAATGCCAAGAGCAAGTGATTGCTTTCGAGCAGACCGTTTCGAAGATTGCAATACTGCTGCTCTAACTCTCTCGATGTTTTGTGGTGTTGTAATACTTCTCTAAGGTCGCCTTTGTACACATGACACCTTCCCCGCTGTTCTTAATGAAGTTACCCAATTTACAATTGATTGTCGTCCAGGAACACGTCCGACTGGGGGAACAGCGAATCGTAAACAAAAAGCACGCTGCACTGCCATGATCGAGTGCGCATTTGAAACACAAAATGACTTCTCCTCACTTGTCCAATGCATGATGGCAACTGAAAGGCAGAATACAAATCTCCCGTCATAATCTCCCGCTATAAGCCTCGCATACTCTACACTCTCTTCGACCAACAGTGCCGCCACAGCCTGCAGTGCAAAAAAGCAAATTATCGCGCTCCACCCTGTAGAAAACTAGTAAAAAAGCTAAAGTCGGGAGGCGGCCGACTATATTATATATTTGACTTCTGTATGTTTTGAAAAGCCAAATATAAGTAGGTTTTTGGACCACCCTGGACACGCTCTAAATTTACCAAGATTCTTAAACTAGTGTCATATTTAAATATGTGAGAAAATTTCATGGTTTAAGGTTATATCGGTTGAACATATATGAAGGAGCTGTTTCTTAATCTTAACGAATTTTCTCCAATTTCAACACCGACCGTTCTTGGCACAATGAACTTACTTGTGCCAAATTTCATCAAGTTTATCTATGTAATATGTGGCTTCTAGAGTTAAAGCCATAAAATCGGATGAACATATATATGTATGTAAACTATAGGTAAATTTGAACCTATTTTCTTTAATTTCAACTTCATGGCCCATAAAACTTTCTAGTACTAAGTTTTATAAAGATTGCATGTCGAATGTGGCTTCTAAAGCTAAAAACATAAAAATCAGATGATCATAGAGATTGCTATACATATTTCTGGCCTTGACAACACTAAGTGTTGCCTGGCGCCATCTGACAATTCCATTGGAAAGTCTGACGTTTTTTAGCATAAACGTACTCAGAACGTTTTGACGTACTAACAACATTTGTGTTGTTTACAGTGACTTGAAAAAATCAATTTGGCAAAAAATGGAAATGGAATTAACTCGTGAACATTTCCGTGCGATCATTTTTCACCACTTTCGACTTGGATTATCACGACAAAAGTGCATCGATGAACTTAAATCTTTGTATGGCGATGAAGCACCATCCTATAGCACTGTGAAAAACTGGTTTAATGACTTCAATCGTGGCCTACGCTCGCTCAAAGACGAAGGTCGCAAAGGTGGCCCCAAAACGGCCGTTGTGCCAGGAACATTGATGCCGTGCGTGAACTGATAATGCAAAATCGTCATGTGACATACCATGAGATGGAGGCATCATTGGGCATTTCTTCCACCAGCATACATTCGATATTGCATGAATATCTGGCCGTAAAAAAAGTTTGTTCTCGTTGGATACCGCACAATTTGACAATCGCTCAAAAAAGGCTCGTGTCGATTGATGCAAAGAAATTTTGAAAAAACACGATCGCGGTTCATCAAAAGACGTTTTTAAGATCGTTACAGGTGACGAATCATGGATCTATGCCTATGAGCCCGAAACAAAACAGCAATCGACCGTGTGGGTCTTTGAAGACGAGCCAAATCCAACGAAAGTAGTTCGTGGAAGAAGCATTTAGAAGCGAATGGTCGCCTGTTTCTTCGGCAAAACTGGTCATGTGGCGACTGTTCCGCTTGAGCAACGTAGGACGGTCAGTTCTGAGTGGTACATCATAATTTGTTTGCCTGAAGTCTTTGGAGCAATTAAAAAACGAACAAGAGAAGACGAATCATTGTGCACCATGACAATGCGAGCTCTCACACATCGGCTCAAACCAGCGCCTTTTTGACCGGCCATAACGTCGAATTAATGGGTCATCCGCCGTACAGTCCAGACTTGGCACCCCATGACTTCTTTTATTCCCGCACATGAAGAAAAAAATGCGTGGTCAACGATTTTCGTAGCCAGAAGATGCTGTTGAAGCGTTCAAAAACCATGTTTTGGAGGTCTCTCAATCGGAGTGTAAGAAGTGATTCGACATAAATCATGTATGTATAAATCATGCTGAAGAATACTTTGAAAAACAATAGAAGCATTTTTGATGATAAATATTCGCATTATTATTAGCAGGCCATAACTATATATAGCAGTCCCCGTATTATATAAGCTGAACAAAATTAATAAACGAAAAATTATTATAAAACGAAAAATTATTAAAATTATTAAATTATTAAAATTATTAAAAAATTATTAACCCCATGGTAACTTTTGGCTCACCCTTTATATGCCCTATGTATAGTAAATATAACGATCGCCTTAGAATTACTATCTGATTTTATATCGGTCGCTGTTAAGAACCGATTTCGATACAAATTGGTATATTGTTTAAATTTGGGCCAATGACTAACGGTATGAATATCAGGCATAAGGTTTTCCTGATTTCAGGAACAGATTCATACCAAATTTCTCATAAGACGTTACCATCAACTAACACGTATCTCTGTTGAAATTGGACAATATCGGCGAATGATTTCGAATAGTTCCCACATAAAGACCCACATACCGCCCTAGAAGCTACAAATTTAACCATATCACACCCAAGTTTCACATGGTACGTAACTTGCTTTCCACAGACGGGCATACATATAGGGTGATCTATACAGAGGTGCTTTTTTCCAAAATAAAATACAAAAATTGAAATCAAGTGTGGAATCTTTATTGTTCATTCGAAAGGAAATTTTATGCCAATATTTTGTTTGAAAAAAATTTCCTTCAAATGTTGACCGCAACAACACCTCAGGGTGTCCATTTTGTGGGTCCAATTTCAGATGACTCGTTCGAGCATTTCGACCGGTATGGCTTAACGACTCGCATAATGTTGGCTTCCATCGCCTAAAATCGTAGCTGGTTTGTCAGCATAGAATTTGGACTTTACTTAGCCCCAAAAAAAAATTTTTAGGTTTGATATCACTTGATCTAGGAGGCCAACTCACCGGTCCAAAACGTAAAATTAGCTGCTCTTCAAAATTACCTCTCAACAGATCCATTGTTTCAGCAGCTGTATGGCAAGTGTCACCGTCCTGTTGAAACCAAATGTCGTTAAGAATTCGGGCTTCAATTTTAGGCAGCAAAAAGTCCGATATCATGGCGCTATAGCGAGCACCATTCAGGGTTACGATCCGGCCATCATCATTTTTAAAAAAAATATGGAGCGATGATTCCACCAGCCCATAAACCGCTCCAAATCGTGGTTTTCCTGGGTATAAGTATAATGTTAACTCTGTAACCTCTTCTGGTGGTTTTTTTTAGCCCAAATGCAATTATTTTGTTTTTTGACGTTGCCGTTGATCCAGAAATGAGTCTGAATAAAATTTTGGTCGAAAACAGTGGATCTTCTCATTTTCATTTCCAAAATACAGTTGCGCAATTTGGAGACGTGGTTTCGGTGTAAGTCTTTTCATGATGAAAGGACAAACAATACTGAAAATAAAAATATTAAGCTGAACACAGCTCACGCGTAATCTGTGGAAAAAAACCCTATTGAAAAAATACCTCTATATATAAATATATAAATGTACTATACTGAATGATAAAGGGTATACACGTTACAGGCAAAATATTCGTTTATTAGGAAACAGTTCTTCGGATACATATTCTACATTCACGAAATTGGGACGAGTCATACAAATTATACAGGCAGAATGACACCAGCATTTTGGCCAAAAGGCAAGCCACTGCTCTTTTTAGGCTCAGAACCTCCCATGTCGCCAATCATCTTAGAACTATGAACAAATGTATAATAATAAAAACAATAAGCTTTAACGTTAGTTAATTATTTAATGTGTAATTAACACTTCTCAACACAAAGGCATTTTAATTAATTACATGTTTCGGGATGTGTGTGTATGTGTATTCGTGTGGGAATGTGTGTATTGCAATCGCCCACATTGAATTGGATAATGAACCCGATGCGCATTTCAGATTGGGTTCATTCAATTTAATTCAATAGGTTCGCACATACTTGCGATGTAAACATATACTTTATACACTGTCTATGTATACATAATTGAGTACATAATCAAATACGAGGGCGGTTCGGAAACTTCTTAGCCTAGCACAATTGCGCGGTATAAACAGAAAAAAGTTAAGTGTTTTGGAAACTTCCATATCTGCTATGAACACATGTAAAATTTTGTTTCCTTCATATCGAAACAGGTGTTCACAAAAGACGCATCCGCGATTTTTTACAATGGAAAAATTAGAAATGCGTGGTGTCATAAAATATTTACATAAAAAAGGCTTATCGGGATAAGAAATTCATAATGATATGGTGAATGTGTTAGGTGAAAGTGCTCCTTCATATGCAACAGTAAAAAATTGGGTTGCTGAATTTAAACGTGGTCGTACAAGCATTGAAGATGAACCACGTAGTGGACGTCCAAAAACAGCAACAACAACAGAAATTGTAGCCAAAGGGCATGATATGGTATTAAATGATCGACGAATAAAAGTGCGTGAAATAGCTAATATCATGGGCATCTCAAACGATCGAGTCCATTTAATTTTGCATGAAGAACTACAGATGAAAAAGCTTTCTGCAAGATGGGTGCCGCACTTGTTAACAGTCGACCAAAAACGCATAAGAATGAACATTTCTCAAGCTTGTTTGGATCGTTTTCAGCGAAATAAAATGTATTTTAAGCGTCGTTTTATAACTGTTGATGAGACATGGATCCACCACTATACTCCAGAGACAAAAGAACAATCCAAACAATGGACTGAAGCTGGAGGAAGTGCCCCAAATAAGGCAAAAACAATTCAATCGGCTGGTAAGGTTATGGCAACGGTTTTTTGGTACTTCAAAGGTATTTTATTGATTGACTATCTGCAAAAGGGTAAAACAATAAATTCAGAGTACTATTGCAACCTTTTAGATCAATTAAATGTACAAATTCGAGAAAAACGTCCTGGCTTACAACACAAAAAAATAATTTTTCATCAAGACAACGCACCAGCGCACAAGAGTGTTTAACAATGGCTAAAATCAACGAATTAAAGTACGAGTTGCTTGACCACCCTCCTTATTCTCCTGATTTAGCTCCCAGTGACTTTTACCTGTTCCCAAATCTAAAAAAAATTCCTTGCTGGCAAGCGTTTTACCTCAAATGAAGATGCAATTACAGTTGTAAACCACTATTTTGAAGACCTTGAGGAAAAATATTTTAATCAAGGGATAGAATTGCTGGATAAGCGTTGGACTAAGTGTATTGAAGTTTCAGGAGATTATATTGAAAAATAAAAATATTTTTGAAAAACTAACCATTCTCTTTTATTGATGGGCTAAGAACCTTCCGAACCGCCCTCGTATACTCGTGTAAAACGTATCCGTGTTTCATGTATGTTTAGGTATCTGGTAATGGTGTAGTCTTTGTACCATTAGAAAAAATACGTAAAGGCCTAGGAGATTAGGCCCCGCTGTTTAAAATTAATGAGACGTTAAGAAAAATATCATGACGGACTACAAACTGTCAAAAACAAAACAGAACCAAGCCCTGTATATAAGTTCAGCCAAACGTCATTTTAGCATTGATATTTGATACAAATAGTTAAAAAATTTGCTCATTTTTTATAAACCACAAAGGGTTTTCTTCAGCACTCTTTGGCAAATATTACATCGCCCAAAAATCAAAAACCTTATTAATGAGAATTACTCTTTTACGTATATTCTTCGAGCTATTCTTAGATCAATCTACAAAGCACAATACTATTTTATAACAGATGTATTCATACACTCACAATATTATTACAGTAACGGACTGTAGTTTATTTAGGAAGTATTCCGTGCAGTTGTTTTTAACTCAAAATGCATTTAAAATTCTAAGAAAATTTATTTTTAACTGAATCTAACATTTATTCAAAAAACTAAGTGCACATTAATACGGATTTTCAGTTGCATTTAATATTGGCAGTTGTTTACGTTAAAGTATTTTGTATGTAAAATTAAATGAAACTGTAATTTAAAATGACTGAAAATTTACTTAAAAACCGATCTACTTATTTTTCATTTCATTTTAACAAAAAGTTCATATAATTTTAAATGTTAAAATAGCTGACTTAACTATCAAAAGAACAAGTCACGGATTCCGTGAAAATATAAGATTTTTCCTTTGTTTATGCTATTTTTACTATCAAAAATTCAACTGTGAATTCCGTAAAAACAAATGATTTTTAAGTTAATTTACATAATTCAACTACAAAAAAATTAACTACAAATTCCGTAAAAACAACAGAATTTTCAGTTATTTTATATATTTTAACTATCAAAAAACTAACCACAAATTCCGTATAAACAACAGAATTTTCAGTTATTTTATATATTTTAACAACCAAAGTAAGTATTAATAGTTACATACATACATACATATGTATGTATATAACCATGTGGTTACTTGAAACGCAAAAAGTTTTTTTTAAAATTGACAACTTGTGTTTAGGTTTGTGAAGAACACTGTTTTACACCAACAAAATACAAATACACTCCAGTTCATTTAAATAACAACAGCAAAAAAGTTACATGTTACTGCGAATTTTTGATCAACCAAACAAAACAAAAAGATGAAATTATTTTTTTTAGATACTATTTTTTATTGTTTGTTATTATCGCTTCGGAAGTAATAAAGCACCATGGAGGCAACACTTATTACTAAAATAACTGAAAATTCAGTTGTTTTTACGGAATTTGTGGTTAATTTTTTGATAGTTAAAATACATAAAATAACTGAAAATTCTTTTGATTTTACGGAATTCGGGGTTGAATTTTTGACAGTATAAATAGCAGAATCAAATGAAAAATCTTTTATTTTTACGGAAGTTATGACTTGTTCTTTTGATAGTTAAAATAAATGAAATTATGGAATGTCAGTTATTTTTACGGATTAAAGTCAGCCAATATTTTAACATTTAAAATTAAATGAACTTTTCGTTAAAATTAAATGAATATTAAGTAGACCGGTTTTTAACTGAATATTCATTTATTTTATATTACAATTTCAGTTAATTTTACGTACAGAATTTTTTGAGTGTACATTTGTAAGTACATGTGTAGTTACAGGCAGCGTTTGAAATTTTGAGCTGTGCTCTTTTGTGAAAATTATGAAATCTATAGGAAAATTTTCTTAAAAACGACGAATAGGGAATAAAAACATTTTCGTAAGTACGAGGGCGACCGCAAAAGTAACTGGCCTAACATAAAAAGAACCGATTTTTTGGAATTATTATTATTTATTTTTCAACATAATCTCCTTCCAAATCAATACACTTCATCAAACGTTTTTCAAGTTTTTTAATTCCATCCGCAAAATAAGATTTTTCAAGACCTTCAAAATATGCCTCAGTTTCAGCAATAAACTCGCTATTGGACGAAAATTTTTTGCCACCGAGAATTTTTTTTTAAATTTGGAAACAAGAAATAATCAGAAGGAGCTAAATCTGGACTATATGGTGGATGCGGAGCAATTTCAAATCGTAATTCGGCCAGTTTTTGTTGAGTTAAAAATGCAGTGTGTGAAGGAGCATTATCTTGATGAAAAATAACTTTTGTTTTTCTAAATGCGGTCGTTTTATCTTGATTTCTTCACTCAACCGATCCAATAATGCACAATAATATTCACTATTTATAGTTTTTCCTTTCTCAAGATAATCAATAAATATTATACCCCTTGCATCCCAAAATACTGTGGTCATTACTTTTTCTGCTGACTTAACAGATTTCGCCTTCTGGGACCACTTTTACCAGCTTCTATCCATTGGTTTGACTGTTCTTTGCATTCTGGCATGTAGTGATGGATCCATGTTTCATCAACAGTTATGAATCGGCGCAAGAACTCTATTGGATTACGCTGATAAATCGCTTAAAGCTCCTCGGAATTGGTCCAACGGACGATTTTTTGGGGCAAAGTCAACAAACGCGGCACCCTACTTGCGGATAGCTTTTTCATGTGGAGTTCATCATGTAAAATACTCCAAACTTGTTTTTCGTGTATTTTAACAATATCAGCAAGTCCTCTAAGCTTTATTCGTCTATCTTTAGTCACTTCATTAAATATTTTTCTAATGTTTTCAATTGTAGTAGCAGTTTTTGGTCTTCCAGAGCGTTGTTCATCTTCCATACTTGAACGACCCATTTTAAATTGTTGAACCCAGGATTTCACGGTGGAGTATGATGGTGCATTATCACCATGAACAGAATCCAATTCATCTTTGATTAATTGTGGCGTATAAGCTTTCATATAAAAGTGTTTAATTACCGCACGAAACTCTTTATTTTCCATTTTTCAAAAATTATAAAACTTGTTTACTTCAATCACCTGTAACAAAGAAAATAATCATTAAATATTTCGGAAATTTTGACAGATGGCTTATAAAAGATTGCTTTTAAAAAACAAAAACAAAAAGTTGCTAGTAAAACAGAAAATGTGCCAGGCCAGTTAGTTTTGCGGTCGCCCTCTTAATATGATGCAATAATTACGCAACTCATACAAAAAGTAAGAAATTTATACGAATTTATTTATTTATGCGCCGAATTTTCATACAAATAACATATTTTTCACAAAACAAATGTCGGTTCGTCAATTCTACTTATCTACGTATTTGCAATGTCCGCTTTTGCCTTTACAAACGCCTTAAGTCGCACTGTCCAATCGTCAATAGCTCCACGAACCTCGTCCATTGGAAAAAAATAGCTCGAACCAAAGCAGTCTTAAGAGATCCAATGTTGGGGTATCTTTTGTGACAACCCTTGTCCTCTAAAACCGTGCACAATTTGAATTCCAATGGGTTCAAATCTGGACTGCCTGAGGGCCATTCTACAGAGGAAATGAGCGCTGGCGCAGAATCCTGCTGGAAAGTCCATGGCTGGTTTTGGAACAGAGAATTGTTAAGAAGCTTCACAACAGATTCCCAAACGGTTTCTTGCTAAACTTTGGCCGATGTTTTGTATCCTTGTTCACAGAAATGCAGGCCAGTGAAAATTTGAAAAATTTAATTTACATATAAAAAGTACTATTATTGAGCAAGATTCGTAGCAATAAGATTGTCCAATTAAAAAACAAATTACGATTTTCCGGTATGATTGCCGTTATCATATTATTGTTTACATTAAACCAAAAAAAAAACAATTCTTTTGTCGTACCAACCATTTTGATATTGTTCCTACAACCATATTTTCATTATAAATTGAGCAATAATACTATTATTATGTATCAACGATATTTATATGGCCGCAATTATACTATTGTCAAAAGGAAAGTCAGAAAACAATACTATGGTTACGACGACCATAATTTTACAGTAACCATATCATTTCTCTGCGTGTGGCAGTAGGGAGCACACAGGCGAAGCTTAAACTAAGAATACGGAACCTTAAGCCTGTGGTAGGGGTATTATATAATCGGTCTCGGCCGACTTACGAGTTTCCTTACTGGTTTTGTATTAACTTATCATTGGCCATTAGTTAAATGCGCTTCATTTGTATTCGAAAAGGTCAAGTAATTCCAATATTAAAATTATACGGGACACACTAATATACTTATTAACGAATGTATGTAAGACTGAACGTACAAAAGAGTGATAATTTGTAATATCGGCTTACCACCATTTCATTCAGTATGAACAATTGTAGTTTTAATAATAGAATTCATTGTAATTTATAATTGCAGCTATTGTAAGCGACGTGTGTGTGGTAAGAGAACTTCAAAATGCTTTAATAATGGGTAATTCAAGTTTTTAATTAACACATATTACACTTTGTAAGGGAAATTACAGTGAAAATGTATTTTGCGATATGAGCATAGCATCAGATTGACTCCATTCATTATTTATGAGAAAGTGGGAGGAATGGCTCTGAAATCAGTTAATTTTTATTTTTTTTATTTTAATTTATCCCTGCATAATTTTTACAAACAAATATTAACATAATTATTAATACTCGTAGCATATTAAAATTTACTAGATACTTATTTGCAAATGTCTAAAATATTAAACGTGTTTTTTTTTAAATTCCGACATGCAATTTTGTGTGCGCTTGTATTTGTGGAAAATTCCGAAGAATAACCCGATGAATTAAAGATTGTATGACTAGGAAAATATATGGGAATGGTTTGCATTTCGAGGTGACTCCTTGGACTCCACGGTTATATTATTCGCATTTATAATGGGTGATCCAAGTAGAGATACTTTTTTCAATAGCCTTTTTTGACAGATCACGTGTGAGTCGTGTCATGCTGTCATGTTATTTTTGTTTAGTATTGTTTGGCATTTCATCATGGAAAAACTTACGCCTGAAAAACGTTTACATATCGTTCAACTTTATTACGAAAATTCACGTTCTGTGAGAAATGTGTTTCGTGCACTTCGTTCAACTTATGGTCAACATAATTGGCCTACTGAGCGTACTATTCGCGACACCCTCACCCATCTTAAGACCCAGCATTAGGGTGGGGCGATTTGAACATCTTAATGGGCGCTTCGCGTTTCAGATTCTTGGGATTGTACCGAGCAAAAAAGTCCACTAGACCATACGTCTACGGTGAAAATCGAGCCTCCCGATTTTGAATTCTAGTTTTTTCTCAGACTTTTTTTTGGATATTTTGGCCTATAACAGCCAAACCATTGAGATTATTCGTGAAAATATTGATAAATTACCATTGCGCTATGAACAACTGAAAATGGTAATTTATCAATATTTTCACGAAAAATGTGCACTTTCACATGGCCTAAACTGCCTAAAGGAGCGTTCCAACGCTTTTGCGATGTACTAGAGAGTTCTTAACTATTGTCTTGGCTACAATTTTTGTGTTAGTATTGGATCGAAAATCTCAATGGTTTGGCTGTTATAGGCCAAAATATCCCAAAAAAGTCTGAGAAAAAACTGGAATTCAAAATCGGGAGGCTCGATTTTCACCGTAGACGTATGGTCTAGTGGACTTTTTTGCTCGGTACAATCCCAAGAATCTGAAACGCGAAGCGCCCATTAAGATTTTTTTCCTTCCATACTAATCGCCCCACCCTACCCAGCATTCAATATTGGATTATATTCGACTGCATAGACCACGTCCAGCACGCAGTGAAGAAAATGTAGCGTCCGTAGCTGAGAGTGTACAAAAAGACCGTGGAGAGTCGATTCAGCGACGTTCGCAGCTACTCGGACTGAACTGGAACGACTTGGCGCATTTTACGTCGATATCTTAAATTAAAAGCGTTACAAAATACAGCTTGTGCAAAAACTGAAGCCGCCCGACGTTCCCAAGCGACATCGCTTCGCTATATGGGCTCTTGACGTTTTCAAGCCAAATTTTGTTTAGCGATGAGGCCCATTTCTGGCTCAATTGGTATGACAAGCAAAATTGCTGCAAGCAAAATTGCTGCATTTAGAACGAAGAGCAACCAGAAGAGGTTCAAGAGCTGCCACTTTATCCAGAAAAAACGGTTTGGTGTTGGTTGCGGGCCGGTGGAATCATCGGTCCATATTTCTTCAAAAATGATGCCGTTGCGAACGTAACCGTCAATGGCGACCGTTATCGTGCCATGATAACCGACTATTTGATGCCTAAAATTGAAGCTCGTGATCTCGTCGACATTTGGTTTCAACGCGACGGCGACACATCGCATCAATCAATGGATTTATTGAGAGAACACTTCGGCGAGTTTTTTTTCACGTTTTGGGCCGGTCGATTGGCCACCAAGATCGTGTGATATCACACCGTTATACTTTTTCCTGTGGGGATATGTAAAGTCTAAAGTTTATGCGGACAAACCTTGGGGCAAAACATCACGCGTGTCATTCGCCAGTTAACAGTCGAAATGCTCGAACGAGTCAACGAAAATTGGACACAACGGATGGATCATCTGAGACGTAGCCGCCAACATTTGATAGACATAATCTTCCAAAAATAAATGCCAAAGAATGTTCCCCCTGGATGTACCTAGCACTACTTTCAATTGAAATTTTCTCAATTTTGTACAAAAATATTAATTATTTATTTAATAAAACCAGTCCATAGTAAAAAATAATATTCAATTAATTTTGTTGCTATTAACGATTATAATTTTTTATTCAATTTATATTTTTATGGATGTTTATTTTCTGGCCCTGAAAATCCCCTGTGAAATCTAATATTCGCTAAAATTAGAATTTCCAAACCAATCCTGATATCAAGCAACTCAAATATGATTGAAAGTTTTTTCGTCAACAGTCTTATTAAAATTAAGTAAGTCGTGTTTTGTCACTCGTTACGAACGTTCACACTTAAGTGGGTCCTTCCCCTGTGTTGTTTTTAAAAAGTTAATTAATACTTTTTATAATCTTGCAAGTTTTTTTTTGTGTTTATTGCAAGTACAAACTTCCAGCTCAAGTCAATTTTGTAAGAGTAAGTACTTAAATAAACATTTCAGGGGGTTTTGTAGAAATTCATCATTCCCAGATTTTTTCTTTTACTATTTTTACAAAAGAACTAAATTAAAATGAATTTTGTTGATTTTAAAGGAAAAAGTACTATATATTTTATTGCATTCGTCATTTCTTTGTTCAATTAGTCATTACCCTGGAGGTCATATTTTTAAATTGTTGCATGATTCCTTTAAATATTAAAATGTTGATGTGTACTTTTTTAAAATGACTAGTCTTTCTTAAAACTAAGATATCTACCTGAATATACGAGGGCGACCGCAAAACTAACTGTGGGCAAGATGCCCACAAAAGTTGAACAAACGAAGAAACGCGAAACTTAGTTATTTAACGAACACTACAACATTCGACCTACTTGCAAAAAACATACGTCGGGACCAGCAAACAGGGTTGCCAATCACAATACATAACATTTTGCAAAATCGTCACACAAAAGCCAATTTTCATATTAGAAGTTTACTATATTTGCAAGTGAATACTCTCGAAAGCTATATGATCAGAGTTCTTGATGTTTCTCACATGGGAAATTAAGTCAACGAAGAATTAATATACATACATCCATACATACATATACACAACACCACTTGTTAGACATGTACATTGTGCTTATTATGCTGACCTGCCTAACACTCATTTTCGGACTATATGCACAAATTATTTAATTTTTTTCAGTATGGTTCAATATGGTATTTCAATAAAAAAAAAAACCATATAATAGGTGATTTAAGGTTCGATGTTGCATGTGAACCACACCTAAACATCAAGTTTTTTTTCTGCATTTCATTTGATATTTCTCAATTTCAGACTAACTCAATTTGAACAATGGAAAAATTCACAAGCGAGCAACGCGTTAGAGTTATTCAGGTTTCGGGAAACAGTGGATGATCAATTATCGAAGAATAAAATTTAACTACCCTTTACATAAAGAAAGAAAAACAATTATTTTCTATTTTTTTTTGCTTGACCTGAAATGTCAATCTTTTTGTGTTTATAAATTAGTGCAAAAACATGTGAACTTGTCGAATCCAATGGCTTGTCGTGCTAAACATTTGCAAACGTAGGTATATGAGCCTTCCTCTTAGTATCACATAGTTGGTGGCTTTTAAAATTCGTCGTTTACAGCGGTTTTACACAGAAATGTCGGCAATTGCCTTTACGCCAAATTTTAGTTTAAAAATCGCTAAGATTACGATAAACCCTTTAAATGGCAGCCCTGCAACAAATGATTGACTTTGTTGGTTTTTTTGTTTTTCGGAGCCTTGCAAGTACATATTTAGTAACATATGTCTTTACATATTTATTCATGTTGTTATTGTAATTAGACATTTAATGCAAAGTCATGAGCACTTTGAGAGCCAAGCGCGCACAATTCTCTCACACACAACGAAATACACGGACACGACATAAAGGAACGACCGACCACCCACCAACTAACAGACACGACGACGTCTACCTTAACCCTAGCAACAACACCTCCTGACTCTCATTAATTTTCTGTTCAATTTAATAACATTTCACTGATTTTTAACAGTCTCTAGTAGATCGGCTCCAATTTGTCCGTTGACACAGTAAAAGTGCGAAAACACAACTGTTATTCTTCAACTTCTTCCGAAAACGGAGCATGAATGAAAGGCGAAAAAGCGTTAGTAATAAGGATAAGTATGTATGTCATTGGGTGATAATAATAATATTTATTTATTTAAATATATTTTACAAATAAATTTATAAAATAAATAGATAATAAATATATGTTTGCATATGAATGTTTAGAAACATTTATGCAAGCAGATTAATGTTTGCTGTAGTAGTGAAGGTACCATGTTGGTACATCTTCTAGCTCAAATTGTACCGAAATAGTAGAATTGTATGAACATTTGGATCTCTGTTAACTCCTAGTAATTTAATTTCTCTGCTCTCTGCTAATTTATTTCTTGGATCTCTGTTATTTAAAATCCTCTGACAGCAACAATCAAAATCACCACGGCATTTGCAAACTTTTGAAATTAACAGTTTGAAAACTTTAGAAAATATATAAAATAAATTCATAGTGTTATGAACAGAACCGATGTTATTTACTCGTAAACAAATCAAACGAAAAAAGTTTGACCAAAACTGTATACGTTTACCGAAAAGTGGTGTCCCCCACAGTGTTGCTGCTGGACAATTTTATTGTCCGACTAGAATGTTTACAGAAGACAACCAACATCAACTGTTTCCGCTCAAATCGTTTAACATTTATAAATGCATCGATACTTATTAGCTGAACAATGCCAAGAATCAGACCAAACTACAAATCTTTAAATTTTTCCGACCAAGTTTGATCGGAAGTGAGCAAAGCGGCAAAGCTGGTTCCTCTGTCAGAAGGCCAAACCTGCATTCTACATATGTATGCATGTACATACATTTATACACATGTATGGACATACAACAGCAATACATAAACATTGACAAAAAAAAAACAAATTTGGAATATGTCACTTACCTTGCGTCGCACTCTTATCATCGATCGGCATTCAATATTGGCAAATTTCGTGGACATCATTCCAGTTACTCAACAAAGGAAGGCCAAACTTGCCTTTATTAGAAGAAAATCACAACAACCATCCCCTGGCAAAAGTACGTTGAGTCCAACAAACAAATCACTTTAATCGTGTTGTTGTTGTTTGTTTTTCGGAACCTTGCAGACGCATGCATACATCGCCAGATTTTTGTTGTTGCTATTGTTAACATTCGCAGTTTTGAGAGCCTAGCGCGCACTGCTCTCTCCCACATGAAGAAACACACGAAAACGGCACAAACATAAACGAACGACCGACTAACTGTCACAACGACGGCTACGATTACTTCCAAAAATAAATTATTTTAACCCGTTAAAAAAACAACAACAATAACAACACCTTATGAATTTCATCAATGTTCTAATAATTTATTAATATTTCAGTGACTTTCGATGGTCTCTAGAGGAGCAACTCCAATTTCTACGTTGACACAGTTAAAGCGCGAATACACTACTGAGTGTTAGAATGTACTTGTGGTGCCATGGCCAGAGAAGTTATCAATTGAAGAGAAGTGTCAATTAATCTCTGTAATGGCTCTGATCTGTTATGGCCAGTGTTGCCGTTTTCATCTGAAAAAATTATAATTTGGAGTTTGGGCGTAATTTTGGGGATTTTTGTCGCTATTTTTATAGTTTTGTATTTCGTTGACACGCAAGAAGAATTTGTAAGGATTTGTAAGCCTTTACTTAACTATGGATAATTTTTCAGTCGTACTATCGAGGTTCAATCAAAGAGGTGTTACCATACTATTTGTTTTAAAATGCGGTGCGACCAAGCTGAATTTTTTTTTCTCTTGTGGGGAAAACTTATTACCATTATACCTAGTATATATTCACATGTGGAAGAACACACAACTACTTCAAATTGGCTGTAAAATTATAAATTTGTTTTAGGTATTGTCATACATGTATGGAAATAGTTATGTGGTACAGGGTATTATCAATCAATTTCCCAAAAAAGGGGATTCATTTCTAAATTAGTCAACTTTACAATGCTTTCATCTAATGTATTTTTAATCGCTAGTTTTTTATCATAAGTCTCTTTTAGAGTTTCTAAAACAAGAATTTGATGGTTTGTATATATACAAATACTTATGGTTGTATTTAGCAGTAAACAATATTGTCTTAAACAAAATGCCTCGTAGAAGTTAATTATGAAGATCGTGTAAAAAAATTGCCTATAATCAGTTTTTACTATAAATAAGGATAAATATATATGGAGTAAAAATCGGAGACAACAATTACCAATTATTCAGCGGATGCAAAATTGTATGGATCTGTAAGAAGATATTGCAGACAAAAATTGTATCGGAACGAGAATAAAGGCCTTGGAGAAACAAAAAGCTCCAGTAGTAAGCAAATTTAATCAAAATTGCACTTTTACGTAACGGCTGGACGAGTTAAATTTTTAAAGAGGGTCTCTAATGAAAAGATCTCCGATTTGCTGTATAACAAACATAGTTTTTTAGACTTTGCTGAAACAAATTATTGAAGTCACACATGCATCCACCCGCTAGAAGGAAACATTTTTTTAAAGATACATATTATGTAGTTTTAGATTGGCGAAACCTTAAATTCTGTTAAAAATTATTGGCACATTCTTTCTTCTTCTTTATTTGCCTAATAGTCATACAAATCTTGGCGACCAATAGAACTAATATGCATTTTATTGTTCTCCAGATAAATAGAAATTTCACATTGTTCTCAGGATTTCGGCAAAAATTCCTCTTATTCTTGCCGCACTCAGAAGACATGCTATATCCCGAAGTACAGTCCTTGGCATTCATTTCGTCCGTTAGATTGTTGACTTCGTAACAACTTGTTTGAATTCTCATCATATACCAAGAACTAATAAGTTTTCTATTAGTTTAAGCTCATGTATAGTTTTACGTATACCATCTCGTGCCGAAGAAGCAAATACATATGTGCAGATTAGTTATTATCTTGTAGACATAACACAAAACATATATTTTTATACAGCAGAGAGTGCTATATATGATTTTTTGTTTATAAAATAAGTGTGGTCACTCTTTTTCGGTTTAATAGCGAGTTGAGGCCAATTCTCATGCTAACTGAGTAAGATCCATGCAAATGCTTGTACTTATTTATCTACATATGTGACAGCGCATAGAGAAAGGGACCTAAGGGTAAAAAAATCCCTTCCAGAGATATGCGCGTTTTATGAAAGTGATGATACATTAAAGATACACGTATTTAAATCTTTAAAATAGCTCTCCTGAACAAAACTGGTTTTTACCCTTAGGTGTTTTTCTAGTTTGCGCGTCACATATATAGTCGGAACATGCGCTCGGCGCTACTTTCAGCCAGAACTTTAAACTAAATCTTTATTTTAAGTCGCAGAAATTATTTTTTTAATTTAAGTACACATATGTCTATGTTGACTACTAATCGCCCGTCTTAACCGCGCGGTACATTTTTGGGGCCAAATAAGCCAAAAGTCCGTCAACCATGCCTTTTTTTAGAGGTATTAGTGCGTCCCAAGTAACAGTATACATTTTAACCATTGTGCATCCACAACACATTAAGAATACCTAAGCAAATACTCATAAAAAGTGTTATTTTAGACAAGGTACCTTTTGTCCCGTATAGAAAAACTTCTCCTCCAGGGCACTTTATCATAACGCAGCATTTCAGGTTGACCACAAACTTTCTTTCAACAGACACTCGGACGGTGCTATATTGTCTTATATTTGTCCGGCGATCAATAATATATATATTTTGCTGGGTCCTAGATTAATTTTCCCTGCTGTTACAAACGGCATGATAAATTATATATAACATCCATCCATCGGTGGATAATTAATGCCTTTAAATGGAAGTAACAAACTATTTCTTTTCAGCGAAAAAACTGACTATATATTCCCCCCCAAAATTCTTAAGATCGAAGGGCGGAAAGAGTTGATTTTAATCGGTCGCTGTAGCCAAAGAGTAGAGCTGGGGCTTTTGTGGTTCCGATCCACAATCCTAGCCTTTTTAAGTTCAAATATCATTTTGTTCCACGAAGATTCCTAATTCTGTCCCGATTTCATGTTGATGTTTTATTTTTTTTTAAATTAAAAAAAAAATCTTTTTAATCCTTATAAAAATTGTGTCTTCGTCATAGCAACAAGAAAAATATTTAAGCGAAACGCAGAGCTGAAAAGAGCTCGATCGCTGAAACAGAATGGTCAGGGCAACAAAAAGAAGAAAGCAATTAATTCCATTTCTACCTCTACGACGCCATTCTAAGCCACTAATCCTTTACATACGTACAAGTTGCCTAAGAAGACAAACGTTTTAAAATAGCACATGGCTTTAACATCTCAAATACTTGTGACATTCATCATGGAAACCAACTCTTACATTAGACCGTCGTAGAACTATTGTCCTGGTGGTCTAGAAGAGGGTTGTAGAGTAGTGTAAAAAGGAACTAGTCACTCTTGCATTTAGGATTCCTAAATAAGAATAATATTACTGGACTAGATTTAATGAAAAATAAATATTTGGAAGACGAAATATGTAATTATGAGCAGAAAAAAGTAGAATTCATCAAAATGTGGAATTACCGACGAATGCTAAAAAACAAAATGGGCCGGTTTGGTATCAAATAATGAGTTCTGAGAAGAATAGGAAACTCATAATATCTATACAAAAACGGAAAACAGCCTTTCTTGGTCATAGTATGAGACAATAAACAAATTGTTGCAAATTATCACGAAATTGAGAATCTAAAGGACGAAAGGTTATGTCCTGATTTTCAAATATTCACACCGGACTGAACTTTATCTTTTAAGTGCGGCAAGAAGTAGAGGAATTTTTGCAGAAATCCTGAGAACAAAGTGTAATTTCTATTAATGTAGCGAGCAATAAAATGTATAAACATTTTATTGGTCGCCAAGATTTGTATGACGAATAGGCAAACAAAGAACAGGAAAGGAATCCGCAATAATTTTTAACAGAATTTAAGTGTGGACTTATGTTTCGCCAGTCTAAAACTACCTAATATGTACCTTTAAAAAAATCTTTTGATCTTCTAGTCTGGTGGATGCATATGTAACATTCATAATTTTTTTCAAAGGCTAAAAAACTATGTTTGATAATACCATATGTGTTATACAGCAAATCGGAGAACTTCTCTATACGCAAATGCATTCGCCGTCATGAGAGAACCATTTTTAAAATTGCTGGCAGAACAGGTCCATCTAGGTTAAACTTGTTTAATTCTTTTTAATCAAAATAAATTCTGCTCTTGCAAATTTATAGGTTTTGGAAAATGCTGATCTTGCTTTCTTGTGTCGTACTGTAAGCTGAGGTTTTGAAATTTCTTTTGTTTTTTTTTTTTTAATTTTTTAATACGTATGTAATAATCGATGAAATCGTCCAGCCGTTACGTAAAACGACAATACATCGAAGTATTTTTATCTTTTTTATCGTTCCGATGCAATAGTTTATCTGCCATATCTCCTTACAGATCCATACAGTTTTGGATCTGGTAAATAATTTATAATTGTTGTCTCCAATTTTTCACTCCATATATATTTATCCTTATTTATAGTAGCATAATCTGCCGAAAGGCAATTTTTTTACACGATCTTCAAATTTGATTTCTACGAGGCATTTTGTCCAAAACAATTTTATTTACTGCTAAATACGATATGTATTTATTTTATATACAAACCATCAAATGCTTGTTTTAGAAATTCTAAAAGAGACTTATGATAAACAACTTTTGGTTAAATCTTCGTTACGCGAAAGTATTGTAAAGGCGTCTAATTTGGGAATTAATCCCCTTTTTGGGTAATTGATTGATATACCCTGCACCATATCACATATTTCCCTTCATAAAGGAAGGTCAATGTCTAAAAAAAGTTACACTTCTGCAGACTATTTCAAATAGTTTAGTTCTCTTCCTCTTATAGCAGAATGTCGGTGTCCATATGGGAATATATATTAGGCGAATTAGAATTAAATTTAGAGACAAAAATCCCCAAAACTACGCCCAAACTCCAAATTATAATTATTTTCAGATGAAAACGGCAACACTGGCCATAACAAATCTGAGCCATAACAGAGATTAATTGACACTTCTCTTCAATTGATAACTTCTCTGGCCATGGCACCACAAGTACATTCTAACACTCAGTAGTGTATTCGCGCTTTAACTGTGTCAACGTAGAAATTGGAGTTGCTCCTCTAGAGACCATCAAAACTCACTGAAATATTAATAAATTAATAGAACATTGAAGAAATTCATAAGGTATTGTTGTTGTTGTTTTTTAACGGGTTAAAATAATTTATTTTTGGAAGTTATCGTTGCCGTCGTTGTGGCTGTTAGTCGGTCGTTCGTTTATGTTTGTGCCGTGTTCGTTTGTTTCTTTATGTGTGAGAGAGCAGTGCGCGCTAGGCTCTCAAAACTGCGAATGTTAACAATAGCATCAACAAATATCTGGTGATGTATGCATGCGCCTGCAAGGTTCAGAAAAACAAACAACAACAACACGATTAAAGTGATTTGTTTGTTGGACTCAACGTACTTTTGCCAGGGGATGGTTGTTGTGATTTTCTTCTAATAAAGGCAAGTTTGGCCTTCCTTTGTTGAGTAACTGGAATGATGTCCACGAAATTTGCCAATATTGAATGCCGATCGATGATAAGAGTGCGACGCAAGGTAAGTGACATAGTCCAATTTTTTTTTTTTTTTGTCAATGTTTAGTATTGTTGTTGTATGTCCATACATGTGTATAAATGTAAATACATACATATGTAGTATGTAGGTTTGACCATCTGACAGTGGAACCAGCTTTGCCGCTTTGCTCACTTCCGATCAAACTTGGTCGGAAAAATTTAAAGATTTGTAGTTTGGTCTGATTGTTGGCATTGTTCCGCTAATAAGTATCGATGTATTTATAAATGTTTAACGATTTGGACGGAAACAGTTGATGTTGGTTGTCTTCTGTAAACATTCTAGTCGGACAATAAAATTGTCCAGCAGCAACACTGTGGGGGACGAAAACTGTTTTGGTCAAACTTTTTTCGTTTGATGTGTTTTACGAGTAAATAACATCGGTTCTATTCACAATGTTTTCTAAAGTTTTGAATGCTGTTAATTTCAAAAGTTTGCAAATGTAGTGGTGATTTTCATTGTTGTTGTCAGAGGATTTTAAATAACAGAGATCCAAGAAATAATATAACAGAGAGCAGAGCAATTAAATTTTAAGAGTTAACAGGATCTAAATGTTCATACAATTCTACTATTTCGGTACAATTTGAGCTAGAAGAAGTACCAACACGGTACTTCCACTGTTACAGCAAACATTAATCTGCTTGCATAAATGTTTCTAAACATTCATATGTTATTATCTATTTATTTTATAAATTTATGTGTAAAACATATTTAAATAATAAATATATTTTTTATGACCCAATGATTTGCATACATATCCTCATTACTAACGCTTTTTCGCCTTTCATTCTTGCTCCACTTTCGGAGGACGTTAAAGAATAACAGTTGTGTTTTCGCACTTCTACTGTGTCAGTGGACAAATTAGAGCCGATGTACTAGAGACTGTTAAAAATCAGTGAAATGTTATTAAATTGAACAGAAAATTAATGAGAGTCAGGAGGTGTTGTTGTTTGGGTTATGGTAGACGTCGTCGTGGCTGTTAGTTGGTGGGTGGTCGGTCGTTCCTCTATGTCGTGTCCGTGGCTTTCGTTGTGTGTGAGAGAATTGTGCGCGCTTGGCTCTCAAAGTGCTCATGACTTTGCATTAAATGTCTAATTACAATAACAACATGAATAAATATGTAAAGACATATGTTACTAAATATGTACTTGCAAGGCTCCGAAAAACAAAAAAAAACGAACAAAGTCAATCATTTGTTGCAGGGCTGCCATTTTAACGATTTATTGTAATTTTAACGATTTTTAAACTAAAATTTGGCGAAAAGGCAATTGCCAACATTTCAGTGTAAACCGCTGAAAATGACGAATTTTAAAAGCCACCAACTATGTGAAATAAAGAGGAAGGCGCATATACGTTTGCAAATGTTTAGTACGACAAGCCGTTGGATTCGACAAGTTCACATGTTTTTGCACTAATTTATAAACACAAAAATATTTAAACAAAGATTGACATTTCAGCCAGGTCAAGCAAAAGAAAAATAGAAAAAAATGTTTTTCTTTCTTTATGTAAAGGGTGGTTAAATTTTATTCTTCGATAATTGATTATCCACTGTTGCCCGAAGCCTGAATAACTCTAACGCGTTGCTCGCTTGTGTATTTTTCCATGCTTCAAATTGCGTTAAGGTCCATTTAGTCTTGACGGTTGACGGTGGACGGTTGACAATCAGCTATTTCAGTTGAGGGTTGCATTTTGCATGTGTTAGAGGGAGATAACTACAGTTTGACGGTTGACGACGGTAGACTTCTGCAGGTTGCAGAATCAACCGTCAAGACTAATTGGGCCTTTAAGGCGCTCTTGGCTCTCAAAGTGCTCATGACTTTGCATTAAATGTCAAATTACAATAACAACGTGAATAAATATGTAAAGACATACATATGTTACTAAATATGTACTTGCAAGGATCCGAAAAACAAAAAAAAAAAACGAACAAAGTCAATCATTTGTTGCAGGGCTGCCTTTTTAACGATTTATCGTAATTTTAACGATTTTTAAACTCAAATTTGGCGAAAAGGCAATTGCCAACCGCTGAAAATGACGAATTTTAAAAGCCACCAACTATGTGAAATAAAGAGGAAAGCGCATATACGTTTGCAAATGTTTAGTACGACAAAGCCTTTGGATTCGACAAGTTCACGTGTTTTTGCACTAATTTATAAACACAAAAATATTTAAGCAAATATTGACATTTCAGATAGGTCAAGCAAAGGAAGAATAGAAAAATGTGTTTTTTTAATTCAATTTATACAATCATCTTTATTAAAATGTTCAGTTATTTGCATATTTACATGGTTTGAGATTTTATAAATTCGTTAATTTGGCGAAGGAAAAATAGGGTAAAACCTCCTTATGATTTAAAGAGTATTCAAACATCATTAGAAAATAGAATGATTACATAAGAGAAATCAGATAGATATATTTTTTTTAAATCATTTATTGAATGAAAACTCTTATAAAACTTTTTACTACAATAAACAATAGCACATTATAATTCGTGTTCATTATACAATGTCCCTAAATCGGGCGCTCGAGTATAGTATCTTAACAGAATATCTTGTATTTGTACAGTTTTCTAAGATAAATTTGATTACATAAATTCAACAATTATATAAAGTAAATGTAATGAAAAATATAAAGAAAAACATTACTTCGTTATTTGGATTATAATTTAAGATAAAAACTATGGTCTACATGTAAAAGGAAAAAATATACATTTCTGTTTGCATATAATTAATGTTATAATAACCATCAAAATTTATTACGATTCGAAAACAACAATATCTTTATTTGATATGCTTGTGTTAAATCTGAAATCGTAGATATATATATATATATATATATATATATATATATATATATATATATATATATATATATATATATATATATATATATATATATATATATATATATATACAGGGTGTCTTTGGGTATACTACTTTGTTTGTTTATACTTTTTGTTTAAATGAAAAATAATGGATCTTATATCGATAAATGTTTTATTTAATGTCGGCAATTATGTAGGGAATACTCGTATAATATCAGATAAATGTCCGCCTCTGTTAGCCTCACATATTAGATCCCTTTTGAACACATTTTTCATGACATTCTCACACATTTCACGCGGTATTTCATTAATTTCATCACGAATATTTTGTTTGAGTTGCTCAAGCGTTTCTGGTTTGTTTGCATAAACCTTGCTTTTCAGATATCCCCACAAAAAGAAGTCCGGAGCAGTCAAATCAAGCGACCGTGGAGGCCAATCTACATCACCATTTCTTGAAATAACTTTTTGTGGAAAGAGGTCTCCCAGTAATTCCATTGTAATCCTGGCTGTATGCGATGTGGCACCGTCTTGTTGATACCACATGTTAATCAAGACCAAAGCATGCAGCTCTGGCGTTAAAAAGTTTTCAATATTATCACGTTATCGATCCCCATTGACAGTTACTGTTTCGACTGATTAATAATTTGAGGGTTTTCCATTGCCCTCAAATTATTCATCATTATGATTTTTTTTCATTATTCATTATGATTTTTTCATGAAAGTTGGGGTTGTCATGGGCGAGCTATAACATCCTATTGGCATATGTACGGTGGTGTAAATGGTCTTGTGGAAGAAGCTCTTATGTCAACTGAATCTTAAATGGAAACAAATGCAAATCCTTGCGCAAAATTGTGGCCAAAGCTGTTCATTTAAGACGAAGTTCCTGTACACGGCGTCGAATTGAGGTTGATGGATTGTTTGAACACTTTCTTGAGCAGCAGTAATGTGTTCAGCCGATCTTGCATACGATGTGGTTCATGCTTGAGCCTATCAGCTACAGACCCTCTTTCTTCGAAAGCATTCACTACACGATAAATAGTGCGTTTTGTTGGTACGTTGTTTCTCCCAAAAATTTCACGTAACTTTCTCACCGTCACAGTAATCGCTGATTGATTTTGATAACATGTTTTAACGATTAAAACACATTGGTTTATCGAATATTTGTCCATAATAAATTTGCAACGTCTCTACTTCACGACTGCCAAATATGAACTGTCAAGACTAATGTTTACCAAAATGGCGGAAAAACAAAATAGGATACCTTTCCGGAGGACAACCTGTATATGTAGTGATATATGTAAATACATATGTACGTGCAAGGCTCAAAAGGAACAAAGTACGTAAATCCTTTGTAGTCAGGGCTACCAATATTGAAGATTTATTATCATTTTGACGATTTTTTAACTAAAATTTGACAAATGGGCTACAAATAATATTTTTACAGCTTTTCTAAATGTATTTGAAGAGTCTGAACTCTTTCTTAAGACACGAACAAAATTGACAGTTTTTGTTTACAAATGACTTAACTATTGCGGTTTTGCTATTCAGTCTTATACAGCTCCGTGCAACTAATTAGGGACAGTATTATGAAAAGCACACCTCAACCAATAATAATTATATAGGGTAATCCATCTAGAGGTATTTCGGCACAAAACAAATATTAAAATTCAAATCAAGTATGGAATCTTTATTGGTAATTTGAAAGGAAATTTTATGGCATTTATTTTTTGAAAATAATTACCTTCAAATGTTCGCAACTATATTATGGAAATGAGGGTTCGGTGAGAAACGGGAAGATCCGCTGCTTGCGACCAAAATTGTGTTCAGTGATGAGGCCCATTTCTAGCTCAACTGCAAAAATTAATAAACAAAATTGCCGCATTTGGGCTGAAGAGCAACAAGAAGAGTGATATCACACCTTTAGACATTTTTCTTTGGGATTACGCAAAGTCCAAAGTCTATGCTAACAAACCAGCTACGATTCAGGTTTTGAAAGCCAACATTATGCGTGTCATTAAAGCCATACCGGTCGAAATGCTCGAACGAGTCATCCGACATTGGACCCTCAGAATGGAAACCCTGATGCGTAGTTGCGGCCAACATTTAAAGGAAATTTTATTCAAAAAATAAATGTCCTTTTAAATTACCATTAAATGTCCTTTCTAATTACTAATAAAGATTCCACACTTAATTTGAGTTTTGAAATTTTTTTTCTGAAAAATACCTCTAGCTGGATCACTCATTATATACATATATTTAGGATATTGCTAAATCATAAAAAATAATTAATTTAATTCTCAATCTCGAAAAAACAATTGTTACTCGTACTGTACATAATAAACAACTGTTAAAAGCGTTGTATGCGAGTTATTTAAATTTGAATGATATCTGTCGTGAATATAATTAAGTACACATCATAATTTTTATAAAAATACTAGGGTTGCTATATATATTTCTGGCCTAGACTAAGTGTTGCCTTTTGCCATCTGACATTTCCATTGGAAAGTTTGATGTTTTTTTTAGCATAAACGTACTCAGAAAGTTTTGACGTACGACCATCATTTGTGTTGTTTACAGTGACTTGAAAAAATCAATTTGGCAAAAAAATGGAATTAACTCGTGAACATTTTCGTGCAATCATTTTTCACTACTTTCGACGTGGATTATCACGACAAGAGTGCATCGATGAACTTAAATCTTTGTATGGCGATGAAGCACCATCCTATAGCACTGTGAAAAACTGGTTTAATGAATTCAATCGTGGTCGGCGCTCGCTCAAAGACGAAGGTCGTGAAGGTCGTCCAAAAACGGCCGTTGTGCCAGAGAACATTGATGTCGTGCGTGAACTGATATTGCAAGATCGTCATGTGACATATCGTGAGATAGAGGCATCCTTGGGCATTTCTTCCACCAGCATACATTCGATATTGCATGAACACCTGGCCGTAAAAAAGGTTTGTTCTCGTTGGATCCCGCACAAATTGACAATCGCTCAAACAGAGGCTCGTGTCGATTGGTGCAAAGAAATTTTGCAAAAATGCGATCGCGGTGCTTCGAAAGACGTTTATAAGATCGTCACAGATGACGAATCATGGATCTATGCGTATGAGCCCGAAACAAAACACCAATCGACCGTGTGGGTCTTCGAAGACGAGCCAAATACGTCGTGGAAGAAGCACTTCGAAGCAAATGGTCGCCTGTTTCTTTGGCAAAACTGTTCATGCGGCGACTGTTCCGCTTGAGCAACGCAGGAGGTCAATTCTGAGTGGTACACCACAATTTGTTTGCCTGAAGTCTTCGGAGAAATTCGAAAAACGAACAAGAGAAGACTCATTTGTGTGCACCATGGCAATACGAGCTCTCACATATCGGCTCAAACCAGCTCCTTTTTGACCGGTCAAAACGTCGAATTGATGGGTCATCCGCCGTACAGCCCTGACTTGGCACCCACCGACTTCTTATTATTTCCGCACATCAAGCAAAAAATTCGTGGTCAGCGATTTTCGTCGCCAGCAGATGCTGTTGAAGCGTTCAAAATCCATGTTTTAGAGGTGTCTCAATCGGAGTGGAAAAAGTGCTTCGACAATTGATTTGAGCGCATGCAAAAGTGTATAAATCATGCTGGAGAATACTTAGAAAAACAATAAAACCATTTTTGATGATAAATATTCGCATTTCCATTATTAGGCTAAAAATATTTATGTATAGCAGCCCTTGTACCTATAACACAATATTTAAATAGTTTAGATTTTTTGTTTTGCGCGTAATTTATGCTTAGTTAAAAATGTTAGTTTCAAGTGGTTGAAATAAGCTGTGAGCCACTGTATATCGAGACTTCGCCTGAAACACCACTTATAATAAAAGATAAATATACATTATAAGTTTTAGAGAATTGTTGGTCTAACGTCCTTTTCAATGTTACTTCTAAACAACCACTGTGATTTTAGAACTTTTTCAGTGGTGCAGATGATCGAAGATTCAATCTGGCTAAAATTAAGAAATACCTATAATTCAGAAATTTGTCCGCCCAAGTAGTTGCGCAGTGTAGGAGAATAGTAACGTCACACAAAAGTCTTCCGCCAGTCCTTAAGTACACTTTTACTAACCATCTAGCAAGTGGGCATTTTCCATAACTGCAATATCCCGGAAACTCTTCAGCGACTCGTTTTGTGGGAAGGTCGATATCGAAGTAATCTCATGACCTTTGTCGGCAAGCGCTTTTAGAAGAGGTGAAATAAAAATGTATTGTGATGGTCCCGGATAGCCGAATACGGACAGAATCTTTGCACATTTGACAGAAATATCAGTAGTGCATGTGCTTTATAGCAGAGTTTTAATTACTATCGAATGAAGCCCCGTTGCCGCTTAAAAAAAGTGGTGCATCTTCGATGGCCTACACCAAATTGTGTACAAATTTATTTTTTATAAATTTTTAATACTCGTAAAAAACACATTTGATAACAAATAAAATATGTGACTAATGGCAGTGATACAAGTATCAAGTCTGATAAAGTTTGTTGCTCGCCTGGCGATAGGCGCAGCAGATTGTAGTCTTATCAACGTTTGTGCGTTTTGACCATTCTTAATCCTAATCCTGTATTTTGGTAAAATTTTGCCCAAATGAATTTTTAACTCTGCGCATCGAGCGTGTTATTTTATTACGTATATTTAGCAGCGTTGTGAAAATTGATATTGTGGCTCCATCAGCGGCTTCCCTTATAAAAAGTAATAAATCTTGTCATATTTTTTGAAATATTATTTTATTAACTTTACATAAAGGATTCAAAACTTTATTAGGACCTATAGGAATTAATGGTTCAAAATTAATTTTTGTTTCGTTATTTTTTATTTTGGGTAAATTTTGCCCAATAAAATTTTCTATTATTTCCTCTTAACACTTACATTGTGCGTTTTATTTTTGGCACCTATAAGAGTTCTGTGCGACAAATGGGCTAATAACTTGAAGAACTTGAATAATCCAGGCTAATGCGTGACAGTCGATGAATGTTCATTCAGCAATATATTCCTCCGAAGCCAGCGAAATACAGAATAAAAATGTGGACACTGTGCGACTCTTATACCAACTATGCCTGGTCTATGCAAGCGTATATCGAACGAAATCCTAAATGCATTCCTGAAAAGAATCAAGGCATGCGAGTGGTACTCGAACTTGCAGAAGGACTAAAAGGCCGAAATATAACATGCGGTAACTTTTTTACCTCGTACGATCTTGCTGCTGAACTTCTGAAAAAGAAAATGACTATAGTTGGGACTGTCCGAAAAAATAAGGTGTTTCTACCCCCACATATTTTGGACATGAGAAAAAATGTGCCTTTTACGCAGAGTTCCTTTTTGGACATAAAAACAAAGTTATATTAGTAGCTTATGTTCCAAAACAGTATCGGTGCGTATACCAAGGCTGCTATATATATATATATTTCTGGCCTAATAATGAAAATCAAATATTTGTCATCAAAAATGGTTTTATTGTTTTCAAAGTATTCTCCAGCATGCCTTTTACCCAGAGTTTTATTGGGTCTATGAGCTACAGACCCCCTTTCTTCGAAATCATTCACTTCACGCACCAAGAAGAGTAATAAGGATAACTTAACCATAATGTTAATTTGAACATTTTGTTGTTGACTGGTAATTAACAATACTAAATGTTAATTTAACTATTCTATGGTTGAATTTTTTAGCCATGCTAAATTGTTAATTTTAAAATAATTATTGTTGTTTTAGCAATGAATTCATTTGAACCACGAAAATTGTTTATATCATAATTTCATAGTTAATTTATTGAAACAATACATGTTCAATTTAACAATGAAATTGTTAATATTATTAACTATGAAGATTGTTATAGAAATCATTTTTATTGTTGAGTTAACTTATTATTGGTTACCTCTTTCAGGCAAAAATATACTTTAGTTACTGTTACAATTCTAAATATTAAACTAACCTACTAATTATGTTTTTGTTTTGTTTACATTTATTCCGTCTTTTTTCATTATTATGACTTGAACAGTTTATATTCTGGTTCGAGACCTTTTTGTTGTTTCTTTTTCAGAATGAACTAAAAAATTAGTTAAATTTATTGGCTACGGTTGCCTGGCAGACTGTACACCTGTTTCTAAGCCCGCCAAAGTTTTTCTTCAGCAGTCTTTGGCAACGATTACTTCGGTTACAAATCAAATGAAATTTACGGGCGTCCCATTATGGTTAATAAGAATTATTCCTTGAGTGTAGTATGCGAACTGTGCGATTGATTTTCGCAATATCATTTCGCGATGGAGATTGCACAGCTACCATTTGGTGGTTGCTTTTTAAAAGAGCGAGATAAATTGTCTTATGGTCTCTCTCACAATTACTAACGTTCAGAGCAGAGGAAGAAAGAAAAAAGAGTGGGGGGATAAGACAGTCGCAATCGTTTCAATTCGTTTAACTTAATTCTGAACTTTGTATGACACATAGCAGATCAAAAACTTCGATACAACAGAGCCGAATGATCTTTGAATATTTGTTTATGTCGCACAATTTTCTGTCTCTCTCTTAAAAAAGCAACCTTATATAATGTTAACTCAACTATTTTGTAAGTACATTTGACCTTATATAACGTTAAGTTGTCTTCGTTATCAAACATTTTACATGAAAAATTTAACCAGACACATGGTTAAAAAAATCATTGTATTTTCGTCTTAGTGTAGTTTCGGTTCAAAGAGAGTATAGACGCTCGTTTCGGCAATCCTTGGAGCAGATGGACCATAATGGGACTTGTAAACAATTTTGCCGAGCACGTTGCAGTCAACAGAAGACTATACCATCGAAACCCTTCACTTCGGACGGAGGAAACAATCGCTGCTACCATACAAAACAATCCAAGTGTTTCGACAAGAAGCTTATTTGCTCAAATGGGTATAAACAGACAGTCATTGCAGTCAATTGTGCGCAACGAAATGGACCTTCTCCCATATAAAATGCAAATGGCCAGCAATCTGAACGCAACTTCCCGATTCGCTTGGAATATTGCCAGAAGATGCTTTAAATTGTGGACCGTTACTTGAGGTTGTTGCGAGAGTTTTTCTATCCAGAATTACGTCGAATGAGAATTTCTTTCAATTCTGTGTGGTTTAAGAAAGATGGTACAACTCCTTACATAACCCGGCCTGTTCTGACGATGAAAATTTCCCAATAAGCTGATATAAAGAAACTCCACATTCCGTTGGCCCCCCAGATCGCCTAATCTTACTGCACCAGACTTTTTCTTGTGGGGTTATTGCAAACAGGAAGTCTACAAAGCAATACCTACAAATTAGAATGAACTAAAGCAATCCATTCGAGAAACAATTGCGGCTATTCCTGTCTCAACTCTCCAAGCAGTAATGAACAAGTTTTTGATAAGATGCTGCACATGCATCAACGAGCAGGGATAGGGGGACATTTCAATTCCATTTTTTTAAACTAGTTAAGCTATATTAAATACAATTGAACGAGCTTTAACATGAATAAAAGAATAATGAATTCCATAAAAAAACGTTACTTTAGTTTCTTAATGTAGTAATATTCATCAGCCACCCTGTATCTTACAGCCGTGAAATGAATTTGGTTCTCTTGCCACGTTATTCCATGAGGTAGGGTTTTCCCCCCTTAATTTTACATATGTAAATTCGTATGTAGTACATAAGTGTACTTTTCTCACTTTTGCCGTTTTGTTGCCTCAATCGCTGAGCGTATTGGAGGAAAAAGAACAAAATATTTGCCAGAGTAAAACTTTATGATTACTTAGCATAATTTAATTTAATGACTCTTTCTCAATTCAAGAGCAATAACTTTTCGCATACGTTTTTTCTTCTTTCTTCTTCGATTCATTGGTTTATTTGTACATATGCCAGCGTGGTTATAAAACAGTGTGACTTTAATACTTTTTGGATCGAATATTTTATTCATAATAAATCAGACATTCGCTTGTTAATGTCATTTGTATCTTTCCAAGGATTTGTGTTTAAGGACATTTATATTCATTACTGCAGCGGAGAGTGTCAGCGTTCACGCATCCTTCCGTGTAGTCATGCTTAGAATTCAAACCTTCCACAGTCGGCAGTCAGCCGACGAACAGACTTGTATATACTATGCATGTACTCGTATGTATTTGAGTTTGGTACATGGTCTTTGTCTAGATAAACTAACGCGTACTATATATGTAATGGTTATAGTAGTGTGAGTCATGTACAGAGGGCTCTCTAAGAACGTAAAGAGAACTTATAACACTATGCAACACAATTTCAGACTTTCTCGGGGGTAAATGCCTTTTTCTAGAAATTAAAGATATACACTGAGGCGAAAATGCAATGATTTTCTTAACCATGTGTCTGATTAAATTTTTCATGGTAAATGTTTGATACCGAAGACAAAATATCATTAAATAAGTTGAAATGTTCATACAAAATAGTTGAGTGAACATTATACGAGTATAAGGTTGGTTTTTTCAAGAGAGACGCAGAAAACTGTGCGACATAAACAACAATTTAAAGATCATTCGGCTCTGTTGCATCGAAGTTTTTGAACTCTTTGTGTTACACGAAGTTCAGAATTAAGTTACACGAAGTGTACTACTCTTTTTCCTTTCTTCCTTTGCTCTAAACGTTTGTAATTGTAAGAAAGATCCTAAGACAATTTATCTCGCTCTTTTAAAAAACCACCACCAAATGCAAATGCTAGCTGTAGAATCTTCTTAGCGCAAAGGGTAATTCTCATTAACCACAATGGGACTCCCGTATAATTCATTTGATTTGCAACCGAAGTAATCGTTGCCAAAGACTGCTGATGAAAAACCTTGGCGGCCTTAGAAACAGCTTACAGTCTGTCTGGCAACCGTAGCCAATACATTTCACCAATTTTTAAGTTGATTTTGAAAAAGAAACAACAAGAAGGTCTCGAACCAGAATAAAAACTGTTCAATTCATAATAATGAAAAAAGACCGAATAAATGTAAACAAAACAAAAACATATTTAGTAGGTTAATTTAATATTAAAAATTGTAACAGTAACTATATTTCTGGTTAAAAGAGGTAACCAAGCATTAATAATCTTAACAATAACAATGATTTCTAATTAGTTAACTTAACAATAACAAAGATTTCTATAACAATCTTCATAGTTTATAATATTAACAATTTCATTGTTATATTAATCATGCACTGTTTCAATACATGAACTATGAAATTTTAATATTTACACTTTTCATGGCTAAAAACAATGCATTGTTAAACAACAATAATTATTTTAATAATAACAATTTTAATGGTTAAAAAACTCAACAATGCATTGTTAAAACAACAATAATAATGTTAAAATTAACAACTTTCATGGTTAAAAAATTCAACCATAGAATAAAAATTAACTATTATTATTGTTAAATACCAGTCAACAACAAAATGTTCAACTTAACCTTATAAAAGGTACACTCCAAATCATGTTTATTTACGGTTAAGTTATCCTAATTTTCGGTATAACCGGCCATGTTACCACAGTGCCTTTAGTGGAACGTAGGAGGTCAATTCTGAGTGGTATACAATCATCTGTTTGCCAACAGTGTTCAAAGAAATAAGGAAAGATACTAGGAGAAGACGGATCATTTTGCATCACGACAATACGAGCTCTCATACATCAGCTGAACGATAAGCTATCTCAAGATGTCGAATTGATGGTCCATCCACCGTACAGTCCCGATTTGGCACCCAACGACTTCTTATTCCCTAGCATCAAGAAAAAAATGCGTGGTCTACGTTTTTCATCGCCCGAAGCAGCTGTTAGTTGAATATTGCAAAAATCATGTTTTGGTGGTGTCTCAATCGGAGTGGAAACAGTGCTTGATTTGTGCGCATGCAAAAGTATATTGATCTTAAAGGAGATTATTTTGAAAAACAATAACACCATTTGCAATAATAAATTATTGTGTTTTTATTGCCGGACCCGAAATAGAAATAGCAACCCTCGTAGCTATATTTAAGTAGAAGACAAGTTCTTAACGAAATGGCAAGTGACATTGACATTCAGGTCCGTGACAACCCTCTTCAGAAAGCTCTTTAAGACCAGTCTCTCACCAAACGAATGAGAACTACCGGTGTGAATCTTACTTTTCAAGTTAATCCCTTTTCAATGTGTAAAAGCAAAAGACCGAAATAAAACAAACGAGCTAAACCATATCTGAATGCTTTCAAGTGACTTTTCACTGTTGTCGCAACTTAATTTTTAATCCACACACAATTTTGAATTATAATCTGGATATTGTTTCTGGATACCTTGACTTTCGCGTTTTATTTTATAACAAGTTAAACTTCATTTGCCATTTGGACAATATTATCTCCAAGGCTTATACTCTTATGTACTTCATTCGAAGAAATACTTCTGATTTTTCTAAAATTTCTAAAAAGATAATTTATAGTTCTTTTGTCCGTTCTATATGATAGCACACATTTTTTATGTTTTTGTTTTGTTTACATAATGAAAATAAGAATATTTATTATCAAAAATGGTTTTATTGTTTTTAAAAGTATTCTCCAGTATGATTTATACACTTTTACATGCGCTCAAACCAATTGTCGAAGCATTTTTTCCACTCCGATTGAGACACCTCTAAAACAATGTTTTAAACGCTTCAACAGCATCTTCTGGGGATGAAAATCGTTGACCACGCATTTTTTGATGACGTGTGGGAATAAAAAGAAGGCATTGGGTGCCAAGTTAGGGCTGTACGGCGGATGACCCATCATTTCGACGTTTTGGCCGGTCAAAAAGGCGCTGGTTTGAGCCGATATGTGAGAGCTCGCATTGTCATGATTCGTCTTCTCTTTTTCGTTTTTCGAATTTCTCTAAGATTTCAGGCAAACAAATTGTGGTGTACCACTCAGTATTGGACGTCCTACGTTGCTCAAGCGGAACAGTCGCCACATGACCAGTTTTGCCGAAGAAACAGGAGACCATTTGGTTCGAAGTGCTTCTTCCACGAACAACTTTCGTTGAATTTGGCTCGTCTTCGAAGACCCACACGGTCGATTGCTGATACGCATAGAACCATGATTCGTCACCTGTGACGATCTTATAAACGTCTTTCGAAGCACCACGATTTTTTCAAATTTTTTTTGCACCTATTGACACGACCCTTTTTTTGAGCGATTGTCAAATTTTGCGGGATCCTACGAGAACAAACCTCTTTTTACGGCCAGGTGTTCATGCAATATCGAATGTATGCTGGCGGAAGATATACCCAAGGATGCCTCTTTCTCACGGTATGTCACATGACGATCTTGCATTATCAGTTCACGCACGGCATCAATTTTCTCTGGCAAAACGGCCGTTTTTAGACGACCTTTACGACTTTGTCTTTGAGCGAGCGTCGGCCACGACTGAATTCATTAAACCTGTTTTTCACAGTGCTAAAGGGTGGTGCTTCATCGCTATACAAAGATTTCAGTCAATTGATGCACTCTTGTCGTGATAATCCGCGTCGAAAGTTGTGAAAAATGATCGCACAAAAATGTTCACGAGTAAATTAAATTTGTTTGCCAATCTGTTTTTTCAAGCCACTGTAAACAACACAAATGATGGTCGTACGTCAAAAATGTCAAACTTTCCAATGGAAATATCAGATGGCGCCAGGCAACACTTAGTGTTGGCTAGGCCCTCGTATGACTTAAAGAGTTTTTATTCTGGAGACCTCGAGACCTTTTGTGGTTTCTTTTGCATAATCAACTAATAAATTGGTGAAATGTATTGGCTACGGCTGCCAGGCAGACTGTACAGCTGTTTCTTAACCTGGCAAGGTTTTTCTTCAGCAGTTTTTGCCAACGATTACTTCGGCTACAAATCAAATGACTTATACGGGAGTCTCATTTGAATAACTGAGAATTACCCTTTGCGTAAAGTCTTCGTACTGTGCGAAGAGCAATCTTCATAGCTCAGTATCATTTCTACCAATTCCGTTTCGCATGGGCTTTCGTTGAAAACCACAGATTCATACATGCGTTGCACATTAGGGCGTATCAATCCTTATTAAATATGTTTTTGTGTTGTTTACATTTATTAGGTCTTTTATCATTATTATGTCTGGAACAGTTTTATTGTGGTTCGAGACCTTTTTATTGTTTCTTTTATTGTTTCATTTTTTTTTTTTATTTGGAGTCCGCATTGAAAAAATTCTAAAATCTTTTTTGAAATTAGCTTAAAAGTCTTGTTTTGCTCTACCATTAGTAGATGCCTACTTTTTTTCTTAAAATCTTTGAAATCTAAGAGAGATATTGGATCTATTATGTTTTTACCGGGATTTATTTTGCGTTAACAGGTACTTCAAAAGTGCTGAGCATTTTTCGTTGCATCCTCGTTTACCATCCCGCTCACCGCACAAGAAGCAAAAGCCATTTCGTGTTCCATTTTCATACACGCTTAAGTTGTAGAAGGCATATTTCCGGGAGAATACGAGGGCAACCGCAAAAGTAACTGGCCTAACTTAAAAAGAACCGTTTTTTTGGAATTATTATTATTTATTTTTCAACATAATCTCCTTCCAACTCAATACACTTCATCAAACGTTTTTCAAGTTTTTTAATTCCATCCGAAAAATAAGATTTTTCAAGACCTTCAAAATATGCCTCAGTTTCAGCAATAACCTCGCTATTGGACGAAAATATTTTGACACCGAGAAATGTTTTTAACTTTGGAAACAAGAAATAATCAGAAGGAGCTAAATCTGGACTAAATGGTGGATGCGGAGCAATTACAAATCGTAATTTGGCCAGTTTTTGTTGAGTTAAAAATGCAGTGTGTGAAGGAGCATTATCTGGATGAAAAAGAACTTTTTTTTTCTAAATGCGGTCGTTTTATCTTGATTTCTTCACTCAACCGATCCAGTAATGCACAATAATATTCACTATTTATAGTTTTTCCTTTCTCAAGATAATCAATAAATATTATACCCATTGCATCCCAAAATACTGTGGCCATTACTTTTCCTGCTGACTTAACAGTTTTCGCCTTCTTGGGACCACTTTTACCAGCTTCTATCCATTGTTTTGACTGTTCTTTGCATTCTGGGATGTAGTGATGGATCCATGTTTCATCAACAGTTATTAATCGGCGCAAGAACTCTATTGGATTACGCTGATAAATCGCTAAAAGCTCCTCGGAATTGGATTTTTTGGGGCAAAGTCAACAAACGCGGCACCTTTTTCGCGGATAGCTTTTTCATGTGGAGTTCATCATGTAAAATACTCCAAACTTGTTTTTCGTGTATTCTAACAATATCAGCAAGTTCTCTGAGCTTTATTCGTCTATCTTTAGTCACTTCATTAAATATTTTTCTAATGTTTTCAATAGTGGTAGCAGTTTTCGCTCTTCCAGAGCGTTGTTCATCTTCCGTACTTGAACGACCCATTTTAGGATTTCGGATTTAGGATTTCACGGTGGAGTATGATGGTGCATTATCACCATGAACAGAATACAATTCATCTTTGATTAATTGTGGCGTATAACCTTTTATATAAAAGTGTTTAATTACCGCACGAAACTCTTATTTTCCATGTTTCAAAAATTATAAAACTTGTTTACTTCAATCATCTGTAACAAAGAAATTAATCATTAAATATTTCGGAAATTTTGACAGATGGCTTATAAATGATTGAAAATGATGAAACAGAAAATGTGCCAGGCCAGTTAGTTTTGCGGTCGCCCTCGTATTGTTGTTACGGATGTTATGCAAGAATAGTACTTTTTATATGGAAATTAAGATTTTTCACACAAACTGCTTTAGCTTTGTTTAACTGAAATATTTTTAATAAAAACGCTTTAATTTTTTTTAAACTTATAAATTTTACTGTTAAATAAATCATCCTTTTTAATATAATGTTATTTTTAATAAATTTCAAAATTCAAATCTATTAATGACAACTTAACCCAATTCTAATAAATAATTTTGGGGATGATGGTTTAATTTTTTGTGATCATACTTTGGTTGTAGGGATCATAACGTGGTTGCGTGCGAATCATACTATGGTTGTGAGGATCATACTAAGGTTGTATGTGAAACATACTTTGGTTGTGAGGATCATAATAAGGCTGTGTGAATCATACTATGATTGAGGGGGTCATAGTATGGTTATGTGTGAATAATACTATTGTTGTGACGATCATACTATGGTTTTATTTGAATCATTCTATTGTTGCGAGGATCATAATTTTGTTGTACCACAACCATATACCCAACAATAGTAGGATTTTCTCGAATATTGTTATCCAAACCATAATTTTTTCTATGTGCACCAGTAAGTTCCTTATTCCGAGGACGGGCTTTATTAAAATTTAAGAAAAATCGGTTCAGAAAAATATCGGCTCCTACATATATGTGACGCGCAAAATAGAAAGGGACCTAAGGCTTAAGAACAGTTTTGTTCAGGAGAGCCATTTTAAAGATTTAAATACGTGTATCTTTAGTGTAACATCACTTTCATAAAACGCGCATATCTCTGGGAGGGAACACTTTTGCGGCATGGGATCGGTCTCATTTGATGTTGTCCACATCAAAAAAAAAAGTGAAAATTGATTATTTTTTTACCCTTAGGTGCCTTTCTCTATGCGCTGTGACATATATATTCATCCAATTTTATGTTTTAATCTCTAGAAGCCAGATATTACATCCAAACTTGAGGAAATCTGGCACAAGTAAGTTTTTTGGCTCAAGCACGGAAGTTATGGTAATTGAAAAAAATCTGTTCAGATTTACATATAGCTCTCGGATGTTTATCCTATTTTTTGTTTTTAGCTTTTAAAGCCACATACTGTGTTCAATCTTGATAAAATGTGGCAAAAGTAAGTTTTTTGGCTCAAGCACCGAAGTAGTTGTAATTTAAGAAAATCGTTTCAGATTTAGATATAGCTTTCACACATGTGTTTACCCGATTTTATGTTTTTAGTTCTTGAAGCTACATATTACTTTCAATCTTAAATTTAGCACAAGTTAGATCCTTATGCCAAGGACCGGCTACGAAATATATGTTTAACCGATTGTACCAAAAAACATTGAATTTTTCTCACAAATTTAAATATTAGAGTTAAAATATAGTCAAAATTAGAGCCTGACTAAGGGGGTTAAAAAACCTATTTTCGGTTGGCATTTCGGAACATCTAGAACTGCTGGGTAGAATTTAGTTGGCCACTCACGACTTTAGTTTTTTTCAAGTTTACTGGCTCCCTAATGGGCTGTTGAAAGAATTACGTACATATGTACGTTACGTACCTTCCAACAGTCGGAGATGTAATAAAATAGCAAACAATGCTCATTCAGATCCACCTGTAGCCGCCCAGACGGCGACAGCGGCAGAGAAAAGCAACGTATGCTGCAAGAGAATCGGAGTAAATACCATACATTTAATCAATTGATTTCTATCACTGTAAGCCAAGTAGTTCGATGGGGGGCGCCGGATGATGGACGGCGGGGAGCGGAGAACGTAAAATGGCATTTGTAACGAAATCATCTAAATTGGATTTCTTAAATTACTTTTACTGTTCCCCAACTATTTACCTCCTCTGCTGCACCTCGTGCTCATTGTGGCTAAAGAGCGACCGACCTGTTCCTTCCTCCGTCCTGTCACAGCGCCTACGGAAACGAGTACCAACATACATATAATTTATATCTCTCTGTCTGTCTGACAGTCTCTCCCCCAGTTTGATTAGAAAACTTTTGTATTGATTATCGGGCTGTTGGGAGGGAGGTAAGGCTCAGAGTACAGCAAACATTTGTCTTCAGTGTTTGGCCTTTAAACTTTAACGATTTGCAATGCTTTAAATTCAATGTCGAATGCGTATTTTTGCCAAGTAAAGTTGTTTTGTACTTAATTTATAAATAAATTTAATTATGGATATGCTTTTATTCCAACAGACATTTATTTACTAATGTCTGAATTATTCGACGCCAACGCAGTTTTTCTTCTTGTTTTCTTCTTCGCTTTCATATGCATTCGAGCGTAAGTCGTCGGCCTTCTGTTTTTCTTCGACATCTGGCGGATGTACGCATTCAAATGAATGTGCCGTATCCTGAGCCAAAGGAAGGCAGCGAGTGATGTGGAGTTGGCGTTGGTGGACTTTTCCACAAGAGATTGGAATGAAAACGTACGTGTGTTTAAGTAAGTGGAACATTTGTTGCCATATAAGAAAGAAGAAATCTTCTGCTTAAGGAGAGGGTGGGCAGCGATTTTGAATATACAATTAACACTTGGAATTATGGCGTTAAAGGCGGCCAGGTGATTTTAGTTGGAGCATATCCTAAAGGGGGCCAAAACTTAAAGAAAATCTCAAAATGGTACGGCAGTATCAAACTAAAGGGTGGTTAAATTTTGAGGGCCGATGTTGATTTTGAATAAAATACAAATTCATTGAACAGGAATTAAACCGACTCAAGACCTCTTGCTTCTATATTTAAATAGAAGACAGCAAGGCAGCAAGGCTTTTTGAAGAGGGTTGTCACGGACCCGAAATCATGATAAAAGTAGTGTGCAGCCACGAAAATCAATGTCACTTTGCCATTTGGTTAAAAACTTGTCTTCTATTTAAATATAGAAGCAAGAGGTCTTGAGCCGGTTTAATCCCTGTTCAATGTGTAAAAGCAACATACCGAAATAAAACAAACGAGCAAAACATAAAATACAAATTATTTAGGAATTTATTGTCATTTCTTTTCGTTTTGATAATATTGGTATGGTTCAATAATGTATGGAACAAAATATCGGCCAAATGGCCGCCGCGACCTCGGCGACACACCTCCATCCGATGGTCCAAATTTTCTATGCCGTTAATGTGCCGAATTATCTCATCCTTTAGCTCTTGAATTGTTGCTGGCTTATCGAAGTACACATTTTCTTTCAAATAACCCCAAAAAAAAGAAGTCGAACGGTGTCAAATCACACGATCTTGGCGGCCACTTAACATCGCCACGACGTGAGATAACACGCCATTGTTTCGTTAGCTGTGTGGCAAGTGGCTCCGTCCTGTTGAAACCGCATATCGTCCACATCCGTATCTTCCAATTCGGGCCATAAAATATTCGTTTTCAACTCACGATAGCGAACACCATTCACCGTAACTGCCTGGCCGGCCTTATTTTGAAAAAAAATCGGTCCGATGATGCCGACAGCCCATAAACCGCACCAAACAGTTACTCATTGTGGATGTATTGTTTATTCGACAATCACTCTTCGATTATCATTCGCCCAAATGCGGCAATTCTGCATATTGACGAATCCACTGAGGTGAAAATCACTGAAGATGATTTTCTTCGAAAATAGATCATCCACTGTTGCCATTTCTTGTCACCATTCTGACCATTGATGACGTTTAGAATGGTCAAGAGGCTTTAGTTCTTGAGTCAATTGCACCTTGTAAGCGTGTAAATGCAAGTCTTTATGCATAATGTTCACCAACGACGAGCGTGAGAGGTGCAATTGTTGGGCACGCTCGCGAATAGCAGCAATATTTGCTGCAGTACGAGCTGTACGAGCATGCACTGGTGTTTTCACATCTCCTACAGACCCGGTTTGCTCTAACTTTTGCACGATTTTTACGATTTTACGCTTATTTGGACAATTAAATTGACAGAGAAAATCACGACCTGCACGATATGCATTTTGATTTGAACGCCCATTTTCATAATAAGCCTAAATAACTTTAACGCGCTGCTCGCTTGTGTATCTTTCCATGGTTCAAATTAAGTTAGTCTGAAATTGAGAAAAATCAAATAAAATGTCGAAAAAAAACTTGACGTTTAGGTGTGGTTCACATTCAACGTCGGCCCTAAAAATTTAACCACCCTTTATTAAATGATAAATTTCAACCTTTCCAACAAAACCAGAAAGTTTAAAAATTATCTGTACTTCTTTTTTTACAGCTCTGTACATTTTGAACCGTATATGTAATTTTGTTCTCTGTATATTTTTATGTAAACTGCATTGTTGATCTCAAGTATCAAGTAAACACGGATTTAGGTGCGGAAAACCGTATATACTCGTACCCACCATAAATTAAGCAATACAAAAAGGTAAGTTTTTTGGGTCCCTTTGGCCCATCCCTAATCCTAGCCAGAACTTTAAAATTACTCTTTATTGCAATTCTTACGAAAATTAGCTTTAATTTGAGTACACATGTGTACATATTGACTATTTATAGCCCTATTTGACCATGATGTACGTTTTTTGGGCCACATGTACCAAGAAGTCCGGCACCTATTTCTTTTTTTGAGGTAGTAAGTGCTTCCGCACTAACGGTACTCATTTCTATCATTGTCCGTCCACAACAAATTATTATTATACGAGGGTTGCTATAAATATTTCTGGCCTAAGTGTTGCCTGGTGCCACCTGACATTTCCTTTGGAAAGTTTGACATTTTTTAGCATAAACGTACTCAGAACGTTTTGACATAAGACCATCATTTGTGTTGTTTACAGTGACTTGAAAAAATCAATTTGGCAAAAAATATAAATAAATCGTGAACATTTTCGTGCGATCATTTTTCACAACTTTCGACGTGGATTATCACGACAAAAGTGCATCGATGAACTTAAATCTTTGTATGGCGATGAAGTACCATCCTTTAGCATTGTGAAAAACATGTTTAATGATTTCAATCGTGGCAGACGCTCGCTCAAAGACGAAGGTCGTGAAGGTCATCCACAAACGGTCATTGTGTCAGAGAATATTGATGCCGTGCGTGAACTGATAGCGCAAGATCGTCATGTGACATACCGTGAGATAGAGGCACCCATGGGCAATTCTTCCACCATCATACATTCGATATTGCACGAAGACCTGGCCGTAAAAAGGTTTGTTCTCGTTGGATCCCTCACAATTTGATAATCGCTCAAAAAAGGCTCGTGTCGATTGGTGCAAAGAAATTTTGAAAAAATACGATCGCGGTGCTTCAAAAGACGTTGATAAGATCGTCACAGGTGACGAATCATGGATCTATGCGTATGAGCCCGAAACAAAACAGCAATCGACCGTGTTGGTCTTCGAAGACGAGCCAAATCCAACGAAAATTGTTCGTGGAAGAAGCACTTCGGAGCAAATGGTCGCCTGTTTCCTCGGCAAAACTGGTCATGTGGCGACTGTTCCGCTTGAGCAACGTAGGAGGTCAATTCTGAGTAGTACACCACAATTTGTTTGCCTAAAGTCTTCGGAGAAACTCGAAAAACGAACAAGAGAAGACGAATCATTGTGCACCATGACAATGGGAGCTCTCACACCTTTGCTCAAACTAGCGCCTTTTGACCGGTCAAAACGTCGAATTGATGGGCCATCCGTCGGACAGCACTAGCACTGACTTGGCACCCAATGACTTCTTTTTATTCCCGCACATCAAGAAAAAAATGCGTGGTCAACGATTTTCGTCGCCAGAAGATGCTGTTGAAGCGTCCAAAAACCATGTCTTGGAGGTGTCTCAATCGAAGTTGAAAATTGCTTCGACAATTGGTTTGAGCGCATGCAAAAGTGTATAAATCAGAATACTTAGAAGAACAATAAAACCATTTTTGATGATAAATATTCGCATTTTCATTATACGGCCAGAAATATACTTAGTAGGGACAGGAGCTGAACATACCCCGTTGATGTCATATGGGTATTGAAAGCTAATCTCAATAGCGTTAGTCTGTAACGGGATTTTAAATTGTTTCAACTTTCATCATGGAGTGGTCAGATAATGAGAACCGTATCGCTGCAATAGCGCTTTTCAAGTGTGAAATGAAAAAGCGATATTTTCAAAACGCTCCGGCCACAAGGTATTAGCCGCATGTTCGTCGACCGATGCATACAACTGTTTGAGGAGACTGGATATGTAAAAGACCGCCACCGATCGGGCGCCCCACAATCTGATCGAACTTCGCTTGTCATCAAAGCCGTTAAATCAAGAATTCACAGAAATCCGCTACGAAAACAGAAAATCATGGCCCCTGAGATGAATATCACGCAAAAGTCCATGAGTCAATTCATTGAAAAAGACTTGGGACTTGGGGATTTCAAACGACGTACCGGACATTTATTGACTGCAGCTTTAAAAAAAAATAGGATTAAAAAATGCAAACGTCTTTTGGTGAAGCACGCTGATAACTTGCACAAAAAAATTTTGTTCACCGATGAATAAAATTTTACCGTTCAGGATAAATTTAACAAGCAAAATGATAGATTGTATGCGCGGTCATCTAAGGAAGCATCTGAACCGATGAAAAGCGTCATCACCCAGCTTCAGTCATGGTTTGGTGGGGTGTCTCTTACGATGGGGTCACTGACCTGCATTTCTGCAAACAAGGAGTCAAAACATCGGCCAAAGTTTACCAAGAAACCGTTTCGGAAGCTGTTGTGAAGCCCCTTAACAATTCCCTGTTCCAAAACCAGCCATGGACTTTCCAGCAGGATTCTGCGCCGGCCCATAAGGCTAAAACGTCCCAGGCCTGGCTTCGAACCAATTTGCCAGCGTTCATTTCGTCTGAAGAATGGCCCTCAGGCAGTCCAGATTTGAACCCATTGGATTACAAATTGTGGACGGTTTTAGAGGACAAGGTTTGTCACAAAAGATACCCCAACATTGGATCTCTTAAGACTGCTGTGGTTCGAGCTGTGGCCAATTTTCAAATGGACGAGGTTCGTGCAGCTATTGACGATTGGCCAGTGCGACTTAAGGCGTGTGTAAGGGCAAAAGGCGGACATTTTGAATAAGTAGATTCGTTTTAGATACAATAAACATCCATAAATATATTAAAACATATTTGGCCCAAAAACATTCAGAACTTTTTATTTTGCAGCATAACACGTGTCAGTATTTATGTCCCTACTAAGTAGTTGGGTCGCTACTGGGACCGTGCCTATCCATGAGGGACCTATCACGGATTGGTTCTGTACCGGTCCAATTTCCCGTAAAGTACATATGCTAATATAGAGTAATTTTGAAGTTCTGGTAAGGTTCTAAGGTAAGGTCGCATGGGCGGAAAGGGAACGAAAAAAGGGCTGCTATATACATTTCTGGCCTAATAATAAAAATGCGAATATTTATCGTCAAGAATGGTTTTATTGGTTTTCAAAGTATTCTCCGTCATTATTTATACACTTTTGCATGCGCTCAAATCAATTATTGAAGCACTTTTTCCACTCCGATTGAGACACCCCCAAAACATGGTTTTTGAACGCTTTTAAAGCATCTTCCGGCGACGAAAATTGTTAACCACGCATTTATTTCTTAATGTGCGGGAGTAAAAAGATTGTCATTGGGTGCCAAGTCAGGGCTGTACGGCGGATGACCCATAAATTTGACGTTTTGGTCGGTCAAAAAGGCGCTGGTTTGAGCCGATGTGTGAGAGCTCGCATTGTCATGGTGCACAATGATTCGTCTTCTTTTCTTCGTTTTTCGAATTTCTGCGAAGACTTTAGGCATACAATTTGTGGTGTACCACTCAGAATTGAGCGTCCTACGTTGCTCAAGCGGAACAATCGCCACATGACCAGTTTTGCCGAGGAAACAGGCGACCATTTGCTCCGAAGTGCTTCTTCCACGAACAACTTTCGTTGGGTTTGGCTAGTCTACGAAGACCCACACGGTCGATTGCAGTTTTGTTTCGGGCTCATACGCATAGATCCACGATTCGTCACCTGTGACGATCTTATTAACGTCTTTTGAAGCACCGCGATCGTATTTTTTCAAAATTTCTTTGCACCAATCGACACGAGCCTAATTTTGAGCGATTGTGCGGGATCCAACGAGAACAAACCTTGTTTTATGGCCAGGTGTTCTTGCAATATGGAATGTATGCTGGTGGAAGAAATGCCCAAGGATGCCTCTATCTCAAGGTATGTCACATGACGATCTTGCATTATCAGTTTACGCACGGCATTATTGTTCTCTGGCACAACGGCCGTTTTTGGACGACCTTCGCGACATTCGTTTTTGAGCGAGCGTCGGCCACGATTGAATTCATTAATCCAGTTTTTCACAGTGCTATAGGATGGTGCTTCATCGCCATTTAAAGATTTAAGTTTATCGATGCACTCTTGTCGTGATAGTCCACGTCGTAAGTTGATAATCCACGACAAAATTGTTCACGAGTTAATTGTACTTTTTTTCTTTGGTGTTGCCTAGGCCAGAAATATAAAAGGCAACCCTCGTAGTAGTGTAGGTATGGTGGAGTGTACATAAGGTTCGGCCTGGCCGAACATAATGACGTTTGTACTTGTTTTTTTCTTTGCTTCCAAATCAGACCCCAGACATGAGTTAAAATTCGCAGAAGGAGGACAGGGTTTTGTCGCCTCTATAGATAATACGAGTACCATATAAATGTGACGCTCAAAATAGAAAGGGACCTAAAGGTAAAAACCAGTTTTGTTCAGGAGATCCATTTTAAAGATTTAAATACGTGTATCTTTGGTGTACCATCACTTTCATAAAACGCGCATATCTGTGGGAGGGAACTCTTTTGGGGCATGTCATCGGTCTCATTCGATGCTCAGATGTTGTCCACATCAAAAAAAAAGTGAAAATTATTTTTTTTTTATTATTTTTCCGTTTCTAAGAAGGGTTCGGCTTAGTGGTTTTGCTTTCTGTGACAAAGACGTAGTTTTCTGAATTTTATCATTTGCGATTTTAATGTTATTGTTGGGTTCATTGGAACTTACTTAGTATTTTGCCATTGAAAACTTTTATTTATTCTGGCTTTCAATGTCATTGATTCTTTTTTAGTGCAGTCAATATCCATAAACAGACAAAAATGGCAAGTCACTGGACATTTAGTGTGCCTTTTGAAATGGCTATCATGTATAAAATTGAAATAAAATCTTTGGATTTGCCACAAAAGTTCATAAACTCGAAAAGAGCCGAAGATTGTGCAGTGCATTGAGCTCTTGTCGAATGGCATCGAACTCTTAAGAATGGCGTCAGTCGAAACAATAAGAATAACTTGTGAGTCCATTCTGTGAACAACACCAAAAAGAGCTGTGGTTGCAAACTTCTAGCAGACAACAAAAACAAACGATTCATTCCTTCCGATGCATACGCATGGCTGCTCAAGTTGGCGACAAATACTTTTTTGTTTGCGCCAATAATGGAACGGTTACAGTCTGCCATTGCTGTGTCATATTTCACCAGTTACTTTAGGAATAAAAGCCAAATCCTTTGTACTAGACACGCAAACAATAAACCAAGAAGAAGAAGAAGAAAACACAGAAGAAGGAAGTCAAAATTCGCGAGCAAAGACTCGGGAAAAACAAAACGTCACAAGTTGTGCCAAATAAATGTTGGTATTAAATTTCGTCTAAGGAAACGTGACAAAAGTTTATAGACTGATTATAACATTATCAGGGTTTAACACCCTCCCACCACCCCCCAGCACGGCACGCACATAAAACAAAACAAACCGACAGGCGGACAGACAGACAGGCAGAGAACCATTTAAAGCTGATTCATTTCAAGGGTTCTTTCGTTGGCTGGCTGCCTTATGCACAAAACATAAAAAAGACTTTGACATGAAAATGTAAAGGTAAATCTAACCTATACTCCTCAGAGAATTTCCGGATTTTCATGACTTTTAATGCGCCTCCGCCCCTGCTAGCCTTTCCCTTTGGTTTTCGACTGGAATAAAGTTGTGCACATTTTTCTTGTTTGCCAGTTCGTATCCATTACTCCTTTTTTATGGCACATTCAGTTAAGAAAGGACACATAAGTTCAAACCACAAAAACGAATATTTTAACCTTTATCATGGCTGTCATTCATTGTGCGCCATTATAAGATAAAGCAAGAAAAAACACACAAACCCTTTGAAAAAAATGACAGGCAAATGACACTTCCCCCTGGTGTCGGTGTCTGAGGCGGAGGTACGTGGCAGCACTTACTCAGTATCAGAGACCCAAGACGAGCCAAAAATATTGGTGGCGGCGTTCTGACGAGAGATAAACCGACGGCGGCTTATTTCTCGGCTGCCATTCCTTTTTGATTTCTAATTTTGTTAAAAACTTGTCTTCTATTTAAATATAGAAGCAAGAGGTCTTGAGCCGGTTTAATCCCTGTTCAATGAAGCCAAAAAATTTCAACAAAATGGACCACAATTAAGTTGACCTATTCCATGACGTTTAATTAAGGTTTTGGAATAATGAAGTTTTTAAGGAAAATCATCAGAAAAAACACTAGTAAACAAATCTGAAGTCGGAGGTGGCGGACTATATTTTACCCTGCACTGCTAGATATTTAGAAAAGCCAATTAAAAACTTTTTTTGGCCATTTGGACCATTGTTATTTAATACCCAAATATCTATATTTACGTGGGTACGATCTTCGGCCGAATTGCAAATATAAAAACGGGTGATCAATATAAAGGTGAGACATGGTTACTCTCCTAAAGTGTGGAAAATTTCTCTGATTCAGATGATTTTAAAGCCAGGAAAGGAAAAATCAATACCTTCCTCATACAGGCCGATCGGTTTGCTTTTCTGCTTATCCAAACTATTTGAAAAAGTTCTTATATCGAAAATAAAACCGTTCCTCGTGTCAAATAACATAATAAGGGGTGTTTTTTATTGGGATATAGAACTTTAAGTTGGCATCACTTTTTTAACTGGCGGCCATTTTGTCAGCTGTCAAGTGATTAATATTTAGTTTGGTTTGCCATTTTATCATGAACAGGTTGACAAAAGAACAACGCTTGCAAATCGTGCAAATTTATTTCGAAAGTAATGGTTCAGTTCGCGAAGTTCACCGCAAGCTCCGTCCATTTTATGGTCGACATAATCCATAGTCCATCAGAGCAATTAATTCGGTTAACCATGGATCGGTTAACATGGACCATTGGATTATTTTCTTTGGGGATATGTGAAGTCGCTCGTCTACGCCAACAAACCAGAAACACGTTAGGGGACTTGGAAGCCAACATTCGTGGCGTTATTGCCAACATACGGCCCCATATGCTCGAAAAAGTGGTTGAAAATTGGACCTGTAGAATTGGCTTTATTCGAGCCAGCCGCGGCGGCCACATGCCCGAAATCATATTTAAACATTAATGGCATAAAATTATCCTTCCAATAAAGCCAAATTGATGGACATTAAAACGATTTTCTTGTGTTTTATTTCAATTCGAAGTTCTATACCTCAATAAAAAACACCCTTTACCAGACCATTAGTTTGGATTCCGCGAAGGTCACAGCACTATCGAACAAGTAAACCGTCTGACCCAAGCAATTGTAAAATCATTTGAACGGCGAGAATATTGCTGCGCCGTAGTCCTGGATGTTGCCCAAGCATTTGACAAAGTGTGGCACTTTGGCTTGACATACAAAATCTGCAAATGCTTACTTATGCATCGAATTCTTGAGTCTTACATAGAAAACTGCAGATTCAGTGTCAAATGTGGGCAACACGTCGCCGATGACCGCGAAATACTAGCAGGTGTGCCCCAGGGAAGCGTCCTAGGGCCTATCCTTTACCTTCTGTTTAGTGCAGATATCCCTACCAGCCCAAACGTGCTAACATCCACTTTTGCCTACGATACCGCTATAATGGCCGCACATAAAAAGCAGAATAACGCATCTTTGAATCTAAGTGTACATCTCAGACGAGTAGAATCTTGGCTCTCTGACTGGAGAATAAAAGTCAATGAGGCTAAATGCACACAGGTAACTTTCACACTGAATTTTAGCACTTGTCCGACATTGAAATTAAACAATATCCCTTTTCCTCAATCTGATCATGTTTCATACCTTGGAATCCACCTGGATCGCCGACTCACCTGGAGCAGTCATATCGAAGCCAAGAAAACTCAACTGAAACTTAAGGTCCATCAACTGCACTTGCTCCTAAACGCGAACTCAGAACTAAGCCTTGAATATAAGGTCCTGCTATACAACAGTGCAATCAAACCTATCTGGTTATACGGTGCCCAGCTATGGGGCAAAGCAAGCTCGAGCAATCTCGACAAAATCCAAAGAGTCCAATCGAAGACATTGCCGCTCATTACCAGTGCCCCTTGGTATATGAGGAATGAAAGCATCCACCGAGACTTAAAAATACCTCTCGTTAAAGAGGCAATTCAAAAAATCAGTAGAAAGCACAAAGAGAAGCTCGAACGTCATGATAACACACTTGCTGGACAATTATTGTGCAGTCCAAGCTCTTTAAGACTTCGGAGAAACGAACGCCGTGTTTTCTAATCTTCATCCGTAACAGTAATCGCGAACACACGCGCCCGAAAGACTGTGTAGAATCCTTTTCTACGTCACGTGGCTTAAACGCTCTTATACGTGATCATTAAAACAGTCAATATCAATCGCGATCGAACACTCAAAAAAGACTGTGTAGAATCCTTCATTCTACGTCACGTGGCTTAGATGCTCTCATACGTGATCCTTAAAACAGTCAGCACGAAAAACCTACAAAACCTAAATTACGTCGTCCACTCTGCTATTCTAGAGTTATCCGTTCTACATACATAACTAGAGTTCTTCACTCTACATAATATCGCGAACACTCTGTAAATGACTGTAAGGGTTCTCTGGCCCTTTATCACGAGGTTTAAGCCAAACTAGGTTTAAAATTCTCAGGCATGTGATCCATACCAGTTATATACTATTTGCAACAAATTAATTAAAATTCCTGCCAATAAGCAGAGATCCACATTACAAGAATTCCATACTAGGACTCATTATTGAATTATACTTAAGATTCGTATACTTATTGTTAGGCTCCTTTGGAACAGATTCAATAATTCAAATAAAGCTTATATAAAAAAATATATATAAAGGTAATCTTTTCAAATACAAAAATGTATGTCAAGTGTGCAATCTTATTGTTCATTCGAAAGAACAGTTTATGCCATTTTTTTTAATGATTTCCTTCAAATGTTGGCAACTGTATTATGGAAATGAGCGTTCTCGCCTCGTGGGCCTGCGTCGTGGCCTTTTAGATCGTGCTATTGAACACCGCCAGACTATTTTCTGTGGGGTTATGCGATTTTGCTTGTCTTAGCAGATGTGACCGTGACGTTTGACGCCTTAGAAGAGAATATACGGCGCGTTAATGCTGAAATACGGCCCCAAGAGCTGCAAAAAGTGGTCGAAATTTGGGACCCTCAGATGGAATTTCTTCGAGCCAGCCGCGGCGGCCACTTGCCCGAAATCATTTTCAAAAAAATAATGGCAAACCCTTATCTTTATTATAAAGCTAAGTTCTTGGCCATAATATTACATGATATGTGACGCGCAAAATAGAAAGGGACCTAAGGCTAAAAACCAGTTTTGTTCAGGAGAGCCATTTTAAAGATTAGATTCCTTTCTAGTTGCGCTTAGAATCGTCGACTTCACTTTCATAAAACGCGCATATCTCTGGGAGGGAACACTTTTGGGGCATGGGATTGGTCTCATTCGATGCTCTGATGTTGTCCACATCAAAAACAAAAATAAAAAAGTGAAAAGTTTTGTTCAGGAGAGCCATTTCAAAGATTAGGTCCCTTTCTATTTGCGCTTAGAATCCTCGACTTCACTTTCATAAAACGCGCATATCTCTGGGAGGCAACACTTTTAGGGCATGGGATCGGTCTCATTCGATGCTCAGATGTTGTCCACATCAAAAACAAAAATAAAAAAGTGAAAAGTTGACGAAAAGTTTTGTTCAGGAGAGCCATTTCAAAGATTAGGTCCCTTTCTATTTGCGCTTAGAATCCTCGACTTCACTTTCATAAAACGCGCATATCTCTGGGAGGGAACACTTTTGGGGCATGGGATCGGTCTCATTCGATGCTCTGATGTTGTCCACATCAAAAAAAGAAAAAAAATGAAAATTGATTTTTTTTACCCTTAGTTGCCTTTCTCTATGCGCTGTCACACATGCGTTTTTTTCTTCTTGAAAACCACAAGTCCAAAAATAACACTCTTTCTAAAGGGAGGTTAAATTTTAAGGGCCGATGTTGATTTTGAATAAAACACAAATTATGAAGGAAATTATTGTCATTTATTTTAATTATGATAATATTGGTATGTATCAATTATGTATTGAAGAAAATATCGGCCAAATGGGCGCCGCAACCTCGGCGGCACACCTCCATCTGATGATCCAAATTTTCGATGACGCTGAGGCATAATTGGGGTTATATGTCGTTAATGTGCCGAGTTATCTCTTCCTTTAGCTCTTGAATTGTTGCTGGCTTATCAACGTACAGGCTTTCTTTCAAATAACCCCAAAGAAAGAAGTCCAACGGTGTCAAATCACATGATCTCGCCACGACGTGATATAACACGGCCATTGAATTTGTCGCGCAAAAGAGCCATTGTTGCGTTAGCGATGTGGCAAGTGGCACCGTCCTGTTGAAACCACATATCGTCCACATCCATATCTTCCAATACGGGCCATAAAAAGTTCGTTATCATCTCACGATAACCGGCCTCATTTTGGATAAAAATACGGCCCGATGATAACGCCAGCCCATAAACCGCACCAAACAGTCACTCTTTATGGGTGCATTGTTTTTTCGACAATCACTCTTGGATTATCATTCGCCAAAATGCGGCAAATCTGCTTATTGATGCATCCACTGAAGTGAAAATGTGCCTCATCACAGAAGATGATTTTCTTCGAAAATTGATCATCGATTGTTGTCCAGCCTGAATAACTTTAATGCGTTGCTCACTTGTGTATCTTTCCATGGCTCAAATTGAGTTAGTCTGAAATTGAGAAATATCAAATGAAATGCAGAAAAAACTTGACGTTTAGGTGTGGTTCACATTCAACATCGGCCCTTAATATTTAACCACCCTTTGTTGGTTTAGTTTGAAAAAATGGTGCAACTTTTTTGCTTGTCTATCGTCTCTTGAAGGAATTTTAGAATTTTTTGTTATTAGCTTTAGAAGCCACTTAAAACATCTAAACTTGATGAAATGAAGCACAGTTCAAAGCGATCGATCCGTTATCAGCTCATATAGAAATGGGTCGTACTGGTCCCAGGTTTTATAAAGACCCAGTGCAAAGACCTCTTCCGATGTAACATACAACAGATCTAGAACATCGATATTAAAGTCGATAAATCCGATTTCAATCCATATTAAATCCAATTTGGTATGGTATGTTCCAGTTCAAGAACAAGAAATCTTACACCGATTTCAGTCATACGAGTATAGGCTTATTTTTTAAGGTTTTGAGTCCCCGTACAATATGTCTGAAAGCCCAAAAATTGTTTTTCATATTCATGAGCATATGATTTTAAAATAACTTTAAAATTTTTCAACGAAGCTAAAAATAAAATTATTTTTGCATTCGGCTAAATAATCTAGAGGTATTTTTTCAGAACAAAAAAAAATATAGAAATTCAAATCAAGTGTGAAATCTTTATTGGTAATTTGAAAGGACATTTTATGGCATTTATTTTTTGAAAATAATTACCTTCAAATGTTGGCAACTGTATTATGGAAATGAGCGTTCGGTGAGAAACGGGAAGATTCGCTGTTTTCGACCAAAATTTTGTTCAGTGATGAGGCCCATTTCTGGCTCAACGACAAAGTCAACAAACAAAATTGCCGCATTTGGGCTGAAGAGAAACAAGAAGTGGTTCAGTAGGTGCCATTATACCCAAAGACACCCAAGATTTGGCATGGTTTTTGGGCTAGTGGAATCATCGGTCCATATATTTTCAAACATAATGATGGCCGGAACGTAACCATGAATGGTGCCTCAATTGAAGCCCGCAATCATGCCGACACTTGGTTTCAACAGGACGGTGCCACTTGCCATACAGCTGCTCAAACGATGGATCTATTGATAGGTCATTTCGAAAAGCAGCTAATTTCACTGGTCAATGGTCAGGTGAGCTGGCCGCCTAGATCGAGTGATTTCACACCATTAGACATTTTTCTTTGGGGTTACGTAAAGTCAAAAGCCTATGCTAACAAACCAGCTACGATTCAGGTTTTGGAAGCCAACATTACGCGTGTCATTAAAGCCATACCGGTCGAAATGCTTGAACAAGTCTTCCAAAATTGTTATCTCAAAATGGAAACCCTGAGGCGTAGTTGCGGCCAATATTTGAAGGAAATTATATTCAAAAAATAAATGCCATAAAATGTCCTTTCAAATTACCAATAAAGATTCCACACTTGGTATAAATTTGTATATTTTACTCTGAAAAAATACCTCTAGATGCAGCACCCTATATGCGACTGCGCATAGAGAAAGGGACCTCTTAGGGTAAAAAAATCAATTTTCACTTTGTTTTTTTTTTTTTTGATGTGGAGAACATCTGAGCATCGAATGAGACCGATCCCATGTCCCAAAAGTGTTCCCTCCTAGAGATATGCGCGTTTTATGAAAGTGTAGGACACCAAATTTACACGTATTTAAATCTTTAAAATGGCTCTCCTGAACAAAACTGGTTTTTACCCTTGGGTCCCTTTCTATTTTGCGCGTCACATATATGAAACTAATTCATAAAACGTATTCTTTCAAAATATAAAAGAAATTCTTAAAAAAAAATACTAAAATTCTTTAAAAAAAATAAAAACATATTAAAGAAATTTATTAAAAAAAAGAAAAGTTTTTAAATACAACGAATTTTGTTTATCAAACCGATGTTGTTATTTTAAATTTATTTTCTTATGAAAAGTTTCTTTGGCTGAAAAAATAAGTTAAAATTCGTAATTTATATGAAATATTTCGTGATTTTCACAAACATGATTTTTGTTCTGTGTAGGTATTGGTAAAATCGGGCCATTTTTATTGCCAAATCAGCGCTAGCTGGTGGAGGGAGGGCGGGCAATTTTTTCAATACATCTGATGTGTGTACAAACAGAAAGAGTCATCATCGTCGTTGTCGTCGTCACCAGCTCCTAAGCAGCTACTAGGTCCCCCCCCCCCCCAACCATGCCAACCCATCACACGATGTTTTGATGGTGGCGATATCATCATATGTCATTGTTAAAACCCAATTGTTGATGTCTTCTTCCACTTTTTATGTGCTCCTCCCTATTGTTGCTGTGCTGACACTCCTAATGGCTGCTGCTCCTGCTGTCATTTTGCCAATGCCAAAGGCAAAAAGAAAAACTCTTTTCCCCCGCTTGTACCCCGCTAAAAAGGAAAGCCGTGTTCGTTTTAACGTTATTACGCGTTGTTATTGCGAACAAGAAGTTGTAAAGACGAAGAAGAAGCACCAAAAAAGAAAAAGATATTAAAAAATGAAAATTCAATTTGCACAAATACATAAAACGAAAAGACAAGATCTCCCATTAGCCATGTTTTTCCTGACACGGAAATACTTTTCAAAGGAATTCCTCGTGTATCGGCAAATTTCGTTAAATAATTATTGGCCTTATGTCGTCGTAATTGACTTGTTGTCAGCCGTGCATTGGTGTTTCGGGGAGAGAATTTTCCAAATTGGTCTTGGTCAAAAGAGGTCGGAGGCGTTCTTTCTTCTTTGCTAATGAAGTGAGTTTAAATGAGTATGTGTCGGGCAACTTATGTTTATTGATGGATAATATAGGTTGACACCTCTTTCGGGTCCAAAATGCATTCCGAATTTGAGCAAACGTCTTATACGGGAATTTCTCTAAAATCAGTAAGCTGGGCAAAAAATTATCCTTCCGCATATGCGCATGTTTATTTAGAGATTTTCTCTTACCCGAACAGCTGCCTTCACTTACGAGTCGTATTACACTAGGTCACAAATAACAAAATTTTCTCTGTTATTTGTTTCTAGCATACTTTTTCCCATTGATTTTGACCTACTAAACACGAAAATGAGTTTTAAAAATTTTTCTGTCGATTGGTTTTCGAGATACAAATTTTTTTTTAAATTTTTGGATGTACACTTAAAATTTTGAGCATATCTTTCGTCTTCTTTGACCTATTTGATCCTACTACTACTCAAATTAAAGAAAATTGAGCCGTCTACAACTCATTCTCAGAAAATTTTCAAATCGGGTAAGTAGTTTTGATGTTGGCGGCTTAAAAAGGTAAAAAAACGGCGTTTTTTTAGTAAAAATGTGGCAGAAAAAACCATATAAAAATTCATATAAAATGGCGGACTTATAATTTTTTTGGTAAAAGACCGAAATTCCGCTATTTCACGATATTTTGATTTTCATTATTTGCACAGCTTACACAGAGAAAACAAAATTCGTTACACGGCGCGTGTAGAAACGGCAATCCTAAGCGATTCGTATCGTCGGTCTTTTACCAAAAAAATTATAAGTCCGCCATTTGTTGTCAGATTTTGTTAAGTAAGGGCTTATTTTCTTTGTAAAAATGCCAGCTATACGTAAAAAAAACCAAAATTGCTGTTAGCATCGTGTTTTATATTTTATATGAATTTTTATATGGTTTTTTCTGCCACATTTTTACTAAAAAAACGCCGCTTTTTTAACCTTTTTAAGCCGCCAACATCAAAACTACTTACCCGATTTGAAAATTTTCTGAGAATGAGTTGTAGACGGCTCAATTTTCTTTAATTTGAGTAGTAGTAGGATCAAATAGGTCAAAGAAGACGAAAGATATGCTCAAAATTGTAAGTGTACCTCCAAAAATTTAAAAAAAAGTTCAAAAATCTGTATCTCGAAAACCAATCGACAGAAAAATTTTTAAAACTCATTTTCGTGTTTAGTAGGTCAAAATCAATGAGAAAAATTATGCTAGAACCAAATAACAAAACGAATGTTGGCTAGTGTTATCAAAAAAAAAAACTTAAACCTCAAGCAAAGGACATAGAATTTGTTCAAAACTTTCGTCGTTCTTCCTTCTTCTGTAGTCAAATCCTGTCAGTTTCTTAAACAGAACCCAAATGACAACTGCTATTCATACAGAAATACCGACCGAAGAACATACAGGGTGGGACAAAAGTTACCATGGGGTTAACAACTTAAAAAACTTTTTCGTTTATTAATATTATTTTTAATTTTTTTTCTCTGATTATATAATAATATTATATTTCCAAAATTTCCATTTTGTATATTATACAAAATGGAAATTTTTTAAACTAAGTCTGAAAAAAAATGTCACTTAAATGACCCCCGTTTTCAGCTTCTCAATGATGGGCTCGTTTTAGAGCACTTTCCATACCATCTTTCACAATTTGTGGCTGTAGCGTTCGAATTTCTGCAACAATCTTGGCCTGGAGATAAAGGGTTATCTCACTTATACTCCCTCCTTCAAATAACGCCAAAGAAAATAGTCGGGTGCTGACTAATGTGGCGATCGCGCTAGCTGAAAAATTTACGAATATCTGGAAATTAGTAGCTCTCCAAAAATTTGACTTAAAAGTGTCATTGTGTCTCGGGCAGTGTGAGCGGTGGCTCCGGCCTTGACTTGATGGGATTGTCTCGAGCTTGTTCACATATACTCGCTCCTTCAAAAATAATCACATATACTCGCTCCCCAAAAAAATAGCCGGGTGCTGACAAATCTGGCGATCGCGCTAGCCAAATAATTTCCGAATTTCTGAAAATCATTCGCTCTACAAAAATTTGACCTAAAAGTGACATTGTGTCTCGGCCAGTGTGGGCAGTGGCTCCGTCCTGCTGAAACCACATCTCAGGTCTGTTTTCAAGAGCAGGACGAAAACAATTTTCTATCATAAACGAATACCGCTCTCTATTTACGGTTACAGCACTCCCATCTTTATTCTCGAAGAAGTAAGGTCCAATGATATTTGCAGATGTGATCCCACACCATACTGTACATCTAATGAGATGAAGGGCTCTCGGCTTTTAAGAACCCCAGAACCTACAGTTCTGCTTATTTACAAACCCATTCAAACGGATATGAGCTTCACCACTCATTACTTTGCTTTAAAATAATTGATCGCTGATATAAATAATAAAATTCAATTATTCTGGTTCTTTGTTCAGTTGTTAATCTCACCATTTTTTATGGTGAGATTTACAACTCACATGAGGTTTTCCTCACAGAAGGTGCCTAGAGTGACATCTAGAGTTTGCAGGTGTATTTAAATGTCTGCAAATCGACTAAGGTTCTATGCCTTTTGAGTGTCTCTCGTTGTTAGAATAAAGGGTGGGATTGAACCCACATCACTATTGGAGAGGTCTTGTAACCATTGGAGAGGCAGATCTTGTTACCATTGGGGAAGCTGTTCTTGTCAATTGTGTGACCTATCAGTTTCCGTCTTAAGTCCACAGTGACTGAGAAGTTTAGATGTATCCTCTCCTCTTCCTTCCAACTATCGCAGAAGTTACCACTCAAAGACCAGTTACTAGTAATGACCTTGGTAGTAACCGGGAGGACGCGATCCGCGGCCTGCGTTATAAGGCTGCTGGCCAAAGTCCAGTTAGATCTTTGTTCCACCTATCCGTGGTTAGCAAACGGAATACCTGAATAATTCGCGTGGTGATGTGTATATTCGCCTTGAAACTTATGGCCGACTTTATGGCATTCCCCTACTGTCATCATGAAATATTTAAGGAACCTAAAAAAATTCAATACAATTGCAGTGAAAGCCTGATTTGTTTTTAGTTTTTTCAAGGCGTCAATGAATGATTTCGGTTTGACATTGTCAAAAGCTACCTTAATATCAAGGAAAACTACCAAAGTGTCTTCCTTGTTATAGAGAAACCTTTTCATATGTTTTGGTAGACTTGTTATTATTTAAGTAGACATGCTGGGCTCTCGATAGTGCATCCGGTTCTTGCTTTAGATCTAATGCAGACAGCGCTGATTCATTCCAAAGTTTTAACGAGAAGGTATTACAGACTGATCATTTTAAAATCTCTTGCCTTATCATGAGATAACTTTCCTCTGCTGGAAAAAAAACCATGAGGACAAGTACATTTTTGAGGATGGACCAAACTTTGAAAAATATAATCTGAAAAAAAAATATACTTAGTAGGGACATAAATACTGTTGCAACACTGAACACACCTATTTCAATAGTAGAACTGAACATACCCCGTTAATGCCATATGGGTTTTGAAAGCTAACCTCAATAGCGTTACAGACTGTAACGGGATTTTAAAATTGTTTCAACTTTCATCATGGAGTGGTCAGATAATGAGAACCGTATCGCTGTAATAGCGCTTTTCAAGTGTGAAATGAAAAAAACGATATTTTAAAAACGCTCCAGCCACTAGGGATTAGCCACATGTTCGTCTACCGATGCATAAAACTGTTTGAGGAGACTGGAGATTTAAAAGACCGCCACCGGTCGGGCCGCCCACGCTCTGCTCAAACACCGCATGTCATCAAAGCCGTTAAATCAAGAATTCACAGAAATCCGCTCAGAAAACAGAAAATCATGGCCCGTGAGATGAATTTCACGCAAAAGTCCATGAGTCGAATCATTAAAAAAGACTTGGGACTTGGGGCTTTCAAACGACGTACCGGATATTTATTGACTGCAGCTTAACAAAAAAATAGGATTGAAAAATGCAAACGTCTTTTGGTGAAGCACGCTGATAACTTGCACAGAAAAATTTTGTTCACCGATGAAAAAATTTTTATCGTTCGAAAGAAATTTAACAAGAAAAATGATAGAGTGTATGCGCGGTCATCTAAGAAAGCATCTGAACTGAAGCCAAGGGTGGAAAACTATCATCACCCAGCTTCAGTAATGGGTGTGTCTTTCGATGGGGTCACTGACCTGCATTTCTGCGAACAAGGAGTCAAAACATCGGCCAAAGTTTACCACGAAACCGTTTTGGAAGCTGTTGTGAAGTCTCTTAACAATTCCCTGTTCCAAAAACAGCCATGGACTTTCCAGCAGGATTCTGCGCCGGCCCATAAGGCTAAAACGTCCCAGGCCTGGCTTCGAAACAATTTGCCAGCGTTCATTTCCTCTGAAGAATGGCCCCCAGGCAGTCCAGATTTGAAGCCATTGGACTACAAATTGTGGACGGTTTTAGAGGACAAGGTTTGTCACAAAAGATACCCCAAGCTTGGATCTCTTAAGACTGCTTTGGTTCGAGCTGTGACCAATTTTCCAATGGACGAGGTTAGTGCAGCTATTGACGATTGGCCAGTGCGACTTAAGGCGTGTGTAAGGCAAAAGGCGGACATTTCGAATAAGTAGATTCTTTTTGGATACAATATACATCAATAAATATATTAAGAAATATTTGGTCCAAAAACTTTCAGTACTTTTTATTTTACAGCATAAAACGTGTGTAACAGTATTTATGTCCCAACTAAGTATTTTGCTGCTTTCAGTATCAATTTTTTCTTTGGCTGCTTTTTTATGCAGTCTAGTATGTGTTGCCACATACTAGTAGCTTCGTGGAGTAGGCTTTTGCAGTGTAATCTGAGTTCAGCTTTTCGTTGTCTTGTTTTATGTTAGTCTTGCGAAGGTCAACATTTGGAAGCACCCTTGCTAAAGTTCTACTTTCCCCCTTGCTATAGGTTTTGTGCCACAAAAATGGGGCCCAGGCAAAACTTTATAGATCTCAAAACTTTTTAAATTTCTAAACTTAAATTAATAAACTTTTAATTCTCTAAACTTTACAATTCTTAAAACTTTATAATTCTCAATTGCAAAACTAATGTGAAACAATTATCATGAATTTCTGTCTCTACAACTTCTGCAGTTATTTTATTTATTGTGATCATTTCAAATCGACTTCAGTTAGTAACATATTAATGTAGGCAAATAAAAGTGTTTATTCATCACCAACATTGATTCAGTTTCTGTGCAACTGAGGCAGTATCAGAGGTCTGACATTTGTCATGCTTTGCAATCAAATCTAAACAAAACTCTCTGTATATTTGCATAATATTCGATATCCATAAGTAGATGGAGATTATGACGACAGCGTCCCACCAGCCTAGATGTTGGTCATGCAATTGGTTTACTATACCAGTGCGTCTTACCACATCCTTCCCACTATGGTTTGCATTTATGCATACATCCACAGACTAAGTACTTGGCATATATGGTAAAGCCAAACATAGGAAACTATGATAAACTCCCACAACTTGGCCTTCTGACAATCGCACCCACCTACGATACGTAGTATCTTTTCAATCTTTCCAGGCTCTCGTCTAGAGCTCCAAATGATGCCTACGCAGGTTGAATGCAAATGTGGCTTATGCTCCATAAACTACTCGTATATGAAAAGTGATGACCTTGTAGAATTGCATGCTATTGGCAAATACTTTCAATATCCTGTGTATTTGAGAAATGATTTAGTTTGTATTTATGCAATTCAATCAAATTTCTATTAACACCAGTGATGATGACATTATTGCTCCAGCATTCATGCACACACTTAAAGAAAGTCTCATACAAAAGAGGCTTTTACTTATACTCAATGGAAAAAGTCTGCGCACAACCTAGGACTCAACTGAAAACCAATTTTCTACACGAAATATTTGCACACACTAAAGTCCTACGCTTGCTTGTAAGTCTTCAAAGGAATCGATGACATTTAAATTGTATGTGACAGCGCATAGAGAAAGGGACCCAAGGGTAAAAAAAATCAACCAAAAGTGTTCCCACCCAGAGATATGCGCGTTTTATGAAAGTGAAGTCGACGATTCTAAGCGCAAATAGAAAGGGAGCTAATCTTTAAAATGGCTCTCCTGAACAAAACTGGTTTTTAACCTTAAGTCCCTTTAAATTTTGCGTATTATTGCATTAAATCCGTACCAATAACATGTTCTTAAAAGCATATGAAGAAAAATTACAATCATACAGTATGATTGCCGTAAACATATTATTGTTAACATAAAGCGCAAAACACATACTTTTGTCGCGCCAACCATATTTATATTGTTGCTATTCTTTTCACTGTGGCAATAATACTATTGTTACAATTCAACAATATTAATGTTGCGGCAATCATACTATTGTCAAAATTAAATTCAGTAAACAATACTATGGTTGCGACGAACATACTTTTATTGCGGAGAACATATCATTATTTCCGTGACCATGTGTGACGCGCAAAATAGAAAGGGAGCCATTTAAAAGGTTTGGTCCCTTTCTATTTGCGCTAAGAATCGTCGACTTCACTTTTATAAAACGCGCATATCTTCGGGAGGGAACACCTTTGGTGCATGGGATCGGTCTCATTCGATGCTCAGATGCTCCACATCAAAAAAACAAGTAAAAATTGATTTTTTTTACTCTTAGGTCCCTTTCTCTATGCGCTGTCACATGTAGTAACCATGTTTTTTTTCTGCGTGCATGAAATGCCAAACAATACTAAACAAAAATAGCATGACACGACTCACACGTGATCTGTCAAAATAGGCTATTGAAAAAAGTATCTCTACTTGAATCACCCATTATAATGATTTTTTATCTGAAGTTCTTGATTTTTGATTCCAAAACGCAAAGAACAAAAAAAATCGGTTACATTTTTTTGTACAATAAATTAGTTTGGACTTCGAAATCTTCGCCGATTTGTTTTTATTTTAATAAATTATTTTATTCGCGTTAATTCAGCCTTAGTTGAAATCAGCTTATCATAATCCATTTAGAAATAAAGGTTCATTGTATTTCGAAAGCTCTTTCTATTTACGAGGGCGGTTCGGAAAGTTCTTAGCCTATCAATGAAAGAGAATAAATAGTTAGTTTTTCAAACTTATTTTTATTTTTCAATATAATCTCCTGAAACTGCAATACACTTAGTCCAACGCTTATCTAGCAATTCTATCCCTTGATTAAAATAGTTTTTCTCAAGGTCTTCAAAATAGTGGTTTTCAACTGTAACTGCATCTTCATTTAAGGTAAAACGCTTGCCAGCAAGGAATTTTTTTAGATTTGGGAACAGGTAAAAGTCACTAGGAGCTAAATCAGGAGAATAAGGTGGGTGGTCAAGCAACTCGAACTTTAATTCGTTGATTTTAGCCATTGTTAAAACACTCTTGTAAGCTGATGCGTTGTCTTGATGAAAAATTATTTTTTTGTGTTGTAAGCCAGGACGTTTTTCTCGAATTTGTACATTTAATTGATCTAAAAGGTTGCAATAGTACTCTGAATTTATTGTTTTACCCTTTTGCAGATAGTCAATCAATAAAATACCTTTGAAGTCCCAAAAAACCGTTGCCATAACCTTACCAGCCGATTGAATTGTTTTTGCCTTCTTTGGGGCACTTCCTCCAGCTTCAGTCCATTGTTTGGATTGTTCTTTTGTCTCTGGAGTATGGTGGTGGATCCATGTCTCATCAACAGTCATGAAACGACGCTTAAAATCCATTTTATTTCGCTGAAAACGATCCAAACAAGCTTGAGAAATGTTCATTCTTATGCGTTTTTGGTCGACTGTTAACAAGTGCGGCACCCATCTTGCAGAAAGCTTTTTCATCTGTAGTTCTTCATGCAAAATTAAATGGACTCGATCGTTTGAGATGCCCATGATATTAGCTATTTCACGCACTTTTATTCGTCGATCATTTAATACGATATCATGCACTTTGGCTACAATTTCTGTTGTTGTTGCTGTTTTTGGACGTCCACTACGTGGTTCATCTTCAATGCTTGTACGACCACGTTTAACCCACTTTCTCCTAACACATTCACCATATCATTATGAATTTCTAGTCCCGATAAATCTTTTTTATGTTAATATTTAATGACACCACGCATTTCTAATTTTTCCATTGTAAAAAAATCGCGGATGCGTCTTTTGTGAACACCTGTTTCTATATGAAGGAGTTGCCAGATCGAAACAAAAGTTAACATGTGTTCATAGCAGAGATGGAAGTTTCCAAAACACTTAACTTTTTTCTGTTTATACCGCGCTTTTTGTGCTAGGCTAAGAACCGCCCTCGTATATCCAATGCTAGTATGGAAACGGATCACTGTGCGGCGAACAGTGGGGTATTGTATCCCCAAAATGGAGATTAATTAAAGGACGCTTTCCGGTGATGTAATCTTTATATATATTTACTATTTCTGAGTTTTAAGACTTTATTAAAATCGGCCTTAAAATTTTCCCGGTACCCTTTTAAAAATCTACAAATATACTAAAAATGCCTTAAATTAAGACCATTTTTCCAAAAATAATTAACAATACGTATACTACATATTCACTGACAACCGATATGTATATTTGTTCTTAAATACCTGAAGTTAAAGAATCAATAGCAATAATATTGTTTTCGAAAGGTTGAATGGAAAAAATTGTCACTTGAAACAACTGAAATGTCACTTTGTGAGAGAGTTCAATCATATCGAACAAAATTTCCACTTTTGACGGAATACAGAAAAAGAAGTAAAAAGTAAATCTTATCCATTCTATAAATTAGTGATGTAGAATTTTGTATACAATTATTGAGTACCAATATATAATCGGAAATATCTATTTTCATTTTTCAATTAAGCGCCGTTATGGTAGTCAAACACCCCACTGTGCGGCGGCCCAAAACAACAAATTAAGCTTTGACCCGGAAATATTGCACGACGATGGCTTATGGTCAAAAGCTAGTTGGGATTCTTAATTGGCCCGGAGGGAAACGTTTCCCTAAAAGTTCCTCAGTTTACTTTTTTTTAAGTAGTTGCTTAACATTGGAGGCTATATAAGGTTCAGCCTGGCCGAAGGTTTTTACTTGTTATTATTACATTCAAAGTACTTTGGCATGCTTAACTTTTGCTGGTTTGGAAGACTTTATTAACTGTTTCGTTTTTGAATACAAAATAATCATAAACCTCTGCGTAGGTTTTTCTGAAACTGTTTCAACCGTCAAATCTTCACTACCCCTTGCCATGATGGAGAAGCAACAATCCATGCCCATTGTTAAGCTATGGAGGTCTGTTGTCGGAAGTGCCACAAGCTGTGAAAATATGAACAATCCGGAGCAAAATACACAAACACAGACACCCTACAGAGTGTACACTAGGGCGGGCCGATTTGTAGGAAGGCAAAAAAAATCACTCAAGTGACAAAGGAAATCGTATTCTAGGGATAAAAATAAGAAACTTTGCCCGAAGAACCATAACTCTATAACGAACTCTGATGTCCCGACTTTTGAACCGTACTTGAAAGCAAAAAAGGCTTCAAACTATATTTTTTTTTGAAAGAGGAATTACTCCATAAGCTAATAAGATCAGGTTTGTTGTTATTTGTCATAGAGGGAAGGAAAAGTAAGTCAGCCAAGTAAAGCAAACCCATCACCGTCTGGTAGACGCACATTTCGCCGTTGGTATGGGACGGCTTATCGGCACTATATACTCGTATCTTGAATTCTTCACTCAACCGATCCAATAATGCACAATAATATTCACTATTTATAGTTTTTCCTTTCTCAAGATAATCAATAAATATTATACCCCTTGCATCCCAAAATACTGTGGCCATTACTTTTCCTGCTGACTTAACAGTTTTCACCTTCTTGGGACCACTTTTACCAGCTTCTATCCATTGTTTTGACTGTTCTTTGCATTCTGGGATGTAGTGATGGATCCATGTTTCATCAAAAGTTATGAATCGGCGCAAGAACACTGTTGGATTACGCTGATAAATCGCTAAAAGCTCCTCGGAATTGGTCTAACGGAGGATTTTTTGGGGCAAAGTCAACAAACGCGGCACCCATCTTGCGGATAGCTTTTTCATGTAAAATACTCCAAACTTGTTTTTCGTGTATTTTAAAAAATATCAGCAAGTTCTCTTAGCTTTATTCGTCTATCTTTAGTCACTTCATTAAATATTTTTCTAATGTTTTCAATAGTAGTAGCAGTTTTCGGTCTTCCAGAGCGTTGTTCATCTTCCGTACTTGAACGACCCATTTTAAATTGTTGAACCCAGGATTTCACAGTGGAGTATGATGGTGCATTATCACCATGAACAGAATCCAATTCATCTTTGACTAATTGTGGCGTATAACCTTTCATATAAAAGTGTTTAATTACCGCACGAAACTCTTTATTTTCCATTTTCAAAAATTATAAAACTTGTTTACTTCAATCACCCGTAACAAAGAAAATAATCATTAAATATTTCGGAAATTTTGACAGATGGCATACAAAAGATTGCTTTTAAAAAACAAAAAAAAAGTTGCTAGTAAAACAGAAAATGTGCCAGGCCAGTTAGTTTTGCGGTAGCCCTCGTATCATGGTCTTTACTAATTTAACAATCTACATGTACAAAGCATTGCATTGATTTTGCATATGCGAAGTATTATTGTCGAAGAGTGAGACACATGCGACTCACTGAAACAATTCCTACCATATTGACAACACTGTTTGACTGACGTTTTTTCAGTATGAGGACATTTTACTTTTTTTATTTTCTTTTCTTTTACTAAGTTAAATTATTTTTTTTCATTTACTTATGTTCTGACTAAATAAATTTCTAAAGTGAAAAATAAACTCCAAAAAGAAACAAGTAAAAAATGTTAAGTTTGGCTGTGCCGAACTTTGGATACCCACAGATGAAGACAAAGTGCGACTTATTGCTAACCAGTTTGGAAAATCACACATTCTTACAATGGATATGTCCACACAGTATTGAAAGACAAGTTAAGAAAGTGATAAGGGAGATAGACCAAGAGGTAAATGTCAGTTTCAATCTAGAAGATCTTATTACATGTGATGAAATGAAATATCACATTAACGGCTTAAAAAACAATAAAGCACCAGGCTTCGATGGAATGCCCAATATTTTCTTGAAAAAGCTGCCGGGGAGAGCAATTCTTTTTCTAAAGGATATTTTCAATGCTTGTCTACGACTTGGTTATTTTCCCTCTTGTTTCAAATGCTCGAAAGTAATACCAATTCATAAAAATGGAAAAGATCCACGAAGCCCAAGCAGTTATAGGCCTGCTGAGCTGCATTGATAAGCTTTTTGAAAAAGTAATTCTCTCCAGAATCAAAAATTTCGCAGAAGATAATAATTTGATCAACAAAGAACAATTCGGGTTTCGACAACAGCATTCCACGGTACATCAGGTGAAGAGGATGACAAAAATGATTAAAGAAACCAAACGTAAAAGACAATCTACTGGAGTTGTTCTTCTGGATGCTGAAAAGGCATTCGACAGTATTTGGCTTGATGCTCTCATTTTCAAATTAAAAAAAATGTGGCTTTCCACTATATATTGTCCAAATAATAAAATCCTTCCTTGAAAATCGTACATTTAAAGTTGTTTTAAATAACACAACATCAACAGCACGGGATATACCAGCTGGGGTCCCACAGGGAGTAGTTTTATCCCCAACGCTATATTCTCTCTATGTTGCTGACTTTGAACCCAAAGCTGGCTCTGAGATAGCACAATATGCTGACGATATGGCAATTATAGTGAAAGGTAAATTGTCAAACACCATAGTAAAAAGGCTGGAAAAAACACTCAAAATGGCCACAACGTATTATACTAAATGGAAAATTAAAATAAATACTGCTAAAACTCAGGCCATACTAAAGGGTGTTAGTAGAAGGTACGAGGTTAGTAAGCAGCTGACCATGGACAGCGAAGGGAGTTCGTTAATTGGGTATTGGAGAGACAACATGAAAATGCTGATTTTGCCGATAAAATCATCTTCAGTGACGAAAATCATCTTTATGGCTTCGTCAATAGGCAGAATTGTCGCATTTGGGGTGCGGAAAATCCTCGAGTGATTCACGAGAAGCAAAGGCATCCTCAACGTGTCACTGTGTGGTGTGGTTTTTGGGCTGGAGGAATCATTGGACCTTTTTTTTATGAAAATGAGGCAGGTCAAGCGCAAACAGCCAATGGTGTTTGGTATCGTGAAATGATAACCAGTTTTTTCTTGCCTAGAATTGAAGAAATTAATGTGGAGGGCATGTGGTTCCAACAAGACGGCGCCACATGTCATACAGCCAGAGAAACAATTCAATTGCTGCATCAGTCATTTAAAAATTGCGCTCTTCTTGGGACACCCTTTATGTTGCAATATCCGTAGGATAATATCTCATAAATCTAGTCTTAAGAAAATGGATATAATGATATAATTCCCAAATAAAAAACTATTTTTTTAATTTTTGTCATTTAGGTCACGATAGGTCAAGTTAGTGTTGAGTTATCGTCATATTATTCCCCAAGGCCCTTAAGACTGTTTGTATGGGAGGTATCAAAAGAGGCTACCAAATATCAACTCAATTTGGTGCAGAAGTGTGTTCTATATATTAATCTTTATGCCGAAAATTTCGTCTCGATAGGTCGAGTGTGTGGTGAGTTATTGTCATATTATTTTTCAAGGCCCATGAGACCGTTTGTATGGGAGGTACCAGAAGCGTCTACCTAATCTCAACTCAAATTGGTCCAGAAGTGTGCTCTCTTTTTGTAGAAAATTTCATCTCGATAAGTCAAGTTTGTGGTGAGTTATTGTCATATTATTTCTCAAGGCCCATGAGACCGTTTGTGTGGGAGGTACCAGTAGGGCCTTTCCGATCTTAGCCGAATTTAGCGCAAAAGTCTGTTCTATATATTAATCTTTATGCCGAAAATTTCGTCTCGATAGGTCAAGTGTGTGGTGAGTTATAGTCATATTATTTCTCAAGGCCCATAAGGCCGTTTGTATGGGAGGTACAAAAAATAGTGGCCCAATCTAAACCATTGTTACATAGATGATTGCGCCTATATAGAGATTATTATTTGCAAAATTTCAGTGATTTTGCTCAAGAAACTGCACGGATATTTCCGAATAAAAAACTAATTTTTATGAGGTAGTGTCGGTTGAGGGTCTCCAACACCAACTTCCCGTAGAGCTATATAGTCCATTTTCAATATCAACCATGCTACGTTAACTACACATGTTTGTGCACAATTTCAGCTCCCTAGCTGTTTTCATGCAGGCTCTAACTTGTTTTCAACAGACGGACTGCCGGACAACATGGCTAGATCGTCTTAGAATTTTACGAGGATCAAGAATATATATTTGTTGGGTCTCCGCTGATTATTTCAAGGTGTTACAGACAGTATGACATAACTAATATACCCTCCATTGTATGGTGGAGGGTACAAAAAACATAGCCATTTCGCTGATTTTTTCATGTAAAGTTCCTAAAATGGTGTTTTTTGTATAAGGAACCCCCCGGAGGTGTTACAAGAGGTGTGCCTCTGGCATGGGTATGTCGGCCCTCCAAAGTTAGTGGAAGTCGGTCATACATTTGCACTCAGTTGGGGCCCTCTAAATCGGTCAAAGTGGGAGTTTTCAAAATTTCACCCTACAGGTCAAAAGTCGGGGCATCAGAAATCGTTTAAGAGGCATGGTTGCTCGGGCAAAGTTTCTTATTTTGATCCTTAGAGCGCGATTTTCCTTGTCACTTGGGCTGTTTTAAACAGACCCGCCCTACTGTACACCTTCAAACAACCAATCCCGCCATCCAAAACATATAAATACGAAAGCAACGCCAAAACCCATCTAACTCCCTTTCCCCTATCATCCTATAGCCACCCACCCGTAAACTGAGTAAAATAATGGTCACTACTCTCTCCCCCCGCCCTTTAGAACAATTTCAACCTAATTTTCGTATAACAAACCAAACGTTGTTTTAACTTTTGTCTGCTCCTGACTGGCAGAGGGAAGGGCGATGTTTCTGTTCAACTATGATCTAATCACGAACAAAAAAATATCCTTTGCCATGGTTCGTACATTTAATTAAGACTTCCCTGTGGCCAGACAAGGCGATGCTCAATACTGAGCGGCATTAGAAGGAAACACAATGCATACATACGGCTGGGGAGTAGAATGAGGAAAGGACAAGATGACTGGACGTACTGGGGAAACGCTTTTGTTGCCAAATACATGAACGACAACGGGCATGGGCGCTGGACTTTATCAATCAGGTATTGGACGGACAGACTCGACTTTATTTCGGCATTAAATAAATATTTTCAAAACTGTGATGTAAGATTTATTTAAGTAGCATATTTAGTTAGCCTAAAAATATTTTAGTTGAAACAATTCAAGCACTGGAAAATAAACGACGTATCGATACCCCCACCCTTGGACGATAAGGCGAAAAGCTTATTTGGCGCATACAAGAATACAATGACAGTAAGCACCATTTCGTATGAACAGTTCAATAAGGGATATGAAAACAGGGTGGGCCATTTGAAATTATAAATTTGAATCGGCTGTCAAAAAAGTACTGATCATTTTTTCAAATTTATGGTTTTATTGAAGAGGTTAAACTTTGTCAATAAATAAATAAATACAATATCACTTATACGGGCTGATATATACATATGTGACAGCGTATAGAGAAAGGGTCCTAAGGGTAAAAAAAAAATCAATTTTCATTTTTTTTTGATGTGGACAACATCTGAGCATCGAATTAGACCGATTCCATGCCCCAAAAGTGTTCCCTCCCAGAGATATGCGCGTTTTATAAAAGTGATTGTACACCAAAGATACACGTATTTAAATCTTTAAAATGGCTCTCCTGAACAAAACTGGTTTTTACTCTTAGGTCCCTTTCTACTTTGCGCGTCACATATTCAGAAAAAATAACAAAAATGCAAATATTTATCTTAAAAAATGGTTTTATTGTTTTTCAAAGTATTCTCCAGCATGATTTATACACTTTTGCATGCGCTTAAACCAATTGGCGACGCACTTTTTCCACTCCGATTGAGACACCTCCAAAACATGGTTTTTGAACGCTTTAACAGCATCTTCTTTTTATTCCCGCATCTGATGTGCGGGAATAAAAAGACGTAAGGGCGAGTTGTATAACCCATCAATTCGGCGTTTTGGCCGGTTAGAAAGGCATTAATTTGAGCCGATGTGTGAGAGCTCGCGTTGTCATGGTGCACAATAATTCGTCTTCTCTTGTTCGTTTTTCGAATTTCTCCGAAGATTTCAGGCAAACAAATTGTGGTATACCACTCAGAATTGACCGTCCTACGTTGCTCAAGCGGAACAGTCGCCACATGACCAGTTTTGCCGAAGAAACACGCGACCATTTGCTTCGAAGTGCTTCTTCTACGAACAACTTTTGTTAGATTTGCCTCGTCTTCGAAGACCGACAAGGTCGATTGCTGCTTTGTTTCAGGCTTATTTGCATAGATCCATGATTCGTCACCTGTGACAATCATATAAACGTCTTTTGAAGCACCGCGATCCTAATTTTTCAAAATTTCTTTGCACCAATCGACAAGAGCTTTTTTTTAATTGTGCGGGATCCAACGAGAACAAACCTTTTTTACGGGTTGCTATACATATTTCTGGCCTTTCTCTGACATTTCCATTAAAAAATTTGACTTTTTTTTTAGCATAAACTTACTCAGAACGTTCTGACGTACCACCATCATTTGTGTTGTTTACAGTGACTTGAAAAAGTCAATTTGGCAAAAAATGGAATTAACTCGTGAACATTTTCGTGCGATCATTTTTCACAACTTTCGACGTGGATTATCACGACAAGAGTGCATCGATAAACTTAAACCTTTGTATGGCGATAAAGCACCACCCTATAGCACTGTGAAAAACTGGTTTAATGAATTCAATCGTGGCCGGCGCTCGCTCAAAGACGAAGGTCTTGAAGGTCGTCCAAAATCGGCCGTTGTGCCAGAGAACATTTATGCCGTGCGTGAATACTAAATTAGTTTGGACATTCACCTATTAAGGGAAAACACGAAATCTTCGCTGATTTGTTTTTATTTTAATTTTTAAGAAGAGCGTAAGATAAGTTTTATTCAGTAAAAACCAATAAAAAAAATGAATTTTACAAGAAAACCGCGAATAGTTCATATTAACCGATAACATTTTTGAAATCAGCTTATCATAATCCATATAGAAATAAAGTTCCATTGCATTCTAACAACTCCTTCTATTTTTATCCAACGCTAGTATGGTGCTCCTGTACGGCGGCCCGATAATTGAAGATCGTCACCTGGCCGTAAAAAAGGTTTGTTCTCGTTGGATCCCGCACAATTTGACAATCGCTCAAAAAAATACTTGTGTCGATTGGTGCAAAGACATTTTGAAAAAATACGATCGCAGTGCTTCAAAAGACGTTTATAAGATCGTCACAGGTGACGAATCATGGATCTATGCGTATGAGCTCGAAACAAAATCGACCGTGTCGGTCTTCGAAGACGAGGCAAATCCAACGAAAGTTGTTCGTGAAAGAAGCTTTTCGAAGCAAATCGTCGCCTGTTTCTTCGGCAAAACTGGTCAAGTGGCGACTGTTCCGCTTGAGCAACGTAGGACGGTCTATTCTGAGTGGTACACCACAATTTGTTTGCCTGAAGTTTTCGGAGAAATTTGAAAAACGAACAAGAGAAGACGAATCATTGTGCACCATGACAATGCGAGCTCTCACACATCGGCTCAAACCAGCTCCTTTTTGACCGGCCAAAACGTCGAATTGATGTGTTTTCCGCCGTACAGCCCTGACTTGGCACCCAATGAATTCTTTTTATTCCCGCACATCAAGATAAAAGTGCGTAGTCAACGATTGTCATCGCCGGAAGATACTGTTGAAGCGTTCAAAAACCATGATTAGGAGTTGTCTCAATCGGAGTGGAAAATGTGCTTCGACATTGGTTTGAGCGCATGCAAAAGTGTGTAAATCATGCTGGAGAATACTTTGAAAAAACAATTAAACCATTTTTGATGATAAATATTCGCATTTTCATTATTAGGCCAGAAATATATAGCAAGCCTCGCCGTGTGACATGTAGTTTGCATTGTACAGACTGACGGACAGATCTTCTTAGAAATAAGCGGCGCTTGGTGTGGTCTCCAACCATTATTTCGATATGTTGCAAACGGAATGGCAGTTATAATATACCCTTAATCCTATCATGGAGGGAACAAACATAATATTTACAAATAATTTAGTCGTTAAGGGCGAAAATTGTATACCCTCCACCGTTTCTACGCTACCAAAGCGCAAAAAATGGTCCGTTTTTTGGGCCCTTTCCGGCCATGCTTTCGCCTCAAATCTCAGCCAACACGTCAAAATTACTCTTTAAATGGATTAGCAGCATAACTTGTTATAACATGAGTGACGATGTGTCCATACTGACTATTTATCGCCCGTTTCGACCATGCGGTACTTTTTTCGGGCCACATGAGCAAAAAAGTCCAGCAACATTGTTACGATATTTAGTGCGTCGTTATTAACAGTGCCAATTTTAGCTATTGTCCGTTCACAAGAAGTTTTATTTGCAAAACAAATATGTGACGCGCAAATTAGAAAGGGACCTAAGGGTAAAAACTAGTTTTGTTCAGGAGAGCCATTTTAAAGATTTAAATACGTGTATCTTTGGTGTACCATCACTTTCATTAAACGCGCATATCTCTGGGAGGGAACACTTTTGGGGCATGGGATCGGTCTCATTCGATGTTCAGATGTTGTCCACATCAAAAAAAAGGGAAAATTGTTTTTTTCACCCTTAGGTCCCTTTCTCTATGCGCTGTCACATATTCAAAATAGTGGACTTTTTTCCCTTAAAAGGAAACATTTTTGCACTGGGTCGATTATAATCATAAACCATCACCATACGAAATTTCAGGATAGTAGGTTGATTCGTTTGGCCGCTATCGTGCTTTCAACAGAATTACCGACAGACGGACATGGTTAGATCGTCTTAGAATTTTACGGCGATACCGAATATATAGGGTGGAGCGCGGAGTTTACTTTTTTGTACTGAAGGCTGTGGCGGCACTGTTGGTCGAAGAGAGTGGAGAGTGTGCGTGACTTGTAGTGGCTGATGGGAGATTTGTATTCGTCTGCCTTTCAGTTGTCATCATGCATTTGGCACGTGAGGAGAGGTCATTTTGTTTTGAAGCATATTTGTCAAATGCGCATTCGATCATTGCAGTGCAGCGTGCTTTTCGTTTACGATTCGCTGTTCCCCCACGCCGACGTGTTTCTGTAGATTGTTGATTAGGTTACTTCATTGAGAAAAGCATTTTGTCATTCGTACGAGAGCACCTGAGAGAAAGATTACAACACCACAAAACATCGAGAGAGTTAGAGCAGCAGTACTGCAATCTTCGAAACGCTCTGCTCTGACTATGGTACAGCATTGTTTTTAGCCAGCTCTTGAGGCAATGCAATTACAGGATACATGGTTCCAACAGGATGGTGCCACTGCACACACAGTGAGGGTTACTAGAAATTGTTTGATGCAAATGTTTCCTGGACGGCTTATCGCTTTGAGGGTCGATGTGAACTGGCCGGCACGCTCACCAGACTTAGTCCCTTGCGATTTTTTTCCTTTGGGGTTACCTGAAGTCGAAGGTGTATATCAACTTTGCCAACACATTGGAAGGCCTATTTAACAATAAAAACCAGTTTTGTTCAGGAGAGCCATTTAAAAGATTTAAATAAGTGTATCTTTGGTGTACCATCACTTTCTTAAAACGCGCATATCTCTGGGAGGGACCAATTTTGGGGCATGGGATCGGTCTCATTCGATGCTCAGATGTTGTCCACATAAAAAAAAAGTGAAAATTGATTTTTTTACCCTTAAGTCCCTTTCTCTATGCGCTGTCACTTATTGAGACTTAAATTGGTAGAATACCGGTCGACATGCTTGTTAGAGTTCATGAAAACTTAGAAAACGTATGCAGCAGTGTGTGGATAGCGAAGGTCGACATTTGCCAGAAACTCTATATAAATTAAAAAATCCCTTAATGTTCATTATAATTAAAATATATAATAAATTTTCTAAGGTTCATAATTTTTTTTTATTTCATTCCCAAATAAGCAAATTACAGCGCTCCACCCTGTATAATACAAACCGCTGATATTAAAACACTGTTTTTATAAAGAAATGTTGAAAAATTAACTACCAATTTTACCTACTGTCCATTTAAAAAGATTTATTTCCAAAACAAATACTTTGAAAGTGGACTTTAGTCCCTTAAAGGAAAACTTTCCCCTTCTGGGCCAATTTCACCCTTATCCCTCCGAGTTTTACAGTGAGCTGAATTAATCGCATGCACCCATCATAAACATAATATTTATTTTACTGTTGCAAGAAGCAAAGATTATACTGTGGTCGCAGCATTTACCGTTCAACGAGTCAAATTGATGTTAACAAATTCAACGGAAACGGAAATCCGAACAAGACCATGGCAGCGCTAAAGTACCAATGTTATTCTTAGCACACTGGCGTCGTTGTGTAGCCATGCAGCATACCAGCGTACGTCCATCCGTTCGTCAGAACGCACATCCTGTTTGTTTTTCTACAGACTGAGTACAACTGTTTTATGCTATTTCATGTTGTTGTCGGTGCTTTTGAAATCATTTGGGAATTTGTAATACGATTGTCCAAGAATCCTGCTTAAAAACACAAGCACGGGAGCCAAGGCCCTCCTTCTTCTATGTCATGCATGAAAAGCAATTCCAAATCGAGCGTGGGACAACAAATCTTAAATTTCATTGGAAAATATTTAAATATTAAGAATAGGTATGTGTCGCGCGCATTGTACTGTGTTCTGGGTGTCATCGTGTCAAATGTCAGTCATTGCCCGCCCTTGACCGTCACCTTGAATGGCAGGCGGCGGAGTGCTCCGGAATTTGTCCAGAACTTCCCTGTGCACACTTCGTTGCTGTGTTGCTGCCCACCAGTGTTGCTATGAAACTTTGGTAAATTTTTATGAAATTTTGACACGTGTCAGCAATTAGACGCTCATTACGACAGTTTTTGGTGGTGTGTCGCGCAGTCTTTAAATTTTACTCGACGGTGTTTGCTTTTCATTGGTGATACAAATTTTGGCTGGAGCCATTAAAATTATGAACAATTAAATGAAAGTAATACAAAACAAATTTTTAAGTTAACGTAAACACAAGAGAATTGTTCTCGAAAGTAAATATGAAGCTCAGGTCGAAATGACATTTAAAAATTAAAGATAATTTTTATTTCCATTCGTTCCCGTTTACCCACAGTGGAGGCTTATCCAATAATGGAATTTAACTTTATATCCAAAATTAAAATAAGCTATTAAATTGTTTCAGGATATTCTGATTACAGGATTAAGGAGAGCAGCTTAGGAGCTACTCCTGGTATGAGTATCGAGGGACTATACCACCCCGTTTGCCCACAGTGGGGGGGCATATCCAAAAATGGAATTTAACTTTATATCCAAAGTTAAAAAAATTACAGAATTGTTTTGGGATGTCCTGGTTACAGGATTAAGGAGAGCAGCTTAGAAGCTACTCCTGGTATGAATTTCAAGGGACCATTTCTGCCAATAAAGGGACCATTTCTGTCAATAAAATTAAAATATAAAAGAAATTTTTCCAAGGTTAATATTTTTTTATTTTATTTCCAAATAAGCAAATAACGGCGCTCCACCCCACTGTGGGCAAACGGGGAGGAATGGGTCATTCCTTATACGCCTGTGGAGGCGCATATCCAAAAATGGAATTTAAATTAATATCCAAAATTAATAAAAAATACTAAATTGTTTAAGGATCTTCTGATTAAAGGATTAAGCAGAGCAGGCCAGAAGCTACTCTTGGTATAAGGAATGACCCATTCCTCCGCGTTTGCCCACAGTGGGTGGAGCGCCGTTATTTGCTTATTTGGAAATAAAATAAAAAAACTATGAACCTTATAAAAATTTATTTTATATTTTAGTTATATTAAACAGTAAGGGAATTTTTAAATTACCTAGTTTTAAATAGTTTATCTAGCAAATGTCGACCTTCGCCATCCACACACTGCGGCATACGTTTTCTGAAGTTTTCGTGAACTCTTGCAAGCATGTAAATTGGTATTCTGCCAATTTAGCCGCAATATTGCTTAGTAGATCTTCCAAGTTGTTGGGACGGTTGATATACACCTTCGACTTCATGTATTCCCAAAGGAAAAAATCGGAGTCTGGTGATTGTGCTGTCCAGTTCAGATCACCCCTCAAAGAGATAAGCCGTCCAGGAAACATTGGCCTCAAACAATTCATGGTAATCCTCGCAGTGGCACCATTCTGTTGGAACCATGTATCCTATAATTGCATTGCCTCAAGAGCCGACAGTCTGGAAATGCCAAGAGCAAGTAGTTGCTTTCGAGCAGAGCGATTGCAGTACTGCTGCTCCAACTCTCGATGTTTTGTGGTGTTGAAATCTTTCTCTCAGGTCCCCTTCGTACGCATGACACATTCCCTGCTATTCTCAATGAAGTTACCCAATTCACAATTGATTGCCGTCCAGAAACACGTCCGCTTGGGTGAACAGCGAATCGTAAACGAAAAGCACGCTGCACTGCAATGATCGAGTACGCATTTGAAAAATACGCTTCAACACAAAAAGACCTCTCCTCGCGTGTACAATGCATGATGGCTACTGAAGGTTAGACGAATACAAATCTCCTGTCAGCCACTTTAAGCCACGCACACTCTTCACTCTCTTCGACCAACAGTGCCACCACAGCCTGCAGTGCAAAAAAGCAAATTTCCGCGCTCCACCCTGTACAAAAACAGCATTAAACATCGTTTTTGTTTATCAAAAAACTCACCTCTTATACGAGCAGGGAACACTGTCTGTTATTCGTATATTATCTTAATTTAAGATCTTAATTATCTGATGAAATTTTATAATTTTTCCTTTACTGATATCTGAGAAATCGTCTTGAAAGCGTTTTATATAACAATTTAGCATTGCTCTGTTCCTTCGTTTACAGCGAACTGCAAACGGTGCTGGTTTTTGTCTTTGCTAGTAAAATTCAGAAGCTATTGTTCTTGCGTTAAGCCATCTCAAAGTGAACAAAATGGCTGTGTATGGCACCATAAATCAGCGCATTGATGGAGGCAGCATTACCTATGGTGGTGGGGGGGAAACCGCAGCATTAAATAAATTCTTTCACTAGGTGAAGGCTCGGCACACATTTCCTGTTGAGCATTTCATAAACTCTCAAAATGATCTCTTTTATTTACTGAGCACACTTAGAAAAATGTAAGCCTTCAAATGGCCACCAGCAGCAAATTTTCCATCTCAAGTAATGGTATGGGCACGATGACCACCCAAGGACGCTGTCCAATAGTTTTCAACGATCCGGGTGTCAAAGATAACGCAACTTATTTTTGTAAACATGGAAGTTTTTGGAAGCTGCTGTAAACCCTTAGGCCAGCAAACATTTCGGTCGTACTCCACGGACATTCTAGCAAGACTCGGCAGCGTCTCATAAAGGTCGTATGAACAAAGAATGGATAAAAACCCATGTTCCACACTGCATTTCGTTAGGCAATAGCTTTCGCCAGATGCAAATCCGATCGACTTTTCCACTTGAGCGATTTGGGTTGCAAGGATGCAAATCCGCATGTGGAAAAAATAAGCTCGGCCGGGCTGAAACTTATATGTGACGTGAAAAATAGAAAGGGACCTAAGGGTAAAAAACAGTTTTGTTCAGGAGAGCCATTTTAAATATTTAAATACGTGTATCTTTGGTTTACCATCACTTTCATAAAACGCGCATAACTCTGGGAGGGAACACTTTTTGGGCATGGGATCGGTCTCATGCGATGCTCAGATGTTGTCCATATCAAAAAAAAGTGAAAATTGATTTTTTTACCCTTAGGTCCCTTTCTATATGCGCTGTCACATATAATCTCCATCTTAGATTCGTGCCCAATATCGCACAATATCGCAAGATCAATCAATAGAGTTTTTTTTTATAAATAAAAAAAATGAAAAAATTCAAATCAAGTGTGGAATCTTTATTGTTCATTCGAAAGGACGTTTTATGCCTTTTATTAGTTGAATATATTTTCCTTTAAATGTGCCGCAACTACGCCTCAGGGTGTCCATTCTGAGGGTCCAATTCTGTATGACTCGTTCGAGCATTTCGACCGGTATGGCGTTTATGACACGCGTTATGCTAGCTTCCACAAACTGAATCGTAGCTGGTTTGTCACCATAGACTTTGAACTTTACGTAGCCCCAAAGAAAAAAGTCTTAAGGTGTGATATCGCACATCTAGGCGGACAACTTACCGGTCCAAAACTTGAATTTTGCTGTTTTTCGAAGTGAGCTCTCAATAGATCAATTGATTGAGCTCCTGGTATGAATGACACCGTCCAACAAAATGTTGTCAAGATTACGGGCTTCAAAAAGTCCGATATCATGCAGCGATAGCGAGCACCAATCACGGTTACGTTCCGGCCATCATCATTATTGAAAAAATATGCACCGATGATTCCACCAGCCTATAAACCGCACCAAACCGTGGTTTTTCTCTGGGTATAATGGCACCTCTTGAACCTCTTCATGTTGCTCTTCAGCCCAAATGCGACAATTTTGTTTATTCACTTTGCGGTTGAGCCAGAAATGGGCCGCATCACTGAACAAAGTTTTGGCCAAAGCCAGTTTCTAACCGACCGCTCATTTCCATTAGCCAGTTGCACAGTTAGGAGACGTTGTTGCGGTGTAAGTCTTTCCATGATGAAATGTCAAACAGTACTGAAAACAAATAAAAAATAAATCTTAATACAACTTATGCGTACTCTGTGAAAAAAACCCTGTTGAAAAATACCTCTAGACGGATCACCCTATATATAAAATGGTTATGTCTTTAATGGATAATCCTCTATTCACTTTGTGTTCTGGTTGCAACACCTTGCAATACTGGTCGGAAACCCTAAAAAGTATAATTGTCGTAAAATTCTAAGAATACTTAGCCGTATCCGTCAGTTTGGCTGTGGAAACTACAGGCCACAATATTGAAGCTAGGTAACTGACTGGATAAAATTTTAACAGAATGGGCAATTATTCAGGACTATCTATGGAAAAACTGGGCAAGTTGGCGTTGCAGCGCTCAAACAACGCTGAACTGAAAAGACAATTTCTCATAAATTATTTAAGATATGAGCCTGATATTTGACGCATATAATATTGGCAGGGGCAGTGGCATCGTCCTCTTTCAAAACTAATGAACCGATCGTTATGTATTGTATGTGGCAATGTACACTTGTATGTCACCTTATTAAAAAATAATTATATCAGCTGATTCTTCTTTTTAGCACACTAAGAAAAACCTTAATAATAAAAATTGGGAAAAAATCAAAAATTGAAATTTGTCCTCACTAATCAGCTCACCCTGTGCATGCCAATGAAACTTTCATAAATTGCATGAAATGTTGCATACATCCAATGAAAATATTTCATCGGGGAAAAAGTCACTGCAACATTTTATAGTTATTACGCAGAAGTTTGTTTCAGAGCAGATAACGTAGCTGCATCACGTAGCTTCTTAAAAAACGTTAACATCCCGCTTCAAACTTCTCCCCTTCTCTATGTGGTGGAAAATCCGGCGATGTGGTATCACAATGCTGCAGTTTGACTGGAGCTTTCTCTCACCGACCATTTGGGAGGATACCATGCGGACATCTTTATTGTCGCTCTCGCAAAGGAACACATTAGGCTGGCCTTATAGTAGAGTAACAGGCGGCAAACTTTTTTTGGAAAGGATAAGGCTAGGACCTGTAGATATTGGAACCCTCTCGGTGAAGCCAAAATCTAGATGGTGGAATACTTTAAGTTGTGTTAATTTCCAAAGACTGTCCTGTAGTTTACTAGTAAGACTTTGTCAATAATCCCTATTTTTTTTAAGTAACCAACACTTAGGGGATGCCCCCTATACACGCGGTGCATTGCGTTGGCGAGTGCAAAGTAAAGCATCGGAGGGGGGAAAGAGGGAATAATGTTTATTGACACTTGTCTTGAACTTCTGGATGTCGCAATTAGTGGGAAACACATTTGCCGGAAGTCGCTTCCACAAACGGACTGTACGAGCGAAAAACGAATTTGGTCTGTAGTGTATAGTGCGGTCAACTGGCCAATCGATAACAAACGGGTGTGAATTCCTAGAAAGTCGCGTATCCCTGCCGAACATCCTCACGTCAGGAATAAGGCGACGGATGTCTGATGAACACACACCATGAAAGTAACGATAGAACAGCGTCACGCAACCCATATTCCGACGATGCTCAAGGAAAACAATAGAGTTGGATACCCTACTGTCACCTATCAGCACCATCGCTCTCCTTTGAATACGGTCAAGTAGCTCCAAGGATGATTTTAGAGCACCTGCCCATATATGGGAGTTGTATTCCATCTTCGGCCTGATTTAGGTTGTATAGATAGTGCAAAGATCAGAAGGAGTGAAATATTCCTTGCACCGCCTAAAAAAGCCTATGCACTTGAGTGCTTCTTTCGACACATCGAATACATGTCTCGCCCAACGAGCGTCACATTGTGTTTTCATGCCCAGAACATCAAGAGCTTCTGATTGTTCAATATTCGTACCATCGATAGAAATTGACGATATTTTTGGGTCAGCGAATCGCTTGTAAGACAACAAGCAGCACTGTGTCTTACGCGCATTAAAATCTACTCTATTTACTCGACCCCATTCGGAAATGGCCGGTAAATCCCGACCAAGTGTCTCATCCATAATTCGCCTTTTATCTTCAATATGTTGAAGACTCGGCCTATGGTCGAATGAAAATAAATGACAGAGGTTACTGTCTTCCGCAAAGGAGTATATTGGATTCACGGTCTGACCCAATAGATCATCAATGAAAATTAAAAATAAAGAGGGAGAAAGGACAGAGCCCTGTAGTACTCCTGCAGTAAGCCTATGTTTGTTGGATGAGAACCCATCTACAACAACTCCTATAGTGCGATCTCTAAGAAAGCTCGATATAAAACGAGCGAATGTATCACCGACACCAAAAGCCATCAGCTTTGATAAGAGTGCACCGTACCAGACTCTATCAAAGACCTTGGAGACACAACCGACACAATCGTACTCTCGCCAAACTGGTGGAAAGACCGACTCCAGTGCTCCGCCAAGAAGGCCATCAGGTCTCCCGTAGAGCGATTTCTACGGAAGCCATACTGTCGATCACTACGTAGGCAGTTGGACTCTAGATACCTCACAAGATGGTGGTTAACCATGCTCTCCATTACCTTAGAGAGCGCAGAGCAAATCGCGATTGGCCGATAATTTGCAGGATTATTGGCTTCACCCTTTTTAGGGACTGGTTGGACGTTCGGAAGCTTCCAACACGCTGGGATGACTCCCGCACGATAAGCAAGGTTGAAGAGGTTGCGTAATGGACGGGCTAGCGTCGAGGAGCACTTACACAGGACAAGTGCCGAAATACCATCCGGGCTAGGGGACTTATTTACGTCGAGATTCGCAAAACCCTTTTAATCCGACGTGTTCGAAAAAATATCTGAGGCATGGAACAAGATACGTTTTCGATCACGGGGAGTGGTTTATTGCTTTCCGGCAAGGAAGAATTTCCTGCAAACATTTCAGCCAAGAGGTTAGCTTTATCAACCGGGTCAGTAAATGCCTGATCGTCTTTAACAAGAGTTGGGATAGATGATGAACTATCCTTTACTCTTTTTACAAACGACCAAAAGCTCTTATTTCCCCTGGGGGAAGCAAGAACCTTTGTGCGTAGACGTTGTTCGTGTAGACATTTTTCACGCCTAAGCACTCTGGCACACGAAGATCTTGCCTGTTTCAGCAGCAGTTCAGTAATGGCGTTTTTGATCAGGCGCCAATTTCTGGACGCCTCCTCTTTAGATCTGACAGCATTCCTGCATGCCTGGTTAAACCAACCGTTTTTGGCTGGTTTAGCCGACATAACTTTATTTGGAATAAATGTCTTCATTCCATATAAAATTATATTTTGGATCATTTCAGCAGCATTTACATCGTTGTCGAGAAAGCACAGTTTCCAATTGAGTATATTAGAGTAGGAAATTTCCGTTGTTTAGCTCGTTTGTTTTATTTCGGTCTGTTGCTTTTACACATTGAACAGGGATTAAACCGGCTCAAGACATCTGCTTATTTAAACAGAAGAAAAGTTTTTAACAAAATGGCCAAGTTACATTGATTTTCGTGGCTACTTTTTCTACTTTTATCATGATTTCGGGTCCGTGACAACCCTCTTCAGAAAGCCTTGCTGCAAATGTTGAAAGTAAAACCGAACTCTATAAGGCCAGGCTCTCCCCAAACGAATGAGAACTACTGTTGTAAACCTTACTTTTCAAGTTTTATTCACACAATTGCCCACGAAAATACAAAATACAAAAAAAAAACAAACTGTAATTGGCTGGCTACTTGACCGACCACAGTTTTAAATATCCTTCAATTAGTTGTTTCGAACATCCTTTGTTGGTGTGAATTAAAACCCTGCATGAACATCGTTTTCACACACCCGAACACATTCTTTTGTTTACAAAAGAGTAAATGTGCTCATTCTAGCGATAAGAGTATCGTACACACAACCATTCCTCTTAGCAAGTAGCATCGGGAATGAAACAGAATGGTACCGAGACGACAGAGTTCGGGTATGAACGAGTTGTAAGGTGATCGGGTAAAAGGTCTTTAGAGACAACCACAACTACTCGAATACTGAGATGTATTAATAAGACTATTTGAGAAAAAATCTACATATTTCCATGAGCGTAACATATGATGAGCGTAGCAAATGATGTTTTTGCTTTGATATCTCTGGAATGTAGAATAGGGCGACAATTAAATGAATTTCATGCTCTTCGTGTGAAGAATTGGAGTTAAATTAAACTGCAAGTTAGTTATCATCGTATAAAAATAGTTTCATCAAATTTAAGTTATTGCAAATAAAACAAATGTTACAGATTTAGTATAAAACAAATGTTCAGACTATATTTATTATTATTTACTTACAAAAAAAAAAATTGATTTGAAAGCTAAAATATTTTTAAATATTAATAATAATATTAATTATTTCTTCTTAATAATTATTTACTTCATCAATTTCCATTTTTTTTCTCAGTTAAACTTATTAAAGAAGAATATATTTAGATATATATTATTTTGTTTACACCTTGCTCACCCTTGTTGATTTCTTAAATGACTGAAACTAATGATACCCACAACCATTCATAATTTACCGTATACCATTCAAAGACTTCTTATGTATTCAAATACCTTTTACAGTCTCGAATATTTATTGAGAACAATATTGTGTTCTCTTAACAGAATTGAGACGAATAGAGTAGTTAAGAGAGCAGAGAACCATACAACATTCATTCGAAGAGCAAGCAATCTCGTCTCGTTTCATTTCATTGTTTACACTATTCGGGACAGTGGTACTGGTACAATGACTAAATGAATGTATTGTAAACCAGAGTGTGTTCATGCATGTTTCTAGTGTGAATACAAATATTGAAAGCTTAACGCTGAAGTAGTCATTGGACCCTTTTGGGCCAACCAAAAGTGGCCTTCAAGGGGATCGAGAGCAAATGAAAATAATTATGTTAAACACGTACCAAGATGTTAAATTTGTATTTGTTTTTTCTTTTCTTTACTTTGGTGGTGTTGTATTTGTTTGCTGGTTGGTTTGTTTTACATCACTTTTGCTTTCGTTTTTTCTGTTTTACTTTTGAAAGGGTTCCACAAAGACAGAAAAGGGAGTTGGGTGGGTCGTGGCGGCAGCTTAACATGTCTGCGAAGCCCTTTGCCAAAATGTGAATCATCCTCATCATCGTCGTCATTTAGAGTGCCATTGTCGCTGGCTGTTGCCAGCCAGGGGCTGTTGGTTTTTTCTTTCTTTCAAGAATTCGTACGTTACACGAATTTTAAGTAATACAGGTCCCTTGGAAGTTCGTTCCTGCTTGATATGATTTATGCGGTTGTTTCCTTGAGTGCTGGCAAGTGGCAGCCACACAAATGATTGCTTAACTAAGTCAAGAGTGTATCGGAATGAATTTTAATTTTAATTAACTAGCAAGAGCGAGCGTTAAAATCATGGAGCAAATGAACAAAAATCATTCATTTAGACCAGGCCATTCATTAAAAACACAGCACTGGCAAAGCACTGGGTGCCGATGGCATAAGTAAAACAAGTGGACAATTCGTAAGAAGTTTTTATAGGTTTTTGGGGGGATAAGGTTGGGATATGGTTGTTGTTGGGGGATATGGTTGTTGTTGGTGGGTTCATGATTAACAGAATTAAATTTTTGGGCCTCTCTGAACGGTTGTCCTGCATAGTTTGTGAATTTCAATTGTTTAGTAGAACCCCCATGTTCCTTGGCCCCAGGGAGCCCGTAGATTTGTGCCTCAAATTTAGATAAATCCTAAAAGTTTTAACATGTTGACTAGTGACTACTGATGAAATTCCACTGTGTCTGGCTAACCAAATGTCTATGTTCGCAGGTATCTCTTATCGGCGCTGTAAGGACCTGTGACCTATGGGCCAAGACTTTAAATATTCTTGAATTGAAGTGTAAATGTTTTATTTGGGATTCGTGACGAACTTTGATGTTGTTTTATTTAATACCTCTTGCTGAAGAAGGCCGATTACGGGCTCCGAGTTCAAAATTGGCCCGTCTTATTTTAAAGGTTTTGTTTTTAGACGTGTGGTTTTCAATCTGGCCACACTTTTTTCGGAGTTGTTGAATTGTAGTGTAAATGTTATTTTGGAATTCTTGACGGACTTTAATGTTGTTTTATTTAATACCTCTTGTTAAAGAAGGCCGTTTATTAGCTCTGAGTGCGAAATTGGCCTAAGTCTTATTATAAAGGGTGTTTTTTTAGACGTGTGGTTTTCATTCGGGCCACACTTTTTTCGGAGTTGGTCTTTTTAACAGCTGTCACTTGATTTATGCTCAGTTTGTTTTGCCATTTCATACTCGTAACGAGTAGAACAACGCTTGCAAATCATGATGAATGGGCCTAAAACGAAAAGGGCCACCGATCCCGATTTTTACAAAAAAAAATGTTCATCGATGAAGCTCATTTTTGATTAAATGGGCAAGTTAATAACCAAATTTTCGCATTTGGAGTACTGAAAATCTGCAAGCCATTTTAGAGACGCCGATACATCCTTAAAAAGTCGCTGTTTGGTTTGCTCTATAAGCAGAGGGAGGAATCATTAGTCCATATTTCTTCAAAAATGTTACAGTCAATGTGGAACGCTATAGAGTCATGATTAATGACTTTTTCGTGCCTGAATTAAAGGATGTTGATGTGGACGACCCTTGATTCCAACAAGACGGCGCGACGTGCCTTTCAGAAACAATCAATTTATTGAGGGAAGCTTTTGGTAAGCGCTAAGCGCATTATGTCGCGTCGTGGCCTTCAAGATCGTGCGATTTAACACCGCGCTGGACTATTTTTTGTGGGGTTATGTGAATTCGCTTGTCTACGCCGACAAGCCCTACACGATTGACGCCTTGTTATTGCTGACATACGGACCCATATTCTGCAAAAGTGGTCGAAAATTGGGGCTCTCGGCTGAAACTTGCCCAAAATTATTTTAAAAACATAATGGCAAACTCTTATTTCTATAATAAAGCTAAATTCTTGGCCAGAACATTTAATTCTATGCGTTTTGTTACTTCTTGAAAACAACAAGTCTAGAAAAACACACTTTAGTTGGACCACTCTTTATATGTACTTAGTAGGGACATAAGTACTGTTACACACGTTTTATGCTCTAAAATAAAAAGTACTGAATGTTTTTGGACCAAATATTTTTTAATATATTTATTGATGTTTATTGTATCCAAAAATAAACTACTTATTCGAAATGTCCGCCTTTTGCCTTTACACACGCCTTAAGTCGCACTGGCCAATCGTCAATAGCTGCACGAACCTCGTCCATTGGAAAATTGGCCACAGCTCGAACCAAAGCAGTCTTAAGAGATCCAATGTTGGGGTATCTTTTGTGACAAACCTTCCACAACCGTCCACAATTTGTAATCCAATGGTTTCAAATCTGGACTGCCTGAGGGGCATTCTTCAGGGGAAATGAATGCTGGCAAATTGTTTCGAAGCCAGGCCTGGGACGTTTTAGCCTTATGAGCCGGCGCAGAATCCTGCTGGAAAGTCCGTGGCTAGTTTTGGAACAGGGAATTGTTAAGGGGCTTCACAACAGCTTCCAAAACGGTTTCTTGGTAAACTTTGGCCGATGTTTTGACTCCTTGTTCGCAGTAATGCAGGTCAGTGATCCCATCGTAAGAGACACCCCACCAAACTATGTTTAAAGCCTTTACCCTTTTCCACCCTTGGGATCAGTGCAGATGCTTCCTTAGATGGCCGCGCATGCACTCTATCATTTTGCTTGTTAAATTTTTCCTGAACGGTTAAAATTTTAAAAAAAATTTTTCTTTGCAAGTTATCAGCGTGCTTCACCAAAAGACGTTTACATTTTTCAATCCTAATTTTTTTAAAGCTGCTGTCAATAAATGTCCGGTACGTCGTTTGAAAACCCCAAGTCCCAAGTCTTTTTTAATGATTCGACTCACGGACTTCTGCGTGATATTCATCTCACGGGCCATGATTTTCTGTTTTCGGAGCGGATTTCTGTGAATTCTTGATTTAACAGCTTTGATGACATGTGTTGTTCGAACAGACCGTGGGCGGCCCGACCGGTGGCGGTCTTTTACATCTCCAGTCTCCTCAAACAGATGTATGCATCGGTAGACGAACATGCGGCTAATCCCTAGTGGCCGTAGCGTTTTGAAAATATCGCTTTTTTTCATTTCACACTTGAAAAGTGTTATTACTGCGATACGGTTCTCATTATCTGACCACTCCGTGATGAAAGTTGAAAAAATTTTAAAATCCCGTCACAGACTAACGCTATTGAGGTTAGCTTTCAAAACCCATATGACATTAACGGGGTATGTTCAGTTCTACTATTGAAATGGGTGTGTTTAATGTTGTAACAGTATTTATGTCCCTACTAAGTACAATAAATTTTAAATGAGATTTTGTCGACATAACAGGTGATCGATCTGGAGGCATTTTTTTGTAAAATAAAAAGTTCAAAAATTCAAATCAAGTGTGAAATCTTTATTGTTTAGTCAAAGGGGTAAAATGTCCCATTTATCAAATAATAAAAATGCGAATATTTATCATTAAAAATGGTTTTATTGTTTTTCAAACTAATCTCCAGCATGATTTATACACTTTTGCATGCGCTCAAACCAATAGTCGAAGCACCTCTTCCACTCCGATTGAGACAGCTCTAAATCATGGCTTTTGAACGCTTCAACAGCATCTTCTGACGACGACGTTGACCACACATTTTTTCTTGATGTGCGGGAATGAAAAGAAGTCATTGGGTGCCAAGTCAGGGCTACACAGCGGATGACCCATCAATTCGACGCTTTGGCTGGTCGAAAGGGCGCTGGTTTGAGCCGATGTGTTAGAGCTCGCATTGTCATGGTGCAAAATGATTCGTTTTTTCTTTTTCGTTTTTCGAATTTCACCAAAGACTTCAGGCAAACAAATTGTGCTGTATGACACAGAATTGACCTCCTATGTTGCTCAAGCGGAACAGTCGCAACATAACCAATTTTGCCGAAGAAACAGGCGACCATTTGCTTCGAAGTGCTTCTTCCACGAACAACTTTCGTTGGATTTGCCTCGTCTTCGAAGACCCACACGGTCGATTGCTGGTTTGTTTCGGGTTCATTCGAATAGATCCATGATTCGTCACTTGTGACGATCTTATAAACGTCTTTTGAAGCACCGTGATTGTATTTTTTCAAAATTCCTTTGCACCAATCGACACGAGCCTTTTTTGAAGCGATTGTCAAATTGTGCGGGATACTACGAGAATAAACCTTTTTTATGGCCAGATGTTTAAGCAATATCGAATGTATGCTGGTGGAAGAAATGCCCAAGGATGCCTCTATCTCACGATATGTCACATGACGATCTTGCATTATCAGTTCACGGCATCAATGTTCTCTGGCCCAACGGCCGTTTTTGGACGACTTTCACGACCTTCGTCTTTGAACGAGTTTCGGCCACGATTGAATTCATTTAAACAGTTTTCAAAGGGCTATAGGATGGTGCTTCATGGCCATACAATGATTTACGTTCATCGATACACTCTTGTCGTGATAATATATGTCGAAAGTTGTAAAAAATGATCGCACGAAAATGTTTACGAGTTAATTTAATTTTTTGCCAAATTGATTTTTTCAAGTCACTGTAAACAACACAAATGATGGTTGTACGTCAAAACGTTCTGAGTACGTTTTTGCTAAAAAATGTCAAACTATCCAGTGGAAATGTCAGATGGCGTCTGACAACACTTAGTATTGCCTAGGCCAGAAATTATTTTTTGAATATAATTTCCTTTAAATGTTGGCCGCAACTACGCCTCAGGGTGTACATTCTAAGGGTCCAATTTTGGATGACTCGTTCGACCGGAATGGCGTTAATGACAAGCATAATGTTGGCTTCCAAAACCGTAAGCGTATCTGGTTTCTCAGCATAGACTTTGGATGTAGCCCAATGAAAAAAGTCTAAAGGTGTAATATCACACGATCTAGGAGGCCAACTCACCGGTGCAAAACGTTAACTTAGCTGATCTTCGAAATGACCTCTCAATAGATACTCGTACATTGTTTGAGCAGCTGCATGGAAAATGACACTGTCATGTTGAAATCAAATTTCGTCAAGATTACGGGCTTCAATTTCAGGTTGCAAAAAGTCCGATATCATGGTTACATTACGGCCCTCATCTTTTTGGAAACCGTGGTTTTCTCTGGTTATAGTGACGCCTCTTGAATCTCCTTTGTCTGCTCTTCAGCACAAATACGAAAATTTTGTTTATAGACGTTGCCGTTGAGTCAGAAATGGGCCTCATCAATGAACAACATTTTGGTCGAAAACAGCAGGTCTTCTTCGAGCTTTTGCAAAGTCCAAACACTGCAACGGGGACGCGCAGGAATTTAAGCCTGACGATATTGTACGCTTTCAAACCATGAGCCTTCCGTAAAGTGCTCCAAGTTGTTTCTTACGACAAGCCTAGTTTTTTGGGAACGGTGCCAAACCGATTCCTGGGGGGTTTTACGTACTCTCTCAGTACATGAATACTTCGTGCTGCATGTGGTCTGTTAGGTCGAGTATTATCCAATAGTGAAAATTGGGCTCCAATGTTGGCGATGGTTATCTGAATTGTTCGTTCAAAAGACCGATTATTCGACCATAAAAAGGTCTAAGCGCAAGAAAAACGTTCGCAACGATAATACAGTTCCACAATTTGGAGGCGTTGTTGCGGTGAACGTAAGTCTTTCCATGTGAGTGAAGATAAATTCGAATTTAGCTTTCAAAAACACAAAAAATCCCCGGTCCCCAGTAGGTTAAAAAAGTTTACTTCGAATTTATTGTCACTATTTGACGAGACAGCAGTGTGCGCATAGTGAAATTCAAATTTAACTTCACATAGCAAGACATAATTGCATGATTTGCTTCAGAGCGGATCTAAGTGCGTCCATGGAGGACAACTGGAAATACTTTCGTCAATCAGACTACTGCCAGATTATTGCTACTGGTACTGGCTACTATCGCTAGAAGGCCGTTTGTCTGAAATAATTTTCAGAATATTGAATTCTTCACCTGGAATTTGAAATTTGGGGGAAATTTCTCTAGAGCGGATCTAAGTGTGTCCATGGAGGACAACTGGGGATACTTCCGTCAATCAGACTACTGCCAGATTATGCGTTTTTTGAAGTAAAATTCTAATTTATCTTCACTCACATAGTCTTTCCATGATGAAATGGCAAACAATACTGAAAAGGAAAAAAATAATGTTTACCACAACTCACGCGTATTCTGTGAAAAAACCCTATTGGAAAAATACCTCTCGATAGAAAACACGTAAAATATTACTACAGTAAATAGTTAGGATCTTCAGATATTAACACTAATGGAGTTTGTAAATTCATCCTACCCATTTCTAGTAAAATATGACCATATCGTATCATGTTTTCGAAAAGCTCCCACGGAAATGTTTCTCACGATTTGAGGTCCTGCAGCTGTAGAAGCCACAGATTCAACCCGATCAAGCAAATGCATGGTACTTATTAGAAAGCTTCTCCACACGCAGAAAAAAAATATGGTTGGGGTGACAATATTCGAAGAGCATCATAATATTGTTGGGTATATGGTTGTGGCACAACAATATTATGATCATCATAACAAAAGTATGATTCATACACAACCATACTATGATCATCACAACCATAGTATGATCCCACTCAACCATAATATGATCCCCACAACTATATTATGATCCTCACAACAATAGTATGTTTGGCACACAACCATAGTAGAATCCTAGAGATTTTAATTAAGTAAATAAATTTTAAATACATTAAAATTAAAATAATAGGTGTGTTTATTAAACAATAAAAAAAATCCATTTAAAGCTTTTTTTAAAAAATATTTTAGCTAAACAAATCCAAATCAGTTTTTTTGGATGATTTTACTTCCTATTATTTTGATATATTCAAATTAAGAAAAATTACAATCATGCAGTATGATTGTTGTTATCATATTATTGTTTACATAAAACCCAGAAAACAATACTTTTGTCGCACCAACCATATTTATATTGTTGCTGCAACCATAGTTTCATTTTTAAATTGGGCAATAATACTATTGTTACATTTCAACAATATAAATATTTTCGCAATCATACTATTGTCAACATGAAATTCAAAAAACATACTATTATTACAGAGAAAATAGTATTGTTGCCGTGACCATATAGTAACCATATTTTTTCTTTGCGTGCAGACAGAGGAGCGTAATCCTTCAATCAACAAAGTGGTGTGGGACATCTCATAGTCAGTACAACTTTAACTTTACTTATTTTTTAAAATTCTTGGTAGTCCTTGCTTGACGACAATCCTGTCTGGTAGACCTTTCTCTGTCTATTGTAGTTGATTCCTTCTCTTGTTAGAAAGCTTCTCCAGACAGAGTAGCGAAATCTTCTAAACAGCAGAGTGGTGTAGGGCAGCCCATTGTCGCCCTGGCCGACTTAAACTTTTTTTTACTTGTTTTGACAATCCCTGGTAGTTCTCTTTTTTGATAATCTTTGCTTGGCGACAATCCTGTCTGGTAGGCCGTTCTGTCTAACGTACGAGGGCGGTTAATAGAAAATCCTGTCTTAGTTTAAGCAATAAGATGTTAATATTTAAGTCTATATTTCAATCTGCTCTGTTCTACGGAGCGCCATTGTGGGCTTCTTCTGCACACTGTCACTTGCAGAAATTGCAGGTTGCTCAAAACAAGATACTGAAATTGATATTTAACCTTCCATTTTTCTATTCTACGAAACGTCTTCACGATAACGCGGGTATAGAACTTGTAATCGATAGGATTGAAAAATTAACACAAAATTTTAACACGAAATGTTCAACATCTATATACACGCATATTAATGAATTGGTAAATTCATAGTTAGTTTTTTAAGTAGTTTTTAAGTTTTATCTTTATTAACAAAAAAAAAGGTTCATATAGGTTTTTGTAAATTTTTTCCTTCCATTATTAATGTCTTGGTGTAAAATAATTAATTTTGTAAATAAACATTTATTATATAGAAGAAGAAGATACTATTCTTAAACTCTTAAAATATAAATTATAAAACAAAGCCAAATGTAAATATTATCGAATTATAATAAATGAAAATGAAAAAAATGAAAGAGAATAGTTAGTTTTTCAAAAATATTTTCATTTTTCAATATAATCTCCTGAAACTTCAATACACTTACTCCAACGCTTAGAAGTCCGAAAAAACCGTTGCCATAACCTTACCAGCCGATTGAATTGTTTTTGCCTTCTTTGGGGCACTTCCTCCAGCTTCAGTCCATTGTTTGGATTGTTCTTTTGTCTCTGGAGTATAGTGGTGGATCCATGTCTCATCAATGGTTATGAAACGACGCTTAAAATCCATTTTATTTCGCTGAAAACGATCCAAACAAGCTTGAGAAATGTTCATTCTTATGCGTTTTTGGTCGACTGTTAACAAGTGCGGCACCCATCTTGCAGAAAGTTTTTTCATCTGTAGTTCTTCATGCAAAATTAAATGGACTCGATCATTTGAGATGCCCATGATATTAGCTATTTCACGCACTTTTATTCGTCGATCATTTAATACCATATCATGCACTTTGGCTACAATTTCTGTTGTTGTTGCTGTTTTTGGACGTCCACTACGTGGTTCATCTTCAATGCTTGTACGACCACGTTTAAATTCAGCAACCCAATTTTTTACTGTTGCATATGAAGGAGCACTTTCACCTTAAACATTCACCATTCATCATTATGAATTTCTTGTCCCGATAAACCTTTTTTATGTAAATATTTAATGACACCACGCATTTCTAATTTGTCCATTGTAAATAAAACGAGGATGAGTCTTTTGTGAACACCTGTTTCTATATGAAGGAGTTGCCAGATCGAAACAAACATGTGTTCATAGCAGAGATGGAAGTTTCCAAAACACTTAACTTTTTTCTGTTTATACCGCGCTTTTTTTGCTAGGCTAAGAAGTTTTCGAACCGCCCTCGTAGTTCTCTTTTTTGATAATCTTTGCTTGGCGACAATCCTGTCTGGTAGGCCGTTCTCTGTCTAATTTAGTTGATTCCTTCCCTTGATAGAAAGCTTTTCTATACAGAGTAGCGAATCGTCTAAACAGCAGAGTGGTGTAGGGCATCCCATGATCGGCCTTGCCCAACTTTTTTAAAATGTTTTTGATAATGCTTGGTAATTCTCTTTTTTGATCATCTTTGCTTGGCGACAATCCCGTCTGGTAGGCCGTTCTCTGTCTAATGTAGTCGATTCCCTCCCTTGATAGAAAGCTTTTCTAGACAGTGCTGTAGGGCATCCCATGATCGGCCTTGCCCAACTTTTTTAAAATGTTTTTGATAATCCTTGGTAGTTTTATTATTTTTTTTTGATAATGCTTGCTTGGCGACAATCCTGTCCGATAGGCCGTTCTCAGTCCTATGAACATGATTCCTTCCCTTAAGTGCCGCCAGTGCCAACGATACACGTCTTCTCTAAGGACTCACTGGAGTATTAGAGCGATACGTTTGCTTAGTTAACACAATATGGCAAATGGATTTTGCAATTAGTTTTCAACAGCTCACAGACGACGTTGCTTTTGCAGGGAGTAGTATTTTTCTTTTTTAAAATTGGCTTCTTTTTCCTATTTCTTCAGTTCTCGATGCACTTCAACTTTCAACTTTGTCCGTTGCCATTCGTTGCTGCTTTGCTGGTCTTTCGTGACATCTGAGCAAGAACATGACTTTTAATTACCAACAAACTGAATCATCATTCCACCATCGTCGTCCTCGGCAATACGAGTAAAGAACGGAAAGAAAGAAAAACTCAATGGGAAACACCAGTTTCAACAATATTCTTCCCGGTCGTAGGTGCTTCGGGCCAGACATCAAACAGCAATACTAGAGTATATTTTGCCCTCTCAGAATTTAAGAGCCTTAGCTGTTTCAGTATCAAGTAAAAAAGCTAATTAAATGCATGCCAGGCGATGCGATACCCTGGCGCATAACCTTAAAGAAATTACAAACAAACACGAAGACAACAGGCAAGAAAAAAAGAAGAATTAAGAACTTAACGGATATTAACTCCCAGTCCCAACTATGCTGTTTTAACAAAGCGCTGACTTTAATGCTTTAAATACTTGTAGTAATGATTAGGATATTCCTGTGAGCCCGATTGAAACTATGGACAATATAACGTGGCTTGTTTGCGTCACGCAGCGAAAAAGGGCGGCCTAAGAAGTGAAAAGAATAGAAAACTTTTAGTTCGGAATGACTTTCACATGGGTACTTGCATTTAATACTCGATTGCCATAAGGTATTTCGACCGCAAAAGTAACTGGCCTAACATAAAAAGAACCGTTTTTTTTGGAATTATTATTATTTATTTTTCAACACAATCTCCTTCCAACTCAATACACTTCATCAAACGTTTTTCAAGTTTTTTAATTCCATCCGAAAAATAAGATTTTTCAAGACCTTCAAAATACGAGTATGCCTCAGTTTCAGCAATAACCTCACTATTGGACGAACATTTTTTGCCACCGAGAATTTTTTTTAAATTTGGAAACAAGAAATAATCAGGAGGAGCTAAATCTGGACTATATGGTGGATGCGGAGCAATTTCAAATCGTAATTCGGCCAGTTTTTGTTAAGATAAAAATGCAGTGTGTGAAGGAGCATTATCTTGATAAAAAAAAGAACTTTTTTTCTAAATGCGGTCGTTTTATCTTGATTTCTTCACTCAACCTATCCAATAATGCACAATAATATTCACTATTTATAGTTTTTCTTTTTTCGAGATAAACAATAAATATTATACCCCTTGCATCCCAAAATACTGTGGCCATTACTTTTCCTCCTGACTTAACAGTTTTCGCCTTCTTGGGACCACTTTTACCAGCTTCTATCCATTGTTTTGACTGTTCTTTGCATTCTGGGATGTAGTGATGGATCCATGTTTCATCAACAGTTATGAATCGGCGCAAGAACTCTATTGGATTACGCTGATAAATCGCTAAAAGCTCCTCGGAATTGGTCCAACGGACGATTTTTTGGGGCAAAGTCAACAAACGCGGCATCCATCTTGCGGATAGCTTTCTCATGTGGAGTTCATCATGTAAAATACTCCAAACTTGTTTTTCGTGTATTTAAACAATATCAGCAAGTTCTCTGAGCTCTATTCGTCTATCTTTAGTCACTTCATTAAATATTTTTCTAATGTTTTCAATAGTAATAGCCGTGTTCGGTCTTCCAGAGCGTTGTTCATCTTCCGTACTTGAACGACCCATTTTAAACTGTTGAAACCAGGATTTCACGGTGGAATATGATGGTGCATTATCACCATGAACAGAATCCAATTCATCTTTGATTAATTGTGGCGTATAACCTTTCATATAAAAGTGTTTAATTACCGCACGAAACTATTTATTTTCCATTTTTCAAAAATTATAAAACTTGTTTACTTCAATCACCTGTAACAAAGAAAATAATCATTAAATATTTCGGAAATTTTGACAGATGGCTTACTAAAGATTGCTTTTAAAAAAACAAAACAAAAATTGCTAGTAAAACAGAAAATGTGCCAGGCCAGTTAGTTTTGCGGTCGCCCTTAATAAACTTATTACATCTGTGCTGTGGATGTTTTTGCTTCACGGCTTTCCAACATTGCTTTTAAATTAAGAAAATACAAACTGTAAATGAGAAACGCAAATTGAAACTGAGAAATGGAACAATATTTTTGAAAATCTCTTTTAAACAGGAGCATTCTCCAATTCGAACACTCTTTGGTAAAAACTTTTTAAATGTTGAACTGCTTTGAGTCATTGTTCGCAAACTATATGTTTAAATGGGGTTAACCCAATGGACCTGGCTAAAGATATACAGCAGCATTCTGAAATACGGTTTTAGTTCTCCTTTTATCGATTTCTTAGCTCTTCTTACCAATTATTCATCCGTTCATTAACATTCTGCGCTATACTCGTACATGAGCAGCTTCTTATACGGGTGAAGCGCGGAAGTTTGCCTTTTTTGGGAATGAAGTAAAAAAATTATGAACCTTAGAAAAATTTATTTTATATAGGGTGTCCCAAGAAGAACGCAATTTTTAAATCTGGCAACATTCGAAGTGTCATTGTTTGACATTTGAACAATTGTTATTGTTTGTTAGAGCGCTACTAACAACGCATTCTCATTGTGAAATTGTTTTACCAAAATGGTGAAAGTTTTGCGGCTACAGTTCGCAAATTGCGATCAATTTGGGGTCACAATAATGCTCCAAAAGAGTCAACTGTAAAGAGATTAATGGATAAATTTGCCGAAACTGGGTCTGTTAGTGATGTAAAGACAACAACGCGCCATCGACCAGGTCGATCGACCGAAAATGTCGCAGCTGTACGTGATGATGTCGCTCAAACTCCATCCACCTCAATTCGACACCGAGCTCAGCAAATTGGTGTCTCCAAATCCACTTTGCAGCGAATTTTGACGAAAGATTTGCATCTTCATGCCTACAAAATTCAATTGACTCAGGAACTGAAGCCAGCTGACCATGGACAGCGAAGGGAGTTCATTAATTGGGTATTGGAGAGACAACATGAGAATGCTGATTTTGCCGATAAAATCATCTTCAGTGACGAGGCCCATTTTCATCTTGATGGCTTCGTCAATAGGCAGAATTGTCGCATTTGGGGTGCGGAAAATCCTCGAGTGATTCACGAGAAGCAAATGCATCCTCAACGTGTCACTGTGTGGTGTGGTTTTTGGGCTGGAGGAATCATTGGACCTTTTTTTTTATGAAAATGAGGCAGGTCAAGCGCAAACAGACAATGGTGTTTGGTATCGTGAAATGATAACCAGTTTTTTCTTGCCTAGAATTGAAGAAATGAATGTGGAGGGCATGTGGTTCCAACAAGACGACGCCACATGTCATACAGCCAGAGAAACAATTCAATTGCTGCATCAGTCATTTAAAATTTTTTTTACTTCATTCCCAAAAAAGGCAAACTTCCGCGCTTCACCCGTATAAGAAGCGGCTCATGTACGAGTATAGCGCAGAATGATAATGAACGGATGAATAATTGGTAAGAAGAGCTAAGAAATCGATAAAAGGAGAACTAAAACCGTATTTCAGAATGCTGCTGTATATCTTTAGCCAGGTCCATTGGGTTAACCCCATTTAAACATATAGTTTGCGAACAATGACTCAAAGCAGTTCAACATTTTAATTATATTGAACAGTAAGGGAATTTTTAAATTAAATGGTTTGAAATAGTGTATCTGGCAAATGTCGACCTTCGCTATCCACGCACTGATGCATACGTTTTCTGAAGTTTTCACCAACTTTAACAAGAATGCCGAGTGGTATTCGGCCAATTTCAGCCTCAATATTGGAAATTAAGTCTTCCAAGGTGTTGAGACGGTTGATATACACCATCGACTTCAGGTAACCCCAAAGGAAAAAATCGCATGGGGCTAAGTCTAGTGAGCGTGCCGGCCAGTTTACACCATAAGCCGTCTAGGAAACATTTGCCTCAAACAATTTATGGTAACCCTCGCTGAGTGTGCAGTGGCACCATCCTGTTGGAACCATGTATCCTCTAATTGCATTGTCTCAAGAGCCGGCTGAAAAAATCCCGCACCATAGTCAAGTACCGTTCGGAGATCACAATTACGGCAAAATGGCAAAAGTAAGGGCCAATGACGCCTCGTGATATAGCGCACCACACAGTGTCGCGTCCGATTGCAGAGGTATCTGGTGAACTTTCTGGGGTTTGTTTTACTCCAATACCGCATATTTTGTTTGTTGATGCACCCACTGAGGTGAAAATGGGCCTCGTTAGAAAGGAACACAATTGCGTCACGGGGTATAAATGCAAGAATGTATTCACAAGAAGTCCGCCGTGTCAAATAGTCCTGTGCTAACAGTTGTTGGACCACGCACATTTTACATAGGTGAAAATTCAGTTCATCTTAAAGAATCCGTTGGAGAGAACGTCTGGTAATGCTAAGAGCAAGTGATTGCTTCCGAGCAGAGCGTTTCGGAGATTGCAGTACTGCTGCTCTAACTCTCTCGATGTTTTGTGAAATTGTAATCTTTCTCTCAGGTACCCTTCGTACACATGACACATTCCCTGCTGTTCTCAATGAAGTTACCCAATTCACAATTGATTGCCGTCCAGGAACACGTCCGCGTGGGGGAACAGCGAATTGTAAATGAAAAGCACGCTGCACTGCAATGATCAAGTGCGCATTTGAAAAATGCGCTTCAAGACAAAATGACCTGTCCTCACGTGTCCAATGCAAGATGGTATGATGGTGGGACAGAAGATACTATTGGCTTTTTTTTCTTTTATATATTTTTTTCAGATTAGTGGGGACATAAATACTGTTACAACATTGAACACACCCATTTCAATAGTAGAACTGAACACACCCCGTCATTGTCATATGGGATTTGAAAACGAACCTCAATAGCATTAGTCTGTAACGGGATTTTAAAATTGTTTCAACTTTCATCATGGAGTGGTCAGATAATGAGAACCGTATCGCTGTAATAGCGCTTTTCAAGTGTGAAATGAAAAAAAACGATATTTTCAAAACGCTCCTGCCACTAGGGAATAACCGCATGTTCGCACTGTTTGAGGAGACTGGAGATGTAAAAGACCGCCATCGGTTGGGCCGTCTACGCTCTGTTCGAACACCGCATGTCATGAAAGTCGTTAAATCAAGAATTCACAGAAATCCGCTCCGAAAACAGAAAATCATGGAGCGTGAGATGAATATCACGCAAAAGTCCAACAGTCGAATCATTAAAAAAGACTTGGGCTTTTAAACGATGTACCGGAAAAAATAGGATTGAAAAATGCAAACGTCTTTTGGTAAAGCACGCTGATAGCTTGCACAGAAAAATTTTGTTCACCGATGAAAAAATTTTTACCGTTCAGAAAAAATTCAACAAGCAAAATGATAGAGTATATGCGAGATCATCTAAGGAAGCATCTGAACTGATCCCAAGGGTGGAAAAGGGTCATCACCCAGCTTCAGTCGTGGTTAAGTGGGGTCTCTTACGATGGGGTCACTGACCTGCATATCTGCGAACAAGGAACCGTTTTGGATGCTGTTGTGAAGCCTCTTAACAATTCCCTGTTCCAAAACCAGCCATGGACTTTCCAGCAGGATTCTGCTCCGACCCATAAGGCTAAAGCGTCCCAGGCCTGGCTTCGAAACAATTTGCCAGCGTTCATTTCATCTGAAGAATGGCCCTCAGGCACTCCAGATTTGAACCCATTGCATTACAAATTGTGGACGGTTTTAGAGGACAAGGTTTGTCACAAGAGATACCCCAACATTGAATCTCTTAAGACTGCTTTGGTTCGAGCTGTGGCCAATTTTTCAATGGACGAGGTTCGTGCAGCTATTGACGATTGGCCAGTGCGACTTAAGGCGTGTGTAGAGGCAAAAGGCGGATATTTCGAATAAGCAGTTTCTTTTTGGATACAATTTACATCAATAAATATATTATATTTGGTACAAAAACATTCAGTACTTTTTATTTTACAGCATAAAACGTGTGTAACAGTACTAATGTCCCTACTAAGTATAAATAACATTTGGAGAGATTAACAATTGAACAAAGAAACAGAATACGAGGGTTGCTATATATATTTCTGGCCTAGGCAACACTAAGTGTTGCATGGCGTCATCTGACATTTCCATTGGCTAGTTTGACATCTTTTAGCATAAACGTACTCAGAACGTTTTGACGTACGCCCATCATTTGTGTTGTTTACAGTGACTTGAAAAAAATCAATTTGGCAAAAAAGTGGAATTAACTCGTGAACATTTTCGTGCGATAATTTTTCACAACTTTCGACGTGGATTATCACGACAAGACTGAATCAATAAACTTAAATCTTTGTATGGCGATGAAGCACTATCCTATAGCACTGTGAAAATCTGGTTTAATGAATTCAATCGTGGCCGACGCTCGCTCAAAGACGAAGGTCGTCCAAAAACGGCCGTTGTGCCAGAGAACATTAATGCCGTGCGTGAACTGATAACGCATGATCGTCATGTGACATACCGTGAGATAGAGGCATCCTTGGGCATTTCTTCCACCAGCATACATTCGTTATTGCATGAACATCTGGCCGTTCTAAAGGTTTGTTATCGTTGGAGCCCGCACAATTCGTCAATCGCTCAAAAAAGGCTCGTGTCGATTGGTGCAAAGAAATTGTGAAAAATTACGATTGTGGATCTTCAAAAGATAAGATCTTCACAGGTGACGAATCATGGATCTATGTGTATGAGCCCGAAACAAAACAGCAATCGACCGTGTGGGTCTGCGAAGACGAGTCAAATTCAACGTAAGTTGTTCGTGGAAGAAGCACTTCGAAGCAAAAGTTCATGTGGCGACTGTTCCGCTTGAGCAACGTAGGACGGTCAATTCTAAGTGGTACACCACAATTTGTTTGCCTGAAGTCTTCAGAGAAATTTGAAAAACGAACAAGAGAAGACGAATCATTGTGCACCATGACAATTCCATGTAAATTTCTTACAGTTTGCGCTAAAGACTTACTACTTCGGAGGCAAGTTTTTAATATATGCCAACTTTGTTCGAGCGTATAAGTATAGTGTCCCATTTTTAAAATGTCAAACATAAACGTGAAAATAAAAATAAATGTTATTCAACCTCAAAGTCTCAGTCTAAGTAATCGGTAGTTTAAATTAAAAATTTTAAATGGCCCACACTTAAAATGATTGAGGCAAAATCTATATGTGACAGCGCATAGAGAAAGGGACCTAAGGCTACAAAAAGTAAATTTTCACTTTTTGTTTTGATGTGGACAACATCTGATCATCGAATGAGACCGATCCCATGCCCCAAAAGTGTTCCCTCCCAGAGATATGCGCGTTTTATGAAAGTGATGGTACACCAAAGATACGCGTATTTAAATCTTTAAAATGGCTCTCCTGAACATAACTGGTTTTTACCCTTAGGTCCCTTTCTATTTTGCGCGTCACATACAGTGGTGGTCATATTTTTTTTTTATTTATTTAATAAATAATAATATATTATAACTAAAATTGAGCTTTAACGTTGATTTAAATCTAATATTTAGTCGGGTAACCCTTTGATGCAAGCAATGCGTTGCATCTCCGTGGAAGACTCTCAACTAGAATCGTTCAACATTATGGAACAATAGGGTTTAAATCGGGGCTCTGGGCAGGCCATTCCAAAACGTTTAGGTTTTCAGTAGAAAACCATGCTTTAACGCTTCTAGCTGTATGTTTTGGGTCGTTATCTTGCATAAAAACAAATGGAACAGGCATGTGTTCGACTGCAAATGGTTTCATTGTATTCTCCATAATGTCTTTATACACATGTTGTTGTTGTTGTAGCGGCACACACAGCGTCGAGTGACAGCCCTTGGCCGAAGAATTGCTGCTTCGGGTCAATCCGGTGCGAAGAACCGACTGTCGTGGGATTGTATACACATGTTGATCCATTCTCTGGGTTATCCTACGAATTGGACCAACACCAAACCACGAAAATGCTGCCCATACCATAATATTGCCTCCTCCATGCTTTACGGTCTTTAGAGTATACCGAGGGTCAAGTTCTTTGTTTGGAGGACGTCGTACATATCTTTTCCCATCTGACCCAAACAAATTGAATTTGAATTCACTCCACAGTGTGTGTTTCCAAAACTCCAAGGGTTTTTCGATATGCTTCTTTGCAGAATTAATTCTGTTTTTTAAATTTTTTTTCGAAACATGTGGTTTTTTTCTTGCTATACATCCACGGAGCCCACATTCAAGTAATCGACGCCTTATGGTTCTCGTTCTCGAATCTGTTTAGTGCTTAGAAAAGGATAAGCCTTGCTCGTTCTGCAAATTATACGATCATCAGCTTTTGTAGTTTTCCTTGGTCGTGACATTCGGTTTTTGTTCTCGACGCTTCCATTGTTTCTATAATATACAATAGCATTGTGAACTATTGATTTCGAACACAGAAGCTCCGTCGCAATATCCCGAATCGACTTTCTTTCCTTTATGTACTTGCAAATTATAATCTTGCGCAATTCCGGAGTACAGCTCTTTTTTCCGACCCATGTCTAAAATGAATGTTACTTAAATTTTCATATTTAAGTCATTATTCAATAATCTAATACACTTACTGCGTTTTTTTTATTATTTGTTGACTCTAAAATAAACAAAATATTATACGAGGGCGGCTCGGAAAGTTCTTAGCCTATCAATGAAAGAGAATAGTTAGTTTTTCAAAAATATTTTTATTTTTCAATTCTATCCCTTGATTAAAATAGTTTTCCTCAAGGTCTTCAAAATAGTGGTTTACAACTACAATTGCATCTTCATTTGAGGTAAAAAGCTTGCCAGCAAGGAATTTTTTTAGATTTGGGAACAGGTAAAAGTCACTGAGAGCTAAATCAGGAGAATAAGGTGGGTGGTCAAGCAACTCGTACTCTAATTCGTTGATTTTAGCCATTGTTAAAACACTCTTGTGCGCTGGTGCGTTGTCTTGATGAAAAATTATTTTTTTGTGTTGAAAGCCAGGACGTTTTTCTCGAATTTGTACATTTAATTGATCTAAAAGGTTGCAATAGTACTCTGAGTTTATTGTTTTACCCTTTTGCAGATAGTCAATCAATAAAATACCTTTAAAGTCCCAAAAAACCGTTGCCATAACCTTACCAGCCGATTGAATTGTTTTTGCCTTCTTTGGGGCACTTTCTCCAGCTTCGGTCCATTGTTTGGATTGTTCTTTTGTCTCTGGAGTATAGTGGTGGATCCATGTCTTATCAACAGTTATGAAACGACGCCTAAAATCCATTTTATTTCGCTGAAAACGATCCAAACAAGCTTGAGAAATGTTCATTCTTATGCGTTTTTGGTCGACTGTTAACAAGTGCGGCACCCATCTTGCAGAAAGATTTTTCATCTGTAGTTCTTCATGCAAAATTAAATGGACTCGATCATTTGAGATGCCCATGATATTAGCTATTTCACGCACTTTTATTCGTCGATCATTTAATACCATATCATGCACTTTGGCTACAATTTCTGTTGTTGTTGCTGTTTTTGGACGTCCACTACGTGGTTCATCTTCAATGCTTGTACGACTACGTTTAAATTCAGCAACCCAATTTTTTACTGTTGCATATGAAAGAGCACTTTCACCTAACACATTCACCATATCATTTTGAATTTCTTGTCCCGATAAACCTTTTTTATGTAAATATTTAATGACACCACGCATTTCTAATTTGTCCATTGTAAAAAACTCGCGGATGTGTCTTTTGTGAACACCTGTTTCTATATGAAGGAGTTGCCAGATCGAAACAAAATTTAACATGTGTTCATAGCAGAGATGGAAGTTTCCAAAACACTTAACTTTTTTCTGTTTATACCGCGCTTTTTGTGCTATGCTAAGAAGCTTCCGAACCACCAAGTGAAATCACCTTCAAATTGCGACTGTTTCAATAAACACAGATTTTGTATTCAAAGCGACGCTTCTTTTACCGTTACAATACACTGTCGGTTCGAAAAGTAACATCAGAGAGTAAAAAAAATATATTGAAATTTAAGTATTTATTTTTTTCGAAGTGTCCTTAATTATGTGGCTACCACTGTATGTACAACTTGCTGTGAGTACTGAACATGACATAAGAGCTCTAGTAAGGACAATGGGATTTCAATGTTTTTATTTTCGATCAATTTAAAGAATAGTGAATTAATTTTTTTACATGTCCAAACAAATTAATTTTTTTTCAAGTTAACGTAACAAAAGTTATTTCAATCTTACGCTATGGTTAAAAGTTAGGGGGGGGGGATAGAAATAGGTCCCTACTAGTACCCTCATACTCAGCTGAAAACATTAAATATGCATTGCCACGGTCTTTATTTTGTTTGCGGTCACATCAATTGAGAATTCCGATTAAAGTGGATACTCCTTTCCACGCACTAACTAATATTCGGACTTTTGCCGGTGAGATTTTTGCCCCTATCGATTAAATTTAAAGAACTTTGGATAGACAGACAGTTTTCTGGTCAAAAAAACCCAAAATGCCAAAGACAAAGCAGCGAAGTGCCAAAAACACCAGGAACACAAAAAAGTCAACAGAAGAGGGGCGTTCGGCGACTACAAGGATTCCGTGCGTGAGTCGGTTATGCTGTAGATTGGTTGGTTTTTTTTTTGGCAATCGGGTTAAGTGCTTTTCGAGTGGCACGACACAACGAAATATTGAACTTAGCTGCCGTTTTGGTTGGGTGTATTGATTTTAACATTTGAAAAGGCCAATAAAAGAGCTTACAAAGAGTGTGCGTTCTCTTCACCTCTCAACGAAGGCTTGCTGGTTATTTGCACAGCATAAAAATTTCAAGTTTTATTTTAACACACTTTGACACTTGACATTGAGGAGTTCAAAATCTAAAGCAATTTCGTTGAAGATAAGTGTTGTACTCGACATGTTTGCTCGATGATTTTTCTAAAAGGCTTGCTAAAGACCCTACATTAGGGGTTGGTTAAGCAGGTGATGTATAAGGCAAAGGTAATACGTTTGCTCAATTCACATCGAGCTTTCTTAGAGATCGCGCTATACGAGTTATTATAAATAGGTTCTCATCCAACGAACATTGGTTTAACGCAGGTGTATTGCAGGATTCGGTTTTTCTCCCTCACTATTTCTTATTTTTATTGACGATTTTGTAGGTCAGACCGTGCGTGCATCCAATCCACAATTTTGCAGATGACAGCTGGCGTTCATATTCATTTGGTTGTAGGCCGAGACTTCAAGAACTTGAAGACAAAAAGTGAATTATGTATGACTTGGCCGGGGTTTACTTGCCATTTCCGTATGGGGTCGAGCGCATAGAGTAGATTTTATCGCTGTCTCAATAATGTCACCAATTACTATCGGTGATATGGATATTGTACAATCAGATGCTCTTGATGTTTTGGCCATGGAAATATAGGGTGATCCTTCTAGAGGTATACAAAAAAAAATTACAAATTTAAATCAAGTGTGGAATCTTTATTGGTAATTTGAAAGGACATTTTATGGCATTTATTTTTTTTTAAATAATTACCTTCAAATGTTGGCAACTGTATTGTGGAAAGGAGCGTTCGGTGAGAAACGGGAAAATCCGCTGTTTTCGACCAAAATTTTGTTCAGTGATGAGGCCCATTTCTGGCTCAACGGCAAAGTCAACGACAAAATTGCCGCATTTGGGCTGAAGAGCAACAAGAAGAGGTTCAAGAGGTGCCATTATACCCAGAGAAAACCACGGGTTGGTGCGGTTTATAACCTATCGGAATCATCGGTGCATATTTTTTCAAAAATGATGATGGCCGAAACATAACCGTGAAAGGTGCTCGCAATCGCCAGTAATCTTGACGAAACTTGGTTTCAACAGGACGGTGCCACTTGCCATACAGATGCTCAAACAATGGATCTATTGAGAGGTCATTTCGAAAAGCAGCTAATTTCACGTTTAGGACAGGTGAGTTGGCCGCCTAGATCGAGAGATATCACACCTTTAGACATTTTGCTTTGGGGTTACGTAAAGTCCAAAGTCTATGCTGACAAACCGGTGCCACTTGCCATACAGCTGCTCAAACAATGTATCTATTGAGAGGTAATTTCGAAGACTAGCTAATTTCTCGTTTTGGACCGGAGAGTCGGCCGCCTAGATCGTGTGATATCACACCTTTAGACTGTTTTTCTTTGGAACTATGTAAAGTCCAAAGTCTATGCTGACAAACCAGCTACGATTCAGGTTTTGGAAGCCAACATTACGCGTGTCATTAAAGTCATACCGGTCGAAATGCTCGAACGAGTGATCCAAAATTGGACCCTCAGAATGGAAACCCTGAGGCGTAGTTGCGGCCAACATTTGAAGGAAACTATATTCAAAAAATAAATGCTAAATTCATGTCCTTTTAAATTACCAATAAAGATTCCACACTTGATTTGAATTTTTATATTTATTTTGTAATGAAAAAATACCTCTAGATGGATCACCCTGTATAGTCTACACCTGATATGTTCTTATATACCATAAGCAAACTACTTAAAGCTCTGCTTTAATATTTACGATGGCGGAACAATAATTACATGACTTTTCGAATAAAACACTGTTTTTGAAAAAAAATGTTTTTTCAAGGTAATCTTTTAGTATCCCTTCCAAAAAAATAGGATTTTTTGAGGTCCATAAAATATTCATTTGTTTGATCAATAATTTCATCTTTGGAGCTGAATTAGCACTTTACTTTTTTTACCATTGAAATCGATGGTGCATAGCCCCCATAGTATTTATTTAGCTTTTACTTGGTATCGTCTGCAAAAAATAGTGTGAAATGAGGCCTCGAAATTTACTTATTTCTATTTTTAACAAAATCTACGAGCCAATATTTTGAACAGCTGTTTAACACAGACTACGAGTAAATGACAAAACTCTTTCAAAATTTGACATTAGTCTATTTTATATAACTACGAGGGAAGTTGGATCAGACAAGGAATTATTGATATGCGGTGGTTTATATTAAAAAATTTAAATGGCCCACCCGTTATAAATTTCTAATTTTGGAAAGAAAATAATTAGTTGTTTGCTTACGTTTAATTTCATTAATTGTCAATGCCTAAAATAAATAAACAATTTTTAAGCCTATTTCAAACAGTAATAATTTTCTTATGCCCAAATGTCGCTTAGCTACGCTGGGCCAAGAAAATGTAAAAAATGGAAATTTTTCTATCCATATAACAGGGTGTATTAAGAAACAACTAAATAAATATTAACTTGGTCGCACCGGATTTTAAATCGTGTAGTATAGTAACACCTATTGGACTTAACCTCGATAGTACGTCTGAATAATTATCCATCGTTAAGTTAAGGCTTACAAATCCATACAAATTCTTCTCGAGAGTAAACTAAATACAAAATTATAAAAAAAAAATGTAGCGACACAAATGCCCAAAATTCCTCTCAAACTCCAAATTATTATTATTATCAGCAGAAATCGGCAACACTGGCCATAACAGAGCAGAGCCATAACAGAGATTACTTGACACTTCTCTTAAATTGACATCATCTCTGGGCAAGGAACCACAAGTGCATTCTAACATTCAGTAGTGTTTTCGCGCTTTAACTGTGCCAACGTACAAATTGGAGCTGTTTCTCTAGAGTCGGTAGAAAGGCGCGGAACTGTTATTAAATTAATAGAACATTGATGAAATTCATTAGGTGTTGTTATTGTTAGTGTTTTTAACGAGTTGAAATAATTTATTTTTGGAAATAATCGTAGACGTCGTCATGTCTGTTAGTCGGTCGTTCCTTTAAGTTTGTGCCGTGTTCGTGAGTTTCTTCATGTGTGAGAGAGCAGTGCGCGCTAGGCTCTCATAACTGTGAATGTTAACAATAACAACATCAACAAATATCTGTTGATGTATGCATGCGTCTGCAAGGTTCAGAAAAAGTAACAACAACACGAGTAAAGTGCATTTTTTGCTGGGCACAACGTATTTTTGCAAGGGGGTGCTTCTTAAGATTTTCTCTACCAAAGGCTACTTGGGTCTTGCTTCGTTGTTTAAATGGAATGATGCCCACGAAATTTGCCAATATTGAATACCGATCGACGATTAGAGTGCGACGCAAGGTAAGTGACTTATTCCAAATTTGTTTTTTTTGTCAATGCATAGTTTTGTTATTGTATTATGTCCATACATGTGTATAAATGTACATGTGTATGTATGCAGGTTTGGCCATCTGCAAGTGGCACAAGTGTTGTCGTTTTGGTCACTGTCGATCAAACTTTGCCGGAAAAATTTAAAGATTTGTAGTTTTGTCTGATTTTTGGGCTTTTTTCCGCTAACTAGTATCAATATGTATACATATCTATATTTGTTTGACGATTTGGGCGGCAACAGTCGATGTTGGCCGGGTTTTTTTCAACATTTTGGTTAGAAAATAAAAAAAATTATCCAGTGTCAATATCCTGCGTGACACCATTTTTTGATGTACGTCAACTGTTAGCGTCAACTTTTTTTCTTTTGGCTTGTTTACGACTAAATAACATCGGTTCTGTTCATAGCATTATGTTTTCTAAAGTTATCAAAACAAATGTTTCGGTGATTTTCATTGTTGTCAGAGAATTTTAAATTACAGAGAGCCAAGAATAAAATAACATAGAGCAGAGACATTAAATTACTAAGAGTTAACAGGAATCCAAATGTTCAAACAATTCTACTATTTCGGTACAATTTGAGCTAGCAGAAGTACCAACACGGTACATCCACTACTACAGCAAACATTAATCTGCTTGTATAAATGTTTATAAATATTTAGATGCAAACATATATTTATTATCTATGTATTTTATAAATATATTTGTAAAATATATCTAAATTAATAAATATATTTATAATCACCCAATGATTTACATACATATCCTAATTACCAAAGTTTTTTCGCCTTTCATTCTTGCTCCGTTTTCGGAAGAAGTTGAAGAAAAAAAGTTGTGTTTTCGCATTTCTACTGTGTCAACGACAAATTTGAGCCGATTTATAAGAGACTGTTAAAAACCACAGAAATGTTATTAAATTTAACAGAAAATTAATGAGAGTCAGGAGATGTTTTTGTTAGTGTTTGTTAACGGATTCGCAAACACTAACAACGTGCCGCGGCTGTTAGTTGTTCGGTCGGTCGTTCGCATTAGGAGCAATGAGAACTCTCTCTCTCTTGAATGATCTCTGTATGATGATAAAATTTTTAATTTTTGGCTTGAATCTCTCAAACGCCGTTTTAAGTGCATTCGTGCAGAGTCCACATCCCAATCACTAATGCATTTTCGCCTTTTATTCTTGCTCCGCTTTCGGAAAAAGTGGAAGACTCACAGTTGTGTTTTCGCGCTTTTACTGTAGAAAACAGAGGCTGTAGAAAATCAGTGAAATGTTATTAAATTGAACAGAAAATTAATGAGAGTCAGGAGATGTTGTTGTTAGGGTTAAGGTAGATGTCGTCGTGGCTGTTAGTTGGCGGGTGGTCGGTCGTTCGTTCGTTTATGTCGTGTCCGTGTGTTTCATTGTGTGTGAGAGAACTGTGCGCGCTTGGCTCTCAAAATGCAAATGATTTTGCATTAAATGTCTAATTACAATAACAACAACATTAATATGTATGTATTGATGCAGGGATGATAAGTGAGGTTGGAAAATTGCTATAAAAAGTATAAAGTAGTACTTTTTGGTCGGAAAGGTACACTGCACACCCCACTATGTGGTGTATCTTAAAGGTAAGAAGATAGACCCGAAACGATTAAGAACCACTATCATATTCAATTGAGTAATACCCGTTTCGCCTATCTTCAGGTTTAGATCCGAAACAAACGCTGTTGAAATTGTTCAATGTCGGAACATGTAATGATAGCATACTAAGGTCATTTCCGGTTACCGAATCCGCAGCTCATATAACGTCCGTTAATGGTCCAGACATCAGACGCTCGAAAATTTGTAAAGAAGGAGACAAACACAATTAACCATCTCTGATGAAACTATCGGTCCAAGCTTTCGAATAACCTCTGCACAAAGCACTAAACCGATTTGCGATCCTGTCGATTAAAACCACAAATTTTCTTTGATCGCGGTCAAATTTTGGATGGTTCCTTTTCCTTTATCCCCTATGCAATGTCCTGAATTGAGGTCCTGCCTTTCCACAAGCCTCATTTAACATCCGATCTAGGTCAAATTTAGTACAGTATACGTTCACAAACTAGAACTATCAGAAATAAGAACTTCCGGAATTGAGCCAGCATTTTGAAGCTTGGACAATTCGGAAATTAGAACCAAAAACTAACTATGATAAGATACACTGCCACCGCATTGTAGCAGTTGGATAATAACTTTTTCTTTACTTCAATGAATTATTTTAAGTTTGAAACATGTGATGTAATTTGGCTCAAAGTGTAGTACATAGTAGTAATATTAATAGTGTAAAGTAGTGTATTCGTCTTATTTTTGTAAAAATAAAAAAAATGTCCAGAAATTAGAACTTTTCGGAAATTAGAACCACCCGAAAAACAAAGTGTTACTAATTTGTGAGCGTCTACTGTATAGTGCATTATGGAAAATCCATTACATAGTGCAACAACCAAAATGCGAATGGGATGAAAACAATTGCAAATGAGAGTTGACATTCTCCATAGCAAAACCTTTAAGGTTTTTTTTTTAGCTCAGTGCGAGATTTTTGTTTACACGCATTTAAAGATGGTTTTGGAACGGTGTCTAACAAAAGATCAATAAAGATTTGATAAAAAAATGCTCATTTATTTTTATTATCTTGAAAAGCTGTGGCATCTTACTGTTTTTGGGCTCAAGGAGTTAATATTGTATACATATTTATTTTTAAAACTCACGCTAGATGACGCTGTCTATAAATGGTACTATTTCTTGTAGATTTTCATAGAAAAAACGGTGTATTTACTTTTTTTGGCTTCATTGTAAAACATATTTCTAATGATACTACGAAGTACATTTTATTATTCTCAGTACGTTACTATTACAAAAAATACAATTTTTATGGAAAAATTGTGTTTTTTATTGGAAAAAATATTTTATTTATTACAAAAACAACGTATTTATTAAAAAGTATAATATTGTATTTGGGTGCGATTAATCATTATCACTATCACTGTCAATTTGCATGTTTGAAGTACAAAAGGTCCAGAAGTAGTAGGATGTGGATCTCTGTATGTCTCTGGTGCTTGCTCTTCGCCAGTATCATCTTCATCGGTTGTTCTCTTTAACCACCAGCATAAATCACCTAAAATAGAATCAAGTTTCTTTCCTCTGTACCTAGGCTAAATCTACTTGGTTAAAACGTTCACCTTGCTCATTAGATTTGCTGGAAAGTTGGTTTTCAAACCAATCCATATGGTGATGGAGAAAATGCATTTTAATAACTTATTCACACCAAGTTCCTCTAAGATTTTTAAAAGACGTTTAACTCTTTGCACACCATCTGCTTCTCGTTTTTTACCAAGAACATTTTCAATTACGTCTTCAATTGCATACCATGCAATTATTTGATTTTGATACAAAGAATTATGAAAATTATTTTTTCATCAATCTTCTAATGTCTGGACAATTAAACATACCTGCAAAATTAGAAAAAAAATATTGTAAATTATTTTTTTTAAAATCATTTATTTTATTTACCTTCTTTAACTTTGCTAGCACTGAGTATTGGAAATGTAGACTTTAAAGCTGGTCCATCAACAGAAAATACTTTTACAAAATTTTTGAAAAGACCCAATTTAATATGAAGTGGTGGTAAAATACTTTATCTGCTGGTACAAGAGGTTCGTGGATAACATTAGCTGTTCCAACACGAAAAACGTCTCTCTTTTCACATTCACACTTTTGATATTGATTTCCTTTCTATCGCATAGATAGAAAGAAGCATAAAATAACCTATTTTTAAGATAGTCACCTTGTACACCACAAAGTACTGCAATACACCGTTTTTTCTATAAAAATCTACAAGAAATAGCACTGCTTGTATGACAGCGCCATTAAGCGTGGTAAAAATATATATCAAAATTTAATTTCTCGGCAGTAAGATACCACAACTACACCGCAAAGGAAGTACTGCAATACACCGTTTTTTCTATAAAAATCTACAAGAAATAGCACCGCTTGTATGGCAACGCCATCTAGCGTGAGTTTTAGGTGAATTTCTGAATGAATGAATTTCTCGACCCCAAAAACAGTAAGATACCACAACTTTCCAGGATAATAAAAATAATTAAGCGGTATTTTATCAAATTTTCAATGATCTCTTCTTGTTCGACAGCGTTCCAAAATCACTAACTTCAAATGCGTGTAAAAATAAATCTCGCACTGAACTAATGAAAACCCTTGAAGATTTTGTTATGGATAATGTCAACTTTCATTTGCAATTCGTCTTATCCCATTTGCATTCAGAAAGTTCGATTTTGTTTCACTGTGTTATTAATCCTAATGTTGGAAAATATCGTTCGACGTTTTCGGATATAAAGCTCTATGCCGATTTGAGGCTGTTGAAGTCTGATATTTAATTCGATCTTGCTCAGCATAGGGCATAATGAGCGGCTTAAACCAACCCTGCCAATGCTGGAGCATATTGGTGCAATTTTTGATATAGTCCTGTCACTCAACAGGAAACATTTACAGTTCAACTTAAGTACGGATTGTTTGTCTATAACTGATTCTGATGAATTGTTACTATTCCATATACGTTTTTATAAAGCCTTACACAAAATACTCTACTTATATATAGTTCACATGGAAAAAACCTTTCAATTTCAGGTCTCGTTGCTCTAAGTCACATATTAAAACCAACTTTGCTAATATTACACCCAGATTCGCGGAGTATGCTGAGTATCGTTGTGATTTAAGCATTTTAACGTCTGTAGTGGTGGGTCTTTGTTAGCCTTGGTAACTAAAACTGATAGGAAATGCGAAATGGATACATAACTTTTGTAACAAAAAATTCCCGATTTGTTTAAACATAATGTTTGTTGTCGTTTTGCCACATTTGCCTATAATGTTTCTATCCAGGCTACTATATAAAATAACAGCTATAATCAATTATTTGTTAAAATTTACGCAAGGTGCAGTACACATTTTGTTAACAAAAGACTAATCAATTGCGTTTTAACTAGCAGGTTATCGGGGATTCACCAATACACAATATTTCCTTTTTAATTATGTATATTCTAAGGAATTTTTTTCGGTGTAAGCTTTTATACATTCAAGCCGTTTAAAACTAATTAGAACGTAAAAAATAAATTAGTAATTTCTGCAAAATCTTAACTTTTTCGGGAAATTGAAAATAGTTTTTATACTGAAATTTAACCAAATGACGATTGAAGACATTTCAGTGTAAAAACGCTTAAAAGGAAAATTTTTTAAAGTAACAAACTTTGTGAATTAAAGAGGAAGCCGCATATCACAGTGAAAATAGTCCACTTGTGATAAAATACTTTTAAGTGTTAAAAGTCTAAAAAATTTTGAGTTGATACAAAACTTAGCTAAATTATTTTGCAAATTGTTATTAAATTTTAAAAACATAACAAAAAGTTTATTAATTCAATAACATATTAAAATATATTAACATTAACGAAATATGATAGTAATTCTTCCACAGTGAAAATGGTCCATTAAACGTGAGTATATTAAATACGAATAAAAAGAAAAATTTACAAACAGTTGAGCATTGATTATCCGGGTCGGGACCGGTAGAGTTCCAGATAATCGACTTTTCCAGTCAATTTCCAGTCATTCAGTGTCGTTTGTTTTTTCTTTTTAACCTGAATATTTTCTGTCAAACGCTTCTCTTGGACACGGTAGATTTGAATTTTATCTTGTTCTGTAATGTTCGAAGATGCTTTATTTTCCAACAAAAAAAGTTTAGCAAGGAGCTGGATGCGTTTACGGCATCTTGCAATGACGTTTTTGTAACAATTATATCATCTTCATCAGAATCACCAAAGCTTATTTCTGTCTCAGGTTCATGTGATTTGTCATACGTATAAGTAATTCATGAGACAAAATTGGAAATGAGTGTACATCTTTATCATTTGGGTTTTGCGAAAGTGGCTTTTAAAGCTCCATATTGCACCCTGATCCAACGGCTGAATAAATGATGTGCAATTTGACGGTAAATACTTAACAACAACATTTTGATCTGTTAGTTTCTCCACCTTTGGATGTGCCGGACAATTATCCAATAGCAGCAGTTTTTTACAATCTTCTTTTAAGGAAATTTTTTAAAATCCTCTTTCACCTCTGGTACAAAATTTTTTTTAAACCATTCCTAGAATAACGTAACAAATACGTAATAATAACGTTACCTAAACTTTTTTTAATCTTGTAAATTACTAGGAGTTCGCAATAATTTTGAAGATCCCTTAGGCTTCACTTTTTCCTGTAACAAACGGTTTGCACTTATGTGCACCAGCTGCATTGGTTCAAAGCAACGCGGTGATTCTTTCGTTTGAATTCTTATGGCCGTCTATAAAATGTTCATTTGGCAGGAAACACTTCCAAAAAAAGGCTTGTTTCATCCCCACTGCAGATTTGTTCATTTGTAAGATTATACGTTGATATGTATTTTTCCAAATCATTCACAAAAATTGTGGCAGATACATAATCTGCAGATGACTTTTCTTTCAGCCTTAAGTTTGAGAATTCCATGTCTTTCTTTAAAGTTGTGCGTGCAACCAGCCGCGAGAATATTCACATCGTAAACCTAAACTACTATTTAGTTTTAAATGGAAATATTTAGCCTTTTCCATTATTATTAAATTGGAAATTGGGGCCCCTTTAAAACGTTCTTGCCGGAACCATTCATATGTCGTAAAGTCAACTTTTAGATTTAGTGCATTTTTCAAAGTTTTCGGATTTGAAAGCCAATAACTGAATAGCTTTCTACTCAATATTTTCATATTATGGCATTATTTTTCACTATTCATATACTGTTTGCCTCCCAAAACCATATTTTTGTGATAATGTTTGAACAGAAACATTTCTTTATGAATATTTTTTTTCGAAAATATATTTTTCTTGAATCGTTGATACTTTTCTTTGCCTTGGCCGATTTTACTGATATCGATGCCATTATAAAATTACACAGCAAAAGTCGGGACTGCTCAAATTACAAACGCAACTAAACACCAAAACAAGGGGTTTCCCCTATTTCGCTTCATACACCTAATAACGTTAGTGTTGCTAACACATTAAAAGCAAATATTGCCAAAATAGATACTCGTACATGTTTGATGATCATGACTTTTAATGATCATGTCAATCACATTGTAAAAAAACTAATGTAGCTGTAAAATTACTATATCCTATTATAAATAGGAAGTCTGAGCTAAATTTGTCCAACAAGATCGCACGATGATTGTCCTGTGTGGGGTAATTGCGTCAAGACTCATATCCGGAAAATTCAAATTTCCTAAAACAAAATATTAAAAATGATGTTAAATTTAACGTGGCACTTTATTACAAAAAGTCAATATGATTTATGTTGTGTCGAAAATATTTACAATCGAATTATAAATATTACCCACAACTTTGAAAACGCTTGTAACTTTAACGAAAACAATTATATCGTACATCTATACAACTGCTACAAAATACTCAGTAATGTAATTTATGTACATCACAAATATTAAATATCTTGTTTTTTATATCCCTTAAGGATATATTCTAATGAAGGTTTGTACTTAGTAGGGACATAAATGCTGTTACTTACACACGTTTTATGCTGTAAAATAAAAAGTACTGAATGTTTTTGGACCAAATATTTTTTAATATATTTATGGATGTTTATTGTATCCAAAAAGAATCTACTTATCGAAATGTCCGCCCTTTGCCTTTACAAACGCCTTAAATCGCAAAGGCCAATCGTCAATAGCTGCACGAACTTCGTCCATTGGAAAATTGGCCACAGCTCGAACCAAAGCAGTCTTAAGAGATCCAATGTTGGAGTATCTTTTGTGGCAAACCTTGTCCTCTAAAACCGTCCACAATTTATAATACAATGGGTTCAAATCTGGACTGCCTGAGGGTCGTTCTTCAGAGGAAATGAACGCTGGAAAATTGTTTTGAAGCCAGGTCTGGGACGTTTTAGCCTTATGGCCGGCGCAGAATCCTGCTGGAAAGTCCATGGCTGGTTTTGGAACAGGGAATTGTTAAGAGGCTTCACAACAGCTTCCAAAGCGGTTTCTTAATAAACTTTGACCGATGTTTTGACTCCTTGTTCGCAGAAATGCAGGTCAGTGACGCCATCGTAAGAGACACCCCACCAAACCATGACTGCAGCTGGGTGATGACCCTTTCCACTCTTGGGTTTAGTTCAGATGCTTCCTTAGATGACCACGCATACACTCTATCATTTTGCTTGTTGAATTTTTCCTGAACGGTAAAAATTTTTTTAGCGGTGAACAAAATTTTTCTCTGCATGTTATCAGCGTGCTTCACCAAACGACGTTTGCATTTTTCAATCCTATTTTTTTTAAAGCTGCAGTCAATAAATGTCCGGTACGTCGTTTGAAAGTCCCAAGTCTTATTTAATGATGCGACTCATGGACTTTTGCGTGATATTCATCGCACGGGTCATGATTTTCTGCTTTCGGAGCGGATTTCTGTGAATTCTTGATTTATCGGCTTTGATGACATGCGGTGTTCGAACAGAGCATGGGCGGCCCGACCGGAGGCGGTCTTTGACATCTCCAGTCTCCTCAAACAGTTTTATGCATCGGTAGAAGAGCATGCGGCTAATCCCTAGTGGACGCAGCGTTTTAAAAATATCGTTTTTTTTCATTTCACACTTAAAAAGCGCTATTACAGGGATACGGTTCTCATTATCTGACCACTCAATGATGAAAGTTGAAACACTTTTAAAACCCCGTTACAGACTAACTCTATTGAGGTCAGCTTTCAAGACGCATATGACATTAACGGTTCAGTTCTACTATTGAAATCGGTGTGTTCAGTGTTGTAACATTATTTATGTCCCTACTAAGTAAATACTTTCCTTCCTCTGGCTTTTCACACTTATTTCTTAATTTTTGTATTATTAATAATATAGTTGTAAGGTTTCTCATTTAAACCATCTATAAAGTAGAACTGTAGCCAAAACTATTTTACTTAAATCAACAAACATCAACACAAAAAAAGATACATGTTTTGCAATCGCGGATAATTGAGGTAATCACGGTTAATCAATTAAATTAAAAATATTTTTCTTGCGTTATCGATTCCGGATATTTGATGTTTGCGGTTAATTAAATCACGGATTATCGATGCTTAACTGTAGTTTTAACAGTTAATTGAATATCCTTTTTGATTATTAACTGATTTAAGGCTATTTGGAACAGATTCCTCAAGCTTTTTGGTATATTTCGGACTTGTTTTATCTCACTTCTGCATAAATGCCATTTTTAAGTCGGCAACGACCGACTTAAACCTTTTTAATTCTTATCAAATCTCTTCAAACTTCTCTTCAAATCAAAGATGATTCTCACTAATGCAAAAGCTGAGTTGTTCTTGCCAGTTTATCGTTACACTTCCAGCAGTTAACTATAAGATGGTTGTGCTCCACATTGCGATGTAATTCATGTCACATGTCGATGGTTGTGTTCTTGTCCACGTAGAGTTCCTTAACTCAGTTGTGGGGATGACGACAGAGTAGATGTTACACGATAGCGACAGAGTGTGGTGGCATGTTCCCTTGTATTTGTAGCAAGACTCGCGGGTCCAACATGTTTGTTCAATCAAACAAAATACCCATCATTATTATCGGCATTACGTGCTCGAAGCACTTGCGAAAGCCAGAGGTGGAAATCGCAGGTTTTCTTTTTTTTCAGGCACCTAATCTCGAGCAAACACCAACGCAATATACTCAGACATTGTTGCAAATATTTACTACCTGGTACAAAAAATGTTTACCCCAATATGTACTGACATGCTTGTATTTTATTGGTCTCCTTTATCTGACGAGTATTGAGTGGAATTGCAATTTCAAACCAAGTATTACGTGAGAGAGTAGGGTGAACACGCAAGGTTCGTGCAACAATGTTCAATAACGCCGTTCTCTCTTGGGGCAACTCAAGAAGATTAAGCAGCTAAGAAAGTTTTGAATTAAATCGATTTATAGGCATTTCCAAGGGGACACTTTTCTATACTCTCCGCCATAGGATGGAGGGTATTTGTCATACGATATGTGTAGGTGTGAATATGTACATATGTATGCATTTATTTATTTATTAATTATTTTACTGTGTAACACTTTTTTGTTTTATGGGGGGAAGGGGGATTGGAAGAAAAGACTTACAGCCTTAGCCACGATGCTGAACGAAAGTCTATGCGAACAAATCCAGTCATTCACTCGAATCAAAACGGTCGTCACTCTCTTGTGACTTATCGTTCGCATATCCTTACATATTGCGAGTGAATAAAATTGTTGCCAGTACCAACAGTTTTAACTTATTTAAAATTTGCCTAGATGCGTGCTATACTTTTACTCAGCTTACTCTATTCTTTTATTTGGGTTCATATGGTATAAATGAATAATTAAAAACAAAGTGTAAAGACATTTCAACCTATATGTTAATGCAAAAAATTTTCGATTATGTGACGCAAAATATTTAATTGTTTATTTAATTATACGATATAATTCTGGCCTAGGCAACACAAGGTTTGCCTGGCGCCATTTCCATTGGAAAGTTTGACATTTTTTAGCATAAACATGCTCAGAACGTTTTTGACGTACGACCGTCATTTGTGTTGTTTACAGTACGAGGGCGGTTCGGAAGCTTCTTAGCCTAGCACAAAAAGCGCGGTATAAACAGAAAAAAGATAAGTGTTTTGGAAACTTCCATCTCTCCATGCTATGAACACATGTTAAATTTTGTTTCGATCTGGCAACTCCTTCATATAGAAACAGGTGTTCACAAAAGACGCATCCGCGATTTTTTACAATGGAAAAATTAGAATTGCGTGGTGTCATTAAATATTAACTAAAAAAAGGTTTATCGGGACAAGAAATTCATAATGATATGGTGAATGTGTTAGGTGAAAGCGCTCCTTCATATGCAACAGTAAAAAATTGGGTTGCTGAATTTAAACGTGGTCGTACAAGCATTGAATATGAACCACGTAGTGGACGTCCAAAAACAGCAACAACAACAGAAATTGTAGCCAAAGTGCATGATATGGTATTAAATGATCGACGAATAAAAGGGCGTGAAATAGCTAATATCATGGGCATCTCAAATGATCGAGTCCATTTAATTTTGCATGAAGAACTACAGATGAAAAAGCTTTCTGCAAGATGGGTGCCGCACTTGTTAACAGTCGACCAAAAACGCATAAGAATGAAAATTTCTCAAGCTTGTTTGGATCGTTTTCAGCGAAATAAAATGGATTTTAAGCGTCGTTTCATAACTGTTGATGAGACATGGATCCACCACTATACTCCAGAGACAAAAGAACAATCCAAACAATGGACTGAAGCTGGAGGAAGTGCCCCAAAGAAGGCAAAAACAATTCAATCGGCTGGTAAGGTTATGGCAACAGTTTTTTGGAACTTTAAAGGTATTTTATTGATTGACTATCTGCAAAAGGGTAAAACAATAAATTCAGAGTACTATTGCAACCTTTTAGATCAATTAAATGTACAAATTCGAGAAAAACGTCCTGGCTTACAACACAAAAAAATAATTTTTCATCAAGACAACGCACCAGCGCACAAGAGTGTTTTAACAATGGCTAAAATCAACGAATTAAAGTGAGAGTTGCTTGACCACCCACCTTTTTCTCCTGATTTAGCTCTCAGTGACTTTTACCTGTTCCCAAATCTAAAAAAAATCCTTGCTGGCAATCGTTTTATCTCAAATGAAGATACAATTACAGTTGTAAACCACTATTTTGAAGACCTTGAGGAAAACTATTTTAATCAAGGGATAGAATTGCTAGATAAGCGTGGGACTAAGTGTATTGAAGTTTCAGGAGATTATATTGAAAAATAAAAATATTTTTGAAAAACTAACTATTCTCTTTCATTGATAGGCTAAGAACTTTCCGAACCGCCCTCTTAACTTCAAATAACCAATTTGGCAAAAAAAAATGGAGTTAACTCGTGAACATTTTTGTGCGATCATTTTTCACAACTTTGAAGTGGATTATCACGACAAGAGTGCGTCGATGAACTTAAATCTTTGTATGGCGATGAAGCACCATCCTATAGCAATGTTAAAAACTGGTTTAATGAATGCAATCGTGGCCGACGCTCGCTTAAAGACGAAGGTCGTCAAAACGGCCGTTTTGCTGGAGAACATTGATGCCATGCGTGAACTGATAATTCAAGATTCTCATGTGACATACGGTGAGATAGAGGCATCCTTGGACATTTCTTCCACCAGCATACATTCGATATTGCATGAACACCTGGCCGTAAAAAGGTTTGTTCTCGTTGGATCCCGCCCAATTTGACAATCGCTCAAAAAAAGGCACGTGTCGATTGGTGCAAAGAAGTTTTGAAAAAATACGATCGATGAACTTCAAAAGACGCTTATAAGATCGTCACAGGTGACGAATCATGGATCTATGCGTATGAGCCCAAAAAAAAAACAGCAATCGACCGTGTGGGTCTTTGAAGACGAGCTAAATTCAACGAAAGTTGTTTGTGGAAGAAGCACTTCGAAGCAAATGGTCGCCTGTTTCTTTGGCAAAACTGGTCATGTGGTGACTGTTCCTCTTGAGCAACGTAGGACGGCCGATTCTAAGTGGTACTTCACAATTTGTTTTCCTGAAGTCTTCGGAGAAATTCGAAAAACGAACAAGAGAAGACGAATCATTGTGCTCCACGGCAATGCGAGCTCTCACACATCGGCTCAAACCAGCGCATTTTTGACTGGCCAAAAACGTCGAATTTATGGGTCATCCGCCGTACAGCCCTGACTTGGCACCTAATGACTTTTTTTTATTCCCACACATCAAGAAAAAATGCGTGGTCAACGATTTTCGCCTCCAGAAGATGCCGTGAAGCTATCAAAAACCATGTTTTTGAGGTTTCTCAATCAAAGTGGAAAAAGTGTTTCGACAATTGGTTTGAGCGCATGCAAAAGTTTATAAATCATGCTGGATAATACTTTGGAAAACAATAAAACCATTTTTGATGATAAATATTCGCATTTTCATTATTAGGCTAGAAATATATGTAGCAGCCCTCGTATTATTTCTAGGCCTGTCCGACCCCTCAACAAGACCGAAGGGTCTATGATGACTGTGAAGTCCCCAATATGCCCAGTCACTCATGGTACCAGGTAACCTACGGTCAGGTTTCGTAGCCAAAGTTACTCCCCAAATACCCAGGGGACTGGAAACCCCCGTAGCAACAGATACCGAATGTCAAAGGGAAAAATACCGCCGGTTTTAGCGGAACGCACTTAACTAATCCTAGCTTGACGTGCTAGGATGCTAGTCACTGACGTCCCACTGACCATCAAAAGAAACAACGCCCATGGCGTCAAGGTCCCGTATGTCCTCATAGAGAGGGCATTCGCCTAGCAAGATTTTTAGTAAAGCCCACAAATTTGGGCATTTTAAATTTGTTTAATACCCGCAGAAAAAAAGATTGTAGCGGTCGTTTATACGATAATGAAGAAGTGGTTTATGAACTTTTCGAACAAAAAGAATTATTTTAAGGTTCGTATTACGTATTGTGACCCATAAGGAACCTCAAAACAATGAAATTTTATTTCGAATTAAATGATTATGACTTAGTGCTAATGTGTTTTTGAAATGGAGAAAGGCCCTTTGTTAAGTAGATCAATCGATTCAGAATTACTATTTGATTCCATTGTGCGATGTCCGTCCGTCCGACTATCTGTAATCAAAGAACAGGTCGCAATATAAACCGATGTCAACGAGACTTGCTATATTGTCCAGGTTTGGGCCAGGGATAAACCCTTTTGAAATCGGTTCATATTTTCTTATCGTGCAAAGGTTATTCCCGGTTTTGGAATCTTCGGCTGTAGAAGCCTCATATTGTATTCGATTCCACACAGAACGTTGCGAGCGACCAGCTTTTACTCTAGTGAAATTGGGCCAAATTGGTCCATGTTTTTGAATAGTTTTAACACAAAGGTCCTTCTCGAGGTCCTGTAGCTATAAGAACCACAAACTAAACCCGATTTCGATAAAATGTAGCATGGTACCTTTTATTTGCGATCAATTATTAACTCTGGTGAAACTAAAACATATCAAGTCCATATGTGCATGGAGCCCCCATGCAAAAGTCTTTCCTATTTTGCAGCTATAAAAGCCACATATTACATTTGATTTCAGCCTTATTACGCATGGAGCGTTACGAGCGACCAACACCCATCTGTGGTCGAATTGGGACATACCGGTCTATGGTTTCGAAAAGCTCTAATACAATGGTCCTTCAGACAAAGGCGAGGAACCTTCTTAACAGCAGATTGACGCAGGGCATATCACAGTCGGTTCCGCCCAACTATAACTTGTTCTTGAAAGATGGAATTACTTCTAACGTTTGCGGAATGAAATCGCAACAAATTTTACAACGCTGGGTACAAAGCAAAATTAGAAATCTAAACAAAGTACCGTTATTTTTCATTTACCACATGTTTTGTGATATTGCTATTTGATTTTTGCTGAAGTTGATCATTTATTTTGTTTGCAATGTCGCCAAAAGAAGAACAACGTCGAAAAACCATTTGTAATATATTGGACCATCATCCTGATTGGAAGAAATCCGATATCGTTTCTCATTTTGTAGAGCAAGGAGAAAATCGAAGTTCGGTATATAGAACACTGGCGATATATGAGAAAAGACAAACAACAGAAAGAAAACGTGGTTCTGGAAAAAAGTGTAGTTTGAACGACTCTTCTATGAGAAGCCGACTTCGAAAAATTACCGATGGTAAAGTCGCTAAATCATATAGGGAGCTTGGGAAAAAGTTCCAATCTGACGGAAAAACAATGAAAAAGTATCTGAGCGATATGGGAATTCAGAGAAAGTCCAGAAAAAACAAGACAAAAGCGTCAGAAGCTCAAGAAGTTACCCAAAAGTCTTGACTTAGAAGTTTGGTCAAAAATACATTCAAAGCCAAGAGCGACATCGTATGCATCATGGACGATGAGTCATATTTCACATTGGATAGAAACGAATGGCAAGGAAAAAATTTTTTGAAGGAAAAAACACGTAGACGATAAAATAAAGTATGTGCAGCATTAAAAATTTCCTAAAAAAGTTTTATTGTGGCTTGCAATTAGTCAGCATGGAATGTCAGAACGAGTTTTTTTTGAGTCCGGTTTGGCTGTCAAGTTTAAAAAATATATTTAATTCTGCTTACCAAAAGTTGAAGAATTTATGAATAAGAAGCATAGAAACTTAAATGTAATCTTCTGGCCCGACTTAGCATCAAGTCATTACGCCAAGAAGACATTGGAAGCCATGGACACCCTTCAAATTCCATATGTATGTTAAGAAGAAAATCCACCCAATGTACCCCAATTACGCCCAATTGAGGATTTTTGGGCAAATTTAAAACGAAAAGTATATGCAAATAACATCAGACCCAAAACTACCAAAAATTTGATTCAAAAAATTCGAAAGGAGCTTCAAAACATGCCAACATCGACATTTTCAACAGCCATGGGAAAAGTTCCTCAAAATTGACGCAATGCAGCTCGAATGGGACCAAATATTTTTTTACATTAAACTAGTACAATGTATTATCTTAAAAAAAAATTGAAATAAAATTGTTTTTGTTGAAAAAAAATGTTTTTTTTTTGTTGCGATTTCATTCCGCATACGTTAATAAGATCAGGTTTCTTTTTAATTGTTTAATATTTAAAATGAAAAACAATGAAACTTTGTCAGTTAACAGAGTATTCTTAATTTTACAACTGCTCTCACTTTATATACGTGTCGTATGTTCCCTAGAAGCTGACAATTAGTACTCTCCAAATATGGAAACCTCTTGTTAAGCAACATCTGTCCTCTTTGGCTATGGTAGTCGAAAATTTTCAATTTCCTCACGAATCTAAATATGGCATTGGATATACAAATTGGTTAAATTCGCGACTTTAATCCAAAGGCCTATGGTCTCTTGGATCCGAAAAATCTTCCTCACGAATCCATTTAAGCGCCTCGGATCCACGGATCCTATATATCCGAACATTATATGTGACGCGCAAAATAGAAAGGGACCTAAGGGTTAAAAACAGTTTTGTTTAGGAGAGCTATTTTAAAGATTTAAATACGTGTATCTTTGTTGTACCATCACTTTCATGAAATGCGCATATCTCTGGGAGGGAACACTTTTGGGGCATGGGATCGGTCTCATTCGATGCTCAGATGTTGTCCACATCAAAAAAAAAGTGAAAATTGATTTTTTTTACCCTGACGTCCCTTTCTCTATGCGGTGTCACATATAACTTAGCATTAATGTTTGCATACCCGAATGTAACACTCTGCGACAAATGGTAAGGGTCAGTGATCGGTTTGGAATGAAACCACCGGGGAAAGTTATATTGGTAAAAAAAAAGTCATACTTGTTCCAGCGTTTCGCTGGGTCTCATCTAGGAATCGAGATATATCGATTTGAAGTTAGTAAGTATCGTATAGGGGAATTTGTCACGTTTTAGGCTCTTTTGTTTGACATAACTCGAGAACCACTCGTCCGATTTAGCTGAAACAAATTTAGAAAAATTAAGAATTACAATTCCTCTAATCTGTTCTTAAACCGTTTTCCTACTTAAGCAACAGTTTCGCAATTATAAATAAATGTATGAAAAAAAAAATTATTTTTGCCTAAAAATTAAATTTTTTTTTTTAATTCATAAAAAATCCAAAACGGATTGCGTCGAGGTGGCAAACGCGCCGCCTAAAAATTTTGGATGTTCTTACCCGGAGTTGTAACCGGGATTACTTACTTCTACTATGATAGAAGTTTACTCTAACCATCACACCAAGGCGACCTCTAATTATTCCTGGTGAAATTGGACCTTATCGGTATATATTTTCAATAGTCCCATAAAATATAAAACCTATCGCTGAAACTTAGAAGCGCGAATCGCCTGAATAATAGAATCGCCTGAATAATAGAATCGCCTTGCAACTATAAATGTTGCTTCTTTTTTATTAGAGACCTTAAATTTCATTGCAGTGTTTTTCCATAGTCGTTTCAAAAACTTTGCCTCGTACTTCATTCTCGTTAGTTACACTTAAGACCAACACAATATTGTGTATCCTTATTGACGTGAATGACTGTCTGTTTGAATTTATAGCCATAATCCTCAAATTACAGATACCGGCATTAATATGAACGTATGTGCAAGAAAGGGCGTTTGTTAGGGTGTTCCTAATATCTAACTCTTAAATAATTCGTTGAACTAACTTGGGTTTTAATAGCAATTTTGTTTTGTACTTTAAAAATTGAGGAAGCACACAATGTTGGTAAAAAAATAAGAGTGTACACAAGACTCTACTCTATTGTGCCTCATAGTTGTCTCTCCTGTTCCCCAGGATCTCCTCTTTTTTGCCCGCTTCTAGTTTGTACAAGTGTGGAAGCTCTATTTTTATAAAATAAAATTAGAGCTTCCAAAACCGATCTCTCAGTTTTTATGTCCACACCCAACAGCCGTTTCTCAAAAATAGCTAAAGCCCGACAAGTCGGTTTACCAGGTTTTTTGCTAACGGGTTTTTCGTTTTTCGATTTTTTGGTTGTTGTATGTAAAAGCAACAAAAATCATAATTTTCAATAACGGAATACATAACTGAACCAAAAAAATCTAGAACCACCTTCAAGTGTACTGATCGACTCAGAATTACCAGTTGATTCAATTTAACGATATCAGTCTGTCCGTTCATCCGTTCGTCTGCTGTCTTTTTAAAGCTTGTTTTCAAATTACAGGTCGCAATTGTTGTCCGATCTTCATGAAATTTGCCAAACTGAGTTTTTTTTCGATAAAGGCTGTTGACTTTTATAAAAATCAATTAAAATTGAAGTATAGCTCCCACACATGTTCATCCGATTTATGTCTTTAGCCCTAGAAGCTACATGCAACAGGGTGGAGCAGGGTAATTTGCTTATTTGGGAATGAAATAAAAAAATTATGAACCATAGAATAATTTATTTAATATTTTAATTATATTGAACAGTAAGGGAATTTTTAAATGACATTATTTTAAATAGTGTATCTGGCAAATGTCGACCTTCGCTATCCACACACAGCTGCATACGTTTTCTGAAGTTTCATGAACTCTCACAAGCATGTGGACTGGTATTTCGCCAATTTCAGCCTCAATATTGTTAAGTAGGTCTTCCAAGGTGTTGGGACGGTTGATAGACACCTTTATACAAAGGATCTTCGATCCTTTGTATAAATTTTTTTTATTACATCAAACAAAAAAATTTATAAGTGGACGGAAGAGTCTACTCTGTTGTAACTCAGAATCTCTTATTCCGCAGGGTCTACTCCTTTGTGTCTACTCCTTGTAAAGCCAAGTGTTGTTTACTTGGTTATACAATTAAACCGAAGTGTTTACATAAATGGATATTTCTTTAAGATTGATAAAAATCTATCGCACTTTCTATATGGCATTTCTTAAACCCTATGCCAACTTCCAGAGGTTTGAACGACCCTCTGCACTATTGAAAACTGTATCGGTTTATGTTCTCTGTTCTGGGCGACAAATTTATGTTTACCTCCACGTTAGGGCCACCCAATGTGGGTATGAAATCTGTCACTTTTCCGCTTCTCTGCGGAAATGCGAATAAATTGAAAAAAGTGTCAAATATGTTGACAAACAGTTTAATACACGTGTTGACTTTTGTGCCATAACGCTTCATTTTTATTTCAAATATGATGACTTTGTCGACAGCGGCAATGGCGACGACAATAATTGTGTAATGCTGACGATGATTATAATGACGACAATAATCATTGCGTTATGGTTGCAAAAGATATTCAAACAAATCCATATACAACAATGTATGCGAATATATATGTACATATGAGTAATTCCACGATTAAGGTACTCTGCATAATTATGACTTTGGGTAAAGAAAAACTTTGACCGAACGGGGTAACATACGTTTATCCACTTACGACCATTGTAAGCTCAACTCGTAAGTGAAAGCAACATAAAATCAATTTTGATTGAAACAATTAGCAACGTTTTGCCAGGCCTAATCGAATAAAATCCGCCTTTAAGGTATGGAAGTGACTTGTGCCACTTCAATAGCGAATCACCTTGCAGGTCTGGCCGAACTTAACGACGTTCTAGTTGTTCAATTGTCTCCGCTGGAACTTAAATCTACGATCTTTCGCAAGATGTTACGTTTCGGCCCAAAAAAACCAAAATCTGTCGCTGTGAAGAATAACTTCCAAACTGGTAATTTTGCACTGCATGCTGTGGCGGCACTGTTGGTCGAACAGAGTGGAGAGTGTGCGTGACTTATAGTGGTCGACGGGAGATTTATACGAGGGCGGTTCGGAAAGTTCTTAGCCTATCAATGGAAGAGAATAGTTGGTTTTTCAAAAATATTTTTATTTTTCAATATAATCTCCTGAAACTTCAATACACTTAGTCCAACGCTTATCTAACAATTCTATCCCTTGATTAAAATAGTTTTCCTCAAGGTCTTCAAAATAGTGGTTTACAACTGTACGAGTAATTGCATCTTCATTTGAAGTAAAACGCTTGTCAGCAAGGATTTTTTTAGATTTGGGAACAGGTAAAAGCCACTGGGAGCTAAATCAGGAGAATAAGGTGGGTGATCAAGCAACTCGTTCTTTAATTTGTTGATTTTAGCCATTGTTAAAACACTCTTGTGCGCTGGTGCATTGTCTTGATGAAAAATTATTTTTTTGTGTTGTGAGCCAGGACGTTTTTCTCGAATTTGTACTTTTAATTGTTCTAAAAGGTTGCAATAGTACTCTGAATTTATTGTTTTACCCTTTTGCAGATAGTCAATCAATAAAATACCTTTGAAGTCCCAAAAAAAACCGTTGCCATAACCTTACCAGCCGATTGAATTGTTTTTGCCTTCTGTGGGGCACTTCCTCCAGCTTTAGTCCATTGTTTGGATTGTTCTTTTGTCTCTGGAGTATAGTGGAGTGGATCCATGTCTCATCAACAGTTATGAAACGACGCTTAAAATCCATTTTATTTCGCTGAAAACGATCCAAACAAACTTGAGAAATGTTCATTCTTATGCGTTTTTGGTCGACTGTTAACAAGTGCGGCATCCATCTTGCAGAAAGCTTTTTCATTAGCTATTTCACGCACTTTTATTCGTCGATCATTTAATACCATATCATGCACTTTGGCTACAATTTCTGTTGTTGTTGCTGTTTTTGGACGTCCACTACGTGGTTCATCTTCAATGCTTGTACGACCACGTTTAAATTCAGCAACCCAATTTTTTACTGTTGCATATGAAGGAGCACTTTCACCTAACACATTCACCATATCATTATGAATTTCTTGTCCCGATAAACCTTTTTTATGTAAATATTTAATGACACCACGCATTTCTAATTTTTCCATTGTAAAAAAATCGCGGATGCGTCTTTTGTGAACACCTGTTTCTATATGAAGGAGTTGCCAGATCGAAACAAAATTTAACATGTGTTCATAGCAGAGATGGAAGTTTCCAAAACACTTAACTTTTTTCTTAACTTATACCGCGCTTTTTGTGCTAGGCTAAGAAGTTTCCGAACCGCCCTCTAATTCAGGTTCCTATTGTAAAAGTAAGTGTATTTACTTGCTAAATAGTTCGTATTTTCTAATTTTTCCTACAGAAAGTGGTTCAACGCGAAGCACATGCAAATTCCATTTTCCCCGGCTGGAACTCAGGGAAATTTAAAATTTTTTTCCGGTGTCCCGGGAAGCAAAAAAGACTGGGAGAAAAAAAACTTGAATGTCGGATCAATCGTCGCAACAATGGCCGTGTTCTATTGGCAACTTCACGCAGAAAAAAAACGTATGGTTGGGGTAACAATATTCGAAGAGCACCATTCTATTGTTGGATATATGGTTGTGGCACAACAATATTATGATCATCACAACAATACTATGGTTCAAACACAACCATACTATGATCCCCATAACAATATTATGGTCCTCACAACAATAGAATCATTCACACACAACCATACTATGATCCCCACAACCATATTATTATTCACATTCAACCATACTATGATCTCCACAACCATATTATATTTCTCATAACCATAGTTTGTTTAACGTACAACCATAGTATGATCCTCACAACCATAGCATGATCCCCAAAATTGTTTGTAAAGACTAGAATACGTTGTCATTCAACAATTAGGAATTTTATTAAGTTAGTTATGTAACGATAGGAGTGATTTATTTAACAGAAAAAAAAATCATTTATTAAAAATATTTTTGATATACTAATCCGTAGTTTTTTTTTTTAAAAAATATAGTTTTTTTTTACTATTGTGGCGTTAGAATCGTAAAAATAACATTGTCAAATTAAAAAAAATTAAGGATTTGCCGGTATGATTGCCGTAATTATGTTATTGTTAACATAAAACCCATGAAAACAATACTTTTGTCCCACCAACCATATTTATAATATTTCTGCAATCATATTTTCATTTTTAAATTTGGCAACAATACTTTTGTTACATTTCAACAATATTAATATTGCCGCAATTATACTATTGTTAAAATGAAATTCAAAAAACAATACTATGGTTGCGGCGAACAAACTTTTACTGCAGAGAACATACTATTGTTGCCGTGACCATATAGTAACCATATCTTTTCTCTGCGTGTTGCTTAGGAGGTCGCTAACGCGATGACTTTACACCATTGTATAGGGAGGGCCAAAGTTTTCGTGTGTATATTTTTGTAAGATTATAAAGGGTGATCCATCTAGAGGTAATTTTTCAGAACAAAAAAATATAAAAATTCAAATCAAGTGTGGAAGATTTATTGGTAATTTGAAAGGACATTTTATGGCATCATTTTTAGAAAATAATTACCTTCAAATGTGGAATATTTTTTGGTAATTTGAAAGGACATAATTTTTTTTTTAAAAACATTACCTACAAATATTGACAACTGTATTATGGAAATGAGCGTTCGGTGAGAAACGGGAAGATCCGCTGTTTTCGACCAAAATTTTGTTTAGTGATGAGGCCCATTTCTGGCTCAACGGCAACGTCAAAAAACAAAATTGTCGCATTTGGGCTGAAGAGCAACAAGTAGAGGTGCCATTATACCCAGAGAAAACCACGGTTTGGTGCGGTTTATAAGCTGGTTGAATCGTCTGTGCATATTTTTTCAAAAATAATGATGGCCAGAACGTAACCGTGAATGGTGCTCGCCACCGCGCCATGATATCGATCTTTTTGCTACCTGAAATTGAAGCCCGTAATCATGGCGACACCTGGTTTCAACAGGACGGTACAGCCATACAGCTGCTCGAACAATGGATCTATTGAGAGCTCATTTCGAAAAGCAGCTAATTTCACGATTTGGACAGGTGAGTTGACCGTCTAGATCGAGTGATATCACACCTTTAGACATTTTTCTTTAGACATTTTTTACGTAACGTCCAAAGTCAATTCTGACAAACCAGCTACGATTCAGGTTTTGAAAGCCAACATTACGCGTATCATTAAAGCGATACCGGTCGAAATGCTCGAACGAGTCATCCAAAAACCTGACCCTCAGAATGGAAACCCTGAGGCGTAGTTGCGGCCAACATTTAAAGGAAATTATATTCAAAAAATGAATACCATAAAATGTCCTTTCAATTTAATATAAAGATTCCACACTTGATTTGAATTTTAAATATTTTTTTGTTCTGAAAAAAATACCTCTTGATGGATCACCCTTTATAAATAACTCTTGGAGAATAAAAATAATGGAGAGATTCACAACTGAACAAAGAACCAGGATAATAGAATTTTTTTACTTAAATCAGCGATCAATTATTTTAACGCAAACGCATGAGTGGTGAAGCTTATTTTCATTTGAATGGCTTTGTCAATAAACAGAACTGTAGGTTCTGGCGTTCTAAAAATCCAAGAGCCATTTATCAACGCCAATTGCACCCAATTAGGTGTACAGTATGGTATGGGATCGCATCTGCAAATGAAGAGGGAAGTGCTATAATCGTAAATGGAGAGCGATTTCGGTTTAGTATAACAAATTTTGTACGCCCTGCTCTTGAAAGCAACCCTGAGATGTGATTTCAGCAGGACGAAGCCACTGCCCACTCTGCCCGAGACACAATGACAGTTTTAGGCAAATTTTTGGAGAACGAATAATTTCCAGAAATTCGACAATTATTTGGCCAGCGCGATCGTCAGATTTGTCAGCACCCGACTATTTTCTTTGGGGTTATTTGAAGGAGCGAGTATATGTGAACAAGCCAGAGACAATTCTTCAACTCAAGGCCAACATTGTTGCAGAAACAACAGCCACAAATTTTGAACGCAATAGCTTCAAATTTTGAATGATGTTATGGAAAATGATCTAAAACGAGCCCATCATTTAAGTGACATTATTTTTCATATTTAGTGTAAAAAAAATTCAATTTAAAATTTATTAAAGTTTTTAACCTTAACTTAAGTAACTTTTGACCCAGCCTGTACAAGACTATAAAAATAGGTTCGTTTACAGGAAATAATAGACAATAACTTAAGTAACTTTTGCCCCAGCCTGTACAAGACTATAATAATAGGTTCGTTTACAGGAAAAATTCGACAATTTGCGTTAAAATGCGTTTATTTGAAATTGTTAACATTTTTGCTAAGAAAGCTATTCCAGATTAACTATTAGTGAGTTGAGGCGAGCTCGTTTATTACTCGCTTAAAGTATTTTTTGAATAACGTCTTTCTACATATTACAAATTTTCCAAATCAAACGGTTTATGTAGCATAAAGCCAATCAGTTCTTGTATACAAAGAATTTTCAAAAATTCTTGTAAAGTTTTGAAGTTATCGCTGTAGCGATCACTTACTTTTTAAACAAGCGAGTGCCGAAGAGAACACGCCTAATATTTTATTCCGCCTTCGACTTGTCGTAGAATAGCTCAGATGTGGTGTAAATAAATAATAAATGCAAAAAGGAAGCACAAGTAAAACCAAAGTTACGGTTCATTGCATTTTATTTGCACGACATTTGCCAACACTTACACTCTCAGTCAGCCGCCCACCCATACATACACACACAGCTGATGAAAGGATACACATAAACGCACAATAATGAAAGCGCCTTAACACACCACTACCATCACACAATGAAATTTCGATAAAAGTGAAACGTTAAGTTTTAAAGTACAATATTTTGGACTAATCCAAGTTTCAATTGTTTACCTTCAATTTTGCACAAAGGTCAGGACATGCGATATTTTTTTTAGGGACACCGCTTGAATTACAAATTGTATTATTGCAAACATGAATACGAGTAATATGGGTATTTAATTTAAATTATTTAAGGCCTACACGCCATGAGTTTTATTAAGCGATGAGCTAAACTTGGTTTCATCTAGTGCAACCCTTTGGAGAAACAGGACATTAAATGACTTTACTTAGTAGGGACATAAATACTGTTACAACATTGAACACACCCATTTCAATAGAAGAACTGAACATACTCCGTTAATGTCATATGGGTTTTGAAAACTAACCTCAATAGCGTTAGTCTGTAACGGGATTTTAAAATTGTTTCAACTTTCATCATGGAGTGCTCAGATAATGAGAACTGTATCGCTATAATAGCGCTTTTCAAGTGTGAAATGAAAAAAGCGATATTTTCAAAACGCTCCGGCCACTAGGGATTAGCCGCATGTTTGTCTACCGATGCTTAAAACTGTTTGAGGAGACTGGAGATGTAAAAGACCGCCACCGGTGAGGCCGCCCACGCTTCTTTCGAACACCGCATGTCATCAAAGCCGTTAAATCAAGAATTCACAGAAATCCGCTACGAAAACAGAAAATCATGGCCCGTGAGATGAATATCACGCAAAAGTCCATGAGTCGCATCATTAAAAAAGACTTGGGACTTGGGGCTTTCAAACGACGTACAGGACATTTATTGCCTGCAGCTTTAAACAAAAATAGGATTGAAAAATGCAAACGTCTTTTAGTGAAAAGGGTCATCACCCAGCTTCTGTGATGGTTTGGAGGGGTGTCTCTTATGATGGGGTCACTGACCTGCATTTCTGCGAACAAGGAGTCAAAACAGCGGCCAAAGTTTACTAAGAAACCGTTTTGGAAGCTGTTGTGAAGCCTCTTAACAATTCCCTGTTCCAAAACCAGCCATGGTCTTTCCAGCAGGATTCTGCGCTGGCCCATAAGGCTAAAACGTCCCAGGCCTGGCTTCAAAACAATTTGCTAGCGTTCATTTCCTCTGAAGAATGGCCTTTGAGGCAGTCCAGATTTGAACCCATTGGATAACAAATTGTGGACGGTTCTAGAGGACAAGGTTTGTCACAAAAGATACCCCAACATTGGATCTCTAAAGACTGCTTTGGTTCGAGCTGCGGCCAATTTTCCAATGGGCGAGGTTCGTGCAGCTATTGACGATTGGCCAGTGCGACTTTAGGCGTGTGTAAAGGCATAAGGCGGGCGTTTCGAATTAGTAGATTCTTTTTGGATACAATATACATCAATAAATAAATTAAAAAATATTTGGTCCAAAAACAATCAGTACTTTTTATTTTACAGCATAAATCAATCGGGCAAAAGTTCTTTTACTTTCTTTCTTAATTCCCAAAACATCCCACTAAGGAACAATAAAAAACTTCTCTCAAAAAAGCAAACTGTACACGATATTATTCTAACTACTGTTTAACGCCGGTTTCGAACGGCTTATGCATCTTATAGCGAACTTTTACATACAGGGTGGCTGATGAATATTGCTACATTAAGAAACTCAAATAATTTTTTTTCAGTGTATATAAATTCGTTTTTTTAATTCATGGCTTTCTGAAGAGGGTTGTCACGGACCCGAAATCATGATAAAAGTAGTGTGCAGCCACGAAAATCAATGTCACTTTGCCATTTTTGTTAAAAACTTGTCTTTTATTTGAATATAGAAGCAAGAGGTCTTGAGCCATTTTTATTATTATTAAATTGAGCTTAATAAGTGATGTATATGCGGCATCTTACAAAAAATTTGTTCACTACTGCTTGGAGAGTTTAGACTGGAATAGCCGAAATTGTTTCTCGAATGGATGGCTTTAGTTCATTCAAATTTGTTGGTTTTGCTCTGTAGACTTCCTGTTTGCAAAAACCCCACAAGAAAAAGTCAGATACAGTAAGGTCAGGCGACCTAGGGGAGGGGGAAAGGAATGTGGAATTTCTGGATATCAGCTTATTGGAAAATTTTCGTCGCAAATCTCTCATAACAGGCCGGCTATGTGGACAGTTGCACCATCTTGCTGAACCCACACAGAGTTAAAAAAAAATTCCCATTCGGCGTAATACTGAATAGAAAAGCTCCCTCAACATAATCAACTAACGGTCACCAGTAACCGTAACGGTGTGACCGTTTTCTTCGAAGAAGTAGGGCCCGACAATGCAGCATAATAAAACTGCACACCACAGTGTGACACGAAGTGGCTGCAATTCCGCCTCATGGAGTATCTATGGGTTGCAAGCACTCCATATTCGACAATTTTGTTTTTTTATGTTGCCGTTTAAATACATGAAAACACAGTTCAACATTTTTTCATTCTCCTCCACCATTTGAAGCATCTTCTGACAAAATTCCAAGCGAATCGGAAAGTCTTGCCGTTTAAGTCGAAATGGGCCTCGGCATCTTCTGGCAAAATTCTAAGCGAATCAGAAAGTCTGCTGCGTTCACTTTGTGGCCATTTGAATTTTATATGAGAATAAGTCCAAATCTTTGCGCATAATTGACTGCAGTGACTGTCTGCTTATACCCACTTGAGCAGATAAGCTTCTTGTCGAAACTCTTGGATTGTTTTGCATTGCAGCAGCTACAGCAGCGATTGTATCCTCCGTCCGAAGTGAAGGGTTGCGATCGTAAGGTCTTCTATTGACTGTCCCATGCTCGGCAAAATTGTTAACAAGTCTCATTTTGGTCCATATGCTCGGAGAATTGCCGTCAAACGAGCGCCTTTACTCTCTTTGAACCGAAACAACGGACTCCAGTGCTTGATAGCGGCGGACAATCCAAATTCTTGTTTCAGTGTCCCAGTTATCCATTTTTGTTAAATATAAAATTCAATCTGCAAAATAAAAAAAATTAACCAAATTCATTAAAAGAAAAAAGTAAAAAGAAAGAAAGTAATTAATTTTTGTAGCGACTTTCATCAGCCACCCTGTACCTTAGAGATTTCTTACTTATAAAGACGCCCGCATTTACCAGAATTGAAAAACCTGCTGCTGACAAAGTGTTAGATCATCTTACCCGTAGTTTAAGCTGCGTTTCCTGACATGAAAGACGTGAACCTGCCATAACACTACGTAGGCCCACAAAAGTCCCCCACGAGGGACTACACAAATTGGTGACTAAGTTTAATTTATTGTAAAATTTCCACTATAAGTTAAATAGTAACATTAAAGATTAGGTTTGCTAAGACGTCGTAGGTGTCGGCGCATTAAATAACCCATAAGTGGGCGTGGTCATTGGGCCCTGGTGACCTAGGGGCTGTATAGTCCCAGTGATTTTTTTTTACAAATGCAATTATGAACCTATATTAAAGACTTAGGCTAATTTGAAATCTAGGAAATTTTAAATTTCTTGACGCATCCAAATTTTTTTTTATTTGGCATCTAGGAAATTTTAAATTTCTTCACGCATCCAAATTTTTTTTTTATTTGGAATCTAGGAAATTTTAAATTTATTCACGCATCCAAATTTTTTATTTTTACAATTAGACTAAACTGGGTCTATGATCCTAAGGACACCAGAAACTAGGACTATGGGTACTCATATACAGGACAATTTTCTCACATTTCTAAATATCTACTTACTTTTAAGAATTTCCAGTCCGGTCCTGCCGGCCCTACACTGATAAGAAAATTAACCTTATATAAGGTTAACTTAATCATAAATAACCATGATTTCGAGTATACGTTATATAAGGTTAATTGGAACATTTTGTTGTTGGCTGGTATTTAACAATAATAATAGTTAATTTAACTATTCTATGGTTGAAGTTTTTAACCATGAAAATTGTTAATTTTAAAATATTTATTGTTGTTTTAACAATGCATTGTTGAGTTTTTTTAACCATTAAATTTGTTATTATTAACATAATTATTGTTGTTTTAACAATACATTGTGTTTAACCATGAAAATTAGTTAATATTAAAATTTCATATTAATTTATTGAAACAATACATGTTTAATTTAACAATGAAACTGGTAATATTATTAACTATGAAGATGGTTATAAAAATCATTTTTATTGTTAAGTTAACTAATTATTGGTTACCTTTTTTAACCAGAATTATAGTTACTGTTACAATTTTAAAAATTAATTTAACCTACTCATTACGTTTTTGTTTTGTTTACATTTATTCGGTCTTTTTTTATTATTATAACTTGAACAGTTTTTATTCTGGGTTGAGGCCTTTTTGTTTCTTTCTCTGAATCAACTAAAAAGTTGGTGAAATGTATTGGCTACGATTGCCTGGCAGACAGTACAGCTGTTTCTTAGCCCGCAAAGATTTATCTTCAGCAGTCTTTGGCAACGATTACTTCGGCTACAAATTAAATGACTTATACGGGAGTCCCATTATGATTAATGAGAATTGCCCTTTGCGTATAGTCTTCGAACTTATATGCAGATTGAACCGCTAGCATTGGCATTTGGTGGTGGTGTTTTAAAAGGCGAGAATAATGGTCTTGTGATCTTTCTCACAATTACAAACGTTCAGAGCAGAGGAAGAAAGGAAAAAGAGTGGGGGATAAGACAGTCGCAACTTAATTCTGAACTTCGTACAACACAAAGCAGATCAAAAACTTCGCTACAACAGAGACGAATGATCTTAAAATTGTTGTTTATGTCGCACAATTTTTTGCCTCTCTCTTGAAAAAAACCAACCTTATACAATGTTAACTCAACTATTTTGTATGTATATTTGACCTTATATAACGTTATTTTGCCTTCGTTATCAAATATTTACCAAGAAAAATTTAACCAGTCACATGGCTAAAAAAATCATTGTATTGTCGGCTCAGTGTAGATACTTGGAAATCAGTCATTTTACGAGGGTTGCCTTTTGTATTTTAGGCTCCTGACAATACTAGTGTTCCCAGATGCAAACTGGAACTTCCATTGGGTACTTTGACATTTTTTAGCATAACTTCACTAAGAACCTTCTGTCATTTGAGGTCGAATTGTTTTGTTTACAGCGTGTTGAAAAATTCATCTCAGTAAAAAATGGAATTATCCCCTGAACATTTTCGTGCGATGATTTTTTACGATTTTCGGCGTGGGTTATCGAGACGCCGACTTTTGGCGATGACGCACCATCAAAAACCACTGTTAATCGCTGGTACCAAGTGTTCAGTCTCGGACGCCGTTCGCTCCAGGGTGAATTTCGCGAAGGAGTCCAACTTCGGTCACTTTGCCAGAAACCATCGATGCCGTGCGTGAACTGATTAAGCAAGACCGACTATGACATACCGTGAGATTAAGGCATCCTTGGGCATTAGTATGACAAGCATCAATAAGATATTGCATGTTCATTTGGCGGTGAACAAAAAAATTTATTCTCGATGGATCCCACATAATTTGACGAATGCTCAAAAAAAGACTCGTTTGGATTGGTGCAAAGAGATGATGGAAAAGTATAACTGCGGTAGCTCAAAGGCAGTGCATAACATTGTCACAGGTGACGAATCCTGGATCTATGCATATGAACCCGAAACAAAACAGCAATCGACCGTATGGGTTTTATAAGACGAGCCTAATCCAACAAAAGTTGTTCGTGGAAGAACTACATCGAAGCAAATAATAACCGGCCATGTTGCCACAGTGCCTTTAGTGGAACGTAGGACGATCAATTCTGAGTGGTATACAACCATCTGTTTGCCAACAGTGTTCGAAGAAATGAGGAAAGATAATAAGAGAAGACGGATCATTTTGCATCACGACAATGCGAGCTCTCACACATCAGCTGAAATGATGAGCTATTTGACCACTCAAGATGTTGACTTGATGGGCCATCCGCCGTACAGCCCTGATTTGGCAGCCAGTGATTTCTTCTTATTCCCTAGCATTAAGTGTTGCCTGGCGCCACCTGACATTTCCATTGAAAAGTTTGACATTTTTTAGCATAAACGTACTCAGAACGTTTTGACGTACGACCATCATTCGTGTCGTTTACAGTGACTTGAAAAAATCAATTTGGCAAAAAAATGGAATTAACTCCTGAACATTTTCGTGCGATCATTTTTCACAACTTTCGACTTGGATTATCACGACAAGAGTGCATCGATGAACTTAAATCTTTGTATGGCGATAAAGCACCATCCTATAGCACTGTGAGAAACTGGTTTAATGAATTCAATAGCGAACGACGCTCGCTCAAAGACGAAGGTCGTCCAAAAACGGCCGTTGTGCCAGAGAACATTGAGACCGTGTGTGAACTGATAATGCAAGATCGTCATGTGATATACGGTGACATAGAGGCATCCTTAGGCATGTCTTCCACCAGCATTGCATGAACACTTGGCCGTAAAAAAGGTTTGTTCTCGTTGGATCCCGCCTAATTTGACCAAAAAAAGGGTCGTGTCGATTAGTGCAATGAAATTTTGAAAAAATACGATCGCGGTGCTTCAAAAGATCGTTTGTAAAATCGTCACAGGTGACGAATCATGGATCTATGCGTATGAGCCCGAAGCAACACACCAAACGACCGTTTGGGTCTTCGAAGACGAGCCAAATCCAATGAAAGTTGTTCGTGAAAGAAGCACTTCGAAGCAAATGGCCGCCTGTTTCTTCGGCAAAACTGGTAATGTGGCAACTGTTCCGCTTGAGCAACGTTGGAGGTCAATTCTGAGTGGTACCTCACAATCTGTTTGCCTGAGGTCTTTGGAGAAATTGGAAAAACGAACAAGAGAAGACGAATCATTGTGCACCATGACAATGCGAGCTCTCACACATCGGCTCAAACCAGCGCCTTTTTGACCGGTCAAAACGTCGAATTTATGGGTCGTTCGCCGTACAGCCCTGACTTGGCACCCAATGACTTTTTTTATTCCCGCACATCAAGAAAAAATGCGTGGTCAACGAATTTCGTCGCCAGAAGATGCTGTTTGTTGAAGCGTTCAAAAGCCATGTTTTGGGGGTGTCTCAATAGGAGTGGAAAAAGTGCTTCGTTAATTGGTTTGAGCGCATGCAAAAGTGTATAAATCATGATGGGGAATAATTTGAAAAACAATAAAACCATTTTTGATGATAAATATTCGCATTTTCATTATTAGCCCAGAAATATATATAGCAGCGCTGTTACAATTAATATCGTGCGTTTTAGTTGAACAACCCTTTAAATTCAATTCGATTGTGCTTTGATTTTGCATGGTCATTTTGCCGGGTTTAAATATAAGCTGGCAAAACTGCATCATAAAGGTCCATAGTTTCGTATAGTCCCCATACAAAGGGCTAGTCGATTTCAAAAGCTGCAGCTTTAAACGCAAAATATTACATACGATTCCGACCACATAACTCGATACAATAAAAGAGTTAAATTGAAAAAAACAAACAAATATTTGCCAAAACATTGACACAACCCAAAAAAAAAACACGAAAGAAAAATCCTGGAATACACCAAACGTGTTCTTCTGAGTCAACCGAAATAAAGCCATTGAAAAGAAAGAAAGAAAAATCCATGACAATAAAATTCAACCGAAGGAAAAGGAGTCAACACTCCGGTGAAAAGCCGCAAATTCCCGCCCAATTTGGGAATGGTACGGAAATAAAGGGCAAATGGCATTATTTATCCTTAATCACAGTGAAATGTATCGCCGACAGAATTCACAAGAATCCTTTAACCAATTTCTATAAGCAATCTTCTTGTTTGTTTGGTTTTTTTTTCGTGTTGTATCGTCTGCCTCAACATGCGTACAATTCGTTGGCCATATTGACGGATACTCGTATTGTTGAGGGCAATTTTTTGAACGGAAGGATGAGTGGCGTGTGGTGAAAGGCGGTGGATGTCCTTACGGCTGACAAAGCGCATTCTCTGGTGTTCGTTGTATGGCGGCACTTGTTTGGTAATTTCTGATTACAATCCAAACGCTTTCTTTTTGTCGTTGTTGTTGTTGTTGTGGATCCACTTGTATTTGCCCGGTTAGTTGGAATTGATGTTTTCCCAATTGTACGTCATCATCTGCGTCAGCATCAGCATCGACATGATTACCGTCGTCGCCTCCATCATTGTCAGTAATAAAGGTGTTGTTATTCATTTTCATTTTCCGCTTCCTATTTCTCGATTATATCCAATTTGCTCTGGGTCCTTACTTTTTTTTTATAGCCTCTTGGTGTTGGTACGCGAAAGGATGCGGTATTTTGAATTTTTCATAGTATTCGTCAAGAAAGGATGGCAAAATTGTTAATAACAAGGCATATTGATGCAGTCACCCTGCCTGTGTAAGAGCTTTTAAATCATTTGAATAACGTGTAACACATTTAAAACAAAACATTTAGGATCCACATAGTTTTTTTTATTAAGTTCGTTTCAAGACTTTTTAAGTCATTTAAGCCATGACCGTCAGTCGGACTACGTGGCTGGTTCGTACGATAAATTTCAAAATTACCACTCGCTTTCAAATTTACCTGTTGTAATATTTTGCCAATTCCGGTCATGGTGTTGAAATAGGACAACATTGCCACGCCCCTTAGATACCTCAAATACAAATATAGCATTTGGCCCACTTGTTTCGGGTGAATAATCTAGGTTGTTTTATTTTTAATAAAAAAAAATGTACAAAAATTCAAATCAAGTGTGGAATCTTTATTGTTCATTCGAAAGGACATTTTATGCCATTTATTTTTGAATATACGAAGGCGACCGCAAAAGTACATACACTGGTTTAGAATTCCGAAAAAGCAGGTCGAAAACTCTGCGAATACGTTGCTAACTCTAAGAAGTTCAAATCACTTATAAATTAAAAAGAAACTAGTAGAAAGACCACCCGGTATTGTAGAATTAAGCCTATTGTCTAAACTCAATTTCAGTATAATGTACTCAATTCATTGAATACGAGGGCGACCGCAAAAATAACTGGCCTAACATAAAAAGAACCGTTTTTTTGGAATTATTATTATTTATTTTTCAACATAATCTCCTTCCAACTCAATACACTTCATCAAACGTTTTTCAAGTTTTTTAATTCCATTCGAAAAATAAGATTTTTCAAGACCTTCAAAATATGCCTCAGTTTCAGCAATAACCTCGCTATTGGACGAAAATTTGTTGCCACCGAGAATTTTTTTTAAATATGGAAACAAGAAATAATCCGAAGGAGCTAAATCTGGACTATATGGTGGATGCGGAGCAATTTCAAATCGTAATTCGGCCAGTTTTTGTTGAGTTAAAAATGCAGTGTGTGAAGGAGCATTATCTTGATGAAAAAGAACTTTTTTTTCTAAATGCGGTCGTTTTATCTTGATTTCTTCACTCAACCGATCCAAGTAAGCACAATAATATTCACTATTTATAGTTTTTACCTTTCTCAAGATAATCAGTAAATATTATACCCCTTGCATCCCAAAATACTGTGGCCATTACTTTCCTGCTGACTTAACAGTTTTTGCCTTCTTGGGACCACTTTTACCAGCTTCTATCCACTGTTTTGACTGTTCTTTGCATTCTGGTATGTAGTGATGGATCCATATTTCATCAACAGTTATGAATCGGCGCAAGAACTCTATTGGATTTCGCTGATAAATCGCTAAAAGCTTCTCGGAATGGGTCCAACGGTCGATTTTTTGGGGCAAAGTCAACAAACGCGGCACCCATCTTGCGGATAGCTTTTTCATGTGGAGTTCATCATGTAAAATACTCCAAAGTGTTTATCGTGTATTTTAACAATATCAGCAAGTTCTCTGAGCTTTAGTCGTCTATCTTTAGTCACTTCATTAAATATTTTTCTAATGTATGGTGTTCACTCTGAGGGTCCAATTTCGGATGACTTGTTCGAGCATTTCGACCGGTAAGTCGTTAATGACTGGCGTAATGTTGGCTTCTAAAATCCGAATTGTAGCTTTTTTGTCAGCATAGACTTAGACTTTATGTAGCCCCAAAGAAAAAAGTCTAAAGGTGTGATATCACACGATCTAGGCTGCCACCTCACCGGCCAAAAACATGAAATTAGTTGCTCTTCGAAATGACCTCTCAATAGATCCCTTGTTTGAGCGAGCAGCTGTATGACAAGTGACACCGTCCTGTTAAAACCAAATGTCGTCAAGATTACGGGTTTCAATTTCAGGTAGCAAAAAGTCCGATATCAAGGCGCGATAGCGAGCACCATCAACGGTTACGTTCCGGCCATTATCATTTTCAAAAGACCAATGATTCCACCAGCCCATAAACCGCACCAAATTCTGGGTATAAGGGCATCTCTTGAACCTTTTCTGGTTGCTCTTCAGCTGTGATTTTGTTTTTTGACGTTGTCGTTGAGCCTAAAACGGGCCTCATCACGCAACAAAATTTCGGTCGAAAACGTTTCTCACCTTTTCATACTTAGTAGGAACATAAATACTGTTACACACGTTTTATGCTGTAAAATAAAAAGTACCGAATGTTTTTGGACCAAATATTTTTTAATTTATTTATGGATGTTTATTGTATCCAAAAAGAATCTACTTATTCGAAATGTCCGACTTTTGCCTTTACACACGCCTTAAGTCGCACTGGCCAATCGTTAATAGCTGCAGGAACCTCGTCCATTGGAAAATTGGCCACAGCTCGAACCAAAGCAGTCTTAAGAGATCCAATGTTGGGGTATCTTTTGTGAAAAACCTTGTCCTCTTAAACCGTTCACAATTTGTAATCCAATGGGTTCCGCCTGATAGCCATTCTTCAGAGGAAATGGACGCTGGCAAATTGTTTCGAAGCCAGGCCTTGGACGTTTTAGCCGTATGGGCCGGCGCAGAATCCTGCTGAAAAGTCCATGGCTGGTTTTGGAACAGGGAATTGCTAAGAGGCTTTAAAACAGCATCCAAAACGGTTTCTTGGTAAACTTTGGCCGATGTTTTGACTCCTTGTTCGCAGAAATGCAGGTCAGTGACCCCATCGTAAGAGACACCCCACCAAACCATGACTGAAGCTGGGTGATGACCCTTTTCCACCCTTGGGATCAGTTCAGATGCTTCCTTAGATGAACGCGCATACACTCTATCATTTTGCTTGTTAAATTTTTCCTGAACGGTAAAAATTTTTTCATCGATGAACAAAATTTTTCTGTGCAAGTCACCAGCGTGCTTCACCAAAAGACGTTTGCATTTTTCAATCCTATTTTTTTTTAAAGCTGCAGTCGATAAATTTCCGGTACGTCGTTTGAAAGCCCCAAGTCCCAGTATGTCCGGTATTTTCAGTTCTACTATTGAAATGGGTGTGTTCAATGTTGTAACAGTATTTAAGTCCCTACTAAGTAATACAGTTGCACAATTTGGGGACGTTGTTGCTGTGTCAGTCTATCCATGATAAAATGGCAAACACTACTGAAAAGAAAAATAAAGTTTAACACAACTCAGGCGTAGTCTGTGAAAAAACCCTATTGAAAAAAATACCTCTAGATTAATCACCCGTATTTTTAATAATATGCATATCATCTGACTCAGAATCAACATTTAAGGATTAAGTTATGACCTAAACTTGGTGACAAAAAAAAACATGGTTTCTGTTACTTCCTCTAAAATTATCCTCATACAGTGCAGATATGAAGCCATATAGCTTTTCTCCGAGTGCTTGAAATTTTCTTAAGTTGTTAGAACCGTAATTGCTTTAAATCGCGCGTGTTTCACCCACTTGTGGTATTCGCATAATATCTTAAATACTACAGGGTTAGGCGATTGAAGTGATACTCGGACTTATTCAGAAGACCATATTTTGTTTAATTAACTCGCATTACATAATGTTTTGGAATTAATAAAATTTTAAAATCCATTTACTTAAGCTCTGTATGGCTACCTTTTGTCAGTATGGTTTCAGAGCGCATCATTTAACAACTCATTAGGTGAAAAGAGTTGTAAATATGATCAAGCAAAAACAGGGGTACTCTTTTTAGATATTGAAAAGGCTGTTGTTTCCATTTGCTGCGATGGACTTTTATAAAAAACTTTACAAAATGAACTGCCCGACATGTATAATTAAGCTGATTAAAAATTTCCTTACTGACAGAAGATTTGTTGTTGCAATAGACGGAGAGAAATCGGCGGTTAAATGTATCCCTGCTGGAGTTCCTCAGGGATCTGTTCTTTCTCCTTTGTTATAATATTTCGGACTTTAAACATTCCGTCGGAAATGAGGTAGCTTTTTATGCCGATGACAGCGCATTCATATGCCATGGAAAAGTTTCAACTGCCAATGCAAAAAGCTCTCGTTTCCGCAGGCAAATACTATTCCAGATGGAAAATAAAAATAAACGAGGAAAAGTCCCAAGCTATTTTTTTTCCTTTCAATAAATCTCCTAAAAGAATTCCTTCCATAAAACTAATGGTACCGGGAAGAGAAATACCCCTATCAAAATCAATTAAACACCTTGAAATCATTCTGGACCAGAAATTAACTTTTAAGGATCATCTAGAGGAGGTGTGTCTAAAGGCTACAAGAAGTGGACGAGCATTATATCCGCTATTAAATAAGAAATCGAAATTACAGTCTATGAACAAACTTCTTTTGTGCAATTTATGCATTAAACCGATCCTTGCATATGGCTGCCAGATCTGGAGAGATTGTGCAAAAACACATAGACAGAAACTTCAAATTATTCAGAACAAAAATCTTAAAATAATTTACAATTTACCTTCAAGATTTCCTACTGCAGAACTTCATAGACTATCCAAACAGAAAATGATCCATAAAATAATAGACGACTTGACGCTGACATTTAATGACAAATTCAGATGGTCAAACTACGCCCATCTTAGAAGTTTGATTGAACAATAGCTAATTTAAACTATAAGTTTTATTATAGACAAGTGTAGTTATTGCTTTTAAATCTCTTATTATTTTGTGATATTACGTAAGCGTAGGTTTTTTACTATCTTTTTTCCCTATAAACTGTTTTTATTTAATAAGTTAGTAATTAATCAAATAATTGTTACTACGAGGGCGGTTCAGAAACTTCTTAGCCTAGCACAAAAAGCGCGGTATAAGCAGAAAAAAGTAAAGTGTTTTGGAAACTTCCATGTCTGAACATATGAACACATGTTAAATTTTGTTTCGATCTGGCAACTCCTTCATATAGAAACAGGTGTTCACAAAAGACGCATCCGCGATTTTTTTACAATGGAAAAATTAGAAATGCGTGGTGTCATTAAATATTTACATAAAAAAGGTTTATTGGGAAAGAAATTCAAAATGATATGGTGAATGTGTTAGGTGAAAGTGCTCCTTCATATGCAACAGTAAAAAATTGGGTTGCTGAATTTAAACGTGGTCGTACAAACATTGAAGATGAACCACGTAGTGGACCTCCAAAAACAGCAACAACAACAGAAATTGTAGCCAAAGTGCATGATATGGTATTAAATGATCGACGAATAAAAGTGCGTGAAATAGCTAATATCATGGGCATCTCAAATGATCGAGTCCATTTAATTTTGCATGAAGAACTACAGATGAAAAAGCTTTCTGCAAGATGGGTGCCGCACTTGTTAACAGTCGACCAAAAACGCATAATAATGAACATTTCTCAAGCTTGTTTGGATCGTTTTCAGCGAAATAAAATTGATTTTAAGCGTCGTTTCATAACTGCTGATGAGACGTGGATCCACCACTATACTCCAGAGACAGAAGAACAATCCAAACAATGGACTGAAGCTGGAGGAAGTGCCCCAAAGAAGGCAAATACAATTCAATCGGCTGGTGAGGTTATGGCAACGGTTTTGGGACTTCAAAGGTATTTTATTGATTGACTATCTGCAAAAGGGTAAAACAATAAATTCAGAGTACTATTGCAACCTTTTAGATCAATTAAATGTACAAATTCGAGAAAAACGTCCTGGCTTACAACCCAAGAAAATAATTTTTCATCAAGACAGCGCACCAGCGCACAAGAGAGTTTTAACAACGGCTAAAATCGACGAATTATAGTACGAGTTGCTTGACCACCAACCTTATTCTCCTGATTTAGCTCCCAGTGACTTTTACCTGTTCCCAAATCTAAAAAAAAATCCTTGCTGGCAAGCGTTTTACCTCAAATGAAGATGCAATTACAGTTGTAAACCACTATTTTTAAGACCTTGAGGAAAACTATTTTAATCAAGGGATAGAATTGCTAGATAAGCGTTGGACTAAGTGTATTGAAGTTTCAGGAGATTATATTGAAAAATAAAAATATTTTTGAAAAACTAACTATTCTCTTTCATTGAAAGGCTAAGAACTTTCCGAACCGCCCTCGTATTTGTTGAAATATCTTTACGATAAAACTCAAAACTCTGTAAATGTAAAACCCCTGTAGTATTGATAGCAAATAAAACAAACAAACAAACAAAAACGCTTAAAAATTGAGATGTATGTTGCACGAATGTAGTCATGCGATATTTTGGTCCATTCCCGTACAATGATTTTCTCAAGCGCATCTACGAGGGCATATCAATGATTCCTCGACTTTTCCAACTTCTTTCGTAGTTAAATAAATTGCAACACTACCATCTGTTAATAGACTACTGTCAAATTTTGAGACAGTTCCGTCATTTAGTTTATGTTTAACAGCTGTTCAAAACATACCCCCTCGTGGTTTTTGTTAAAAATGGAAAAAGTACTCGTAAAGTTCAAGAGCTCCTTAAACGTTATTTTTTGCGAAAAAAACACCGTCAGTCAAAGCAAGGAAAATCTTGTTAAATAATATGGGGACTCTGCACCATCGATTTCAGTGCTAAACAAAAGTGGTTTACTGATTTTGTTGAGGTCGCTCGAGTACAACTAACACTGAACGTTCTGGACGCCCACTTGAGGTCAATTCACCCGAAAATGTCGAAAACAGATGTTGATGCCTTACGCTCTTCATAGGGCAGTGTGGTTTCGCTTTTACGTAATCAGTTGGTTTTAAGAAACCTGTCTGCAAGATGGCTGCCGCATTTGCTCTCAACTGCCCATAAACGTAATCGTGTGACAACTTCAAAGGATTGTTTGGAGTTGTTTAACCGCAATTCGAATGAGTCTATGCGGCAGTTTTTAACTGTGGATGAAACATGGATGCATTACAACACTCAGGAGACCAAGCAGCAGTCAAAACAATGGATTTCTCTAGGTGAAACGGCTCCGAAGAAAGCCAAGGTGACTTTGTCGGTGGTGGCAACAGTTTTTGGGGATGCACGCGGGATAATCCCCATCGATTAACTTCAAAAGCGAAAAACAATAAACGGCGAATATTATTCCAACTTATTGGACCTATTTAAAGAGGATTTAAAAAAAACGACTCCATATGGCCAAGAAAAAAGTTCTTTTTCATCAAGATAAAGCATGGGTACTCACATGTGTAGTCTCAATGGCAAAATTGCATAAATTGGTCTACGAATTGATACCTCATCCGCCAAAAATCTACGGATTTAGCCCCCAGTGACTGTTTTCAAACCTAAAGAAATGGCTCGGTGGAAAGTGATTCAGCTCCAATGATAAAATTTAAACAAATGACCTCGAAAAATCCTATTCTTTGGAAGGGATACAATTTCAATTCAATTTATTTTATATAATATTACAAGTGCTTAATACTAATATACAATGTAAAGAGTTTAAGAACATTCCTTTTTCTTCTTAGTTATTAATAATAATGTGAATATGAAATTAAAGTTTTAAATAAAGGGTGTCCCAAGAAGAACGCAATTTTTAAATCTGGCAACATTCGAAGTGTCATTGTTTGACATTTGAACAATTGTTATTGTTTGTTAGTAGAACGAGGTTAGTAAAAATGGAGCGCTACACGAAAGGGAGTTCGTTAATTGGGTATTGGAGAGACAACATGAAAATGCTGATTTTGCCGATAAAATCATCTTCAGTGACGAGGCCCATTTTCATCTTGATGGCTTCGTCAATAGGCAGAATTGTCGCATTTGGGGTGCGGAAAATCCTCGAGTGATTCACGAGAAGCAAATGCATCCTCAACGTGTCACTGTGTGGTGTGGTTTTTGGGCTGGAGGAATCATTGGACCATTTTTTTATGAAAATGAGGCAGGAGTCAATGGTGTTTGGTATCGTGAAATGATAACCAGTTTTTTCTTGCCTAGAATTGAAGAAATGAATGTGGAGGGCATGTGGTTCCAACACGGCGCCACATGTCATACAGCCAGAGAAACAATTCAATTGCTGCATCAGTCAGTTAAAAATTGCGCTCTTCTTAGGACACCCTTTATTTACATATGGAGGTTAAAAATTTTCAAAAAACCTATTTAAATTTTTTTTATTTTCTAACTAGCTTACTCTTAATCTATATAAACCCTAATGATGACTACTAGGAGGAGACCAGCTCATTGATATGTACGTACTCAGTGTCTATACATCTGGTGTTGAAATTTAGTGTTAGCCTACTTAATCTGTCCGCAACTAACTCTACATTTGGGAGAATATGAAGTCTGTGGGTTGAATAGAACCATGTTAGATTATAAATAAATTTTAATAACTTGTTCTGAGCGACTTGCAGTCTTTTTATGTGGGACCTGGCACTGTTGGCCCATACGGGAGCAGCGTAAACAGAATGAAATATTGATTTCAATATCAGTTTTTTATTCGCAATAGATAAGGCAGATCTTCGATTTAAAAATGGATAAAGTGTGAGTGTCAATATGTTTACCTTATTGGCAATATAAGGGATGTGGTCTTTAAAACTTAGTTTGGGATCTAATATAATACCTAAATACTTAACTTTCTGTTCCCAGTGGATCCGAACGTTCCCTATAGTTATACTGTCCTGTGGCAGATAGCAAGCTTTTCTCTTTCGAGAGAAATATATGGCCTGTATTTTCTCACAATTAATCATAATTTTCCATTTCCTGAAATAGACCAATAAAACACGTACTGCTGACTCTAATTTTGAAGTTAAATCAGATGCCAACACATCTGAACACAAGATTGCGGTATCGTCTGCGAAAACAGACATTTTACAATAGCTAAATTGAGGAATATCGGAGGTATATAAATTGTATAGCACTGGTAACAGACAGGAACCTTGCGGACATCCAGCAGTAATTGAATAGGAGCCAGAACTGTGAGAACCTATGTGGACCTTGAACGTGCGCGAGGATAAAAAGTTTTGTATTATTCTTACAAGTTCAGTCGGGAAGTTGAAATTTAACATTTTATAAATTAGGCCATCGTGCAAAAGGCAATCAAAAGCGGCTTTGATATCTAAAGGAATCATACCAGTGGATTTCTGCTGTTGCAAGTTGGAACGAACAATGTTTGTAATTCTTACTAGAGGGTGCACGCAGAGAAAAGATATGGTTCCTATATGGTCACGGCAACAATAGTATGTTCTCTGCAATAAAAGTATGGAAGTCGCAACCATAGTATTGTATTTTGAATTTCAATTTGACAATAGTATGATTGCGACAATATTACTATTGTTGAAATGTAACAATAGTATTGTTGCAAAATTTTAAAATGAAAATATGGTTGTAGCAACAATATAAATATTGTTGGTGGGACAAAAGTATTGTTTTCATGGCTTTTATGTTAACAATAACATGATTACGACATTCATACCGGCAAAATTGTACATTTTGTTTTTGACAATGTTATTTTTACGAATCTTACGCAATAATAGTAAAAATAATTAAATTTTTTCCAAACAAACTTCGAATTAGTATAACTGAAATATTTTTAATAAATAATTTTTTTACTGTTTAATTGTGTGTATTGTCATACTATGGTTGTGAGGATCATACTAGGGTGTACGTTAAACATACTATGGTAATGAGGATAATATGGTTGTGGGGATCATAGTATGGTTGAACATGAATAATAATATGGTTGTAGGGATCATAGTATGGTTGTGTGTGAATAATTCTATTGTTGTGAGGACCATAATATTGTTATGGGAATCATAGTATGGTTGTGTGTGGACCATACTATTGTTGTGATGATCATAATATTGTTGTGCCACAACCATATAACCAACAATAGTATGATGCTGTTCGGATATTGTTACCCCAACCATACTTTTTTTCTGCATGTGGGTAGTGCTGCTATGTTCTTTTCTGAAACCGAACTGTTGTGGCGGAAAAAGGTTATTCATTTTGAACTTTGCCGATTGATGCCAGCAAGCTGAGTCGTCGGTAAGACGATGGAGTGTCGGGTGGTTTATTAGGCTTTTTAATTGGTATGACTTTCGCCACTTTGAATTCGTTTGGAAAATAACCTAATTTAAGACAACTGTTGATCATTATCGTCAAATATTGAATTCCTTTTTTTGGCAGTGCCTTTAGACATTTATTGTTGATGTTATCAAATCCTGGGGACTTCGTGCCTTTCAAGTTAATTACTATTTTCAATATTAGAGACGAATTCACTAAAAAGTGATCGGACGGACTTATGTTGGAACGGCGTAACTGCTCTAGTCTATTGTTTACTTCCCGTATTGTAAGATCATCGCTGATGTTAGAGGATATAGAATGATTCAAAACAAATGTGCTAGCAAAGATATCACACTTTTTCGGAATTGGTACAGAAACGGAAATCGTTGTGCTTTAAAATTGGAATATTACTGGACTTCTTCCTCAAAATTTTTGTTAGATTCCAAAAAGGTGGAGAGCCTTTGTCTAAAGTAGACAGTATATGATTCCACGATTTATTCCTCACAATTTGGAGTTCATCATGTACAGGGTGAGGCAAAAGTCGAGAAGGGATTTGAAAAATTAATAACTTTTGTAGTGTAATTATTTCCCCCTTTTTCTTTTTAGGACTTGTAAAACAAATCTGGGGGATTAATCATGGAAAGTTACAACGTTATCCAACGAGCTAAAATCATAGAATTTTATTTTTAACATCATCGATCAGTAATTCAAACTCAAGGAGCCTATTGCGTCATTTTAATGTGCGGAATTCACCCTCCGAATCAATAATTCGACGCTTAGTGACGCGATTCCGGGAACAAGGCTCAGCGAAGGATCTTTCACGAAGCGAAAGATCACGTTCTGTAATTAATGTAGGAAATATTCAACGCGTTCAGGAGAGTATTGAGGAGAATCCTGAAACATCTACTCGAATGGGCTCTGCTCAGCTGAAAATGTCAGACAGGTCTTTACGCAGAATATTAAGGAGATATTTACATCTTTTTCCATTCAAGGTGCAGTTAGTGCAACACTTAAAGCCAGCAGATCCCCAAGAACGAATTATTTATGCACTTCGCTTCCAAGAACGTTTAGTTTTCAAAAAATCAGCATTCAATTGGCCTGACCGTTTGCCGGATTTAACAGCACCGGATTATTTCCTTTCAGGGTATTTAGAAGAGAGGGTATATATCAATAAACCCAGACCCCTTGGAGAATATTCGGGCCGAAATAAGAGCGTTTCAGCCAAATACTCTGATTCGTGTCATGGAAAATGCTCTTGAAAGAGCTGAACTTTGCGCGTCTAAAAATGTTAGTCTCTTACTTGACGTAATCTTCCACACATAAATTAAAAAAATCTACAGATAGTATATTTTATTATTTTGTTAGAAAAATAAATTAAAATTAAAAATTAAATAAGTTATGATTGTTTTAAACCCCTTCGTGACTTTTGCCGCACCCTGTATTACTACGTTTAAACCACTCATGAAATAAAGGTCCTCAGTTTGTCTGTATCTTTTCCAGTTTCTACGGTATCTGTTTCTTAATTTAATTAGATTAGTAATATACGTAGGAAATGGCTTGCCCGTCCAAGGCGTTGATTTACTGGGTACACTATGCATAATAGGGAAGGGATACAAAATTGGAGAAACGTTGGACTAAGTGCATTAGGCTAAAAGGAGATTATGTTGAAAAATTATTCTTTTTTTGAGAAAAAACTATGTTTTATTCGAAAAGTCACTGAATTATTGATCTGCCCTCTTATGATATCAAAAAATGGCCGATGTGGACTAATGTCAATAGGGTTCGTTGTCTTAGATTTCCCACAGAAGCAATGAGTCTTATGTATGCCAACGTCCTGTAGGGCTTCATTTGGTCGCCCCTGTTCGACGGTGTGCGGTGGACACTTTATTGTCGCCCTTTTGTTTTAAACACGTTAAAAGGTTTATCGAAAGGTCATTGTATAAATTCTCTGTATTTTATTATTACCTTGTACCCTTTTTTCGGGGATTGGTAAACCAGTCGCGAATTTTATAAATATTGAATTATTCCAATAAACCTTCTTTTCGAATCCAAATTAGCCTTGCGATACCGCCGCTGGTTTTTCTAACGGCACCTGACACTGTCTGCCACACCCTTTTAGATTGTCCTTTCTCAATGATGGCCTTCGGTAATTTAAAGACATTTACATAATCTCTCCCCTGAATATAAGGTTTTTCTTCGATTCTTTTGTGTTTCATATAATATTTCAGCGTGTCCCACATTCAACTGTTGGCCATAATTTGTCCGCACTATGGAATATCCCTTTTAGGCTTCAGCTCTTTTTCTGTTTAAACTTGAGCCTTTACGATATGTGGCGATAACATTTATTACGGGAGCCATTGTCGTGTCCCAAAGAAAAGGAGAAAAATGTGAAGTTATTGTTGCTGAGATTTGTATTTATAGCATGGCGTATGCGCTTTAGTCAAAAATATTGCTGTGGTCCATAGTAAATCACTGTTAGGGACGGAATGTGGGCAATGTTACATCGCAATTTACGAATAATGCCGTAGATTTGGCGAATGCGTTGACGTTAAAGCTGAAAAGTTAAAGGATTTTCTCTAATGTAGGTCCTTTACATTAAGTAGAAAATTTACCACACTCACAAAATGTGCTTAATTCAAGTAGAAATGAACTAGTACGAGGGCCGCTATATATATTTCCGGCCTAATAATGGAAATGCAAATATTTATTTATCAAAAATGGTTTTATTCTCCAGCATGATTTATACTCTTTTGCATGCACTCAAACCAATTTTCCAAGCATTTTTTCCACTCCGATTGAGACACCTGCAAAACATGGTTTTTGAACGCTTCAACAGCATCTTCTGGCGACGAAAATCGTAGACCACACGTTTTTTTCTTGATGTGCGGGAATAAAAAGAAGTCATTGGGTGCCAAGTCAGGGCTGTATGGCGAATGACCCATTAATTCGACGTTTTGGCCGGTCAAAAAGGCGCTGGTTTGAGCCGATGTGTGAGAGCTTGCATTGTCATGATATACAGTGATTCGTCCTCTTGTTCGTTTTTCGAATTTCTACGAAGAATTCAGGCAATAAATTGTGGTGTACCACTAAGAATTGACCGTCCTACGTTGCTCAAGCGGAACAGTTGCCACATGGCCAGTTTTGCCGAAGAAACGGACCATTTGATTTAAAGTGCTTCTTCCACAAACAACTTTCGTTGGATTTAGCTCGTCTTCGAAGACCCACACGGTCGATTGCTGGTTTGTTTCGGGCTCATACGCCTAGATCCATGATTCGTCACCTGTGACGATCTTATAAACGTCATTTGAAGCACCGCGATCGTATTTTTTTAAAATTTCTTTGCATCAATCGACAAGAGCCTTTTTTGAGCGATTGTCGAATTGTCAAAAGTTTTTTTTACGGCCAGGTGTTCATACAATATCGAGTTTATGCTGGTGGAAGAAATTCCCAAGGATGCCTCTATCACACGGTATGTCGCATGACGATCTTGCATTATCAGTTCACGCACGGCATCAATGTTCTCTGGCACAACGGCCGCTTTTGGACGACCTTCACGACCTTAATATATGAGCGAGCGTCGGCCACGATTGAATTCATTAAAGCAGTATTTCACGGTGCTATAGGATAGTGTTTCATCGCCATACTAAGATTTAAGTTCATCGATGCACTCTTGTCGTGTTAATCCACGCCGAAAGTTGTAAAAAATGATCGCATGAAAATGTTCACGAGTTAATTCCATTTTTTTGCCAAATTGATTTTTTCAAGTCACTGTAAACGACGCAAATGATGGTCGTACTTCAAAACGTTCTGAGTACGTTTATGCTACAAAATGACAAACTTTCCAATGGAAATATCAGATGACGCCAGGCAACACTTAGTGTTTCATAGGTCAGAAATATATAGTAAGTGTTTCGATCGACTAATTATCACGAGTCGATTCAATTAAAAAAATCAGTATGTCTGTCCGTCCACCTGCAGTTCATTAAAAAGCTTGTTATCAAACAAAATGTTCGATCTTCATGAAACTGCAGAATTAGGTGTTTTTGCCCAATGGTAGATGGTGCTGAAATTGAATAAAAATGGCTCAGATCTGTTCAACGGATTTTACGAGAAATGCTATTTATATTTCGAGTCCTGAAAATACTAGAGTTTCCAGATGCAAACTGGAACTTCCATTGGAAACTTTGACATTTTTTATTATAACTTGACTCAGAACGTTTTGACATTTGAGGGCGATCTCTGTCAAAAAATGGAATTATTCCGTTAACATTTTCGTGCGATGAGTTTTTAAGATTTTCGGCGTGGGTTATCGAGACAAGAGTGTTTGAATCAACTTGTTTCGACTTTTGGAGCATCATCAAAAACCACTGTTCATCGCTGGTACCAAGAGTTCAGTCTCAAACGCTTTTCGCTCCAGGATAAATTTCGTGAAGGACGTCTAACTTCGGTCAATTTTGCCAGAAACCATCGATGCTGTGCGTGAACTGATTAAGCAAGACCGTCATGTGACATACCATTAGATTGAGGCATCCTTGGGCATAAGTATGACAAGCATCAATAAGATATTGTATGTTCATTTTGTTCTCTTTGGATCCCACATAATTTGACGAATGCTCAAAGAAGGGTTCGTATTGATTAGTGCAAAGAGATGTTGAAAAAGCATAACTGCGGTAGCTCAAAGGCAGGGTATTACATTGCCATAGGTGACGAATCATAAATCTATGCATATGAACCCGAAACAAAACAGCAATCGAACGTATGGGTCTTTCAAGACGAGCCAAATCCAATGAAAGTTGTTCGTGGAAGCAGTACATCGCAGCAAATGATTGCGTTTTTTTCGATAATACCGGCCATGTTGCCACAGTGCCTTTAGTGGAACGAAGGAGGTCAATTCTGAGTGGTGTAAAACCATCGGTTTGCCAACAGTGTTCGAAGAAATGAGAAAGATAATATGATAAGACGGATCATTTTGCATCACGACAATGCGAGCTCTCACACATCAGCTGAAACGGTGAGCTATTTGACAACTCAAGATGTCGAATTGATGAGCTTTCCCTTTTTTTGACCGGCCAAAACGTCGAATCATCCGCCGTACAGCCCTGATCTGGGCTTCTTATTCCCTAGTATCAACGTGGTCAACGTTTTTTTATCGGCCGAAGCAGCTGTTGGAGCGTTCAAAAATCATGTTTTGGATGTGTCTCAATCGGAGTGAAGAAAGTGCTTTGAAAATGAGTTTGTGCGCATGCAAAGGTGTATTGATCTTAAAGGAGAATATTTTAAAAAACAATAAAACTATTTCCAATTTTAAATAATTGTGTTTTTAATGCCGGACTCGAAATATAAATAGCAACCCTCGTATGTCTTTAGCTCTAGCAGCTAAATACTAACATCCAATTGTATCCAATGTTGATAAATTTTGGTTCAGCTTTAAACGATCGATAGGTACGAGGGCGGTTCGGAAAGTTCTTAGCCTATCAATGAAAGAGAATAGTTAGTTTTTCAAAAATATTTTTATTTTTCAATATAATCTCCTGAAACTTCAATACACTTAGTCCAACGCTTATCTAGCAATTCTATCCCTTGATTAAACTAGTTTTCCGTAAGGTCATCAAAATAGTGGTTTACAACTGTAATTGCATCTTCGTTTGAGGTAAAACGCTTGCCAGCAAGGAATTTTTTTAGATTTGGGAACAGGTAAAAGTCACTGGGAGCTAAATGAGGAGAATAAGGTGGGTGGTCAAGCGACTCTCACTTTAATTCGTTGATTTAAGCCATTGTTAAAACACTCTTGTGCGCTGGTGCGTTGTCTTGATGAAAAATTTTTTTTTTTTGTGTTGTAAGCCAGGACGTTTTTCTCGAATTCGTACATTTAATTGATCTAAAAGGTTGCAATAGTACTCTGAATTTATTGTTTTACCCTTTTGCAGATAGTCAATCAATAAAATACCTTTGAAGTCCCAAAAAACCGTTGCCATAACCTTACCAGCCGATTGAATTGTTTTTGCCTTCTTTGGGGCACTTCCTCCAGCTTCAGTCCATTGTTTGGATTGTTCTTTTGTCTCTGGAGTATAGTGGTGGATCCATGTCTCATCAACAGTTATGAAACGACGCTTAAAATCCATTTTATTTCGCTGAAAACGATCCAAACAAGCTTGAGAAATGTTCATTTCTATGCGTTTTTGGTCGACTGTTAACAAGTGCGGCACCACATCTTGCAGAGGCTTTTTCATCTGTAGTTCTTCATGCAAAATTAAATGGACTCGATCAGTTGAGATGCCCATCATATTAGCTATTTTTTATTCGTCGATCATTTAATACCATATCATGCACTTTGGCTACAATTTCTGTTGTTGTTGCTGTTTTTGGACGTCCACTATGTGGTTCATCTTCAATGCTTGTACGACCACGTTTAAATTCAGCAACCCAATTTTTTACTGTTGCATATGAAGGAGCACTTTCACCTAACACATTCACCATATCATTATGAATTTCTTGTCCCGATAAACCTTTTTTATGTAAATATTTAATGACACCACGCATTTCTAATTTTTCCATTGTAAAAAAATCGTGGATGCGTCTTTTGTGAACACCTGTTTCTATATGAAGGAGTTGCCAGATCGAAACAAAATTTAACATGTGTACATTAGAGCGTACCAGGTTACAAGTAAAAAAAAAAGTTCGCCGTACACCTTCGAATATGAAGTATTATTGAAAGGTAGTTTCAAAAATTTTTTTTTTATTTTTTTATGCCGAACGTAGGGGTCGCGCTTTTACATTTTTCTATATAACTTCTGCATTTATAAACGGATTTTAAAGTGTGATACATCGATGTTTTTGTCTCGACGAGGCCGATTTTTTGTCTTTGAAGTCATTGAGCTCAAGCAACCCGCGCGAGCTTTAATTTTCTGATATTAGAGTGGTACATCAGGGTAGTAGCAACTGAGATATGATGGGTAAGTACCAGAAGGGGGTGCTTGAGCTCAATGACTTCAAACACAAAAAAAATCGGCCTCGTCGAGACAAAAACATCGATGTATCATACTTTAAAATCCGTTTATAAATGCAGAAGTTATATAGAAAAATGTAAAAGCGCGACCCCTACGTTCGGCATAAAAAAATAAAAAAGAATTTTTGAAACTACCTTTCAATAATACTTCATATTCGAAGGTGTACGGCGAACTTTTTTTTTGAGGTACGCCCTAGTGTACATAGCAGAGATAGAAGTTTCCAAAACACTTAACTTTTTCTGTTTATACACGGAGAAAAAAATATGTTAAAAATATGTTTGCATGCAATCATATATATGTTTGGGGACGGGCACAATCATATATATGTTTGTGTGTTAACATATTATGTTTGCCCACAATCATAATATGTTAGGGGCACAATTCTAACATATCAAAAAAAGATATGATTGTGTCCTAACATATTTTTGTCAAAAAAATATGTTAGAACATATTTTTTTTAGAGTTTTAGAGAGTATCACTCTCAGAGAGCGTTATTGTATGACTCATCGTTTTGTGCAAAGAAGGGTAATATATGGTAACCGTGTGTATGAGGAGGAGGAATGGGACCGGCACCAAAGGGCATTATTATTTGATGCTGTTTACTCGTCTGGCTAAGCTTAAGGTCGTTTTTTTATTGAATATGTATTTGGTGAACGGTGAAAGAAATTTGTTGTTGTTTTACAACGTATAACAAATTCAAAATAAGAGAAGAAGATTATTAATTAAATATATCAAATCATTTTATTAACAAAACGTTCTGTAATACTGACGCCGTTTATTGCCCTACACAAATTATTTTGTCAACATACATATGTACATACTATGTGCGCTTATCATGTTCTTTGAACAAACACACTCACGCACTAACATTTTTTATCATCTGGAATGCTGCCTAAAAATCAAAATGTTTGTTGTTATTGTATTTTTTTATTTGACGTAGAGAGTGGCGATGTACATGAGGCATACAATCATGTATATGTTTGCACACAATCATAGATATGTTTGCACACAATCATATATATGTTTGCACACAATCATATATATGTTTGCACACAATCATATATATGTTTGTAAACAATCATATATATGTTTGCACACAATCATATATATGTTTGCATACAATCATATACATGTTTACACACAATCATATATATGTTTGCATACAATCATATGTATGTTTGGGAAAATTGCTGCTAGCCCAAACATAATATGTTTGGGAGCTGCTCCAAACATATATATGTTGCCTGCAAAATATGTTTGGGACAATATGTTACAGAGGCCGTTTTTTTCCTCCGTGTACCGCGCTTTTTGTGCTAGGCTAAGAAGTTTCCGAACCGCCCTCGTAATCTGCTCTAATAAAAAAAACTCCAGGTCCTTTTCGTTTTTAAAAACAATCGCTCTAGAACACCCATTGCAATTTTGATTTAATCAAATTAAGTACAGTATATTACGATAGACAAATAACCAATCTTGAAAAAATGTAAACTAAAAAGGTCTATTTTTGATATATTTCCCACACAAATAGGTTTGGACCCAAAAATTGCTTCAGGCAGTATCCAGTATAGAATAACAATAAAGCCACAGTTTAAACTTTTTCCGATTCGGATAAATTTTAAAGCCGTGAAAACAATGTAATCTTTCACAAATTCATATGTGAAGGTACAAAACCCTGTTTTTAATTGCCTTAATTACACATCCCAAAAATCGGGGCCAACCACACCGACTTTAGTTTTTTACTAGATTATTTTTGAATAAAAAATAAATCTACTGATAGCAATTGATATGAATGGGATCAATCACTTCACTTCGATATAGAAAGATATTTTCCTAGTCTTAGGCAAAAGGCTAAAACCGTTATGTCGGTTAATGCCGGTTTTTACCTTACAGTCGGTTCTACGGGGTGGAGCGTGGAATTTTGCTTATTTGGGAATGAAATAAAAAAGTTATGAACCTTAGAAAAAATTATTTTATATTTTAATTATATTGAACCGTAAGGGGATTTTTGAATTACATGGTCTTAAATAGTGTATCTGGCAAATGACCTTCGCTATCCACACACTGCTGCTTATGTTTTCTGAAGTTTTCGTGAACTGTACTCGTAACAAGCATGATGACTGGTATTCTGCCAATTTCAGCCCGATTTTCTGAAAACCCCATTTTTGTTTAGGAAATTTTAACTGTTGTACACATAACTGATTTAAAATTTAAAAACTTGTAAAGTTTAAAAAGTTTGTACATTTTACAAATGTTACGCCCAAAAGGAAATATCGATAATACAGAGATAAAAGTCTCGCTTTTTAACTGTTAAACTTTGGTTCTGATGGTCAATGACTAGTCGCAGAAATTATCGTTAGACTACACGACTACCACACGAAAATCCTAGTACTTAAATTCAAATTAAATATTAAAGCATTATTTTTGTTTTAGACCTTGAAAAATTCACCACTCCTCGTTTGCTATAACATTTTGGAAAATCACTTCCGAATTCCATGAAAACCTTAAAGAAGACAAATTTTGCCACACAACTTCTATTGGATTCTCATTCATTTTAAAATATTTACCCAAGTAATGAATTCATTCTAGGAATCTTATTTCCCAAATGAAATGTATGCTTTTAAATACAATGCGAGTATTCATTTCCTGAATTCATATTCATGCTGTCTGTTTGTCTGTCTGTCGGTCTGCCTGTCATCTCCCCCTCAATTTGGAGCTGAGTTTTTGCGGCATTTTACATTTTTGTTTCAATTTTGTATATGCTTGGTTTGCATAGAATTTAATACTCGCATCCTTGAATGTTCTTTTTTTTTGATTTTGTTTTTCCATTCGTGAGGATGATGGCAAGGCTTCGGGGAAAATCAACAGGCTTGAGGTATAAACAGGGTGTGGTGAGGGGTACCCACTATATGGACCGAACATTAATGAACTGTCTGTGTTTAGTTAAATCCTACGCCACATAGACGTCCTGGGCCATAGGTATTATGACTTAGTCCTGATGTCTGTAACACTTACATCGGAATTAGATCGATCCCATGCTTTATATTCAGAACGATTCAAAATCAGCGTACAGTTTCAACTTCTACCTTTGTAATTAAATTTCAGGCTGCATAAATCGACCGCAAACCTTTGTTTGGATTTGGGCCTTAACAGTCCATGTTTTAATACAATACAGGGGGTCATCCAGATTTTAGATCCTGCAATACTTGAAGCCACCTACTGAAACGGAATTTCCTCAAACTTTAAGGAAATTCCTATCAGCGACCAATGGGATTGTTGCAGCAGCACTTAGTGCCGGCACGACTGCCATTGGCCGCAGAATTTCTGCTTTAGTTCGATTAGACACAAAAAACCGGCTTTAAACGGATTGACCAATTGCACACGTTAGTAAAATAGTGACCTTCTTGATCCCTGTTTTCGGCTAACCCCCATGCAAAGGTCCAACCTGATCCTTATGTCTTAACAGCTTTATTTTAAAATCGACCTTTCTCAAATAAAACAAAAGGCGTAAGGAGCGACCTATGTTGTTGTATAAGTATTCGTCTGGTTATGCTAGGTTTGTTTTTTATATTGTAAAAGGTGGCTTCTTGAAACATGTGACCACAGGGACCTGCATGCAGAAAAATACTTAGTAGGGACATAAGTACTGTTACGAGGGCGGTTCGGAAGCTCCTTAGCCTAGCACAAAAAGCGCGGTATAAGCAGAAAAAAGTTTAGTGTTTTGGAAACTTCCATCTCTGCTATGAACACATGTTAAATTTTCGATCTGGCAACTCCTTCATATAGAAACATGTGTTCACAGAAGACGCATCCGAGATTTTTTTACAATGGAAAAACTAGAAATGCGTCATTAAATATTTACATAAAAAAGGTTTATCGGGACAAGAAATTCCTAATGATATGGTGAATGTGTTAGGTGAAAGTGCTCCTTCATATGCAACAGCAAAAAATTGGGTTGCTGAATTTAAACGTGGCCGTACATGCATTGAAGATGAACCACGTAGTGGACGTCCAAAAACAGCAACAACAGCAGAAATTGTAGCCAAAGTGCATGATATGGTAAAAAATGATCGACGAATAAAAGTGCGTGAAATAGCTAATATCATGGGCATCTCAAATGATCGAGTCCATTTAATTTTGCATGAAGAACTACAGATGAAAAAGCTTTCTGCAAGATGGGTGCCGCACTTGTTAACAGTCGACCATAAACGCATAAGAATGAACATTTCTCAAGCTTGTTTGGATAGTTTTCAGCGATTTTAAGCGTCGTTTCATAACTGTTGATGAGACATGGATGCACCACTATACTCCAGTGACAAAAGAACAATCCAAACAATGGACTGAAGCTGGAGGAAGTGACCCAAAGAAGGCAAAAAAATTCAATCGGCTGGTAAGGTTATGGCAACGGTTTTTTTGGGACTTCAAAGGTATTTTATTGATTGACTATCTGCAAAAATGTAAAACAATAAATTCAGAGTACTATTGCAACCTTTTAGATCAATTAAATGTACAAATTCGAGAAAAACGTTCTGGCTTACAACGCAAAAAAATAATTTTTCATCAAGACAACGCACCAGCGCACAAGAGTGTTTTAACAATGGCTAAAATCAACGAATTAAAGTACGAGTTGCTTGACCACCCACCTTATTCTCCTGATTTAGCTCCCAGTGACTTTTACCTGTTCCCAAATCTAAAAAAATTCCTTGCTGGCAAGCGTTTTACCTCAAATGAAGATGCAATTACAGTTGTAAACCACTATTTTGAAGACCTTGAGGAAAACTATTTTAATCAAGGGATAGAATTGCTAGATAAGCGTTGGACTAAGTGTATTGAAGTTTCAGGAGATTATATTGAAAAATAAAAATATTTTTGAAAAACTAACTATTCTTTTTCATTGATAGGCTCAGAACTTTCCGAACCGCCCTCGTACCTGTCAAAAATCGTTTGTTTCAGAAAAAACTTTACTTTAATCGCGCCTACCTATACTATAGCTACATTCCCACAATATTAAAATTGTCGAAATCATACTATTGTGAAAATTAAATTCCAAAAAACAATGCTATGGTTGCGACAAACATACTTTTATTGTAGGAATATAAAATTGTTGCCGTGACCATATTGTAACCATATTTTTCTTTTCGTTTAGGTGGTCCTGCGAGGATGTAAGGTGTCATCTTAAAGCCGTTCCCAAGACGGCGTTATGGTAAGTCTGGACTATTTCTCCTCTATTTCTCGCTCATTTTCGTAGTATACTCATACATAGTTAACCTCTGACTGACCTATTGCTTTATAAGAGGTCAAAGAGGTCTTGTTAGCAATGACCTGAGATGCATATAGCCAATCCTGGTAACATTGGGCCATTTGCATAAAGCCCACATTAAAATGACCACTTAATTTGAAGTATTGTCGTTGTAATGGTTATAAAGGGTGTTTTTTATTGAGGTATAGAACTTCGAATTGAAATAAAACACAAGAAAATCGTTTTAATGTCCATCAATTTGGCTTTATTGGAAGGATAATTTTATGCCATTAATGTTTAAATATGATTTCGGGCATGTGGCCGCCGCTGGCTCGAATAAAGCCAATTCTACAGGTCCAATTTTCAACCACTTTTTCGAGCATATGGGGCCGTATGTTGGCAATAACGCCACGAATGTTGGCTTCCAAGTCCCCTAACGTGTTTCTGGTTTGTTGGCGTAGACGAGCGACTTCACATATCCCCAAAGAAAATAATCCAATGGTCCATGTTAACCGATCCATGGTTAACCGAATTAATTGCTCTGATGGACGATTATGTCGACCATAAAATGGACGGAGCTTGCGGTGAACTTCGCGAACTGAACCATTACTTTCGAAATAAATTTGCACGATTTGCAAGCGTTGTTCTTTTGTCAACCTGTTCATGATGAAATGGCAAACCAAACTAAATATTAATCACTTGACAGCTGACAAAATGGCCGCCAGTTAAAAAAGTGATGCCAACTTAAAGTTCTATACCCCAATAAAAAACACCCCTTATTTAACCATCCGATTTCACTCAAACTTTGTATAGTGCATTACGGCAATCAGGCCTGGTAAAACTTAACATTGCGAGGGTTGCCATTTATATTTCGGGTCCTGACAATACCAGTGTTCCCAGATGCAAACTGGAACTTCCATTGGAAACTTTTGACATTTTTTTAGCACAACTTCAATTTTGTCATTTGGGGGTGAATTGTTTTCTTTACAGTGTGTTGTAAAATTCATCTCAGTCAAAAAATGGAATTATCCCGTGAACATGTTCGTGCGATTTTCGGCGTGGTTTATCGAGACAAGAGTGTTTAAATCAAGTTGTTTCGACTTTTGGCGATGAAGCACCATCAAAAACCACTGTTAAACGCTGGTACCAAGAGTTCAGTCTCGGACGCCGTTCGCACCAGGATGAATTTCGTGAAGGACGTCCAACTTCGGCCACTTTGCCAGAAACCATAAATACTGTGCGTGAACTGATTAAGCAAGACCGACATGTGACATACCGTGAGATTGAGGCATCCTTGGACATTAGTATGACAAGCATCAATAAGATATTGCATGTTTATTTGGCTGTGAACAAATTTGTTCTCTCTCAAATTTGGCTCGTATGGATTGGTGCAAAGAGATGGTGAAAAACTCCTCTTTGACCCAATGAGCTAACTCCGGTAGCTCAAAGGCAGTGTATAACATTGTCACAGGTGACGAATCATGGATCTATGCATATTAACACAAAATATAACAGCAATCGACCGTATGGGTCTTTCAAGACGTGCCAAATCCAACAAAAGTTGTCCGTGAAAAAGTACACCGAAGCAAATAATTGCGTTTTTTCCGGTATAACCGGACATGTTGCAACAGTGCCTTTAGTGGAACGTAGGACAGTCAGTTCTGGGTGGTATACAACCATCTGTTTGCCAACAGTGTTCGATGAAATAAGGAAAGATAATAAGAGAAGACGGATCATTTTGCATCACGACAATGCGAGCTCTGACACATCAGCTGAAACGATGAGCTATTTGACCACTCAAGATGTCGAATTGATGGACCATCCACGGTACAGCCCCAATGACTTCTTCTTATTCCCTAGCATCTAGAAAAAAATGCGTGGTCAACGTTTTTCATCGCCCGAAGGAGCTGTTGAAGCGTTCAAAAATTGTGTTTTGGAGGTGTCGCAATCGGAGTGGAAAAAGTGCTTTGACAATTGGTTTGTGCGCATGCAAAAGTGTATTGATCTTAAAGGAGAATATTCGCAAAACATTAAACCATTTCCAATGATAAATTATTGTGTTTTTATTGTCGGAAAAAATAATATATAGCAGCCTCTATTAAGAAGGTTTGGAGAAGTCCCTGTCGTTCTAAAAGTAAGATTTTAAATCAGATCTTTGTTTAATTTCCTACAGAAGCTAAAAGTCTTTTGTTTTTGGCAGTGGTGTAGGGTATCATACAGTCGGCTCTGTGGTACTTCCTTTTTATCCTACCTAAAGGTGAATGGTGTACTAAATTTATTATTCTGTTTGGAACACCACGAACTATTGATGTTCGACCCTGTAAAATATATGAAATGTCCGTCCGCCCATGTGTTCGTTTAAAGCACAATATCGGACTTAGTAAAAAGCCGTTTGGGATTGTAAATGGGCGAAATCGTCAATGGGGGAAAAAGTTCCCCTTCAAGCGACTAAAGGTACCTAGACATTTTTTGAGTATTTCCTTAAAGAATCACAATTTTTTGTGGGCGGACTATGGCTGTTGTCCTAACTGTTAGTTAGGTAGGGTGCACTAAACACCCCGAAAAACGGCGATCAAAAGCCAATATGGGCATTGTGTACAAAAACTAAAGCAAATTTGATTGGGAGTCCAAATATAAAATAATTATGAAGATTTGGCTGCGATGAGGCTTGAACGCATGGACCGAAAGGGCACAATAAACGGTGTTAGTAGCGTAGTGATGGTGTAGGTTTAAAAGGTTCGGCGTGATATAACATTAAGTCGTTTTTACTGGTTTCATTATAAAGTTTAACCTTTTGTACCTAAGTAACGTTTATCCGCTGACTACCGCTTTACCACCATCGGGTAGAGTAACACCGTGAATGTCCATAAGACGACTTGAGATATTGTCAATATAAATAACACTAGGCTGGCCAAGTGAGAGCGATTAGTAACATTTCCTTATGTCCCACGACTTGTTGGCATTTTGCTTAATTTTCCCCACTGTGAATGCGGACTAAAATTAGGTCATTAAATATCCTAAGTAAAACACGAGGTGACCACTCCATGTGCCACACAAGGTCTCACTCCAGACGGCGACTTAGCTTGTAACTCATTAGCCTTGTAGGACCGACCCACCGTTAGAACCAATCGAAAGAATCCCTTTAAATCCCGGATATTACCGTGTATAGAAACCATATGAAAATACCGGGTATTTATTCATTTTGAGATCCATTCCAAATAAGAAGGAAAAGGTCAACTTTCATAAACGAAACAGATGCCACGTAAAAGGTGAATATTTGCATACTGAAATTAATCTCAGAAATACGTTTATGAATCATTTATTAATCGCGTACCTTATTATCATAACATGGCCCTATGCTCCACATAGCAACGACGGAAATAAAAGTATATTTTAATAGCGTACCTAATTGCAAATGTTTTTTGTTTTAAATAATTATACACACGCTAGTACTCGTACATATACAAAGTATATGGAAACAGTATACACCATAAATTACGGCAGATACATATGAGCAAATCCATACAATATTGTTCCCTGGACATTAAAGAAGTCATCTTTCTAATGGGATTGCTTGTACTGGAAGTCAATCTGCGATTGTGAGTTGATTTATATAATGAATATTAATTAGGTCTAGCTAAAATATTTCTGAGCTACTAAAATTACCTAAAATGCTCTAACTGCACGCAGAGAAAAAACATGGTTACTACATGGTCACGGCAATAATAATATGTTCTCCGCAATAAAAGTATGTTCGTCGCAACCATAGCATTGTTAACGGAATTTATTTTTGACAATAGTATAATTGCTGCAATATTAATATTGTTGAAATGTAACAATAGTATTATTGGCAAATGTAAAAATGAAAATATGGTTATAGCAACAATATAAATATTATTGGTGCGACAAAAGTATTGTGTTTTGCGTTTTATGCTAACAATAATATGATTACGGCAATCATACTGTATGATTGTTATTTTTCTTCATTTAAATATGCTTTTAAGAACAAATGTTATTGGTACGGACTAATGCAATAATAGAATTTTTTTATCGAAATATTTTTTTAACTGAAATATTTTTAATAAACACGCTTACGTTTATTTCAACTTATTTTTTTCTACTGTAAAATAAATCACTCGTATTGTTTTGAATTTAATGTACTTTTGAATAATTTTCATAATTCAAATCTATTGTTGACAACTTAAACTAGAAATAATATTGGGGATCAAATCTATTGTCGACAACTTAAATAAATTATATTGGGGATCATAGTATAATTGTGTGAGATCATACTATGGTTGTAGGGATCATAACATGGTTGCGTGTGAATCATACTATGGTTGTGAGGATCATACTATGGTTGTATATGAAACATACTATGGTTGTGAGGATCATATATGGTTGTGGATATCATAGTATGGTTGAGTGTGAACCATACTATGGTTGTGGGGATCATAGTATGGTTATTTGTGAATCATACTATTGTTGTGAGGATCATAGTATGGTTGTATTTGAATCATACTATTGTTGTGATAATCATAATATTGTTGTACCACAACCATATACCCAACAATAGTATAATCCTCTTCTAATATTGTCACCACAACCATACTTTTTTTTTCTGCGTGTGTGAAAGGTACAATATGCTCCACCACGGACACCGTTAGTAGATCTAGACTATCTTTAGGTGTTTTTTCTCGATCGACTGGTAAATAAAATCCGGTTTTAGTTCAAAATCGATTGCTCTTCGAATATTGTCTGACCGTCCGTCCGCCCATTCATTTAAAACTTGTAATCAAACGCTGTTGGAAAAGGAGAAAAAAGGTTAAGATTAAGATATAGCTCCCCATTCAATCGATTAAAAAAAAACCATGAATTTTTTTTCACAAATGTAAATATGATATCGGGGTAAAGATACCCCATTAATAGTATATATTTTGAACCACCGTCTAAATCTATGATGATCTAGTCATGTCCGCCTGTGTATGGAAATCAAACTACAGGTTGCACTATTAAATCTAGGAGGCTGAAACTTTGCAGAAACTATGTTGATGCACTGAAAAGGTTGGTATTAAAATGGAAATTTTTTTACACCAAGTATGAAAAATAATGTCAGGTAAATGATCCCCGTTTTCAGCTTAGCAATGATGGGCTCGTTCTAGAGCATTTTCCATAAAATCCGTTCAAATTTCGGCAACAATGTTGGCCTTGAGTTGATGGATTGTCTCGGGCTTGTTCAAATATACTTGTTTCTTCAAATAACCTCAAAGAAAATAGTCGGGTGCACACAAATCATAAAATAATTTCCAAATTTCTGGATTTCTCTTCAAAAATTTGTCTTAAAAGTGCCATTGTGCCACGGGCAGTGGCTCCGTCCTACATCTAAGATTTGTTTTCAATAGCAGGAGGTAACAAATTTGTTCACAAATTTTCATAAACCGATACCGCTTTCCATTTTCGGTTACAGCACTTCCATCTTTATTCTCGAAGAAGTAAGGGCCAATGATATTTGCAGATGTGAACCCAACCATACTGGACACCTAATGGGGAGCAATTGGCTCTTGGATTTTCAGAACCTACAGTTCTGCTTATTAACATAGCCATTCAAATGAAAATTAGCTTCATCGCTCCTGCGTTTGTGTTCAAATAATTGATCGCTGATTTAAATAATAAAATTCTATTATTCTGGTTTTTTATTCAGGTGTGAATTTCTCCATTATATATTCTCCAAATGTTATTTATATGCTTATAATATGAAAAAAAAGAATATATATATAAATGAAAAAGTTATTAAGTTTTTAAACCCCATGATAACTTCTGTCCCACCTTGTATAAACAACAAACAGACAAACATAACTTCAATTTTATATTTAGTAGGGACCTACAGTGTCAACATTGAACACACCCATTTCAATAGTAGAACTCAACATACCCCGTTAATGTCATATGGGTTTTGAAAGCTAACCTTAACCTTTAAAATTGTTTGAACTTTCTTCGTGGAGTGCTCAGATAATGAGAACCGTATCGCTGGAATCGTTTTTTAGGTTTAAAGTGAAAAAAAGCGATATTTTGAAAACGCTCCGGCCACTAGGGATTAGCCGCATGTTCGTCTACCGATGCATAAAACTGTTTGAGGAGACTGGAGAAGTAAAAGACCGCCACCGGTCGGGCCGCCCACGCTCTGTTCAAACACCGCATCATCAAAGCCGTTAAATCAAGAATTCACATAAATCCGCTCCGGAAACAGAAAATCATAGCCCGTGAGATGAATATCACGCAAATGTCCATCAGTCGAATCATTAAAAAAGACTTGGGACTTTCAAAGGACGTTCCCGACATTTATTGACTACAGCTTTAAAAAAAATATCTCTCTTCCGATGGGATCACTGACCTGCATTTCTGCGCACAAGGAGTCAAAACATCGGCCAAAGTTTACCAAGAAACCGTTTTGGAAGCTGTTGTGAAGCCTCATAACAATTCCCCGTTTCAAAACCAGCCATGGACTTTCCAGCAGGATTCTGCGCCGGCCCATAAGGCTAAGACGTCCCAGGCCTGGCTTCGAAACAATTTGCCAGCGTTCATTTCCTCTGAAGCATAGCCCTCAGGCAGTCAAGATTTGAACCCATTGGATTACAAATTGTGGACGGTTTTAGAGGACAAGGTTGTCACAAAAGATACCCCAACATTGGATCTCTTAAGAGTGCTTTGGTTCGAGCTTTGGACAATTTTCAAATGGACAAGGTTCGTGCAGCTATTGACGATGGGCCAGTGAGACTTAATGCGTGTGTAAAGGCAAATGGCGGACATTTCGAATAAGTAGATTCTTTTTGGATACAATAAACATCAATAAATATATTAAAAAATATTTGTTCCAAAAACATTCAGTACTTTTTATTTTACAGCATAAAACGTGTGTAAAGTATTTATGTCCCTACTAAGTACGTATATGTGACAGCGCATACAGAAAGGGACCTAAGGGTAAAACAATCAATTTGAATTTTGTTTTTCTTTTTTTGATGTGGACAACATCTGAGCATCGAATGAGACCGATCCCATGCCCCAAAAGTGTTACCTCCCAGAGATATGCGCGTTTTATGAAAGTGAAGTCGACGATTCTAAGCGCAAATAGAAATGGACCTAATCTTCAAAATGGCTCTCCTGAACAAAACTGGTTTTTAACCTTAGGTCCCTTTCTATTTTGCGCGTCACATATATAGGAAGGGTCTTCGGGTCAATATTTCGCGGTGTTGCAAACGGAATGACGAATCTAATCTAATCTAAGTTTTGGATTGTATTAGCCTTGTCACGCCTCCTTTTCCAATTTTAGCACAATATTTTTTTCAGTCTGTTACATCTTTATAACGATCGGTCCATTACTTGGAGAACATAAGGGATTAGATGACCTGAAAAAAAAATAAAAAAAAAATTAATAAACAAAAAAGTTATTAAAGTTTTTAACCGCATGGTAACTATTGGCCCACCCTGTGTTAGCCTAAACTATTGAACTGATCTTCTTGAAACTTTCGAAGAATATAGCTGCGGGCACAGTGATTAAAATAGGCTACTTCGATTTTTGATATCTGAAGTGGAAAATGCCACACCCACACTCCTAAAAATGTGAAATCATCATAAATCAAGAACAAAGGGGCTTGTCACCGTCCATGTTTCCCCAAAACGTCCTGCTTGGCACGCATGGCGACTAATAGTCAATAAAGCAACTTTTGCTAGCAATTTGAATATATTTTGTTTAAGATAAGGGAAGAGCGCATGGGCATAAACGGTGCACACTGGGGTATTGGGTATCAAAACTGTGGATTAATTAAAAAAATTATTTTGAAATAACAGTCGATTACTTAATAACCCTAGAAACTAGACATAATTCTGCGTCACTAACCGAAAAAATAACGGCTCTAAGTTGTATAGTGCAGCGGCATTGTGTTTTAGAATTTACACTTTCATTCTCTGTTCGCTTGCGATCGTTGTAAAATTGATATTTCAAGTTTATTAAAGTGTTTTTTCAATAAAAAATCTTCAAGTAAAATTTAAATCTGAGTATGGAGCCTTCAACTTCAAGTATTGAACTATTTTTCAGACACAAGTATTGCAGCAAAAAAGTGATTTAATATTTTAAATTATTTTTTTTGGTTGAAAGTCCCCAAAATGTGCATATTTGGAGTATATAGTTGGACATATAGTTAATTATCTGACTAGATCGCGCTCTGATTTTTTTTTTTTTAATTTTGCGGACTGTAGACGATGTTTCTGCAAAAAATTGAGGTGCGCTTTTGTGGCACTTTTGATTAATTATACTTTTTGTTCATAATGTCAGTGGAGAAAAATGATCAATTTCCACGCATGTTCTGTGTTGCTGGCGTTTTGTGTTTCTGTTTTGTTATTGATATTTATTATTTGTTTTGTGTTGTTGTTGTACTACTGATTTGTGATGGTTTAATATTTGTTGTGTGTTGTTGTTGTTGTACAAGTGATTTGTGATGGTTTATTATTTGTTTTGTGTTCTTGTTTCCGAGTGTTTGCCTTTCAGTTTTAGAGTATTACTTTAATTTGTCCGATAGACAATGTTAGTTTCATTCCAGTGAATGTCAATATAAATGTGAAAAGCTGAATGGCAAATTATTTCCACTTCAAAAGTTAATAAATGTTTAATCTTTTTTGTTAGGGATAAGTTCATGCACACTTTCCTTCACTCGTCAACATCTATACGACTTAATGCAAAACTCAGGATTCCAGCATTTTGAAGATAAGTTCAATTTTTTAAAGGAAGAAATAAAGAAGCGTACTGGACCATCAGAGGAAGATATTTCTGTTTTCAATGTCACAATGAATCGCTTCATCTCCGAATTTAAAACCCGATGGGCAAGATGTCATAGAAAAGAAGAACGTTTATTTAAAACACATCGGAATTGGTTAGACTCTTCTATTTCTTTCTGTACTAAAAAGTTAAAACGAGGGCGCAAAGAAATTGCTTTCGAAGAATGCGGCCCAAATACAAAGTATAAAAAAACCAAAGATTTGAGAGACAACACATCGTTGTCAATGCTAGCTTTTGCAACTCAAGTGAAGTTACGGGAGTCTGGTAATATTGGGGCATCTAAGTTAGTAAATGACGTAGCTTCTTCGTCACCAACGAGAGCGGAAAAATACAGAAAATGTTTAATTCAGTCGGCGGAGTCCAACAAAATGAGTAGTGAAGAAGCATTATCTGTTTTGGTTGAAGCTAAACTATCGCGGCATCAATATAACATTGTGAAATCGTCTGCTCCACAAAGGTTTCCCTCGTACACTGCTGTCCAGTTAGCAAAAAAAAAATGTTATCCAAAAAGCGATAGTATGAGAGTATGTGAATCCTCAGTCGAAGTTGATTTACAGGCGCTTCTTAATCACACTGTTGAACGCCTAGTACTGCTGCAAAACTGTGTGATTGATTCCTTAAACAAAGAAGATCTGTCCGAATTTTGTTTATACACAAAATGGGTCTTCGATGGGAGTTCTGGCCATAGCTCATATAAACAAGCATTTCATGGCACAGAAGCTACTGATTCCTCTGTGTTTATAACATCAATTGTGCCATTGAGGTTGGTATGCGGGGAAAAAATTGTATGGCAGAATCCTCGCCCTTCTTCTACCAGATTCTGTAGACCATTGAGAATGGAGAAACATCAACAATTTCAAAGCTAGAGCATCATAGAGTCAGTGAAGAAATTAAACATCTAACTAATTCAACTGTGGCACTTGGTGAGAAACTTGTAGTAGTGAGACATAGTTTAATATTACCGATGATAGATGGAAAAGTTTGTAACGCTCTCACTGAAACTACATCTACACAAAAGTGTTACTTATGCGGATCCACCAGCAAAGATTTTAACCAAATTGATAAAATGATAGAAAAGGAAATTAATAGCGATAATTTACAATTTGGGTTATCGATTTTGCATGGATGGATAAGATTTTTTGAGTGCCTTCTTCATTTGTCATATAAACTGCCAATCAAAAAATGGCAAGCTAGATCAGATTCCGAAAAGCAAATTGTGGAAAAAACTAAAGCAGAAATTCAAAAGCAATTTAAAGAGAGGACTGGTTTAATTGTTGATCGTCCAAAACCCGGATTCGGTAACTCTAATGACGGCAACACAGCCAGGCGTTTTTTTCACAATGCGGAACTATCAGCGGAAATTACGAAAATTAACGTTAATTTAATAATCAGAATGCATAATATACTGATTGTTGTTTCTTGTGGTCATGAAGTAAATTTCGATAAGTTCCGGGAATATGCACATGAAACTGCTAGGATCTTTGTAGAAAATTATCCGTGGTACTATATGCCTCCAACATTGCATAAATTTCTAATTCATGGACCTGAAATAATAGCATACGCATTGTTACCGATTGGCCAATTATCGGAAGAAGCGCAGGAAGCTAGAAACAAAGATTTCAAAAAATATAGAGAGTTTTATTCTAGAAAAATGGATCGAGAAAAGTCAAATCAAGACGTTTTTAACATGATGCTGATTACTTCTGATCCAATAATATCAAGCCTTCGAAAATTCCCGGAAAAAAAATTACGCAGCCTACCAAAAATGGTTGTGAATATGTTACAATCTCCATCCTTAAATTTGGCAACTCTACCCGAAGAAGGCGACAATGATGATGATGATGATGACGATGATGATGTTGATGATGATGATGATGATGATGATGATGATGATGATGTTGATGATGATGATGTTGATGTTGTTGTTTATCACAATAATACCTAAAATAGGTTCAATAATTTTCAATATTTCAATAATTTTTTTTCTTATTTTTAAAATAAAAAAATTTTTTCTACCAATATTTTTTCAAAAACAATTTTTTTTTACTAAATAATGTATAGTTATTCCAAAAAAATATTAATATCAATAATAATGGGCTTCCCTGAATTAATCCACAGTTTACCTATGTTTTAACCCACTGTGCGGTGGAGGGAACTTAACGACGTTTTTACTTGTTTAAACAAATGGTTTGAATGCATATTTTTCAGAAATGCTAATTCTAATCCCCCTTAAACAAATACTGAACCCAATTTTGAATAAAACGAAAGTCAAATAACAATTTTATGTATTAATAAAACACAGAATATTGAGGATATAGAGTTTAAATTTATTCCAGGTGTAGTGCAAATGTTACATTTTAAGAATGAAATTCGATTTCGGTCATATTCTTTGGACCGAATTTTCCACGAATTGGTCTTGCACACATTTCGACCGGAACGTTGGCAATTTCAATGACCAATCCCTTGATGTGGCCCCATAAAAAGACTCAGAATTTCGGTAGTAATTTTTAATGAATTTCCAACCTTGCTCGTAAGTGAACTTTACCACGATGAAAATGTTGACTTCGACTAACGTTTTGACACTGAACATAAAGATACGAAATTGTTATAAATACTTTAAGTGTATATTTTCGAGCATCGGGAATTCGTTTTCTGTGATCCTCTTTCACCTAAATAAATTTGTGCTTCAAATACTTTGCTTGCATTTTTTTCAGTAAAGGAAAGAATCTGAGTAACAGGTACTCACAGCAATTAATCTGTGTTATCTTCTACAGGGGCTGCTATATATACTTCTCGCCTAGTAATGAAAATGCGGATGACCCATCAATTCGACGTTTTGGCCGGTCAAAATGACGCTGATTCAAGCCGATGTGTGAGAGCTCGCATTGTCGTCATGGTGCACAATGATTTGTCTTCTCTTGTTCGTTTTTCGAATTTCTCCGAAGACTTCAGGCAAACAAATTGTGGTGTACCACTCAGAATTGACCTCCTCCGCTGCTCAAGCGGAACATTTACCACATGACCAGTTTTGCCAAAGAAACAGGCGACCATTTGCTTTGAAGTGGATCTTCATCGAACAATTTTCGTTGGTTTTGGCACGTCTTTGAAGACCCACACGGTCGATTGCTGTTTTGTTTCGGGCTCATACTCATAGATCCATGATTCGTCACCTGTGACGATCTTATAAACGTTTTTTAAAGCACCGCTGTCGTATTTTTTCAAAATTTCTTAGCACAAATCGACACGAGCCTTTTTTTGAGCAATGTTCAAATTGTGCGTAATCCAACGAAAACAAACCTTTTTACGGTCAGGTTTTCATGCAATATCGAATATATGCTGGTGGAAGGAATGCCTCAGGATGCCTCTATCTTGCGGTATGTCACATGACGAACTTGCATTATCAGTTTACGCACGTCACCAATGTTCTCTGGCACAACGGCCGTGTTTGGACGACCTTTGTCTTTTAGCGAGCGTCAGCCACGATTGAATTCATTAAACCAGTTTTTCACAGTGCTATAGGATGGCGCTTCATCGCCATACAAAGATTTAAGTTTATCGATGCACTCTTGTCGTGATAATCTACGTCGAAAGTTGTATAAAAAGGTTGGCACGAAAATGTTCACGAGTTAATTCCATTTTTTTTTTGCCAAATTGTTTTTTTCAAGTCACTGTAAACAACACAAAGGATGGTCCTACTTCAAAACGTTCTATGTACGTTAAGGCTAAAAATGTCTAACTTTCAATGAAAATGTCAGATGGCGCCAGGCAACACTTAGTGTTGCAGGTCTATTTTGCTCTGCAAGTGGCACAAAATAAGCTACTATGCGATAAGACCCCGCAAATGTTTTCCCATTATGTCGTGAACAGCCCTAGTCTGCATATTCAAATTAAGGGTTTATAAGAGAGTCTTTCAAAGGTCATTAAAAATAAATAGAATACATCATGTAAAAATTAAAATTTATTAAGCAACAGGCATTAGTTTCGATCAATAACACTAGTCAACAGTCAAAATGTACTCGGGATGCGATTTTTTTTTTTAAAAAATCCATAAAAAATCCAAAATGAAAAAAATGTCAAATCTTATTACTTTTACGTAAAGCCACATAACCTATGAGCAAAATGAGACAAAGATCATGAAAATCGATGCACGCGTTTCGCTTTTATTCGCAATTGAGTAAAGGTATGAATTTCAAAAATTTGCTCGACATATGCACAACTTTGTCTATGGTGAGGTTTTTTCTTTTTTATTACAAAAAAAATTAAAATTTGTTGGGTGACAAAAATATATGACAAAAATATATGATTTGAGATTCATACCTTTACTCAATTGCGATTTTTTATGGATTTTTTTAAAAAAAAAAAATTAAATCTTTAGGCAAAAAATAAGTTTTTTCCTTTATATATTCATTTTTAACTTGGAAACTGTTGCTTGTATAGGAAAACAATATATGAACAGATTAAGGGAATTGTAATTTTTTAAAAATTAATTCAATTAAATCGGGCTAGTGGTTCCCGAGTTATGCCGGACGAAACAAATTAACCAAAAAAAAATTTTTAAAATTTAAAAAATAAAATAAAACAAAAACCAAAGGAAAAAAAATTTTTTATTGCGTTTTTCAAGCTCATGTCAAGGTTATCTACACAGAAAAAATTATCGCATCCGGAGTACATGAAATTTTTTTCATTTTGTTGAGTAGTGTAATTCTGGATTCCAGAAGATTATGAAAATTGCAGGTGTTCTCACCAGTAATATGGGTGCAGAGGCTCGCCCAAGTTACTAGCTTGAAAATGCATATTTGACGCGTAAAATTTTTGACACCAAATAAGTTGTGGCATACTTTTGAAAATTTTATAATAATTTATTTATCTTAGCTTAATTTTTTTTTAAACCCTAAAATAACTTACAAATAAAACTTTTTCTTATAAAAAATACACAACGCCTTTACGTTGAGTTGTGAATTATAAATTTACATTGAGAAAAAAAGATTGGACCGAACTTTTATTTTCAGTTTTTTGGGCAAAGTTTCTTTTATACAGCATATTTTATGATGTATATTTAATAACATTTAAAACCCGTTTTTAGTGCATAGAATTCCAACCTCTACTAATTAAATATGAGCGATATCACGAAGATAGTTGGAACATATTATAATGAAACAGATCGAAACACATTGGCGGTGCCACGCCTCCTTTACAAACTCGCATTTATGTCCAAAGTTATGAGCCGATCGTTATGCAATTACAACATTAAAAAATCAATGATTAACAATTTATTATTGTCTTTGTTGCTTTGGACAAAAGGGCGTGGCGCCGTTAACACAACCCTGAACTTTAAAAGGCCATATCTCGTGAAATAATAATGCTATGACGAAAGTAGTTGGTATATATGATGTTGGTATGAAAAGAAATACACCCTGATGGGAAAGATGCCGCTGCCACGCTCCCTTGACAAAGTTTTTATATCGGACCGGACTCCATGATGGAGGATTTAAAGGCTTCGGCCGGCTGAGCGTAATTTGTTAACTTGTTTTAATGTAGACTCCCTTTCAAATTCACCTAAAAATATTTAAGACACTGCCGCTCTAAAATTTACATTTGAAATCAGATCTTTTTTGAATTTCGTGCAAAAGCATAGCTTCATCTCTGTGGTGCTGGTGCAAATAGTCGATCCTCTCCGACTGCAGACTTCTTTACTTTTAGTTCTCATGACAACTATTAAGAAGCACAGTTTTTTATATATTATACCCTCCGCCGAAGGGTAGATGGCCAAAATGTATTGATCGTAGATCCAATAAAAGATATTTATTATTAAATATAGTGGGTTATCCAAGTAGAGATACTTTTTCAATAGCCTTTTTTGACAGATCACGTGTGAGTCGTGTCACGCCTGAACAACGTTTACAAATCCTTCAACTTTATTACGAAAATTCACGTTCTGTGAGGAATGTGTTTCGTGCACTTTGTTCAACTTATGGTCAACATAATCAGCCTACTAAGCGAACTATTCGAAACACCATCACCCATCTTGAGACCCAGCATTCATTATTGGATAATATTCGACCGAATAGACCAAGTCAAGCACGCAGTGAAGAAAATGTAGCGGCCGTAGCTGAGAGTGTATACCAAGACCGTGGAGTGTCGATTCGACGCCGTTCGCAGCAACTCGGACTGACGTATGGAACGACTTGGCGCATCTTACGTCGAGTTCTTAAACTGAAAGCGTACAAAATACAGCTTGTGCATGAACTGAAGCCGCCCGACGTTCCCAAGCGACATCGCTTCGCTCTATGGGCTCCTGGCAAGTTCCAAGAAGATCCGACTTTTCCGAGCCAAATTTTGTTCAGCGATGAGGCCCATTTCTGGCTCAATGGGTATGCAAACAAGCAAAATTGCCACATTTGGGACAAAGAGCAACCAGAAGAGGTTCAAGAGCTGTCACTTCATCCAGAAAAAAAACAATGGTTTGGTCATTTTCTTCAAAAATGATGCCGGTGAGAACGTAACCGGCAATGGCGACCGTTTGTTTGTCCGTTCCATTGTTTTTTCTGTATGAAGTGACAGCTCTTGAACCTCTTCTGGTTGCTCTTCGTTCCAAATGCGGCAATTTTGCTTGTTTGCATAGCCATTGAGCCAGAAATGGGCCTCATCGCTGAACAAAATTTGGCTCGGAAACGTCGGATCTTCTTGGAAGTGCCATGATAACCGAATATTTGATGCCTGAAATTGAAGCTCGTGATATCGGTGCCATTTGGTTTCAACAAGCGCCGTCTTACTTCCCACACATCGCATCAATCAATGGATTTATTGAGAGAACACTTCGGTGAGCAGATAATTTCACGTTTTGGGCCGATCGATTGACCACCAAGATCATGTGATATCACACCGTTAGACTTTTTCCTGTGGGGATATGAAAAGTCTAAAGTTTATGCGGACACACCAGCTTCGATTCAGGCCTTGTAGCAAAACATCACTCGTGTCATTCGCCAGTTACCAGTCGAAATGCTCGAACGAGTCATCGAAAATTGGACTCAACGGATGGACCATCTGAGACGTAGCCGCGGCCAACATTTTATATACATAATCTTCAAAAAATAAATGCCAATGAATGTTCTTTCAAATGATAATAAACATTCCCCATTCAATTTAAATTTTCAGGGTTTTTTTCTTTTAAAAAAAAAAGGAACCTCGAAATGGGTCAGACCACGAGAAGTGTGACATAGTGGGTCAGGGATTTTGATGTTTGGTCCATATATCGAAAGGTTATGTCAATATATAAAGCTCCACAAAAAATAAAAGTATAATTCCTGAAGTTGTTGTTGTTGTTGTTGCAATTTGAAAATTGCAAATTTCAGAAATTTAGTATAACTGAGCAGTTAAGTGCATATGTACTGAAAGTATTTTGACAAATGCAATTTTTCATCGATCGAAGCCAAAATCTCTTTGTATCTGCTTTGATCTTCGAGCTAGCCTCCGCGAAACTCCGAACACTTTACAGATTTTATACTGCGTCCATGACGATGGCAGAGTAGTCAACATTTTAACTTTCTCAGTTAACTGAGAAAGTTACTCTGCCATCGTCATGGACGCAGTATAAAATCTGTAAAGTGTTCGGAGTTTCGCGGAGGCTAGCTCGAAGATCAAAGCAGATACAAAGAGATTTTGGCTTGCATTTTGCAGGGCTTGTTGCACATTTTTTATAAATATGTTCGAAATGTGGATTTGAGATTGCTCTTCTTCAATTTCATAAATAAAATCAAAAGCAATACTTTCAGGGTCCGACATTTCGTCGTCCTCTTTTTTCTTATACATCGCCCTGCAGCATGAATTACGCATGAATTTGTCAAAATTTGTATGCCAGTCCTGCGAGATTAAAACCAGTTTTTTTCCAATATTATTATGTTTTTGTTTTCCCAATGGATTGCAACGTATTTTTCTTTTCACCATATTGAACCAACAGCACTATTTTCACTATTAACGAGTTCTTTAAAAGACGACAACTTTTTGTTTTGCTATTTTTCTGTTTTTTGATTCGCCAGAACAACAAACAAAATAGAAGGCCATAAGAGAAACGTCGAAAACTTTCTGACAAAAAATAACAACAACAAATTGCATTTGTCAAAATACTTTCAGTACATATGCACTTAACTGCTCAGTGCGTCAAAGTTGAATGGGTAAGTAAAGAAGAACAATAAAGAGTAATAGTTGTAAACATTGCATTTTGGCTGTTCAAGCGTAAAGGTCGTCCACCAAAAACGGTGTATCTCAGAAACTACTTGAGAGCAATAAATTTTTTTTTTCTGTTTCTGAAAGATAACTAAATTTCCTAAATTGTAATGAATGATTGATTATTTTTCTTGCTCCGGCTCTATACTTAAAATGCGATTGTTTTCTTTAAACAAAATTTCCGAACATTTTTGTTTGAGTGTAGACTATTTTCAGATTTTTTATTTTTTTACCTTAACTGTCCTTGAAAAACTAAAAAAAAAAATTTTAGATATCTCAAGTCGTTTTCAAGATATAAAATTTTGAATATTTCACAAAAATACTAAATTTCTGAAATTTGCAATTTTCAAATTGCAACAACAACAACAACTTCAGGAATTTTACTTTTATTTTTTGTGGAGCTTTATATATTGACATAACCTTTCGATATATGGACCAAACATCAAAATCCCTGACCCACTATGTCACACTTCTCGTGGTCTGACCCAAATGTATCACGCGTTACTATAAGTCGCTGTAAAATTGTAAGACGAAATAGACATCTCCATCCGTGTGGCTGTTGAAGCACGATAACGCTCAAAATAGTTAACGTAGGAACCTGAAATTTTGCATGATATTGGCTTATGGTACTACGCTGGGATTGTGAATGGGCGTAAGCGGCCCAGGGGGGAAATCTTTCCCCTTAAGGGCCGAAGGTGCCTGTGAAAAAGTTAAACTTTTTGAAGTATTTTCTTTACAAATCATAACATTTTGTGGTCGAACCAAGGTTAAAAAGGTTACAGTTGGTAATGACGCACTTAATATTTTAAAAAAGGCATAGTTGCTGTATTTTGTGGCTCATATATCCAAAAAAAAACGATCCGTATGGTCTATACAGGCGATCAATAGTCTATATGGACAAAAGGTACCTAAACAAGGCTCCGAATCAAATATGGATTACTTTTATTTTTGGCTAAGATTAGTATCAGACGTATGACCGAAGGGGTTTAAAAAACACCAACCACTGAACGACGTTTTACTTGTTTTACCTTAAACTCTCTTAAAGGGCCTTTCCAAATAAACCAATTACATTTTGGTTAATACCAACAAGAAACTTCGAACATTATCCAATCGAATGCTGTGTTTTAAAAATTCCAAACTGTCAACATTCAGATTGACGGGCATTTGTTAAGTAGTAACATACAAATTCATTTTTAATATATAAATACTTCGACCCACTCTAATGTATTTTTATTTTATAAACTTACATTTTAGTGCAAATTTACACCTGTGATGTACAAGAGAAGTTTATTTGAGTATATTACATAAAACAACACTAATTGTAATGTATAATTGCCCAGCGGGAAGCAGTAGGTGTCAGCAAGGCCTTCTGGAAGGCCTTCTTAGGTAGCTCCAAGATATCTCCTCCCTTTAAGTAAACACAGGGTTATGTGACCAACTGAGAAATTAGTTTAAAGTTAAAGTATATTTTCATTAAATTACTTTGTATACGAGTACTCGTACCCTACACCACACTGTGCTGCAGGGCCTTATGGCATAGTGCTGAATTTTGTAAAACCTTTGAGAAAGTTGATAGACCGCACCTTAGCTGTACCAATCGATTGCAAATCACAATCTTACTATGAATTCGATCTGAAAAGGAAGCCTTCTAGCAACTTCTTTGTGGCAGGGCCTTGCACATTTACCCGCTGGGTGCTATTAGACATTGTCGGTCATACACACGCTGGCACAAATGAAAGACGTGCATACATTTATACGAGGCTAATTTGATCAGTCAGAACCATAAAGAACAGCTAACCAGCGGGAAGAGGATGGGCCCAGTAAGGCCTTCTAGGAGACTTCCATTGGATGCTCTCATTTCAAATTAAAACAGGAACATTTTATAGAGCAAGGTCTTCCACTCTCGCTTCTATTGGAGGGCCTTTTAGAAGACATGCGGAAAATGGTGCAGGATGGTACCAGCAAGGCCTTCTGGGAGACTTTCATTGGATGCTCTCAATTCAAACTAAAACAGGAACATTTTGTAGAGGAAGGCCTTCCACGCTCGCTTCTATTGGAGGGCCTTTTAGAAGACCTGCAAAAACGGTGCAGGATAGGCCCAGCAAGGCCTTCAAGGAGACTTTCATTGGATGCTCTCATTTCAAATTAAAGCAGGGAAATTTTGTAGAGCAAGGCCTTCCACGCTCGCTTCTATTGGAGGGCCATTTAGAAGACCTGCAAAAAACGGTGCAGGATGGGCCCAGCAAGGCCTTCTGGGAGACTTTCATTCGATTCTTTCATTTAAAATTAAAGCATTGAAATTTTGTAGAGGAAGGCCTTCCACGCCCGCTTCTATTGGAACGCCTTTTAGAAGACCTGCAGAAAATGGTTTAAGATGAGCCCTGCAAGGCCTTCTGGAAGACTTTCATTGGATGCTCTCATTTCAAATTAAAACAGGTAAATTTTGTAGAGCAATTCCTTCCACGCTCGCTTTCATTGGAGGGCCTTTTAGAAGACCTGTAGAAAATGGTCTTACAGAATGCATATAAAAATATTTAAAAAAAATTTCTAACTAAGAAATTAAGTTTAAATTAAACGATTTTCTGTTTTTTTGGGTTTTGTTTTATTTGGGAATTGTTTCTTTTTTAATTTTGTGTATGAGGCTTTTTTGGTCCGTTTTGTTCTGTTTGATTTATTTTTGATTTTTCTCACTGCAAATCGCTGTGGCAAGCACCTGCAGTGCTGCCTTCACTCACCACGCATTGTAGCATGCCTTTTATAAGAAGGGAGCCAGGAATGTTTATTGGATCTCTCATTGTAAATATGAAGGGCTTCCTCAAAGAATGCTCCCACGAATGAGTAGAGGATTTTTTACAAGGCGTTCTAGCAGGTCTTCTGCCAGTAGGTTTTGATTAAATTAAAAAAGGGAAATTTTTTAGAGCAAGGCCTTCCACGCTCGCTTCTATTGGAGGGCCTTTTAGAAGACCTGTAGAAAATGGTCTTACAGAATGCATATAAAAATATTTAAAAAAAATTTCTAACTAAGAAATTAAGTTTAAATTAAACGATTTTCTGTTTTTTTGGGTTTTGTTTTATTTGGGAATTGTTTCTTTTTTAATTTTGTGTATTAGGCTTTTTTTGTTCCGTTTTGTTCTGTTTTATTTATTATTGATTTTTCTCACTGCAAATCGCTGTGGCAAGCACCTGCAGTGCTGCCTTCACTCACCACACATTGTAGCATGCCTTTTACAAGAAGGGAGCCAGAAATGTTTATTGGATCTTTCTCATTGAAAATATGAAAGGCTTCCTCGAAGAATGCTCCCACGAATGAGTAGAGGATTTTTTACAAGGCGTTCTAGCGGGTCTTCTGCCAGTAGGTTTTGATTAAATTAAAAAAGGGAAATTTTTTAGAGCAAGGCCTTCCACGCTCGCTTCTATTGGAGGGCCTTTTAGAAGACCTGTAGAAAATGGTCTTACAGAATGCATATAAAAATATTTAAAAAAATTTTCTAACTGAGAAATTAAGTTTAAATTAAACGATTTTCTGTTTTTTGAGTTTTGTTTTATTTGGGAATTTTTTCTCTATTTTAATTTTGTGTATTAGGCTTTTTTTGTTCCGTTTTGTTCTGTTTTATTTATTATTGATTTTTCTCACTGCAAATCGCTGTGGCAAGCACCTGCAGTGCTGCCTTCACTCACCACACATTGTAGCATGCCTTTTACAAGAAGGGAGCCAGAAATGTTTATTGGATCTTTCTCATTGAAAATATGAAAGGCTTCCTCGAAGAATGCTCCCACGAATGAGTAGAGGATTTTTTACAAGGCGTTCTAGCGGGTCTTCTGCTAGCAAGTTTTGACGATTTTATTTGGTATTTAAGATGGTAACTCAAAACACTTGCTATGCACAAAATCGCTATGAGCGCAAAGAAGAAGCATCCCTTATCAAATAGGCAGGAAAAACTTTGCAACCTTAACTAAACGTCTGATTAGTTAAGTTCGATGTTGTGTATCTGCCACACCACATCTAAAGATTGGATGCATGGTGCAACTTGTAAAAAAATCCGCCTGTTATGGCCGCGCCCCTTTAGAGGCCACATATTGAATCTGTACTCCCTTAGTTTGCCGACGGACGCAGGTTTTCTGCATGTAGTGCTGTAGGGTATTATATAGTATAGGGTGTAAAAGCAACAGACCGAAATAAAACAAACGAGCTAAACATAGTCAGCCCACCGTATCAGCAGACCTTTTTCATTGTTTTTTAATTTTAACGTTCAAACTTATTGAATACTCGTACTCTCTCTCTCGACGGGGACTATGGCCGCCGTGGTGTAATGGAAGTGTGCACAACTATCATGCTAGTAAAGCCAGGTTCAAATCCGGATGAGAACATCTAACAATTTTTCAGCGGCGAGTATCAACCTTGTAAGTGCCGACCAGTTTACGCGTAAGAGATTTACCTCTAAGCCCATGAACAACTTTTATTAAAAGATGCATTAGCCGTTTGTATCCGGCCGTAAACTGTAGGTCCCGGTCAGTGAGCATAAGAAATGTATTCGTAAACAATTCACTGATTTGAGTGAAGTTCCCATTGTTCCTTATGGACATCTTGTGGGACGGAGGAAGAAAAAATAGACCTGAAAAATCTTTGGAATGAAAAGGGCAACAATTTTTTTGTTCTATATATATTTCTCTTTATTATGGGTAAAGTAATAAATGTTTATGACAAAATAGAAAATTATTATGAAGAGTACATTGAATTTTTTTATTCAGAATTTTGCGGAAGGCAACAAAAACATAAATAATCTACTTTTGAATGTTGCTGACAAACAGGATTGTTGCATTTGCAGCAAAAAAAGCGTGCCTTACGGTGTATTTTGTCACCTTGCTGCAGGCAAATTCTGCAATCTTTTTTGGCAGCTAATGTGTCTGGACCACTGCGTGAAGCCACATTAAGGTTTGCAATATTAAGAGGTATCCCAAAGTACGCTTCAAATGCTATACGAGTTGTTGGTTGAGCCACAATGTGCGGATTATTGGTGCGATTTTCAACGTTGGCCAGTACCAATTGCTTTGCAAGTTTATATAAAAATATGCGTCTTTTTTCGTTTCTTGTATTTTCATCATTTAGTTTACATATAATGTAATTGCTAATGCCTTCACATCAATCATGTTGCAGAAAAACGCGTATGTCCAGCGTCTGGTTGACCGTTTTGTTGTGTAATGAGTTAGCATTTGATTCATCGTATCGACTCCGGCTTTAGTTGAATTGTAGAATAAAATTGCTTCCGGTTTCATGGCTACGCCTTAAACATATTTCGTGTAATGCACGGTTGAAATTAAATTGACTGCCTTATTTTTTTTGGGCACGTAGCTGCAAAGTGCAACAAGATTTTCATGAAAACCAAACACAGTTGAAAGAATTGGTCGTCTGGTGCACTTCATAACTTCCTTAGGAAGACATCTTTTGTTTGCTCGAATGGTGCCAACAAATGCCAGTCCCATAGCAGCCAGTCGTTTAGCGCCGTTCAATGAGGTGAAAAAATTATTTGCCAAAACATTAGAACGTTTTCACCTTGATTTATCTCCCGATTGTCTCCTTCCTTTCCAGTGTATAGTTTTCCTTTCAATGGAAATTTAGTCTTAGCATCGCATGCCCACCAAACTTTGATCCCATACCTTGCAGGTTTTGATGGGATATATTGGGTGAACTTTGTGCGCCCACGATACGGAAACAACTGCTCATCGATGGTGATATTTTCATAAGGTTCATAATAATTTTGCAGATTTTCATTGAGAAAATTCCAAAGGTCCCGGATAGGAGCTGCTTTATCTGTTTGCTGTCGGAATGCCCGCGTACGACTATTATCGAAACGAATATATTTGGACAGAGTAATGAATCGTTTGTGCGACATAGCCGCACGGAATATGGGCAGCGAATCAGAACGCACCAATATACTGGAGTCTTGCATATTATTATGGCTGAGACCAGAAGCCAACAAAATCCCAATGAATGCATCTAGCTAAGAGCTTGTCAAATCAATCCATTTTCTTTGGGTAGACTCTGGATGTTCTTCATTCCATTTTGTAATTGATTCTCGCCCATGCCGATTTGTTTCACTAATGATGACGAACGTAATATTGGTTGAGAAAAATAGCTTGAATACCTCAACTGGATTGGTGAGCCTTGTTTTTGTTCCAGATTGAAAACGCATGATATTATGCTGGCGCAAACGAGATGCAGGGGGTTCAGTTTCGTTCCATTTAGTACCGTCTTTACCATAAAAACAGCCTGAGTAGACTTCATTTGCTGCTTCAGCATTATTTCCACTTTCTTCTTCTTCATCTACGTCTTCATCACTATCATAAAGTTTGTTAGGTTCAATTTCCAAATCATTTTCTATGTCTGATGCATCATCTTCTGGCACATAATCAGCAGTGTCGTCACCATCGTTTTCAAAAACATCATAGTTTTCATCAGCTTCTACCTGACTTTGAAAATCACGCACTAATGCCTCTGACAATTGGGGTTGCAAATTCGCGCTACGCAAGCGTGTATTATACATAAATTCCAGTTCAACGGCCATAAAATGCATAGGGGTCTGGCCAGACACCATGTACCAAAAGTAAGGTGGAGATTTTTTATTTGGCTTTTTGTCCTGTTCCAAGGTCTTTTTTTTTCAATTATTAATTTATACATCGAAAGCCAACAATATTTTGGGAGATTACCTGAAATTACAGCCATGTACCTAAAATAGAAGTATGCTAAATTGAAGCATGAAAATGAAATATGTCTGGCCAGAACCATGTGCCAGTTCGAGGGTTAAGTAAGTTTAAAGACCTTCCAAATGGTGGAAGGTAAACGACCTTAAACACTTAACATTCTGCCTAATAGTATTGGAGTTTAAATTTCTTGCCCACACTAATCAGACCGCTCTCTGTACTCATACTTGGAATTGTGTGTGCGTGTGTGTGTCTGTAAAATATCGTATAGATAGTCCTTGTAATATGCATACGTAAGTTTTAATTTCTTGCCCACACTTATCAGACCGCTCTCTGTACTCATGCTGGGAATTGTGTGTGCGTGTGTGTGTCTGTAAGATATCGTATAAATAGTCCTTGTATTATGCATACGTAAAATGCCAGTCAAGGGAGACTTACTTTAATTTCCTTTCATAAATTTCCCTCCATAGCTGTGTATGCATGTGTGTGAGTCCTGCTGCATATACATGTACTCGTATACGATACCAAGTGTGCCTGTGTGTGTTGTGCTCTTGTGTTGGTATTGGTGCGAGCAGACTACTTATTCAGATTACACAATTAAGCTTTACAAGTGTTTCTGCTGTATTGGCTAATGGCATCAATTATGGAAAGACAGTCTTCTTTTTTACGTGCAGCCAGGTGGGGTTTTAAATTTTAAAATTTCATATGCGTATAAAAGTGTGATTTTAAATATTTACACTTACAATATGTTTTACATACAGAATATGTTGTGTCACGAATAAATGTGGGCCTTGATTTCTAAAAAAATACAAACTTCTTGCATTTGTTTAACATTTTTTTTGACATTTATCAGTAGTGGTGGTATGTGGTCTTACTCCGTGACATAGAAAACCACTTCATCCTTTGCACAAAATAATAAACTGGGTGGCCCAAATCAGCCCGAAGGGTTCACCACAAAGGCAACGAGGATGTTTCATTGTAGCTCTTGTAGTATGCTCAGCGGCTCCATCATGCTGGAACCACATGTAAGAAATATTCTCAACTTGCAGATGCATGAAACAATCAATCAATGTCCTATACAGAGCGCCAAAAATGGTTTCCGCATGACCCTCCTTGTTTTCAAAAAATATGGACCGATAACTTTAGCAACCATAACACCACACCAAACAGTACATCTGGGTGCAATTGATGGTGATGTTATACCCTAGGATTTTGACACTGATCCTCGAAACAGGAGACTCAGTTTTAGTCATGCTACTGGGTGCTGTTATGGCATTAAAATGATCGAACACTTTCCTAGTGCTGATCACCAGCATGGACTCCGCAAGCAGCACAGCACAACAACTGCTTTACACGCCATCACCACACGTATAAGTCGCGGCCTTAACCAGAACAAGTCTAACGATAGGACGGTCCTCGTGGCTCTTGACCTTACAAAAGCCTTCGACACGGTCAATCATGCCACTCTGTTCGAGGACATTAAAGAAACATCCCTTCCGCTCAGTTTGAAACTTTGGGTCGTAAACTATATGTGTGGGCGCCAGTCAAATGTAGAATTTAGAGACAGAAAGTCGAGGCCCCGTAGAGTTAAACAAGGAGTTCCCCAGGGTGGAGTTTTATCCCCGGCTCTGTTTAACCTCTACCTCTCTAAACTTCCTGCACCACCAGACGGCGTTGAAGTTGTGTCGTACGCTGACGATTGAAAAATTCTGGCTTCAGGATCTAAAGTGGATGACATTTGCGAGAAAATCAACTGTTACCTCACTGACTTAGCACGTTTTTTTACTGCGAGGAATATGAGAATATCCGCCTCCAAATCATCAGCCTTAACGTCTACTGCATGGACCGCAGAGGTACGGTTGTCACTCAATGTGAAAGTCGATGACGTCAACATCCCGACCACCAACTACCCCAAAATCCTTGGGGTCACATTGGACAGCCTTTTTAGATCCTCTGCACATGCTACAGCTATCTGCGATAAACTCAAAAGTAGGAACAAGGTCCTCAAGTCACTTGCCGGCAGTACTTGGGGAGCCGACAAAGAAACCTTGTTGACCTCTTACAAAGCGATAGGTCGGTCTGTAGCAAACTACGCAGCACCTGTATGTTACGACGCAGTAGAAGAAAATTCAGACTTGCCAGAATGCCGCCCTCAGAACATCAACAGGATGTCTTCTTATGTCTTCTGAGGACCATCTACATGAAGAGACGAAGGTCCTTACCGTGCGCAGACACAATTTCCTGTTGTCTAAGCAATACCTGCTATGATGTTTTCGTAGCAGTCATCCTAACCACCATCTCTTGAGCAGGATGCCTCCGCCCAGGCAGATCAAGTACGATCTTCATGATCTAGAGAGAGAGGTCCAGCGGTATAAGAGAGAACCTTTAGATCATCGAAGCTATCAGGCAGGTTTAAACAACATTCACGCCGATGAAGTCGCAGCAGCAGTATCCAGCTACCGTGTGAATGTAGTGCTAGGGGGATAGCCCCCCGAGGATTTCACCTGAGGAGAAGGTACTACCTCGGCAGACGCGCGTGGTTCTGGCGCAGCTGAGATCTGGATGGTGCAGCCGCCTCAATTCTTACTGGGCACGAATTGATGCTAACGTTCCGGACATCTGTCCCACCTGTCATCAGGGACCACATGATGTACTGCACCTCTTCAATTGACCGGCCAAGCCCACTCAGCTGACCCCCAGGTCAAATGGCGCGTTTCCTCCACCTGGCTATCGAAGCAGATCCCCCATAGACGAACAAGACTTCAGAAATAAATATATTGTTGTTACAACGTCAACAACCACACCGCAGTTTTTTGATTGCTTTCTCTCAGCGTATAACTGATGACGTGCTGAGTAGAATTGAATCAATTTTTTACACATGTACGGTAGCCCTCCAGTACAATCATATCTTCATTATGTCCTTCCACTACAATCTGCCATATCTGTATGTCATAAGTTTTATTGCCCTCATATATAATTCATGCAGAATTGCCGATTGTGATTGAAAGTCAATTAAGCAGAAATGCGGTTTAAACGATAAATCACAGAGCATCCAAGTAAGACTGCCTCAAGCATTCAGAAAAATCCGAAATCCATTATTGCAAGATGACCAAGTGCATAATTCGTCGCTGTCATGCTATTCTGATCCAAACGCCATTTTCGACTTATTGAGTTAGCAATGTATTCCTATGTTTTTCGACCTCCTCTTTCAGAATCTGTAATCCGTTTTTGTCTATCTCTTTTGGTTTTCGAGATACAGAGATGCATTTTTGATCCATCTCCATTTTAATTTCATTTTTTTTGTAATTTTTGATCCATATCCAAAAGTGTGGCGTTTGGACCAAAAATACATTATGTTTCACCAACAAAAAATAAATGTGCTATTTTGACCCACGTATACAATTCTTTTGGTAATTCAGTTTAATGCGAAAATTAATACAAAATATTATCATAGAACATATAATTCATCAAATATCTCCTCAAGGGATTTAAATGTAACTGTAAAACGTTAACCATAAAATTTCATTACAAGAGTACAGAAATATAGTTCGCCCATGGTTGGCAACGCATACGTCTTGAGAATAGCCAACTGTGGCAAATATTCCCGACCATTTTCCAAAGCGAAGTTGGTTGGATTTATGTATGTCCACTTTTTCTTAAGAGTAGCCATCTTTCAAAGCAAAGTTGGTTGTATATGATGTTTAATGGAATTTTGAAGTATACAGTGTGCGTATTTTATCGGTCTTTTCGTTTAAAACTTCAATGAGTGCAGACGCATATTACTACGATCGAAGGTAAGCATCATATTTTAGACCTTTTCAATGTTAAAAATAACGGTTGTTTACATAAAAAATATCAGAATTTTTTGAAATGTTACACTAAACAAAATGTTAGCAAATGGTGTAAATGCGTAAATGTTAAAAAGTCCGATACTATTATATTTTCAGTACATAAATATGTTTGGTGGATCTGATAGTGAATCCGATTTTTCGGCTGATGATTCCATGAATGATCCGAATTTCGACCCATCATCGACAGGCAACAGAAGATCTACATTTAATTCATTCGTCGATCCTAACCTAGCTGAATTACCATCAGATTGTGTTCCATCTTGCTCCAAATCATCAGGGGAAACAATACGATGGACAAGAAATCGAAAGAAACAATTAAGGCAATCGGGCGCGCGGTATTTTAACAGCAGAAATGAAGAAGTGCCATCACGAACAATTTTGCAGTCATGTAAACCAACCTGTACCTTTAAATGCAATAATAATTTCAATGGCGATGATCGATCAAAAATATTTGAAGATTTTTGGAAATTAAAAGATCAAGAGAAATTGGGATTTTATTTTAAATTTGTAAGAACCCAACCCATCCAAAGAAGACGTAGCAGCGGGCCAACAAAAAAATGTGTAAATTTTACATATCGTTTTCAAGTTGATCAACGTATTCACAGAGTTTGCCGACTATTTTTCTTAAATACGCTAAATATTGACAAAAATAGAATTTACTACGCGTTCAAAAACCTTCAAGATAAAAGCAGCGGTGTTCCAAAACCTAGCAAAAGAGGTAAACATGTTAAAAAAGTTACAAGTTATGACCAGCTGTCCACTGTCCGCGAGCATATTGAAAGCTTCAAAACAGTGGAGTCACATTACTGCCGTTCTAGCACGACCCGCACCTATATAGAAGCGGATCTCAACCTGGCGAAAATGTTTAAACTTTATATTGAAAAGTATGAAACTCCCGTAAAAAGAGGCATTTATGAAAAAGTTTTTAGAAAAGAATATAACATATCTTTTTACAAACCAAAAAAAGATATGTGTGACAAGTGTTATAAGCATCGAAATAATGAGTTTTTAAGTGAGAACGATAGATTGAAGCATATAGCCCATATAAAAGAAAAAGTGTTATGTAAAACTGAACGAGATAATGATCGAAGCAATACAGATACTACCCATGGTGTAATCTGCTATGATTTACAAAAAGTTTTTGGCTTACCTAAAGGTATTTTTTGTACTTAATTTTAGTTTTCAAACTAGAACCTAAATTAAAGCATATTTTTTTTTATAAAAACGTTAGCTCCAAAAAGGAATATATACGGCCCTATAATGATTTTCCGAAATGTTTGAATTCGCATAACTTTTTGATAATTCGTCTTTGGCTTATCTTTATTTCGCATACACTCTTTATTTACAACATAAAAGCTGAAATCTGTAGATAAAGCCAAAATCGAATTTTAAAAACATGGATTCACAAAAAGTTATGTGAATTCAAATATATGTGAATGTCAAGTACTCGTAGATATAACTTTTTGAAGCTATCGTAGACTCGCGCTGCAATGCTATCGAATGCGGAATATTAATTTCGAAAATCGAACCGGGTTTATAAGTGTGGAAACAAAAACTTTTAACATAAATCTATGCAAGTTAAAAAAGTGATACACTATTATATTTTTATTTTTTGACATAAGCTGTGAATACATTTCAATTTATTCTAAACTGCTAACACTGCATTGGGTCAACAAAAATTCACCCTTTTCGGATTTTGTTTTCTTTTCATACAAATTGTCATACATTGGTAGCCAAAATTCGAATGAACTGAATTTTTGTTGTCAGTGCACTCTAATATATGCACATTCATGATATACAAAATAATTGTTGCAGGGAACGCGTCTTCGTTTTATTATAAAAGAAAGCTGAACGTTTTAAATTTGACAGCAACACTCATACTGTCAAATAAACACAAAGTAACCTATTGTGCCATTTGGACAGAATTTCATAGTGGTAGATCTGGTAATGATATCGCCAGTGCCTTAGTCTGCATTTTGTCAAAATTGGTACGTGATTATCCCCACTTAAATCGCTTAACCCTATGGAGTGATTCTTGCGTCCCACAAAACAGAAATCGAGTGAATTCAACGGCAATCAAATCTTTTCTAGCAGAACATCCACAAATACTACAAATTATTCAAAAATTTTCGGAGCCCGGTCACTCAACTATTCAAGAAATCGATTGTGTGCATTCAGTTATCGATAGACATTTAAAACACTTGGAAATATATAGTCCTCAACACCTTATTCAGTTGATTTCAAAAATATCGTGTGAGAAAACGAAATTGATTATTATTGAAATGACATCTGAAGATTTTAAAAGCTATTCTATTCCAGCTGGGAAATTAAACTACCTTAATGTTCCATTTTCAAAAATAAAATCTATTTATTACGAATATAGCATTGAAAAAATGTACTCTTTAAAATACAAATTATCATTTTCATGTATAGAATATAAGACAATAAACTTACTCAAAAGCTCTAGTAGACTTAATATGTTACCTTCTAAAAATATATTTTCGTTTGACATCCAAATTTCACAAAGGCGTCCGATTGGGCCAGAAAAAATAAAAGATATTACCGATCTAATTCCTTTTATACCGGTTGAGCATCAAAACTATATAAAATCCTTATTAAGATTAAACTAAATTTGTTCTAATATTTAATTTTGGTTAGATATAAGAATGAAATGTATTTTTTAAGTTATTATGTTAATAAACAAATTTATGAATTCTGTTTTTTTTTCATTGCATAACGACCCATGTGTTATTACTTTGTAGTAAAAAGTTGTGCTTATATGCTCCATATCCATGTTCATTTTGATCCACCTAGTGCAAAATGTCAAAGACGACACAAAGTGTTGGATGTGGATCAAAAATACACTTGGCATCTGCGACTAAATTGACTATAACTTCCCTATTTTGCACTGATATTTTTCGAAGTTTCACATGAAGAAAGAGGAGACTATACGGAAATAAAATGCCCAAGTCCAGGAAAATCTAACGGTCCATTTCAAAAATAATTGATGTCCAACTTAAAATGCGTTTTTCTCCAATAGCAGAAAGTGGCGTTTGGACCAAAATAGCATGACAGCGACGAATTGTAAACATAAGAGGATAAAGATTGCCACAATGCCCTGACAATACAAAAATATAATTGCGGCCATTGATTTAAGCAAAGTGTATTTAAATATTTAATACGTACGATATTTAGGGCAGCGCCCTTACATCCGACCATTTCTGAAAATGACTCAACACACTTGGGTGAAAATAAAAACCGAAAAAAAGAAACAAAATAAAGAACGAATGGTTTTTCCTGCGGTCAACGTTCATTTATTGAGTCACAACTTGTTGCATACTTTGAGGAGGGTTGTACAAATTTTTCTTTCCACTATTCAGCAGAGTTGGGATTGTGCTATTACATTAAGTTTAAACTGTGAAACGAACAGCAAACGTGTACTGGGTTTCATGAAGTGTGTTTAGCGCTTTAACTCAAGGGCAACTGTAGCATTGAACTCCAAAGAGTTTCTCCTAAGCATGGGTCTTATCAGTGCTGATGTTTGAAACACGTAAAACGATAGGAGAAACTTTCTCATCGTCACAGTAATCGATGATTGATTTTGATAAAATGTTGAACGATTAAAACACGTTGGTTTATCGAATATTTTTCCACAGTAAATTTGCCACGTCTCGACATCACGACTGCCAAATACGAAATGTAAAGACTAATGTTTACCAAAATGGCGGCAAAACAAAGTAGTTTGCTTTCCCGGCGGACACCCTGTACTAAGAAATGTAGACTTCTGTGTGGATATACCCCATGTTTTTCCTTTCGATCAACTCAGAATAACTATCTACTTCCATTGAGCATATTCGTCGGTCTCTTGACTATCTTTCTTTGTAATCAAGGTAGAGGTCTCGCAAATGTACCAGCGATCAATAACTAACACTTGAAAATGTACAAGGGCGGTTCGGAAACTTCTTAGCCTAGCGCAAAAAGCGCGGTATAAACAGAAAAAAGTTAAGTGTTTTGGAAACTTTCGATCTGGCAACTCCTTCATATAGAAACAGGTGTTCACAAAAGACGCATCCGCGATTTTTTTACAATGGAAAAATTAGAAATGCGTGTTGTCATTAAATATTTACATAACAAAGGTTTATCGGGACAAGAAATTCATAATCACCTAATTCATAATGATTAGGTGAAAGTGCTCCTTCATATGCAACAGTAAAAAATTGGGTTGCTGAATTTAAACGTGGTCGTACAAGCATTGAAGATGAAACACGTAGTGGACGTCCAAAAACAGCAACAACAACAGAAATTGTAGCCAAAGTGCATGATATGGTACTAAATGATCGACAAATAAAAGAGCGTGAAATAGCTAATATCATGGGCATCTCAAATGATCGAGTCCATTTAATTTTGCATGAAGAACTACAGATGAAAAAGCTTTCTGCAAGATGGGTGCCGCACTTGTTAACAGTCGACCAAAAACGCATAAGAATGAACATTTCTCAAGCTTGTTTGGATCGTTTTCAGCGAAATAAAATGGATTTTAAGCGTCGTTTCATAACTGTTGATGAGACATGGATCCACCACTATACTCCAGAGACAAAAGAACAATCCAAACAATGGACTGAAGCTGGAGGAAGTGCCCCAAAGAAGGCAAAATCAATTCAATCGGCTGGTAAGGTTATGGCAACGGTTTTTTGGGACTTCAAAGGTATTTTATTGATTGACTATCTGCAAAAGGGTAAAACAATAAATTCAGAGTACTATTGCAACCTTTTAGATCAATTAAATGTACAAATTCGAGAAAAACGTCCTGGCTTACAACACAAAAAAATAATTTTTCATCAAGACAACGCACCAGCGCACAAGAGTGTTTTAACAATGGCTAAAATCAACGAATTAAAGTACGAGTTGCTTGACCACCCACCTTATTCTCCTGATTTAGCTCCCAGTGACTTTTACCTGTTCCCAAATCTAAAAAAAATCCTTGCTGGCAAGCGTTTTACCTCAAATGAAGATGCAATTACAGTTGTAAACCACTATTTTGAAGGCCTTGAGGAAAACGATTTTAATCAAGGGATAGAATTGCTAGATAAGCGTTGGACTAAGTATATTGAAGTTTCAGGAGATTATATAGAAAAATAAAAATATTTTTGAAAAACTAACTATTCTCTTTCATTGATAGGCTAAGAACTTTCCGAACCGCCCTCGTAGTCTATTTACAGATGGTACTTGATGAGAGCAGTGTTGTATTTCATATAACTAGGGGGAAGTTGGAAAAGTCACGGAATTATTGATATGCCCACGTATTTAAAAGCCATATGTCCAAGTGTACTAGAAGCCACTTTTTTTTTATCAAAAATAAACTTCAAATTGATCGAAAATTGTATATTGTTCTTTTTAGACATGTAGTTTTAAGGAACAAATTAATAGCATATGTGACGCGCAAAATAGAAAGGGACCCAAGGTTAAAAAACAGTTTTGTTCGGGAGAGCCATTTTCAAGATAAAACGCGCATATCTCTGGGAGGGAACACTTTTGGGGCATGGGATCGATCTCATTCGATGCTCAGATGTTGTCCACATTAAAAAAGAAGAAAAAAAATGAAAATTGATTTTTTTACCCTTAGGTCCCTTTCTCTATGCGCTGTCACGTATAACTTAATGTAATGGCCAAAAATTTAGTTTCATTATAAAATTAAGTGTTTGTAATTACGTTTTAAAAATGATTTCGGGCAAGAGGCCGACGCGGCTGCCTCGAATAAATTCCAGCCGAGAGGCCCAATTTTCGACCACTTTTTGCAGCATTACAAGAATAAAATCGTGCACAGCTTATCGATTCGAGAGCTTTTTATTATTCTTCCTTCATGGGATGTTGTGAAAATAAATGGTGTGGTGGCTAAAATAAGGTCAAATATAATCCAGCTTTTCCAAAGTTAATTATTCCTAAACGGCAGGACCTCAAATCAGTCCGTCTGTCCAAGACGGATATCGCTCAATGGAATTGTGTTCAGCACTTAGTCATAATACCCTGTACCACACTATGGTGTACGATATGCATAGCCCCATGAAAAATTGAAGCACCAAACCGAAATTCTGTGCTGTTAGAAGGAAATTGAATATTTGGGTTTGAATTTTATTTTTAATTTTTCAGCATTACTCGTATTTCATTGAGGTAACTTTTTACACCAACCAGCTATCGCACCATGCCGGTACGCGGCGGGTATTGATAAGCAGTTTTGAAATGTTGCACACTTTGGTTTAAAAAGCTTTCAGCGCTTTTATACCAAAAGCAACACGCACAACATTTCACAATTAGTTACAAAATATTTCGATTTCTAAGCACTGTGCCGAATTCCACTGTCTCCTAAGCCATGGTGTCTTGCTGAAAGATTATTTTATTGCCAGTGAAGCACAAAAGTTATTCTAGGCTACAATTTAAGAGTCCCTTTCACACAAAATTTCCCTAATATGGTATAGAATTTAATAATATCCCCGAGCTGTTTAATAAATCCCCTCGTAGTACCTCAGGGAAAAGGCCCAGTGGTCATCCGTTTTAGCATTGGTTGAATAACTCAAACTCAACTACGGTTTCTATTTATCCCCACAGGATCCTCTGATATACGAGAAATGAAAACATGTATTTTTCCCATTTTAAATGTTGGAACATCATGGGGGATTATGATTTTCACCATAAAGCTTTTGTTAGGTAAAACACGCTAAATTCCGTGGACGGCGCGGGGGTGGGGTCTGTGTTCGGGTTTGCATTTCTCGGAAACTACCGTAGCATTTTAACAATGTGAACAAGTAGCCAGCCAAATGAAATGTTTAAACAAACCAAATGCGTGCTTGGATTTTTATCCGTCGAAATGCTAAAATGATTCAAAAATTCATGTGTTTCTGGTGCTGAATTTTTTAGAATTGTTTAACAGTTTTTCTTTAAACACAAACACAAGCTGACAATTCCTAAAGGAGAAATGTTTTATTTTCTGACAGATATTGCCGAGAATTGAAATGAAAAGGCAGAGCAAAAAAGAAAAACTTTAAGTTTTATGATAAATTAAATAAATGAAAGACTAATGTTTCCATAGGGGATGGAAATCGCAGTAAACAAACAGAAAAAAATATTTCTTGTCCTTTTTATTACTTTATATAGGGTGATCCATCTAAAGGTATTTTTTCAGAAAAAAAACGACATTTTATGGCATTTTTTTTTTTTGAAAATAATTACGTTTTGCTCTTTTGTTTTATTTCGGTCTGTTGCTTTTACACATTGAACAGGGATTAAAACGGCTCAAGACCTCTTGCTTCTATATTTAAATAGAAGACAAGTTTTTAACAAAATGGCAAGTGACATTGATTTTCGTGGCTGCACACTACTTTTATCCTGATTTCGGGTCCGTGACAACCCTCTTCAGAAAGCCTTGCTGCAATTGTTGAAAGTAAAACCGAACTCTATAAGGCCAGGCTCTCCACAAACGAAAGAGAACTACTGTTGTAAACCTTACTTTTCAAGCTTTCTTCACACAATTGCCCACGAAAATACAACCGACCCGAAATCATGATAAAAGTAGTGTGCAGCCACGAAAATCAATGTCACTTTGTCATTTTGTTAAAAACTTGTCTTCTATTTAAATATAGAAGCAAGAGGTCTTGAGCCGGTTTAATCCCTGTTCAAAATAATTACCTTTAAATGTTGGCAACAGTATTATGGAAATGAGCGTTCGGTGAGAAACGGGAAGATCTGCTGTTTTCGACCAAAATTTTATTCAGTGATGAGGCCATTTCTGGCTCAACGGCAAAGTCAATAAACATAATTGCCGCATTTGGACTGAAGAGCAACTAGAAGAGGTTCAAGAGGTGCCATTATACCCAGAGAACCTACGGTTTGGTGCGGTTTATAAGCTGGTGTATATTTTTTCAAAAATGATGAACGTAACCGTGAATGGAGCTCGCTATCGCGCCATGATATCGACCTGAAATTATTGCCCTTAATCTTGACTGCACTTTGTTGCAACAGGACGTTGTCACTTGCCATACAGCTGCTCAAATAATGGATCTATTGAGAGGTCATTTCGAAAAGCAGCTTATTTCACGTTTTGGACAGATGAGTTGGTCGCCTAGATCGAGTTATAGCACACCTTTCCACATTTTTCTTTGAGGTTACGTAAAGTCCAAAGCCTATGCTGACAAACCAACTACGATTCAGGTTTTGGAAGTCAACATTACGCGTGTCATTAAAGCCATACCGGTCGAAATGCTAGAACGAGTCATCCAAAATTGGACCCTCAGAATGGAAACCCTGAGGCGTAGTTGCGGCCAACATTTGAAGGAAATTATATTCAAAAATAAATGCCATAAAATGTCCTTTCAAATTATCAATAAAGATTTCACACTTGATTCGAATTTTTATATTTTTTTTCTGAAAAAATACGTCTAGATGGATCACCCTTTACCAGTCAGACCAAATTGCGTTATACCAAGATTTGGACTGGTCTATTTTCCGCTATTTATTTGTCTTGATTTCAAAATAACGCCGCAAACCATATTTCTTTAATATTTACCACTGTTAGGTTAGTTAGCCTCCAAATCTGTATTCAAACCGTAGTTAGCCGAAACCATCAAGATCGGGTTGGCATTTGTGAACTAGATTACAAGAAACGTTGGACAGATAGACAGTTACAAATGGTCTCAGAAAATAAATCTGAGTCGATCGGTATAATTTTTAAGGGTATTCCACTTCTCTCTACGTCTATCCCCATCTCCTGCACCACAGTGTGGTGAGTGTTTACAAATAACTAGTAAAAAACGTTAAAGACGACTGTAGCTGACTAAATTATACCCTATACTATATTATACCCTGTAAAGCTAATTTTATCCAGATTTGGTTTTAAAGGTCATATTTGAATTTTCATGAGAATTTCATTGCTTTTAGTAAAATCGGTTGAACATATATGTGGGGCTATATCTTTATCTTAACCGATATTCTCAAATTTCAACAGCGCCTGTTCTCGGCACGACGAGATTTCTTCTGCCAAACTACCAATATTATTTGTAAAATGCGGCTTCTGGAGCTAAAAAGTTTAAATCGAATGAAGTTATGAATAGGAGCTAAAGGGTGGTCCAACCATAATGTACGGTGTTACTATTGAGTCACACCTTAACGTCAAGTTTTTTACCAAACTTAATTTGACATATCTTAGTTTCAGTGTATGACAAATTCAACCATGGTAAGGAACACAATTGAGCAGCGCATTAAGATTGTAGAAGCCTTTAACAAAAATGGGCATTCAAATCATATTGCATTTCGTGATTTTTTGGTCAGCATAATCGACCAAAAGTATCGACAATCGTGCGAACATTTTAGCGAACCGAGTCTGTAGAAAATGTGAAAACACCTGTGCAAGCTTACCTCTTCTGAATTGATATCTTGAGGATTTGGACCTGTTCAATATAGGGTTCGAGCAGGATGTTGCCACTTGCCACACAGCCAACGAAACAATAACTCTTTTGCGCCGTGTTATCTCACGTCGAGACGATGTTAATTGGTCGTCATGATCATGTGAATTGACACCGTTGGAAAACGTTTACGACCATAATCCAAGAACAATTCAAAATCTTAATGAAGAGATAATTCGGCACCTTTATTATGTCTCAGAGTCATTGAAGATATGGACCATAGAGGTAGGCCACCGAAGCTGTGGCGAGTCTTTGGTCGATATTTGTTTTACACATAATTGTCATACACCCTTCTATCTTACTAAACAAACACTAAGATAATTCTCTGAAAAGTGTTTTTTTATTTACAATTAACATCGTGCGTTTTAATTGGACCACCGTTTATTAAAATCTGTACCGATTTTCTTAAATTTTATCAACGTCCTTCCTAGGTCTAAAAAACAAACTTGTGCCCAACTTCATCAAGATTGACCGTTATATGTAACTTCTAGCGCAAAAGACATAAAATCGGATAAGCTTACAAATATGTATGGAAGCTATAGCTAAACCTGAACCGATTTTATTCAATATCAATGACGTTCTTCTTCAACCCATATAGCTTTCTCATGCTAAGTTTCATACATGGTTGAAAAATCTTCTATTTCGTAAAAATCGTACAACCTGTAGTTTGATAACAAGCTTTAGATGGACGGACCGAAGGACAGACATACTTCGTTTAATGAAGTCAGCAGGTGATTATACGTCGATCGGTACACTTGAAGACGGGTCTAGCTCGACTGTTTTTAGTAGTTACAAACATTTGCGCTGAAACTTACTTATAACACGGCGTCCCACAGGGTAGTGCAAAAGTTTTTATGAATTTAAATTTTTTCTTAAAGGAATATAAAGTCCCAATTTATTACTAGTGCCTTCACTATAAAAGCCTTTACCACGAATTTAATTTAGTTTTGGAAATTCTTACCAGAAATAGCCTCGGGAATGCCAGTTGAGAATCAAATGTCATTAAATGCCAGATCTATTTTAGAAATCGTAAATTTTCCGATTTTTGGGCCGGCTAGGTATAACTTGACCGAATTTGTCCTACTGTGGCAAAATGGAAAATTTGGGGATGGTAAAAATCATAGCTGGAATAGCCTGGGCGGCAATAGACAACGTTTTGGTAACCCTTTAGGAGCTGACGGTTTTACCGAGTTATATACGTATATTACTTACACACATACTCGTCTTACCCTGATAAAGTTCGAGAGTAAGTAAGAAAATTAAGGACCTTTAACTAGACAGATGTTGGTGCGAACATATCATGGAAGCCTTAGTGGCCATTGTCGAAGTTGACCCAGAAATGTCGACTCGGCTTTAATCAGTTTAATTGTGCAAGACTAGGGAGAAACCCTGCCTTATATTGCGGTTGGATGTAGGACATCATTCTTATAAGATTTAGCAATTATCCCAGGGTGAAGCTTATTTGACGGAAATATTGACTAGAGATCTGGAGTTATTCGTTTGTCTGTTTGTTTGACCTTTTTTGATGCAAATCAGTAGTTAATTAGACAAGCTTGAGGTCAGTATTTTTTTATAATTTTATTTAATTTCGATATTTGGAGTTTGTCATATAATCGGGAAAAGCCGACAATGTAAACAAGCGAAATTGTCATTTTAGGAGTGATGGACAAAATTTACCTATACGAAGAAATTTCATGGATAGGATATACTATTACAGTACTAGAGTGGACGGTCTGTTTTTCTATTCAAAGATATCCTGCAACGGCCAGTATTCTGGTCTTAGTTTCCTTGTTTGAATTTTTATTTATAAGTACACTAGAGGAGGGGTACATTACCTGCTGTCTTGGTACTTTAATTCATGTACAGGGTGGCGGATGAATATTGCTACGTTAAGAAACTAAATAACCAAAAAGTTGTTCGTTACTGCTTGGAAAGTTAAGACGGGAATAGCCGCAATTTTTTCTCGAATGGATTGCTTAAGTTGATTCAAATTGGTTGGTTTTGCGTTGTCGACTTCCTGTTTGCAATAACCCCACAAGAAAAAGTCAGGTGCAGTAAGGTTAGGCGACCTGGGGGCCAAGGAAATGTGGAGTTTCTGGATATCAGCTTATTGGGAAATTATATTATGTGAAGAGTTGCACAATCTTGTTGAAACCACGCAGAGTTGAAAAAATTCTCAGTCGGCGTAATTCTTGATAGAAAAACTCTCTCAACATGCTGAAGTAACGGTCTCCATTAACCTAATGGTATGACCGTGTTCTTCGAAGAAGTAGGGCCCGACAATGCAGCGTGATGAATTTGCACACCATACTGTGGCACAAGGTGGATGCAATTCCGTCTAGTATATGTGGGTTGGTAGCACTCCATATTTGCAAGTTTGTTTGTTTATGTTGCCGTTTAAACAGGCCTCGTCAGACATGAAAAGACAGTTCAACGTGTTTCCGTACTCTTCCACAATTTGAGGCACCTTCTGGAAAATTCCAATCGATTCTGGAAGTCTGCTGCGTTCCGTTTGTTGGCCATTTGAATTTTATATGGGAGTAAGTAAAAATCTCTCTGCTTTATTGACTGTAATGACTGTCTGTTTACTTTGGAGCAGATAAGATTCTTGTCGAAACTCTTGTATTGTTTTGTATGACAGCAGCTACAGCAACGATTGTTTCTTTAGCCCAAACCGAAGGGTTTCGATGGTCGGAGGTCTTCTGTTGACTGCCCCATGTTCGGCAAAACTGTTAATAAGTCTTATTATGGTCCATCTGCTCAGAGGATTGCCCCAAACGTGCGCCTATACTCTCTTTGTACCGAAACTACGGACTCCAGTCCGTAATATCGGCGAACAATCCAAATTTCATTTTCAGTGTCCCAGTTATTCATTTTTGTTAAATCTTAAAATCAATCTGCAAAATAAAAAAATTAACCATATTTATTAAATAGGAAAAAAGTAATTGAATTTTTTATGGTAGCGGCTTTCATAAGCCACCCTGTAAATAAAATCCACTGTCTGTGAAGGACTATCACACCATAATCCCAGCCTGCCGAAAAAATGCCAAAGTTTTACGCTTCCGTTCCGTTTTCTTTTGTGTTAAAATGTTTGGAAATCTTTCAAAACGAAAACCAGCTTGAAATATTTTAAACAGCAACATTGGTCTCGCTCATCATATTCTAGGGAGGTTCACCTCAACACAGACCTAGTCAGCCAGTCTGTGGCATCCCCTGGCACTTGTCGTGTGGCAACATCGCTCCCAGACATAGCATCACTCTGTACAAAAGTTCTTTAAAAACGTTCGGCTCTACCACAAACCTGAACAAATATTTGCGCATCGCGTTTCTTGTTCGTTCTCCCTGTTGACGCTGTTTTCTTGTATTGTCTGCAAACTATGGAAAATGCTGTCTTCTGTAATTGGTTGCAGAGAGACGACGACGATGATGGTAGATAAGTTTTGTTGCAAAAACTTTCGACTTTGTAGCACCGCAAAGGCAACAAACACCACAGGACAGTTTGTCAGTCCGGCGCTGGTTTCGACTGAGAATTTTACTATTGACGCACAGCTCTATTGTCTAAACTATAAAATTGAGTTATTTTGTTTAAGAGATAAATTGAGTGTTTGAAGGGGTCTTTTAGGAATCTGTGCGAACTATTGTGTTGGACCAAGTAACACCTTCGAAAAATTCCACGAAGCTGGCGAATGTCATATCTGCGTAGTATTGGCAATGACCACCTGGTTGTGTATGCTTGTTTGTATTAAACCAATTGAAAACGTCCTTAAGACCGGCCTGGCCAAACCTTACACACCTTTCGCCGACCCTACGCTATTTAATCGCCAAAAAAATTGGGCCTTTTTTGGTCCCATGCTTCTGTTCCTAATATCAGCCAAAACTTCAAAATTTCTTCATATTTGCATTCGTAGCAACATTTGCTTTAATTCCATTACCCATGTTGACTACTTATCGCCATTTTTACCATGCGGTACGTTTTTTGAGCCACATGAGCCAAAAAGTCCAGCCACTATGCAATTTTTGGAATATTTAGGTTGTCCCAACTAACAATACCAATTTTAAACATTGTCTGTACATAAAAAGTTTTTTTGCTAGGCAAATACTCAAAAAAGTATACTTTTTATCGAGGGGCCTTTAGTCCCTAAAACGGATTTTTCCCCCCCTGGGCCGATTTCATCTATTAGCAAACCTAACTAGCTTATGAACACAAATCAACATCATGTTAAATTTCAGGATCCCGAGTTAATTTGTTCGACCACTATCTACCTTTAACAGACAAACGGACAAACATGGCTAGATCGTCGTAGAACAATGATCAATAATATACTTATATATACTTTATAGGGTCCCAAACCTTAATTTCGTTGTGGGTGTGGGTACTCTGAAATAGTTTTATTTTCTCAGGAATCTAAATCTGCACTTACTAAACATTTCTCTAAATTACTGGTCCGGGACGTTCCTAGGGTCAAATCGGTTTACGAACTTAAATATGATTTGAATCTGAATAGAAAGATTAATTTTGCGTTAAATAAACGCATAAGCGTCGGCGTATAGCAAAAAAGTGAACCTAAATAAACCCGTAAGCTTCGGCGTACAATATGTATTACATTTAAGTGAACGCGTAAAAGGCAGCTTAAATAAAAATGTAATCCTCGGCGTATTCGCAAACAATGTTATAAGCGTCGGCGTACACTTCGAAGCTCACCTAAATAGCATAGAATATGAATAGAAAGATTAATTTTGCGTTAAATAAACGCATAAGCGTCGGCTTGTGGCGAAACAGTAGACCTAAAAAATCACGTAAGCATGGGCGTACAACATTTAGTACATTAAAATAACATAAAAGTAATAGTCCGCTAAAATAAATGCGTATTACTTGGCGTATGTTGACAAGGTATTTTTCACCAAGCATATAAGCGTCGGCGTACACTACGTAGCTCTCCTAAATAAATGCGCAAGAGCCCTAAATAAACGCGCAAGCGTCGGCATATAATATCTGCCGCATCTAAATAAACGCAAATGCGTTGAAGTATGGCCACCTGTAAATTAACGCGTTGACGTCGGCATATGGCGACCAGATCTAAATAAACGCGCAAGGGTCGGCAATAGTGATCAGCCACACCTAAATAAAAGCGTAAGCTTCGGGGTAATGTAAAGAGGTAAAACTTAACAAACGCGTAGGCTTCGGCGTGCAGTATATAGCTCAACTAAATGAATTCGTATGCGTCCGCGTATGGCGTCTAGCCACCAATAACTATAGACGGAATCATCTGCGTATGCTGACTAGCTACACCAAAATAAACGCGTAAGTGTTTACGTAAACGATCTATCACACCAGAATAAACGCGTAAGCTTTGGCGTTTAATATCTAGCGTTGCGTAAATTAAAATAAATGGCGTATGGTAATTATTCAATGTAAATAAAGGTGAAGGCGTCGGCGCATGAAGACAAGGTTGACCCAAACAAATGCGTAACTTATAGTGAATGCCTTGGCGTATGGCGAGTAGCCACCCGTATATAAACACGTAAACGTCGGCGAAAGGCGTCAATGTATACCTAAACAAACGTCTTAGCGTCGGCGTACAATATTTAGCACATCTTAATAAACGGTGTGTTTATTTCCATACCAACATTATATACCTATATACTAACTACTATCGTCATATCAGTATAAGTTCAGGAGTTCTGGAGGCTTCTGACTCTCCGTGGACTACCAAACTTATGGAGCTGAAGTCAGACTTCCCAACCAAAGGCTACTCCCGGTTTTCGTTCCATACAAGATGGGACTAGTTATCCACATTAACGACAATCAATAATATATGTACTTCGTAGGGACTACGGTTAATACAGGGTGCAGAGCGGTAATATTTTGCACTGCAGGCTGTGGCGGCACTGTTGGTCGAAGAGAGTTAAGAGTGTGCTTGGGTTATAGTGGCTGACGGCAGATTTGTATTCGTCTGCCTTACAGTTGCCATCATGCAGTGGACACGTGAGTAGAGGTCATTTTGTATTGAAGCGTATTTGTCAAATGCGCACTCGATCATTGCAGTGCAGCGTGCTTTTTTAACGATGCGCTGTTCCCCCCAAATATGCGGTACTGGAGTGAAACAAACCCCAGAGACCTCTGCATTCGGACCGCGTCACTGTGTGGTGCGCCATATCATGAAAGGGCATCATTGGACCTTATCATGAAAGGGCATCATTGGACCTTACTGTCTTGCCGTAACTGTGAACTCCGAACGGTAGTTCCATCCCAACACCTTGGAAGACGTTATTAACAATATTGAGGCAGAAATTGGAAGAATGCTTGTTAGAATTCATGAAAACTTCAAAAAACGTATGCAGCAGTGTGTGGATAGCGAAGGTCGACATTGCCAGATACACTATTTAAATGCATGTAATTTAAAAATTCCCTTACTGTTCCATATAATTAAGATTTAAAATAAATTTTTCTATTGTTCATAATTTTTTTAATTTCATTCCCAAATAAGCAAAATTCCGCGCATAACCCTGCATTTCAAGGTGTTGAAAGCGGAATGACACATGTTGCGTCATTCTATGATGGAGGGAATATTTATAATTTCTCGCATTACCATTGATGTCTATTGCTAGGTCTAGTTGTACAAAACGACAATTTCTTTAAGACTCTACCTAATCCAAAATGTATCTGAGTCAGACCGAAAAGTAGCATCTACCTCCTTGAAATTAGAGAATTACTAGCCACCATAATCGTACGATTTTATTGTAGTTTTTGTAGCAAGCAGTAGTCACCGACTGACGTCATTTGCTAACTACGATACCGCTTAACAGCTCGGAGTGATGTATGAGAAACTTAAATGTTACCTCCTCTTTATGTAAATTTGATTATCAGCCATAACAAGACAATAGGTTAACTTTTAAGATATAAAATGGAAGCCGCAGCGCAACTATACCCCCACTCGCAAGACCTTAGTAGATTACAAAGAAACATTTTGTAGGGCGTCAAAGGAAATCGTCATCCTTCCCCCGGACAGAAGGGGAAGAAACTAAAAATAGAACATGAGCGAGCGTTAAAAGGGAAACAACTCGTAACTCAAGGATTTAGTAGATTTCAACGCAGACAATTGGCGACGCCTCAATGCTACTGAGGACGCCTCAAGGATAAAAATAAAAGCCGGAAATGAGATAGAAAAAAATGTATATGAAAAGTTTGATATGATTTGGCGAGAAATGACTGAGAATGAAAATGTTTTCCTTTTCCAGAATCATAAAGGATGGAAGCGAAATAAGCAAACTTCCTCTAAAGACATCAATCTGCTGTCAGTTAACATTCAACCATATGTGGGAGGTCTTAGAAAAAAACGAAACATACAACTTGGATACAATTCTCGTCGTTTCTCAAAAGACTCTTCATGTTTGTCAAATTTTTACCGACTCTTTCCTACTTACTTAATTAAGACCCACAACATCTCATTAAGGAAAAAGGGGGAACTTCTTTAAGTGAGCTTTGCAAGATCTAATGTTTGTAATAACTTACCGGCACCTACTTTTAAAGGCCGGTTCCGACCCCATAATGCATTTTGTTTAGGAAGCATTTTACATGGCTTAGAGATAAATCGTTTACTCGAAAAGTCACCGGCATCTACGAAATGGAAACATGCAGCAGAAAAATTGTAAGATGTTCTTACCCTGGGTTGAACCTGGAGTAACTGCCGTGATAATCGTGCTCACTCCCATAACACCACGGCGGCCCTTAATTTAATTTTAGCAAATAAACATCAACGACAGATGGTTGGTTGGTTTGAAACTGAGAAGTCCTCAAACGAAGAACTGATACCCTATGGGTAAACACCTAAGTTCAATGATTTTATTCCATTATTGACATCCTGTGTCGTATACGAAACTTCTTCCTCCAACCTAATCGCTTCATGCAATCTAGGTTTGTTTGTTGTAGTCTCAATCTAGCTCGCCACATGCTCAAGTAACTGGTTGCAGTAACCGTAACCGTGTGACCGTTTTCTTTAAAAAAGTAGGGACCGACAATGCAGCGTGATGAAACTAAGTCCCCACAGTATCTGTGGGTTTCAAGCATATTCGATAATTTTGTTTGTCGCCGTTTATACCGAAATGGGCTTCGTCAGACATGAAGAGGCAGTTTAATATGTTTTCGTCCTCTTCCACCATTTAAAGCATCTTGTGGCAAAATTCCAAGCGAATCGGGATGTCTGCTTCAGTTTGTTGGCTATTTATTTGGGAATAAGTCCAAATCTTTGTGCATAATTGACTGCAATGACTCTATGCCTTTACCAATTTGAGCAGATAAGCTTCTTGTCGAAACTTTTGCATTGTTTTGTGTGGCAGCAGCTACAGCAGCGATTGTTTCCTCCGTCCGAACTGAAGGGCTTCGATGGTAAGGTGTTCTGTTGACTGTCCCATGCTCTTCTCAATATGGTCCATCTGTTTGAAGGATTGCCGCCAAACGTGCGCCACTCACTTTGAACCGAAACTACGGACTCCAGTGCGTGATAGAGGCGGACAATTCAAATTCTTGTTTCAGTGGCTCAGTTATCCATTTTTGTTAATTCTAAAAATCTATCTGCAAGTTTAAAAAAAAAACTTACCAGAAACATTACAGAGAAAAAAAGTTATTACATTTTTTTTGTAGCGGCTTTAACCAGCCACCCTGTATTTGTTTTTATTATTTTCAAAAGCAAACGCAGACATATTTTAGTACGCCCCATCTCAATGTCATACCATAGTATAATTCACACGCAACCGTGCTATGATCCCTTCAACCATTGTATGATTCTTCTTAACCATACTATGTTATCAAAAATTATTTATTAGGATCGGGTTATCTTGTCATTTGACAATGAAGAATTTTATTAAAAAAATTATTAAAAATTAAATTATAATTAGTTCATAGTCCGATTTGAGACCAAGTTTTTATTGAACATTTCATTCAAAGAAACCCAAAAGTTTTTTAGAAGGAATTCGAATATACTTTGGTTGCAATCATGGGTGACTGCAGATTCAATGAACGCTACTTCACCATCCTCAAACCCGAAGCAACGAATGTGATGAAACCGTGTTCAATGGCTGTAGACTTAAGTGCAGCCAAATTCTGAATAAACGAGAAGCAGCCGGCGGTAGAATATTTCAACACATAAAGTACACAATAAAAATCCCACCCACTGCCTCTGATTTTGCATAGGTTTGCATCGCTTGCCGTATGTTGTGGGTGTTGTTTTTTAAAATGGGCCATTTGGTATTTAAAATTTTAACCAGGCGTAAAAAAAATCTGTTATATTTTCAAATTTCTGGTATAAATGGAAAGTTTGAACTTTGTCATTTAGTAATGAAACACCATCCGATGCGTTTTCGCTTGGCCCAATGGGCTGAAGATTGTTTGGCAGGAGATGAAGAATTTTACCGAATAATCGTGTTTTCAGATGAATCCCATTTTCATCTCGGTGGCTATGACAATAAGCAAAACTGCCGCATATGGGGTTCAAAGAACCCACACGTGACTATTGAGAAGCCAATGCATCCACATTTTCGAGCTGGAGGCATCATCGGGCCATTTTCTTCGAAAATCAGCAAGGAACCGCCGTCACCGTCAACGGTGAGCGTTACCGCGCCATGCCAATTTTTGTTTCGAAAAATTCAAGAGAATGATATGGACGATAACAAGACGGAACCACATGCCACCCAGCCAACTCAACCATCGATTGTTTTTGAAAATCGATTAATCAGCCAAAATTGTGATTTAAATTGGCCGCCTTAGAGCTGTATAAGTAATTTGAGCCCTTCGGATTATTTTCTGTGGGGAGCCGTTAAGGAAAAGGGTCACGCAAGGAATCCAGAGACAATTGAAGCGTTGATACATAAAATTAAAGTTGCCATTGAAGAGATTCGGCTCGAATCTATCGAAAATGGGCGGAAAATTGGGGTTGATCGGATGAGGTACTGCCGAGCCAGTTGTGGTAGTCATATGAATGATATTGTGTTCCATTATTAAATGACAAAGTTGAAACTTTCCAATGAAACCAAAAATTTGAAAAAAATATCAGTTCCGTTTTTTACAGCCCATTCAATTTTAAAATTTTAAATGGCCCACCCTGTACTATGCACTGAATTGTGTGTGCGTATGTTTTTTGGTAAGCATCGTTGGTCTTTAAAAACTGTTATGCTAAGTTCATAGTCACAATCATACAGTATGATTGTAGTAATCATATTATTGTTAACATAAAACCAACACACAATATTTTCGTCGCACCAACTATATTTATATGGTTTCTACAACCATATTTTTATTTGAAAATTTGACATTTAAACTATTGTTACATATCAACTATATTAATGCTGACGCAGTCGTACTATTGTCGAAATGAAATTCAAAAGACAATTTTATGGTTGCGAATAACATGCTTTTATTGCAAAGAACATTTTATTGCTGGCGTCACCATATAGTAATCATATTTTCTTCCTGCGTGCACTTCACTTCTTCTGCAATCGTTCAAACTGGTAGGTGGTATAAGAGACCGGGTTTCAGTTCTTCGATGTAAAGTCCCATTCCCGTTCGCTTTACCAACCTTCAAACCATCCGTATAACAGCGAGGACCAGCGGGCATCTGCACTTCTGATTCACTAATTTAAGATTATCAGGCGTAAACTACTGTATTCTCTGGTATTTGATCCGAAATTACTGCCATGCCCACAAAGTTTCCTTCCCTCAGCTCAATGTTTCATAAATAATGGCATTGTTTGCTCATTTGAATAAACCAACAAAAAAAAAAACGATTTTTTTTCAGATGAACAAAATATATCTTGTTTTCGATAGACAGTTGTTCAGACCCACTGTGCAGTAAATAATAATTAGATTTTAGCATACATTAAATGGTAACAAAAAAAATTCCACAATTCAAGTTCACAATTACCATAAAAAAATGCATTAGAATAAAATTTGCAAAAATAAACAGGCAGACGGACAGAATAAGACGAAACAAAAACACAGAAACGAGTATGCCAGTCTGTGGTGGATTATTGGTGGTGACCATGGAAATTCAAGCCACAAATGATGAAATTCCTATGGAAAACAACGGCTACATTTCCATACATAATTTATTCTTTGTCTATCCACAACACAGGCCAACAACGAATTTGGCGCGTTACCAGAAGAAAAATGAAGTAACGTTTCTCTAGAAACCATTTAATACCTTGAAATTGTAACCATAGAAAGGATAACGATATAAATAGAAATGGGGGCAGAAAATCATATCTTATTTGACTGCAAAGAGAAATTTCCTTTCTTTTAAAACCTTCTAATTCGATAAATCCTTTAAGTTGATTTGGCATGGCTATGCCATCCTTTAAAACGTCTGTAACATAACATAGGGGGGTAGTTGAACTTTTTTATGTCTCGGCACAATTTCCAGGAAGGCTTTGAAACCTGCGACTCAAGTTGTCTGTTGCATTTGTTACAAAAACTGTCGGAGTGGATGTTGAATACCGTGCAACGTTCAGATTGATTTCAAAAAGACCCAAAAAAGATGTTTTTGCCTTGAATATGAATCATCTCAATTGGTCACTAACTTAAACAAATTCTGTTTAAAGACGTCTGAGAGCTTGCAATGTTGAGGCAATCATCATATTATTGGCATGATAGAAATCGAAATGTTTGTCTTTTGAAGTTCGCGCGATGTCTAGCTTTCATACAGCCTTAGCTACACCTCATCTGGTGCGAATAAGTTTCGGCTCCTCGGTTGGACCTAAACTCTATTACTCAGGAAATGTCTTTTCTATCTATCAACTACAACAGAGTCGATTTTGCTTGCTGGTCTTTAGGTGGTTATTTCAAGGGTTTTAATTTCAAACTGCACTGCTTGACCGCAGCTCCGTTCGATGGTGACATTAATAATAATGCAATGGCTGCCTCAGTGGTCATGTGTCTCCTTAATGCCTTACATTAAATTAAGTTAAATAGAATTTTGCACATTATGATCGATCAGTTGTAAGAATTTCAACCATATCGAATAACATATTCCTTCCCCGTACAAATACCTGTTTTCAATTTGATTCCTAACACAATCTTCTTATTTTGCTTCAGTTTCAGTATAAAGCTCAGTGCTTTGTAGAAGATTTATAAGCAAGCCTTATGGAATTGGACAATATCCACCGCACATATGCCCCTCCGATTAGAAGTCCTGCTACTTCAGAAACCACATATTTTATCCGATATTATTACATGCTTTATGCTCAAATTAACCAAAATACGTTGTGAGTGGCCTATATCCAACTCTGGTGAAATTGGGCTTTTTCGACCATCATTTTAAAATTGCCCCAACGCTAAAGTTTTTCCGCTTTAAGACCCCGCCGCTCTAGTCGAAGACAAAAAATTAATACAATTTTTCTCAAACTTTGTAGCAACCAATTATTATTCTTGGCATGCGAGGGCATACCAATAATTCCGTGACTTTTCGAATAAAACACAATTGCTTTTTGCAAAACAAAATTATTTCAACAACATAGCTAAATACACATAGTCCAACGTTTCTCCAGTTTTTGTATCCCAACCAAAAAAATAGTATTTTTCGAGTTCCATAAAATAGGCTTTGGTGTGATCAATAAATTCATCGTTGGAGCTGAATTCCTTTCCAACAAGGCATTTCTTTGTTTGGAAGTAGTCACTGGAGGCTATATCCGGATAGTATGGAGGATGAGGCACTAATTCGTAACCCAATTCATGCAATTTTTCCATTGGAACTGCACACTTGTGCACCCATACATTCTCCCGATGATAAAGACCTTTTTCTTGGCCATTTAGGGTCGCTTTTTCTAAGTCCTCGTTAAATCGGTCCAATAAGTTGGCATACTATTCGCCGTTTATTGTTTTTCCCTTTTGATGGTAAACGATGTGGATTATCCCGAGAGCATCCCAAAAAACTGTTGCCATCACCTTAATGGCCGACAAAGTCACCTTGGCCTTGTTCGGCACCGGTTCACCCGGAGAAACCTATTGCTTAGACTGCTGCTTGGTCTCCGAAGGGTTATAATGGATTCATGTTTCTTCCACAGTTACAAAACGGCGCAAACAACTCATTCGAATTGCGGTTAAACAACTCCAAAGAATCCTTTGAAGTTGTCAAACGATTACGTTTATAGTCAATTGAGAGCAAACGCGGCAGACATCTTGCAGACATCTTTCTTAAACCCAACTGATTATGTAAAATCGAAACCACACTACCAAATAAAAAGCGTATGGCATTAACAATCTACGAGTATTCTACTTTTACTCTTTGATCGGCCAACACCATATCGTGGATTTTCGGGAGTATTGACCTCAGTTGGCAGTCCAGAACGTTCAGCGTCAATTGTATATACTTGTGCGACCACAACAAAAGTCAGTAAACCAATTTTTACCATTAAAATCGATGGTGCAGAGTCCCCATAGTATTTGTCAAGCTTTACCTTGGTTTCATTTACGATTTTTTTTTCGCAAAAAATAATGTAAAATGAGAACTCGAAATTCCCTTTTTTTGGCTTGTGTGTTTTGAGGTTGTGTGTTTTGAACAGCTGTTAAACACAAACTAAATGACGGAACTCTCTCAAAATTTGACAGTAGTCTATTAACAGACGGTACTTGATGGGGGCAGAGTTGCATTTTATATAACTACGAGGAAAGTTGGAAAAGTCACAGAATTATTGGTTTGTCCTCGTATGATTCTCTTCCAATATTGTCATCCAACTTTGAACGAAATAAGAAGAAAGGCCCAACAACTCATCGTAGAAAAAGATCAGATACCAATCTTCACGGACAGTTAAAAAATTAAGAACATAATAGACTTAGACAATTTTCGATGATTGCAGCAACTACTCTCTTAAGTGCTTCAGTCATTCGGAGATGCATTTGTAGGTTCCCATCAGTGGGTACGAGGTTTGATATATATATTTCTGGCATAGGCAACACTAAGTGTTGCCTGGCGCCGCCTGATATTTCCATTGGGAAGTTTGACATTTTTTTAGCATAAACGTACTCAGAACGTTTTGACGTACGACTATCATTTGTGTTGTTTACAGTGACTTGAAAAAATCAATTTGACAAAAACAATCGAATTAACTCGAGAACATTTTCGTGCGACCATTTTTCACAAGTTTCGACGTGGATTATCACGACAAGAGTGTATCGATGAACTTAAATCTTTGTATGGCGATAAAGCGCCATCCTAGAGCACTGTGAAAAACTGGTGTAATGAATTCAATCGTGGACAACGCTCGCTCAAAGACGAAGGTCGTGAAGGTCGTCCAAAACGGCCGTTGTAGAGAGAACATTGATGCCGTGTGTGAACTGATAATGCAAGATCGTCATGTGACATACCGTGAGATAGAGGCATCCTTGGGCATTTCTTCCACCAGTATACCTTCGATATTGCATGAACACCTGGCCGTAAAAAAGGTTTGTTCTCGTTGGATCCCGCACAATTTGACAATCGCTCAAAAAGAGGCTCTTGTCGATTGGTGCAAAGAAATTTTGAAAAAATACGACCGCGATGCTTCAAAAGACGTTTATAAGATCGTCACAGGTGACGAATCATGGATCTATGCGTATGAGCCTGAAACAAAACAGCAATCGACTGTGTGAGTCTTCGAAGACGAGCCAAATCCAGATTTTCGTCGCCAGAAGATGCTGTTGAAGCGTTAAAAGACCATGTTTTGGAGGTGTCTCAATCGAAGTAGAAAAACTGCTTCGACAATTGGTTTGAGTGCATGCAAAAGTGTATAAATCATGCTGGAAAATATTTTGAAAAACAATAAAACCATTTTTGATGATAAATTTTCGCACTTTCGTTATTAGGCCTGAAATGTATATAGCAGACTTCGTATAGGATTCATTCCCATTTGAGAGATGTTTTCGAATTGTACCTTCGTCGGTACATCATATAAACTCAATACATAACAACAATTCACGAAAACTTTCGCTAGGTGTCGCCAGAATTTTTCGTTTATATAGGTATTGAAATCACATTATTCCTTTCGGTACGGGAGACGTAAATACTGTTACATCATTAAACACACCCATTTCATTAGTAGAATTGAACATACCCCGTTAATGTCATATGGGTTTTGAAAGCTAACCTCAATAGCGTTAGTCTGTAACGGGGTTTTAAAATTGTTTCAACTTTCATCATGGAGTGGTCAGATAATGAGAACCGTATCGCTGTAATAGCGCTTTTCAAGTGTGAAATGACAAAAAGCGATATTTTCAAAACGCTCCGGCTACTAGGGGTTAGCCGCATGTTCGTCTACCGATGCATAAAACTGTTTGAGGAGACTGGAGATGTAACAGACCGCCACCGGTCGAGCCGCCCACGCTCTGTTCGAACATCACATGCCATCAAAGCCGTTAAATCAAGAACTCACAGAAATCCGCTCCGAAAACAGAAAATCATGGCCCGTGAGATGAATATCACGCAAAAGTCCATGAGTCGAATCATTAAAAAAGACTTGGGACTTGGGGCTTTCAAACGACGTACCGGACAGTTATTGACTGCAGCTTTAAACAAATAGGATTGAAAAATGCAAACGTCTTATGGTAAAGCACACTGATAAGTTGCACAGAAAAATTTTGTTCACCGATGAAAAAAAATTTACCGTTCAGGAAAAATTTAACAAACAAAATGATAGAGTGTATGCTAGGTCATCTAAGGCAGCATCTGAACTGATCCCAAGGGTGGAAAAGGGTCATGGTTTGGTGGGGTGTCTCTTACGATGGGGTCACTGACCTGCATTTGCGAACGAGGAGTGAAAACATCCGCCAAAGTTTACCAAGAAACCATTTTGGAAGCTGTTGTGAAGCCTCTTAACAATTTCCCGTTCCAAAACCAAGCCATGGACTTTCCAGCAGGATTCTATGCCGGCCCTTAAGGCTAAAACGTCACTGGCCTGGCTTCGAAACAATTTGCCAGCGTTCATTTCCTCTGAAGAATGACCCTCAGGCAGTCCAGATTTGAACCCATTGGATTACAAATTGTAGACGGTTTTAGAGAACTAGGTTTGTTACAAAAGATACCCTAACATTGGATCTCTTAAGACTGCTTTGGTTCGACCTGTGGCCAATTTTCCAATGGACGAGGTTCGTGCAGCTATTGACGATTGGCCAGTGCGACTTCAGGCGTATGTAAAGGCAAACGGCGGACATTTCGAATAAGTAGATTCTTTTTGGATACAATATACATCAATAAATATATTAAAAAATATTTGGTCCAAAAACATTCAGTACTTTTTATTTTACAGCATAAAACGTGTGTAACATTATTTAAGTCCCTACTAAGCATATATCCTATCAGTCCTAAACAAGATTGGGGCTGGGACATAAACGTCCCACCAGTTCCTAACATGCGAGCATATGAATAAAAAGTACATCCTTTTATTTTGAATGTTATGATTTTTTTTTATTTTAGATAATTCATTTTATAATAAAAAACAAAATTAAATAAAAAAAATTGAAAAACTATTGATGAAATGGTGTGAAGCAATTCTTGCACAAAGAAAGTTGACATTCTTGACACACAGAATTAGTGCGCTTTTAAATTTCCTTTTTTGGCAACCTGTGGATCGACGGCGCGAAGTTCTCTTGAGTGGCAAGTGAGTAGCAGATTTTCCAAAAAACGCTCTTCCTTTTTGGATTGGCAACCACCATGTCAAAGGCTTCTTCTGTCAACCGCAGGATTCTTCTGTCGGCTTCTGCTTGCTGAACTAAAAACTCTAGAAATGGTTTCTTTTTACTACACAACCTTTTATATTTAAGTATACGGTCCACGAATTTACAGCTGACATCATCACGAACCTATAAAAACGCGTTTTAAAACTCGTACAAAAACCAAATGGGATGTGTTTGATCCATTTAAAGTGAAAATTGTAGATTTTAGGGCTTTATGAATATTAAGTGGGACACATATTCCAGTAGGTGCGAAACTGTTATTTTGATTGATGTTCTTTAATTTCGACTTTAAGTCAATGTAATTGTTACTTGTGTTGCCCGGTGTAAGTTTCAATAATTGTGGATATTGATTGAATGCAAGAGAAAACCACAACCACCGATAGAACAAGTCGACCAAACTTGTTGAACCACTTTACGTCACTAGAAATATCAACACAATCAAAGTCACATGCAACTAAGATTTGCTTTTCTTTGATTTTAATAACCTGCACCATCCGACTGGTTGGGCAGAATATTAATTTTATCGTTAGATTTGTAAGGGCATATATTATTTCCTAGACAAATTTCTCTCTGTTAGTATATTCAGGTACTATAGCAATACAAGTACAGGTCTCAAATATAAATTGATGGCATTGTACTTAGTAGTAGTCTGCTACAAATCCAGCAACATCTGTCCTCATAGTAAGGGACTGTTGTCTTCTAAGGACGAGCAGTTTCACTAAGCCTGGAAGAAGGTAAAAAATGCTGAAAATTTGTTCGTAAAGTCTGAAACAAATCACTTCCTGAGTATCCGGTAATGGGCTTTATAATCTTCGGATACCCTACTGCAGCGTCGATTTCAGACTGCAATTAGTTGTTTGCTACTAATGCACCGTATAGTGAAGTGGAAGCGCCAGGCTCCACTAGTCGACTTGGTACTAGTTCTCAGGTCGCAACCTGAGCTTGGTATAGTGTGGCGCTTCAAAGTCAGGTACCTTGAAGATTTTAAGGGCTACATGGCATCTACTTAGTAGGGACATAGATACTGTTAAACATGTTTTATGCTGTAAAATAATAAAGTGCTGAATGTTTTTGGACCAAATATTTTTTAATATATTTATTGATCTATGTTGTATCCAAAAAGAATCTACTTATTCGAAATATCCGCCTTTTGCCTTTACTCACGCCTTAAGTCGCACTGGCCAATCGTCAGTAGCTGCACGAACCTCGTCCAATGGAAAATTGGCCACAGCTCGAACCAAAGCAGTCTTAAGACATCCAATGTTAGGGTATCTTTTGTGTCAAACCTTGTCCTCCAAAACCGTCCACAATTTGTAATCCAATGGGTTCTGCCTGAGGGTCATTCTTCAGAGGAAATGAACGCTGGCAAATTGTTTCGAAGCCAGGCCTGGGACGTTTTAGCCTTATGGGCCGGCGCAGAATCCTGCTGGAAAGTCCATGGCTGGTTTTGGAACAGGGAATTGTTAAGAGGCTTCACAACAGCTTCCAAAACGGTTCCTTGGTAAACTTTGGCCGATGTTTTGACTCCTTGTTCGCAGAAATGCAGGTCAGTGACCCCATCGTAAGAGACACCCCACTAAACCATGGTTGAAGCTGGGTGATGACCCTTTTCCAGCCTTGGGATCAGTTCAGATGCTTACTTATAGGCTGTTTCCACTACGGACGCGACCGTCCGTGATTTATCGAAAATTTTTAATGGTGTTTCCATTGTGTTTTGCGTCCACGTTTGCGTTAAAACAGCTGTTTGTGTTTATTTGTTTTTTTTATGCTGTGCGAAAAATTTTAATATTTTTGTGTTGTGACATTATCATGGAGTTAAATGATGTTATTTTGCTAACCGCAGTGGAAAATGAGGATCCAGTAGCAGCAGCGCTTTATGTTTATGCTGATAAACAGCTGTTTTAATAGGGATGTGCAATTTGCGGTGTTGCCATTAATAGGTATGGGTGGGTTTCGATTGCAAAAATAATCGAATTTATAGTAAACGCGACTTATCGAAAAACGAGTCCAATATGAATGCAACTTTTTCCCATACCTAACTGCCCATGTTTTTTGTATAGGCTGTAACGCGCGTTCATTGATTTTTGGACGCGGACGTGGACGCGACCGTAGTGTAAACAGCCTATTAGATGACCGCGCATACACTCTATCATTTTGCTTGTTAAATTTTTCCTGAACGGTAAAAATTTTTTCATCGGTGAACAATATTTTTCTGTGAAAGTTATCGGCGTGCTTCACCAAAAGACGTTTGCATTTTTCAATAAATTTTTTTTTAAAGCTGCAGTCAATAAATGACCGGTATGTCTTTTGAAAGCCTTTTTTAATGATTCGGCTCATGGACTTTTGCGTGATATTCATCTCACAGGCCATGATTTTCTGTTTTCGGAGGGGATTTTTGTGAATTCTTGATTTAACGGCTTTGATGACATGCGGTGTTCGAAAAGAGCGTGGGCGGCCCCACCGCTGGCGGTCTTTTACATCTCCAGTCTCCTCAAACCGTTTTATGCATCGGTAGACGAACATGCGGCTAATCCCTAGTGGCCGGAGCGTTTTGAAAATATCGCTTTTTTCATACTTTTCATTTCACACTATTACAGCGATACGGTTCTCATTATCTGACCACTCCATGATGGGAGTTGAAACAATTTTAAAATCCCGTTACAGACTAACGCAATTGAGGTTAGCTTTCAAAACCCATATGCCATTAACGGGGTAGGTTCAGTTCAACTATTGCAATGGGTGTGTTCAATGTTGTAACAGTATTTGTGTCCCTACTACGTATATTACCAAAGTTGTATGTAAAATCAGTGTTTAACCTTCACAACTAAGAAAGCGTTTCTGATTTAAGTTTATTTGTCGTGTCTGCTTAAAACATGCGCTGGTAAGTTGTCTCCCTACCTTAGCAGTCTCCACAAACCTATCATATGACGATGTTATCCTTGGTGGGGGTTGGTGGAATACACCACCAACCCCCACCATTCTATAGAAGTGCTTTTTACGAGTAAGCAGAAACTTATTAAGTACTAATCATAACTATTGGAACAGAAAATCCCAAAAATTCCATATTTCGGTATTTTTTTTTGATAAATGTAAGTATGGAATCGAAAAGTTTTCGCCAAGGGCTTTCCTGTGATATCCATATTATACGCCCAGAATGTTCCATGTGGCGTCACGCGGACGCACTACTTACTGCCCTCCATATTATGCTTGATTTTGGAACAGAAAATCCTAAAAATTTCATATTTCGGTATTATTTTTGATAAAAGTAATTATGGAATCGGAAAGTATTTGCCAAGGGCTTTCCTGTGATATCCATTTTATACACCCAGAATGTTCCATGTGGCATCAGTCGGACGCGCCCAGATGATTATAGGACAGAAAATCCAAAAGATTAAATATTTTTAAATTAATTTTACTAATTTTTACTTTGCCTTCGTAAGCTACACGTCTATTTTTTATTTTGTTTTTTTTTTTATTATTAATAAAACACGTCAAGAAATGTATTTTTATGATTTTTTTACTATTTAACTGGGATATGTTAATCTCTTAACAGAACTCGGCTACTGGCTTAGCAGACCTCTGTCAGTACTCGTGGTTAGTGTCTCCGCTAGTTAAATTCGAATTTATCTTGACGCACATACTATTGGTATAACCAGACAATAACCTCTCATTACTCACTGCATTATTTTTAACGTAAAAGTAAGTACTTGTTAATAGAAGGTTAAAAAAATAACTTATCTGTATGAAGTTTGGCTGTAGTTCTAAGGTTTTGCTTACAAATAAGAACTTATGCTCGGGCTTCTAGTATCCTTGCAGATTAGTAATTTCCTCCAATGTCATCACCGTCGGATCGAAATAATTTCTTGTGAAGACTTTTGATATCAACTTACTCGCAATGTGACAGATTCTGCTGAGGTTGTACATTTCAAAACTTCTTATTTTGTTTATGTCTGCTGTAGGGTGTGCTGCAGTCAGGCTTCACCAACATGAAGTCTTTCCGTACTCGTTTCTAATTGCGTATCTGTGTGTTTTTTTGTTTTATAGACATACCGACATTATGGACTACTAATCCATGCTTCTCGCTCGAATCATTCATTCCAAAGCACTACTCCAACCACTAGCCGGGCATTCCAGTCATTCATTCATTCATGAGTACACATTTCATTACGAGTGGTAGATTACAACGTAGTTGGGAACCGCAACAGCATCGCCTCCAGCACCACCACAAACCCTTGTCCTCATCAACGCCAGCAACAACGGAAGATTATGGGTGGTTAAACTTGTTGTAGCCATCGAAGTGACAACATGACGTTTCAAAGATTGAGTGCCTGGGTCTGTTAGTGATTGGTATAGATTAATGAGAAGGTGGCTTAACTGCAAGGCAAGTCAAAGGGTTAATCCCTGTACAACCGAACAAAGAAATAGGATGTAGAGCTTTTGGAAAGGGATCCAAATTTTAGCAGAAAAAAAAACATTGCAGTCAAGGAACTTATTGTTGTTTAAGAGTTTCGTGATCAAGTTAATTGACGGATTTGGGGGAAGGAATCATTTAATGCATCTGGAGAGATTAACTGTAGATACTGGTCAGTCGTATATAAATTGGTTAAATTTTAAGCGCCGATATTGAATGTAAACCACACCTAAATGTCAAGTTTTTTCTGCATTTCATTTCATATTTATCAATTTCAGACTAACTCAATCTGAACCATGGAAAGATACACAAGCGAGCAACGCGTTAAAGTTATTCAGGCTTACGAGGGCGACCGCAAAACTAACTGATCTGGCACATTTTCTGTTTTACTAGCAACTTTTTTTTGTTTTTTAAAAGCAATCTAAGCCATCTGTAAAAATTTCCGAAATATTTAATGATTATTTTCTTTGTTACAGGTGATTGAAGTAAACAAGTTTTATAATTTTTGAAAAATGGAAAATATAGAGCTTTGTGCGGTAATTAAACTCTTTTATATGAAAGGTTATACGCCACAATTAATCAAAGATGAATTGGATTCTGTTCATGGTGATAATGCACCATCATACTCCACCGTGAAATCCTGGGTTCAACAATTTAAAATGGGTCGTTTAAGAACGGAAGATGAACAACGCTCTGGAAGACCAAAAACTGCTACTACTATTGAAAACATTAGAAAAATATTTAATGAAGTGACTAAAGATAGACGAATAAAGCTCAGAGAACTTGCTGATATTGTTAAAATACACGAAAAACAAGTTTGGAGTATTTTACATGATGAACTCCACATGAAAAAGCTATCCGCAAGATGGGTGCCGCTTTGTTGACTTTGCCCCAAAAAATCGTCCGTTGGACCAATTCCGAGGAGCTTTAAGCGATTTATCAGCGTAATCCAATAGAGTTCTTGTGCCGATTCATAACTGTTGATGAAACATGGATCCATCACTACATCCCAGAATGCAAAGAACAGTCAAAACAATGGATAGAAGCTGGTAAAAGTGGTTCAAGAAGGCGAAAACTGTCAGCAGGAAAAGTAATGGCCACAGTATTTTGGGATGCAAGGGGTATAATATTTATTGATTATCTTGAGAAAGGATAAACTATAAATAGTGAATATTATTGTGCATTATTGGATCGGTTGAGTGAAGAAATCAAGATAAAACGACCGCATTTAGAAAAAAAAGTTCTTTTTCATCAAGATAATGCTCCTTCACACACTGCATTTTTAACTCAACAAAAACTGGCCGAATTACGATTTGAAATTGCTCCGCATCCACCATATAGTCCAGATTTAACTCCTTCTGATTATTTATTGTTTCCAAATTTAAAAAAATTCTCGGTGGCAAAAAATGTTCGTCCAATAGCGAGGTTATTGCTGAAACTGAGGCATATTTTGAAGGTCTTGAAAAATCTTATTTTTCGGATGGAATTAAAAAACTTGAAAAACGTTTGATGAAGTGTATTGAGTTGGAAGGAGATTATGTTGAAAAATAAATAATAATAATTCCAAAAAAAACGGTTCTTTTTATGTAAGGCCAGTTACTTTTGCGGTTGCCCTCGTATTATTAAAATGAAAATCAATTTTCGAAGAAAATCATCTTCTGTAATGAGGCACTTTTTTACCTCAGTGGATTCGTCAATAAGCAGAATTGCCGCACTTGGGCGAATGATAATCCAAGATTGATTGTCGAAAAATAATGCACTCGCAAAGAGTAACTGTTTGGTGCGGTTTATGGGCTGGCGGCATCATCGGGCCGTATTTTTACCAAAATGAGGCCGGCCAGTCAGTTACTGTGAATGGCGTTCGCTATCGTGAGATGATGAAGAACTTTTTATGGCCCGATGTGGATGTAGACGATATGTGGTTTCAACAGGACGGTGCCACTTGCCACACAGCTAACGAAACAATGGCTCTTTTGCGCGACAAATCAACATCGGCCCTTAAAATTTACCCACCCTTTACAAACTTTATGGGGTCTGCTATCGATATTTCGAGTAGTAGGAAACGGAATAACAAATTTAGTACATACTCCATCATGTCGTAGTTGCGATGAATGACGACGAATCGGGGTTATCGCGGCCTTGTCCACCGATTATTCATGGCCTATCGAAATTTTCAAGAGACACGTTGCCGTTTCATGTTTAAGATGTCTGAAATCTTTGACTTCTTTAGGCTGGGTAATTGGCATTCTACGCAGCTATCAACATCTAGCTAGTGTTTTGCAGGAGTTTTTTTTTATTATTAATTGGACCTTCTGTTTGATGTTTGACTGTTGCAAGTTGTATCAAGAAGTGCTGCATGGAATCACTTCTTGCTACAACCTGTTCCGTTGCGTTATGGTCAGCATTGTAGCTTTTTTATACGTCGTACCATGGGTTCCGTGGGAGCGGTGTTTAGTACCCTAGTGTAAACAGCTACAGCAGCAGAACATGCTGCTCATAACGCAACGTTGCAGGGTGTTGCAACAAGAGTCGCATGGGAGAGATATCGAATGGTATTTCAGGAAAACAAATTTGAAAGAGAATTGCACTGGTGTAATGAGATTGGAATAGACAAAAGTAGAATAATTTGGTTAGGCTAGGTTGAAGTGCGAATTATTTCGCGGTTTGGAATGGACAAAAGTAGAATAATTTGGTAAGGCTAGGTTGAAGTGCGAATTATTTCGCGGTGTTCTCTCACACTGATTTTCATAGGTCAGTTGTTCTAGCTCTAAGTGAGAGCCAGGTCCGCGAGGATTATGATCAGGATTTTCACGTTCCTGGGTTGTAAACCCTTATCTGTTTTTTTTCCCACAGAGGTCTTGTGGCATATGTACGTAGTGACATATTGTTTTATAGCCAGCAATACTTGTGCCTACAGGATCAAGATCACATGAGAATAAAACTCCCTTTTAGTTAAAAGCCGAGTTGGAACACTCATACTATATTGTTGATTTATATACAGAAGACTTAACTTCGCACCTGAAAGATACGAAATTAATGTCATCGATCGGGATTACCAAGAGGTGCAATCCCGATCACTACATTGCTTTTCGAATTCTGATATCAGCCCCGGACAGTTTTTATGTTAGAAAAGACACGTTATGCCGAGCTCAACAATACCTGCTTAGGTGTCTTCGCAGGAGTCATCCTCCTCCCAGGCAGATCAGGTAGGATCATCATGATCTAGAGTGAGAGGTCAAGCGGTACAAAAGAGAGCCTTTAGATCATCGAAACTATCAGGCAGGTCTGAACAACATTTACGCTGGTGAAATCGCAGCAGCAGTATCCAGCTGAATGTAGTGCTAGGGGAACATCTACCGGAGATTTCACTTGAGGAGAATGTGCTACCTCGGCAGACACTCCTGGTTCCGGCTCAACTGAGATCTGGTTGGTGAAGCCGCCTTGATGCCATCAGGGACTACATGACGGGATGTACCTTTTCTATTGCCCGGCTAAGCCCGGACGCATCCAGTTCAAATGCCTCGTTTTCTTCACCTGGAGATCGAAGCAGATCCCCTATAGACAAACTGGACTTCCAAACAAAATTTATTGTTGTTACAACAACAACGAGGCGTTCAGATACTGGCGTTTGAACAAAAACGCCAGTACTTAACAGCTGCCTAAGCAGGAAAGAACTTCGTGTGCAAGAGTGCTTAGAAAATCTTCTCAACGAATGTCTACGCAAAAAAATTCTAACTTCCCCCAGGGGAAGTAATAGCTTTTGGTCGTTTATATGAAGAGTAACGCCACCATCTACAAGGTGGCGCAAAGCTATCGCTGCGGTTTGAATGTTTAATAACTTTTTTTTATTTATTGGCTAATTATTATTATTATTTATGTATTGGAACCACAACTGCTTTCAATATTCAGCACCATTAACCTAACTGACGCTCCATGTGCATTTTCAAAGAAATATGGACCAATGATCCTTTCAGACGATACACCGCACCAGACAGTACACAGTGTAATTGTTGCTGATGAACTGTTCTTGGATTCTCCGTAGCCCATATCCTGCAATTTTGTTTGTTTACGAAACCATACAATTGCAAATGGGCTCCATCGCGAAAAGAGACGATAAGCACGGTACGTCAAAACAATTGCCTCTTGATTCTCAACAATTGCTGATCGCTGTTCAGTTGTTTTGTATTCAATTTCAAATTCCCCAATTTTGCTGCACAAAATTCTGAAATAAAAATCAAAAATATAAATAAATTTAAAAATTTATTAAACATTATGACTTGAGCAGTTTCTTTATTCTGGTTCGAGGCCTTTATGTTGTTTCTTTTTCAGAATCAACGTAAAAAGCAGAAATTGGTGAAATATATTTGCTACGGTTGCCAAGCAGACTGTAGAGCTGTTTCTAAACCCGCCAAGGTTGTTCTTTAGCAGTCTTTGGCAACGATTACTTCGGCCATAAATCAAATCAAAGAGGCGAAATGGTAGCGGCTTTAAAAATTGGTCGGAGGGTAATAGGGTAAAATTGGTTAGTTCTGAACAAGTGGTTCCAGTGGGTTCGGCCCCTTGCATTTTCGGACATGGTCGTAGAGGACTTATTTTCATGAAATGAGTCAAGGAATACGCTAATGAAATTTGTCCTGTCGTGAATGAATCACCCTGTATGTAACTCAATTGTATTTTCTATTGTTAACTTACATGTTAACCCAATCCTTACGAGTATAAATAATATTGGGGATCATAGTATGGTTGAGTGGGATCAAACTATTTTTGTAAGGAGCAACACATGGTTGCGTGTGAGTCATACTATGGTTGTGAGGATCATACTATGGTTGTCTGTGAAACATACTATGGCTGTGAGGGTCATAATATGGTTGTAGGGATCATAGTATGGTTGAGAGTGAATCATACTATAGTTGTGGGAATCATAGTATGGCTGTGTGTGAATAATACTATTGTTGTGATGATCATTATATTGTTGTGCCACAACCATAAAACCAACAATAGTATGAAACTCTTCGAATATTGTTACGCCAACTATACTTTTTTTCTTTGTGAACATGCGATTTTGCTGAAAATAAAAAAAAAATGAAAAATGTTTATGTAAGTAATGTGGACTATCTGACGAAAAATTGATGCCGTAGCTACGTACGACCCTTCTTGTAGCTCGCACATAAATTACAATATCTGTTCTATCCAACGGATCGACCCGAAATGACGTAATTTCTGTATTGGGAGCAGCATATCGCGGAATACCCGATCTGTATTCTCATGGTCCGTGCCAGATTTTAGAAAACCCCGGACTTTGGATCTCTGCTTTTATCGACATGTCATGCTTAAACGATTATTGTCGGTGCGATGCAATAACCAATTACTATTTCAGGGGTCTGCCTGATCCTTGGGATATTCGATTAGCAGAAAGAGAGAACCGAAACATCATCACTGATGCAGTCGTGCACTAAATACCTGCTGGTCGTATAGCCAAAATTATACCAAGATTTTGATCTGGACTAGCGGAACTAGCAAATGAGTTCCGCTAGTCCATAAGCTCCGTCTCACTAACGCTAGTGAACTCAGAGCCAGAGAACTGATTGTTTAAGTCAAGAGTTTGGTCGGCGACCATAAGCGGCGCTGGATACTTTGAAGCATTGGAACCGTATCTAGTAAATTGTGGGAAACTGTGATGTCGCTCTTGTGCCCTGAAAAGAAGGACGATCGAATTTTTATGACGTTTTACGACTTAGTGGTAACGGAACCAATAAGGTGCATGTGTCATTTTGACAGGCAGTTTGCGCAGCACCCCCAGAGTGACAGGGCGAAAAGAAGAGTATTGCGTCGTATTCGATCTATTCCAGCCGAGAAGGTACTTCCTTTATTTACGTTGGATTAATTTGTAAATGCCATCCTAAGCGCTAGGCTTAAAAAGAAGCAAAAACACTTTAATAGTATGAAATTCTTTATCACAGCATTACTAAATAATTTGTTGGACATTTTTATTCAAAATTGACAATTACGAGGGTTGCTATTTATATTTTCGGTCCGGCAATAAAAACACAGTAATTTATCATTGGAAATGGTTTTATTGTTTTTCAAAATATTCTCCTTTAAGATCAATACACTTTTGCATGCGCACAAAGCAATTTTAGAAGTACTTTTTCTACTGCGATTGAGACACCTCCCAAACATGATTTTTGAACGCTTCAACAGCTGCTTCGGGCGATGAAAAACGTTGACCACGCATTATTTTCTTGATGCTAGGGAATAAGAAGAAGTCATTGGGTACCAAATCAGGTCTGTACGGTGGATGGCCCATCAATTCGACATCTTGAGAAATGATCCGTCTTCTCTTATTATCTCTCCTCATTTCACTGTTGGCAAACAGATGGTTGTATAGCACTCAGAATTGGTCGTCCTACGTTCCACTAAAGGCACTGTGGCAACATGGCCAGTTAAAGCGAAAAAAACGCAATCATTCGCTCCGACGTACTTCTTCCACGAACAACTTTTGTTGGATTTGGCTCGTCTTGAAAGACCCATACGGTCGATTGCTGTTTTGTTTCGGTTTCATATGCATAGACCCATGATTCGTCACCTGTGACAATCTTGTACACTGCCTTTGGGCTACCGCAGTTATACTTTTTCAACATCTCTTTGCACTAATCCATACGAGCCTTTTTTTGAGCATTCGTCAAATTATGTGAGATCTAACGAGAACAATTTTTTTTCTTATTGATGCTTGGCATACTAACTAATGCCCAATGCCTCAATCTCACGATATGTCACATGTCAGTCTTGCTTAATCAGTTCACACACAGCATCGATGGTTTCTGGCAAGGTGACCGCAGTTGGACGTCCTCCACGAAATTCATCCTGGAGCGAACGGCGTCCTAGACTGATCTCTTGGTACCAACGATTAACAGTGGTTTTTAATGGTGCTTCATCGCCAAAAGTCGAAACAAGTTGATTTAAACACTCTTGTCTCGTTAACCCACGCCGAAAATCGTAAAAAATCATTGCACGAAAATGTTCACGGGATAATTCCATTTTTTGACTGAGATAAGTCTTTCAACACACTGTAAACAAAACAATTCGCCCTCAAATGACAAAACGTTCTGAGTGAAGTTATGCCAAAAAATGTCAATGTTTCTAATGGAAGTTCCAGTTTGAATCTGGGACCCGAAATATAAATAACAACCCTCGCATTTTTAGGTCCCTTTTGTTAGTATGCGATTTATTTTATAAAGAAATGCTTACGATATTATACGATATAAACCAACTATTTTACAACTATTTTAGTATTAAAAGATAGAGAGCTATCTGTAACCTCTCTGTGTCCGTGCGGGAGCGTTTTGTTAACCAGATCTAATATTATATTTTCCCTGTCCTCTATTACGCCCCAACTATTTTCAGCAAGTGTTTTGCGTTGTGAACAACCTGTCGTCATTGTTACAAATGCTAATGCTAAGCTTAGCCGTTGAGACCACCTACCAACCGGTTCTACACTGACATTCATCATTTTAAGATATTTCTTTAATACTTTTCCTAAACCAGATCAGATCAACTCATTGTGCCATAGATCAGCTGTAATAATGAATTATTACATAGCTTTGCTATTTCTTTGACAAATAGCCAGAGTACATACGTATGCCCCTATGTACTGACATCAGCGTCTAAGACCTCGAAACAGGTTAACACTTTGTTATTGGCCCTAGGGCTGGCAGGTAATGAATACAATTTCCAGAAGTCGTTTGACTTTAAATGGTCTTTCTGCCAATTACATGTGGCTCGCAGGCTGGCGGTTACCGATGGCGATGGAGACTTTGCTGGCGTTTGGGGGAAATGAATGTCTCACTTGCGTGTTTGCTGCAATGGAATTCATACATACAGATGTATGCACTTATTTATGCATGTCTACATTAAAGTGGGTCAGGAGAGGTAAAGATAATTTGTGATTTTTTGGCCTTAAACTGAAACATACTTTTTGAGCTGAAACCTAGTTCTAGTGCAAAAAGAAGAAAACAAAAAAAAGTTCTTGCAATTTATACCCGAGTTAAAAAAAGATATGTTTTCCTTATAGCCAGGAAACGCGGGTTGCTATATATATTTCTGGCCTAGGCAACACTAAGTGTTGCCTGGCGCCATCTGACATTTCCATTGGAAGTTTGACATCTTTTAGCATAAACGTACTCAAAACGTTTTGATGTACGACCATCATTTGTGTTGTTTACAGTGACTTGAAAAAATCAATTTGGCAAATAAAATAAAATTAACTTGTGAACATTTTCGTGCGATCATTTTTCACAACTTTCGAAGTGGATTATCACAACAAGAGAGCATCGATGAACTTAAATCTTTGTATGGCGATGAAGCACCTATCCTATAGCACTGTGAAAAACTAGTTTTATGATTTCAACCGTGGCCGACGCTCGCTTAAAGACGAAGGTCCTGAAGGTCGTCCAAACACGGCCGTTGTACCAGAGAACATTGATGCCGTGTGTGAACTGATAATGCAAGATCGTCATGTGACATACCCTGAGATAGAGGCATCCTTGGGCATTTCTTCCACCAGCATACACTCGATATTGCATGAACATCTGGCTGTAAAAAAGGTTTGTTCTCGTTGGATCCCACACAATTTGACAATCGCTCAAAAAAAGGCTCGTGTCGTTGGGTGCAAAGACATTTTCAAAAAATACGATTGCTTCAAAAGACGTTTATAAGATCGTCACAGGTGACGAATCATGGATCTATGCGTATGAGCCCGAAACGAAACACCAATCGACCGTGTGGGTCTTCAAAGACGAGCCAAATCCAACGAAAGTTGTTCGTGGAAGAAGCACTTCGAAGCAAATGGTCGCCTGTTTCTTCGGCAAAACTGGTCAGGTAGCGACTGTTCCGATTGAGCAACGTAGGACGGTCAATTGTGAGTGGTACACCACAATTTGTTTGCCTTAAGTCTTCGGAGAAATTCGAAAAACGAACAAGAGAAGACGAATCATTGTGCACCATGAAAATACGCTGGCTTAAACCAGCGCCTTCTTGACTGGCCAAAACGTCGAATTGATGGGTCATCCGCCGTGCAGCCCTGGCTTGGCACCAAATGACTTCTTTTTATTCCCGCACATCTAGAAAAAAATGCGTGGTCAACGATTTTCGGCGCCAAAGATGTGGTTGAAGCGTTCAAAAACCATGTTTTGGAGGTGTCTCAATCGGAGAGGAAAATTGGTTTGAGCGTATGCAAAAGTGTATAAATCATGCAACAATAAAACCATTTTTGATGATAAATATACGCATTTTTATTATTAGGCCAGAAATGTATATAGCAGCCCTCGTAACAAACCCGTCACTACTAAGTCGCATTTTTTATAAAAAGTCCAAAGTGGTTTTTCATAATACGGATCTAAGCAATACGTATAAACATTTGATGCTGAAAAAGGTATATGAAAGAAATTTTGTTTGCGTTTTGGTATTTAGCATGTCGAGATAAATCTCTTAACCTTTGATAGTTAAATATGGCAAAGCATAAAAGGACAACAACACATTCCTTGTTTTTTAAGATTTTTTACCCATTGATGATGAAAGTATCATCTTCCTTTAGATGGTGAACCAAGACAAGCTTGCCTATTTTTTGAGTACATTGGCCATTTTAGAAAAAATTTTAAGAACAGCCATGAATAAAATTTCATCAACTGGAGTGGTGGAAAAGTGAGGAGGTCGTCCTAAAAGTTATATTGAACCAGCAAATAAGGTGATCAGCAAAAAACAAATGCAAATAGAAAGGCATAGAGACAGATTTCCAAGAGTGGAGTTCCACTACTGTCGCCAAAACTCCTCCCGGAAATACTTAAATGGAGATCTTTCAATAAATATAATGTATGATATGTTGGTTAAAGAAATTGGGGATGGCACAATACCAAATTTCAGCCTCTGTCGAAAGATATTTAATACAAAAATGTATCATTTCATCGCCCCAATAAGGACCAATGTACACGCAGAAAAAAAGTATGGTTGTGGTGACAATATTCGAAGAGGATAATACTATTGTTGGGTATACGGTTGTGGTACAACAATATTATGATCCTCACAACAATAGTATGATTCAAATTCAACCATACTATAATCCTCACAACAATAGTATGATTCACACAACTCGTGAATATTTTCGTGCGATCATTTTTCACAACTTTCGGCGTGGATTATCACAACAAGAGAGCATCCTCACAACGATAGTATGATTCACACATAACCATACTATGATCCCCACAATCATAGTATGATTCACACTCAACCATACTATGATCTCCACAACCACAGTATGATCCTCACAACCATAGTATGTTTCATATACAACCATAGTACGATCCTCACAACCATACTATGATTCACACGCAACCATGTTATAGTCCCTATAACCATAGTATGATCACACCAATATTATTTATTATAATTTGGTAAAGTTGTCAACAATAGATTTGAATTATGTAAATTTTTCAAAAATACATTTAATTCAAATAATGGGGACTGATTTATTTCACAGTAGAAAAAAATTTTTAAATAAACGTAAGCGTTTTTATTAAAAATAGTTCAGTTAAACAAAGCCAAAGCAGCTTGTTTAAAAATTCTAATTTCGATAAAAAAAAGTACTATTATTGCATTAGATCCGTAGCAATAACATTTGTTCTTAAAAGCATATTTAAATGAAGAAAAATTACAATCATACAGTATGATTGCCGTAATCATATTATGGTTAACATAAAACGCAAAACACAATACTTTTGTCGCACAAACGATATTTATATTGTTGTTATAACCATATTTTTTATTATTAAATTTGGCAAATAATACTATTGTTACATTTCAATAATATTTATATTGCAGCAATTATACTATTGTCAAAAATAAATTCAGTTAACAATGCTATGGTTGCGACGAACATACTTTTATTGCGAAGAACATATTATTATTGCCGTGACCATGTAGTAACCATGTTTTTTCTCTGCGTGTAGTCTTTGTATGACTTACCACAAAGGAACAGAAGATACCAAAAATAAATTACGTACATAAATTAACGTACATCAATTTATTTATTATCGACATAGACTTAAATAAATAAGTTATTAAATTAAAACTACGGTTGGACATACTCAATGATGAAAAAAAAAAACATTTCGGTTCATTCGAAATGAATGTAAAGAACTGACCAAACGAGATATTTTTTTCAAAATAAAAAAAAAATACAAAAATTCAAATCTAGTGTGTAATCTTTATTGTTCATTCGAAAGGATATTTTATGCCATTTATGTTTTTAATAGTTTCCTTCAACTACGCCTCAGGCTCTCCATTCTAAGGGTCCAATTTTGCATGATTAGTTCCAGCATTTCGACCGGCATGGCGTTAATGACATGCGTAATGTTGGCTTCCAAAACCTGAATCGTAGCTGGTTTGTAAGCATAAACTTAGGACTTTTTTCTTCAGGACTTTTTCTTTCCAAAGAAAAAAATCTAATTGATAAATCTAAATCACCGGTCCAAAACGTGAAATAAGCTGCTCTTCGAAATGACCTCTCAATAGATCATTGTTTGAGCAGCTGTATGGCAAGTAGCACCGTCCTGTTGGAACCAAGTGTCGTCAAGATTACGGCCTTTAATTTCAGGTAGCAAAAAGTCCGACATCATGGCGAGCACCATTCACGATTACGTTGCGGCCATCATCATTTTTGAAAAAATATGCACCGATGATTCCAAAAGCTCATAAACCTCACCAAACCGTGCTTTTCTTTAGGTATAATGGCACCTCTTGAACCTCCTCTGGTTGTTCTTTAGCCCAAATGCGGAATTTTGTTAATTGACATTGCCGTTGCGCCAGAAATGGTCCTCAGCACTAAAAAAAATTTTGGCCGAAAACTGCGGATCTTCCCGTTTCTCACTAAACGCTTATTTCCATAAGACACTTGCCAAAATTTGAAGATAATCTCCGTTGGAAATAACAATAAAGATTCCACACTTGATTTGAATTTTTGTACTTTTTTTAATTTGAAAAAATACCTCTATATGGATCAACCAATACGGTTCAGCACCCAGCGCTATTACATACGCCTCGAAGAAAGGTGGTGATGTCCACGTTTCCAGTGAACTGCATCCAGTATTCCGATTGGCGCGAAAAAAGATGCCCTTTAAAATAGTCTCAATGGAAAACATCGATTTTTTAAATTTTAAAACATTTTCAACTGATTTGAATATTTTAGCTATTCGAAAGGACGATGCAGGAAATCGCATAAACTGGACAGAGATGGTCGAGTATAGGCTATTCTAAATTCTTTTTTAAAAATAAACATACCGACACAAAGTATAGATCTATAACACTGAGACGCTTTGCTTCCACTTGCTTACAGAGAAAATAGCGACATTAACCGATATACCACCGAAAATATCAACGGATCACTACAACGATTTGATGTCACATACGAGTACATCTGGAGATACCCCAGTAATCAATGTGAGTGAAGATAAATTCGAATTTAACTTTCAAAAACACAAAAAATCCCCGGTCCCCAGTGGGTTAAAAAAGTTAAATTCGAATTTATCTTCACACTTTGACGAGACAGCAGTGTGCGCATAGTGAAGTTAAATTCGAATTTAACTTCACATAGCAAGACAGAATTGCATGATTTGCTTTAGAGCGGATCTAAGTGCGTCCATGGAGGACAAATGGAAACACTTTCGTCAATCAGACTACTGCCAGATTGTTGCTACTGGTATACTAGTCGTTATTATTAGGCAGTAGTCTGATTGACGAAAGTATTTTCAGTTGTCCTCCATGGACGCACTTAGATCCGCTCTAGAGCAATTTCCCCCAAATTTCATATTCCAGGTGAAGAATTCAATATTCTGAAAATTATTTCAGACAAACGGCCTTCTAGCGATAGTAACCAGTACTATTAGCAATAATCTGGCAGTAGTCTGATTGACAAAAGTATTTCCAGTTGTCCTCCATGGACGCACTTAGATCCGCTCTAGAGCAATTTCCCCCAAATTTCATATTCCAGGTAAAGAATTCAATATTTTGAAAATTATTTCAGACAAACGGCCTTCTAGCGATAGTAGCCAGTAACAGTAGCAATAACCTGGCAGTAGTCTGATTGACGAAAGTATTTCCAGTTGTCCTCTATGGCACACTTAGATCCGCTCTAGAGCAATTTCCCCCAAATTTCATATTCCAGGTGAAGAATTCAATATTCTGAAAATTATTTCAGACAAACGGCATTCTAGAGATAGTAGTCCGTACCAAGTAGCAATAATCTGATTGATGAAAGTATTTCCATTTGTCCTCCATGGACGCACTTAGATCCGCTGTAAAGCAAATCATGCAATTCTGTCTTGCTATGTGAAGTTAAATTCGAATTTAACTTCACTATGCGCACACTGCTGTCTCGCCAAAGAGTGAAGATAAATTCGAATTTAACTTTTTTAACCCACTGGGGACCGGGGATATTTTGCGTTTTTGAAAGTTAAATTCGAATTTATCTTCACTCACATAGTAATCAAGCCTTCAAAACATGTAATTTTTTATAAATCTCTTTCACATTAAATATTTTGTTCTCACTTTAGTTTTTTGAATTATTTTATTAAGTTTAGTCGAAGAGTACTATTTATAAACCAAATGTAAGCATTCTAAGCTTTATTATTTTTTTCCTAAACAGGCGTATCTTACACCTAGTAGGGACATAAATACTGTTACAACCTTGAACACACCCATTTCAATAGTAGAACTGAACATACCCCGTTAATGTCATATGGGTTTTGAAAGCTAACCTCAATAGCGTTAGTCTGTAACGGGATTTTAAAATTGTTTCAACTTTCATCATGGAGTGGTCAGATAATGAGAACCGTATCGCTTTAATAGCGCTTTTCAAGTGTGAAATGAAAAAAGCGATATTTTCAAAACGCTCCGGCCACTAGGGATTAGCCTCATGTTTGTCTACCGATGCTTAAAACTGTTTGAGGAGACTGGAGATGTAAAAGACCGCCACCGGTGAAGCCGCCCACGTTCTGTTCGAACACCGCATGTCATCAAAGCCGTTAAATCAAGAATTCACAGAAATCCGCTACGAAAACAGAAAATCATGGCCCGTGAGATGAATATCACGCAAAAGTCCACGAGTCGAATTATTAAAAAAGACTTGGGACTTGGGGCTTTCAAACGACGTAAAGGACATTTATTGACTGCAGCTTTAAAAAAAATAGGGTTGAAAAATGCAAACGTCCTTTGGTGAAGCACGCTGAAAACTTGCACAGAAGAATTTTGTTCACCGATGAAAATATTTTTTCCGTTCAGGAATAATTTAACAAGCAAAATGATAGAGTGTATGCGCGGTCATCTAAGGAACCATCTGAACTGATCCCAAGGGTGGAAAAGGGTCATCACCCAGCTTCTGTCATGGTTTGTTGGAGTGTCTCTTACGATGGGGTCACTGGCCTGCATTTCTGCGAACAAGAAGTCAAAAGTTTACCAAGAAACCGTTTTGGAAGCTGTTGCAAAGCCTCATAACAATTCCCCGTTTCAAAACCAGCCATGGACTTTCCAGCAGGATTCTGCGCCGGCCTATAAGGCTAAAACGTCCCAGGCCTGGCTTCGAAACAATTTGCCAGCGTTCATTTTCTCTGAAGAATGGCCCTCAGGCAGTCCAGATTTGAACCCATTGGATTACAAATTGTGGACAAAGTTTGTCACAAACGATACCCTAACATTGGATGTCTTAAGACTGCTTTGGTCCGAGTTTTGGCCAATTTTCCAATGGACGAGGTTCGTGCAGCTATTGACGATTGGCCGGTGTGACTTAAGGCGTGTGTAAAGGCAAAAAGCGGACATTTCGAATAGGTAGATTCTTTTTGGATACAATATACATCAATGACTATATAAAAAAAATATTTGGTCCAAAACCATTCAGTACTTCTTATTTTACAGCAAAAAACGTGTCTAACAGTATTTATGTCCCCTCTAAGTACGAGTATATATGAAAATTTTAAAACATTTTTTTCACAAACGGGCGTATCTACTTCGGTGTCGAAAATTGGGATTTAGTTAAATTGTATGGCAACTTATTTTGTACCATGTTAATGTATTGGGTTTTAAGAACGTACGAGGGCGACCGCAAAACTTACTGGCCTGGCACATTTTCTGTTTTACTAGCAACTTTTTTTTTGTTTTTTTAAAAGCAATCTTTAATAAGCCATCTGTCAAAATTTCCGAAATATTTAATGATTATTTTCTTTGTTACAGGTGATTCAAGTAAACAAGTTTTATAATTTTTGAAAAATAGAAAATAAAGAGTTTCGTGCGGTAATTAAACACTTTAATATGAAAGGTTATACGCCACAATTAATTAAAGATGAATTGGATTCTGTTCATGGTGATAAGGCACCATCATACTCCACCGTGAAATCCTGGGTTCAACAATTTAAAATGGGTCGTTCAAGTACGGAAGATGAACAACGCTCTGGAAGACCGAAAACTGCTACTACTATTGAAAACATTAGAAAAATATTTAATGAAGTGACTAAAGATAGACGAATACAGCTCAGAGAACTTGCTGATATTGTTAAAATACACGAAAAACAAGTTTGGAGTATTTTACATGATGAACTGAAAAAGCTATCCGCAAGATGGGTGCCGCCTTTATTGACTTTGCCCCAAAAAATCGTCCGTTGGATTAATTCCGAGGAGCTTTTAGCGATTTATCAGCGTAATCCAATAGAGTTCTTGCGCCGATTCATAACTGTTGATGAAACATAGATCCATCACTACATCGCAGAATGCAAAGAACAGTCGAAACAATGGATAGAAGCTGGTAAAAGTGGTCCCAAGAAGGCGAAAACTGTTAAGTCAGCAGGAAAAGTAATGGCCACAGTATTTTGGGATGCAAGAGGTATAATATTTATTGATTATCTTGAGAAAGGAATCACTATAAATAGTGAATATTATTGGATCGGTTGAGTGCAGAAATCAAGATAAAACGACCGCATTTAGAAAAAAAAGTTCTTTTTCATCAAGATAATGCTCCTTCACACACTGCATTTTTAACTCAACAAAAACTGGCCGAATTACGATTTGAAATTGCTCCGCATCCACCATATAGTCCAGATTTAGCTCCTTCTAATTATTTCTTGTTTCCAAATTAAAAAAAAATTCTCGGTGGCAAAAAATTTTCGTCCAATAGCGAGGTTATTGCTGAAACTGAGGCATATTTTGAAGGTCTTGAAAAATTGTATTTTTCGGATGGAATTAAAAAACTTGAAAAACGTTTGATGAAGTGTATTGAGTTGGAAGGAGATTAGGTTGAAAAATAAATAATAATAATTCCAAAAAACGGTTCTTTTTATGTTAGGCCAATTACTTTTGCGGTCGCCGTCGTAAAACAAAAAAAAATCCGAATGCCAATTGCACAAGTACTTTGCCGAGGGGTAGACAAATAAAAGTCTCAAAAACCTTAAAAGTGCTCCCTGTCAAACTTTGTTTATGTCGGTTTTGCAAGCGACGATATGCTACGTCTAGAGTTGGAAGGGCATATTTAGTGTGGCTATTTGAAACACACAGACTTTTGGATTTACAATGTGGTCATTAGTCCCGCTTTGGGGGGGAGTTGCCTTTCCATGAAAGCTCCTCAAAAATATGAATTGATGTGGCACCTAACGCTTTATTTGATATTTGATATGGATCGGATGTAATATGTGGCTTTTTAAGCTACAGGTTCTGAAATCAGAAAGAATCCTTGTGTAGGCTTTATACAAAAATTCCAGATTCGCCTGAGTCGATCGCTCAAAACCAACAATGCACCACGCAGAAAAAATGTATGGTTGGGGGGACTATATTCGAAAAGCATCGTACTATTGTTGGATATATGGTTGTGGCACAACAATAGTATGATCCTCACAGCAATAGTATGATTCACATACAACCATACTATGATCCCCACAGCCATATTATGATCCTCACAACAATTGTATGATTCACCCACAACCATACTATGATCCCCACAACCAAATATGATTTACACTTAACCATACTATCATCCCCACAGCCATATATTGATTCTCAAAATCATAATATGTTTCACACACCACTATAGAATGACCCTAACAAGCATAGTATGATTCACACGCAACCATGTTATGATCCCTACAAGCATAGTAGTATCCCACTCAACCATACAATGATCCTCAACATTTATTTAAAGGATTACGAGGGCGGTTCGGAAAGTTCTTAGCCTATCAATGAAAGAGAATAGTTAGTTTTTCAAAAATATTTTTATTTTTCAATATAATCTCCTGAAACTTCAATACACTTAGTCCAACGCTTATCTAGCAATTCTATCCCTTGATTAAAATAGTTTTCCTCAAGGTCTTCAAAATAGTGGTTTACAACTGTAATTGCATCTTCATTTGAGGTAAAACGCTTGCCAGCAAGGCATTTTTTTAGATTTGGAAACAGGTAAAAGACACTGGGAGCTAAATCAGGAGAATAAGGTGGGTGGTCAAGCAACTCGTACTGTAATTCGTTGATTTTAGCCATTGTTAAAACACTCTTGTGCGCTGGTGCGTTGTCTTGATGAAAAATTATTTTTTTGTGTTGTAAGCCAGGACGTTTTTCTCGAATTTGTACATTTAATTGATCTAAAAGGTTGCAATAGTACTCTGAATTTATTGTTTTACCCTTTTTGCAGATGGTCAATCAATAAAATACCTTTGAAGTCCCAAAAAAACGTTGCCATAACCTTACCAGCCGATTGAATTGTTTTTGCCTTCTTTGGGGTACTTCCTCCAGCTTCAGTCCATTGTTTGGATTGTTCTTTTGTCTCTGGAGTATAGTGGTGGATCCCATGTCTCATCAACCGTTATGAAACGACGCTAAAAATCCATTTTATTTCGCTGAAAACGATCCAAACAAGCTTGAGAAATGTTCATTTTTATGCGTTTTTGGTCGACTGTTAACAAGTGCGGCACCCATCTTGTAGAAAGCTTTTTCATCTGTGGTTCTTCATGCAAAATTAAATGGACTCGATCAGTTGAGATGCCCATGATATAAGCTATTTCACGCACTTTTATTCGTCGATCATTTAATACCTTATCATGCACTTTGGCTACAATTTCTGCTGTTGTTGCTGTTTTTGGACGTCCATTACGTGGTTCATCTGCAATGCTTGTACGACCACGTTTCAGCAACCCAATTTTTTACTGTTGCATATGAAGGAGCACTTTCACCTAACACATTCACCATATCATTATGAATTTCTTGTCCCGATAAACCTTTTTTTGTAAATATTTAATGACACCACGCATTTCTAATTTTTCCATTGTAAAAAAATCGCGGATGTGTCATTTGTGAACACCTGTTTCTATATGAAGGAGTTGCCAGATCGAATTTAACATGTGTTCATAGTAGAGATGGAAGTTTCCAAAACACTTAACTATTTTTTCTGTTTGTACCGCGCTTTATGTGCTAGGCTAAGAAGCTTCCTAACCGCCCTCGTAGATTATGTTGTCAACAAAAGAAATTTTCTTTTAAGTACATAATAAAAAATACATTTAATTAAAAATAATAGGAGCGTTTTATTTAAAAGTAGAAACTTTAATTCAGTTATCCAAATTCAAAGCAATTTGTTTGACAATTTTATTTTACATATAAAAGGTAGTTTTAGTGCATACGATTCGTTACAAAAACATTGTTCTAAAAACCATATTCAAGCTAAGAATAATTACAATCATACAGTATAACTGCCGTTATCATATTAATGTTAACACTAAAGCCCAAATATTATACTTTTGTCGCACTCACCATATTTATATTGTTGCTGCAACCATATTTTCATTTAAAATTTGACTATAATACTATTGTTACATTTCAACAATAATAATCTTGCCGCAATCATACTATTGTCTAAATGTAATTCAAAAAACAATCCTGTGGTTGCGACAAACATACTATTATTGCAGAGAACATAATATTGTTGCCGTGACCATTTAGTAACCATATTTTTTTTCTGCGTAAAGGTTTAAACATGATTGGGTTAAATTTGTGGCTTCTTGAGCTGTCGGACCATAGATGGGTCGGTCGCTGGAATGCAGAACAAAAAGAAAGTAAATGTCGGGCTTAGCAAGGACGGACAAAATATGTTAGAGATAGTTATTTGTCAATCAGAAAAAATTGGAGCGTGATTGGGTATAATTTGAGGTTACTAGAGCTTTAGCACCTCTAATCGTAGAGGACCTTTGTGTGGGGGCTATTCGAAAACATAAACCAATGTAGTCTTATGTTATAGGACATGGGTGTTGGTCGCTTAGAAAACAGGAAGGGCCATTGTGTGGTGGCTATTTCATTGTTTTTAAGCGATACGGAAGTTAAGAAAACTGCAGCGCACAAAAAGCTTAAGTGTTGCCCTTAATACATTTTTGCTGTGGTAAAGTAAGTCCATTTTATTGGCTGTGACCCATTCCAATGTCATTCCCTATGTGTATGCGTGACAATGTGTGTTTGCATGGTGGTGTTGAAAATATGTCTCAAACACAACAGCTCTCGAATGGGCATGCGAATGTGTTATTGTGACATGGAGTGGACAGTTTCAAGTTCATGTCGGTATGAATAAAATATTGAAAATAATTCAATTCATTTATCGTTCAATTAAAATATTATAATTTTGTTAAAGAGAAAATGAAGTTAATTGAGCGAGGGAAGAACAGATAACGTTTTTCGCGGGTAGTCTTCAATATAACTGGGGTGATATGCTACATTTGTCGTTAAGTTTGTAACATGAGACCCATTAAAGTAAATACTTTTTTGATCTAGCCATGTCTGTCTGACCGTCTTTAGAAAGCTCGAGAGCGGTAAAACGAATCAATAGGCAAAAGGAGCTACTAAAAGTCAGTATAGACAAATGGGTACTAAAATTAATGCAATGTTTGATACAAATCTAAATATGTATTTATTTTGAGGCTGAGATTAGGGTAGGACTTATGGACCGAAGTTGTCCAAAAACTGCGCTTACATTCAAAAGAATGTACCAACGGTTAAGATGGGCACTTAAATTGAGTAGTATTTTGAGCACTTAGTTATAATTTGCCGTGAGACTTCAAATTACAAGCACTTATAAATAAATGAAAGTAAAATCAATGAAAATTTCGTAACGAATCTAAAATGGGTCGCAATTAAAAGATTTCACTGAGATAACTTTCAGAATCAAGGTCCTTTTTATACCCTATGCCACACTGTAATAATTTCGTGCTGCAAACAGCATGGTCGAACTCTATCCTTAAAGGAATAAAGATCGACCATATGTTATGTATACCGATCTGTTCAACGTCTACATCTGACTTCCTTGACCGATTACCTCCGTTCCTTCGTTCGTAAGTCCGGCCATCTACCGTTAAAAATAAAGTTCAGGTCGCAGTTTTGAACGGATTTCAATGAAACTTGGTACATTCTTCAAGTTTATGCCAAGGCAAACCAAATTGGAATTGGGCCAAATAAACATTTCGATATTATACATAAGATTTTACCGAGTTCATCTACAGCTACAAAAACCAAACTTTGCATTACGAGGGCGACCGCAAAAGTAACTGGCCTAACACAAAAAGAACCGTTTTTTTTTGGAATTATTATTATTTATTTTTCAACATAATATCCTTCCACTTTAATACACTTCATCAAACGTTTTTCAAGTTTTTTAATTCCATCCGAAAAATAAGATTTTTCAACACCTTCAAAATATGTCTCAGTTTCAGCAATAACCTCGCCATTGGAGGAAAATTTTTTGCCACCAAGAAATTTTTTTATATTTGGAAACAAGAAATAATCAGAAGGAGCTAAATCTAGACTATATGGCGGATGCGGAGCAAATTCAAATGGTAATTCGGCCAGTTTTTGTTGAGTTAAAAATGCAGTGTGTGAAGGAGCATTATCTTGATGAAAAAGAACTTTTTTTTTCTAAATGCGGTCGTTTTATCTTGATTTCCTTACTCAACCGATCCAATAATGCACAATAATATTCACTTTTTATAGTTTTTCCTTTCTCAAGATAATCAATAAATATTATACCCCTTGCATCCCAAAATACTGTGGCCATTACTTTTCCTGCTGACTTAACAGTTTTCGCCTTCTTGGGACCACTTTTACCAGCTTCTATCCATTGTTTTGACTGCTCTTTGCATTCTGGGATGTAGTGATGGATCCATGTTTCATCAACAGTTGTGAATCGGCGCAAGAACTCTATTGGATTACGCTGATAAATCGCTAAAAGCTCCTCGGAATTGGTCCAACGTTCGATTTTTTGGGGCAAAGTCAACAAACGCGGCATCCATCTTGCGGATAGCTTTCTCATGTGGAGTTCATCATGTAAAATACTCCAAACTTGTTTTTCGTGTATTTTAACAATATCAGCATGTCCTCTGAGCTTTAGTCGTCTATCTTTAGTCACTTCATTAAATATTTTTCTAATGTTTTCAATAGTAGTAGCAGTTTTCGGTCTTCCAGAGCGTTGTTCATCTTCCGTACTTGAACGATCCATTTTAAATTGTTGAACCCAGGGTTTCACGGTGGAGTATGATGGTGCATTATCACCATGAACAGAATCCAATTCATCTTTGATTAATTGTGGCGTATAAGCTTTCATATAAAAGTGTTTAATTACCGCACGAAACTCTTTATTTTCCATTTTTCAAAAATTATAAAACTTGTTTACTTCAATCACCTGTAACAAAGAAAATAATCATTAAATATTTCGGAAATTTTGACAGATGGCTTATAAAAGATTGCTTTTAAAAAACAAAACAAAAAAAAAAAAATTGCTAGTAAAACAGAAAATGTGCCAGGCCAGTCGCCCTCGTAGATGTCGACCAAATTCGCTAGGAGTATTTTAAGCCACCATGAACTGAAGTTTCAATTTGACTATTAAATTTTGTTTTGGAATTTCTCCCACACAAACGTTCCAACCGATTTGAGGTGATGCAGCTCTTGAAGCCATAAGATAAACCCGATGGCTTTCGAATTTTGCATGATACGTTATGAGCCATCATTCATTAACTCTTGTCAAACTGAACTGTATCAGTTCAAGTTTTCGAATAACTCCCATACAAAAGTCTTTCCAGTTTTTTACAACCTACAGCTCTTAAAGCCACAATGATTCGGTTGCAAAATAAGAATTTCGGTTGCAATCACCAACTGTTTGTAATCGTAATGGATATTCGGTTGGAGATACCGAATAATGATAAATATGATGAACGTACTGTACTCACAACTTATTGATCGTTCGTACCAATGAAACGAGAAAAAGTTTTTCAGTTGCCACAACAGGCGTTTGTGGCGACAAATAGTTCTGCCAACATTTTGTTGTAGTAACCAATTATTCGTGATGAGAACTAAAACTTCATTAAAACCAAAAATGGGTTGTTTAATGGCTTTGTTTTAAAACTAAAATAATTTTATTAAAACTTACCAATCGATTAACAAAATTTTCTCATCCGTTATCATTTCTAATTTTTCTTCGTCACCCTCAGCCTTCCTTCCTTCAAGGGTATAAGCAAACATTTTTTTGACTCTGACTAAACTTTTAATTTTTTGCGTTCAGCATGTGTGGTTTGTGGAATTTCAAAAGCAAACATTTTCTTTTGAATTTTCTGGTACTTGGTGTGTTGCACCGATAATTCTGTTCCAATAACTGAAAATTACAGAGCATTAACTAAAATTCGGTGTTCTCATCGAATATTTGAGGTGGGATGTAACCTCAATCGTTCGGTTGGCAACAAATACGGTTGTGGCAACGAATCTGTTCTCTGTGTGCACTGAATCAAAAAAAAGTAATTTGGCATAAAGCGTTAGTAATGACAGATAAAAGTCTATAGTGATATATTCATGTTTTGGAATAGCTTCCATGGCTCTAAAATGTGGCCACGTTGGGCCAAATTAGTCCATATTTTTTTATAGCTCCCACACAAAGGTCTTTCCCGGTATGAGTACCTGGCACGTTTAGAAGACACATATTATACCGACTACTATAAAACATCGCATGTAGCATTACGAGAACAAATGACCAACAGCCAAGTCTCATTACGCGTGTCATAAAAGTAATACCGGTCGAAATGCTCAAACGAGTCATCCAAAATTAGACCCTCAGAATGGAAACCTTGAGGCGTAGTTGCGGCCAACATTTTATGGATATTATATTCAAAAAATAAATGCCATAAAATGTCCTTTCAAATTACCAATAAAGATTCCACACTTGATTTGAATTTTTATATATTTTTTTGTTCTGAAAAAATACCTCTGGATGGATCACCCTATATACTTGTATAAACACTGGAATGTCGGTTTTCGGTTTTGTACACTCTACAGAACATCCCTCCTTTATAGTACCCCACAGAACAGCCAAACTACTTCAAACAGCAGCTCTAGGGAAGCCAAACAAAAAATCGCCGATTCCGCTGATAACAGTTTTTCTAAACTTATCCATTTCGAGCTGCTCTGAGGCAAAAACTTAAAATCGATAATGAAGCAGATGGTCGATTTCCTTTAATTCCTTGCTTGCACACAGAGACAAATGAAGTAGAAGATCGGTTGAAACTACAAAAATTACATTGCATAAGAAGAATTTCGTTGGCACTCACCAAATCTATTGGAATCGTAATGAAGATAATACTCGTAAATATGACCATCGTATTGTAGACGCAACTAATTGATCGGTCACTGGTTTTGCTAAAATTGTGTCTTCTAACCAATTATTGGTAATGTTGACTAAAAATAAATTATAACCAAAAACGGTTTGTTTCATTGTAGACGTTATTAGAATAAAATAATTCAATTATACCTGAATGTATGCCAATCGATTTATCTAATATTTTTCTATAATCTTCACTTTATGGCTTCTAGAGCTAGAAACATAAAAATCGGATGAACTCACATATGAGTCATTCCATGCCAAACGGTACGATTTTGGGCAAAAATTTAACGCAATGATTCCGATTTTTATGAAAATTTGCAGATTTGGTCCTCTAGCAATTCTATTTAATCCGCGATTAGAAAAAAAAAATATAATTTTTTTTTTCAAAAGTTATGACCAATTGAACTTTGGTAAAATGGAGATTTTATCAAGGAGGTGTGTTCATTCAGTCGCATGTAACTCCGGAAATACTTGACCGATTTTACTCTGCTATACCTTATTTTGAAGGTAATTTTAAGCACTTCTAAGTTTGTATCATTTTAATCCTTTTATTTCGATTTTGAAAATGATTACATCTTTTTTTATTTTTGAAATTTTGCAGGCGTATTCTTACAGGTCTGTTATTTTAGAAGTGCTTAAAATTACCTTCAAAATAAGGTATAGCAGAGTAAAATCGGTCAAGTATTTCCGGAGTTACATGCGACTGAATGAACACACCTCTTTGATAAAATCTTCATTTCACCAAAGTTCAATTGGTCATAACATTTAAAAAAAAATTTTAAATTTTTTTTCTTGAAACACGTATATAATATTTTTAAGAGAAGAATGCATACACAAACTAGTTAAGCAATCCAAGCTTGTGATGTAAAAAATGCGTACCGTTTGGCATGGAATGACTCATATGGGAGTTACATCTAAACTTGAACCGGTTTTTTTCTATTTCAATCGCATCCTTCAATGTGTAGAAATCCCCAATAAATCCAATAGTGGTACGAGTTTCTGAAATTTTGAGGTTAATGGTGAGTCAATTTTGAAATTCGAAAGTTAGGGCTGTTTCATTCAAAAAGATTTTGAAAATCGTAGTTTCGCTAGATACGCTGTATTCCCCTTATCCCTATGGCAACTTTCTTAGTTACATAAATCCAATGATTTATTGATTTAATTTATAAATCGTATTAAAATACCACATCAAAAAGTCGTTCTGCCCACAGTCAAGAAATTATGGCGGCAACAATTTGCGAGCACCAGCAGACGGCGTCAGGTTTTTCTCTATTGTTTGCCTGCACTGACTGAATGCACGGCAGCGAACACAGAAATTTGCTCAAATATTTGCAGTTCATGTAACACGCTGACGACGACGCCTGAGCTGTGGCTTGGGCAACCTTGGATTCTATAAATTGCTTAACAATCTCAGCAAGAAGTCATAACAGTTTTATTGATCTCTAAGTACACAGCCAGCCGCACGGGTGCGATTTACTTAAAGCCAAGAAGTCAAGTTGGGAATAATTTGCCTTTCTATCACTTCAGTTTATTCAATGTCTGCTAGAAAATGAGGACATCATCGGTAAGGAGTTTTAATGTCCAGTGCGTCTAAAGCGTCGAAAGCTAAAATCTCTTCACCCTTGTGTCGTTTAGGTTCTTTTATTAACCGTTGTTGTGGCCATTTATGGCGCTTACGCCAAAGCGAGTATCATACCTTTGGGTCTAGTGCCATCGTCGCCATATGTTGTCTTGCCTCATCATCCAAATGTTGTGGTGGCCGTAGCCGGTGCTCACCCGGCGCCGGGCGATGACGGTTCATATAAGCCTCCCCATGGATCGGATGATGGTCAGTATAAGCCCCAACCTGGTTTAGAAGGTGAATATCACGAAAGTCCTGCTCCTGTTTCAGAAGGCGATGCCGCTGTTGCGGCTGCCGATGCCGCTGTTACTGCTGCCGACGCTGCTGCCAATGCTGCCGATCAGGCGGCCATAGCCGCCGAAGCGGCCGCATCTGCTAATGCCGAGGCGGCTGCCAGAGCAGCCGAAGCTGCTCAAGCTCAAGCTGAAGCGATAAATGCCCAAGTAGCCGTGTCAGCGGCTGAAGCTGCAAATGCCCAGGCCGCCGTTATAAATGCTCAAGTTGCTGCAAATGCTGCCGCAGCTGCCAATGCTCAGGCGGCCGCTAATGCTGCCGCAGCTGCCAATGCTCAGGCTGCTGCTAACGTTGCTGCCGTAGCCAAAGCTCAGGCAGCTGTTAATGCTGCCGCTACGGCCAATGCTCAAGCGGCCCTAAATGCTGCCGCCGCTGCCAATGCCCAGACTGCGGCCAATGCTGCCGCTGCTGCCAATGCCCAGGCCGCTGCCAATGCTGCAGCTGCTGCCAATGAACAAGCGGCGGCTGCTGCCAATGCCGCTGTTGCTGCTCAAGCTGCTGCTGTAGCTGCAGCTGCCGGTTCTGTTAGTGTGCCCGGAGTTCCTGGTGCTGGCGGTAGTCCTGGCGGGCCGGGTGGTGCTGGTGGTCCCGGTGGTCTTGGTGGTCCCGGTGGCTTTCCCTTAGGTGTTGCTGGTGCTGGCGGTTCAGGTGGTGCCGGGGGTGCCATTGGTGGTTCTGGCGGTATTGGAGGCCTAGGACCGGCCGGTGGCGGTGGTGCTGGAGGTGGTGGTGCCGCTGCTGGCGGTGGTGGTGGAGGCGGTGGTGGCGCTGGAGCCGGTCCCTTGGGCGGTGATGGCGGCGGTGGTGGTGGTGCTGGCGGTGCTCCGGGTAACAGTATATTGTCCGGTGTGAGTGGTGGTAGTGGCGGCAATGGTGGCGGTTCAAGTGCTTTGATCTGTGGTCCCGACGGTGTCGATGGTGCTGATGGCCCCGATGGTCCCGAAGGCTCGCGGGGTGGCCGAGGCGGTAAGGGCGGTAAAGGTGGCTGTGTTGGAAGCGGTGGTGGTGGCGGAGGCGCTGGTGGCGGAGGTGCTGCCCCCGTACCTGGACCGGCCCCCGTATGGGCAGAATCAGAACCTGTCATACTTAATGTGATGTAAGTTGTTGAAGTTGTCAAAGCAAAGATTCTTCTCCTATAAAGGATGTAAATTTTATTTCCAGAACCCCAACGCACTGGTAAAATTCAAAGAACGAGTACGACCCTATGATGACCTAGTTTTTGTTTTGAATTTTTTCAATTTTAAACTATTGATCTTCAAAAAGAAATTGCAACATAATGAAGGTGCATACACATACATTTTATAAATCATACGAAGAATCCACATCGAGCGAGAGGAATCCAATGAGAAACTAACCCTAGTTTAAGTCTAGTCATTCATGAATAACCAACCAACCATTGATCACATTTTTACGGTATGTTTGTCTTTGCATGTGAATATAAAAATATTCAGAAAAAAAACCGAAAGAGTTTTCTTTTAAGATACCTTAACGACGATTGTAGGTCATCAATTAAATTTCCCTTCTGTCTGATATGAGAACACTGGGATTCAAAGCTTAATCTAAGTTGAGGTGCGCCATAAAAACTTTAAAAAGGCAAATTCAATTTTTAAAGGTTCATTTAAATCAGCTTCCTGTTGTTAGGAAAGGGCTTTACTCGGTTGCCATGAGTTGGTCATTTGTGATACCCTTTAAATAAACCTAGAGGACAAATTTAGTTCCGGCTTGCAGAAACTTATGTACCCTACACCGTTGATTTCGGTCCAATATGAAAATGTTGTCAAGGGACCGTGGTTTCCGTTTTTTTTTTCTATCAGCGTATGTTTCTTTTCATACCAACATTCTACAAACAAACTACTATCGTCATATCGGTATTGGTTTACGAGATATACCCTTTCAAAGTTTAGGGTTGTATGGGCGGGACCAAGCTCTTTTGTCCAATTTTCATACAATCATATAATCCCTAGTTATATACTAATCTTTAATTTTATTATTTATTTTATGTATTTTTTTTCTGTTGAAAATTTATAAAGCTCACTGCAATACTTTGGCCATAAATTCCAGTTTTTAAAGGGGGCGTGGCACCACCCACTTATCTCCAATATGTGTTAAGATCCATGTCAGTATCTTATGTTCAGAATATCATTATATCTCTATTAGTTCTACTAATAGTCTTTTAATGTTTAGAATTTTGTGGGCAGTGCCACTTCTACTTGCCCAGTCCATTACTTTGGTCTTAAATTCGTTTTTTTAAGGGAGGCGTGCTACTTCCCATTTTTTCTTCAGCATGTACTTCGATCTATGCCAAATATCATATGTGCTGATATTTGGAACATATGATATTTGACATAAGTGACGCGCAAAATAGAAAGGGACCTAGTTTTGTTCAGGAGAGCCATTTTAAAGATTAGGTCCCTTTCTATTTGCGCTTAGAATCGTCGACTTCACTTTCATAAAACGCGCATATCTCTGGAAGGGAACACTTTTGGCGCATGTGATCGGTCTCCTTCGATGCTTAGATGTTGTCCACATCAAAAAAAGAAAAAAAATTAAAATTGATTTTTTTACCCTTAGGTCCCTTTCTCTATGCGCTGTCACATATGTCTATTAGTTCTTGAGATATAGTATTTATAAGTTCAGTATTGTTTGGGCGTTGCCACACCCACTTGTTCAATTTTACCATAACTAAGTCTATAATAATGTCCTAGTCTTTGATTTCAATCTATAAAAATTTTTCAACGGTCCATTAACTTTGGCCGTAAATGCGATTCGTTTAAAAAGCATGGCACAGCCCACTTTTCCTCTAGGATCTATGACAAAATCATATCTTCCAACTATCATAGTCATATATTGATTAGTTTATGATATATTGTCTTCTTAAGTTCAGGGTTGTGTGGGCGGTGCCACGCCCCTTATCCAATATTACCGACTACAATGTTTACCTAATCATTGCATTCATCCTGCTAACATTGGAATTTTAAGACGATTCAGAATATAGTTACTTTATGGGGTCTCCGAACAGTATTATGATGAATACATCATGAAATAGCAAACTGAATGACAAAGTGAATATACCCTCAATCCCATGATTGGGGGCACACGAGGGCTGCTATATATATTTCTGGCCTAATAATGAAAATGCGAATATTTATCATCAACAATGGTTTTATTGTTCTTCAAAGTATTCTCCAGCATGATTTATACACTTTTGCATGCGCTCAAACCAATTGTCGAAGCACTTTTTCCACTCCGATTGAGACAGCATCTTCTGGCGACGAAAATCGTTGACCACTCATTATTTTCTTGATGTGCGGGAATAAAAAGCAGTCATTGGGTGTCAAGTCAGGGCTGTACGGCAGATGACTCATCAATTCAACGTTTTGGCGAGGTCAAAAAGGCGCTGGTTTAAGCCGATGTGTGAGAACTCGCATTGTCATGGTGCACAATGATTCGTCTTTTCTTGTTCGTTTTTCGAATTTTTCCGAAGATTTCAGGCAAACAAATTGTGGTGTACCACTCAGAAGTGACCGTCCTACGTTGCTCAAGCGGAACAGTCGCCACATGACCAGTTTTGCCGAAGAAACAGGCGACCATTTGTTCGAAGAGCTTCTTCCACAAAGAAATTTCGTTGGATTTGGCTTGTCTTCGATGGTCGATTGCTGTTTTGTTTCGGGCTCATATGCATAGATCCACGAATCATCACCTGTGGCGATCTTATAAACGACTTTTTCAGCACCGCGATCGTGTTTTTGCAAAATTTCTTTGCACCAATCGACACGAGCCTTTTTTTGAGCGATTGTTAAATTGTGCGGGATCCAACGAGAACAAACCTTTTTTACGGCCAGGTGTGCATACATCGAATGTATGCTGGTGGAAAAAATGTCAAAGGATGCCTCTATCTCACGGTATGTCACATGACGATTTTGCATTATCAGTTCACGCACTGCATCAATGTTCTCTAGAACAACGGCCGTTTTTGGACGACCTTCGTCTTTGAGCGAGCGTCGGCCACGATTAAATTCATTAAACCAGTTTTTCCCAGTGCTATAGGATGGTGCTTCATCGCCATATTAAGATTTAGGTTCATTGATGCACTCTTGTCGTGATAATCCGCGTTTTTTCAAGTCACTGTAAACAACACAAATGTTGTTAGTTCGTCAAAACAGTACGTTTATGCTAAAAAACGTCAGACTTTCCAATGGAAATGTCAGATGGCGCCAGGCAACACTTAAACTAGCTTAAGAAGTCAGTGGCACACTAGCAGCCTGTTCCTTAAGGAAGCAGCTCCTACAATGAGTAATTCGTCGTAGTTGTAGGCTTGGTCAGTGGCACAACAGGGCCTTCGCAGATTCCTCCTTTTCCACGGTAGTCAAGATACTCATATAACCATACAATCAGACATCTTTTAATCGCACAGTGTTCAACAGCAATTCCCGTCAAAAGGCTAAGTGTCTTTCGTCCCTTTACATTCCATTATGGAACAAGGGAAAACTTTTTTCAAATCAGTGAGCTTTGCTCGAAATAATTCTCATATTCTCAGAACGGGAACGACTGCTAAGCGAAGGATTTGAATGGGAAGTGCATTATTTTATAAAGAAGTTCTTAGAAGTACTCGTAAAATTGTAAGACGTTCCTACACATAGTTGGCTTACTTGTTTGTCTATTTTTTATATCCTTCACCGAAGAGTGGATCGTATACCCTCCGTCAGAGAGTGGATCGTATTCCCTCCACCGAAGAGTGGATCGTACATCCTCCACCGAAGAATGGAACATATATGGTACACACAGAGAAAAGATACGGCTACTATATTATCACGGCTACTATAATATGTTCTCTGCAATAAAAGTATATTTGTCGCAACCATAGAATTGCTTTCTGAATTTTATTCATACTGAAGCATGATTGCGTCAATATTAATATTGTGTTAATGTAGCGATAGTTATATTTCCAAATTTAAAAATAAAAGTATAGTTGTTACAAAAATATAAATATGGTTATTGCGACAAAAGTATTGTTTTTTTATGGGTTTTAAGCTAACAATAATATGATTACGGCAATAATACCGTAGATTCCAATTTTTTATATATTTTAAGATGGTTTTTAGACAATGTTATTGTTACGAATCTTACTTTCCGACGACCATCATTGAATGGTTACGAGGAACATCGTGTATCTTATACAGGAACTTTTATTTTTGCTTAAGTTGCTTCTTTTCTCAACAAAAAATCAGTTCTTGTTTCGTTGCCGATAAGTGCGCAATTGACAAATTTACAGGGTGATTCATTCACGACTGTACAAGTCAATACAAACCAGCGTTTTGCTTGACTCATTTCATGAAATTATGTCCACCTACGACCATGCCTTAAAATACAAGGGGGCGAAATGGCAGTGGTTTGAAAATTTCCAAAAAAATATATGTGTTTATAATGCAGGGTAGTGTCATGTGTGGATGAAATATTTTTTATCAAATATTTTAAATACAAAAATATTTTATAAAAATTATTTTTAAAGAGAGTTCTTCTATTCTTATATAAAGGGTGATCCAAGTAGAGACCCATTTTTTCAAAAGCCTTTTTTTGACGTGTGAGTCGTGTCATGCTGTCATGTTATTTTTGTTTAGTATTGTTTGGCATTTCATCATGGAAAGACTTACGCATGAACAACGTTTACAAATCGTCCGAAAATTCAGGTTCTGTGAGGAATGTGTTTCGTGCACTTCGTTCAACTTATGGCCAACATAACAAATAAGCAAAATTGCCGCAATTGGGGCGAAGAGCAACCAGAAGAGGTTCAAGAGTTGCCACTTCATCCAGAAAAAAACAAACGGTTTGGTGTGGTTTGTGGGCCGGTGGAATCGTCGGTCCATTGATGCCTAAAATTGAAGCTCGTGATCTCGGCGACATTTGGTTTCAACAAGACGGTGGCACTTCCCACACATCGCATCAATTAATGGATTTATTGAGAGAACACTTCGGTTAGCAGATAGATTCACGTTTTGGGCCAGTCGATTGGCTACCAAGATCGTGTGATATCACACCGTTAGAATTTTTTCCTGTGGGGAACAAACCCGCTTTGATTTAGGCCTTGGAGCAAAACATCACGCGTGTCAATCGCTAGTTACCAGTCGAAATGCTGGAACTAGTCATCGAAAATTGGACTTAACGGATGGACCAACTGAGACGTAGCCGCGCCCAACATTTGATAGACATAATCTTCAAAAAATAAATGCCAAAGAATGTTCTTTCAAATGATAATAGACATTTCCCATTCAATTTGAATTTTCTGTGTTTTTTCTTTAAAAAAGCAGGGAACCTCAAAATGAATCACCCGATGTTTTTAAATAATTTCCCTTATAAAAATCTCTATTGTTGAGTAACAACAAAATCCAATTCCAATAAATAATTTTTAGGCTCATAGAATGGTTGAGTGGAATCATACTATGTTTGTAGGGATCATAAAATGGTTGCGTGTGAATCATACTATGGTTGTGGGAATCATACTGTAGTTTTGGGGGTCAAACTATAGTCGAATGTGTGACATACTATGGTTGTTAGGATCATAAGATAGTTGCAAGGATCATAGAATGGTTAAGGGTGATACGTAATATAATTGTGAGAATGAAAGAACGGTTATGGATTTTATAATAATGCCCGTGTTTTATTGGCAACTCTCTTAAGATGTCACCAATGTGGCTACTTTACAGCATTTTAGGAGAAAATAAAAATGATTTTCTTCACAGAAACTAGTGGCAATATGCATTATAAACCGTTTATTTTGAATGTAAAAATTTTTGAAAAAAAGTATTTCAGGGATAACCTTTAGTGAGTTTAAGCGAGCTCGGTTTTTAACCTCTTTTAATATTTTTTAAATAATTTTTTCTCTACAAATTCGAAATATTCAAATGAAAGGGTTTTTTTATGTATAAAGTCGATCAGTTCTCGTAAGCGACGTAATTTCAAGAAATTCTTGTAACGTTTTTAAGTTTTTTCCCTTAGCGACCACTTACTCTTTTAATAACCGAGACCATTTGAGCTCACCTATTATTGTGCCCCACAATGATGCCTTTTGAATATTTTTAGCCCAAACATACTTTTTTCTTTCTTGTATACTAAATTTGCCATTCCGTTTGCAACGCCAACTATTGACGATTGATCCTAAATAGCAGATACGGGGCTAGGCGCTTAAAAGTTACCAACTTCACGTTGATAATACTGGCAAACCACCAATGCCATCTTTGTCAAATTCTTACCAATGGCAGCTGTTTATATTATTTACAAGCATTTGTATCTAAGTTTTATAAAACAAAAGTTTTTAGCATAGGAATTTAAGCATAATAGTTTGACCGGAAAATTACAACCAGCTATTGTTCGAAAACTGAGCCATCTCAAGGCGAATAAATTGTTTGTGTATCTCGCCATAAATCCTTATTGTGATTCTGGCAACATTACCAAAAGCTGTGGTGGTGGAGGAAAAAAGCAACATCACATAAAATAACGCGTGATCTATTTCGAGGTTCCCTAATTTTTTAATGAAAAAAAAAACAGAAAATTCAAATTGTATGGGGAATGAATATTATCATTCGAAAGAATATTCTTTGGCATTTATTTTTTGAAGATTATGTCTATCAAACGTTGGCCGCGGCTACGTCTCAGATGGTCCATCCGTTGAGTCCAATTTTCGATGACTGGCGAAAAACGCGCGTGATGTTTTGCTCCAAGGCCTGAATCGAAGCTGGTGTATCCGCATAAACTTTAGACTTTACATATCCCCACAGGAAAAAGTCTAACGGTGTGATATCACACGATCTTGGTGGCCAATCGATCTGCCTAAAACGTGAAATTATCTGCTCACCAAAGTGTTCTCTCAAGTAATCCATTGATTGATGCGATGTGTGGGAAGTAAGACGGCGCTTGTTGAAACCAAATGTCGCCGAGATCACGAGCTTCAATTTCAGGCATCAAATAGTCGGTTAACATGGCACGATAACGGTCGCCATTGACGGTTACGTTCTCGCCGAGATCATTTTTTAAGAAATATGGACCGATGATTCCAACGGCCCACAAACCACACCAAACCGATGCTTTTATTGGATGAAGTGGCTCTTGAACCTCTTCTGGTTGCTCTTCGTCCCAAATGCGGCAATTTTGCTTGTTTACATTACCCATTGAGCCAGAAATGGGCCTCATCGCTGAACAAAATTTGGCTCGAAAACTCACAAAACTCATTCCTCACAGAACGTGGATTTTCGTTGAACGATTTGTAAACGTTGTTCAGGCGTTAGTCGTTCCATGATGAAATGCCAAACAATACTTAACAAAAATAACATGGCAGCAAGACACTACCCATACGTGATCTGTCAAAAAAGGCTATTATAAAAGTATCTCTACTTTGATCACCCATTTGTTCGGAAAGTAAAGGATTGACTTCAACGAAATCTACGTCGTAGTGGTGATAAAATGGCCAAAGAACTAAAAATATCCCAGTGAAACATCCGATACTTATTTCAAAATGTATACAAGGAACAAGTTCCACAAGACTTGAAAGAGCAGGGGAGTTGTGTTCTCTTACAAAAAGAAATTTCCTTTTCAGAAGTTCATAACCTCTCAGAAGGATCGTGTTTGGCTTACTGGAAGCACTGATGGAAATCTGAGCCTATGAACGCCTACCCGATGTAATTGTTTTTACAAGTTATGGTATGGGCAGCTGTGGCCGTCGATGGACGCGGTCCAATAGTTTTCATCGAACCTGGTGTCAAAGTCAATGTGACTAATTTTTGCCTTAGTGATTGCAAAAAATGGTCACATCCAGCTAAAGTAAGAGGAGTCTGCAATTTTCATTACTTTAATGAATTTTGTAATTTGAACCAATAAATTAATTGCACTAAAAAATATTGCCGTTTAAATAGATAACACTTCATTCGCCTAACCCTGTTGTGCCTGTTTGTCGACAAAACTTTGAGTGTTGTGCTGGTTTGGGAATAGGACTAACCAAATGCATGTGTTGCTATAGCGACTTAAGACAAAGGTCCATTGTGTTTTAGACGAAGCAGCTCCAGAATCCACCATACTCAAAATCGGCGCATATTACTATCTATCATGGATATATGACCAACCCTAGCGTAATTGTTGTTACTCTTGTGGGGAAGGCAGACCTTTGCTTTGTGAAAGTCCGTCTGCCCATCTATCATCGTAATCAATAAAAAGTTCACAGTTCACCCTTCTAAAAGAAATGTTGCTCATTAGCCAGGTTAGGGTCAAGGACAAACCCAATGAAATAATACAAAAGTCCTTCCCGAGCACTAAGCCAAAAGCCACATATTTAATCAGATTGTGCTTAAATTATGCAAAATGATTTATGAGCGACCCATAACTACTCTGTTGAAATAAGACCTTATCAGCCTACGTTTTTGTGTAGCACTCATAAAAGGGTCCCTCTCAATGTATGATCCTGTCGTTCTATAGTCACAGTTTAATTCAAATAGAAATGTCCAGCCTAGTCTCAACATAATTCATAAATAAAGTGACAACTTTCAAAGGGCTGACACTAAAATTCCCATCTTAAATTCTATGCCACTTTAAAAACGCCATAAGCTTGTTTTTTTATTTCAATACAGCCTAATGTAACATCTGTCCAACGGTAGGAAATTTATAACAACTTTTACTTGATCGTAAAATTGTACGAGTAGTATTGTTTCAATTGTTACGATATCTGACAAAAGTAGTGTATCAATACAATCCCGTATATAAAAAAGGAAACCTTTTAAATAAAAATTCATAATTTAAGTGATTGGAAAAAGCTCTTTTTGAATGCTTTTGTATTGTTTTATTTCTGCCTCAAAGTATGCCATTCAATTCAAAGCACTCTCATAAATATTCAAATCAACAAAATAGAAAATAGTTTCAACGATTTCCTAGAGCCACTAGCCAGTCGAATGGCCCATCACCTAGCTACCCATCCCAAAATCGGAATTCAAGTGCATTTGACAATCAATAAATCATAAATAGTTAAAAACCATCAATTTACACTTCAATAAAATGATTTTGAAATGTCAAGCCATCGTCATGCAATCCGAATCTCTTTCAATATTAAAATGAAATGAAACGGATGAATGTAAAATGAATATCACATAAACGGTTGCTGTTGCCAGAATATGAAACTAAAATAGAAAAAATATTTACTTACTCGTACAGAGATACGAGTATGTATGTACATTAGACCGTACCTCAAAAACAAGTTAGCTTTCAGTATTTTTGCGAGGGGGTTTTGAAATGTATTTTTTGACGAATGTACGTAGGGCTCGTGCTTTTCACTTTTCGATATATCTTCTGTATTTTTAATACATTGATGTTGTTGTCGTGAGGAGACCGAAGCTGCGTCAAAAGCTGTTTCAAGTCCTTCATATGCAACAGTAAAAAATTGGGTTGCTGAATTTAAACGTGGTCGTACAAGCCTTGAAGGTGAACCACGTAGTGGACGTCCAAAAACAGCAACAACAACAGAAATTGTAGCCAAAGTGCATGATATGGTATTAAATGATCGACGAATAAAAGTGCGTGAAATAGCTAATATCATGGGCATTTCAAATGATCGAGTCCATTTAATTTTGCATGAAGAACTACAGATAAAAAAGCTTTCTGCAAGATGGGTGCCGGACTTGTTAACAGTCGACCAAAATCGCATAAGAATGAACAATTCTCAAGCTTGTTTGGGTCGTTTTCAGCGAAATAAAATGGATTTTAAGCGTCGTTTCATAACTGTTGATGAGACATGGATCCACCACTGTACTCCAGAGACAAAAGAACAACCCAAACAATGGACTGAGGCTGGAGGAAGTGCCCAAAAGAAGGCATAAACAATTCAATCGGCTGGTAAGGTTATGGCATAGGTTTTTTGGGACTTCAAAGGTATTTTATAGATTGACTATCTGCAAAAGGGTAAAACAATAAATTCAGAGTACTATTGCAACCTTTTATATCAATTAAATGTACAAATACGAGAAAAACGTCCTGGCTTACAACACAAAAAATATTTTTTCATCAAGACAACGCACCAGCGCACAAGAGTGATTTAACAATGGCTAAAATCAACGAATTAAAGTTCGAGTAGCTTGACCACCCACCTTTTTCTCCTGATTTAGCTCCCAGTGACTTTTACCTGTTCCCAAATCTAAAAAAAATCCTTGCTGGCAAGCGTTTTACCTCAAATGAAGATGCAATTACAGTTGTAAACCACTATTTTGAAGACCTTGAGGAAAACTATTTTAATCAAGGGATAGAATTGCTAGATAAGCGTTGGACTAAGTGTATTGAAGTTTCTGGAGATTATATTGAAAAATAAAAATATTTTTGAAAAACTAACTATTCTTTTTCATTGATAGGCTAAGAACTTTCCGAACCGCCCTCGTAAATGTTGGGCCTAAATTTACCAGGGGGTTTAAAAATTTAATAACATTTTCGTTTATATATTTTTTTATTTTGTTTTTAAATTATAATGGTTGGTCCAAGTAGAGGGTTTTTTTTTAAACACCCTTTTTGTGACAGATCACGTGTGAGCCGTGTCATGCTGTCTTCTTATTTTTGTTAAGTATTGTTTGGCATTTCATCATGGACAGACTTAAGCCAGAACTACGATTACAAATTGTTCAACTTTATTACGAAAATTCACGTTCTGTGAGGAATGGAATTCGTGCACTCCGTTCAATGTATGGTCAACATAATTGGCCTACCTAGCGTACTATTCGAAACACCATTACCCATCTTGAGACCCAGCATTCATTATTGGATAATATTCGAACGAATAGACCACGTCCAGCACGCAGTGAAGAAAATATAGCGGCCGTAGCTGAGAGTGTACACCAAGACCGTGGAGAGTCGATTCGGCGCCGTTTGCAGCAATTCGAACTGACGTATAAAACGACTTGGCGCATTTTACGCCGAGATCTTTAATTGAAAGCGTACAAAAAACAGCTTGTGCAAGAACTGAAGCCGCCTGACGTTCCCAAGCAACATCACTTCGCTCTATGGGCTCTTGAAAAGTTCCAAGAAGATCCGACGTTTTCGAGCCAAATTTTGTTCAGCGATGAGGCCCATTTCTGGCTCAATGGGTATGTAAACAAGCAAAATTGTCGCATTTGGGACCAAGAGCAACCAGAGGTTCAAGAGCTGTCACTTCATTCAGAAAAAAACAACGGTTTGGTGTGGTTTGTGGACCGGTGAAATCATCGGTCCATATTTCTTCAAAAATGATGCCGGTGGGAACGTAACCGTCAATGGCGACCGTTATAGTGCCATGATGTCTGATGGATGTCTGAAATTGTAGCTCGTGATCTCCGAGACATTTGGTTTCAACAACACGGCTCCACTTTCCACAGATCGCATTAATCAATGGATTTATTGAGAGAAATCTTCGGTGAGCAGATAATTTCACGTTTTGGGCCGGTCGATTGGCCACGAAGATCGTGTGATATCACACCGTTAGAACTTTTCCGGTGGGGATATGTAAAGTCTAAAGTTTATGCGGACGAACCCGCTTGGGGCAAAACGTCACGCGTGTCATTTGCCAGTCACCAGTTGAAATGCTCGAAGTAGTCATCGAAAATCGGACTCAACAGATGGACTAGCTGAGACGTAGCCGCGGCCAACATTTGATAGACAAATCTTTAAAAACTAAATGCCAAAGAATGTTCTTTCAAATGATAATAAACATTCCCCATTTAGTTCGAATTTTCTGTTTTTATTTCTTTCAAAAAGTAGGGAACTTGAGAATAAATAATGGAGAGATTCACAACTGAACAAAGAACCAAAATAATAGAATTTTATAATCAGCGATTACTTATTTTAAAGCAAACGCATGAGTGATGAAGCTCATTTTCATTTGAATGGCTTTGTTAATAAGCAGAACTGTAGGTTCTGGAATTCTGAAATCCAAGAGCCAATCATCAACGTCAATTACACCCCACTAGGTGCACAGTATGCTATGGGATCACATCTGCAAATATCATTGGGCCTTACTTCTTCGAGAATGAAGATGGAAGTGCTGTAATCGTAAATGTACGAGGGTTGCTATATATATTTCTCGCTATGCGCCACTAAGTGTTGCCTGATGCCATCTGACATTTCCATTGGAAAGTTTGACATTTTTGAGCATAAACGTAACCACAACGTTTTGACGCACGACCATTATTTGTGTGGTTTACAGTGACTTGAAATAAATTAATTTGGCAAAAACATGAAAGTCACTCGTGAACATTTTCGTGCGATCATTTTTCACAACTTTCGATGTGAATTATCACGACAAGAGTCCATCGATGAACTTAAGTCTTTGAATGGCGATAAAGCACCATCCTATAGCACTGTGAAAAACTGGTTTAATGGATTCAATCGTGGCCAAGGCTTGTTCAAAGACGAAGGTCGGCTGTTGTGCCAGAGAACATTGGCAAAACTGGTCATGTGGCGACTGTTCCGCTTGAGCAACGTAGGGCGATCAATTCAGAGTGGTACACCACAATTTGTTTCCCTGAAGTCTTCGGAGAAATTCGAAAAACGAACAAAAGAAGACGAATCATTGTGCGCCATGACAATGCGAGCTCTCACAAATCGGCTCAAACAAGCGCCTTTTTGACCGTCCAAAACGTCGAATTGATGGGTCATCCGCCGTACAGCCCACTGACTTCTTTTTATTCACGCACATCAAGAAAAAAATGCGTGGTCAACGATTTTCGTCGCCAGAAGATGCTGTTGAAGCGTTAAATACCATGTTTTGGAGGTGTTTCAATCGGAGTTTAAAAAGAGCTTCGTAAATTGGTTTTAGCGCATGCAAAAGTGTATAAATCATGCTGGAGAATTTTTTAAGAATAAAACCATTTTTGTTGATACATATTCGCATTTTATTAGGCCAGAAATATATATAGCAGCCCTTGTAGTTTACAAATTATGATTTTTTTCCTGTTCCAGAGATATAAATATATTTTTCCTAAAGCTTTTAGCCTCCTTAATATGAAAATGAGTTTTTACAAATTTTCCTCTGATTAGTTTTCAAGATAGAATTTTTTTTAAACATTTTTAAGATTTTTTATGAAATGGCTTTTGGGACCATAACTCCCAAAAGCTAATACCGATTTGCTCGATTGCGGTCTCAGATACAAGGAATTAGCTTTTCTCAAACTTTTTCATACAAGGCACAGAGTGGAGCGCGATAATTTGCTTCTTTGCACTGCAGGCTATGGTGGCAGTGTTGGTCGAAAAGAGTGGAAAGTGTGCGTGGTTTCTAGCGGCTGACGGAAGATTTGTATTCGTCTGTCATCATGCGTTGGACTCGTGAGGAAAGGTCATTTTGTGTCGAAGCGTATTTTTCAAATGCGCAATCGATCATTGCAGTGCAGCGTGCTTTTCATTTACGATTCGCTGTTCCCCCGCGCGGACGTGTTTCAGGACAGCAATCAATTGTAAATTGGGTAATTTCATTGAGAAAAGCAGGGAATGTGCCATGTGTACGAAGGGGACCTGAGATAAGGATTACAACACCACCAAACAACGAGAGAGTTAGAGCAGTAGTACTGCAATCTCCGAAATGCTCTTCTAGGAAGCAATCACTTGCTCTTGGCATTTCCAGACTTTTTTCAGCCGGCTCATGAGGCAATGCAATTAGAGGATACATGGTTCCAACAGGATGGTGCCACTGCACACTCAGCGAGGGTTACCATGAATTGTTTGAGGAAAATGTTTCCTGGACGGCTCATCTCTTTGAGGGGTGATGTGAACTGACCTGCACGCTCAGCAGACTAAGCCCAATGTGATTTTTTCCTAAAGGATAACCTGAAGTCGAAGGTCCCAACACCTTGGAAGATCTAATTCACAATATTGAGGCTGAACTTTGCAGAATACTAGTGGACATGCTTGTTAGAGTTTATGAAAACTTCAGAAAACGTATGCAGCAGTGTGTGGATAGTGAAGGTCGACATTTGCCAGTTAAAGTATTTAAAACCATTAATTTAAAAATTCCCTTACTCTACAATATAATTAAAATATATCATAAATTTTTCTAAGGCTCATAATTTTTTTATTTCATTCCCATATAAGCAACTTTTCGCGCTCCGTATAAAAATCAGTTCAATAGTTTTGACGGTAAAACGCCTTTAAGATGGCTACCATTTCTCACCCAATTTCAACAAACCATGGCTTGTTTTACTCGAGAAAGTCCAAACTTTATGCTCAATTAATTTATAAATTTTTATATTATTGTTTATAATTTTATTTTCAATTTAAAATCGTGATTTTTGCCCCAAAAAAATCTTACAGCTATGAACAAATGTATTACGTTGTATTGAAGAGCATGAGAAAAGCTTATCTCCTATCATTTGACACTCTTGATCTAATCGGTAATGGCGTTTGGGAGTTATTGTCCAAAAAGCTGAGACATCTTATAAAAAATTCGTAAAAGAAAATCCAAAAATTCTATCTTGAAAACTAATCAGAGAATAATTTTTTAAAATTCATTTTAATATTTAGGAGGACGAAATCTATACACTGAGTAGAAAAATAACCTTATATAAGGTTAACTTAACCATAAATAAATATGATTTGGAGTCTACGTTATATAAGGTTAATTTTAACATTTTGTTGCTGACTGGTATATAACAATAATAATAGTTAATTTAACTATTCTATGTTCGAAGTTTTAAAATATGAAAATTGTTAATTTTAAAATAATTATTGTTGTTTTAACAATGCATTGTTGAGTTTTTTAACCATTAAAATTGTTATTATTAAAATAATTATTGTTGTTTTAACTATGCATTGTTTTTAACCATGAAAATTGTTAATATTAAAATTTTATAGTTAATTTATTGAAACAATACATGTTCAATTAAACAATGAAATTGTTAATAGTATTAAGTATGAAGATCGTTATAGAAATCAGGTTTGTTGTTAAGTTAACTAATTATTGGTTACCTCTTTTAACCAGAAATATAGTTACTGTTACAATTTTTAATATTAAAATAAACTACTAATTATGTTTTTGTTTTGTTTACACATATTCGGTCTTTCCTATTATTATGACTTGAATAGTTTTTATTCTGGTTCGAGAGCTTTTTGTTGTTTCTTTTTCCGAATCAACTAAAAATTTGGTGAAATGTATTGGCTACGGTTGGCAGGCAGACTGTACAGCTGTTTCTAAACCCGCCAGAGTTTTTCTTCAGCAGTCTGTGGCAACTATTACTCCGGCTACAAATCAAATGACTTATACGGAAGTCCTATTATGATTAATGAGAATTACCCTTTGCATGTAGTCTTTGAACTGTGCGAAAAGCAATGATATTGCGCCGTGAGGATTGTACAGTTAGAATTTGCATTTGGTGGTGGTTTTTTGAAAAAGCACAATTACAAACGTTCAGAGCAGAGGAAGAAAGGACAGAAGTGGGGGGGGGGGTGTAAGACAGTCGCAATCGTTGCAACTTCGTTTAACTTAATTCTGAACTTCTTTCGAGTATAAAACAAAGCAGATCAAAAACTTCGATACAACAGATCCGAATGATCTTTAAATTTTTGCTTATGTCGCATATTTTTGAGCAAAATTGATACTTTTTTTAAACAAAAAATCTCCTAACTGTTGAATTGTTACTATCCAGTATTTATTATCGAGGCTTAAGCTAAAATCCAACTCTTGAAAAACCCTACCTTATATAATGTTAAATTAACTATTTTGTATGTACATTTGACCTTATATAACGTTATTTTGTCTCTATAATCAAACATTTACCATGAAAAAAAATGAAACCAGACACATGGTTAGAAAAGTCATTGTATTTTCGGCTCAGTGTAGGAAAAACTATTTTAACTTCTGGACCAATTGGCCAAAAACAAGTGTAATCAATAGTGCTCACCTTAAGCCTTTATTCATTGTCCTCTTTGTTTCCCCTTCATAACTTGTGCCGCCTCATAACTTGTGCCAACCTTATATAATGGTAAATTAACTATTTTGTATGTACATTTGACCTTATATAACGTTATTTTGTCTCTGTAATCAAACATTTACCATGAAAAAAATTTAACCAGACACATGGTTAGTAAAATCATTGTATTTTCACTACACTGAGCTAGTGTAGGAAAAAATATTTTAACCTCTGTACCAAAATGCCACAAAAACAAGTGTAATCAATAGTGCTCACCTTAAGCCTTTATTCATTGTCCTCTTTGTTTCCCCCTCATAACCTGTGCCATATTTTGTTGCCTACAACCACTGTGCCGTACCTTCTGTACCACTGTACCGGCCATTCACTTAATAAATATGTAACAGTTGATTATTTTTTGTGGTTCGTTTTTTCTCTTTGTGGAAGGAAATACGTCTATCAGAAAAGTGTTAAGCATATAATTTTGTTCGAGCATTTTTGCTTAGGGGGCGAATATTATACGGCAAAAAAAAGAAAACCGAATAGAACCTGTGGCACGCGATCATATTTATGCAGATATCACAAAATTGCCCAAATCTTAAGCCTCTTAAACTAGTTGAAAAAAAAACTAAAATATTTTAATAGCTTCAAGTCGTTGGCGAGTTGTTTCCTTATTTTTTTTGTGATTTTTCACATGTAGCGTGTTTTTAGTTTTTGTTCTGCAAATTTGTATCGTCGATTCTTTTGAAGCCGGTTGCCACACTCTCTCGTTCACCACCCAGCCACCTCAATTATGATAATAAAAAAGCACTTGTTTGCAACAATTGTTTTTTAGTTTTTGGGGTTTTTTTTTGGTTGTTTTGCTGTAAGGCATTTGTTTTTATTGAAAGCATTGTTTTGTGGTTGTTTTTTATGGTTTTGATTGCCGTTCAAATGGGAATGTGTAATTAAGAAATTCGCTATCTTTAATAGAGCGTACAATTCGGAGCTGTCATTATTAATTTGAATATTTCGGATAGGTTGCCTTGTTAATTGATTTGTTTAATGGTTCTGAAGGGTGTTTTTTTTTATTATTTTATTATTATTATTATTTTTTATTAGTATTATTTTTTTCATTATTAAAAAAAGTTTCTTAGCCTAGTGTTATCAAACAAGTTTACAAAGTTTTAGTCGCACTTTTTATCTAAAACATTTTCATTCCAATTGTTGTATGATTTGCAAAGTAACAAAAATATACTTAGTATATATTTGTCTGAAATCATCGATATCTGCTAAACTGAGCGTCTATCCGACAAAAGAGCCTTAATTCGCGATTACTAGTTTCCTGGGCAAAAAAGTGGAAATTTCATATTCAAATTTACATCATCGATATCTCCTTAACCAAGCGTCTAAGCGACAAAAGAGCCTTAATTCGTGATCACTAGTTTCCTGGATAAAAAAGTTGGAATTTCATATGGAAACTTAAATCGTCGATATCTCTTAATCCAAGCGTTTAATCGACAAAAGAGCCTTAATTCGTGATAACTAGTTTGCTGGGCACAAAAGTTGGAATTTCATAGGGAAACTTAAATCGTCGATAACTCCTAAATCTAATCTAGAGCATTTAATACCATAAAATGTTTTGACACAGTTCCCTAATTGTGTTGGTGCCTAGAGCCTTTATGTACAGTAACAACTCTATTTATGGGACAAACATTTGAACATTTAGAAAGCATTTTTGTTAGGAATTGTGAGTTATACTTCAAGGAATATAAGTAGCAAAAGGAGGACTAAGTGGACATTTTTTTTAAAGGAGAGAGGACTGTGATCCTCCTTAAGGGGATTGGTTACTAAAATTAAATCAAGTTTCACTATGATTTAAAAAATACCAATTGAAAATCTAATAACAGCATTTGAAATTCAGAATAATTTAATGCTCTGACATAGAGCTTTGCCGCATACCAACAAAAGTTTATACAATTGCTTGCCCTTTGTTGTTCTATCGATTTAAGACAGCAGAGATTCACGTCCGATGATCGAAATAAAACCACTAGGCTTTTCTTTTTTAATCACAACTCAATTCCTAAAGGGTCCTGTGAGATGTATTTTTGGGACTCGTGACCCAATTTGAGACCAACCTTGCTTTCGACGACAGAAAAGATTAAAATTTTTAGACTTAAGTAACCAAAAAAATTGCTTTGTATGGTAACATACTTAAGGCCTTAGCGAATAGAAGGCCTAAGCTTCATGTTTTCCTATGGAATTAATAATTCCAACCCATATTCCAACTTTTGAAGAACTTCGTAGACTGTGACAATTCAAGCTTAATGCTTTTCGTTTTAACAAGCAAATAATTTGATGTGACCTTGGAACCAGCCAACATCCCAGCATTTGGGCTTTAGTCTGGGATGTTCTCGGACCAACTTCAATTACGCTTCGCTTGGAACCATGACAATCCCATTCCACTTTAATGGAGAAATTGTGTCATCTCTGTTGTTTCGAGCGATGATCGTCCAGAGAAGATGGTCCTTAGCCTCATCCTTGTACGATCTTATTTGGGGCCGTGCAGGCGTGTTCTTGCGACGTTTTGTTCCTTCCCTTTCAGGCGCTGCACCGGGTGGTGTTTCTGAAAGAGTATTCTCCTCTCACCCTTCCCTTTCAGGCGCTGTACTGGGTGGCGACCGCTAAGCCTTGCCATCCTCAGAGTAGGATGCTCGATTTAAACCCTCTATGACGGGGTTTTGTGTTTTGAAGATAGGCTTTCTTCTGATCCATGAACTCCTCAGCTGGTAGTGAAAACTAAGTCGATTTATTTTTTTTAAAGGAGGAATGCCTGTTGATGGAGACCCCTGTGAAAGGATTTTTTGTCCTTGGAATGATTAAGTCTGGCTCGTCTTACTAGCACCTGAAGCAGGGTATTTGGCAGTTATAGATCCAATGTAGCCCTTAAAATCTTTAAGGTACCTGACTTTGAAGCGCCACACTATACCAAGCTCAGGTTGCGACCTGAGAACTTGTACCAAGTCGACTAGTGGAGCCTGGCGCTTCCACTTCACTATACGGCGCATTAAAAGCAAACAACTAATTGCAGTCTTAAATCGACGAGGCAGTAGGGTATCCGAAGATTTTATAGGCCATTACCGGATACTCAGGAAGTGATTTGTTTTAGACTTTACGAACAAATATTAAGCATTTTTTACCTTCTTCCAGGCATAGTGAAACTTCTCGTCCTCAGAAGACAACAGTCCCTTACTATGAGGACAGATGTTGCTGGATTTGTAGCAGACCGATTGCCTTTTCTTGCAGACCGACGGTCTTTAACGACGGACATGAAACTTTATGAAGAGAATGAAGAGAATTATACGTTGTCAATCAGCCGCTTCATCGTGAAGAAACAGACACTATCAGACAGAGGGTGGGTAGTTGGTGCTTAAATCCTTCAGGCATGAATGATCCCTCTAATAAAGCTGTAAGCTTCAATCACCAGCATGACCCTAGGTATCGCCCTCACATCGTGGATAAAGGACTAGTCGTCGAGGGATGAGGCGAAGTGTACTTAAAGCCTGTTGAATAAAGTCTATTTTCTAGGTTCATGATGTACCTAATGTGGCACCTCAGGACCTTCTGATAAATTCCTTTAGGAATTTTTAAACCTTTTAAAACAAAATACACGTGTATTTATTGATACTTACCATGGTCCGACAAATAAACAATTAAGCAAATAAATATATGATTATGCGTACTGTCAGCCATTCGTTGCAATTATTTTATGTACTTACAAAACTACTCAGTGTGTACCAAAGGCGTGCGAGGGCCTTACACATGGGCCTTTTTGATCGCGACCATTCTTGCAAAATAAGTTACAAAATAAAATCATATGTCAGTTTTCTGATAGCAGGCTTTTTTATTTTATTGAATTTTGTGCTTGCCTTGAAAAGGCTGACCAAGACATCTAGCGTAGCTACTTAAAAACAATAAAAATATCACCACGAATTTGAAAAATTGCTCAAGTCACATTTTTTTCTTTCTATTTCAGAGAGCACTACAAAAAATTAAAGATTTATGAAATGGATTCAAAAACTAAGTGCCGAAATCTCAGGTATGTCTATTGTATTTTTCAATTTAACCATATTTTATTTTCTTACTATTTGAAATTAACGAAATGCATCGATAAACCATCGAGCAATTCATCTTAATTGAAATCACTGTTAAATAATTCGCTGTTTGTTACCCAAACAAAAAAAATCGTAAATTCTGCGATGTTCCTGGCATTGGGGCCATCTTTGTGCAAGTATTCTTGCAAGATATATAAGAGCTGAACAAGTCTCACTAATCCGATTAAAGTTTGCCGACTCCGATTCAAATTACCCAAAAACACAGATTACAGACTAAAGTTAGTATGAATCAACTTGTGCCAAACTTCTTAAAGATTGGATGTAATATGTGGCTTCTAGAGCTAAGGACATAAATTCAGATGAACATTTATCTGTAGGAGCTATATCATAATTTGAACAGATTTTCTTTAATTTCTATAATGTCCTTCCTTGGGCCAAAAAACTTACTAGTGCTAGATTTCATCAAGAGTGGGTGTATTAAGTGGCTTCTAGAGCTAAAGAAATAAAATCGAATAAACATATTTGTGTGAGAGCTATATCTAAATCTGAACCGATTTTTTCAATTTTAAATACGCCCTTAATAAAGCCAAAAAAAAAACAACTCGTGCCTATGTGGCTTCTAGAGCTAAAAACATAAAAATCGTATAAACATACGAGGGCGGTTCGGAAAGTTCTTAGCCTATCAATGAAAGAGAATAGTTAGTTTTTCAAAAATATTTTTATTTTTCAATATAATCTCCTGAAACTTCAATACACTTAGTCCAACGCTTATCTAGCAATTCTATCCCTTGATTTAAATAGTTTTCCTCAAGGTCTTCAAAATAGTGGTTTACAACTGTAATTGCATCTTCATTTGAGGTTTTGAGGCTTGCCAGCAAGGATTTTTTTTTGATTTGGGAACAGGTAAAATTCACTGGGAGCTAAATCAGGAGAATAAGGTGGGTGGTCAAGCAACTCGTACTTTAATTCGTTTATTTTAGCCAACGCTGGTGCGTTGTCTTGATGAAAATTTTTTGTTTTTGTGTTGTAAGCCAGGACGTTTTTCTCGAATTTGTACATTTAATTGATCTAAAAGGTTGCAGTAGTACTCTGAATTTATTGTTTTACCCTTTTGCAGATAGTCAATCAATAAAATACCTTTGAACTCCCAAAAAACCGTTGCCATAACCTTACCAGCCGATTGAACTGTTTTTGCCTTCTTTGGGGCCAGCTTCAGTCCATTGTTTGGATTGTTCTTTTGTCTCCGGAGTATAGTGGTGGATCCATGTCTCATCAACAGTTATGAAACGACGCTTAAAATCCATTTTTTTTCGCTGAAAACGATCCAAACAAGCTTGAGAAATGTTCATTCTTATGCGTTTTTGGTCGACTGCTAACAAGCGCGGCACCCATCTTGAAGAAAGCTTTTTCATCTCTAGTTCTTCATGCAAAATTAAATGGACTCGATCATTTGAGATGCCCATGATATTAGCTATTTTACGCACTTTTATTCGTCGATCATTTAATACCATATCATGCACTTCGACTACAATTTCTGTTGTTGTTGCTGTTTTTGGACGTCCACTACGTGGTTCTTCTTCAATGCTTGTACGACCACGTTTAAATTCAGCAACCCAATTTTTTTTAGACGCGGATGCATCTTTTGTGAACACCTGTCTCTATATGAAGGAGTTGCCAGATCGAAACAAAATTTAACACGTGTTCATAGCAGAGATGGAAGTTTCCAAAACACTTAACCTTTTTCTGTTTATACCGCGCTTTTTGTGCTAATCTAAGAAGTTTCCGAACCGCCCTCGTCTATAAGTACGAGGGCGACCGCGAAAGTAACTGGCCTAACATAAAAAGAACCGTTTTTTTGGAATTATTATTACTCGTATTTATTTTTCAACATAATCTCCTTCCAACTCAATACACTTCATCAAACGTGTTTCAAGTTTTTTAATTCCATCCGAAAAATAAGATTTTTCAAGACCTTCAAAATATGCCTCACTTTCAGCAATAACCTCGCTATTGGACGAAAATTTTTTGCCACCGAGAATTTTTTTTAAATTTGGAAACAAGAAATAATCAGAAGGAGCTAAATCTGGACTATATGGTGGATGCGGAGCAATTTCAAATCGTAAATCGGCCAGTTTTTGTTGAGTTAAAAATGCAGTGTGTGAAGGAGCATTATCTTGATGAAGAAAACCTTTTTTTTCTAAATGCGGTCGTTTTATCTTGATTTCTTCACTCAACCGCTCCAATAATGCACAATAATATTCACTATTTATAGATTTTCCTTTCTCAAGATAATCAATAAATATTATACCCCTTGCATCCCAAAATACTGTGGCCATTACTTTTCCTGCTGACTTAACAGTTTTCGCCTTATTGGGACCACTTTAACCAGCTTCTATCCATTGTTTTGACTGTTCTTTGCATTCTTTGCATTCTGGGATGTAGTGATGGATCCATGTTTCATCAACAGTTATAAATCGGCGCAAGAACTCTATTGGATTACGCTGATAAATCGCTAAAAGCTCCTCGGAATTGGTCCAACGGACGATTTTTTGGGGCAAAGTCAATAAAGGCGGCACCCATCTTGCGGATAGCTTTTTCATGTGGAGCTCATCATGTAAAATACTCCAAACTTGTTTTTCGTGTATTTTAACAATATCAGCAAGTCCTCTGAGCTTTATTCGTCTATCTTTAGTCACTTCATTAAATATTTTTTTAATGTTTTCAATAGTAGTAGCTGTCTTCCAGAGCGTTGTTCATCTTCCGTACTTGAATGACCCATTTTATATTGTTGAACCCAGGATTTCACGGAGGAGTATTTTGGTGCATTATCACCATGAACAGAATCCAATTCATCTTTGATTAATTGTGGCGTATAACCTTTCATATAAAAGCGTTTAATTACCGCACGAAACTCTTTATTTTCCATTTTTCAAAAATTATAAAACTTGTTTACTTCAATCACCTGTAACAAAGAAAATAATCATTAAATATTTTGAAAATTTTGACAGATGGCTTATAAAAGATTGCTTTTAAAAAACAAACAAACAAAAAAGTTGCTAGTAAAACAGAAAATGTGCCAGGCCAGTTAGTTTTGCGGTCGCCCTCGTACAGGATGGCTGATGAATATTGCTACATCAAAAACTCAAAAACCTTTTTTTCAGTGTATAAAATTCATTTAATTTTTTGCATGTTAAAGCTCATTTAATTTTAATTAGTTTTAAAAATAAATAAATGCATTTGCGGCATCTTACCAAAAAGTTGTTCATTACTGCTTGGAGAGTTGAGACAGGAATAGCCACAATCAGACCGTACTGCCTTGAAAATGAGGTCGGCCAAGCAGTTACCGTGAATGTTGTTCGAGAGATAGAGAGATCATAACGGACTTTTTGTGTCCTGAAATTGAGGATATTGACCTGGACGATATGTGGTTTCAACAGGATGTCGGCACTTGCCACACAGCCAACGAAACAATAGATCTTTTGCGCGAGAAAATTTAATGGCCATGTTGTCTCACCTCGTGGCGAAGTTAATTGGCCGTTAAAATCATGTGATTTCACACCGTTGGACTTTGTGAATATTTAAAAGAAAAAGTGTACGTCAATAAGTCAAGAACAATTCAAGACCTAAAGAATTAAATAATTCGTCACATTTACGACATTGAAACTATATTATGTCCCAGGGTCATTTAATGAATATTTGAACCATCGGATAGCGGTACACCACTGAAGCCGTGGCGAGCATTTGACCGATATTTTGTTTTACTTGTAATTGCCATAGATCATTCTATAATAATACGAGGGTCACTACTTATATTTTGGGTCCGGCAATAAAAACACAATAATTTATGATTGGAAATGGTTTCATTGTTTTCAAAATATTCTTTTTTAAGATCTTTACACTTTTACATGCGCACAAACCACTTTTCGAAGCACCTTTTCTACTCCGATTGAGACACCTCCAAAGCATGATTTTTGAACGCTTTACACAAACCTTTTTTTTTTGATGCTAGGGAATAGAAGAAGTTATTGGGAGCCAAATTAGGGCTGTACGGCACACGCAGAGAAAAGATATCGTTACACTATGGTCACCGCAAGAATAACATGTTCTCTGCAATAAAAGCATGTTCGTCGCAACCATAGTATTGTTTTTTTGAATTTCATTTTGACAACAGTATGATTGCGACAATATTACTATTGTTGAAATGTAATAATGGTATTATTACCAAATTTAGAAATGAAAATACAGTTGTAGGAACCATATAAACAAGGTTGGTACAACAAAAGTATTGTTGTTTAAAATTTACGTTAACAATAATATGATTACGGCAATCATGCAGTATGGTTGCGACTGTCAACATAACAAAACAGGTTTTATAGAGCATAAATGTATGGGTGTCCGTCTGTTTTTTTGATACACAAAAAAAAACACATACACACGATACAGTGAATGGTTGTTGTCCATTAAAAAAACAACAACAAGCGGAAGGTAGTTCGATGGATTTTTATTGTATTTATTATGTTCGGTGAAATACTCTAATACCGACTGCTTCTCGTTTATTTAAAATCTGCCTGCACTTAAGTGTATAGCCATTGATCATGGATTAATCACATTCGTTACTTGGGGTCTACGGATGGTGAGGTAGCATTCACCCCTGCTGGCAACTAAAAGTATTTTCGATTGCCGTTGGAATATATATTTTGGTTCTTGAGTGAGAAGTAAATAAAATGATCCCCAAAAAAATTTTTAGGGATCATAGTATGGTTGATTCAATCATACTTTGTGAATGGCTATGGTTGTAAGGATCATACTATGGTTGTATAAGAAAAATACTTTGGTAGTGAGGACCATAATATGGTTGTGGCGATAATATTATGGTTGAGTGTGAATCATACTGTTGTTGTAAAGATCATAGTATGGTTATGTGTGAATCATACTATTGTCGTGAGAATCATAATATCGTTGTGCCACAGCCATATTCCCAAAAATATTATGATCCTCTTCGAATATTGTTAACCTAACTCTCCTTTTTTTCTGCGTGGAGATGGCCCATCAATTCGACATCTTGAGTGGTCAAATAGCTCATCATATCGGCTGATGTGTGAGAGCTCGCATTGTCGTGATGCAAAATGATTCGTCTTCTCTTATTATCTTTCCTCATTTCTTCGAACACTGTTGGCAACCAGATGGTTGTACTTAGTAGGGACATAAATACTGTTAAAACATTGAGCACACCCATTTCAATAGTAGAACTGAAGATACCCCGTTAATGCCATATGGGTTTTGAAAGCTAACCTCAATAGCGTTAGTCTGTAACGGGATTTTTTAATATTTTCAAACCGCTCCGGCAACTAGGGATAAGGCGCATGTTCGTCTACCGATGCATAAAACTGTTTGAGGAGACTGGAGATGTAAAGGACCGCCACCGGTCGGGCCGCCCACACTCTGTTCGAACACCGCATGTCATCAAAGCCGTTTAATCAAGAATTCACAGAAATCCGCTCCGAAAACAGAAAATCAGTGCCCGTGAGATGAATATCACGCAAAAGTCCATGAGTCGAATTATTAAAAAAGACTTGGGACTTTAAAACGACGTACCGGGCATTTATTGACTACAGCTTTAAAAAAATAGGATTGAATAATAGAAACGTCTTTTGGTGAAGCAAGCTGATAACTTGCACAAACAAATTTTGTTCACCGATGAAAAAATTTTTACCGCTCAGGAAAAATTTAACAAGCAAAATGATAGAGTGTATGCGCGGTCATCTAAGGTGTAACAGTATTTATGTCCCTACTAAGAATACCACTCAAAATTTACCGTCCTACGTTCCACTCAAGGCACTGTGGCAACATGGCCGGTTTTACCAAAAAAAAAAAACGCAATCATTTGCTTCGATGTATTTCTTCCACGAAAAACTTTTGTTGAATTTGGCTTGTCTTGAAAGAACCATACGGTCGATTGCTGTTTTGTTTCGCGTTTATATGCATAGGTCCATGATTCGACACCTGTGACAATGCTATACACTACCCTTGAGCTAACGCAGTTATACTTTTTCAACATCTCTTTGCACCAATCCATACGAGCATTCGTCAAATTATGTGGGATCCAATTTTTTCACGCCCTCAAATGAAACAATTCGCCCTCAAATGACAAAACGTTCTGAGTGAAGTTATGCCATAAAATGTTAAAGTTTTTAATGGAAGTTCCAGTTTGCGTATGGGAACACTAGTATTGTCAGGACCCGAAATATAAATAGCAACCCTTGTAATATGAAAGATTGATTATTAAGATAATTTTATTGAAGTAGTTCTCTGTAAACTTTTTGTTATATTTTCAATTATCGTCATGCGTTTTATTTAGACCACCACAATTATGAAGCTGTTACTATAACTATCTGTTCACCCTTTATAATAGTAATTCTTACAATGCCCCCTGGGATAAGTTCTCCTTTTGATTTTTAATGCGATGTAAATTGAAAATTGGAAAATTAGTTTTTAAAAACCAATATTAGGTTTGAGTAACATTTTGTAAGGTGCTCCGCTTCACAACCTCGAAACGTTTGCGAACGAAGTCCATCGGAATTGTTTTGCTTATAGTGTCGAAGTATTTCAAGAGCCCTTGATTATAAAGGCCTTGTCAAAGCCCCCTTATGTTGTTATTTCTGTATGTATTTATTTACAATTATGAGTGCTGTGATAACTGTGTACTCGTATAAAGGTTTAATGTAAATAAATTGTAATTGAAATTTTTTTAATTGCTCACATAAATTTGCCGGTAACACACCTGTGATACGTATTTCTTAAATTGAGATGTAAATCGAAATACGAACAAATATTTGATTTAAATAAAATCGATTATCAACAAATGACTGGCCGTGTGGTGGACGGGCATATTGACGACGTGCAGGCGAATACAAATTATTCAGCACATACTCGTACGTTTTGTAATACTGAATTATTGCGTTATCGTAACAAGAGTTGTTTAAAGGCACACTGTAAAGCAGTGGTTTTCATAAAGTCGTGGCAACCTGTAGCCGACTGTAGTGGATATTGTTTTCGATTTAAAATCCTTCTTACGACTGTTGGGTTTTTAAGACGTGTGGTTTTCAAGAAGAAAAAAAACTCATATAATTTAATGTTATGGCAAAGAATTGAGCTTTTTTGTAAAGATTAGGATTTGCCATTATGTTTTCAAAATGATTTCGGGCAAATGGCCGACGCGGCTGGCTCGAATAAATTTCAGCCGAGAGGCCTCTTTTGCAGCATTTGGGGCAGTATGTCAGCAACAATGCGCCGAATATACTCCTCGAAGGCGTCAATCGTGTCGGATTTATCTGCGTAGACAAGAAGCTTCACATAAGCCCATAAAAAATTAGTCCAGCGGTGTTTAATCGCACGATCTTGGAGGCCACGCCACAGGACCACGACGCAAGATTATGCGCTCACCAAAAGTTTCCTTCAATAGATTGATTTTTTCGGTAGCTGTACGGCATGTAACGCCTTCTTGTTGGAACCAAAGGTCGTTCACATCCACATCTACCAATTCAGGCACGAAAAAGTATAGCGTTTCCCACTGACAATTCCATTATAGCCAGTGGACATACGAGGGCGACCGCAAAACTAACTGCCCTGGCACATTTTTTGTTTTATTAGCAACTTTTTTTGTTTTTGTTTTTTAAAAGCAATCTTTTATAAGCCATCTGCCAAAATTTCCGAAATATTTAATGATTATTTTCTTTGTTACAGGTGATTGAAGTAAACAAGTTTTATAATTTTTGAAAAAAATGGAAAATAAAGAGTTTCGTGCGGTAATAAAACACTTTTATATGAAAGGTTATACGCCACAATTAATCAAAGATGAATTGGATTCTGTTCATGGTGATAATGCACCAACATACTCCTCCGTGAAATCCTGGGTTCAACAATTTAATATGGGTCGTTCCAGTACGGAAGATGAACAACGCTCTGATAGGCCGAAAACTGCTACTACTATTGAAAACATTAGAAAAATATTTAATGAAGTGACTAAAGATAGACGAATAAAGCTCAGAGAACTTGCTGATATTGTTAAAATACTCGTACACGAAAAACAAGTTTGGAGTATTTTACATGATGAACTCCACATAAAAAAAGCTATCCGCAAGATGGGTGCCGCGTTTGTTGACTTTGCCCCAAAAAATCGTTCGTTGGACCAATTCCGAGGAGCTTTTAGCGATTTATCAGCGTAATCCAATAGAGTTCTTGCGCCAATTCATAACTGTTGATGAAACATGGATCCATCACTACATCCCAGAATGCAAAGAACAGTCAAAAGAATGGATAGAAGCTGGTAAAAGTGGTCCCAAGAAGGCGAAAACTGTTAAGTCAGCAGGAAAAGTAATGGCCACAGTATTTTGGGATGCAAGGGGTATAATATTTATTGATTATCTTGAGAAAGGAAAAACTATAAATAGTGAATATTATTGTGCATTATTGGATCGGTTAAGTGAAGAAATCAAGATAAAACGACCGCATTTAGAAGAAAAAAAGTTATTTTTCATCATGATAATGCTCCTTTACACACTGCATTTTTAACTCAACAAAAACTGGCCGAATTACGATTTGAAATAGCTCCGCATCCACCATATAGTCCTGATTTAGCTCCTTCTGATTATTTCTTGTTTCCAAATTTAAAAAAAAATTCTCGGTGGCAAAAAATTTTCGTCCAGTAGCGAGGTTATTGCTGAAACTGAGGCATATTTTGAAGGTCTTGAAAAATCTTATTTTTCGGATGGAATTAAAAAACTTAAAAAACTTTTGATGAAGTGTATTGAGTTGGAAGGAGATTATGTGGAAAAATAAATAATAATAATTCCAAAAAACGGTTCTTTTTATGTTAGGCCAGTTACTTTTGCGGTCGCCCTCGTAAAGTGCTTTGGCTTTGTTTAACTAGTATTTTTTATAATTCTAAACTGATTTTTTCTACTGTTAAATAAATCACTCCTATTATTTTGAATTTGCTTTTTTTTTATAAATATTCTGATAAATTATTCGGGGATCATAGTATAATTGTGTGTCTGATCGCACACAATTAAGGTTGTAAGGATCATAACACGGTTACGTGTGAATCAAACTATGGTTGCGAGTATCATACTATGGTTGTATGTGAAACATATTATTGTTGTGAGGATCATAATATGGGTATGGAGATCATAGTATGGTTGAGTGTGAATCATACCAAGGTTGTGGGGATCATAGTATGGTTATGTGTAAATCATACTATTGTTGTGAGGATCGTAGTATGATTGTGAGGGTCATAGTAGGGTTGTATTTGAATCTTACTATTGTTACCAACAATAGTATGATGCTCTTTGAATATTATTATCCCAACCATACTTTTTTTTTAGGTGTAGAAAGGTTGAACTTTCTCATTTTATATTGCAAGACAATATCATTCATATGACTACCACAACTGGCTCGGCTGTATTCGATTGTTTCGGATCATATTTCTTCAATAGCAACTTCGATTTCATGTTTCAATGCTGCAACGCTTCTCGGTATGCTTTGCGTAACATTTCTCCGTAAGTGCCCCCTACAGAAAATTATCCAAAGGGATCAAACCACTGCTCCAAAGCGGCCATTTGACATCACAATTTCGGCTGATTATCCGATTTTCAAAAACAGTTCGTAAAATATCGATGGTTGAGCTAACTGAGTGACATGTGGCCCCATCCTGTTGATATCAAATGTCATCCACGTCATTCTATTAAATTTTTAGAAACAAAAATTATTTGAGCAAGACACAGGTTACGCTCACCGTTGACGGTAACGGCGGCTCCTTGCTCACTTTCGAAGAAAAATGGCCCAATGATTTCGCAAACAGTGACTCGTTGTGGATGCATTGACTTCTCAAAAGTCACGTGCGGCTGCTCTGAACCCCGGCGTTGAAACAATTTTGCTTATTGACATAGCCACCAAGATGAAAATCAGCTTCACTTGAAAACACGATTTTTCGTTAAAATTCTTCATCTCCTGCCCAACAATCTTCAGCCCAATAGGCGAAGCGAAAACGCCTCAATTAGGCACTATATTGTGTTCTATTACTAAATGACAAAGTTCAAACTTCCCAATAAAACCAGAAATTTTAAAAAATTATCAGTACATATTTTGTAGCCGATTCAAATGAAAATGGCCCAACCTATATGTTATGTTGCTTTACAGTTGAAGCAGTGACTTTTTGGCAAATCGAGTGGTGCAGGGTATAATATAGTCGGCCATGTTCGGCTTTAACTTTTTTTATACCCGCACCACATAGTGGTATGGGGTATAATGGCTTAGTGCTTGCGTTTGTAACACATCGAAGGAATCGAGTTAGAATACCGGGACCAGAGAGAAAGTTGCTCAGAATTACATTTTGAGTCGATCTAGCCATGTCTGTCTGGCTGGCTGGCTGGCTGGCTGGCCGGCTGGCTGGCTGGCTGGCTGGCTGGCTGGCTGGCCGGCTGGTCGGCTGGCTGGTCGGCTGGCTGGTCGGCTGGCTGGCTGGCTGGTCGGCTGGCTGGTCGGCTGGCTGGCTGGCTGGCTGGTCGGCTGGCTGGCCGGCTGGCTGGTCGGCTGGCTGGCCGGCTGGCTGGTCGGCTGGCTGATCGGCTGGCTGGCTGGATGTAAAGATGTCCATCTATTCTTGTAATCAAAGTACAGGTCGCATTTATGCACCGATCTTGATGAAACTTGGCATGTGGTAATATATTGGGACAAGGAGGGACGCTATTGAATTTGGTCCAAATCGGAGCACTTTCTGATAGACGCCCCATACAAAGGAACTCCCGGATTTGGTCCAAATCCAGTTGATGTCGCGTGTATTGGTCAACAAATTAAAAAAATATGCCATTCGATGTAGAACTGACCACAAAATGTAAAAAAAATAGTTGGACCCGCCTCTCGGACCTACGGGGCCTTCAGAACCCAAAAAATGGACCCATGATTTTAAATATAAGTGTGACCCCTTAAATGAAAGGAAATTATCTTATAATTATAAATACAGAAAAAAATTCGACCTGTTTGGGCCCCAGGGTCCATTAGGAGGGTCCAAAAGTTTCGGTTTACCCGGATTTTAGTGTGACCCCTCAAATGACAGGGAATTGCCTCAGGACTTTAAATATGTCAAGCCAAATGATTTATCTCGTCCGTGGGAGGGCACAGGGTCCGAAAACAAGGTATGAAAATGTGAACCAACTATAATTGTTATACCCTCACCACATAGTGGTATGGGGTATAAAGGCTTAGTGCTTGCGTGATAGATACAGATAGAAATAGCGACGAGTGGATTTACAAATAGATATTCTAGCAATTTCTTTGATATCGTGAGGTAATTGATTAAATTCATGAGGTCCAGCATACTCAATCTGCTGCTTAGTTAATTCAAGCCGGCATCTTGATGGTATAAGGTTTGAGCAATTTCGTGTATTCAACTGAGATTGATCAAAGTGTGGATGAAACTGAAAAAACGAATTTCCAACCAGTTTTGTTGATTTATACATTAGCAGTATTATGCTATATTTAAAAATCCCTCTTATAGGAAGAACATTTTATGCATAACTTCTATATAGTTCGACAGTGGAAAAATCTCTAGGTAGATCATAAACTATTTTTAAGGCTTTATTTTGAGATGATTGCAAAGATTTCAAAGCAGTGCAAGATTTTGAGGCATACGCTGTAGGTATATAGACGAAATGGCAATGAACTAGGGAGTAATATAGTTGAAGTTTAATCTCAGTAGACAGTCTAGACTTAAATTTCCGTAGAATACCAGTGGCTGCCGAAATCTTCTTTTGTACCATTTCTAAAGGGTGTCCCAAGAAGAGCGCAATTTTTAAATTTTAAATTAAACACAGATATTTAAGAAAAAATCGTAAAACTTTATTATATCGTAAAGTAGACAGAATGAGGTTATGTATGGAACAATATATCGTGCAGATGGCCGCCGCGGCTTTGCTGGCATGCACGCGATCTTTTAATGAAATTTTCAATGACCGTTTTGCACGAATGCTGCGGTATTTCATTAATGCAGCGTCCAATTTCGTCTTTTTAGGCTTAAACCATCGCGTAAACCATCGACTTCAAAAAACCCCAAAGAAAAAAATCTAATGGTGTTAAATCGCACGATCTAGATCTCCAAAACGCGAAATAACACGACCGTGAAATGACTGATGCAGCAATTGAATTGTTTCTCTGGCTGTATGACATGTGGCGCCGTCTTGTTGGAACCACATGCCCTCCACATTCATTTCTTCAATTCTAGGCAAGAAAAAAACTGGTTATCATTTCACGATACCGAACACCATTGACTGTTTGCGCTTGACCTGCCTCTTTTTCATAAAAAAAACGGTCCAATGATTCCTCCAGCCCAAAAACCACACCACACAGTGACACGTTGAGGATGCATTTGCTTCTCGTGAATCACTCGAGGATTTTCCGCACCCCAAATGCGACAATTCTGCCTATTGACGAAGCCATCAAGATGAAAATGGGCCTCGTCACTGAAGATGATTTTATCGGCAAAATCAGCATTTTCATGTCGTCTCTCCAATACCCAATTAACGAACTCCCTTCGCTGTCCGTGGTCAGCTGGCTTCAGTTCCTGAGTCAATTGAATTTTGTATGCATGAAGATGCAAATCTTTCGTCAAAATTCGCTGCAAAGTGGATTTGGAGACACCAATTTGCTGAGCTCGGTGTCGAATTGAGGTGGATGGAGTTTGAGCGACATCATCACGTACAGCTGCGACATTTTCGGTCGATCGACCTGGTCGATGGCGCGTTGTTGTCTTTACATCACTAACAGACCCAGTTTCGGCAAATTTATCCATTATTCTCTTTACAGTTGACTCTTTTGGAGCATTATTGTGAACCCAAATTGATCGCAATTTGCGAACTGTAGCCGCAAAACTTTCACCATTTTGGTAAAACAATTTCACAATGAGAATGCGTTGTTCATTCGTGTAGCGCTCCATTTTTACTAACCTCGTACCTTCTACTAACAAACAATAACAATTGTTCAAATGTCAAACAATGACACTTCGAGTGTTGCCAGATTTAAAAATTGCGTTCTTCTTGGGACACCCTTTATATGCATATCCCAGGAAAGGTTTGAGGTAATAATAACTCCAAGATATTTAACTGAGTGAGATTCATTTACAAGCTTACCATCGATAAAAACGGTCATATCAGGTTCCCTTTTTAATAAATATGGCCTGAATCTAACAAATTTTGTTTTATCAACATTGATACACCATTTATTTAGACGGGAATATTCAAACAAAATTGACGCATCGTACTCGACCTGTGCCTTAAGAGCTACTTGATGCTTATAATTATACAACAGGCATATATCATCAGCAAACATATAAAGTTTTCCAAAAAAGTTTATATTTTTCAAATCATTTATATACATCAAAAATAGCAAGGGGCCAATAATACTTCCCTGAGGAACACCACACTCTACGGGCTTGATACTAGTTTTAATGTTCCCAATTTTAACATACTGTCGCCTATTGCGCAAGTAACTCTCAATAAGTTTTATACTAGTCGATTGAATACCGAAAAACTCCAGTTTTTTTATAAGGATTGCATGATCAACTAGGTAGAAAGCTTTGCTCAAATCAAAAAAAAACTCCTGCAACTCTGGTATAACCTTTATCAAGGCCATTGCATATCTCATATACAACACTAACCACAGCTGCTTCAGTGCCATACCCTTTTCGAAATCCGTATTGCCTGGAAAATATTAAGTTATTGTTTTCTAAATAACTTACTAACTGATTAGTAACAATTTTTTCAAACACCTTATTTACGTTCGATAAAAGAGAAATTGGTCGATAAAAATTAACACTACGCACATCAGAACCTTTAGGTACAGGTACGAGGGCGGTTCGGAAAGTTCTTAGCCTATCAATAAAAGAGAATAGTTAGTTTTTCAAAAATATTTTTATTTTTCAATATAATCTTCTGAAACTTCAATACACTTAGTCCAACGCTTATCTAGCAATTCTATCCCTTGATTAAAATAGTTTTCCTCAAGGTCTTCGAAATAGTGGTTTACAACTGTAATTGCATCTTTATTTGAGGTTTTGAGGCTTGCCAGCAAGGAATTTTTTTAGATTTGGGAACAGGTAAAAGTCACTGGGAGCTTAATCAGGAGAATAAGGTGGGTGGTCAAGCAACTCGTACTCTAATTCGTTGATTTTAGCCATTGTTAAAACACTCTTGTGCGCTGGTGCGTTGTCTTGATGAAAAATTATTTTTTTGTGTTGTACGCCAGTACGTTTTTCTCGATTTTGTACATTTAATTGATCTAAAAGGTTGCAATAGTACTCTGAATTTATTGTTTTACCCTTTTGCAGATAGTCAATCAATAAAATACCTTTGAAGTCCCAAAAAAACCGTTGCCATAACCTTACCAGCCGATTGAATTGTTTTTGCCTTCTTTGGGGCACTTCCTCCAGCTTCAGTCCATTGTTTGGATTGTTCTTTTGTCTCTGGAGTATAGTAATGGATCCATGTATCATCAACAGTTATGAAACGACTCTTAAAATCCATTTTATTTCGCTGAAAACGATCCAAGCAAGCTTGAGAAATGTTCATTCTTATGCGTTTTTGGTCGACTGTTAACAAGTGCGGCACCCATCTTGCAGAAAGCTTTTTCATCTGTAGTTCTTCATGCAAAATTAAATGGACTCGATCATTTGAGATGCCCATGATATTAGCTATTTCACGCACTTTTATTCGTCGAACATTTAATACCATATCATGCACTTTGGCTACAATTTCTGTTGTTGTTGCTGCTTTTGGACGTCCACTACGTGGTTCATCTGCAATGCTTGTACGACCACGTTTCAGCAACCCAATTTTTTACTGTTGCATATGAAGGAGCACTTTCACCTAACACATTCACCATATCATTATGAATTTCATGTCCCGATAAACCTTTTTTATGTAAATATTTAATGACACCACGCATTTCTAATTTTTCCATTGTAAAAAAATCGCGCATGCGTCTTTTGTGAACACCTGTTTCTATATGAAGGACTTGCCAGATCGAAACAAAATTTAACATGTGTTCACAGCAGAGATGGAAGTTTCCAAAACACTTAACTTTTTTCTGTATATACCGCGCTTTTTGTGCTAGGCTAAGAAGTTTCCGAACCGCCCTCGTATTATTTCGTGCATTTTTAAAATATCAGGATAATTAGAATTATCGACCATGGCATTAAATATTCTCGTCAACAGTATCGATATAAAAGACTGACGTACAGATAGCATCTTCGTCGTTATTCCATCATGTCCTGATCCCTTATTTTTAGGCAACATTTCCAATATGGAATCGACTGTAGCTGTATTAACTTTCTGAAAAACAAAGACTAATCTATGGTATGACTACGCCCGAACGTTATTAAAGTGGTCGTCGACATTAACAGACAATATTATTTCGCAAGTTAAGCATTAATAAGCGACTTACCAGCGTCCCAGTGGAATTATTCGTACATTTGTTGACTAGAGCTTTAAGTTTTGTATTAAACAATTTGACTTGAATCAGTTTCTTGTTTCGCACTATTGGCACAGCTGCTCCAGTACGTCTCGGACTATTTCAGTTTCCCATGAGATTTAATTGCTGCCGTTGTTACCACCTATGGTCAATCTTACAACTTTATTAAAAACATTGAAATTGTCATAAAATCTAAGAAATAAATTTAAAATTAATGTTTATTTATTGTTTTTGCATCGAACAAAGTAGTTAAAAATTATACTCTATACTCTGGTAAGTGCAGCCGACTTGTTCCGTTTCCAGCCGCCATAAATGTTCTTGTTTTTTGTTGTTGTAGTTTCGTAAAATCAGGCATCGCCATCGCGTGCGTAATGAATGCTTGCACAGCATGTCCATAAATGGCTCTCAGCTATCGTTATATTGCCATTAATTAGCAACTCAAATACCACACAAATACAGCAGGCGCTATTGGTGCTGACCACGCCACAGATTCTCGGTGCTCTTTTGCCAAAGTGCATGGAGCAGGAGCAGCGCATTTATGTTTGTATTTCCTTGGAACGCAAAGCTTTGTTTGCCATTAAGATTGAAGAACGTTAAGAATCATTTTCAGTGAATTGTCGCTTTTCGCATTATTTGAAATGATTTTTATGAATTAATAAAAGGAATAATGATTACAGTGATCATATGTGACGCGCAAAATAGAAAGGGACCTAAGGGTAAAAACCAGTTTTGTTCAGGAGAGCCATTTTAAAGATTTAAATACTCGTACGTGTATCTTTGGTGTACCATCACTTTCATAAAACGAGCACATCTCTGCTCAGATGTTGTCCACATCAAAATTAAAGTGAAAATTGATTTTTTTTTTACCCTTAGGTCCCTTTCTCTATGCGCTGTCACATATAGTGGTAATACGAGGGCGGTTCGGAAACTTCTTAGCCTAGCACAAAAAGCGCGGTATAAACAGAAAAAAGTTAAGTGTTTTGGAAACTTCCATCTCTGCTATGAACACATGTTAAATTTTGTTTCGATCTGGCAACTCTTTTATATAGAAACAGGTGTTCACAAAAGACGCATCCGCGATTTTTTTACAATGGAAAAATTAGAAATGCGTGGTGTCATTAAATATTTACATACAAAAGGTTTATCGGGGCAAGAAATTCATAATGAGAGAATTCATAATGTGTTAGGTGAAAGTGCTCCTTCATATGCAACAGTAAAAAATTGGGTTGCTGAATTTAAACGTGGTCGTACAAGCATTGAAGATGAACCACGAAGTGGACGTCCAAAAACAGCCACAACAACAGAAAGTGTAGCCAATGTGCATGATATGGTATTAAATGATCGACGAATAAAAGTTCGTGAAATAGCTAATATCATGGGCATCACAAATGATCGAGTCCATTTAATTTTGCATGAAGAACTACAGATGAGAAAGCTTTCTGCAAGATGGGTGCCGCGCTTGTTAACAGTCGACCAAAAACGCATAAGAATGAACATTTCTCAAGCTTGTTTGGATCGTTTTCAGCGAAATAAAATGGATTTTAAGCGTCGTTTCATAACTGTTGATGAGACATGGATCCACCACTATACTCTAGAGACAAAAGAACAATCCCAACAATGGACTGAAGCTGGAGGAAGTGCCCCAAAGAAGGCAAAAACAATTCAATCGGCTGGTAAGGTTATGGCAACGGTTTTTTGGGACTTCAAAGGTATTTTATTGATTGACTATCTGCAAAAGGGTAAAACAATAAATTCAGAGTACTATTGCAACCTTTTAGATCAATTAAATGTACAAATTCGAGAAAAACGTCCTGGCTTACAACACAAACAAATAGTTTTTCATCAAGACAACGCACCAGCGCACAAGAGTGTTTTAACAATGGCTAAAATCAACGAATTAGAGTACGAGTTGCTTGACCACCCACCTTATTCTCCTGATTTAGCTCCCAGTGACTTCTACCTGTTCCCAAATCGAAAAAAAATCCTTGCTGGCAAGCGTTTTACCTCAAATGAAGATGCAATTATAGTTGTAAACCACTATTTTGAAGACCTTGAGGAAAACTTTTTTAATGAAAGGATAGAATTGCTAGATAAGCGTTGGACTAAGTGTATTGAAGTTTCAGGAGATTATATTGAAAAATAAAAATATTTTTGAAAAACTAACTATTCTCTTCCATTGATAGGTTAAGAACTTTCCGAACCGCTCTCGTAGTATTTTTAATTGTTATAGTTGAGGAGCAGTCAAAGTTAACAATGTCTTCCAGCTGTCAGAATATTTATTAAGGTTTGCCATTTCAACATGCAGCTTTCCATGTTTGTCCAACTTGTATAAATTTTCAAACAAAAAAATTACTGTCGAAATTGCAGCTCACTTGTTACGAGGGCTGCTGTATATATTTCTGGCATAATAATGAAAATGCGAATATTTATCATCAAAAATGGTTTTATTGTTTTTCAAAGTACAGTGAGCTCGGGATAACGTCAACCAACCATTTCGTCAACCAACCATTTCGTCATTTGTATTATTACATCGAATTTTTTAACCGGGCTTTGGATTGGGCCGGATGCGATAATGTTGCACAAGATGACCTAAATGTATTAAAACGTTTAAGGGAAAAAGCTGTATATCAATTACACTGTGCGACAGCCACAATCGGTTTGGGATGAAACCACCGGGGAAAGTTATATCGGTCAAAAAAAGGTCATACGTGTCCCAGCGTTTCGTTGGGTCTCATCTAGGAATCGAGATATATCGATTTGAAGTTAGTAAGTATCGTATAGGGGAATTTGTCACGTTTTTGGCTCTTTTGTTTGACATAACTTGAGAACCACTCGTCCGATTTAGCTGAAATAAATTTATAGTAATAAAGTAATAGGACTTGACACTTTTTACCGTTTTGGATTTTTTATGAATTAAAAAAAAAAAATTTAATTTTTAGGCAAAAATAATTTTTTTTTTCATACATTTATTTATAATTGCGAAACTGTTGCTTAAGTAGGAAAACGGTTTAAGAACAGATTAGAGGAATTGTAATTCTTAATTTTTCTAAATTTGTTTCAGCTAAATCGGACGAGTGGTTCTCGAGTTATGTCAAACAAAAGAGCCTAAAACGTGACAAATTCCCCTATACGATACTTACTAACTTCAAATCGATATATCTCGATTCCTAGATGAGACCCAGCGAAACGCTGGAACACGTATGACTTTTTTTTTACCAATATAACTTTCCCCGGTGGTTTCATTCCAAACCGATCACTGACCCTTACCATTTGTCGCAGAGTGTTATTAGAGAGGAAAAAACAGCAGAATAAAATAACAGATTTCTTTTAATACCTGTTTAAGAATAAAGATTACATATGGCATGATCTCATGCAGAATGTTATTGTTGTTTATGCATTTAGGTTGAAAACCTTTTTTTTTGTTTTTCTTTGGATTTGATTTTTGTTTAATTTTAATTTATAAGCAATAAAAACGCTTTAAACTACAGTATTAATAATATGTTGGTCTTAAATTTGTACATTGATAAAAGTCAACAATCTGGTAAATGTCAACACCCGCGGTGTTAATTAGTTGACGTTATCCCGAGCACACTGTATTCTCCAGCATGATTTATACACTTTCGCATACATTCTAACCAATTGTCGAATCACTTTTTCCACTCCGATTGAGACACCTCCAAAACATGGTTTTTGAACGCCTCTGGCGACGAGAATCGTTGACCACGCATTTTTTCTTCACGTGCGGGAATAAAAAGAACACATTGGGTGCCTAGTCTGGGCTGTATGGCCGATGACCCAGCAATTTGACGTTTTTGTCGGTCAAAATGGCGCTGGTTGTAGCCGATGTGTGCGAGCTCGCCTTGTCATGGTGCACAATGATTCGTCTTCTCTTGTTCGTTGTTCGAATTTCTCCGAACACTTCAGGCAAACAAACTGTGGTGTACCACTCAGAATTGACCGTCCTACGTTGCTCAAGAGGAACAGTCGCCACATGGCCAGTTTTGCAAAAGAAACAGACGGCCATTTGCTTCGAAGTGCTTCTTCCACGAACAACTTTCGTTGGATTTGGCTCGTCTTCGAAGACCTACACTATCGATTGCTGTTTTGTTTCGGGCTCATACGCATAGATCCATGATTCGTCACCTATGACGATCTTATAAACGTCTTTTGAAGCACCGCGATCGTATTTTTTCAAAATTTCTTTGCACCAATCTTTGCACCAATCGACACGAGCCTTTTTTTTGAGCGATTGTCAAAATGTGCGGGATCCAACGAGAAAAAACCTTTTTTTACGGCAATATCGAATGTATGCTGGTGGAAGAAATGTCCATGGATGCCTCTATCTCACAGTATGTCACATGGCGATCTTGCATTAACAGTTCACGCACGACATCAATGTTCTCTGACACAAAGGCCGTATTTGGACGACCTTCGTATTTGAGCGAGCGTCGACCACGATTGAATTCATTAAACCAGTTTATCACAGTGCTATAGGATGGTGCTTCATCGTCATACAAAGATATAAGTCCATCCATGCATTCTTGACATGATAATTCACGTCGAAAGTTGTGATCGCACGAAAGTGTTCACGAGCTAATTCCATTTTTTTGCCAAATTAATTTTTTCAAGTCACTGTAAACAACGCAAATGATGGTCGTACGTCAAAACGTTCTAAGTACGTTTATGATAAAAAATGTCAAACTTTTCAATGGAAATGTCAGATGGCGCCAGGCAACACTCTGTATTGCCTAGGCCAGAAATATATATATATAGCAACCTTCGTAATAGGTAACCTGAATTTCTTTAAGTGGTCGGTCAACATCGTGGCTTGCACCATCGAAAAGCTATTAAACCTTGCGCTAAGAATCAGCTAGAGATTGTTCCTAACAAAGAAAACATAGCTGTCACGGTGGTTAGCGTCGAGGAACACCCAGAAATTTTGATTCGGTGCACAACCAAACTAGGCTAAAATGTTTAATGTGCAATAACTAAAAAGAAAGAAGATAGGCCCTCATGTTCATCATGCCGATTTATTTCGGAATCACTATCTGATTCCATTGAATAATGACTGTCCCTTTGTCCATATGTGGCAGCGCATAAAGAAAGGGACCTAAGGGTAAAAAAAACCAATTTTCACTATTTTTCTTTTTTTGATGTGGACAACATCTGAGCATCGAATGAGACCGATCCCATGCCCCAAAAGTGTTCCCTCCCAGAGATAAGCGCGTTTTATGAAAGTGAAGTCGACGATGCTAAGCGCAAATAGAAAGGGACCTAATCTTTGAAATGGCTCTCCTGAACAAAACTTTTCACCAACTTTTCACTTTTTTTTATTTTTTGATGTGGACAACATCTGAGCATCGAATGAGACCGATCCCATGCCCCAAAAGTGTTTCCGCCCAGAGATATGCGCGTTTTATGAGAGTGAAGTCGACGATTTTAAGCGCAAATAGAAAGGGACCTAATCCTTAAAATGGCTCTCCTGAACAAAACTTTTCATCAACTTTTCACTTTTTTTTGATGTGAACAACATCTAAGCATCGAATGAGACCGATCCAATGCCCCAAAAGTGTTTCCTCCCGAAATATGCCCGTTTTATGAAAGTGAAGTCGACGATTCTAAGCGCAAATAGAAAGGGACCTAATCTTTAAAATGGTTATCCTGAACAAAACTGGTTTTTAACCTTAGGTCCATTTTTTTTTGCGCGTCACATATTTAAATAAAAGTACAAGTCGTATATTTTAATAAAAGTACAAGGGCGAACCAGCTGTAACTGGTCCATATCAGCCCATGTTTTGATATAAAGCTATTTCCGATTTTACCACCTGCAGCTCCAAAATCCACATATAACATTCGATTCTTATTATTTTTATAATTAATATTCAACCGTGGTGTAATTGGTGGTCCTACCGCCCAAAGATCAACGAATATAGTCTGAATTATATCAAGTTTTGCATGGCATGTTAATTAAGTCCCAAAACATCCCATTAAGGAACCAGGGGAAACTTCTTTCAAAACAGTGAGCTGGGCACGATACAATTTGAACGCTCACTGACCGGGTACCTACCGTTTAACGGCGGTTCCTAACGGCTGATGCATTTTAAAAAAAAGTTTTTGCATAGTTGAGATAAATCTCTTACTCGTAAAATCGCCAGCATTTACGTGGTGGAAGTTGTCAGGTGCTCTTACCTGGAGTTCAACCTAAGTGTACTGGCATGACTGCCTTGGACAATATCATCACACCACGGCGGTGAAATTAGACTATATATCGTTTCCGTGGCAATCTTTTGAAATTTAACTATAAACAGAGTAAAAAAACGGTGCAACATTGAACACACCCATTTCAATAGTAGAACTGAACATACCCCGTTAATTTCATATGGGATTTGAAAGCTAACCTCAATAGCGTTAGTCTGTAACGGGATTTTAAAATTGTTTCAACTTTCATCATGGAGTGGTCAGCTAATGAGAACCGTATCGCTGTAATAGCGCTTTTCAAGTGTGAAATGAAAAAATCGATATTTTCAAAACGCTCCGGCCATTAGGGATTAGCCGCATGTTCGTCTACCGATGCATACAACTTTTTGAGGAGACTGGAGATGTAAAAGACCGCCACCGGTCGGGCCCCCAACGCTCTGTTCGAACACCGCATGTCATCAAAGCCGTTAAATCAAGAATTCACAGAAATCCGCTCCGAAAACAGAAAATCATGGCCCCTGAGATGAATATCACGCAAAAGTCCATGAGTCGAATCATTAGAAGAGACTTGGGAATTGGGGCTTTCAAACGTAGTACCGGACATTTATTGACTGCAGCTTTAAAAAAAAAATAGGATTGAAAAATGCAAACGTCTTTTGGTGAAACACGCTGATGACTCGCACAGAAAAAGTTTGTTCACCGATGAAAAAATGTTTTCCCTTCAGGAAAAATTTAAGAAGCAAAATGATAGAGTGTATGCGCGGTCAGCTAAGGAAGCATCTGAACTGATCTCAAGGGTGGAAAAGGGTCATCACCCAGCTTCAGTCGTGGTTAAGTGGGGTGTCTCTTACGATGGGGTCACTGACCTCCATATCTGCGAACAATAAGTCAAAACATCGGCCAAAGTTTACCACGAAACCGTTTTGGAAGCTTTTGTGAAGCCTTTTAACAATTCCCTGTTCCAAAACCAGCCATGGACTTTCCACCAGGACGCTGCGCCGCTGGCCTATAAGGCTAAAACGTCCCAGGCCTGGCTTCGAAACTATTTGCCAGCGTTCATTTCCTCTGAAGAATGGCCCTTAGGCAGTCCAGATTTGAACCCATTGGATTACAAACTGTGGACGGTTTTAGAGGCCAAGGTTTGTCACAAAAGATACCCCAACATTGGATCTCTTGAGACTGCTTTGGTTCGAGCTGTGGCCAATTTTCCAATGGACGAGGTTCGTGCAGCTATTGACGATTGGCCAGTGCGACTTAAGGCGTGTGAAAAGGCAAAAGGCAGACATTTCGATAACATCAATAAATATATTAAAAAATATTTGGTCCAAAAACATTCTGTACTTTTTAATTTACAGCGTAAAACGTGTGTAACAGTATTTGCAAGTATATTGAAACTTAGCACGATCCGATAAATACACAATTAAGCAAATAAATATATGTAACGCGCAAAATAGAAAGGGACCTAAGGTTAAACACCAGTTTTGTTCAGGAGAGCCATTTTAAAGATTAGGTCCCTTTCCATTTGCGCTTTGAATCGTCGACTTCAGTTTCATTAAACGCGCATATCTCTGGGAGGGAACACTTTTGGGGCATGGGATCGGTCTTATTCGATGCTCAGATGTTGTCCACATCAAAAAAGGAAAAAAATGAAAATTGATTTTTTTTACCCTTAGGTCCCTTTCTCTATGCGCTCTCACACACTCGTATGATAATGCGTTCCGTCAGCCATTCTTTGCAATTATTTTATGTACAGACAAGACTAGTGCCAAATGCGTGCGAGGGCTTTACACATGGGCCTTTTTGATCGCGACCATACTTGCAAAATAAGTTACAAAATATCATCGTTTGTCAGTTTTCTGATTTTATTTAATTTTGTGCTTGCACTGAAAAGGCTGACCAAGACATCTAGCGTAGATACTTAAAAACCATTAAATATAACCACGAATTTATTTATAAAAAATTGCTTAAGTCAAAATTATTTTCTGTCTATTTCAGAGTGCACTGAAACAAATTGAGAATTTATGAAATGGATTCAATCTCAGGTATGTCAAACTTATCTTTCAATATAAATTCCCTACTAAGTATAATATATTACACTATGCAACACAATTTCGGACTTTCTTAAGGAGTAAATGAGGAATAAATGATTTTTTCTAGAAATAAAAGACTTGGATGGGTTATTATAGTAGATTCCCAAAAAGGACGGCCCTGGTAGGTCCTACTTATTTTATTTTTCATAAGCCAAGGAAATTTTTATTTTGAAACCGTATGAAATAAGTTAAAAAGTAGTAAATATTCCTTATTTAAGAGAATTTTCGTGATGATCTTATGTCTTAAGTTAATTCGTATAGGGCTAATTTTCTTAAAACATTTAAACATCCTATCTCTAAGAATGGAGTGTCTTTTTGTCCTATTTTGAAAAAGTGAAAAAAATTATTTTTTAAAGGGAGTTTAAGTTTTTTTTTATGTTCTACAAAAATGTTGTTGAATTAATTTCACTTAGGGCGTGAACGTTTTTTTAATAAAATTGAAGAAATATTTTTGAAAAAATGTTTGTTTATGGTTTAAAACTATCTACTAAATTACAACTATTATCATTTTAGTATAGATCGTTTAAAATAAAATCAGAATATTTTCAAAATGAATTTTTTTATTTTAGTCTTTTTTATAGATTTTTTTTAATAAAAATTTAATGAATTATTTCTTTCGTTGTATTTTTTACAGTGGTGGTCATATAATTAGGGACATCCTATTTTATTTTGAAGTATTGATGTTTTTGTTTAAATAAAATAATAAACATATTTTTTTTATTAAGTAAAGGTGTTTGATACATTTCAGAACATGTATTTGTTGAAAAAAAATATAAAAATAATATATTTATATTAACTTAAAAAAGAAAATGAAAAAAGAAACGATTTTGGCTTGGACAGCTAATTAAGGACACTTCGAGTTTTTTTTTTATATATTTAATAAATAATAATATATTATAACTTAAATTGAGTTTTAACGTTGATTTAAATCTAATATTTAGTTGGGTAACCCTTTGATGCAAGCAATGCGTTGCATCTCCGAGGAAGACTCTTAACTAGATGTTGACATCGTTCAATGAAGATATTCTGCCATATTTCTTCTACATTATGGAACAATTCCTCAACATTTTTGTTGTTTTTTTTCTCCAAAGCCCTCTCAACATCTGCCCAAAGATTTTCAATAGGGTTTAAATCGGGGCTCTGGGCAGGCCATTCTAAAACGTTTACGTTTTCAGTAGGAAACCATGCTTTAACGCTCCTAGCTGTATGTTTTGGGTCGTTATCTTGCATAAAAACAAATGGAACAGGCATGTCTTCGTCTGCAAATGGTTTCATTGTATTCTCCATAATATCTTTATACACATGTTGATCCATTCTCTGGGAACGAATAGGACCAACACCAAACCACGAAAATGCTGCCCATACCATAATATTGCCTCCTCCATGCTTTACGGTCTTTAGAGTATACCGAGGGTCAAGTTTTTTGTTTGGAGGACGTCGTACATATCTTTTCCCATCTGACCCAAACAAATTGAATTTGGATTCATCACTTCACAGTATGTGTTTCCAAAACTCCAAGGGTTTTTCGATATGCTTCTTTGCAAAATTAATTCTGTTTTTTAATTTTTTTTTTCAAAACATGTGGTTTTTTTCTTGCTATGCATCCACGGAGCCCACATTCAAGTAATCGACACCTTATGGTTCTCGTTGATATTTCACCGCTAATTTGTGCCGTTATTTCGCTGTGAATCTGTTTAGAGCTTAGAAAAGGATTAGCCTTGCTCGTTCTGCAAATTATACGATCATCAGCTTTTGTAGTTTTCCTTGGTCGTGGCATTCGGTTTTTGCCCCGACGCTTCCATTGTTACTATAATATACAATAGCATTGTGAACCATTGATTTCGAACACAGAAGCTCCGTCGCAATATCCCGAATCGACTTTCTTTCCTTTATGTACTTGCAAATTATAATCTTGCGCAATTCCGGAGTACAGCTCTTTTTTCCGACCCATGTCTAAAATGAATGTTACTTAAATTTTCATATTTAAGTATTTTTTCAATAATCTAATACACTTACTGCGTGTTTTTATTATTTGTTGACTCTAAAATAAATAAAATATTATACGAGGGCGGCTCGGAAAGTTCTTAGCCTATCAATGAAAGAGAATAGTTAGTTTTTAAAAAAATATTTTTATTTTTCAATATAATTTCCTGAAACTTCAATACACTTAGTCCAACGCTTATCTAGCAATTCTATCCCTTGATTAAAATAGTTTTCCTCATGGTCTTCAAAATAGTGGTTTACAACTGTAATTGCATCCTCATTTGAGGTAAAACGCTTGCCAGCAAGGAATTTTTTTAGATTTGGGAACAGGTAAAAGTCACTGGGAGCTAAATCAGGAGAATAAGGTGGCTAGTCAAGAGCTAAATCAGGAGAATAAGGTGGGTGGTCAAGCAACTCGTACTTTAATTCGTCGATTTTAGCCATTGTTAAAACACTCTTGTGCGCTGGTGCGTTGTCTTGATGAAAAATTATTTTTTTGTGGCCAGGACGTTTTTCTCGAATTTGTACATTTAATTGATCTAAAAGGTTGCAATAGTACTCTGAATTTATTGTTTTACCCTTTTGCAGATAGTCAATCAATAAAATAGCTTTGAAGTCACAAAAAACCGTTGCCATAACCTTACCAGCCGATTGAATTGTTTTTTCCTTCTTTGGGGCACTTCCTCCAGCTTCAGTCCATTGTTTGGACTGTTCTTTTGCCTCTGGAGTATAGTGGTGGATCCATGTCTCATCAACAGTTATGAAACGACGCTTAAAATGCATTTTATTTCGCTGAAAACGATCCAAACAAGCTTGAGAAATGTTCATTCTTATGCGTTTTTGGTCGACTGTTAACAAGTCCGGCACCCATCTTGCAGAAAGCTTTTTCATCTGTAGTTCTTCATGCAAAATTAAATGGACTCGATAATTTGAGATGCCCATTATATTAGCTATTTCACGCACTTTTATTCGTCGATCATTTAATACCATATCATGCACTTTGGCTACAATTTCTGTTGTTGTTGCTGTTTTTGGACGTCCACTATGTGGTTCATCTTCAATGCTTGTACGACCACGTTTAAATTCAGCAACCCAATTTTTTACTGTTGCATATGAAGGAGCACTTTCACCTAACACATTCACCATATCATTATGAATTGCTTGTCCCGATAAACCTTTTTTATGTAAATATTTAATGACACCACGCTTATCTAATTTGTCCGGATGCGTCTTTTGTGAACACCTGTTTCTATATGAAGGAGTTGCCAGATCGAAACAATTTAACATGTGTTCATAGCAGAGATGGAAGTTTCCAAAACACTTAACTTTTTTCTGTTTATACCGGGCTTTTTGTGCTGGGCTAAGAAGTTTCCGAACCACCCTCGTAGAATAGAAACTAAAATATACACAGAGGCGTGATTTGAAATAAATTTATTTCCAAATATTTTTTTAAATAAAGTATACTACGAAATATGACCGTTATGAAAGTCGCATCTGTAGCCAAGACTTCAAGCATTCATTTTAAAGGGTGGTTAAATTTTAAGGGCCAATGTTGATTTTGAATAAAACACAAATTATTTTGGAAATTACTGTCATTTTTTATTATGGTAATATTGGTATGGTTCTATTATGTATGGAACGAAATATCGGCCAAATGGCCGCCGCGACCTCGGCGGCACACCCCCATCCGATGGTCCAAACTTTCGATGACGCTGAGGCATAATTTAGGTTCTATGCCGTTAATGTGCCGAACTATCTCATCCTTTAGCTCTTAAATTGTTGCAAAGAAGTCCAACGGTGTCAAATCACATGATCTTGGCGGCCAATTAACATCGCCACGACGTGAGATAACACGGCTATTAAATTTGTCGCGCAAAAGAGCCATTGTTTCGTTAGCTGTGTGACAAGTGGCACCGTCCTGTTGAAACCACATATCGTCCACATCCATATCTTCCAATTCGGGCCATAAAAAGCTCCTTATCATCTCTCGATAGCGAACACCATTGATAGTAACTGCCTGAAATACGGCCCGATGATGCCGCCAGCCCATAAACCGCACCAAACAGTCACTCTTTGTGGGTGCATTGTTTTTTTTCGACAATCACCCTTGGATTATCATTCGCCCAAATGCGGCAATTCTTGCTTATTGACGAAACCACTGAGGTGAAAATGTGCCTCATCACTAAAGATGATTTTCTTCGAAAATTGTTTTTTTTATTTTCATAATAAGCCTGAATAACATTAACGCGTTGCTCGCTTGTGTATCCTTCCTTGGTTCAAATTAAGTTGGTCTGAAAGTGAGAAATATCAAATGAAATGCAGAAAAAAAACTTGACGTTTAGGTGTGGTGCACATTCATTAACGGCCCTTACAATTTAACCACCTTTTACAAAGGTTCTATGGCGAATATTTTGTGGTGGGGCGTATAAATACGTAAAAGGTACTAAAATCTCAAATAGGGAAAGTCAAAATAAAAGTCATTTAGTCGACTCTCTAGTGCCAAAATTCGATTAGTCGGAAGTAGACCATAAATACATATCATTTAAAAGAAAATGTAAAGTCAAGTTTTTGCTTTGACTTTGTTAACCTAGGATGTCAAAATATAAACTAAAACAACAAATTTGTAACCAAAATTATGTGTTCATCGAATTCATTTTGGATATTTCTATTCCTCGGTATTTTAAACTCAAATAATTTCCGCAGCATGGCTACTGTAGCCGACACTCTAACGGGAAGCTGCGTCTTGCTGAATAACAAAAAACTGTCCTTCATCTGTGCGGCCCTCTATCCGAAGCATATCAAAATAAGATACTTGGATGACTATGTCACATCCAAGATGCAGTATGCCGTATTCGCCATCGAGGGAGAAGAAAACCGGTTTCTTATCAGCCATGGGCATAGCAAAATATTTGGCTGCCACACAATCTCAGTGGAGACTCCGACCCATATCCACTGCAATGGCGAGCCAATCACACTGGAGATGGCCCTTATGCACTGCTTAACGTATCGGGCCTCGGTGGCCGATGAACTAATCGAACATTGTGTGGGCGACGGAGCCCCGGAGGTCGTTACCCGATTTGTGGCCATGCACTATAGTGATGTGGAAAATCATCAGGGCGAAAGCAAAAGCGGAAGATTGTCATTCTATGGACAATGGAATCTCCTCTCCTGGTGGACTTTAAAAGTTTTTTTAGATAATCTTTTGGAGCTGAAATAGTTGGCGGGGGTGAGGGTAGACAAAAAGGACAACAACCCATGAAATGGAAAATATTTTGCTTAAATGACGAAACGTTTTATTTTTTTTTGAGGAAAATTTATTTGCTTCCATCAATTGTTGTATGTACCCTTTGTCATTGTCGTCGTTGTCGTCATCGTCCTTGTCCTCATGTCTAATTCAATTATTTGTGCCGGCACGCAATCAAAGTTTCTATTTGACTTTCTTTTCCCTGTTTTTTTTTCGTGTGGATTAGTGAGTGTCTGTGCGTGTGTATGCGTAAGATTGCCAATGGAGTGTGCGCAAGTATTTGGAATAATTTATGTCTTATTGATCCAATCAAGAATAAAAAAAAATCCTAATAACTTTTGCATGGGTAACGTAATCAAGAATTCCACTTGTTGCTGCTGCTGCTGCTCTTCATTAATGGCTGATTGTCCTTAGCTAAAAGACAGACTGACTTTTTTATGATATCATCAGATGCGTGTAAAAGTCAGTTGCCTTCCATCACCCCAAAAATTCAAATGGATGCTTCGGGGCGAAAAAGTACAATTAAGATAATCACAAACACAAAATCTTGTCACAGTTGCAGGAATGAAAATTTAAAGAAAATATATGTGACCCGGCCCAAGAAAAGGTGGCTTATGACTCAAAAAAAAATTTTCACTTTTTTTTTTGGTTTCGATAGTTTTTGAGACGCTCTTTCACGGGGTGAAAACTAGAAAGTCCTAACTTGCTTAGAAGTGTACTAAAAATGTAGAGAAAGAAGAGCACAAATAAAAGAAAAACAGAATTTTATTGAAAATCCAGAATCAAGATAATAAATGAAAAATTTAAAAACAGGATTGAACGCTGCAAAAACGATTTTACCAAAAAAACCTGTTTTACCCAAGAAATATTTATTTAGCAGTATTAAGTTGTTTTCTTCGTCGCTATCCTTGTTGAAACCTTTGAAGTTGCTCGTTTTTTCGAATCTTCTTTTGGAGATGAGGCCTTACGCCTTCTTGATTTTTTTATTGCAGTTGAAGTCACAGGTTTCTTCAGTTCTTTCTTTTTTAGATCTTGATTTGAAGATGAAGCTACAGACTTCTTCGGTGTAGGTTTTGACGATGAAGCCTTTGATTCCTTCGATGCCACTTTGGTGGCAGGATTTTTTTGATGGCATTTTTTTCGATGGCAATGGAGCCAAAATATCCGCATTCATGGGGTCTGGAAACAAGCTTCTGAGATTCTGATAAATGAACCACTGACGCTGCAGAGATAAACCGACTGGTTGAATAATTTTGGGCATGCTGTCATCAACCGGGATTAATGACAGTTGAAATGATTCAACATCTTTACTGTCAGCATTTTTATTTTGGTTTTCAAAGAGTGTTTGCCCATTATAAAATAGTGGAATTGTGTAATACCTTTAAGTGGCTTGTACACGCATAGAAAAAACATGGTTACTACATGGTCACGGCAATAATAATATGTTCTCCGCAACTAAAGTATGTTCATCGCAACCATAGCATTGTTAACTGAATTTATTTTTGACAATAATATAATTGCTGCAATATTAATATTGTTGAAATGTAACAATAGTATTATTTGCCAAATTTAATAATGAAAATATGGTAATAGCAACAATATAAATATGGTTGGTGCCACAAAAGTATTGTGTTTTGAGTTTTATGTTAACCATAATATGATTACGGCAATCATACTCTATGATTGTAATTTTTCTTCATTTAAATATACTTTTAAGAACAAATGTTATTGCTATGGATCCAATGCAATAATAGTACTTTTTATCGAAATTAAAATTTTTTAAACAAGCTGCTTTGGCTTTGTTTAACTGAAATATTTTTAATAAAAACGCTTACGTTTACTTAAACTTATTTTTTTCTACTGTGAAATAAATCACTCCATTATTTTGAATTAAATGTATAAATTTTCATAATTCAAATCTATTGTTGACAACTTAACCAAACTCTAATAAATAATATTGGCGTGATCATACTATGGTTGTAGGGATTATAACATGGTTGTGTGTGAATCATAGTATGGTTGTGAGGATCATACTATGGTTGTAAATGAAACATACTATGGTTGTGAGGATCATACTATGGTTGTGGAGATCATAGTATGGTTGAGTGTGAATCATACTATGGTTGTGGGGATCATAGTATGGTTATGTGTGAATCATACTATTGTTGTGAGGATCATAGTATGGTTGTATTTGAATCATACTATTGTTGTGAGGCTCATAATATTGTTGTACCACAACCATATACCCAACAATAGTATTATCCTCTTCGAATATTGTCACCACAACCATACTTTTTTTCTGCGTGTAGAATGATTTAAAATAACTATCCCATTCATACCAAACGACTTTGTTCGACGAAACAGCTGTATTATGGCCACCTGGTGACGATTGTACGACGCACTGCAGCAACTCTTCATATGTATCAATATTAGTGATAGCATACCTGGCCTTGAAAATACCGAAAACCCGATCTGGGGCAAACTTAGTATGTCCCGTCAATAGGAAATTTTATAAAATGGTAGTGTTGAGTCCTCGAACCTGCCGCCATTGCAGATATGATATCATAACATTATTCTTATTTTGTCCAACACAATTATCGCAGAAAAGTACAATTGTTTGGACATTTTTGCAATACGTTTCCAAATGATAATGTAGGATGCTCACAACGATGTTTGGACCTTTGCCAATATCATGTTCCTCATCTATCATGTAATTATACTGTCAAAAAAAAATCAAAAAAAGTGATTTGAATTTGTACAAAGAAATCCTAATCCTATTTTTCCTTTTTCGCCTGTAATTCCAAAGACTGCGCACTTTTTCGTTGCTTTGAAGTAGGCTGTACCCGGTCTTTATATACACACACGAACTTATCTCATGTACGCTATTTTGCCTTTTTTGGTTGCCTTTTGGGCATGGCTGTTCATAATGCAAAAGAAAAACTACTAAGAAACTGAAGAAATGCATTGTTTATCTTCAACAGCGGTTTATCGCAATTTCTTTTTTGAGTCATAAGCCACCATAGGCCGGCTCACATATACGTACAATTGTTGCGTTACTGGCTGACTGAATGAATGACGGACCTTTACGAGGGCGGTTCGGAAAGTTCTTAGCCTACCGATGAAAGAGAATAGTTAGTATATTTTTATTTTTCAATATAATCTCCTCAAACTTCAATACACTTAGTCCAACGCTTATCTAGCAATTCTATCCCTTGATTAAAATAGTTTTCCTCAAGGAAATAGTGGTTTACAACTATAATTGCATCTTCATTTGAGATAAAATGCTTGCCAACAAGGATTTTTTTTAGATTTGGGAACAGGTAAAAGTCACTGGGAGCTAAATCAGGAGAATAAGGTGGGTGGTCAAGCAACTCGTACCTTAATTCGTTGATTTTAGCCATTGTTAAAACACTCTTGTGCGCTGGTGCGTTGTCTTGATGAAAAATTATTTTTTTGTGTTGTAAGCCAGAACGTTTTTCTCGAATTTGTACATTTAATTGATCTAAAAGGTTGCAATAGTACTCTGAATTTATTGTTTTACCCTTTTGCAGATAGTCAATCAATAAAATACCTTTGAAGTCCCAAAAAACCGTTGCCATAACCTTACCAGCCGATTGAATTGTTTTTGCCTTCTTTGGGGCACTTCCTCCAGCTTCAGTCCATTGTTGGGATTGTTCTTTTGTCTCTGGAGTATAGTGGTGGATCCATGTCTCATCAACAGTTATGAAACGACGCTTAAAATCCATTTTATTTCTCTGAAAACGATCCAAACAAGCTTGAGAAATGTTCATTCTTATGCGTTTTTGGTCGACTGTTAACAAGTGCGGCACCCATCTTGCAGAAAGCTTTTTCATCTGTAGTTCTTCATGCAAAATTAAATGGACTCGATCGTTTGAGATGCCCATGATATTAGCTATTTCACGCACTTTTATTCGTCGATCATTTAATACCATATCATGCACTTTGGCTACAATTTATGTTGTTGTTGCTGTTTTTGGACGTCCACTTCGTGGTTCATCTTCAATGCTTGTACGACCACGTTTAAATTCAGCAACCCAATTTTTTACTGTTGCATATGAAGGAGCACTTTCACCTAAAACATTCACCATATCATTATGAATTTCTTGTCCCGATAAACATTTTTTATGTAAATATTTAATGACACCACGCATTTCTAATTTTTCTATTGTTAAAAAATCGCGGATGCGTCTTTTGTGAACACCTGTTTCTATATGAAGGAGTTGCCAGATCGAAACAAAATTTAACATGTGTTCATAGCAGAGATGGAAGTTTCCAAAACTCTTAACTTTTTTCTGTTTATACCGCGCTTTTTGTGCTAGGCTAAGAAGTTTCCGAACCGCCCTCGTACTTATTGTGAAGCATCATGTACAGGGTGGAGCGCGCTTAGTTGCTTATTTGGTAATAAAATAAAAAAATTTTGATCAATAGAAAAATTTATTTTATATTTTAATTATATTGAGCAGTAAGGGAATTTTTAAATTACCTAGTTTTCAAAAGTGTATCAGGCAAATGTCGACCTTCGTTATCCACAAACTGCTGCATACGTTTTTTGAAGTTTTCAAGAACTCTTGCAAGCATGTCGACTGGTATTCTGCCAATTTCAGCCTCAATATTGTTATTTCAGTCTTCTAAGTTGTTGGGATGGTTGATATACACCTTCGACTTCCGGTAACCCCAAAGGAAAAAATCGCATGGGGCTAAAGCTGGTGAGCGTGTTTACATCACATCACCCCTCAAAGAGATAAGCCGCCCAGGAAACATTTGCTTCAAACAATTGATAATAACCCTCGCTATGTGTGCATTGGCACCGTCCTGTTGGAACCCAGTACCCTCCAATTGCATTGCCTCAAGGGCCGACTGAAAAAATGTCTGGAAATGCCAAGAGCTAGTGATTGCTTCCGAGCAGAGCGTTTCGGAGATTGCAGTACTGCTGCTCCAACTCTCTCGATGTTTTGTGGTGTTGTGATCCTACTCTCAGGTCCACTTCGTACACATGACACATTCCCTGCTATTCTCAATGAAGTTAACAAATTTACAATTGACTGCCGTCTAGAAACACTTCTGCCTGGGGTAACAGCGAATCGTAAACGAAAAGCACGCTGCAGTGCAATAATCGAGTGCGAATTTAAAAAGTCGACAAAAGTCTTCGCCAATCGCAAATCGCCAATTCTAACAACTCTGCCTTACACACCGCAAAAACTCACTTAGTAAAAAGCAATGTTGTACCTTTTTTAAGGTACAGCAAGAAAAGGGAATTTCACTGATACAGGTAAACGAGCATAAAATCCCAATTTAGAGATAAATTCTAAAAAAATCCAGTTCCACTTAAAAAGGTACAAACTCTTGCTAAATTTCGTTCGAAGTGTGCAGAGACCACCAAAACTGTCCCACTTACTCGTATAAAAGTCCCACTTATCCTGGTTCGACTGTACCTGCAAAAATTCTCTGGGGGCCCAAAAAATGGCTTTACATACGAGTCTACACAGAATTATCGATTTAAAATAACAACACCCTATATATATAGGGTGATCTATCTAGAGGTATTTTTTCAGAACAAAAAATATAAAAAAACTCAAATCAAGTTTGGAATCTTTATTGGTATTGCAATGATCGAGTGCGCATTTGAAAAATACGCTTCAACACAAAACGACCTTTCCTCAAGTGTCCAACGCATGATGGCAACTGAAAGGCAGACGAATACAAAACTCCTGTCAGCCGCTATAAGCCACGCACACTCTCCACTCTCTTCGACCAACAGTGCCGCCACAGCCTAAAGTGCCAAAAAGCAAATTTTCGTGCTCCATCCTGTATTATCCCCAAGTCTTATTCTCTTATATACTTCATTCGAAGAAATATTTCTGAATTTTCTGATCCCCACACTAAACAGATAATTTATTTTTCTTTTGTCCGTTCTAAATTAGAGTAAGTATTTTTTATTTGGAATCCGCATGCTGCGGTACATACTTAGTAGGGACATAAATACTGTTGCACACGTTTTATGCTGTAAAACCAAATATTTTTTAATATATTTATTGATGTATATTGTATCCAAAAAGTATCTACTTATTCGAAATGTCCGCCTTTTGCCTTTACACACGCCTTAAGTCGCACTGGCCAATCGTCAATAGCTGCACGAACCTCGTCCATTGGAAAATTGGCCACAGCTCGAACCAAAGCAGTCTGAAGAGATCCAATGTTGGGGTATCTTTTGTGACAAACCTTGTCCTCTAAAACCGTCCACAATTTGTAATACAATGGGTTCAAATCTGGACTGCCTGAGGGTCATTCTTCAGAGGAAATGAACGCTGGCAAATTGTTTCGAAGCAAGGCCTGGGACGTTTTAGACTTAAAATGAATTTGCTGTAATTTATACAGGGTGGCCCAAATGAGACCTAGTGATGTTAAACACGTATAACTCTTGCAATAACGTTTTTTTTAAATGATTTATTTTTATATAAGTATGTTAAATACATTTTATGGAAATTTAACGTGACTTTGTGTGAAATGTGACATCAGACAAATGACCACCATTTGGCTCGATACAGGAATTGGCTTTTTTTAGCGCCATGCTGCTGCACAGCTTCCACGTTTTCTGCAGTACGAATATTTCGATGAGCACCTCCTCCTGGACTGTCGGCAACTGAACCCAGTTCCTCAAAACGGCGTACTAAACTTGTAATCATTGAAGATGTGGGCGCTGATCTTACCTTAAAAAACGGCGATAATTTCGCTGCGTCCGAACAATTGATCGTTGAGAAGAATAATAAAAATCGATAATTTTAATGCGTTGTTGTGGACTGCACTTATTCATTTTAAATTTCCAAGAGTTCAGTTATAATCTGCAATAAGAAAAAATAAATTATGTTAAAAAATAAAAAAAAAGTTATTTGTGTTTCACATCAGCTTATATTATTTGGGTCACCCTTTATTACAATTTTCTTGTAGCTAATCAGTAAGGAATTTAACTCCATAGACGTAATTAATGAAATGAAATTGGATCAAGATCAAATGTAATACGAGTGTTGCTTTATATATTTCAATAAGTGTTGCCTGGCGCCATCTGACATTTCCATTGGATAGTTTGACATTTTTTAGCATAAACGTACTCAAAACGTTTTGACGTACGACCATCATTTGTGTTGTTTGCAGTGACTTGAAAAAACCAATTTGGCAAAAGTAGTAGAATCAACTCGTGAACATTTTCATGCGATCATTTTTCAAAACATATGACGTGGATTATCACGACAAGAGTGCATCGATGAACTTGAATCTTGAAAAACTCGTTTAATGAATTCAATTGTGGCCGACGCTCGCGCTCAAAAACGAAGGTCGTCGAAAACGGCCGTTGTTCCAGAGAACATTTATACCGTGCGTGAACTGATAATGCAAGATCGTCATGTGACATACCGTGAGATAGAGGCAAGCTTGGGCATAAGGTATGACAAGCATCAATAAGATATCGAATGTTCATTTGGCCGTGAAAAAAAATTGTTCTCGCTGGATCCCGCACAATTTGACAATCGCTCAAAAAAAAGCTCGTGTCGATTGGTGCAAATAAATTTTGCAAAAATACGCTTCAAAAGACGTTTATAAGATCGTCACAGGTGACGCATCATGCATGTATGCATATGAACCCGAAACAAAACAGCAATCGACCGTGTGTGTCTTTGAAGACAAGCCAAATCCAACAGAAGTTGTTCGTGGAAGAAATACAATGAAGCAAATGATTGCGTTTGTTTTCAGTATAACCGGCCATGTTGGCACAGTGTCTTTAGTGGAACGTAGGTCGTTCAATTCTGTGGTATATAACCATCTGTTTGCCAAAAGTGTTCGAAGAAATGAGGAAAGATAATGAGGGACGACGGATCATTTTGCATCACGACAATGCGAGCTCTCACTCATTAGCTGAAACGATCAGCTATTTGACCACTCAAGAGGTCGAATTGATGGGCCATCCACCGTACAGCCCTGATTTGGCAACCAATGACTTTTTCTTATTTACCTGGCATCAAGAAAAAAATGTTGAGTTTTTCATCGCCCGAAGCAGCTGTTGAAGCGTTCAAAAATCATGTTTTGGAGATGTCTCAATCGGTGTGGAACAAGTGCTTCGAAAATCGGTTTGTGCGCATGATCTTAAAGGAGAATATTTTGAAAAACAATAAAACCATTTCCAATGATAAATTATTGTGTTTCTATTGCCGGACCCGAAATATAAATAGCAACGCTTATACGAGTACAATACCAAATTTGATAGAAATCGTGATTGAAATTGTGCCGGACCTTAGTACTGGAGCTTTATAAGACGTGTACTTATATGAACGTTTTTCATGAGAGCCTGTAACTGGTCAATCTATGTGAAATGGACAAACTTCAGACATATTTATATATGTGGGGACTATAATCTTAATCTGATGCGAATTAGTTCAATTTCAGTAGCGTTCGTCCTTGATGCAAAAAATGGTATTTATCCAAATGTCATTTAAATCGGACCATAATAGCGACTTTTAGTTTGATTACCAGATTTAGGTGTGATATTAAACAGAAATCATCTTGTGATTCTGAGTCGATCGATATTCCCAAAGGTGGGTTCGGCTCACATATTTTTGGTATTTTTTCCTCTCAGTTTGAGCAAGAACAGGACTTTAAATGAGTAAATTTATTTGAATGGGTGCTACACACGCAGAGAAAAAACATGGTTACTACATGGTCACGGCAATAATAATATGTTCTCCACAACAAAAGTATGTTCGTCGCAACCATAGCATTGTTAACTGAATTTATTTTTGACAATAGTATAATTGCTGCAATATTAATATTGTTGAAATGTAACAATAGTATTATTTGCCAAATTTAAAAATGAAAATATGGTTATTGCAACAATATAAATATGGTTAGTGCGACTAAAGTATTGTGCTTGCATTTTATGTTAACAATAATATGATTACGGCAATCATACTGTATGATTGTAATTTTTCTTCATTTAAATATGCTTTTAAGAACAAATGTTATTGGTACGGATCTAATGCAATAATAGTACTTTTTTATCGATATCAAAATTTTTTAAACAAACTGTTTTGGCTTTGTTTATCTGAAATATTTTTAATAAAAACGCTTACGTTTTTTTTTAAATTAATTTTTTCTATTGTGAAATAAATCACTCCTAATATTTTGAATTTAATGTATTTTTTAATAATTTTCATAATTCAAATCTATTGTTGACAACTTAAACCAATTTTAATAAATAATATTGGGGATCAAATCTATTGTCGACAACTCAAACAAATTCTATTAAATAATATTGGGGATCATAGTTTAATTGTGTGTGATCATACTATGGTTGTTGGGATCATTACATGGTTGGGTGTGAATCATACTATGGTTGTGAGGACCATACTATGGTTGTATCTGAAACATACTATGGTTGTGAGGATCATACTATTGTTGTGGAGATCATAGTATGGTTGAGTGTGAATCATACTGTGGTTGTGGGGATCATAGTATGGTAATGTGTGAATCATACTATTGTTGTGAGGATCATAGTATGGTTGTATTTGAATCATACTATTGTTGTGAGGACCATAATATTGTTGTAGCACAGCCATATACCCAACAATAGCATTATCCTCTTCGAATATTGTCATCACAACCATACTTTTTTTTTGCGTGCATCAGAAGACAGACCAATATGGTCTAGCTTCGCTAGGAATAGTTAAAGTTGCTCATAACGCTGAAAATGTTACCCATGAATTGGAAGACAATCTGACTATATTTGGCATTCTCAGGCATATTGAAAACATGGAGTGGGGTATATTTAAAAATAATGGCCAGAAACGTTGGAATTTTTCAGGGTTACTTACAGATCTTGCATAAAGCACTATACTAAATGTGATCAAGATCGAATGTTCAATGTCACAAAGCTGGAAATTAATGACGTTTTCGGGTTTTATTAAAAGACTTGGTTTGAGAGGTCCGTATATCAAAGATGACTGCTAGAGAAGGCGAGTGTAATATTTTTCGTATACAAGAACCTCAATATCCCTTCAGAAAGTAAAAACTCCGTGTTAATTTGCTTTTTTTATTCAAATACTTTTTCGTATCAGTTTATTTGTCTTTGCATGCGTTTCGTCGTTACAATATAAAAATTATACAAAATAAATTCAGTTTTTTTATTACATTTTTTTCAATATTTTTTTTTCTTTTACAATAGTATTTACAACATTTATGTGTTATTTGCAGAATGTATAATATCTAAGTGGGGGGTCACAGGAAAGGGGAGAGATGTTAAATTCGTTAAACTAAAACTCGCAATTAATATCGTTCGGATAATTGCGAGCGGCCGTGTCAATTGTAAGAGACAAAATCAGAAATCAGGGCATTGGCATGATCGGTTGGCTGCTATAGCCACAGGGGGGAGAGAAGGATCTAATAAGGCTTTAGGTCCATAGAGAGACTTAGAGAGAAAGAGATGGGAGATTGAAAAGTGAGACAAAGTAAGGCAATGTTAAAGATGGCAAATAGTTTAGCTCTAAGAGACCATTGTTGATATCTTCCATAGACAGAAAACAGTGAATTAAGGCAGTGTTAGAAGACAATAAATTGAGGTAATTGAGAGACAGGTCAGAAATAAACAAGAGAGAAAGAGAGAGAAATATAAAGGGTGAGAGAGCAAATCGAGTAGATAGAGATGAACATTTTCTTGCTATAGTCGAAAAGAGTAGGGGCTAGCTATAAAATAAAGTGGGAATACTGAGCATATTTAAAGAACGACAGAACTAGAAGTCTGGAATACAGATCAAATGCCATAGAGTGACAAAGTTATAGAACAGGATAGGCTTAAGGGGGCTTAAGATCTATAAATGACAAGATCTTTTCCTCTCAAAAGAGTTTTACGGAGAGCGTGTGTTAAGTTACAAGAGAGACAATCAGTTTAGAAGTATAAAGCTTAAGAGAAAGAGTGAGAAGAATAGGGAGAGAGAAAAAGAAGTCCAGAGAACTATGGTGCTTATTTACTCTTCAATGCTTCGAAACTTAACCATCTAAAAAATAATAAAATATATTTTATACATATATATTAACAATATCCATTTTCATGTTAGACATATCCTCCTTTTAATCAGTTCCGTTGACGTCTACTTAAAATCAGTGGCTTCTTCTTGCGTTGCATCCGCTGGCGTATACAGACCGCGTTTAGACGACCTACATTTACCACTTACCGTAGTAGCCGTGATTCTCGGCGGCCACAGCGTTCAAGTGAGCGGCACGGGCATGCTGCACTTCGGCGGGTTCAACGGGCACACCATTGTGAATGACTGGAATGTGCAGGGGACCCTTGTAGGGACCGCCATAGTGACCGTGATGGGCGGAGGTGGCATAATGAGCGGGAGCACCGCCATGACCATGACCGCCATCGTAGCCACCATGAGAGCCGTGATCGCCATCCCAACGACCATCGTAATGACCATCGTCGTGATGGTCAGCGGGACCAGCAGAAGCGGAAGCTTTGGCCAGCGCAGCATAATGAGCAGCCTTGGCGTGTTGCACCTCGGGCGTTTCTACGGGCACGCCATTGTGGATGACAGGAACATGATAACCATGGGCGGCAATGGCATGCGAAGGACCAACATGGCCGGAACGGGCAGCAGCATGGGCAGCAAAGTGGGCAGCCTTAGCATGAGATACTTCGGGCGTGTCATGAGGTGCGCCATGACCATGGCCAGCGGCGCCTAGGGCTTTAGCGTGAGCGGCATAGTGTTCGGCTTTGGCGGCTTGTACATCGGGCGTATCGACGGGCACACCACCATGAGTCAAGGCAATGGGAGCAGCATGGGCATAACCACCATGACCCCACAGCGAACGCTTGTACAAATGATGATGATGACCAGCAGCGGCGGCGGCAGCAGCATGAGCGGCAGCATGGGCTGCCTTGGCGTGGGCAACTTCGGGTGTATCGTGAGGCACACCATCGTGTGTCAGCGTAATATGAGCTTCAGGACCATGATAACCATGGCCGGCAGCATAGTGACCACCATCGTAGTGACCATCGTCATAGGGACCACCATGGGCTACAGCGGGCACCGGAGCAGGGCCCTTGGGCAAATTAGTGCCAACGGCATGGAAGCCATGATGGGGATCGGCAGTATAGTGGACAGATTGTATGTGGCCATGACCATCGACATACGAATAGGAGCCATGCGTTACGCCATCATGAGAACGACTCTCGTGCTTTTGAGAATTCGGATCGGAGTAGCCGTACGAGTAGCTATGGCTATGAGGATCCAAGCTGGCATATTGCGTAGAGACAGCGCCATGGTAAGAGGCCGAGCAGCTGGCAACCAGCAGGGCAGCGAAAATGATCTGTAAAAAGAAAGGATAGACACAAGAGAGGTGTTAATAAAGATTTTAATAATAAAAAAAAAAACAGTGGCTTGTGCCACATGCAACATTTCCAGACTGCCCCAGATTTACATAAGACTTGTGTAATGGCTCAACCACTGTCGATAAATAAAATGCATGCAATGCCAATCGCTTTTTGTAATTGCAAACATAAAAGTTGCAGCATAAAAGCAACATTTGGCAATTGCAGATTTGTAAGACGCGGAGCATAGCGTCAAGACAGTTGGATGGAAGGACGGACGGTTGGATGGACGTACGGAACGTGTGTATAATCATTGTTTAAAAGCGGCAACCAGACCGTATGCTACGGTTTGTAATTCAAATCATTACATGTGTAACAATAAAATATCTATAATTTTCTCATTCTGTTTTTTTTTTGTGTTCTCCTTTTCGTATTCCCCGCCATTCTTTGGATTGTTGTACACTGAATGGCAGAGTAACCCAATGCTAGGGGGTTTTGTTATGGCTGGCTTTCGTTGTTTGCGCTCAGACCCGCTGCTGTGCTGGGGCATACCAAACCAACCCACTTTTTAGCCGGCTGTCTAGGGGAGGGGTGGGTTTGGGCTTTACGTTGTACTCTGTCTGTGGCAATTGTTGAATGATTTTTCAATTTCTTTTTCAAGCTTTTTTCCCCCGTACTGTAAACGGCGTCATGTTTTTTTAGTTGTTCTGTTTTGTTTTTTCTTTAACTTTAAATTCATTCAAACTTTTTTGTTGTCAGACCTTTTTGTAGCATTATAACAATCGATGTGCTTCGTGTTTTTTTTTTGCTTAGGCAAAGCAAACTACACATGCTTAAACAAATCGATTTGTTGCTGGTGCAATTTCATTCATTGCTTACCGCCCCGAGGCGGTAAGCGAGAGCCAACATCTGCGGTATATCTTTTCCACCTAATGATTGTTGGGATTATTTTAGTCTGTTCTTTTGAATGGTTGGATTCTGTTTAAAAGAAGAATTAAATGCTTTTGGTTGCTAGGCGCTCAGGTTGCATCGTGGTTAGCTTGTAGGGTTTCCTCAAGTGCTAGAATGCGTGTGCGTGTTCGTTCTTCACCTACAATGTAGGCAAAGTTCGTGTCTTAAGTCTTTTGTTTCCATCCAGCGGCCAAACTGAGTTCTTTTGCAACCGCTTGCCTCGAAATTTGAAACGCCAAACTTGGCTTTGTCTGTCACGGTTGGTGGTGGCGGTGTACGATTTTCAGATCAAGTTCGTGTCTTGAGTCTTTTGATTCGAGCGAAGCAAGAACTCCAAAATTGAATTTTAATTGTAAAAAAAGTTTAAATTTAAGCAACAACGCTTTGAAGTGCCCTTAAAATTAAGAAGACTACATATTATTTTTGGTGTAGTTTTCGGTAGCTAGGCAACATTTATAACCGTGGTCGAGAGGAACTTTGGTTCATGGTCTAACTAATGGGTTTTCTAATAGGGACATAACAATTTCGTACCTTTATATCAACGCACCTTCAAATAGTTGTTATGATCTTTTAGCGTTTAAACGTTAGTCGAAGTCAACATCTTCACCATGGTAAAATTTACTTACGAGCAACGTTACTTTACTTTAAGAGCGATACTTCAGTTTTCGGTCGCAATAATCGTCTCATCCGACAGGCTGTACGTGCTATAGAGGATAATTTTGGATCAAATTTTCACCTGCGCCAAGTCTAAAATGTTGCAGCCGTAAGTGTATCCGTTCAAAATGAGCCAAATCAGTCGATTCAACGTAGAATAGGAATTGGGCATCTCTCAAACCACACAGCGGCGTATTTTGCGAAAATTGTTTGCCCTTCATCCTTATCAGATCAAACTGAAGAACTAAAGCCACAAGAATATCATCTTCAGCGATGAAGCTCATTTCTGGCTGAGTGGTTTTGTCAAATATGCGTTATTACAACAACAGCAACAAACCCACATGTGCTTCAAAAGACAAAATTGCATTCGCAAAAAATTACTGTGTATTGTTGTTTTCTTGCCGGAGGTGTGGTCGGGCCGTATTTTTATGTCGAGGAAAACAATCGTCGTGTTCCCGCCATCGAAGAGCGCTGTCGTGTCATGTTAGAAACTTATTTTTAGCCAGAATTGGATGAGCTTGACATCGTCGATATGTGGTTTTAACCAAACGCTGCTACTCGCCACTCAGCACGCGTTTCAATCGATTTACTGAAAGGCTTATTCTGTGAACGTGGTATCTCGAGAATGGCCACCTCGCTCATGCGATTTAACGCCATTGGATTTCTTTTAATGGGGCCAATTCAAGTCAAGCCTATGCCAACAAGCCAACAACTTTAGACGAGCTCAGAGACAACATCCAAGTCGAAATTGCCAACGTTTCGGTCGAAATTGTGTCCAAAGAATAGATTGTGCACGGGCTCGGTGGTCATATGACCGAAATCAAATTTCGTTCTTAAAATGTAACATTTGCACTACACCTGGAATTTTAACTCTATATCCTTAATACTCGTATTCTGTGTTTTGTTAATATATAAAATAGTTATGTCCTTAATGGAAAACTCGTTATATATAATATTGATCGTATTTATATGTCTAAAAGTATAGTTGACCTCAGTTCTTCAGTTATTGTAAGCAAAAAACATGTTGGAGTTTTTATAATTTATTTCATTGTAAAAGTTCAGGACGATCTAGCCATGCTCGTCCGTCCGTGTGCCTGTTAAAAGCACGATTGTGGTCAAATAAACTAACTTAGGATCGTGAAGTTTTCTCACGATAATGGCTTATGGCCATAAGCTGTTTGGGAATGTTAATGAGAGATATCGGCCAAGGGAAAAAATGCTTCGTATAAGGAAACTAAAGCTACCTCGGAACATCTTCTGTTAAAATTAAGAACTGAAGGTACCTCGGAACGAACACCTTTTGTTAAAATAGACTTAACAAATCATAGTTTTTTGTGGACTAGCAACAGTTAAATTAGGTACTATAAGTTGGAACGCACTTAATACCTCAAAGTAGGGTTTATTTTCTAGACCTTTCTGTTACTAGAGCTTTCTGTTCAAAACGGGCGATCGAAAACCAATACTGGCATACCAGTATACAAATGAAAGCTTATTTTGCTACGAATTCGAATATATTTATTTTGAAGATTATAGCCGTAATCCTGGGTCCATAAAAACGGCCATTTTTACGATTTCAAATATATTTATTTTGAAGATTATAGCCGTAATCCTGGGTCCATAATAACGGCCATTTTTCTAATATTCTTCCTTGTTTTTAGTTGTTGTTAATTCCATTGAAATGCTTTAGTTTTCCTATTCTCACTATAGAACTGTAGTTTAGTTAATTAAATTCAACGCTTGGCATGTCTAATTCCCAGACATTTTGCTCAAGTCCATTCTCCGAAGCTTAGATATTTTCATGCCCTTCTTTTGGCTGTAATTATGCCTAAACCAACTTGAGTGGAAGTTGCGTTTTCAGAGTATTTCTTAATAACTTTACTATCATCGTTTGTGTCAAATGATCCTTGTGGCGTACAAAACTAATATTTTACTGGGTTTCGGTAGGTTTATGGATCTACTATGACATTAAAGTAAAAAGTGCCTTGAGAACATTTGAGACGGTGGATAGGATAGACTAGACTTGGATAGACTACGGCATAAAAACTTGTAAAGTCAACTTGTAAACTTAAAAGATCACTTAATGGGTTAGGGTACTATTACACAACTATGCCGTTAAGGATAATACTTATATTAAGTATAAAAAACATTTTATCCCTTATAAGTTGAAAGCTAAATTGTCAGATTATTGAATGACTTATTATAAATTCTGTACATATGTGGGCTCCGTCAGAACAGTTTTTTTTTTGGAGCTTATCTGTGTTTTCAAAATAGCAATTTCTGCTACAGATTAATTGCAAAATATTATCTTTCGATATGTGTACTCGTATACCGAAGAGCATCGATGTATAATACTTTAGCCTAACAATCAATCAATCTTTAAGAAAAAATTCAGATTTTGAATAAAAAAAAATCCTTTCAGAACTTATTGGTCCCAATATTTAAAATCAAATTAAAACTGTAGGGTTCGCCCGAGTGGCTGTTAGGCCAATAATAATGTCAGATGGTTTTTAAAATTTATAAAAAAAAAGTCGGTTTGTTGAAAAAAACTAAATTTTCCTTTCAGAGTTTATTTAAAACCATGACATAAAAACTGTTGGCCTCGCCCCAGTAGGTTTGAGGCCAATACTAAAGTCAGATGTTCTTTAAAATTTATAAAAAAAAGACCGATTTTTAATAAAAAAAAAAACATATTTTTCCTTTCAGGGTTTATTGGTTTCAATATTTAAAACCATGAAATTAAAACTGTTGGGTTCGCCCGTATGGCTGTAAAGCCAATACTAAAGTCAGATGGTCTTTAAAATTTATAAAAACAAAGTCAGGTTATTGAATTTTTTTTTTTCATTTCACAGTTTATTGGTTTCAATATTTAAAACCATTACATAAGAACTGTTGGGTTCGCCCGTGTGGCTCTAAAGCCAATACTAAAGTCAGGTGGTCTTTAAAGTTTATAAAAAAAGTCAGTTGAAAAAAACAAGTTTTTCCTTTCAGAGTTTATTGGTTCCAATATTTAAAACCATGAAATGAGAATTGTTGGTTCGCCCGTGAGGGTGTGAAGCCATTACTAATGTCAGATGTTCTTTAGAATTTATAAAAAAAAGTCAGATTTTTAATAAAAAAGCATATTTTTCCTTTCAGAGTTTATTGATTCCAATATTTAAAACCATGAAATTAAAACTGTTGGGTTCGCCCGTGTGGCTGTGAAGCCAATACTAAAGTCAGATGGTCTTAAAAATTTATAAAAACAAAGTCAGGTTATTGAAAAAAAATTTCCTTTCAGAATTTATTGGTTCCAATATTTAAAACCATGAAATTAAAACTGCTGGGTTCGCCCGTGTGGCTCTAGAGCCAATACTAAAGTCAAATGGTCTTTAAAATTTATAAAAAAAAGTCAGTTGAAAAAACAAGTTTTTCCTTTCAGAGTTTATTGGTTCCAATATTTAAAACCATGAAATGAGAATTGTTGGTTCGCCCGTGAGGGTGTGAGGCCATTACTAAAGACAGATGTTCTTTAGAATGAGGATAATACATAATTTTGTGGTCGATGTATTTAGAATTTGCAAATCATACGAACGCGATTGTTAGGACTTGCAAAATTACTTAGCAGGAAAATAAAAAAGTTTATTCTAAAATAATGATGTTTGTTTACAAAAACGGAAAAATAGATATTAGCCAGTGTAAGCTTTACAAATAGAATGCTATACATTCTTAGAAACCTTTTTTTACTATTTTGGTACGAGAACTTTAAGAATTTATCGCAAATTTATCACCTTTTCCTTTTAGAATTTAAATAAAAAAAAAACTTTTTTTAAGAAACTTTTAATTTGTTACATTGAAGCGTTCACTTGTTATCGTCCTTGCAGTGAATGTCTTACATTCAGGAATATTCTTTAAAAACAATTGCCAATGTTTTTTTTTTTGGTTTTTCTCTTAAAATTCAAACGTTCATTTCAATTAAATCCTTTAAATTTTTGAAATCTCATATCAGGACCTCATATGTTTATTCTTAGCACTTTAAAGTTTATTGCAAATTGTTAGTTTTTTTTGTTGTCCTTTAACATTTGTTACTTACAAAAGGTTTCATGTTGGCTACGTTCTTAGGTTTTTAGAATTAAAATCACACTTAAAGAGTTCTTAAACAAATAGAATCACAATTTCAGGACACAACACACGACGACAATTGTCCTTTTTTTTTAAAGATCTCTTCTTCTGCTTAGAAGCTGTTGAATTATATGAATTTGTTGTTGTTTGTATTATTTTTGATATTGAAACTAAACACACGCTCAGTGGGTTTAACCTCCTAGAATCGCGACTAGGACTGTTAACGAACTGTGCTAACAAGTGCCAAACCGCGCCAATATATACCCCCAAAACCAGCGACGACAACCACAATGCCGAGCAGAAATCCAACAAAACCAGAGCAAACGAAACAATATAAGAAACAATAACAATAGCAACAACAAGAGCAGAAACCAAGCAACAACAAACCAAATCATTCCACCCGATTCCTCTTAGACATGGGCTTGGGTAAGCTGCATATCGCGGGAGGGGTTGTGGGGAGGTTTTAAAAGACACCGACACAGCGTCAAAGAAAATCAAACGAAGTCAAATAAAAACCAGAGAATTCCAATGCGAATGTTCAGCAGATAGATTAGCCGCAATAATCAAATACAAAACAAAAGCAAAAACACACACACGCACGCACACAGCGATACGTCTGCACTCAACACAGTTAAATTGGAGCGCAAATGGCTAGAAAAACACAAAAGCAAAAAATTTTTTGCAAACAAAAAGCATACTCGTACTACACCCAAGAAGTCAATGTTGTTGTTGGTATTTATGTAGTAGAAACAGCAGCAAAAAGTAGAAGATTTCTTTCAGTTTCTAAAAAAGAAACAATTATAGGAATTTAAGAAAACTGGAACCAATATACCGGGAGCAGTTAGACATAGAACTTTTCTATATCCTTATGAGGTACCTCTTTTTATAAAAGGTTTATGTCGCGTCATTCTTGCGCTTTTAACAACAAGACAAAGGTTAGCATCACTTTTTAGTATTCTCAACATTAAAAAAAAACAAAAGACTTAAGACACCTACACGAGGCCTAGGGCACACAAGACTAGTGTCCAAAAAATTGGTATTTTCAGAAGACCCGCATTTCGGTTTTTATTTTAAAATAATATTTTTTAAAGTAAACAAATTCGGCATTAACTGGCATTCCGGTTTTAGCCTTATGACTTGAAAGAAAAAAAATATTTTTTTCCAGTCAAAACTGAAGTAGTTGCCCCATAAAACGGGCAGCAATAAGGCATAGAACTTTTCTATATCCTTATGAGGTACCTGTTTTATGCCGCGTTATTATTGCGCTTTAAACAGCAAGACAAAGGTTAGCATCACCTTTAAGTATTCTCAACATTAAAAAAACAAAAGACTTAAGACACCTACACGAGGCCTAGGCCACACAAGGCATATCTTAAGGACGCAGCCCAGGGAAGTTATTCGGGTGAAACTTAGAATATCCTCACCATTCGATTTAGACTCCATAGTCTTGGTACAGGGTGGGCCATAAGTAACAATGGGGTTAAAAGGTTTAATAACTGTTTCGTTTATTAATTTTTTTTATTTTTTTCTCAGATTATATAAAATACAAAATTTAAATTTTTTACACGAAGTATGAAAAATAATTTCACCTCAATGACCCCTGTTTTCAGCTTCGCAATGATGGACATTTTCCATAACATCTTTCATAATTTTTGGCTGTCGTGTTCGAATTTTTGCAATGTTGAGTTGAAGGAGTTGAAGGATTGTCTTGGTCTGGTTCACATATACCCGCTCCTTTAAATAACTTCCAAAGAAAATAGCTATCACAAATCAGGCGATCGCTGGCCAAATAATTTCTAAATTTTCCGAAATTATTCGCTCATCAAAAATTTGACTTAAAAGTGCCATTCTGTCACGGGGAGTGCGGCCAGTGGCACCATCCTGCTGAAACCACATCTCTGGTCTGTTTCAAGAGCAGGACGTAAAAATTTCTATCGTAAACCGATACCGCTCTCCATTTATTGTTCGGCACTTCCATCCTCATTCCCAATGATATTTACAGATGTGATCCCACACCAAGAGTGCAGTTGGCGTTAATGAATGGCTCTTGGACTTTCAGCACCCCAGAAAAATGAAAATGAGCTTCGTCACTCACCCGTTTGCGTTAAAATAATTGATCGGCGATTTAAATAATAAAATTTTATTATTCTGTTGTAAGTGAATAGTTGACCTTTAGTGTTGTTATTTTATAAAATTATTTTTCGGCTTGAGGTCATTTATTTAAACTCGTTGTTCTATGTGTTGTTTAATTTTTATTTATCCCAATATTTCGATTGACTTCGTCAATCATCTTCTGGTTCTTTGTTCAGTTGTGAATCTCTCCTTTAGTTATTCTCCAATTGTTATTTATATAATGTGAAAAAAAAAAAATAAAAACAATATATAAACGAAAAAGTTATTAAATTTCTAAACCCCATGGTAACTTTTGGCCCACCCTGTATGCTTATTTAGGCCTCAAACCAACTTCGTTGAAATATGTTGTAATCTGTCGCTGATAAGTCGGTTGGAGCTTAAATCGGCGTTGTAATTTTTTATGGCGGATATACCAGAACTTGAACCAATGTCTCCCAATTTTAATGCCGAAAACAAAATACATACGAGGGCGACCGCAAAACTAACTGGCCTGGAGCATTTTCTGTTTTACTAGCAACTTTTTTGTTTGTTTTTTTTTAAAAGCAATCTTTTATAAGCCATCTGTCAAAATTTCCGAAATATTTAATGATTATTTTCTTTGTTACAGGTGATTGAAGTAAACAAGTTTTATAATTTTTGAAAAATGGAAAATAAAGAGTTTCGTGCGGTAATTAAACACTTTTATATGAAAGGTTATACGCCACAATCAATCAAAGATGAATTGGATTCTGTTCATGGGGATAATGCACCATCATACTCCACCGTGAAATCCTGGGTTCAACAATTTAAAAAGGGTCGTTCAAGTACGGAAGATGAACAACGCTCTGAAAGACCGAAAACTGCTACTACTATTGAAAACATTAGAAACATATTTAATGAAGTGACTAAAGATAGACGAATAAAGCTCAGAGAACTTGCTGATATTGTTAAAATACACGAAAAACAAGTTTGGAGTATTTTACATGATAAACTCCACATGAAAAAGCTATCCGAAAACTATCCGCCGCGTTTGTTGACTTTGTCCCCAAAAATCGTCCGTTGGACCAATTCTGAGGAGCTTTTAGCGATTTATCAGCGTAATCCAATAGAGTTCTTGCGCCGATTCATAACTGTTGATGAAACATGGATCCATCACTACATCCCAGAATGCAAAGAACAGTCAAAACAATGGGTAGAAGCTGGTAAAAGTGGTCCCAAGAAGGCGAAAACTGTTAAGTCAGCAGGAAAAGTAATGGCCACTGTAGTTTGGGATGCAAGGGGTATAATATTTATTGATTAGCTTGAGAAAGTAAAAACTATAAATAGTGAATATTATTGTGCATTATTGGATCGGTTGAGTGAAGAAATCAAGATAATACGACCGCATTTAGAAAAAAAAAGTTCTTTTTCATCAAAATAATGCTCCTTCACACACTGCATGTTTAACTCAACAAAAACTGGCCGAATTACGATTTGAAATTGCTCCGCATCCACCATATAGTCCAGATTTAGCTCCTTCTGATTATTTCTTGTTTCCAAATTTAAAAAGATTTCTCGGTGGCAAAAAATTGTCGTCCAATAGCGAGGTTATTTGCTGAAACTGAGGCATATTTCGAAGGTCTTGAAAAATCTTATTTTTCGGATGGAATTAAAAAACTTAAAAAACGTTTGATGAAGTGTATTGAGTTGGAAGGAGATTATGTTGAAAAATAAATAATAATAATTCCAAAAAACGGTTCTTTTTATGTTAGGCCAGTTACTTTTGCGGTCGCCCTCGTATGATTGCAATTTTAAAAACCAGTTTGTTTTCCCCTGCCTAACGTATTGCCATCGAAACATCGGCTTTATTAGAATCTATTCCGTGATATGTAAAAAAGTTCTTCTTAGTCATTAAACATTTTACAGCAACTTTGAACAGTTTTTTGCTTGCACATATTTGACATACACATCTCTCTAGTCAGCTGGTCCAAATCTCATAAACAGGCTTTTCTTCATTTAAGAAATTTATTTTATTAATTTGATTCAAAACGTACCATAAATATAAAAAAAATAAAACAGCTCGTCCTATCGGTACCAAACTTAAGAGAGTTAATCGGTTCGGCGGTTCTCGAGTTTTAGGCGCTCGTACACCGAACATAATATTTTTATATATTTACGTAGATCATTGATAGTTGTAAATTCCAAAGATGATCTAGCCATGTCAGTCCGTCTGTGTGCATTAGAGCGCCCATGAAATACATAGAAAAACGGAAAAATGTTATTTTCTAGTACATTGGACATAAAAATAATATCCGTGCAAACATTTTTTCAATCCGATGGAAACCGGCCAGTCCGTCACGACTTTTAGCGCAAAAAATGGAGTTGGAAGCTTTGATGAGTTATAACTCGTAAGCCAGACGACTTTCGGAAATATACAGGCAAACATTTTTCTCTTATACAATTTTTGCCGTAGCTATGAGCCTTCATGGTGTTTTCAGAGGTCAAACTTCAAATTTAAGTCAATTTTTTTTTCAAACGTAAATTAGTAATTTTATTTATAAACGTTTAAAAAAAATGTTGACACAAATTTGAAGTTTGACCTCTGAAAACACCATGAAGGGTCTTAGCTATGTGTATTTTCCAAAGTCGTGACAGACTGGCTGGTTTCCATCCTATTGAAAAAAATTTTGCACGGATATTATTTTTGATGCCCAATATACTAGAAAATGAGCGCGAAGCGGAAAAAATAACACTTGTTGTTTTGGGCGATCTAGTGTGTATGTTGAATGCATTAGCAGTCAGACGAAATGGGCTAGGACCCTGATATTTATCACATCATATAATTTTTTTTTGGAAATATAAGGGTTGTCTTTTTTCTGGCCTGTGACCAGGATTGTAAATTGTCGAAATCGACCTAGGAGAAAAACTTTCCCTTAAAGATACTAAAGGCACCTCGAAAAAAGGACACTTTTAAACTATTTGCTAAAAAATCATAACTTCTTTTAGAAGGACAACAGTGGGTACTGTTTTGGCGCACTTAAACCTCAATAAGGGCATAGTTGCTAAATGTGTCGGCTCATGCGCCCGAATTATATATTTTTTTTTTAGAACAATTTTCTAAATCAAATTGGTATAGTGGATCATAAAACTAATTTTGGGTTTAATAATGTCAAAAGGAATTTGAAGATAAAGCTGATTATGATTTGTATACCTACATATTTTGGCGTTTTAAATCTATATATTTCCGAATACTTAAGGGTTCATTCGATTGAGCGCTATTGCTCTTCAACATGAATCGCGTTCCAATATGCACACAGAGAACCGATTTGTTGCCACAGCCGAATTTGTGCCAATCGAATGTTAGTGGTTGCACGTACTATACATGTATTCAATATCATATAAAATACAACCGAATCTTGATTGGGTACATACAAATTTTCAGTGGTGGGAACTGACAGTATCGATTGAAGAGAAGTATCGGTAACCTTAACTAATTAAGATGACGATTGGAACTTTCCAAATCAGCCGAAAAACTTAAAATCGGTTGACATTCAACCAAGTTACTGGCATATAAGTGCGTAAGATCCGAAAACCCGGTTTTTTACCCGTAACTCTAGATTTTGGAGGTGTTTGGGCAATTTCAAAACCGGTGTCCTGTTGTACTCAGCAAGATCTACAAGAAAAATAATATCATTTCCCAGCTATTTTTTCCCTGTGTAATTAGTTAACTTAACAATAAAAATAATTTCTATAACAATCTTCTTAGTTAATAACATTAACAATTTCATTGTTAAATTAACTATGAAATTTTAATATTTACAATTTTAATGGAAAAAAACAATTCATTGTTAAAACAAAAATAGTTCTTTTAATAATAACAATTTTAATGGTATATTTTAATTATCTTAAAATCAACAATTTTCATGGTTAAAAATCAACCATAGAATAGTTAAATTAACTGTTATTAATGTTAAATACCAGTTCAAATTAACCTTATATAACATAGACTTCAAATCATGTTTATTTAAGGTTATGTTAACCTTATATAAGGTTATTTTTCTACTCAGTGTGGGTTTGAGAATTGAAGCGTACATAGCTCACTGAATTCCTCGAAGTTTTCCCTTGTGCCCTAATGGAATATTGTGGGACTTAAGTAGTAATGATTAATAGAAGGAACCGCCGGGAAATATAGTCATAAGGTTACTTAAGTTTAAGCTGGTTACATTACGAAGACTTGGCCGAGATTCAGGTCGGACTAATGGATCGAAGAGAACCAAAAAAACGCAAAAAGTTATATGGGGCTCTGTCTGACCGAAGTTGTTACTTATTTTTAATAATAATTTTGTGCATTTAATAATCGATAGGAAGCCAGATTTAAATAAAGAATGTGCGACTGAGTACCTCATAAGATTTGTAATCCCTTGCCCGTTTGAGCAATGACTTTTTAAGTGTAGGTACTTTCAATATGATTGCCCCAACATGTCTTGTGAAGTGTGAAAACATTCAAAAATTCCTATGAATAATTTGAAGTTTTAATTATTGCAATTAATTAAATATGACCTTACTTTTGGATTATGTGTGTGTGTGTGTGTTTCTAATTTGCACTTAATATGAATAGCTTAGGAATTTTCGGTTTTTGAAAGTTTCTCGAGCAGTTGGTGTTTAGTTTGGTTTGGTTTTCATTGGAAACCTTTTTTTGTGTTTTTTTGGTTTTTTTTTAGCGTTTTCCCTTCATTTGTTTCGCTTTTGTCTGAGTTAATTCTTTTTTGTTTTCTTAATAACGGCGTTGCTTTAGCTGCAACAAGTACGATTTATTAAATAAAGTCGTATTTTCTTTTGCATTTTGAGTTGTTCGCTGTGGCGTTTGTGCTGCACCGTCGAAAGAAAAATATTGCCTCGACAACGTTTTAAGGCAATTCGTCGTAGCATTGCAACACAACTCTCTCAAGTGTGGCTGGTATTTTTGGGCGTTTGCCACATGGTTCGAATCGGCAAATCGGTATCTGTGGCACCACCACCACCGCTGCGACCATCGCCAACCACCACCTCCAACACCACCACCATTGCCTTTGCAACAAAAGGCTCCAACTATTGAAACTTTTGAGATTTATCCAGTGTATGTTTGTACGATTGTGCCATTTGTCCGTAGTATGTCGCACTGCCCCTTGCACTTCCCCTCCCCAGCTTATGTGCCACATGGAAATATGTATCTTTCGCTTTAGATCATTTTCTTGTCATTTATAATATTTTGTTTTTATTGTATACCGGGTTTGGTTTTCCTTCTTTCATTCAATCGCTCCGTGTCTAATAATTCTATAGTATTTTCTGGGGCAGTGAGTGGAGTGGTGAATGGTGGCAAGTAGTCAGCCATGCCACATGCCACAACAACCGCATGGACACGGGTTCATAGAAATATGATTTTGCAGTTTCGGTTAAAGACCATGTGTTTTTCGATATCATTGTATTAATATCAGCAACTTAATTTCAGTTAAACATTTTCAATATGATTGGTAGATCGGTTGCCAGGGGAGTAACGACGAACGGGCCGAGCCGACAGTGGTTCCAGAAGAAAGACAACTGAAAAGTTTTAAATTCGAGTGGGACAAACTTTCCCTCGCTATACACTTAAGATTCTATAGTCTTTTTTATTATTGATTTTTCCCATTCCTTTATATCGCTTATTTAGAACAAGACTGTCATAAATGACACAAACGACAATTTATTTAAAAACCTAATGAAATTTACTGCTCGTTGAGATCCCAAATCCGAAGGTAATGGGGCTCTGAGAAACCATGGACAGATCTGCTCGATTATTAGTATGGTTTGCCCTATGTGCCGACGAATGCCACATTTAAAGTTTTATTAGAAATTTGCCTTCTTGATCGCCAGTCAAATTTCATTAATATCTGATTCAATTTCCCGCTGTAAGGTCGCTTAGAACCAAAACCGGGAGCTACGCTTGTTTGGAAGCTATTGTTAACCAAGAACAGATGGGATTTTTTAAGGCGGTTTGTTAGCAAGCAATACGATTGGCCAAAGCTAACTTTGAAAAGGTCATTACAGTGGTTGGATCAGAAAATTATTCGTTAATAAAAGTTTAAATTCTGTTGTGTTAGTCGTAGAACCACGATTGTGTATAACTCTCAAACTATAAGATAAATTGACTTAAACAGTTTTTATTCTGGTTCGAGACCTTTGTTGTTTCTTTTTCAGAGTTAAAGTAAAAAATTGGTTAAATGTTGCCAGGCAGACTCTATAGCTGTTTCTAAACCCGACAAGGTTTTTCTTTAGCATTTTTGGCAACTTACTTCGGCTTTAAATTACTTATACGGGAGTCTCATTTGAATTGACTGAGAATTACCCCTTTGCGGTATATTCTTCGAACTGTGTAGAGAGCAATCTTCATGGCGCAATATCATTTCCACCATTCTGTTTCGCATGAGCTTTCGTTGAAAAACACTGATGAAAAGCTCAAAGTGTGTGTGTGTGTGTGTTTTTGTGCGTACTTGTATTCATACATGCGTTGCACATTAGGGTGTACCAATCCTTATTAAATATGTTTTTTTTATTTACATATATTCGGTCTGTTCAAATCATAATAATGATAAAAGATCGTAGTCGTTATAATGACTAGATCGTAGTAAAAGTCTAAAGTCATCTAGCCATGTCCGTATGTATGTGTAAGGCAAACTACAGGTCGCTGTATTGAACCCATTTTCCCTACACAAGGACTGAGTCAAACTCTGGAAAAATCACAATATTTGTATTTTTAGGATGATTAACCAATTAGGATGATTATCGAAACTGAATTTGTACATGTATTGGTTGTTGCTATAAATTTTTGGCTATACGAACTCTTTGAATTTGTTTGTCATTATCACGAGCATTTGTTAACTGTACCAACTGATGGGAAAATTTTATGTATTCAGTAATCTGACCGATATAATACAGTGTGAAGCGCGGAAATTTTCTTTTTTGCACTGCAGGCTGTGGCGGCACAGTTGGAGAATGTGCGTGGCTTATAGTGAGTGGCTGGCGGGAGATTTGCATTCGTCTGCCTTTCAGTTGCCATCATGCATGGGACACGTGAAGAGAGGTCATTTTGTGTTGAAGCGTATTTTTCAAATGCACACTCGATCATTGCAGTGCAGCGTGCTTTTCGTTTACGATTCGCTGTTCCTCCAAATATGCGGTTGCAGTGCAGCGTGCTTTGCAGTGCAGCGTGCTTTGCAGTGCAGCGTGCTTTTCGTTTACGATTTGCTGTTCCTCCAAATATGCGGTTGCAGTCCAGCGTGCTTTGCAGTGCAGCGTGCTTTTCGTTTACGATTCGCTGTTTCTCCAAATATGCGGTACTGGAGTGAAACAAACCCCAGAGAACTTTACCAAAAACCTCTGTATTCGAACAGCGTCACTGTATGGTGCGCCATATAACGATTAGGCATCATTGGCCCTTACTTTTGCGAGGAATACCGTCATGCCGTATCTGAGAACTAAACGCTACTTGACTATGACACAGGAATTTTTTAGCCGGCTCTTGTGGTAATGCTATTAGAGGATACAAGGTTCCAACGTGATGGTGTCACTGCATATGAATTGTTTGAGGCTAATGTTTCCTGGACGGCTTATCTCTTTGAGAGGTGATGTGGACTAGCCGGCACGCTCTCCAGACTTACCCACATGCGATTTTTTTTCTTTGGGGTTACCTGAAGTCGAAGGTGTATATCAACCGCCCCAACAACTTGGAAGACCTAATTAACAATATTAAGGCTGAAATTGGCAGAATACCAGTCGACATGCTTGTTAGAGTTCATGAAAACTTCAGAAAACGTATGCAGCATTGTGTGGATAGCGAAGGTCGACATTTGCCACTTAAACTATTTAAAACCATGTAATTTAAAAATTCCCTTACTGTTCAATTTAATTAAAATATAAAATAAATTTTTCTAAGTTTCATATTTTTTTTATTTCATTCCCAAATTAGCAAATTACGGCACTACACCCTGTAGTTTTGTTTCAATTTTCATATTTAACTATAAGTATTTGAAACAACTTAAAACTGAAAATACGTAAAAACTTAGTTTTTACATTCCATTCTATTGAAGTTTGTATGCACATGTAGAATGATTTAAAAGCTTTTCTGGCAGCTTTATCTGGTGAAATCGGACTATATCGGTCACTTATCCCAACATGCATTAAATTTGAAGACTTGATGTAATTTCTTTCAAACGACATACCGGACATTTATTGACTGCAGCTTTAAAAAAAAATAGGATTGAAAATGCAAACGTCTTTTGGTGAAGCACGCTGGTAACTTGCACAGAAAAATATTGTTCACCGATGAAAAAAATTTTCCGTTCAGGAAAAATGTAACAAGCAAAATGATAGAGTGTATGCGCGGTCATCTAAGGAAACATCTGAACTGATCCTAAGGGTGGAAAAGGGTTATCATCCAGCTTCAGTCATGGTTTGTTGGCGTGTCTCTTACGATGGGGTCACTGACCTGCATTTCTGCGAACAAGGAGTCAAAACATCGGCCAAAGTTTACCAAGAAACCGTTTTGGAAGCTTTGAAGAAACCGTTTGGAAGCCTCTAAACAATTCCCTGTTCCAAAACCAGCCGTGGACTTTCCAGCAAGATTCTGCGCTGGCCCATAAGGCTTAAACGTACCAGGCCTGACTTCGAAACAATTTGCCAGCAGTCCAGATTTAAACCCATTGACTTAAAAATTGTGGACGGTTTTAGAGTACAAGGTTTGTCACAAAAGATACCCCAACATTGGATCTCTTAAGACTGCTTTGGTTCGAGTTGTGGCCAGCTATTGACGATTGGCCAGTGCGACTTAAGGCGTGTGTAAAGGCAAAAGGCGGACATTTCGAATAAGTAGATTCTTTTTGGATACAATAAACATCAATAAATATATTTAAAAATATTTGGTCCAAAAACATTCAGTACTTTTTATTTTACAGCATAAAACGTGTGTAACCGGATTTATGTCCCTACTAAGTAGATAGGTATCGATTTTTGGGGGCGCCACAATTGTGTAAGTTATGGGCAAAACACTGGCGTTGATCAGTACCTGATTCACATCGAACCCACTGTGAAACGATTGGAGTTGATTTAAGTGGGGATTTTTGGTATATCATGCATGTCACCAAAGCAATTATTATGAGTTTTTATGCAATTCTGGTTTATCTGCCCCATGTTCCTCTGTCGGTTGACGCTGCTACCTTTTTGGGGGATACTTTGGTGGCCAGTTTGTTCGGAGTGAGTGAGTATATCGCTCAATTGTTTAGGTTTTTTGTTTTGTTTTGTGTTCCTTTTATTTCTAAACGTTACCAGCACTTTTTTTCGTTGCCGTCGAGTGCATTGCATTCTTGCAATCCAGTAGTGGGTGGAGTTGTTTTAATGGTTCAACGTTTTTCTGTTTGATAATATTTTGGTATGCATTTACATTACGCTAGGGAGTACCTTTTGATTAGGTCGAATTTGGTTTAAATTTGAAAACTCGATTTTGAAATGAATTTCGTACGTTTGAACCATTTTGTCGTAAGTTTCAACGACTTATGGTCGTCCTTCCCAGTCGCCACTACCAGAGCTAGTACTATTTTAAGTTAATCGTATTAAGGGCCATCCTAGGGCATTTTGTTTCATGTTGGTGCATTACAAAATGTTTATTATTAAGTCACAAATTTTGCAATTGTCTCTTTATGATTTATAATTTATCATTCAATCTAATTGTGTTGAATGTTATTTAAATTAGTATTGCATGCAAATTTATGCGGGCAAATGTATTCTGCTACTAGCAGTGGCTACTTCAATGACATATTTAAGGATATTGCCAAATATTGGCAGAGAAACGCTGTCCCAAAAATGTGGGGCTCTATGACGAACAACTGGATTTTTAGAAATGCCCAATATGTAAAGAAGTACGAGGGTTGCTATATATATTTCTGGCCTAGGCAATACTAAGTGTTGCCTGGCACCATCTGACATTTTCATTGGATCGTTTGACAAATTTTAGCCTAAACGTACTCAGAACGTTCTGACATACGACCATCATTTGTGTTGTTTACAGTGACTTGAAAAAATCATTTTGGCAAAAAAAATGGAATTAACTCGTGAACATTTCCGTGCGATCATTTTTCACCACTTTCGATTTGGATTATCACGACAAAAGTGCATCGATGAACTTAAATCTTTGTAAGGCGATGAAGCACCATCCTATAGCACTGCGAAAAACTGGTTTAATGAATTCAATCGTGGCCGACGCTCGCTCAAATGCGTTGCATTATCAGTTTACGCCCGGCATGTGACGTACCGTGAGATAAGGCATCCTTGGACATGTCTTCCACCAGCATACATTCGATATTGCATGAACACCTGGCCGTAAAAAAGGTTTGTTCTCGTCGGATCCCGCACAATTGGACAATCGCTTGAAAAAAGGCTTGTGTCGATTGGTGCAAAGCAATTTTGAAAAAACACGATCGCGGTGCTTCAAAATCGTCACAGGTGACGAATCATGTATCTTTGTGTATGAGCCCGAAACAAAACAGAAATCGACCGTGTGGGTCTTCAAAGTCGAGCCAAATCCAACGAATGTTGTTCCTGGATGAAGCACTTCGAAGCTACTGTTCCGCATGAACAACGTAGGACAGTCAATTCTGAGTGGTACACCAAAATTTGTTTGCCTGAAGTCTTATGAGAAATTCGAAAAACGAACAAGAGAAGACGAATCATTGTGCACCATGACAATGCGAGCTCTCACACATTGTCTCAAACCAGCGCCTTTTTGACCAGCCAAAACGTTGAATTGATGGTTCATCCGCCGTACAGCCCTGACTTGGCACCCAAAGACTTCTTTCTATGCCCGCACTTCAGGGAAAAAATTCGTGGTCAATGATTTCGTCGCCAGAAGCGTTCAAAAACCTGGTTTGGAGGTTTCTCAATCGGAGTGGAAAAGTGCTTCGACAATTGGTTTGAGCGCATGCAAAAGTGTATAAATCATGCTGGGGTGACTCAATATTTTATAATTAATTATTTGTCGCTTATAACATACCAGGGCCTTAAATGGGAAGGAACCTCTGTGTGGGCTGTAGTCGAAACCATAGACCGATATGGTCCAATGTAAATGGACTTGAAAGTTGGTCGCTCGTTACGCTCCATGTGAAATTTGGTAGGGATCGGACAAAAAATGTGACTTATAAAGCTGCAGATTCTGAAATTAGCAAGGACCTTTGTAGAGGTGCTATACGAAAATTTAGGCCAATGTTGTCCAGTTTCAGCACAGCTTATAATAATAAGTAACTTTAAATCTGTTTTAACGACCACAATGGTCTTTTCCGTTTTCAGAACCATAGCTCCAAAACTTAGGTCCAGTCGACCTAATTTCGCATGGACTTTACAAGCTAGTTTGTCAATTTCAGCGTCGATCTGTGGTGCGGATAAAGGTACGTTCTTAGGAGCTGGTCGGCCAAACAATTTCGCCAACTGGGTGCCTCATTGCACCAGACATGCCGTCGAAAAACCAATACCTTATCGCTTTACTGCGATGTGTATGAAAATATGCGCTTGAAAATCATCAGCCACACTGTTCACTGCATGATCAGACCTACCAGAATGCCGCCCTGAGAACATCAACAGGTTGTCTCCTTATGTCTTCTGATATAATGACTACATGAGGAGACGAAGGTCCTAATTGTGCGCAGACACAATTTATTCTTTGGTTTCTTATCAGTATTCTTCCCAACCACCATCTCGTGGACAGGATGCTTCCGTCCTGGCAGATCTGGTACGATCTTAATGATTTAGAAAGAGCGGTCCAGCGAGACAATATCCTTTAGACCATCGAAACTATCAGCAGGTTTAAATGACATTCACTCTGAGAATGCGAAACTTCCCCCGGAGATTTCTCCAGAGCAGAAGGCGCTACCTCGGCAGACGCGCGGTTTTCTTGCTCAGATGAGATCTGGATGGATTAGACCTGGATTTCATACTGGGCGTGATTTGATGGCAACATTCCGGACGTTGGTCCCGCCTTCCTTCGGGGACCACATGACGTCCTGCATCTCTTCCGCGCCAAGACCACTCAGCTCATTCCCAGGTCTCTTTGGACTCATCCTCTTCAAATGACGTGTCCCCTTACCTGGATATTAAAGCAGGCCTTCTGTAGACGAACAGTACTAACAAAACAAAAACGTTGTCAGTGACTGTATTCAGGAGTACACGTAGCAGTCTACATCGCGCTGCGCTCGATAACATCGGCTTTCACCGTCATTTACCTAGTGAATTGAGTATTAGACTTTGGCCCTCTATCAAGTAGAAATCGTTCTGAACTACAAAAATTCGGTTGGATAAACCGACTTTCTGTTGCAATAACAAACATTCCAGATTAAGATAGTAACATGGTTCGAGATATCATACGACGGTTGCTACAACCATATCACGGTATTTACAGCCAATAACACAGTTATACCAATAGAATGCTGTTTGACTATTGTTTGCGACAACTGGCGGGTATGGCAACCAACCAATATTGATGTCTATGCTACCTTGGTACCAATAATTAGTGGTGACAACAGATTACTTCTCTGTAGTGATCAAACCTTGTTTAGTTGGCTGTTGTAACATAATATTGGTTATATCAACATCAATACAAAAACCCTATAATATTTTATCGGTTCTAGTCACAACAAATTCTATTTCAAAATTTCCAAAAAATTATAAAAACCAAAAAAAGTCGGACAGTTTAGGTTTCTTGGGTTAGACTGGGTTGGGCACTTATATGTGACGCGTAAAATAAAAAGGGACCTAAGTGTAAAACCAGTTTTGTTCAGGAGAGCCATTTTAAAGATTTAAATACTTGTATCTTTGGTGTACCATCACTTTCATAAAACACGCATATCTCTGTGAGGGAACACTTTTGGGGCATGGGATCGGTCTCATTCGATCCACATCAAAAAAAAAAGTGAAAATTGATTTTTTTACCCTTAGGTTCCTTTCTCTATGCGCTGTCACATATAAGGACGTATTCAGTTGACCTATTACAGGGCGGTAAAATATTAAATATTTCCAACAATCTATAACAACAACCAATTAATCTACAAATTCAGTTTCATTAAAAATCTTAATCTGTTTGATGATAACCGATATTGATTTTCTTAAACCAAAAGTGACAGTTTCCTGTACTGAAAATTACTGTGTACCTAATCATCATTAAGTTGTAACGATGGAATACATGAATAGCACGTGCAATCACCATCATTCGGTTGACAAACAATTCGATTGTGGCAACAAATCTGCTCTGTGTTCTCCCAGCCCAAGGGCAACCAACCTTAAAATACCCTACACCATGCGGCTTTTAAATCATCATATTGTATGCATATTGATTTTTATATAAGAGAGTGTTGTAATTATGAATACAAACAATTGCATAAATTAGTCCCAGCTACAATGTATGAAAATGCTTATGATAACCATAACCGATCAATTAACACATGCAACTGGAAATGCCACCATTTATCTCTGCTCTAATTTATTCCAAAAAAAAAACTGGTGAATACCGCCATTAAACCGACGCACACGCAAACAGAATCGACCAAATCGAAACCATGGACAAATTGGTATTAATTTCTCGGTCGGTTGGAAGTAATTATTCTATAGCTAATAAAATATTCGATTATATAATTTGAAGTGTACTCCTACGCATAAATTAACATTTTATTATAATTACAACTTCGATGGGCCATAAGACAAGCTCCTAATTACTTAAGTCCCACAACACTCCATTGAGGAAAAAAGGGGAAACTTCACTCAACCGGGACATACTGTTTAACGACCCTATTTGTAGAGTCGCCGGTATTTACGAGGCGGTAACGCATATCTAAAAAATGTTTAGATATTCTTCCCCGGGATTAAACATGTGTGTGAAGTTAAATTCCGAATTTAACTAGCAAAGACAAAAACCATCGCCGTTAGCAGTTCGCTGTAAACGGATCAACAGAGTAATGTTCAATAGTAACTCTTACTACACGGAGGAAAAAAACGGCCTCTGTAACATATTGTCCCAAACATATTTTGCAGGCAACATATATATGTTTGGAGCAGCTCCCAAACAAATTATGTTTGGGCTAGCAGCAATTTTCCCAAACATACATATGATTGTATGCAAACATATATATGATTGTGTGTAAACATGTATATGATTGTATGCAAACATATATATGATTGTGTACAAATATGTATATGATTGTGTGCAAACATATATATGATTGTGTGCAAACATATATATGATTGTGTGCAAACATATACATGATTGTATGCCTCATTTACATCGCCACACTCTACGTCAAATAAAAAAATACAATAACAACAAACATTTTGATTTTTAGGCAGCAACTTCTGCAAGAAAGAAACATCAACCCAAATGAATTCCAGCCATGAGAATATATCGCATACATTCTACTAAAGTCACACAACTCGAAATTATTAATTTTCGAGATTACTTGTTAAAGCGGTTCAACATACACATATCTATCAGCTCAAAAGAGATCAATTTATAGTCATATTCTGTTACCAATTTCTTCTAAATAAATCACACTTTTTTCTGAAAAGTAGTTTACGAGCTGCAGAATAGTTTTTTGAGTTTTCTGAAAATTGCAAAATTTTGAGTTGTGCCCATTTAATAGAATTTTTGCGATATGCAGAGCAAGTCAAAGCTTCAATAGTAGATTGCACTCTTTACTACTGTACCTGGAGTCATTCCAGATGATAAAAAATGTTAGTGCGTGAGTGTGTTTGTTCAAAGAACATGATAAGCGCACATAGTATGTACATATGTATGTTGACAAAATAATTTGTGTAGGGCAATAAACGGCGTCAGTATTACAGAACGTTTTGTTAATAAAATGATTTGATATATTTAATTAATAATCTTCTTCTCTTATTTTGAATTTGTTATACGTTGTAAAACAACAACAAATTTCTTTCACCGTTCACCAAATACATATTCAATAAAAAAACGACCTTAAGCTTAGCCAGACGAGTAAACAGCATCAAATAATAATACCCTTTGGTGTCGGTCCCATTCCTCCTCCTCATACACACGGTTACCATATATTACCCTTCTTTGCACAAAACGATGAGTCATACAATAACGCTCTCTGAGAGTAATACTCTCTAAAAAAATATGTTCTAACATATTTTTTTGACAAAAATATGTTAGGACACAATCATATCTTTTTTTGATATGTTAGAATTGTGCCCCTAACATATTATGATTGTGGGCAAACATAATATGTTAACACACAAACATATATATGATTGTGCCCGTCCCCAAACATATATATGATTGCATGCAAACATATTTTTAACATATTTTTTTCTCCGTGTATAAGTATATAAAGACGATTTCTGAGATATCAGTAAAGAACAAAGTATACATTTTCATAAAATAAGTAAGATCAATACAAAATTAAGATAATATAAGAAGAATGGGGAGTGTTTCCTGCTATAGAAGGTGTATTTTTTGATTAACAAAACGCTGGGGGCAAACGGGAAGGTATGCTGGAATGACATTTATACCAGGAGTAGCTCCTGGGCTGCTCTCGTTATTGCTGTAATCAGAATATCCAGAAACAATTTAGTATTTTAAAAATTGTGGATATAAAGTTAAATTCCATTTTTGGATACCGGGGAGGTATGCTGGAATGACACTTATACCAGGAGTAGCTCCTGGGCTGATCTGCTTATTGCTGTAATCAGAATATCCAAAAACAATTTAGTATTTTGAAAATTTTGCATATAAAGTTAAATTCCATTTTTGGATACCGCCCCATAGGGGGCAAACGGGTAGGTATGCTGGAATGACACTTATACCAGGAGTAGCTCCTGGGCTGCTCTCCTTATTGCTGTAATCAGAATATCCAAAAACAATTTTGTATTTTGAAAATTTTCCATAGGGGGGCGAACGGGGAGGTATGCTGGAATGACACTTATACCAGGAGTAGCTCCTGGGCTGCTCTCCTTATTGCTGTAATCAGAATATCCAAAAACAATTTTGTATTTTGAAAATTTTGCATATAAAGTTAATCGTATATAACTTATAGTAAGAGTTACTATTGAACATTACTCTGTTGATCCGTTTACAGCGAACTGCTAACGGCGATGGTTTTTGTCTTTGCTAGTTAAATTCGGAATTTAACTTTACACACATGGATTAAACTTGGGTTTACTGGCATGATGGGCGTGCACACTCCATCACACTACGGCGGCCCACATATACTTAGTAGGGACATAAATACTGTTACAATATTCAATACACCCATTTCAATAGTAGAACTGAACATACCGCGTTAATATCATATGGGTTTTGAAAGCTAACCTCAATAGCGTTAGTCTGTAACGGGATTTTAAAATTGTTTCAATTTTCATTGAGTGGTCAGCTTTAAAAAAAAATAGGATTAAAAAATGCAAACGTCTTTTGGTGAAGCACGCTTGCACAGAAAAATTTTGTTCACCGATAAAAAAATGTTTACCGTTCAGGAAAAATTTAACAAGCAAAATGCATCTAAGAAAGCATCTGAACTAATCCCAAGGGTGGAAAAGGGTCATGACCCAGCTTCAGTCATGGTTTGGTGGGGTGTCCTTACGATGGGGTCACAGACCTGCATTTCTGCGAACAAGGAGTCAAAACATCGGCCAAAGTTTACCAAGAGACCGTTTTGGAAGCTGCTGTGAAGCCTCATAACAATTCCCTGTTCCAAAACCAGCCATGGACGTTCAGCAGGATTCTGAGCCGGCCCATAAGGCTAAAACGTCCTAGGCCTGGCTTCGAAACAATTTGCCAGCGTTCATTTCCTCTAAAGAATGGCCCTCAGGCAGTCCAGATTTCAACGCATTGGAGTACACATTGTGGACGGTTTTAGAGGACAAGGTTTGTCACAGAAGATACCCCAACATTTAATCTCTACCTCAAATAAATTATTGAAGCCTTGACGACATTTTATAAATCGCCTTTCTTGGTCGATTTTGGTTTTCATTCTGAACATAACTTACTCATTAAATTTTATTAAAAAATGTATGTTTTTTTTTGAAAAAAAAAAGATCCAAGAGGGTCGGTTTATCTTGACGATATTCAGATTTTACTGTAGACGATCTTTAATGGAGTTATAAAGGGTGTTTTTTATTGAGGTATAGAACTTCGAATTGAAATAAAACACAAGAAAATCGTTTTAATGTCCATCAATTTGGCTTTATTGGAAGGATAATTTTATGCCATTAATGTTTAAATATGATTTCGGGCATGTGGCCGCCGCGGCTGGCTCGAATAAAGCCAATTCTACAGGTCCAATTTTCAACCACTTTTTCGAGCATATAGGGCCGTATGTTGGCAATAACGCTACGAATGTTGGCTTCCAAGTCGCCTAACGTGTTTCTGGTTTGTTGGCGTAGACGAGCGACTTCACATATCCCCAAAGAAAATAATCCAATGGTCCATGTTAACCGATCCATGGTTAACCGAATTAATTGCTCTGATGGACGATTATGTCGACCATAAAATGGACGGAGCTTGCGGTGAACTTCGCGAACTGAACCATTACTTTCGAAATAAATTTGCACGATTTGCAAGCGTTGTTCTTTTGTCAACCTGTTCATGATGAAATGGCAAACCAAACTAAATATTAATCACTTGACAGCTGACAAAATGGCCGCCAGTTAAAAAAGTGATGCCAACTTAAAGTTCTATACCCCAATAAAAAACACTCCTTACTAGTAGTGATATAATTTGGTAGAACATTTTAAACCAAAAAATTGTTGACAATTTCGAAAATTGTTGACAATTTCATTAAGAAAAGGCACGCTTTAACTCAAATTAATTGTGCAACATCTATTCCTGTCTTCACTTTTAGAAAAAATGACACTTTAATATTAGAAATAGGATATTTAAATGTTCTACGAAAATTAACTTCATACGACTTCACTTTTATTTACTACTTTTTACCTTGTTTCATATGGTATAGCGTTGCGAAATAAAAATGTCCTTGGACCCAAAAAATAACTCGGACGAAGGAGGAATTTGGGAATTACTATAATCACCTAAGAATTTCATTTCTACACACAGAGATCAGATTCTTGTCACAAACGAATTTTTTGCAAACCGAGTGAGGTTACATGCACTTTAAGTATTCGATCAGTACAACCGAACGATAGTTGGTACTCATACCAAGTAGCCGAACCTTCAGTAGAGAATTTGTGGATCTAAAAATATAAAAAGGACACGCCTTAACTGAACTGTTTTGGACTTTTTCGAAAAAGAAAGAAAAGGATGTTAAAATGTTCTACGAAAATAAACACCGATTTTACCACACTTGTTCAGCGAAAAAAATTAAAAGTTCAGTCAGTGTCAAAAGCTGTTTGCCTATACCATTGAAGTACTCATTGGGACGGTCATGACAAAATACCATTAAACAACCGGCTTTTGGTTATGATGAAGTTTTCGTTATCATTACTTATAACACTGTGAAACATTTTTGGGGGGTGAGAAATTCAAAGTCAGGGTGATGGTACTAGGTCAGTATATTAAAACCCTCAAAGGGTTTTGCGTTCGTATGTGCCAGTTTTTTTTTATGACCTTTTACATTTTTTCCTTATCTTGATGTTTTTTCGCTTAGTTGTAAAATGTTGGCAAAAACGTAGTCTGACATAACTCGAGAACGACTAGTTCGATTTTGCTGAAATAAATTGAGAAAAATTAATAATTACATTTTCTTTAATCCATTAATATACTGTTTCTCTACCAAATCAACATTTTTGCAATTAGAAATAAATTTATGAAGAAAATTTTGCCAACATTTTTTTTTTTTTTTTTTTAAACATAAATCCCAAGCATTTCGACCGGTATGGCTTTAATGACACGCGCAAAGTTGGCTTCCAAAACCTGAATCGTAGCTGGTTTGTCAGCATAGACTTTGGACTTTACGTAACACCAAAGAAAAATGTCTAACGGTGTGATTTCACTCGATCTAGGCGGCCAACTCACCTGTCCAAAACGTGAAATTAACTGCTTTTCGCAATGACCTCTTAATAGATCCATTGTTTAGGCGGCTGTATGGCAAGTGGCACCGTAATGTTGAAACCAAGTGTCGTCAACATTACGGGCTTCAATTTCAGGTAGAAAAAAGTCCGATATCATGGCGCGTTAGCGAACACCATTCTCAGTTACGTTCCGACCATCTTCATTTTTGAAAAAATATGGACCGATGATTCCACCAGCTTATAAACCGCACCAAACCTGGTTTTCTCTGGGTATAATGGCACCTCTTGAACATCTTATGGTTGCTCTTGAGCCAAAATGCTACAATTATGTTTATTGGCGTTGTTGTTGAGCCAAAAATGTGCCTCATCACTGAACAAAATTGTATTCGAGCACAGTTTATCACCGAACGCTCATTTCCATTATACAGTTGCACAATTTTGAGGCGTTGTTTTAGCAATTGAAAGGCTACTAAAAAAAAATACCTCAAGATGGATCACCCGTTATAAACACGCGTTTCATTTGTATCGCGTATCAATAAGTTGTGAGTACAGTACAATGATCATATTTATCGTCTTCTGGTATTTCGAACCAAATTTCTATTACGATTATAAACATTTGCTGGGTGCAACCGAAAAATCTTTTTTTGCAATAGTTTCAACCGATTTCAGCTTAAACGATGAGCTATTCGACCACTCAAGATGTCGAATTGATGGGCCATCCACCGTACAGCCCTGATTTGGCACCCAATGACTTCTTCTTATTCCCTAGCACCAAGAAAACAATGCGTGGTCAACGTTTTTCATCGCCCGAAGCAGCTGTTGAAGCGTTCAAAAATCATGTTTTGAAGGTGTTTCATTCGGAGTGGAAAAAGTGCTTGAAAAATTGGTTCAAAAAAGGCTCGTATGGATTGGTGCAAAGAGATGTTGAAAAAGTATAACTGCGGTAGCTCAAAGGCAGTGTATAACATTGTCACAGGTGACGAATCATGGATCTACGAGTATGCATATGAACCCGAAACAAAACAGCAATCGACAGTATGGCTCTTTCAAGACGAGCTAAATCTAACAAAAGTTGTTAGTGGAAGAAGTACATCGAAGCAAATAGCAAAGCGGTATAACCGGCCATGTTGCCACCGTGCCTTTAGTAGAACGTAGGGCGGTCAATTGTGAGTTAAGTACAACCATCTCTTTGCCAACAGTGTTCGATGAAATAAGGAAAGACAATAAAAGAAGACGGATCAATTTGCATCATGACAATGCGAGCTCTCACACATCAGCTTAAACGATGAGCTCTTTGACCACTCAAGATGTCGAATTGATGGGCCATCCACCGTACAGCCCTGCTTTGGCACCCAGTGACTTCTTCTTATTCCCTAGCATCAAGAAAAAAATGCGTGGTCAACGTTTTTCATCGCCCGAAGCAGTCAGTGTCTCAATCGTAGTAGAAAAAGTGCTTCGGAAATTGGTTTGTGCGCATGTAAAAGTGTAGAGATCTTAAAGGAGAATATTTTGAAAAACAATGAAACCATTTCCAATGATATTTTTTTGTGTTTTTAGTGCCGGCCTCGAAAAATATATAGCAATCCTCCTTTTCCGTTATTAAATGACCAAGATTAACCTTTCAACCGATTCAAAAAAACACCGATAAAATGTTAAAATGTAGAAAAAGTGCTTCGGAAATTGGTTTGTGCGCATGTAAAAGTGTAGAGATCTTAAAGGAGAATATTTTGAAAAACAATGAAACCATTTCCAATGATATTTTTTTGTGTTTTTAGTGCCGGCCTCGAAAAATATATAGCAATCCTCCTTTTCCGTTATTAAATGACCAAGATTAACCTTTCAACCGATTCAAAAAAACACCGATAAAATGTTAAATTTCCCACCCTGTACTTATAAATTAAATTAATATCACATTACATGGATAATATTAGGTGAATAAAAAATTGTTACGGTCTTGCGAGAATTAAAAGATTTTTCTTTTTTTTTCTTTTGTAAAGTTCACATAAATTTTGTATTTAAATTTTGCCGAGCCCTCTCTGATGTTCATATTTGTTCATTAATATTCTAATGTAGCATGTGACATTGATTTATGATTTGAATTTTAACAAGGAAAATTAGAACTTCTTTTTCCTGATGCAATTATCACATTGTACGTTTGGATGAGTGTGTGTGTCGTATCATTAATTTAAATTGCATTCAAAATTTATTCAAAAGTTAAAAGCCATTATTAGACAAATATGAATCAATTAAAAAATTGCTTAAAGACCCAATATGTGTTATGAGTGACATGTTAATAAGTAACAACACCACCAGCAAAACGACAGACTGTAGAACGGACGACCAGAACATTGCATGTTAATAAAGAATAATTAAAAAAAAACATATGTACCAAGCCGATTTCATACTGGGAGTGTGTGTGTATATGTGTGTGTGAGTATCTGTGTGTGTGAGTATCTGTGTTTGTTCCGCTTGGAACACTTGGAGCATTCATGTGACACAACACCTCCGCCTTTACTGGGTGCTAAAACGTTCTGCGCGACGGCTTGGCTCAGTTCAGCTGAAAATTAAATGAAAAAAGGTGTTGTTTTCATTAAAACACAAGAGTCTTCTATCGTCAGTGCGCCAGTGTACGTGTTCGTTATGCGAGTGTGTGCCGGCGAAAGTATGCCCTGAACTGTATGAATATTTCATTAAAATCATATTTAAAGTCATACAGCGATTATCCGCGATTTAATCGCATTCTTAACAAGCTCAAGTAAGCAGAGACAAAAATTATGAGCTAACGAACGCACTTTCTACCCCCTTGAGCATGGCGACAAAGGCCAAGTTAATGAAAGTTTAATGTTAATAAATATTAAACAGATATTAAACATTTTTATTGCCCTACCGCCGACATATATTCAACACTTTATTGGCCTGCATTCATTGTCAGCGTCCAGGTGAAGACCAGATGCTGGGCGTACAGTTTAAAGCAATCAAATAATCAGCCAACACCATGAGGTGCCAATTCACTGAAATAATTTTGCAACTTTATTAATCTGTTATGCGCTTACAGATGTATGGAAATCACTTTGGCATGTGTTCAATTGAAGTTAAGTGCAAAATTTCTTCCAGTTCACTGTGCGCTTGGATTTATCATTGTTTGGAGATATCGAATGTTTGAATGAAACTACACACAGAAAACAGATTCGTTGCCGCAACCGAATTTCTCGAGTATTCCATCAGTACAACTGAATGCTAGTTTCTGTTCTTTAAACTGTACTTGGTAGGGACATAAATATTGTTACACACGTTTTATGCTGTAAAATAAAAAGTACTGAATGTTTTTGGAACAAATATTTTTTAATATATTTATTGATGTATACCGTATCCAAAAATAATCTATTTATTCGAAATGTCCGCCTTTTGCCTTTACACACGCCTTAAGTCGCACTGGCCAATCGTCAATAGCTGCACGAACCTCGTCCATTGGAAAATTGGCCACAGCTCCAACCAAAGCAGTCTTAAGAGATCCAATGTTGGGGTATATTTTGTGACAAACCTTGTCCTCTAAAACCGTCCACAATTTGAAATCCAATGGGTTCAAATCTGGACTGCCTGAGGGCCATTCTTCAGAGGAACTGAACGCTGGTAAATTGTTTCGAAGCCAGGCCTGGGACGTTTTAGCTAGCCTTATGGGCAGGCGCAGAATCCTGCTGGAAAGTCCATGTGCTGGTTTTGGAACGGGGAATTGTTAAGAGGCTTCACTACAGCTTTCAAAACGGTATCTTGGTCAACTTTGGCCGATGTTTTGACTCCTTGTTCACAGAAATGCAGGTCAGTGACCCCATCGTAACAGACACCCCACCAACCATGACTGAAGCTGGGTGGTGACCCTTTTCCACCATTGGGATCAGTTCAGATGCTTCCTTAGATGACCGCGCATACACTCTATCATTTAGCTTGTTAAATTTTTCCTGAACGGTAAAAATTTTTGCATTGGTGAACATAATTTTTCTGTGCAAGTTATCAGCGTGCTTCACCAAAAGACGTTTGCATTTTTCAATCCTATTTTTTTTAAAGCTGCAGTCAATAAATGTGTGGTACGTCGTTTCAAAGCCCCAAGTCCCAAGTCTTTTTTAATGATTCGACTCGTGGACTTTTGCGTGATATTCATCTCACGGGCCATGATTTTCTGTTTTCGGAGCGGATTTCTGTGAATTCTTGATTTAACGGCTTTGATGACATGCGGTGTTCGAGCAGAGCGTGGGCGGCCCGACTGGTCGCGGTCTGTTACATACCCAGTCTCCTCAAACCGTTTTATGCATCGGTAGATGAACATGCGGCTAATCCCTTGTGGCCGGAGCGTTTTGAAAATATCGCTTTTTTCATTTCACACTTGAAAAGCGCTATTACAGCGATAAGGTTCTCATTATCTGACCACTCCATGATGAAAGTTGAAACAATTTTAAAATGCCGTTACAGACTAACCCTATTGAGGTTAGCTTTCATAACCCATATGACATTAAGGGGGTATGTTCAGTTCTACTATTGAAATGGGTGTGTTCAATGTTGTAACAGTATTTATGTCCCTACTAAGTAGTATCGGTGCAACATACCAAGTATCAGAATATGCAGAAGAAAATTTTGAGATCTTAAAAATCTAGATGCACCTCTTGTTAAACGAAAAAAATTAAAATTTTGGTCCGAGGCAAACAGCTTTAAAGTTCTTTAAGTACTCTCATGACGAGAAAAAGATGATAAACGATTCATACTGAAAAAAATTTGATTAACGGGCTAACTTAAAGTCAGTACCATCAGTTGAGGCAACTAAATACCACCAGTTGTGGTATTTAGTTGCCACAACTCATTTCGTTGGTATGTCCGATCAATAAGTTGTGAGTACAGTGCGATGATCATATTTATCATACGAGGGCGGTTCGGAAAGTTCTTAGCCTATCAATGAAAGAGAATAGTTAGTTTTTCAACTCGTACTTTAATTCGTTGATTTTAGCCATTGTTAAAACACTCTTGTGCCCTGGTGCGTTGTCTTAATAAAAAATTATTTGTTTGTGCTGTAAGCCAGGACGTTTTTCTCGAATTTGTACATTTAATTGATCTAAAAGGTTGCAATAGTACTCTGAATTTATTGTTTTACCCTTTTGCAGATAGTCAATCAATAAAATACCTTTGAAGTCCCAAAAAACCGTTGCCACAACCTTACCAGCCGATTGAATTGTTTTTGCCTTCTTTGGGGCACCTCCTCCAGCTTCAGTCCATTGTTTGGACTGTTCTTTTGCCTCTGGAGTATAGTGGTGGATCCATGTCTCATCAACAGTTATGAAACGACGCTTAAAATCCATTTTATTTCGCTGAAAACGATCCAAACAAGCTTGAGAAATGTTCATTCTTATGCGTTTTTGGTCGACTGTTAACAAGTGCGGCTCCCATCTTGCAGAAAGCTTTTTCATCTGTAGTTCTTCATGCAAAATTAAATGGACTCGATCGTTTGAGATGCCCATGATATTAGCTATTTCACGCACTTTTATTCGTCGATGATTTAATACCATATCATGCACATTGGCTACAATTTCTGTTGTTGTAGCTGTTTTTGGACGTCCACTACGTGGTTCATCTCCAATGCTTGTACGACCACGTTTAAATTCAGCAACCCAATTTTTTAGTGTTGCATATGAAGGAGCACTTTCACCTAACACATTCTCCATATCATTATGAATTTCTTGTCCCGATAAACCTTTTTTATGTAAATATTTAATGACACCACGCATTTCTAATTTGTCCATTGTAAAAAAATCGCGGATGCGTCTTTTGTGAACACCTGTTTCTATATGAAGGATTTGCCAGATCGAAACAAAATTTAACATGTGTTCATAGCAGAGATGGAAGTTTCCAAAACACTTAATTTTTTTCTGTTTATACCGCGCTTTTTGTGCTAGGCTAAGAAGTTTCCTAACCGCCCTCGTATTGTAGTATTTCAAACCGAATATCCATTACGATTAGAAACATTTGGCGATTGCAACCGAAATTCCTCTTTTGCAACCGAATCATTGTAGTTCCAACCGATTCCCAACAACATTCTTCTCTGTATGTACATAAAGCCTAGTATTCAACCCAAACGAAATTTTCCATTGCCATAAGAAATACATATGTGACGCGCAAAGTAGAAAGGGGCCTAAGGCTTAAAACCAGTTTTGTTCAGGAGAGCCATTTTAAAGATTAGTTCACTTTCTATTTGCGCTTAGAATCGTCGACTTCAGTTTCATAACCTTACCTATTTCGACTTATTAATGGCATTTGACTCTTCGTGATGTGATCGGTGGTGGTCGCAACTATTCCCGCCCGTACTAATAATTTTGATCTGATGAATTGAAAGGAATATATACATATTGAAAAATTAACATGGCTTGCTTTATTTTTGTGGTATGCGAATATTCCCGGGAACGCAAACATTTTTATCGGTTTGCCATGTAATGAAAAAGTCCGGGAAGAGAAAAACTCTACATACAGCCAACTCCGGTTTAAATCCGGTTATGAACATTTGATATTTTTTCGAGTCCTGTTTTTGATCTCGTTGATAGCGGCGACTTTGTGAGATGCTGATTATCCTCTTAGCCATGATAAAGCGGATCTATACAAGCTTTTGCCGTTCGAAGCCAAATTTAAACAGCAGGTCCTTTACATGTACTTTCACGGAATGCTTGGGGAAATACACTGTACCAATCAAACATTTACCATTTAGTTCAACATCGGTTTCAAAGAACACCAGATATATATTCCAAACAATCTTAGATTGTTTGCAACAATAAAAATTCTTTAATTTTACTCCGAAACTAAACTGCCATTCCAGTCCATCAATCAATTTCAATTCCAAGTTGATTGACATTAAGTATCAATTCTCACACTTGTGAATCGAATGAACATTTATGGTAAATCACGAAACCATAAATAAGCAGATTGTGGTATTTTGCTGCGGCTGCAGAAGTTGCGAAAGTACGAGTACTCGTATTTTCAGCGCAAAAATACCAGTTTCTAAGTCAGTTCAAATTAGACTTGGAAACATACAGTCAGACAGTTTTGAATGAAAACAAATTGTCATATTTTTTCGGAGAACATTTAACGCTGTGGCGTCTGTTTAATTTGCTACAACGCTCGATGTCTTTCTATGAAATGCAAATAGCAGCGGGGCAACCGGCAACTGAACTCATATTTATTGCAACACCACACCCTGTTGCTGAAAACTCCTCCGAAAGCAATTCGAAATACTCAGCCAGAATACACTCAAAGTGGCTGACAGCCACTAAAAGTAAGAAGTGTGAATACCATTGAGACCGCCTCCAATCCTCCATATGATTGCTGGTGGTGCCAAGCGAATACTTTGTACGGAGCTGCAATAATTTTGCTGCCCAACAAAAACCCGACCAGATTTCAAGACAATTTGTAAGGCCGTTTTTTTTGTTGTCTTTTCTGTTTCTACTAGAAGTAATAATTTAATTGAAACAACAAGTGGAAACTTGCAGCAACAATCGATTCGAAAGATGAGGAAACACAATCCGCTAGAGCTGGCGGTTGCCAAGAATTTCTGGGCATACGAACGAGTACGAGTGCATGTGGCCATTATTATTAATTACATGCAAACGATGTGAGTGATAGAGTGACGGACACACGCATTGACGGACAGACCGCTGGTCTATGCATCTGTCCAGACATGAGCGACTGACTGAGAACTGTTGCAGAAATAATAGCAAACTAGCCGAAATGGTCGTCAAAGTCATTGCGCAAGTCATCGGTAAAATCATAAAAAAGTTCGGCCGCCCCAAAGCCTAAGAGGGTGGGCAAAATGCAGGATTCTTTTGAACAATTCAGAAATATAGCTTCACCGTAGGGTATTTGTTAATCCAATTTGCGAAAATCTTGATAGCGGTTTGTAGCCCTATTTCACGAGTGGATTGCTCAATATTCTTCTTAAGAGCCTGACTCTTAGTGGCTTGTTCGTATAACTTCGGTTCTTCACTTACATAGTTAGGCTGGGTCCACAACCTCTTGTAGGTCCACACAATAAAGAAATTTTCTAACAACCAAAATAAGTTTTAGTCTTACGTAGCGTCTATCAGGAGTTTGACCAAGGTTCTTTATTTTTTTTAAAGGTTAGTATTAAGTTTTATTAAAATGAATGCTTGGGATACCGAAAACAGGGTTTGGTTAGTGCTGTGGTACCATGCTTTGCAGTCCTGCATTTCCCTCCAAAGGAGTTAAGTCGGGAGTTTGGCAAAACTGGCTGGTTGTTGTTGTAACAACAATATATTTATTTTGAAGTCTTGTTCGTCTATGGGGGATCTGCTTCGATATCCAGGTGAAGGAAACGCGCCACTTGAACTGGATGCCTCCACAGAGACCTGGGGGTCAGCGGAGTGGGCTTGGCTGGACAATTGAAGAGGTGCAGTACATCATGTGGTCCCTGATGGCAGGCGGGCCAGATGTCCGGAACGTTAGCATCAATTCGTGCCCAGTAAGAATTGAGGCGGCTGCACCATCCAGATCTCAGCTGCGCCAGAACCACGCGCGTCTGCCGAGGTAGTACCTTCTCCTCAGGTGAAATCCTCGGGGGGGGTGTTCCCCTAGCACTACATTCACTAGGTAGCTGGATACTGCTGCTGCGACTTCATCGGCGTGAATGTTGTTCAGACCTGCCTGATAGTTTCGATGATCTTAAGGTTCTCTCTTATACCGCTGGACCTCTCTCTCTAGATCATGAAGATCGTACCTGATCTGCCTGGGCGAAGGCATCCTGTTCAAGAGATGGTGGTTAGGATGACTGCTACGAAAACATCCTAGCAGGTATTGCTTAGACAGCAGGAAATTGTGTCTGCGCACGGTAAGGACCTTCGTCTCCTCATGTAGATGGTCCTCAGAAGACATAACAAGACATCCTGTTGATGTTCTGAAAGCGGCATTCTGGCAAGTCTGAATTTTCTTCCACTCACGTTCGCAGACCAAACAGGAGCTGCGTAGTTTGCTACAGACCGACCTGTCGCTTTGTAAGAGGCTCCCCAGTGTCGGCTCCCCAAGTACTGCCGGCAAGTGACTTGAGGACCTTGTTCCTACTTTTGAGTTTATCGCAGATAGCTGTAGCATGTGCAGAGGATCTAAAAAGGCTGTCCAATGTGACCCCAAGGATTTTGGGGTAGTTGGTGGTCGGGATGTTGACGTAATCGACTTTCATATTGAGTGACAACCGCACCTCTGCGGTCCAAGCAGTAAACAGTGTGGCTGATGATTTGGAGGCGGATATTTTCATATTCCTCGCAGTGAAGAAACGTGCTAAGTCAGTGAGGTAATAGTTGATTTTCTCGCAAATGTCATCCACTTTGGGTCCTGACGCCAGAATTGTGCAATCGTCAGCGTACGACACAATTTCAACGCCGCCTGGTGGTGCAGGAATTTTAGAGAGGTAGAGGTTAAACAGAACCGGGGATAAAACTCCACCCTGGGGAACTCCTTGTTTAACTCTACGGGGCTTCGACTTTCTGTCTCTAAATTCTACATATGACTGGCGCCCGCCCACACATATAGTTTACGACCCAACGTTTCAAACTGGGTGGAAGGGACGTTTCTTCAATGTCCTCGAACAGAGTGGCATGATTGACCGTGTCGAAGGCTTTTTTAAGGTCAAGAGCCACGAGTACCGTCCGGTCGTTAGGCTTGTTCTGGTTAAGGCCGCGACTTATACGTGTGGTGATGTCGTGTAAAGCAGTTGTTGTGCTGTGCTGCTTGCGGAATCCATGCTGATGATCAGCACTAGGAAAGTGTTCGATCAGGCTGCGTCTTTGCGAGCGTCTTTGCTACTGAAGAAAGCAAGGAGATCGGCCTGTACAAATCTCCTTTACTTGCGTCTTTGCCTGGATTCAGTAGCGGGACCACTCTGCCCATTTTCCGCGACTGCCGGTTCTATGTACCGGATTGACCCGAAACTCTTCGGCCAGGGGCAGTCACCTCAACAATATATGTTTTCTGTTTGTCCATGAGGCTGGTTGTTGTTGTCGCGGCACACCGTACCGGGGTGATAGCCCTTGGTCGAAGAATTGCTGCTTCGGGTCGATCCGGTGCATAAACTGGTTATCGTGGGATCTATTGTGAGGCTGGTAAAAATGCTTGCCAAATCTGGAAGCATCCTACGAAGACCGTACCATCGAGATCCCTAAGATCGGAAAAATGTCGGCAAGACAACATCATCGCGTTTGTAGCATAGTCAGTTCAGGCGTATCCAAGCGTTTCGACTTGAAACTTGCATTATTTAGAGATGTAGAACATTTATTTTTACCCAAAACTGCGTATCGAATTCAACAGCGTTTGGTTCCAGCAAAATGGAACAACTGCACCTATACGAGGGTTGCTATTTATATTTCCGGTCCGGTAATAAAAACACAATAGTTTATTATTGGAAATGGTTTTATTGTTTTTCAAAATATTCTCCTTTAAGATCAATACACTTTTGCATGCGCTCAAACCAATTTTCGAAGCACTTTTTCCACTCCGATTGGGACACCTCCAAAACATGATTATTGAACGCTTCAACAGCTGTTTCGGGCGATGAAAAAGAATGACCACGCATTTTTTTCTTGATTTTGTACACCTCATACTTAACGTAACCCTATAAATAAAGTATGGTGCAGTTAGGTCGGAAAGTGGAATTTCTGGATATTAATTCGTTTAAAAATTTTCGTTGGAGCTCGGCCATAACTGGTCTGATTGCTATTTATTTTTCGGGTCCTGACAATACTAGTGTTCCCAGATACAAACTAGAACTTCCATTGGATACTTTCACATTTTTTAGCACAACTTCACTCAGAACGTTTTGTCATTTAAGGGCGAATTGTTTTGTGTTGAAAAATTCATCTCAGTCAAAAAATGGAATTATCCCTTTAACATTTTCGTGCGATGATTTTCGGCGTGGGTAATCGAAACAACTTGCACCGACTTTTGCCGATGAAGCACCATCAAAAACCACTGTTAATCGCTGGTACCAAGAGTTCAGTCTCGTGCGCCGTTCGCTCCAGGCTGAAGTTCGTGAAGGACGTCCAACTTTGTTCACTTTCCCAGAAACCATCGATGCTGTGTGTGAACTGATTAAGCAAGACCAATATGTGGCATACCGTGAGATTGAGGCATCCTTGGGCGTTAGTAGCATCAATATTGTATGTTCATTTGGACGTGAAAAAAATTTGTTCTCGTTGGATCCCAAATAATTTGACGAATGCTCAAAAAAGGCTATGGATTGATGTAAAGAGATGTTCAAAAAGTATAACTGCGGTCGCTTAAAAGCAGTGTTTAACATTGTCACAGGTGACGAATCATGGATCTATGCGAAACAAACGAGCTAAATCCAACAAAAGATGTTCGTGGAAGAAGTACATCGAAGCAAATGATTGCGTTTTTTCGGTACAAGCGGCCATGTTGCCCCAGTGCCTTTAGTGGAACATATGACGGTCAATTCTGAGTGCTATACAGCCATCTGTTTGTCAACAGTGTTTGCAGAAATGAGGAAAGATAATAAGAGAAAACGGATCATTTTCATCACGACAATGCGAGCTCTCACACATCAGCTTAAACGATGAGCTATTTGACCACTCAAGATATCGAATTAATGGGCCATCCACCGTACAGCCCTGATTTGGCACCCAATGACTTTTTCTTATTCCCTGGCATCAAGAAAAAAATGCGTGGTCAACGATTTTCATAGCCCGAAGCAGCTATTGAAGCGTTCAAAAGTCATGTTTTGGAGGTGTCTCAATCGGAGTGGAAAAAGTGCTTCGAAAATCGGTTTGTGCGCATGCAAAAGTGTATTAATGTTAATGGAGAATATTTTGAAATACAATAAAACCATTTCCAATGATAAATTATTGTGTTTCTATTGCCGGACCCGAAATATAAAACCTCGTGATGTTAGAAGATTATCATTCGATAAAAGTAAATTGAATGTTAATTTAAAAATTCATCTTTGTTTTATACCATTTCAAAGTTCTATACGTCTATAAAAAAACCCCCACATACTAGCTAAGTTTATGTTCAGATTCGTAACGTATCTTTAGAACATTTCATTCAATGGCAATTAACAATTATGCAAAATGCTGTAGAAAATATTTCTAGTTGCAAGCTGGGGTGACTGCATATCGGTGAGCGCTACTAACCATGATCTTTTAAAGGAGAACTGCCGGGTTAGACGAAAACTGCCGGCTTAAACGAGAACTGTCGGATTAAACGAGAACTGCCGGCAGTAAAGTTTTCCACCGAACACAATTAAAATCCCTCGCAGTGGCTACATACGAGGGCGACCGCAAAAGTAATTGGCCTAACATAAAAAGAACCGTTTTTTTGGAATTATTTTTATTTATTTTTCAACATAATCTCCTTCCAACTCAATACACTTCATCAAACGTTTTTCAAGTTTTTTAATTCCATCCGAAAAATAAGATTTTTCAAGACCTTCAAAATATGCCTCAGTTTCAGCAGTATCCTCGCTATTGGACGAAAGTTTTTTGCCACCGAGAAAATTTTTTTAAATTTGGAAACAAGAAACAATCGGAAGGAGCTTAATCTGGACTATATGGTGGATGCGGAGCAATTTCAAATCGTAATTCGGCCAGTTTTTGTTGAGTTAAAAATGCATTGTGTGAAGGAGCATTATCTTGATGAAAAAGAACTATTTTTCTAAATGCGGTCGTTTTATCTTGATTTCTTCACTCAACCGATCCAATTATGCACAATAATATTCACTATTTATAGTTTTTCCTTTCTCAAGATAATCACTAAATATTATACCCCTTGCATCCCAAAATACTGTGGCCATTACTTTCCTGCTGTCTTAACAGTTTTCGCCTTCTTGGGACCACTTTTACCAGCCTCTACCCATTGTTTTAACTGTTCTTTGCATTCTGGGATGTAGTGATGGATCCATGTTTCATCAACAGTTATGAATCGGCGCAAGAACTCTATTGGATTACGCTGATAAATCGCTAAAAGCTCCTCGTAATTGGTCCAACGGACGATTTTTTGGGGCAAAGTCAACAAAGCGGCACCCATCTTGCGGATAGCTTTTTCATGTAGAGTTCATCATGTAAAATACTCTAAGCATGTTTTTCGTGTATTTTAACAATATCAGCAAGTTCTCTATGCTTTATTCGTCTATCTTTAGTCACTTCATTAAATATTTTTCTAAGGTTTTCAATAGTAGTAGCAGTTTTCGGTCTTCCAGAGCGTTGTTCATCTTCCGTACTTGAACGACCCATTTTAAATTGTTGAACCCAGGATTTCACGGTGGAGTATGATGGTGCATTATCGCCATGAACAGAATCCAATTCATCTTTGATACATTGTGGCGTATAACCTTTCATATAAAAGTGTTTAATTACCGCACGAAACTCTTTATTTTCCATTTTTCAAAAATTTTAAAACTTGTTTACTTCAATCACCTGTAACAAAGAAAATAATCATTAAATATTTCGGAAATTTTGACAGATGGCTTATAAAAGATTGCTTTTAAAAAACAAACAAAAAAAAGTTGCTAGTAAAACAGAAAATGTGCCAGGCCAGTTAGTATTGCGGTCGCCCTCGTACTACAACACATACTCCAACACACACGATATAATATATCGATATATTATATTGCATTTTATCATTTTTTTTCAAAATTTTTAATTGAGTGTAGATATGTTATGTGTACAAATGCCTTTATAGATATTTATTTATTTAATTTTAACCGGGTTTAAAAACACTTCGGTGTAGGTCGCATAGGTGTAATAGTTAGTGGATATGACTATCATACAAGCATACCTAGGTCAAAGTTAATCTCTAAGCCATGTAAATAATTCTCTATACAAACATCTGCTCTCTTATGGAATTTTGAGGAAGGTAAGAATGGAGAGCAAACCTGACTGTATTCTGTAAAGGTGGCTTGCCTTGTGCCCAACATGTGTAAAGAAGATAAAGGATACTATACGAGGGCGGTTCGGAAACTTCTTAGCCTAGCACAAAAAGCGCGGTATATACAGAAAAAAGTTAAGTGTTTTGGAAACTTCCATCTCTGCTATGAACACACGTTAAATTATGTTTCGATCTGGCAACTCCTTCATATAAAAACAGGTGTTCACAAAAGACGCATCCGCGATTTTTTTACAATGGAAAAATTAGAAATGCGTGGTGTCATTTAATATTTACATAAAATCGGGACAAGAAATTCATAATGATATGGTGAATGTGTTAGGTGAAAGTGCTCCTTCATATGCAACAGTAAAAATTGGGTTGCTGAATTTAAACGTGGTCGTACAAGCATTGAAGATGAACCACGTAGTGGACGTCCAAAAACAGCAACAACAACAGAAATTGTAGCCAAAGTGCATGATATGGTATTAAATGATCGACGAATATAAGTGCGTGAAATAGCTAATATCATGGGCATCTCAAATGATCGAGTCCATTTAATTTTGCATGAAGAACTACAGATGAAAAAGCTTTCTGCAAGATGGGTGCCGGACTTGTTAACAGTCGACCAAAAACGCATAAGAATGAACATTTCTCAAGCTTGTTTGGATCGTTTTCAGCGAAATAAAATGAATTTTAAGCGTCGTTTCATAACTGTTGATGAGACATGGATCCACCACTATACTCCAGAGGCAAAAGAACAATCCAAACAATGGACTGAAGCTGGAGGAAGTGCCCCAAAGAAGGCAAAAACAATTCAATCGGCTGGTAAGGTTATGGCAACGGTTTTTTGGGACTTTAAAGGTATTTTATTGATTGACTATCTGCAAAAGTGTAAAACAATAAATTCAGAGTACTATTGCAACCTTTTAGATCAATTAAATGTACAAATTCGAGAAAAACGTCCTGGCTTACAACACAAAAAAATAATTATTCATCAAGACAACGCACCAGCGCACAAGAGTGTTTTAACAATGGCTAAAATCAACAAATTAAAGTACGAGTTGCTTGACCACCCACCTTATTCTCCTGATTTAGCTCCCAGTGACTTTTACCTGTTCCCAAATCTAAAAAAATTCCTTGCTGGCAAGCGTTTTACCTCAAATGAAGATGCAATTACAGTTGTAAACCACTATTTTGAAGACCTTGAGGAAAGCTATTTTAATCAAGGGATAGAATTGCTAGATAAGCGTTGGACTAAGTGTATTGAAGTTTCAGGAGATTATATTGAAAAATAAAAATATTTTTGAAAAACTAACTATTCTCTTTCATTGATAGGCTTTCCGAACCGCCCTCGTAGACAATGTGATATTTCACTGACCTCATAGAAGTTCTTTCTGTGGCAGACTTTCAGCATGTGCTGGAGTTAAAGCTTCAGTTACAGAAGAATGGGGAAGATGTCAACACGCTTGTTTATATCGTCCACGGGATCCAGCTTGCTTTCACTGAACAGTGGTAGGATATAAAGACCGAACTTTTTGTGCCTTAACAGTTAAAAAGGGAAACGAACAAAGCACACTTTGCCTTTTCAAACGTCAAGTGATGCGTGTTGTTGATTTTATCGCAACGATTACCGTCATAGCGGCACGTAATAATTGTAGCAATCATCGTTACAAAAGCCGTTAGCCGTTGTTCGACACAAAGTTGAAAAAAATCGGCAACAAGACTGGCAACTGGCAACACGGCCAACAACAGAAATCTGTATGGACATATTTAAACATGAATTACAGCCACTAACTCTTTTTAATTAACCCGAACGTCAAGTGTTGTTGCTCTTGTTGTTACAGCCAGCTATAAGCAGCCGCTGCTGCTGTTGTGGTTGCTTCTGATGTTCTTGAGTGTTCTGGGAACCAGGGCCAGTGCTCATGGCAAAGCCATTGCCTGCCACAATGACGGGTAACCAGCCAAGTCTACACGGAGAAAAAAATGTACGATTGGGGTAACATTATTCGAAGAGCATCTAACTGTTGTTGGGTATATGGTTGTGTCACAACAATATTATGATTCTCATAACAATATAACAATATATGATTCACATGAAGCCATACTATGATTCCGACAACCATAGTATGAGTCACACTCAATCAAAATATGATCCTCACAACAATAGTATGATTCACATGAAACCATATTATGATCCCAACAACCATAGCATGACTCACACTAAACCATACTATGATCCCCACAAGCATATTATGATCGTTGTAACTATATTATCCTTACAACCATACCATAGTATGATCCCCACAGCCATATAATACGCTCGCAACTATGGTATGATCCCTACAACCATAAAAGGTTGTTCTTTTTCAACAATATTAAATTAATTATTTAAAAATATGTACCTTCAAATCAAAATAATGGTAGGGTTTTATTAAAAAATAGAAACAATCCATGGAAAATAAACGTAAGTGTTTTATTTATACAAAATATTTCAGATACACAAATCTGAAGCGTTTTGTTCTTAAAAATGTTAGTTTACAGATTAAAAATATAGATTTTTCTTCAACGCTAGCATAAAACGTGTGGCTCTATACGGCTGCAAGGCATGGAACGCAGCCAACAAGAAACTGCAGGCTTTTCATGCATTTATCAACAGCTGCTTACGAAAAATCATGAGAATCTTCTGGCCGAACACCATTCTCAACGCACCAAGAGCCACTAGCCTTTGAAATCAGACGCCGCAACTGGTTGATAATTGGCCATACCCAACGTAGCCCTCAGCTCTAGCTTGGAATCCGCAGTGTAGTCGCAAAAGAGGAAGACTGGCCAATACTTGGTGGGCGACTGGTAGCAGGTTTTACATGGCAGGAAATCAAAATCTAAGCTGTAGATAAAATAAATTGCTCTACGTTCCTCCTAGGGACTATAGGAAAATAAATATATATTTATAGGGTGATCCATCTAGAGGTATTTTTTCTGAACAAAAAAAATATAAAAATTCAAATCAAGTGTGGAATCTTTATTGGTTATTTAAAAAATACCAGAAGATACGCCGTTTTCGACCAAAATTTTGTTCAGTGATGAGGCCCTTTTCTGACTCAACGGCAAAATCAATAAACAAAATTGCCGCAAATGGGCTGAAGAGCAACAAGAAGAGGTTCAAGAGGTACCATTATACCCAGAGAAAACCACGGTTTGGTGTGGTTTATAAGCTTTTGGAATCATCGGTGCATATTTTTCAAAAATGATGATGCCCGGAACGTAAACGTGAATGGTGCTCGCTATCGCGCCATGATATCGATATTTATGCTACCTGAAATTGTAGCCCGTAATCTAGACGGCCCTTGGTTTCAAGAGGACGGTGCCACTTGCTATGCAGCTGATCAAACAATGGATCTAGTGAGAGGTAATTTCGAAGAGCAGCTAATTTCACGTTTTGGACAGGTGAGTTGGCATCCTAGATCGTGTGATATCACACCTTTTGACTTTTTTCTATGGAGCTACGGAAAGTCCAAAGTCTATGCTGACTAACCAGCTACGATTCAGGTTTTGGAAGCCAACATTACGCGTGTCATTAAAGCCATACCGGTCGAAATGCTCGAATTAGTCATCCATAATTGGACCCTCAGAATGGAAACCCTGAGGTGTAGTTGCGGCCAACATTTGAAGGAAACTATATTCAAAGAATAAATGCCATTAAATGTCATTTCAAATTACCAATAAAGATTCCACACTTGATTTGAATTTTTTTGTTCCGAAAAAATACCTCTTAATGGACCACCCTATGTATATATTGCATAGGATTCGTAACAATAACATTGTTCTGTTCATTCTGTTGGTATGATTTCCATAACTATATTATTGTTAACATAAAACCCAAAAAACAAAACTTTGGCCGCTCCAGCTATACGAGTATTTATATTGTGGCTACAACCATATTTTCATTTTTAAATTGGCAATATTACTATTGTTACATTTCAACGATATTAGTTATTATTGTAACAATCATAGTATTGTCAAAATGAAATTCAAAAAACAATACTAACATCCTGTTTTTCTGCCAAGTTCATATTATTGTCGCCGTGACCATATGTGACGCGCAAAATAGAAAGGGACCTAAGGTTAAAAACCAGTTTTGTTCAGGAGAGCCATTTTAAAGATTAGGTCCCTTTCTATTTGCGCTTAGAATCAATCGTCGACTTCACTTTCATAAAACGCGCATATCTCTGGAAGGGAACACTTTTGGGGCAATGGATCGATCTCATTCGATGCTCAGATGTTGTCCATATCAAAAAAAAGAAAAAAAAATGAAAAATGATTTTTATACCCTTAGGTCCCTTTCTCTATGCGCTTTCACATATACTCGTAGTAACCAAATATTTTCTCTGCGTGTAGCCCAGAGTGCAAAGTTAACAAAAAGTTTTGCTGTTCTGTTCAGCTGTATTTTTTTCTACAACAGTTGCTGCCGGTGATGTTGCTGTTGTTACTACCGCTGTTGCTGTACAAGTTGTACAAGTAGTTTCGCTAATGAGCTAACATTTGCCTATCATTATGAGTGGTGTAGCACCACCGGCACCACCACCACTTACGCCCGTCAACTGCAACGGCTACTTGCTGCTGGTGCTATTAAATCTGCAAATTAATTTGAGATTGAGATTAAGTCTTAATTTATGCGTACGAACAACAACCACAAACATGTGTTCTCGAGACAAGTGCCCCGATAAGCCTAATCGAACAGAGCAGCTAAACCCTTCAGCTAAGCCAGGAACGAACACCCATCGTTAGACTGCCTCATTGCGAATTCATCGATTTTTCTGTCATCGTTTTATTATCAGAGTCATTGGGTTTAATTATTTATGATCCTGAATTTTAGTCTTGGCAGTGAGAAGTGTCGCACAGTGTCACGGCAGTGGCCAAAAATGATATAAGTGAACATTAAAATTTTATAATTTTTTTTCTTTATTTACAAGTAAACACTTATATTAGATGAAATATAAAATTTTTTCTGGATATGTGGACTAGATTTTGTTTTATAGAAGCTCAATTGTGATAGTTGTTAAGCCAGTGGTACATCATTGCCAAATGTAGAACTTTATATATTTTAGAAATGCTGTTATTTCAAATACATAATGTAACTGTCGGTATAAATTACATATAAATGTCAAATTTGAGTTGCATTTAATATGGCAACACTGGTTTTGTTGATAAATATGTATCACATGGAAAGAACCGTTAGCTAAAACATATGTCTAAAGATGTGTCAAAGTGAATGTGAACCGCATGTTGTGAAGACTTAAAAACAAAAATACATCAAAATACTACTCTAATTTTTGGATATTTAGTTCACAATAGTGTGTATTTAAACATATCTAAATTTCAACTGCGCCAGAGTGCTCTTTTATTTTTTATGAATATTTTTCAGTGTCTACTCCATTGAAGATACGCGAAATATTTAATATATGGTTAGAGGTGAAGCACAACAAAAACACCATAATCGAGTGTAAAATAAAAGAATTTGTGGAAAATCATTTGGATCGAGAATTAGACGACTCTGAGAAAAAACAAATTCACTTTACGCTTTGGAAATTTAGCAGTAATTGGAAAAAATATGGTCGGAAAAAGGCTGCGTTTGAAAAAGCCGTTAGTAGCTGGTTGGATAGTGAAATATTGCATAGGGATCCAACTTCTGCTGTAAGTTATTATCAGTTCTTGGCATCAATCAGAGATAAAACAACTCTATTGTTTTTTTTAGGAACCAAGTTCAAGTTCAAGGTAGGCCACGTTTGTCTTTCGACCAAGCATCACATCGAACTAAGCGAAGACGTGTTGATGAACTTGATGCGTCAACATCTGCAGAAGCTATTACAAAAGCAGCAGAAAAAATTTCCGAAACAAGTAACAGTGAAACTATTTCAGTGGAAAAAACCCTCGCATTGTACGTGGATATGGATCTCTCTTTTAGGCAATACAATATGATGACAAACGTTGTGAATGCTGTGCATAAAAATTGTTTTCCGTCCTATTATTCTATCGTAGAAGCAAAAAAAAAATTAATTCCAGATGGAATTAAAGTTTCAGAAACGGAAGCACATGTATGTTCCATTACAGGCAATTTTGGATAAAACCGCAAATAGCATTTTAAATAAGTTGGAATTTGGTGCAGAAAATAATGTTATTTTAGAGTGCAAGTGGGGATTTGATGGCAGTAGCGGCCATAGCATATACAAACAAAAATTTGAAAGCCAAGACGCTACTGACGAGTTTTTGTTTGTTGCATCTTTCGTACCATTGCGTATCATGGAAGACAAAAATGAAAAAATTTTGTGGCAAAACAACAGACACTCTTCTCTTCGGCTATGTAGACCTCTGAAAATTTTATTTACTAAAGAAAATTCTGAGCTTGAAATTGAACAATTAACAACATATGTCTATAATAATGATAAAAAGAAAATTAAAGTTCAGTATCGCCTAAAATTAACGATGATCGACGGGGCTGTGTTAAATGCTATACATGGGCATAAGAGTTGTGCGACTAAAGCTAAACCTACACAAATGAATACCGAATTAGTTCTTGAAAGAAATGTCAACGAAAATTGCTATAAATATGGGTTGTCGACCTTACATGCGTGGATCAAATTTTTTGAATGCATTATTCACATTGCATATAAACTACCCATAAAGTCATGGCGTATAGTGGATGAACAAAATAAGCGAGTAGTGACGGAAAATAAAGAGAAGATTCAAAAAAAATTCAAGGATGAAATGGGGCTTATTGTAGACATGATTAAAACAGGATATGGCACTTCGAACGATGGAAACACGGCCAGACGTTTCTTTTCAAATATTGAACAGGCGGCTTAGATAACAGGTGTTGATAAAACTTTAATAAACAACTTTTCTGTTATATTAAGAACATTGTCTAGTGGACTGCACATAAATGTGACAAACTTTGAAAAGCTACTAAAGGAAACATTTATTTTATATATTAAGCTATACCCCTGGTACTACATGCCTGTTACTGTGCACAAAATTTTAGTTCACGGTATTAGTTACATCAAGTACTCCAATGTACCAATTGGAATGTTATCAGAGGAAGCCATCGAGTCCTGTCACAAAGTAATTCGAAGTAATAGATTGAGGCATACAAGAAAGACGAGTAGAGTTGACTCCAATAGGGATCTAATACATTACTTAATTCTGCAGTCAGAGCCTGATATTTCGATGAACAGTCAAAAAATAAAAATAAAAAGATACGATCTTAATGAAATAAAGGATTTTGTTTTTGTGGAAGATGAAAGCATAGTATACGAGGATGATTTATGCAATAGTATTGATGTTGTAACATTTGAAGATGAAAGCGATGATAATAGTAAATAAGATATACGCATGTCTGGAACTAAAAATAGAGATATTGTTTTTATTAATAAAATCTTTTTGTTATTAATATAAAATTTGTACTGCTTTTTTAATATTTTGCTTAAAGACCAATATAATTTTAAATTAAATATAATAAACTTATATATATGGGAGGATATATGGGAGGTATGCGTGTCCTTTGAGATAATTGCATATTACTTAACACAGTTATCAACAATATATTAGAGACAAATCGAGTCAAATATAGTTCAAATCCAACAACAATTTTGGAAAATATATGGGAGATATATGGGAGGTAGGCGAGCCTTTGACCGATTTTCACAAAACTTCGTTTTTTTTCTTTCCTATGTATAAAAGCAATGTGTACCAATTTTCATCTTTCTATGTTAACTCCTTCTATTTTTGGCCACCGTTTGTATGAAATCACGACACTGTGTGTCGTACGAGTGTATAAGTATACTGCTCGTTTGTAAGAAGACTGGCATAACTCAATATGTGTCGTATTTTTTTGCCACAATACTACCAAATGCTTTCGCGAGCAGCTTTGCCGATTCAGGCTTTTCCGACCAATTTTGGTCGGATGGAGTAGAAATTTTAAGACCATATTGATCTATGTTTCATAAAAGCCTCCACTTTAACGTTCCTTTCGATTTGAGGTGCTCTAACTCTAGAAATAACACCCGATTCTTATCAAATTTCGTATTGGTAAAGTTGAATGATATGAGTAAATAAAGGGTGGTTACATTTTAAGGGCCGATGTTGATTTGTCGCGCAAAAGTGACATTGTTTCGTTACCTTTGTGGCAAGTGGCACCGTCCTGTTGAAACCACATATCGACCACATCCATATCATCCAATTTGGGCCATAAAAAGTTTGTTATCATCTCACGATGGCGAACACCATTCACAGTAACTGCCTGACCGGCCTCATTTTGGAAAAAATACGGCCCGATGATGCCGCCAGCCAATAAACCGCACCAAACAGTCACTCTTTCTGGGTGCATTGTTTTTTCGACAATCATTTTTGGATTATTATTCGCCCAAATGCGTCGATTCTGCTTACTGACGAATCCGCTGAACTGAAAATGTGCCTCATCACTAAAGATGATTTTCTTCGAAAATTGATTTTCATTTCCATAATAAGCCTGAATAACTTTAACGCGTTGCTTGCTTGTGTATCTTTCCATGGTTCAAATTGCGTTAGTCTAAAATTGAGAAATATCAAATGAAATGCAGAAAAAAAATTGATGCTTGGGTGTGGTTCACATTCAACATCGGCCCTTAAAATTTAACCACCCATTATCAACTTAACACAAATGTCCCTCCCCAGTTGGGGTTCATCCTATTATGCTCAAATTTGGCAAAGTGCCTTATAGGCGACTTTAATCCATTTATACTAAAACCGGACAATATCTCTTTTTTATAGCCCCCACACACTGAGAACAGCTTCGTTGCCACAAGCGAGTTTTTTGCCAACCGAATGCTAAGGGTTGCAAACACCTCAAGTAAGCCAGGAGTTCATCCGAATAAGTTGGTGCTCAGTAATTTTCAGTAAGTTGGACAACAGTATCGGTCAAACATACTTGGCACACTTAGTCCATCGAGGATTGTGGTAATAGCACAGGTTGCTGTGTTACACTTCTAATGTATAGGGTGGGCCATTTAAAATTTTAAGTTTTAATCGGCTTTAAAAAAAAATTACTGATAATTGTTTCAAAATTCTGATTTTATCGGTTGAACTTTGTCATTTAATAATGGTACACCATCCGATGCGTTTTTGCTTCGGTCAATGGGCAGAAGTTTGTTTGGCAGGAGATGAAGAATTTTACCGAAAAATTGTGTTTTCAGATGAAGCTCATTTTCATCTCGGTAGCAAAATTGACTCAGAGAACCCACACGTGACTATTAAGAAGCCAATGCATTCACAAAGATTCACTTTTTGGTGTTGATTTTTGGTTGGCGGCATCATAGGGCTTGGATCCGCCGTTACCGTCAACGGCGAGCGTTACCGAGCCATGCTCAACCAATTTTTTGTTTCAAAAAATTCAAGGGAGTAACATGAACAACATTTGGTTTCCACAAGACGGGGCCACATATCACACAGCCAACGCAACCATCAAAGTTTTACGCTCTATTTTTGAAAATCGAATAATCAGCCGAAATTGTGATGTCAATTGGCCGCCCTGCAGCTGTGATTTGATCCCTTTGGATTATTTTCGGTGAGAAGCCATTAAGAATGAATGATACGCAAAGCTTCCGTAGACAATTGAAGTGTTGAAACATGAAATCAAAGTTGCCATTGAAGATATTCGACCCCAAACAATCGAAAATGTACTGAAAATTTGGGTTGATCAGATGAGATACTGCCGAGCCAGTTGTGGTAGTCATATGAATGATATTGTGTTCCACTGTTAAATGGCATAGTTCAACCTTACCAATAACAAAATAAAATTGTAAAAATTATGAGTTCTTTTTTATAGCCGATTTAAATTTAGAATCGCCCACCCTATACGAGGGCTGCTATACTTACTAGGGACATAAGTACTGTTACAACATTGAACACACCCATTTCAATAGTAGAACTGAACATACCCCATTAATGTCATATGGGTTTTGAAAGCTAACCTTAATAGCGTTAGTCTGTAACTTCAACTTTCATCATGGAGTGGTCAGTAATGAGAACCGTATCGCTGTAAAAGCGCTTTGCAAGTGTGAAATTAAAAAAAAAAAAACGATATTTTCGAAACGCTCCGGCCACTAGGGATTAGCCGCATGTTCGTCTACCGATGCATAAAACTGTTTGAGGAGACTGGAGATGTAAGAGACACCCATCGGTCGGGCCGCCCACGCTCTGTTTGAACACCGCATGTCATCAAAGCCGTTAAATCAAGAATTCACAGAAATCCGCTGCGAAAACAGAAATCATAGCCCGTGAGATGAATATCAGACAAAAGTCCATGAGTCGAATCATTCAAAAAGACTTGGGACTTTTGGCTTTCAAACGACGTACCGGACATTTATTGACTGCAGCTTTAAAAAAATAGATTGTTTTCTGCAATTTCCAAATTTTTAAACAAAGGGTTTGTGATACATAAAGCCAGTAAGTTCTTGTACGAGGGTGCTATATATATTGCTGGCCTAGGCAACACTAAATGTAGCCATCTGATGTTTCCATTGTATAGTTTTTCATTTTGGCAAAAAACATGGAATTAACTCGCGAACATTTTCCTGCGTTCATTTTTTGCAACTCCATGAACTTAAATCTTTGTATGGCAATGAGGCACCATCCTAAAGCACTGTGAAAAACTGGTTTAATGAATTCAATCGTGGACGACGCTCGCTCAAAGACGAAGGTCGTGAAGGTCGTCCAAAAACGGCCGTTGTGCCAGAGAACATTAATGCCGTGCGTGAAATGATAATGCTAGATCGTCATGTAACATACCGTGAGAAAGAGGCATCCATGGGCATTTCTTCCACCAGCATACATTCGATGTTGCATGAACATCTGGCCGTAAAAAAGGTTTTTTCTCGTTGGATCCCGCACAATTTGGCAATGGCTCACAAAAAGGCTCGTGTCGATTGGTACAAAGAAATTTTGAAAAAATACTATCGCGGTGCTTCAAATAACGTTTATCAGATCGTCACAGGTGAAGAATCATGGATCTATGCGTATGAGCCCGAAACAAAACAGCAATCGACCGTGTGGGTGTTCGACGACAAGCCAAATCCAACTAAAGTTGTTCGTGGAAGAAGCACTTCGAAGCAAATGGTCGCCTGTTTCTTCGGCAAAACTGACATGTGGTGACTGTTCCGCTTGAGCAACGTAGGACGGTCAATTCTGAGTAGTATACCACAATTTGTTTGCCTGAAGTCTTTGGAGAAATTCGAAAAACGAACAAGAGAAAACGAATCATTGTGCACCATGACAATGCGAGTTCTTACACATCGGCTCAAACCAGCGTCTTTTTGGCCGGCCAAAATGTCGAATTGATGGGTTATCCGCCTTACATCTCTGACTTGGCACCCAATGATTTCTTTTATTTCCCGCACATCAAGAAAAAAATGCGTGGTCAACTATTTTCGTCGCCAATAGATGAAGCGTTCAAAAAACATGTTCTGAAGGTGTCTCAGTCGGAGTGGAAAAAGTGCTTTGACAATTGGTTTGAGCGCATGCAAAAGTGTATAAATCATGCTGGAGAATACATTTCTTTATTAGGCCAGAAATATATATAGCCCTCGTATACAAAGAAATTTAAAAAAATTGTAAAGTTTTGAAGTTATCGCCTAAGCGACCACTTACTCGTTTAATAAGCGAGTACCAATAGAACACGCCTAATATTGTGTTCTACTGTTAACTTATAAGTAATTTTTTAACAGCCAGTTAAAATTTCAGAAAAATCGCCTACCCTCTAAAACCTATACAGACCTTTTTGAGGTTAGGATGCAATGTACCTTATAGGTCCCAGTCAAACCAACCCATACTTTTTTACAAATCCTCTGAGTTGACTTAATTTTGTGCTCTGAATAGCAATAAGGTTCATGAAGAAGTATAGGTTAAAAAAACCAAAACCTTCTCAGTTTTAAAGGCCAATAGGAGAATATTAGGTGTTCAACACTTTTATCTTCGTTCCGATAAGCCATTAATTTGCATCAGATGATTGTGTGTTGATTTATATCCCTATAGCTTAATCTAGCTCAATTTTTTCTACGTCTTACTTACAAGTACCATGGAACCATGTGGTCTAGGGAAAAAAGGTGGTAAGTCATATATTGAAAATATTTTCGTTATGAGCCGATTAAAAAATTCATATATTTACAAAAAAAGTTGTCAATTTTTTTCAAAAGGTATTGGAAAAGACTTTTATTTACAATCAGGGGTGACTGTACCCAGCAAATTAAACGTTCAGAATTCGGTCAGAATTCTGTGCGACAGTCGGCAAAATGTTCCGATTTCGGATCAGAATTCTTACCGAGTTCGTAACGAAAATCATATGAGAGGGTTGACACGAGTTCTAAACTACTTCTCTGAAAAAAATCCTCAGACAAACAGAACATAATTCGTAATGATTTCGGTAATAATTCTCGATAGAGTTCAGATATTGTTCAGCATAGTTTGATATCAGACATTGTCGGCAAATTTGGTATACTGGGTAGTTTCGTAAGCCCCAAGCAACGACTGTGCGGTAATTATGTTTAGCAGCCATACACTTAAGGGCAGGCATTTATGTATTTAACGAGAACTGTCGGCAGAAGTGTTTTCCGCCGGGCACACTAAAAATCCCTTGCACATCATACTTAAAAACATACTCGTACATACAAATGATACAGTGCATGGATTTTGTTGTTGTTTCTTTTCATTAAATATCATTGCAATACATGATAAAGAGCTACGCTTATTTCTCGAACCACAAATAATAAGACTCCCGTATAAGTCATTTGATTTGTAGTCGAAGTAATGGTTGCCAAAGACTGCTGATGAAAAACCTTGGTAGCAACAGCTGTACCGTCTGCCTGGCAGCCGTTGCCAATACATCTCACTAATTTTTAGTGGTTTATGAAAAAGACACTCCAAAAAACAAAAAGGTCTCGAACCAGAATAAAAAACTGTTCAAGTCATTTACGACATTTTTAATTGATTGGTGATAAAATCCATAAACATAGCAATTTTTTAGTGGAAATTTAAGATTTGCCTTTTTCCCGGTTTAACAAAACTTGTAAAACTTCCCTCGTGGCCCTCCTATAATACCGAAGCCTATTGCGACAGCCCAAATAAATGGTTATGTACGAGCGCATTACAATATCGATGTTCATGCATGTGCGATATTATGCAGCCCGACTTGACCAATTACAATGTTCTGGTCAAGTTTTACACTCATTCTCATGTAGAAGCCGTTTTCATTATTAATTAGTCTGGACAACAGGTGCTGACACCGTGCATTGCATGCACTTGTACTTTTGCAAAACAAGACAAGACAACTCCACGTACCGCAATGTAAGGTGCCTATAACTCGCAAACAGATCTAATCGAACACTAGAACACCTCTCAGTCTGCGCTATCTGATGCTAGATTTAAATGTAACAGCGGGCGATCACGCTATGAGGTGCGAAATAATTATGACTAGAATTGATGTGACTAATAATGTCTCGTTCGTTTCCCACACCAACGTGTACGAATGGAAATGTCGGCAGTTATCTCAAGGACAATCTTGGCACTGAATATGAATTACAATAAACGCTGCCGATAAGAAATCTCTTATAATCGACGGATGTCTGAGGTGGGTTCTTGGTTTTTAGTTTGTTTCTGCTGTTATCGAGATTTTAACTTTGTTACGCTTGTCTGATGCCGAAGGGATATTGAATTAATATTCCACACACACCCGAAACTTGAAAGAGTATAAAACAGAAAGGCAGCTTAGTTAGTTTAAGGATATCACATCTGGCCAAAAAGGCTTCATAGCCTTTTTAGTTGTCGCAAACAAAAAAAAGGGTGTAGAGATAAATCATGTGGATATAATTTGCATACTTGCGGATATTGAAAACAAACCAAAGATTTGTTAAAACTTTGCAAAATTCAATACAATTTTTGGTCATACTTCAACTGGGAGCCTTTCACTTTAATAAAAATGAAAAAAATAAACGTCGGGCGACTATTTTATACAAGTGAACCAAGTGGCAAAGGCGTTAGGTTCGGCCAGGCCGTATCTAACATGGCCATCACCATGGAATCGCTTTAGAAATTGGAAATTAAACAATTCTTATATTTTTATGAAATGATTTTCCGTTTGCAATACCAGGAAATATTGCTCGGAGGCCCTATAAGGTATATAAAGGGTGACGCAACCACAGTGCACGATGTAAATTGTGAGTCACACCTTCATGTCAAGTTCGGCCCACTTAATTTGAAATTTCTTTGTTTTAGTACTTGACAAATTCTACCGTGGAGAGGTACACAATTGAGCACCGCGTTAAGGTTGTTTAAGCCTTTTATTGGGTGTTTTAAACAAAATGCATTTCGTGTGCTTCGCGATTTTTTTGGTCAGCATAATCGACCAAAAGTTTCCACAAACGGAGAACTGTGCGCGAATTTCAGCCAACCGGGTCTGAAGAAAAGGTGAAAACACCTATGCAGCGTTATCGCTGTGCGACTAAAGTGGCAATTTGATCCTTTTTTGAAGCCGTGCAACTTTTACTGTCCCTCTGTGAAAAATCCCCTTTTTCCCCTTTTAGAAAATTTTACTACACTGAGAACAAAAATGACCTTATATAAGGTTAAATAGCATAAATAAACATGATTTGGAGTCTACGTTATATAAGGTTTATTTGAACATTTTGTTGTTGACTGGTATTTAACAATAATAATAGTTAATTTTAATGTTCTAATGGTTGAATTTTTTTAACCATGAAAATTGTTAATTTTAAATTAATTATTGTTGTTTTAACAATGCATTGTTTATCAAAAAATTTACTGATAATTATTTTACTAAGATTGAATATTCTTCTTATCCACTGATAAGAGAGTGTAGAGAAATAACATAATTTGTAACATGTAAATTTAAACCACCAAATCGAGAATATTGTATATTTGTATGTTACTAGTTCTAGTAATATCACATTATATACATGTATATTTTCCAAAAATTTGATTTTTTCTAATTTTTAAATAAAGGTTTTCCCTATTTTTCCTTTAAAAGATCACATTAACAATACTCCTTTATTAAATATATAATTTTAAAATATTATTCGCTGTAATATATATTTATAATATCTCGAAACTGTGTAAATACTTCCTAAGATATGTAAATAAAGATGATTCCAAAAATTGAAATAGCTATTAAAATTGTTATTATTAAAATAATTATTGTTGTTTCAACAATGCCTTGTTTTCAACCATGAAAATTGTTAATATTAAAATTTCATAGTTAATTTATAGAAACAATACATGTTCAATTTAACAATGAAATTGTTAATATTTTTTACAATGAAGATTGTAATAGAAATCATTTTTATTGTTAAGTTAACTAATTATCGGTTACCTCTTTTGACTATAAATATAGTTCCTGTTACAATTTTTGATAAAGAATTAACCTATGTTTTTGTTTTGGTTACATTTATTCAGTCATTTTTCATTATTATGACTTGAACAGTTTTTATTCTGATTCGAGACCTTTTTGTTGCGTTTCTTTTTCAGAATCAACTAACAAATTGGTGAAATGTATTGGCTGCGGTTGCCAGGCAGACTGCACAGCTGTTTCGTAACCTGCCAAGGTTTTTCTTCAACAATCTTTGTCAATGATTACTTCGGCTACAAATCAAATGACTTATACGGGAGTCCCATTATAATTAATGAGAATTACCCTTTGCGTATAGTCTTCGAACTGTGCGAAAAGCATTTGGTGGTGGTTTTTTAAAAGAACAAGACTGATTGTCTTACGATCTTTCTCATAGTTACAAACGTTCAGAGCAGAGGAAGAAAGGAAAAAGAGTGGGGGGATAAGACAGTCGCAATCGTTGCAATTTCGCGTAACTTAATTCTGAACTTCGTATAACACAAAGCAGATCAAAAACTTCGATACAACAAAGCCGAATGATCTTTAAACTTTTATTTATGTCTGCCTCTCTGTCCTGAAGAAACCAACCTTATATTAGGTTAACTCAACTATTTTGTATGAACATTTGACCTTTTTTAAGGTTAATTTGTCTTCGTTATCAAAGATTTACCATTAAAAATTTAACCTGACACATGGTTAAAAAAAATAATTGTATTTTCGGCTCAGTGTAGAGACGTCAGAGGGGTATATAAGGTTCGACCTGGCCAAACTAAATGACGTTTTTACTTGTTTTAAATTACTAATATGATTAATATTATAATTTTATTACATGAAACTGACGATACTCGTATGACAATTGGAATTTTTTAAAAGCTCCATGGAAACTTATTTACCCTACCACCACCTCCAACAGAACCTGCAATTAAAATAGACAGATTGTCTAGCATGCATTTGCAACATTCAGCTGCACTGAAGGCTACCAAAGGTTCCATGGAATTTAAAGTTTCAACTTCGAAGTCATTCTTTTGCCTTCGAAATTCAATTAACATATAAAGTGAGCCGAGAACAAAGTGTGTGTTAGTTAAACAAACTGATTGTTAAATTAAAATTAATTAGTAATATTTTAAATACTATATTTAAAAAACAATTAATCACTTCTCGGCGAACAAACAATGCCGTGTAAATAAAAAGTGAACAAAACAAACATCGGCGGAAAGTGTTCAACACGCAATTTGCATAACGCGACAAGACAAACATGACTCAATTAAACCGCATTTTTTGTTTGTAAGCAATTGACAGCAAACGATTAAAAGATTTTATACAATTGGCGATAAAAATGTAACCATTCAAAATACATAATGCAAAGCGGACAATATGTACTTACATACGCAATTAAGTTGGGCCATATTTTGTTACTTGGTACCTTGCCATATGAAATATTAAACTCGATCTTGCTTTAGTTTGGCTTAGAATGTTATGGGCAATAAATAAGCAACTCTGGTAAAATTTGACCTTTCCATCTGTTATAAGGTCCTACGCTGAAGGAGCCGACTGCTAAAATTTGGCCTAGTCTGTTATGAGTGATTTGTGATCAAATTCAATAATATGCGTCATTATTTTCATATAGGTCCGTAGAAAGGCTTGCGATTTTTTTTAAATCCGGTTTTGCATAGCTTGTGCTGTGCGTCGCACAACACATACTGCTAAAATTTTACTTTATCGATGTATGTTTTTATATTGGTTCCTCCCGATTTGTTGACCTGCCTCTTTAGTAGTCAAATTTTAGATCCTATCAGTCGTCTGTATTCCCTAGGAGTGTAGCCTATCATAATTACTAATTTCTCTGTTTAGTTAAGGCCATGCAGACGTAAGAAGCCTAGTCCCCATTTACACGGCAGCTTTACTTGCGTCAATTTTTATGATTCCCTTTTGAATTTGCCTCTTGTGTTTACACATGCAATTCGGTTACGCCAATTTTGTTTCATTTTTGCCTTTTTCTGACATTCTGTGATTTATTCGTTCTGATGTTTGTGTGAAAAATTCAAAAATAATCTGCAGCCAACTTCACACTACTAAAGCAACAAAAGGAATTGACAGTACGGGCAAGATTTTTTCTTTTCCCTTTCCTCTCTCTCCAACAAACTAAGAGTTGTGGTAAGTAAAGTAGCCTCGTGTATATGGGGAATTATATTTCTCGGTCCTTGACCATCAATGGATGCTACAGTAATGCAATCAGCAGCCCGTTAAAGGCACAAGTAGGGAACTTTTGCAAAATTGCCAGCAGTATTCAAAGACGAGCCAAGACATGCCAGTTCAAATGCTACATCCAACTATTCCACTTTATACTTATACTTAGTAGGGACATAATTATTGTTACAACATTGAACACACCCATTTCAATAGTAGAATTGAACTTACCCCGTTAATGTCATATGGGTTGTGAAAGCTAACCTCAATAGCATTAGTCTGTAACTGGATTTTAAAATTTTTTTAACTTTCATAATGGAGAGGTCAGACAATGAGAACCGTATCGCTGTAATAGCGCTTTTCAAGTGTGAAATGAAAAAAAAAACGATATTTTCAAAACGCTCCGGCCACTAGGGATTCCGCATGTTCGTCTACCGATGCATAGAACTGTTTCAGGAGACTGGAGATGTAAAAGACCGGGCCGCCCACGCTCTGTTCGAACACCGCATGTCATCAAAGCCGTTAAATCAAGAATTCACAGAAATCCGCTCCGTAAACAGAATATCATGGCCCGTGAGATGAATATCACGCAAAAGTCTATGAGTCGAATCATTAGAAAAGACTTGGGACTTGGGGCTTTCAAACGACGTAGCGGACATTTAATGACTGCAGCTTTAAAAAAAAATAGGATTGAAAAATGCAAACGTCTTTTGGTGAAGCACGCTGATAACTTGCACAGAAAAATTTTGTTCACCGAAAAACTATTTTTACCGTTCAGGAAAAAATTTAACAAGTTGTAGCGGCATATAGTGCCGGTGTGACAGCCCTTGGCCGAAAAACTCCTTCTTCGGGTCGATCCGAAGAACCGGCTGTCGTGGAATCGGGAAGGTAAACTACATTGTCTTGCCGCCATTTATTCTTGACAGTTTATATTTGGCAGTCGTAAAATCGTCGTTAAACATTTTATCAAAATCAATCATCGATTACTGAGACGATGAGAAAGTTACGTGAAATTTTTGGGAGAAACAACGTGGCAACAAAACGCACTATTTATCGTGTAGTAAATGACTGCGAAGAAAGAGATTCTGTAGCTGATAGGCCCAAGCATGGACCACAACGTACTGCAAGTTCGGCTGACAACATTACTGCTGCTCAAGAAAGTGTTAAAAACAATCCATCAGCCTTAATTCGACGCCGTGCTGAATGTAACGAAAAATGTGCTCAAAAGGGCTCGCATTTGTGAGGCTAACAGCGACGGACATTTTTTTGATATTGTATTCCATACATACGAGTAATTGCCGACATTAAATAAACATTTATCAATATAAGATCCATTCTCTTTCATTTAATCAGAATGTGTAAACAACAAAGAAGTAGACCCGGAAACCGCGACGGACACCCTGTAGTATACCTTCCCGGCAGACACCCTGTACAAATGACGCTGCACGTTCTAAACGGCCAATTGAGGTCAATACAGCCGAAAATATCAAAAAAATCCACGATATGTGCTGGCCGACCGTAGAGTAAAAGTGCCTGAGATAGTTGATGCCATACGCATTTAATATGGCATGACAACTTCAAAGGATTGTTTAGAGTTGTTTAACCGCAACGCGAATGAGTTTTTGCGGCGTTTTATAACTGTGGATGGAACATGGATCCATTACAACACTCTGGAGACCAAGCGGCAGTCTAAACAATGGGTTTCTCCGAGTGAACAGGCTCCGAAGAAGGCCAAGGTGACATTGTCGGCCAATAAGGTAATGGCAATAGTTTTTTGGGAAGCACGCGGGTTAGTCCACATCGACTACCTTGAAAGGTAGTCGATATAGACTAACTCCTGTGGACTAACTCCTGATATGGCCGAGAAAAAAAATATTTATCATCAAGATAATGCACGGGTGCACATGTGTGCAGTTCCAATATTAAAATTGGATAATGTGGGTTATGAATTGGTACCTCATTCGAAATATTCTCTGCATTTAGCCGCCAGTGACTGTTTCCTATTTCCAAACCTAAAGAAATGGCTCGGTGAAAAGAGATTCAAATCTAACGATGAAATTATTAATCAAACAAATTCCTATTGAATGGACCTCCTATTTTTCCTATTTTTGGCTAGGAATAACAAAATTGGAGAACCGTTGAACAAAGTGTATTGAGCTAAAAGGAGATTATGTTAAAAAATATTTTTTTTTGCAAAAAAAAATGTGTTTTATGTAAAAAGTCACAGAATTATTGATATGCCCTCGTATATATTAATGATGTTTCTGTTGAAACCAAAAATTGTTCTTTTACTTTATTTAACTTCTACTTACTGAAAATTACAGAGCCACCAACTTACGTTCGGTTATACCGATAGAATACTCGTGATGCATGTAACCTTAATTATTCGGCAAAAAAAAACTTTCAGTTGTGGCAACGAATCTGTTCTCTGTAAGTTGAAGAGTCGTTGCCATCCGGCTGTAGGCTTTCCTAACTCGCTTGTAAAAATATTTGTTTATCTCATATTCGCTTAAACCAACCAATTTTAAATCAACCAAGTCAATATTACCGTGCATCCTTATACTATACATCATCCTAAGTATTAATTTTGTGTTTTCTTTTCTAGGTCGGCTACAGCTGGAAGCACCCTTCAATACAATAAAGCATTAACTAATGTATCTCTCAATATATCTCGATACACTTCAGCACAGCGAATATGTAGTTAGTCTGCAAAACAAATCTTAATCCACAGGTAAGTCAAGTTCTTAAAACTCTCTGCATTATTTCTATGTTGAGGAAATTTATTGTACTTATACTGAAAGCAAACTTATCGTGACACTAGAAATTTCTAAAATTGACAAATAACCGTCCCGGTAAGCCATTAATAACATTTATGTGTACAACATGATGTTGTACACTCCACCTCGGACATTAGGCTTGTGTTTTACGCTAACGAGCTCCAGCGGCAATTACACGGCTATTCCTAAAATCACCTCAAATAATTGACAATTAAAAAATTCCAACAAGTGATGGAAGTTCACCCTTGTGGCGAATGACAACTGGCATCACCCTTCCTTTCAGCGGGTACCAGAACTCAGTGGTTTACACGCCTGCACAAGGTGCGGTCTCTTGGCGACGTGGCACGTACTTACATCCACATCCATTGTAACTGGCAGCCAGAGCAGCGCACAGTGTTTAGAACTGAAAAAAGTGAAAAATATCAGTTTATTACTTCATTTGTGAAACATGGACGAATATGAATCGTTGCAAGTAGGATGCTTATTGAACAGAACACAGAGAACAGACTCGTTGCCGTAACTGTATTTTTTGCCACCGAATGGTTGAGGTTGTATACACCTCGAATATTCCGTCAGTGCAACCGAATGCTAGTGTGTGCTCTGCAGTGTTTGTAACTGTTAGACTACACACTTTAGTTCTGTTTAACAAAGGGAGAGAAGATGATGAAAGATTTTTATACAGGGTTTTTCAATAGGGACAAAACAATTTCGTATCTTTATGTCAACACACCCTCAAACATTTTTACTCGTAATGATCTTGTAGCGTCAAATCGTTAGTCGAAGTCAATATTTTCATCATGGTAAAGTTCACTTACGAGCAATGTTTGGAACTCATTAAAAATTACTACCGAAATTCTGAGTCCGTAGTCGCAACTTTTGAGCGCATACTCCAATTTTCGGCCATAACAATCGTCTCATCCGACAGTCTTTGTGTGCTATAGTAAGGGATATTTGGATCCAAATTTTCACTTTTAGATGTTCCAGCACAAAAGAGACGCCGTAACGCTCGAAGCGACGAAAATATCGCTGCCGTAAGTGCATCCGTTCAAAATGAGCCAAATCAGTCGATTCCACGCCGTTCTCAGGACATCAGGGCACCTTTCAAACCACACTGTGGCGTATTTTGTGAAAAGATCTTGGCCTTCATCCTTATAAAATCTAACTGACTCTAGAACTAAAGCCGAAACTTGGATTGGGCTCTGGCAAAAGTTTCACGAAAATCCAGAGTTTCATCGATAAATCATCGTCAGCGATGGATCTCATTTTTGGCTGAGTGATTTTGTCATTAAACAAAAAATGCGTTATAAGACATTAACAAACCCACATGTTCTTCAAGAGACACAATTGAATCCGCAAAAATTACTGTGTGGTTTTCAAGCCGGAGGTGTGATTGGGCCGTATTTGTTGGTCAATGGAAACAATAGTCAGGTTAACGTCAATGGAGAGCCCTATCGTGCCATGTTAGAAAATTATTTTTGGCCTAAATTGGATGAGCTTGACATCGCCGATATGTGGATTCAACAAGACGGTTCCACTAGTCACACAGCGCGCATTACAATCGATTTATGGAGAGGCAAATTCGGCGAACGTGTTATCTCGAGAAATGGTCCGGTCGAATGGCCATCTAGTTCATGCGATTTAACGTCATTGGATTTCTTTTTATGGGGTCACATCAAGTCATTGGTTTATGCCAACAAGGCAACAACTTTAGACGATCTCAGAGACAATATACCACGTAAAATTGCCAACGTTCCGGTTGAAATTTGTGCAAGAGTGATGGGTCTAAAAATTGGTCCCTGTACCCGGGCTCGTGTTGGTCATATGACCGACATCGAATTTCATTCTAAAATGGAATATTTACATTACACCTAAAATGAAATTGAACTCAATATCTAATATATACGAGTATATAAAATTTTTTATAAATACGAGTATATAAAATTGTTATGTCCTTAATGGAAAACCCTGTAGTCAGTTAAAAACGAATTGTTTTATTGAAATGGCGTCTATTCAAACCTCAAAAAAATTGCATTGAACTACTTGTTTTTTGGGTCTGTTATAGTTTTAGTTATCATCACCAACAATTGTTTACAACAACGGAATTCTTGCAAAACTAGCGGTTGTCACAACCACTAGTTGTATCAACTAAATACCTTTTCCGCTTTTTTTTTGTATGACCGTTCAGTTAGTTGTGTGTACAATGCGATGATCATAATTATCACCTTGTGGTACGTCGAACCGAATATTCACTAAAATTATACACATTTGGTGATTCTGATTCTGGAAATTCGGCATTTTGCAACGGAATTTTTGTAGCTGCAACCAATTTTGAAGCAACCAATTGTTCTCTGTGCCTGCGGATTATAAAAACCGTTGGTTTCGGGTTCTAAATCCTAAAAATGACGGTTTCTTGACAATCTACATTTTTCGGTTTTTAAAACAAAGCGTTAACGAACACTTCAGAGTATCCAAGTTAGGACAAGTATCGGAAATTGTAGTTCGAGATTTATATTATCTATTTTATGGAGTCTTACGAAACCAACCCGTATAATCCCCAATTCACCATATTTTACCGACGTCCCAAAACATCCCACTAATGTACGAAACATACAAAAACTTATTTCAAATCGTTAAGTGCAAAGGCACCTTATGCTAAAGATCAGCTTTTACGTGGCTAAGAGGTTAATACAATCAGCTGGAAATCAGTTGGAATCACTAACATATCATGTTATTGATGGTTACTCGTTCATGGTTCGACATACCATAAGATGGTAGCTACTATAATATTAAAGCTAATATGTCGGTTATACCAAACGAATTCAGTAAATCTATTGGTGTCCACTACTTTTTTACTTATTTCATATTTTTTAACTAGCCAACACTCAGGGGTTTACCCCTAACATGAAATGCATTGCGTTGGTCGGTGGAAAGCAGGTGATCGAAAGAGGCAGTAATGTTTATTGACATTCCTCTTGAAATTCTGGAAGTCGTAATTAGTGGGAAATACATTTGCCGGAAGTCGATTCCACACACGGACAGTACGGGCGAAAAACGAATTCTATCTGTAGTGCATAGTGCGGTCAACCGGCCAATCGATAACAAATGGGTGTGAATTTCTGGAAAGTCGTGTATCCCTGCCGAACATCCTTACGTCAGGAATAAGACCACGAACGTCTGAAGAACACACACCATGGATGTAGCGATAGAACAGCGACACACAACCCACATTCCGACGATGTTCCAGGGAAACAATAGAGTTGGCTACCCTACTGTCACCTATCAGCACCATCGCTCTCCTTTGAACACGGTCCAGAAGCTCCAAGGATGATTTTGGAGCACCTGCCCATATATGGGAGTTGTATTCCATCTTTGGCCGGATGTAGGTTATATAGATATCGAAGAGAGCAGAAGGAGTGAAATATTTCTTGCACCGCTTTAGAAAGCCTATACTTTTGAGTGCTTCTTTCGACACTTCGAATACATGGCTCGCCCAACGAGCGTCACATTGTATTTTTATGCCCAGAACATCAAGAGCAGCTGATTGTTCGACATCCAAACCATCGATAGATAATGACGACACTGTAGGGTCAGTGCATCGCTTGTGAGACAACAAGCATCACTGTGTCTGTGTCGCGCATTAAAATCTACTCTATTTACTCGACCCCATTCTGAAATGGCCAGCAAATCCCGGCCAAGTGTCTCTTCCATAATTCGCCTTTTGTCTTCAATATCTTGAAGACTCGGCCTACGGTCGCATGAATATGAATGACATAGGTTACGGTCATCCGCGAAAGAGTAGATTGGATTCACGGTCTGACCCAAAAGATCATCAATGAAAATGAGAAATAATGAGGTAGAAAGGACAGATCCTTGTGGCACACCTGAGGTCAGCCTATGTTTATTGAGGTCAGCCTATGTTTATCTACAACAACTCGTATAGTGCGATCTCTAAGAAAGCTCGATATAAATCGAGCAAATGTCTTACCGACACAAAACGCGATCAGCTTTGATAAGAGTGCACCGTGCCAGGCTCTATCAAATGGCTTGAAGATATCCCGAGCCACGACCTTACTCTTACCCAACTGGTGGATAGACCGAATCCAGCTTTCCGACAGGAAAGCCATCAGGTCTATCGTAGAGCGATTTCTACGGATGCCGTACTGTCGATCGCTCAGCAGGTCGTTGGACTCGAGATACCTTACAAGATGGTGGTTAACCATGTTCTCCATTACCTTGGAGAGCGCAGAGCAAATCGCGATTGGCCGATAATTCGCAGAATTATTGGCTTCACCCTTTTTAGGGATCGGCTGGACGTTCGCAAACTTCCAACACGCTGGGAAGACTCCCGCACTATAAGCAAGGTTGAAAAGGTTGCGCAGTGGATGGGCTAGCGTCGAGGAGCACTTACATAGGACTAGTGCCGAGATACCACTCGGGCCCGGCGACTTACTAACATCGAGATTCGCAAGAACCCTTTTAACTCCACGAGTTCGAAAAAATATCTTAGGCATGGAACTTGATACGTTTTCGATCTCGGAGAGTGGTTGATTGCTTTCCGGCAAGGAGGAATTTCCAGCAAACATTTCAGCCCAAAGGTTGGCTTTATCAACCGGGTCAGTGAATGCCCGGTCGTCTTTAACAAGAGTTGGGATAGATCAAGAACTGTCCTTTACTCTTCTTACAAACGACCAAAAGCTCTTACTTCCCCTGCGAGAATTAAAAACCTTTGAACGTAGACGTTGCTCGCAAAGAAACTTTTCACGCCTAAGCACTCTGGCACACGACGTTCTTGCCTGTTTACGCAGCAGTTCAGTCAGTACTGACGTTTTTGTTTAAACGCCAATTTCTGAACGCCCTCTCTCGTTTGATCTGACAGCATCCCTGCATGCCTAGTTAAACCAACTATACTTGGCAGGCTTAACCGATAAAACGTCTTCGTTCCAAATAAAATTATATTTTCGATCATTTCAGCCGCAACATTAATATTATTATCAAGAAAGCATAGGCGTCCAATTGAAATTCTGGAGAAATTGGTTGAGATCAGCCCAACGTGCATTTTCGTATATGTGACAGCGTATAGAGAAAGGGACCTAAGGGTAAAAAAATCAATTTTCATTTTTTTTCTTTTTTGATGTGGACAACATCTGAGCATCGAATGAGACCGATCCCAGATATGTGCGTTTTATGAAAGTAAAGTCGACGATTTTAAGCGCAAATAGAAAGGGACCTAATCTTTAAAATGGCTCTCCTTAACAAAACTGGTTTTTACCCTTAGGTCCCTTTTTATTTTGGGCTCCACATATAAGTATAAAAATTGTCCGCTTTGGGGCTGGTATCGAAGCGACACGAAGGGCGAAATACGAAAAAGATGCTGAAATAATGGCGTGATCGGAATAACCAGGGGGGCAAGGACATTAACTTCATACTTTTCAGGGTGTGAAGTTAAGAAAAGGTCAAGAATATTGTGTTGGTATAATATAGCGTTGGAAAATAAAAACATCTTTGGCCCAAAAAAAAAAAAACAACCCGGACCTACGAGAGTCGTCCTTTTGGGAATTTACTATAATTATCTTAATCTTTCATTTTTAGAAGAAGTCATTTACATCTGAGAACTTCTGATGTACAGTGTAATAAGTTACAACAGCTAACTAAAGGGGATTTGGCTACTGCAAAGAATTTATTTATCGCCACCACCAATGACTGGTAAGAAAGTAACATGTATTTCATATTTGGTTGCTTGTCATAACTACAACCCATAGTTTTACTTAATTCGGTTCGTATAACCGACTTGTTGGCTGTAATAATCGCAATATTTTTGTATTATGGTTAATCGAACCATGTTACCATCAATACCATTGTACGAGGGCGACTGCAAAAGTAACTCACCTAACATAAAAAGAACCGTTTTTTGGAATTATTATTATTTATTTTTCAACATAATCTCTTTCCAACTCAATACACTTTGTCAAACGTTTTTCAAGTTTTTTAATTCCATCCGAAAAATAAGATTTTTCAAGGCCTTCAAAATATGCCTCAGTTTCAGCAATAACCTCGCTATTGGACGAACATTTTTTTCCACCGAGAATTTTTTTTAAATTTGGACACAAGAAATATTCAGAAAGAGCTAAATCTGGACTATATTATGGATGCGGAGCAATTTCAAATCGTAATTCGGCCAGTTTTTGTTGAGTTAAAAATGCAGTGTGTGAAGGAGCATTATCTTGATGAAAAATAACTTTTTTCTTCTATATAATGCACAATAATATTCACTATTTATAGTTTTTCCTTTCTCAAGATAATCAATAAATATTATACCCCTTGTATCCCAAAATACTGTGGCCATTACTTTTCCTGCTGACTTAACAGTTTTCGCCTTATGGGACCACTTTTACCAGCTTCTATCCATTGTTTTGACTGTTCTTTGCATTCTGGGATGTGGTGATGGATCCATGTTTCATAAACAGCTATGAATCGGCGCAAGAACTCCATTGGATTACGCTGATAAATCGCTAAAAGCTCCGCGATATTGGTCCAACGGACGATTTTTTGGGGCAAAGTCAACAAACGCGGCACCCATCTTGCGGATAGCTTTTTCATGCGGAGTTCATCATGCAAAATACTTCAAACTTGTTTTTCGTGTATTTTAACAATATCAGCAAGTTCTCTGAGCTTATTCGTTTTCAATAGCAGTAGCAGTTTTCGGTCTTCCAGAGCGTTGTTCATCTTCCGTACTTGAACGACCCATTTTAAATTGTTGAACCCAGGATTTCACGGTGGAGTATGATGGTGCATTATCACCATGAACAGAATCCAATTCATCTTTGATTAATTGTGGCGTATATTCTTTCATATAAAAGTGTTTAATTACCGCACGAAACTCTTTATTTTCCATTTTTCAAAAATTATAAAACTTGTTTACTTAAATCACCTGTAACAAAGAAAATAATCATTAAATATTTTGGAAATATTGACAGATGGCTTATAAAAGATTGCTTTTAAAAAACAAACAAAAAAAAGTTGCTAGTAAAAGAGAAAATGTGCCAGGCCAGTTAGTTTTGCGGTCGCCCTCGTACCATTGTTGCTGATTCCAACATGAAATATGTTTATTCAACCGAATGTTTGTAGCTCGGACTGATTTCCAACTGGTTTTTGCTTTGTGTTTAGCTAAATAAGTATAAGAAATCCACTCCATTTCTACTTTTATTCTGCCGTTCGTAACCACAGTGCAATGTAAGTATTTTCAGGCGTTTTCGAATAGTTTTGGAATTGAAATTCTTCCAAGCCAAACGACGCGACATTCATTCCCCCCATTTATGGTTGCTGGCTGTAGACAAACAGACACACAATCTCTTTGTCTTGGGAGACCAATTAGCAATTGGCTCATACACGGAGGTACTTAAATATACCAACCGAGACTGCTTACCAATCAACTGGGGTACGGGAATTACGTTTTTTATGTTTAGCAAAATAAACGTAATTAAAAGCATTTTTCATATTTTACATTAGTCGCATTTTTTCCGTAAACTCTAGAGTGCGACCGAATGATTGACTCCCAGAGGGCGTGTGTGTGTCTCGATGTTCGTAACTAATTTGCCACATTTATTTATATCTGTTGTAAATTATTTGATTTTAGCGAGATTAATAATTAATTTCTAAAACATTTGTGAAAAAAAATCAAACGAACCAGAAATCTTATGGCGAATATTTTCAGTTTTGTTGTCTCGATGGCAGTCAACACATGTTGGAAAGTTCGACAGACCGATCGATAGAGCGATCGATCGATCGATCGATCGAGGTACACGTTAAGTGTGAATAGTTGATTTCTTGACAACACACATCGGTTCCGTTACAAGATTAGCAATTAATTCCATTAGAATTCCTCCGATCGGATTAGTGTCTTATTCGTATTAATGTGTGTGTTTTTTGTTGGTGTTTCTAGTTTATTTATGTGCAATGAGTGATGAGGGTGGATTATTATCCTGAGATTATTAGCCGATCAACATTAGGATTAGTTAAACAAGTTTCAATTAACAATTGTAACCTTTAATTGTATGCACTATTTTGTGCTTGACTAAGGAAAAGTTGAAGTTGCTATTAAATGCTGCATTTAGTCCACTGAGGGCCGTTGTGGTGCCACAGGTTGCAAAGATACAACCACACTATACAAGTTATACTGGCCGTTTCAGGTTAGGCTAAGATGTACCAAGGATCTTCGATATGTAGTTCGATGTTCATACCCTACACTACTCTGTGGTGCAGTGTGACTTAGTGCTGGTGCTTGTAACAGAGTGTAAACGAGTGGAGATAGTACCCATTTTAATTATACCGATTGAGTTAGAATCACTAGTGGTATTTTAGGTTAAACCTCGGTAACTAAGGCTGGGTAGCAAAATCACAATAATAAAGTCATATATTAATTTAAATAAAAAACATTGGTCAACATCAAATTTGTTGACCAATGTTATGATAGTCAACATCTCTTGATTTGGGGCTACTGATCACAATCTGGCCTTCGATATGCTAGATTCGCTCTAGTTTAGGGGATATTCCTATAAACCGTTATTTTCGTTTTCTTGAATAAAAAGAAGCCTTACTGCTTTTTTGTTCACCGATTTTAAAAAACTTAAGCGCGGCATTTAGAAGAAATATTGACATTTTCAACGATATGCAGCGCTTTTATTTCACGTTAGAATTGTTTAAGATAAGGCAACATACTACAGAAATTCCGAATTTTTACAAAACAAAAACCTTTGAGCTTCATATATATTTTGGCTTCTTTAACAGTGTTGTAATTTTACAATAAAATCCACGCCCAAGAAGCTAAAAAAAACTTTATAATTTCCTTAAATTTGATTAAAATGTTCAAGATTTTGTATAAGATTGAAACAACTTGCCCTGTGTTACGAGGATTGATATTTATATTTCGGGTCCTGACAATACTAGTGTTCCCCGATGCAAACTGGAACTTCTATTGGAAACTTTGACATTTTTTAGCATAACTTCACTCAGAACGTTTTGTCACTTGAGGGCGAATTGTTTAAAAATTCATCTCAGTCATAAAAAGAAATTATCCCATGAAAATTTTCATGCGATGATTTTTTACGATTTTCGGCGTGTATTATCGAGACAAGAGTGTTTAAATCAACCTGTTTGGACTTTTGGCGATGAAGCGCCATCAAAAACCACTGTTAATCGCTGGTACCAAGAGTTCAGTCTCGGACTCCGTTCGTTCCAGGATGAATTTCGTGAAGGACGTCCAACTTCGGTCACTTTGCCAGAAACTATCGATGTGCGTGAACTGATTAAGCAAGACCGACATGTGTCATACTGTGAGATTGAGACATCCTTGGCCATTAGATTGACAAGCATTAATAATATATTGCAGGTTCTTTTGGCCGTGAAAAAATTTGTTCTCGTTGGATCCCACATAATTTGACGAATGCTCAAAAAAAGGCTCGTATGGATTGGTGCACAGAGATGTTGAAAAAGTATAACTGCGGTAGCTCAAAGGCAGTGTATAACGTTGTCACAGGATCTAAGCTTATGAACCCGAAACAAAACAGCAATCGACCGTATGGGTCTTTCAAGGCGAACCAATTCAACAAAAGTTGTTCGTGGAAGAAGTACATCGAAGCAAATGATTGCGTTTTTTTCAGTATAACCGGACATGTTGCCACAGTGCCTTTAGCGGAACGTAGGACGGTCAATTCTGAGTGGTATACTTAGTAGGGACATAAATACTGTTACACACGTTTTATGCTGTAAAATAAAAACTACTGAATGTTTGTGGACAAAATATTTTTTTAATACATTTATTGTTGTATATTTTATCCAAACAGAATCTACTTATTCGAAATGTCCGCCTTTTGCCTTTACACACGCCTTAAGTCGCACTGGCCAATCGTCAATAGCTGCACGAACCACCTCCATTGGAAAATTGGCCACAGCTCGAACCTAAGCAGTCTTCAGAGATCCAATGTTGGGGTATCTTTTGTGACAAACCTTGTCCTCTAAAACCGTCCACAATTTGTAATCCAATGGGTTCAAATCTGGACTGTCTGAGGGTCATTCTTCAGAAGAAATGAACGCTGGCAAATTGTTTCGAAGCCAGGCCTGGGATGTTTTAGCCTTATGGGCCGGCGCAAAATCCTTCTGAAAAGTCCATGGCTGATTTTGGAACAGGGAATTGTTAAGAGGCTTCACAACAGCTTCCAAAACGGTTTCTTTGTAAACTTTGGCCGATGTTTTAACTCCTTGTTCGCAGAAATGCAGGTCAGTGACCCCATCGTAAGAGACACCCCACCAAACCATGACTGAAGCTGGGTGATGAACCTTTTCCACCCTAGGGATCAGTTCAGATGCTTCCTTAGATGACCGCACATACACTCTATAATTTTGATTGTTAAATTTTTCCTGAACGGTAAAAAGTTTTTCATCGGTGAACAAAATTTTTCTGTGCAAGTTATCAGCGTGCTTCACCAAAAGACGTTTGCATTTTTCAGTCCTATTTTTTTTAAAGCTGTAGTCAATAAATGTCCGGTACGTCGTTTGAAAGCCCCAAGTCCAAAGTCTTTTTTAATGATACGACTCATAGACTTATGCGTGATATTCATCGCACGGGATATAATTTTCTGTTTTCGGAGCGGATTTCTGTGAATTCTTGATTTAACGGCTTTGATGACATTCGGTGTTCGAACAGAGCATGGGCGGCCCGACCGGTGGCGGTCTTTTACATCTCCAGTCTCCTCAAATAGTTTTATGCATCGGTAGACGAACATGCGGTTAATCCCTAGTGGCCGGAGGGTTTTGAAAATATAGATTTTTCATTTCACACTTGAAAAGCGCTATTACAGCTATACGGTTCCCATTATCTGACCACTCCATGATGAAAGTTGAAACAATTTTAAAATCCCGTAACAGACTAGCGCTATTGAGGTTAGCTTTCAAAACACATATGACATTAACGGGGTATGTTCAGTTATACTCGTACTATTGAAATGGGTGTGCTCAATGTTGTAACAGTATTTATGACCCTACTAAGTACAACCATCTGTTTCCCAACAGTGTTCGCAAAAATGAGGAAAGATAATAAGAGAAGACGGATCACATTGCACCACGACAATACGAGCTCTCACACATGAGCTGAAATGATGAGCTTTTTGACCACTTAAGTTGTCGAATTGATGGGCCATCTACCGTACAGCCCTGATTTGGCACCCAATGACTTCTTCTTATTCCCTAGCATCAAGAAAAAAATGCGTGGTCAGCGTTTTTCATCACCCGAAGCAGCTGTTGAAGCGTTCAAAAATCATGTTTTGGAGGTGTCCCAATCGGAGCGGAAAAAGTTCTTCGAAAATTGGCTTGTGCGCATGCAAAAGTGTATCGATCTTAAAGGAGAATATTTTGAAAAACAATAAAACCATTTCCAATGATAAATTATTGTTTTTTTATTGCCGGACCCGAAATATAAATATCAACCCTCGTAATGTCAAAAGATTATCATTCGAATAAAGTAAATTGCATGTCAATTTAAAAAAATCATCTTTGTTTTATTCCATTTTAAAGTTCTTTACGTATATAAAAAAACACCCTCATACTCGTACTAGCTAAGTTTATATGTGACAGCGCATAGAGGAAGGGACCTAAGGGTAAAAAAAAAATCAATTTTCATTTTATTTCTTTTTTTGATGTGGACAACATCTGAGCAACGAATGAGACCGATCCCATGCCCCAAAAGTGTTCCCTCCCAGAGATATGCGCATTTTATGAAAGTGAATTCGATGATTCTAAGCGCAAATAGAAAGGGGCCTAATCTTTAAAATGGCTCTCCTGAACAAAACTGGTTTTTAACCTTAGGTCCCTTTCTATTTTTCGCGTCACATATTCAGATTCGTAACGTTTCTATTCAATGGAAATCAACAATTACACTTTGTATTGATTTTAAAGAAGAATATTTTGAATAACCATAAAAGCATTTTCAATGATAAATTATTGTGTTTTTATCGCCTGACCCGAAATATATGACATACATCCTAAAATCATGGTAAATTGAGAGCCCTTTTAGTGGGTCCAAAGACTCGTTTTCATTTCTCTTTCCAAAACATCTAAAAGTGCAGGGTATAATATAGTCAGCCAAGTACAACCTTAGCTTTTTACTGTTTTTTTTTTCTTCTGTGGCAACTTTGACATCCAAATACATTCCAAATTCATAGTTTAACAAGATTTAAGCCAATCATTCCGTTCCGTTTAGTCCAAAAGAATTTGAAATCAATTCTGTTATATCACGACACCTCACACGCCCCAACCCAAAAACAAAACGTCCACTTTTACCATCAGTGTGAACATCAACAGCATGAGCGTGTCATGGTCACACTTCATCAAATCTCCGTATGAATCATAAACACATCGACCGACAAAATAGTTGTTGTCGTTGGATTTTCTTGGTTTTGGATTGAGTTCGGTCTTAACTTCAGTACCCATGAAAAAAACGCACACATACGTACACACACCGAAATGTGTGTGCAAATAATCCACGGTAAATAAAAAAAATACGTATCCCAGAAAAAAATCGATGTTGACCATAACAAATACTCCGTCCCCGCCGTTACACCCATTTGACCGCCTTGACTACATTTTCGTATTCGTAACGAGTCTGTATCGATACACCACCCGATAACCTCTGACATTCGAAATAAATTCTAGTTCAGCTACGAATTTTTGTAGTCGTATCCATGGATATGTTAGAATGACTTGGCGCCTTAACCAAAGGGTTATCAAACGAGAGCTACACTATTTTCGATCTAAGAACAAGTGGATCATTGGGATGTTTGCCATAAGGCAAAGTATATGAAGGGTTAAATTAAGTGAACGCTGTGGGATGCTTTTGGCTTCTTCTCAAGTTGTCTTACTGACTTTCATGTGGTTCTCGTAACTTCTGGGCAATAGAGTTTTGTCATGTCCGCCAAAGCACGGCTAACATTTTAAATGTCAAAAATCTGATTATTTTTGTACTTATTTTTGGAAAATGTGCACATCCGTCGACGTAAGATTGAAGATCTTTTTTAAAGGAGGCTAGAACAAACATACTACCGCTGTCACACTGGCCTTGACATTAAAATCGGGAACTTAAATGTTAAAGCTGGTATGGAAGGTCTGTTTGACCTGACCTTTGGCAAGTTTAACTTTCATCTGCCTAGCACTATTAAAGTTTGATTTGGTCCTACACGAATGGATTGGAAATTGCGAAGGAAAATCTTGACCTTTTGTATACAAAACAAGTGAAACTTTAAATTCGGACGGAGCCGACTATGACATACCCTACAAAACTCTGCAATTCATGAGATTCGCGCCTGTGTCAGGAGTTTAAGCAAAGCCGGACTTCATATGTAACTTCTACTGCGGGAAGAACTTCTTTAGTTGTGGTTATATAGGCCAGAATAGTTCAAATTCACCAGTATTGTAAGTAGTTATAGGTCACACTTAAGGCTGTATGCATCATATAAGCTAGATCGAATTAAAAATGTTTTCTGTATAGAGGCATGACTTCAAAATGAAAAAAATCCTTTCTATTAGGGCTATATGAAAAGATGACCAAACACACTGAAAGAATTATGTTTGAACTATTTACGAAACATTCTTTCATCGAACATTTTTCAATTTATTTGCGAAGTTTTGTTTTGGACATTTCGTATGTTTTGTGAAGAAGTTATAATGAATTTACGAACCGGTTTCTTAAAAAAAAGTTTCTTAAAAGTTACGTTTTTTTCCAAAATACGTTTTATGAAAAGTTTCTTATATTGTCCGAAAAGTCATCTTAAAAAAATGTTATTCGCAATTTTTGGAAACATTTTTGTATAAATTTCGTAATTTTCGCAAAAATGTTGTCGTTTTTCCTTCACATGTTTTAAGAAAATGTTCTTATTTTGTATAAAATGTCTCCATAAGAAAATGATTCGTCATTCTTAAGAACATAATTGTGTGCATACATAAAAGGGATATTCTTATTCATTTGAATAAGAAAACTGTACGAGGGTTGCTATATATATATTTTTGGCCTTATAATGAAAATGCGAATGTTTATCATCAAAAATGGTTTAATTGTTTTTCAAAGTATTCTCCAGCATAATTTACAATTTTGCATGCGCTCAAACCAATTAACGAAGCACTTTTTCCACTCCGATTGAACGCTTCAACAGCATCTTCTTGCGACGAAAATCGTTGACCACGCATTTTTTGCTTGATGTTCGTGAATAAAAAAAGTCATTGGGTGCCAAGTCAGGGCTGTACGGCGTATGACCCATTAATTCGACGTTTTGGCCGGTTAAAAAGGCCCTGGTTTGAGCCGATGTATGAGAGCTCGCATTGTCATGGTGCACAATTACTTATCTTCTCTTGTTCGTTTTTAGAACTTCTCCGAAGTCTTCAGGCAAACAAATTGTGGTGTACCACTCAGAACTGACCGTCCTACGTTGCTCAAGCGGAACAGTCGCTACATGACCAGTTTTGCAGAAGAAACAGGCAACCATTTGCTTCGAAGTGCTTCTTCCACGAACAACTTTCGTTGGATTTGGCTTGTCGTCGAACAGAAACACGGTCGATTGCTGTTTTGTTTCGGGCTCATGCGCATAGATCCATGATTCGTCACCTGTGACGATGTTATAAACGTCTTTTGAAGCACCGCGATCGTATTTTTTAAAAATTTCTTTGCACCAATCGACACGAGCCTTTTTTTGAGCGATTGTCAAATTGTGCGGGATCCAACGAGAACAAACCTTTCTTACGGCCAGGTGTTCATGCAATATCGAATGTATGCAGGTGTAAGAAATGCCCACGGATGCCTCTATTTCACGGTATGTCACATGACGATCTCGTATTAACAGTTCGCGCATGGCATCAATCTCTGGCACCACTGCCGTTTTTGGACGAATTTTGTCTTTGAGCGAGCGTCGGCCACGATTGAATTCATTAAACCAGTTTTTCACAGTGCTATAGGATGGTGCATTATCGCCATACAAAGATTTTAGTTCATTGAAGCACTCTTGTCGTGATATTCCATGTCAAAAGTTGTGAAAAATGATCGCACGAAAATGTTCACGAGTTAATTCCATTTTTTTGCCAAATAGATTTTTTCAAGTCACCGTAAATAACACAAATGATGGTCGTACGTCAAAACGTTCTGTGTACGTTTATGCTAAAAAAAAATGTCAAACTTTCCAATGGAAATGTCAGAGAGGCCACAAATATATATGGCAACCCTCGTAGAAATAACATAGGGTGGCTGATAGGGTGTATGATCAAATAACTTTTTTCAGTGTATGGAATTCATTTCTCTTTTATTCATGTTAAAGCTCATTCAATTTTGTTAAACATAGCTTTATAAGTTTTAAAAATATTGAAATTTAAATGCCTCCCCTCCGTCCCTGCTCGTTGATGCATGTGCGGCATCTTACCAAAAAGTGGTGCATTACTGCTTGGAGAGTTGAGACAGGAATAGCCGCAATCGCTTCTCGAATGGATTGCTTTAGTTTATTAAAATTTGTTGGTTTTACTCTGTATACTTCCTGTTTGCAATAACCCCACAAGCGAAAGGCAGGTGCGGTAAGGCAGGCGACCTAGAGGGCCAACGGAATGTGGAGTTTCTGGATATCAGCTTATTGGGAAATTTTCGTCGCAATTCTGTCATAACAGGCCGGGCTATGTGAGGAGTTACACCATCTTGCTGAAACCGCACAGAGTTGAAAGAAATTCTCATTCGGCGCAATTCTGGTTGGAAAAACTCTCTCAACATGCTTATGTAAAGGTCTCCAGTAACCGTAATGGTGTGACCGTTTTTTTTCGAAGAAGTAGGGACAATGCTGCGTGATGAAACTGCATACCACACTGTGACACGAAGTGGATGCTGTGGACAACATCTGAGCATCGAATGAGACCGATGCCATGCCCCAAAAGTGTTCCCTCCCTGAGATATGCGCGTTTTATAAAAGTGATGGTACACTAAAGATTCACGTATTTAAATCTTTAAAATGGCTCTCCTGAACAAAACTGGTTTTTACCCTTAGGTCCCTTTCTATTTTGCGCGTCACATATTACGTAGTTTGTACATTCTTCATATAATTGACGATGATTTTTGTACATTTTGTATTTTAATATAGAATTTGAACATAGCTCATAAAACGTATAAAACATATTCTTAAAAAATGTGAAAAAATATTTTAAAAAATAAGATAATCTTTCTAAAGTTCTTATAAATCACGAATTTTTATCATCAAAACGAAATTTATAGATTTTTTAAAGATTTCTTTTTTATTTCTTATGAAAAGATTATTTTGCTGAAGAAAGAAGACAAATGTAGTAATTCATATAAATTTTTTCCTGATTTTCACATTTTTTCAGTGTATGGTCCAGCTTCGGTAGGATTCATAACGCACTATGTTAGATTTGTCTACAATTTGGTTTAATTTGGTGCAGCAAAACCTCATCATGCAATGAGCCTTTGTGTGGGTCTTTTAGCATAGAAGCAATTCGAAAACATAGAGCGACATGGTACAATTCCATCACAGATGGGTATTGCTGGTTCATTACACTGCATGCGAAACTTAAAGGAAATCGGATGCTATATTTGGATTCTAAAGCTACTGGTTCCGAAATCTCGTACGACCTTTGTATGGAAAATATGGACCGATATGGTCCATGTTACGCAGTGTTAATTGTTGGACGTTCCCAACAAGATTGGAGCACGTTCGGGTTTAATTTCTGGTTTCCAGAAAATCTTAAATCGGGAGGGACTTTTGTGACGAATCCTGTCAAAAACATGGATATGGGTGCTCGTAACGCTCTGTAAGGAATTTATTCGAAGTTGGATGTAATATTTGGCTAATTGAGCTGCAGGTTCTGAAATCGTGAAAACCCTTTGTAACAAAAATCAAAATCAAACATGAACTTATATGAACCGATATGGATCGTCCTTGTCCTAAACCTGAACAATGTAACAATTCTTTTTCGAAATCGGTAATAATTGCGGCCTGAATGTTGTCTTAACGACAGGTGGACAGACAAACGTCCAGACTGTCGATTATTGTTCAACGGAATCTGATGGTCACAGTAAGTCGATCGGTTTATTTTACATGGGATTTATCTCCATTTCATTAAGGTGTTTCAAACATCAGAACTAAGTCATGAGGCCCTATTAAACAGTAAAGTGTACATTAGGGTGGAGTGAAAACATGCTTTTTTTATAATTTGAAAAAGTTAACCTCGGAAAGAGATGTAGTCTGGGGTCCTAAAGAGGGAAAAATTAAAAAAATAAAAAAAAAAATTTAGGGGTCGCGCCACTCCCTTGAAATTTGGAAATTATCGCTATTTTGGCGTTGATTTTAGAAAAATCATAAAAATTAACGACTTAACTTATTCGAAATTTAAAAGTTTGAGCTTGTTCAGTGCCCAAACAAAAGTATTTGAGGCAAATATGAGGATAATCGACTAATATTTGTAGCTTTGGTGGCGATTTCATTGTTCAGTCAATTTTCTGAAGAAGGGACGATTTGACTTATTTTACTTTTTGAAATTTTTGAACAATGAGAAAAATTTTTTTAAATTTTTTCATGCCCTTATTTTATTGTTTACGCTATTGCAAACATTTATTGACATAAAACTTTTTACGATTTTTCTAAAATCAACGCCAAAATAGCGATAATTTCCAAATTTCGAGGGAGTGGCGCGAACCTTAAAAATTTTTAAAAAATTTTTCTTTATTTTTCCCCTCATTAGGACCCCAGACTACATCTCTTTCCGAGGTTAACTTTTTTTTTTGAATTTCACTCCACCCTAGTGTACATGTAGAGAAAAAATATAGTTACTCTATGGTTACTTCAACAATAAAATGATCTCTGCAATAAAAGTATGTTCATCGCAACCATAGTATTGTTTTATGAGTTTAATTTTGACAATAGTATGATTGCGACAGTACTAGCATTGTTGAAATGTAACAATAGTATTATTGTCAAAGTTAAAAATGAAAATATGGTTGTAGCAACAATTTAATTATGGTTCGTGCTACAAAAGTATTGTGTTTTGGGTTTGATGTTAACAGTAATATGAATACGGCAATCACACTGTACGATGTAATTTCTATAAAATTTAATTTGGTCTTTGGAACAATGTTGTGGGGATTATAGTATAGTTATGTGTATTTTTGTTGTGCCACAACTACGAGTATATTCTCAACAATAGTATGAAGCTCTTCAAATATTGTTGTCCTAACCATACTTTTTGTCTCGTGTATGTTAGAATGACGTGGACAATAAGTGTTCACCAATTCACTCAGCCGCAAGGGCACATCCTATAAAATTGGCTCCTTTCTCGTTATGTATAAAAATTTGTAAAATATTTGAATTGAATAGCTGCAATTCGGTTACAATAAACAGACGGAATTATAACAATAAATTTAGAAAGTCATTGCCTTTGGTCATTGTCTAAGCAAAATGTATTTAAATGCAACTGTTATTTGATAACCCTATTCGCATATGCGGATACATCAGTGCTCATGTGTCAATACAAAATTTTTGGACATGCTCAATTTCCACATGAAGCAAAACAAAATTCTAAAAGTGAAACAAAGTGTATTTTTTGTTTTCGCTTTTTTGGAGCGAGGGTTTCGACATGACCAACGATACAATGAAATCTACATCAACGGAAAATTGCCAACAGACCGACGCGTGAATACGGTCAAATGTACCCAAAGAGTCAACGAGTTCAGGCAAATGTTTGCCAGTCGTTCTGATCGAAATGTTCAACTTCATTTGCTGCCATCCACCCACCCATGTGGCACAGAGACTTAACCGCGGGATATTTAACGTCCATGCAAGTGTGGTGCACACATAATAATTCAAAATACGACATACTTCCATGGTCGGGGGTCGGTTATGGCGGATTGTCTTGGTGTGAATGTGTAAAGCTTACCTCAGTGCTTGACTCCTGAATCAAGGTACGTTAACACATAACCCAGCAAAATATGTCTGGATGGTGGGGTCGTTGGACTTTCAACCGGCAACCAGTCTAGGGAATGGGGAATTCGCCATAAATCGAAGTCTCCCCCAACAATGCTGGCTGTGTGGGGCCAGTCTTTGAGGTAGAGTATTTGACTTTTATCCTATTTGCAATTTAGATATCCACCTCTGTCGACAAGGCTTTGCGAACTTCCTAACTTTATTTTGCCTTAGGGCTGTCGGGCAAATTCATTAAGTTGGCAATTGCACGTTCTATACACTGAGCCGAAAATACAATGATTTTTTAACCATGTTTCTGGTTAATTTTTTCATGATAAGTATCTGATAACGAAGACAAAAAAACGTTAGAGGTATTTTTCAGAACAAATAAAAACTCAAATCAAGTGTGGAATCTTTATTGGTAATTTGAAAGGACATTTTATGGCATTTATTTTTTAAATATAATTTCCTTCAAATGTTGGACGCAACTACGCCTTAGGGTTTTCATTCTGAGTGTCCAATTTTGGATGACTCGTTTGGTATGGCTTTAATGACACGCGAAATGTTGGCTTCCAAAACCTGAATCGTAGCGGTTTTGTCAGCATAGACTTTGGACTTTACGTAACCCCAAAGAAAAGTGTTGAAAGGTGTGACATCACTCGATCTAAACGGCCAACTCGCCTGTCCAAAACGTGAAATTAGCTGCGAAATGACCTCTCAATAGATCCATTGTTTGAGCAGCTGTATGGCAAGTGGCACCGTCCTGTTGAAACCAAGTCTCGTCAACATTACGGGCTTCAATTTCAGGTATTGTAAAGATCGATATCATGGCGCGATAGCGAGCACCATTCACGGTTACGTTCCGGCCATCATCATTTTTGAAAAAATATGCACCGATGATTCCACCAGCTTATAAACCGCACCAAACCGTGTTTTAATCTGAATATAATGGCACCTCTTGAACCTCTTCTTGTTGCTCTTCAGCCCAAATGCTGCAATTTTGTTTATTGACTTTGCCATTGAGCCAGAAATGGGCCTCATCGCTGAACAAAATTTTGGTCGAATACAGCGGATCTTCCCGTTTCTCACCGAACGCTCATTTCCATAATACAGTTGCCAACATTTGAAGGTTATTATTTTCAAAAAAATAAATGCCATAAAATGTCCTTTCAAATTACCAATAAAGATTCTACGCTTGATTTGAATTTTTGCATGTTTTTTTTGTTCTGAAAAAATACCTCTAGATGGATCACCCATTATAAGGTCAAATGTTCATACAAAATAGTTGAGTGAACATTATATAAGGCTGGTTTTTTCAAGAGAGAGGCAGAAAATTGTGCGATATAAACAAATATTCGAAGGTCATTCGACTTTGTTGTACCGAAGTTTTTGATCTGCTTTGTGTTATGCGACGTTCAGAATTAAGTTACACGAAGTTGCAATGATTGCGACTGTCTTATTCCCTCCACTCTTTTTCCTTTCTTCCTCTGCTCTGAAGGTTTGTAATTGTGAGAAAGATCATAAGACAATTTATCTCGCTCTTATAAAAACCACCACCAAATGCTAGCTGTACAATCTTCATAGCGCAATATTGCTTATGGCGCAGTTCGACGACTATATGCAAAGGGTAATTCTCATTAATCATAATGGGTCTCCCGTATAAGTCATTTGATTTGTAGCCGAAGTCAAACTGCTGAAGAAACACCTTGGCGGGTTTAGAAACATAAGTATGTACAGTCTGCCTGGCAACTGCAGACAATACATTTCAATTTTTTAAGTTGATTCTGAAAGAGAAACCACAAAAAGGTCTCGAACCAGCATAAAAACTCATTAAGTCATAATTATAAAAAAAGACCGAATAAATGTAAACAAAACTTAACTAGTAGGTTAATTTAATAAAAAAAATTGTAACAGTAACTTTATTTCTAATTAAAAGAGGTATCCAATAACTAGTTAGCTTAACAATAAAAATGATTTCTATAACAATCTTCATAGTAAATAAGATTTAAAATTTCGTTGTTAATTTGAACATGTATTATTTCAATAAATTAACTTCGAAATTTTAATATTAACAACTTTATTGGTTAAAAACAATGCATTGTTAACAACAATAATTATTTTAATAGTAACAATTTTAATGGTTAAAAAAATCAATAATGTATTGTTAAAACACTAATAATTATTTTAAAATGAACAATTTTGATGGTTTAAAAATTCAACCGTTGAATAGTTAAATTAACTATTATTATTTTTAAATACCAGTCAACAACAAAATGTTCAGATTAACCTTATATAACGTAGACTCCAAATCATGTTTATTTATAGTTAATTTAACCTTATATAAGGTAATTTTTCTTAGCGTAGTAAAAATTTCAAAAAGGGGGATAACGGGAATTTTTCACAAAGGAGCAGTTAAAGTCACACGGCTTCAAAAAAGGGGCAAATTGACACGTCAGTCGCACAGCGGTAACGCTGTATAGATGTTTTCACCTCTTCTTTAGACCCGGTTTGCTTAAATTCGCGCACAGTTCTCCCGTTTGTGGACACTTTTGTTCGATTATGCTGACCAAAAAAATCATGAAGCGCACGAAATGTATTTTTATTGGACATCCATTTTCGTAAAAGGCTTTGACAACCTAACACGGAGTTCAATTGTGTACCTCTCCACGGTAGCATTTGTTGTCAAGTACTAAAACAAAGAAATGTTAAATTAAGTGGTCCAAACTTGACATAAAGGTGTGACTCACAATTAACATCGTGCACTGTGATTGCACCAGCCTTTATATACCATATAGGGCCTCCGAGTAATATTTCCTGGTGTTGCAAATGGAATGTCAAATTAAGTATACGATCCAATCTTCGGTGGAGGGTATACAAAATAATAAAAATACAAAATATAATTGTTTAATTTCCAGTTTCTATACAAATCCGCGGTGAGGGCCAAGTTAGATTCGGCCTGGCCGAACCTAACTACTTTTTCACTTTTTTCAGTTGTGCAAAATAGTCGCCCGACATTAATTAACCAAATTAACCTTATATAACGTTGACTAAAAATCATGTTTATTTTTGGTTAAGTTAACCTTATATAAGGTTATTTTTCTTCTCAGTGTAGCGAAAAACAGTTGGCTATGAGCGACAAGATGTGAAAGGTAGAATGAAAATGAAAATGAAAGTTTAGAAGATATTTTAACAAATTTGTTTCATGGGAAGAACCCCCATTACCATTATTTATGAAACATTTCATCCATGTGGCTGCTTTGGCTGTTTACCCAGCAGAGATTTCTTTCAAACCAATTTTGCAACAACATACTAGCTTAAGTATATCACGTATGGCTTGCTCGCCTCGAGGGCCTACATCGTATACTGATTGTTCGCCAAACAATCGTTCCATCAAGTTATATCACACAAATCCAAATATGGATCCATATTTAAGAATTGTGATTCTGACCATGGTCATATGGGTTCTATTTCGCTACTAATTTCAAAATAAGAAACAAGTTTTATTTTTCGGCTATGTTCGAGACCCCGACCCATGGGTCGTAGGTCCCTTGGCGCCGAACATGGACATATGGGTACAACAACGGAATTTCCTGACAAATCTAAATATGCAATAAATTTTAAGATTTCTCTAAGATTTATTATTAATATCTTCAAAATAAATCCATATTTGGATTTAGCCAAAACGGCCCTCAGCTATACTCTTTAAACTTTAGGAGAAATTATGAAGATTTATAATTTAATATTCGCTCTTGCATTTGCTTTCGTATATTCAATATTCACATTCGCTCGTATTTCAATATTCACATTCGCTAAACCCACTTTCGTTACATCCCCAATGTAAACGGAATGACAAATTTAGTATACCATCCCCTCTTTGATGCGGTGTATAAAAATAGCATCACTGCCCAGAGAATTGCTACTGCCCCACCATTTAATCCAACAGCTAATATACACACCTTATCCTCGCGCTTAAACTTTCGAGGTAAACGGTATACCCTTCATTCCTTGGTAGAGGGTATCAAACAATGTACCGAACATGCTACATATAAGTATATTTGTTTCTCTAATAGTTTGTTTTGGGCCAGCAAAGCTCGCCGGGTTAAAGCTAGAACTATTTATAAAAAAAGGTTTTTACAGACATTGGAATTGAACTTACTCTACGACATTTGATGAAATCTTCGGATCCCACCACAACCGGCTTCATTCACTTAAGCTGCATTTATTGTCTACCCTCAAGCGTAGTCATTATGAGGGGTAGCACAGTTGCCTGCACATTTCACTGGGTGTCTTTGATACTACATTGGCGGCTTTTGTAAATGCCGGCTAACAATTATCGTTCCTTAGATTAAATGCATAGCATATGTTCTGACTGTGGGGCGGTATTGGCTGGGTAAATGTCATAATTTTTTGGAAATGCCATGACAGAGCAACGACTATTTGGACAATGCGTTTTTCAACATAGCACAAAAAGTATGTATGTATACTAGGGTCTCCCTTATCAAGCTAAATGCATGGCGCTCGCTAAGACTAATTGGGAAATGACAAAAATATTTAAAGAATAAATTAAAACCTAATTGGGATCATCTGACATTTGCAACGAAGGGTTCTGCTCATGGCGACCTTACGAGTAGGAGATTAATCTCTAAGCCGTGTAAAAGCTTCTCTGCACGCAGGGAAAAGATATGGTTCCTATATGGTCACGGCAAGAATAGTATGTTCTCTGCAATAAAAGTATGGTCGACGCAACCATAGTATTGTTTTTTGAATTTCAAGTTGACAATAGTATGATTGCGGCAATATTAATATTATTGAAATGTAGCAAAAGTATTGTTGACAAATTTAAAAATGAAAATATGGTTGTAGCAACAATATAAATATGGTTGGTGGAACAAAAGTATTGTTTTCATGGCTTTTATGTTAACAATAACATGATTACGGCAATCATACCGGCAAAATTGTACTTTTTTTTAATTTGACATTGTTATTTTTACGAATCTTACGCAATAATAGTAAAAATAATTAAATTTTTTCCAAACAAACTACGAATTAGTATAACTGAAATATTTTTAGTAAATAATTTGTTTTACTGTTCAATAAATCACTCCTATCATTACATAACTTACTTAATAAAATTCTCTATTGTTAAATAACAACTTTACCCAATCTTTACAAAAAATGTAATATTGTAAATATGTAAATATTTACAAAAAAAACACTATGGATTGTGTGTAAGTCATACTATGGTTGTGAGGATCATACTATGGTTGTACGATAAACATACTATGGTAATGAGGATCATAATATGGTTGTGGGGATCATAGTATAGTTGAATGTTAATAATAATATGGTTGTGGGGATCATAGTATGGTTGTGTGTGATTCCAGTGTTGTGAGGACCATAATATTGTTATCGGGATCATAGTATGAGCCATACTGTTGTTGTGATGATCATAATATTGTTGTGCCACAACCATATAACCAGTATAAGGCTCTTCGAATATTGTTACCCCAACCATACTTTTTATCTGCGTGTGTAAAATGCTCAATAAATAATTTATTACCGCATCTTCCTTCACTTGGATTTTCCATCAGAGTCTCGATTTTCCTGTTACTAAGAAAGCCCAGATTCCGTAGTAGTTTTTGTCTAACGCTTTTCTAGCTTGTTTTTGTATGACAAACATAACGAAAATGGGCGTTTAAATCAAAATACATTTCGGGCACTTCGTGATTTTTTAATCAGCATAATCGACTAAATGTGTCCACAGTGGATTCGTTAACAAGCGGAATTGCCGTATTTTGGCAAATGAGAATCCATGAGTGATTGCATCTACAAAGAGTGACTGCTTGGTTCGGTTTATTGGCTATCGGCATCATCGGGCCGTATTTTTTCCAAAATGAGGCCGGTCAGGCAGTTACTGTGAATGGTGTTCTCTATCGTGAGATGATAACGAACTTTTTATGGCCCGAATTGGAAGATATGGATGTGGCCGTTTTGTGGTTTAAATACGATGGTGCCACTTGCTATACAGCCAACGAAACAATGGATCTTTTGCGCGAGAAATTCAATGGCTGTGTTAGCTCACGTCGTGGCGATGTTAATTGGCCGCCAAGATCATGTGATTTGACACCGTTGGATTTCTTTCTTTGGAGATATTTTAAAGAAAAAGTGTACGTCAATAAGCAAGGTACAATTCAAGCTTAAGAATGAGATAATTCGTTACATTAACGACATTAAACCTCCATTATGTCTAATCATATGAGTCATTGAAAATATGGCAATCGGAAAGAGATATACCACCGAATCCAGGGCGGGTATCTGATCGAGATTTGGACTCTCACATAATTATCATATCTATCATTATTAGAATATGTGAAGCGCAAAATAGAAAGGGACCTTAGGGTAAAAAACAGTTTTGTTCAGGAGAGCCATTTTAAAGATTTAAATACGTGTATCTTTGGTGTACCATCACTTTCATAAAACGCGCATATCTCTGGGAGGGAACACTTTTGGGGCATGGGATCGGTCTCATTCGATGCTCAGATGTTGTCCACATCCAAAAAAAAGTGAAAATTGATTTTTTTTTTACCCTTAGGTCTCTTTCTCTAAGCGCTGTCACATATTTAGATAATTCTCTAAAAAGTTTCTGTTTTATTTACAATTAACATCATGCGTTTGGATAATCCTTTATCAAGTGCAATCGTCACGTTCACGAGAGCTCTGTTCTTTAGCTGTTAAGCGAGCTCAAAATATCACTTATTCGCCAAAACGATTAGTTTTTTTTTTGGTTTATGGTGGTTCCGAGGTATACAAATTCCTGTTGTACCTCGACGTTGCAACTGCCAACCGATCTCGCATTTAATTGGTCGCCGCGCATCCTAATTAGTTGAAGGCATAATATAAAGCTTGCCTAGAGTGTTGGAATAATAGGGGTTTTCAGAAAACCGGCATTTCGGGGTCTTTTTAAACACGAGTTTTAAAAAAAACCTACTGTCGGTTTTTTTTATTATTAAAAACCCGGCATAACCGACATTCCGGTTTTAGTCATTTGCCTAAGAATGGAAAATATTTTTCTTTTCGAAAGTGAAGTGATTTGTCCTATGTATAGACTTTAAGAATGCATAAAAATCAATAGCGACGAAGAGTGTTTTTTATTCCACAATACAACGCGAGGTTACGGGGCTCTGACAATGGATTCTGAAAAAGGAGACTAAAAAACAATATACCTGTGTCAGCGTTTAAATAGATCACACCGGAATTTCATTTTAGAGGCGGTTAAAATTCCCCAGCCCTAGCTTGTTCTGGCAGCATATCGGTACATAAAATTATGTTTTATTTACATCTGAGGTGTAAGGTATGTTAAGCAACTTTGTACTAAGTAGGGACATAAATACTGTTACACACGTTTTATGCTGTAAAATAAAAAGTACTGAATGCTTTTGGACCAAATATTTTTTATTATATTTATTGATGTATATTGCATCCAAATAGAATCTACTTATTCGAAATGTCCGCCTTTTGCCTTTACACACGCCTTAAGTCGCACTGGCCAATCGTCAATAACTGCACGAACCTCGTCCATTGGAAAATTGACCACAGCTCGAACCAAAGCAGTCTTCAGAGATCCAATGTTGGGGTATCTTTTCTGACGAACCTTGTCCTTTAAAACCGTCCACAATTTGTCTGGACTGCCTGAGGGCCATTCTTCAGAGGAAATGAACGCTGGCAAAGTGTTTCGAAGCCAGGCCTGGAACGTTTTAGCCTTATGGGCCAGCGGCGCAGAATCCTGCTGGAAAGTCCATGGCTGGTTTTGGAACAGGGAATTGTTAAGAGGCTTCACAACAGCATCCAAAACGGTTTCTTGGTAAACTTTGGCCGATGTTTTGGCTTCTTGTTCGCAGAAATGCAGGTCAGTGACCCCATCGTAAGAAACACCCCACCAAACCATGACTGAAGCTGGGTGATGACCCATTTTCACCCTTGGGATCAGTTCAGTTCACTCTATCATTCAGCTTGTTAAATTTTTCCTGAACGGTAAAAATTTGTTCATCGGTAAACAACATTTCTGTGCAAGTTATCAGCTTGCTTCACCAAAAGACGTTTGCATTTTTCAATCCAATTTTTTTTTTAAAGCTGCAGTCAATAAATGCCCGGTACGTCATTCAAAGCCCCAAGTCCCAAGTCTTTTTTATTGATTCGACTCACGGACTTTTGCGTGATATTTATCTCACTGGCCATGATTTTCTGTTTTCGGAGCGGATTTCTGTGAATTCTTGTTTTAACGGCTTTGATGACATGCCGTGTTCGAACAGAGCATGGGCGGCCCGACCGGTGACGGTCTTGTACATCTCTAGTCTCCTCAAACAGTTTTATGCATCGGTAGACGAACATGGGCTAATCCCTAGTGGCCGGAGCGTTTTGAAAATATCGTTTTTTTCATTTCACACTTGAAAAGCGCTATTACAGCGATACGGTTCTCATTATCTGACCACTCCATGATGAGAGTTGAAACAATTTTAAAATCCCGTTACAGACTAACGCTATTGAGGTTAGCTTTCAACCCATATGACATTAACAGGGTATGTTCAGTTTTACTATTGAAATATGTGTGTTCAAAGTTGTAACAGTTTTTATGTCCCTACTAAGTAGATAATGGTATGGATAATATTTTTGTAGAACATATTAACCCGCTAACTCCCCCTCATAACGGTATTTTTTGGCTTTATTCTAACAAAAAGCTTCGAATGGCTTATGCATTTTATAGAGAAGTTGTCACATGGCTCAGAGGTTGATCTTTTAATTGTTTAGTCGCCGGTATTTACGAGGTGAAAACTCACCTCTGAAATATTATTAGATGTTCTTACCAGGAGTTGAACCTGGGTTAAATTGTATAATAGTCGAACAGACCTCACATCACACCACAGCAGCACTTCCAACCATTTTGAAAAAGCTTAAAGCAAAATCTACACACAGAAAAAAAGTGTGGTTGTGGTGACAATATTCGAAGAGCGTCATACTGTTGTTGAATATATGGTTGTGGGACAACAATATTATGATCCATACAACAATAGTGTGATTCACACACAACCATACTATGATCACCACAACCATATAATGAGTCACACTCAACCATACTACTATCCCCCAGACCATATTATTATCCTTACAACCATATTATCTGTCACATACAACCATAGTATGATCCTCACAACCATAGTACCATATTATGGATCCATACAACTATAATATGATTCCGCTCACACATTCTATGATCCCCAAATTTATTTCTTAGGATTGGGTTATGTTATTATTCATCATACGAGATTCTTACTAAGCATTTTTTCAAAATTAGTTTAAAATGGCCAGATTTGAGACAATGTTTCTATTGAACACTTTATTAAAGAAACAAAAACATATTCAAAAGGCAGTCGAAAAGACTTTTAGTTGCAAGCAGTGGTGACTGCAGGGGTTGAATGATTCTTTACCGTCCGTAGACCCCAAGTGATGAACGTGATTAAACCATGATCAATGGATATATACTTAAGTGCAGGCAGATTTTAAACAAACGAGAACCAGTTGGCATTAGGGTATTCCACCGAACAAAGTAAACACAATAAAAATCCCTCACACTGCCTTCCGATTGTTGTTGTTTTCCGATTGTTGTTGTTTTTTATAATGAACAACAACCATGCACTGCATCGCGTGTGTGTTTTTTTTTGGTATACCAAAAATTTAGCAATAAGAGTGTTGTTACAATATTTTAACAATATTAATGTTGCCGCAATCATACTGTTGTCAAAATAAAACTCAGAAACCAATACTATATGCGACGATCATGCTTTAATTGTAGAGAACATATTATTGTTGCCGTGACCATAAAGTAACCATAGCATATCTCTGCGTGTAGACTCGAATGGGAAATAACGCTGTTCTTAGAGGACCTAATCATCAAAGATTGGACCAACCACTTAAAGCACTGCTAGCGGAGCTAGCGGAGCTAAATCGGTATCTTCAATTACATAAATTTTTCGTTAGTTTGTCTTTTAAAGAATAACTAGATATGGGGGGGGAGGTTGATAATTTCACATAATTTTATATTCGTTACACCCTAATATCTACACCTACTTCTTAACCGAATTGGTTTATACCCAGTAAACCCAATTGGTTTATACCCAAATTCCCAGTAAATGTCTGATATCAGACAATTATGAACAATGTCTGAACTCTATCGAGAATTCTTACCGAAATTTTTACGAATTCTGTTCGATTTGTCTGAGGATTTTTTTTTTCAGAGAAGTAGTTCCGAATTTTTGTCAACCCTCTCATATGTTTTGCGTTACGAACTCGGTAAGAAATCGGAATATTATGCCGATTGTCGTACAGAATTCTGACCGAATTCTGAAGGTTTGGTTTGCTGGGTACACACTACATATCGCATACACAAATATGCCAAGATCTATTTAAATAATTAACATACAATTTAACATTACCAACATGATTTTGACCTTTTCGATCTGCAATTATTTTTAATTTCAAATGCATTTTGTTTGCAATGATGGAAAATTGATTGCCAAATAATAGGAGCGAACATGCTGTTGTTGTCATAATTGACAATATCAAGAATACCAACAGAATTGAATTTCAATTTGGGTTGGCGTAGAAAATATAATACTGAGATTTATCGAGTCAGCCAACCCACCACATTTCAAGGCGAATATTTAACGAAAAGCAAAAATCTAAACAATTTTGAATTGTTTTTCTGTGTCACGGCGAACGAAATTAAACGAAGTGAACAATTTGTTTTTATTTTAAGGTAATTACAATCTACAGCATTGGGTTGTGTTAGGGTTGTACAGGGACGATTTCCAATAACCAGTGCAAGAAAAGTGTGCCCATTCTGGATGGAATATACAGAGAGGCGATATCCTTTAGGGTACAAGCCCTAACGATCATCTAAATATAATTAATTTTGTTCCCCTTAAGGTGTAGGATCCTATCCTATGCTACGAGTATGTCAACCTCGCCAGCAAGTGGAGTCGACTGCATAGAACAGACGAGCCAATGGCGGCCGATCATGGGCGGTATAATTTCAACATTGTGCAGATTAACTCCTGCCACAGCACAGCGGTCAGCCTGATGGCATTAAGATTGGGGATGCAACGAAAGAGGGCTTAGCAAAAGTTTATATTGAAATATAAATATTTCCCGCGATTATTCTAAATTTAGTTATAGCGAATGCAAAAGCCAATAATTATACGAGGGCGGTTCGGAAACTTCTTAGTCTAGCACAAAAAGCGCGGTATAAACAGAAAAAAGTTAAGTGTTTTGGAAACTTCCATCTCTGCTATGAACACATGTTAAATTTTGTTTCGATCTGGCAACTCCTTCATATAGAAACAGGTGTTCACAAAAGACGCATCCGCGATTTTTTTACAATAGAAAAATTAGAAATACATAAAAAAGGTTTATCGGGACAAGAAATTCATAATGATGAATGGTGAATGTGTTAGGTAAAAGTGCTCCTTCATATGCAACAGTAAAAAAATGGGTTGCTGAATTTAAACGTGGTCGCACAAGCATTGAAGATGAACCACGTAGTGGACGTCCAAAAACAGCAACAACAACAGAAATTGTAGCCAAAGTACATGATATGGTATTAAATGATCGACGAATAAAAGTGCGTGAAATAGCTAATATCATGGGCATCTCAAATGATCGAGTCCATTTAATTTTGCATGAAGAACTACAGATGAAAAAGCTTTCTGCAAGTGGGTGCCGCACTTGTTAACAGTCGGCTAAAAACGCATAAGAATGAACATTTCTCAAGCTTGTTTGGATCGCTTTCAGCGAACTAAAATGGATTTTAAGCGTCGTTTCAAAAGTGTTGATAAGACATGGATCCACCTCTTTACTCCAGAGACAAAAGAACAATCCAAACAATGGACTGAAGCTGGAGGAAGTGCCCCAAACAACGCAAAAACAATTAAATCGGATGGTAAGGTTATGACGGTTTTTTGGGACTTCAAAGGTATTTTATTGATTGACTATCTGCAAAAGAGTAAAACAATAAATTCAGAGTACTATTGCAAACTTTTAGATCAATTAAATGTACAAATTCGAGAAAAACGTCCTGGCTTACAACACAAAAATATAATTTTTCATCAAGACAACGCACCAGCGCACAAGAGTGTTTTAACAATGGCTAAAATCAACGATTTAAAGTACGAGTTGCTTGACCACCCACCTTATTCTCCTGATTTAGCTCCCAGTGACTTTTACCTGTTCCCAAATCTAAAAAAATTCCTTGCTGGCAAGCGTTTTACCTCAAACGAAGATGCAATTACAGTTGTAAACCACTATTTTGAAGACCTGGAGGAAAACTATTTAAATCAAGGGATAGAATTGCTAGATAAGCGTTGGACTAAGTGTATTGAAGTTTCAGGAGATTATATTGAAAAATAAAAATATTTTTGAAAAACTAACTATTCTCTTTCATTGATAGGCTAAGAACTTTCCAAACAGTCCTCGTATACTAATAAAAATGAACATATTTATTCAGAGAAAATAAAAAAAATCAATTGTTTGCAGTGTGCCACAAACATTTTTATACTTGGTAGGGACATAAATACTGTTACAACATTGAACACACCCATTTCAATAGTAGAACTGAACATACCTCTTTAATTTCATATGGGTTTTGAAAGCTAACCTCAATAGCGTTACAGACTGTAACGGAATTTTAAAACTGTTTTAACTTTTATCATGAAGTGGTCAGATAGTGAGAACCGTATCGCTATAATAGCGCTTTTCAAGTGTGAAATGAAAAAAGCGATGTTTTTAAAACGCTCTGGCCACTAGGGATTAGCCCATGTTCGTCTACCGATGCATACAACTGTTTGAGGAGACTGGAGATGTAAAAGACCGCCACCGGTCGGGCCACCCACACTCTGTTCGAACACCGCATGTCATCATAGCCGTTAAATCAAGAATTCACAGAAATCCGCTCCGAAAACAGCAAATCATGGCCCGTGAGATGAATATCACGCAGAAGTCCATGAGTCGAATCAATAAAAAAGACTTGGGACTTGGGGCTTTGAACGACGTACCGGGCATATATTGACTGCAGCTTTAAAAAATAATAGGATTGAAAAATGCAAACGTCTTTTGGTGAAGCACGCTGATAAGTTGCACAGAAAAATTTTGTTTACCGATGAAAAATTTTACCGTTCAATTTAACAAGCAAAATGATAGAGTGTATGCGCGGTCATCTAAGGAAGCAGCTGAACTGATCCCAAGGCTGGAAAAGAGTCATCACCCAGCTTTAGTCATGATTTGGTGGGGTGTCTCTTACGATGGGGTCACTGACCTGCCTTTCTGCGAACAAGGAGTTAAAACATCTGCCAAAGTTTACCAAGAAACTGTTTTGGAAGCTGTTGTGAAGCCATGGACTTTCCAGCAGGATTCTGCGCCGGCCCATAAGGCAAAAACGTCCCAGGCCTGGCTTCGAAACAATTTGCCAGCGTTCATTTCCTCTGAAGAATGGCCCTCAGGCAGTCCAGATTTGAACCCATTGGATAAAAAATTGTGGACGATTTTAAAGGACAGGGTTTGTCACAAAAGATACCCCAACATTGGATCTCTTAAGACTGCTTTGGTTCGAGCTGTGGCCAATTTTCCAATGGACGAGGTTCGTGCAGCTATTGAGGATTGGCCAGTGTGACTTAAGGCGCGTGTAAAGGCAAAAGGCGGTCATTTCGAATAAGTAGATTATTTTTGGATACAATATACATACATCAATAAATATATAAAAAAAATATTTGGTCCAAAATCATTCAGTACTTTTTATTTTACAGCATAAAACGAGTGTAACAGTATTTATGTCCCTACTAAGTAATTAATTTTTTTCATGTTAGTAGAAAGATGATATCCTATGCTATGTCAACTTCACCGGCAAGTGCAGTCCACTGCATAGAATAGACGAGGCAATGGCGACCGATCATGGATGGTATAACCAGTATTGTGTAGGAGTTACTGTCACAGCACAGCGGCCAGCCTGAAGGCATAAAGATCCATCATCAGTATAGGAGCGATGGGCTAAAAGCTCTTCATATCTGAAATCAAGTTTCGTATAAACCGAAATTATTACACAAAAGAAAATAATTTGTTGGTGCCTTGAGTTTTGCAGCTGATCTTATTTGTACTTTTAACGCAGATTTCAAAACTTCCCTAGATGCTCTAGTTTTTAGTTACGGAAATATTCAATTTATCCTATGAGTGCTACGTATTTTTTTATAAAAAATCACATGCCCTTCTGATTGATATACACGTAACAAACAGGCGTTAATATAATTTTCTTATTTTATTTATATTTTGATAAGGAATTGCAGTAATGTAAAGTAATCTCATCTTCCTATATAAACAGTAAGTGATTCATAGATTGATTTTCAAAACTGTCGTCTGTCTAAATCTGAACAAATCAGAACAAAAAATTCAATACTGAATTTGCGAAGAAATTATACAGGGCGGGCCATGGGGTTAAAAACATATTTAACTTTTTCTTTTATTAATTTTTTTAAATTTTTTCTCAGTTTATATAATATACAAAATTTAAGTTTTTTTACACTAAGTATGAAAATTAATTTCACTTAAATAACCTCCGTTTTCGGCTTCACAATGATGGGCTCGTTTTGGAGCATTTTCCATAACATTTTTCAAAATTTGTAGCTGTAGCGTTGGAATTTCTGCAACAATTTTGGCGTTGAGTTGAAGGATTGTCTCGGGCTTGTTCACATATACTCGCTCCTTCAAATAACACCAAAGAAAATAGTCGGGTGCTGGCAAATCTGGCGATCGCGCAGGCCAAATAATTTCCGAAATTCTGGAAATTATTCGCTGTCGAAAAATTTTACCTAAAAGTGCCATTGTGCCTCGGGCAGTGTGGGTATTGGCTCCGTGTTGTTGAAAACACATCTCAAGTCTGTTTTTCCCTGCTCTTGAAAAATGTTCTATCATAAACCGATACCGCTCTCCATTTACGTTTACAGCACTATCATCTACATTCTCGAAGAAGTAAGGCCCAATGATATTTGCAATGGGATGCAATTGGCGTTGATAAAGGGCTCTTGGATTTTCAGAACGCCTATTAATAAAGCCAAATAAATGAAAATGATCTTCATAATTCATGCATTTGCGATAAAATAATTAATCGCTGATTTAAATTAAAAAAATTTATTATTCCGGTTCTTTGTTCAGTTGTGAGTCTCTCCATTATATACTTTCCAAGTGTTATTTTTATAATCCGAAAAAATAAAACAAATATATAAATTTTTAAACCCCATGGTAACTTTTCGCACACCCTGTACACTGCTTATTTTGATATCAAACTTGGTGATCAAGATTTATCATGGGCACCACATGTAGTTTGCAAAAAAAAGGACTCAGTGGACTAAGTGGAAAATGAGGATTCTGAAATTTGCTGTGGCTATGGTTTGAAGAGAACCAAAAAAACGCTATGACGACAGTTATTTCAGTCTAAAGTAGTAGTAAAAATCGTATTTTGATTTAGACTCTGACATGGAGCTACGTCTGATGACGTGCCGGCCAGTTCACAATACCACTCAAAAATATAATCCGTCCAGGAAACATTTTCCTAAAACAATTCATGGTAACCCTCGCTGTGTGTGCAGTGACACCATCCTGTTGGAATCATGTATCCTCGAATTGCATTTCCTCAAGAGCCGGCTTAAAAAAAATTCTGTATCATAGCCAAGTACCGTTCGGAGTTCACAGCTACGGCAAGACGGTTATCCTGGAAAAAGTAAGGGCCAATGATGCCTACTCGTGATATGGCGCACCACAAAGTGGCGCAGCTCGAATGCAGAGGACCCTGGTCAAGTTCTCTGGGTTTTTTTCACTCCAGCAACTCGGACTGAGGTATGGAACGACTTGGCCCATTACTACGAGATCTTAAATTGAAAGCGTAAAAAATGCAGCTTGCGCAAGAACTGAAGCCGCTTTGCTCTTCTAAAAAGATCCGACGTTTTCGAGCCAAATTTTGTGTAGCGATGAGGTCCATTTCTGGCTCAATGGGTATGTAAACAAGCAAAATTGCCGCATTTGGGACGACGAGCAACCAGAAAAGGTTCACGAGCTGCCACTTCATCTAGAAAAAACAACGGTTTGGTGTGGCCTTTGGGCCGGTGTATTTCTTCAAAAATGATGCCTGAAATTGAAGCTCGTGATCTCGGCGACATTTGGTTTCAACAAGACGGCTCCACTTCCCACACATCGCATCAGTCAATGGGTTTGTTGAAAGAACACTTCGGTGAGCAAATAGTTTCACGTTTTGGGCCGGTCGATTGGCCACCAAGATCATGTGATATCACACCGTTAGACTTTTTCCTGTGGGGATATGTAAAGTCTAAAGTTTTAAAGACAAACCCGCTTCGACTCAGGCCGTGGAGCAAAACATCACGCGTGTCATTCGCCAGTCACCAGTCGAAAAGCTCGAACGAATCATCGAAAATTGGACTCAAAGGATAGACCATCTGAGGCGTATCCGCGGCCAACATTTGAAAGACATAATCTTCAAAAAATAAATGCCAAAGAATGTATTTTCAAATGATAATAAACATTCCCCATTCAACTTGAATTTTCTGTGTTTTCTTTAAAAAAAGTAGGGAACCTCAAAATTATTATTTCTTTAACAAAATAAATAAACCTACCCCTATGAAAATGTAAATGTTTTTTTTAAAAAGTGGCAATTGAGGCATTTGCTAAATTAAATTTTATTTTATGTGTCCAATACCCCACTGTGCGGGGGATAGTGCACTTTCTAGGCGCATTGTATCCTAACTTCAATAGATCTTTTTCGGCTCTACATTGAGAATGCTACAAAGCATTTTATGGTGTGACCATGGTCCTTAATGGTCTAAGTTCGTCAAACACTGAAAACCACATCAACCTTACCCAAGCTACGTAAAGTGGAATTACTAAATCCTCCTAATCCATCCCTCTGTAACTGACGCTCATGCCTGACAATCGCCTCAATTAATAAATGCCACTTTGCCACTTGTTCTAACGTACAACTTAACATGAATAAAAAGAAAATAAATTGAAATCTTAAAAATGTCGTAAGAATCGAATGGACGTCAATTAAAAGTCAATAAGTCAAATCGATGTCAAAACAAATCAATAGCAACACAAATAAAAACAATGTCCATTAGGTGACATTTAACACCAGCCAACAACGAAGCCCGCCAGACTGGCCTGAGCTTTAAAAATCCGCATCAGTTTTTCAGTTTTTTTTTTTTGTGTTTGTTGCTTTTCTAAAACGATTCTTAAGGGTAAGCCAGCCCCCCAGTGGAAAACGTATGTTTTTACACAACTGACAGACAGCCAACATTAAGCCACAAGTGATCATAAAAAAGCGCTCACACACACACACACTCACTCACTTAGCCATCAACGAACTGGAGTCATAAATTTATTTCATTGCCAAGCGGAAAGTCGCAACTGCCGGACAGACAAGAGTAGTCCAAGAACGGACAGACGCGCGGATATGCCAACGAGAACGCCCAGCAACATATGGAGTGGCATGATTTGAACTTTGTAAAAATGGGCAGCAGTAATGGGCAAAAACAACATCATAAAATGCCTTAAATACGACTTTGAAAAAAAGCTACGCATACTCACACATATTTCCGATAACGTTTTTGGGGCGATTGGGGTGTTGCAACTTTATTGCTGTAACACAAAAGTAAAAGGCATAGAACGTAGACGTCAAGTCTTTAGCACCATTTCAGCGCTTCCTTGCTTCTGTTCCGCGTAAGAGCAAGGAAAGCTCATTATGTCCTAGTCGCTGGTATACTTTTTAATTACCACAATACCCCATTAAGGAACAAGGGGAAACTTCTCTCCAATCAGTGAGCTGTGCAACCGGGACCTTCTGTTTAACGCCGGCTGCGAACGGCTAATGCATTTTATAGAAAAGTTTTTCACTGACTTAGAGAAAAATCTCTTACTCGTAAAGAAGCCGTCATTTACGAGATGGACACCCGCCACTGAAGAATTGTTAGATATTCTTACCCGGATTTAAACCTGGTTTACTGGCATGATATTAGTGCACACTTCCATCAAACCACGGCGGCCCACTGGTTTAAAGTGTGGTCCAACCAAAACGCACTTTGTTAATTGTAAGAAAACATAAAGTTTTCAGATATTTATTTTAATAATTTTTAATATGATAAAAGGATCTATGAAATTTAATGGATTGATTCCAAAGATATCTTCGCTGTTTTCGTGGATTAAATAAAAAAACGTGTGATGTAGTCGGGATCAAAAATACAAGCGCTTTATTTTACAGGAAACAGTTCTTACAATATTTACATGAAGTGATGCCAAGTTTTGCCTTTGTTGAAGCTGATGCATTGGTGCATTCCAGGGTTGCCATATGATACATATCAGGGTTACCGTACTGCATATTACTACAGAAAATAGTGTTTGAAGCCAAATATCTGCCTAATGCATGTCACGTCTTAGGTGGAATACCTCTATCCGATGGTCCATTTTTTTATTAGCTCTGAGACATAATGGAGGTTTAATTGTGTACCTCTATATGGTTGAATTTATAAAACTCTGACAAAAAAAGAAATGTCAACTTAAGTTGGCCAAGAAAACGTATGATTACTCGGAAACAATAAGACTTCCTTACTAATCGCAATACGAAGGCTGCTATATATTTCTGGCCTAATAATGAAAATGCGAATATTTATCATCAAAAATGGTTTTATTGTTTTTCAAAGTATTCTCCAGCATGATTTATACACTTTTGCATGCACTCAAACCAATTGTCGAAGCACTTTTTTTCACTCCGATTGAGACACCTCCAATCGGAGGTGCATCTTCTGGCGACGAAAATCGTTGACCACGCATTTTCAGAATTGACCGTCCTACGTTGCTCAAGCAGAACAATGGTCACATGACCAGTTTTGCCGAAGAAACAGGCGACCAGCGGAACAGTCGAAGTGCTTCTTCTTCGAACTGCGGAACAGTCGCCACATGACCAGTGCTTCTTCTACGAACAGCGTAACAGTCCCCACATAACCAGTTTTGCCGAAGAAACAGACGACCATTTCCTTCAAAGTGCTTCTTCCACGAACAACTTTCGTTGGATTTGGCTTGTCTTCGAAGACCCACATGGTCGATTGCTGTTTTGTTTCGGGCTCATACGCATAGATCCATGATTCTTCACCTGTGACGATCTTATAAACGTCTTTAGAAGCACCGCTATCAAAATTTCTTTGCACCAATCAACACGAGCCTTTTTTTAGAGCGATTGACAAATTGTGCAGGATGCAACGAGAACAAACCTTTTTTACGGTCAGGTGTTCATGCAATACCGAATGTATGCTGGTGGAAGAAATGTCCAAGGATGCCTCTATCTCACGGTATGTCACATGGCAATCTTGCGTTATCAGTTCACGCACGGCATTAATGTTCTCTTGCACAACGATCGTTTTTGGATGACCTTCACGACTTTATCATTGAGCGAGCGTCGGCCACGATTGAATTTATTTTTTTTTTTTTTTTATATAAGCTTTATTTGAATTATTGAATCTGCTCCAAAGGAGCCTAACAATAAGTATACGAATCTTAAGTATAATTCAATAATGAATCCTAGTATGGATTTCTTGTAATGTGGGTCTCTGCTAATTGGCAGGAATTTTAATTAATTTGGTCAAAATAGTATATAACTGGTATGGATCACACGTGAGGATTTTAAACCTGGTTTGGCTTAAACCTCGTGATAAAGGTCCAGAGGACCCTTACAGTCATTTACTGAGTGTTCGCGATATTATGTAGAGTGAAGAACTCTAGTTATGTATGTATAACGGATAACTCTAGAATAGCAGAGTGGACGACGTAATTTGGGTTTTGTAGGTTTTTCGCGTTGACTGTTTTAAGGATCACGTATGAGAGCATTTAAGCCACGTGACGTAGAATGAAGGATTCTACACAGTCTTTTTTGATTGTTCGTCCGCGATTGATATTGACTGTTTTAAAGATCACGTATAAGAGCGTTTAAGCCACGTGACGTAGAAAAGGATTCTACACAGTCTTTCGGGCGCGTGTGTTCGCGATTACTGTTACGGATGAAGATTAGAAAACACGGCGTTCGTTTCTCCGAAGTCTTAAAGATCTGGGACTGCACAATAATTGTCTAGCAAGTATGTTATCATGACGTTCGAGCTTCTCTTTGTGCTTTATATTGATTTTTTGAATTGCCTCTTTGACGCGAGGTATTTTTAAGTCTCGGTGGATGTTTTCATTCCTCATATACCAAGGGGCACTGGTAATGAGCCGCAATGTCTTCGATTGGACTCTTTGGATTTTATCGAGATTGCTCGAGCTTGCTTTGCCCCATAGCTGGGCACCGTATAACCAGATAGGTTTGATTGCACTGTTGTATAGCAGGACCTTATATTCAAGACTTAGTTTTGAGTTCGCGTTTAGGAGCCAGTGAAGTTGATGGACCTTAAGTTTCAGTTGAGTTTTCTTGGCTTCGATATGACTTCTCCAGGTGAGTCGGCGATCCAGGTGGATTCCAAGGTATGAAACATGATCAGATTGAGAAAAAGGGATATTGTTTAATTTCAATGTCGGACAAGTGCTAAAATTCAGTGTGAAAGTTACCTGTGTGCATTTAGCCTCATTGACTTTTATTCTCCAGTCAGAGAGCCAAGATTCTACTCGTCTGAGATGTACACCTAGATTCATAGATGCAATATCCTGCTTTTTATGTGTGGCCATTATAGCGGTATCATCGGCAAAAGTGGATGTTAGCACGTTTGGGCTGGTAGGAATATCTGCGGTAAACAGAATGTAAAGGATAGGCCCCATGACGCTTCCCTGGGGAACACCTGCTAGTATTTCGCGGTCATCGGTGACGTGTTGTCCACATTTGACTCTGAATCTGCGGTTTTCTAAGTAAGACTCAAGAATTCGATGCGTATTTGCCGGTAAGTATTTGCAAATTTTGTAGGTCAAGCCAAAGTGCCAGACTTTGTCAAATGCTTGAGCAACATCCAGGAATACTGCGCAGCAATATTCTCGCCGTTCAAATGATTTTTCAATTGCTTGGGTCAGACGGTTTACTTGTTCGATAGTGCTGTGACCTTCGCGAAACCCAAACTGATGGTCTGGTATTATGTTATTTGACACGAGAAACGGTTTTATTTTCGATAAAAGAACTTTTTCAAATAGTTTGGATAAGCAGGGAAGCAAACTGATCGGCCTGTACGAGGAAGGTATTGATTTGTCCTTTCCTGGCTTTAAAATCATTTGAATCAGAGAAATTTTCCACACTTTAGGAAAGTACCCATGTCTCAAAATAGAGTTAAATAATTTTGCCAGGAACTTCACAGCAATATAGGGAAGTTCCAAGATCATTTTAGGCGTGATAAGATCATATCCAGGTGCTTTACCTGGATTCACGGTTTCTTTAATGACATTCAGAACTTCATTTGCGTTAGTAAACAATGGAATTACGGCAGACATTTTATCAACAGGTGGAAGGATGTCGCTACTTGCAGGATTTGGGCGAAATACCTGTGATAGATGGTTTGCAAAAACATTGGCCTTTTCCTCTTCTGATATTGCCCACTTTCCATTTGCGTCGCGTATTGGAAATTGCGTTTCGGTGGGCATACTAGTATTTCTTAATGTTTTCCATAATGAGAATTTGGTTGAAGCAGTCGGAGTTAAACTTGCAATGAAACTAGCCTGCTGTCTACTGTCTTCTTTTCTAAGTGCGCTTTGCAACCTTTTAGTAGCTTCAGTCAGTCTTAGTCGTGCCGCTGGTGACCTATTTCGCTGCCATTCGCGACGGAACCTCCTTTTTTCACTTACAAGGTGCTCTATTTCCCGGTTAGTGTAAGTATTCAAACTATTTGTCACTTTTATTTGTCTGTGTGTAGCGTGAATGGCCGCCTGTTCCAGGATTACGTTCAAGTTGGATACGTTGTTATCGATCTCATCCGCGTTAGAAATTAGATGATTCGAATCTAAATGACTACTAATGTACTTCCTGTATTTTAACCAGTTAGTTTTGTATGAAGTAAGCCTTAGTGGGTCATCTACAAGTACTGTCTTCCCGTGAAGAAGAAATATAACTGGCGAGTGGTCTGACGATAAGTCAGTACAGGTACTAGCAGATAAGTTAGATTTACTAACTCCTCTTATTATACCGAAGTCTATCAAGTCAGGCTTTTTGTTAATATCAGAAGGCCAATATGTAGGTTGACTGGGAGATATAAAGTCCAATTTATTTTGACGTCGCATTAGACATTTATACAGCTGGTTTCCCCTAGGGTTTGCTAAACGGGATCCCCAGTGCGTATGTTTGGCATTGTAGTCACCAGCAGCAATAAAGTTGTGTCCGAGACCATTGAAGAAGTTCAGAAGTATATCTTCTGATATCGCGAACCGCGGGGTGAAATATATTGCTGAAATGGTAAGAAAACTACCTTGAATCTGGATACGAATTGTTGTCGCTTGGAGGTAGATTTGTGAGACTCCTTCAGCGACTTCATGTTTCATTCGTTTACGTATTAGGATTCCAGTGCCCCCATGAGCCTTACCGTCGGGGTGATGAGTACCATAAAATCTAAAATTAGGTATCTGAAAATTGTATTTGTCTGTGAGATGAGTTTCTGATAGTAGCATTATATCAATATTCTGCCGATCTAGGTACTCGGTCAGTTCGTGTCTATGTTGGTTCACACCGTTTGCGTTCCATGTACATATCTTAAGAGGGCCTATTTTTTGGTAAGTAGAGTTTGAATTAACTGATTCTGGTTTCGCATGAATTCTTGCATCATTGATTGCATAGTTGACATGAACATGTTTATACTCTGTACCAGTTGTTGAATCATTGATTCAGAGTTACCATGTTGTTGCACTGGGGCATTAGGTGTATGCGCCCTTAGAACATTCGCGTATGTTATACCGTTTGTAATGCCGTTTCCGTTGCTAGAGTAAACTGGAGTCTGTTGGATGTCGATTATAGGATTCGGCGCGTTTCGGTTAGAAATGAGTTTACGCTTCTCTTCTAGTTTACGCTTAAGTTCTTTGTAAACCCTACAACCTCTGTAATTTGCGGTATGTTGTTCCCCGCAATTACTGCACTTTTTCTGTTCCTGCGATTTAACTTTGCAGGCGGACGATTGGTGTAGATCACCACATACAACACAAACGGTTGGCAAAGTGCAGTATGATTTTGTGTGTCCATACTCTTGACAATTTTGGCATTGAACGGGACCATTTCTTTTGTGGGGTTCTTCGACCGTGATTCTTCTATATAACAAATATTGAAGTTTGTATATAGGATGAACTTCATTTTTCTTTAGTTTCCGCGAGTCAGGTTGAAGTTCGACCTTGAACATTGGTTGGGGAACCTTTTTATTGTTAAGAACGTTCACCACGGAGTGAACGTTAAAATTCTCTTTTTCCAGTGCTCGTTTTACTTCATCTGGTCCTACAAATGATTCAATGCCTTTTAAGATTACCGCGATACCCTTACTACTCTTAAGACGATACGTGTAAAAATTTTTATTTCTATCGTTAAAATAACTAGAAATAGCGCGAAAGCCGTTTTCGGTGTATGCCTGAATTTTAGTCTCGTTAATGTTCCCTTTCTTTATTGGCCACCACTACCAACAACTTGGGCAATAATATTTACTAGCTCATTTGAGCTACTCTCACGTAGGTATATTGGGGGCGGCCTTGGAGTTGCGGCATTTGCCGAGGTAGAAGATTGAGGTTCTTCTTCGCTCAGCAATGCAAACCGGTTCTTGAATTTATTACACCAGTTTTTCACAGTGCTATAGGATGGTGCGTCATCGCCACACAAAGATTTAAGTTCATCGATGCACTCTTTTCGTGATAATCCACGTCGAAAGTCGTGAAAAATGATCACACGAAAATGTTCACGAATTAATTCCATTTTTTGCCAATAAAGAGATAAATCTCTTAGCCCTGTAAAAGCTATACCAATAAATGCATTAGCTGATCGGAACCCAAGCTTTCGATACGGGGGTCAGCCAGGACAAGAATAATTATCATGACCAGCTCACGGTTTTAAAAGATCTTCGGGATGTTAATAAAACGCATCTATTCCATCAAAGGATTCCGGTCCGAAAATTGTGTTAGTTATTTCTTGCATGCATCACTGAACACAATTCGCAATACAGGGTGGAGCGCGGAAATTGGCCTTTTTGCACTGCAGGCTGTGGCAGCACTGTTGGTCGAAGAGAGCGGAGAGTGTGTGTGGCTTATAGTGGCTGACGGGAGATTTGTATTCGTCTGCCCTTCAGTTGCCATCATGCATGGGACTCGTGAGAAGAGGTAAATTCGTATTTTTCAGCTGCGCACTCGATCATTGCAGTGTAGCGTGCTTTTCGTTTACGACTCGCTGTTCCCCCAAGTGGGTGTGTAAACAAACAAAATACGCGGTACTGGAGTGAAACGAACCCCAGAGAACTTCACCAGAGACCTCTGCATTCGGACCGTGTCACTGTCTGGTGTGCCATATCACAAGTAGGCATCATTGACCCTTACTTTTTCCAGGATAACCATCTTGCCGTAACTGAGAACTCCGAACGGAAATTTGCTATGATACAGGTTTTGTTTCAGTCGGCTCTTGAGGCAATGCAATAAGAGGATACATGGTTCCAACAGGATGGTGCCACTGCACACACAGCGAGGGTTACCATGAGTTGTTTGAGGCAAATGTTTCCTGGACTGCTTATCTCTTTTAGTGGTGATGTGAACTGGCCGGCACGCTCAGCAGACTTAGCCCCATGCGATTTTTTCCTTTGGGGTTACCTGAAGTCGAAGGTGTATGTCAATCATCCCAATACCTTGGAAGACCTAATTAACAATATAGAGGCTGGAATTGGCATAATACCAGTCGACATTCTTGTTAGAGATCATGAAAACTTCAGAAAACGTTTGCCTGCTGCATGGATATCGAGGGTCGACATCTGCCAGATACACTTTTTAAAGCCATATCATTTAAAAATTTCCTTACTGTTGGATAGCGAGGGTCGACATTTGCCAGATACACTTTTTAAAACCATGTCATTTAAAAATTCCCTTACTGTTCAATATAATTAAAATATAAAATAATTTTTTCTAAGGTTCATAATTTTTTATTTCATTCCCAAATAAGCAAATTTCCGCACTCAACCCTGTCCAATAATTATTCGCCGCTGGACATGAGCCATAACTCAAACAAAACGGTAGCTGAATAACATGACTTTCTGTCGATTTATTTTCAAATAACCCCCAAAAATGTTTGCCATTCATTTTGGTAGCAACCTTCTTGCACGCAACTTTTATTTGCGTTACCAACAAATTCCGTGAGTCGTTGTCTACGCAAGATCAAGTGCGAGTACGTTCCAACCACGTACCACTTTGGCACCATGCAGCTCTGGCAGACAGACAGACGGACTGACTCGCACTTTATGGCATTTTGTGTTAAAGTTGGCCTTAAAAGATCGCCGACAACCGTCAATGCTCGTTATTTTTATGGTTGTTGTCCTGTTGCCACTAAGCATTATTGTCGCTATTGGCACAGTTGCTGGTATTGGGTGCTTCAAGTTGCCCATAAAAATCAGCGTGCAATTTGTTGTGGAATGTTGCAACAACAACATCGAAATGGCATACAAGAAATTACGCGTTTAAAGCGTGTCTGGCGCTTGTAATTGCAAGTCTTGTTGCACCAATTCGTGTGATGCAAGTATGCCCGCACGACAGACAGCAACACGCGCCTAAGTCAGACATTCGCACAAACGGACGAATGCATGTTAGAAGGCGTGTTTGACTGGTCATTCACTTTGTCGAAGAAAATAAAAGAGTGCCTACATACAAAAAAAAAAGTTGGCGACTACTCTCAATATTCGGTCTAAATCTTATGATGCAATTATTTCTATTATTTGACTAAATATGAAATCCCAGAAGTAAGGATCGTAGAGGCAGAATAGAATGTGACATGAATGCAAATATGCACTAAATTTAAAAAATTGCAATAAAATAATTGACTGAACAAAGATTTTGTACTCGACATTGCAAGTACTCACGGGTATATCAGTGCTTGCAATCTCATATTGGCAATTAGAGTTTTTTTCGGGAATTCACGTTCCCGGCAATTTCAATAATTTATGTGTCCCGGGAATTATTAAAAATCCTACAAAGCCGATTTATTTTCAAAATTTATGAGAACATAAATTTAGTTGAATTTTGTAAAGGGTGGTTAAATTTTAAGGGCCGATGTTGAATGTGAACCACACCCAAACGTCAAGTTTTTTTTGCATTTCATTTGACATTTCTCAATTTCAGACTAACTCAATTTGAACCATGGAAAGATACACAAGAAAGCAACGCGCTAAAGTTATTATATAGTGGATGATCAATTTTCGCAGAAAATCATCTTCAGTGATGGGGCACATTCTCACCTAAGTGGATTCGTCAATAATGAAAATCCCAGAGTGATTGTCGAAAAAACAAAGCACTCAAAATGAGTGACTGTTTGTTGCGGTTCATGGGCTGGCGGCATCATCGGGCCGTATTTTTTCCAAAATGAGGCCCGTCAGGCATTTACTGTGAATGGTGTTCGCTATCGTGAGATGATAACGAACTTTTTATGGGCCGAATTGCAAGATATGAAAGTGGACGATATGAGGGTTACTATGTATATTTCTGGCCTAGGCAACACTAAGTGCTGCCTGGCGCCATCTGACATTTCCATTGGAATATTTGACATTTTTTGGCATAAACGTACTAAGAACGTTTTGACGTACTACTAGCATTTGTGTTGTTTACAGTGACTTGAAAAAATCAATTTGGCAAAAAAATTAAATTAACTTGTGAGCAATTTCGTGCAATCATTTTTCACAACATTCGACGTGGATTATCACCGTAGTGCACCGTAAACTTAAATCTTTGTATGGCGATGAAGCACCATCCTATAGCACTGTAAAAAACTGGTTTAACGAATTCAATCGTGGCCGACGCTCGCTCAAAAACGAAAGTCGTAAAGGTCGTCCAAAAACGGCCATTGTGCCAGAGCACATTGATGCCGTGCGTGAACTAATAATGCAAGATCCTCATGTGACATACCGTGAGATAGAGGCATCCTTGGGCATTTCTTCCACCAGCATACATTCCATATTGCAAGAACATCTGGCCGTAAAAAATGTTTGTTCTCGTTGGATCCTGCACAATTTGACAATCGCTCAAAAAAAGGCTCGTGTCGATTGGTGCAAAGAAATTTTGAAAAATATACGATCATGGTGTTTCAAAAGACGTCTATAAGATCGTCACAGGTGACGAATCATGGATCTATCCGTATGAGCCCGAAACAAAACAGCACGACCGTCTTGATCTTCGAAGACGAGCCAAATCCAACGAAAGTTGTTCGTGGAAGAAGCACTTTGAATCAAGGGTCGCCTGTTTCTTCGGCAAAACTGGTCATGTGGCGACTGTTCCGCTTGAGCAACGTAGGACGGTCAAGTGTGAGTGGTACACCACAATTTGTTTGCCTGATGTCTTTAGAGAAATTCGAAAAACGAACAAGAGAAGACAAATCATTGTGCACCATGACAATGCGAGCTCTCACACATCGGCTTAAGCCAACGCCTTTTTGACCGGCCAAAACGTCGAATTGATGGGTCATCCGTTGTACAGCCCTGACTTGGCACCCAATGACTTCTTTTATTCCCGCACATCAAGAACAAAATGCGTGGTCAACGATTTTCGTCGCCAGAAGATGATGTTGCAGCGTTTAATGCTGGAGAATACTTTGAAAAACACTTAAACGGTTTTTGATGATAAATATTCATTATTAGGCCAGATATAAAGGAATATATAGCAGGCCTCGGTGACACTTGACGGACGGTGTCACTTGCCACACAGCTAACTAATAATTCAATGGCCGTGTTATCTCACGTCGTGGCGATTCTAATTGGTCGCCAACATCATGTGATTTGTCACCGTTGGACTTGTTTCTTTGGGGTTGTTTGAAAGAAAAGGTGTACGTCGATAAGCTGTCCTTTAGGAGCTAAAGGAACATTAACGGCCTAGAACCTCAATTATGCCTTAGCGTCATCGAAAAGTTGGACCATCGGATGGAGGTGCGCCGCCGAGCCATTTGGCCAATATTTTGTTCCATACATAATTGAACCATTCCAATATTATCGTAATAAAAATAAATGACAATAATTTCCTAAATAATTTGTATTTTATTCAAAATCAATATCGGCCCTACAAATTTAACCACCCTTTATTAAATATTGTAACTCGTTGGAATTTATCTTTGAAAAACTCGAAAATTAAGCACAGATGGATGGTGGTTAACTTTCTAAGTTTTCAGGATTAATACGGAAAGAAATAGGAATACAGGGTGATTCATTCACGGCTGGACAAGTTTCAAAGTTATAGAACGGTTCAAGGTGTGAAATCTAAAAACTTCATTCTTAAGCCGCAATTGATCTGTTATCGCTAACGTCAGTATCAGAAGGAAACGATACCACTAAAAAATGTTCAGATTTAAATGGGAATAGCCTCACACTGATTTGTGCTTAAGACCTGAAAATTGATAAGTCAAAAATTTCGGACAAGTCTATTGTTTTGAACATTGTACTTTATGTTCCTATTTGAATGAGGTATTTTTTTTACTTCCAATATGGATAGTACGCGTATTCTTTACATTTTACATTTGTTATTTTTCCCGGGAACTTTTAAAATTGTTCCTGCTTTTCCAAGAAACGAGAAAAACTAGGAAAAGTAACTCTAATACAATCCACGATGGAGAGGCTTCGGCCTGGCCCAACTAAACGTATTATACACTTGTTTTTGACACAAAAATTCTAAAAATGTTTTCAGGTAATTCAGTGAATGGCACGCTTAGTATGCGATTACCAATCAAACACGTCTATTATGTTTTTATACTTGTTCATATATGACTTGTGCGAAAAATACACCGAAAGAAAACAGAAAGAGAGATGATGACGTCACGTTTTTTGATGTTTATTTGAGGTCCGCTACTAGCATTTTGAATTCCTGAACTCATAGTTGGCACGGAGTTTCTTTAGTTGATCTTTGGAGAACAGACAGAAAATTTCTCTAGATTCAGAGAACTATAGTACACAGTATAAAAACACTGTGCTAACGGGTGGGCGAATTAACTTTTCAATTTTTTAATCTGCTTTAAAAAAAACTGCAAATTTCTGGTTTGGAACTCAATATCATTCATATGACTATCACAACTGGCTTGGCAGTTCATAATCCGATGAACCCAATTTTTTAGTAAATTTTCGATTGTTTCGGGTCGAATCTCTTCAATGGCAACTTCGATTTCATGTTTAACGCTTCAATTGGATCTGGATGCTTTGCGTCACATTTCTCCTTAATGGATCCTCGCAGAAAATAATTCAAAACTTTCAAATCACAGCTCCAAGGCAGTCAATTAACATCACAATTTCGGCAGATTAATCGATTTTCAAAAACAGGGCTTAAAATTTCGATAATCTCTAAGGCTGTGTGACATGTGGCCCCGTCTTGTTGAAACCAAATGTCGTCCATATCATTCTCTTGAATTTTTGGAAACAAAAATTCTTTGAGCGGCTCCTTGCTCATTTTCCAAGAAAAATGGTCCAAGGATGCCGCCAGCCAAAAATTCACACCAAACAGTGACTCATTGTGGATGCATTGGCTTCTCAATAGTCACGTGTGGCTTCTCTGAACCCCATTTGAAATGAAAACGAGCTTCATCTGAAAACACGATTTTTCGGTAAAATTCTTCATCTCGCGCCAAACAATCGTCAGCCCATTGGGCTAAGCGAAAACGCATCGAAGGGCGTTCCATTATAAAATGACAAACTTTAACATTTCCAATGAAATCAGAAATTTGGAAAAAATTACCAGTACTTTTTTTACAGACGATTCAAATTTAAAAATTTAAATCCTTCACCTTAAAGAATTGAACTTTATTTTTAAGCTAAGCAGGGCACCCTTTTTGTTAAACTAAATCGACTAGCATTCATGCCATAAGGGGTAAATTCACTTTGTCAATCCGTGTGCAACACCTTAAAACACTGGTCTGAGACACCATTAAGTATAAAATGGGTGGTCCAACTAAAACGCACGATGTTACTTGAAAATAATCAAAAACTTTTTAGAGATAATATTTATTATTAACTAGAAGGAACTGCGACAATTATGTGTGTAACAAAATATTGGCCAAATGCTCACCTTGGCGTCGTTGGCATTCCTTTATCCGATGGTCCATATTTTCAATAACTCTAAGACATAATGCAGGTTGAATGTCGTAATTATGCTAAATTTTTTCACCTCTTAGCTCTTGAATTCTTCTTGGCTTACACAGTACAACATTTTGCAGGCGATTGATTCGGGACTCAATTCTGATCATTGTTTGTGAAAGTAGCCCTAAAAAGAAGAACTTCTGCATTATTCGTTTGGTCAAGGCACATCAAATAATAATTTAATAATTAATTTGAAGTAAGTAAGTATCGTATAGGGGAATTTGTCGCGTTATAGGCTCTTTTGTTTGTCATAACTCGAGAACCACTTGTCCGAATAAGCTGAAACATATTTAAAAATAAATAAAAATTACAATTCCTTTAATCTGTTCATAAACGTTTCGCTACGTTATCAACAGTTTCGCAGTTATAAATAAATGTATGAAGAAAAAAATATTTTTTGCCTAAAAAATTAAGTTTTTTTTAATTCATAACGGTAAAAAGTGCCAAGTCCTATTACTTTCACGTAAAGTCACATAACCTATGAACAAAATGAGACATAGATCATGAAAATCGATTTACGCGTTTCGCTTTTTTGCACAATTAAGTGAAGGTATGAATTTCAAAAATTTGCTCGAGATATGCACAAAATTCTTCGGAAAAAGCGTTGGTAACTTTCTTATGATTCTCAGAATTTAAAAAAAAAATAGGTAATAAACAAAAGGTTATTTTACTTTTATGATTGCTCATAAATGTGCGTGGACGCTGAATACTTGAGGTTCAATGTCGTTAATGTGCCGAATTATATCATCCTATAGCTCTTGGACTGTTCCTGGCTTATTGACGTACACCTTTTCTTTAAATATTCCTAAAGAAAGAAGTTCAACGGTTTAAAATCACATCAACCTCTGTGGACACATTTTGTCGATTATGCGGACCAAAAAAATCACGAAGTGTACAAAATGCATTTTTTTATTTGAACGCCCATTTTTATAAAAGGCTTCAACTATATTAACGCACAGAAACTAGTGTTGATGGACAGAAACAGTAGGTTTTAAAAATGGGCCTGTAACGCCAAGAGTTAAAAATATTAAAAAAGGAGTGTTACTAGTTAGTTTATTTCCATCATTTCTATTGATATTCCGAATTTAAAAAAATTTGATTTTGAACAACATTTTCCAATTGAGTTATTTTTTTTTAAAGTCTTTAGCAAATGTCATAATTAATGCATTTAACAAATTTTGACAAGCTCGAGGTCAGTTAATTACGTTGTTATTTGTTTTTTAATTTCGATATTTTGTTATCATCTGGCTACCATCCTCAGGAATAACACATAGAGCTAAGATAATCAAAAGTCTCATTGTGTAAGCATTTCGTATTGAATTTGAAACGATCTTGTCAAAATTTATTAAAAGCATTTATACGAGTAAGAAAAAAAGGTGGAATAAACATCAACAAATATAAAAAGTCATATCAATTTGTTTAATTACCTGAAGTGTTTATAACACAGGTTGGCCCTAATAAGACGGAAGAGTTAAAAATATTCATAACTTTTTTGATTATATTATTTTCCCTCTTTTGCAGGATATAAACATTTTATGGAGACATATGATGTACAGCAACGCGTCAAAATCGGAATTTTTTTATTCTTCTTGTAAGTCTATTATCTCAATTCAAGAAAATGATCGTCCTCATTTTATGGTCAGAACAGGCCAGAGTAAGAACATGATTAAAAATAAAGTCTCAGATGCTGAGGAACAGGGTTCAGTGTCAGAATCCATGGGTATTTCATCAGCATCCAGTACACCCCTCAAGATGTACTGTTTGGTGAAAATTTTTTGAAAGTTAAAAAAAGCAGGAAACCATTATACACTGAGCTAAAAACACAATGATTTTTTTTGTTTGATAACGAAGACAAATAATAACGTTATATAAGGTCAAATGTACATACAAACTAGTTGAGTTAACATTATAAAAGGTTGGATTTTTCGAGAGAGAGAGAGAGACGGAAAAATGTGCGACATAAACAAAAATGTAAAGATCATTCGGTTCTGTTGTATCGAAGTTTTTGATCTGCTTTGTATTATAAGATGTTCAGAATTAAGTTACACGAAGTTGCAACGATTGTGACTGTCTTACCCCCCCCCCCATTCTTTTTCCTTTCTTCCTCTGCTCTGAACGTTTGTAATTGTGAGAAAGATCATAAGACAATTTATCTCGCAACTATAATGCTTTTTGCACAGTTCGAAGACTATTCGCAAAGGGTAATTCTATGAAATGTACTATGAAATTTTAATATTAACAATTTTCATTGTTAAAAACAGTGCATTGTTGAAACAACAATAATTATTTTAATAATAGCAATTTTGATGGGTAAAAAACGCAACAATGCATTGTTGAAACAACAATAATTACTTTAAAATTAACAATTTTCATGGTCAACCAATTTCAACCATAGAATAGTCAAATTAGCTATTATTTTTGCTTAAAATCAGTCAACAACAAAACTGCAAAACAAAAAACAACTATACGCAAAGGGTAATTCTATGAAATTAACTATGAAATTTTAATATTAACAATTTTCATTGTTAAAAACAATGCATTGTTAAAACAACAATAACTATTTTAATAATAACGATTTTTGATTATTGTTGTTTTAACAATGCATTGTTAAAACAACAATAATTATTTTAAAATTAACAATTTTCATGGTCAACCAATTTCAACCATAGAATAGTCAAATTAGCTATTGTTATTGTTTAAAACCAGTCAACAACAAAATGTCCAAATTAATCTTATATCACGTACACTCCAAATCATGTTTATTTGAGGTTAAGTTAACCTTATATAAAGTTATTTTTCTTCTCAGTGTAGGGGCTCTGTAGAGGACTATGATTGAAAGTTGTTTGAGTCCGCAAGTTGAGAATTATCCTAACATATGGTTCCAGCATGAAGGAGCCACTGCACATACTGCAAGAGCCACAATCGAACTTCTTTGAAACCTTTTTGGTGAACCTTTCAGTTTTATTTAGGCCACCCAGTAATTGGACGTTTTTTTTTCTTAACACTACGCTTATCTGGTAGGACTATTTTTCTGATGACCAATCTGATAATGCCCTAAGCGGCGAGCTTGCTGCTTTCAATGAGAATATTGTGAGTTTGATTAACCATCGAAGTTTTGACATATTGCTTCGAAATCAAGACAGGTACTACGAGTATCACGAACTTTACGTAAATTATGCATACTTGTTTCGAACAACCGATAAATTATGATTACTTAATCTTAAAGGGATTTTTCTTGGTAATTAAAATTTAAAAAGTGTATTTTTTTATTTTTATTCCATGACGATTTGTTAAGACTTCTTTTTAAAATTTTGACGAGATTTTCTTGTTTGCAAATTTAACGATCTTTCAAAAACTAATCTTTCAAAATTTCACTGCTCCTCCTTTATTAAAGACATACTCCGCCCACTTTTTTATTTATTGACATATTTATTACAATTATAATAAAAATTATAATAAACTATGTTAAAGGGCACTAGCATCGAGGGCAATCGGCCACTTTTCAATTTGTATTGTAAGTGATTATGACTATTATTGTTGTGCACAATAACAAAGGCCTCAGTACCACTAAAGTCACTAGAAGCTCCTATTTTTTACGGTGTACTACTTGTAGCATGTGCCAGTGCAAGTGCCTCGCATCAGCAAAGGGGAGCTGTCATTTGCAGTGAACAAGCCACATGCACAGACAACATGCCACGAATTGTTGTTTCAGCCACAAATATGCGTGTTGTAAACGTTTTGTTATGATAGCGATTTCTTTTCGTGTTACTCCATGTTGGCCTCAACGCTTCCGTCGCCTTTTTTTGTGGCTGCAGGTGTGTCTATGTTGCGCGTATTTCACACCTGTCGTGTTGGTTGTATGAACGTTTATGACGTTTGCTACTCTACAGTGGTATTGGAGACGGCAAATGGATGATTTAAAAGACAGCCGAGAAGTGAGGTCATACTAGGCAATGTCTTTACAAAATTTCCCAGTATGAAGTATTGCCAACTGAAGGGATAAAACACTTTTTCGGAGATTACGAGGGCGGTTCGGAAAGTTCTTAGCCTATCAATGAAAGAGAATAGTTAGTTTTTTAAAAATATTTTTATTTTTCAATATAATCTCCTGAAACTTCAATAACTTAGTCCAACGCTTATCTAGCAATTCTATCCCTTGATTAAAATAGTTTTCCTCAAGGTCTTCAAAATAGTGGTTTACAACTGTAATTGCATCTTCATTTGAGGTAAAACGCTTGCCAGCAAGGATTTTTTTTAGATTTGGGAACAGGTAAAAGTCACTGTGAGCTAAATCAGGAGAATAAGGTGGGTGGTCAAGCAACTCGTACTTTAATTCGTTGATTTTAGCCATTGTTAAAACACCCTTGTGCGCTGGTGCGTTGTCTTGGTGAAAAATTATTTTTTTGTGTTGTAAGCCAGGACGTTTTTCTCGAGTTTGTACATTTAATTGATCTAAAAGGTTGCAATAGTACTCTGAATTTATTGTTTTACCCTTTTGCAGATAGTCAATCAATAAAATACCTTTGAAGTCCCAAAAAAACCGTTGCCATAACCTTACCAGCCGATTTAATTGTTTTTGCCTTCTTTGGGGCACTTTCTCCAGCTTCAGTCCATTGTTTGGATTGTTCTTTTGTCTCTGGAGTATAGTGGTGGATCCATGTCTCATCAACAGTTATGAAACGACGCTTAAAATCCATTTTATTTCGCTGAAAACGATCCAAACAAGCTTGAGAAATGTTCATTCTTATGCGTTTTTGGTCGACTGTTAACAAGTCCGGCACCCATCTTGCAGAAAGCTTTTTCATCTGTAGTTCTTCATGCAAAATTAAATGGACTCGATCATTTGAGATGCCCATGATATTAGCTATTTCACGCACTTTTATTCGTCGATCATTTAATACCATATCATGCACTTTGGCTACAATTTCTGTTGTTGTTGCTGTTTTTGGACGTCCACTACGTGGTTCATCTTCAATGCTTGTACGACCACGTTTAAATTCAGCAAGCCAATTTTTTACTGTTGCATATGAAGGAGCACTTTCACCTAACACATTCACCATATCATTATGAATTTCTTGTCCCGATAAACCTTTTTTATGTAAATATTTAATGACACCACGCATTTCTAATTCTTCCATTGTAAAAAAAATCGCTGATGCGTCTTTTGTGAACACCTGTTTCTATACGAAGGAGTTGGCAGATCGAAACAAAATTTAACATGTGTTCATAGCAGATGTGGAAGTTTCCAAAACACTTAACTTTTTTCTGTTTATACCACGCTTTTTGTGCTAGGCTAAGAAGTTTCCGAACCGCCCTCGTAATATTTATTATTAAGTAGAAGGATCTGTGACAATTATGTGTGAAACAAAATATTGGCCAAATGCTCGCCTTGGCGTCGTTGGCATTCCTTTATCCGATGGTCCACATTTTCAATGACTCTAAGACATAATGCAGGTTGAATGTCGTAATTATGCTAAATTTTCTCATTCCTTAGCTCTTGAATTCTTCTTGGCTTACACAGTACAACATTTTTCAGGCGATTGATTCGGGACTCAATTCTGATAATTGTTTGTGAAAGTAGCCCCAAAAAAAAGAACTTCTGCATCATTCGTTTGGTCAAGGTACATCAAATAATAATTTAACAAATAATTAATTTGAAGTTAGTAAGAATCGTATAGGGGAATTTGTCACGTTTTACGCTCTTTTGTTTGTCATAACTCGAGAACCACTAGTCCGAATAAGCTGAAACAAATTTAAAAATAAATAAAAATTACAATAACTTTAATCTGTTCATACAACGTTTCGCTACATAAGCAACAGTTCCGCAGTTATAAATAAATGTATGAAGAAAAAAATATTTTTTGCCTAAAAAATTAAGTTTTTTTTTTTTTAATTCATAACGGCAAAAAGTGCCAAGTCCTATTACTTTCACGTAAAGTCACATAACCTATGAACAAAATGAGACATAGATCATGAAAATCGATTTACGCGATTCGCTTTTATACACAATTTAGTAAAGGTATGAATTTCAAAAATTTGCTCGAGATATGCACAAAATTCTTCGGAAAAAGCGTTGTTAACTTTTTTATGATTCTCAGAATTTAAAAAAAATAGGTAATAAACAAAAGGTTTTTTTTTATTTTTATGATTGCTCATAAATGTGCGTGGACGCTGAATACTTGAGGTTCAATGTCGTTAATGTGCCGAATTATATCATCCTATAGCTCTTGGACTGTTCCTGGCTTATTGACGTACACCTTTTCTTTAAATATCCCTAAAGAAAGAAGTCCAACGGTATCAAATCACATCAACCTCTGTGGACACATTTTGTCGATTATGCGGACCAAAAAAATCACGAAGTGTACAAAATGCATTTTTATTTGAACGCCCATTTTCATAAAAGGCTTCAACTATATTAACGCGCAGAACCTAGTGTTGATGGACAGAAACAGTTGGTTTTAAAAATGGGCCTGTAAGGTCAAGAGTTAAAAATATTAAAAAGGAGTGTTACAAGTTTATTTCCATCATTTCTATCCTTTCTATTGATTATTCCGAATTTTAAAAAAATTTGATTTTGAACAACATTTTCCAATTGTCATACCAGAGTTAATTTTTTTTAAAGTCTTTAGCAAATGTCAAAATTAATTCATTTAACACATTTTGACAACTTGAGGTCAGTTAATTACGTTGTTATTTATTTTTTAATTTCGATATTTTGTTATCATCTGGCTAACATCCTCAGGAATAAAACATAGAGCTACGATAATCAAAAGTCTCATTGTGTAAGCATTTCGAACTCGAAAATAGCTTGTCCAAATTTATTAAAAACTTTTAAAAGGAGAAAAAGTCGAATGTATATCAATAAAGATAAAAAGTCAAAATTATTTGTTTAAATAGCTAATGTGTTTATAACACAGGTTAGCCCTAATAAGACGGAAGAGTTAAAATTATTCATAACTTTTTTGATTATATTCTTTTCCCTCTTTTGTAGGATATAAACATTTTATGGAGATATATGATGTACAGCAACGCGTCAAAATCGGAATTTTATTATTCTTCTGGTAAGTCTTTTATCTCAACTCAAGAAAATGATCGTCGTCATTTTATTGTCAGAACAGGCCAGAGTAACAACATGATTAAAAATTAAGTCTCCGGTTCTGAAGAACAGGGTCCAGTGTCAGAGTCCTAGGGTTTTGCATCAATGTCAATTATACACCTCCAAATGTACTGATTGGTGCGCTGTTACTCGTATGGTTGATAAAGTTATCGGTCCATATTTGTTTTTGAAAAAGACGAAGGGTCAACCAGAAACCATTTTCGGTGCTGTGTATAGGGCAACGATTTTTTGCGTCCTCAAGTTGAGAATAATCATAACCATATGGCTCCAGCATGAAGTAGCCACTGCATATACAGCAAGAGCCACAATGGAACATCTTTGTAAGCTTTTTGGTGAACCCTTTAGTCGTATTTGGGCCAGCCAGAAGGTGGACTTTTTTTTCTTAACCCCAGTATGCGACGCACATCTTTTCAGACTATTTTTCTGATGACTCGTCTGCTAATATCCATAGCGGAGAGCTCGCGGCTATTCGTAAAAACGTTGTGCGTTTCGTTGACCATCGAAATTTTGATATACGAGTATCTCTTCGAAATCAAGACGTGTAAATACTTTATTTCTGGCCTAATACTTAGTAGGGACATAAATAATGTTACAACATTACACACACCCATTTCAATAGAAGAACTGAACATACCCCGTTAGTGTCATATGGGTTTGAAAGCTAACCGCTACATGATGAAAGTTGAAACAATTTTAAAATCCCGTTACAGACTTACGCTATTGAGGAGTCTGTATCGGGATTTTAAAATTGTTTCAACTTTCATCATGGAGTGGTCAGATAATGAGAACCGTATCGCTGTAATAGCGCTTTTCAAGTGTGAAATAAAAAAAACGATATTTTCAAAACGCTCCGGCCACTAGGGGTTAGCCGCATGTTCGTCTAACGATGCATAAAACTGTTTGAGGAGACTGGAGATGTAAAAGAGCGCTAACGGTCGGGCCGCCCACGCTCTGTTCGAACACTGCATGTCATCAAAGCCGTTAAATCAAGAATTTACAGAAATCCGCTCCAAAAACAGAAAATCATGGCCCGTGAGATGAATATTACGCAAAAGTCCATGAGTCGAATCATTAAAAAAGACTTAGGACTAGGGGCTTTCAACCGACGTACCGGACATTTATTGACTGCAGCTTTAAACAAATAGGATTGAAAAATGCAAACGTCTTTTGGTGAAGCACGCTGATAACTTGCACAGCAAAATGTTATTCACCGATGAAAAAGTTTTTACCGTTCAAGAAAAATTTAACAAGCAAAATAATAGAGTGTTTGCGCGGTCATCTAAGGAAGCATCTGAACTGATCCCAAGGGTGGAAAAGGGGCATCACCCAGCTTCAGTCATGGTTTGGTGGGGTGTCTCTTACGATGGGGTCACTGAGCTGCTTATCTGCGAACAAGGAGTCAAAACATCGGCCAAAGTTTACCAAAAAACCGTATTGGAAGCCTCTTAACAATTCCCTGTTCCAAAACCAGCCATGGACTCTCCAGCAGGATTCTGCGCCGGCACATAGGGATAAAACGTCCCAGGCCTTGCTTCGAAACACATTGCCAGTGTTCATTTCCTCTGAAGAATGGCCCTCAGGCAGTTCAGATTTGGACCCATTGGATTATAAATTGTGAGAATATTTATCATCAAAAATGGTTTTCTGATTTTTCAAAGTACTCTTCAGCAGGATTTATACACTTTTGCATGCGCTCAAGCCAGTTGTCGAAGCATTTTTTCACTCCGATTGAGACACCACCAAAACATGGTTTTTGAACGCTTTAACAGCATCTTCTGGCGACGAAAATCGTTCACCACGCATTTTGATGTGCGGGAATAAAAAGAAGTCATTGGGTGCCAAGTCAGGGCTGTACGGCCTATGACCCATCAATTCGACGTTTTGGCCGGTCAAAAAGGCGCTGGTTTAAGCCGATGTGTGAGAGCTCGCATTGTCATGGTGCACAATGATTCGTCTTCTCTTGTTCGTTTTTCGTCTTCTCTTGTTCGACTTCAGGCAAACAAATTGTGGTGTACCACTCAGAATTGACCGTGCTACGTTGCTCAAGCGGAATTGTCGCCACATGACCAGTTTTGCCGAAGAAACAGGCGACCATTTGCTTCGAAGTGCTTCTTCCACGAACAACATTCGTTGAAATTGGCTCGTCTTCGAAGACCAACACGGTCGATTGCTGTTTTGTTTCGGGCTCATACGCATAGATCCATGATTCGTCACCTGTGACAATCTTATAAAAGTCTTTTGAAGCACCGCGATCGTTTTTTTTTAAATTTCTTTGCACCAATCGACACGAGCCTTTTTTTTGAGCGATTGTCAAATTTCGCGGGATCCAAAGAGAACAAACCTTTTTTACGGTCAGGTGTTCATGCAACATCGAATGTATGCTGGTGGAAGAAATGCCCAAGGATGCCTCTTTCTCACGGTATGTCACATGACGATCTTGTATCATCAGTTCACGCACGGCATCAATGTTCTCTGGCACAGCGGCCGTTTTTGACCTTCACGACCTTCGTCTTTGATCGAGCGTCGGCCACGATTGAATTCATTAAACCAGTTTTTCACAGTGCTATAGGATGGTGCTTCATCGCCATACAAAGAAAATCCACGTTGAAATGTCAGATGGCGCCAGGCAACACTTGGTATTGTCTAGGCCCGAAATATATAAAGCAACCCTCGTACTAGTTGAATATTTCAGATCGAAAGTCAATCATTACATTTCTATTGATTATTCCGAATTTTATAAAATTTGATTTTGAACAACATTTTCTAATTGACATACCAGAGTTAACATTTTTTTAACGTCTTTAGCAATGTCAAAAGTAATACATTAAACAAATTTTGATTATTTATTTATTTATTTCGATATTTAGTCATCCTCACAATTAAAATTATAATAAACTAAGCATCGAGGGCAATCGGCCACTTTTCAATTTGTATTACATCTTCAGTATGCGTCGCTCAATCCAAGTGAATATAAGTAATTATGACTGTTGTTGTTGTGCACAATAACGAAGGCCTCACTACCACTAAAGTCACTAGAAGCTCCTATTTTTTACAGTGTACTACTTGTAGCATGTGCCAGTGCAAGTGCCTCGCATCAGCAAAGGGGAGCTGTCATTTGCAGTGAACAAGCCGCATGCACAGACAACATGCCACGAATTGTTGTTTCAGCCACAAATATGCGTGTTGTAAACGTTTTGTTATGATAGCGATTTCTTTTCGTGTTACTCCATGTTGGCCTCAACGCTTCCGTCGCCTTTTTTTGTGGCTGCAGGTGTGTCTATGTTGCGCGTATTTCACACCTGTCGTGTTGGTTGTATGAACGTTTATGACGTTTGCTACTCTACAGTGGTATTGGAGACGGCAAATGGATGATTTAAAAGTCAGCCGAGAAGTGAGGTCATACTAGGCAATGTCTTTACAAAATTTCCCTGTCTTAAGTATTGCCATCTGAAGGAATAAAACACTTTTTCGGAGATTGCGAGGGCGGTTCGGAAAGTTCTTAGCCTATCAATGAAAGAGAATAGTTAGTTTTTTAAAAATATATTTATTTTTCAATATAATCTCCTGAAACTTCAATACACTTAGTTCAACGCTTATCTAGCAATTCTATCCCTTGATTGAAATAGTTTTCCTCAAGGTCTTCAAAATAGTGGTTTACAACTGTAATTGCATCTTCATTTGAGGTAAAACGCTTGCCAGCAAGGATTTTTTTTAGATTTGGGAACAGGTAAAAGTCACTGGGAGCTAAATCAGGAGAATAAGGTGGGTGGTCAAGCAACTCGTACTTTAATTCGTTGATTTTAGCCATTGTTAAAACACTCTTGTGCGCTGGTGCGTTGTCTTAATGAAAAATTATTTTTTTGTGTTGTAAGCCAGTACGTTTTTCTCGATTTTGCACATTTAATTGATCTAAAAGTTTGCAATAGTACTCTGAATTTATTGTTTTACCCTTTTGCAGATAGTCAATCAATAAAATACCTTTGAAGTCCCAAAAAACCGTTGCCATAACCTTACCAGCCGATTGAATTGTTTTTGCCTTCTTTGGGGCACTTCCTCCAGCTTCAGTCCATTGTTTAGATTGTTCTTTTGTCTCTGGAGTATAGTGGTCCATGTCTCATCAACGGTTATGAAACGACGCTTAAAATCCATTTTATTTCGCCGATAACGATCCAAACAAGCTTGAGAAATGTTCATTCTTATGCGTTCTTGGTTGACTGTTAACAAGTGCGGCACCCATCTTGCAGAAAGCTTTTTCATCTGTAGTTCTTCATGCAAAATTAAATGGACTCGATCATTTGAGATGCCCATGATATTAGCTATTTCACGCACTTTTATTTGTCGATCATTTAATACCATATCATGCACTTTGGCTACAATTTCTGTTGTTGTTGCTGTTTTTGGACGTCCACTACGTGGTTCATCTTCAATGCTTGTACGACCACGTTTAAATTCAGCAACCCAATTTTTTACTGTTGCATATGAAGGAGCACTTTCACCTAACGCATTCACCATATCATTATGAATTTCTTGTCCCGATAAACGTTTTTTATGTAAATATTTAATGACACCACGCATTTCTAATTTTTCCATTGTAAAAAAATCGCGGATGCGTCTTTTGTGAACACCTGTTTCTATATGAAGGAGTTGGCAGATCGAAACAAAATTTAACATGTGTTCATAGCAGAGATGGAAGTTTCCAAAACACTTAACTTTTTTCTGTTTATACCGCGCTTTTTGTGCTAAGCTAAGAAGTTTCCGAACCGCCCTCGTACAAGATTTACAGAGGATAAAGTGTTATTTATAGTACCTAGTTTGAGGCTTAATCACGAATTGCATTCGTTTAACATTTTATAAATTATAAAGAACGCACTGTTATGATTCCAACGTGGTATAGTTTATGATAATCCGACGAAAATTGCCTGAATTATGGCAGTTTTTGTAAAAAATCAACGTCACCCTGTAACACCATGATAGGGAACTTCTGGCGTGTTGAGGAACAGAGATCAGCGTCAGATGTACTGTTCAGTGCGGTGTTATGGTTGGTAAAATTATCGGTCCATATATTTTTTTTTTTAAATGAGGTAGGTCAACCAGAAAACCATTAAAGGGCTTTGTATAGGACTATGATTGGAATTTTTTTGCGTCCGCAAGTTGAGAATAATCCTAAACATATGGTTCCAGCATAAAGGAGCCACTGTACATACAGCAAGAGCCACAATGGAACTTCTTCGTAGCCTTCGGGCTTAATCACGAATTGCATTCGTTAAACATTTTATAACCAACAGTTTAATGTTTTAGCAAATAAAATGGACGTAGGTAGCATTGTCTATAAAATGGACGTAGCATTGTCTATATTTACGCCATGGCGTGTTTCTATTCATACCAACATCATATGGACGAAATATCTTCGTCAACGCAGAAATAGTTTATTAGAAATGGTATTTTAAAGTTCAGGATTGAATGGTCGCTGCCACGTTCTTATATCCAAATTTAAGATAATATAGTATGTATAACTATATATCCTGGTCATTAGTTTTATTCCGTTAACATTTTAAAACGACCAGTCAAGTAATTCTTTTAGTAAAAGGATTATTTCAAAAGATTGTAACACCAAAACCGTTTTTTGAAAAAACCGACTATCGAGGGTTTTAAAATAAAAAAAAACCGGCATTAACTGACATACCGGTTTTACCCTTTTACCTAAGAATGGAAATTATCTTCCGAATCAGAAATAAAGTAATAGGACCAGGAACAGCTTTAAATTTAATCATATTTTTAAAATAAGGTCATATTTGGATTTGTGCTGTTGGTACCCATATGTCTATGTTTAAATTGGTCATATTTTTGGACAGAGAGACCGTCATCCAAATTTAGTCAAACTGTGCACAATTTTATATACATTATTGGACCGGAACAAACCCACATGTGCTTCAAGAGACACAACTGCATCCGCAAAAAATGACTGCGTGGTGTGGTTTTTATGCCGGAGGTGTGGTGGTTGGGCCTTTTTTTTTCGTCGAATGTAAACAATCGTCATGTCACCGTCAATTGAGAGCGCTATCGCGCCATGTTAGAATTTTTTTTTTGATCAGAATTGGATAAACTTGACATTGCCGCTTTGTGGTTTCAACAAGTCGGTGCCACTAGCCGCACAGCACGCGTTACAATCGATTTCGGTAAACGAGCTATCTCGAAAAATGGTCCGGTCGAATGGCCACCTCGTCCAAGCGGTTTAACCTCATTGGAATTCTTTTTATGGGGACACATCAAGTTATTGGGGTATGACAACAAGCCAACAACTTTAGACGAGCTCAGAGACAACATCCAACGCGAAATTGCCAACGTTCCGGTCGAAATGTGTGCGAGAGTGGTGGAAAATCGGGTCCATTGAATAGATCGTTGTACACGGGCTCGTGGTTTATATTTTTAAAATCGTTTAATGCCAAATTTCGTCAAATTCGGCTGCAAGATGTGGCTTCTAGAGCTGCAGGTTCTAAATTCGGTAGACATTTGTATTATAAAGGGTGGTCCAACCATAATGCACGATGTTTATTGTGTTTATGTTTATTTCTATCAAGTCAGTGAGCTGTGCACTATTTAATTCTATACTCTCTGACCGGGACCTACTGTCTAACTCCGTTTCCAAGCGGCTTATGAATTTTACAATAAAGTCGCGAGCAGTAACAATGTGGACCCCGCTTCTAAAAAATTGTTAAATGGTCTTACCCGGTGTTGAACTTGGGTTATTGCCATGGTTGTCGTTCACTACAATCAGCCGACAAACAAAAACTGTCCCTGTTGTCGTAATTCGTCGCTTTTTATAAATCACATAAGAAAATTATATATTTTTCGGATATTGCCTTCTATTGGCTGTTCCGCAGTTAAGTAATAAGTTGTAACTTTTGCTCGTCATTTTCTAATTCCATATCACGTTAATGTCAATGACAATGACAATCATTTTATATAAGACGTGTTTTATTTGACAAGCGAAAAAAAAACGCAACGTTGTTTTACCTTAAATGTGTTTGATATACGCGTCTTAAATAGTTTTTTTTTGATGATTTTAAATTGAAAGGTAAAAGGTTATTTATCTAATATGCTGAGCTGATTCAATTAAGTCCGCTTTTGAAGCTCATTTAACGTCTTATCTTCAATTTTTGATAGATTTTCAGTGCATAAAATAGCTTTATGATTTTTGGTAAGAATTTTAATCGCTTATCAAATAAAACACATAGGTGTGGAAAAGGAAATTATCTAATGAATACAAGCACGAATTATGGTGTGTTTTTACAATATATTATTTTAGAATACTTTTATAATTTTATTCAAACACTGTGGCATAGGTAGGGTAAATTTCAGAGTTTGTATCAATTGTATTCGATTTTGTATGTGTATTAAACACAGTGTGCATGACAATCCTAGTTAACCTAGGTTAAACCGCAGATATGAACATCTAGCAATTGTTCTGCGACGGGTTTCCACCTCGTAAATGCTAAAATAAATCTCTTACTTTTTAAGTAAGAGATTTATCTCTAAAATGCATTAGTCTTTCGGATTGCGTTAAACAGTAGGTCCCGGTCAGTGAATGGTGCGCAGCTTACTGATTTGAAAAAAGTTTCCCCTCGTTTCTTAATGGGATGTTGTGGGACTTAAAAAACTAGTAAGAAGTTATTTAATATAATAAAATACAATTATATCATCGTATGGTCTAAAATGTCTGTTTCATTAAATAAATAATATAAATTCATGTATTATAAGAGCACCTAGAGCAGGCAGGAAAAAATGCAACTATGCAGGGTAAAATCTTTAAATGAAAGAAGTCGAACATCTAGTGATGTTTCTAACCCTTTGAAACCTAAAGATTCTGTTCGATAAGTCGACCCAGTACTAATCATTGATGACGGCGTATAATGGTGCACCTTAAATTTAGGGTGGTTAAATTTTAAGAGCCGATGTTGAATGTGAAACACACCTAAATGGTCAGTTTTTTTCTGCATTACATTTGATTTATATTTTTAAAATGTAACATTTGCACTACACCTGGAATAAATTTGAACTCTATATCTTAAATATTCTGTGTTTTATTAAAATACAAAATTGTTATGTCCTTAAATTTAAAGATGATCTACCCGTATCCGTCTGTCCGTATGTCTTTCTGTGAAAAGAACGCACTGTTGACGCCTGGTGGCTGACATTTCGCAGAGAAATGTGTTGATAGATTGAAATGGTTGGTATTGAAAATTGGCTAGATTGGTCAAGAGGGCTAGGTCAACCTCTGGACAAATCAACAATCCTGAACTTAAAAACAAAATATCTCATGAACTATCAGATTTATGACGATGATATTCGAAACATATGAAGTTGGCATAGATCGAAACACATCCTGTAGGAAAAGTGGGCCAAACTAATTGACCAATAAAATTTGACCAGGATGAAATCTATGATGAGCATATTATAGACTTTAATGTATTAAAATTTACAAATGGGCGTGGCCCCCCCCCATACGTACAACTCTGAACTTCGAAAGGCTTTTTCTTGTAAAGTAATACGACTCTAAGTGCAGCTCTAAGTTTTCGAAACACATCATGTAGGAAAAGAAGGCGATGTCACGCCTCTTTCAAAAATCGCACTTGTAGCCAAAGTAATTGACCGATAAAATTTAACGGAATGAAATCTATGATTATAGATTATATAGACTTTATTGTGTTCAAATTGGACACAAGGGCGTGGCCCCGCTTATACAACCATGTAGGAGGGTTGCTACATATATTTCTGGCCTAAGTGTTGCCTGGCGCCATCTGACATTCCCATTGGAAAGTTTGAAATTTTTTAGCATAAACGTACTCAGAACGTTTTGACGTACGACCATCATTTGTGTTGTTTACAGTGACTTGAAAAAATCAATTTGGCAAAAAAAAATGGAATTAACTCGTGAACATTTTCGTGCGATCATTTTTCACAACTTTCGACGTGGATTATCACGAATAGAGTGCATCGCTGAACTTAAATCTTTGTACAGCGATGAAGCACCATCCTATAGCACTGTAAAAAACTGGTTTAATGAATTCAATCGTGGGCGACGCTCGCTCAAAGACGAAGGTCGTCCAAAAACGGCCGTTGTGCCAGAGAACATTGATGGCGTGCGAGAACTGATAATGCAAGATCGTTATGTGACATATCGTGAGATAGAGGCATTCATGGGCATTTTCTCCACCAGCATACATTCGATATTGCATGAACACCTGGCAATAAAAATGGTTTGTTCTCGTTGGCTCCCGCACAATTTGACAATCGCTCAAAAAAAGGCTCGTGTCGATTGTTGCAAAAAAAATTTGAAAAAATACTACTGCGGTGCTTCAAAAGACGTTCCGAAGATCGTCACAGGTGACGAATCATGGATCTATGCCTTTGAGCCCGAAACAAAACAGTAATCGACCGTAAGAGTCTTCGAAGACGAGCCAAATCCAACGAAAGTTGTTCGAAGAAGAAGCACTTCGAAGCAAATGGTCGCCTGTTTCTTCGGCAAAACTGGTCATGTGGCGACTGTTCCGCTTGAGCAACGTAGGACGGTCAATTCTGAGTGATACACCACAATTTGTTTGCCTGAAGTCTTCGGTTGTTGCAAAGAAATTGTGAAAAAATACGATCGCGGTGCTTCAAAAGACGTTTTAAGATCGTCACAGGTGACGAATCATGTTTCTATGCGTATGAGCCCGAAACAAAACAGCAATCGACCGTAAGGGTCTTCGAAGATGACCAAATCTAACGAAAGTTGTTCCTGGAAGAAGCACTTCGAAGCAAATGGTCGCCTGTTTCTTCGTCAAAGCTGGCCATTTGGCGACTGTTCCGCTTGAGCAACGTAGGACGGTCAATTCTGAGTTGTACATCACAATTTGTTTGCCTAAAGTCTTTGGAGAAATTCGAAAAACGAACAAGAGAAGACGAATCATTTTACACCATGACAAGGCGAGCTCTTACACATCGGCTCAAACCAGCGCCTTTTTGACCGGCCAAAACGTCGACTTGACGGGTCATTCGCCGTACAGCCCTGACTCGGCACCCAATGACTTCTTTTATTCCCGCACATCAAGAAAAAAATGCGTGGTTAACGATTTTCGTCACCAGAAGATGCTGTTGAAGCGTTCAAAAACCATGTGTTGGAGGTGTCTCAATCGGAGTGGAAAAAGTGCTTCGACAATTAGTTTGAGCGCATGCAAAATTGTCTAAATCATGCTGGAGAATACTTTGAAAAACAATAAAACCATTTTTTGATGATAAATATTCGCATTTCCATTATTAGGCCAAAAATATATGTGACGCGTAAATTAGAAAGGGATCTAAGGTTAAAAACCAGTTTTGTTCAGGAGAGTCATTTTAAAGATTAGGTCCCTTTCTATTTGCGCTTAGAATCGTCGACTTCACTTTCATAAAACGCGCATATCTCTGGGAGGGAACACTTTTGGGGCATGGGATCGGTCTCATTCGATGCTCAGATGTTGTCCACATCAAAAAAAGTGAAAAGTTGATGAAAAGTTTTGTTCAGGAGAGCCATTTGAAAGATTAGGTCCCTTTCTATTTGCGCTTAGAATCTTTAGCTTCACTTTCATAAAACACGCATATGTCTGGGAGGGAACACTTTTGGGGCATGGGATCGGTCTTATTCGATGCTCAGATGTTGTCCACATCAAAAACAGAAAAAAATGAAAATTGATTTTTTTTTACCCTTTTTCTATGCGCTGTCACATATATAGCAGCCCTCGTACTTGGAAAGGATTTTTCTTGTGAACTAATACCACTCTAAATGAAGCTCTAAGTAATCGAAACAACCTGCAGGAAATGTGGGCTGTGTCACGCCCCCATTAAAAAATCGCATTTATGGCCTGCAGGAAAAGTGGGCGGTGTCACGCCCCTTTTAAAAATCGTATTTATGGCCAAAGTAATTGACCGATCATTATAAAATATTGACAGAATATTATTATTGCCTTAATGGTGTTAAAATTGGACAAATGGGCGTGTCTTCGCCTAAACTTTGAAAAGCTTTATCTCGTGAACCAATACCGCTCTAAGTACAGCTTAAAGTTATAATACCCCGTGTATGATGCGAAACTAAGTTATCTGCATGTGCCCAGTTTTTGAGGAATCACTGGAAAGCACAAAAAAAATTTGAAGAAGAGGTTGTCATTAGTCGTCTCTAACCACTTCGTAGCATCGCTGAACGCACTTGTCACTGTGCGTCGCATACAACTGTCCATTGCATGCGGCTGGCTGGCGCTTGAAATGGTGGTCGTGACGCCATCGGTATGGTCGGTTTGGGTTAAAAAACCTGCGTACACACTTTATGGCCACTGTCAAGGTTTATCTTGTCGTTATTCTGGTCATAAAAAATATGCGTGTTTATGACGTGCCACCACAGAGAATGCCCCAGCTGTTCCTTCGAAAGGCGTAGGGGGAGTGTACGAGTACGAGTATAATACTTCATCATTTACACGAAATAAAGACATTATTATATACTCGTATACGAGTATATTTGTTGCTGCTTTTTGCAAAATTTCGCAATATTTTTATACCCGCACCACATAGTGGTATGGGGTATAATGGCTTAGTGCTTGCGTTTGTAACACATCGAAGGAATCGAGTTAGAATACCGGGACCAGAGAGAAAGTTGCTCAGAATTACATTTTGAGTCGATCTAGCCATGTCTGTCTGGCTGGCTGGGCGGCTGGCTGGCTGGCTGGCTGGCTGGCTGGCTGGCTGGCTGGCCGGCTGGCTGGCTGGCTGGCTGGCTGGCTGGCTGGCTGGCTGGCTGGCTGGCCGGCTGGCTGGCTGGCCGGCTGGCTGGCTGACCGGCTGGCTGGCTGGCTGGCCGGCTGGCTGGCTGGCTGGCTGGCTGGCCGGCTGGCTGGCTGGCTGGCCGGCTGGCTGGCTGGCTGGCTGGCTGGCCGGCTGGCTGGCTGGCTGGCTGGCCGGCTGGCTGGCTGGCTGGCTGGCTGGCTGGCCGGCTGGCTGGCTGGCTGGCTGGCTGGCTGGCTGGCTGGCTGGCCGGCTGGCTGGCTGGCTGGCCGGCTGGCTGGCTGGCCGGCTGGCTGGCTGGCTGGCTGGCCGGCTGGCTGGCTGGCTGACTGGCTGGCTGGCTGGCTGGCTGGCTGGCCGGCTGGCTGGATGTAAAGATGTCCATCTATTCTTGTAATCAAAGTACAGGTCGCATTTATGCACCGATCTTGATGAAACTTGGCAAGTGGTAATATATTGGGACAAGGACGGACGCTATTGAATTTGGTCCAAATCGGAGCACTTTCTGATAGACCCCCCATACAAAGGAACTCCCGGATTTGGTCCAAATCCAGTTGATGTCGCGTGTATTGGTCAACAAATTAAAAAAATATGACATTCGATGTAGAACTGACCACAAAATGTAAAAAAAATAGTTGGACCCGCCTCTCGGACCTACGGGGCCTTCAGAACCCAAAAAATGGACCCATGCTTTTAAATATAAGTGTGACCCCTTAAATGAAAGGAAATTATCTTACAATTTTAAATACAGAAAAAAATTCGACCTGTTTGGGCCCCAGGGTCCATTAGGAGGGTCCAAAAGTTTCGGTTTACCCGGATTTTAGTGTGACCCCTCAAATGACAGGGAATTGCCTCAGGACTTTAAATATGTCAAGCCAAATGATTTATCTCGTCCGTGGGAGGGCACAGGGTCCGAAAACAAGGTATGAAAATGTGGACCAACTATAATTGTTATACCCTCACCACATAGTGGTATGGGGTATAAAGGCTTAGTACTTGCGTGATAGATACAGATAGAAATAGCGACGAGTGCTTTCGATTAACAGGAGACTTAATCACATTTATAGTGGTGCGGGTGTCATAGAGTCGGCCACGCCCGACTATAGCACTTACTTACTTGTTTTTTTTACATTTGGGGCAGCATTCTTTTTATGTTTGGTGTGTTTTGTAAAATGACGGGGGCCCATCCCGTTTTTCATTTTTTGATTTTTTCCTTTTGCGGCAACAACAGATTTTTCTTCATTTACCAGCAGTATTTGTTTTGGTTTATGGCCGTCCGAAAAGCCGACCGACCGTCAGACCGAGAGACCACTTGACCACTTTATTGCCCACAAATTGTGTTTACTTTTGCAATTGTATGTCCAGTGCGCGCCGCGCCGGTTTGCTTCGGTGTCGGTCGGTTGGTGTGCCGCCAGTATTTCACTTTTAATCTGTTCAGACTGAAATCTGCTGGAGTTGCTGGTGTTGTGTGGCAGTTGTTGTTTTTTTTTTTAATGTTCCACAGCTCGCTATTATTGCCCCATATTTGGTTTCTTGATTTAGTTTCGGAATTTGTTAGAGTTTTTTGTTTTGTTTTGCCGCACTTTTTCCCCCGCCACTTGCAACACATTTTCGAGCGAGACTAGGCTGCTGCTGTGAGTCTGTGTTAATGCCTGAAGCGGTCTTGGAATTATTTGATCTGTTTTGTATGGCTGGACTTGGGGTTGAGGTGGCTATTGCCAAAACTGCTGCCTGTGGTGGCTGCTGCTTGCTATGTGGTGGGTCTCGTTTACATGATTGTTAATTGTTACAATTCTTGCTAGCCGCTTGCTATCGATCTGGATTTGGTATTAAGAAATAATCATCGAAATATGCACAAAAACAATAGCAATGAGATTTTGTTTTTTTTTTTTGGGGAAAAAGCGGCCATTGGCTTTTGGTTAATCTTTTAACGCTTCATGGAATTTCCGAATGCCGAACCTTGAGAGTTCATGGGGCCAGAGCATAATGTCATAGGGTTAAGTTGTGGAATAGTTCAACTCGCCGAGCCCAGTGCGATTTGTACTGTATGCATTTTAATGATAACTCCGGGGTAAGGATGTTTTGACATCTGCCAAAAGTGTGGTTAAAGTTTGGGTAAACTCTGGCTTAGGTAATTCAGGGCTTTTAGACTTTTGGCATGCTCAATTTTCTTCTGGAAATACTTAAGATGTGACTGATTGACAGTAAGCTGATGTCAACGTTAGAAAGAATGCTTTTTTTAAAATAACCATATTTTGAATCCGACTTCATGCTGATCTCAGTGACTGTTGAAAATAAAGGGTGGTCCAACCATAATGCACGATGTTAATTGTTAGTCACACCTTAACGTCAAGTTTTTTGCCCAACTTAATTTGACATTTCTTATTTTCAGTGTTTAAAAATTCAACCATGGAGAGATACACAACTAAGCAATGCGTTAAGATTGTCGAAGCCTTTTACGAAAATGGGTTAAGATAATTGAAGCCTTTTATGAAAATTGGCGTTTAAATCAAATTGCAGTTTGTGCTCATTGTGATTTATTTGGTCAGCATAATCGAGAGAATTGTGCGCAAATTTCCGCAAAACCGAGTCTGTAGGAAATGTAAAAACACCTGTGCATGCTAGCCCAGTCCGTACTGCCATCGATCTGTTATCGAGTCGTACTACTTCGAAAGTAAGGTCGGCCCAGCAGTTACTGTGAATGGCGTTCGCAAGGTGATATCGGATTGTTTGTGGCCATATATTGAGGATATGGACCTGGACGATATGTGGTTCCAACAGGATGGTGCCACTTGCCACACAGCCAACGAAACAATGGCTTTTTTGCGCGAGAAATTCATTGGCCGTGTTATCTCACTTATGTGATATGACACCGTTGGGGATCTTTCTTTATGGATATTTAAAAGAAATAGTGTATTTATTAACGTACACTATTTCTTTTAAATGTAGGGAATGTAAAAACACCTGTGCATGCTAGCCCAGTCCGTACTGCCATCGTTCTGTTATCGGGTCGTACTACTTCGAAAATAAGGTCAAACGTTGACGTTCGCAAGATGATATCGGATTATTTGTGGCCATATAGTATTGAGGATATGGACCTGGACAATGTGTGGTTCCAACAGGATGGTGCCACTAGCCACACAGCCAACGAAACAATGGCTTTTCTGCGCGAGAAATTCAATGGTCGTGCTATCTCACTTATGTGATATGACACCATTGGGCATCTTTCTTTATGGATATTTAAAACAAATAGTGTATTTATTAACGTACACTATTTCTATTAAATACCCATAAAGAAAGAAGTCCAACGGTGTCAAATCACATAATTGTAACAGATTAACAGCATTTAATTTCCATTATCTCTCATAGTCGTTAAAAGTATGGATCATCAGATAGAGGTTTGCCTCCAAAGCAGTGGCTAGTAATTGGCTAACGCATAATTGTCATCGATCCTTCTGTCATAATAAAAGTATATTTAGATAATTCTCTAAAAACTTTTTTTTTTATTTACAACTAACATCGTTCATTTTAGTTGGACCACCCTTAAATCAACCGTTGTCAATTTCGCGTTAGATTTTGCCTCTGAGCTCGTCTAAAGTTGTTGGCATAGACCAATGACTTGATGTGGCTCTTTAACAAGAAATCCAATCGCGTTAAATCGCATGAACGAGGTGGCCATTCGACCGGACCATTACTCTAGATAACACGTTCACCGAATTTGCCTTTCAGTAAATCGATTGTAAAGCGTGCTGTGTGGCTAGTGGCACCGTCTTGTTGAACTCACATATCGGCGATGTCAAGCTCATCCAATTCTGGCCAAAAGTAATCTTCTAACATGACACGATAGCGCTCTCCATTGATGGTAACATGACGATTGTTACGAAAAAATACGGCCCAGTTGTGTTAGTCATATGAATGATATTGTGTTTCATTATCAAATGAAAAAGTTCCAGCTTTTCAATAAAACCAGAAATGTGAAAACCACACCGCGCAGTAATTTTTTCCGGATTAAATTGTGTCTCTTGAAGCACATGTGGGTTTGTTGCTGTCCAATAACGCCTTCTTTGTTTATTGACAAAATCACTCAGCCAGAAATGAGCTTCATCATAGATGATTTTTCGTTAAAATTCTAGATTTTCGTGAAACTTTGGCGGAGGCTCTGCCTGACTCAGAATTTCGGTAGTAATTTTAAATGAATTCCAACTGACGCTCGCAAGTGAACTTTACCTTGATGAAACTTTTGTCTTCAAGAAACGTTTTGACACTGAAAGTTTATTAAAAATGTTTGAGATTGTGTTGACATAATGATACGAAATTGTTATGTTCCAATTGGAAAATTCTTTACATGGTGGGCGATTTAAAATTCTGAATTTGAATAGGCTGTAAAAGAAAGTACCGATAATTTTTTCACATTTCTGGTTTTATTGAAAAGCTGGAACTTTTTCATTTGATAATGAAACACAATATCATTCATGTGACTAACACAACTGGCACGGCAGTATCTTATCCGATCAGCCCAATGTTTCAGTACATTTTCGATTGTTTCGGGTCGAATCTCTTCAATGGCAACTTCAATTTTATGTTTCAACGCTTCAATTGTCTTCTTTAAATGGCGGCCAATTGATATGACAATTTTGGCTTTTTATTCGATTTTCAAAAACAGTGCTTAAAATATCGATGGTTGCGTTGGCTGTGTGACATGTAGCCCCGTCTTGTTGAGTCCAAATGTCGTCCATATCATTCTCATGAATTGGTGGAAACAATAATTCATTGGTCAACAACATGGCCAAATAATGCAGCCAGCTCAAAATCCACACCAAACAGTGACTCGTTGTGGATGCAATGGCTTCTCAATAGTCAATTGTGTGTTTTCTATGCGGCAATTTTGCTTATTTTCATAGCCACCGAGATGAAAATGAGCTTCAATAGAAAAACGTGTTATGGTAAAATCTCCTGCCAAACCATCTTCAGCCCATTGGGTGAAGCGAAAACGCATGTGATGGTGTATCATTATTAAATGACAAATTTCAACCTTTTTAATTAAACCAGGAATTTTATTATTTTTACAGTCCTTTTGTTTTACATCCGATAGAAATTTAAACAGTTAAATCGCCCACCCTATACTTGCAAATACCCGTTACTTTGTCAGCGGAAAACAATAAAATGATAGTTCTAGTGGTTTGTGTTGTCATCAAATATCCTTGTTTTTATTTATTTAATCTCTTAAGCCTGTTAATTATATTATAAAATTTTTTGTCCCCTTCTCTTTTTTTTTGAAGCTCTCTGGATAATTTTAAACTGTCTTCCCTCTTTTTTTTCTTTTTTAACCATTTCCTGGTCTTAGTTTATTGCGACCTTTTTGTATTCCACTCCAATCAGTTCTGACTTATTTTGGCAACGTGGAATAATTTCCCCTTCTCCCTTCGATCGTTTTTACGAGGGCGGTTCGGAAACTTCTTAGCCTAGCACAAAAATTGCGGTATAAACAGAAAAAAGTTAAGTGTTTTGGAAACTTTTAATTTTGTTTCGATCTGGCAACTCCTTCATATAGAAACAGGTGTTCACAAAAGACGCATGCGCGATTTTTTTACAATGGAAAAATTAGAAAGGCGTGGTGTCGTTAAATATTTACATAAAAAAGGTTTATCGGGACTAGAAATTCATAATGATATGGTGAATGTGTTAGGTGAAAGTGCTCCTTCATATGCAACAGTAAAAAATTGGGTTGCTGAATTTAAACGTGGTCGTACAAGCATTGCAGATGAACCACGTAGTGGACGTCCAAAAACAGCAACAACAACAGAAATTGTAGCCAAAGTGCATGATATGGTATTAAATGATCGACGAATAAAAGTGCGTGAAATAGCTAATATCATGGGCATCTCAAATGATCGAGTCCATTTAATTTTGCATGAAGAACTACAGATGAAAAAGCTTGCTGCAAGATGGGTGCCGCACTTGTTAACAGTCCACAAAAAACGCATAAAAATGAACATTTCTCAAGCTTGTTTGGATCGTTTTCAGCGAAATAAAATGGATTTTAAGCGTCGTTTCATAACTGTTGATGAGACATGGATCCACCACTATACTCCAGAGACAAAAGAACAATCCCAACAATGGACTGAAGCTGGAGGAAGTGCCCCAAAGAAGGCAAAAACATTTCAATTGGCTTAGTAAGGTTATGGCAACGGTTTGTTGGGACTTCAAAGGTATTTTATTGATTGACAATCTGCAAAAGGGTAAAACAATAAATTCAGAGTACTATTGCAACCTTTTAGATCAATTAAATGTACAAATTCGAGAAAAACGTCCTGGCTTACAACACTAAAACAATAATTTTTCATCAAGACAACGCATCAGCTAGATAAGCGTTGGACTAAGTGTATTGAAGTTTCAGGAGATTATATTAAAAAATAAAAATATTTTTGAAAACCTAACTATTCTCTTTCATTGATAGGCAAAGAACTTTCCGAGCCGCCCTCGTAATATGTAGATTTTCACCCATTTTTTAAAATTTGAATGAAATCTTTTGATTGATAATAGTTTTTTTTTAATTTTTTAGCCTTCTGTTACTAAGTTTCTATTTTATATTGCATTTTCTCTATTTCCTTTTTTTCCTTGATTTTTTTGCTTTGGTTGTAACATTTCGTATTTTTTTTGTTTCTATTTTATTTCCATTTTTTTTAAATAGAAAATAGTACGACTGGTTGAGATCGTTAACTTTAATAGTAATAAGTGGTCAAATTTTAAGTGCCGATGTTGAATGTTAACCACACCTTAACGTCAAGTTTATTCTGCATTTCATTTGATAGTTCTCAATTTCAGACTAACTCAATTTGAACCATAAAAAGATAAACAAGCGAGCAACTCGTTAAAGTAATTCAGGTTTATTATGAAAATGAAAATCAATTTTCGAAGAAAATCATCTTCAATGCTAAGGCATATTTTCAGTTCAGCGGATTCGCCAGTAAGCAGAATTGCCGCATTTGGGCGAATGATAATCCAAGAGTGATTGTCGAAAAACCAATGCACCCACAAAGAGTCTGGCGGCATCATCGGGCCGTATTTTTTTTTCCAAAATGAGGCCGGTCAAGCACTTACTGTGAATGGTATTCGCTATCGCGAGATGATAACAAACTTTCTATGGCCCGAAATGGAAGATATGGATGTGGACGATATGTGGTTTCAACAGGACGGTGCCACTCGCCACACAGCTAACGAAACAATGGCTCTTTTGTTCGACAAATCAACATTCGCACTTAAAATTTAACCACCCTATAGTTTTTGGGTTAAAATATTTAACTTAAGTACTACTAATATCATTTTAGTATTGGCCGTCTAAAATTGAATCAGGATATCTACTTAAAAAAAATTTGGTAAATTTGATATTTATTAAGACGACAAATTAATAGTTTTTGTTGAGTTTTTGATAAATAAATTGCACAACTTATTTATGTTCAGAGTGGAAACTAAATAGCTTACAAAAAGAGAAAGCATTTAATGTTTTTTTCCGGATTTGCCCCTTTTATTGAAGTTTTTATGATATTTGTCTTACCTTTTGATAATTCGCCCATTATGACGCCCATCTTATGCCTTTTTACCCCTAATTATATTTCCCTTTTGATTTGATATCGCTTTTCTTTTGTTTTTCGCCCTTTTTGTCCATTATTATGCACTTCTCTATTTTTTGTATGTCATCCAGTTTATTTAATATTTGGCCTATTTTTTGTCCCTTTATATCCTAATTTATATTTTGTGTCTTTTTTATCTCATATTTTGATATTTCTCCTTTTTTGCTCCCTGTTGATGCTGTTTTCCCACTAATTGACCTTTAGATTAATTAATATTTGATTATATGACTTTGAGTTTATTTAATATTTGATATAATATTTGTTACCTCCTTTTTGATATTTCGCCCGCCTTAGCCCATTTTTTGTTCCTTTTTATCTGAATTTATATTTTCTATGACCTTTTTTATCTCACATTTTGCTATTTCTCTCTTTTGCTCCTTGTTGTTTTCCTACTACTTGACGTTTTATCCCTTTAGTCCTTTTTATCCCCATTTTTATTTTCTGCTTCTTTGATATTAATTATCCCACTTTTTTGATAATTCGCCCCTTTTGCCCCCAATTCTATTCGATTTTACAATGTTATTCTTACGTTTCGATTTCACCCGCCTTGTCCTTTTTTATTTCCTTTTATATTTTCCATTCCACTCTCTTGATTTTATACTGTTTTTTCCTTCCTGCTGTTTCTCCGTTTTGGCCCCTTTTTATACCTTATTTCTATTCTCTATGTCATCCTCTCGATTTTATATTGCTTTTCTCACTTTTTTATGTTTCTCTTCTCTTGGGCCCAACGAAACGTGCCTTTCCTGCTCTAGGTTACAGGGTGGCTGATGAATATTGCTACATAAAGAAACTGAAGTAACTTTTTTTAGTGTATGGAACTCATTTTTCTTTTATTTATGTTAAAGCTCATTCAATTTTATTAAATATAGCTTAATTAGTTTTAAAAATGATGGAATGAAAATGACCCCCCTCCCTGCTTGTTGATGCATATGTGGTATCTTACCAAAAAGTTGTTCATTGCTGCTTGCAGAGTTGACAGGAATAGCCGCAATTGTTTCTCGAATGGATTGCTTTAGTTCATTTAAATTTGTGGGCTTTGCTTTGTAGACTTCCTGTTTGCAATAACCCCACAAGAAAAAGTCAGGTGAAGCAAGGTCAGGCGACTTGGGCGGCCAACGGAAAGTGAACTTTCGGATATCAGCTTATTGGGAAATGTTCGTCTCGATTCTGTCATAACAGGCTGGGATATGAGAGGAGTTGTACCATTTGGCTGAAACCACATACACGCAGAGAAAAAAACATGGTTACTACATGGTCACGGCAAAAATAATATGTTCTCCGCAATAAAAGTATGTTCGTCGCAACCATAGCATTGTTTACTGAATTTAGTTTTGACAATAGTATAATTGCTGCAATATTAATATCGTTGAAATGTAACAATAGTATTATGCCAAATTTAAAAATGAAAGTATGGTTATAACAACAATATAAATATTGTTGGTGCGACAAAAGTATTGTGTTTTGCGTTTTATGTTAACAATAATATGATTACGGCAATCATACTGTATGATTGTAATTTTTCTTCATTTAAATATGCTTTTAAGAACAAATGTTATTGGTACGGATTTAATGCAATAATAGTACTTTTTTATCGAAATTAAAATTTTTTAAACAAGCTGCATTGGCTTTGTTTAACTGATATATTTTTAATAAAAACGCTTACGTTTATTTAAACTTATTTTTTCTACTATAAAATAAATCACTCATATTATTTCGAATTTAATGTATTTTTTAATAATTTTCATAATTCAAATCTATTGTCGACAACTTAAACAAATTCTAATAAACTATATTGGGGATCCAAGTACAATTGTGTGTGATCATACTATGGTTAAAGGGATTATAACATGGTTGCGTGTGAATCATATTATGGTTGTGAGGATCATACTATGGTTGTATGTGAAACATACTATGGTTGTGAGGATCATACTATGGTTGTGAAGATCATAGTATGGTTGAGTGTGAATCATACTATGGTTGTGGGAATCATAGTATGGTTATGTGTTAATCATATTATTGTTGTGAGGATCGGAGTATGGTTGTATTTGAATCATACCATTGTTGTGGGGATCATAATATTGTTGTACCACAACCATATACCCAACAATAGTATTATCCTCTTCGAATATTGTCACCACAACCATACTTTTTTTCTGCGTGTAGAGATGAAAGAATTTCTCTTTCGGCGTAATTCTGGACAGAAAAACTCGCTCAACATGCTCATGTAACGGTCTCCAGTAACCGTAATGGTGTGACCGTTTTCTTCGAAAAAGTAGGGCCCGACAATGCAGCGTGATGAAACTGCACGCCACACTGTGACACGAAGTGGATGCAATTTCGTCTCAAGGAGTATCTGTGGGTTGGATGCACTCCATATTCGACAATTTTGTTTGTTAAAGTTGCCCTTTAAATCGAAATGGGCCTCGTCAGATATGAAAAGAAGGTTCAACATATTTCCGTCCTCCTCCACCATACGAGTATGTAGAGTCTTCTGGAAAAATGCCGCCAAACTTGCGCCTATATTCTCTTCGAACCGAAACTACGGACTCCAGTGCATGATAGCGGTGCACAATCCAAATTATTGTTTCAGTGTCCCAATTATCCATTTTTGTTAAATCTAAAAATCAATCAGCAAAATAAAAAAATAAACCAGATTCATTAAATAGAAAAAAAGATATTAATTTTTTTTTGGTATCGGCTTTCATCGTAAACCTTGTATTAAATCAAACCTTCCTCAAAGAGGAGACGCATGGAAACTTCTGAATAATACAGTGGTGTAGGGTATCTCATAGTCTACCCCCCTCGACTTTAACGTTTTTTACTTGTAATATATTACGATTTAAGCTAAAATAATCTTAATATTGTGAAATAGCACTAAAGTGATAATTTTTCCCCCCGCTTGCGATTGCTGCCTTTTGTTGTTCGATTCTGGACATAGAAAGTGCAACATTTTTAGGAGGTACGAACCTCATTTTGCTTATATTTTCATTGTGGTACGATAACATTTTATTTCGGAAGTGAAAATGCCATTTCCTATGAATTTTCCAGGGAAATGGAGACATCTTAGATTAAGAGAAGAAAACTCTGCATGAGCTGTTGACATCTGATTACATGAGAAAGATTAATGTTTTTTTTTTTTAACCACCAAAAAAAGAAAGAATCATATGAATGTGCCTGACCTTGGCTTTGGCTTTTGAAATTTAAATTGTCATAAATCTTCTGGATTTTTTTCTTCTCATTTTTCACAAATTTCCAATTTGTGCTAGAGATGTTAATCCAATTTCATAACGTTGCAAATATTCTTTTCCATACGCACAGATTTGAGTATTTCTCATGTTTTCCTTTGTCCTTTGCGCTATTTTGACAAGTATTGCAATCGTTCATGGTGTGTCTGAGGGCAGAGGTGTATGTGTGTGCGTGTGGTTTTCTTTTGACAGTTTTCTACACTTGGACTTTCTTTAATGCTGTTAGGCTGGAGAGTCCTTTTGGGAGGTGGGGTTAAATGATGTTTTCATATGACAAAGGTTGCGTGTCGCCTTTTCCAGGTACTCGTATTTGATATTGTTCGGATACTTTTGCCTACTGGTTTGGGGCTGTGTTGTTTGGTGTCAAAGTCACTTTAAATGATTGATTTGGGTTTTACTACAATCACTCACAGCCCTCATATTGTTCAAACCGACAGCGAGGAGATACCTTTGAATTTCACATTCTGCTTGGTTTAATTAAGGACCAGCAGCCAAAACTTCCAAAGAACAAAACTGAATGTTAACGAAGGACTTTTCGCACGTGTGCGTGTGTGTCCGTTTGTAGGGCAAAGGATTTCCACCTTGTCTCTCCTTGCTTGTTGTTTAAAGAGATATTCTTATCAATCGGTTTACCTTTTTACAGGAACGGGATTTGTCTTAATGAAACACTGGGAATGACAACACAGCTTGAACTGTTAATCCTTTACCTCTTCCCTTCCCCTGCACATTCTGTCATCCTTTGACCGCTGCACAGTGGTATCATTTGTGTACCTTAAGTAACTTAAAGAAAACTTTTTGAACGTCGGCCTATATACGGATCCCAATATGATTACTAACATAAGACATGTAAAACTTCAGGATCTTTATTAATTTCGTGTTACCGCTACCGTGCGTTCAACAGACACAAGGACATACGGACCTGTGAACCGTTGGACATGGCTAGCTCTTCTTAGAATTTTTAGATGATCAGTAAAAGATATATTTTATAGGGTCTCTGGACAATGTTTCGAGGTGCTTAAAACGGAATAACAAATTTCGTATTCCCTCCATCCTTTGATGGAGGGTTTAAATAATACGCTACAAGTAAGCAGATTCTACTTACACCGTGGAATACGAGGGTATATCAATAGTTCTGTGACTTTTGAATAAAACACGGTTTGCAAAAAATAATATTTTTCAACTTAACCTCCTTTTAGCTCAATACACTATCTTCAATTTTTGCATCCCTTTCAAAAAATAGGATTTCGAGGACCATAAACTTGATAACTGATTGATCAATAATTTCATCGTTGTAGCTGAATCTCTTTTCACCGAGCTATTTCTTGAGGTTGGAAATAGGAACTAGTAAATCCGGAGAATATGGCGGATGAGGTACCAATTCGTAGCCCAATTCATGCAATTTTGCCATTGAGACTACACACGTGTGCACCTATGCATTATATTTTAATCCTCGTTAAATCGGTCCAATAAGATGGCATAATATTCGCCGTTTATTGTTTTTCCCTATTGATGGTTATCGATGTTGATTATCCCGCGTGCATCCCAAAACCTTGTTGGCCGACAAAGTGACCTTGGCCCTCCTCGGAGCCGGTTTACCAGTAGAAACCTATTTTTTAGACTGCTGCTTGATCTCCGGAGTGTTGTAATGGAGCCAAGTTAAAAAAAAAACGACGGAAAAACTCATTCGAATTGCGGTTAAACAACGCAAAACAGTTCTTTGAAGTTGTCACACGATTACGTTTATGGTCAATTGAAAGCAAACGCGGCATCCATCTTGCAGGCAGCTTTCTTAAACCCAACGGATCATGTAAAATTAAAATCACACTGCCAAATGAATGCGTATGGCATCAACAATCTCATGCACTTTTACTCTTCGATCGGCCAACGACATATTGTGGATTATTTCTTCTTTTTGGGGTGTACTTAGTAGGGACATAAATACTGTTAAACACGTACTGAATGTTTTTGGACTAAATGTTTTTTAATATATTTATTGATGTACGTATATTGTATCCAAAAAGAATCTACTTATTGGAAAGGTCCGTCTTTTGCCTTTACACACGCATAAGTCGCACTGACCAATCGTCAATAGCTGCACGAACCTCGTCCATTGGAAAATTGGCCACAGCTCGAACCATAGCAGTCTTAAGAGATCCAATGTTGGGGTATCTTTTGTGACAAACCTTGTCCTCTATACCTGTTCATAACTTGTAATCCAATGGATTCAAATCTGGACTGCCTGAGGGTCATTCTTTAGAGGAAATAGACGCTGGCAAATTGTTTCGAAGCCAGGTCTGGGACGTATTAGCCTTATGGGCCGGCGCAGAATCCTGCTGAAAAGTCCATGGCTGGTTTTGGAACAGGGAATTGTTAAGAGGCTTCACAACAGCTTCCAAAACGGTTTCTTGCTAAACTTTGACCTATGTTTTGACTCCTTGTTCGCATAAATGCAGGTCAGTGACCCCATCGTAAGAGACACCCCACCAAACCATGACTGAAGCTGGGTGATGACCCTTTTCCACCCTTGGGATCAGTTCAGATGCTTCCTTAGATGACCGTGCATACACTCTATCATTTTGCTTGTTAATTTTTCCTGAACGGTAAAAATTTTTTCATCGTTGAACAAAATTGTTCTGTGCAAGTTATCAGGGTGCTTCACCAAAAGACGTTTGCGTTTTTTAATCCTATTTTTTTTAAAGCTGCAGTCAATAAATGTCCGGTACGTTGTTTGAGAGCCCCAAGTCTATTTTAATGATTCGACTCATGGACTTTTGCGTGATATTCATCTTACGGGTCATGATTTTCTGTTTTCGGAGCGGATTTCTGTGGATTCTTGATTTAACGGCTTTGATTACATGCGGTGTTCGAACAAAACGTGGGCGGCCTGACCGGTGGCGGTCTTTTAATTCTCCAGTCTCCTCAAACAGTTTTATGCATCGGTAGACGAACATGCGTGCGGCTAATCCCTAGTGGCCGGAGCGTTTTGAAAATGTCTCATTTTTTCATTTCACACAGCGCTATTACAGCGATACGGTTCTCATTATCTGACCACTCCATGATGAAAGTTGAAACAACTTTAAAATCCCGTTACAGACTAACGCTATTGAGGTTAGCTTTTAAAACTCATATGACATTTACGGGGTATGTTCAGTTCTACTATTGAAATGGGTGTGTTCAATGTTGTAACAGTATTTATGTCCCTACTAAGTATATACCTAAATTGGCCGTCCAGAACGTTCAGCGTCATTTGTACTGGTGCGACCACAGCGAAAGTCAGTAAACCACGTTTTTATCATTGAAATCGATGGTTCAGAGTCCCTATAGTATTTAACAAGCGTTTCCTTGGTTTGATTGACGGTTTTTTCCGCAAAAAATAATGTTTAATCAGCACCCGAAATGCACTTTTTTCCATTTTTAACAAAATCCACGAGGATTATGTTAAACACAAACTAAATGACGGAACTCTCTCAAAATTTGACAGTAGTCTATTTACAGATGGATTAGATGGGAGCAGTGTTGCATTTCATATAACTACGAGGAATATGCACTTGTACTTTTTTTGGGGGAGGAGGGGGGTGGTGTGATTATTCCTTAGGAAAATGATTGCATAGACTTAGGTGGGAATAATTAACCCCAAAAAGGACAGACTCCCGTTAGGTCCCATTTATTTTTTATTGGCAGAGAAAGTTTTCATTTTGCAATGCTATACTGTAAAAACTAAGTTGGAATATATTCCTTTCATTTTCTTGATATGATATACATATTAAGTGAAAGAGTAGGGAGATTATTTTTCTAGAACACTTTAACCTCAAACCGGGGTTTTGAGAAAACCGTGTTTTGAAAAAACTGACTGTCGGATTTTTTAAAGTAAAAAAAGTAATTAACCGACATTCCAGTTTTAGCCTTTTGTTTAAGAAAGGAAATTATTTTCCGAACCAGAAGTAAAGTAATGGTGCCCTGGAACAGCTCTAAATTTGAACAGATTTCAAAAATAAGGTCATATTTTAATACGTATTGTTGGTACCCTTATGTTCATATTTAAAATGTTCAGACATTCGGTCATTGGGACTGTCACCCAAGTTTAGACCAACAGTAAATATAATTTAATTGTTATGTATAATTTTACTAGCTGACCTTAAAATATTTTGCCTTAAAATGTTATTTCATTTTAAGGCCTGGTTCCGTTGCAAACGCATAGTGGATTGATATTTCGAAGAAGAATGACAGGTGCACTGAACCGGAATACACAATTTTAGGGTACTCGTACTTTGGGGATGGTCTTTAGATGGTTTATGTGTAGTTTGCAGTTTTGTTCAGGAGAGCCAATTTAAAGATTTAAATACGTGTATCTTTGGTGTTCCATCACTTTCATAAAACGCGCATATCTCTGGGAGGGAACACTTTTGGGGCATGGGATCGGTCTCATTCGATGCTCAGATGTTGTCCACATCAAAAAAAAAGTGAAAATTGATTTTTTTCCCCTTAGGTCCCTTTCTCTATGCGCTGTCACATATATTTTATTTATAGTGATCCATCTAGAGGTACTTTTTCAGAAAAAAAAAATAAAAATTTTAATGACGTGTGGAATCTTTATTGGTAATTTGAAAGGACTATTTATGGCATTTATTTTTTGAAAATAATTTCCTTCAATTGTTGGCAACTGTATTTTGAAAATGAGCGTTCGATGATAAACGGGAAGATCCGCTGTTTTCGACCAAAATTTTTGTTCAGTGATAAGGTCCATTTCTGGCTCAACGGCAAAGTCAATAAACAAAATTGCCGCATTTGGGCTGAAGAGCAACAAGAAGAGGTTCAAGAGGTGCCAGTACACCCAGACAAAACTACGGTTTAGTGTGGTTTATAAGCTGGTGGAATCATCGGTGCATATATTTTTTAAAAATGATGATGGCTGGAACGTAACCGTGAATGGTGCTCGCTATCGCGCCATGATATCGACATTTGGTTTCAACAGGACGGTGCCTCTTGCCATACAGCTACTCAAACAATGGATCTATTGAGAGGTCAATTCGAAAAGCAGCTAATTTCGCGTTTTGCCGCCTAGATGGAGTGATAGCACTCCTTTAGGCTTTTTTCTTTGGGGTTACGTAAAGTCCAAAGTCTATGCTGACAAACCAGCTACGATTTGAATTTTTATATATTTTTGTTGTTCTGAAAAAATACCTCCAGATGGATCACCCTATATATAAGGTGTTGTTATTTTAAATCCAAAATTCTGTGTAGACTTGTATGTGAAGCCATGTTTTGGGCCCCCAGGTACAGGTACAGTCGAACCTGGATAAGTGGGACAGTTTTGATGGTCTCTGCACACTTAGAACAAAAAAGCAAAAAAAAAAAATTAAGCAAGAGTTTGTACCTTTTTAAGTGGAACTGGATTTTTTAGAATTTATCTCTAAATTGAGATTTTTACTCGTTTACCTGTATGAGTAAAATTCTCTTATCATGTTGTACCTTAAAAAAGGCACAGCATTGCTTTTTACTTAGTGAGTTTTTGCGGTGTGTAAGGCAGAGTTGTTAGAATTGGCGATTTGCGATTGGCGAAGACTTTTGTCGACTTTTCAAATTCGCCTCGATTATTGCACTGCAGCGTGCTTTTCGTTTACGATTCGCTGTTCCCCCACGCGGACGTGTTCCTGGACGGCAATCAATTGTAAATTAGGTAACGTTATTGAGAACAGCAGGGAGTGTGTCAACTGTTCCATGGACGGCTAATCTCTTTTAAGGGTGATGTGAACTGGCAGGCACGCTCACCAGCCTTAGCCCCATGCGATTTTTTCCTTTGGGTTCATCTGAAGTCGAAGGTGTATGTCAAGCGTCCCAACACCTTGGAAGATCTAATTAACAATATTGAGGCTAAAATTGGCAGAATATCAGTCGACATGCTTGTTAGAGTTCATGAAAATTTCAGAAAACGTATGAAGCAGTGTGTGTTTAGCGAAGGTCGACATATGCCAGATACACTATTAAAAGCCATGTAATGTAAAAATCCCCTTACTGTTCAATAAAGTATAATTAAAATATAAAAAAAAATCCAAAGTTCATAATTTTTATTTCAGTCCCAAAAAAGCAAATTTTCGCGCTCCACACTGTATTTGGTCGATTATGCTGACCAACAAATCTCGAAGTTCACAAACTGCATTTCGATTTGAACGCCCAATTTCGTTAAAGGCTTTAACAATCTTAACGCGCTGCTCAACTGTGAACCTTACCATGGATGAATTTGTCACATACTGAAGCAAAGAAATGTGAAATTAAGTTGGGCAAAAAACTTGACGTTAAGAGGTGTGACTCACAATTAAAGTCGTGCATTATGGTTGGACCACCCTTTATTTCTTTCTTAAACATTCAGTCCTTAACCATATTAAAACTTCCATTTATCATTATCATGTTTTTTAAATATGAAATATCTTTCGTAGATTTTCAAACGACACAATTTCGACTCAGTAACAATACATCTTTACGTCACTTCGAAAATACTCTAGTACGACATTTTCCAAAGGATCGTAATGTACACTTATGAAAGTGGCTAAATTGTTACTAGCAGCATGTAAATTTGGCATTGTACATTTCCTCACCAAGTACGACACCATTAGGGCGCAAAATGGATATCGTGTACGATGATTTTCATCTATTTGCCGTAACTAAAGTTACTATATGGTTAGAAATGTTTGCAGACTTGTGAGCATAACCGATCATTCTCTACCTCTCCCTCTAAGTTCCATGCTTTTCTTTGCATTTATAAAGGGTTTTTTTTTAGACGTGTGGTTTTTAAGAAGAAATAAATATATATAATTTAATGTTATAGGCAAGAATTTAGCTTTATTATAAAGACAAGGGTTTGCCATCATGTTTCAAAAATGATTTCGGGCAATTGGCCGCCGCGGGGCCGTATGTCAGCAATAACGCGCCGAATATTTTCTTCCAAGCGTCAATCGTGTCGGGCTTATCTGCGTAGAAAAGCTACTTCAAATGACCCCACAATAAATAGCAAAGCGGTGTTAAATCGCACGATCTTAGAGGCCACGCCACAAGCCCATGACTCAAGATTATGAGATCACCAAAAGTTTCCTTCAATAACTTGATTGTTTTGGCTATATGGCATGTAGCGCCGCCTGGTTGGAACTAAAGGTCGTCCACATCACCATCCTACAATTAAGACACCCAAAAGTCATTAATCATGGTTCTATGGCGTTCCCCATTGACTTTTGGCCGGCTTCATTTTTGAAGAAATATGGACTAATGATTCCCTCTACCCATAGAGCACACCAAACGTCTTAACAATAGCTTGTGGATTTTCATTACTCCAAATAAGACAATTTTGGTCATTAAAGTACCCATTCAACCAAAAGTGAGCTTCATCGCTGAAGAAGATTTTCCGGTCAAAATCAGGATCGGTGGTCATCTCGTTTTGGGCATATTCACCACGATTTGCAAACGTTGTTCCGGAGTAAGCCTATTCATTATGAAATGGCAAACCAAACTGAAAAAAGTGTGGCCAGATTTAAAACCACTCGTCTAAAAAAACACCCTTTATTTTAAGTGCTCTCACTCTGTCTCTATCGTTATTTCGATGGTGGTCTAGATCTAAGTTAAACCTCCACCGACTGAAACTTAATGACTTCTTTTACATATCGCTTTCATCCAATGTTGCAAGAGTTTTTGTCAGAATTATATCGCAAAATGTTTGTATTCTCTCCCACTGTGGTCTATTCCAAACAAAACCTTTATTTGTGTTTAGAAATTTGCTAACCGCACTTCAAGTGTTGATAAGAGAAATATTTTAAACTCTTCCAAACGTTAGGCATTCTTCGAACAATCTTTTGCTTTTTTATGTGGTTACCACAACCACTACCGTCAGGGTGTACAAAGGTGTTGTGCAATTTTCACATAAAGATCAAATGTTACAAATTTGTACAGTTTAGTCGTGTAGTGGACAAAGTAATGGCAGCGACAAGAAGACTAGCAATGAAAGGCGAAAATTGAAATTGTAAGACAGGGCCGACTTAATGATACCCGACGCAAGTCACCATGAAACCTTGGGGTTTTTCCGACAGTTTTATTTACTGAAGAAATTTTAAAAATTCTTTGGGATTTCAATTATTGGTGATGCAACCAAACTTGATATATGTGACAGCGCATAGAGAAAGGGACCTAAGGGTAAAAAAATCAATTTTCATTTTTTTTCTTTTTTTGATGTGGACAAAATCTGAGCATCGAATGAGACCGATCCCATGCCCCAAAAGTGTTCCCTCCCAGAGATATGCTCGTTTTATGAAAGTGAAGTCGGCGATTCTAAGCGCAAATAGAAATGGACCTAATCTTTAAAATGGCTCTCCTAAACAAAACTTTTCATCAACTTTTCACTTTTTTTTGATATGATTTGATTATGCAAGTGAAGTCGACGATTCTAAGCGCAAATAGAAAGGGACCTTATCTTTAAAATGGCTCTTCTGAACAAAACTGGTTTTTAACCTTAGCTCCCTTTCTATTTTGCGCGTCACATATGGCTTATTAAGTCGTTTGGGGCAGGGTCGTCTGCACGGCAGTTTCGCCTAATTTCTTTAAAAAGTACATGATTACTATTTTGTACGTGAGATACAATTTTTATTTACAAAACTGTCTTTGGTATTGAAAATGAACCATATTCTTTAATACAGGGTGTTCAAAATAAGACTAACGGGCTCAAAATATTTATAACTTTTTTGTTTATAATTTTTTTTCTCTCTTTTGCAGGTTATGGAGATATACGATAGATATATCTGATATACAGCAATGCGTCCAAATTATTGAATTGTTTATTCTTCGGGTAAGTTTTTTATCTTTACTAACCGAATTTTTATCGTCATTTTAATGCCAGAGTAGCTTCCAGTAACAACATTATTTAGAACTTAGTCTCCTGTTTTGAGAAACAGGGATCATTGTTAGCATACTAAGGTATTACATCAGCGCCGAGTATACCCCTCTAGATGTACTGTTTGGTGGGTGTTATAGTCGATAAATTTATCGGTTCATATGTTTGAAAATGAGAAAGCTTTAGCAAAAGCCATTAACGGGTCTATGTATAGGACAATGATTGCAAATATTTTGCGTCCACAAGTTAAAAATAATTCTTACATATACAGGGTGGGCGATTTAACATTTTAAATTTGAATCGGCTGTAAAAAAAGGTACTGATCTGGTCAACACTAAATATGCGGCAGAAGATTTGATAGTCGTCTTTAGTTGATTTGGGACTACTGCTCACGAATCTGGTTTCCAATTTGTCAGATTAGGGTATTCACATAAACCATTATTTCCGGGTTTTTTGAACAAAAGGGGTTCTTTTGTTTAAAAACTGTTATACAGGGTGGAGCGCGGATGTTGCTTTTTTGCACTGCAGGCTGTGGCGGCACTGTTGGTCGTACATAGCGGAGAGTGAGCGTGGCTTATGGTGGCTGACGGGAGATTTCGTCTTCCTTTCAGTTGTCATCATACATTGGACACGAGAGGAAAGGTCATTTTGTGTTGAAGCGTATTTTTCAAATGAGCAATGCAGCGTGATTTTGGATTACGATCGATGTTCCCCCACGCGGACTTCCTCCTGGACGGCAATCAATTGTAAATTGGGTTACTTTATTAAGAAGAGCAGCAAATGTGTCATGTGTACGAAGGGGACCTGAGAGAAGGATTAAAACACCACAAAGTATCGAGAGGTTTAGAGCAGCATAACTGCAATCTACGAAACGCTCTGCTCGGCCATAACTGCCGTTACTGTGAACTCCGAATGGTACTTGACTATGATACAGGATTTTTTCAGCCGGCTCTTGAGGCAATGCAATTAGAGTATACATGTTTCCAACAGGATAGTAATACTGCACACACAGCTAGGGTTACCATAAATTGTTAGAGGCAAATGTTTCCTGGACGGCTTATATCTTTAAGGGGTGATGTGAACTAGCCGGCACGCTCGACAGACTTAGCTCCATTCGATTTTTTTCCTTTAGGGTTACCTGAAGTCGAGGCTGTATGTATATCAACCGTCCTAACACCTTGGAAGATCTAATTAACAATAATGAGGCTGAAATTGACAGATTACCAATCGACATGCTTGTTACAGTTCATGAAAACTTCAGAAAACGTATGCAGCAGTGTGTGAATAGCGAAGGTCGTCATTTGCCAAATACACTATTTAAATCATTTGATTTAAAAATTCCCTTACTTTTCAATATAATTAAAATATAAAATAAATTTCTAAGGTTCATAATTTTTTTATTTGATTCCCAAATAAGCAAATTACCGCGGTCCACACAGTATTTGTCAATCGATTTTCAAAAGCTTGAGGGCGGATTTTATTACGCTTTAATGCAGTTATTATGGAAATACAACACTGGTAAAAAGTCCAAAAAAAAATGTATGCAGCTCAAAGTAGTTTTTTTGTAATGAAAATTCGAACAATTCTTATCCGATAAAAGCGATGCCTTTCGTTAAAAAAAGTCAATTTCTCCTCTAACACCGCGCTCAAGTTTTTAAATATCGGTTCATAAAAACAGCAGTTAGAGGTCCTTTTAAAAGAAACCGAAAATAACGATTTATGTGAGCATCTCCTAAACTAGAGCGAATCTGGTTATTCGTTATAAGCAGCTCCAAATAAACTATAGTTGACTAACAAACCTTTTGTCGCAGATTTTGTTTTTTTTTTCAAATTTTGTTGCCCAGTGTAGTTTTTTCATATTTCTAGTTTTATTGGAAAGGTTGAATTTTCACGTATTATAATGGAACACCATCCGATGCATTTTCACTTCGCCCAAAAGCTGAGGATTGATTGTTGGACAGGAGATGAAGAAATTTGAAAAAATTATCAGTACTTTCTTTTCACTGCCCATTCACATTTAAAATGTTTAATCGCCGCCCCCCTACAGTAGTTCCAGCAGGATGGAGCCACTGCGCATACAGCAAAAGCCACAATGGAACTTCTTCCTATCTAGTTTGGTGAGTCCTTCAGTCTTATTTGGACCATCTAGTATATTAGGGAACTTCGTACACAAATGTGACATTTGGCCCACAAGTGGTATTCAGTGGTATGGGGCTTGCCTTCAAATAATAGTAAGACCCGCTGTCATCTTGTGAAGTGTCCGGCATATAAACCGCATCAAACGGTCAATTGATGGATGGAACTTTGCGAAGAGATTTATTTTTATACCCCGCACCGAAGGGTGGATATTAAACCTGTATTTTCGAGGGCAATTGTGTGAAGAAAACTTAAAAAGTAAGGTTTACAACAGTAGTTCTCATTCGTTTGGGGAGAGCCTGGCCTTATAGAGTTCGGTTTTACTTTCAACAATTGCAGCAAAGCTTTCTGAAGAGGGTTGTCACAGACCCGAAATCATGATAAAAGCAGTGTGAAGCCATGAAAATCAATGTCAATTTGCCATTTCGTTAAAAACGTGTCTTCTATTTAAATATAAAGGGTGTCCCAAGAAGAACGCAATTTTTAAATCTGGCAACATTCGAAGTGTCATTGTTTGACATTTGAACAATTGTTATTGTTTGTTAGTAGAAGGTACGAGGTTAGTAAAAATGGAGCGCTACACGAAAGGGAGTTCGTTAATTGGGTATTGGAGAGACAACATGAAAATGCTGATTTTGCCGATAAAATCATCTTCAGTGACGAGGCCCATTTTCATCTTGATGGCTTCGTCAATAGGCAGAATTGTCGCATTTGGGGTGCGGAAAATCCTCGAGTGATTCACGAGAAGCAAATGCATCCTCAACGTGTCACTGTGTGGTGTGGTTTTTGGGCTGGAGGAATCATTGGACCTTTTTTTTATGAAAATGAGGCAGGTCAATGGTGTTTGGTATCGTGAAATGATAACCATTTTTTTCTTGCCTAGAATTGAAGATATGAATGTGGAGGGCATGTGGTTCCAACAAGACGGCGCCACATGTCATACAGCCAGAGAAACAATTCAATTGCTGCATCAGTCATTTCCCGGTCGTGTTATTTCGCGTTTTGGAGATCAGAATTGGCCGTCTAGATCGTGCGATTTAACACCATTAGATTTTTTTCTTTGGGGTTTTTTGAAGTCGATGGTTTACGCGAATAAGCCGACGACGACTCAAGCCTTAAAAGACGAAATTGGACGCTGCATTAATGAAATACCGCAGCATTCATGCAAAACGGTCATTGAAAATTTCATTAAAAGATCGCGTGCATGCCAGCAAAGCCGCGGCGGCCATCTGCACGATATATTGTTCCATACATAACCTCATTCTGTCTACTTTACGATATAATAAAGTTTCACGATTTTTTCTTAAATATCTGTGTTTTATTTAAAATTTAAAAATTGCACTCTTCTTGGAACACCCTTTGCTTATAGATGCAAGAGGTCTTGAGCCGGTTAATCCCTGTTCAATGTGTAAAAGCAACAGACCGAAATTAAACAAACGAGCTAAACTTGCCATTTGATTCATTGCCAGAGCACGAAATAGCAATGTCCGCCTGTCTGTCTGTGTGTCTGTTGAAAGCACAACAGCGGTCAAACGAATCAACCTAGGATTGACCTAGAACGGCGAAACGTCTATCAGGTGGTGATGTGTTTGCTTTAACTACGCTGACTTACTTTTCCTTTCCTCTATGTCAAACAAAAACAAAAAACCCTGCTCTTATTAGCTTGTGGAGTAATTCACTCTTTCAAAAAAAGACAAATTATGGCCATGAGTTTTTAATTTATTCTAGCCAAATGTTCAAAATAAATTTGTAGTTAAATTTGCTTTAAATTCTTTACCCATAAGCGCATATTTACCATTGGTTGCACATTTTGACCAAACGGTCCGTTTTATGTTCCCTCGGGTACTTACTTCCGATCCTAATCTCTGCCAAGTGTTGAAGAGAAATCCCTGTCGGAATACGTTGTGAAATTTGCACTTATTTCTGTGCCCATATTTATCACTGGTTGCTTCTATTGACCATTAGGGTCAATTTTTGTCTCCTTGGGTCCACAATCTTTACCAAATTTTCAAATTAAATATTGAGTACCCATATGTTCATATTTACTATTCGTTCGATCGTATCGCTCGTTGGACAATACAGGGCGTTTTTATAAGCTGATTTTTATAAAGGGTTAGGCGATTGAAGTGTTCAAAGTTGAACATATTTTAAATTTTGTGTTGGGTAATGTTGCATTCTTAAGTGCGACCCATAAAATTGTACATTAGATACTATTTGTACGCTCGCACAAGATCATGCGATTCCACATGGTGATAATGGCCTGTGATAAGAGCAGCCCGCACACACAAGAAATGTTACACTTTTTGAGTACTTAGGACGAATACCAGCCTATGGGATATTCACATGCTATTCACAATTGTATTGTATATTTTGTATTGTACGAGTATATTTTGCCTCCGCTTTGATTTGTAATTTTGCTGGAGGTTATACTAGGTGACTTGAAATATTTTCAACACTTGATATAATCACTTTCTGTATAAATAAAATTTAGTATCTTACAAATATTCACAATGGAATGGCGTGTTTTTCACTCAGTAGTGTAACCTTTTTCTGTGAGGAATTTTTTTTTTATTAATTATAATATAAAATATACAAAATATGGGAATAATCCAAATTTCAAGACCACAAAGAACAGATTTGTTGCCACAACCGAATTTTTTGCCAAGCAAATGTTGGTGGTTGGACGTTCTATCCAGGTTTTCCATTGCTACACCGAATTCGGTTGTCATTACCACGAGCATTTGTTAACTGAACCAACTGATGGTAAAATTCTTTGTATTCGGTTATCTGACCGAAATAATAAAGTGTCGATTTTGGTTTTAATTTTGAATATAACTTATTCATTAAATTTCATTAAAAGAAATTTATTTGAGTTGGGGCGTTTACTTTATTTTTATTAATATTGTATAAATCTTTTAAAGATAGTAATTTTTGAAATAAAGTGTTGTACTAAAGTACTTCTATTACAATTTGAGTATAGTTCGTCTTAAATAACATAGAATGTCTTCAACGAAAAATGAGCCTTTACATATTTTATATTCACTACTTTTTAACTTATTTCATATGATATAGCATTTCAAAATGAAAATTTCCTCGGCCTATAAAAAATCACTGGGACCTATTTTAGCCGTCCTTAAAGAAATTTACTAAGTATAATCACCGAAGTTTTTAATATCTAGAAAAAATCATTCTACTCTCAAGAAAGTTCGAAAGTGTGTTGCACAGTGTTATTCATTACAACAGCAAACTAAACGGTGTTGGTTACTACAAACAGTTTATTTGTTGTCACCACCAATTTAAGGTACCAAAGTAACATGTACGTTATAACTGGTTAGTTGTAGCAAGCAATACTTTAACTGAATTAGGTTGATATAACCGACTTTTTAGCTGTTATAATCGTAATACTATTACAATACCCGAACCGATAAGGCCCAATTTCCAACTGAATTTTTTCTCTGTGTGCATTAGACACAAAAATGAAAATAATTCAAGATGTTCAAAACGAAAATTACAGGCAACAATGCATTTTAACAACTCTGGATTCTCTGGACAACTCTGGATTCTCTGGATAGTTTGGGTGCAGAAAATACTAAGACTAGCTTGCTTTCTCTAAATACGAGGGCGGTTCGGAAAGTTCTTAGCCTATCAATGAAAGAGAATAGTTAGTTTTTCAAAAATATTTTTATTTTTCAATATAATCTCCTGAAACTTCAATACACTTAGTCCAACGCCTATCTAGCAATTCTATCCCTTGATTAAAATAGTTTTCCTCAAGGTCTTCAAAATAGTGGTTTACAACTGTAATTGCATCTTCATTTGAGGTAAAACGCATGCCAGCAAGGAATTTTTTTTAGATTTGGTAACAGGTAAAAGTCACTGGGAGCTAAATCAGGAGAATAAGGTGGGTGGTCAAGCAACTCGTACTTTAATTCGTTGATTTTCGCCATTGTTAAAAAACTCTTGTGCGCTGGTGCGTTGTCTTAATGAAAAATTATTTTTTTGTGTTGTAAGCCAGGACGTTTTTCTCGAATTTGTACATTTAATTGATCTAAAAGGTTGCAATAGTACTCTCAATTAATTGTTTTAAACTTTTGCAGATAGTCAATCAATAAATACCTTTGAAGTCCCAAAAAACCGTTGCCATAACCTTACCAGCCGATTGAATTGTTTTTGCCTTCTTTGGGGCACTTCCTCCAGCTTCAGTCCATTGTTTGGATTGTTCTTTTGTCTCTGGAGTATAGTGGTGGATCCATGTCTCATCAACAGTTATGAAACGACACTTTAAATCCATTTTATTTCGCTGAAAGCGATCCAAACAAGCTTGAGAAAGGTTCATTCTTATGCGTTTTTGGTCGACTGTTAACAAGCGCGGCACCCATCTTGCAGAAAGCTTTTTCATCTGTAGTTCTTCATGCAAAATTAAATGGACTCGATCATTTGAGATGCCCATGATATTAGCTATTTCACGCACTTTTATTCGTCGATCATTTAATACCATATCATGCACTTTGGCTACAATTTCTGTTGTTGTTGCTGTTTTTGGACGTCCACTACGTGGTTCATCTTCAATGCTTGTACGACCACGTTTAAATTCAGCAACCCAATTTTTTACTGTTGCATATGAAGGAGCACTTTCACCTAACACATTCACCATATCATTATGAATTTCTTGTCCCGATAAACCTTTTTTATGTAAATTTTTCCATTGTAAGAAATCGCGGATGCGTCTTTTGTGAACACCTGTTTCTATATGAAGGAGTTGCCAGATCGAAACAAAATTTAACATGTGTTCATAGCAGAGATGGAAGTTTCCAAAACACGTAACTTTTTTCTGTTTATACTGCGCTTTTTGTGCTAGGCTAAGAAGTTTCCCAACCGCCCTCGTATGCACCAACACACAGTTAAAACATTTGTTTGGAAACCAGTTGGAACTACAAAGAGTCGGTTGCGAAAGAGTAATTTTGGTTGAAATCACCAAATGTTTATAATCGTAATGGATATTCGGTTCGAAATACCACAAGATGATAAATATGGTCATCGAAAATGGTATTTAGTAGCAACAACTGCAAACATTTTGTTGTTGTAACCAACTATAAATGATAATAACCAACATTTTATCATAACCAATAAAAGGTTGTTTAATGGTATTTTTTTTTTTAAAATATCTCGATTATTACTCTTATCGTCCGTAATAATTGATTACCCTTCATCCATATCAGTTATCATCTTTTCCCCTTTTTTCTCGTCATCACTCTCCCTATAAGTTCTACAAATGTGAAGACAAGCAGTTTTTTGCTCTGAAAAATTTTGAATATTTTCCGGTGAACAAGTGTAAAGGTTCGGATACTTATGTATAAGTATATGTTGCACCGATACAACAGTTCCAATAACTGAAAATTACAGAGCGCCAACTAAAATGCGGTTGTACTGATGGAATGCCTGAGGTGCATGTAACCTTCATCAATCGATTGGCAAAAAAAAATCGGTTGTCGCACCGAATCTTTTCTCTGTGTGTAGTTTTTCCGTCAGTGCTGTTCTTCCGTTGACAATGAGTAAAATTTTTTAAAACCTAATAAATTTTAAATTATAAAAAAGACATTGTTTCTATGAACATACATTTGATCTTCAATGAGACTGAACTAATCTGAAGGGTGTTTTTTTCAGACTTGTGGTTTTCAAGAAGTATTAAAACGCATATAATTTAATGTTATGGCCAAAAAATTTAGCTTTGTTATAAAGATTAGGGTTTGCCATGTTGTTTTAAAAATGATTACAGGTAAGAGGCCTCCGCGACTGGCGTAAATAAATTCCTGCCGAAAGGCCCAATTTTCGACACATTTTTGCAGCATTTGAGGCCGTATGTCAACAATAACGCTCCGAATATTCTCTTCCAAGGCGTCAATCGTGTGGGTCTTATCTTCGTAGACAAGCGACTTCACATTACGCCACAAAAGATAGTCTAGCGGCGTTAAATCGCACGATCTTGGAGGCCAGGCCACAGGCTCACGACGTGAGATAAAGCGCTCACCACAAGTTTCCTTCAATAAATTGATTGTTTCGTTGAAGTGAAACCAAAGGTCGTCCACATTAACATCCTCCAATTTAGGCACGATTTATACAGTCATGCTTTATTTTTGAAGAAATGTGGACCAATAAATCCCTCTGCCCATAGAGCACACCAAACAGTGACTTTTTTAAGATGTAACGACATCTCAACAATGGCTTGTGGATTTGCATTATTCCAAATACGACAATTTTGGTTATTAACGTACCCATTCAACCAAAAGTGAGCTTCATAGCTGAACAAAGTTTTCTGGTAAAAATCAGAATCGGTGGCCATTTCGTTGTGGGCCCAAACGTTGTTCCGGAGTCTATTCATTATGAAGTAACAAACCAAACAGAAACAACGTTTAGGCCCAAGCAAAATGGACACCGATCCTGATTTTTACAATAAAATTTTGTTAAGCGATGAAAAGGTGAGGCCAGATTAAAAATCACAATAAAAAACAGCCTTTATATTTTAACCCACCCTTACGTAGTGTTTTAAATTTTGATCCCCAAAAAAATTTTTTTTGTGGATTTTTTATTTTTAGTAAATATTTTTCGCGCATATTTGCTTTCTTAAAAATTTTCGATGCATATATTTTGATTGTTCAGTGCATATTTAAGAGCTTAAAACTCGAATTTGTTGTGTATATAACTCCGATCCCTAGTAATGACAAATACGTCTTTCGGTGGAGGGTGTAAAAACTATCATTACTAAGTGGTCACTCTTTAGCATCCGCTAAACTTGTAACACGATGCCTCAAAAGTACCTGAAACTTTTGGTAAGAGCCATAGTCAATACTACCCGAATTTCGACTCTTAGCAGTTCTAGAGTCTCCTGAGCACCTGGGTTACAAGATTATTAACTCTTCTCAGTCTTCATAGTCAAACGGTATCCTGATTAAGTCCCACTAATCTTAATCGTTAAATTAATCTAACAGTGGCACATTATAGCCTAATGGCTGCTACATTAAATAATTACCCTATTTCACCCTCAAAACTCGAAGAATAAATACAACTCTAAACTCTTCTCAGTCTTCATAGTCAAATTGCCATATTAAGTCCCACTAATCTTAATCTTTAAACTAATCGAACAGGCGGCACATTAAAGAATTGCCCTATGTCGCCCTCAAGACTCGGAGTATGAATACAACTATCTGAGATATATTTATCTGCTATCTGGACTGTACGGTTTCGTTAAAGAAAGATCTTTAAATCTATTTACTCCTGTCCATTTTAGAGTGTTACCAATAAATCGACCAACTCAACATCTTATCACTGCTTCATTGTAGCGAGTTCAAGAATGGCAGAGCTACACTTTTCGACTAAGCCGTGCCCCCGACGTTGCCTTCCTTATATTTCTTAGGACTACAAGTAATTCATTAAATCTTGATTAAAACCGGCCACGAAATAGCCACCAACTAATATTCGTACTAACGTATGTATGTGCTTGAGTGTGTTGTTTAAGCGAGTTTTAGCCAAAATTAAAAATATCAAAAAAAAAAAAACAAACAAAGCCAGAAAAGAAGGTGAATACCACCTCGCTGACCAATATTATTTCCTAAGCCTTCGAAACGCCAACGAACGACGAACGTAACACAAAACGGAGAAACAACACCTTCGCGCATGCGCAATGATTGTTGTAAAGTAAATGAACTTTTTCGTATTGTGGGGCACGTTGAATGCAAACCAGGCGGCACATGGCACACACTTAAAATGAAAACGAAACTGTAGGTGCTGACCGGCGGTGGTGGTGCTGGCAGTAGATGAGTGTGTCCAGTTGTTCGTCGTTGTTTTGTTTTTTCTTCTACGATATTATACCAGTTTGAAGAATTTCCATTATGGAAGTAAGCGGTGGATGTTTGCTTGAATGCATGAAAGGCTGATTTTGGAGCACTTTTGTTTTTATTTTTTTGCTTTATAAAGTGTAAAATATATTGCAGACAATGCGGTTTTACTCATATTAAAAACATACGAAGTTTATTAACCTTAAAATAATTTTATAGTAAATGTATTTTAACCCATTGCCGTCATCGGAGTACTTTTGGAGACGGGCACTGTCTGAAACCGATTTCTAATGATTTTAAAAAGTAAAGTTCGTAAAACTTATACGAATACACAAGGCGGTGAAGGCAATGAAAGTAAAATTGCAAATCTATTTGTGACACCGCATAGAGAAAGGGACCTAAGGGTAAAAAAATCAATTTACATTTTTTTTCTTTTTTTGATGTGGACATCTGAGCATCGAATGAGACTGATCCCATGTCCCAAAAAGGATCCCTCCTAGAGATTTGCGCGTTTTATGAAAGTGAAGTCGACGATTCTAAGCGCAAATAGAAAGGGACCTAATCTTTAAAATGGCTCTCCTGCACAAAACTTTTCATCATCTTTTCACTTTTTTTTGTTGATGTGGACAACATCTGAGCATCGAATGAGACCGATCCATGCCCCAAAAGGTGTTCCCTCCCAGAGATATGCGCGTTTTATGAAAGTGAAGTCGACGACAGTAGATAAGAGTGTTTAAAACATGTAAGCAAGGGTGCTTGTTGATGCATTGGCTTCTTAATAGTCACGTGTGGGTTCTCTGAACCCCATATCTGGTAATTTTGCTTATTGGCATAGTCGCCGAGATAGAAATAAGCTACTTACGAGGGCGACCGCAAAAGTAACTGGCCTTACATAAAAAGAACCGTGTTTTTGGAAGTATTATTATTATTTTTTTTTCAACATAATCTCCTTCCAACTCAATACACTTCATCAAACGTTTTTCAAGTTTTTTAATTCCACCCGAAAAATAAGATTTTTCAAGACCTTTAAAATATGCCTCAGTTTCAGCAATAACCTCGCTATTGGACGAAAATTTTTTGCCACCGAAATTTTTTTTAAATTTGGAAACAAGAAATAATCAGAAGGAGCTAAATCTGGACTATATGGTGGATGCGTAGCAATTTCAAATCGTAATTCGGCCAGTTTTTGTTGAGTTAAAAATGCAGTGTGTGAAGGAGCATTATCTTGATGAAAAAGAACTTTTTTTCTAAATGCGGTCGTTTTATCTTGATTTCTTCACACAACCGATCCAATAATGCACAATAATATTCACTATTTATAGTTTTTTCTTTCTCAATAAATATTATACCCCTTGCATCCCAAAATACTTTGGTCATTACTTTTCCTGCTGACTTAACAGTTTTCGCCTTCTTGGGACCACTTTTACCAGCTTCTATCCATTGTTTTGACTGTTCTTTGCATTCTGGGATGTAGTGATGGATCCATGTTTCATCAACAGCTATGAATCGGCGCAAGAACTCTATTGGATTACGCTGATAAATCGCTAAAAGCTCCTAAAGCTCCTCGGAATTGGATTTTTTGGGGCAAAGTCAACATACGCGGCACCCATCTTGCGGATAGCTTGTAATATAGCTTGTCATGTAAAATACCAAACTTGTTTTTCGTGTATTTTAACAATATCAGCAAGTTCTCTGAGCTTTATTCGTCTATCTTTAGTCACTTCATTAAATATTTTTCTAATGTTTTCGATTAGTAGTAGCAGTTTTCGGTCTTCCAGAGCGTTGTTCATCTTCCGTACTTGAACGACCCATTTTAAATTGTTGAACCCAGAATTTCACGGTGGAGTATGATGGTGCATTATCACCATGAACAGAATCCAATTCATCTTTGATTAATTGTGGCGTATAATCTTTCATGTAAAAGTGTTTAATTACCGCACGAAACTCTTTATTTTTCATTTTTTCACAAATTATAAAACTTTTTTACTTCAATCGCCTGTAACAAAGAAAATAATCATTAAATATTTCGGAAATTTTGACAGATGGCTTATAAAAGATTGCTTTTAAAAAACAAAAAAAAAGTTGCTAGTAAACAGAAAATGTGACAGGCCAGTTAGTTTTGCGGTTGCCCTCGTATACATGGACATATGGCTTTTAAGTACTTATTTAACATTCCCATAAAGCTTAAAATATTTTTTTTTCAGTTCGGCTAACAATTTTTAAACAAATTAAAATATTGATTTATATTTAACATCTAGGTAAATTTAGTGTCTTTTCAAGTGCACAATTACTTCAGTTCTGATGCGGAAAATATTTTCCATTCTTAGCAGAAGGCTAAAAACGAAATGGCATTTCATGTCGGTTTGAAAAAAATCCGACAGTCCTTTTTTCAAAACACAATTTTAAAAAACCCGGAATTGTCGGTTTTCTGAAAACCCCAATTTTTTTTGAACATTTTAGTTGTTCGGGATCCCACCAATTCAATTTCATCCATGAATTGGTGGGATCCCGAACGACTTAATTGCATCGGTCCAACTGAACTTGCGATTTGTCGACTTGTTTTACCCTCTACCGAAGGGTAGATGGTATGCTTAATTTGTCATTTCCTTTGCAATACCACAACATATTGATCGGTAACCCTGATGTGGACAACATCTGAGCATCGAATGAGACCGATCCCATGCCCCAAAAGTGTTCCCTCCCAGAAATATGCGCGTTTTATAAAAGTGAAGTCGACGATTCTAAGCGCAAATAGAAAGGGACCTAATCTTTGAAATGGCTCTCCTGAACAAAACTGGTTTTTAACCTTAGGTCCCTTTCTATTTTGCGCGTCACATATATATTATTGATTGCCGTAAAAGGCTTAATTGATCTAGCCATGCCCGTCCGTGTAACTGTTGAAAACACGATAGACGAATCAACCTTAGATATTTTGCATGATGATGGCTTATGGTCATAAGATTTTTTGGCTTTGGAAATGTAAGAAATCGGCCCAGGGGGAAACATTTAGCCGTAAAAGGTCTGAAGGTACGTCGGTATAAAAAAAAAACAAATCATAACTTTTTGTGTACATACAACGGTACAACGGTTAAAATGGGTTCTGTTAGTAAAGACAAACTTAATGCCCAAAAAAAAGGTCATACTTGGTGGATTTTATAACTCATGTGGCCCAAAAGATGTTTCGCATGGTCAAAACAGGCAATTAATTGTCGATATGGACATATTTATTAAAGCAAATTTTGCTACCAATCCAAAAGGAGAGACATTATTTAGTTTTGGTTGAGATAAGAAACGAATGCATTGACCGAAAAGGTCAAATAACGGACATTATTTTGCTCTTCAGAAGCTTTGGAACGTTGGAAGGTATAAAAGGTCTGACCGAACTTGACGAAGTTTTGACTTGTCTTCTGGCAAATTAGCGATATGATGTGCCTCAAATTAGACCAGCACAAATAGTTGGAGGCGTTAAACAACTGTTTAAAAACGTTACAGATAAAATTAACTTAAATGCTTTAAGTCATGATTTTGTGTTTAAGCCAATGAAAATATTTTAAATCTTTTAATAAACCGGCTTTTTTTGGGAAAGCGCAATTTTAGCCCCACGTTACAAAAACATGGCCAAATACGAGTATCGTATTGAAATTGGCTTCAATGAGACGCGGGAAACAGCCGCTTATTGTAAGCGATATCAGTGAACAAATTGCAATTAATTGAAATGCCCATTAAACACAACAACTAAATATTTGCCAAAAACAAAAAGGCCAACAACTCTGTTTTCCACTCGATAGTATTCGGAATGAAACATTTTAACATATGCATGTACGAGTGTGTCTGTATATGTGTACAGTTTTGTGAATGTGATGAAATTTGCTCTAAGGAAAAACCCAGGCAATGGAATATTTTAAGTTTTTCAGATAATTTTAAACCAAATGCTGGGATTACCATTAGAACGGATACATTTCAACAGTTCTTGGCTATATTTATCCTATATTTTTATACCCTATCATATTGTAAAATAGGGTCAACAATTCCGTGACTTTACGAAGAAAAAAGTTTTTTTTTGGCAAAAAAAAAAAGTTGTTTTTCAACATAATCTCATTTTAGTTAAGTACACTTAGTCTAACGGTTCTCCAGTTTTTGTATCCCATCCAAGAAAAAATAGGATTTTTCGAGGTCCATAAAATAGGCATTTTTTGATCAATAATTTCATCGTTGGAGCTGAATCTCTTACCTCCGAGCCATTTCTTTAGGTTTGGAAATAGAAAATAGTCACTGGAGGCTAAATCCGGAGAATATGGCTGATGAGGTACCAATTCGTGACCCAGTTCATTCAGTTTTGTCATTGAGATTGCACACGTGGTGAAATGGCAATCGCGTCACGCATATTGCACACAGCTTTCTTAAACCCAAGTGATCATTTATGATCGAAACCACACTGTCATATGAAATACATATGGCATCAACAATCTCACGCACTTTTACTCTTCGATCGGCCAACACCATATCGTGGACTTTTTCGACATTTTCGGGAGTATTGACCTCAATTGGCCATCCAGAACGTCCAGCGTCATTTGTACTTGTGCGACCGCAACGAAAGTCGGTAAACCACTTTTTACCAATGAAATCGATGGTACAGAGTCCCATAGTATTTATCAAGCTTTTTCTTGGTTTGATTGACAGTTTTTCCGCAAAAAAATAATGTTTAATGAGCACTCTAAATTTGCTTTTTTCCATTTTTAATTAAATCCACAAGGTTGTATGTTTTGAACAGCTGTTAAACACAAACTAAATGACTGAACTCTTCCAAAATTTGACAGTAGTCAATTGAAGATGGTACTTGATGGGAGCCGTGTTGCGCTTCATACTTATATAACTAAAGGGTGTCCTAAGAAGAGCGCAGTTTTTAAATTTTAAATAAAACACAGATATTTAAGAAAAAATCGTGAAACTTTATTATATCGTAAAGTAGACAGAATGAGGTTATGTATGGAACAATATATCGTGCAGATGGCCGCCGCGGCTTTGCTGGCATGCACGCGATCTTTTGATGAAATTTTCAATGACCGTTTTGCATGAATGCTGCGGTATTTCATTAATGCAGCGTCCAATTTCGTCTTTTAAGGCTTGAATCGTCGTCGGCTTATTCGCGTAAACCATCGACTTCAAAAAACCCCAAAGAAAAAAATCTAATGGTGTTAAATCGCACGATCTAGACGGCCAATTCTGATCTCCAAAACGCGAAATAACACGACCGGGAAATGACTGATGCAGCAATTGAATTGTTTCTCTGGCTGTATGACATGTGGCGCCGTCTTGTTGGAACCACATGCCCTCCACATTCATTTCTTCAATTCTAGGCAAGAAAAAACTGGTTATCATTTCACGATACCAAACACCATTGACTGTTTGCGCTTGACCTGCCTCATTTTCATAAAAAAGGTCCAATGATTCCTCCAGCCCAAAAACCACACCACACACTGACACGTTGAGGATGCATTTGCTTCTCGTGAACCACTCGAGGATTTTCCGCACCCCAAATGCGACAATTCTGCCTATTGACGAAGCCATCAAGATGAAAATGGGCCTCGTCACTGAAGATGATTTTATCGGCAAAATCAGCATTTTCATGTTGTCTCTCCAATACCCAATTAACGAACTCCCTTTCGTGTAGCGCTCCATTTTTACTAACCTCGTACCTTCTACTAACAAACAATAACAATTGTTCAAATGTCAAACAATGACACTTCGAATGTTGCCAGATTTAAAAATTGCGTTCTTCTTGGGACACCCTTTATAAGTACAAGGAAAGTCGCGATATTATTTATCTGCCCTCGTATCATTTAGGACGGACAAAATGTGCAACGCATCGAAAAAAGTATATTTTACCCGATAAAAAAACTTTTTTAATTATTTGAGCCTTGTCCCTCTATCCCTATGCGACTGATTGGCACTACTTATATAACTTTCGAAAGGTGCTGTCAATCGTTTTCAATTTGCTAGTCATAAAGTTTACTAAAACTGCCTATGTGTTTAAAAATGCGCCTTATTGTCAGATACGAAGGCTGCTGTATATATTTCTGGCCTAATAATGAAAATGCGAATATTTATCATCAAAAATAGTTTTTTGGTTTTTCAAAGTATTCTCCATCTTGATTAATACACTCTTGCATGCGTTCAAACCAATTGTCGAAGCACTTTTTCCACTCCGATAGAGACTCCTCCAAAACATGGTTTTTGGACGCTTCAACAGCATCTTCTGGCGACGAAAATCGTTGACCACGCATTTTTTCTTCATGTGCGGGAATAAAAAGAAGTCATTGGGTGCCAAGTCAGGGCTGTACGGCGAATGACCCATCAATTCTGTTTTTGGCCGTTTGGTCAAAAAGAACTCGCATTGTCATGGTGCACAATGATTCGTCTTCTCTGGTTCGTTTTTCGAATTTCTCCGAAGACTTCAGGCAAACAAATTGTTGTGTACCACTCAGAGTTGACTGTCCTACGTTGCTCAATCGGAACAGCCGCCACCTGACCAGTTTTGCCGAAGAAACAGGCAACCATTTGCTTCGAAGTGCTTCTTCCACGAACAACTTTCGTTGGATTTGGCTCGTCTTTGAAGACCCACACGGTCGATTGCTGTTTTGTTTCGGGCTCATACGCATAGATCCATGATTCGTCACCTGTGACGATCTAATAAACGTCTTTTGAAGCAATCGTATTTTTTGAAAATGTCTTTGCACCAATCGACACGAGCCTTTTTTGAGCGATTGTCAAATTGTGTGGGATCCAACGAGAACAAACCTTTTTTACAGCCAGATGTTCATGCAATATCGAGTGTATGCTGGTGGAAGAAATGCCCAAGGATGCCTCTATCTCACGGTATGTCACATGACGATCTTGCATAATCAGTTTACTCACGGCGTCAATGCTCTCTGGCACAACGGCCGTTTTTGGACAACCTTCGTCTATGAGCGAGCGTCGGCCACGATTGAATTCATGAAACCAGTTTTTCACAGTGCTATAGGATGGTGCTTCATCGCCATACAAAGATTTAAGTTCGTCGATGCACTCTTGTCGTGATAATCCACGTCGAAAGTTGTGAAAAATGATCGCACGAAAATGTTCACGAATTAATTCCATTTTTTTGTCAAATTGATTTTTTCAAGTCACTGTAAACAACAAACATGATGGTCGTACGTCAAAACGATCTGAGTACGTTAACGCTAAAAAATGTCAAACTTTCCAAAGGAAATGTCGGATGGCGCTAGGCAACACTTAGTGTTGCCCAGGCCAGAGTTTCTCCTTTCCCGGACGTATTAAATTTGCCCATAACACACTATTCTATGTTTAAGTACTATCGGATTTAAGCTGTGAACTTTAGAGCTGCGGAATCCTCACTCTCGAAGGACCTTTGTGTGGAGGATATTTAAAAACATGGACCGATAAGCTCGAACTTTACGTCGGTTGGATATTGTTCGCTCACAACACATTATACACAAATTGGTCAAAATCGGAAGTAATTGTTGGCTTCTACAGCAACAGGACCTCAAAGCGGAAGGGGCATTTTTTAAACCTTGGACTATGGTCCCTTATAATGTGCCATTCGAAAATTGAGCACGATCGGGTTTAATTTGTGGCTTCTAGAGTACATCGTTAAATCCTAGAACGATCTAGCCATGTCCGTCTGCTTGTTGAAGTTACTGTCGATCCTAGCGAAAAGAGCTTGAGTCTTCTTACTAAACAGATGTATTTCTTATAAAGGTTGTTTTTCAAAAGTGCGTTTTTCAAGAAGAAACAAAACGCATATAATTTAAGTTCATAGCCAAGAATTTAGCTTTATTACAAAGATAAATGTTTGCCATTATGGTTTAAAAATGATTTTGGCTAAGCGGCCGCCGCGGCTGGCTCGAATAAATTCCTGCCGAAAGTCCTAATTTCCGACTACTTTTTCCAGCTGTATGTCAGCAACAACGCTTCCAATGTTCTCTTCAAGGCGTTAATCTTGTCGGGCTTATCTGCGTAGACAAGCGACTTCACATAACCCCACAATAAATAGTCCAGCGGTGTTAAATCGCCGATTTAGGAGGCCCATGACGCGAGATAATGTTTCGTTGGCTATCCATTACGTTTTTCTTCCAATCAGTGTTTTTTGTGGCATTGTTAAGAGTAGACTTATTTGTATTGTACGATAGATAGGTTTTTGATACAAAAATCTGTAAACAATTCATAGCTGTATTGGCTAACTGATAAACGCACATTTAGAATAGGTTTTCCAACGCCATTTAGATTTTTTTGCACACGTAATATGCTCTATATATATTTCCGGCCGCCATCTGAAATTTCCATTGGAAATTTTGCCATTTTAGCGTACGCCAAACGTACTCAGAACGTTTTGACGTACGACCATCATTTGTGTTGTTTACAGTGACTTGAAAAAAACAATTTGGCAAAAAAATGGAATTAACTCGTGAAAATTTTCGTGCGATCATTTTTGGTAATGAAGCACTATCCTATAGCACTGCGAAAAACTGGTTTAATAAATTTAATCGTCGTGAAGGTCGTCCAAAAACGGCCAGAGAGCATTGATGTCGTTCGTGAACTGATAATGCAAGATCGTCATGTGACATACAGTGAGATAGAGGCATCCTTTGGCATTTCTTCCACCAGCATACATTCGGTATTGCATGAACATCTGGCCGTAAAAAAGGTTTGTTCTCGTTGGATCCCGCACAATTTGACAATCGCTCAAAAAAAGGCTCGTGTTGATTGGTGCAAAGATGTTTTGAAAAAACACGATCGCGGTGCTTCAAAATACGTTTATAAAATCGTCACAGGTGACGAATCATGGATCTATGCGTATGAGCCCGAAACGAAACAGCAATCGACCGTGTGGGTCCTCAAATGCGAGCCAAATCCAACGAAAGTTGTTCGTGGAAGAAGCACTTCGAAGCAAATGGTCGCACTTCGAAGCAAATGGACGCCAATGACTCGGCAAAACTGGTCATGTGACATACGGTGAGATAGAGGCATCCTTGGGCATTTCTTCCAGCATCATACATTCGATATTTCATTAACACCTGGACGTAAAAAAGATTTGTTCTCGTTGGATCCCGCACAATTTGATAATCGCTCAAAAAAAGCTCGTGTCGATTGGTGCAAAGAAATTTCGAAAAAATACGATCGCGGTGCTTCATAGGACGTTTATAAGATCGTCACAGATGACGAATCATGTATCTATGCGTATGAGCACGAAACAAAACAGCAATCGACCGTGTGGGTCTTCCAAGCAAATGGTCGCCAATGACTCGGCAAAACTGGTCATGAGGCGACTGTTCTGCTTGTGCAGCGTAAGACGACCAATTCTGAGTGCTACAGCACAATTTGTTAGCCTGAAGTCTTCGGAGAAATTCGAAAAACGAACATGAGAAGACGAATTATTGTGCACCATGACACTGCGAGTTCTCAGACTTCGGCTCAAAACAGCGCCTTTTTGACTGGCCAAAACGTCGAATTGATGGGTCATCCGTTGTACAGCCCTGACTTGGCACCAAATGATTTTTTTTTATTTCCGCACATTAAGAAAAAAATGCGTGGTCAACGATTTTCATCGCCAGAAGATGCTGTGGAAGCGTCCAAAAACCATGTTTTGGAGGTGTCTCAATCGGAGGGGAAAAAGTGCTTCTACAATTGGCTTGAGCGCATGCAAAAGTGTATAAATCATGCTGGAGAATACTTTGAAAAACAATAAAACCATTTTTGATGATAAATATTCGCATTTTCAACATATAGCCCAGGAATATATAGCAGCCCTCGTATGGCATGTAGCGCCTTCTTGTTGGTACCACAGGTCGTCCACATCAACATCCTCCAACTCAGGCACGAAATGTCATTAATCATGGTTCTATAGCCTTCCCCATTGACTTTAACATTATGACCGGCTTATTTTTTGAAGAAATATGGACCAATGATTCCCTCTGCCCATAGAGCACGCCAAACAGTGACTTTTTGAGAATGTAACGGCGTCTCAACAATGGCTTGTGGATTTTCATTGCTCCAAATGCGACAATTTTGGTTATTAACGTATCCATTCAACCAAGAGTGAGATTCATCGCTTAACAAAATTTTCTTGTAGAACCCTATACCCTTTTATTAATCGTAGATCGGCATTAAACATTGGCAATTAAATTCTAACTAATATTTCACGCTGTTATTTTCTATGCAGCACCTGCCTGGGCTAAAAGTGCAAATTGCCACTTGAATAGGCTCCAGATCATTCAAAATAAGCTGTTGAAGTTAATCTACAATCTCCCTAGATGTTATTCTACCGCAAGACTTCACCAGCTTTCGGATGTTGATCTATTAGCGCCAAAATAGATAAATTGTCTAGAAATTTTAACGCCAAATCTTCGTATTCCGATTATGATCACATCGCTGAGCTGGCTTCAGTCTGAAAATTTTTAACTAGTTTTAAGTAGGTTAAGTTTTTATATAAAAATAAAACATTTACAAAGGTTTTTTGGAAGAAAACTTTGTCGAACTGTGATTTTTTAAACAAATACGAGGGTTGCTATACATATTTCTGGCCTAGGCAACACTAAGTTTTGCCTGGCACCATCTGACATTTCCACTGGAAAGTTTGACATTTTTTAGCATAAACGTACTAAGAACGTTTTGACGTACGACCACATTTGTGTTGTTTACAGTGACTTGAAAAAAATCAATTCGGCAAAAAATTGGAATTATCTCGTGAAAATTTTCGTGCGATCATTATTCACAACTTTCGACGTGGATTATCACGACAAGAGTGCATCGATGAACTTAAATATTTGTATGGCGATAAAGCAATATCCTATAGCACTGTGAAAAACTGGTTTAATGAATTCAATCGGCCGACGCTGGCTCAAAGACGAAGGTAGTGAAGGTCGTCCAAAAACGGCCGTTGTGCCAGAGAACATTGATGCCGTGCGTGAACTGATAATGAAATATCGTCATGTGACATACCGTGAGATAGAGGCATCCTCTGGCATTTACATACATTTGATATTGCATGAACACCTGGCCGTAAAAAAGGTTTGGTCTCGTTGGATCCCGCACAATTTGAAAATCGCTCAAAAAAAGGATCGTGTCGATTGCTGCAAAAATTTTTCAAAAAATGCGATCGCGGTGCTTCAAAAGACGTTCATAAGATCGTCACAGGTGACGAATGATGGATCTATGTACGTTTCGCCGTGCATCTACCGACCGACATGGTCTTTACTAATTTAACAATCTATATACTCGTATGTGACAGCGCATAGAAAAAGGGAGGTAAGGGTAAAAAATCAATTTTCATTTTTTTTTCTTTTTTTGATGTGGACAACATCTGAGCATCGAATGAGACCGATCCCATGCCCCAAAAGTGTTCCCTCCCAGAGATATCCATGTTTTATGAAAGTGAAGTCGACGATTCTAAGCGCAAATAGAACGGGACCTTATCTTTAAAATGGCTCTCCTGAACAAAACTGGTTTTTAGCCTTAGGTCCCATTCTATTTTGCGCGTCACATATACAAAGTATTGCATTGATTTTGCATATGCGAAGTATTATTGTCGAAGCGTGAGACACGTGCGACTCACTGAAACAATTCCTTACCATATTGACAACACTGTCCGACTGGCCCTTTAGTTGTAGATCGGTTGGGGTTGACGTGGACAAAATCAGGCAAAAGGGGCAAAAGTTCCCTCTGAAGGACTAAAAAAGTTTTAGAAAACTTCAACAACTGAATTCAGTGACGTTACTGGACAACTTTTGAAGATAAGCAACTATTTCTTCTCACTGTATTTACTTCTTAGCAATAAGTTCTTTAAATTCGAATTTTCCCTCACTATTAAGGGGCGTGGCTATATTTTAAATTGTCCTTCACTAAGTTCAAGTAACAGCAATATCCATAACTTCTCACTTTCACTACCATCGCCTGAAGCGTACCGATATGAAATCTTATGAAGATTCGTTTATGCTGAAAGATACATAAATTGGGCGTGGCAATCATTTATGTCTGATGTGTATACAAAGAAAAAACAAACATAATGCAGATACAAGCAAAATTCATGCATTACGTTTAAAGTAATAAGGGTTTCAATCTACGCTCTGGTAGAGTCAGGCAAGTTAATTGAGACACTTTTGTCCCGATATTCCACACCGAAAATCATGAAAAAATCGTCACATGAAAATGTTTCACGTTTTAATTCCATTTTTTTACCGAAATGAATTTGTCAACACACTGTAAATGAAGCAATTCAAGCTTAAATGACAAACTTTACGTAGGAAGTTCCAGTTTGCAACTGACAACACAACCCAAAATATAAATAGCAACAATCCTACGTAGCATGCCAATTGTCCCTATCTAACGTTCCAAGCCACCGGTTGTCTGCAATAATTTAAATGATCAAAGATAAAAATATGAATAAATGCTTTTGTTTGAATTCTTTTAAATTTTATTACATTCGATTTTATTTTATTATGACAGTATCAATGCGAATTGATATGAAATTATCTTAATGCAAGAAAAAACTTTTATTCAGAAATCATAAGAGCACAATTGAATTGTAGCAGCTTGTGTACGTACAAACATACGTGGGTATAGCTCGGCAATTACCATTTCAATTGTTAACAATTAATTTATGATTTGTAATCAAAATCACAGCATGTCTTAATTGAAAATATTGAAATCTATGATCACAGTGGCTCAAGACTACAAGTGTCGTCGTGGATCTTTTCAGCCATTAATTGTCCATGGTTGCGGGTACGGAACTACGCACACGGGTACAACACACTGAAGCTATTGTTCATTCGTATCAATTGTGTCCATTTCATTAGAATTGATTGATAGTGCTGTCAATATTGTTACTGTTATTGTTGTTGCTGTTGTAGTGGTGTTTGTCTAAAGTTTAACACTTTCAAACGATTGGCTGCGTCAATAATAACCGCGGCCGCGCTACCCCTTTTGTCTTGTATTGGCTTTGTTAATGCACATGCCTTAAAACACCACCGAAGCAATTTCCTTGTTTGCTGGCCTGAAGCCGAATATTTTTCACAGTTTAATTTAGCCTTGGCCACCATTACCTAGGGTATCAATATGTTCGAGCTGCGATTTCCGAAAGGTGATTTCCTAGTAGGGACTATCCCTTAGTGAAAGCACAAAAAGTAGGAACTGTCCACTAGCGTGGGTCGATTAAGCAATCGATACAAGGGTTGCTATTTATATTTCGGGTCCTGGCAATACTTGCGTTCCCAGATGCAAACTGGAACTTCCATTGGAAACTTTGTATTTTTAGCTAACTTCACTCAGAACTTTTTGTCATTTGAGGGCAAATTGTTTTGTTTACAGTGCGTCGAAAAATTTATCTCAGTCAAAAAATAGAATTATCTCGTGAACATTTTCGTGCGATGATTTTTTACCATTTCGGAGTGGGTTATCGAGACAAAAGTGTTTAAATCAACTTGTTTCGACTTTTAGCGTTGAAGCACCATCAGAAACCACTGCTGTTGTTGTAGCATCAACTGTCTGCCGGGGTGACAGACTTTGGCCGAAGAATTGCTGCTTAGGGTCAATCCGGTCCATAGAACCGGCTGTCGTGGGAAACCACTGTTAATCGCTGTTTCCAAAAATTCAGTCTCGGACGCCATTCGCTCCTGGAAGAATTTCGTGAAGGAGGTCCAACTTTGGTCACTTTGGAAGAAACCATCGATGCTGTGCTTGAACTGATTAAGCAAGACTGGCATGTGACATACCGTGAGATTGACCTATCATTGGGCATTAATATACAAGCTTCAATAAGATTTTGCATGTTCATCTTGCCGTGAAAAAATTTTTTCTCCTTGGATCCCACATAATTTGACAAATGCTCAAATAAAGGCTCGTATGGATTGATGCACAGAGATGTTGAAAAAGTATAACTGCGGTAGCTCAAAGACAGTGTGTAACATTGTCACAGGTGACGAATCATGGATCTATGCATATGAACCCGAAACAAAACAGCAATCGACCGTAAGGGTCCTTCAAGACGAGCAAAATCCAACAAAAGTTGATCGTGGAAAAAGTACATCGAAGCAAATGATTGCGTTTTTTTCGGTATAATCAATCTGCCATGTTGCCACCGTGCCTTTAGTGGAACGTAGGACGGTCAATTCTGAGTGAATGATACAACCATCTCTTTGCCAACAGTGTTCGAAGAAGTGAGGAAAGATAATAAGAGAAGACGGATCATTTTGCATCACCACAATGCGAGCTCTCACACATCAGCTGAAACGATGATTTCTTTGACAATATTCGATAAACCAACGTGTTTTAATCGTTAAAACATTTCATCAAAATCAATCATCGATTATTGGGACTTTGAGAGTTCATGAAATTTTTGGGAGAAACAACGAGCCAACAAAACACACTATTTATCGTGTAGTGAATGATTTCGAAGAAAGAAGGTCTGTAGCAGATAGGCCCAAGCATACACCACAACGTACTGCAAGATTGGCTGAAAATACTCGTATTACTGCTGCTCAAGAAAGTGTTCAAAACAATTCATCAACCTCAATTCGATGCCGTGCTCAGGAGCTTGGTCTTCAAAGAACAACTTTGGCCACAATTTTGCACAAGGATTTGTATTTGTTTTCATTTAAGATCCAGCTGATACAAGGGCTTCTTCCACAAGACCATTTAAGCCGATGTACATATGCCAATAGGATGTTACAGCTCGCCCATGACAACCCCGATTTTTATGACAAAATCATAATGAGTGACGAGGCATATTTTCATTTCAATGGATATGTGAATTAACAGAATAGTCGGTTCTGGGCAGTGGAAAACCCTCAAATTATTCATCAGCCACCTTTGCATCCATTAAAAGCGTCAGTCTGGTGTGCAATTTGGTCAGGAGGGATCATTGGACCTTACTTCTATGAAAATGAAAACGGCGTAACGCTAATTGTCAATGGGAAGCGATATCGCGATAGGACTGAAAACTTTTTAACGCCAGAACTTCATGATTTGGGCTTGGTTAACATGTGGTATCGACAAGACGGTGCCACATCTCATACCGCCAGGATTACAATAGAATTACTGCGAGACCTCTTTCCACAACAAGTTATTTCAAGAAATAGTGATTTTGATTGGCCTCCACAGTCGCCTTATTTGACTGCTTCGGACTTCTTTTTGTGGGGATATCTGAAAAGCAAGGTTAACGAGGGCTGCTATATATATTTCTGGTCAAATAATGAAAATGCGAATATTTATCATCAAAAATGGTTTTATTATTTTTCAAAGTGTTCTCCAGCATGATTTATACATTTTTGCATGCGCTCAAACCAATTGTCAAAGAACTTTTTCCTCTCCGATTGAGACACCTCCAAAGCATGTTTTTGACCGCTTCAACAGCATCCTCTGGAGACGAGAATCGTTGACCACACATTTTTTTTTGATGTGCGGGAATAAAAAGAAGTCATTGGGTGCCAAGACCCATCAATTCGACGTTTTGGCCGTTTGGTCAAAAAGGCGCTGGTTTAAGCCGATGTGTGTGAGCTCGCATTGTCATGGTGCACAATGATTCGTCTTCTATTGTTCGTTTTTCGAATTTCACCGAAGACTTCAGGCAAACAAATTGTGGTGTACCACTCAGAATTGACTGTCCTACGTTTCTCAAGCGGAACAGTCGCCACAAGACAAGTTTTGCCGAAGAAACAGGCGACCATTTGCTTCGAAGTGCTTCTTCCACGAACAACTTTCGTTGGATTTTGGTCTTTAATCGATTTCTGTTTTGTTTCGGGCTCATACGCATAGATCCATAATTCGTCACCTGTGACGATCTTATAAACGTCTTTTGAAGCACCGCGATCGTATTTTTTCAAAATTTTTTTGCACTAATCGACACGAGCATTTTTTTGAACGGTTGTCAAATTGTGCGGGATCCAACGAGAACAAACCTTTTTTACGTCCAGGTGTTCATGCAATATCGAATGTTTGTTGGTGGAAGAAATGCCCAAGGATGCCTTTATCTCACGGTATGTCAGATGGCGATCTTGCATTATCAGTTCCCGCACGCCATCAATGTTCTCTGGTACAACGGCCGTTTTTGGATGACCTTCACGTCCTTCGTCTGTAAAAAATGACTGTTCGAAAATGTTCACGATTTAATTACATTTTTTGCCTAATTTATTTTTTCAAGTCACTGTAAACAACACAAATGATGGTCGTACGTCAAAACGTTCTGAGTACGTTTATGCAAAAATTTGTCAAACTTACTAATGGAAATGTCAGATGGCGCCAGGCAGCACTTAGTCTTGCCTAGGCCAGAAATAAATGTAGCAACCCTCGTATACGAACAAACCAGAAACGTTGCTGGGGATGTTTGAATTACATTTACAATCGACTTGAAGTTATGAATATTTGAATATTTTTTTCCAGACAAGGCCTACATGTGTACCAAAAACTATACCCACAAGCAACCCATTTTATAAATTTTGTTATTACCATAAATTAGTTGCAACAATTATTTATTACTGGTTACCACAACTTCCCCTCCAGTGACTACGAAGTATTTTCCCACATTTCATTGGTATGACCAATTTATGGGTTGTGTGCACAATACATTGGCCATATTTTTCATCTTTTGTTATGTCGAACCGAATATTCATTACGATTTAAAACATTCGGTTATGGGAGCTTAAATTCTTTTTTACAAAAGAGTTTTTGTAGTTCCAATGATTTCCAACAGATTTTTTCTTAGTGTTTTAAAATCAGGAAAATAATTATATGGGGTCGAAGATACATTGATGGTGTTCATCGAATATTCCTTAGGATTTCAAACATTCGGTGATGGCAACTGAAATTCTTCTTTTGCAGCAGAATTTTTGTAGTTTCAACCGATTTCCAACTGATTTTTCTCAGTGTTCATAAAACAGAAAGACTTTTGTATGGGTCTATACGAAGATTTGGGCCCATATTTTCCAGTTTTACCTTAGTTAAATATTGATTGCTCATAGCGTATCATGCAACATGTAATCAAGATCGGGTTAAATGTGTGGTTTCTAGAGCTACAGTATATAACAAATATAAGTGGACCTTTGTATAGGCGCTATTCGAAAAAATTGTTCCCATGTTGTCCAATTTTACCAAAGATTTGTGTACGTTAAGCTATCCTCCTAGCTCTCGTTATCATAAATTTCTACCGTAATGCTAAATTGTATACACACAAAAAACGCTCCGGACTTATTACATTTTTATTGGCGTACGGTGGAGCGGGACTTTGTTGTTCTTGTTTTAACAACAATATATTTAGTTTTGTAAAACCTGTTCGTCTATAAAGGATCTGCTTCGATATCCAGGTGTAGCAAGCGCGTCATTTGAACAGAATGCGTCCAACAAGTCTTGATGGTCATTTGAGTATGCTTGGCCGGGCAAATGAAGAGGTTTAACGTTATTCTTTAATAAAATCCTCTGGTGAACTATCCGGGAGATGTTCCCCTAGCACTGCATTCATGCTATAGCTCCTATATAAGTATTGCTGCTGCGACTTCATCAGCGTTAATGTCGTTCAGACCTGCCTGATAGTTTCGACGATCTAAAGGCTCTCTTTTGTACCACTGGACCTTCCTCTCTAGATCATGAAGATTGTGCCTGATATGCCTAGACGGAGACATTCATGAGATGGTGGTTGGGGTGACAACCAGAAAGACACCCAAAAGATCCTTACTGCTTAGATTACAAGAAACTGTGTCTGCGCACTTTAAGGACCTTTGTCTCCTCATGTAGAGTGAGAAGACATAAGCAGACAACCTGTTGACGTTCTCAGTGCGGCATTCTGGCAAGTCTGAATTTTCTTACACTTTCATTCACTGCTTCGTACTAACGTTCACCAAACACTCCGGCGCTCGATACAAATTGACCTATCGCTTCGTAAGGGGGCCGGGTAGATTTTGGGGTAGTCGATAGTCGGAATGTTGATGCCATCGACTTTCACATTGAGTGACATCTGCACCTATGCGGTCCACGCAGCGAACAGTCATATTCCTCGCAGTGAGGAGCCACGAGTATTGTCCTGTCATTGGGCTTGTTCTGGTTAAGGCCGCGACTTATACTGGGTGGAGCGCCATAATTTGCTTTCTTCACTGCAGGCTGTGGCGGCACTGTTGGTTAAAGAGAGTGAAGAGTCTGCGTGGCTTATAGTGGCTGACGGGAGACTTGTATTCGCCTGCCTTTCAGTTGTCATTATGCATTGCACACGTGAGGAGAGGTCAATTTTTGTTGATGCGTATTTTTCAAATGCGCACTCGATCATTGCAGTCCAGCATGCTTTTCGTTTACGATTCGCTGTTCCCCACGCCGGCGTCTTCCTGGACGGCAATCAATTGTAAATTGGGTAACTTCATTAAGAACAGCAGGGAACGTGTCATGTGTACGAAGGGTACCTGAGAGTAGGATTACAACACCACAAAACATTGAGAGAGTTAGAGCAGCAGTACTGTAATCTCTGAAACACTCTGCTCGGAAGTAATCACTTGCTCTTGGCATTCTTGAGGCAATGCAATTAGAGGATACATGGTTTCAACAGGATGGTGGCACTGCACACACATCGAGGGTTACCATGAATTCTTTGAGTCAAATGTTTCCTGGACGGCTTATCTCTTTGAGGGGTGATTTGAACTGTCCAGCACGCTCACCAGGCTTAGGCTCGTGCGATTTTGTCCTTTGGGGTTACCTGAAGTCGAAGGTGTATATCAACCGTCCCAACACCTTGGAAGACCTAATTAACAATATTGAGGCTGAAATTGGCAGAATACCAGTCGACATGCTTCTTAGAGTTCATAAAAACTTCAGAAAACGTATGCAGCAGTGTGTGATTAGCGAAGGTCGACATTTGCCAGATACACTTCTTAAAACCATGTAATTTAAAAATTCCCTTACTGTTTAATTTAAAAAGAATATAAAATAAAATTTCCCAAGGTTCATAATTTTTTTATTGTATTCCCAAATAAGCAAATTACAGCGCTCCACCCAGTACTTGTGGTGATGGCGTGTACGTAAAGCAGTTGTTGTGCTGTGCTGCTTGCGGAACTCATGCTGATGATCAGCGCATGTAATGTGCTCTATCAGTAGTGCTTCAAGGGTCTTTTCTACATGGTATTTTCATGGGTTTTCGTAACAATAGTATGTTTCACACACAACCATACTATGATCCCCACAACCATAATAGGAATCCTACTCAACCATTGTATGATCCCTAAAACCAAAGTATGATACTAACAATACTAGTATGTTATACATACAACCATATTATGATCAGGGCTTCAAGGGTCTTTTCTACATGGTACTTTCATGGGTTTTCGCCTCGCAACAATAGTATGTTTCACACACAACCATACTATGATCCCCACAACCATATTAGGAATCCTACTCAACCATTGTATGATCCTCAAAACCAAAGTATGATACTCACAATCATAGTATGTTATACATACAACCATATTATGATTCTCACAACCATAACATAGTTAACACACAGCCATAGTATGATTTCCCTTAACCGTATAATGATCCCCAAAATTCTTTATAAGGACTGGGCTATGCTGTTGTTCAATTGAAACTGTAATGCTTAGTTTATAGTAAAAGTCGTATAGCAAACTAAAGTCGAAAATTCGTCATCATGTCCATCCTATGTCACCTTTGATGCAACACTGAAAATCACACGATATCGATTAAGTTTTACAAGAAAAGTATTCACTTTCGATTAAATTTCAAGTCCTTTTGCATACTGGAACTTTTTAACATTCGTATAAATCAATAATGTGCGGAAAAGAAAAAAACGCTCAGTTGCGCTACAATTTTCTTCATTCTTCTTTTTTGAAAAATTTACCTTTTCGAAAACCTAAAATGAATTTTAGTCACCCTAACTAAATCACGTTTTTTTCCAATGACGTTCAGAAATCTATTACAATTTGTATGCTAGAAAATTGTCGTACAAAGTGAGCTAACTTTAAAATTGTGTTCAAGTGCTATTTGAACATTTTAAGCCGAATATCGAAACATTGTCAAAAGCCGAATATTCGTTCGGACTCTATTAAGTTCATACGTTCGATATGCATTTTAATTATAATCGAAATGAATATGCAGAAATTTAATTGTGTTGGTGATGGCGACGGCAATTGTTGTTGTCTTTTGTAAATTTAACAAATTAAGGGGGCAATGGGTGTGTTACTGCCATCATGAGTTGGTTTTGGCTGGCCTGTGCTGGTGGTTTTTGGGGTGTGTGTACCCGCATGTGTGTACCATTTTTTAAACCAACGCATTCCAATCTTTCTGCCATAACTATTCGATTGTCTTTAAAATAGTGTAGGTTTTTCTTGTGGCGGCATCAACGAAGAAATAAATCTTTAAATTGCAGTAATATAGAGTTGTCTTCTTTCATCCAATTTGTATCTTAAATGACTATATGCTAAACTAATTCATTTTTCAAAATCGTTTTCTGCACCCTGTCTTGGTCCATCCTGTCAATCTAATTTTCCAAAACCTTTGCCTTTAGTGCCTGACTCGTTAACAGTTTGTTGTTATCGATACATCTGCAAGGTATCGAATTTACCAAATTTTAACATTTGCTATTCGGAATCGCTTTTCAAGACTTTTTCGGTTTCAGGGCGTAGAGATCGTTAAAATTCTTTATCTTTAACAAGCTGACTTTGGATTTTACAACTTGCCATAAGTTCTAAATAACGTTGAGAGCAAGACTGTAATAAGGCCAATCAAGAGCAGTAATCAAATTATTTGCCATACATTGTTTTACGCGCCGAGAGTTGTTCTTCGGATCATTATCCTGCTGGATTATCCAAGTTACAGAAATATTTAAATCAGGTTAAATATTAAGGCAATAGTGTCGTCTTCCATGAGATCCTCCCATAAAGACCAGCTTCCGACAATCTTCACTTTACTGGGTCTATTGATGGTTTAGCTTAATTTTCTCCAAAGACTGCTCGAATCTGAGCTGCAGATTTTTGCGGATTTTTTTTCGACTCCCGGACAATAAGTTTGTTGTCTTGAAGTGTTGTAATTTGGCTTCTTTGTGTACGAAGCACATTTTCTGTGGTAGAAAATGTATTAAAATTATGTATAGCGCTGTGAACTGTTGTTTTAGAAACGTTTAAATTTGCTTCCATTTGGCGACAAGTAATGGGTGATCCAAGTAGAGATATTTTTTTCAATAGTCTTTTTTTGACAGATCACGTGTGAGTCGTGTCATGCTGTCATGTTATTTCTGTTTAGTATTGTTTGGCATTTCATCATGGAAAGACTTACGTCTGAACAATGTTTACAAACCGTTCAACTTTATTACGAAAAGACACGTTCTGTGAGGCATGTGCAACCAGAGGAGGTTCCAAATCTGCCACTTCATCCAGAAAATACAACGGTTTGGTGTGGTTTGTGAGCCGGTTAAATCATCGGTCCATATTTCTTCATGATAACCGTTATCGTGCCATGATAACCGACTATTTGATGCCTGAATTTGAAGCTCGTGATCTCGGCGACATTTGTTTCAACAAGACAGCGAGACTTCCCGCACATCGCATCAATCAATGGATTTATTGAGAGAACACTTCGGTGAGCAGATTATTTCACGTTTTGTGGGGATATGTAAAGTCTTAAGTCTATGTTTATACGAACAAACCCGCTTCGATTCAGACCATGGAGCCAAAGATCACGCGTGTCATTCGCCACATATAAGTAGTTTCCATAACTGGTGGTTGCAGTAACCAATAGTTTTGCAAACATTTTGTAGTTGTGACCATTTATTAGTGTCTTCCTCATAACCAAAATAGGTTTTTTAAAAATAGAATAATTCGACTATTCCAGAATTTTAGCCAATCGATTAATCAAATATTTTTCTAGTAAAAATCATCAATCGTCTTTTTCACTTTCTTCTCGTCATAAACCTTCCTAAAAGTACTTAAAGTAATTTTATTCTGTAAGCAAACAGTTTTTGCCTCTGGCTACAATTTTAGTTTTTTTTTAATTCAAATTTTTTTTGAAGGTTCGGAAACATGGAATGTTGCACCACTACTGCAGTTTCAATAACAGAAAATTTGAAAGCTCCAAACAACAATCGGTTGTACTGGTGAAAAAATACGATCACGCTGCTTCAAAAAATGTTTATAAGATCATCACAGGTGACGAATCATGGATCTATGCGTATGTTGCACCGCTACTGCAGTTTCAATAACTGACAATTTAAAAGCACCAACCAACAATCGGTTGTACTGATGGAATAGTCTAGGTGCATTTTATCTCATATTTCGTTTGGCAAATTTATATTTTAAATATTTCGGTTGTGGCAATGAAGCTGTGTGTAAAGTGATTTTCAAACTGAAGAATTTGAATTGAACATTCTTTACTTGAGTGGCATATTGGTAACGTTAGTGATGTGTACTCGTATGTGTATTTATTTATGATTGATTTCGATAGAAATCACCAAATGTTAATAATCGTAATGGATCTTCGGTTCGACATACCGCAAGTTGATAAATATTAACACCGTTTTGTGGACGCAACTAACTGAGCAAGTTGTTAAATAGTATTTATTCAGTAAAAATGTTTTGTGTGTTAAAACACTGCCATTCATTTGTTAATTCGGCAATAACACAGTACACATACACGGGACTCAATTCTGATAATTGTTTGTGAAAGTAGTCCCAAAAAGAAGAACTTCTGCATCATTCGTTTGGTCAAGGTACATCAAATAATAATTTAACAAATAATTAATTTGAAGTTAGTAAGTATCGTATAGGGGAATTTGTCACGTTTTAGGCTCATTTGTTTGTCATAACTCGACAACCACTAGTCCGACTAAGCTGAAACAAATTTAAAAAAATTAAAAAATTACAATTCCTTTAATCTGTCCATGCAACGTTTCGCTACAAAAGCAACAGTTTCGCAGTTATAAATAAATGTATGAAGAAAAAAATATTTTTTGCCTAAAAAATATTTTTTTTTTAATTCATAAAAAATACAAAACGGTAAAAAGTGTCAAGTCCTATTACTTTCACGCAAAGTCACATAACCTATGAACAAAATGTGACATAGATCATAAAAATCGATTTACGCGTTTGGTTTTTATGCACAATTAAGTGAAGGTATAAATTTCAAAAAATTTGCTCGAGATATGCACAAAATTCTTTGGAATATATATATTTTGGAATGTATATTTTTTTCTTCATACATTTATTTATAACTGCGAAAATGTTAGTTTTGCGAAACGTTGTATGAACAGATTAAAGGAATTGTAATTTTTTATTTTTTTTAAATTTGTTCCAGCTTAGCTTATTATTATTTATTATTTTTTGTTTTAAATTTTTTCAGCTTATTCGGACTAGTGGTTCTCGAGTTATGACAAACAAAAGAGCCTATAACGTGACAAATTCCCCTATACGATACTTACTTACTTCAAATTAATTATTTAATTATTATTTGATGTACCTTGACCAAACGAATGATGCAGAAGTCCTTCTTTTTGGGGCTACTTTCACAAACAATTATCAGAATTGAGTCCCGAAATCATGTGCTGCACTGTGTAATTTATTACTTTTGAGAACAAAATTTTACTTCAATTGAACACACTTTCTGTTCTCAATTTTAGTACGTTTTCGAATTAAATCCAGTATGACATTTTTTTTAATTGATTGAAACTTTATTCGTCCCGTCGTCTGACCACATTGTTTTGAGCATCCGATGGCATTATCGAAGTTTCCTTCACTGTTGTCAGAATCAGTCTATGGCTACATATCTATCAGAACAAAGTGCTTTGCGCTTCTAAATACTAGTATTGCATACATTTTAATCAATAAATTACTTAATAGATTCATAATATTTTAAAAGCATTTGTCAGCATTAATTAAAACAAATTAACGCAATCAAACGTACAATCATAAATCTCTGGCAAAACGACAAATACTCGTACTCGTAGCCGCAACAACACAAAACGTTGCCTACAATTATTTGTATCTATGAAATAATAAAATATGCAGATACATTGTATATTATATTGTACACATACATAAGTATGTACAACGTATTGTACTAGTAGCTTACAGTGGAAAACAAAACTGAGCTTATTCGACAACGTCTATGATGGCTTGGTTGGCTGTACAGAACGGAGAATATTTTGAAAAACAATTAAAACAATTTCCAATGACATGAGTGCAGATCAGTAATTACGTGACTTTGCCAACTTCCCTCGTAGTTATACGAGGGTTGCTATATATATTTCTGACTTAACGCCAAAATGTTCTGAGTACGTTTATGCTAAAAACATGTCAAACTTTGCAATGGAAATGTTTTTAGCATAAACGTACTCAGAACGTTTTGGCGTACGACCGTCATTTGTGTTGTTTACAGTGACTTGAAAAAATCAATTTGGCAAAAAAATGGAATTAACTCGTGAACATTTTCGTGCGATCAGTTTTCACAACTTTCGACGTAGATTATCATGACAAGAGTGCATCGATGAACTTAAATCTTTGTATGGCGATGAAGCACCATCCTATAGCACTGTGAAAAACTGGTTTAATGAATTCAATCGTGGCCGATGCTCGCTCAAAGACGCCGATGCTCGCTCGTGAAGGTCGTCCAAAAATCGCCGTTGTGCCAGAGAACATTGATGCCGTGTGTGAACTGATAATGCAAGATCGTCAAGTGACATACCGTGAGATAGAGGCATCCTTGGGCATACATTCGATAATGCATAAACACCTGGCCGTAAAAAAGGTTTGTTCTCGTTGGATCCCGCACAATTTAACATTCGCTCAAAAAATAGGCTCGTGTCGATTGGTGCAAAGAAATTTGGAAAAAAAAATAGATCGCGGTGCTTCAAAAAACGTTTATAAGATCGTCGCAGGTGACGAATCATGGATCTATGCATATGAGCCCGAAACAAAACAGCAATCGACCGTGTGGGTCTTCGAAGACGTGCCAAATCCAACGAAAGTTATTCTTGGAAGAAGCACTTCGAAGCAAAGCAAAGGCTCGTGTCGATTGGTGCAAAGAAATTTGAAAAAATACGATCGCCGTGCTTCAAAAAACGGTTATAAGATCGTCACAGGTGACGAATCATGGATCTATGCGTATGAGCCCGAAACAAAACAGCATTCGACCGTGTGGGTCTTTGAAGACGATCCAAATCCAACGAAAGTTGTTCGTGGAAGAAGCACTTCGAAGCAAATGGTCGCCTGTTTCTTCGGCAAAACATGGGCATGTGGCGACTGTTCCGGTTGAGCAACGTAGGACGGTTCAATTCTGAGTGGTACACCACCTTTTGTTTGCCTGAAGTCTACGGAGAAATTCGAAAAACGAACAAGAGAAGACAAATCATTGTGCACCATGACAATGCGATCTCTTACACATCGGCTCAAACCAGCGCCTTTTTGACCGGCCAAAACGTCGAAGTGACTTGGCACACAATGACTTCTTTCTATTCCCGCACATCAGGAAAAAAATGCGTGTTCAACAATTTTCGTTGCCAGAAGATGCCGTTGAAGCGTTCAAAAACCATGTTTTGGAGGTGTCTCAATCGGAGTGAAAAAAGTGCTTCGACAATTGGTTTGAGCGCATGCAAATGTGTATAAATCATGCTGGAGAATACTTTGAAAAACAATAAAACCATTTTTGATGATAAATATTCGATGATGATAAATGCGAAGTTCGTTCGAAATATTGGGTTATTTAAAATTAAATAAATTATAAATACAGCAACATCTGTTTTTGCTTATGACCTCAAGCCTAACAATAACTGAAAAATACCAAAATATTCGCATTTTCATTATTAGGCCAGAAATATATAAGTAGCCATCATATGAAATGCAACACTGCTCCCATCAAGTACGGTCTGTTAATAGACTACTGTCAAATTTTGAGAGACTTCCGTCATTTAGTTTGTGTTTAACAGCTGTTCACAACCTCGTGGAAAATATTCCAAAAGCTGTACTTTATCAGAGATACTCTAAGTTCTATCAAGGGCAACTTTTTTCCACCCTCTGGTCCAATTTCTGATGACTATAAACCATCAATACGAATCCTAGTTTCGACATTTCGAATCCTAGTTAATTTCGTTTGCCTGTATTGTACTTTTGACTGACATCCCAGCAAACCAAACCTTCAGAATTCGGTCAGAATTCTGTACGACAATCGGCAAAATGTTCGGATTTCGGATCAGAATTCTTAGCGAGTTCGTAACGAAAAACATATGAGAGGGTTGACACGAATTCTGAACTACTTCTCTGAGGGAGTTCTGATGTTTTTGCAGACATTTCGAACCGATTTCTGACCGAATTCTGAACTGTAGTACTGGGAAATTCGAAAGGAAATTTCGATTTGTCGTATCGAATTCTGAACTAATTCTGACCGACTTCGGTTAGAATTCTGGCATTAAGTCTTATTAAATTCTGATGTTTTTACCGACATTACGAACCGAATTCTGAACAAATTCTGAGCTTATGTCATGGTAAATTCTGAATGTAAACAATCAAAAAAAAGAATATATTTTTGTTCTACAAAAAAAAGTTGTAAAACATTTTCAAAAAGCGTTCGAAAAGACTTTTAGTTACAAGCAGGGGTGTCTTCAGTTTTACAAGCAATAATTATACTATGTTTAGTGGCTATACATTTAAGGGCAACCAGTTTTGCATTTAACGAGAACTGCCTGCAGTAGAGTTTTCCTCAAACACACAATAAAAATCCCTCGCACATCTAAGCTAACCAAACGTTCAGAATTTGAATTTGAAATATAAAAATACCTCAGACAAACAGTTAAGAATTCGTTCAGAATTAGTTCCGACATGTCTGAACACAAGAACAACAACTGTAAAATATGAAGCAAATAACAAAAATTTTAAACGATAAGAGAAGTCTGAACAAAGAATTAATAAAAATCCCACAGACAAGTCTAACAGAATTCGGGCCGAATTCGTTCAGATATTTCTTAACATAATAAATAAAAAATCCTCAGACAAGTCTTACAGAATTTGTAACGATTTCAGTAAAATTCTCGATAGAGTTCAGATATTGTTTAGAATTGTCTGATATCAGATATTGTCGGCAAATTTGGTTTACTGGGATCTTAGGTTTTTATGGTGAAGGGTATATATAAGTAAGTACAAATTATCGGTGATTATTTTCGATCAGCCTATGCAAGGATCATATTATTATGTCACAAGGTATCTTAAAGAATTTCCTATTTATATTCACTAAACTCAACACTCTTTTATTGGAATTAGTGCCTACGAGTATAACAATGCAATTTTACTCATACTTTTGCGATTTAGTGTACTGCCGTACTTTTTGCAATAAAGAAATTCGTATCGTTTGTGCGTCTATGCAATTGCCACTTATGGTCTAATTAATATTAATTGTGTTAAACAACACTTTCATTATTGTTATTAATAAATAGAGCACATACAACAACTTAATTATGTACTCTGGCACTTCTATTTTACCATGACAATAATAAACTAGTGAAAAGAAACAAAACATGAGTACTTTCGGCTTTAACTTCCTGGTTCAAAAACAAAATTGTTCCAACAATTAGCAAACATTCTGTAAAACTTCGGAAAAAAAAGTTCGAAAGTCAATGACACATTTTTCGGTAATTATTTGAAATTAATCAAAACAAAAATAAAACGATTAAGTCACTGAGGTTGACGGAAACAATTTTCAAATCTGGCTGTCACTAGTGTTAAGTATATAAGAGTGGTTGGCGAAATAATAGAATATTTAAAAAGCCTCTACTTAACCGTTCGTTTAGTTCTTTAGACACGAATAACTCCAGAAGAACAAGTTCGGGCGTCCTTACCACTTGTACGTTACGCAGTTTGAATCATCCACTCAAAATCAGCCAAATCTTAAAAAATAGATCAATATATGCATAATTGCGAGTAATACTCGTGAAATTAGCTTTAAGTGTTTATGCTCCCTATTGGGCTTATTTGAATCTGGATCCAAACGGTTAAATTTTTAGAGAGGTTTTAACATGCACGAACAATATTCGAGTAACATGGTTGGGTATATGGTTGTCTCACAACTATATTATGAATGTTACAACAATAGTCTGATCCACACACAACCATACTATGATCCCACTACTATATTATGATTTACACACAACCATACTATGATCTCCAAAACCATATTATGATGCTCACAACCATACTATGATCTTCCAAACTATATTATGATGCTCACAACCGTTGTATGTTTCACACACAACCAAAGTATGCTCCCAACAACCATAGTATGATTTACTCGCAATCATGTTATGATCCCCACAACCATTGTAAAGGGTAGCTAAATTTAAAGGGCCGATGTTGATTTTGAATAAAACACAAATTATTTAGGAAATTATTGTCATTTCTTTTTATTATGATAATATTGGTATGGTTCAATTGTGTATAAAACAAAATATTGGCCAAATGGCCGCCGCGACTTCGGCGGCACACCTCCATCCGATAATCGAAATTTTCGATGACACTGAGGCATAATTGAGGTTCTCTGCCGTTAATGTGCCGAATAATCTAATCATTTAGCTCTTGAATTGTTGCTGGCTTATCGACGTACACATTTTCATTCAAATAACCCCAAAGAAAGAAGTCCAACGGTGTCGAATCACATGATCTTGGCGGCCAATTAACATCGCCTCGACGTGAGATAACACGGCTATTGAATTTGTCGCGCAAAAGAACCATTGTTTCGTTAGCTGTGTGGCAAGTGGCACCGTCCTGTTGAAACCACATATCGTCCACATCCATATCTTCCAATTCGGGCCATAAAAAGTTCGTTATCATCCCACGATAGCGAACACAGTAACTGCCTGACCGTCCTCATTTTGGAAAAAATACGGCCCGATGATGCCGCCAGCCCACAAACCGTACCAAACAGTCACTCATTGTGGGTGCATTGTTTTTTCGACAATCACTCTGGGATTATCATTCGCCCAAATGCGGCAATTCTGAGGTGAAAATGTGATTCATCACTGAAGATGATTTTCATCGAAAATTGAACATCAAGTGTTGCCCAAAGCCTGAATAACTTTAACGCTATGCTCGCTTGTGTATCTTTCCATGGTTCAAATTGAGTAAGTCTGAAATTGAGAATATCAAAAGTGGTTCATATTCAACATCGGCTCTTAAAACTTTCTGAGGTGAAAATGTGCCTCATCACCGAAGATGATTTTCTTCGAAAATGGATCATCCACTGTTGCCCGAAGCCTGAATAACTTTAACGCGTTGCTCGCTTGTGTATCTTTCCATGGTTCAAATTGAGTTAGTCTGAAATTGAGAAATATCGAATGAAATGCAGGAAAAAAAACTTGACGTTTAGGTGTGGTTCATATTCAACATCGGCCCTTTAAATTGAACCACCCTTTATAACATTATTTTTAGAAACTGGGAAAACTTAGAACTGTTCCAGGGCACTATTTCTGGTTCGAAAAATAATTTCCATTCTTAGGCAAAAAGCTTAAACCGGAATGAAGCTGAATGTCAGTTTTTTAGCTTTAAAAAAATCCGACTTTTGGTTATTTTGTTTAAACACCCGAAATGCTGGTTTCCTGAAAACATTGGTTTGTGGACACTCTAAGTCGCATATACAGGGTGGAGTGCCGTATATGCTTTTTGTCGAAGAGAGAGAGAAAGTGTGCGTGGCTTATAGTGGCTTACGGGAGATTTATATTCGTCTGCCTTTCAGTTACCATCATGCATTGAACACGTGAGGAGATACCATTTTGTGTTAAAGCGTATTTTTCAAATGCGCACTCGAACATTGCATTGCAGCGTGCTTTTCGTTCACGATTCGTTGTTCCCCCACGCGGACGAGTTCCTGGCTGACGGGAGATTTATATTCGTCTGCCTTTCAGTTACCATCATGCATTGAACACGTGAGGAGATACCATTTTGTGTTTAAGCGTATTTTTCAAATGCGCACTCGAACATTGCATTGCAGCGTGCTTTTCGTTTACGATTCATTGTTCCCCCACGCGGACGAGTTCCTGGACGGCAATTAATTGTATATTGGGTAAAATATGGTACTGGAGTGAAACAAACCCTAGAGAACTTCACCAGAGATCGCTCTGCATTCGGACCGCGACACTTTTTCCACGATAACCGTCTTGCCGTTACTGTGAACTCCAAACGGTACTTGACTATGACACAGGATTTTTTAAGCCGGCTCTTGTGGCAATGCAATTAGAGGAGACATGGTTCCAACAGGATTATGCCACTGCACACACAGCGAGGGTTACCATGAATTGTTTGAGGCAAATGTTACCTGGATGGCTTATCTCTCTGACGGGTGCTGTGAACTGGCCGGCACGCTCACCAGACTTAAACCCATGCCATTTTTTCCTTTAGGGTTACCTGTTAAGGTTAAGTTGATGGTGTATATCAACCGTCCTTACACCTTGGAACACCTAATTTACAATAATGAGGCTGAAATTGGCAGAATATCAGTCGACTTGTAAGAGTTCATGAAAACTTCAGAAAACGTATGCAGCAGTGTGTGGATAGCGAAGGTCGACATTTGCCAGATACGAGTACACTATTTAAAACCATGTAATTTAAAAATGCCCTTACTGTTCTTTAAAATTTAAATATAACATACGTTTTTCTAAGGCTTATATTTTCTTTTATTTCATTCCCATATAAGCAAATTATCGCGCTTCACCCTGTACGTACGAAAATCAATGAATTTTATTTCTATCGTTTTTGACTGTCAATTTCCACTCAAATTGTAATTCTTAGTAGGGACATAAATCCGGTTACACACGTTTTATGCTGTAAAATAAAAAGTACTGAATGTTTTTGGACCAAATATTTTTTAATATATTTATTGATGTATATTGTATCCAAAAAGAATCTACTTATTCGAAATGTCCGCCTTTTGCCTTTTCACACGCCTTAAGTCGCACTGGCTAATCGTCAATAGCTGCATGAACCTCGTCCATTGAAAATTTGGCCACAGCTCGAACAAAAGCAGTCTTAAGCGATCCAATGTTGGGGTATCTTTTGGGTCAAACCTTGTCCTCTAATCCAATTGCTTCAATGGCTTCTAATCCAATGGCTTCAAATCTGGACTGCCTGAGGGCCATTCTTCAGAGAAAATGAACGCTGGCAAATTGTTTCGAAGCCAGGCCTGGGACGTTTAAGCCTTATGGGCCGACGCAGAATCCTGCTGGAAAGTCCATGGCTGGTTTTGGAACAGGGAATTGTTAAGAGGATTCACAACAGCTTGCAAAACGGTTTCTTGGTAAACTTTGGCTGATGTTTTGACTCCTTGTTCGCAGAAATGCAGGTCAGTCAGTGAGAGACACCCCACTAAACCATGACTGAAGCTGGGTGATGACCCTTTTTCACCCTTGGGATCAGTTCAGATGCTTCATTAGATGACCGCACATACACTCTACGAGGGCGACCGCAAAACTAACTGGCCTGGCACATTTTCTGTTTTAATAGCAATTTTTTTTTGTTTTTTTAAAGCAATCTTTAATAAGCCATCTGTCAAAATTTCCGAAATATTTAATGATTATTTTCTTTGTTACAGGTGATTGAAGTAAACAAGTTTTATAATTTTTGAAAAATGGAAAAAAAAAGAGTTTCGTGCGGTAATTAAACACTTTTATATGAAAGGCTATACGCCACAATTAATCAAAGATGAATTGGATTCTGTTCATGGTGAAAATGCACCATCATACTCCACCGTGAAATCCTGGGTTCAACAATTTAAAATGGGTCGTTCAAGTACGAAAGATGAACAACGCTCTGGAAGACCGAATACTGCTACTCATAGCTTGGGAATTTCGATTAGAATTAGAAATCATTACGATTAGAGAAATAAAATAATCTAATCATTAGAATTGAATTTTGATAAAAATTTCAGATTACTAATTGATTTGATTAGAAATAATCAAAAATGTAATCACAATTAGTGACGATTAGCATTTGTAATCGAATCTAATCAAAACTAATCCAAAAAATAATTGATTAGATTTCTTGATTATTTTTGATCAATCAAATCTAATCAAAAATAATCAAGAAATCTAATCAATTATTTTTTGGATTAGTTTTGATTAGATTCGATTACAAATGCTAATCGTCACTAATTGTGATTACATTTTTGATTATTTCTAATCAAATCAATTAGTAATCGTCTAAAATGGCTAACTAATCATAATTAATCAATTTTTCAGCACAATTAAAATTTCTAATCCAATTGCTAATCATTAGGATTTCTAATCATTATTTCCAAGCTATGCTGCTACCTACTACTATTGAAAACATTAGAAAAATATTTAATGCAGTGACTACAGATAGACGAATAAAGCTCAGAGAACTTGCTGATATTGTTAAAATACACGAATAACGAATTTGGAGTATTTTACATGATGAACTCCACATGAAAAAGCTATCCGCTAGATGGGTGCCGCGTTTGTTGACTTTGCCCCAAAAAATCGTCCGTTGGACCAATTCCGAGGAGCTTTTAGCGAGTTATCAGCGTAATCCAATAGAGTTCTTGCACCGATTCATAACTGTTGATGAAACATGGATCCATCACTACATCCCAGAATCCAAAGAACAGTCAAAACAATGAATAGAAGCTGGTAAAAGTAATCCCAAGAAGGCGAAAACTGTTTAGTCAGCAGGAAAAGTAATGGCCACAGTATTTTGGGATGCAAGGGGTATAATATTTATTGATTATCTTGAGAAAGGAAAAACTATAAATAGTGAATATTACTGTGCATTATTGGATCGGTTGAGTGAAGAAATCAAGATAAAACGACCGCATTTAGAAAAAAAAGTTCTTTTTCATCAAGATAATGCTCCTTCACACACTGCATTTTTAACTCAACAAAAACTGGCCGAATTACGATTTGAAATTGCTCCGCATCCACCATATAGTCTATATTTAGCTCCTTCTGATTATTTCTTGTTTCCAAATTTAAAAAAAATTCTCGGTGGCAAAAAATGTTCGTCCAATAGTGAGGTTATTGCTGAAACTAAGGCATATTTTGAAGGTCTTGAAAAATCTTATTTTTCGGATGGAATTAAAAAACTTGAAAAACGTTTAATGAAGTGTATTGAGTTGGAAGGAGATTATGTTGAAAAATAAATAATAATAATTCCAAAAAAACGGTACTTTTTATGTTAGGCCAGTTACTTTTGCGGTCGCCCTCGTATCATTTTGCTTGTTAAATTTTTCCTGAACGGTAACAAATTTTTCATAGGTGAACAAAATTTTTCTGTGCAAGTTATCAGCGTTTGAAGTTTGCATTTTTCAATCCTATAAAGCTGCAGTCAATAATTGTCCGGTACGTCGTTTGAAAGCCCCAAGTCCCAAGTCTTTTTTAATGATTCGACTCATGGACTTTTGCGTGATATTCATCTCACGGGCCATGATTTTCTGTTTTCGGATCGGATTTCTGTGAATTCTTGATTTAACGGCTTTGATGACATGCGGTGTTCGAACAGAGCGTGGACGGCCCGCCCGACCGGTGGCGGTCTTTTACATCTCCAGTCTCCTCAAACAGTTTTATGCATCAGTAGACGAACATGCGTCTAATCCCTAGTGGCCGGAGCGTTTTGAAAATATCGCTTTGACAGCTATACGGTTCTCATTATCTGACCACTCCATGATGAAAGTAGAAACAATTTTAAAATCCCGTTACAGACTAACGCTATTGAGGTTAGCTTTCAAAACCCATATGACATTAGCGGGGTTTGTTTAGTTTTACTATTGAAATGGGTGTGATCAATGTTGTAACAGTAGTTATGTCCCTACGAAGAAGATTTCGCGACGAAACTCCCTGAATGTGGACAATTCTTTATGCATTTACGACATTACGGAGTACGGTGAAACCTATTTTTGGAATATCAAAGGTGTAACCCATTCTAGTATGCAAACATACATGCATATAAATATCAAATGAAACTCAAAAAGAGAATTATTAAAATTATTTATATTTATCTGTGTGTACATGTATATATCGTGAAAATTATTAATTTATTAAAACAAAGACCGAACGTTTCTAAGAAGCTTCAATTGACCGATCGACTGAGCAGCGGGGTTCATGTTGAGCTAAACGTCATAAAAGCGCAAATTAAATACTGCAATTAATACGAAATCGACGATAATTAATTAATCCCGTCGCGTTGTAACGCGGCAACGGCAATAGCAACAACAACAGGGCAGGCAGACAGTCACTTAGTCACTCACTCAGTCAGTCGGGCATGTATTATCAGTCAAATAAAATTATAATTCTGAATGTATTTTTTTGTTCTTGTTTGCTTTTTTTGCTGGCTAACGTCTGTTTTAATTGCCATTGTAGTATAATCGAACTTTCAACGTCAGGAGGAATCTCTCATCGGTGACCGTGACTTTGGCAACATAGAAAATCTGTGGAAACGGGAGGAGACTGAAGCACAGAGTAACATCTTCATTTTCATTATGGGAATGCCAGTAACATTCACTCGCTGGCTGTAGCTGACTCCGTTAGCAGCGGTTAACATTGAACACGCCGAGATATTTGCATTCTCATCATTAAAAGTCATCGATTATTTTGCACTGAAGTAAAAGTATTCCGTAGCATCGCATGTATTTTGTCGATTTTTCTGGCCAACAATTGCCAGCTTAGTGTCAGTTGCCACAAGCCATCATCTGCTGAATGGTTTGTAAACTTTTGATCGCCGTGAAAGGATTTCGTAACGGCCATCGACTAGCAGGATTGAGGATTGTGGATAAGGACGTGAAAGTGAAAGCCTTGATTGTTAATAAATCGCAGTGTTCGAGTGATTTTGTATTTTTATCATTGACCCTAGACGTGGAGGGAAGGGAAAAAGCGAGACACAGCAGCTATAAGAAATTTGTAACTGAACAATAAACCAACTGATAGTGAAAGGTACGTATGCAATAAAATTGATTGAATTCAAGTGAGGCTCTGTACCTAAGCTGCACTCTTTTTATACACTTCACCATAGGATGGAGTGTATGCTAAATGTGTCATTCCGTTGGCATCACCTTAAAATATTAATCGAAGACCTTAGGGAAGTCCAAATCTTATTAATCGTTTTAAAATTCATCGAGTGTCTGTTGAAAGCACAATAGTGGTCAGACAAAATAATCGAGGACCCCGGAACTAAGCCCGATGATGGCTTATAGTCACCAAATAATTGGGATTGTAAAATTAAATGGCTTAAAGTACCTCTGGCGGTTTATTCTCCTCGTTAATGTTGGCGTTAAATATCAGTAGGTCCCGGTCAGGACACAGCAGATATAATTTTTTGAGAGTTTTTGGTTTGTTCTGATCATTTGTTGTTATTATTTTTTTAAAGAGTCAATTATTCCACAAGCTAAAATGATCTGGTTTTTTGTTGTTGTTCCTCATAGATGGAAGGAAAAGCAAGTCAGCGAAGTTAAAGCAAACGCATCACCATCTGGTAGACGCACGTTTCGCCGTTGGTGTGGGATAGCTCTTCGATACCACACATGTGTTGTACAATAGCCGGAAGGGCTTATTTACAGGCCGAAAGGAGACCAATTTTAAAAATCTTTTGAGACAAAAACATCGATGGATCACGCTTAAAGATCCGACTGTATATGTGACGCCCAAAATAGAAAGGGACCTAAGGTTAAAAACCAGTTTTGTTCAGGAGAGCCATTTTAAAGATTAGGTCCCTTTCTATTTGCGCTTAGAGTCGTCGACTTCAATTTTTTAAAACTCGCATATCTCTGGAAGGGAACACTTTTGGGGCATGGAATCGGTCTCATTCGATGCTCAGATGTTGTCCACATGAAAAAAAAGTGAAAAGTTTTGTTCAGGAGAGCCATTTTAAAGATTAGGTCCCTTTCTATTTGCGCTTAGAATCGTCGACTTCACTTTCATAAAACGCGCACATCTCTGGGAGGGAACACTTTTGGGGCATGGGGTCTCATTCGATGCTCAGATGTTGTCCAAATCAAAAAAGAAAAAAAAGTGAAAACTTAATGAAAAGTTTTGTTCAGAAGAGCCATTTTAAAGATTAGGTCCCTTTCTATTTGCGCTTAGAATCGTCGACTTCACTTTCATAAAACGCGCATATCTCTGGGAGGGAACACTTTTGGGGCATGGGATCGGTCTCATTCGATGCTCAGATGTTGTCCAAATCAAAAAAGAAAAAAAAGTGAAAACTTAATGAAAAGTTTTGTTCAGAAGAGCCATTTTAAAGATTAGGTCCCTTTCTATTTGCGCTTAGAATCGTCGACTTCAATTTTTTAAAACTCGCATATCTCTGGAAGGGAACACTTTTGGGGCATGGAATCGGTCTCATTCGATGCTCAGATGTTGTCCACATGAAAAAAAAGTGAAAAGTTTTGTTCAGAAGAGCCATTTTAAAGATTAGGTCTCTTTCTATTTGCGCTTAGAATCGTCGACTTCACTTTCATAAAACGCGCATATCTCTGGGAAGGAACACTTTTGGGGCATGGGATCGGTCTCATTCGATGCTCAGATGTTGTCCAAATCAAAAAAGAAAAAAAAGTGAAAACTTAATGAAAAGTTTTGTTCAGAAGAGCCATTTTAAAGATTAGGTCCCTTTCTATTTGCGCTTAGAATCGTCGACTTCACTTTCATAAAACGCGCATATCTCTGGGAGGGAACACTTTTGGGGCATGGGATCGGTCTCATTCGATGCTCAGATGTTGTCCACATCAAAAAAGAAAAAAAATTAAAATTGATTTTAGGCCCCTTTCTCTATGCGCTGTCACATATGCAAAATATAGTTAGACAAAAAAACTAGTAGTAAAAGCTAAAGTCGGACATAGACGACTATACTTAGTAGGGACATAAATACTGTTAAACACGTTTTATGCTGTCAAATAAAAAGTACTGAATGTTTTTGGACCAACTATTTTTTAATATATTTATTGATGTATATTGTATCCAAAAAGAATCTACTTATTCGAAATGTCCGCCTTTTGCCTTTGTTTGAAAGCCCCAAGTCCCAAGTCTTTTTTAATGATTCCACTTATGGACTTATGCGTGATATTCATCTCACGGCCCTTGATTTTCTGTTTTCGGAGCGGATCTCTGTGAATTCTTGATTTAACGGCTTTGATGGCATGTGGCGTTCGAACAGAGCGTGGGTGGCCCGACCGGTGGCGGTCTTTTACATCTCCAGCCTCCTCAAATAGTTTTATGCATCGGTAGACGAACATGCGGCTAATCCCTAGTGTCCGGAGCGTTTTGAAAATATCGCTTTTTTCATTTCACACTTGAAAAAAGCTATTACAGCGTTACGGTTCTAATTATCTGACCACTCCATGATAAAAGTTGAAACAATTTTAAAATCCCGTTACAGACTAACGCTATTGAGGTTAGCTTTCAAAACCCATATGACATCAACGGGGTATGTTCAGTTTTACTATTGAAATGGGTGTGTTCAATGTTGTAACAGTATTTATGTCCCTACTAAGTATAAATCAAGCTGGAGAATACTTTGAAAACCAATAAAACCATTTTCATTATTAGGCCAGAAATATATATAACAGCCCTCGTATACCTAAATCTGAACTGATTTTCTTGAAGCTCAAAAGCATCCATCTTTGATCCAAAAAAACCTACTTTTGACGGAATTACGGTTGAAGAGGCGGACGGAAGGACGGACAGACGAAAGAACTGATGGAAAGACGGACGGACAATCGAAAGGGCGGGCAGAAGGAAGGAAGGACGGGTGGAAAGACGGACAGACGGACGGAAAGAGGAACGAACGAACGGTCGGACAGACAGGCAGTTAAATGAAATCAACAGATGATCAACGTCAATCGGTATATTAAAAGGTGGGTCTAGCTCAAATATTTTTCTTAGTTACAAACATTTGCCATAACTAATACATACCCCGTTCAACAAAGAGGTGCATGGTATAACAAGTTGAAAAATTAAGTTTGGCCGAATCTTATATACCCTCCATCATAGATAATTGTCTACTATGAACATTTCGTCAAGGGGCGTGCCAAGGTCCTCTTTTGTTTCAGAATGGTAAAGGATATAAAAATTAAAATTGTTTTTGTAAATGCCTTGCAACAATTCAAAGGTGTACAGTGAGCTTTTTTTTAAGGTACGGTCTAGTGTGGACATATTAGGTTAATGCGGACTGTGGCTAGTCGGGAAAAATAAAGCAACTTACTGTCAAATGTTAAATCGATTTCAAATAAAGCAGTGTTACCAACTTAAATTTATCTGACCTGGCTTAACATTTTCTTTGGGCTTCTGAAAGATTTCCTAACAATTGTTAATCAAAACAATTTTCATTCGAATAATTTAAACAACAGCGATTTTAATTGTTATCCCGCTCTCTCTCTCTCCGTGGTCGGTCTAACGTTTATTTGGAAAGTCGTGTAAAACCAACGATATTTACATTTATTTGCAACGGCAACGGCAATAAAAGCAAATAAATCATTCGCCGCAGAGAAAGCGAGCGAGAAGTGGGGTTGGTGGGCACAAAATACGGCGGCGAAGAAAAAATAGCGACAAAGAAGAAAAATCCGCAACGTAACTGTTGTCAAATTGAATGTATTTAAATTAGTCTCGTATACGTTTTTATAGTGTCACTGCCACTTAAATTGACTTGGTTGGACTGGCCGACCAAGCGTCTGACCATTTGTTCATCCCATCCGTCTGTCTATCTGGCTGGACAATCATTAAATGTTCGAGTGCGATGATATGAGGAGAACTACTTGGCGTTTATGTGAGTGGCAGCGTTTTCCATAACACGAACGTAAAGTAAGAGCAACAACAACTTGTGACAAACAAACTACGATACAATAATAAACCTGTGCTCGTAATGATGCGACCGCTCATCACCGTAGTCGCCGTCGTCGAGTGTAGGTACACACGAGTAAATCATCCATCAACACATCATCATGCACGAGTGCCTACAGTATCGAGCGAAAAAAGAATAGAAGAGATAGATTAAGATTAAAGATCCACCCACAAATTGATACTTGCTCTCACGGCAGTTGGGGGATAAGAAAATTTCTTAAACTTGCATTATATTAGCGCCGTGTTCTTTATATCATATTGCCTAGATGACGGAATTCTTTGTAGGCAGCAACCAGGTGCATAGAGGTACTCCAACCCTACTGATCCTAGAATTAGGGATCTCAACTCCGAGATCAGTAGGTTGGTCAGCGAATATAAGCGGAACAAATGGCTAGACCACTTAAAGCAGTGCAACTTGAGTTCCGGAATTGGTAAGTTGTGGACAACGGTCAAATCACTCTCTAACCCTGTAAGGAAGGATGATCGGACAGCTGTCACGTTCGGTGATAGAACAGTGACAGATCCGAAGCGGTGCGCGTGTTATTTTAACCGGCTTATTGAGCACCCAGAGAGTGATAAGGCGAAAAGGAGAGTATTGCGTATCCGCGCTCTCCGAATCGAAGAGGCACCACCATAATTTACGACATGGGCGAAGTTGCCCATGTCATCCGCAGCGCAAAGTCATCAAAGTCGCTGGGTCCGGACGGAATTTCAATGCTGATGTTAAAGCTCTTGGATACCCCGGGAGTAGAGTACATGACCAAAGTGCTCAATCTGTCGCTAGCCACTCACGAAGTTCCCGATGCCTGGAAAATGGGCAGAGTGGTCCCGCTACTGAAGCCAGGCAAAGACGAAAGTAAAGGAGATTCGTACAGGCCGATCTCCTTGCATTCTCCAGTAGCAAAGACGCTTGAAGCACTGCTCCTCCCCAGCCTGATCGAACACTTTCCTAGTGCTGATCATCAGCATGGATTCCGCAAGCAGCACAGCACAACAACTGCTTTACACGATATCACCACACGTATAAGTCGCGGCCTTAACCAGAACAAGCCTAACGACCGGACGGTACTCGTGGCTCTTGACCTTACAAAAGCCTTCGACACGGTCAATCATGCCACTCTGTTCGAGGACATTGAAGAAACGTCCCTTCCACCCAGTTTGGAACGTTGGGTCGTAAACCATATGTGTGGGCGCCAGTCATATGTAGAATTTAGAGACAGAAAGTTGAAGCCCCGTAGAGTTAAACAAGGAGTTCCCTAGGGTGGAGTTTTATCCCCGGCTCTGTCTAACCTCTACCTCTCTAAAATTCCTGCACCACCAGACGGCGTTGAAATTGCGTCGTACGCTGACGATTGCACAATTCTGGCGTCAGGACCTAAAGTGGATGACATTTGCGAGAAAATCAACTGTTACCTCACTGACTTAGCACGTTTCTTCACTGCGAGGAATATGAAAATATCCGCCTCCAAATCATCAGCCACACTGTTTACTGCTTGGACCGCAGAGGTGCGGTTGTCACTCAATGTGAAAGTCGATGACGTCAACATCCCGACCACCAACTACCCCAAAATCCTTGGGGTCACATTGGACAGCCTTTTTAGATCCTCTGCACATGCTACAGCTATCTGCGATAAACTCAAAAGTAGGAACAAGGTCCTCAAGTCACTTGCCGGCAGTACTTGGGGAGCCGACAAAGAAACCTTGTTGACCTCTTACAAAGCGATAGGTTGGTCTGTAGCAAACTACGCGCCACCTGTATGGTCGGCGAACGTGAGTACGACGCAGTGGAAGAAAATTCAGACTTGCCACAATGCCGCCCTTAGAACATCAACAGGGTGTCTTCTTATGTCTTCTGAGGACCATCTACATGAGGAGACGAAGGTCCTTACCGTGCGCAGACACAATTTCCTGTTGTCTAAGCAATACCTGCTAGGGTGTTTTCGCAGCAGTCATCCTGACTACCATCTCTTGAACAGGATGCCTCCACCCAGGCAGATCAGGTACGATCTTCTTGATCCAGAGATAGAGGTCCAGCGGTATAAGAGAGAACCTTTAGATCATCGAAACTATCAGGCAGGTTTGAAAAACATTCACGCCGATGATGTCGCAGCAGCAGTATCAAGCTGCCGTGTGAATGTAGTGCTAGGGGAACATCCTCGGAGATTTCACCTGAGGAGAAGGTACTACCTCGGCAGACGCGCGTGGTTCTGGCGCAGCTGAGATCTGGATGGTGCAGCCGCCTCAATTCTTACTGGGCACGAATTGGTGCTAACGTTCCGGACATCTGTCCCGCCTGCCATCAGGGACCACATGATGTACTGCACCTCTTCAATTGTCCGGCCAAGCCTACTCAGCTGACCCCCAGGTCTCTGTGGACGCATCCGGTTCAAATGGCGCGCTTTCTTCACCTGGATATCGAAGCAGATCCCCCATAGACGAACAAGACTTCAAAATAAATATATTGTTGTTACAACAACAACAACATAGAGGTACCAGTGCTTAGAACTGTTTGTGTTTAAAGGGCAACAACATTTATAAGTACGTTTTATTTATACTTGTATTGCTGAAACTTTCATTGCTACGTCCTGAACGAGGTTTCACCCTTCGGACGTAACTGGTATTCAGACTATTTTAAAATGCCCTTTAAGAGCCATTTAAAATATGTACCTCTGCCAAGTTTTAAAAACAAGTGGAGAAATCGTGAGTTTGCCCAGGCCAAAGCTTACATACCATGAATTACATTCGTAAAAGTGGTCTAACTAAAACCACTTTTTAGAATTGTTAATTGTAAATAAAACTAAAACTTTTCAGAAAATTATCTTAATATTTTTTACTGTGAAAAGAGAAAGAAAGATCTACGACAATTATGTGTAAAACAAAATGTCGTCCAAATGCTTCGGTGGCATATCTCCATCCGATGGTTTATACTTTCAATGGCTCTGAGACATACGAGGGCTGCTATATATATTCTGGCCTAATAATAAAAATGCGAATATTTATCATCAAAAATGGTTTTATTGTTTTTCAAATTATTCTCCAGCATGACTTATTCACTTTTGCATGCGCTTAAACCAATTGTCGAAGCACTTTTTCCACTCCGATTGAGATACCTTCAAAACATGGTTTTTGAACGCTTCAAAAGCTTCTTCTGGCATCGAAAATTGTCGACCACGCAATTTTTTCTTGATGTGCGGAAATAAAAAGAAGTCAGTGGGTGCCAAGTCGTCAGGGCTGTACGGCGGATGACCCATATATTTAACGTTTTGGCCGGTCAAAAAGGCGCCGGTTTAAGTCGATGTGTGAGCTCGCATTGTCATGGTGCACAATGATTCGTGTTCTCTTGTTCGTTTTTCGAATTCTTCCGAAGACTTCAGGCAAACAAATTGTGGTATACCACTCAGAATTGACCTCCTACGTTGTTCAAGCGGAACAGTCGCCACATGACCAGTTTTGCCGAAGAAACAGGCGACCATTTGCTTCGAAGTGCTTCTTCAAAGACGCACACGTTCGATTGACGTTTTTGTTTCGGGCTCATACGCATAGAACCACGATTCGTCACCTGTGACAATGTTATACACTACCTTTGAGCTGCCGCAGTTATACTTTTCAACATCTCTTTACACCAATCCATACGAGCATTTTTTGAGCGATTGTCAAATTGTGCGGGATCCAACGAGAACAAGCCTTTTTTTACCGCCAGGTGTTCATGCAATATCGAATGTATGCTGGTGAAAGAAATGCCCAAGGATGCCTCTATCTCACGGTATGTCACATGACGATCTTGTATATCAGTTCACGCACGGCATCAATGTTCTCTGACACAACGGCCGTTTGATTCATTAAGCCTTGCTTAAGGAATCTACTGAAGTGAAAGTGTGACCATTCGCTAAACATAATTTTCTTTGTAGCCACCATTCACTTCTGTCTGTTCATCCGAGCATTCGCCGTATTGACGGCGCTTGAAATGGTCAGTAGGCTTCGACTATTGAGTCAACTGAACTTTCTATTTGCGCTTAAAATCGTCGACTTCACTTTCATAAAACGCGCATATCTCTGGGAGGGAACACTTTTGGGGCATGGGATCGGTCTCATTCGATGCTCAGATGTTGTCCACATCAAAAAAAGAAAAAAAATTAAAATTGATTTTTTTTACCCTTAGGTCCCTTTCTCTATGCGCTGTCACATATGGCATCAACAATCTCACACACTTTTACTCTTTGATTGGCCAACACCATATCGTGGATTTTTTCGACATTTTCGGATGTATTTAACTCAATAAGCCGTCCAGAGCGTTCAGCGTCATTTGTACTTGTGCGACCACAACGAAAGTCAGTAAATCCCTTTTTTACCATTGAAATCGATGGTGCATAGTCCTCATAGTATTTATCAAGCTTTTCCATGGTTTGATTGAAGTTTTTTTTCGCAAAAAAGAATGTTTAATGATCACTCGAAATTCAATTTTTTCCATTTTTAACAAAAATCCGCGAGGGTTGTATGTTTTGAACAGCTGTTAAGCACAAACTAAATGACGGAACTCTCTCAAAATTTGACAGTAGTCTATTAACAGGCGGTACTTGATGGAAGCAGTATTGCATTTCATTTAACTACGAGGCAAGTTGAAAAAGCCGCGGAATTATTGATCTACCCATCATTGCTTTGATTTTGCATATAAGAAGTAACGGGTGATCCATCTTAAGGTTTTTTCAATAGGGTTTTTTACACAGATTACACGTGAGTTGTGTAAAACTTTATTTGTTTTTGTATTGTTTGTCATTTTATCATGGAAAGACTTACGGTTTGCTGCAGTTAATAAATAGGATGATGGAATCATGGGTAAACGTGAATGGTGCTTGCTATCGCGCAATGATATCGGACTTTTTGTTACCTGAAATCGAAGCTCGTTTCCTTGACGACTTTCAATAAGACGGTGCCACTTGCCATTCAGCCGCTCAAACAATGGTTCTACTTAGTAGGGTCATAAATACTGTTACACACGTTTTATGCTGTATAATAAAAAGTACTGAATGTTTTTGGACCAAATATTTTTTAAATATATTTATTAATGTATATTGTATCCTATAAGAATCTACTTATTCGAAATGTCCGCCTTTTGCCTTTACACACGCCTTAAGTCGCACTAGCCAATTGTCAATAGCTGCACAAACCTCGTCCATTGGAAAATTGGCCACAGGTCGAACCAAAGCAGTCTTAAGAGATCCAATGTTGGGGTATCTTTTGTGACAAACCTTGTCCTCTAAGACCGTTCACAATTTGTAATCCAATGGGTTCAAATCTGGACTGCCTGAGGGCCATTCTTCAGAGGAAATGAACGCTGGCAAATTGTTTCGAAGCCAGGCCTGGGACGTTTTAGCCTTATGGGCCGGCGCAGAATCCTGCTGGAAAGTCCATGGCTGGTTTTGGAACAGGCAATTGTTAAGAGGCTTCACAACAGCTCCAAAAACGGTTTCTTGGTAAACTTTAGCCGATGTTTTGACTTCTTGTTCGCAGAAATGCAGGTCAGTGACCCCATCGTAAGATACAGCCCACCAAACCATTGCCGAAGCTGGGTGATGACCCTTTTCCACCCTTGGTATCAGTTCAGATGCTTCCTTAGATGACCGCGCATACACTCTATCATTTTGCTTGTTACATTTTTCCTGAACGGTACAAATTTTTTCATCGGTGAACAAAATTTTTCTGTGCAAGTTATCAGCGTGCTTCATCAAAAGACGTTTGCATTTTTCAATCCTTTTTTTTTAAAGCTGCAGTCAATAATTGTCCGGTATGTCGTTTGAAAGCCCCAAGTCCCAAGTCTTTTTTATTGATTCGACTCATAGACTTTGCCATGATTGTCAAAACCCATATGACATTAACAGGGTATGTTCAGTTCTACTATTGAAATGGGTGTGTTCAATGTTGTAACAGTATTTATGTCCCTACTAAGTACTTGACCGTGTTCAAATGAGAGCGATGGTGCCGATAGACGACAGTAGGGTATCTAACTCTATTGTTTCCATAGAGCTTTGTCGGAATGTGGGTTGCATAACGCCGTCCTATCGTAACATTCAGGGGGTATATTCATCAGCCATTCGTCATCTTATTCCTGACGTGAGGATGCTCGGATGCGTGACTTTCTTGGAATTCACACCCGTGTCTTATCGGTTGGCCAGTTGACTGCATTATACACTAGAGATCAAATTCGTTTTTCGCTCGTACAGTCCGCCTTTCAAATAGACTTTCGGCAAATGTATTTCCCACTATAATACAATGTATGTGTGCTGCCGACAAGTCTATACTCATTTAGCGATCTTTATATGTGACGCGCAAAATAGAAAGGGACCTAAGGGTAAAAACCAGTTTTGTTCAGGAGAGCCATTTTAAAGATTTAAATACGTGTATCTTTGGTGTAGAATCGTCAACTTCACTTTCATAAAACGCGCATATCTCTGGGAGGGAACACTTTTGGGGCATGGGATCGGTCTCATTCGATGCTCAGATGTTGTCCACATCAAAAAAAGAAAAAAAAATGAAAATTGATTTTTTTTACCCTTAGGTCCCTTTCTCTATGCGCTGTCACATATGCTTTGATTTTGCATATGAAGGTATAAGCCGAAGAGTGAGTCCAAAACGACTCACTAAATCACTAAACCATATTGACAGACTGTCCGACTGACGTTATTTCAGTACGAGAACAGTTTTCGTAAACCCTAATTTACGGTGGGACAAAGCGACTTTTTTACTTGTTTGTTTTTTTGTGTCTTCAAACTGAAATTTCAATATAAATCTAATTGTGTGGACGGATACTGTCGTCGAGTACTATGTTTGTTACTTATATTTATTTTTTTTATGTACATTAATTTAAACAATTTCTTTTTTTACAATTCTAAATTTATGCGTTGTAGAGATTCATGCTTTTTGTTGTCGTTGCTGCGCCTTTTGTTTACAATTTTATTTGGTTTGAAAATGTGAGTGCGCGCGGCCGTTCGTTTTTCTGATTTGATGTAGGTACATTTATTTATATTTTCTTTTCTTTTTTATTATTTTTTTTTGAATTGCAAATATTTTAACCTTAAACCATTTACATAATTGAATTATGACCGAAATTGATTTTGTTGTTTGTATTGTTTTTGGAGCAATTGTTGTTTTTTAAGAACACAAAATGTACAAGACATCAATGATTTGCAAAAAAAAACATATTTGCCACACGTGAACTTGATTTCAATAGAAGATTTTCATTGACGATTGTATGTTTTTAGAGCATGTCTCTACTAAATAAAGTTTAGTGCACAACTTTATTTAGTCGTCATGCAAAGGGCTTCAAATTAGAATGAAGTGCAAAACTTATGATGAAAGTGATTTGGGTACTATTTTTATCTATATGGTACAATTTTTATCTATATCTCTCAGATATGCTTAATTTGAGCAGAATTGAATTTCATGTGTGGCTTCTAGCAAGGCCTCAATTCGGTAAGGACCTTTGTAGGGCGGCGATATGAAAACATGGACCGCTATTGTCCACTTTTCTCGTGCCTGGTAACACATTGTCGTAATTAATTTGAGCAAGATCCAAAGTTAAATGTGCGGAACCGCAAATAGGATGTATCCTTTGTATCGGGGTTATGCAAAAAGATAGACTGATATGGTCCAATTTCATCAGAGTTAATTACTGGCCGGTCATAACGAGCCATGCGAAATCAGAGCAAGATCTGCAATGCAATGCGGTCCCTTTTTGTTGGGCTATTCGAAAACGTTGCAAATGAGGTCCCAGACCTTGGAGAAATACGAATAATATTAGGATTGGAAAAAATATGTGGCCTTTAGAGTTCGAGGTTTTCAAATCGGAAAGGACTTTTGTATCATATCCAAACACGGATCAATAGGGACTACTGTCAGTAGCGTTTGTAACTGGCTTAACCTGTACAAAAATAGCACAAAATGTATGTCTATATGCCTAGCAATGATAGGCATATAGACGAATATTGGTTAATGAAATCAGATACAGAGTCGATCGGTATAATAAAAAAATAGGTGTTTACAAATATTTGTTATGGTCTTTATAGATTTTTTTTAATATCATCGCGTGAGTTTTTGAATCTATCGAGATCAACCAGTCGAAATGAAATAAATCGCTTAATTATACAGGGTGTCCGTCGGAAAGGTATACTACTTTGTTTGTTCATAATTTTTGATTAAATGAAAGATAATGGATCTTATATTGATAAATGTTTTATAAATGTCAGATAAATGTCCGTCTCTGTTAGTCTCACAAATGCGAGCCCTTTTTAGCACATTTGTCATTACATTCTCACACATTCCACGCTGTATTTCATTAATTGTATCACGAATATTTTGTTTGAGTTCCTCAAGCGTTTCAGGTTTGTTTGCAGAAACCTTGCTTTTCAGACATCCCCACAAGAATAAGATCGGAGCAGTCAAATCAGGCAAACGAGGAGGCCAATCAACATCACCATTTCATGAAATAACTTGTTGTGGAAAGAGGTCTCGCAGTTATTCCATCGTAATGCTGACTGTATGTGATGTGGCACCGTCTTGTTGATACCACATGTTAATCAAGCCCAAATCATGCAGTTTTGGCGTTAAAAAGTTCTCAATCCTATCGCGATATCGCTCCCCATTGACAGTTATCGTTAGGCCGCTTTCATTTTCATAGAAGTAAGGTCCAATGGTTCCTCCTGACCAAATTGCACACCAGACTGACGCTTTTAATGGATGCAAAGGTGACTGATGAATAATTTAAGGGTTTTCCATTGCCCAGAACCGACTATTCTGTCTATTCACATATCCATTGAAATGAAAATATGCCTCGTCACTCATTATGATTTTGTCATAAAAATTGGGGTTGTACTGGGCGAGCTGTAACATCCTATTGGCAAATGTACGTCGGCGTAAATGGTCTTTTGGAAAAAGCCCTTGTATCAACTGAATCATAAATGGAAACAAATACAAATCCTTGTGCAAAATTGTTGCTAAAATTGTTCTATGAAGACCAAGCTCCTGAGCACGGCGTCGAATTGAGGTTGATCGATTGTTTTGAACACTTTTTGAGCAGCATTACGAGTAATGTTTTCAGCCGATCTTGCAGGACGTTGTGGTCCATGCTTGGGCCTTTCAGCTACCGACCCTCTTTCTTCGAAATCATTCACTACACGATAAATAGTGCGTTTTGTTGGCACGTTCTTTCTACCAAAAATTTCACGTAACTTCCTCATCGTCACAGTAATCGATGATTGATTTTGATAAAATGTTTTAACTATTAAAACACCTTGGTTTATCGAAATTTACTATGGAAAAATTTCCATAATAAATTTAGTACGCCTCTACTTCACGACTGCCAAGACTAATGTTTACCAAAATGGCGGCAAAACAAAGTAGTATACCTTCCCGGCGGACACCCTGTATGTAAAAGTGAAAAATAATTTTCGAAATATTAATTATGAAATTCTATGTCAGAAATTGGAATGTAGATTTGAGTGGCATGTGATTTGTAATCCGTCATTAGAGACAGTGGGGCACGTACGTAATTTGTCCTATGCCTACAAAGCCATCGGCTAGGGAAAAGAATTCTATTAAAGTTGGGGCGACATCCCAAACACCAGTTTGCCCTACACTAAAAAAATCAATCATGAAAAGAACGTGTACAATATGATTGGAAACAATTCGAAATACCGCCATCGTGAAGCACAAAGTAGCCACCGCAGATGCTGGCAATTTAGCGTCGGTTGCATTCTCCGTCTGAGAGTCCAAACTTTTACTGGATTCGTTGCTCATGGTAAAGCCTCAAGAAGTCACTCAGTGAATGTAGCTAGAAATCAACTGATTCAATCTGGATTATGGACAATGTATTTGTGTGGTTAGCTCGCGCGGTCTAAATTTACACAAAGCATGGGAAATTTCAGAAATGATCGTATATTTAATTTTAGAGATGCATGCAGAATAATGCGAGTGAGCAAAACTTCATGTCGTTATTGCTAAATTCGTTGACTACTTGAGATCAGTGATGGAAAACGTAATACAATTGTAGCATTTTTGGTACAATTAAAGGCATGTTGGTGAACTCAATTTATTTTTGCCACAAAAATTAGGGTATATTCTAGTTATCTGCATTATAATGGGTGTCCGAAATTGCGATATCATTTTAATTTTAATAAAAAAATGTTTTTTTAGATATTACAAATATTTTTATTTCGGTTTATTACAAATAGGTTCCGGTTAAAAATAAAAATTATGTCGTTCAAGTGACCCCACCCTAATGTATCAGCAGGCTCCAAATCTTTTGCCATAATTACACAAGGGAACAGAAAGCGACTTTTTGTGTGTTGTTTGGAATTCTATAGCAATTTTTTAATAATTTGAGGTCTCTGATTTAAAATCTAATCTCTATTTGTCTCCATCAGCTCGATTTTTTAAGTTACAGGTACTAATCGTATTTTCGACTTTTTTCCAAAAATTTAAAGTTCAAAAAATCATAAAGTTTCTTTCCGATTTATAACTATTTTTAGGATGTATTGGGTGATCCAACTAGAGACATTTTTTCAGAACAAAAAAAATTCAAGTCAAGTGTGGAATCTTTGCTGGTAATTTGAAAGGGCATTTTATGACATTTATTTTTTAAATATAATTTCCTTCTAATGTTGGCCGAAACTACGCCTCAGGGTTTTTATTTTGAGGGTCCAATTTTGGATTATTCGTTGAGCATTTCGACCGGTATGGCTTTAATGACACGCGTAATGTTGGCTTCCAAAACCTGAATCGTAGCTGGTTTGTCAGCATAGACTTTGGACTTTACGTAACCCCAAAGAAAAATGTCTAAAGGTGTGATATCACTCGATTTAGGCGGCCAACTCACCTGACTAAAACGTGAAATTAGCTGCTTTTCGAAATGACCTCTCAATAGATCCATTGTTTGAGCAGCTGTATGACAAGTGGCACCGTTCTGTTGAAACCAAGTGTCGTCAAGGTTACGGCCTTCATTTTCAGGTAGCATAAATATCGATATCGTGGCGCGATAGCGAGCACCAATCACGGTTACCTTCCGGCCATCATCATTTTTGAAAAAAATCTGCACCGATGATTCCGCCAGCTTATAAACCGCACCAAACCGTGGTTTTCTCTAGGTATACTAAGTAGGGACATAATGATTTTTAATGATTCTACTCATGGACTTTTGCGTGATATTCATCTTACAAGCTATGATTTTCTGTTTTCGGAGCGGATATCTGTGAATTCTTGATTTAACGGCTTTGACATGACATGCGGTGTTCGAACAGAGCGTGGGCGTCCCGACCGGTGGCGGTCTTTTACATCTCCAATCTCCTCAAACAGTTGTATGCATCGGTAGACGAACATGCGGCTAATCCCTAGTGGCCGGAGCGTTTTGAAAATATCGCTTTTTTCATTTCGCACTTGAAAAGCGCTATTACAGCGATACGGTTCTCATTATTCGACCACCATGATGAATGTTGAAACAATTTTAAAATCCCGTTACAGACTAACGCTATTGAGGTTAGCTTTCAAAACCCATATGACATTAACGGGGTCTGTTCAGTTATACTATTGAAATGGGTGTGTTCAATGTTGTAACAGTATTTATGTCTCTACTAAGTATTTTAATTTTACAAATAATTTGCTTTTATGGCGCTGCTGTTTTTGGTTTTTATCATTACCAATTGTTAGTTGCATCGAACAACAGGCGGTTGTGGAAACAAATAATTTGAATATCATTCGGTAAATGTGACCGAATAGTAAATTGTGTGACCAATAATATTGGCATAGCAATAATCTTACGGTACGTCTAACCGAAGTTCCGTCACGATTTTTAACATTTGGAGAGTGCAACTGAAAGTTTTCGTGTCTAATGGAAATTTAGTAGGTCGAACCGATTTTTAAATGACTTTTTTTCTGTATGCAAAAGGACGAATTTCTTTCAAATCAGATAAAAACTTTAGTTTTGCGAGCATTTTAAATTTTAACATACCCGAGGGTGTCAAATGTGGGTGTCAGTGATACAGGACACTTATTCTGGCTAGAGGTCTTGAAATGCTCTTGTAAACACGAATTCACCTTAACTTTAGCTGTGTAAAAAGTCATGGATCTGTGACAAACACACTAAAATTAGTGCTATCACAGAGAGTACCATATAAATCATGCAGACGCTGTCTGATTCGCGATAGAACTTTGAGGTATTTTTGGCGCAATTTTAATAAATCACAGCATATTTTTACAATTGTCAGTGGGGGGCCCAGTCTAATGTACATACACAGTTTAGTTTAAGAAGTACTAAAAACGGACTGACAAAACTGCAGTACCTCTCAGCCTATGGTGAAGATCAAAGATATATCAGCAACACTCCTTACAGCTGTCAAACGAGATCTCATTCCTAAGGAATTCGCTATTTGCCAGTGATCCCTCTGCGATCTAAACCAGTGACATAATCTATCGCCGAACTCACTCAAATTGATTTGTTTGTGGCGACAAGAAAGAACGACGCCGAGAGCGTATGTCGCCTAGCGAGAGCGAGCGAGATTGTGTGCTTTTGTGTGGGCATATCAATTAACAATCACAGTTTTTCATTTCAATTAAAGATGAGTTCTGTGCCAATGAGAAGATTTTTCAATTGTCAAACCTTGCTGAGACTCGTAACTGTAAATACCGTCCGCATTCAAGTCAGTCTGTTCGAGAACGCGGAGCATCGCAAATGGTCGCCAGCCGCGTGCGGAGATCGGCCGACCACAAAAAAGAGAAAAACAACTTCTACCAACCCACAAAATTCTTTTTATTTTTTGAATTCAATTCTTCGGTTAATTCGTTTCATTATTATAATTACTCGGACACACGCGCTCGCCCGCTCCTCCGGCCCCGCTCTCGCGAGAGTGTATCAAAGTCACAAATGTTCAAGTTGAAATGATCCGTCGTCATTTACTTTAATTGGCCTTAATAAAAACCGCGAGTTACAATTCCATTTGTGTGTGGAAAACATTCGAACAGCCACACAAAACAAACAGTGAATTAGTTTTAGCGCGCCACAAAAAAAAACAGAGAAACCAAAGAAAACATGACAAGTCATGAGCGCTTAGGCGGTGAAATGACACAAAAACGTGACTTCCATACGCAGAGCCTGCCTCAGGTGCACAGCAGTTCCTTGAGTTATGGCAGTCGCACCTTTTCCACGACATCGTCGACACAGAATTTCGGCTCCAAGCCGAAACTGGGCTTGGGCGTCAATGCCCAGACCGGTCGCCTGCAGTGGTGTCCCGGCTTTACATGTTGCAAACTTTTGATTATACTTCCAGTGATTATGCTGCCCATCACTTTGGTGCTGATCCTGCTGATGCGCATGGACGGCATGCTGATTGCCCTGCAGATGCATCAGCATCACCATCGTCATCAACACCGCGGTTACGATCAGGAGCCCGTGTACCTGGAGGACTACGAGGGCGCTGGACTGGATAACGATCCCTATCAGGACATGATCAGCGAGCAGTTGTTGATACCGCGCGAGAAGAAGCGCCTTAGTGACGAGGAACGCATCAAACGTTGCATATCCTTCAAGTTTGGCCTGAGCGAAACGATCGATGTTGAGGATCGTGACATAATGAAAGATGCTCGCACTTCGTTCTTGCCGCAGGATACCACCGTCATACCCAGAGAGTGTTTGGAAAGCTTCAGTGTAAATCCCCACCTGAATTACAATGATTTCGACTTGAACGCCCTGTTAGAATCGTATGGCCGCCGGAGATTCCGTCGAGAGAAATCGGAACAAGAGCAGCCCCGCCGTGAGCTCGAGCACCTGACACCAGGCACGGTTTCAGCGGAGAACGAGGAGAAGGTCGCAAATGAATCTGGCGAAAACATAGATGTGGCTCGCTTCATAGAAACCATCTCGGCTCTGCAGTCCTTTTGGAATGAACAGGGCACCAAGGAGAGTATACGCGAAGCCCAGGCCAAGACTATGGCTCAGTACATGAACACCAGCGTGGACCCCTGTGTGGACTTCTATCAGTATGTGTGCGGCAACTGGGAGAAACACCATCCCATACCCAAAGACAAGGCGGGTTTTGACACCTTCGAAATGCTAAGGGAAAATTTGGACATTGTACTGCGCGAGCTGCTCGAATCGAAGAGCTTTGACAAATCCAACCTGCCTTCCAAGAAAATTCAGCACATAGTTTCCAATACCTATGACCAAATACCCAATACCCAGGCGGATATTGTTAAGCCCCTACAATCGGACAACAACCAGGAGATTCACAAGGAAAAGCTGCTGCAGCACATCGTTCAAGAGCGTGAGACTCTCGGTCACATTCTTATGCGTTACAAACGGAATAACGTGTTCACCAATACGAAAAAGAAGCGTTTCAGTTCCAGTCGCAATTCGTCGGAAGCACACTACACCCTGCCCTACTACAGGCAACTGGCAACATTTACCCGATCACAGTCGGCCTTTGAGAGCGCTAAGCAGCCGGAAACGATTGATGATGCTCAGCTCAAAGCCAGAAATCTTTATCAGTCCTGCACGAATATAAAGTTGCTGGAGAAGAGAGGCATACAACCGCTACTAGATCTGGTGGATAGTTTGGGCGGTTGGCCGCTTTTGAGTGAAAACTGGAGTGCGGATAATTTCGATTGGCTGAATCTGACCGCTCATCTGCGCCGCTATAACAACGACATCTTAATCGTCCAGTGGGTGGGACCCGACATCAAGAATTCCGATGAGAATATCATACAATTCGACCAGACGAATTTGGGCCTGCCCACGCGTGAGTATTATCTGCAAGATGTCAATGCCAAATATCTGCAGGCCTATCAGCGCTTCATGGCGGATGTCATGAACAAACTGGGAGCCAGCCGAGAACAGGCCACAAAGACCGCCGCTGACCTGATAAGTTTTGAGACCCAATTGGCCTCCATTACGGCGCCCGCTGAGAAGCGATTGAATGTCACCAAGCTGTACAAACGTATGACTTTGGGCGAACTGCACGATCTCATACCGGAAATTGACTGGATGCGCTATTTGTCGGTGCTGCAGCAGCGAAGTGTCCGCGACACCGAACAGGTGGTCATTTATGCCACCGAATATATGCAGGATCTAGTCAATCTCTTGGACCGCACAGATCCCAAAATCGTTGCCAATTACTTGTTGTGGCGTTTCGTGCGTCATCGCATCAACAATGTCGACGATCGTTTCGACGATACCAAGCAGACCTTTTATCACGCCCTGTTCGGCCGGGAGGAGAGTCCGTCACGCTGGAAGGTTTGCATTTCGCAAGTCAATACCAATATGGGCATGGCTCTGGGCTCCATGTTTGTGCGCAAGTACTTCGATGAGAATAGCAAAAAGGATACGCTTAAAATGACGCACGAGCTGCAGGCGTCATTCCGTGAAATACTCAAGAACACCGATTGGTTGGATCCGCAAACCAAACATTTGGCTGAGCTCAAAGTGAATGCCATGTCACTGAAAATCGGCTATCCCGATTTCATTCTAAATACCGAGGAACTCAACGAAAAATATGCCGGCATCGCAATCGATCCGGATAAGTATTTCGAAAACACTCTCAATGTCCTGCTGCACACCTCCAAGACGGAACAGAACAAACTGCACGAACCGGTCAATAAGACCACCTGGCAAACGGCTCCGGCCATAGTGAATGCCTACTATAGCCGTAACAAGAATCAAATAATGTTCCCGGCCGGTATACTGCAGCCACCGTTTTATCATCGTCACTTTCCCAGATCGTTGAATTTTGGCGGCATCGGAGTGGTCATCGGTCATGAGCTGACGCATGGCTTCGACGATAAGGGTCGTCTATTCGATCGTAATGGCAGCATTCACAAATGGTGGGCGGACACGTCGATAAAGGGCTTTGACGAGCGGGCCAGATGCATTATATCGCAGTATGGCAATTATACTGTGGGTGAGGTGGGCATCGCCTTGAATGGTGAAAGTACTCAAGGTAAGTGTATTAACAACTAAATTTGTATATATATATATATTAGGGCGGGTCGATTTAAAAATCGCCCAAGTGACAAGGAAAATCGTATTCTAAGTATCAAAATAAGAAACTTTGCCCGAAAAACCATAACTCTGAGACGACTTCTGATGTCCCGATTTTTGAGCCGTAGGATAAAATTTTGAAAAATTTCTCTTTGACCCATTTAGAGTAGCCCAATCGAGTCTAAAAGAAATTTAAAAGTTATTCTAAAGGCAGTAAAAATGTCTTTAAATTGTCAGCAGGGGCAAGCGATGCAAACCTATGCGAATCCGAAGAGGGTGAAAAGGATTTTTGTTGTGTTTACTTTGTTCGTTGGAATACTCTACTGCAGGAAGATTCTCATTGTATTGAAATCTGCCTGCACTTAAGTGTATAGCCTTTGATCCTTGCAAAAACACATTCGTTAATTGAGGTCTGAGGTTGGTGAATTAGCCTTCACCGAAACTGCGGTCACCCTAGCTGGCAACAAAAAGTCTTTTCGACAGCTGTTTAAAGAACTTTTTGCTTTCTTTTTGAACAAAATATTCAAAATAAACATGGTCTCAAATCCGACTATGAACTTACGAGGGCGGTTCGGAAAGTTCTTAGCCTATCAATGAAAGAGAATAGTTAGTTTTTCAATCATATTTTTATTTTTCAATATAATCTCCTGAAACTTCAATACACTTAGTCCAACGCTTATCTAGCAATTCTATCGTTTGATTAAAATAGTTTTCCTCAAGGTCTTCAATACAACTGTAATTGCATCTTCATTTGAGGTAAAACGCTTGCCAGCAAGGAATTTTTTTTAGATTTGATAACAGGTAAAAGTCACTGGGAGCTAAATCAGGAGAATAAGGTGGGTGGTCAAGCAACTCGTACTTTAATTCGTTGATTTTAGCCATTGTTAAAAAACTCTTGTGCGCTGGTGCGTTGTCTTAATGAAAAATTATTTTTTTGTGTTGTAAGCCAGGACGTTTTTCTCGAATTTGTACATTTAATTGATCTAAAAGGTTGCAATAGTACTCTGAATTAATTGTTTTACCCTTTTGCAGATAGTCAATCAATAAAATACCTTTGAAGTCCCAAGAAACCGTTGCCATAACCTTACCAGCCGATTGAATTGTTTTTGCCTTATTTGGGGCACTTCCTCCAGCTTCAGTCCATTGTTTGGATTGTTCTTTTGTCTCTGGAGTAGAGTGGTGGATCCATGTCTCATCAACAGTTATGAAACGACGCTTAAATTCCATTTTATTTCGCTGAAAACGATCCAAACAAGCTTGAGAAATGTTCATTCTTATGCGTTTTTGATCGACTGTTAACAAGTGCGGCACCCATCTTGCAGAAAGCTTTTTCATCTGTAGTTCTTCATGCAAAATTAAATGGACTCGATCATTTTTTTTTATTCATCGATCATTTAATACCATATCATGCACTTTGGCTACAATTTCTGTTGTTGTTGCTGTTTTTGAACGTCCACTACGTGGTTCATCTTCACGACCACGTTTAAATTCAGCAACCCAATTTTTTACTGTTGCATATGTAGGAGCACTTTCATCGAACACATTCATCACATCATTATGAATTTCTTGTCCCGATAAACCTTTGTTATGTAAATATTTAATGACACCACGCATTTCTAATTTTTCCATTGTAAAAAAATCGAGGATGCGTCTTTTGTGAACACCTGTTTCTATATGAAAGAGTTGCCAGATCGAAACAAAATTTAACATGTGTTCATGGCAGAGATGGAAGTTGCCAAAACACTTAACTTTTTTCTGTTTATACCGCGCTTTTTGTGCTAAACTAAAAAACGAACCGCCCTCGTATAATAATTATAAATTGCTATACTTACTTTATATATATATATATATATCTGGCCGAGGCAACACTAAGTGTTGCCTGACACCATCTGACATTTCCATTGGAAAGTTTGACATTTTTTAGCATAAACGTACTCAGAAGGTTTTGACGTACGACAATCATTTGTGTTGTTTAAAGTGACTTGAAAAAATCAACTTGGCAAAATAATGGAATTAACTCGCGAACATTATCGTGCGATCATTTTCACAACTTTCGACGTGAATTATCACGACAAGAGTGCATCGATGAACTTAAACTCGCCCCGGCAGCCTATATAGTTGTCTCCAGCTGCTGCTCTTAAATTCCCGTGATTACGGCTACTAAGGTCGATACTATGGATTTCGAGTGATTGTACCTAGGTCATATATGCTTTGAGATCCGACAAATATTTGACTTAGCTTATCGTTCGTTCACTTTTCTAAGAGCTCGTATCTAAGAACTTGCATCTAAAGAAGGATGCACCCACATGTTTCCGATCAAGTGTAAGGTTGTCCTATGTCTAGCCCGCTCTTCATTCCTTGAAAAGTTTTTGGACCCCGGTAGCCAAATTAGGTTCAAATCGAACTGACTGGTCCTCTCGTCAAGAAAAGCGTGGTAGATGCGAAGCGTTCTAAATGATGATTACAGACTGGATATCAGAGTATATAGCCGTAATTGTTTTTCGAATGGAATGCTGTAGTTCATTAAAATTTGTTAGTTTTGTTTTATAGACTTCCCGTTTCAATAACCCCACAAGAAAAAGCCAGGTGCAGTAAGGTCAGCCGACGTTGGGGGCCAACGGAAGGTGGAGTGTCTGGATATCAGCTTATTGGGATATTTGGGAAGAGTTGCAGCATCTTGCTGAAACCACAGAGAGTTGAAAGAAATTCTCATTCGGTGCATAGAAAAACTCTTTTAACATGCTCAAGTAACGGTCTCCAGTAACCGTAACGGTGTAACCGTTATCTTCGACAATGCAGCGTGATGAAACTGCACACCACATTGTGACACGAAGTGGATGCAATTCCGTCTCATGGACTATCTGTATCTCCATATTAGACAATTTAGTTTTCAATGTTAAGGTCTTCCTTTGACTATCCCATGCTCGGCAAAATTGTTAACAATTCTCAACATGGTCTATCTGCTCGGAGGATTGCCGCCAAACGTGCGCCTTTACTCTCTTTGAACCGAAACTACGATGTGGTCGAATGACAGATTAATGTGACCGTTTTAAGTGATTATCAACATTAAAACCTGAAACACGGTGCTCCATATCACACGGATAAGCTATAATGCGACTACCAACGCCCCTCCAGATAAACTGGAGAAACCAGTTTGAGGATCAGCTGTACCGGCTTCACCTTACATCGGGGTATAAGGTTGAGGTCTATGTAAAACCTCTGCTACTCTTTGGGTTGTAGCACCCACTTTACCTGCGATTAAGGTAAGGGTTGATCACCCTGAGGTATTAAGGTAAAGGTTGATCACCCTAGAAGTATTTTTTTAAATAAAAAAATACAAAAATTCAAATCTGGTATGGAATTTTTTTTCGAAAGGTCATTTTGTGTCATTTATTTTTTGAATAAAATTTCTTCAAATGTTGGCCGCAACTACGCCTCATTGTGAGGCTCCAATTTTGGATTGCTCGTTCGAGCAATGAATAGTAGCTGGTTTGGCAGCATAGACTTTGGACTTTACGTAGCCTCAAAGAAATAAGTCTTAAGATGTGATATCACACGATCTAGGCGGCCAACTCACCGGTCCAAAACGTGAAATTAGCTGCTCTTCGAAATGACCTCTCAATAGATAAATTGTTTAAGCAGCTATATGGCAAGTGGCACCGTCCTGTTGAAACCCAATGTCGTAAAGATTATGACTTCAATTTCAGGTAGCAAAAAGTCCGATATCATGTGGCGGTTGCGAGCACCATTCACGTTTACGTTCCGGCCATCATCATTTTTGAACAAATATGCACCGATACTTTCACCAGCCCATAAACCGCACTAATCCGTGATTTTCTCAGTGTAAGTTTTTCATGATAAAATGGCAAACTGTACTGAAAAGAAAAAATAAAAAGTTAAACACAACTCACGCGAAATCTCTGTGAAAATCCTATTGAAAAAATACCTCTAGATTGATTACCCGTTAGTGAACCACTGTCACCACGAAATTCCCCGAAGGGCAATTCCTAAACAGTTCAGGCTAGAACTTACCTCGGAGCATAAAGTCCGATATCATGACACGGTTACGGTCCGTACATCATTTTTAAAAAATATGGACCGATAATTTCACCAGACCATAAACCGCACCAAACCATGGTTTTCGCGGCGTAAGTCTTTCCTAATGGCAAACAATACTGAAAAGGAAATAAAGCAAAGTTTAACACAACTCACGCGTAATCTGTATAAAAAATCCTATCGAAAAATACCTCACTAACCTCCGTTAGTGAACCAGAGCCACCACGAAATTCTCCGAAGGGCAAATCCTAAACAGCTCAGGCTAGAACTTACCTCCCGCGGCACCAAATTGAGTCTCTATTCCGACTTCGTAGCACACGTCTGCTTCCAGTTTGAGCCCGGCACGCTCGGACTGGTAGCATCAATGACTAGACCAAGAATTCGCTTTATGTCTCCCATCAAGCATACATTAGGATTATTCGAGATATATTTTAATCTTGCTCCCTCTTGGGATCACCTAAGGGAATCAGGTGGCCCCAACCTACTGGTCGAATGACAATCCTTCCACCACCCAATAAATTATTTCTTAGCACAAAAAAGATATTCGAGAGATTAAATCGTCCCTCATCATTTTCTTTTTTAAGCCACTAATTTTTAAGCTCTGCCACTTTTTCTTTCTCTATATGTGGCGCGCAAAATAGAAAGGGACCTAAGGTTAAAAACCAGTTTTGTTCAGGAGAGCCATTTTAATGATTAGGTTTCATAAAACGCGCATATCTCTGGGAGGGAACACTTTTGGGGCATGGGATCGTTCTCATTCGATGCTCAGATGTTGTCCACATCAAAAAAAATGAAAATTGATTTTTTTTTACCCTTAGGTCCCTTTCTCTATGCGCTGTCATATATGTCCTTTTCTTGAACCTTGTAAAAGAAATTCCCTATTGGACCAAAATTTAAATTTTCCTTTTTTTCCATTTCAGGTGAAAACATTGCCGATAATGGCGGCATTCGTCAAGCCTTCCATGCCTACAAAAAGTGGATGCACGACAACCCGCAAGAGGCCCTCGACGAAAGACTACCCGGCATCAATATGACGGGCGAACAGTTGTTTTTCCTCAACTTTGGCCAAGTTTGGTGCGGCGCCATGCGGCCGGAGGCGGTGCGCAACAAACTGAATACAGCCATCCATAGTCCGGGCAGATTTCGTGTCATCGGAACATTATCAAACTCGCCAGATTTCGCCAAAGAGTTCAATTGTCCATTGGGTTCGCCCATGAACCCCCTCAACAAATGTAGTGTGTGGTAGACAGCAGATGTCCGTTTACACTTGAAACCGTTTAAAACATATAAAGAAGACCACCTCAACGCAAAGCACAATAATTGTTGATTCCAACAATCATCGACCACTCACTCCCTTCATGTATCGTAGAATTAGAGGAATATCCACAAGCCAACAATGATGACAATGTCATCCATTGTCAACCGTACAGCATTTCATCGGAGCAATTCCGATGATGTCAAATCAAAACCCCAAACACGAGTTTTCTTCGAAAGCCGAAATCACCGAAATTGACTGGAAAACAAAATTAACGACCAATGTGCAAAAGCAAACCGCCGGTACAACGTGAATGCGAATTTAAATAGTATTCCAGCGAAAATGAAGTGCCTGCTGGCTCACATGTGGTGGGCCGAGGTTGAGTTTTCATCTAAATTGTCGTCAATTTAAATCTGTTGCGGCGACTGCTGTTGCTGCTGGCTGTCCTACCACCGCCACGGTTGCTGTTGCTGCTGATGTCTATTATGTTATCGTTCAACCAAAAGCTAAAAATTAAGCCTTTGTACGTAAGTATGTGTGGCATTTTTATTTATTGTACAAAATACGAGGGTGTTATGATATGGCGGTTTAATATGAAAATTTTGAAGTTGTGTTAAATGTCTTATGGAAGGGCGAGATACACTATTCTTTAACTCATACAAACTCTTCACAGATAGACGTTTCAAAGAAATCATTGATCTCGTTCTGTCGGACTACTAAATGTCTGCTGCTTTCTTTAATTTCAAGGGCTTGTAGATTATATTTCAATTGGTCCTTGGTCCTGAAAATAAGCATATGACGGGACAAGCAACAGTTGCCTATAAGGAATTAGGTAAGAGTGTCTGAAACCCAATTAGCATTAATGGGAATAAAGTGTAGTAAAAAAGGCTAAATACGTGAGCCACCGGTAATATGATAACCTGCCTATGTGACTTTTAAAGCGGTACGGTCGTATCGAAGCAAAGGAACCTTTGTGTAGAGGCTTTTCGAAAACATGGACCGATAAGGTCCAATTTCATCGGCCTCATTGACTGGGCGCTCATAACGCATCATTTTGCCAACGTAAGTTATATATAGGGTGATCCATCTAAAGGGATTTTTTCAGAACAAAAAAAATATAAAAATTCAAATCAAGTGTGGAATCTTTATTGGTAATTTGAAAGGACATTTTATGTCATTTATTTTTTAAGTATAATTTCCTTCAAATGTTGGCCGCAACTACGCCTCAGGGTTTCCATTCTGAGGGTGCAATTTTGGATGACTCGTTCGAGCATTTCCACCGGTATGGCTTTAATGACGCGCGTAATGTTGGCTTCCAAAACCTGAATCGTAGCTAATTTGTCAGCATAGACGTTGGACTTTATGTAACCCCAAAGAAAAATGTCTAAAGTTGTGATATCACTCGATCTAGGCGGCGAACTCACCCCCTAAACGTTAAATTAGCTGCTTTTCGAAATTACCTCTCAATAGATCCATTGTTTGAGCAGCTGTATGGCAAGTGGCACTGTTCGATTGAAACCAAGTGTCGTCGAGATTACGGGCTTCAATTTCAGGTAGCATAAAGATCGATATCATGGCGCTATAGCGAGCACCATTCACAGTTACGTGCCGGCCATTATGATTTTTGAAAAAATATGCACCTATAATTCCACCAGCTTATAAACCGCACCAAACCGTGGTTTTATCTGGATATAATGGCGCCTCTTGAACCTCTTCTTGTTGCGCTTCAGCCTAAATGCGGCAATTTTGTTTATTGACTTTGCCGTTGAGTCTGAAATGGGCCTCATAACTGAACAAAATTTTGGTCGAAAACAGCGGACCTCCTCGTTTTTCACCGAACTCTCATTTCCATAATACAGTTGCAAACATTTGAAGGAAATTATTTTAAAAAAATAAATGCCATAAAATATCCTTTCAAATTACCAATAAAGATTCCACACTTGATTTGAATTTTTATATTTTTTTTTGTTCTGAAAAAATACCTCAAGATGGATCACCTATATACCAAAGATACACTTATTTATATCTTTAAAATGGCTCTCCTGAACAAAACTGAACAAACCCTTAGATCCCTTTCTATTTTGCGTGTCACATAGACGTATTTTGAACAAAATCGGTCTTAACCTGTTACTTCTAAGGCAGGAGCAGAGTTTGAAGCCAATATGATACTATGATTTCTTGATAAATTTACGGTAGCGGTGGTTTGAACATCGTCTCGCTGTCTTTTTAATCAAATAAAAAAGTTTGACCGAGCCGAAGCTTATATACCCTACATCATGGATTAAGGTCCAGTACTCATTTCTATCAGGGTGTACTTATTTCCCTACCAACATAATATGCACCAACTACTGCCATCATATCGTTATTGATTTACTAGTTTCATCCTTTAAAGTTTAGGATTGTATGGGCGGGGTCATGTCCGATTTAGTCACGGTGGTATCAACATCATCTTTCTGTCATTTTAATCAAATTAAGTGGACAGAAAAAGTTCGACCGAGCCCAAGCTTATACACCCTTCATCTTGAGTTAAGGTCCAGTACTTATATCTATCAGGGTGTACTACCAGCATAATATTTACCAACTACTGTCATCATATCGTTATTGATTCACTAGTTATATCCTTTCAAAGTTTAGTATTGTATGGGCGAGTTCACGCCCTTTTGTCCAATTTTAACACGATAATAATATGCTTATCCCTGATTTCATTTTGTTTACATTTTAAAACGATCAGTTCATTACTTTAGCTATAAATGCGATTTTTTAAAAATGGTGTGGCAACGGCCACCTTTTTTCACGATGTGTCTCATCCACGCAAACATCATATGTTCCAAAAATCATGCTTTGGCCATAAATACGATTTTTTTAACGGGCCGTGGTACCGGCCACTTTTCCGCCAGGATGCCAACATCATATGTTCCATGTCATCGTCATATCTTTTATTGCTCATGAGATATTGCCTTCACGGTCGTGCGGGCGGTGCCAGGCCCACTTTTCCAATCGCATGGTAATGTACCTTACAAATATCAGCTGGCCGAGCGCAACTTAATGCGAAAATTTCATAGCGATCGGATTTTATAGTGATGGACAAATATAATGATGTTTTAAGAGGTTGACTCAGTCCTTGTGTGGGGAAATGTTTACCTCATGATCGATCTCACCCATTTTCAATACGAACCGTTCAGTTCAGTTCATTCACAAATATTTTTTGCAAAATTGCTCCACCTAGCGCTAATAGTGCAACCTGCATAGAGTGTCCAAAACCGACATTCCAGTTTTAATGTTCAAATCCGACAGGCGCTTTCTTAAAAATTGCTAAAACTGGACATGTCGGTTAACCTAGTTTTTTTTGCTGTCGGCTTTTTCAGTTTTTAGGTTGTTGTATATTTAGATAAAAACAAAGAAGATTCATAATTTTTAAATACGGAATAAGGTAACTACCAACAAATAGCTAGAGCCAACTTTAGGTGTACTGATCGACTCAGAATCAACCGTTGATTCGATTTTACGATATCTGACTGACCGTCCCTCCAATCGCCTGCTGTCCATCTAAAGGTTGCTTTCAAACTACAGGTCGCAATTGTTGTTTAATCTTAGTTTTTTTTGACAAAGACTGTTGTCTTTTGAAAATCGGTTAAAATTAAGATATAGCTCACACACACATATGTGCGGTAAATTACTTTTTTATACTGCAGGCTGTAGCAACAATGTTGGTCGAAGAGAGTGGAGAGTGTGCGTGGCTTATAGTGGCTGACGGGAGATTTGTATTCGTCTGCGTTTCAGTTGCCATCATGCATTGGACACGCGAGGAGATGTCATTTTGTGTTGAAGCGTATTTTTCAAATGCTCACTCCAGCATTGCAGTGCAGCGTGCTTTTCGTTTACGATTCGCTGCTCCCCCACGCAGACGTGTTCCTGGACGGCAATCAATTGTAAATTGGATAACTTCATTGAGAACAGCAGCGAATGTCTCATGTGTACGAAGGGGACCTGAGAAAAGGATTACAACACCATAAAACATCGAGAGAGTTAGAGCTGCAAAACTGCAATCTCCGAAACGCTCTGCTCGGCCGTAACTGCCGTAACTGTGAATTCCGAATGGTACTTGACTATGATACAGAATTTTTTTATAGCCGGCTCTTGAGGCAATGCAATAAGAGGATACATGGTTCCAACAGGATGGTGCCACTGCACACACAGCGAGGTTTACCATGAATTGTTTGAGGCAAATGTTTCCTGGACGGCTCATCTCTTTGAGGGGTGATGTGAACTGGCCAGCACGTTCACTAGACTTAGCCCCATGCGATTTTTTCCTTTGGGGTAACCTGAAGTCGAAGGTGTTAATAAACCGTCCCAACACCTTGGAAGACCTAATTAACAATATTGAGGCTGAAATTGGCAGAATACGGTTGATATATATATTTCTGGCCTATCAGATTTCATTTTTTATTATAAACGTAGTCAAAACCTTTTGACGTACGATCATCATTTGAGTTGTTTACAGTGACTTGAAAAAATCAATTTGGCAAAAAAAAAATGAAATTATCATTTTTCACAACTTTCCAAAAACGACCGAAATGAAATTATCATTTTTCACAACTTTCCAAAAACGGCCGTTGTGCCAGAGAACATTGATGCCGTGCGTGAACTAATAATACAGGATCGTCATGTAACATACCGTGAGATAGAGGCCGTCAAAGGTGGCGTTCTCGTTGGATCCCGCACAATTTGACAATCGTTAAAGAAAAGACTGGTGGTGCTTCAAAAGACGTTTATAAGATCGTCACAGGTGGCGAATCATGGATCTATGCGTATGAGCCCGAAACAAAACAGCAATCGACCATGTGGGTCTTCGAAGACGAGCCAAATCCAACGAAAGTTGTTTGTGCAAGAAGCACTTCGAAGCAAATGGTCGACTGATCATGTGGCGACGGATCCGCTTGAGTAACGTAGGACGGTCAATTCTGAGTGGTACACCTTAATTTGTTTGTCTGAAGTCTTCGGAGAAATTCTAAAAATGAACAAGAGAAGACGAATCATTGTGCACCATGACAATGTGAGCTCTGACACATCGGCTCAAACCAGCGCCTTTTTCACCGGCCAAAACGTCGAATTGATGGGTCATCCGCCGTGCAGCCCTGACTTGGTACCCAATGACTTCTTTTTATTCCCGCAAATCAAGATAAAAATGCGTGGTCAACGATTTTCGTCGCCAGAAGATGCTGTTGAAGCGTTCAAAAACCATTTTTGATGATAAATATTCGCATTTTCATTATAAGGCCAGAAATATATATAGCAGAACTCGTACTAGTCGACATGCTTGTTATACTCGTATGTTCATGGAAAGTTTAGAAAACATATGCAGCAGTGTGTATATGGCGAAGGTCGACATTTGCCAGATACACTATTTAAAACCCTGTAATTTAAAAATTCCCTTACTGTTCAACATAACTAAAATATAAAATAAATTTTGCTAAGGTTCATAATTTTTTTATTTCATTCCCAAATAAGCAAATTAACGCGCTCTACCCTGTATAAGCAAAGATGATTCATAATTTTCCCTCAAAGCTAAAAATAATATAATTTTTAAGTTTGGCTTAGTTTAGGTGACGGATCCTATGTCCAAAAATCTGACCCATTTTAACATGGACATACGAGTATGGGTAGCAAAAACTATTAAAACTGCCCACAGTTAGTAAAATAATTCATTCAGAAGTGCACATTGACAGATAAAACATCATGAAATTAAAACTACAAGACAAAGGTCCCTTGAGTCCTTGGCTACAATCATCATTTAAAAAAATGTTGGCCTGGATCAAAAGTTTAAGATTTATGGTAAATAAAAATCGATTCTGGACCACTGTGCCACAACCTTTTCAAGTTTTCAAAACGAACTATCTATGGATGAGGGTATATGTAAGTGGGATCACCCGGCTAAAACTTGCTTACTTGTGTTTACTTGCACCCGAGTCACAAAATCCCATAACTATCAGTTGTAAACTGAAATATCGAAATAATTTACGTTCACATTGAAAATATCCCTCAAATTCTCGTATTCAATTTATCATACTACACACCCCTAATGAGCTTTAAATTTAAATGTACGTTCTGTATTTTACGAACTCTATTTTGTCAAGCCCCTCTTCTACAGACATCCAAGTACGTACGTAACATTTTTAACCCACTTTTTGCTTTTGTTTCAATTGGATTGCGTTAGTTCTTCATCTGCCAATTAATTTCTCTCTTTCTGAATGACTTTCAATTAAAGCGTGGAATGGTGCGTGCCATCACTCGCTGTTGTGGTTTCAGAATTCATTACAATTCACCAGACTTGGCATTAGAATTATAAATGTGTTGACATAGCCCAGCGAAACTTGTTGTGTTGTTGTTTAACTCGATATATGTTTACCCTACTGTGTAAGAAGCTTTATTATCCCCTGGTGCGGACAAAAAGGGTGAGGCATTGAAAAGCATTTTAGACCCACACATGTTTTAACCAAATTCATTTCATTATTTTTCAAGTCATTTAAGCCACGTCCGTCTGCTGGCTGGTACACCATAACTTTCAAACGATCTTTACATGATGGAGCAAAACGGACACTCAATTCGGATTCAGGAGATCATACATAAGGATCAGTTGGTTTTGTGTACAGGATGGCTCAAAAGTAAATATTTGCAGAACAGTGAAATTAAGCGTTGGTTAGGGACATAGAGGCCAACTTTAAGAGCACAAACGCCAACAGTTTCAAAAATCATGCGTTTTTTGAAGGTATACTAAGTGCGCATACGCCAATGAACTCAAGCCAAGGTTTGTCCAAAAATAATTGTGTTGCGTGTTTTATTTAAAAAGCTAACAATTTCTCTGGACTAGTGACAAAACAGACGCGCTTTCCGCCAAGCCATTTTAAAATTAATTTCAAATGTTTCATTGAAATCAAGACAATTATGGCTTTTCTGAGATTTCAAAACATCGAACTGTTAAATTTAAACTTATATTAATTTCAATTAATTTTTAATTACAACAAGTAAAAACGTCGTTAAGTTCGACCAAGCCGAACCTTATTAAGTAAACTCCACTCTACTAAAACGGAAAAAATGAATAAAATCGTACGTTTTTTGAGCCCATTAAAATTACTATATAAAGGGTGATTCAACCAAAAAGCACTATGTTAATTGCAAATAAAACAAACAGCTTTCAAAGAATTAACTTTATATTTTTAGTTATGATAGAAGGATCTATGACAATTATGCGTAAAATATAGTCCAAATGCTTGCCACGGCTTCGGTGGCTCACCTTTATCTGAGGGCCCATATTTTCAATAACTCTGAGACATAATGGGGATTCAATGTCGTCAATGTGCCGAATTGTCCATCCATAAGCTCTTGAATTGTTTTTGCCTTATTGACGTAAACTTTTTCTGTGTGTTGTGTTTTTAAGCTAATAGGACCTAAATTATGCTCGTATTGTACTTAAATTTCCGTTTAATTTACATTTAGCCAACGTTTTAAATTTCTTTTAAATATCCTCAAAGAAAGAAGTCCAACGGTGAAGAAGTCACATGAACGTGGCGGCCAATTAACATCGCCACGACGTGAGATAAAAGGTTAGGTTATTTCGTGCAGCTACACAAATGTTTTCGGGGTGCTTTGTATTGTCCCGATTTAGACACTAACCACATATCGTCGCTTCGACTCCAGTCATTTCTTGTGGTCGACGGTAAACTTAATCACTGTTTTCATAAAAATTCAAGAAATGGAAATGCGGCATATTTGAATTTATTGAATACGTATTGGGATTTGGCAAACATGTCAAGAACTTTTTAATGTCAATGTGGTGTTCGATTGCGTTCTAGTATTAAGTTTTTCATGCCAATTGGTGTAGTAATAGGAAAACATTTAAGGAATCACTAAAATGTATACATTCAAGTAAATATGCTAAAAAAAAGTATACATTTAAATATGTTTGAGTTGGTTCATATGGTTTATCCGGGATTTACGTATGGTACACGCAGAGAAAAAATATGGTTACTATATGGTCACTGCAACAATAGTATGTTCTCTGCAATAAAAGTATAGTTGTCGCAACCTTAGTATTGTGTTTTGAATTTAATTTTGACAATAGTATAATTGCGGCAATATTAATATTGTTGAAATGTAACAAAAGCATTGTTGCCAAATTAAAAAATGAAAATATGGTTGTAGCAACAATATAAATATGGTTGGTAGGACAAAAGTATGGTTTTCATGGGTTTTATATTAACAATAACATGATTACGGCAACCATATCGACAAAACCTTATTTTTTTTATTTGACAATATTATTTTTACGATTCTTACGTAATAATAGTAATAAAAATTAAATTTTTTCAAAACAAAAAAACTACGGATTAGTATAACTAAAATATTTTAAATAAACGAATTTTTTTACTTTTAAATAAATCACTCCTTTTGTTACATAACTTACTTAATAAAACTCTTTATTGTTGAATTAAAACGTATTTCAGTCTTTCCAAACAATTTTGGGGATCATAGTATGGTTGTGGGATCATAGTATGGTTGTGTGTAAGTCATACTATGGTTGTGAGGATCATACTATGGTTGTACATTAAACATACTATGGTTATGAGGATCATAATATGGTTGTGGGGATCATAGTATGGTTGTACATTAAACATACTATGGTTATGAGGATCATAATATGGTTGTGGGTATCATAGTATGGTTGAATGTGAATAATAATATGGTTGTGGGGATCATAGTATGGTTGAATGTGAATAATAATATGGTTGTGGGGATCATAGTATGGTTGAATGTGAATAATAATATGGTTGTGGGGATCATAGTATGGTTGTGTGTGAATGATTCTATTGTTGTAAGGACCATAATATTGTTATGTGGATCATAGTATGGTTGCGTGTGAACCATACTATTTTTGTGAGGATCATAATATTGTTGTGCCGCAACCATACTTTTTTTCTGCGTGTAGGCACAACTTCCATTTGTATACCCTTCAATATAGAGAGGATGGTGCACTAAATTTGTCATTCCGTTTGCACGAAATATTGATCGGAGACCCTATTAGTATATCGTAATACATATTATTGATATTCGTAAAATTCTATTATTCGATATAGCCATTTTATTCCTTCCGTCCGTGGATCCTGAAATTTTGCACGATGATGCCTTAAGCTGTTGGATTGTAAATAGTTGAAATTGGCCTGGGGACTTATTGTTTCCTATTATGGGAAATAAAGGTACCTCGGCAAAAAGTAACTTTTTTGAGTATTTGTTAACAAATCCAATTTTTTTGTGGACGGACAATGATTGAAATTGGTACAGTTGGTTGGGACATATTTCTTAATGCGAAAAGTATTTTCCATTCTTAGGCAAAAGGCTAAAACCGGAATGTCAGTTAATGTCGTTATTTTACTAAAAAAATTAAACGCAACAGTCGTTTTTTTATAGCACGGTTTTGATGTGCCTGTTTACTGAAAACCCCAGTTTTGGCCCATCTTTCCGTCTCTAATTACAGCCAGAACTTTAAAATTACTCTACATTTGGATTCCTAGCAAAATTTGCCTTAATTTGGTCCATTTTACACTTGCAAACTGCTTATGACCATAAGCCATCATCATGCCAAATTTCAGGATCCTAGGTTGATTCGTTTGCCCAGCTATCGTGACACACGGACGGACATGGCTAGATTTTACAAAGATCAAGAATATATATACTTTATATATCAACCAATTATACATCAATGTTTCGGCCAAGGTGTAAAAAAATTAGCAAACTTTTCTTAGGACCACAGAGACCATAAGGTCTTGCAAGCATTCCCTTTTTTTGAGTATTACGTGTGTCTCAACTAACAATCTCCATTTAAGCTATGGTTCGTCAAAAAATAATAATTGTTGCTTGGTCCAAGCTTAGTTTGCTGTCAACAGGCACACGGATAGTCGGACGAACAAGCTTACTTTGTAAGTTTTGAAGATGTTGCAAAGGGTATAAAAAGGGCAGCAAAGACCTTTCCCACGAAACCCATGGTAAGGCGAAGACTATAAAAAAAAGCTGTAGAAGCAAAGCAAGCTGCCCATAACACAATGTTGCAGGTTGTAGCAAGAATAACTGCTTTTTACATGGGGTCTGATGTACTAGGATTTAAATTTAATGAGGCATATCTACGAGTATCAGACGAAGAATTTTTTTAATAATGCTACAACTTTGTTACTAATGTGTTCCTTATGAAACCCCAATGCAATTTCTAGCCAATACTTCTATTGGTTTAATGAGTGAAAAAAAGGCTCACAAGTTTGTGCGCAGATTGTATGAATTTTATTATAAATCCACTGTTATACCCTCCACAAAAGAGTGGATGATATACTAAATATATTAATGATCTTTGTAAAACTCTAAGACGATCTAGCCATGCCCGTCCTTCCATGTATTTTTCGAATGCACGATAGCGGTCTAACAAATCAGCATAGGATCCAGAAATTTTGCACGATGGTGCCTTTTGGTCATAAAGTATTTGGGATTGTAAATTAGTGAAATTAGACCAGTTACTTGTTGAGGAACTAAAATTAAATAGGTAAAAAGTACACTTTTTTGAGTATTTGCTAAGAAATCGTAATTTTTTTGTGAACGGACAATGGTTAAAATCATCAATAATAATATATGTACAGGGTGTCAGCCGGGAAGGTGTACTACTTTGTTTTGCCGCCATTTTGGCAAATGTTAGTCTTGCCAGTTCATATTTGGCAAATTTATTATGAAAAAATATTCGACAAACTAACGTCTTTTAATCGTTAAAACATTTTATCAAAATCAATTATCGATTACTGTGACGATGAGAAAGTTACGTGAAATTTTCGGGAGAAAGAATGTGCCAACAAAACGCACTATTTATCGTGTAGTGAATGATTTCGAAGAAAGAGGGTCTGTAACTGATAGGCCAAGCATCGCATCACCACAACGTACTGCAAGATCGGCTGAAAATACTGCTGCTGCTCAAGAAAGTGTTCAAAACAATCCATCAACCTCAATTCGAGGCAGTGCTCATTAGCTTGGTCTTCAAAAAACAACTTTGGCCACAATTTTGCACTAGGATTTGCATTTGTTTCCATTTAAGATTCAGTTGACACAAGAGCTTCTTCCACAGGACCATTTACGCCGCTGTACAAATGCCAATAGGATGTTACAGCTCGCCCATGACAATCCCGATTTTTATGAAAAAATCATAATGAGTGACGAGGCACATTTTCATTTGAATGGATATGTGAATAAACAGAATACTCGTACTCGCCCGTTTTGACCATGCGGTGCGTTTTTTGGGCCACATGAGCCAAAAAGTTCAGCAAATTTGTCATTTTTAAGGTATTTTGTGCTACCCAACTAATAGTCCTCTTTTAAACATTGTACGTCCACAAAGAACTATTATTTGCTAAGAAAATACTCAAAAAAGTGTACCTTTTAGCGAGGTACCTTAAACGTTTAAGGGAAACATTTTCTCCCCTTGCCGATTTGGCCCATATACAATCCCAAACAGCTTATGACCATAAGCCATGATCAAGCGAAATTTCAGGATCCTAGACTGATTTCGTCCAACCTTTGGTGGAGGGTATAAAATTAAAATACGTAAACTTTTCTTAATACCATAGGGACCATAAGGGTCGCGCAACTATTTTTTTTTCTCGAGTATTACGTGTGTGTCAATTAATAATCTCCATTTAATCTATGGTCCGTCAAAAAATAATTATTGTACGAGTAAGATGAGAAAATGCGAAAAAAAGAAGTATTTTTCACAAATTTACAATCTCCAGTAGCTTTTTAAGCCATCAGCATAAAATTCGTTGGTTCTAGCTTAGTTTTTTTTGCTGTCAACAGACACACGGACCTACGGACGAACATGACCATATTGTATTATAATTTTTCGATCAATATATTTTTTGTAGGCTCTCCGATCAACATTTAAAGACGTTGCAAACGAAATGATATATTTAGTACATCCTCCAATCTTCGGTGAAGATTATACAAATAGAGTAGCGAAGTCTCTTCCACGGAACCCATGCTAAGGCGTCGACTTTAAATAAAGCCATAGAAGAAAAGCATGCTGCCCATAACGCAATGCTGCAGGATGTAGCAAGAATAACTGGGGTCTGGTGTATTAGGATTTAGGTTCTCCGATCGAAATTAAAAGACGTTGCATACGAAATGAAAAATATTGTATACACTCCAGGGGGCTAACATGTTCTAAATCAAACCGACAAATTTGGAGTTAAAGGCCCTTTGTCAGACAACTACGGCAAAGAGGGTCAGCTTACCAACTAAGGCTCACTTATAATTTGTATAAATAAATTCGTTTGAACGCCTCATATACGAGTATTCATTTGTTCCCTTGTTTTGCTTTTCATTGCAGTTTTCTATGCCATTCATCAAACTTTTCGTACGTAGCAGAGTCAAGAACCAGTAAAAACAATTTATTTAACCCAAACAACCGGATAAAAACAACACCAAGTGCCACAAGAAATCAAAACACAACAACAATTTAGAACATACTCGTTTAATTGTATTTTTTCTGCAGCATAAAACACGAAAATCTTAAATGTTTTAAGATTTTCATTTGATTTTCAAGTATTCTATCATAACTAATTAATTTGTATATTCTTAGAAGTTTTAAGTTAGATTATAATTTGTAATTATTTTTTATTTTTTGTGATAATTTTAAATTTAAATATAAAAAAAACGAAACATTCCAAATTAGTGATTTCCACAACTTTCTTCCAGAAAAGTTATCTCGTCTTTTTTGGAAGTGGAAATACGCATTTTCATATTGGAAATTTTGTCGAAATTTTCAGTTGTTCTTTTACTCTTGACGAGATCGGTTGTTTGAATGAAAAATACGGAAAACGTTTATGTCGGAATTCTTTGCATGAGATTTAACACGTTGTGATCAGTGTTGGTGTTTTTCTCTAGTGTCAGCGTAAAGTTAAAAATAGATTTTAGTTTTTGGACAAACAAAAACTATCGCCGAAAGAAAGTGCTATGTTTTGAATACTAAAGCCCAATATAGAGAGAGTTCTTCAAAGATGATGTCAAAAAGTTTATTTCGTTCGATATGGATAACAATTTTGATTGTTTATAATCCAGTACAGGGCCAAGGATTTAATGGAATGGACAATTTTAATGGCGCCTCAAAGCAGAATCTTGTAATACCGATCGGTAAGTGTGCGAGTATTTTATAAAAATAGTTTATTGTTAGTGTATTTTAGACATCAAAGTTTCTGAATTCAAAAGCTGATTTGGTTAGCCCAAATAAAAGGAACTATGTAATGACGTTGTTAAATTCGGCTAAGCCTAATCTTATATACCCTCCCCCGATGATTTGCCAATAATGCCGGAAAAACAGTTATCATTTAGAAATAACAGTTATAACATTTAACATAGGCCGTTGGGATTTTAGAAATATTAAACTTGTAAACCAAGCTAAAGTCGCCTAAAGTTGCTATAATAAATGTTGATCCATAAACAGAATCAGCAATTGTAAATGGGTCTTCTAAAGGGTGTCCTAAGAAGAGCGGAATTTTTAAATTTTAAATAAAACACAGATATTTAAGAAAAAATCGTGAAACTTTATTATATCGTAAAGTAGACAGAATGAGGTTATGTATGGAACAATATATCGTGCAGATGGCCGCCGCGGCTTTGCTGGCATGCACGCGAACTTTTAATGAAATTTTCAATGACCGTTTTGCATGAATGCTGCATTATTTCATTAATGCAGCGTCCAATTTCGTCTTTTAAGGCTTGAGTCGTCGTCGCGTAAACCATCGACTTCAAAAAACCCCAAAGAAAAAAATCTAATGGTGTTAAATCGCACGATCTAGACGGTCAATTCTGATCTCCAAAACGCGAAATAACACGACCGGGAAATGACTGCAATTTGCAGCAATTGAATTGTTTCTCTGGCTGTATGACATGTGGCGCCGTCTTGTTGGAACCACATGCCCCCCACATTCATTTCTTCATTTCTAGGCAAGAAAAAACTGGTTATCATTTCATGATACCAAACACCATTGACTGTTTGCGCTTGACCTGCCTCATTTTCATAAAAAAAAAGGTCCAATGATTCCTCCAGCCCAAAAACCACACCACACAGTGACACGTTGAGGATGCATTTGCTTCTCGTGAATCACTCGAGGATTTTCCGCACCCCAAATGCGACAATTCTGCCTATTGACGAAGCCATCAAGATGAAAATGGGCCTCGTCACTGAAGATGATTTTATCGGCAAAATCAGCATTTTCATGTTGTCTCTCCAATACCCAATTAACGAACTCCCTTTCGTGTAGCGCTCCATTTTTACTAACCTCGTACCTTCTACTAACAAACAAAACAATTGTTCAAATGTCAAACAATGACACTTCGAATGTTGCCAGATTTAAAAATTGCGTTCTTCTTGGGACACCCTTTATATATCCATATGCTTGAAGAATTGTAAAGTAAATTTCTAGTAATACAGTAAAAAAATAAACCTTGAGTAGTTTGAAAATAATTTCCTTCTATTAAAGCATGGTGAGATCATGTAACAGTAACTCCAGATGTTAATGAAATAACTGTATTAAATAATGGAATTTGGAATGGATTAAATGGAGTAATTCCTAATGGAGGTCATATAGCTCCTAGTTCAATTGAAGGGAAAGTCTTCTGTGGAAGAAAGCCCAAAAAAAGAAACAAAAATATAATTTCTGAAAGAATAAATAAACTTATACCTTATCGTAAAGGCCGACTATATTGTACAGTCAGTTTCGTTGCCACAACCGAATTTTTTGCCAACCGAATGGTTTAGGTTGCATGCACCTCGAGTATGCCACCAGTTGTCACAGAAGTAAGGGTAGAAAATACGAATAATCCGAAACTTCAGAAGAGATTTTTGTAAAGTCCATTTGCCGCACTTGAGTAACGAAAAAAAAATAATTTTTTTAGTAAAGGCAAAAAAACTGTTTCCTTACGTACTTAAAGTACTTTTTAGCAACATGACGGTCGTGTTGGGGAAAAAAGGTAAAAAATATGGAATATTTTTACTGAATAAATTAGACTAAACGATTAGCTTAAAGCAGTAATAATAGGATTATTTTCGCTTTTGGTTATGATGAAATTTTAGATATCATCAGCAATATTCGATTCAACAACAAAATGTTGCCTAAACTATTGGTTGCCACAACCACCAAGTATGGCAACTAAATACTTGCGTAAGCGTTTCAGTGGTATGACCGATCAATTAAATAGTTGCATTTACAATACGGTGATCATATTTATCATCTTGTGGTATGTCGAATCAAATATCCATTGCGATTAGAAACATTTGGTGATTGCAACCGAAATGCAACGGAATTTTAGTAGTTTCAACCAATTTCCAACTATTTTTTTCTTGTGTGAACGCTTATAATATATTGACCAACCGTTGGAAAGCGCTGCACTGCCAGTACTTTTTTAGTTGTCCCACCGGCTCCAAGTGCTTTAGCCTTGCCCTTTTTTTAACGGGTTTTTATAAACACTGACAAGAAATTCGTTGGTACAACTGATTTTTTTTGCAAACCGAATGATTGAGATTCCATGGACAATCTAAGTACATTAGTGCGACCAAATGTTATTTGTTGCACTCAAATGTTCAGTTAATGGAACTGAGTATATCGGTGGAGAAAGTAGAAATCTATAAATAATAAAAGAAAAAGAATTTAAGTTCTAAATACATCCTGACACAATACTGACCGCAAGCTTGTCTAATAAATTACTGAATTACATTTTTATAACAAGCTTTGGCTTCGGGTGAAACTTTTCCAGTGGTGCATAGATCACCCTGTACTGTCCAATTTCAGGACACTTTTTTATGAATAGTTTTAAAATTTCAATTTTACAATTGTTGCTAAGACGCACTCATTTTTGGGTACACAATTTGTCACAATTTGTCATTACAAATTGTTGGTTCCATCGATGAATTCTATTAGTTGCCGTAACTGGCGGATCTGATAACCAATATTTACAAACTTCATTTAGACAATGTAACCGAATAGTTAGTTGTGTGTACCATAATAATAGCATAGCATAGATGGTAACTCCAACCGAATTTACACCTCGATTATTATTATTATTTTGGTGCTTAAAACTGAAAGTCGTTTCGTCTAACGGAATGTTTGGAGTTTGCACTGAATTAAAACTAACTTTTTCTCTGTGTATAGGTCTCCACAATCGCGTTGCATATCAAAATAATTTTCCTATATTACATTGTAAATAAAAAATACATATATATATTAGGGTGGATCAATTTAGCAATCGATTTTGTGCCAACGATTTTTCGATAGATTTTAGCATGAGGAAAAAAAGTTCCACTATGACACTTTCGAGGAGCCCAAATTTTAATTTTTTCACTTTCTTTCAACTTTTTTTTTAAGGTTGTTTTGTCGTTGCTTATACAAAAAAATATTTTTTTTTAAATATGTCCTTTCCAATGTGGAAATAAAATAAAACATATGAGCGCATGAGAATAGTTTGGTCCTTACAAATCGGGCCACCCAAATATGTGTAAATTAAAGTAGTCCAAAGTTTGTGGGTTTTATTTAGGATTAGCTCTCGCTTAATCCTTCTTTATTTGACCGGTATGACCGAGTTCTTTGAGTTCCGTTAGTAAACTAAACTTAACCCTAGCTTAAATATTGTCTCGAAGATATCGCTGCCCATTGCCGTTGCTACTATGTGAATTAGGCAGAATGCCTGACGTAGCTACTCGTGTGTGGTGTCGTGTTGCCTTAACATAAAGATGTTGCTGCCCGTTGCCGTTGTTACTATGGAAGCAAGCCAGCATGCTTGACGTTGTTGTTCGTGTGTGGTGTAGAGTTGCTCGAGAGGCCGCAGACATGGTGTCAGCAAAATAACGATGGGAATGCAAATTAATAAAATCACGGAGTTAACTGTAGCGTGTTAACTCCTCCCTCGCTTAAGCGAGAGCCGTCCTCGGATCTTCCGAAACTGTCAATGGCAGCTTGGATGGCACAGCTCTGCAGATCCCTCTCTCGTCTCCGGCGTAATTTGGCGAAGCAATATACAATCACAGCCGCCACCATTATGAGGGTGAACGTAGCTGGACCCGCGATCAGCGTATTTTTAATATTCCCGATGATTCTCAAGTTCTCTACGCTTAACCTTTTGAGATACGGCAGACTTAATAATTCCTCATGGCCAGTTATGTTGATACTCGTAATCGCTGCTGAGCCAGGTATTTTAAATGGCAACCCCTTTGTATTTTCATAGGTGGTTCCATTAATTTGGATCTCACCCTCGAAGGTAATTAAGAACGTTCCCGTGATTGTTTTGGTGTTTTCTGTGGTTCTTACTCTGGCAGTGTTGTCGTTGACTATGATGATGCCGTCGTCGACGACGACGACTGGCTCGAGGTGGCTAGGTCGGGTAGTGCAGTGAGCTAGGCGGCCGGAGTGGACTTGTTGGGCACATGAGGGATGGGGCAGCTCTCTACAGAATGTTGACGTGAGTGTGGCAGTACAATGCCCTATCGCAAGTATTTCGTTCTCGCAATCGGCAACGGTGTTCTCGTCAAAGTGCAGGACCTTTTCGTTATGTTGAACTGGAAACAATATTATTTTCTTACATACTATTCTTGGTCTAGGGTACTTAATTAGGAAATGTAGGAAATCATTATCTAATAAGACCTTAACGTATGAAGACTCCATTATATCTGTTACAGTTGTGTTAGTAGAGTATCGGTACATAATTTTTCTTAAGTCTTCAGAATCTAAAAGTAAAGGATTTATAATCCCTATCTTTGCAAGGGTGACGGACAACAGCAATGTCTCGATTTCCGAAATAATAATCCTATTTCTGGCCAATAGTGTTTCATACAAATGGCCCGTATCGATCTGTCCTTTTCCTGATTCTCTTATTATATTATTAACAGCATCTGTCAGCCTATTTATCTGGTCCTGCGTCTTTGTATTTATGGCTATCTGCGTATTTTCCGCATTTATTAGTTCTTGCTGTTTGAATTTCAGATTCTCAAAGTCGTCAAAATCTGGTGTCCCGGCGATCACTTTAAGGGCCGTACCTAATACATTAATGCTTCTAGCGTGCCTGTGGTGGACGTTTAGTGACGCCAAAAGATTCACTATGTGTTGTACATCGGACACCATTAGTCTCTTCATGTGGGATAGGGGAAAATGGTCTGTGAGTCGTGTCGTTTCCTCAGCTATCTCTGCGTACCTGGTCAAGTTCGAACTATGTCTTAGGTAGTCGAAGTCCCGCCAAATGATGACACTACCGTCCATAATGGGAATGTAGTCCGAGTTAGTGTAGTTCGTTAATTTTGGTGTCGTTGGCCATATGAGTACTGTCACGGTCAAAATCCTAAAAGATGAAGTTAGAAACAAAATAGTCATAAACGAGGAAACGATGGTAGGATGACTTCTTTATCTCAAGTTGTCCTTATGGACCACCCTCCCTTTAATAAGAACCGTAGTTCCCAAGTCTGCTTCTACTTTTTCTTCAGAATATAGTGGGGTAAGTTTATTTCCTAACCTCCTGTTGTTTTTGACCAATACAGACTCTCCCAATTGAAACGTTCTATTCTGCCTGGAAGTATTGTTTCTTTCCAATAACGCCCGTTGAGCCTCTGTTATTCTTTCTCTTATCTCCTCCCTAATGTCAGAAGATGCGGAGTATATTACGTCAATCGGTCTTTTTGTCGTCACAGAGTGAATTGTCCGATTATACTGTACCGTTGCAAGTAAAATGATTTCAACCGTGCTGTCGATCTTCTTTTCCAATTTAAGGCACCTTGCGATCTCCAGAAGAGTGCTGTGGAACCGCTCGACTTGTCCGTTTGTGTCCGGGAAAAAATTCATTAACTGTATAATTGGGGGCGTCAAATCTACAATAGTGCGCGAAGGAATTACCTGAACCACAGCGAATTTAGAAAACTTGTCAATACACGTGAGAAAGTATTTTTTGTCGGTGGAAAATATATCAATGTGTAGCATTTCCCCCGGATAAGATGGTATAGGGGTTGCACCAATCTCTTGTCTACACGGGTGCCTATCGTATTTCGCCTTTGTACAGATCCTACAATTTGCCACGACCTCGCTTGTTAACTTAGACATTCTCGGAAAGTAATAGTCAAGGAGAATTTGCTTGACATTTTCTTGAGCCGCCCTGTGAGCTCGGTTATGTTCCGTATTGACTATTTCTGTCTGCTCATTTTTGTCGAAAATGTCCAACACCATTTTCTTACAGTACCAGAATTTGGTAGATGGGAAGCATCTAACCAGTTCGTGTTGAATGGTAGCCAACGTTGGCAAATCGCAATGTATTGCGTTCACCACGTTTGGGTTCACTGCCAGTTTGGCCTCTTCGATAAGAGCGTTCTTATCCGAGAATTCGATGACATTTCGAGTTTTTTCAGAGAATAAAATGAAGTTTTTCTTTCTCGCGAATAGTGCTTCTTCCAAGACTATTTGGTTTCTGAAACAGTTTAGGGGTTTGTCCGTCGTTTCGATCGTGTATGTAAAGGAACCCTCGCTGTGAACGGTCGCAACATCGGAATGTGTTTCCTGTTCCAAGGTATGGATATTCTGACGTGACAAAGCGTCCGCGACGTAATTCTCCTTACCAGGTTTGTAGAAAATCTTTGCATTTTGTTCGTCTATAAATGCTTTCCAGCGCTTAATCTTAGCGTTAGGGTTTCGTTCTGAAACTGCAAACGTAAGTGGCTGGTGGTCCGTATAAATATTCAAGTCTCTCACGCCATAGAGATAGTTCCTAAGTTTCCCCAGTGCCCACACTTTGGCCAGCAATTCGCGTTCATTTGTAGCGAAGTTCAGTTCTCTGTCTTTAAGTGTTCTGGAGATCATGGTGATCGGTCTACCCCCTTGTGACAGAACTGCCCCCAAACCCAATGAAGAAGCATCTGTAGTCAAATCGAATGGCTTCTTAAAGTCTGGGTAAAGGAGTAAAACATCCTCGGAGGCTAACATCTCCCTTAGCTTGTCAAAAGCCTGAGCTTGACTCCCATTAAAATCCACCCGGATTTTCTTGGACTGATGGGCACTGACTTTGCCATTTTCACCCTTCAATATATCGGTAAGAGGCTTTGCTATTGAGGCAAAATTCTTAATGAAACACCTGTAATAACTTGCTAATCCTAAAAACGATCTTACGTTGAACAGCGTCGTTGGGCGTTCATAGTTACGGATTGCATTCGCCTTATCGGGACTCGTCCTGATGCCATCTCTGGATACGACAAATCCGAGGTATTCGACACTTTTCTTAAAAAAATGTGACTTTTCCCTAGAGACCCTCATATTTGCCTCATACAGTCGACGCAGTACCCATCCAACATGTCTGACATGCTCATCTTCGTTTTCCGAGAAAATTATCACATCGTCCACGTAGACGTAGCATGTTCTCCCTATCTGCTCCCTAAGGACGTCGTCAATTGCTCTCTGAAAAATACTGGGAGCATTTTTCAAGCCGAAAGGCAATCTGCAGAATTCGTATTTCCCGTTTCCAACGGAAAATGCAGTCTTCTCCCTATCCTGTTCTGCGAGAGATATTTGATGGAACCCGGATTTTAAATCAAGAGTGGTGAAATATCTAGCCCTGCCCAGGTTTGACAGAATAACCGCCACATCCGGAATAGGGTATTTGTCGTCAACGGTCTTTTGATTTAATTTCCTAAAGTCGATGACGAGCCGTTTCTTGGCATTGCCATATTCATCCTTGCCTTTCTTATCGACCACCCAGACCGGGTTGTTATATGGCGACCTAGATGGCCTGATTATGCCATTTTTCAGTAAGTCCCGCACCTCGCCATTAACGAAGTCAGCCACGCCCATTGGGTAGGGATACAATTTTGAGTAGATCGGTTCGTCATTTTCAGTGCGGATAGTTGCCACGACATTCGTATTATAAGGCAGCGCCTCGTTAGGATTCGCAAAAACTCCTAAAACATTTTTCATCATTTGTTGAAAATTTTTGGCAACGGTTTGAGGCACTATTATGTCCTCCACCTGTGTAAAGTTCACATTGGCACATTTCAAAAATTTAATCTCTTCTGAACCAAATTTTGTCTGGATTTCCTTGTTCTTAAAATCTAACTTTGCACTTGTCTGCGTTAGCAAATCAAGGCCAATTATACCATCGAAGGTTGAAAGTGACGGCAATATGAAAAATGCAGTATTTGTATTAAATAAGTTGATAGTACACTTCTTATTGACCGTGTTGAAACCATGGATTGATTTCACTAGGAATGGTTTGTCTACCGGAACTATATTACCAAGTTCCTTTAGGGGTTTTATGTAGTTCTTGGATGCCCCTGTGTCAATTAATAATCTAATAGTTCTCCCTGCGACTGTCCTTTCTATGAACGGTAGCAGAGAGTTTTGTCTAAAAAATTAATCTGGTCGAAATCTTCTTCATCATCGATCTCTGATGCCACCGACTCCGCTTTCTCCTGATATTCGTTTGGATCCTGTTCGTCTGTTTCCTGCGAAACAAAATTGATCCTTTGCTGTTTAGGACCTGTGAATCTAGCAGAGCCATTATGTTGTCTCTTCAACGCTTGTCCGGAGGCCTCATTATTAAAATACTGAGCCCGCGATGGTTCAGCGTGTTGTCCCCGCACTTCGTTGTCATGGTACGGTAAGTGAGATGGACGACTATTGCCCGCCCGGAATTTTGTCGATTGCCTAAATCGTACAGAATCATCAACATCCATTGGTTGGACGGGATCCTCCCTCTGGGGAGAATTGTTGCGATAGCCCTGACGTTTTGAAAAATGTGGATTTTTAACCGCTTGGCCACCTGAAAAATTGTTCCTATTCTGTCGTTTCTCCTCAAGGGATTTTGCGTAGTTGGTAGCAAAAATGTATCTCTCGTGATTAGACTCAACCTCCTGCGCTAATGCCAGAGCCGAAGGTAAATCGTTCGGCCGGGCCGAAAAAAGGACATCACTCAACCCCTTTTTAGTTCCAGATATAAACACCCGGAGTGCATCCATTCTATACTTCTCATTTATGGATGCCGCAGTGGACCTGTCATATGTCATGATGGTCTTGTTCGTCAAAAGAGTAAGTTTTTTCTCGACCTCATCGTAAAATTGGAACAGAGTCATATTCCCTTGACGGAGAATGGAAAGCTCCTGTTCAATCAAATAAATAGGGCGTTTGTCAGAGTACGTGAAATCAAGGCGATCAATGATTGCCTTGAAGTTAAGGACTGTGTTAAAGGACGACAGTATCATATCAGCTGGTCCCTTTATCTTATTCCGAATTATGGCAACCGCCTGGTAGTGTTTGGAGCTACCATCAAAATTTTCAAAAATTTTATAGGCGGTATGTGCCGCCTGACGCCACGAGACATACGTTTCCTGCTTCCCTTCAAAGTCCGGCAAAGATTTCACTATGTCCAGTGGTTCGTCGCATTGTCGCCCTGCAACTATTTCTATTTCTTGATAAGGTTCCACCTGAGGAGTCGTAAGTACAACCTGGTTAAACCGCTGGTTCACTTCTTCTAGTTGTTTCTCAAATGCGGTCTTTTGCGTCCTTAAGGCTGTGGAAATAGCAACCTCCATCATAACCCTAATTTGGTCCGGTGTCATCGCCATTGTGCTTTCGTTCCACCAATTGTCCTGCCTAGAGTCACTTACTTTCCTATCCACCGTCAATTTGCCAAGGCCCTCGACTACTTCTTCCAACACAGATTGTTCCCTACTCATGAACTACGGCCCTTGCAAAGATTTACAATGTTGTCGTATTTTTAAGTAATTCTACTTACACAATAATCTATCATTATTCCTTGATGCCGTTGTTGCCTTTGATGCTGTTGTTGCTTTTGATGTTGTTGTTGCTTTTGATATGCTGTTGTTGCTTTTGATTCCGTTGTTGCTTTTGATGCTGTTGTTGCTTTTGATGTTGTTGTTTTGTTGCTTTTGATGCTGTTGTTGCTTTTGATTCCGTTGTTGCTTTTGATTCCGTTGTTGTTTTTGATGCTGTTGTTGCTTTTGATGTTGTTTTGTTGCTTTTGATGCTGTTGTTGCTTTTATTTTTATTCTTGTCTTTCAAAGGTAAAGGTTTTACACTTTTTTGAATTTTGTCCTTGGTAATCAACCACTTCACTGTTGTTCACTAAAACTTTTCACTAAAGCCCCACGTTGGGCGCCAATTAAAGTAGTCCAAAGTTTGTGGGTTTTATTTAGGATTAGCTCTCGCTTAATCCTTCTTTATTTGACCGGTATGACCGAGTTCTTTGAGTTCCGTTAGTAAACTAAACTTAACCCTAGCTTAAATATTGTCTCGAAGATATCGCTGCCCATTGCCGTTGCTACTATGTGAATTAGGCAGAATGCCTGACGTAGCTACTCGTGTGTGGTGTCGTGTTGCCTTAACATAAAGATGTTGCTGCCCGTTGCCGTTGTTACTATGGAAGCAAGCCAGCATGCTTGACGTTGTTGTTCGTGTGTGGTGTAGAGTTGCTCGAGAGGCCGCAGACATGGTGTCAGCAAAATAACGGTGGGAATGCAAATTAATAAAATCACGGAGTTAACTGTAGCGTGTTAACTTGTATACATATACGAGGGCGGTTCGGAAAGTTCTTAGCCTATCAATGAAAGAGAATAGTTAGTTTTTCAAAAATATTTTTATTTTTCAATATAATCTCCTGAAACTTCAATACACTTAGTCCAACGCTTATCTAGCAATTATATCCCTTGATTAAAATAGTTTTCCTCAAGGTCTTCAAAATAGTGGTTTACAACTGTAATTGCATCTTCATTTGAGGTAAAACGCTTGCCAGCAAGGATTTTTTTTAGATTTGGGAACAGGTAAAAGTCACTGGGAGCTAAATCAGGAGAATAAGGTGGGTGGTCTAGCAACTCGTGCTTTAATTCGTGATTTTAGCCATTGTTAAAACGCTCTTGTGCGCTGGTGCGTTGTCTTGATGAAAAATTATTTTTTGTGTTGTAAACCAGGACGTTTTTCTCGAATTTGTACATTTAATTGATTTAAAAGGTTGCAATAGTACTCTGAATTTATTGTTTTACCCTTTTGCAGATAGTCAATCAATAAAATACGTTTGAAGTCCCAAAAAACCGTTGCCATAACCTTACCAGCCGATTGAATTGTTTTTGCCTTCTTGGGGGCACTTCCTCCAGCTTCAGTCCATTGTTTGGACTGTTCTTTTGTCTCTGGAGTATAGTGGTGGATCCATCTTTCATCAACAGTTATGAAACGACGCTTAAAATCCATTTTATTTCGCTGAAAACGATCCAAACAAGCTTGAGAAATGTTCATTCTTATGCGTTTTTGGTCGACTGTTAACAAGTGCGGCACCCATCTTTCAGAAAGCTTTTTCATCTGTAGTTCTTCATGCAAAATTAAATGGACTCGATCATTTGAGATGCCCATGATATTAGCTATTTCACGCACTTTTATTCGTCGATCATTTAATACCACATCATGCACTTTGGCTACAATTTCTGTTGTTGTTGCTGTTTTTGGACGTCCACTACGTAGTTCATCTTCAATGCTTGTACGACCACGTTTAAATTCAGCAACCCAATTTTTTACTGTTGCATACGAAGGAGCACTTTCACCTAACACATTTTCCATATCATTATGGATTTCTTGTCCCGATAAACCTTTTTTCTGTAAATATTTAATGACACCACGCATTTCTTATTTTTCCATTGTAAAAAAATCGCGGATGCGTCTTTTGTGAAAACCTGTTTCTATATGAAGGAGTTGCCGGATCGAAACAAAATTTAACATGTGTTCATAGCAGAGATGGAAGTTTCCAAAACACTTAACTTTTTTCTGTTTATACCGCGCTTTTTTGCTAGGCTAAGAAGTTTCCGAGCCGCCCTCGTAGTGATACTTAAACTGAATCTCTGCAAAGTTTTATTGACATATTTATTGCTGTTAAAATTATATATGTGACGCGCAAAATAGAAAGGGACCTAAGGTTATAAACCAGTTTTGCTCAGGAGACCCATTTTAATAAGTAGGTCCCTTTCTATTTGCGCTTAGAATCGTCGACTTCACTTTCAAAAAACGCGCATATCTCTGGGAGGGAACACTTTTGGGGCATGGGATCGGTCTCATTCCATGTTCAGATGTTGTCCACATCAAAAAATGAAAATTGATTTTTTTACCCTTAGGTCCCTTTCTCTATGCGCTGCCACATATAGGTTAAAAGGACATAATAGGCCCTGTCAGTTTTAAATGCCAAATATTTTTTACTTAAATGCTAATTCACCCCTACTGTGCTCAGCCCGAATTTAGCAATTGCTCGCTGGTCTTAACTTTATAATTATTGCATATTTAGATTTCGATAACAATTTATAAACTTTACTAACAGGTACTAATCATTCTACAAACAAAGGTCTCATTACAGATCTCGATTCCGAGATACTACGCAGCACATTCATGCATGCCATTGACATCGTAAATGCCGATCTCACTAACCACTTGGTCGGGGTCCATGAGGAAATCGATTTTGGCCATTCCCTGATGGGCGTTAAATATCTCTGCGAAATGATGGAGGTTTATTGTGCAACGAGCAGAGAAAAACGAGCTAACATTAATATGGAGAACTTTCTTAATTTCAGAATGGTGTTGGCGGTATTTTTGGTCCCACGGCCTTAACCACTGGACGTCATTTGATGAGCGTGTGTGACAGCAAAGATTTGCCCTATATATTCTCGCACATGAGCGAGGCCGACGAAGGCTTTAATCTACACCCGCATCCAGCCGATATTGCAAAAGCCTTACATGCGGTAATCTCCGCCTTTGAGTGGGACCGCTTTTTATTTCTGTATGAAAATGGTAAAATTCTTGGATCAGGCATGATTTGCAGAAAGCTTTCTTAATAATCGTTCTTTTATATTCACTCTGTCTTTTTCTAATTCTTTTTTTCTTTTCTCTTTGTAGCTGAATATCTGAGTATTTTGAACACCCTAATGTCACTGTATGGCAATGATAGTCCCATCATATCGGTTTTGCGCTACGATTTAAGTTTAAATGGCAACTACAAGGCCGTCCTGCGAAAACTTCGAAAATCAGATGACAACCATGTGGTGGTGGTTGGATCCACCGATTCGGTTGAGGAATTTTTAAAGCAGGTATGTTACCAAAAGAATTGTTGTGGCGTAGAAAATTGTTATCCTGGTGGCGCGATTGTGAATTCCTTTACCCCGCCTTGTTCAAAAAACGTTTACTTCCCCTTCGTTGTGAAAATATGAGATTTGTTTCGGTGTAACCGACGCGTAGAGGGAAGATATGGATAGTATAGGTACTTATATATAGTCACGGCAACAGTAATATGTTCTCTGCAATAAGAGTGTGTTCCTCGGAACCATACGAGGGTTGCTATTTATATTTCGGGTCCTGACAATACTAGATGCAAACTGGAACTTCCTTTGGAAACTTTGACATTTTTTAGCAGCACTTCACTCAGAACGTTTTGTCATTTGGAAGCGAATTGTTTTGTTTACAGTGTGTTGAAAAATTCATCTTAGTCAAAAAATGGAATTATCCCGTGCATCCCGTTTTACGATTTTCGGCGTGGGTTATAGAGACTAGAGTGTTTAAATCAACTTGTTTCGACTTTTGTCTATAAAGCACTATCAAAAACCACTGTTAATCGCTGTTACCAGAAGTTCAGTCTCGGACGCCGTTCGCTCCAGGATGAGTTTCGTGAAGGACGTCCAACTTCGGTCACTTTGCCAGAAACCATCGATGCTGTGCGTAAACTGATTAAGCAAGACCGACATGTGACATACCGTGAGATTGATGACAAGCATCAATAAGATATTGCATGTTCATTTGGCCGTGAAAAAAATTTGTTCTCGTTGGATCCCACATAATTTGACGAATGCTCAAAAAAGGCTCGTATGGATTGGTGCAAAGTGATGTTGAAAAAGTATAAGATGTTGAAAAGTATAATCGGAAAAGTATAGCGTTATGTAGCGGTAGCTCAAAGGCAGTGTATAAAATTGTCACAGGTGACGAATCATGGATCTATGCATATGAACCCGAAACAAAATAGCAATCGACCGTATGGGTCTTTCAAGACAAGCCAAATCCAACAAATGTTGTTCGTTGAAGAACTACATCGAAGCAAATGATTGCGTTTCGGTATATCCGGCCATGTTGCCACAGTGGCTTTAGTGGAACGTAGGAGGGTCAATTCTGGGTGGTATACAACCATCTGTTTGCCAACAGTATTCGAAAAAATGAGGAAAGATAATAAGAGAAGATCATAAGGATCATTTTGCATAACGACAATGCGAGCTCTCATACATCAGCTGAAACGATTTGATCACTCAAGATGTCGAACTGATGGACCATCCACCGTACAGCCCTGATTTGGCACCCAATGACTTCTTTTTACTCCCGCCCGAAACAGCTGTTGAAGCGTTCAATAATCATGTTTTGGAGGTGTCTCAATCGAAGTGGAAAAAGTGTATTGATCTTAAAGGAGAATATTTTAAAAAACAATAAAACCATTTCCAATGAAAAATTATTCTGTTTTTATTGCCGGACTCGAAATATAATTAGAAACCCTCGTAAAAAAAGTATTATTGAAAAATCTCTTAATAATGGAATACCCGCTGAGGGTTTTTTGATGCTCTGATCTGTATTTGAACCTGGATTTATTAGTGTTTTTACTAAGCTTTGATAACTAAGACAGGATCGAGAAGAAACTAAGAGATAAATTAAAAGTTAACAAAAAATGTTAAAAAACGTAATACACTACTTCACACCACTACTCCACACCAAAAAATTAAAAAAAATGTTACGTTTACCCTTTGTTATACCCCCTATCATAGCAAAAAGGGTATATTCATTTTCACCATTTTCAACACCTCCTTATTGTTCATTTCAAAGGACATTTTGTGCCATTTATTTTTGAATATAATTTTCATCAGATGTTGGCCGCAACTCGGCCTCAGGGTGTCCATTCTGAGGGTCCAATTGTGGATGACTCGTTCAAGCATTTTGACCGGGATGGCGTTGATGACACGCGTAATGTTGGCTTCTAAAACCTGAATCGTAGCTGGTTTGCCAGCATAGACTTGGACTTTACGTAGCCCCAAAGAAAAATGTCTAAAGGTGTGATTTCACACGATCTAGGCAGCTAACTCACTCACCGGTCCAAAACGTGAAATTAGCTACTCTTCGAAATGAAATCTCAATAGATCCATTGTTTAAGGAGCTGTATGACAAGTGACACCGTTCTGTTGATACCAAATCTTGTCAAGATTACGGGCTTCAATTTCAGGAAGCAAAAAGTCCGATATCACCACGCGATAGCGAGCACCATTCACTGTTACGTTCTGGTCATTATTATTTTTTGAAAAAATATGGACCGATGATTCCGCATCAAACCGTGGTTTTCGCGGTGTAAGTCTTTCTATGATGAAATGAAAAATAATACTGAAAAGAAAAAAATAAAGTTTAACACAATTCATGCGTAATTTATGAAAAAAGCCCTATTGAAAACAATACCCCTAGATTGATCATCTGTTAGGTGGCTTAAATTTTGCAGAAACTTGTGCTAATGAAAATGGGCCAGTTTGGTCAAAAGTTAAAAATTTTTGCCGAACAGACCTGAGGGAACCTGTGGAAAAACCAATAATCCCGAACTTAAAAACGCAATGTGAATATAAAGTTTAAAAGATGTGACGATGACAGTTAAAACATGTTGAAATAGATTAAAGCACAAACTGAAGGAAAAGTAGGCGGTGTCACGCCTTATTTAAAAAATAAAATGTAAGGTCACACTAATAGACCGATCGTTCTAAAATGTTAACAGAATGAAATCAATAAATAGCCAAATGTTATAGACTTAATTTTGTTAAAATTTAACAAAAAGTGTGGCTTCGCCCATAAAACTCTCAGCTTTAGAAGGCTATAGCTCGTGAACTAATACCAAAATGACAAAAGTAGTTGGTATATATGATGTTGGTATGAAACGAAACACACCCTCATAGAAAAAAGCCATATGCCACGCCCCCTTCACATAATATACGCATTGGATTAACATACTATAACGACAACAACAAATAATTTTGTAGCAACAGGAAGAACAGAAAAGCCCCTTAGGTTACCACCTAAGCTAGCACACGACATGTTGTGAGCTCTTGAGAACCAAAAGCTCTTTAAGGCACATATTACACCCGATTTCGACCAAATTTTACACAGAGCGTTACGACCAGCACACATCTATAAGTATATTGAAATTTGACCATATGGGATTACGATTTCGAAGAACTCCCACACAAAGCTCCCTCTGTATTTAAAATCCTGCAGCTCTAGAATCCACATTTTACATCCGATTCCTACCAAACTACCTACACCTAAGCCACCTACTAAACGTTGGACCTATCGGTCCATGTTTTGGAATATCTCACACTTAAAGATTCTTCCCGATTTGAGGCCAAAAATTAAACCCGCTCACGTTCAATTTTTATGGTACTTAGTGTTGCCTGGCGCCATCTAACATTTCCATTGGAAAGCTTGACATTTTTTAGCATAAACGTACTCAGAACGTTTTGACGTACGACCATCATTTGTGTTGTTTACAGTGACTTGAAAAAATCAATTTGGCAACAAAATGGAATTAACCCGGGAACATTTTCGAGCAATAATTTTTCACAACTTTCGCTGTGGATTATCACGACAAGAGTGCATCAATGAACTTAAATCTTTATATGGCGATGTAGCACCATCCTATAGCACTGTGAAAAACAGGTTAAATGAATTCAATCGTGGCCGACGCTCGCTCAAAGACTAAGGTCGTCCAAAAACGGTTGTTGTGCCAGAGAACTTTGATGCCGTGTGTGAACTGATAATGCAAGATCGTCATGTGACATACCGTCAGATCCTTGGGTTTTTCTTCCGCCAGCATACATTGCATAAACACCTGGCCGTAAAAATGGTTTGTTCTTGTTGGATCCCGCACATTTTGACAATCGCTCAAAAAAAGGATCGTGTCGATTGGTGCAAAAAATTCAAAAGACGTATATAAGATCGTCACAGGTGACGAATCATGGATCGATGCGTATGAGCCCGAAACAAAACAGCAATCGACCGTGTGGGTTTTCGAAGACGAGCAAAATCCATCGAAAGTTGTTCGTGGAGGAAGCACTTCGAAGCAAATGGTCTCCTGTTTCTTCGGCAAAACGGGTCATATGACTGTTCTGCTTGAGCAATGTACGACGATCAATTCTGAGTGGTACACCACAATTTGTTTGCCTGAAGTCTTCGGAGAAACTTGAGAAACGAACAAGAGAAGACGACTCATTGTGCAACATGACAATGCGAGCTATCAAACATCGGCTGAAACCAGCGCCTTTTTTGACCGGCCAAAACGTCGAGTTGATGGGTCATCCGCCGTACAGAAAAAGTGCTCCGACAATTGGTTTAAGCGCATGCAAAAGTGTATAAATCATGCTGGAGAATACTTTGAAAAACAATAAATCATATTTGATGATAAATATTCACATTTTCATTATTAGGCCTGAAATATATACAGCAGCCCTAATATATTGAGCCCGACCTTGTTCATGCTCCAGCATAACACAGTATTTCTGTATATAACACAGTGTTGTAGGGTATCTCATATTCGGCCACGTCCGACATTAACTTTTGTTACCTGTTTAAGATTCAACAAGTCAGCTGGTAATTGGGTTTTTGCCATGTTATGTTTAGGAGAAATGACGTTAGGCTTATTGGTCAGTATGCCTAAGCGTTTGCATAACTCGTCTTGTCTGGTTTTGATGTGAAGAACAATCTCGCTCTTCGCCACATAAGATTTAATTTTGCTGAGATGAAGGTTAATTCCATCTGGTCCTGCTGCCTTAATCACGGAGAAACTTCTGGATCATTTCATTTGTGATTAAAACTTTGTAATGGTATGTCTTCCGTGACTGTTGTTCTATCGTTGTCGGTTTTAAGTCAACAGTCGGGAAGTGGGTATCCATCAGGGATCTTAGCGTTTGTTCGCTTGGCCTCATCTTGGTCCCATTTGCGTCGAACAGTAATTCCCTATAAACTACAGGAGTAATTTCTTACGATTCATATGGATTTGTTATATGAGGACGTTGTCTACAGAACTTGAGGCAAAATTTACAATTTTTGTTAACAAAAGCCGTATCTATTGCGTTATTTCTATCCCATCATAATTATCGGGGATTAAAGAAAAATAACAGCAGAATGTTCACCATATCAATTACAATTTTCTCAACCAATCAAATATTAGAAGGCTATTACTAAATCACAATAAATTTATGATCTCCACTGCAGGCCCAACAAGTTGGCATAATGAACGATGAATACGCCTATATTGTTGGCAGTTTGGATTTACAAACGTTCGACCTGGAAGAGTACAGATACAGTGAAGTAAATATCACCGGATTCCGCATGTTCTCAGCCGAAAAGCCGGAAGTGCAAAGGCTTATAAGTGCCTTGCATTTAAAACCGCCCATGAACGACAACCCTCTTGACAACGATGATGAAAATGATTTTTTGGATTACGATGATGGTGGCTTCGGTCTTGCCAACAATGGCGATGGTTTCACCGACGGTAGCACCGACAAGTTCGACAGGCAAACCACAAGGGATCTAGAAGAAATGATAAGAATTGGTAAGGGTGTTTGGCTGATTATTATTATAGAGACTGTGTAACATCTTCCTCCGTTTTCTTGCCGTAGGTTTCTGTCCCATAACCACCGAAATGGCTTTGCTCTATGATGCTGTGGTAGCTTTTGCCGAAACCACCAAATACATGCAATACGTGCCACAGAGCTTGGATTGCTCAATAGATTCAACTACAGTGCAGGAAGATGGATCGACGTTTAAAAATTATATGAGATCGGTAAGATTGAGGCTAGAAGGGTGAGGACGGATCCGAAATCTAATTTGGTATAGTTTAAAGTGTAAAATATGATTTTAATGAGCAGCAATTATGTATCAGCTATGGTGGCAAATTGGCAAAAGACCAAAGCTCAGGGAGAAGGCGATAACCTGATCCTAAACCTTTTTCGGGGGGAAAAAAACCCCTACAAAAGCAACTTTGAATCTAAATAACGAGTATTCCATCTTTAAAGATGGCCTGGCACCGCCCACATTTACTCCTGGTTATTTCAAATATTACCCTCATATCTCTAAAAATTCATGAGCTATGGTCTTTCCTAATTCAAGTTTGTGTGGGTAATGCTACACCCCCTTGTCTAATCACTACATAATGTACCCTACAATTAAAACCCGGCCGAACGTAACATAAAAAACAAATTTCGTAATGACCAGAGTTAATGGTGGTAATATTTAAACAAAAACCCCCCAAAAATACTACAAGCATTGTGACTTTCCAAGCGGTTGCCTCAGTCCTTGTAAGGGAGCTATTTTTAACTCTTAGCCGTTCTGGTCCATTTCAATACATACGATACGCCTTAAAAAGAAAAAGTTTGATGTATTTTTTGCCTGATTCGCCCTTTTACATTTTAGGTCACCATAAATATGTACCACATTATCTGTTTATTATCTGGAAGGAAATATAAGTAGCAACCCTCGTACATATATGTTTGATCGTCATAAAATTCTTAGACGAGCAAGCCATGACCGTCTGTTGAAAGCACGCTTCAGTCCAAACGATAAGAGCTGGTTCCTTTAAACTTACCATATATTTGTCTTACAGGCGATCGGTTGGTATTGAAAATGGACCAAATCGGGAAAAAGGAAAAAAGTTTCCCTTTAAGGGACTAAAAAAGATACTGATACAATTTTTAATTTATTGACATTTTTGCTATAGAATTTAAGTAGTTCACTTATAACTCTTTTTTTTGTTAGAATACTTTAATCTTTCTAAACGAGGGCATATCAACAATTCCGTGACTTTTCGAATAAAACATAGTGTTTTTGCACAAAAAAATCTTTTTTAACATAATCTTCTTTTTAGCTCAATACACTTAGTCCAACTTTTCTCTAATTTTTGTATCCCTTTCAAAAAATAGGATTTTTCGAGGTCCATACAATAGGCATTTGTTTGATCAATAATTTAATCTCCGGATTGTTGTAATGGATCCATGTTTCATCCGCAGTTACAAAACGGTGCAATAACTCATTCGAATTGCGATTAAACAACTCCAAACAATCCTTTGAAGTTGTCACACGATTACTTTTATCGTCTGATCAGTAAAATCGAAACTACACTGGCATATAAAATGCATATGTCATCAACAATCGCACGCACTTTTACTGTTTGATCGGCCAACATCATATTGTGGAGTTTTTCGACATTTTCGGGTATATTGACCTCAATTGGCCTTCCAGAACTTTCAGCGTCATTTGTACTTGTGCGACCACAACGAAAGTCAGTAAACTACCTTTTTACCGTTGAAATCGATGGACAGAGTCCCCATAGTATTTATCAAGCTTTTCCTTGGTTTGATTGACTGGTTTTTTCGCAAAAAAATAATGTTTAATCAGCACTCGAAATGCAGTTTTTGCATTTTTAACAAAATCCACGATGTTTTGAACAGCTGTTAAACACAAACTAAATGACGGAACTCTCTCAATTTTGACAGCAGTCTATTAACAGATGGTACTTGATGGGAGCAGTGTTGCATTTCATACAACTACGAGGGAAGTTGGACAAGTCACGGAATGATTGATTTGCCCTCGTAAACTTGCCTTTTGATGGGATCCCAAAATTTACCCCTTATGCTCGGGAACATAAGGGTATCCAGAAACAGTCACTTCTTTTTGCAAATCTTTATATGTACTTGCATTTAGTTTTAGTCCAATTTGGGATTCGGCCTATATAGGTCAAAGGACCCAAAAAGTCGCCTTTAACTATGGTAATATAAGTATTTAAACAAAAGAATTTCGTCACGAATCAGAACATCACATAAATTTTACCATTCGAAGAATTTTGCGGCCTTGACTTCGATATTAACATTTGGATACTGAGAAACTGTGGAATTTTCTGACGAATCTGAATATGACATGTGTTTTACCATTTAGCTGTGTTGGTTGCCTTGGCCAACGGGCGTGGTTCTGTTTGTCTGGGGTATCCTAAAACAGTAAAATATTCTTACATATATAAAAATTTACTTCTATTTAAGGCATGCGCCAATTTGAAACTCGGATCGGCATTGACCCATGTGTCTAAGGTCACTAAGGTGCCGAATAATTGATCCTTGTGAAGAGTTCACATATGACAATAATTTCACGATTTAAGTGAATTGGTCCTTATAAAGAATCTAAATATGCCATTAATTTTTCCAATTTAGCTGAATTAGTGGCTTTGACCGATGGGCATGGTATATGTGCGATGGGGCCCAAAAACCTTCCCGTAATGTTCGTTGATACCCATTTGATCCAGAAATCCAAATTTAAGATTCAAGGCAATTTTGCACTCCGACTTTCTATGGGATTAAAAACAACAAATCCGAAAATAACGTTAAATTTACGATTCGACTATATTTAAGGTTTTGGTCCATAGATCAAAAGTTCCTAGCGTGCCGAACATATTGCTATATGGTTTATCTAAAGCAGTGGAATTTCCTTACCTATCCCAATATGTTTTACCTGTTAAGATGTGACTAAATTTATGTCCCGAAATGTCCAAAAATTAATATTTGGGTCCTCTAAAACGATGAAATTCACGAATCTGAACAGGGCATCTCAATATGCCTTTACTGTAAAGATTTGACTAAATTTAAGGCTCGAATGTACGGGCTGTCTATAGAACAACGGTTCATAGGGCCCCAAAAAAGTAGTTCTGTCAAACATTAAACCCATTTCCAACAACCATATCCCCTAATACTGTCAATGTCATACGTTAACGCAATCCAAAATTCGGCCCGGCCGAAATTATGACTTCTCCAGTTGTTTTATTTTTTAACAGGGATTTTAAATATTAAATTAATATTGAAAGCCAAAATTTTATATTTTCACGAATTACCAATTTTTATTTTTAGCTTTCTATCGAAAAAAATACTGTCAGCGGTGGAATATATTTTGATGGCCCTAGACGCAAAGGCTATACATTGGATGTACTGGAGCTACAAGCAACCGGTCTAGTTAAGGTTGGCGTCTGGGAGGAAAACAAGAATTTCACTTTCGAGAGACCTCCGCAACCGCAAGATATCCTCGAATCCGATTTCAAGTCGATGGTAAATAAAACATTGTTGGTCCTTATATCGGAACCGGTAAGATAGCTCAAAGTATTTGTTGTTTTTTTGGAATATCATTGCTTATTTTATTTGTCTTCCTCTAGAATCCTCCCTACTCGACTTTGGTGAACTCGCCTAAGAAGTTGCATGGAAATGCCATGTACCAGGGCTATGCGGTCGATTTGATTAAATCGCTGGCCGAAAAATTGGGTTTTAATTACACATTGAAAAACGGCGGCATGGATTATGGGTCCTACAATAAAACCACCAATGTTACCACGGGCATCTTAAAGGAAATTATGGAGGGGGTAAGTATGGGAAATTCAAAATGTCTGTGCCTTATGCGTGATATGAGCGACTAAACCCTAATATTTTTTATAATTGTGCCAGCGGGCATACAAATTTATTTTCTCAGATAGTTTTTTTAAACCATGTACTCAACCTCACTTATTTTTGATGTGACAAGAGATTCAGTTTTAAGGTTTAGATTGCACGCCCTCAGGGAGGTTTAAAAAATCTTGGCAGTTACTTACCACTCCTTACTTTTAGTGTGGTAACTGTTATCGATATTTAATTGCAAATTGAATATTTAAAAATGATTTTTTTGGTTAAGAGACGATTTATTTTGTAATTAAGCAGTATTTGTTTTAAAAGTAATTTGTATTATATTTCAATTATTTTATATTTCAATTAGAATGCCGACTTGGCTATAACCGATTTGGCCATTACCTCGGAACGCCAAGAAGTTATAGACTTTACTATACCCTTCATGAATACGGGTAAGTTTTTTAATTTTAATTTCAATTCATTAATATGTCATTTGCCCTCCTTTATTGCAGGCATTGCCATTTTGTATTTGAAACCGCAGAAAAGTGAGCCAACCACGTTCTCCTTCATGGACCCGTTTTCAAAACAAGTTTGGCAATACTTTTTCCTGGCATTTGTGGCCGTTTCATTGTGTTTCTTTATATTGGGCCGACTATCGCCCACGGAATGGGACAACCCGTATCCCTGTATAGAGAATCCTGATCGTTTGGAAAATCAATTTACATTGAGCAATGCAGTATGGCTTACAACGGGTTCAATTTTACAGCAGGGCTCAGACATAGCACCCAAGTAAGTTATAGAAATATGTTATGCCTTATGGATGCAACGAAAGACGAGAATGACGTTTTTTTTAAAAAAAAATGTTCTTTAGACCCTTTAACTCACTCTGTCGGCGCAAATTCTATCAGATCAATTCTAAACCTACGAATAATAATATACGATTCCTGAAAAAATTGAATTGATTTTTACTACCAACTACCATGTGATTAGACTAAATTTTTGGGCCGCTGGGTACGCTCCGGTGCTCAAATCATTAAAGTAGCTACAACTTTGTATTCCTGAGACAACTTTATTGTCCATGTGTATAAGGGTGGATAGCTTTAGCAATCGATATTGTGCCATCGATTTTTTGATAACCTTTGGCAAGAGGAAAAAAAATTTCACTGATCAAAAAAGTAATGTTCGAGGTGCCCAAACTTCAATTTTTTGACTTATTTTAAACTTTTTTGTTTAAGGTTTTTTAATAGGTAGTATTTTTTTTAAATAACCTTTCCAAGGTGCATTCAATACATTACATTGCCACGTTCAATGCAATATAACATACAGGGTGGCTGATGAATATTGCTACATTCAGTGTATGGAATTCATTTTTCTATTCTTTATGTTTTATTCAAGCTCATTTAATTTTATTTAATTTAAATTGATTGCTTTAGTTCATCCAAATTGGTTGGTTTTGCTTTGTAGACTTCATGTCTGCAATAATCCCACAAGGAAAAGTCAGATGCGTTTGATTTCGATTTGCCAGTTGAACGCACTATACACTACAGATCACATTCGTTTTTCGCTCGTACAATCCGTGTGTGGAATCGACTTTTAGCAAATGTGTTTCCCACTAATTGCGACAACCAGAAGTTCAAGGCAAGCGTCAATTATCATTACTCCCTCTTTCCTCCCTCCGATCCTTTACTTTCCACTCGCCAACGCAATGCACTGCATGTATAGGGGGCATCCCCTGAGTGTTGCTTATTTAAAAAAAGGTCAGGCGACATGGGTGGCCAACGGAAGGTGGAGTTTCTGGATATCAACTTACTTATATTGGGAAATTTTTGTCGCAATTCTGTCATAACAGGCCGGGCTATGTTAGGAGTTGGACCATCTTGCTGAAACCACACAGAGTTGAAAGAAATTCTCATTCGGCGTAATCCTGGATAGAAAAACTCTCTCTCGACATGCTCAGGTAACGGTCTCCAGTAACCGTAACGGTGTAACCGTTTTCTTCGAAGAAGTAGGGCCTGACAATGCAGCATGATGAAACTGCAAACTACACTGTGACACAAAGTGGATACAATTCCGTCTCATGGACTATCTATGGATTGGAAGCATTCCATATTCGACAATATTGTTTGTTTAGGTTGCCGTTCAAATCGAAATGGGCCTCGTCAGACATGAAAAGACAGTGTTTCCGTCCTCTTCCACCATTTAAAGCATCTTTAAAATCAAATCTGGAAGTCTGCTTCGTTCAGTTTATTGGCCATTTGAATTTTATGTGGGAATAAGTCCAAACTTTTGTGCTTAATTTACTTCAATGACAGTCTGCTTATAGCCATTTAAGCAGATAAGCTTCGTGTGGAAACTCTTGGATTGTTTTGTATGGCAGCAGCTACAGCAGCGATTGTTTCCTTCGTCCGAACTGAAGGGTTTCGATGATATGGTCTTCTGCTCGGCAAATTTGTTAACAAGTGTCATTATGGTGCATCTGCTCGGAGGATTGCCGATAGTGCGTGATAGCGGCGGACAATCCAAATTCTTGTTTCAGTGTCCCAATTATCCATTTTTGTTTAATCTAAAAACCAATCTGCAAAATCAAGAAAAAATTAACCAGATTCATTAAATAGAAAAAAAGAGAATCGTACTTATAAGTATAGGACCGCATCAAGAAAAGAGTACTCTCAGACTTATTTCCATTCTCACGCGCTGTTATGTTATAATGTATTGTGTGTGACAATGTATATTTGTATGTATTGTATACCTTGGAAAGGTAATATTTAAAAAAAAGTTAAATCAACCTACTAAAAAAAACCTTTAAAATAAAAGTTGAGATAATGTCAAAAAAATTAAATTTGGGCGCTTAGAAAATGATTTTTTTGATATGTCGTAGTGTAACCTATTGGCCTTGTGCCAAAAGCTATAGAAAAGTCAATGGCACAATATCGATTGATTAATCGACCCACCCTAATATACATGTAGTACTTACTAATCGAAATATGCTCTAACTTTAAGGATAGACATATGGGTATTCAAAAATCTGAATAGGATTTTAATTAAACGGTTTGACTTAATTGGAGGTCTTGACTCATGGGCGTGGCCTTAGGCTTAAGGGGCCTAAAAACCGTCGCATATTGTACAAGGACATATAGGTAAACACTAAATTGTTGTCTCTGAACCAAATATGTATATTTATGATTTGGAATAATTTAGGACTCGGACGGGCCTTATGGATCGTAGGGACGCAAAAATCGGACCACTCTAACTGTGAACGTATAGTTATTCAACATACAATAAAATTTTGTCCCAAATCCGAATATATTAATTCTACCATTCAAAGTTAGAAAAATAGTTTATTTTAACTCAGGACCTATGGGTACTTAAAAACAGTAGGATTTCAACACAAAATTTGGGATGTGAATCTTAGGGCCCTAAGAACACTCTGCGACAAATGGTAAGGGTCAGTGATCGGTTTGGAATGAAACCACCGAGGAAAGTTATATTGGTAAAAAAAAAGTCATACGTGTTCCAGCGTTTCGCTGGGTCTCATCTAGGAATCGAGATATATCGATTTGAAGTTAGTAAGTATCGTATAGGGGAATTTGTCACGTTTTAGGCTCTTTTGTTTGACATAACTCGAGAACCACTCGTCCGATTTAGCTGAAACAAATTTAGAAAAATTAAGAATTACAATTCCTCTAATCTGTTCTTAAACCGTTTTCCTACTTAAGCAACAGTTTCGCAATTATAAATAAATGTATGAAAAAAAAAATTATTTTTGCCTATTTTTTCTTCATGCGCTTATTTTTAACTTGGAAACTATTACTTGTAAAGGAAAATAATATATGAACAGATTAAGGGAATTGTAATTCTTGGTTTTTTAAAATTTATTTCAGCTAAATCGGACGAGTGGTTCTCAAGTTATGTCAAACAAAAGAGCCAAAAACGTGACAAATTCCCCTATACGATACTTACTAACTTCAAATCGATATATCTCGATTCCTAGATGAGACCCAACGAAACGCTGGGACACGTATGACCTTTTTTTGACCGATATAACTTTCCCCGGTGGTTTCATCCCAAACCGATTGTGGCTGTCGCACAGTGGAATCAATAATACTGTTCTGCAAAAATCAACTTTTAAGACCTCCTTTAGACAAATCCAACGGATCCTTATGTAAAATGTTCTCCTGAATTGAATTGCTCTACCATGTACAGTTTCCGAGATATTGTGAACATGAAATTGTTCTGACTTTTTTTCATTAATCTGACTATAACTTCGGTAATTATTATCCATTTGCTTAAAAATGAGTAATATTGATTGGAAATAATTGGTAGTTTATGTTCTTATATATTATAATTTGTAAAAATCGAATAAAAATTGTAGAAGTTACAGCCAAAAGAAATCCAAATTTTGTCTTCAACTGCCACTTGCATCCCAATTCTGTTTAGTTTTTGCACGAAAACATAAGGATTCCAATGTGGTTTATTTTTCGATAATCCTACAAAATTGTCTGAGTTATAGCAGTTTTTAAGAAATCATTAAAAATGTTCACGACATCTCGAAAACTATAAGCTATCGGCCAAAACGGACATTCAATTCGGATTCAGGATATAATTCAAAAAAGGGATCAGTTGGTTTCGTCCAAAAGAGAATTTTGTTGCAGAACAGTGTAATTGGCATGTGGGTACTAACATGAAATATTTGTCAATTTTCGAAACCGTATCTACGGTCTCTGGGGACCAGCAAATCTGCCATTACAGCAATGGACATATGGGTATTCAAAATCAACTAAACTTTCTTAACAGTCTGAATATACTTATAATATGAGTTTCACGATTTGACTAAATTGAAGTAATTGACCAGGAGGTCAATTCTCCATAGTGTCCCGAAAATTAGGTCATTTCAAACATAGTCCTACATCCAGCAAACAATCATCGTTCTACATCCCTTTTACAGTCAAAATATTCGGCTTAGCCAAACTTAAGAATTGTCTACTTGTGGAAAATACTCTAGTTGAAAACAAACGTTATTATTATTAATGTATTAATTATGGTCCACTTTTCTAACTTCCAGGTCAATGTCTACACGTACCGTATTCACTATGTGGTGTTTCTTCACCCTGATTATCGTGTCGTCCTACACCGCCAATTTGGCTTCCTTCTTAACAGTGGAAAATCCCAAAACGGTTGTGGCAAATGTCAAAGAATTGGCCGAAAATAAGGGAGGAGTCCAGTATGGATCCAGAAGGACTGGTGCGACTCGTACTTTTTTTGCGGTAAGTTTTCTTTATTGAATCTAAATGATTTTTGTTGTCATAACCTCCATCGAAGGGTGAGGGCTTTGTTCATAAGGACAGTTCATCCTGGCCGAACCTGAGGACGTGTTTACTTGTTTTTTTTTATTTGCGGTTTAATACACGAATGTTGAAAAAATTTGATAACTTAAAACTTTTTGGATATCGCAACAACGCAACACGATGATTACATTTGTATGGGAGGTTTCTTAAACAATTTTCTTTAATTTCAATATTCTCCTTTCTAAGATTAAAGATTATGATGCTCTAAAAGGTAACACCAATAAATCTAAATCTAAACCGATTTTCTTCAATTTTAATAGCGTGCGACCTTTGCCAAAAAACTTACTTGTGCCTTAATTTTTCAAGATTGGGTGCAATATTTGGCTTTTATGACTAAAATCATAAAATGGGATGAGCATATAAGTGTAGGGTCGGTACCATAACCCGAACCGATTTCTTCAATTTGCATTACATCGGTCCTCGGCCCAAAAAAATAGCTCGTGTCAAGTTTCATTAAGATTGGATGCAATATGTGGCTCCTAGAAATTAAAACTTATAATCAGATGTGTGGGTGCGTTATCTGAAAATGCGCATATTTATCATCAAAAATGGATTTATTGTTTTTCAAAGTATTCTCCAGCATGATATACACTTTTGCATGCGCTCAAACCAATTGTCGACGCACCTTTTCCACTCCGATTGAGACACCTCCAAACCAGGTTTTTGAACGCTTCAACAGCATCTTCTGGTGACGAAATCGTTGACCTCGCATTTTTTTACTGATGTGCGGGAATAAAAAGAAGTCATTGGGTGCCGGTCAAAAGGCGCTGGTTTGAGCCGAGAGTGAGAGCTCGCATTGCCATGGAGCACAATGATTCGTCTTCTCCTGTTCTTTTTTCGAATTTCTCCGAAGACTTCAGCCAAACAAATTGTGGTGTACCACTCAGAATTGACTGCCCTACGTTGCTCAAGCGGAACAGTCGCCACATGACCAGTTTTGCCGAAGAAACAGACGACCACTTGCTTTGAAGTGCTTCTTCCATCCAGAGATGCCTCTATCTCACAGTATATCACATGACGATCATGCGTAATCAGCTCAGTCACGGCATCAATGTTCTCTGACACAACGCCCGTTTTTGGACGACCTTCGTCTTTGAGCGAGTGTCGGCCACGATTGAATTCATTAAACCAGTTTTTCACAGTGCTATAAGATGGTGCTTCATCGCCATACAAAGATTTAAGTTCATCGATGGACTCTTGTCGTGATAATCCACGTCAAAAGTTGTGAAAAATGATCGCACGAAAATGTTTACGAGCTAATTCCATTTTTTCCCAAATTAATTTTTTCAAGTCACTGTAAACAACACAAATGATGATCGTACGTCAAAACATTTTGAGTACGTTTATGCTAAAAAAAATTCAAACTTTCCAATGTAAATGTCAGATGGCGTAGGCCAGAAATTTATGTAGCATTCCTCGTATAAACCATTTTTTTCAATTGTAATAAAGTCCTTTAATGGTCCAAAAAAGTAACTCCCACTTCATATTTGAGGTTCAGTACCCTGCCGCTTAAGAAGCCACAAATTAAATCCGATCGTATTCAAATTTTGCATGATACGATTTGAGAGGTCACTTATTATATCTTGTAAAACTGGGCCATATGGGCATCTTACAAAAATGCGTCCCCATTTGAGGCCCTTTAGCTGCAAGCACCGAGGGCCCTTTGTCTTTTTGGCTATTTGAAAAGTGAACATGGGGACTATTCGCAAACATGGACCGATTTCTTTTCATAACCCTACTTACTTTAATTTGAGCAAGACCGGATATAAATGTCACTTCTAGAGCGAAAGGGCCTCAAATGGGGACGTACCTTAGTAAGGGGGACATATGAAACTATGGTCCAGTTTTACTAGAGTTAATGAGTGGCCGATTTAAATTTAAATGTTAAATGGCCCACCCTGTAGATTCCACACATATGATCAGCCGATTGTACCAACAGCAACGAATTTTTCTCACAAATTCAAATGTAACATAAGTTTTAAAATCTGGTTAAATTTAGAGCCCGGTGTCCAAGAACATATTTTCAGTAGGCTTTTCTGAACATCCAAAAGGGCAGGGTATAATTTAGTCAGCCATGTCCGAGTTTGCTTTCTTAACTAGTTAGTCCTGTCGAGTTGAATTATTGTATTCTTTCGTGTACTTTATATAGTACTTCGGCAGAAGATATGAATTTCCCTGACCTAAATGTAAAATGTATTTCCATTATCATTTGTACGATTATGTTCTATTTACCCTTTTTCCTGTTCACGTAGACTTCCGACAATGAGTTGTACAAGAAAATGGGCGAATATATGTCGGCCCATCCGGAACTTCTGCTCGAGACCAATCAAGAAGGCGTGGAAAAAGTTAAGAACAGCGATGCAAAGACTGGCAGTACCTATGCTTTTCTAATGGAGTCCACATTCATCGAATACAGCGTGGTGAGAGAGTGTAAATTGCAAAAGGTCGGAGATCAATTGGATGAGAAGGGTTACGGAATTGCCATGAAGAAAAGTAAGTGTTCTATTCATTTTGTACATCAGAAAATACAATTTACTATAATATAAAATATGATTTTTTTTCAGATTGGCCCTATCGGGATACACTCAATCATGCTTTGCTCGAACTTCAAGAGCAGGGTGTTTTGTCCAAAATAAAAAAGAAATGGTGGTATGAAATGGGTGCCAGTGCTTGCGATGTAAGTACGAACTCTTAATTTTAACAAATTTAACACATTGAAATGTTCTGCGCGGTGTGCATTTGAAAATAATATTTTGACCGACTACAGATGCATCTGATTACCGTCACTTAGATTCTCAATTATAGTGCACCAGTGACCCCGAAGATGTACAATATTTCCATAGTCTTCAGTGCGAATTAAAATTTTCAGACTGTATGGGAGTTACAAAGAGTGATATTTTAAAACGGCCCGACTGATTTAAGCTTTCCCAAATCCAGGCAGATGTCAACTGGTCTAGCTATCAAAACTGGTTATGATGGTGACTAGAGTGTAAAAACCGAATACCGAGCCCTTCCGGTTTTTATGTTCAAACCCTACAGTCGGTTTCTCACAAACAGCTAAAACCCGACATGTCAGTTTACTCGGTTTTTTGGTTGTTGTACGTAAAAGCAAAGTGTAAAGAGCTCTCCCTCTTTCTCTACTTATAGACATTCTATTAATTCTGATTTCAATTAAATTCGGTATGGTATATTACGATTGACAAACGACAAATCTTGAACCGATTTGATTCATATAGTCATATATGTTTATTTCTTGATATCCTGTACAAATTGTTAAGGAGCCCAAAACTGGCTTCCCAGATGCATCGTCACTTGGCTTTAAAATAACTATAATCTACTGGGACCTACTGTTTAACTTCGGCTTCAAACGGCTTATGCAGGAAAAAAAATTTACATGGCTTAGAGATAAATCTCTTACTCGTAAGTCGCTGGCATTTACAACAATTGTTAGATTCGCTTTCCCGGGGTTGAACCTGGGTTTACTGGCATGATAGCCATGAACACTTCCATCACACCACGACGGTTCACCTGGGATCCACAAATTTTGGTCATAACCTGTTTGGGTTTGTAAATGAGCGAAATCGGAGCGGAAGGGAAAGTTCCCTTTTTTTGGAACTAAAGGTACCTCGGTAAAAAGTACACTATTTGAGAATTGTCTGCATAGTTTTCTGCGGACGGACAATGGAGCATAGTTTCTGGAGGAGGATTTGGTCCAAGAAACGTACAGCATTGTCAAACGGGCGATAGTCAATATGGACATATGGGTATGAATGCTTATTTTGCTACAAATTAATATAGAGTAATTTCCAAGTTTTGGCTGGGTTTAGAGACTGACGGCGATAGGACCCAAAAAACGGACTATTTTATTTTGGGCTTTTGATGCTCCACCGTATCGGAGATATACTGGGTGTTTTATTAGAAGTGTGGTTTTCAATCTGACCGCACTTGTAAGGAGTTGGTCTCTTCTGGGCAGAGGGAATCATTGGTCCATATTTCTTCAAAAATAAAGCCGGTCATAATGTTAAAGTCAATGGGGAACGCTAAAGAGCCATGATTAATGACTTTTTCGTGCCTGAATTATAGGATGTTGAACGTCTTTTGCTTCCAACAAGACGCGCTATATGCCATACAGCTAACAAAACAATCAATTTATTGAAGAATACTTTTAGTGAGCGCATTATCTAGCGTCGTGGGCCTGTGGCCAATATCGTGCGATTTAACTCCGCTGGACTAGTTTTTGCGGGGTTATGTGAGGTCTACGCAGATAAGCCCTATACGATTGACGTCTTGGAAGAGAATATTAGGCGCGTTATTGCTGACTTACGGCCCCAAATGCTGCAAAAATTGGTCAAAACCCTTATCTTCATCATTAAGCTTAATTCTTGGCCACAACATTAAATAATATGCGTTTTGTTTCTTCTTGAAAACCACACTTTGAAAAAACACCCTTTATATGGTTTGGCCTGGGCAAACTTAACAAACTTTTTGCTTATTTAGCTTCGTTTGTTGTTGGCTTTTAGTGTTTGCAGTTTTTTGAAATATCGAAAAATGTACAAATTTGAAAAAAAATTGCGTAAGCTCTATTACACAAAGGCGCCTCCAGATTTTAGATCCTATCGCACTCTTAGTCACATAATAACCCTGATCATGCTCAAATTTATATGGCACGGTTTAAGCTACCAATATTTAATTCTGATAAAACTGGACCATATCGGACTTTCTTTTAGAATAGCGCCTACACAAAGTTAACTTCCGTCTTGAGGACCATCTGCTCTACATCCGATCTTGTTCAAATTAAGCATGGTGCTTTGTAAGAGACCAAAAGTAACCGCAACGGTCCATGTTTTCAAATAAATTCATATACTACTCGTATTCCAACACAATGGTTGCTCCCCAGTTGTGGTCCAGCCACTAGAGGTGTTACAAATTATTTTCGATCGTACTCAAATTTACGATCGTTATGGGCTTCTTGAGACTTTTTTAACCGAAGCTCGGTTCAAGCATTGTCCAGTTATTTCTAAGACTTCAAACAGAGCCACGAAATATCTGAATAACAGAGTCGTGAAAGCGATCGCAAGTTTTTTACTTGATTTTTCTTCTGCTTTGTGAACTCCTTATGCTACAGCCATAATCTAGCTACGATTTAAGAGTTGGAGGAAAACAAATATGTACTAGTGTAAGTCGCAAGCTACCGGTTAAAATGCCGAAATGAGTTGCCGAAAGCTGACCCTCTAAGTAGATCACCTACGGCGTAGTCCCAGCTACCGCTTGAATGTAATTGTCTTTAAGTAAGCGTCACAGGTTTAAGTCATAATGAGTAAAAAATAAAAGTTCTAAATGAATCACATTTTACTCTTTATTTAAGTGGAAGCCTATGTTGTTGATGCATTTTTAGTTTAAATTTCAGTCTTATCGCCCTAATGTGCTTTTGACCTTCTGAAGCCCAGGTGAATGCCAGGCTAGGTAGGCAACTCTGGTTTATAGTGAAATGAAAATGCTGTTCAATTTAAAGGCTTTGTGTTGTAATTTTGATAGATTCATTAAGCACTTTCAACGATTTCTATTGTTAAATTTCCTTTTTTCCAGTCGAAATCTGATAGCACCGTTGTCCAGCCATTGGCTGTGAGTAATTTGGAAGGTATTTACTATGTCCTGATCGTGGGTGCCTTCCTATCCGTTGTCTATGGCATAGTGTGCTGGTGTTGGTATGTTGGCAAAAAGTCTCGAACATACAATGTAAGTAATACGAACGATAGAATTTTCATTATTTTGTGTAATATTTAATTAAATCATTTATTTGTAATTGTAATAAAATTTCTATTTAATTGAATAGATTAATAGCAAAAAGAGTAGAAAAATCCTTCAGTCAGTTGGCACTGACTTCGGGATGCCTTACCACTTCTGTTATGTAAAGGTGGTATACTAAATTTGTCAACACTGCGAAATATTAATCGGAGAACCTATACTTATATATATTAATATATACAAAGTGAGGCAAAAGGAATCTCCCAATGTTCTTTAGCTGTAATATTTTTTCGTAATGAAAAACTTTGGTTCAGCTTGTAAAATTTCGATTTTTAATACATTAGAATTTATTACATAAATTTGAGGAAATGATATTGGCCAAGTATCCGCCGTCAGAGTTGATGACTATACAGGTTCGTTTTATGGTATATTCCAGACATCATGGCAGAACTTTGCATTCCTGGCGAATATTCTCCTTAAGGCCTTCAAGACTCTGGGGCTTGCGACTTAAAAAACCCCATAAAAAAGTCTAAATCGGTTAAATTCGGCGATCAGGCCGAACAGTGGAAATCATCAAAACGAAAGCTTAAGCGACCCCGTATATCGGTTCCTTCAGAATATCAGTTGTGGCTGCAGCAGTGTTCCCCGTCCTGTTAGAACCACATCGAGCCCTTAGCGCCAAAAAGACGTAACGGCCTCTCCCTTGTTAATGATATTCGATAAGAAAGTTGTACAACGCTCTTAAGCTTAAATATTAAAAATTAAATGTTATTTACAAAGATATACCAAATTCAATTGTATCGGAATCCTTAAGATGAATTATACAAAAACCCAAAAACTCCTGTTAAATGTTCTTTTTGGCGCTTACGTCTTTTTCGCGGTTACTGCTCGACAACTTCCCCAGTCCCAATTCATCCAATTGAGTTAGGAAAAAAATCGTTCATCTTGAAACTGCAACGCGCGCCGTCCACAACCGTTGTTTGGCCCGCGGCGTTCTTAATAAAATATAGCCCGATTACTCCTTCAGCGTGAACAGCACACCATGCAGTAACTTTCGTGGGTGATACTCGGATTTTCAGTGCCCCAGAAACGATCATTTCGTATATTTACGAAACGGCTAAGATGAAACGAACCTCATCACTCATGATAATTTTCGATGAAAAATCGTCCACCGCTTTGTTGAGATTCTAGATGGCTAGACGCGTTTGGCAGTAAACAGGTAACAGCTGATTCACAGCCTTCACTTTGTAGGAAAACATATTCAAATCATGCACCAAAATTCTGCGTAGGGAACGCCAGCTTATTCCCAATTACGTGGCACTTTGTCTGGTCGAAGCTCGTGGCTCTTTTTCGACATTTTGGCCAACAACAGCAATATACTCACCAAAACGGCTGGTCCGGGGCAGGCTAGTCCTGGGAAGATCTCATGTTGTCTTAGTCTCTTTAAGAAAGTGGCCAAACACCACAGAGTCGGTCCAGTTGGTGTCGAACGGCAACGGAAATCCGCAACGAATCGTACGCAACACAACCGATGAATTTACTTGGCAGGGCTTCAATCCCACAACAGCCGGTTCTATGGGCCGGATTGATCCGAAGAGTAATACTTCGGCCACGGGCTGTCACCTCGGCACACAGTTGCCGCTACAACAACAACAACAACGAATTTAGTTTGTTTCAACTTGATTCTTGACAGCTTTAATCCCACGACAGCCGGTTCTACTTAAATAGACCGGATTGACCCGAAGCAGCAATTCTTCGGTTAAGGGCTGTCACCTCGACACACAGTTGCCGCTACAACAACAACAACGAATTTACTTTAATTGTTCGTCCACAATCATGTCTAGATCGTCTTCAGAGTTTTACGACGATATATAGGGTGATCCATCTAGAGGAATTTTTTCAGAACAAAAAAATATAAAAATTCAAATCAAGTGTGGAATCTTAATTGGTAATTTTAAAGGCCATTTATGGCATTTATTTTTTGAAAATAATTACCTTCAAATGTTGGCCGCAACTACTCCTCATGGTCTACATTCTGAGGGTCCAATTTGGGATGACTCCTTCGAGCATTTCGACTGGTATGACTTTAATGACACGCGTAATGTTGGCTTCCAAAACCTGAATCGTAGCTGCTTTGTCAGCATAGACTTTGGACTTTACGTAACCCCAAAGAAAAATGTCTAAAGTTGTGATATCACTCGATCCAGGCCAAAACGTGAAATTAGCTGCTCTTCGAAATTACCTCTCCATACACCCATTGTTTGAGTAGCTGCATGCCAAGTGGCACCGTCCTGTTGAAACCAAATGTCGACAAGATTACGGGCTTCAATTTCAGGTAGAAAAAAAGCGATAGCAAGCACCGTTCACGGTTACGTTCCGGCCATCTTCATTTTTGAAAATTTAGGACCGATGATTCCACGAGCCCATAAACCGCACCAAACCGTGGTTTTCGCGGTGTGTCTTTCTATGATGAAATGGCAAACAATACTGAAAAGACAATAAAAACAAATTTTAACACAACTTTCGCGTAATTTGTGAAAAAAATCCTATTAAAAATACCTCTAGATTCATCACCCGTTACTTTATGGGGTTTCCGATCAATATTTCGTGGTGTTGCAAACGGAAGGACAAAATTAATTTGCCATATACCCTTTGGTGGAGGGTATAAATATACGTATGTTATTCTCTATGCTAATAATTTTATAACCATCGAAATCCACGGCATACCATTCATATAATACGAGTATATGCATAGTATATCATGGAAAAAAGTATTTATTAGTTATTTATATTTATTAGTTATACTAGATTAAGAAAAAAAAACAATTCTCTCAGTGATTAAAATTTACATTTTGGTTTATCTATCTGTATTTACTTGAAGGTGCCCTACCGAGCTGCCCTGTGGGAAGAATTTAAATCTGTCGCCGATATTAGAAACACTGAACGCGTATTGAAAGGAGGCGCTTCGGTCTATTCGCACAGTCACAATTCGTCGTTGGAATCGATTGATTCATTTGACACCGATTCTGGAGAAGAGGTCGATGACGAGAAGGCGGCTGAAAAGACTACTGCTGTCCAGGAAGAAGAATAGTTTAGACAATGAATGATTTTTAATTGGAAGCAAAACAGTTTTTTTAAGGTGTCGAAATTTTTTATTATTTCTTGGGAATTGTAATAGATTTTCTATTTTCTTAGATTTTTTACGCTCTTATTTGTTTTTTTTTTTAAATAATAATGCTCGTAAAACATTGTTTAAACGCAAAATTTGATTTCGACCTTTACATCGTATCTTTTTATTCAGAATCCCACTGGTTCCAGTTGAAATACATTTTTATAGAAAATTAGGTTCATGTTTACCGATACGAAGTTGCTAAAAATAACATTACCATTGAAATACCAAAAATAACAGGTATCATGTTTGTAAACCTAACCCGACCTACAGTTTGGTCCCTAGAGTTCATAGCTACGAGCCTTACTTTCATTCAAATCTCTGTAGAATAATTCCATATTTGGATATGGAGTGAAATTTGCTTTAATATGAGTAGCCATATGGCAATATTTACTATTGCTCGATCGTTTTGACCACGCGGATCGTTTTTAAGGCCCATGGAGTCCATGAGTTTTAGCCACAATCTTTAAAATAAATCCACATTCGTAATAAAAATGTCTTTAATTTTATTAGCAATTTGGCAATACTTACAGTTTTTTTGGGTACCTATGGCCAGACGTCCGATCCTCAATTGTAGGCAGATTTTTTCTTCATTTCCTTTTTTTTAATCTACAGGTACAGTCTTAGCCAAATCTTTAAAATAAATCCACATTCATAATAAAAATTGTCTTTAATTTTATTAGCAATTTGGCAATACGTGCAGTTTTTTTGGATACCTATGGCCAGACGCCAGATCCAATAGTTTCGGCAAGAAGCTTATCTCCTCAAATGGGTATAAGCAGACAGTCATTGCAGTTAATTATGCACAAAGATTTGGATTTATTCCCATATAAAATTCAAATGGCCAACAAATTGGACCCAGCAGACTTCCCGGTCGTGGAAGAGGACGGAAACATGTTGAGCTGTCTTTTTATGTCTGACAAGGCCCATTTCGATTTAAACGGCAACATAAACAAACAAAATTGTCGACCCACAAATACTCCATGCGACGGAATTGCACCCACTTCGTGTCACAGTGTGGTGTGCAATTTCAACACGCTGCATTGTCGGGCCCTACTTCTTCGGTCACACCGTTACGGTTACTGAAGACCGTTTCTTGAGCATGTTGAGAGTTTTTGTTATCCAGAATTACGCCGAATGAGAATTTCTTTCAACTCTGTGTAGTGAAACTCCTCACATAGCCCGGCCTGTTAAGACAGAATTCCGGGGAAAATTTTCCAATAAGCTGATATCCAGCAACTCCACATTCCGTTGGCCCCCCAGGTCGCCTGACCTTACTGCACCTGACTTTTTCTTGTGGAGTTATTGCAAACAGTAAGTCTACAGAGCAATTTTACCAAGGTGTTCTTCAAACAAGATTTAAAATAAAGCTATCAATAGATCGTTTCCTGCTAGAGCTATGGTATTAAATTTCTCGGACTAATTATTAAAAAAGTATTGGAGTTACTGGGGTCCAAATATATCAGGCGTCTGAAGTAACTCTTCGATGCGTTAAAACATTTGTCCATTTCCAATGCACCGATAATGTTGCGTGAGTTTGCAACAACGAAAAATTCTCAATAAAAAATCAAAGTGTTGAAGAATCCCCTACCGTTTTCCCATGAAAAGCTCTCTCTTTCACACTCTCTCGTTTTGTTTTGGAAATTTCCAATATCTCTTTGTCGTATTGAAAATTTCAGTTGGTCTAGTGCGCTCGGCATGAGTGGATGTACGTCAGAATTCTTCGCATGAGTTTTGACATGTTGTGATATTTGTTGGGATTTTCCTCAGTGTCGGCACAATAGATAAAAATAGAAATTTTCGATTTGGAAAGCAATTGCCGGAAAAAGTGAAATGTTTTAATGACTAAAACAAAAAAGGAAATATAGTTTTTTTATAAAAAAAAATGATGGATCGATTAGTTCGTCTTGTCTTAATGACAATATTGATTGTTATTTATCCAGTTGAAGGGCAGGAGCTAAATCGCATACCGATCGGTAAGTTGCAAATAAACTCTTTAAAGCAGCACAGTGAACAAATTTAAATTAAAGTGGAAATAAATTTGTTTTTTTTTAATAAAGTATATGAATATTCCATTTTAAAACCGAATCGTTCTGATTGCCTTATTAGCACTGGAATTAAAGACAAAACGAACAGTCAGTAGATGAAAGGAAAATATTTTCAGTTCTTGTAAACCAGAAGAATTCATTCTTTAACACATTCAAAATTACATTACAAAAATTTCAAAAATCCAAAACGGACGATAATTAATTTTCGTTAGTTATTTTAACGGAACGAACGAGTCTTTCGCATTAAAGTATAAAAATAACGGCTGAATCGATTTTTTTACGAATACAACTATTATTATTTAAGATTTTAAAAAATGTGGATACTCGTACATTCCATGTTTAGTATACTGATCGGTTCAGAATCACTATCAGAGTCTATAAACCGAAGTCCGTCCATCTGTCACCATTCATTGTAATCAAAGTACTGGCCGAAAATGTGAACGAAACTCAATTAAAATTGGGCCATATCGATTCATTTTTGAAAAAAATACACAGGTGCTAAATTTCGCATAAAACATTACGAGTAATCAATAAAAAAAATAACTAGAAAACAAGCTTAAGTCGGGCATAGCCGACTATTTTATACACTGCACTTCTAGATGTGCTTAAAATCCCTTTGGGTGGTCTCTAAATTTATTCGGATTTTTAAAATAATAGTGGTAATCATGGAAACTTGTGTTTACATCGTATTCTTCGAAAGAGTTTAAATTACGAAACGTCAAATATTTTTCTTAAGAATTGAAATACAAAATTTGCATAAATTTATACAAGAATTTCAGTGTGTATAGGTATGTAGGGGATGGGCGATTTAACCTTTTAAATTTGATTCGTCTGAAAAAAAATACTTATAATAATGGAACACAATATCATTCATGTGCATACCACAACTTTCTAGGCAGTACCTCATCCGATTAACCCAATTTTAAATAAATTTTCGATTGTTTCGTGCTAAATCTCTTAAATGGCAACTTCGATTTCATGTTTCAACGCTTCAATTGTCTCTGAATGCTTTGCGTAACATTTAGTTTTATTGGCTCCCCACAAAAAATTTAAAGGGCTCAAACAGGGCTCACAGCTCCAAGGCGGCCAATTAATATTACAATTTCGGCTTTGACATTACAATTTCGGCTTTGACATCACAATTTCGGTTTTTTTTTCAAAAACAGTGCGTAAAATAAAGTATTGATGGTTGCGTTGGCTGTGTGACATGTGGCCCCGTCTTGTTGAAACCAGTTGTCGTCCATGTCATTTTCTAGAATTTTTGGAATTGAACTTTTGGAGCATTACCGAGCATAGCTATTCCATTATTAAATGACAAAGTTTAACCTTTGGAAAAAAAACAGAAATTTGAGAATATTATCAGTAATTTTTTTTACAGCCGATTTAAATTACTAAGAGTTATAAGGGTTGGTTAAATTTTAAGGGCCGATGTTGATTTGTCGCGCTTTGTTTCGTTAGCTGTGTGGCAAATGGCAACGTCCTGTTGAAACCACAAATCGTCCACAATCATATCTTCCAATTCGGGCCATAAAAAGATACGATAGCGAACACCATTCCAGTGCCTGACGGGCCTCATTTTTGAAAAAATACGGCCCAATGATGCCGCCAGCCCATAAACCGCACCAAACAGTCACTCTTTGTGGATGCATTGTTTTTTCGACAATCACTCTTGGATTATCATGCGCCCAAATGCGGTAATTCTGCTTATTGACGAGTCACTGAGGTGAAAATGTGCCTCATCACTGAAGATGATTTTCTCCGAAAATTGAATTTCATTTTCATAATAAGCCTGAATAGCTTTAACGCGTTGCTCGCTTGTGTATCTTTCCATGGTTCAAATTGAGTTAGTCTGAAATAGAGAAATATCAAATGAAATGTAGAAAAAAAACTTTACTTTTAGAAGTGGTTCACATTCAACATCTGGCCTTACAATTTAACCACCCTTTAGTAAGGCGTAAACCAATATCAAATATTTTTATTTTAGCAGCTAACTTCAATCGTTATGAACTCTGCTAAATGTTATCATGATTGGATGTTTTATGTAGCTTCTAGAGCTTAGACATTTAATCGCCAATGTAGCCAAATCTGACCATTTTTTTTAATTTCAATAACTTTCGTCCTTTGGTCCAAAAAACTGTCTTGTGCCAAATTTCATCAAGAATTAATGTTTCGTGTGGTTTCTACAGCTAAATATACCGTTTTTCTTTCAATAGCGAAAAATTTCAATATCAATAGCGTCCGACCTTGGCCTAAAAAAGGCACTTGCGAGGTAGGCTTCTCATACGTTTGTTGGAAACCTGGTCTTTAAGAGTTTTAAATCTAGCGGCTAAAAACTTCGGCCAAATTTCATAAAGATCGTACAACAAGTTGGCTGTATGATCAAGAATGATTCAAGTAACGAAGAAGTTTCGAATGCAGTCATCATAAAGAATATTCGCCATGTTAATGCTTGTCTGCGAGATTTCTCTGTTGGACAGAGATTTGCGGTAAATTTTTTTTTCCGAAATTCCAGATAGTTCTAGATAGCAGTAAGTCCACGTTTACACGGACAACTTTAATTCCGTAAATTTCTTTGATTCCCTTTAGAATTTGCCTCTTGTTTTTACACAAGGCAATTCCGTTACTGCAATTTTTGTTTTCATTATTGCCCTTTCTAACATTCTGTGATTTAATCCTCCTGATTTTTGTGTGAAAAAATTTAAAAAATAAAATAAAATTAACAGTATGTGCAAGTTTTTTCCCTTTCCATTCCCCTTACATCTTTCTCCTACAAAGTGAGAATTGCAGCAAGTAAAATTGCCCCGTGTAAATGGGGACTAGTTCTCTTTCTAGTAAGACGTCAGATAAAAAAATTCACCAAGTTCGTGCAAAGCTTTTGAAGCACCTTATATTACGGTATGAGTTTCCTTGGATGCTTTGCAGAGTGGAAAGGTTTATGGAAAAGGCATATTTACCTACGGTATATACTGAATATGCACTCTTCAGGCCATAACGGCAACTATTGGATCCATTGATATATCTTTTTTCTCTCTTTATCTTGCTTTCTTTAAATATAGGCCTTATTACGGACCTTAATTCAGAAATATTGCTTAATACATTCAACGAGGCCATTTCGGTCATTAATGCCCAGCTCACCAACCCGTTGATCGGCTTTCATGAAGAAATCACCTACGGCCGTTCAATGCAAGGCGTCGATCGTCTCTGCAAAATGATGGAGGTTTGTGTTGCTATGAAAAAGAAGGAATCCAAAAATATTTCCCTAAAACTTAATATATTCCAGAAAGGCGTTGGTGGCATATTTGGTCCGACGGCCCTAACCACCGCCCGTCACTTGATGAGCTTGTGCGACAGCAAAGATTTACCCTACATTTCATCGCGCATGAGCGAAGCAGACGAAGGCTACAATTTACATCCGCATCCGTCTGATATTGCCAAAGCCTTGCATGCTGTAATCTCTGCATTTGAGTGGACCCGATTTCTATTTCTTTATGAAAATGGTAAGTAAATTATTTTGTATAAATTAAAAATATAATTTCTATATAACGTGTTTTTTACTATCTTTGCTTTCAGCTGATTATTTGTGTATTTTAGATGCTGTAATGTCTATGTATGGCTCCGATGGCCCTATCATATCGGTTATGCGCTATGATTTGAACTTGAATGGCAACTACAAAGCTGTTCTGCGGAAAGTACGAAAATCTGTGGACAATCAGATCGTTGTGGTGGGATCAACCAAAGCCACTTCGGAACTATTGAGACAGGTAAATGCAACAGCAAAATTGTATGTTTCGGGTGGCGAGACAAGAATCATAGGAAGAGAATTTTAAATTAAACCACAGCAATAGGAATAGAAAACTGTTTCTGGCCAGATAAGAATGATTGGTAAAAATTTTAAGTTAACAACAACGATATGAGTTATAAAACAGATTGTGTCTTTATATTTTTCAAAGGTGAGCCTTCGCTTGCAGTTCTTTATGTCAAAGGCGATAAACTGTACAAGAAGGGTGATATGCTTCTTCTTTGCAATAATTTAGACAAACAGCACTTTAGCAACGCATAAATCCTCGGTTAATTACACAAACTCTCGGTTTGTACACAAGAACGAAAAAAAAACACATTTGAAACACAAAAACACAGAAAACACTAAATTCGCACACTTTAAACACAAAAAACAACTTTCCCAAAAATGATTTTTACACATCCTCTGTTTTTCGATTTCTCGATAAAGCTCATTTCGCACATCTTGTACAATTTACATACGCCTTAAGTCGCACTGGCCAATCGTCAATAGCTGCACGAACCTCGTCCATTGGAAAATTGGCCACAGCTCGAACCAAAGCAGTCGTAAGAGATCCAATGTTGGGGTAGCTTTTGTGACAAACCTTGTCCTCTAAAACCGTCCACAATTTGTAATCCAATGGCCTCAAATCTGCACTGCCTGAGGGCCATTCTTCAGAGGAAATGAACGCTGGCAAATTGTTTCGAAGCCAGGCCTGGGACGTTTTAGCCTTATGGACCGGTGCATAATCCTGCTGGAAAGTCCATGGCTGGTTTTGGAACAGTGAATTGTTAAGTGGCTTCACAACAGCTTCCAAAACGGTTTCTTGGTAAACTTTGGCCGATGTTTTGACTCCTTGTTCGCAGAAATGCAGGTCAGTGACCCCATCGTAAGAAACACCCCACCAAACCATGACAGAAGCTGGGTGATAAACCTTTTCCACCCTTGGGATTAGTTCAGATGCTTCCTTAGATGACCGCGCATACACTCTATCATTTTGCTTGTTAAATTTTTCTTGAACGGTAAAAAAATGTTCATCGGTGAACACAATTTTTCGGTGCAAGTTATTAGCGTGCTTCACCAAAAGACGTTTTGCTCTTTTCAAACCGAATTTTTTTTAAAAGCTGCAGTTAATAAATGTCCGTTACGTAGTTTGAAAGCCCCTAGTCCCAAGTCTTTTTTAATGATTCGACTCATGGACTTTTGCGTGATATTCATCTCTCGGGCCATGATTTTCTGTTTTCGGAGCGGATTTCTGTGAATTCTTGATTTAACGGCTTTGATGACATGCGGTGTTCGAACAGAGCGTGGGCGGCCCGACCGGTGGGGTCTTTTACATCTCCAGTCTCCTCAAACAGTTTTATGCATCGGTAGGCGAACATGGGGCTCCTAGTGGCCGGAGCGTTTTCAAAGTATCGTTTTTTTCATTTCACACTTGAAAAGCACTATTACAGCGATACGGTTCTCATTATCTGACCACTCCAAGTTGAAACAATGTTACAATCCCAATTCAATGTACAGGCCCAAATATAATATAATAATGGGTAATCCGTTTAGAGTTATTTTTTTCAAACAAAAAAAATATAAAAATTCAAATCAAGTGTGTAATCTTTATTGGTAATTTGAAAGGACATTTTATTGCATTTATTTTTTGAATATAATTTCCTTCAAATGTTGGCCGCAACTACGCCGCAGGGTTTCCATTCTGAGGGTCCAATTGTGGATGACTCGTTCGAGCATTTCGAAGTCTGAAGCGGTCTGCGGTATGACTGATGGTATCTTTGCTGCTTGTGCAACATACGAGCACAGATCTACAGTATGCAAGTTGACATCAGATGATAATGAAAGGTTTTGTATGTCGTTATTGTTTATTTATAGTCCTGCATGTCTATATGGGATCGGCTTCGATATCAAGGGGAAGAAAACGCGCTATTTGCGTCCAATGAGACCTGGTGGTCTGCTGAATGGGCTTGGTTGGACAATTGCAGAGGTGCAGCACGTCATGTGATCCGTGATGGCAGGTGGGACAAATGTCTGAAATCAATATCAGTTCGAGCCCAGTACGAATTCAGGCGGCTGCACCATCCAGATCTTAGCTGAGCCAGAACCACGCTCGTCTGATAAGGTAGCGTTTTTGTTGTTGTTGTTGTAGCGGCAACTGTGTTCCGGGGTAATAGCCCTTGCTCTTCGGGTCAATCCGGTCTACAGAGCTGGATGTCCTGGGTTAACGTTTACGTGTGCCAAGGTAGCGTCTTCTTCTCTGGTGAAATCTGCGGGGAGATGTTCCCCTAGCACAACATTCACGCTATACCTGAATACTGCTGCTGCGACTTAATCAACGTGAGTGTCGTTCAGACTTGGTTGATAGTTGCGGTGATCTAAAGGCTTTCCCTTGTACCGCTGGAACTATCTCTAGATCATGAATATCGTACCTGATCTGCCTGGGCGGAGGCATCCTGTACATGAGATGGTGGTTGGAATAATTACTGCGAAGCCACCCAAACACGTACTGCGCAAGGTAAGGATCTTCGTCTCCATACCTAAATGGCAATCAGAAGTCAAAAGGAGATACCTGTTTCCAGGGCGTCTTTCTGGCAAGTCTAAGTTTTTTTTCCACTTCGTCGTAAACTCGTTCGCCGACCACACCGTCGCTGCGTTGTTCACTACAGACCGACATATCGCTTTATAAAATGTCAACGAATTTTCTTTGTCGGCTTCCTAAGTACTGTCGGCTTCTGCCTTAAGGACCTTGTTCCTACTTTAAAATATTAACGGAGATTGCTGTAGCATGTGAAGAGGATTGAAAAAGGATGTCCAATGTGACCCCAAGGATTTTGGGGTAGTTGGTAGTCGGGATGTTGAAGACATCGACTTTCACATTAAGTAATAACAGTACCTCTGCGTTATGGTTGATGATTTGAAGGAGGATATTTTCATATTCCTCGCAGTGACAAAGGGTGCTAAGTCAGTGAGGTAGCAGTTGATTTTCTCTCATATGTCATCCACTTTAGGTCCTGCCGCCAGAATTGTGCAATCATCAGATATGTACAAGAATTTCAGAGATATAGGTAGAGGTTAATCCTTAGTATATTTTTTTTGGATGCTGATGAGCTCGGATCGGTCCTCAGCATAGAATCGATTGTCGTAGGTATGAGTCTATACGTATTTGTAATTCTCTGGTTATTTTAGGTACGACCAAGCTTTGCTACTTACGAGTTATATACTTTTTTAGTTTCATAACATATATGCTGAACATTATATCCCATTTTTCAATATGATTTTAAATATGCCTCATTTTAAAAAACTCTAAATTTCTTTTCAGGCCCAGCAGGTTGGCATAATGAACGAAGAGTACCTTTACATCATTGGTAACCTTGATTTGCAAACTTTCGATCTGGAGGAGTATAGATACAGTGAAGCTAATATTACGGGATTCCGTATGTATTCGACCGAACAGCAGGAAGTTTTAAATCTAATTCGAGCCCTGGGCTTTTCACGGACCATCGATGATAATTCGCAAGGAGATGGCAGCGATAGCATTGCCTTTTCCAATAATATTCTTAACGAAAGGGAACAAGAAATGATAAATAATGGTAAGAATAGCTGGCTATAGGGATAATGTCAATATTAATAATGTATCATCTTATGTACCATAACCATAGGTTACTGCCCCATAACCACAGAAATGGCGTTTCTGTATGATGCCGTGGTAGCATTTGCGGAGGCCACAAAATACATGCAATATGTGCCACGGACATTGGATTGTGCTCTTGAGTCAACTACCGTGCAGGAGGATGGATCGACATTTAAAAACTATATGAAATCGGTAAGGTTGACTTGTTAAACGAGCTAGGTCCAAAACAGAAACAGGTAATGTAAGCATAGTTCTACGAGGGCGGTTCGGAAAGTTCTTAGCCTATCAATGAAAGAGAATAGTTAGTTTTTCAAAAATATTTTTATTTTTCAATATAATCTCCTGAAACTTCAATACACTTAGTCCAACGCTTATCTAGCAATTCTATCCCTTGATTAAAATAGTTTTCCTCAAGGTCTTCAAAATAGTGGTTTACAACTGTAATTGCATCTTCATTTGAGGTAAAACGCTTGCCAGCAAGGATTTTTTTAGATTTGGGAGCAGGTAAAAGTCACTGGGAGCTAAATCAGGAGAATAAGGTGGGTGATCAAGCAACTCGCACTTTAATTCGTTGATTTTAGCCATTGTTAAAACACTCTTGTGCGCTGGTGCGTTGTCTTGATGAAAAATTATTTTTTTGTTTTGTAAGCCAGGACGTTTTTCTCGAATTTGTACATTTTATTGATCTAAAAGGTTGCAATAGTACTCTGAATTTATTGTTTTACCCTTTTGCAGATAGTCAACCAATAAAATACCTTTGAAGTCCCAAAAACCCGTTGCCATAACCTTACCAGCCGATTGAATTGTTTTTGCCTTCTTTGGGGCACTTCCTCCAGCTTCAGTCCAATGTTTGGATTGTTCTTTTGTCTCTGGAGTATAGTGGTGGATCCATGTCTCATCAACAGCTATGAAACGACGCTTAAAATCTATTTTATTTCGCTGAAAACGATCCAAACAAGCTTGAGAAATGTTGATTCTTATGCGTTTTTGGTCGACTGTTAACAAGTGCGACACCCATCTTGCAGAAAGCTTTTTCATCTGTAGTTCTTCATGCAAAATTAAATGGACTCGATCATTTGAGATGCCCATGATATTAGCTATTTCACGCACTTTTATTCGTCGATCTTTAATACCATATCATGCACTTTGGCTACAATTTCTGTTGTTGTTGCTGTTTTTGGACGTCCACTACGTGGTTCATCTTCAATGCTTGTACGACCACGTTTAAATTCAGCAACCCAATGTTTTACTGTGCATATGAAGGAGCACTTTCACCTAACACATTCACCATATCATTATGAATTTCTTGTCCCGATAAACCTTTTTTATGTAAATATTTAATGACACCACGCATTTCTAATTTTTCCATTGTAAAAAATCGCGGATGCGTGAACACCTGTTTCTATATGAAGGAGTTGCCAGATCGAAACAAAATTTAACATGTGTTCATAGCAGAGATGGAAGTAATGTTGGCTTCCAAAACCTGAATCGTAGCTGGTTTGTCAGCATAGACTTTGAACTTTACGTAACCCCAAAGAAAAAAGTCAAGAGGTGGGATATCACTCGATCTGGGCGGCCAACTCACCTGTCCAACGTCCAACGTGAAATTAGCTGCTTTTCAAAATGACCTTTCAATAAATCCATTGTTTTAAGCAACTGTATGGCGAGTGGCACCGTCCTGTTGAAACCAAGTGTCGTCAAGATTACGGGCTTCAATTTCAGGTAGCATAAAGATCGATCGGTTATCATCATTTTTGAAAAAATATGCACCGCTTATAAACCGCACCAAACCGTGGTTTTCTCTGGGTATAACGGCACCTCTTGAACCTCTTCTTGTTGCTCTTCAGCCCAAATGCGGCAAATTTGTATTGACTTTGTCGTTGAGCTAGAAATGGGCCTCAACACTGAACAAAATTTTGGTCGAAAACAGCGGGTCTTTCCGTTTCTCGCCGAACGCTCATTTCCACAATACAGTTGCCAACATTTGAAGGTAATTGTTTTCAAAATATAAATGAAATAAAATGTCCTTTCAAATTACCAATAAAGATTCCACACTTGATTTGAATTTTTATATTTTTTTGTTCTGAAAAAATACCTTAGATGGATCACCATACATAAGCAAAAACCACTAAACTCTTCTCTCACAAATACGTTGGGAAAGAAAATCTATAGATGGCTCTGAATGAGGAGTATCTGTAGTGGTTATTTAAGTGAATTGCCCACAAAAAGGCAATTGTTTGAAGAAAACTTATAAAGTGTGAGTTACAACAGTACTTTAGTTCTCATAAGTTTGGTGAGAACCTGGTCTTAAAAAGTTCCGGTTTTTTTCAACAATTGCTGCTTTCTGATGAAGGTCGTCAAGGACCCGAAATAGCGATAAGGGCAGTGTGCAGCCACAAAAATCAATGTCACTTTGCCATTTTGTATAAGCTTGTCATCTATTAAAATGTTGATGCAAGAGGTTTCGAGACGGTTAATAAATGTTCAATGTGTAAAAGAGAAATACCGAAAAAAAAACAAACGAGCTAAACATAGTTCGCGTTGTACTTATGACCAGATTATCGAAATGTTCACGTTTGGAAAACCGTTTATGTGCCTTTTAGGCAATTGCTCAATTTGTTTGTGGGTTTCTTGATTATAACTCGGAATGGGTAACAACAACGATGGAAAAGAGGAAAAATCGAAAAAATGCCCAAGTCCAAGTCTATAAAAGATGCCGACCGAGGCTCCGGTGAAAAGACCAAGACTAGCAATATCTCCGGAATCTTGTTATAGTCCACTGAAGGGCTCGTGCACAAGTTCGAAGCGCGTGGAATGAAAGCCTGATCGTGACTAATAACCTTTTAAGGTTGAGAATACGCATACAAGTATTGAAATTGAGCAAATATCCAAAAATCTTGACTTCTTTTAGAGATGACCTTAGTCCCTTCCCATCCCGGTTCGATTTCGGCCACTCACAACCTAGGCAGCTTACGACTAGAAGCCATTGTTGTCCAAAATTTTGAAATTCTAACTTAATTCCTTTGACCGCTATCGTGATTGCAACAGACACACAGATGTCCTATTTGGAGTCTCTGGTCAATATTTCGTGGTTTTGCAAGCGGAAGGTTAAATTTAGTATACTATCCTCCACGATGGAGGGTATATAGCTTTGGGTTGGAATATTTAATATTTAGCGAATAGTTTATAAAACTCTTCTTTATGATTTTTTTCTTTAACAAATTTTCTATTTTGTAAAAATATTTCAAGTCCAGCAAGACCTACGGAATCTCGGTATAATCAACTGGAGGGCACTTGCATGAGATCGAAGCGCGTGCATTTAAACTCTAATCGTGACTAAAGATTGTTAAAAATTGACAATACCCATTTAAGTATTTAGGTTGAGCAAATATTTAAAAATGTTACCTTTTTTCGAGGCGGCTTGGCCCCTTAAAGTGAAATTTTTTCCTCCCCTAGCCCGATTTCACCCACCAGAAGCATCCTATGACAAAAAGCTATTATTGTGCAAAGTGATTGTGTCCAGCTTAATTTCTTTGACCGCTATCCTGATTGCAACGGGCACACGGATATACTCCAAATTGTCTCTGATCACTATTTCGTGTTTTTGCAAACGGAATAACAATGTTAGTATAGAGTCCTTCACGATAAAGGGTGTGTAAAATATAAGCTTGGTTTAGTATATTTTATACGTACCTCAACATTTATTTTTCGCTCGAATAGTTTATTAATATCTTCTTTAACAATTTTTTCTTTTACAAATTTAAAATTTTTTAAAAAAATTTTAAATTTTTTAAATGTCCAGCGGAATCTTGGTATAATCAACTGGAGGGCGCTAGCACGAGATCGAAGCTCGTGAAATTAAAGCCTGATCGTGACTAAAAACCGTTTAAAGTTGAAAATACCCATGCAAGTATTTAAGTTGGGCAAATATTCAAAAAAAAATTTCGACGTGGTTTTTTGGTTGAACAATTTCAAATTGCCAAAAATTTACTAAAAATCTTGCCGTTCTGAAACATATTGACTTATTTGTATATTTGGGTCACATGAACACGAACACTAAGATCAATATTATGTAATAAAATTTTAGTTTACAAAAAATATTTTTAACAAAATTTCTACTTTTTAAAATGTTCTTTAACAAATTTTCTATTTTTTAAATAATTTAAAAAAAAAATTAAATTATTTCAAATGTTCGTAGTCACCGTTTTTTTTTTTAATTTTCCAAATTTGCACGTTAGTCTAACAAATTTATAACAATAATTAGATTTTTAGGTCCGCAATAAATGTGAAGATATGAACAAAACACTGGCGTTGATCGCCAGTCGTCAATCGTTATCGGGTAACGATTTTGACGAACCTCCCAAAGCACACATGCGAAACGCACAGTTCCTATTACACACGATGCAGCCGTCCACAAAAAAAACCCAAGAGGACCTCGAGCTTAATTACAAAAAAAATTTGTACGTCGATTTAGAAGGTCGATTATAAAAATTGGAAGCAAAAGAAAAATGTATCATTTTTAAAAATATTTAAAATATTATAATTTGACTACATAAAACTCGTATGGGTCGGAGTGTTTTCTTTGATATGACCTAAATCTCGTACAAATTGGTCAATCGGTTCACGAACAGCAAGATTTTTAGTAACGGCCAAAAATTAATTTTTTGGTAATTTTAAAATTGTCAACCCCCCAGAGTAAAGTGGTCCTACAACCACACTAATGATTGCAGTACACCGATATAAGAGTGGTTCTAGAACCACACTACTCAAATCGGGCCTATCCATGGCTTCAAAGTCAAATATCAATTTAACCAAAAATTTTAACCTGAACCATGATAATTGCAATACACCAATATTTTTTACTCGATACTCCGGTACCATATTTGACACCGGATCATTTGATTTAATTTAAAAAACTTTTTGAAATATTCTTCCATCTTGAAAAAAATTACCGTTTACACGAAGAGATATAAAAGACTTCAATACATGTCCCACAAGCCGTCATGTCCCACTTTCGATATTCCCTCTCTGCCTCGATATTTGACATCAGATCAGTTGATTTAAATGGAAGATCTGTTCGTATTTGTGTGCTTTACGGAGCACAGCAGCGATAGCTCCCATATTTAAAAAAAATCACGATTAAACGTTGCCCTAGTTAAGCGTTAAGATTTTGTTGTTATCCTCGTAGTCATACGTTATATGTTCTCTCAGCTCTTTATAGAAAAAAATACTCTAAGCGGTCGAATATTTTTTGATGGACCCAAACGCAAAGGCTATACCTTGGATGTTATCGAGCTACAACCTTCCGGTCTAGTAAAGGTTGGTGTCTGGGAGGATAAGAAGAATTTTACATTCGAAAGGCCACCTCAAATACAACCGATCCTTGAAATGGAAGACAATTCGATGGTAAACAAAACGTTTCATGTCTTGATATCCGAACCGGTAAGGTAAAATATTTTAGCCAAAAGAATAATCAACTTGATATGATGTATTTTATGTTAGAATCCACCCTATGCCACTCTGGTGGAGACATCTAAGAAATTGTATGGCAATGATATGTACCAGGGTTATTCGGTGGATTTGATTAAAACGCTGTCCGAAAAGTTGGGCTTCAATTTTATATTGAAAAATGGCGGCTTGGATTATGGTTCCTTTAATAAGTCCACTAATGTTACCACCGGCATGTTAAAGGAAATAACAGAGGGGGTAAATAAAACCTAGAAAAAGAAATTTTCATGTATTCGCTTTTATCCAATTTCTTCCAAAAATTTACAGAGAGCAGATTTGGCCATAACAGATTTGTCCATTACATCGGAACGAGAAGAAGTGGTCGATTTTACCATACCCTTTATGAATACGGGTAAGGTTGATGCCCAATTTGAAGAATTCTTGCCGTACTTAAACTGTATGTTGCAGGCATTGGCATTATGTATTTGAAGCCGCAGAAAAGTGAGCCGACCACGTTCTCCTTCATGGACCCGTTTTCAAAACAAGTTTGGAAATACTTGGGCATTGCGTATTTGGGCGTTTCATTGTGTTTCTTTATATTGGGCCGTCTATCGCCGACCGAGTGGGACAATCCATATCCCTGCATAGAGGAACCGGATGAACTGGAAAATCAGTTTACCATAAACAGTTCTTTGTGGTTTACAACGGGGGCATTTTTGCAGCAGGGTTCTGAGATAGCACCCAAGTAAGTAGAGACTAGGATAAGGGCTACCGGTCCTACACTCTATCCTTTTTGTGTTTTTGTTTCCAGAGCTTTGTCTACGCGTACAATTGCTGCCATTTGGTGTTTCTTCACGCTTATTATCGTATCCTCCTATACCGCCAATTTAGCTGCCTTCTTGACTACAGAAAGTCCTACGACCGTTCTGGAAGATGTCAAAGATTTGTCCGAAAATAAGGGTGGCGTCCAATATGGATCCAAAAGAACTGGTGCGACTAGAACTTTTTTTGCGGTAAGTCTTCTTACATCACATCCTATCCTTGATATTCATTATTGTTTTGGACTAGGACTAATGGTAGATAACTTGATAATAATTTTTTGGTATATCACCATAACATTTAATGGAATTTCCAGCTGAAATTAAGAAAATACAAATTGAAATTGAAAAAAATACAAAATAAAATTGAGAAACGCAAATTGAAATTAAGAAATTGAAGAACGCAAATTAAAACTGAAAAACACAAATTGAAATTGAGAAACACAAATTGAAATTTAGGAAATACAAATTGAAATTAAAAAATTGAAGAAGGCAAATTAAAATTAAAAAACACAAATTGAAATTGAGAAACACGAATTAATATTGAAAACGCAAATTAAAATTGAGAAATACAAATTGAAGAACGCAGATTGAAATTGAAATAACAAATCAAAATTGAGAAACGCAAATTGAAATTGTGAAACACAAACCAAATTTGAAATTAAAAATAAGAAATACAAAATGATATTGAAATTGAATAATTCAAATTAAAATTGAAAAAAATTCAATTGAAATCGAGAAGCGCAAATTTAAATTAAGAAATAAAAAAACGATATTAAAAAAATAATATTGAGGAAAAAATTAAACCATTGCATTTAAGTTTCTTGTCTTCATCGGAACATGGTTCTTATATAGGGTCATTACGATGACCCGCAGTTTGCCTGGAGAACTTTAGGGTTTTAATCAGTTACACAAATCGCGATATCTTCTCTTTTTATGAAATTTCTTTTCGGATGAAATTTTTGAAAATACGAATATTAGATGAGGATTCCGTATAGCGTAGGATGTTAATGATCGAATAGGATAACTGGTAAATGGAAAGAGCTAGGAAATCGATAAGAGAAGACTAGAAACCGTGTTTCAAAATACAACAGCTGCAAATCTTTAACTCTTCATCTAAAAACACGATTTTTCGGTAAAATTCTTCATATTCTGCCAAACAATCTTCAGCCCATTGGGCGAAGCGAAAACACATCGGATGGGGTTCCATTATTAAATGACAAAGTTCAATTCAACAAAATTATCAATACCTTTTTTGACAGCCGATTCAAATATAAATTTTTAAAAGATGATGAGCGCTTTTGGTCCAGCATGCAACATGTTATACTTATATATAATTTTGCTCCTCATCTTTATATCGGATAGGCGGGGTCTATGGTCGAACATTATGAGTACCACCCGCTGCTCGTCGTCGGCGAAGAAACTTGATACCCAAAATAGTTGTTTAGAAAAACTAGTGGATAAACTTAGTTTGGCCGGAACGAAGATTATTGATTATATTTGGATTCTGGTACAAAATACAATTTTTGTACCGGAACGACGGCCTCTTTTCCATCAGAGTGTGTTTACCCATATACTTATATACGTACCAACTGTTATCATCTTACTTGTATTGGTTATTGAAATATGGCCTTTTAATGTCCAGGATTGAATGGGCGGTGTCACCCTGTCTTGTCCAATTTAAACACACTAAAATAATAAAATGCTACTCATCGATGTTATTCTGTTCAAATTTTGTAACGATAGTTCGTTAATTGGCCATAATTGCGACTTTTTGAAGGTTGCGTGGCACCGGTCACTTTTCAGGCTTTGTGAGTCTCTGTCCATTTTACTATAGCATGTTTCAAATATCATCGTCATATCTCTAAAGATCAATCAATAAGAGGAGAATTGAAGCCGTGTTTCAAAATACAATTTGATAAACCTAATTTAAACACTTAGTGAAATACGAGTATCAAGTCTTATGCAAATAATCCATCAAAGACACGAAATATGTCTGAGTCAGCGTAGTATGAAATTTTAAAAGTTTTTAATAAAACAGCGTTCAAATTGGAGAATGTGCCTTTTAAAAGAGATTTTCAAAATTAATTTCCCTTTATTCAATTTCCATTTTTTTTTTTCATTTGTTTATTTCAAATTATTGTAGTTTCCTCGTTAGCAGTTTGTATTTTCCCAATTTCAATTTGTTTTTTCTCATTATCAATTTGTATTTTCTCAATTTTAATTTGTATTTTCTGAATTTCTTTTCTATCTCATTATCAATTTGTATTTTCTCTGTTTCAATTTGAATTTTCTCAATTTCAATTAAGGTTTTTTAATTTTAATTAAAGATTCTCAATTTCAAATTGTATTTTCGCAATTCTAATTAACGTTTCTAAGTTTCCATTTTTTATTTTTATTTTTATTTGTGTTTTCTCAATTTCTATTAGAATTTTTTAATTTTTATTTTTATATTCTCTATTTTAATTTGCGATTCTCAATTTCTATTTGTATTTTCTCAATTTCAATTAACGTTTCTCAATTTCAATTAACGTTTCCCAAATTCAATTAACGCTTCACAAGTTCGTAAGTACCTAGATATGACAATGAAATTTTCATGGAACATATCGCCAAATCCAAACAGATTTTCTTCAGTTTTAATATTGTCTGTCCTCAGAAGAAAGCTTATTGTGCTCTAAAGACTAATCTACACCCAATATTTACAGGGTGGGCAATTTAACATTTTAAATTCGAATCGGATGTAAAAAAAAGTACTGATATTATTCAAATTTCGGGTTTTATTGGTAACGTTAATCCTTGTCTTTTAATAATGGAATACAATATCATTCATACGACTACCACAACTGCCTCCGGAGTACCTCGTCCAATCAACACAATTTTCAGTACATTTTCGATTGTTTTGGGTCGAATACCTTTAACGGCAACTTCGTTTTCATGTTTCAACGCTTTAATTGGCTCTGGATGCTTTGCGTAACATGTATCCTTAATGGAGCCCTGCAGAAGCCAAATTTTACTGATTACATTTCGGGTTTCTCTTATGCTTCTCCTAACAAATTATCGTATATCTATGCAAATAAAATCTTCAGAGAACTACTAAAATGCATTCATTTTTAAATTTGTATCTTCTTTATAATTTTCAGACTTCCGATGACCCCATATACATGAAAATGAATGAATACATGTTGGCTCATCCCGAACTTCTACTCGATGGCAATCAGGAAGGCGTGAAAAAAGTAGCAAATAGCGACATGAAGACTGGCAACACGTATGCCTTCCTAATGGAGTCCACATCCATCGAATACAACACGGTGAGGGATTGTAAATTGCAAATGGTCGGAAAGCAATTGGATGAAAAGGGTTACGGCATTGCCATGAAAAAAAGTAAGTTATGAAAACAACTGTCATCCATCTGAAATAATCATATTGTAATTTTACTTTTACAGATTGGCCCTATCGGGATACACTCAGTTACGCTTTGCTGGAACTGCAGGAGCAGGGTATTTTGGATAAAATCAAGAAGAAATGGTGGTACGAAATGGGTGCCAGCGTTTGCAGTGTGAGTACCGGATATACTCGTATGTACAGTGTATCGTAATATTTTGTTCGGCAATATGTACTGGAAAACCTATACCGGAAACCCTGCTTAATTAACTTTTGAAAATCTCACGATTTCGGGGTAATTACCCGGGTAAGGCACCTTCCGAAATGCCATCTTATCGGATCCAATACATATTCGTTAATACCTTCTAAAATTAGGCATTCCAAGAGGCCTTCTTTGTCATGAACATTATTACGTCGCTTCTCTAGGAAGGCCTGGTAGAATGCCTTATAAGTAATCCTATACTTGGTACATTATTTCAGAAGGCCTGCAAGAAATTCTTTAAATTTTCAATAATTGATATCCAATAAACATTCCCGGCTCTTTTCTTGTGGAGGACAGCATGGGCAGTGACGATATGTATAGGGTTATCCATCTAGAGGTATTTTTTCAGAACAAAAAAATATAAAAATTCAAATCAAGTGTGGAATCTTTATTGGTAATTTGAAAGGACATTTTATGGCATTTATTTTTTGAATAGAATTTCCTTCAAATGTTGGCAACGGTATTATGGAAATGAGCGTTCGGTGAGAAACGGGAAGATCCGCTGTTTTCGACCAAATTTTGTTCAGTGATGGGGCCATTTCATTTTATGGCTACTTGAATTTGGTATAGTAGGGCAATTTCTGGAAAAAGGACCTGGCTTTAAAGTGCCATAACTTTTGAATGCGTTGATGAACTTTAAAGTATTATTTACCATTTTAAAGCTTTTCAGAACAGCTTTAATATTAGTCAATACCAAAGTCATGTCATCGTGGCTCAATGAGGCTTAAAACTGCATAGTATTCTTTCTCATTGATAATCCTGGCATGTAATATATCTTCAATTTTGTATCTTTCCATACTACAAATAAAGTTTATCTTTTTCTCTATCACATAACCAAATTTCAAAATAGGATCTCCATGGAATCAAAAGATACATACAATTTTGTAAAGCCTAGTTGAGTTTTTCTCGATTTTCAAGAGGTGACTACGTACAGGGTGGCTGCCGGGAATGTATACTACTTTGTTTTGCCTCCATTTTGGCAAACATTAGTCTTGACAGTAAATGGTTTAGGCAACACTTAGAGTTGCCTGGCGCTATCTGACATTTCCATTGGAAAGTTTGACATTTTTTAGCATAAACGTACTCAGAACGTTTGGAAGTACGGCTATCATTTGTGTTGTTCACAGTGACTTGAAAAAATCAATGTGGCCAAAAAATGGAATTAACTCGTGAACATTTTCGGGCGATCATTTTTCACAACTTTCGACGTGGATTACAACAAGAGTGCATCGATGAACTTAAATCTTTGTATGGCGATGAAGCACTATCCTGTAGCACTGTGAAAAACTGGTTTAATGAATTCATCGTGGCCGACGCTCGCTCGAAGACGAAGGTCGCCAAAAAACGGCTGTTGTGCCACAGAACATTAATGCCGTGCGTGGACTGATAATGCAAGATTGTCATGTGACATACCGTGAGATAGAGGCATCCTTGGGCATTTCTTCCACCAGCATACATTCGATATTGCATGAACACCTGGCCGTAAAAAAGGTTTGTTCTCGTTGGATTCCGCACAATTTGACAATCGCTCAAAAAAAGCCCCGTGTCGATTGGTGCAAAGAAATTTTGAAAAAAAACGATCGCGGTGCTTCAAAAGACGTTTATAAGATCGTCACAGGTGACGAATCATGGATCTATGCGTATGAGCTCGAAACAAAACAGCAATCGACCGTGTGGGTCTTTGAAGACGAGCCAAATCCAACGAAAGTTGTTAGTGGAAGAAGCACTTCGAAGCAAATGGTCGCCTGTTTCTTTGGCAAAACTGGGCATGTGGCGAATGTTCCGCTTGAGGAACGTAGGACGGTCAATTCTGAGTGGTACACGACAATTTGTTTGCCTGAAGTCTTCGGAGAAATTCTAAAAACGAACGAGAGAAAACGAATCATTGTGCACCATGACAATGCGAGCTCTCACACATCGGCTCAAACCAGCGCTTTTTTGACCGACCACAACGTCGAATTGATGGGTCATCCGCTGTACAGCCCTGACTTGGCACCCAATGACTTCTTTTTATTCCCGCACATCAAGAAAAAATACGTGGTCAACGATTTTCGTCGCCAGAAGATGCTGTTGAAGCATTTAAAAACCATGGTTTGGATTTGTCTAAATCGGACTGAAAAAAATGTTTCGACAATTGGTTTGAGCGCATGCAAAAGTTATAAATCAGGCTGGAGAATACTTTGAAAAACAATTAAACCATTTTTGATAATAAATATTCGCATTTTCAATATTAGGCCAGAAATATATATAGCAGCCCTCATATGGAATGTGTTAGTGGGTTTTAAAATAGTATTTACCATTAGAAAGCTTGTAAGAAGAGCTTTAATATTAGTCAATACAAAAGTCATGTCATTGTGGCTCATTGAGGCTTAAAACTGCTAAGAAGGTTTCTTCATCCTTGTTTACGCGGGCAGATACGTTATCATTAATTTTTGATTTCCCCAATTAAAAAAAGTTTATCTTTTTTCTCTACAACATAATCAAATTTTAAAATGGGCCCTCCATCGAATCAATGGGATCTCCATCGAATCTTTTATTGTTTCGATTTTTTAAGTCGTGACTACGTATAAATATCACAATTTTTAAGGTTGCATGTACCTCGAGAAATCCATAAGTAGAATCAAATGTTAGTTGCTGCTCTGTAATTTGCAGTGAATGGAATCGAGAAAAGAAACACAGGTTAAGGCAACTAAATTCCTTTTCCGCGATTCGTTCGTATGACCGATCAATGTGTTGCGTCTACCATACGATGGTCATATATCTACGATGGTAAAATATCTATTGCGATTGTAAACATTTAGTGACCGCAACCGAAATTCTCATTTTGCAACGAAATTTTAGTAGTTTCAACCGATTTCTAATTAACTTTTTCTCTGTGTATATAGAATTCTTAATATTTTTTAACTTCAATTATATTTCTCTTTTTAATTTAAATTTTTTTATGTTTTTTTTTGTCCTTTAGTCCAAATCTGATAGCAGTGCAGTTAACCCCTTGGCCGTGAACAACTTGGAAGGTGTTTACTATGTCCTGATTGTGGGCTCTGCCATATCGGTTGTCTACGGCATTGTGTGCTGGTGTTTCCATGTTGGCAATATGGCACGTACATATGATGTAAGTCTTGTTCTATCTCTCATTTAGCCTTCTTACTAGAGTCTTTTTATGCGAAATACTAATACATTAATTCTACATTAAAACAAGTAAAACGGCGGTATGTTCGGCCATGGCGAATCTTACCCTCAGTGAACAGATTTGTTGGTACAAGCGAATTTTTTGCTCACCCAATGCTGGTGGTTGTGCGTACTATCCATGTATTCCATCGCTACAACCGCATGTTGATTGGATACACGGCAATTTTAAGTAGTGGGAAGTTACAGTTTCGGTTGACGAGACAAAGTATTGGTAACCTTAACTAATTAGGATGTTTATTGGAACTGAATTTGTACATGTATGGGATATTGTATAGATTATTGGCTAAAGGAATTCTTGGAATTCGGTTGTCATTAGCACGAGCATTTGTTAGCTGAACCAACTGTTTACATTTTAGTATGTTTCGGTTATCTGACCGAAATAATAAAGTTTTTTTTCTTATTTTTCCAATTTTTCTATTTAGCGATTTGAAAACATTTATTCTGTTATTTGAATTATGAGCAGGTTTTCTTAAAACTTGGTTTTTATTAAGTGGAACGATTTTAGTTAAGAAAATTGGAAAAGTGGATCACAGAAATTCAAGTGTTAAAAAATATTATGATAAAGCTGAGTGTAATTTTTTTAAGTGGAGAAAAGTGGAATTTTAAACCTAAATATTTCCGGCTATTTAAGGGCAATGTGACACAAATTACCTCAAATGATTGCTTGGAGTCTAGACTACAGATGTGATAAAAATATATATATATTTTCATATCGGTCGTATTTTGTAGTTAATTTTAAAAAATAGGTGAAAAAAACAATTATTTTAAAACCCTCTGTGTCAAATATACCTTTTTAATTTAACTTTATTAAAAAATAATGTTTTTCTTTTTTAAATAACGAAAGAGACAGTTTATCTAAAAAATATTTATTATAAACGATCTATACTGAACTGATAATATTAGTAATTTAGTAAAACATTTTAACCAAAAAAACTACCATTTTTCAAAACATTTATACAATTTCTTAAAAAAAAGAACACCCCCTAACCGAAATCAATTAGACAACATTTTTGTGGAACATTAAATACACAAACTCATGTTAAGAATCATTTTTTTCCTTTTCTTCACTTTTTCGAAAAAAGGATGAAAACGACACTGCACTCTTAAAGATAGGATGTTAAAATGCTCTACGAAAATAAACCCCATACGACTTTAGTTAAGACATCTCTTCACGACAATTCGGTAAAACGAAATAATATTTACTACTGTTTAACTTATTTTCTTTGTCTTTAAAAAATGACTCGAACCTACGAGGGCCGTCCTTACTAAAATCCCAAGGTACATGTAGTCCATTAAGGAAAATCAATCTCTTCCTAGACCGGTTTGACCTATTTTCAATTAAATCAATAAGTTTAACCAATATCGTGCTTCAACAGACTCATAAATCAGTTATGTCGATCGATAATATATGTATAGGGTGATCCATCTAGAGGTATTTTTTTCAAAATAAAAAAAATACTAAAATTCAAATCAAGTGTGGAATCTTTTTTATTCATAAGAAGGAAATTTTATGTCATTTATTTATTGAATATACTAAGTGATTATAAGTAATTTCCTTTAAATGTTGGCCGCAACTATGCCTCAGGGTGTCCATTCTGGGGGTTTAATTTTGGATGACTTATTCTAGCATTTCGACCGGTATGGCGTGAATGACACGCGTAATGTTGGCTTCCAAGACCTGAATCATAGCTGGTTTGTCAGCATAGACTTTGGACTTTCCGTAGCTCCAAAGAAAAAAAGTCTAAAGGTGTAATATCACACGATCTAAGTGGCCAACTCACCGGTTCGAAACGTGAAATTAGCTGTCTTCGATATGGGCCTCTCAATGGCATGGCAAGAGACACCGTCTTGTCGAAACAAAATGTTGTCAAGAATACGGGCTTCTTTTTCAGGTAGTAAAAAGTCCGATATGATAGAGAAATAGCGAGCAACATTGAAAGTTACGTTTCAACATCATCATTTTTGAAAAATATGTACCATAATTCCACCAGCCCATAAACCGCACCAAACCGTGGTTTTCTCAGTATAAAATGGCACCTCTTGAACCTCTTCTGGTTCCTCTTCAGCCCAAATGCTGCAATTTTGTTTATTGACGTTCCCGTTGCGTCAGAAATGGGCCTCATCACTGAACACCATTTTAGTCGAAATTAGCAGACCTTTTTGTTTTTCGCCGAACGCTCATTTCCATATTAGAGTTGCCAATATTTGAAGGAAATTATATTCAAAAAATAAATGGGAAAAAAAGTGTCCTTACGTATGAACAATAAAGATTCCACACTTGATTTGAATTAAAGTATTTTTTTTTTGATAAAAAATACATCTAAATGGATCACCCTAAGTATATACTTTATAACTTCTCCGATCAATATTTTGAACTGTTATAAAACGGAATAACAAATTTAGTATAAACACTGTCAGTCGGCGGAGGGAATGTAGATGTATTTTACCACTATTTACGAGGCAATCTCTCTCAGCTTAGTAAATTTTTAAAAATCATACTAACTATCATTTCTTTATTTGTAGGTATCCTTTGGTGCTGCCTTCTGGGAAGAATTGAAATCGGTCGCTGATGTTACACACAATGAACGCACCTTGAAAGGTGCTGCTTCGGTCTATTCGCACAGTCGCAACTCCTCATTGGAATCGATTGATTCCTTCGATACAGATTCCGGCAATGACGATGATAGTGCTGATGGAAGTGAATAGTAAATAAAATGGAATTAACAACAGATGAATATTTGCATTAGTGATGTCAAAACTTTTAATAAGTAATTAAAAAAAAATAATAATTGTTGGGGTAAATGTATGATAAATGTGGTAAAGGATTATTTATTAAAACGACAAGACAAGTCGACAGTCAATACGTACCACTATGGTATATTTTACACACAGAGAATAGATTGGTTGCCACAAGCCAACCGAATAATTGAGTTAGTACATGCAATCCGGTTTTCATTATTCCAGCCGAATAATTGAGGTTTCATATACTACGAAGTTTCTATTAGCGCAACCGAATTTTAGTTGCTGCACGTTAAGAAAATAGAACGGAATATATCGTGAAAAGTGACAAAGAAGAAAACTGTGAGTAATGACATGATATTGGAATTTCAATTTTAAAATAATTTTATCAGAATTAGAAGCTTCAATTAAAGACTTAAAACAAATTAGTCAAAGTAGGATACAAATTATATTGTTTATTTTCGTACACATTGGTAAGCTTTTTCGGGTACTGAAGGAGAAAATATTTTTGTTTTCTTTCCGATGATATGATTTCAGAGAAACCTTGAAATTCCGCCGTAATAACTATTATTTTGTCAATTGTTTTTATGTTTTATTTTTCCAAATAATTTTTTTCTACTTTATTTATTAAAGCGAAATAATTTTTTAGTCATTACCAATTGTTGGTTGTATTGAACATTTCTATACAAAACTAATAGTAGCAACAACACGCTGTTCTGGCGACCAATAATTTGAACATCATTCGGTAAATGTGACCGAATAGTTAGTTGTCTGAACCATAATCATCTTATGGTATGTCCAACCGAATTTTCATCACGATTATTAACATTTGACAACTGAAAGTCTACTTGTCTAACGGAAATTAAAAAATTCGGACTGATTTTTAATAGACTTTTTCTCTGTGTATAGAAGATTCAAACTGAGTACAGGCAAATCTGGAGGGATATTTTTTATGGGGGGCTATCTGAAAAGCGATATGATCCATTTTAGTCAGGGTTGGTTAAAGATCGCACATCGTGCACTTTGAGGCTACATTAACATCTAGCATTTCATCATTATAACCGAATGTTAGTTGGAGCTCTGTAAATTTCAGTCAACGGAACTGAATTGTCGGTGCAACATACGAAGTATTCAAACCACCGAAAACTTTCAAATTTCCATTTAAGACAAAAAAAAACTATATTCTTACACACTTAAGGTAGTCTTAAACATAGGGATGACCCGCCCTAAGGGAAAAGTGGAAAAGATGATCGAAGATTTTAAATTGAAAAAATTGATAATTCGATTGGTTCCTTAAGTCAGTAATCAACGAATTATATTATTTGTATAACGGCTATTCTAACCAAAAAAGAAAAAACCATCAAATCACCTGTTTTTAGTTATGATAACATTTTTGAAATCATCAGCAATAGTTGATTACAACAACCAAATGTTAGCAAAGCTATTGTTTGCCAACACCACCAGTTACCTTATCCGTGGTTCATTGGTAAGACCAATCAATTAGTTGTGTGCACTTAATGATATTTTTATTATTTATTACGAGGGTTGCTATATACATTTCTGGCTTAGGCAACAATTAATGTTGCCAGGCGCCATCTGACATTTCCATTGGAAAGTTTGACGTTTTTTTTAGCATAAACGTACTCAGAACGTTTTGACGTACGACCATCATTTGTGTTGTTTACTGAGACTTGAAAAAAATCAATTTGGCAAAAAAATGGAATTAACTTGTGAACATTTTCGTGCGATCATTTTTCACAACTTTCGACGTGGATTGTCCTGACAAGAGTGCATCGATGAACTGAAATCTTTGTATGACGAAGAAACACCATCCTATAGCACTGTGAAAAACTAGTTTAATGAATTCATTCGTGGCTGACGCTCGCTCAAAGAAGAAGCTCGTCCACGGACGTTGTGCCACAGAACATTGACGCCGTGCGTGAACTGATAATGCAAGATCGTCATGTGACATACCGTCCGATAATCATCCATGGGCATTTCTTCCACCAGCATACATTCGATATTGCATGAACACCTGGCCGTAAAAAAGGTTTGTTCTCGTTGGACCCCGCACAATTGGACAATCGCTCAAAAAACGGCACGTGTCGATTGGTGCAAAGAATTTTTGAAAAAATACGATTGCGGTGCTTCAAAAGACGTTTATAAGATCGTCACAGGTGACGAATCATGGATCTATGCGTTTGAGCCCGAACAAAGCAGCAATCGACCTTGTGGGTCTTCGAAGACGAGCCAAATCGAACGAAAGTTGCCTGTTTCTTCGGCAAAACTGGTCATGTGGCGACTGTTCCGCTTGAGCAACGTAGGACGGTCAATTCTGAGTGATACACCACAATTTGTTTGCCTGAAGTCTTCGGAAAAAATCGGAAAACGAACAAGAGAAGACGAATCATTCTGCACCATGACAATGCGTGCTCTCACACATCGGCTCAAACCAGCGCCTTTTTGACCGACCAAAACGTCGAGTTGATGGGTCATCCGCCGTACAGCCCTGACTTGGCACCCAATAACTTCTTTTTATTCCCGCACATCAAGAAAACAATGCGTGGTGAACGATTCTCGTCGCCAGAATATGCTGTTGAAGCGTTCAAAAACCATGTTTTGGAGGTGTCTCAATCGGAGTGGAAAAAGTGCTTCGACGATTAGTTTGAGCGCATGCAAAAGTGTATAAATCATGCTGGAGAATACTTTGAAAAACATTAAAATCATTTTTGATGATAAATATTCGCGTTTTCATTATAAGGCCAGAAATATATGTAGCAGCCCTCGCATTTATGTTATTTTAATTTTTATTATTTTTTGAATATATAAAAATTGTATTCGTCTTTTTTTTTGTTTTAATTTTTCCCGTTTATCTTTTTTTTGTCTGTGTGTCTGATCATCATTGACACAATTTCCAAAAGACATTTTCTCCGATCGTGAATTTATAATACTTCACAAATATTGAGAATTCTAGAAAACATTTTGGAAAGAAAGCTTTTTTTACTGACAAAACTTTTCACTTAAACCAAATACCGAACGAATTTCCACAAAATACCACTGGAAGTATTCGAAGCGTTCAGCCAGAGTCAGTGTCTTTTTACTCTCGGAAACGAAAACAACGGCGCGCACGGTGTGCAATGAAAATTAACTGAAATTTTGTTGGAAAAAAATCCAAAAAAAAATAGGCCCAACTCAATTCTCGCCAAGGAAAATAAAATGATTTATTAAAAAAAAACTGAAATAAAAGCACGTGTGAAGAAAAAGTCAATCTATTGCAGTGTAAAACAAAACTACTTTAGAAAAAATGTTTTTGAATAAAATTGTTTGGATATTTGGAACACTTTTGTTGGTGTCCATTAAAATATCCGAAAATGGGGCTCAATATAGTTCCGAATATGGCAGAGCGTATCCAATAAATATAGGTGAGTGAGTGCGTCAGTAAGGTCAATGCTTCTCGTTCGTGCCCCCAAAGATGTTTTCAATTCGATAAGAAAAAGAAGAAAAAAAACAGTTCTGCCTGTCTGTCGTGTGTCTAAGGGGAATTTTGGATTATGTGTTTTTTTTAATGTTCTAAGGATTCTATTTTTAACCACACTTGGTTGACGGGCATGGGGGATGCTTCTTTTGCTTTTTCGTTTATTAGTTTGAAACGTTGAAAGATTTGTTTGGATAAATCATGTGCAGACAGTATTGAGAAAACATGACGATTTTGTGTGAGTTTCTAATTATGTTTTCTGTTGCTTGTTATGGTTTAGTTTATTTAGAAAATTATAAACAAATATTTCATTCATACATCAATTTAAGTATTGAGTTTTGTAATTCAGTCGGTTTGTTTATAAATTTACTATAAAAAAAACTTAAATTTAAATTGTTTTTTAACCAAAAGAAATTTGTTTTGTATATCCTACACCAATTTCTTTTTCTTAAAGGAAAAGAGACAGATCTTATAATTATAATACCGACCTACTGGATTCACTAACGGTTTCTATGAAGCGATGTCCGTCCGCCAGTTCATCTATCGCAAAAAAGAATCGATCTCGTAGAAACTTCCTAATTGTTCAGGTTGGGCCAAGGACGAAGTCAGTTCAGATTGATTCAGGTTTATATACAGGATGGCGCACTAATTGTGCTACAAAAAGAATGTTGAATAATTTTTTTAATCAGGGTATTTCATTTATTATATTTTTGTATAATATAGAAAATTCAGTATAAATTTGTATGACTGATTGTGTTTGAAAATGGTAGACCGCATACGAGGGTTGCTATTTATATTTCTGGCCTAGTCAACACCAAGTGTTGTCTGGCGCCATCGTACATTTCCATTGGAAAGTTTGACATTTTTTAGCATAAACGTACTCAGAACGTTTTGACGTACGACCATCATTTGTGTTGTTTACAGTGACTTGAAAAAATCAATTTGGCAAAAAATGGAATTAACTCGTGAACATTTTCGACGTGGATTATCACCACAAGTGATCGATGGACTTAAATCTGTGTATGGCGGTAAAGCACCATCGTATAGCACTGTGAAAATCTGGTTTAATGAATTCAATCGTGGCCGACTCTCGCTCAAAGACGAAGGTCGTTTAAAAACGGCTGTTGTGCCAGAGAACATTGATGCCGTGCGTGAACTTATAATGCAAGATCGTCATGTGACATAACGTGAGATAGAGGCATCCTTGGGCATTTCTTCCACCAGCATACATTCGGTATTGCATGAACACCTGGCCGTAAAAAAGGTTTGTTCTCCTTGGATCCCGCACAATTTGACAATCGCTCAAAACAAAGGCTCGTGTCGATTGGTGCAAAGAAATTTTGAAAAAATACTATCGCGGTGCATCAAAAGACGTTTATAAGATCGTCACAGGTGACGAATCATGGATCTATACGTATGAGCCCGAAACAAAACAGCAATCGACTGTGTGGGTATTCGAAGACGAGCCAAATCCAACGAAAGTTGTTTGTGGAAGAAGCAATTCGAAGCAAATGGTCGCCTGTTTCTTCGGCAAAACTGGTCATGTGGCAACTGTTCCGCTTAAGCAACGTAGGACGGTCAATTCTGAGTGATACACCACAATTTGTTTGCCTGAAGTCTTCGGAAAAATTCGGTAAACGAACAAGAGAAGACAAATCATTGTGCACCATGACAATGCGAGCTTTCACACATCGGCTCAAACCAGCGCCTTTTTGAGCGGTCATACGTCGAATTGATGGGTCATCCACCGTACAGCCCTGACTTGGCACCCAATCAATCGGATTGGAAAAAGTGCTTCGACAATTGGTTTAAGCTCATGCAAAAGTGTATAAATCATAATGGAGAATACTTTAAAAACAATAAAACCGTTTTCGATGATAAATATTCACATTTTCATTATTAGGCCAGAAATATATATTGTACCCTTATGCTTTTCCACGCTTTTGCGACACCTGATCAGAAAATTGTTTAATGCGGCCTGAAGGGTTGAAGTTGGTATCGCTTCAATTATTGTTTTGATGGACTGCTTTAATTCAGCCAAATTCCTTGGTTTCGTTATGTACACCTCTTGCTTCTCATAATCCCATTAAAAAAAAGTGCACTCAGGTCCGTTGACCTTGGGGGTCAGCGGAAAGTGGAATATCTGGATATTAATTTGTTTGAAATATTCGTTGGAGCTCTGTCATATCCGGTCTGGCTATATGTGCAGTTCCATCCATCTTGCCAAACGCTGTTGAATTGGATACGTCTTCGGCTCAGTTTTGTGCAAAGCTCACTCCTATAAACAACGACATCTTTAAATAACGATCCCCATTGACAGTCACTGTTACATCGTTTTCTTCAAAGGAGTATGGCCCCACAATGCAGCTTGATCAAACTGCGCCCCACACAGTAACTCATTCTAGCTGCAGTTCCGTCCCGCAAAGTATTTGTGGATTAGATTCACTGCAATTTTGCATGTTTACATTGCCATTAAAATCAAAATGGGACTCATCAGACTTAAAGAAGCAATTTATCACGATGTTGTCTTCTTCGGTCATTTTTTATATATTGTTGTCTCGCTCGTGCACCACACTGTATAATACTTATGAAAAAGTCCTTCTCGATTTCCGAACCTGAAGCTTTGAAACCACATATTTAATTTCGCATAAAACATTATGAGTTTTCGTCTCTTTATCGCCTCATGTTTTTGAAAAACCTTTAACCCAAAGATCCTGCCGGATTTAATGTCTTGTCGCTCCATGTTTTCGTCTGGACCCATTTAAGGGATCCTCCTGATTTGTGGTTCTGTTGCTCTATAACCTAATAATTTAGATTGATCTATGGTACGTAAGGTCGAGCATAGTGCCCTATGTGATACCAATACTAAATTGTATTGTACAGGGTGGGGCGCGGTAATTTTCTTATTTGGGAATGAAATAAAAAAATTATGAACTTTAGAAAAATTTATTTTATATTATAATTATATTTACAGTAAGGACATTTTTAAATTACTTGGCTTTAAATAGTGTGTCTAGCAAATGTCGACCTTCGCTATCCACAAACTGCTGCATACGTTTTCTGAAGTTTTCATGAACTCTAACAAGCATGTCGACTGCACCATCCTGTTGGAACCATATATCCTCTAATTGCATTGCCTCAAGAGCCGGCTGAAAAAATCCTGTATTACAGTCAAGTACCGTTCGAAGTTCACAGTTACGGCAAGAAGGTTAACCTGGAAAAAGTAAGGGCCAATGATGCCCACTCGTGATATGGCGCACCACACAGTGACGCGGTCCGAATGCAGAGGTCTCTGGTGAAGTTCTCTGGAGTTTATTTTACTCCAGTACCACATACTTTGTTTGTTTATACACCCACTGAGGTGAAAATGTGCGTCCGCGTGGGGGAACAGCGAATCGTAAACGAAAAGCAGCGTAGCGTGCGCGCTGATCGAGTGCGCATTTGAAAAAATATACTCCAACACAAAATGAGCTTTTCTCACGTGTCTAATGCATGATGGCAACTGAAAAGCAGACGAACACAAATCTCCCGTCAGCCACGCGCACTCTCCACTCTCTTTGAGCAACAGTGCCGCCACAGCCTGCAGTGCAATATAGCAAAATCGCGCGCTCCACCCTGTATGTGGAAATGTACTCGTACATTTGTATGTCACCTTGGAAAGGTAATACTTAAAAAAAAAATTTTTAATTATCTACAAAAAAACCTTAAAAATAAAAGTTGAGAAAAGGTCAACAAATTTAAATTTGGGCTCCTCAAAAATAACTATTTTGATATGTCGTAGTGGAACTTTCTTTCCTCATGCAAAAAGCTATCAAATAATCAACGACATAAATATCGATAAATTTTAGTCTTTACAAATCGGCCCCCTATGATGATTAGAACACAGAAGGTCGATTGCGGCATGGGCTGTGAGGCATGGCGCGCCATCCTGCTGAAATGTGCTTGCCACCAGATCCTCCGCCAACTCGCTTCGTACACTCAAGCCCCTGTTGCCATTGCCAAGCAACTACTTATCGAATATCTGAGGGGACTTCCTGGAATGTGGTCAGTACGGATAACAACGGGGTTGACCAAGGAAAGCATCTCAGCAGAGAAGTTACAACATGGGCAGTAGAACCAAAATTTTTTTTTTTAATATAGCGTGAGGTTAAAAGACATAGTTTTATAGCAAACCAATTAAATGTTTTGAGCTTTTGCCTTTAAGCGCCCAACCAGAGCTTTTGAGCGTTATTTCTCTGTTTGATAAACATCTCTGATATCAGTAACATTTACTCACAGGAGGTTTAAATAACATATGTCATGTTTGAATGAAAACGCACAAAAAATTCCATCACTATTTAACGTGGTGTAGACATAGCTAGGTGGTAACCCCTTTAACGTCTGCATTATTTCCTTAGACTTAAAAAAAATCCATACATTTCTTAAATATACAAATAATTTAATCCAAATTTTGCTTTCCATTTTTTAATAGGACTATTGACTGATCAACAGCATAACGAAATGAGGATTGTGGTTGATCTGGCAATCAAAAACGCCAATCTGGTATACGGAACGGCATTGAATGTAATCCCCGATGAAGTTCCATATGGAAATTCGTTTTCTGCCTACAATAAACTGTGCGAAATGATGGAGGTAAGTTCGTAAATTACACAAGTTCTTAAATAAATAAATAAAAAAATAAAGCAATTTTTTTTTGTGGGCCTGTTAAAAATTTAATAAGTAAAAAAAGTTAATGTTGCTGATGGACGACTATGAGAACAGAGTGGTGTACTGTTATTTAGAGAATTCAGCGCCTCTGTCTGAAACTTATTTGTCGCTTATAACTTACCATGTAAAATTTAAGCGTGATCGAGTATAATTTGTGGCTTCTAGAGCTGCGAGACCTCAAATCGGAAGGGACCTTTGTGTGGCGGCTATTCGAAAACAAGGACCGATATTTTTTCAATTTTACCAGAGATAAATGATGGTTGCTGGTGGCCCTTTATACGAAATTTAGTCTTAATCGCGTGTAATATGTGGCTTCAAAAGCTATAGTAACATAATATGTGGCTTTAATAGCTGTAGCTTCTGAAATCGAGAATATGGACCTAGTGGTCCAATTTCCCCAGAGTTATTTTTTGGTTCATAACGTTATTCGATCATAAAGTACGATGCAAAATTAAGAGAGGGATCGGGTTAATTTTTTGGCTTCTTTATACAGCAAAACCACAAATCGACAGGGACCTTTGTGTGGGAGCTCTTCCAAAACATAAGCTCGATTCCGAACAAATTTCACACTGAGGGTTACCTGTGACCAACGCCCTTCAATGGTGAATTTAGACTATATGACCAAATTTCGGGCACTATCAATACCCAACCTTGGTAAAATTAAAAGTTATCTGTATATTTTTCGAATAGACCTTACACAAAGATTCCTAAGGAGTTAAGGTGCAGTCGCTCTTAAAGACATAAATTAAAGTTGATTGTGCTTAATTTTAGAATAGTGTGTTATAAGGCACTTATAGCGCACCCTAAAGCTCCATCCTATTGATATATACTTATACTTTCGAAACACTGGGAGACCCTATCTCAGTATTTCAAAGTGTTGCATTCTATGAAGAGTACAAAAATGACGATGAAACATAAAAAGAATTACCACTATTTTGCAGTTCAGTACATCACACAATTCACGTTCTTCTCATCACTTTATGTCTCTCTTTTAGAAAGGTGTTAGTGCCGTACTTGGACCGTCTTCGAAGCATACCGCCTTCCATCTCATGTCCATATGTGATGCCAAGGACATACCCTATTTCTTTCCATTTATGGGTGATGCAGCCGAAGCATTCAATTTATATCCCCATGGAGAGGATATGGCAAAAGTACTGCACTCCCTGTTGACTGTATTCGAGTGGTCTAACTTTATATACCTCTACGAATCAGCCGAATATTTGGATATCTTGAATACCTTTATGGCTAGATATACACCCAGCACTGCACCGACCGTAAATGTTCTGCGCTACGACCTGGATTTGGAAGGCAACTTTAAGCCGGTATTGAGAAAAGTGCGAAAATTGCCCGGTAAGCGAATTGTGGTGGTGGGTTCTACGATCACTATGCCCGAATTGTTAAAGCAGGTGCGTCATGGAATGTTACAAGCGAAGTGATCGCACAATTTTAATGCCAATCTGTATTCCTAGGCCCAACAAGTTGGCATCATCAACGAAGGTTACTCGTATATAATCGGAAATTTGGATTTTCATTCATTCGATTTGGAAGAGTACAAGTACAGCGAGGCGAATATCACCAGTTTCAGAATGTTTTCGCCCGAAAGAAAGGAAATAAAAGAAATCATGACCGGATTGGGCTATAATTTCGTCAATGAGGCTTTTCAAAATGGTAAGAACTTTTCTGTGGACCAATTTTTTTTTTTTTGAATTTTCAGATTAATATTTTTCGCATCTTACTTTTTTGTAACAAAAAGCTTTATCAAATTTTCAAATAAGGTTTATACTCTTTGGAAAAGGGATTTGAATTTATCATCCAAAGTGCACTCACTTTACCCAAACACTCTATTGCCCAAACTGTGCGATTGTTAAAAAGAGTTTTTGCAAAATATAGTCCAGAGAAAAAATTAGCTGGAGAACATCGGTTGGAACTTCTTAACTTCCGTTGTAAAAAAAGAAATTCGATCGCAATCACCAAATGTTTACAATCGTAATGGATATTCGGTTCGACATTTCACAAGAAGAGAAATATAATCATTGCACTGTAGACGCTACTTATTAATCGGGCATACTACGGACACATAAAATGTATTTAGTTGACATAACTGATAGTTGAGACAATTAATAGCTTTGTTGTTGTAACCGAATATGATGATATTTAAACTATTATCATAGCTAAAATAAACCTGCTTAAGGAAAGTCATTTAATCTAATTGTTCAGTAAAGATCTTCCATCATATTTTCCTCGACATGACTCTTCCTAAGAGTACTTCACAGTTGTTTGCCTCTACAGAAAATTTAAATTTTTTTCGTTAAACAATTGCGGCATGTTGACTTTAAGATCCAAAATTTTTTTCTGGAGGGTCAGATTCTTCTGTTTTCTACCGATACTTCTGTTAAAATTACTGAACGTTACAGAGTACCGACTAAAAATCGGTTTTACTGATGGCATACTCGAGGTGCATGCAACCTCAACCATAACCTGAAAATGAAAAAAACCGGTTGTAGCAATGGTTTAGTTCTGTGTGTGCGTAATATTGACATCTTAGGGGAAAACACTTACTGTTTCTACTGAAAAAAATGCAACTTGAAATGTTTAATTGGTTTTTCCGCAAAAATAGTTTTATAAGATGTATGAAGCATTTAGCACATTCTATGGACATACGAGGGTTGCTATCATATTTCGGGTCCGGCAATAAAAACATAATAATTTATCATTGGAAATGGTTTTATTGATTTTCAAAATATTCTCCTTTAAGATCAATACACTTTTGCATGCGCACAAACCAATTTTCGAAGCACTTTTTCTACTCCGATTGAGACACCTCCAAAACATGATTTTTGAACGCTTCAACAGGTGCTTCGTGCGATCAAATACGTTGACCACGCATTTTTTTCTTGGAGCTAGGGAAAAAGAAGAAGTCATTGGGTGCCAAATCAGAGCTGTACGGTGGATGGCCCATCAATTTGACATCTTGAGTATTCAAATAGCTCACCGTTTCAGCTAATGTGTGAGAGCTCGCATTGTCGTGATGCAAAATGATCCGTCTTCTCTTTTTATCGTTTCCCATTTCTTCAAACACTGTTGGCAAACAGATGGTTGTATACCACTCAGATTTGACCTCCAACATGGCCGGTTATACCGAAAAAAACGCAATTATTTGCTTCGATGTACTTCATTCACGAACAATTTTTGTTGGATTTGGCTGTTTTTGGTTTAAATGTATAGATCCATGATTCGTCACCTGTGAAAATGTTATACACTGCCTTTGAGCTACCGCAGTTATACTTTTTCAACATCTCTTTGCACCAATCTATACGAGCCTTTTTGTGAGCATTCGTCAAATTAGGTGGGATCTAAGAGAACAAATTTTGTTCACAGCCAAATGAACATGCAATATCTTATTGATGCTTGTCATACTAATGCCTCAATGTCACGGTATATAACATGTCGGTCTTGCTTAATAAGTTCACGCACAGCATCGAAGGTTTCTGGCAAAGTGACCGAAGTTGGACGTCCTTCACGAAATTCATCCTAGAGCGAACGGCGTCTGAGACTGAGCTCTTGGTACCAGCAATTAACAGTGGTTTTTGATGGTGCTTCATCGCCAAAAGTCGAAAGAAGTTGATTTAAACACTCTTGTCTCGATAACCCACGCCGAAAATCGTAAAAAATCATCGCTCGAAAATGTTCACGGATAATTCCAATATTTGACTGAGAAGAGTTTTTCAACACACTGTAAACAAAACAATTTGGCCTCCAATGACAAAACGTTCTGAGTGAAGTTATGCCAACAAATGTCAAAGTTTTCAATGGAAGTTCCATTTTGCATCTGGGAACACTACGTAGTATTGTCAGGACCCGAAATATAAATAACAACCCGTATACAGTGTGATCTAAATCCACGTTCCCTTATAAAAAGTCAAATGATTTAACAAACCAAATTCATCGTTATGTTATTGGTTTATTCGAAAGCATTCGAAATTAATTTTGCCTCAGCTGGCTTAAATGTTGTATCAGTCAATCCCATTTTCCAAAACTGACACGATGTCTGCTGGATTTGCCCACAAATGTTGCCCACGGCGTTTGTCGATATGCAGATAGAACTCAGAACGTGGGCCAAGTCTCAGCAGTCGACAATAAAATGAACTAGGACACAAATACACGCGTAAGCCAAAAATTGCGGTTTTTGCTGGTTATAAAAGGCCGGAAAAAGCATTGAGAGCTAATCGGTTAAACATGGGCGAATCTGGATATTTTTTAACAAACTTCTATAACCTCATACAACTTTTCATTGCCGCATACAAGGTGGCGCAAAAATAATCATCCAATTTTGGTTTTGAATAACTTTTTTACTAAATAAATAAAAAGATTTCGAGTGTTGGAAATCTTTATTCGGACCTTTACAATTTTTTCTGTTCCTTTAATTACATTTTCCATAACTTTCCGTAAGATTTCCGGCGATAGTACGCCTTCCTGTAAAATATTGGCCTTAGGGTTTGCGGTTCTCAGAGGCTTGTTGGCAAAACCAGCGACTTTAAAAAATTTGTAAAATGTTCAAGAACTAAAGTATTGGTTTAATTTTTTTGTCTAATCTTTAGGTTCATGTCCCGTAACAATGGAAATGGCATTGACCTACGATGCCATTCAACTGTTTGCAGAGACGGCAAACCACATCCCGGTACGGTCCACACCTCTTAAATGTTCGGATCCCACTGATAGCGTTAAAGATGACGGTTCGACATTTAAAAATTTTATGAGATCGGTATGAAATGATTAAAACCTATTTAGACACTAACGAAATTGTTCGCTCTACAAACAAACAGGTCAACATGGAAGAGAACACTTTGTCTGGACCGATATCTTTCGAAGGCAATGTTCGAAAAGGCTTCTCTTTTGATGTCATCGAATTGCAACCGTCGGGTATAGTAAAAGTGGGTGCTTGGAACGAGGCGACCAACTTCACAAGTCAGCGTTTGGCGAGTACGACGGCGCAATTTGAAACCGGTGACAGTTCGATGGCGAATATAACATTTAAAATTCTTTTGCCGGTGCCGGTAAGTGCTTTGCAATAAAAAATATGTAATTTAATGTGAAATTAAATTTGCAATTAAAGTCAGCTCTTGGTTAAAAAATGTTAATCTTTCATAAACTTTTTAACCAAAAAGTTCTCTAAAGTTCTCTCTAACTAACACACGTCGTATAAGAGGATCTATAGATGGCTCTGAATGTGGAGTCTCTGTAGAGGTGGTTAAGGTAAATTGTATATTTGGGTGCAATTGTTTGAAGATAACTTGAAAACTAAGATTTACAACAGTTCTCTCTCTTCTCACAACACACGTTGTAAAAGAGGATCTATAGATGGCTCCGAATGTAGAGTCTCTGTATACAAAATTTCCCGTACTGTCCACTCCTTGCGTTTTTCGTAGTGTGAAGTTGGCTGCAGATTATAATAGCATTTTTTCACACAAAAATCAGAACGACTTACAACAAAAATTGCCGTAACCGAATTTCCTTGTGTAAACACAAGAGGCAAGTTCAAAAGGAAATTGTAAAAATTTACGCAATTAAAGTTACCTCGTGTAAATGGGAAGTTACGGAACAGATTGTTTGGCACGAGATGAAAAAATTTTACCGAAAAGTCGTGTTTTTAGATGAAGCTAATTTTCATCTCAAAATTGCCGCATATGGAGTTTAGAGAACCCACATGTGACTATTGAGATGCCAATGCATCCACAACGAGTCACTGTTTGGTTGAATTTTGGGTTAACGGCATTATTTCGTCATTTTTCTTTGAAAATGTTCAAGGAGCCTCCGTCAACAGTGGAAGTTCAACGAATTCTTGTTTCCAAAAATTCAAAAGACTGACATGGACGACATTTGGTTTCAACAATACGGGTTCACATGTCACACAGCCAACGCAACCATCGATATTTAACGCGCCGTTTGAAAAATCGAATAATCAGCCGAAATTGCGATGTCAATTGGCCGCCTCGATGCTGATATTTGAGGCCTTTGGATTATTTTCCGTACGGAGCCATGACGGATAAATGTTACACAAAGCATCCAAAGACAATTGAAGCGTTGAAACATAAAATCAAAATTGCTATTCGACCCGAACCAATCGAAAATGCACCGATAAATTGGGTTGATTGGATGAGGTAATGTCAAGCCAGTCGTAATAGTTATATGAACGATAGTGTGTTCCATTATTGAATGACAAAGTCCAATCTCTTGAATCAAGCCAGAAATTTAAAAATAATCATAGAATTTTTTTTACAGCCGATTCAAATTATAAATAATTCTAAGACTATTTAGGCAAGTCCGTCCGTCCGAGTGCCTGTTAAAAGCACTATAGCGGTCAAATGAATGAACCTACAATCGTTAACTTTAACATAATGATGCCTTATTGTCATAAGCTGTTTGGGATTGTTAATGGGGAAATCGGCAAATGATACCCGTTTCGGACACCTCGGGAAAAAGTACACTTTTTTGATGTGTGCTTAGGAAGTAATAATTTTTTGTGCACGGACTATGTTTAAAATAGGTACTTTTAGTTGAGACGCACTTAATACCTCAAAAACGGCATAGTTTTTGACTTTTATGCTCATTTGACTCTAAAAAAGTAACGCTTGGTCAAAACGGGCGAACAATAGTCAATATGGGAACTCTAGTTAAAGCAAATTGAGCTACGAATCCAAAAATAGTAGTTTTGAAGATGAAAGGGTCTAAAAACGGCCGTTATGTTCAAAAGAATGGATCACCGATGAATAAAGGCATATGGGTTCTCGAAGCAAAGCAAATCATGCAATGAATCAAAAATGGATTTATTTTGAGGATTTGGAGGTTCCCAAAAAACGGGCCTATGTTTTTAATATCCTCCATCAAAGGATGAGGGTATATTCATTCCATCATTCCGTTTGCAACACCTCGAAATACCGATCGGAAACCCTATAATGTTGATATATTTTGAATCGGTAAATTCCAAGATGTCTAGCCATGTCCGTCCGTCTGTCTGTAGAAAGTAAACTAGAAGTCGCATTATTGAAGCTTTTTGGCTAAAAACCAAAACGGTGGTATTGAACGGGCCAATTTGGGCAAGAGGTAAACATTTTCCCATACAAGGACTTAGCCACCCTTTAAAAAAAAAACACTATATTTGTAGCAATTTTGGAGTTTTTTACATAAATACCAACTCCGATTGTGATTTTTACATTAAGTTGCTATCGACCAAGTAATAAAGGGTGTTCTTTTTCTGGCCACACTTTTTTCGGAGTTGGTCTTTTTGACAGCTGTCACTTGATTTGTGCTCAGTTTGGTTTACCATTTCATAATGAATAGACTTACTCCGGAACAACGTTCGCAAATCGTTATGAATGGGCCCAAAACGAGATGGTCACCGATCCTGAATTTTACAAGAAAATTTTGTTTTTCGATGCTCACTTTTAGTTCAATGGGTATGTTAATACATTGTCGCATTTGGAGAATCGAAAGCCATTGTTAAGACGCCGTTACATACTCAAAAAGTCACTGTTAATTGTGCTCTATGGGCAGAGGAAATCATTGGTCCCTATTTATTTTAAAATGAAGCCGGCTATAATGTACATTTAATGGGGAACGCTATAGAGCCATGATGATGTGGACGACCTTTGGTTTTAACAAGACGGTGCTACAGGCCATACAGCCAACAAAACAATCTTTTTATTGAAGGAAACTTTTGGTGAACGCATTATCTCGCGTCGTAAGCCTGTGGCGTAGCCTCCCAGATCGTGCGATTTAACACCGCTGGACTATTTTTTGTGGGGTCTCTTGTCTACGCAGATAAGCCCGGCGTCTACGCGTCTTAGAAGAGAATATTCTGCGCGTTACGTTACGGCCCCAAATGCTGCAAAAAGTGGTTGAAAATTGGGCCATCTCTGATCGAATATATTCGAGCTAACCACAGCGACGACTTGCCCGAAACCATTTTTAAAACATAATGGCAAACCTTGCACCAGTCTAAAAAAAAAACCCTTTACTTGTAATGTTCATTGCGATTGAGTTCAACAAGAGGGCAAAGCACCGCCCAAACAACTTTGAACATAAAAAGGCAATATCTTATAAACTGATAGAATAATGTTAATGGATAACCAAAACACACCCAGTCTAAAAAGTAGGTGGCGGCACACCCCTTTAAAAAATAGCATTTATGGAAAAAGTAATGGATCGATCGTTATAACACATAAACAAAATGAAATCAATTATAAGAATGTAGTTATAGACTATATTGTGTTAACATTAGACGAAAGGGCGTGACCCTAACCAAGCAACCCTTACTTTAAAGGTCATATCTTGTGAACAAAAATCTATATGACGATGGTTGTTGGTATAAATGATTTTGGTGCGGAGAAACCACATCCTGATAGAAAAGAGGCCTGTACCATGCCCCTCGAAAACATTTTCATATTGGAGCGGAATCCATGATGGAAGGTATATAAGTTTCGGCTCGGCCGAACTTTATTTGTTCACTTGTTTACATCAATAGGCGTGTTTTAGTGATACTCGCTTATTCAAAACCTTACGAAATATTTTTCATTTTTTTGTATACAGAAACTGATGTGCTACAAACATCTAAAACCGTTTGATTTAATTTTTTTTTTATTTGTAGAAAAAAAGTTATTCAAGAGAGTAACAATCAAGCTCGCTTAAACTCGTTAGAGGTTATTCGTGAATAACTTTCTTCTCAAAAATTTTAATTGTTTATAAGTAAAACAAACTGGCTTTAATGCAAAATGTCTATAGTTTTTTGTAAACAATCATTTTTGTAATCTAAAACTATGGTGTTAAGTTATCGCCTTAGCGACCTCCTAAGCGTGTTGCCAATAGAACACGGCCAATATAAAAGTCGCTATGGAGGGTATATAAGGTTGAGCCTGACCGAACTTTTTTTCTTTCAGAATGAACCTTATGCCAGTTTAGTGGAATCATATAAAAAATTGGAAGGCAACAGCCAATACGAAGGTTATAGTGTGGACTTGATTAAGGCGTTGGCTGCGAAACTGGGTTTCAACTATACCTTCATCCGAAGTAGCACCGATTACGGTTCATTCAATAAGACCACAAATACATCTACGGGCATGCTGAAGGAAATTATGGAGGGTGTAAGTGAATATACAATACGTTTCATTATATGATTGTGTGAATTAATTGAGATTTTGGCGATTTCAGCGTGCACATTTGGCCATCTCGGATCTGACTATAACATCGGAAAGACAAGAAGTCATTGATTTCTCGATCCCTTTTATGAACTTGGGTAAGATGATAATATGTTAACGTAGCCGTTGTTACTGTGAATAAAACGGACATACTAATATTCTAAATTGATAAGAAAATTTTTTGATGGAACGTTGCAATTGGCTCCACTGGTAATCATTGCAATCTTTCATACCGTATGTCAGTCTTTGCCTTTTGTTAAACCACTGTAAAAATAATTTATCCGTATCTCAACACTTCATTCTAAGACGATCTAGTCATGTCCGTTCGTCTGTGTATATGCTCAATGCAAGATAATAGCACTGTTCTGCAACAAAATCCTCCTTTAGACAAACCCAAATGATCCTTTGTAAAATGATCTCCTAAATTACAATTGAGTGTCCGTTTTGCCACATCACGTATAGTTTTCGAGATATCTTGACAATTAAATTCTTCTGACTTTTTTGATTAAATTGCATAAAACTTCGGTAATTCTTATCCGATTGTCTTAAAAACCCTATGCTTTTTTACAAAAACTGCTATAACTCAGGCATTTTTCGTCGGATTATCAAAAAATATATCACGATGATGAAGCGTGATTGTGTGCAATAATAACTGGGAAAACTCGAGAATTAAGGTACAATTGGCAGTTAAAAACAAAACATTTTTAACAATAAAGCTAAATTCTAACTTTGTAATTTCCGTAAATTCTTATTCGATTCATTTGTAAGAAATGAATTGCTGAAGTTTTAGGCAAATTAATAAAAAAAATCTTTCACGATATCTTCAAAACTATATGTGATGGCGCAAACCGGACACTCAATTCGGATTCAGGAGATCATTTTACAAAAAGATCATTTGGTTTTGTCCAAAGAAGAGCTCAAAAGATAATTTTTGCGGAACAGTGTAGTTGAACCAATTACCCCGGGATCCCAAAAATGTTCAAGATGATAGCTTACTGAAATGAGTTGTTTGGAATTGTAAATGGATGAAATGAGCTCAGGGTGAAAACTTTACCTTAAAAGACTAAAGGTACCTCGGAAAAAGTATAATTTTTATGCGTTTGCTTTACAAATAGCCTGCATTGTCTAAACAGGTGATAAATAGTAGTCAATATAAACATGTAGGTACTCAAATTAAAGAAAATTTTGATTATTAACTTTGTATTTTTAGATATGATTAGGGTCGGACTCATGGGCCCAAAAAAAGGGGACAACTTTTACTATTTGTTTGCGCTTTAGGAGCATAGTGAAGGTGGAGGGTAAATAAGGTTCGGACTGGCCAAACTAACCGACTGTTTTTTAATTGATTTTGCATAGATATAGCCACTAAGAGTGGTACAATGTCTTAAAGCGTAAATCTTTTGAAGATGTCAGTGGATAGTGCTGCCAAATCAATGTCGTGACAGTGACAAAGGGCCAATATTAATCATTTTTAATGTAACCAAAGAAGAAGCATATTACAATAGGAAATATAAAGAAAACTAAAGAGAAATTTGGGCGAAATTTCTTGCCAAACTCATGTGATATTTAAAGTTGTTTCAGTTGCATTCATCTAACATGATCAATTTACAATAAATAATTTATTTTTTTTGTTTTGTCGACTAAAGAGAATTACAATGAACTTAAAGACAAAATTGTTTCCGCAACTTCTTTTCTGTTCATTAAACTTAGTCTCAATTATTGCATCAACATTTTTTTTAAATTCAATGTTTATATCCAGATTATTCTATTTTGTAATTAAATATGAATTTCAATAAGTAACAGCATTTCCAATAGGGACATAACAATTTCGCATATTTATGTCAACGCACCCTCAAAAATTTTCAATGATCTTTCAGTGTCAAAACGTTACTCGATGTTAACATTTTCATCATGCTAAAGTTCATATACGAACAACGTTTGGAAGTCTTTAAAAAATCTACCAAAATTCGGAGTCGTTGGCAGCAACTTTAAGAGCGTTTACTCCAATTTTCGGCCGTTAGATCTAAAGCCACTTGATCATTTGAAACGCCGAAACTTCTCCGATTGGACTCTGGCAAAGTTTCACAAAAATCCAGAATTTCGTCAAAAAATCATCTTCTTCACCGCTGAAGATGATTTTTTGCCAGATTGGTTATTGACATAACCAATCTGGCTGATTGGTTATGTCAATAAACAAAATATGCCTTATTAGACAGCAACTAACCCGCTTGTGCTTCAAGAGACACAATTGCATCCGCAAGTAGGTGACGTAGGTGTGATTGAGCCGTATTTTTTTTGTCGATGAAAACAATCGTCATGTTGCCGTCAATGGAGAGCGCTATCGTGCGATGTTTGAAAATTATTTTTGGCCAGAATTAGATGAGCTTGACATCGCCGCTATGTGGTTTTAACAAGACGGTGCCACTATGCCACAATCGTTACAATCGATTTACTCTCAGGTAAATTCGGTGAACGTGTTATCTCGAGAAATGGTCCAGTCGAATGGTCAACTCGTTCATGCGATTTAACGCCATTGGATTTATTTTTATGGGGCCAAATCTAGTTACCAAGCCAATAACTTTGAACGAGCTCAGAGACAACATCCAACGCGAAATTGCCAACGTTCCGGTACATAAAATTGTTATGCCCCTAATGGAAAACTCTGTATAAGTTGTAATTGTCGTGTTTGTATTTACAATTGGAAAATCTGATAAAAAAAAAACCTCTAAAGCGTTACCAACAAGTAACTTTAATTTCAGACCGAACATTATATGCCCTCATGTCTATGGATATATATATTCTATTCTTAAATAACGATTTGTTAGGCCAAAACTCAAAAAAGTGTACTTTTTACCGAGGAACCTTGTCTCTTAAAGAGAAGCTTTTTCCCCACCTTGGTCGATGTCGCCCATTTGCTTATGACCATAAGCCATCATCGTGCAAAATTTTAGGATTGATTCCTTTCAACAGACATAGGATCGACGGAAAGGCATGGATAGATCGTCTTAGAATTTTCGGACGATCATTAATAATTAATTAACACTTCATAGGGTCTCCGATCAATAGCGGATTTTTTCGCTTGTCAAACAAAACACACCTAATATTGCGTTTCGCAAGTAAAATTGCCTTGCGTAAGTGGAGACTTTACAATTAGGAATTTGACAAATATGCGAAAGAAATGTTAAATAGCGAAATTGTCAAAAAAAAACTCACTTTTTACTTGTAATAGTCACATTCAATTAAAATTATTTACTTCTTCCCATTTATACTTTTCTTTCTTTTTCTTCCCCATTAGGAATTTCAATTCTTTTTCTTAAGCCGCAAAAAGAAACGGCGGCTATATTCTCGTTCATGGATCCCTTCAATAACGATGTTTGGCAAGCATTGGGTTTATCCTTTATAGGCGTCTCACTGTCATTCTTCATACTGGGCCGGCTGGCACCGTCCGAATGGGACAATCCCTGTCCATGCATAGAGGAACCCACCGAATTGGAGAATCAATTTACCTTGAGCAATTCAATATGGTTTACGACTGGAGCCTTACTGCAACAGGGTTCGGAAATAGCACCAAAGTAAGTATAAACAATGGATGGCCTGTGTGCACTAGCTCAATGTATACTTGATTCAAATTTGCAGAGCTTTATCGGTTAGAACGGTGGCTTCCATTTGGTGGTTTTTCACATTGATCATGGTGTCCTCCTACACAGCAAATTTGGCTGCCTTTTTGACTGTTGAAACTCCTAAAGTGTTGATCGAAAACGTCAAAGATTTGGCCGACAACAAGGAAGGTGTCGTATACGGTTCAAGGAGTACAGGATCCACAAGAAATTTCTTTAGGGTAAAGTTCAAAATCCACATTCCGACATTATTTTTCATAAGACATTTTTTTTAGTCCTCTGAGGATCCAACCTACAAGAAAATGAACGAATTTTTAGACAAACATCCAGAACTGCTAACATCGACGAATCCGGAAGGTGTTGCGATGGTTAAAAACCAAACACGTTATGCCTTTCTCATGGAGTCCACTACGATTGAATACCACATGTTTCGGGCATGTAGCCTCAACAAAGTAGGCCAGCCTTTGGATGAAAAGGGTTACGGTATTGCAATGCAAAAAAGTGAGTCGCATCACGAAACGTCTGTTGCAAACCAATGGGATTTAACAAAAATAACTACTCGTTTCAGACTGGCCATATAGAAGTAACTTCAATCAAGCCTTACTGGAATTACAGGAACAAGGTGAATTGGAGAAATTGAAAAGGAAATGGTGGTATGAGGTGGGAGCGGGTATATGTTCGGTAAGTTGGCAACGTTTTAAATGCGGTATTGGTAGCCGAAGATAGGATTGAGATCCTTAAAATACGGGATGGTCTTCACGAAATGAATAAAAGGAAAAGAAATTTAAACCCAACAATAACGCGGTGAGATGTCAAATAGATTCAACCAACATTTTTGAAGCCGTGATGTATGAAATGTCCGCGCATAGTACGACAATATTTGCCGTTATTGAAGCAACAGCGTCCAAATGTGGGCCTTGTTAGAGAAAATAATCGAATGACAAGTCCAATGATCGCTCACCTTAAAAATGACCCAGTTGCCACAGTTTTCTTTATAACTTCAAGAGTACATGTCTTTTTGAAACGAACCATAGCCCGAGTATATCGATTTTGTCGAGCTCTAACCACAAAAAGTTAGTTCAATTCAGTTCCTGTTTAAAGGGTAATAGCGGCCAAAGGAAATAAACTAGGACCCTGACAATTTTTTTTATCATTTCTTAATTATTTTGTGGCGAAACATCGGCTTCACAGAAGATCGTCATTAAAAAATGCACTTATGGGGATGGTTTTAGAACCAATGTTTTCCAGTGTACCAAAAAATACTAATAAGCAAGGTCATATGGAGACTTAAGATCTACTTAAAATTCGGGCTCGGACGCATAGATTCTAGGGGTCTAAAAAAGGCCGTTATATTTAGTTAAAACATGCGACCAAAAAATGTGATCAAATGGGTACTTAAATAAATGCAAACTTTACTATGTATCTAAATATGACATTTTTCTTCAGATATTTACGAAGTGTGGCTCGTAACCATACGGATCTGAAATTTTTTTCCATTTGAATTTGAGTTGAAGTTTGAATAAAATCACATTTTATTTCGTAAAAATATAAAAGGAAACAATAAAAAACGTCGTAAAGATCGGCCGAACCTTACATACACTCCACCGTCCCTATACTGCTTAAGTGAAAAACTGGTCCGTTTTTTGACCCCTTTTCGACGCAAGCGACCTTCCCTTATCTGAGCTAAAACCTCAAAATTTCACTACGAATCCAAAGATTTTTTAAATATTTTAAAAGTGTGGCTCGTATTTGTTATTTGAGAAGCGAATCCACGATGGGGGATTCGCTACTAAACAGCTGCTTCGGGCGATGAAAATCGTTGACCACGCATTTTTTTCCTTGATTTGCGGGAATAAAAAGAAGTCATTGGATGCCAAGTCTGGACTGTACGGCGGATGACCCATCAATTCGACGTTTTGGCCGGTCAAGAAGGCGCTAGTTTGAGCCGATGTGTGTGAGCTCGCATTGTCATGGTCCACAATGATTCGTCTTCTGTTGTTTATTTTTTGAATTTCTCCGAAGACTTCAGGCAAACAAATTGTGGTGTACCACTCAGAATTGACCGTCCTACGTTGCTCAAGCGGAACAGTTGCCACATGACCAGTTTTGACCAAGAAACAGGAGACCATTTGCTTAAAAGTGCAACTTTCGTTAGATTTGGCTTGTCTTCGAAGACCCACACGGTCGATTGCTGTTTTGTTTCGGGCTCATACGCATAGATCCATGATTCGTCACCTGTGACGATCTTATAAACGTCTTTGGAAGCACCGCGATCGTTTTGTTTCAAAATTTCTTTGCACCAATCGACACGAGCCTCCAACTAGAACAAACTTTTTTTACGGCCAGGTGTTCATGCAATATAAATGTATGCTGGTGGAACAAATCCCTAAGGATGCCTCTATCTCACGGTATGTCACATGAAGATCTTGCATTATCAGTTCACGCACGGCATCAATGTTCACTGGCACAACGGCGGTTTTTGGACGATTTTCACGACCTTCGTCTTTGAGCGAGCGTCGGCCACGATTGAATTCATTAAACCAGTTTTTCACAGTGCTATAGGATGGTGCTTCACCGCCATACAAAGATTAAAGTTCATCGATACACTCTTGCCGTGATAATCCACGTCGAAAGTTGTGAAAAATGATCGCACGAAAATGTTCACGAGTTAATTCAATTTTTTTTTTGCCAAATTGATTTTATCAAGTCACTGTAAACAACACAAATGATGGTCGTTCGTCAAAACGTTCTGTGTACGTTTATGCTAAAAAAATGTCAAACTTTCTAATGGAATTGGTAGATGGCGCCAGGTAACACTTAGCGTTGTATAGGCCAGAAATATATATATAGCAACCCTCGTATATTTTTTTTAATTTCTACTTGTAATTTACAATTCAAATAGGAAATTCGAGATTTCGAATTGTGCACTTTCTTACTTTTACTTACTTATGCTTGTGGTTTAGGTTTGCTCAATAAATTTGTATAGGCCCTTCGGTCTTGGGCACGCTTCCTTTAGTTTCAAAAGCCAAGATTTCTCGCATCCTTTTTCCACTTGGTCTCACCACCAGAGTCTCGGAAATTCCCAATACATTAATTCGATTTTAAGAGCACCCTTGCTCCGGCGCCTTATAGTTTCTGTGCATTTGAAAGTGAAATCTTCACCGTTCGAGAGAGGGATCTGTCCTTAAGTTGTTTACCGAGCCGAGGTTATGGCAGATCCGACGTATACAAAATCATGTGCTACTTCGACGCTGCCACCGCCGGCCAAAAGCCTCCGTTTTTTTCTTAGCGGCGTCTCTTTAGCAGTTGCCAGCATAATTTTGGTTTTGTCCCCATAAACCATCGGACCGATTTTACACGAGTCTTATACCCTTTTTAAAATAAGGTCCAGTTACATCCTGTTCTGGCCTTCCCGAGAATGTCTGTGACGTCTGCATACATTTTTCTTACATTATCCAATTTCAGGCTAAACAAGAAACGGCTGATGCAAGTGCCTTGACCATGGAAAATCTCGGTGGCATATACGTTGTATTGATTGTTGGCAGTGTATTGGCCCTGCTTCACGGCATCATTAGTTGGATATGCTTCGTCTTTCGCAAAGCTCGTGATCACAAGGTAAGTAATGCAAACTCTAAGTTAAAAAATTATTAGATTTTAACAAAATAATACATTTATAGGTACCTCTGAAAGCTGCCTTTAAGGAGGAATTGAAATTTGTCCTCGAATTCACCACTTACACCAGGGACTTGAAAACATCCGCATCGATTTATTCGCCAAGTCGCAATTCTTCGTGCACTATTGAATCGCTGGAAGCTGAGAATAGTTCTTCACAAAAAAATTGATTCAAGGTTTTTGCTTTTATGGTTTTTTTTATTCGAATACGGTAATAATAAATAAGCTGGAAAGGGAGTTTTCAATTCGTTTAAAAACATTTTTGAGTAAATTGGAATGTTAACGGTTGTTTTCTTTGTTGCTGTTGGTAATGATGAATATAAATACATTAAATAAATAGTTAAATATTATACATACAATAAAAATAATACTGTTTAAATAAAATATGAGAAATAAAATACTCTGAATAAAATACTCCTTAAGTTACACTCACTGTTCCATAAACGGATGTGTCTGTTTTTGCGTTAAAAGAAATTTAAAGAAAATACGAGTTCGATTTTTTTAATTAAAATTGTCTACCATGTCACTATTTCAAGAAGAAACAATCAAGATCCTGGTGCATATGGGCAGTACTGACTCTCTGATATATAAACTAGACAAGTGTAAGAGGACATTTGAAGATCCGGTGGAAAGAAGTTCCAAAAATAACTGATTACAGAGGTAAGTTCTTCATGATGTGTCTTCTATCCAGTATAAGACAATTAAAATTATATATTCTTTTTTTCCTGCTTAATCTGCGATGGAACCATTACGTTAATTTAAGAAAGGTGTGTTATATAAAAATTTCTTTAAAGTAAATATTAATATTTTGGGCTGATTCATTCTCTATAGCTAGTATTCGCTATGTTGTTACATGTGTTCTACATAAGTTTTCAATATACTAGAAGGGAAAAGTCCGAAATCCCGAGGCGAAAAAGTATTGCCACAAGATATTATTCACCGAATCACCCACCTACACAATCTCGCCAGTTGTTAAAAATGACTAGAATTCAATTTGTTTGTTCGTTCAGCCTTTATGGGATCAAATAACATTTAGTTTCTCTCTTTTTAACAAGATCATTACTTATCAGGAATTTAAACAGGTTTCTCAAATAAGATTAACTTAAAGTTTTTGATCATTGCAACAGAAACATGGACCACTACTCTGACATTGTGTTAAAACTGGGACAAAATGCGCTCTTAAAAGCGAATAAAGATGATTTTCTCCTTTGAAAGCATCTAATAAAATTAGTATTATCCCACTATGTATCAGTAGCTTTACGTTTAAGATTCCACAAAGTAATCTCCTTTGTTGACAAAGAAAGTACCGTCCTTATAAAACAGCTTTTTGACTTTTTGAACACTTTTTCTCAGAATTGTGATATTTAAATTTCGTACGATACATTTACACTTTTCTCAGAACTGCATTACAATATCGAACATTACATTAAATTTGTTTTGGTCTCCACCCGTTTGAAGAACTGTGAAGTTTGTAACCATTAGGAAGTATTTGTCGTCCAATTTGAATATGACCAGTTTTTTATCTGAGGATAACATAACAAATTCCTTTCTTATGTATTTAATTTCTTTTTTTTTAAGAAAATGTATCAGATTCGGAATGAGTTTTAATGTGAAAAATCTATCAGTATTGGCAAAAGTTACAAAAACTTTTTCAAAGTTGTGCTAGAAACACTGCTACTTATATTTATTCGAAAGTTGATCTGCGATCCCCAAAAGTATATATATTCTAAATTGTAATATTCTAAGTTCGTATAAATATACGAAACGAGCTAAAGTTTATGGATTTTAGTCATAAACTATTTGGAATGATAAATGGGTCAAATCGGCCTCTGGGTGCGCTGATTCCTTTGTACAGCTACTGTATAAAAAAGATCTATAAGGCCCCAATTCATCATGGTTGGTTATTGGCACATCTTGGCAGCCGATAACAAATTTGATTGAGCTTATAATGAATTTACCCCTTGTACCTAAAATTAAAAAGGACCTTGAATCGTGAGCTATATCTGAATATGGACCGAATATGGACCGACCCATTTACTGGTTAAACCAAATGAATTTTCTTATATTTCATGAAGACAGGATGAAATATATGGTTTATAGAACTTTCTTCCCTAAACTTTCCTCAAACAACAAATTGGGAACTTTTCTCAGATAAGTGTACTAAGCACGATATAAAGCCCCGGTCGCATTCGAACGGCTAATGCAATTGATAGAGAAGCTTTTGCATGGCTTAGAAATTATTTTCGTACTCGTAAAGTTACCAATATTTACGGGGAGCAAAATCTCCCCTGAAAACTTAATAGATGTTCTTATTCGAGTTAGAAAGAGGATTTCTGGTGGCACATGCGTGTACGCTAACTATTACACAGCGACAGCCTAGCGGTAGGACCTCGATTCGGGGTACAAAGACTACTGAACATTGACCTTAATATCGTTGTATAGATAGTCATAATCGCCAGAAGCAGGTGTATTCCCAACAAATCAAAAGTTACACAATCAAAAGTTACTTCAGGTAGTTTTTGACAACCTTCCCCATTTCTCTTTCCACACTACCTAAATGGACCAAAAATTTTAAGCGAGAAATAATGTCCTTAAAACGTGAGCTAGCAGCTACTGGAGCGAAGGGAAGAATACATTACTAGCGTGTGAGCCTCCGACACGCAATGAAGAAATATGCAAACGACACATAATAGGGCACTCCATATTGCCACCGTTTGTGTCCAACTAACGATTGTCGATTATCTCCATGAGAAACCCAGGATGTTGTCAGTTAGGCAACAAAATGAGTTGCTGACTAGACAGTACCTGCTGACATGTCACCAGCCAAGTCGTCCCAATCATCAGATCCTGATGCCAGAACCAACTCCACGACCCATTCATAAGGACCTAAGGTGATATAACAAGGATATCCAAGACGTCATTCCATCGGACGTTAACCGATTGTATATATCATCAAATGACCTGAAAGTCCTTAACCAACATCCTCCTGCAATTTCGAAAACTAAGCAGCTTCTTCTTAGCTAAACCCATTTAATCCTATCCGGATGGATTTACTTTTTTAATTGTAATACGCATTGTTCCCGGCACTCTTAAACAGATCCCCTTCCTGCCTGCAAAGCCCTTATGATACTCCGCACTTATTCAACTGTCCGTCCAATTCCACCACCCTACGACCCATTAATCTGTGGTCTCATCTAACTAAGGTAGCACAGTTTATCCGTTTTTTAACATGAAATTTGACACACAATTAATTCATCATTCTATACTCTCTCTGAAAGAGCTGTCCACACCAGCAGAACTGTTACAACAACAACAAAAAGTCAGAGTAACGTTTGGCAGCTTTATCGATATCGTTACCAGATCATCTTTAATTCCAACAGCATGTGTCCTTGGACCAAAATAGAACTGTTTCCAAATTTCGTTGAGATCAAACAACAATGCATTTTTGAAAGATTAATTTAACGAATTACCGACAAATGACAAATGTGCCTTATAATCAGCAACTGGTTTAAGAGTAACAGCAGTGATTTTTCTGACTGCCCGGGTCCTACTATCAAACGCCGGCTGCGTACGAATAATGCGCTTAATAGAAAAGTATTTATATCTATGGCTAAATCTTTTACTTCATAAAGTCGCCGGCATTTACGAGAAGAAACACGCCGTTAAAAAATTGTTAGATGTTTTTACCCGGAGTTCAACCTAGGTTTACTGGCTTGACAGTTGGACGCACTGCCATCACACCTCATCGATCCACCGTTTATTATATAAGACATGTCTAATATCCGACAAGAAGTTAGAGCGATTGCTCCGGAATATTGCAAACAAGTCATGGGAAAATTCTTAGGAAGGGCACGGCGATGCAAAGCTCAAACTAAGCAATGAAGTTTTTGACGTTTACGAGTAAATTAACAAACTTCCCCATTAATACTCGTAGTGTGTCATAGAAAATAAATTGATGCGTTTGACCCTGTATTAAAAATAAATGCAAAATAAACACAAAATGCATCATCGATAGCGTTGTGAAGTACAAAACACAAATCTCGTCTATGTGTGCTTTGTAAAATCCACAATTAGTTAAAAATGCATGATTGTATACAGTGTCATTAACTTCTTTTATATTCAGGGCTGCAGATCTCTTAAAATACTTCCCGAAGTTGGTTTAGCTCACTGAAGCCTTTAAGGCGGACCTCACATCCTGCTTTATTATATTTTGTTAAGTATCCCTACTCTTCACGCTTCACTTCTATACTTCTGGTATACAACCTTATCACTTAACATTTTGGGTCCACTTTCGATTAAGTTTTAATTGCAGTGTGTTCTTAAAAACTGGTTTGCAATTGAATTATTTTGTATATCAATTGCCGTAACTGATAGTCAACAATGGAAATCTGTTGTTCTTTTTTGCAGAATGAAACGAAAAGTTACTGAATTAACAAACTTCTGGTCTAAATAACGCTCTACAATAAATATAATAACTAGGTACGAATATTAATCATAAATAACAAACGGATTAAGATTATTTGATGTCGGAACAATAGAATTTGACTCTTTTTAACTTTTCGTTTCACAAAAAGACAACATTCGTTCAACACATTCCGAAACATTTTCGGTTGTAAAATTCTAACAGTTGAAATGTTTAATAAATATGTATAAGTAGTAGGTTAGTTAGTATTAAAATTGCTATGAAAATAATATGTAAAAATGTCATGTTTTAAATGAGTATCAAAGTTAAAAGTTCCGTATAAACTATATTTCAAACGGACTTTACGTCCAATCTTTGGCTCTCCACAATAGCACATGTATGTGACTGTCGACATCTTGCAGTTGAGTGTTTTTATGTGGGTTTTTAAAATGATCGAAATGCGCAGGATTGACCACATGTTTAAGCGACGATTCTGTAGAATCCATGTAACGTGATATAAGAGAACGATAACGCCTGCCTATTGTCGCTATAAGTGGCACATTTTGATTTGGTACGGCTATAATAGTTTTAATCTATTCGAATGAAACAAATGCATACATAAACATACACAAATAAATTAAACAATTAATCGTCATTCTTAACTCACTTCATTTTCATATGGACGAAACACTGTGATGGGTCGTAAGCTATTCACTTCAGCTATAATTAGACAGCCCCATGTTGTGCCTATGTACAATTCCTGGCCATGAGCACATAGAGCTGATATTTGACACTTTATGAGGCTGAGATGCTCGTCGATTGCTATGCTCTTCAAGGACTCTGAGCAGGGTAACAATTTGGAGCAGTCCAGTTTATTTTCAATTGTTTTATTGACGGCATGCCACTGGTATACCATAAAATCAGGATAAAGACAGGTGTACACATAATTGTCATTACTGCACATTCTGGCCACGCGTAGATCTTCGATAGCATTTGGTTCGTCACTGTGGCATAGGGCTTGATGGCCGCATACTCCAGTTGTACTCAGAGGAAATACGTTCAATTTGCCAGCCATTTCACCGCACCACAACTCATAGGTGCTAAACCAAATAAAAGAGAGAGCATTTTAATAATCAGCAATTCAGTAAATCAAAAATAAATCAGAAGTAGTCAAAATATGACAACTCAATCACTCATGAAATAGTCTGCTTTACAAATGATTTTATTAATAATTTATTTACAAAGATAAGGGCCTTTGATTTTCTACAAAACTATCAAAACACGTTTAACAAGTGTATCTCAGAGTTGGCTCAACCGATTTCATAGTTCGATATCATATTTCGAAGGACTTTACGGTTTTCTCAATAAAAAGAAAGGACTCGAAATCTTGAAGTCTGGGCTATAACATTATCGTTGAAATCGATATAAAACAGTTTATAATACAACCCAATTTAAAAGCATTCGAAAACGTTTGATTTTATATCATTTCTAAATCGAATCGATACTTAGAATTTTTTGATGGGGTACCCAAAATCTGAATTTACAGGTTGTAAACTACCAGCGAAGCGAGAGTGCCTTTAAGTATTTTTTTATAACAAGAGCTAGTGGAGCCAGCTGATGAGAGCTTTTTGATAATTTGTTATAGAAAGACTCACACATACGAACAGAATGGACTTTTCAACTGCTCAATAGAGATCCACTGTTTTTGCACCCAATTTTGTTAAGTGCCAAGGCCCATTTCAGGCTCAATGGCTACGGCAATAAACAAAATAGCTGCTTTTGTCTGAGAGCAACCAAAAATTATTTGACGATTTGACTGCTCCGGATCTATCTGAAGAAATCGCAGACTTTTAAAAATACAGATAGTCCAAAGAGACCTGGGGGTCAGCTGAGTGGGTTTGGCCGGACAATTGAAGAAGTGCGGCGCGTCATGTGGTCCCTGCTGGTAGGCGGGACGACCGACCGGAACGTTATCTATCATCAATTCGAGCCCAACACTAATTGAGGCGGTTGCATCATCCAGATCTCAGCTGAGCTAGAAACACGCGCGTCTGCTGAGGTAGCGTCTTCTCCTCTGGTAAAATCCCCGGTTGATGTTTCACGCCATAGCTGGTAACTGCTTAGAAAACAAAAAAGTGGTGTTTGGGCACGGTAAGGACCTTCGTCTCCTCATGTAGATGGCCCTCAGAGGACATAAGGATACACGCTGTTTATGTTCTCATTGCGGTTTTCTGGAAAGTCAGAATTTTCTTCCACTGCGTCGTTCTCACATTCGCCGACCACGCCGGCGCTGCGTAATTCGCCTAAGACCGACCTATAGCTTAGTAAGAGGTCAACAACGTTTCTTAGTCGGCTCCCCAACTACTGACGGCTAGTGACTTGAGGACCTTGTTCCTACATTTAAGATTAACGCAGATAGCTGTAGCATGTGTAGAGGATCGAAAAAGGCTGTCCAATGTGATCCAAGGTCTTTAGGGTAGTTTGTAGTTGGGAAGTTGACGTCATCGACTTTCACAATGAGTGACAACTGCACCTTTGCGGTCCACAGTGTGAATGATGATTTGAAGGCGGATATTTTCATAGCCTCGCGGTGAAAAAGCGTGCTAAGTCAGTAAATAACAGTTGATTTTCTGACTTATATCATTCACTGATGATATGTCCTGATGCCAGAAATGTGCAATGACCAGCGTACGTCACAAATTTAACGCCGTCTGGTGGTGCAGGAATTTTAGAGGTAGAGGTAAACAGTGCAGGTAATAAAACCCCACCCTGGGGAACTCCCTGTTTCACTCTACCGGGCTTTGACTTCCTGTCTCTAAATTCTACATATGACTGGCGCCCACATATATAGTTTGCGACTGAACGTTTTAAACTAGCCGGAAGGGACATTTCTGCAATGTCCTCAAACAGAGTGACCTTATCAAAGTCCTTAATTAGAAAGAGAGCCACGAGGAACATCCTATCGTTGGGCTTGTTCTGCTTAAGGCCTCTTCTGGTACGTGTGGCGATGGCTTGTAAAGCAGTTGTGCTGTGCTGCTTGCGAAACCCATGCTGATGATCAGCACGTGGAAGGTGCTCGATCAGGTTGGGGAGGAGCAGCGTTTCAAGCGTTTTGCTACTGGCGAAAGCAAGGATGTCGGCCTGTAAGATTCTCCTTTGCTTGGGTGTTTGCCTGGCTTCAGTAGCGATAACACTTAGCCCATTTTCCAGAGGCTTTCGTCCGGATCCAACGCCTCTGATAATTTGCGCTGTGGTTGACAGGCCATAGTTATTTCTGGGGTGCTACGGCAATCGCCCAAAATTCGCGTGGGAGCTTCCTCATTCACTGCGCAGAACGTAGAGCTACCAATTTGCTCTGCCAAAACTATGCCCCTCTGGTCGTTGTCTAGGAGAGAAGTCCACAGTTCGTGGTGGGCATTAAAGTCTCCTTGGACCAAGCGGTAATTGCCTTGTAGCAGATTGCTAATGTCTGGCAAATATCGCGGGGAACAGCTACCAACCGGCGGGAAGTATACATTATACAACTTTATACCGGTAGTCCCCAGACTTGACTGCTACCTTTGAGTCAAGCGAAGGCGAGATAGAAGGGAATAAAATGAATGCAAGTCCCCCACCTCCACTTATTAATCGATCCTTATGTAGCACGTTGTATCTTGGATCGTAGCGACCATGATGACATGATGTGGCAACAGCACTCTGTGGTGTAAGATGCTGTATATGTTGATGCTGTAGTTGGATGATGATGACGGCGACGACGAAAGTGTAGACGTCGATGATGACACCAAATCCAGAAACCCACTGCGAACTACGTTGATACAGCACAAGGCAACAAAGTGTGTTTCTCTATATTCCCTGACGTGGTTCAGACCTAAACATCTCCTGAAGTGCACCAATTCCATGCAACGATTACACCTTACAGACGTAGCAAGGGGTTTTGTTCGATCCCGGCTCGGATCAGTAATATTCGAAGCAGGCATTCCGGAAAGTGCTGCTCTCACGAGCAAGAAACGGACAAACAAAAACCTCATATTGTTGAAGTGGTCGAAAAGTGTTTGTTTCGAGCCAATCCGGTACAATCCGGCAGTCGCGGTATTAAAGCTTAGAATAGATCAGTTGTAAGTCTACCGCCGAAAGTAAAAAAAAACCGCCTCATTAAAGTTTTATACGGCCTTGTCTGCCTTTTATAAATCTGATAAATCCTTTTATTGACTAGCTAATTTGTAAACCATAACAGCTAGTCTTTACGGTTAAATTAAGGTCTGCTGATAAACTGCCTTTTATATTATTGCTATAATAGTATCGCTATTTTGACCACATCTTGATTCACGGATAATCATCCAACAGCCTATCAATGCGGACTGATTTATTTAGCTTCACCTTTGACGGTCGGTATAATAAGATATGAACATTTTGCACGAGATTTCAATATCATCATTCCCTATCATCTACAATTTATGGAATCTATGTACTTGTACGCTCACAGTGATTTTTTTTTAAATATATGAAAAGAAGGCTCATGGTGGACGGGACCTATTAAGAAATATCCTACGCCACACTGCTTTTCAGAATAATCCGCGCCTCTGTCTGAAGTTTAAACAAGGTCAGACTTATATTTTCAGGGGGGGGTGCAATATGAAACGTAAATCGGTATCGTACAATTGTACCAGGAATAGTTAAAGAACGCAAATAACGCCCCGTGTTTCATTTGAGCTCGATCAAATTTAAATTGTGGCCTTTCTGGTTCGATCGGTACAATAATCAAAAGATGTATCTCCCTTCCTTTGTATTACAAACATAAGCACTAAGTCATAATAAATTGTAGTGTAGTGTAGGGTATAAACTGCTTCGCTACTCTCAAAAATACTACCAAGAAATAATCGAATGTAATTCTATAATTATTACTCACCCTTCAATCATAACGGCACACGCACAATGTAAGATGAGTCCAGAACATATTTCGGTTAAAACAAATGAACCCTCAGCAAAAGCGCAATTTGTGGGTACCCTCGAACTATCGACCAAAAATACACGTCCATTGTGTAAACCAACAGCCACCCGTTCGATATCCCGCAAGTAGACCAAGCTTATCAAAGGCGATTTAATGGCCGGATCCAACATATATGAGAAGATGTGCGTATAATCTGCCAAACTATACGAATGCAGTGTACCCGATGCATCACCAATCCATATACACTGTTCAATAATGCAGCAACAGAGCATATTGATTCTGGGTAAACGAGTGGCCGAAGGCGTGCGTGACGAAGAGCCCGACGGCGGGCGTGACGAAGATCCCGACGATGCTTGCAGAGATGAAGGAGTATTCAAGGGCGAAGAGGATTGCGATTTGTGAGATACTTCTTCGACACGCGGTGATTTCGGATCGGTCGACGGAAATTTGTTTGTGCATTTTATTGTACTCGATTGCAGGAACTGGCCATGTAGTGTTGTATCCAAAACATCAATATGCGAGTTGTAGGCGGGCAGCCACAATTCTAAGCCAGAGGTTTCTTCTGTACCAAAAAGAAACATTAAAATGTTCTAGTTTATAGCTGCTTTAAAATTATACATTAGGACTACATACCTTCACTGTTATTGGAATTATTAAAACTAAATCCGCCACACACGACTTTGTCACTATGAGGCAGAGCAATAACATCCAAAAGGTGTATGCATTCAGGTGCAGTAAGGATGGAAACAATTTGACTGGCTGTGGGCCGTTTCTTGGGCAGCTCATCCCAGCATAAAACCATTAGATCTAAACAAAAGGTAGGAAATTGCGCCTCTCGTTGCGTCAAGGCCGGTCTGTTGCCCTCCAGTATACATTCCTTGATGGACTCATGACCTTCGAAGGGTTGTCGCAAGCTTATATTTTCATAGATAAACATACCGAACGAAAAGCAATCAACCTAACAAGATTACAAAAGCGTTATTAGATAGTGTGTTTACTAGAAAATATTTACAGCAGAACAGTAACAAAAAGGATTTTATAAATTGTGCCACTCACTTCTCAGTCAAGGCGATGATATTTGAGAAGATTGTTTTCATCAATATGAGCAAAAACCGCACTTGTTCATATTTTCAAATTCAATACCCTATTTATTATAAAGTAATACGGTTTTTTTCGCCCTTTGGGCTTTTGTATTACTATATGAATAAATAAATAAATAAAGTGCAGAACTAAATGTAGCGTACACCTTGGAATAAAAAAGACAGTCCATTCGACTTGACTGAACAGTGAGTGACAAAGTAGAAAGTCCATAAGACAACAACACAGACTTATTGCAATGACTGTCTTTATTACTTATGTATTTCTAAACTTTACTTTTAACATTGATTAGAAATAAACAAAATGTTTTTGAAAACAATTTTGAGTAAAATTGAATTTTCTATCGAAATACATGATTACTTTCCTAAATCGAGTTAATCGTATAGTGCATACCTTTTCTGTATACTCCTCCTCTCCATTATATCGTATAATTTCCGGAGCCATAAAACCTTCTGTTCCACCAAAACCCTTCGAACCGCTTGGTGCCGTTTGCCGACTTATACCATAATCTGCAATTTTTATATGAATAAAATTGCGCGGACTATCCTCTCTGGAGTAAAAATATATAGTTAACAATAACTTAATTTTCGTTATGTATCTCCACCTTTTTCAACTTACGCATGTGGTTGTGGAAAATCCCACACTAAAACATTTTCCGATTTTAAATCGCGATATATTATTCTCCGGCGATGTAGATACTCTATAGCTCGTGCCGCTTGTAAGACCAAAATTTGGAATGTATGCGGGCCGATATGGGCGCCACTGCGTCGATGTTGGCGTAAAATCGAATCCAAGCCACCCATGGGTGCTAATTCCAGCACTAGGGCCAATGGTTTGATACATATGCCGACCAAAGGAACTATGTTGGGATGCTTCAGTGTGAGCAGCACCGCTAATTCCTGTCTAGCTGTACAGTATGCCTTGCAAGCATGCTGCAAAGGATCTCGATCCCATTTCCCCAAAGCCACCTTATAAGCCATAAGCGCACTTTCCTTAGCACGCGGACCGGGAGGCACGGGTTGTAACATTTTCATTGCAACAGCTCTAAAGTTACGGGATCCTTTTATTTTGCATGTAGCTTTAAAAACAAATCCGAAAGCACCCCGTCCCAACAAAGAGCCCTTTATTATGCTTTCCGAGTTGATAGTGTATTTATCAGGTATATCAGCAAATACAACATCTGGTGCCAGTTTAAGCATAGACATTTCCAGATGTACGGGACAGGAGATCTTCGTCTGATTGTATACTGACAATATGCATTCTTCAATCATCCATGTATAGCAAACATTAGATATGTCAGGAATGTTGTACAATGGATGGCCATCAACAGAAGTATTGCGTGATGAACCAGCAGAATCGGGACCAACGCCAGAATCTGCATCAGAACAAAGTGAATCCTAAAAAGCAAACAACAAAATGTTACAACGATCTTAAAGAAAATCGGACATAATTACTTACCTCCGATCTGCGCTCTCTTCTTGCGGTTGCGTTTAAATATGCCGAAAAAACATTTAATTGAACATCATCTCCGTTATCACCCTGGTAATACAACGGTCTCTTGGTACGAACTCGATGGGCATAGCCCCCTACACTACCCATAGGCGCCGAACTATCGGAAGCATCTGCACCACCACCATCGGATGATTCCGATTTTTTACTGTTCAATGCCAATTTCTTCAAACATCTCGGACACATTACTAGACGTGTTATCAAAAATCGACCCTCCGATGTATGCACGAAACGTGTACCCAACGATGGATACCAATCTTCAAGCAATAAATCAATATGATCCACCGATAAAGCTAAAAGCTTGGCAATAATTGGCATATTAGGTTCGAGTTTAGCTAAATGTTGACGAGCACCATCTTCGATCTCTTGGTATATATTCATATGTATGAGTGGAAATGAAATTTCCAATATACTTGAATTACAAAGGTTAATGTCGCTCCAAACTCCATCGAGTTTAAGTTTAAAACGATTGCTATTATTCCGAAAAGGTTGTGTATTGTGGGCTAGTTGAAACGGCAACTCCCATATTTTGAAAACTAAAACCGGTCCATAGTAGAGAGAAACGCCCGTTTGCCATAAATTCCATTGGGTGTCGTGTTCCAGAGAGGTGCGCAAATCAAATTCCAGAGATTGCTAAAAGCAAAAAAGAAAAGTAATTGGTATTTTGTTTCAAAAGTTATATAACATTAGTTTGAAGTAAAAACGAGAAAAATCGGCGCTAAGATCGGTCGCTACAGAGAATTCGTTATTGAAATGACAGATATAACAATAATTATATACATGGTTACGTGATTGAAGTGTTACCTATATTTTTTATTGATTCACAGTACAAAATATGTGGAAATAATTAATAATTTCAATCCCTTTACTTAAGCTCGGTATGGCCATCTTTTGCCTTGACTATGACCACATTTTGCTTTGATTTTAAATTCAAAAGCCTTTGGGTAGACGAATAAAGTGCGGAACATACGTTTTTAGCCATTATTGGTTCACACGAGCTATTTGAGACAGTGCGATGTCTTGTTGGATCGTCCATGGCCTACGACCGAAATATTTGTGTGCCAACGGCTCTAATGTGGCTTCCAAACATTTAACAAGCAAAATGAAAGAGTGTATGCGCGGTCATCTAAGGAAGCATCTGAACTGATCCCAAGGGTGGAAAAGGGTCATCACTCAGCTTCAGTCATGGTTTGGTGGGGTGTCTCTTACGATGGGGTCACTGACCTGCATTTCTGCGAACAAGGAGTCAAAACATCGGCCAAAGTTTACCAAGAAACCGTTTTGGACGCTGTTGTGAAGCCTCTTTACAATTCCCTGTTCCAAAACGAGCCATGGAGCAAAATCCAACAGGATTCTGCGCCGGCCCATAAGGCTAAAACGTACCATGGCTGGCTTCGAAACAATTCGACAGCGTTCATTTCCTCTAAAGAATTGCCCTCAGGCAGACCAGATTTGAACCCATTGGATTACAAATTGTGGACGGTTTTAGAGGACAAGGTTTGTCACAAAAGATACCCCAACATTGGATCTCTTAAGACTGCTTTGGTTCAACTGTGACCAATTTTCCAATGGACGAGGTTCGTGCTGCTATTGACGATTGGCCAGTGCGACTTAGGGCGTGTGTAAAGACAAAAGGCGGACATTTCGAATAAGTAGATTCGTTTTGGATACAATATACATCAATAAATATATTAAAAAATATTTGGTCCAAAAATATTCAATACTTTTTATTCAAATGTGTGTAACAGTATTTATGTCCCTACTAAGAATAGTCCCTATAGTCGCATGCATCAACCACACAAGCCACAAATTCTGACAAATCTTTAGAATATTTTCATATTTGATTCGTAATCAACTTGGGGTCATACGTACAACCCCAATCTTAGCCAAACTAAAACCATACTTGTTTCGTAATGGAATTTATTACGGTCGAACCGCTTATTAATCACAGAAAAAAGATAAATAAATTTGCGTTTGTTTAGGGTCAAATATATATATCCATATTTACAAGTGGTCGCCTCTTTTTACATTTTCTGGACCATCATCTCAGGCGAACTTTCGAAATAATTCGTAATAAAACATTCATGTAATTTGGGTACCGATTTGTCCATAATTACTAGTGGATGCCTCTTTTGCTCATAACAAATGTTTTTGGAGTCTCTTGGTTCCAGCTCTAATTTTTGCCAAATCTTCAGAATTAGTCCATATTTGCATTCGTGGTGGAATTTGCTCTTATTAGGGTATCAATATGTTTATATTTATTGATCGTATTGGCCACAAAACCAAACGATTAATCAACCATGCACCTTTTTGAATTATAAAGTGCGTCTCAACTAACAGTCCTCATTGAAGTCATCGTTCGGCCACAAACAAATTATGATGAAAAATTTTATGTTTGCGAGGAAGCTGTCCGAGATTTCTATCACACGGACGGTTATTGCTAGATCGTCTGAAAATATATTTATTATATGCCTCTAATAGGGGCCAAGTTTGGTGAAGTGTCATCTCCTAAAAATCAGGATCTATTGTCTGCGAAGGATGCACAGGATTTTGGTAGTCTTTCCAACGACTTTACTACTCCATAGTGTGGTGTGGACGCTCTTCGCCCATATTCTTGGAATTCACTGAACTGAAAAAAATCGCATTCGCTTACTTTGGGGTTTGCTGATTGAAATTGATGAAATTGTGCCATTTTTATTAAACGGCACTGGATCTTTGATTCTGATGGCCATTTGACTTTGAGTGGAGATATTTACATCACCAGTCGTAGGGCTTTGTTGAGCCACGAGCCATTAGTGCATAAATATACAGGCCTGTTCCAATTTCCACAAAAATTAAATAAACCCGTATCGTAGGAAGTCGTTATGTGCTGTTCCGGATATCAGTCAATTTGAGTCGGAATTTTAAATCGCAATATTTCAATTCCAATGTTCTTCCTTTTGTATACAAAAGCTTGTTTGTTTGTAAACCGAACCTACCTAAACCTGAAACATTTACCCGGCATCGATATCAACACGCACAATACGAAATTTGCACAAAGACCTTGCATTATTCGCTTAAGCAACTGCAGGCACACAACAGCCCGCTTCGTAAAGCTTTTCAATTTGACAATTAAAGCTACACCGCTTCAACAAAATGGATATCGAATTTGCTTGAAAAATCATACTTTCTGTCAAAGTGCATTTTCATCTCGATCTCTATATATTACACTGCAGCACCTGGAAATCGGAATTCACGCACGAAATCGTCGGGAAGACACTGACAGTTAGAAGCGTACTTTCAAGCGGTTGCAATAATGGTAAGCTTTACAGACTCTTGATAAACCATATTTTTGTAGCCGGAGATTGAAGACATAGTCTTGGCGCGTACCACATAGCCCTCGTCACAGTTAGCCCTTTGCACTCTAAGTTTTCGTGCTATCAGCAGTCTCGTCGATGTCAATTGGTCATCTAGAAGCTACGGTTGTTACCGATGTTATGCGAACAATACATTAACGATTCCGGCCCTTAAAGCGAAAAATTAGCATGTTGTTATGGGGATAGAACCATAAACCGTCACCTAGGTCTTGAGAAATCAGGTTGGCCGGATGCCGAACTGCAAAGCCAGCCAGGCAGCAACATAAATGAAATTGAGTTGCATAAACAATGGGAATGTTGACTCTTTCTAACAAATTAATAATTCGCCGAAAAAATCATTATTGTTCCTTTTTTGGATTTTTTAAAATTTCTGTATCCTTTTTTTTAAATTTCAAAAAATCTCTGTATTGACTAAACGTTTTTTTGGCTTTGCTTAAATTCTGCGTAAACAGGATGTAAATTAATTGGACTTAACGACTTTAATACCTTTGTGAGAATAAATAAAAAAAATAACTTACATCATTTGCTGTTGTATAGACGGCCTTTATTGCCTCCGTAATATGTTCATCAGCCAAAAGTCGTGTGATTAAACGTGACCAAAATCCTGAAGGAAAATATGTCATAAGCAAAATGCGCCTAAGACCCATTTCCAGAATATTCGAATCGCTGGAGGACGTCAATGATTGTTCCACAGGCTCATAAATCAAATTATTCAAATTAATTTCATTTGAGACCGAGCAACCCAAATTCAAATTACGACCACGTGTACGCTGAGAAATCTGAAATAAAAGACAAGCAATTAAAAAACACATCTGGTTTTAGATAAATCTGCCGAGTGTATCACCTTGACAATTGTGCCGCCATTTGGGTTAACATCTTCGTTTTGTGGCAAGAGTGAAGGTATTAGCAAAGTTCTGGAATCCCACGTCAATGCTACTTCGAATTTATTCAAAAGACTAACAATATACGAACGATTTGAACTGTTACTATTGTTCGAACTACGAAAGAGCAAATTTAAATCGTCCAATTTCATTATGCCGGTGCGAGCGAATGGATTTATTTCCCGCACCGTAACGACATGTGCCAACATATCACACAGCCACTGTGGATCTAGGAAATAGTAGTCCCTAAGGGTAGCATCGTCGTAGTGTAAAATCACGCCATTGTCATGCAAGAACATGGTGGCCTGATTGAGTTCCGCTGAATCGCGAAAGCTTTTATAATTATGCAAGCGCATTTCTTCGGTCACAAGTTTTCGATAGTTTTCAGCATCCAAAACGGGATCTAAACCAGCCGCTCTCAGATTACACGATATGACATTGACAATGTCTTCCAAGGCTATATAACTGGCCGGAATTTTCTGCAATAGCAGAGGTTCTTTGGAGCCTGGCGACCTTAACATAAAAGCAGTATCGTATATGATATTCGCCAATAAGCGTATATTATGCATGGTTCTGCAACTTATTTCTATTGAGTCTATAACACGAGGTAGACCGATTTTTTCTGCATCTGGTATTGCAATAAACTTCTCCCTAATAATCTGTTGAAGCTCTTCGGCCTTTTCGGCTGAAAAGGTCTCACCGACAGCATCAAAGTGAGTTCCCACAATTATAACGGGTGAATTCGGGGCCCTGGCCTGTATGTTACCCAACCATTGGAGAATTTCGGCAAGACCTTTGTGGCCATCGGTAATTTTCCACAGCACCAAATAAAGGCTACGTTTTGAAAGGAAATATTGATGTGTTGCATAATATCTGCAAAGGAGAAAATATTAAACTGAAACCAAAACTTATTTTCGACTTGTACACTTACTCTTTTTGGCCACCAAAATCCCATGTCCGAAAAACTACCGGACCATGCGAACCCGGTGCCTTCTTGCGCTTCTCGGAAATCCATGTGCCAATATCCACACCTACTGTGGATATATTACCACCTCGCTGAGATTTCGACTGACTACGCGTATGGCCCATACGTTTGGCCCAATGATTGTCGGATGCCCGAGGTTTTTGCGAACCCACTCCTTGACGCAATAAATCCAACAAAGTCGTTTTGCCAATGCCTTGAACACCAACCACCATCAACTTCATACGAGCATAGGGCTGAGCATCTTCATAGATCGATTTCAAATAGCCAATGATGTCCATTGTCTTATATTTTTTACTTTCTATCATTGACTTCAATGGATCCTGAAGCAGGCAGCCTCGAGTATTTAAATTCCACAAACGAGTTAGCAGACCCAAATGTGGCGGCAGATCCATGACGTTGACATTTCCGCTAATATTCAAAACACTTAGACTGGTAAGCTCATGCAAAGATGTGGGTATCTCCTTCAGACAATTATTGCTGATGTCAAGCATGGATAGATTTGGAAATATCAGTTTGGATTTGGTCAAACCCACTACACTCCAATCAGAGTCATCGGATTCGTTGAAAAGCGTTGTCACATCATCCGTTGATAGTTGAATGCGTGCCAGGAGATTATCAGCCAAAATTAAAGTTCTTAACGATTCCAGTCTTAAATGCCTTCTATGGCGACAGACACTTTTCAAAACCGTCGATCGAAACGATGAAACTTTTGAGTTGTTGGGATTGTGTTTGGCAAACGAGGGTATGTCATCGTTTTCGCCTCCCTGATTTTGTGCAACAAAACTGTAGCATAACAAATGCGGATCAGACTCTGTGATGCGCGGCAAACTAGGCCAGCACGAGATTTCGTTATGACTTAAATCTAATTGTTTCAGAGTAGCAGGATAACTGGTGACATGGCCCATGGACCTTAAGCTATTGTAGGACATATTAAGTCTGGTCAAGTTCACTGCCAAACAAGGCAAGGCCGCTGGAATGCTGGTGAAGAGGTTATTGGCTATATTTAGACTATTCAGCTGTGAGACACCCTCCTCCTTTTTGGACTCATTCCATTTCATATCATTGTCGGTTATCTCCAAACTGCTTGACCATATATTACGATGCACCAGAGGCTGGAGTGTCATTGTCCTCGTCTTGTTTTTATGCTCTGATCCGTAGGTGTCAAAATTCGAAAACGGCTCCAATTCCAATTTGTCCAAACTCAATTGAGACGATGACGTCTGCATGGGCGGTACTGGCAAGTCTTTAAGCAAATTAAATGCTATATTTAATTCTCGCAACTTGGGCGCTTTCCACATGTCAAATGGCATCTCCTGCAGCTTATTATTGGAAATATCCAATATTGCCAAGGCAGGCAAATGGAAAATCTCCGCTGGTATCGATATCAGCTGGTTATCTTGTATATAAATTTCTTCAAGAACTGGCGATGCATACAAAGGTCTACCGCTGGGCGTTGAGGCAGGTGGCGGTGGCAGCTGTGTGATCTTGTTTTGTGCTACATTTAAATATCTGACAAGTAGGTGCGAGTAATCAAAAGAAAATAAGAAAGTGCGTAGGAAGAGGTCATACTGGTATATAAAAAGGGCATTCATGCCAATATACTTACTTCAGCGAAACTAAATTAAAAATTTCTATGGGTAATGACGTAAGATGGTTATGTGAGAAATCAATACGTGTTATTGCTGTCAGTGCGACTTCTGTAATTTTGGGATGACCCTGGAGTTTTGGATTTAGTTGTAAAACGCCATTTACCATCCAGTTAACCCTGTAAGAAAACATGAAATCAATTTATTAGTGTACGACTTCAGAAGGTTTGTAAAATTGGCGTTTGTAAACTTATGTTGAGTATTCCCTTCGATTTGCAATCCCTATCTGATTCCATTAAGCGATGCCCGTCCGTCCGTTTGTCGTTCTGTCTAACGTTGTACTTGAAGTACAAGTCAAGTTATGAACCGATTTCAATGAAATTTAATAAATGTGGAAGTTTGCAACAAGAGCGAATCCTACTGAGAGGCTAAGTTTCGATATCATACAAAGGTTTTCCCCCATTTCAGAACCTGCAGCTCTAGAGGCCACACATAACATTCGACCCCGACAAACTTTTGCATAGAACGTTACGAGCGCTCGACACCTACCTTCGGTGAAATTGATCCACATCGCTCTATGTTTTCGAAAAGTCCCCTCACAAAAGTCACTCCAGATTTGAGATTCTGCCCTCTCTAGTATACACAAATTAAAGCCGATTGTAGTCAAATCTTGCATTATACGTGTAAGCTACCCACATTTTTTTTTAACGAACGTTCCCAAACCGCTTACACCCGCTCCTGCCGACCGAGGTGATCACTTCACCATGTCGTAGCGACAACGTACACATTATTGTGGATCCATAGAGGAGAGATGACAAAAAACGTCATGTATTTAATTAAGCTACTGATAATTGTCAGAGCCAATCGGTACAAAAAAATATAATAATCAGAAAATACACATATAAAATATTACAAACGAAAGCCAATTAAAAAATAAAAAAATTACAAGTACGCACTATTAACTTAAAATATAACCACCACCTTTGCTTATTACGATATTAGGAACCAATAAAATAATAAGAAAAACTTTAAGTATATAATTAGAAAATTTGTACTTTGCAAGTAGTTTAAATTGTTATGAATTAAAGTTGTAGTTTTTAATGCATCAAAACCTAAGGATAAGTCAATTAAATAATATAACGATTAAAAATCAGCACACACAAAATGGATTATCACAATCATAATTGTACCTTTGGAAATCCAAGTGTAAATACTGAAAGTATCTAGAAGATCTAAATGGGACGTTAATAGAGATTTTTGATATTAAATATTCAGAAGCCACACCCCACGATAATTTTAAATACCATTAACGTATTCATCACAGTTCGCCTACTTTTTAATGAAGGCAATTTTATAAAATTTAACCTGTTGTTGTAAGTAGGGAGTTCATAACTAGTATTTCAATGTTGATTTCAATGTATAAGTAGAATAGTAAAACTTGACTCAATTTTGTTGGCATAGTAATGGGGATCCAAACAACTGATATATATTCTAAAATTGGCCTGACTACGAGAAATACTATATATCTTTCTGGCTAATAATGAAAATGCGAACATGTATCATCAAAAATGGTTTTATTGTTTTTCAAAGTATTCTCCAGCATGATTTATACGCTCAAACCAAATGTCGAAGCACTTTTCCACTCCGATTGAGACACCCCCAAAACATGATTTTTGAACGCTTCAACAGCATCTTCTGGCGACGAAAATCGTTGACCACGCATTTTTTTCTTGATGTGCGGGAATAAAAAGAAGTCATTGGGTGCCAAGTCAGGGCAGTACGGCGGATGACCCATCAATTCGACGTTTTGGCCGGTCAAAAAGGCGCTGGTTTCAGCCGATGTGTGAGAGCTCGCATTGTAATGGTGCACAATGATTCACCTTCTCTTGTTCGTTTTTCGAATTTCTCCGAAGACTTCATGCAAACAAATTGTGGTGTACCACTCAGAATTGACCGTCTTACGTTGCTCAAGCGGAACAGTCGCCACATGACCAGTTTTGCATAGAAACAGGCGACCATTTGCTTCGAAGTACTTCTTCCACGAACAACTTTCGTAGGTCGACTGCTGTTTTGTTTCGGGCTCATACGCATAGATCCATGATTCGTCACCTGTGACGATCTTATAAACGTCATTTGAAACACCGCGATCGTATTTTTTCAAAATTGCTTTGCAGCAATCGACACGAGTCATTTTTTGAGCGATTGTCAAATTGTGCGGGACCAACGAGACCAAACCTTTTTTACGGCCAGGTGTTCATGCAACATCGAATGTATGCTGGTGGAAGAAATGCCCAAGGATGCCTCTATCTCACGGTATGTCACATGACGATCTTGCATTATCAGTTCGCGCACGGCATCAATGTTCTCTGGCACAACGGCCGTTTTTGGACGACCTTTACGACCTTCGTCTTTGAGCGAGCGTCGGCCACGATTGAATTCTTAAACCAGTTTTTACAGTGCTATAGGATGGTGCTTCATCGCCATACACAGATTTAAGTTAATCGATGCACTTTTGTCGTTGTTGTTGTTGTAGTAACAACAATATATTTATTTTGATATTCAGGTGGAAGAAACGAGCCATTTGAACTGGATGTGTCCACAGATACCTGGGGGTCAGCTGAGTGGGCTTGGCCGGACAATTGAAGAGGTGCAGCCGTCATGTGGTCCCTGATGGCAGGCGGGACAGATGTCCGGAACGTTAGCATCAATTCGTGCCCAGTAAGAATTGAGGCCGCTGCACCATCCAGATCTCAGCTGCGCCAGAACCACGCGCGTCTGCCGAGGTAGTATCTTCTCCTCATGTGAAATCTCCGGGGGATGCTCCCCTAGCACTACATTCACACGGTAGCAGGATACTGCTGCTTCGACTTCATCAGCGTGAATGTTGTTCAGACCTGCCTGATAGTTTCGATGATCTAAAGGTTCGTACCTGATCTGCCTGCCTCCGCCATCTTGTCTAAGAGATGGTAGTTAGGATGACTGCTGCGAAAACCCCCTAGCAGGTATTGCATAAACAGCAAAAAATTGTGTCTGCGCACGGTAAGGACCTTCGTCTACTCATGTAGATGGTCCTCAGAAGACATAAGAAGACACTCTGTTGATGTTCTGAGGGCGGCATTATGGCAAGTCTGAATTTTCTTCCACTGCGTCGTACTCACGTTCGCCGACCATGCTGCGTAGTTTGCTTCAGACCGACCTATCGCTTTGTAAGAGGTCAATAAGGTTTCTTTGTCGGCTCCCCAAGTACTGCCGGCAAGTGACTTGAGGACCTTGTTCCTACTTTGAGTTTATCGCAGATAGCTGTAGCATGTGCAGAGGATCGAAAAAGGTTGTCCAATGTGACCTCAAGGATTTTGGTGTATTTGGTAGTCGGGATGTTGACGTCATCGACTTTCACATTGAGTGACAACCGCATCTCTGCGGTCCATAAACAGTGTGGCTGATGATTTGGAGGCGGATATATTCATATTCCTCTCAGTGAAAAAGCGCTCTAAGTCAGTGAGGTAAAAGTTGATTTTCTCCCATATGCATCCACTTTAGGTCCTGACGCCAGAATTGTGCAATCGTCAGCGATTGCACAACGCCGTCTGGTGGTGCAGGAAGTTTAGAGAGATAGAGGTTAAACAGCCGGAGAGAAAACTCCACCCTGGGGAACTCCTTGTTTAACTCTACGGGGCTTCGACTTTTGTCGTGATAATCCACGTCGAAAGCTGTGAAAAACTATCGCACGTTTGTTATTCTTTCATTGTCGGCAAATTCATTACAAAAATCCTCGATTTACTTAAAATTTTTCGGATTTCATCCTAAGTATGGCCAGCAGCAGACACGCGTTAATTGGCGGTGGCACTGGTTTTGTAGGCACACGGCTTGTCAAGCATCTGGCCGGACAAGGATACGAGGTTACGGTGGTATCTCGCATGCCCGGTCTAAAACGAATCACTTGGCATCAACTGGAAAATGATGGTTTACCAAAGGGTGTTACCTCGGTAGTAAATGTGGCTGGACAGAATGTTTTGGATCCTTCAAGAAGATGGACAGCCGGCTTTAAGCAAAATGTTTGGAATTCCCGCATCAACTCAACTGCATCTTTGGTGAAGGCCATTGAAAAATCGGGAGGTGTAGAAGCTTTTGTTAATATTTCCGGTGTGTCACATTATCCGGCTAATGATAATAAAGTCTATTCGGAATCAGATAATGTAGAGGGCTTTGATTTTATGTCTCGCTTGTGCTTGGAATGGGAAAAGGCGGCCGACTTGCCCGAAGGTGTTAAAAATACCACAAGAGGTGTAAAGCTTAGAACTGGCGTTATGGTGGGCCGTGTGGGTGGCATGATACAATCCATTTGAATGCCATTTAATTTAGGTGTGGGCGGACCCATGGGTACAGGCAAACAAATACTGCCCTGGATTCACTTGGAGGATTTATGTCGCCTCATCCAGCATTGCTTGGAATCGAAAAATTGTCAGGGAGTTTTAAACACTTTGGCTCCCGATATAGTTACCAATGAACAGTTCTCGAATGTATGCTGGTGGAAGAAATGCCCAAGGATGCCTCTATCTCAAGGTATGTCACATGACGATCTTGCATAATCACTTTACGTACGGCATCAATGTTCTCTGGCACAACGGCCGTTTTTGGACGACCTTTACGACCTTCGTCTTTGAGCGAGCGTCGGCCACGATTGAATTCATAAACCAGTTTTTACAGTGCTATAGGATGGTGCTTCATCGCCATACAAAGATTTAAGTTAATCGATGCACTTTTGTCGTGTGTAGAAGGTGTAGAAGCTTTTGTTAATATTTCCGGTGTGTCACATTATCCGGCTAATGATAATAAAGTCTATTCGGAATCAGATAATGTAGAGGGCTTTGATTTTATGTCTCGCTTGTGCTTGGAATGGGAAAAGGCGGCCGACTTGCCCGAAGGTGTTAAAAATACCACAAGAGGTGTAAAGCTTAGAACTGGCGTTATGGTGGGCCGTGTGGGTGGCATGATACAATCCATTTGAATGCCATTTAATTTAGGTGTGGGCGGACCCATGGGTACAGGCAAACAAATACTGCCCTGGATTCACTTGGAGGATTTATGTCGCCTCATCCAGCATTGCTTGGAATCGAAAAATTGTCAGGGAGTTTTAAACACTTTGGCTCCCGATATAGTTACCAATGAACAGTTCTCAAAAACTTTTGCAAAAGCTTTACGCCGCCCATGCCTATTTGCTGTGCCCGAATTTGTGGTCGATTTTTTGTTTGGCAAAGATCGCTCAGCCTTACTATTGAGTGGTGCGAAAATCGAGCCTAAACGTACTTTAGATTCAGGTTTCCAATTTAAATGTCCCACCGCACACGAGGCCTGCCAGGAAGTGGTCAAAAAGCAATGAATGCCGAATGCTTTCGATTAAGTTATAATCTACTTATTTTCTCCAAGTTGTGATTTTTAGGCGTTGTAGGCTTAACTGTTGATCTTAATTTATTTGCGTTTACTGTTAAACTACATACACGGAACGTGTCGAAACATAAAATGAAAAGATGTCTTGAAGAAATTAAACAAGTCTGTGTGAAGTTTTATTGTGCAAACTGTTGCTGGATATTGATGACTGGAAATTGCCGCAAATAACCCACCGAAGTAAAAATATATTTTTGAAGACTTTTAGCAGTGGTTTTTATGTGGAATGAATAGATTTAATTCCAACAATATATACTTAATTTCTGTGTCAATGTAAGTAGCCTTTAATATATTTAATTCTTTTTAAAGCCTGGTACTAAATTCGATCACGTGAAAATTATTAATAGCCTAAAAAAATTCTAATAAATGCGATCGAGCCAATATCTGTTCAAGAGCAAAAAAAAAATGTTCATGAAAATGTTTCAAGTCACTGTAAACAACACATAAGATGGTCTTTCGTCAAAACGTTTATGCTGAAAAATTTCAAACTTTCAAATGGAAATGTTAGATGGCGCCAGGCAACACTTATTGTTGCCTGGGCCAGAAATATATATAGCAACCCTGGTATCTAACGTCTGTTTGCTAGCGAAAAACAAATGCATTTATAAGTTCAGCGAAAACTGATGTTGACTAGTTATAGTAAAAAGTCCCTTGTTCAATACTCGTTGGTATGACTGGAGTATTAGAGCCACATTTTATGAATCAAAAGTTGTTACAAGTTTTTCAAAAAACTTAGGAATTGCGCTTAATTTAGCATTCCATCTATAGTTCGATACGTCCAAAAGACTACCAGATTTGTTAAGTGGAGACCTTCTCCAAAAATCAAGAATGTACCCCAATTTCAATGATGAATTAAATAATACGTGTAAGACAAGGTAAGACCATTCCGAATAGCCTTTCAATAACTTTTTCGGAATACCATCGGTTTCAGAAGCGCAAGTGGGTTTAAGATAATGCAAATTAAATTCAATAATTAAAAATCTAAAATAGAAGGAATTATCTGATTTACTGAAGAAACTATGTAAGGGTACGAAATTGCAGGGTTAAACGAACGTTAAGAATATGTATTTTTGAAAAAGTCATCAAAACAGTTTGCAATTGACTGATCGCTCGAGAACTCTACACCATTGAATCTTATTCTCTATGGATTAGAAGATGTTCGACGTTTTAAATTAACAAACATTTTGCTAAAGGACTCTTCGAGATTTTTAAGGAAGTGCTGATGTCTTTATTAAAGGGCGCGCATCTACGCAGCAGGTGCTTCACTGTCTTGCCGTTCTCTTATTGCAGTTCTTTAATGTTCTAATATTGTCCAATATAATTTCTATTTCCAATTCAAATTGGTTGGAAGAAATTGATTTTTAAAAATACTATGATTGTACCAATGATTATTTAAAACTTCTTTGTGATGTCAATGTATACAACATCATGTGCTTGTGTTGATGATAGTAAAAACTTACCTTACAAACGGTAACTGGACATTTGTATTATTGTGCCAATCGATAATGACCGGCATGTTAGGAAACATGGTACTGTAGGAAATATTTGTAGCAGAAGGCAAGAAAACTTTTACTTCAACGGGGGTGGGCAAGCCTTTCTTATTGATTTTGTAATCGGAATCCGGATGGACACGCTTGGCAAGTAAACGATTCAAAACTGCTTCATCTTCTGAAGCAACTGCCACACTCAAAGCCGAGCCATTATCATCTCGAGCACCATATCTAAGGAGGGAGATGAAGAAAGAATTAATACGAAACAATATAAATTAGGCGAACAATGAAATCTTACTTCAACAACAATTCCACCATCGGCAGTAATCTTTGCTTGCAGGCTTCGGCTATAGGAACATTACTGAGACCATAAATTTCTTCACTACATTTTGGGTCGTTATGATCCTCCACAGGTTTGGCAATAATATTGGGATTTGCACCATTTTGCAATAGCACGGTAACAACATCGAGGAAACTACCACGTACGGCCGCCAACAAGGGCGTTTCTCTTGCAGCTCCGCACAACAAATTTATGTTAATTGGGCATCTATCGCATTCTAGAGACTCTTCTTTGACCAGCTGTTCACCTTCTCCGGATATATTGAGCTTTGACATTATGGCTTGTATGCCAAATGAGATGCGTTTACGTGTTGGTGTTATAGGAGTACTCTGTGGACTTTGAGCGCTGGTTTTACGGGCACGAACTTTCCATTTAAGCAAAACATTGACTAGAGATTTATTGCCTAATATACTACTTATATAGAGACTAGTTTGTCCGGTGACATCTTGGGCATTGGGATCGAATGGAAGACGCCACTCCCAAATGCCCTCATCGTCACGATATGTCGAGTAAAGATATTCGGGATAGTTGTAATTAATAAGTAATTCCAGAAGGTTTATGTGACCATTTATGCAAGCGGCGTGTATTGGAAGCCACTTTTCCACTGTCGGTTGCTGCAATAGAAAACAATTATTAAATTAATTTAGCAAACACTGAAAACTGACAATTTAATAAAAGAAAAACTTAATATACTTCTGATTCTGCTTAAAACTAGAAAAAAAAGACGCGACGGAGAGATAGAGAACATTATTTGCGAGCTGCGACGATAAATTTCAGTCGTAATGGAAACCAAAATGACGATGACTAACACAAAGTCAGCATTTAAAACAGGGAAGGACGTCTCCCAACCATTTGAAATAAAGAAAGGCCGATAGTTAAGAATATGAAGCGGAACAAGTTTGTTATTCTGCTGCAAAGATTTGTACAAAAAGTAGCAAACGAGACGGAGTTGAACATAGTATGCACAACTACACCATCTGAGAGCAACAGAATGTCTGAAGTTATAAAATCAAGAAATAAATATTGCGCGGTTTGCTCCAATTCGAGTTTTTATGGATAATATTAAAAATATCGTGCAGTACAAAGTCAAAATATTTACAGAGGATTTAGTTTTTGTTTTCGTTTGTATATAAATTTGTAACTAACCCAAACTCAAACCCTACCCAAATGAAAGTTAGTTCTGTTTGTTGTTCTGTGCACTTTAATAAAAATGCTTTTGACAAATTTTTGTTACGATACGAGTTCCTAAGAATTAATAGGATAATGTAAAGCTTATAGTAAGTGTTCAGTAGATTTTTAATAGGAAAACATGAAATCGTGATTAGTGTTGTGCTAGTATTTTTGTTTATCTTTTTTATTGGCAACTGGAACATGAAAATAATTATACTGTTTATATCGCAGTTGATGTGCCAGTTACGATATAAATTTGAAAGCAAACAGTACTTGCGTACAGCTGGCAATTTGAAAAGAGTGATCGAAAGAAGGGCCTTCTGAATCGGCGTTGCCATATCAGCAGATTTATTTGTTTAAGCTGGCTCTTTCAATCGCTACACTGATTATCAGTTTTTCTGCTTATATTTCTAAAATGTTGACAAGTTTTTTTTTGATTTTGTGCGTATTTTAAACACATGTAAGTAAAATGTGTTTTTACGCCTGATAGAAATTGTAAAATATTACACAAAACATGAATGTATCTGACAGATTTTCAATGTAAGTTTGGATAAATGGGGATTTGCTAAAGTATGTATAATGATCATAAATATTAAAAAGTGAGCGCAGTATTATAGTTCTTTTGGAAGTTAACCCTTTCTATCATATCAAATTAAGAACACCAGTTATGTGAAATACACGGTTTTCCATTAACGACATCAAAATATTTATACAGGGTTATTCATTCACGACTGGACAAATTTCACCAGCGTATTCTTTCGAATTGGTTATCGGATAAGTTCTGAACAATCATCAAATTCTGGCTAAAAATATTTTTTAACATGGCACGATGCGCTCTCCATTGACGGTAACATGACGATTGTTTACATCGACAAAAAATACGGCCCAATCACACCTCCTGCACGAAAATTACTCCACACAGTAATATTTTCTGGATGCAATTGTGTCTCTTGGGGCACATGTGGGCTTGTTGCTGTCCAATAAAGCATATTTTGTTTATTGACAAAACCAGAAATACGCTTCATCGCTGAAGATGATTTTTTGACAAAATTCTGGATTTCGTGAAACTTTGCCAGATCCAACCAGGAGAAGTTTCGGCATTTCATATGATCAAGTGGCTTTAGTTCTTTAGTCAGTTACATCTTATAAGGATGGAGGTCAAGATCTTTCGCAAAATACGCCACGGTGTGGTATGAGAGATGCTCTATTCCTGAGAACGACGTGGAATCGACTTACTGCTGCGATATTTTCGTCGCTTCGTGTGGTTCGGCGTCTCTTTGGCATCCAAAAGTGAAAAAAACCTGTCGGGTGGGAGGATTATTACGGCCGAAAATTGTAGTCAACGCTCCTAAAGTTGCGACCACCGACTTAGAATTTCTGTAGTAATTTTTAATGATTTCCAAAAGTAGGCAAACTTTACCATGATGAAAATTGTAACTTCGACTAAAGTTTTGACACTGAAAAGTCATTAAAAATGTTTGAGAGTGCGTTGACATAAAGATACCAAATTGTTATGTCCCTAGTGCAAAACCTGTTATATATAAAAACTCTGCATTACTTAAGTGTCATTCTTATGGATCGTCAATACGCCTTTCTAATAAAATAAACCCTCATTACTTTTACAAGACTAGTTATACCATCATTCCCCACTTTCGACAGCAATTAACACAACCAGGAATATCGGTATTTCCAATTTACTATATGAAGAGAGTTTAAAAAGTTGCTTAACGCAATGTTTTCCATATCCGTTTCGACGGTCGACGCACAGTGGATGGACGCCCCCTTATTTACGGACGCCCCTTTTATTAATATTAATATTGCATAAACAAATGTAATAAAAAAATTAAAATTTTCAATAGTCTAAGTTGGTTTGTTTTGTTTAAGACATACCCGTATAATTATTTTTTTAATATACGAATGCCAAAGCTGCTGTGATTAGAGTGAACCATGTGGCGATAACTTGATACTTCATTATTGATACTTTTTATTTGAATTTACTCCTAGTTATCTAATCTAATGAAATAAAATGATTTTGCATGTAATGCCAGTTCTTTATTTGATGCTCTGAAGTTACCTCATGAACTACATACTTATATATAGTTGAGGACAATTATATCACGTTGGCTCGTACATAATGTGTGGGCGCTATTTATATGTAGAATTTAAAGACAGAAAGTCGAAGCACCCTAGAGTGAAACAGGAAGTTCACCAGGGTGGGGCAATGCCTTCGGCACTGTTTAACCTCTACTTGTCTTAAATTCCTGCACCAGGCGGCGTTAAAATCGTGTGGTACGCTGATGATTGCACAATTCTGGCGTCAGGATCTAAAGTGCGATAAAATTAACTATTACCTCTCTTATTTACCTCGGTTCTTTACTGCGAGAAACTCGAAAACATCATCCTAAAATCTTCAGTCACACTTTTGACTGCCTAGACCGCAGAGGTGAAGTTGTCACTTAATCTGAAACTATCAAGCTGACACGCTGATGAACTCGCAGCAGCCGTATTCAGCTAGGGCGTAAATATAGGGTAACATCTCTCGGAGATTTTACCAGAGGAGAAGATCACCTCGGCCAATCCCCGACAGCCGGATGAACCGGGTTGACCCGAAGAGTAAAGCTTTGGCCAAGGTCTATCACACAGTTGCCGCTACAACAACAATAACGCTACCTCGGCAGACGCGCGTGTTAGCGTTCCCTGGCTCAGGGAATCTGGATGGTGCAGACGCCTTAATTCGTATTGCACGCGAATTGATGACAACTTGCTTGACGTTTGCCCCGCCTGCAATCAGGGACAACGTGACGTGCTGCAACTCTTCAGCCAAGACCGGCCAAGACTACTCAGCTGACCCCCAAGTCTCTTTGGGCGTATCCAGTTCAAATTACACGTTTCCTTCATCTAGATATCGAAGCAGATCCCCCATAGACGAACAAAATGTATTGTTGTTACAACAACAACCAGCTGCTGCTCAAGCTTCTTCGATACAAATGAGTTAAAAAGTCTACAATCGGGCAGGATCGACTATATGATACTGACGTGTACAGTATTCTATACGAACAAAGATATGATTGACAATTGTGACTTCTAGAACGTCAGGGCCTCAAATCTAGCGGGACCTTTGTATGGGAGTTGTATGAAAACAAACATATTTAGGTCTAAAAATATACTAGTGTTTTTAAACAAATTTACATTAAGAACCTCATTTTCAATCTTGGCATTCGCTTTCGAACACGATATGGGCACCGCAAGCATTTTAGTAACAACAGCATAAGAAGAATATAATAAACATCCGTCCTTGAATTACTCTTATCGAAATACCGATACAGTCCAATTTCACCAGACCACATTCTAAGGGATACTGCGCATTTATGTCCACTTTTAGAAGTGTATTTTTAAAAAAAGAAAAGGTCTGTTCGATAGAACCCACGTTTACCGGATAGTGGAATTGAGTTTAAAGTAAAAAAAGAGTTTTGAAGGGAGTCAATTGTGATTTTTACATTCTTCAATTCGTTGGAGTATGAAAAAACCGCTCCAAATTAATTAAAATGTTCCTTTTAACAAGTCATGAAATCACACTTCTATATATCCTCACCCTTTTCATCAGCTAGTGTAATTTACAATAAATTTTGTAATTACTAATTATAAGCTGAATTCAAGAAGGATATTAAAATTACTAGGCGAATACAAATTTAGGCGGAATAATGCGTTTTTAGGGAAGGTACCAGAATGGGGTGTGTAAACCACAATTTTCGTACGAGAGTATCAAGCCGTTGTAAAAATATTATAGACTTCACAATTTTAGCGAAAATAATGCTCCATGTGATAAGTTTTGTGTATAAGTATCCAATTTGTTGTCCTCATGTTTACTTTATAGTTCAACTCTGAAGTACGGATTTTCAGCCCATTGTATGAATAGTATTGAAGATAAAATGCATAAGCAAAAAGTTGGCGGAATGGTTCATTTGCATAGCAGTTACCAGAATGGAGCGTGTCAACCCATTTTGTCAAACGAAAGTACAAAGCCGTTATATAAACATAACGTTGTGTTTAATTTAGCCGAATTTAATTCCCTAGGTGAAAAGTATTGTGGGCTCTAATTTTCACTGGAACAGGGTCATTTATGTGAGTGGAGCCAAAAGGGGAGTAGTTCACCCTGTAAATGAATTCTGAAGTATTGTTCAGGTAGAGTGAACAGTTTTAAATATATTACGAGATTGCCAAAAGTGCGCGAAATAGTACATGTACATGGGGGGTAAAATTTCAATTGCATAGGCGGTTTGCGAATAATATTACGACATTCAAATTTCAATAATTTTAAGAATGTTATCGTGCTAACCAGCTAACAGACACACATGCCTCAAATGACATAAAATGTCATTGAACGGATTTGGTCAAAATATATATGTAGGCTCTAAAATGCTTTTTCGAGGCATTACACTTTTGTCCGTACCTAATGGTACGTACCCTCTTACACCTTGAGTAAGGGTATACAAATATTCCTTAAGCTTTTGTGAAGTAATACAAACATGTGGACTTGTGTTTTCCAAAAAAGTCTTAAACAAAACGAATGTCCTTTTTAGACACATGTGAAAGTACTATTTAAATAGCTTCCTTAATGAATGTGTATATTAGGTTTAACTTCCTTACCTGTATTAAATCCGGAAACTTTTCCAACATTGTTTTGGCAATGTTATAATGGCCATGATGGACAGCAGCATACAATGGCGAATACTTGGTAACCGTATGTGAACGACCATCGGAACCGGCATCTAATAAACGGTTCGTAATACTTTCATAGCCGGACTGTGCAGCTCTGTTTGAAATGCAATGGAGAATTAATTCAATTAAATTACGCCAACAATGGAGATAAAAATGTGGGTACTTACAAAAATAGCAATGTAGTGGCACCAGCCGGGGCCATATTGACAATAATTTGCCGCTCGCTACCCAAAGCTTCCAAAAGGACACGCACGGTACGCTCATCGCCAGTGGTGACAGCCTGGCGCAATTCACGATGTTTGATATGACGAACCTGTTCGCGTGCATCTGGAAGGAAACATAAAATTGGAACACAATTACAAATTATTTGTAATAAAGCGAAGCATATGTGTTTGTTTGTATGATTCACCTAAAGTCTGGGTGACTTCAATGACCTCATCAAGAAAATAATCACACGCCTCTAAAGCGGTTTCTGTACCCGATTTAGGTTTCTCTACAAAACTCCAGTCCATTTTGTAGCGCTTAACCAGGGAACCGTGTATTTAATTTAATTTAGTCCATAGGTTTTAAATGGTGGAGAACTATTTATAACAATTTCTGTAATATTTCCGTTGCTAACGTTGATTTTCCCTTGTCAAACTTATGTTCGCTTGCTCTTTATGGAACTAACAACACCCTAAACCGTGCGAATTTTTAAAGCCAACTAAAAGAAAAATTCTTTGCTTCGTTTCGTTTGGTGCCATCGTCGTGGATTTGGTTAAAAATCAATCGTCTACTCTCATATGTCATGTGAAGCCATCATCACAAACTCAGAAAATTCATTCATAAAACAGGGTAAACCCGAAGAGAAATAGAGAGAGAGGTAGTATTTTTAAGTGCGATTTTCCATAAACAAGATTTTCTAGTTGTTGTCATATTCAAAACAACCACCACCCACAATTTGTTTGGACGCCGCACGAAGGTGATACTGCGCAAGACACGCACATCTCCATACCACCACTAAAGCACACATTTTCGAAACCACCGACCTAACGGACGAACCAACTGTTGCACGTGTGGTATTTTATGTAACTCGAGTCCCATGTTCAGGGGAAATCTGCAATCTTGTAGCAATACTAAGTCTAATGGTATCGACAACTGCTACGCCAGTGCTATTTTACAGCCAATGTAAGCGTATTAATGTCACAGCGTGTCATTAGCTTCGATGCGGAGGATGAATGGCTATGGCTGAACCAAAAGGAGGACTGTACGAAAGCGATACATGCCACTTTATATCGTATAATTCAATGAGCATAATATGAAGGTAGACATCTTATTATTATCGTATTATTCTTTTTTTAATTATGTCTAGTATGCAAATTTGCGGTTGACTCTTTTGCATTGTGTGTATACGGGCGGCTGATAGTATGGACTTTGCTGGTTTCAGTGGAAATATTTGTAGGTCTTCTGCGTTTCATCAACATAAGCGCATAAAGCCTATTTGATATTCGCACAGAAATTAAAGCCAGTTTTTTTAATACAAGGTGTGCTCGTAGAGTTTTCAACTTTAAAAAATGGTAGAAATTGTCTGCGTTAGAGAACAACGCTTTTTTCAGACCCTCCACTGAAGGACGAAGTCTACATAGTAGGGACATAAATACTGTTACAACATTGAACACACCCATTTCAATAGTAGAACAGAACATATCCCGTTATTGTCATATGGGTTTTGAAAGCTAACCTCAATAGCGTAACGGGATTTAAAAATTGTTTCAACTTTCATCATGGAGTGGTCTGATAATGAGAACCGTAACGCTGTAATAGCGATTTTCAAGTGTAAAATGAAAAAAGCGATATTTTAAAAACGCTCCGGCCACTAGGGATTAGCCGCATGTTCGTCTACCGATGCATAAAACTGTTTGAGGAGACTGGAGATGTAAAAGACCGCCACCGGTCGGGCCGCCCACGCTCTGTTCGAGCACCGCATGTCATCAAAGTTAAATCAAGAATTCACAAAAATCCGCTCCGAAAACAGAAAATCATGGCCCGTGAGATGAATATCACGCAAAAATCCATGAGTCGAATCATTAAAAAAGACTTGGGACTTGGGGCTTTCAAACGACGCAACGGACATTTATTGACTGCAGCTTTAAAAAAATAGGATTGAAAAATGCAAACGTCTTTTGGTGAAGCACGCTGATAACTTGCACAGAAAATTTTGTTCACCGATGAAAAAATTTTTACCGTTCTGGAAAAATTTAACAAGCAAAATGATATGGGCGGTCATCTAAGGAAGCATCTGAACTGATCCCAAAGGTGGAAAAGGGTCACCACCCAGCTTCAGTCATGGTTTGGTGGGGTGTCTCTTACGATGGGGTCACTGATCTGCATTTTTGCGAACACGGAGTCAAAACATCGGCCAAAGTTTACCAAGAAACCGTTTTGAAAGCTGTTGCGAAGCCTCTTAACAGTTCCAGGCAGTCCAGATTTGAACCCATTGGATTACAAATTGTGGACGGTTTTAGAGGACAAGGTTTGTCACAAAAGATACCCCAACATTGAATCTCTTAAGACTGCTTTGGTTCGAGCTGTGGCCAATTTTCCAATGGACGAGGTTCGTGCAGCTATTGACGACTGGCCAGTGCGACTTAAGGCGTGTGTAAAGGCAAAAGGCGGACATTTCGAATAAGTAGATTCTTTTTGGATACAATATACATCAATAAATATATTGAAAAATATTTGGTCCAAAAACATTCAGTACTTTTTTTTACAGCATAAAATGTGTGTAACAGTATTTATGTCCCTACTAAGTATACAAAAGTTTTTTTTCTTGTAGCGGCAACTGTCAGGGTGACAGCCCTTGGCCGAAGAATTGTTCTTCGGGTCAATCCGGTACGGATTTTAATACGCTATAATGGAGTTTTTATCAAAATACAGCACTGGTGAAGAATCCAAAAAATTTAGGCAGCTCAAAGAAATTTCGAAACGAAAATTCGAAATTTCTGTAGAATTTTTCCTATGGGTTTAACAATTCTTATCAGAAATAAAAGCACTGCATATCGTTGAAAAGGTCATTTTCACCTCTAAACGCCACGCTCAAGCTGTTGAAATCAGCTCACAAATAAAGCAGTTAGGCGTATTTTTATTCAAAAAAACCGAAAATATCGGTTTATGTGGAAATCTCTTAAACTAGAGTTAATCTGACAAATTGGAGGCCAGATTCGTGATCAGCAGCCCCAAATCAACCATTGTTGACTATCAAACCTTCTGCTTAAGTGTTGACCAGTGCGAATAGCATTTTTTGAAAGAAAGTTATTTAAGAAAAATCTTTAACTAGCGATATCGGCTATTACACTCTTATAATATTTCTGAAAATAACTTTTTTTTACAAATTACAAACTTTCAAGTCAAACGGTTTATGATGCATAAAGGCAATCAGTTCTTGTACGAGGACTGCTATATATATTTCTGGCCTAATAATGAAAATGCGAATATTTCTCATCAAAAATGGTTTTATTGTTTTTCAAAGTATTCTTCAGCATGATTTATACACTATTGCATGCGCTAAAACCAATTGTCGAAGCACTTTTTCCACTCCGATTGAGACACCTCAAAACATGGTTTTTGAACGCTTCAATAGCATCTTCTGGCGACGAAACTCGTTGACCACATATTTTTTTCTTGATGTGCGGGGATAAAAAGAAATCATTGGGTGCCAAGTCAGAGCTGTACGGCGTGTGACCCATCAATTCGACGTTTTGGCCGGTCAAAAGATGCTGGTTTGAGCCGATGCGTGAGAGCACGCATTGTCATGGTGCTCAATGATTCGTCTTCTCTTGTTCGTTTTTCGAATTTCTCAGAAGACTTCAGGCACACAAATTGTAGTGTACCACTCAGAGTTGACCGGCCTACGTTGCTTAAGCGGAACAGCCGCCACATGACCAGTTTTGCCGAAGAAACAGGCGACCATTTGCTTCGAAGTGCTTCTTCTACGAACAACTTTCGTTGGCTCGTCTTCAAAGACCCCACGGTCGATTGCTGTTTTGTCTCGGGCTCATACGCATAGATCCATGATTCGTCACCTGTGACGATCTTACAAACGTCTTTTCAAGCACCGCGATCGCATGTTTTCAAAATTTCTTTGCACCAATCGACACCAGCCTTTTTTTGAGCTATTGTCAAATTGTGCGGGATCCAACGAGAACAAACCTTATTTAAGGCCAGGTGTTCATGCAATATCGAATGTATGCTGGTGGAAGAAATTCCCAAGGATGCCTCTATCTCAAGTTATGTCACATGACGATCTTGCATTATCAGTTTACGTACGGCATAAATGTTCTCTGGCACAACGGCCGTTTTTGGACCACCTTCGTATTTGAGCTGGCGTCGGCCATGATTGAATTCATTAAACCAGTTTTTCACAGTGCTTCATCGCCATACAAAGACTTGATTTTTTCAAGTCACTGTAAGCAACACAAATGATGGTCGTACGTCAAAACGTTTTGAGTAAATCTATGCTAAAAAATGTTAAACTTTCCAATGGAAATGTCATATGCCGCCAGGCAACACTTAGTGTTGCCTAGGCCAGAAATATATATAGCAACTCTCGTAATGTTTAACTAGTTTAAGCGATATCGGTTATTACACTCTTATAATATTTCTTGAATAACTTTTTTCTACAAATTACAAACTTTCAAGTCAAACGGTTTATGATGCATAAAGGCAATCAGTGCTTGTTTACATACCCATTGAGTCAGAAATGTTATGTTAGCCATATGTGACGCCCAAATAGAAACGGACCTCAGGGTAAAAACCAGTTTTGTTCAGGAGAGTCATTTTTAATAAATAATAATTATTTTAAATATGTGTATCTCTGGTGTACCATCACTTTCATAAAACGCGCATATCTCTGGGAGGGAACACTTTTGGGGCATGGGATCGGTCTCATTCGATGCTCAGATGTTGTCCACATCGAAAAAGAGTGAAAATTGATTTTTTTTTACCCTAAGGTCTCTTTCTCTATGCGCTGTCACATATAGTGGTCGACATTCGTTTGAGCTTACCTTAAATATTTTTTAACGTTGTTTATTTTTCTGCGACTGTCAGATACTGACCTGAAGTGATTACTTTTTTTATTAGAACACTAAGTAAGCAATGGAATGTAAGAACCGTTACATGGCGAACATTTTTTGTTTACGCAAAAATCACATGGTTTCAAAAACTAACACATTTTTCTGCGACATTCGTTTGAACGCATGAGCAAAAAAGATATTATCAACTGAAAAATTGCAAGTTAAAATATTTTTTTGGTAAGAAAATACTTATTATAAGTAATTAAGTACAAAATATTAAAAATTTAAAAATACTGTGTTGATGCTACATTTTTGCATAAATGGGCTCATCGATTCCCTTAAAAAAAGGGGCAGTCCAATAGAAATATTGCGAAATTGTTGAACCGTTCCGAATGTGTAATAAGAAATAATTTGCGAAAAGGCAAAACAATATGGCAACAAAGCTCTAACCAAAGTCAATTCAAAACTAACATTGAAGGATAATGGACGAATTCGTCAGAAACCTACAAAAAATCGGCTAACCTGCAGCAAAATAAAAGAAAAACTGGACTTATATGTTACCTCTAAAACAATTGCACGGTATTTAAAGTCTACACAATCCATAAGATGGACAAAATTGCAAAATAAACCTAGCATATCAAATGCCCATAAACTAAAATGGTTAGAGTTTGCCAAAATGTATATGGCTTGGAAGTTCAATTTAGATGAATGGAAAAATGTCATCTTTTCCGAAGAGAAAAAGTTCAATTTAGATGGCCCAGACTGTTATGGCAGCTACTGGCACAAATTAAGTAAAACCAATGTAGTTAGATCCTAGCGTTATTTTGGTGGCGGAAGCTTTATGCTGTGGGGTGCCTTTTCCTATAAAAATAAGTTATATCACACGTTGATATCACATCTTGATGAAAATGTGAACGAAGAAGTAATTTTCCAGCAAGATAATGCGGAGCCAGGCTGAGCCGAACTTATTTCATGCTTTTATGAAATTTGGGGATGGCAGAGTGAACGCTGAAATCGGCGCTGAAGCTGAACTATTTTTACTGTTTTTGCTGTGCGTTTTGTATTTTTTTATATTTTTTTATTTATGAATGTTATTTTGTAGTTAATATCTGTTAGTCAAAATTTTGGTTAATCAATAATGGCATTAATTAATCTAATAATGGAAATTTCTGATAAATCTGAACTATGAATAATCAGTTAATTATAAATATGATTGATCAAATTTAAATAATTTTGTTCAATATTCGAAAAATTTGTCAAACAAAACAGAGAGAATTATTTCACCAGTATCAAAACGTCAATAACCGTTTACAAATTACAAACCACTTAAATCTTTACAAATACAATCAAATATCAGCACCAATCAGCACGAAAAAACGCGTTAAAACAGTTTTGTTCCATTCAATCAGCTTTCAGCTCGGCTCCCACTCTGCCATCCCGACGCCGTTTTCTACAAATTTGTATGTACACAGTTTTAAGAATTTCAATCAACTTTTAGCTCCGCACGGCTCGGCACGGTTCGTCTCGGCTTTGAGCGCGCACTCTGCCATCACCCTAAGTATTGTCTATCCGTCTTCACCTATGTTCTTCCGTCCCTACCTATGTTCGTCCGCCCGCCTAGGTATCTGTTGAAAGAACAATAGCGGTCAAACGAAGAACGGCTGCCGGTTCTATGCACCGCAGCGACCCTTAGCAGGAATTCTTCAGCCAAGTATGCCACCCTGGCACTGTGTGCCGCTAAAACAACAAACCTAAAATCCTAAATTTAAGCATGATGATGACTTTTGGTCATACGATGTTTGGGATTGTTAATGAGCAAAATCGGCCAAGGAGGAAAAAATATTTACCCTTTAAGGAACTAAGAGCACTAGGGCGTACCTCAAAAAAAAAAGTTCGCCGTACACCTTCGAATATGAAGTATTATTGAAAGGTAGTTTCAAAAAAAAAAAAATTATTTTTTTATGCCGAACGTAGGGGTCGCGCTTTTACATTTTTCTATATAACTTCTGCATTTATAAACGGATTTTAAAGTGTGATACATCGATTTGTCTCGACGAGGCCGATTTTTTTGTCTTTGAAGTCATTGTGCTCAAGCACCCCCTTCTGGTACTTACCCATCATATCTCAGTTGCTACTACCCTAATGTACCACTCTAATATCAGAAAATTAAAGCTCGCGCGGGGTGCTTGAGCTCAATGACTTCAAAGACAAAAAAATCGGCCTCGTCGAGACAAAAACAACTTATGTGGACAACTTATGATTAAAATGGGGACCGTTCCGGTTTGGACTTAATAAAAATAGAGACAGTAGCTGGACGCTTGGACGGCTCGTATGATTAAAACGAGAGTGTCCTAAACCGAAAACCGGCATTCCGGTTTTTATTTCCAAACTTGACAGTCGGTTTCTCAAAAATATTTAAGCTAGACCCACCTTAAAGTGTACCGCTCGACTCAAAATCACCAGTTGATTCGATTTTATGATATCGGTCCATCCGGACGTCTGCTGACTTTCTAAATCTTGTTTTCACTACACGTCGAAGTTGTTGTCCGATCTTTATGAAATTTGCAATAGTAAATATGTTGGACAAAGACTGTTGACTTTTATGATAATCGGTTAAAATATAGAAATGTTGATGGCTTTGGGTACAGTTCGTTACGATCGATCAGTAATCAACTCAGAAAAAAATGGGTCATACTGGACGTTTTAATATAGCCCCAGTGGAAAGATCTCATCCATTTTAATCCGATAACTATCTTAATTAAACTAATAAAATAAAGTTAGATATAAAAATATAAATTGATATACAATACAATACAAAAATAAATGCTGTTTCATGGCAATATTACTTTACTTCTGATTTGAAAAATAATGTTTATTCTTATGCAAAAGACGAAAACCGTAATGTCGGATAATGCCGGTTTTTTAGTTTAAAAAACCAGACATTTGGTTTTTTCTGAACACGGTTATAAAAAAAAACACGAAATGCCGGTTTCTGACAAGCCCGGTTTTTGGCACTGAAAGAAGTCACTATGGATATGGCTACAGAAATTAAAGCAAATGTTGCTACGAATCTATATGTGTGATGTTATAATCGTCGACTTCACTTACATAAAACGCGCATATCTCTGGCAGGGAACACTTTTGGGGCATGGGATCGGTCTCATTCGAGGCTCAGATGTTGTCCACATCAAAAAAAAAGTGAAAAGTTGATGAAAAGTTTTGTTCAGGAGATCCATTTTAAAGATTAGGTCCCTTTCTATTTGCGCTTAGAATCGTCGACTTCACTTTCATAAAACGCGCGGGATCGGTCTCATTCGATGCTCAGATGTTATCTACATCAAAAAAAGAAAAAAAATGAAAATTGATTTTGTTACCCTTAGTTCCCTTTCTCTATGCGCTGTCACATATGTGGATTTATTTTGATTATGACTACCAGCAAATATGGGAATACAAGGACTTAAATCAAAGCAGATTTCTCCACAAATCTAATTATGGATTTATTTTGAAGATTTGGCTAAGATAATGATCGGAGTCATGGACCCAAGCGCCCAAAAAACGGTCCACTTTTTTATACTTTAATAGCTTAAACATGTTAGAGGTTATATAAGGTATATGGTTCGGTCATGTTCAAAAGTTAAAGGTGAAAAAAACCTTGGTCAGTAAAAGCATACAATCAAAGAAGAAAATGGAATTAAAGAAAAGCAAATAAGCAAATGGGTCACGTTACTTTTACATTGTTAGTTTGATTTTATGGCGCCAAAAACGAGTAAATTAATACTAGTCGACCGATCTAACATACGAGTTTGTATTTTCCTGGGCGTTTTCCGTGAAAATTTTTTGCATTTTCCGGGATTCCCCAAAAAATGGTAGATGGTATATAAAATTTGTCATTCCGTTTGAAACACAACAAAATATTGATCTGGGACCCCATAAGACGATCTTGCCATGTCCGTCCGTCCGTGTGTGTTAAAAGCACGATAGTTATCAACCTAGTATCCTGAAATTTTACATGATAATGGCTTATGGTCAAAAGTTGTTTTCCGTAAGGGACTAAAGGTACCTCGGTAAAAATTACCCATTTTTGCGTATTTGCCTAACAATTCATCATTTCTTGTGGACGGAAAATGTGTAAATTTTAAGTTAGAAGCACAAAATTTTCATTGTTTCAGCTGATTTGTGACGGCTCGCATTGTCGGGCCGTCGAAAAACGTTGAACATGCAGTTTTGATCAGGGAATAAGAAAATTACATTAAGTGCAAATCAGGGTTGTACGGCAGATGAAACATCCATTCGACATCTTGAGTGATCAAATAGCCCATTGTTTCACTTGATTTGTGAGAGCGTGTATTGTCGTGATGCTAAATCATCCGTCTTCTCTTCTTGTTTTTCCTTATTTTTGAACACTGTTGCAAATTAGATCAGGTCGTGTACCACTCACAATTGAACGTCCTACGTTCCACTAAAGGCACCGGTGACCGGGTATACCGAGAAAAACGCGATCATTTGCTTCGCATAAACAAATTTTGTTGAATTTGTCTCGTCTTGAAAGACCCATAAATCGGTTGCTGCTTCGATCGTGCTTATATGCATAGATAGATTCATGATTCGTCACCCGACCTGGTTGCATTTTTTTAACATTTCTTTGCTCCAATCGACACATGATTAAATAGGGGCATTAATTGACTTTGCCTAAGTCCCCAAAAAACAAAATGACTGCTAATATAAAAAAGGACAGCCAATTTCTCGTTTAATCTGGACATATTTTTAAACGATCAAAGAATTAAATTAGTTACTTCTTTCTTAAATCTCGGGGTAGTTTCCAAAAAAAAACGTTAACATGGTCATCGCCAACAAAATGTTTGTTCTTGTTTTTATAAAATAGAAAATGTTTAATTTGAACTATGGCGCTAAAATAAAAATAAACAAAGTAATGTGAGAACGCATGTGAACACTTAAATGCGAGTTTTTTAGGGGAGATTTTTCAAAGGGCCTAAAACTAACCAAACCATAAAATGTCTTCTAAACTAATTTTGTGTTAGCGGAGTCCAGTTTATAATGACAAGCGTAATCTTTGGTTCTTTAATCTTGTAATTTCCTTGTCAGTCAGATTCTTTATCCGTCTCTGGCTTTTCGCCTTGTCCTTGTGCAGCTCAAGACCCAACTTCCTGCTCAATTCTGTAAAAACAGCGCATACGTCCTAATGGCGATATCGTCTGCATATGAAAGAAATGTATAATTGCTGTTCATTTAGCTAGATAAACTCAAAATAATGATATCACCTTTGTTTGTTAACGTCCAATTTCGCAAGCATACGTCTAACTAAATCCAACGTACCATAGCCAGGGCAGAAAACAGAAAAATACCTATTAGGTGCTATATTTCTCCACTAATATTAATAGCACAATATTACCTTCATACTCGCAATCATTCATGTTTCTAATGTTTTGAATGTCCTCCGAACGCATCATTGACTTTTGCACATAAACTTTACAGTAAAAAAAATAATGGCGAAATATAATTATATATAATTTTTCAGGATTCCTTTTCTTTGGCTATGAACAGGCGATATCTAGAGACTCGGGACTTTAAAGCATTCTGCTATTGTTGTTGTTTTAACAACAATATATTTTGTTTTGGAGTCCTATTAGTATACAGGGGACCTGCTTCGATACCCAGGTCAATAAAATGCGTCATTTGAACTTATAGTGTGAAAAGAGACCTTGGGAACAGCTAAGTGGGCTTGGCCACACAATTAAGGTGTTGCAGCACGTCATGCGAACCCTAGTGGTGACCGGGACAAACTTCAGGAACGTTAGCGTCAATTCGCGCCCAATACGAATTGAGGCGGCTGAACCATTCAGATCTCTTCCCTTTGCTCCGGTGGGCGTTCCCCGAAAATCTCCGGGGATGTTCCCCTAGAACTACATTCAAGCTATAGCTTGATACTGCTGCTGAGACTTGATCAGCGTGAATGTCGTTCAGACCTGCCTGATAGTTTAGATGATATAAACGCTTTCTCTTGTACCGCTGGACCTCTCTCTCGAGATCATGAAGATCGCACCTGATCTGCCTGGGCAGAGACATCCTTTCCATGAGATGGTGGTTGGGATGACTACTACAAAGACAAACAACAAGAAATTGTGTCTGCGAACGGCAAGGATTTCCATCTCCATATAAATATGAATATGGTCCTTAGAAGACCATCTACATGTTGTTCTTAGGGCGTCGTTCTTGCAAGTCTGAATTTTCTTTCACTGCGTCGTACCCACGTTCGCCGACCACACCGACGCTGCGTAGTTCGCTGCAGACCGACCTATCGCTTTGTAGGAGGCCAACAATGTTTCATTGTCAGCTCCCCAAGTACTGCCGGCTCGTCACTTGAGGACCTTGTTCCTTCTTTTTAGCTCATCGCAAATAGCTGTAGCATGTGCGGAGGATCGAACAAGTCTATCCAATGTGACCCCAAGTATTTTGGGTTAGTTAGTAGATGTTGCCGTCATCGACTTTCACATTGACTGACAACCGCATCTCTGCGGTCCATGCAGTGATTTGGAGGCGGATATTTTCATATTTCTCGCAGTAAAGAAGCCTGCTAAATCAGTGATGTTATAGTTCATTTTATCGTATATGTCATCCACTTTAGGTGCTGACGCCATAATTGTGCAATCATCAGCGTACGACACAATTCTAACGCCGTCAGAAGGTGCAGAAAGGTTAGACAGCGCCGGAGATAGCACCCTACCTTAGGGAACTCCCTGTTTAACTTTATCGGGCTTTGACTTACAGTCTCTAAATTGTAATGGGTGATCCATCTAGAGGTGTTTTTTCAGAACAAAAAAATATAAAAATTCGAATCAAGCGTGGAATCTTTATTGATAATTTGAAAGGACTTTTTATAGCATTTATTTTTTGAAAATAATTTCCTTCAAATGTTGGCTACTGTATTATGGAAATGAGCGTTTGGTGAGAAACGGAAAGATCCGCTGTTTTCGATTACAATTTTGTTCAGTGATGAGGCCCATTTCTGGCTCAACGGCAAAGTCAAAAAACAAAATTGCCGCATTTGGGTTGAAGAGCAACAAAAAGAAGTTCAAGAGGTGTCATTATACCCAGATAAAACTACGGTTTGGAGCGGTTTATTATCTAGTGGAATCATCGGTGCATATTTTCTCAAAAAATGATGATGGCCGGAACGTAATCGTGAATGGTGCTCGCTATCGCGCCATGATATCGATCCTTTTGCTACCTGAAATTGAAGCCCATAATCTTGACGACACTTGGTTTCAACAGAACGGTGCCACTTGCCATACAGCTGATCAAACAATGGATCTATTGAGAGGTCATTTCGAAAATTTCACGTTTTGGAAAGGTGAGTTGGCCGCCTAGATCGAGTGATATCCCACCATTAGACATTTTTCTTTGGGGTTGCGTAAAGTTCAAAGTCTATGCTGACAAAACAGCTACGAATCAGGTTTTGGAAGCCAACATTACGCGTGTCATTAAAGCCATACCGGTCGAAATGCTCGAACAAGTCATCCAAAATTAGACCCTCAGAATGGAAATCCTGAGGCGTAGTTGCGGCCAACATTTGAAGGAAATTATATTCAAAAATTAAATGCTATAAAATGTTCTTTCAAAGATTCCACACTTTTGAATTTAATTTTTATATTTATTTTGTTTGTTTTATTTTGTTCTGAAAAAATACCTCTAGATAGATCACCCTATACTTATGACTGGCGCTCACACATGTAGTGTACGACCCAACGTTTTAAACTTGGCGGAAGGGACGTTTATGTGACGTCCTCAAATATAATGACATGATTGACCAAGGTCGAGAAGTTGGTAAGGTCAAGAGCCACGAGGGCCGTCTTGTCGTTAGATTTCTTTTGGTTAAGGCCGCGTCATATATGTGTAATGATGGTGTGTAAAGCTGTTGTTGTGCTGTGCTGCTTGCGGATTTTATACTGATAATCAGCACATGCAAAGTATGCGATCAGGATGGGGAGGAGCAGTGCTTCAAGAGTCTTTGCTACTGGCGAAAGCAAGGAGATCGGCCTGTACGATTCTCCTTTGCTTGCGTGTTTGACTGGCTTCAGCACATGGAAGGTATGCGATCAGGCTGCAAGGAGATCGGCCTGTACGATTTCCCTGTTGCTTGTCTCCTTGTCTGGCTTCAGTAGCGGTACCACTCTGTCCATTTATCAGGCATCGGGAACTAAGTGATTGACCATCTGCTATTGAACACTTTCACCAGAATTTAGGAAAAGTAAAACTTCTTTTTTCCGCTCTAAACAGGTGTAATCTAGGGACTCGGGACTTTAAAGCCTTTTGCTATTGATCACTGTCACTGTAATTTAGGTAAAATTCTTAATTTTTTTTCTAATTAAGTTTTTTCCCTTAACTCAGGAAATATGGTCTTTCGGGGGAGGTTTTTTTCTCGTTTGTCTTCGTATAAAAAGTTTTTCTAGTAGTGAAAATTTAAAATAAATCGGAGTTATGCCACTAAACGGAAGTTGAGCTGTTGTGAGGAGTTTGAAGTGCCAAGCGTATTCTCCCACTTGGCGTTCTAATCGGTATCTTGGTATGTCCCTGTCGACAGGAGCCTCCTTCGGTCTTTAGTCAATCCCACGACAGCCTGTTCTGTGGTCCGGATTGACCCGAAGTGCAATTTTTTGGCCAAGGACTGTCACCCTGGCACACAGTTGCCGCTACAACATTATCTGACTTTAGCAGTTGCTAGCAATTTGCCATGTCGTTGTTAAGCTCAAGACCCAATCTTTTGCACAATTCTTAAACAAAACAGCGGATACTTCTAAATGTCGACATCGCCCACATATGAAAGAACAATATAATTGGTGTTCAGTGTGCCAATTAATTAATATACCATTTTTTTAGGTAGAAAACAACACAATCTAAATATCATCTGGAATGTTTACATTTTTGATTGTTTGCAAAAGTCCAACTTTGCAAGTAAATTATCCTAAATCCAACGTACCACAGGACTATAAATATCCAAATAGATATTATATTATATATTTGGCAGTCCCGATAAATCAATAACTAATACAAAGCGGTTACATTTCGCCATAAATATTAATAACACCATATTACCTTCATCTTCGCAATCACTCATGTTTCCAATGTTATAAATGCACCATTCGTAATCCGCGTCTTTTGGAATTCAAGCCAAACGTATTTTTGTTTATTTGTTTACAAACAATGGAAAACCTTCAAATTACTGGAACTTTTCCGGACAGAAAATTAAGAATTGGGAATTTTTCCGGGTTTAGAAAATAAATTATGATATTTTTAAGCAAATGTCATTACATAGCACTCAGCTTCTGTATACCACTGATTGTCTCTTCATTCACAGTAGTATTTAATTGTTCAAACAAAATGCACTACCTAAACAAAATACGCCCGCGCCATCGTACATGTTCAGCACAAGGGTATTTACTTAAAATGCCCTATATTTATAGTAAAAAAGGAGCTTTAACGAAGTTAAAGACAGTTTTAACGGTAAGATTTGCAAAAAGTACGTGTACAGAGTTGTAGTAAAAGCGTTAAGGGCAGTAAGTAACGCAAAAGGGCGAAAACAGTAGCTCGTTTCTGTAAATAAATCGGTAAGCTACCGATTTATGTGACGTCACACCGAGTAGATTGAAAGTTACCGATTTCGTGATAACTGCTGTTTCTGTAAGTTGAAATCGGTAAAAATTTGATTTGTGATGGAAAGAAACACAAATCGGAAAGAAACGGCAGGAATTGAAACAGATGACAAGCAGCTTTTTATTTAAATTTGTTTTCATGTACAATTATTTTGTATTAAAACACTGCTATTTTAATAAAACTTATATATTTAAACGACATAACTATTACTGACTTTCTCACTCATTTTGTTAAAAATATGCAAACAAATAAAAAACGAGGAATTAGATAAGCTGGCAGTTGGTGATGTACATTGCAAGTAAGTAAGTAAGTAATTTTTTTTTATTAAGTCTTCTTTTTTTTCTATTACATGAGAAAATGTGTTCAACGAATGAATAACAAAAGATATTCTTAGAACTATGTTCGTTTTGTTCTAATACACAGTTGAAAGTTAAATAAGCTTCATGCTAAAATGAGATAGCGAATGTACGAGTGTACATGGGGTTGGTTATACCTAACAAGGCTTGCTCATGCCTTTAACATTGCGAACAGAGCATATGTCTGTAGAGATTAGAACTAGATAACAAAACAAAATAAATAAGTAACAAAGTATAAAGTAAACAAAACAAAACGTACTGTTAAATGAAAGTGGCTTAACAGGGTATACTTATATGTATGTATTACAAATGGCCATATGTTGAATAAACACATGATTATCACAGGAGGTACATATTTAATTGAATTTTTTTTTCGATCGTTCAGGTACAATGGTGTAGAACTTAATTAAGGGTATTTTATGTGGTAAGTATCGAGATGAGTTTAACTCAAGGCTTCTTTAAAGCTTTTTATTTGCTAATTTGATTTGTATTTTTTTGTTTGTTCTTGATCCCTAGCCCCTATGTGAGCCGGGAGTGGTTTTTATGTAGAATGGTGGCAGGTTGTAAGTGTCTGGATTGTTGCTGAATTCCTCGTTTATGATGCCTACAGGTGACAGGTAGGCGAAACTAGACCAGGATGAATTTCTTTCCAGCTCGAAGATCTCGTTCATTAGGATGTTTTCGTGCGTTGGGAGTCTATCTACGAATTTCTTTAGTTGGCAAAAGGCATAATCACAAAATGGTTGCACTCCTGAATTGTGGTAAACGTAGGTATTTGAGAACCGTTTTGTGGGGTTTTGGTAATGTTTGTTTATACACTTTCGTAGAATACTTCGCTCAAGGATTTCCAACTCTTTAGCCACTATTGGGGAAATAGTGAACCAGATGGGAAAACCATAAACAAGTACCGATCGGATGGCGACTTTGTACAGGAGTAGTTTGGTGTCTTGAGGTAAGTACTTGTTGTTGAATAAGCTTGAAAACATCCCAGATAGGAGTTTTGCTTTTTGTAGAAGGGATCTTGCGTGTGCATTGAATTTCAGCATTTTGGTGAAATTCACACCCAGGTATTTTATTTTGTTTCGGAATGGAATATTTACACCATCCAGGGAGATACTTAAGGATTTGCTCTCAGGAACCACGAATCTGGCGCATTTTCCAGAGGCGTTCCTGATACAAATGGCTTCTGATTTTGTGGCATTGATCTTGATACCCCATTGATTATAATAAGCGCTTATAAGGCCAAGGTGAAGTGCTGCGTTATTCAGTGCTTGTGTTGGTGAGATGTTGTGTGAGTAAATCATGCAGTCGTCAGCATATAGGAGAGCTTTTGAACTTTCTGTAGAGTGCGGGAAATCGTGCAGAAATATGTTAAATAATAACGGCGCAAGAACACTGCCTTGAGGAACACCGCTGTTGACATGCCCGGAGGCCGATGTTGAGTCATTGATCTGGACACGAAACTTTCGGTCGGAGAAGAAGCTGTGAAGTGTTTTGACCAAGTAAGGGTCGATTCCGAGGTTTATTAATTTATACAAAATTCCTTTGTGAGATGCGGAATCAAACGCCTTCTCAATGTCCAAAGATATGGCGACAGTGCAAGTTTTTTCTCTCAAATTATTGGTGATATCAGAGTGAAATTTTAAAAGTGCATGCTGCGTTGAATGTGACCTCTGGAAACCAAATTGAAAGTGGGAGATTGGATTTATAATTAATTCGTTCTCTATTTTTTCTTTTATGACGTGCTCAAATATTTTACCAAAGTTGGATAAGAGCGAAATAGGACGGAAGTCTCCAAGGTTTACGCTGTTTGGTTTTTTCTTTATTGGAATAATTTTCGCACATTTCCAGAGTCTGGGGAAATAACCATTATTGATGCAATTATTGAATATTATGGTAAGCAACTTTATAGTGGAGTCAGGGAATTTTCTCAGTATGTAATTTGAAATCTAGTCGAATCCACTAGATTTCTTATTGTTGACATTTTTTAAAATACTTCTGATTTTTTCAGCTTGAACGAAATGGTAGGTATCAGGGTTATTCAAAGAGTTGAATGTCTCATGGAATGAGTAAATATGAGGGGAAACAACATCGACACAGGATGACACCCTTGTGTCGAGATCACTGACTGGCGATGTACATTGCAAGTAAACAAACATTTGCACTCGGTTATTTTGCATTACCATACCGATTTCGTTGAAACCGGTTCATAAATTGTCGTAAATTACAACACTGTCATCTTAAATGTTTATATTTTGCTGCCTATTTTCAAACACAATTAAACCGCGGTAACATTTTCTAAAATTACATCAATTAAAATGTATTTGGTGTAAAAAGTTATGTTTGGTTACTTGCTTTCTCATAATTGCAACAACACTATAGCAGTCGGCAGAGTTCTCACTTGGCTCAGAGTCAGTGAGAAAGTTACCAATTTCAAGTTAAGTCGATTTTCTTACAGAAACACTTTTTTAAGCGATTCCTATTGAAGTAGAATCGGAACAATATCATATTACCGATTGGGAACGAGTGAATGGAATAAAAATAGGAATTTTTTTTGACGTCAAATCGGTAATTTCAGTCGGTAACTGCGATCGGTACGAGTTACAGATTTGTGTAAACCCAAGATGTCGACCACGAAAACATTTTATCTCAGCAATGATGGGATATTATACAATTTCGGCTGGGGGCTGAAGCCTCCTTTGTGGACTGCTTTCCAGTATGACATTGGCAATATTTGGGGTTATAGTTGGTCCATTGGCCTATGTGTGAACGACTCTTATTTGCCTAATCGTAAAATTTAGAAATTTCACAGTGTTTTAGTACTTACATGTTTATTGTTGTAGGAGTCCGATTTTTGTGCACCAAGTATCGGGAGATCCTGATCCGAAATTTTGACACATTTTAGTAGATTAATGTGGAAATTAACGGGTGCTGTATACAAAAATGTTGGAATGACCTTAGGCCTATGAGTTTAGACAATACGTAGAGTTTTATTATCTTTTTAAATTTCGAGTCCAGCAGTTTATTTTTTATAGACATGAATAATATTGGCACTTTTGGATGTCTAGTATTCACCTAAAACAAAACTTTCGCTTACGAGTTTTATCTCTAAATTGTAGTGTAGAGCAGTGTAGAAGAAGCAGCCGTTATTCATTTTCAAATAAAATATTTTATTTATATTAATTTAAATACCCTCAAAAATGTTTTCAGAACATTTGTATTTTTTTTTTGTTGTTGCAAACATCAAATATTCCTTGACCAAACAATTATCAGGACATTAATTTCCGTTTTCAGAATGTGAAAAAGTCTACACTATTATAAACACGCCTGTAACAGATGCTAATTTCGCCACAATTTTGCTCAGCTGAGTACCACTGAACGAAAATAGCTAAACGGAATTTACAAATGGTAAATTTCGTTTGCTTTGCTACATGTCTTTATTATGGGAGCGAAAATTTCGTTAAAGGTGAATAATAGGCTTTAGCAAAAAAAAACCACACACTTACACTAACTTGAAGAAACAGAGCATGAATTTTCCATTTCATTTATTTACTTTCACTACAAATTTTTACGTTGTTCTGATGACTTCTTGAATTTTTTCTAAGAGCACAATTATATTAGAAAAAGTAGTCAACAAGCGGATAATGTCAAAAAATAAAACATATATAATAAAAAAAACAATAAAAAATAGTTTTTTTTTCAGTAAAATAAAACGGATTTACTATTCCTGCGTGTTTGGAATAACTTTTTTTGTTTGTTTTTGTGAAATCTGTGGACAAACAAAATGGTTTTCCTTGTGATTTTAATGAACTCCGAGAGTTCAACTTAGTAAGAGTTGACATTACTGTTTATTAATTTTCTATTTTTATCATTTTCGCTCGTTATATGGATTCCTTCAATCGGTTTCGCTTGTTACTTCTCTACCTTTTTATCATTTTTCGTTCGTTGTATTATTGCAGAGTTACCAGCCACTTTATATTCGGCATTGCAAATAGCGTTTTTTAAAGTTCTCAATAAAACCTTGTACTTTTCATGTGAAAATATTTCATGTTTACTAAATTTAATTTAGCTGTTTTCAATAAAAATTAAAAACGGATTTACTTCTCGTGTTTGTTTGAATCCTAACGATGGCTCCACTGGATAGCGTTTATTATTTATTTTTATAAAATCTGTGGACATACTCAATGAGTTTCTTTGCGATTTCTATGAACTCCGAGTGTTCAACTTTAAAAGATGTGGTATTACTGTTCATTCATTTTCTATTTTTATCGTTTTCGCTCGTTATATGTATTCCTCCAATCTGTTTCGCTCGTTACTTCTCCACCTTTTTATCATTTTTCGCTCGTTGTATTGTTCTGGAGTTGCCAACCAAATTTTATTCGGCAATGCAAATAGCGTTTTTTACTGTTTTCAATTCCTTGTACTTTTCACGTGAAAATGTGTCATACTCCGATTAAAAAAATGTCTATGATTGCAGTGAGAATTGTTTATGGTCCATATCTGGCACACTTCATACAATTGTAGAAACATTTTGGATTTCCTTGGGTAATAATGTACGGGATTATTATTTCACATACAAAAATCGCAGAAATACGCATTTTTATTTTTTTTTAAGGTGATTTATGATTTTTATACGCACAAACTTTGGATCAGGCTTTAAAGAGAAATTTAATCACTGTTATTTTAATACGGAATTTATCTAAAGATCAAGAATGCTATTTCCGAATTTAACATAGAGCAGCCATCTATCTGTTATATAAATGCGATTATGGAAATCAGTTCGTCAGATGTTTTTTTTACAAAAAGTTATTAATCGCGACTAAATTTGTAATGTAAACATGGCTTTATGATATGCTACGAATTATTTAAGTCTTGGTACATACCAACGCAATTTCTTATTGCCAATGTGTAATTTATGTGAGTTAAATAAAGCGGCTCTTATTTGGCCAAATGTCCATTGAAGCCAATATTAAAGGAAAATAAGGGCATACGATGGCAAGAAACGCGAATAAGTCAATCTGACCAAATCAATTGTAAGTTGTACAGCACAGGACGAAGGTGAAACAAAAAAAGAAAAGAAACTGCCACGCCCTCCAGAATAAGGCCAGTATTTCGGGATTTTAAGATAATTTCTAATAAAAACTTTCTTTTGTGTGGCCAGACTCCAAGACTTTCTGCTACTCGTATTGACAGGAGTAATATAAGGACTCAGCACTTTAGATTCTTTATCCATTGATCTGTCACCGGATTCACTATATTAAAAGGGGCGGTCTCATTTTCAAGACCCCGAGGGCCGTCATTCATTATTTTTTCCGAAATACTTGAGCCATTCTGAACACGACGGCATTTTTGCAAGTTTCCGTCACGCCCCACTTCAGCCCAATACAGGACCAAGTTTATAGGTTGTACAATACCTGTTAACTATCAAACTCCATTTCTAAGGTAAAAAACGAATTTTGACAGCCTAAGCGTTAAAATATACGCAGTGTTGAATAAGTAAAAAACGTTTTTCAAATAAGAATTGGCAACACTGATTTGTTGTGTTGAAAAGAACGAAAAAGAAAAGAAAAAATTACGGAGAAAAAGTTCATTTTTTTTAACTTAAATAATCTAAAAGAACTTACTTAAAACTAATAAACAAAGTGTATTCGATTATATGCGTGATAATGCAGTTCCATTCAATATAAAAATATAAATGCAAAATTCTCAAATGTCCGCGAAATATTCTTAAAAAAACAGTGAGATTTTTTGTCATTTTTCAAGAAAAGCAGCGAAAAAAGGAAAGGAATTGGAATTTATTTTCATTTGTTCGAAGGAGGGAGTTATAGCGATAAACAAAGGTATGTAGAATGTTGAATGGATGAAAAATAAACAATTCGTCGTCATTACAATAATGTAAAATCCAGTGGTGTTTCCCAAGAATTGAGATGAGTGTGTTTTTTTAGTTTGGGTGCGACATCGACATTTGCTCTGGTACAAACAACTTTTGACATGACGTTTTTTGGGGGGTCTGATCTGCTCGTCGGCCTTAAGTCAACTTGTATCCAAAGATTAGGGTTCAACTTTGACAGCAGCATTAACGATGACGACTTTTGTCGATATTTTAATTTTAATACAAAATTTTATTAAATTTGATCTTTAGTGAATTAAAATTCAACATTCTTTTGTATATGGCATAGATAGAAGCTCGAAAAAAGGAAGCACATAAGGAATAGCCCCAAAAACAAAGAACCGCGTTAGAATGCACGGCCAGAAAAAAAAACAATCAAAACAACTTGTAAATACTTTTAGTAACACCAACATGGGGATTTCATACTTCCGAACTTTTACTTATTCGAGGTAGCGGTATTCTTGGGAACTGGGAAATCTTGCTTAAAGACTTAAAACCTTCCTGAACGACGGGGAGCAAAACGTAAAATTGTGTTCCATTCTAAAAAGCTCCAGTAAAAAGCAACATGGTCCTTGTGGTCCTATCGTTAATATTTTCTGTGTTATTCTTTATTCTATATAAAGTGTGTTGCAAATAATACGCACAAAAAGATTTCAGAGAATTAAAGGGCGGGCCATTTAAGATCTGAAATTTGAATTGGCTGTAAATCATAATGTACTGATAATTGTATTAAATTTCGGATTTTATTGGAAAGATAGAACTTTGTCATTTAATAATGGAACACCATCGGTGCGTTTTCGCTTCGCCTAATGGTCTAAAGATTGTTTGGCAGGAGAAGAAGAATTTTACCGAATAATCGTGTTTTCAATGACGCTCATTTTCATCATAGTGGCTATGCCAATAAGCAAAATTGCCGATTATGGAAGAGAAGCCACAAGGGACTTTTGAGAATCTTATTTATCCACAACGAGTCACTGTTTGGTGTGGATTTTGGTTCTGGCGGCATCATTGGCGCATTTTTTTTTTCCGAAAATGAGCAAGCAGCCGCCGTTACCGTCAACGGTGAGCGTTACAACCCAATGCTCAACGAATATTTGTTTCCAAAAATTAAATAGAATGACATGGACGACATTTGGTTTCAACAAGATGGCGCTTCATGGCACACACCTTACGCAGCCACCTTTATTTTACGCACAGTTATGGAAAATAGAGTAATCTGTAGAAATTGTAGTGCCAATTGAACGCCTCGGAGCTGTGATTTGAACCCATTGGATTATTTTCTGTGGGGAGGCATTAAAAGCATAAATGTTGCGCAAAACATCCAGAGACAATTAAAGAGTTGAAACATGAAATCGAAAATGCCATTGAAGAGATTCGACCCGAAACAATCAAAAAAGTGCTGAAAAATTGGCTTGATCGGATCAGGTACGAGTGCTGCTATATATATGTATGGCCTAATAATGAAAATGCAAATATTTATCATCAAAAATGTTTTTATTGTTTTTTAAAGTAATCTCCAGCATGATTTATGCACTTTTGTATGCGCTCAAACCAATTGTCGAATCACTTTTTCCACTCCGATTGAGACGCCTCCGAAACATGATTTTTAAACGCTTCAAAGCATCTTCTGGCGACGAAAATCGTTGATTACGCATTTTTTTCTTGATGTGCGGAAATTAAAAGAAGTCATTGGGTGCCAAGACAGAGCTGCATGGCGGATGATCCATCGACGTTTTGGCCGGTCAAAAAAGCGCTGGTTTGAGCAGATGTGTGAGAGCTCGCATTGGTGTCTTCTCTTATTAGTTTTTCGATTTTCTCAGAAGATTTCAGGCAAACAAATTGTGGTGTACCACTCAGAATTGACCTCCGACGTTGCTCACGCGGAACAGTCGCCACATGACCACTTTTTCTGAAGAAACAGGCGACCATTTGCTTCGACTTGCTTCTTCCACGAACAACTTTCGTAGGATTTAGCTCGTCTTCGAATACCCTCAAGGTCGAATGCTGTTTTCTTTCGGGCTCATTCGCATAGATCCACGATTCGTCAACTGTAATGATCTTATTAACGTCTTTTGAAGCACCGCGATCGTATTTTTTCAAAATTTCTTTGCACCAATCGACAAGAGCCCTTTTTTGAGCGACTGTCAAACTGTGCGGGATCCAACGAGAACAAACCTTTTTTACGACCAGGTGTTATGCAATATCGAATGTTTGCTGGTGGATGAAATGCCCAAGGATGCCTCTATCTCACGGTATGTCACAAGACGACCTTGCATTATCAGTTCACGCACGGCATCAATGTTCTCTGGCACAACGGCCGTTTTTTAGACGACCTCCACAACCTTTGTCTTTGAGCGAGCGTCGGCTACGATTGAATTCATTAAACCCGTCTTTCACAGTGCTATAGGATGATGCTTCATCGCCATACAAAGATTTAAGTTCATCGATATACTCTTGTCGTGATAATCCACGTCGGAAGTTGTGAAAAATGATAGCACAAAAATATTCACGAGTTAATTACATGTTATTGCAAAATTGATTTTTTCATGTCGCTGTGAACAACACAAATGATGGTCGTACGTCAAAACGTTCTGAGTACTTTCCAATGAAAATGTCAGATGGCGCCAGGAACACTTAGTGTTGCCTAGGCCAGAAACATATATAGCAACCTTCGTACTTCCGAGCCAGTTGTGGTAGTCATATGATGATATTGTGTTCTATTATTTAATTGACAAAGTTCAACCTTTTCAATAAATCCAGAAATTTGAAAAAAGTATCAGTAGTTTTTTTACAGCCGTTTCAAATTTAAAATGTTAAATGGCCTAACCATTTTGTAAATATTTTTATTATGATAGAAGGATCATTGACAATTATGTGTAAACGAAATATACCTACATCCAGTGGTCCACATTTTCATTGACTCTTGAGACATAATGGAGGTTGAATGTCGTAAATGTGCAGCATTATCTCATCCTATTGCTCTTGAAGAATTCTTGTCTTCTTAAATGAAGCACACTTTTTTTTTTAAATATCCACGAAGAAAATTGTCCAACGGTGTCAAATCACACGATCGTGGCAGCCAGTTCTCATCGCCGCGACGTGAGCTTAAATGGCCATTGAATTTCTCGCGCAATGTTTTATTTGGCTGTGTGGCAAGTGGCACCAACCTGTTGGAACCACATATCGTCCAGGTCCAAAAGAAGTCCATTGTCATCTCGCGCTTGCGAACACCATTCACCAGTCGAGGTTGCCTTTCCGCCACACTACCGCGAACAACAGCAATGTTGTCCGCAGAATTAACTGGGCGAGCAGGCACAGATGTTTTTACATTTCCTACATATTCTCACGATTGTGAACACATTTGGTGGATTATGCTGACCAAAAAAAATTACAAAGAGCACAAAATGGATTTCGATTTGAACGCTCATTTTCGTAAAAAACTTCAACAATTTTAACGAGCTGCTTACAAACACTGAAACAAAGAAATGTCAAATTAGGTTGGGCAAAATCATTGACGTTTAGGTGTGAACTACAATTAACATCGTGTAATTCTATTTTTTATGAAAAATTCCAGTTTGTGTGATTTCATGTCATCAAAGCCGATGGCAAAAAAACGATAAGACGGTAATAGACTTTCTATCTGTTTATGTCATACAGGATCTCTTTTATGTCGACATTAAGAGATTAGAGCAATTATCTGTTATTTTATACGAAATTGTTAAACATTGGGTTGTATTGGAACACCGAGGTAAAATACAATTCTGTTGTATTTAATTTTTTCTGCCGCTTAACACATAAAATTGGGTTTTCGGTACCTAAGACGATAAATGACAATAATAAAACTGTCATACAGTGAAACGTACGCTAACTCATTTCAGAATAAATATATATGCTAAATATATTTGCTACCTGTTAGGGAACGTGAAATTAAGACATTCTTTAAAGAATGTTTGACAAATATTTAATTTTTTTGATGTTATATAAAAATTAGATATTGAGAAAAAATGTCGAGTAATATCTCGGAATTTTGGCACAGAAAAATGACCAGGATACCCGGGAATTGCCAAGAGAAAAACTAAAATTCTGATTAACAGCCGGATTCGGGTAGGGAACTTAAGGTCGATTATCGATAAGTCGATTAATCGAGTTTTTGTTGCAAAAATTTAAAATTGAAATCCTGTGCGAACAGAATCACTAAGTCTCAACAACACATTTAAAAACCATGGAAACTAGTCAAAAGTGTTTTCTCTAATCATCCTAAGATGGCACATACCGACGACTGCAAGGTCGGCCAGCTCCCCGTTTTTTCGGTAGAAATCGACACGTTAAAAAATATTTTATGCACTCCTTTTTATATCATTCTGTTTCTAAATTTGTCGCGGGTACCAACTTTATGTCTTATTTTAGGACTTCTAATCAGACGGTGAGTGAGTGTGCATATTAACATTCGTCGGCTCTATCGGTTCCTGTGAACTGAAACCCAAAAAAGGCGAATGTAAGTGTGTTAAGACAATATTCAAATATATGATGCTAGTTGAGCTGTCAGAAGTTATATACCCCCACTATAGTAAGCATAGCCATTCTGCTACTTCCCTATTACGCAGAAAAATTCCTTCATAAACACCTCGATGATTCAATTGTCTCCGCGCTCATTAAGTCCAGATTGTTGGAATAGCCTCAGTATCCTCTTGTTTGTTTTATTTTGATCCGTCAGTGTTAAGTTGACATACGTCCTGGTGCCAGGAGTCCGACAGTACCATGCGTTCCTGTCCGGTTAGTCAACAACACCAGAAATGTCAGGCACACTTAAGGACAATTATGGACGCTTTTTTAATTTTGATTTAAAATTGTTAGTCAACAACACCAGAAATGTCAGTCACACTTAAGGACAATTATGGGCGCTTTTTTAATTTTGCTGTAAAATTGTTTAGCCATACTGTGCAACTTATAGATTATTACATTATTTAGTCTTTTAAAGATTTCCGCAAAATGATGTCCCAATTTGGCATTTTCGGCCTAACATCACAAAAAAAATCGATTTTTTTACCTTTTTCCCCCTGTTCAGGTCCATAGGTAGCAAATCGTTCAAAATTTAAGGAAACAATCAACTACAAAAATGTACGTAAGATCTCAATAAACAACTTTATTCGACGGTTGCTATGTATATTTCGGGTCCTGACAATACTAGTGTTCCCAGATGCAAACTGGAACTTCCATTGGAAACTTTGACATTTTTTAGCATAAAAAACATTTTTTTCATGATGCTAGAGAATAAGAAGAAGTCATTGGGTGCCAAATTAGGGCTGTACGGGCTACACACGTTTTATGCTGTAAAATAAAAAGTACGGAATGTTTTTGGACCAAATATTTTTTAATATATTTATTGATGTATATTGTATTCAAAAATAATCTACTTATTCGAAATGTCCGCCTTTTGCCTTTACACACGCCTTAAGTCGCACTGGCCAATCGTCAATAGCTGCACGAACCTCGTCCATTGGAAAATTGGCCGCGGCTCGAACCAAAGCTGTCTTAGGAGATCCAATGTTGGGGTATCTTTTGTGACAAACCTTGTCGTCTAAAACCGTCCACAATTTGTAATCCAATGGTATCAAATCTGGACTGCCTGAGGGCCATTCTTCAGAGAAAATGAACGCTGGCAAATTGTTTCGAAGCCCGGCCTGGGACGTTTTACCTTTATGGGCCGGCGCAGAATCATGCTGGAAAGTCCATATCTGGTTTTGGAACAGGGAATTGTAAAGAGGCTTCACAACAGCTTCCAAAACGGTTTCTTGGTTAACTTGTCCGCAGAATTGCAGGTCAGTGACTCCATCGTAAGAGACACCCCACCAAACAATGACTGAAGCTGGGTGATGACCCTTTTCCACCCTTGGGATCAGTTCAGATGCTTCCTTAGATGACCACGCATTTACTCTATCATTTTGCTTGTTAAGTTTTTCCTGAACGGTAAAAATTTTTTCATCGGTGAACAAAATTTGTCTGTGCAAGTTGTCAGCGTGCTTCACCAAAGGACGTTTGCATTTTTCCATCCTATTTTTTTTGAAGCTGCAGTCAATAAATGTCCGGTACGTCGTTTGAAAGCCCCAAGTCCTTTTTAATGATTCGACTCATGGACTTTTGCATGCTATTCATCTCCATGGGCCATGATTTTCTATTTTCAGAGCGGATTTCTGCGAATTCTTGATTTAACAGTTTTGATGACATGCGGTGTTCGAACAGAGCGTGGGCGGCCCGACCAGTGGTGGTCTTTTACAGCGATACGGTTCTCATTATCTGACCACTTCATGATGAAAGTTGAAACAATTTTAAAATCCCGTTACAGAGTAACGCTATTGAGATTAGCTTTCAAACCCCATATAACATTAACGAGGTATGTTCAGTTCTACTATTGAAATGGGTGTGTTCAATGTTGTAACCGTATATAAGTCCCTACTAAGTATACCCCCACTATAGTAAGCATAGCCATTCTGCTACTTCCCTATTACGCAGAAAAATTCCTTCATAAACACCTCGATGATTCGGTAGTCTCCGCGCTCATTAAGTCCAGATCGTTGGAATAGCCTCAGTACCCACTTGTTTGTTTTATTTTGATCCGTCAGTGTTTAGTTGACCTACGTCCTGGTGCCAGGAATCCGACAGTACCATGCGTTCCTGTCCGGTTAGTCAACAACACCAGAAATGTCAGGCATCACTGTCACACTTAAGGACAATTATGGACGCTTTTTTAATTTTGCTGTAAAATTGTTTAGCCATACTGTGCAACTTATAAATTATTACATTATTTAGTCTTTTAAAGACTTCCGCAAAATGATAACCCAATTTGGCATTTTCGGCCTAACTTTACAAATTTACAACCTGTGAACATTGTTCTATGGTTTCATGTTCGATAGAATCGTTTATTTTTCTGGGAACACTAAATCTTTCCTCTGTTACGCTACGCACTTTTAAACTTCCCTGCTTAACTTTTGATTATAAAATAAAGTTTATTGCTCAAACTTAAATGGTTAATGGTTTATTGCTCAAACTTTAATAGCGGTTTCCATTCTATTTTTTCTATAAAACAAATAAATATATTTAGTTGGAGTTGAAGGTCGGTATCGTTCTTATACTCGGAGTGCGGTGTCATTCCAATACCTGAAGACGGTGCGGAGTCATCCGATTCTTGCAAAACTCCGCAGCCGGAGGAATATTTTAGCCACAAGTAACAAGAATAAACTTTGGGTTTTTAATAAAATTTTAGTCTTAAATAAAACTTAATGTAACAGCATTCTTTTTTTTCTGGATGTAAAAGTAGTTAAGTCGGTATAACCACTTTAAACTACATGGTGTGTCATTTAAAATTAAAAAAATGTATTGATAATTTTTCAAAATTTCTGGTTTTATTGGAATGGTTGTACTTTTTCACTAAATAACACAGTGCAACACGAAAAAATGTAGTCATATACCGACACCAATACCTGATAAAATACAAAAAAAAGGCCCCTGTCTACCAGTTTTGCCCAAAGTAATGCACTGTTTTTTATGGGCCCCCAAAGATGGGGGCCTCGGTGTATTTTTTGCAAAATAGTGATCATTTTCTCAGGCTCATATCTTGCAAACCGCTCGGAATTTCGATTTGATCTCTGAGGCAAGTTGTGAACAACTTCATCTTCAAAGTCAAAATCGCCCAAAAATTTAAAAAAATCGATTTTTTACCTTTTTCCCCCAGTTTAGGTCAATAGGTAGCAAATCGTTCAAAATTCAAGGAAACAATCAACTACAAAAATGTACGTAAGATCTTAATAAACAACTTTATACGAGGGTTGCTATTTATATTTCGGGTCCTGACAATACTAGTGTTCCCAGCTGCAAAGTGGAACTTCCGTTGGAAACTTTGACATTTTTTAGCATAACTTCACTCACAACTCAACATTTTTTTCTTGATGCTAGAGAATAAGAAGAAACCATTGGGTGCCAAATCAGGGCTGTACGGTGGATGGCCCACCAATTCGACATCTTGAGTGGTCAAAAAGCTCATCGCTTCTGCTGATGTGTGAGAGCTCGCATTGTCGTTATGCAAAATGATCTGTCTTCTATTATTATCTTTTCTCATTTCTTTGAACACTGTTGGCAAACATATGGTTGTATACCAGTCAGAATTCACCGTCCTACGTTCCACTAAAGGCACTGTGGCAACATGGCCTGGTACACCGAAAAAACGCAATCATTTGCTTTGATGTACTTCTTCCACAAACAACTTATGCTGGATTTGGCTCGTTTTGAAAGACCCATACTGTCGATTGCTGTTTTGCTTCGGGTTCATATGCATAGCTCCATGATTCGTCACCTGTGACAATGTTATACACTGCCTTTAAGCTACTGCAGTTATACTTTTTCAACATTTTTTTGCACCAATTCATACGAGCCTTTTTTGAGCATGCGTCAAATTATGTGGGATCCAACTAGAACAATATTTTTTCACGGCCAAATGAACATGCAATATCTTATTGATGCTTGTCATGCTAATGCCCATGGACGCCTCAATCTCTCGGTATGTCAGATGTCGGTCTTGCTTAATCAGTTCACGCACAGCATCGATGGTTTCCTGCAAAGTGACCGAAGTGGGACGCCCTTCACGAAATTCATCCTGGAGCGAACGGCGTCCGAGACTGAACTCTTGGTACCAGCGATTAGCAGTGGTTTTTGATGGTGCTTCATCGCCAAAAGTCGAAAGAAGTTGATTTAAACACTCTTGTCTCTTCTCCTCACGCCGAAAATCGTAAAAAATCATCGCACTAAAAAGTTTACGGGATAATTCCATTTTTTGACTGAGATGAATTTTTCAACACACTGTAAACAAAACAATTCGCCTCCAAATGACAAAACGTTCTGAGTGAAGTACTGCTAAAAAATGTCAACGTTTCCATTTGAAGTTCCACATTGCATCTGGGAACACTTGTATTGTCAGGACCTGAAATATAAATAGCAACCCTCATACGGCAGTTCGGAAACTTCTCCGCGATTTTTTTACAATGGTAAAATTAGAAATGCGTGGTGTCATTAAATATTTACATAAAAAAGGTTTATCGGGACAAGAAATTCATAATGATATGGTGAACGTGTTAGGTGAAAGTGCTCCTTCATATGGAACAGTAAAAAATTGGGTTGCTGAATTTAAACGTGGTCGTACAAGCATTGAAGATGCACCACGTAGTGGACGTCCAAAAACAGCAACAACAACAGAAATTGTAGCCAAAGTGCATGATATGGTATTAAATGATCGACGAATAAAAGTGCGTGAAATAGCTAATGTCATGGGCATCTCAAATGATCGAATCCATTTAATTTTGCATGAAGAACTACAGATGAAAAAGCTTTCAGCAAGATGGGTGCCGGACTTGTTAACAGTCGACCAAAAACGCATAAGAATGAACATTTCTCAAGCTTGTTTGGATCGTTTTCAGCGAAATAAAATGGATTTTAAGCGTCGTTTCATAACTGTTGATGAGACATGGACCCACCACTATAATCCAGAAACAAAAGAACAATCCAAACAATGGACTGAAGATGGAGGAAGTGCCCCAAAGAAGGCAAAAACAATTCAATCGGCTGGTAAGGTTATGGCAACGGTTTTTTTGGGACTTCAAAGGTATTTTATTGATTGACTATCTGCAAAAGGGTAAAACAATAAATTCAGAGTACTATTGCAACATTTTAGATCAATTAAATGTACAAATTCGAGAAAAACGTCCTGGCTTACAACACAAAAAAATAATTTTTCATCAACACAACGCACCAGCGCACAAGATTGTTTTAACAATGGCTAAAATCAACGAATTAAAGTACGAGTTGCTTGACCACCCACCTTATTCTCCTGATTTAGCTCCCAGTGACTTTTACCTGTTCCCAAATCTAAAAAAAATCCTTGCTGGCAAGCTTTTTTTACCTCAAATGAAGATGCGATTACAGTTGTAAACCACTATTTTGAAGACCTTGAGGAAAACTATTTTAATCAAGTGATAGAATTGCTAGATAAGCGTTGGACTACGTGTATTGAAGTTTCAGGAGATTATATTGAAAAATAAAAACATTTTTGAAAAACTAACTATTCTCTTTCATTGATAGGCTAAGAACTTTCCGAACCGCCCTCGTATATCGACTACCTTTGCATAAAGTAAGAGTTCTTAAAACTACTTTAAAGTTGATTGTTCGAACCAAAATTAAGATATAATAAAGAACCTTTGTCTTAGAAATAACTCAATGCTAGTTACGATTATTTTGTCCAGAGTTTTCGATATGTTGCGTCGCAATTACAAATATACGTTTAGAAGTAGTCCAATAACACAAATAATGTTTTAGTAACACACAAATGTTCTCTGACATAGTTTTTCTTTTTGTTTATATTGGAATGTGCTTTGCTAATGATATATAGGGTGTTTCTTTAAGGACATAACAATTTTAAATATTATTAAAACAGAATATTTAAGTTATAGAGTTCAAATTTATTCCAGGTGTAGTGAAAAAGTTACATTTTAAGAATGAAATTCGATTTCGGTCATATGACTACCAAGAGCCCGTATACAGCGATCTATTCTTTGGACCTAATTTTTCACCATTCTTGCACACATTTCAACCAGAACGTTGGCAATTTCGCGTTAGCTGTTGTCTCTGAGCTCGTCTAAAGTTGTTGGCTTGTTTGCATAGACTAATAACTTAATGTGGCCCCATAAAAAGAAATCTACTGACGTAAAATCGCATGAACGAGGTGGTCATTCTCGAGATACTACGTTCACCGAATATGTCTTTCAGTAAATCGATTGTAACGCGTGCTGAGTGGCTAGTGGCACCGTCTTGTTGAAACCATATATCGGCGATGTCAAGCTCATCCAAAAACAATGAGCTTCATCGATGAAAAAATACAGCCACAACCACAATCACAACTCTGGCGTGAAAACCACACCACACAGTATTTTTTGGCGGATGTTATTGTGTCTCTTGAATCACATGTGGGTTTGTTGCTGTCCAATGAAGCATATTTTGTTTATTGACAAAACCACTCAGCTAGAAATGAACTTCATCGCTGAGGATGATTTTTGGATGAAATTCTGAATTTTCGTGAAACTTTGGCTGAACCACCAACTCAGAATTTCGGTAGTAATTATAATGATTTCCATACGTTGCTTGTAAGCGATAAACACTGAAAGATTAGAATAAATTTTTGAGGGTGCGTTGTCATAAAGATACGAAATTGTTATGTGCCTATTGGAAAACCCTTGAGAAACTATTGTGGACTACTGACAAGCCATAAATTCAAGGTTTGTAACTAACTTGTATACTGTTACAATCCAGTAACAAGCAGTATCCTTTTGTTGGTTTCCAAAACATCTGAAAAGCTCAGAAGAGACAAATTCTGTGCAAAATATGAAGATATAGGTTTATTTAATGGATCATTGAGGGTAGTAATTGGAAAGAGGGTAGGGCTGAGCGTTGTCTGACGTTAAGTAGATTTTCCGCTATAAAACTAGGTATGCTTAAGTATTGGGTGGGTCATTTCACATTTTAAATTTGAATTGGTTGCAAAAAAAAGACTTAATTTTTTAAATTTTCTGTTTTTATTGAAAATGTTGAACTATGTCATTTACTGATTTCAAAGTTACACAAATTGCAATTTCTTCTTATTTTTAATGAATTTTTTTCTTCGGATGACATTTTTGTGAATATTAGATGTGGATCCAGTATAACGCAGGATGTTAATGGTCGGATAGGATAATTGGTAAATGGAAGGAGCTGGGAAATCGATAAGAGAGGGAATTTAAACCGTGTTTGAAAATACAATATCTGCATATCTTTAGTTAGGACCAATTAAAACAAAGTGATAAAATCAAACCTTATGCAAAAAATACATCACAATACCCGAAATATGTCTGCTTAAGATTTTGCGAGCAATGGCTAAGAGGAGTACAACATTTAACCTTTTTTTTACCAAAGAACGATCAAATTGGAGGATATTCCCCTTAAAAGAGATATCGTCTCCCTTTCGGAATTTCAATTTGTATGTTCTCAATTTCAATTTGTATTTTCTCAATTTTTATTTGCGTCTCTCAATTTCAATATACATTCTTTCAATTTTAACTTGCATTTTCTTATTTCAATTTGTATTTGCTCAATGTCAATTTGCGTTTCGGAATTTCTATTTGTATTTTTACAATATCAATTTACGTTTCTCAATTTGTATTTGTATTTTCTCAATTACCATTGGAAATGGTGTTGTAGACATCTTTTCTTGGTTTTGGTACCGTCGGGATGGAAAATGTACATTCTAAAAGGGTTGAAAGTAAAAAATGAAAAAAAAAGTATTTTATATGGTTCGTATTTGCTCTACGGTGGATGGTATTCCAGATTCGACCAGTCGTAACGACGTTTTAATTGTTCATTTTAAAGGGTGTTTGAATTTAAAGGGCCGATGTTGATTTTGAATAAAACAAATTATTTAGGAAATTATTGTCATTTCTTTTTATTATGATAATATTGGTATGGTTCAATTATTTATGGACCTAATATCGACCAAATGGCCGCCGCGACCTAGACGACACACCTCCATCCGATGGTTTAAATTTTCGATGACGCTGAGGCATAGTTGAGGTTCGTTAATTTGCCGAATTATCTCATCCTTTAGCTCTTGAATTGTTGCTACACCTTTTCTTTCAAATGACCCCAAAGAAAGAAGTCCTACGGTGCCAAATCACATGATCTTGGCGGCCATTGAATTTGTCGCTCAATAGAGCCATTGTTTCGTTACCTGTGTGGCAAGTGGCATCGTCCTGTTGAAACCACATATCGTCGTCGTAGCCATAAAAAGCTCGTTATAATCTCACGATAGCGAACACCATTCACAGTAACTGGCTGACCGACCTCATTTTGGAAAAATACGACCCGAAGATGCCGCCGACCATAAACCGCACCAAATTGTCACTCTTTGTGGGTGCATTGTTTTTTCGACAATCACTTTTCCATTTTCATTCGCATAAATGCGGCAATTTTGCTTATTGACGAATCCACTGAGGTGAAAATGCGCCTCATCACTGAAGATGATTTTCTTCGAAAATCGATCATCCACTGTTGAATAACTTTAACGCGTTGCTCGCTTGTGTATCTTTCCATGGTTCAAATTGAGTTAGTCTGAAATTGTGAAATATCAAATGAAATGCAGAAAAAAATGCAGAAACGTTTAGATCTGGTTCACATTCAACATCGCCCCTTAAAATGTAACCACACTTTTTACCTTTTTTTGCGAAATTTGTTGTTTTTTCTTTTAATTGAATGATAAGTATATATAGGCTCACGATTTCGCTGATTTAGTTTTACATTTGAATGAACTTTATATAAAAATTCATTTTATATATTTGTATTTGACTTCTTTTTTTCAGTTTAAGCACATTTGGTCGGTCAGACATCCGACATCAGCCAACGCCTTGCCTTTTGTAACCCCTTAAGCAATGGCGCCGTTGGCCGGTTCATCATTTTCCATTGACACCTGGAAAAATGATCCACCAGATGTTGAGCTGAAATGCTTTTTACCAAATGGAATTTTTATATGTTTGCACGTGCCCGCAACTGCCACAATACGAGAAATAAAGGCGGTAAGTATAAAATGAGAGGAGTTTTGAATGTTCCATTACTATAATCGCAAAAACTTTTGTATTATTTAAGGAAATGGTTAAACAAGCTAAGACGTATCCACTGAATAATCTGATTAAAGATGCCTGCGATTATGAAGTTAGTGGCATTTCGGCCATTGCCTTGGTTGAGCCATTCACGGATGAAACAAAACGTTTGTGTGAAGTACAGCCTTATTTTTGCCTTTTGCGTTTGGGAGAACGTTCTGATACCAGCACAATATCCAGTGATTATGAACTGTCAAAGTTGGTCAGTAATATGATTGGTAAATCGTTTGAAGACTACAGTGCGCAACGCAGTCCGGAGGAAGATGACTTTCGGCGAAAAATGACTGTGCTGTGCGATGAAATTGAGTTGGAACGTTCAAAATTTAGCTGGGCAGAAAAACTACTCTACGAACATCCGCTGCGTTTAGCCGACACGCCGGAAATGCCAGAAATCATAAGGAAACGTTTTCGAAATTCAAACTTTTTAGTTGTTGTTAAATTGGAGAACGATGAGACGTCATTCACAATATCGGTAAATGAACAACACACGCCGCGAACTTTAATAGATTCGGCCATATTAAAAGTTCGTAAATCTCAAATAAAAGTCAATGATCGTGCCACGGACTATATACTGAAAGTTCGCGGACGTGACGAGTATTTATTTGGTGATTATCCCCTGATACAATTTATTTATATACAGGTAAGAATTACTCGTTTGCTATAAATGCAGCAATAAGGTTGTGCCGATCAATATGTTATTTTTTTTTTGTTTTTTTACAGGAAAGTCTTTCCGGGTCAGATGTACCCAATGTAGTCTTAAAAGCCATCAATACCTTACCATCGTACATAAGTTATAAACAAGAATTGCTTGCTGCCCCGAAAAGACCACCAAAACCTGAAAGCTTTCGCCATCCCTCCAATGAAATGGTCAAACGCAAACTAAAGTGTTCCTGGGATATCGATGAACCGTTTCGTTTGCGTGTACATCGTATTGATAATGTAAATTGTGATTTAGTGCGAGGCGTAAAAGTTGGTGTTCACATCGGTCTGTACCATGGGGAGCATAAGTTGTGCGCCCAGCATTCATTTGATATTGCCAGCAGTAATAATCGCTCGTTCACATTTGAGAAAGACATCGTCTTTGACATACCCATGCAAAACATGCCACGCATGACCAGATTATGTATGGTCATTTACGAAGTTACACGAACATCACGCTCTAAGAAATCCTCAAATACCAGCAAGGAAAATACGATTTTAAAAGATGCCAACGTCAACATAAACTCATTGGCATGGGTCAACACGACAGTGTTTGACTATAAAGAACAGCTCAAGAATGGCTGTTTAACGTTGCACACTTGGACATATGCCGATGATATACAATCGGATGAAATATTTCATCCGTTGGGTACCATCGAACCGAATCCACGTAAAGGTGAATGTGCTGTGGTGCAACTCACATTCCATAGTTATGGTTATGATTATATACAATATCCCCCCGAGGGTACCGTATTAGAATATGCCTCCAGATTGGCGGCATGCAACGAACCATTGGGCCGTTGTAAATCTCAGGATGATGGTGCCACATCGACGACAACCGCGGTCAGTAAAGTTCTATCCCAGTATTCACGTACTTTTAACAAGCTCTACGAGATGCACGACCAAGATCGTAATGACATCTGGGAGAAGAGGTATATCATTAAGATTGAAGAACCGGAAGAACTCTCTATACTGTTACATTGCGTGAATTGGAACGAACGCGATGAGGTGGCAGAAATGTGGTATTTACTCAAGGAGTGGCCAACAATAGCGGTGGAGAGATCGCTGGAGTTGTTAGACTATGCTTATCCAGATCCTGCAGTTAGAAATTTTGCTATTCGTTGTTTAAATAACCTGAGGTGAGTAGATATAAAATATATAAAGTAAAGTGCGAGTAAAAATTGGCGTTTGAAGAACATTGTTAAATCAGAGATGTTTATAAAGTCACTTTGCCAAATCTTCGCGGTCATATGTGCCTGCTTGCGTCCTTAATGTTGTCGCTCTAAAGTTATTGATGCTCTATTATCGGAACCGAAATCAACTATTTCGTACAAAATTATCGCCTAAAAGCCTGTTATTTGGCTGTATTCGAAAGGGCAGCACCAAATATTGATCATACCGAGTCTCCGTCAAAGGTGAATCCAACTTGATGTAAAAGCTTAAGGTAGCCTCCCTGATATGGAAGTCGAAAAGAATGATATTTGTACCGTCCTAAAAGTTGCAATTATTTTCCGATCTTCATGACCCTTGGCAGAAGTATTTTTTGACAAAAGAAGAACGCTATTGAAATTGAAGAATATCGGTCCAGACTTAGATTTACGTCCCATTCACATATGTTTATCCTAATGTTATGTCCTTAGCTATAGAAACCATAAATTAATCCAATCTTGATGAAATTTGGAACACGTTAGTTTTTTGGACCAAATTGAAATTAAAAAAATCGGCTTAGATTTAAATATCACATATTTTTAACCGATTTTATGTGTTAAGCATTAAAAGCCACATAAAACATCCAATCAAGATAAAATTTCTGTTTAAATCGAATAATCGGTTCAGATTTAGATATCATATATTTTTAAACGATTTAATGTCTTTAGAAGCCACATAAAACATCCAATCATGATACAATTTTGCAGAATCAAATTTTTGGACATAACTCTAGAACACCCATTTCAATTCAGATTTTGATCAAATTTTGTATAGTATATTTCGATGGCGAAACAAACTATCATGGGCCAATTTGGACCATATAGGTCTAGTTTTTATATAGTCCCCATACAGATGGTCTGGGCGCCAAAAAATGGCTTCCAGTATACAGGGATACATGTGAAATTTGGTGAGATTCGGATGTAAAATGTGGGTTTTAAAGCTGCAGATTCTGAAAGCTTGAAGGATCTTTGTTTGTGGGGGGGGGGGGGGGTGCTATAGGAAAACATGGACCTATGTGGTCCTGTTTTACCACAGCTAATTAATGGTCGCTCATAACGTACCATGTAAACTTTGGGCGTAAACGGGTGTTTTTTTTGGCTTCTAGAGATGCAGGACCTCAATTGAACCGATATAGTCGAATTTTACCACAGATATGTGTTGGTCATTCGTAACGCTCCGAGCTAAACTTGGTCGAAATCTGATGTAATATGTAGCTTTTAGAGATGTGGGTTCGAAATCGGAAAATGCTATGTGTAATATCCAAATATGGATTGGTGTGAACCAATTTTAATAGGGTTCGTCCTTGTCCCAAACTTGAAGAATGTACATAGTTTTAATTGAAATCGGTTTATAATTGCGACCTGAACTTGAAATACACTGATAGATGGACAGACGGAAATCGCTCTCAATTAAATCATATAGTGTTTCTGAGTCGATCGGTATACTTAACATAGGGTCTATCTCCATTCCTTGAAGGTGATGTAAACATTAGCACTAAGTAATAATGCCCTGTACAACAGTGTGTGTATTAAAAGTGTATAAAAACGCTCTAGACTGTCTGATGAAACTTTAGATGCCATTATTCTTATGAAAAGTTTTTTAACACAATTATAATTTACATCATTAATTGAGTTATTGGCACTATTTTAATTCTAATTTGTTATGTTTTTGTTATTTTGTAGTAAGTGAAATTATTTATTACGTAAACATTGAAATGAATGGCTTCAATTCTGCTTCTGTTTTTTCACTTCTGTATCTAAAAAATAGATACCAAAATGTAGAAAATCCCAATATAACAAAAAATCGGGAAATATCGAAAATTCTTGGAATACCGAAAAATCCCCGTATGAGATCCGGGATCTCAATTTTGAAAATCCAACATCCAGCGAATTGTAAAATTTAATTGCAATCGAAATTCCTAGTACCAAATAATTACTCGTAAACAATTTTTCACGAAGCGAAAAATAATATAATTTTCGCAATTTGGGTAAATTCCGCCGCGTTGTGATGTCAAGCTGTACAAACATTTTTGAGTTGAAATTTTTTAGTACACATTTCTATAGATACTATATTTTTGTAAAACTTTTTAATAATGCAGTTAGAATTAGAAGTACTCAGTAGGGACATATGTAAATACTATTACAATATTAAACACTCCCATTTCAATAGTAGAACTGAACATAACCCTTTAATGTCTTATGGATTTTGAAAGCTAACCTAAATAGCGTTAGTCTGTAACGGGATTTTAAAATTGTTTCAACTTTTAGCATGGAGTGGTCAGATAATGAGAACCGTATCGCGCTTTTCAAGTGTGAAATGAAAAAATCGATATTTTCAAAATGCTCCGTCCACTAGGGATTAGCCGCATGTTCGTCTACCGACACATAAAACTGTTTGATGAGACTGGAGATGTAAAAGATCACCACTGGTCGGGCCGCCCACGCTCTGTTCGAACACCGCATGTCATTAAAGCCGTTAAATCAAGAATTCACTGAAATCCGCTCCGAAAACACAAAATCATCATTAAAAAAGACTTGGAGCTTTTAAACGACGTATCGGACATTTATTGACTGCAGCTTTAAAAAACATAGGATTGAAAAATGAAAACGTCTTTTGGTGAAGCACGCTGATAACTTGCACAGAAAAATTTTGTTCACCGATGAAACATTTGTTACCGTTCAGGAAAAATTTAACAAGCAAAACGATAAAGTGTATGCGCGGTCATCTAAGGAAGAATCTAAACTGATCCCAAGGGTGGAAAAGGGCCATCACCCAGCTTTGGTCATGGTTTGGTGGAGTGTCTTTTACGATGGGGTCACTAACCTGCATTTCTGCGAACAAGGAGTCAAAACATCGGCCAAAGTTTAGCAAGAAACCGTTTTGGAAGCTGTTGTGAAGCATCTTAACAATTCCCTGTTCCAAAATCAGACATGGACTTTCCAGCAGGATTCTGCGCCGGCCCATAAGGCTAAAACGTCTCAGGCCTGGCTTCGAAACAATTTGCCAGCGTTCATTTCCTCTGAAGAATGGCCTTCAGACAGTCCAGATTTGAACCCATTGGATTACAAATTGTGAACGATTTTAGAGGACAAGGTTTGTCACAAAAGATACCCCAACATTGGATCTCTTAAGACAGCTTTGGTTCGAGGTGTGGCCAATTTTCCAATAAACGAGGTTTGTGCAGCTATTGACGATTAACCAGTGCGACTTAAGGCGTGTGTAAAGGCAAATGGCGGACATTTCGAATAAGTAGATTCTTTTCGGATACAATGTACATCAATAAATATATTAAAAAACATTTGATCCAAAAGCATTCAGTTCTATTTACTTAACAGCATAAAAAGTGTGTAACAGTATTTATGTCCCTACTAAGTATGAGTTTTTATTGGCTTTATCTAAATTTTTGTTCCTGAATAAAAAAGAAATGATTTATATATTTCACTGCTAGCATACCTTTATCAGTCTAAAGGCGAACATATTACAGGGTGGTATATTTAAAATTTTAAATTTAAATCGGCTGTAAAAAAAGTACTGCTTCAATTGCCTCTGGATGCTTTGCGTTATATTTGTTCATAATGCCTCCCCAAAGAAAATAATCCACAACTCTGAGGCGGCCAATTGACAACAATTTCGGCGTATTATTCGGTTTTTACAAACAGGGCGTAAAATATCGATGGTTGCGTTGGTTGTGTGACACGCGCCCTCGTCTTGTTGAAACCAAAAGTCGTCCGTGTCATTCTCTTGAATTTTTGGAAACAAAAATTCGTTAGGCATGGCGTGGTAATGCTCACCATTGACGGTAACGGCGGCTCCTTGCTCAATGATGCCACCAGCCCAAAAGCCACACCAAACAGTGACTCGTTTTGGATGCATTGGCTCCTGAAAAGTCACGTGTGGGTTCCCGCAACCTTATATGCGGCAATTTTGCTTATTGACGTAGCCACCGAGATGAAAATGAGCTTCAGATGAGTTTCACTTTTTTTTTGGTAAAATTCTTTATCTCATGCCAAACAATCTTCAGCCCACTGGGCGATGCGAAAACGCATAGCATGGTCATGAGGCTTTAGTTCTTGGACCAATTGAACTTTGTAAGCCCTCATACCGAGGTATTTCTGCAAAAATCTCAGAAAAATGCGAGAAATGTTCACTTCATGAGAACGATGACGAGTGTTGATGGATGCTCTTGGACATTCTCGGCCACAGCAGCAATGTTTTCGACTGGACGCACTGGACGAGAACGTACTTGGGTAGGTTTGTCTATTAACGATCCATTTTCATGAACTCGCTTCACAAATTGACGCACAAACTGAACTGAAGGCCGATCTCTTCTTGAAAATTTCCCACGTACATTTCATACAGTTTGCGTTAAAGGCTCACTACTTTCCCAATTTTGTTAGAGCTTAAAGCGTTTCATTTTGGAAATGTCAAACATAAACCTGGAAATAAAAATATATGTTATTCTACCTTTCAAAGTCAGAGTCAGAGTTTACATTTAAATATTAAATGGCCCACCGCCTATGATCTGGATTTAGGCGTTTTGTCTAAAGAAAAGATTAAACAAAATTCCCGGAATACCGTGGTAAATTCCCGGAACACGGGAATGTGCGTTTTTTACGGACGGTTGGTCAAATAACGCGTGATCCATTTCGAGATTCCATAATTTTTTAATGAAAAAAACAGAAAATTCAAATTGAATGGGAAGGGTTTATTATTATTTGAAAGAACATTCTTTGGCATTTATTTTTTTAAGATTATGTCTATCAAATGTTGACCGCGGCTCAGATGGTCAATCCGTTGAGTCCAATTTTCGATGACTCGTTTGAGCATTTATACTGGTAACTGGCAAATGACACGCGTGATGTTTTGCTCCAAGGCCTGATGCGAAGCGGGTGTTTGCATACACTTTAGACTCTACATATACCCACAGGAAACAGTATAACGGTGTGATATCACACGATCTTGGTGGCCAATCGACCGGCCAAAAACATGAAATTATATGCTCAGCGAAGTGTTCTCTCAATAAATCCATTGATTGATGCGATGTGTGGTAGGTGGTACCGTCTTGTTGAAACCAAATGTCACCGCGATCACGAGCTTCAATTTCAGGCATCAAATAGTCGGTTATTATGGCACGATAACGGTCGTCATTGACGGTTACGTTCTCACCCGCATCGTTTGTGAAGAAATATGGACCGATGATTCAACCGGCCCACAAACCACACCAAACCGTTGTTTTTTCTGGATGAAATGGCAGCTCTTGAACCTCTTCTGGTTGCTCTTCGTCCGAAATGCGGCAATTTTGCTTGTTAACATACCCATTGAGCCATAAATGGACCTCATCGCTGAACAAAATTTGGCACGAAAACGTCGGATTTTCTTGGAACCTTTTAAAAGCCCATAGAGCGGAGCGATGTCGCTTAGGAACGTCGGGCGGCTTTAGTTCTTGCACAAGCTGTATTTTGTACGCTTTCAATTTAAGATCTCGACGTTAAATGCGCCAAGTCGTTCCATACGTCAGTCCGAGTTGCTGCGAACGGCGCCGAATCGGCCGCTACATTTTCTTCACAGCGTGCTGGACGTGGTCTATTCGGTCGAATATTATCCAACAATGAATGCTGGGTCTCAAGATGGGTGATGGTGTTGCCAATAGCAGTAGGCCGATTATGTTGAACGAAGTGCACGAAACACATTCCTCACAGAACGTGATTCAGGCGTAAGTCTTTCCATGATGAAATGCCAAACAATACTAAACAAAAATAACATGACAGCATGACACGACTCACATGTGATCTGTCAAAAAAAGGCTATTGAAAAAAGTATCTCTACTTGGATCACCCATTAAAGGAATACAAACCGAAACAATCACTTTTTCCATAGCCAAGTGTGGAATTATGTTACGAGTATATTGAATTATGGAAAAGCACTTTACGTTCTGTATTTTCAAGATCTCTCCAGTACCACCGGTCGAGTGATGTTATCACTTTGGACGCTTTGTTAGTACTTGATTTTCAGAAATCATAGTTTAATTAACAAATTGACTTGAATGTTTGGTGCTTGCCGCATTTAAATTTTATTAATTTTGTTTTTTTTTTTTTACAGAGACGAGGAATTGCTGCTATATCTACTGCAACTGGTGCAGGCCATGAAACACGAATCTTATTTGGATTGTGCCCTTACTACTTTTATTCTGGATCGGGCATTGCGTAATCAACGCATAGGTCATTATTTCTTTTGGCATTTACGGTCGGAAATGCAGACACCTTCAATGCAAACACGTTTCGGTTTATTACTCGAGGCATATCTGAAAGGTTGTAAGCCGCATGTACCGCTGTTGCGCAAACAACTACAAGTATTGGAAAAACTTAAACAGGGTTCGGTGTTGGCCAAAAAGGGCAGCAAAGAGAAAGTGCGAAATCTCCTGCAAGACTTTTTACGAAACCAACGCAACAGTGGCGTCTTCCAAAGCATACAGAATCCCCTCAATCCGAGTTTTCGTTGTAAAGGAGTTAAGCCCGAAAAGTGTAAGGTTATGGACTCGAAAATGCGCCCCTTATGGATTGTCTTTGAAAATGCCGATCAAAATTGCAATGACATTTATATTATTTTCAAAAACGGAGATGATTTAAGACAAGACATGTTAACGTTACAAATGTTAAGAGTTATGGATCAATTGTGGAAAAATGAAGGGTAAGCTTTCAGAATATCCAATGTTTTTGCATCTCAAACGGCATTCATCATTTCTGACTCTTTTGGTAATTTTTAGCATGGACTTTCGCATGAATATTTATAATTGCATTAGCATGGAACGCCGCTTGGGCATGATTGAGGTAGTGCTCAATGCCGAAACAATTGCCAATATACAAAAGGAAAAGGGCATGTTTTCCGCCACTTCGCCATTTAAAAAGGGTTCGCTGTACAGTTGGCTCAAAGAATACAACAAGACGGAGGAGGAAATGAACAAAGCTGTCACAGAGTTCACATTAAGCTGTGCGGGCTACTGTGTGGCCACCTACGTTTTGGGTGTTGCTGACCGGCATTCGGACAATATTATGGTGAAAAGGAATGGTCAAGTAAGTTTTAGTTAAATAAATCAGTATGTAAGGTTGTAAGGTGTGCTAGGTGCTATAATATCGTCCTGTTCAATTGTTGGAAAATAGCAAATGGTTTTTGTATTTAGAGAGATCAAGTAAGCCACTAGAAATGTACGGCATCACAGATGTAAAGAATTCAAAATGCGGCAATATGACCCTATCACGACGTAAGCTGTGAAATTGGTACCTGCAAAACCTCCCAACCAATAATATGTCGGATCTGGGAAGAGAAAGCAATTTAAAATATCACATCAATCGGCAGCCTGGGATTCTGAGGATCCCAATTTACAATAAACGAGACCTTTTAAATCAGTATACAAACTATAGCAGAACATGATGTATACTCACTTGTCGGGAGCTGTTGTTTTATGCTTCGATCGGCTTATGTACGTATTTTTAGATACGCTTTTACATGGTTTCGAAATTAATCTTTTACTCGTTAAGTGACCGGTATTTAAGATATAAAACCTGGCTTGCTTTTTATCTTTCGTGTACATTAACCATCTTACATCGGCGGTTTATAAATCAGAATATATTTCTGTATTAAAACTTTATATTTCGGGTCCTGACAATACTTCCCAGATGCATCCATTAGAAACTTTGACATTTTTTAGCATAACTTCACTCAGAACTTTTTGTCATTTAAAGGCGAATTGTTTTGTTTACAGTGTGTTGAAAAAATCATCTCAGTCAAAAAATGGAATTATCCCGTGAACATTTTGGCGATGGAGCACGATCAAAAACCACTGTTAATCGCTGGTACAAACAGTTCAGTTCGGACGCCGTTCGCTCCAAGATAAATTTCGTTAAGGACGTCCAACTTCGGCCACTTTGCCAGAAACCATCAATGCTGTGCGCGAACTGATTAAGCAAGACCGACATGTGACGTACCGTGAGATTGAGGCATCCTTAGACATTAGTATGACAAGCTTCAATAAGATATTGTATGTTCATTTGTTCTCGTTGGATCCCACATAATTTGACGAATGCTCAAAAAGACTCGTGTGGATTAGTGCAAAGAAATGTTGAAAAAGTATAACTGCTCAAAAGCTCAAAGGCAGTGTATAACATTGTCACAGGTGACGAATCATGGATCCATGCATATCAACCCGAAACAAACCAGCAATCGACCGTATGGGACTTTTAAGCAAGCCAAATTCAACAAAAGTTGTTCGTGGAAGAAGTACATCGAAGCAAATTATTGCGTTTTTTTCGGTATAACCGGCCATGTTTCCATAGTGCCTTTAGTGGAACGTAGGACAGTCAATTCTGAATGGTATACAACCATCTGTTTGCCAACAGTGTTCAAAGAAATGAGGAAAGATAAAAAGAGAAGACGGATCATCTTGCATCACGACAATGCGAGCTCTCACACATCAGCTGAAACGATGAGCTATTTGGCCACTTAAGATGTCGAATTGATGGGCCATTTACTGTACAGCCCTGATTTGGCACCCAATGACTTTTTCTTATTCCCTAGCATCAAGAAAAAAATGCGTGGTCAACGTTTTTCATCGCCCGAAGCAGCTGTTCAAGCGTTCAAAAATCATGTTTTGGAGGTGCATCAATCGGAGTGGAAAAAGCGGTTCGAAAATTGGTTTTCCACTGTAAATTATTGTGATTTTGTTGCCGGACCCGAAATAGAAATAGCAACCCTCGTATTTAAGCGCTACACGTAAAATGGAAGCTGCACCACTTGTCATACACAAGGCTTCTTGGTAGACCCCAGTAGAAATATTGGAACGTACGCTTATGGAGTGTTATACATACATAGGTACATAAAATCCGGGAGAAAAATACAGTATCGTTATCAACCCACGACTGCCGGTTCCATGTACCGAATTAACACGAAACAAAGACTCTTCGGCCAGGGGCAGTCACCTTAACAATATTTATTTTTTGTTTGTCCATTCTTTCTTCGTGAGAGCAACACTTCCCTGTTTAACTGCTCCGAGCCAGGATAGAACAAAACCCGGACCTTGGTTCTGTTCGGTTTGTCAGAACCTGGTACACCATTGTGCAACGTCTGCAAGTTGGAATAGTTGCATGGAGTGGGTGCACTTCAGAAGCTGTTCTGGGCGGAACCACATAAGGTAGTATAGCGAAACGAACTTTGTTGCCTTTTGCTGTATAAACTTTGTCCGCAGTAGTTCTTTGGATTTGGAGTCATCATCGCCGTCTACACCTTCGCCCTCGTGTTTCTCCGACTAAAAAATTACTGATTTGTTTTTAATAGATCATTGAAATTTTATTGTAAAATTGATGCACTGTAAGCAGTGGCAACAGCAACAGTGGTGTTAAGTGCTGTATATGTTGTACCATGGTCGCTGCGATCCAGGAGACTAAGCTGAATGCCACCTGGAGCCTGCTTATTTGTGTTGGATACAACGTGCTACGTAAGCATCGCACGAGAAGTGGATCTGGACGACGTGCTATCCACCATTCTGTGCAGTACATCCCTATCTCGCCTGAGCTTGACTCTAGAGATCAATACATGGAATGTATGAGGTTAGCAGTCAAGTCTGGGACAGAGTCGCCGGGTTTTACGTGATTATCGCCACGACGGCCTGAACCACGGTGTGCCATCACACTGGGGCCGTAACAATGCGACGGCCAACGCCCCATTGGATTGATTCCGCCGGTACCAATTCGAAGCATGACAGTTATGGGTCATGGCTTCCCTCTTGGTTAGGGGTCGAGGACTATCTAAACCTCTGCTGTTCTATGGGTCACAGCACCCGGTCGCAATGCAACTCCACATCGAACCGAAGTTCTCCCCGCGATTTGGGTTTAAACCACAGCCACCACGATACTCCCCGAAGGGCCGCACCATATAGTCAGGCCAGAACAAGTTCTGGGGGCTCCTGACTACCCGTGGTACCAGATTAAAGTCTCCGGTCAGACCTCGTAACCAAAAGGCTACTTCCAGTTTCTGTTCCATATAACATGGGACTGGTCACCCACAGCAACTTATCAACCAAAACACAAACAATACACAAACAATTAACAGTCGCCCTCACGGGCAATTCGATGGCCAGGGACTGGCACCAGCATAGACGTCACGAACAACAACAAAGGACTTTGCCTCCCTCACGGGATACAACACAGCAGAGGAGAAACGACGACAGACGATCCAACGGCGACGATCCAACGGCGACGACAGACGATCCAACGGCGACAAGGATGCAACGGCGACAAGGATGCAACGGAGACAACGATTCAACGACGATAGTGTGAGGCAACGACAATGCCACGCCTTATCCGCGAATGGTCACACCAGAGAAACCCCGTTAGGCTCCTGCGAGTCTTCTCCTATTGAAGGCTACACGAGCAAACTCCCCCAACCTCCTAAAAGCCCGATCATCTCCCAAGCAACGACTGAAGTCGAACCTGTCGACGGTCTGGACAATGCCCATCCCGTCCAAGTCCCTTATGTCGCTGTACAACGGACATACCAACAGGACGTGCTTCCAGTGCTCCGGACCACCACCACATCGACAATCAGAAGTCTCAGAGAGACCCCTCCGATGAAGGAACTCATTGAGAGAGCCATGGCCAGTCAGTAAGAACCCCAGACTTAGGCCGAAGCCGAAGTCAGGGCGTCCCTTGACAAAGTCCGCGTCCCGTATGAATTCATACGTCACCCGGCCTTTGTCACTTTCTGTCCATCGCTGCCTCCACCTCGAGATCACGCACTCCTCTAAGCGTGCCTTCACCTCTCGCATATCGGGCACGGGCGCCGAAAGCCAATCTTCATCCAGAAGTGGTAGCCCCTTCTTGGCCTTGAAAGCAATCGCTCGGCGGATTACTTCAAGGTCAAGAGGCGCTACACCCAGCAATACCTGCAACGCGTCCGTCGAAACCGTCCTGCACACTGGCATGCAAGCCAGCATGGCTACTCGCTGGCACGACAAGACCTTGTTTCTGCCTGCAACAGACATAACCGTCTCGTACCATATAGGCGCGCCATATGTTGCGCAAGCAACAAATAGGCCAGCATATATGGTACGAGTGGCACGCCTGCTAAGGCCCCAGTCACTCCTAAGTATACGCCTGACTTTCGCTACAGTGACAGAAAGCTTATCTTTCACGTGAGTGAGATGAACCAAAAAGTTCATCCTCTCACTCATCATTATTCCTAGGTATTTGACCTCAGTCGCATACCTAAGACTAACGTTTCCAATGCTTACAAGAGGCGGGCGAGCCCGTGACAACCTGCCTTTCAGCAGCATCATCACAGTCTTGTCCATCGCAACAGCGACTCCAACACTCGCACCCCATTCAGCCACAACACGCATGGCCCCCTCACCCTGAGTCTCCAGAACAGCACGAGACTGTCCTTCGATCAGGATGAGCAAGTCATCCGCGTATGCGCACACCTTGTACGACTGACCAAGCTGCCTCAACAAGGGATCCATCATAAGGTTCCAAATAAATGGACCACAGATGGATCCTTGCGGACAACCACGCTCAACGGTCTTCCATACCATGTCATTGGCACCCTCCACACAAACATTTCTGCCACTGAAGTAGCTCTCCCAAAGTTTCATCTCGCGGCAGCCCACTGCACTTAATCTCCGCATGACGCTACCCCAAGAGAGGTGGTCAAACGCACCCTTAAAATCAACGAAGATGCCCAGGACATACTTAGCGGATGACTCCGCAACGCTTCGCCGGACATGAAGCCATGCATCCACTGTGCTTCTACCCTCCCTAAAGCCAAACTGAAAGTCAGAAAGCGCTGCATCACTGTTCTCCTGAAGTCGGTTCACCATTATCCTTTCCAGCACTTTTGCAAATGCTGGAAGGAGACTGATGCCCCGATAAGAGCGAGGATTACTCCTTACCCTATCGGGAGACTTCAACAAAACAACAATGCGAGCACGCTTCCAAACCTCAGGAAAGCAACCCTCACTAAAGCACCTCCTAAAGATTACCTCCAGGTACTCTGGTATTCCCTTCCAGATGCTTTTACACATCTCTCCGGTCATACCATCGATACCCGGCGACTTCCTACACCTAACCCGATACACGCCCTCCTCGATCTCCGTTCTTTCTAAGGCCGGAGGGTCGGGCAACTCCTCACGTGGAGGAGAGAGCCCGTCCGGATCCGCCCTCGGAAAGAACACTTCTAGCAACAGGTCAACACATTCCCTCCACGATGACAATGAAGTATTGCCAACTTGGAAGGAAGCGATGTCAGACGCCCTGTCTCTACCCCTACAGATGCGGTAAACCGCACCCCAGGGTTCGTCCCTATTGCGTTCAACGAAGCTCCTCCAATCGCCCTCCTTCACACTTAGAAGAAGGTCCTTATATGACCTCAGATCGGTCAGATAGGCAGCCTTACGCTCAGCTAGATCCTCCGCGTTGGTCCGTCTTGCCCTCTGGAATCGCTTCCGGAGGCGTCGGACATTCCTTCGCTTCAGATCTAGCTCCCTAGTCCACCACCTGACCCCCCTAGGTCGTGTCTTACGACTACGACCAAGGAGAGCATCACTGACAGTGCACATCCACTGGTCAATTCTGCCAATCTGGTTGTCCAACGACATCGCTCCAAATTCGGCCAAGGACACGGTCGCCGCAATCGCCCTCATTTGATCGGCAAAGAGGTCCCAATTCGCTCCATGGAGCCTCCATCTCCGAGGTAGTAACTCCGCGCTAGGCTGAACGGAGTGAGAGATAACAATCTCAATGAGATTGTGATCACTCACGCCCCAGTCATCACGCACCCTCCAGCTGTAGCCATAGGCCGCCGCCGCCGCACCATTTCCAACAGTGACGTCAATGTCACTTGTTCCCCTTGGTCCATCAAAAGTGTACAAATCGCTTGGCTCATTCAACACAATGACGCACTTTGCGATCAGCCATTCACTAAGCATTACTCCTCGTATGTAGTTCTGATGTCCAGGAGCATTCCTGGGCATCTTACTGAACCACATACGAGAGCATGCATTTGCGTCTAAGCCGAGGATAAGCGGAATGTTATTCGCAAGGAATAACACCGTATCCATGTACCGTAAGTACGGCTCAAGAGGCTCACTGAACCGGCAGTAAATACTTCCCAGCAGGATACGGCCAAACGTACCCTGAACGGATACGCAGACCCCCCACTGAGTCGTACTCACCACGGTACAGTCAATGACATCACTGTCGACGACTACAGCTGAGTTACCCCCCAAATCAGAAAATACCCGCATACCCCCCGGCAATCCCCTAACATGACCATTCGCGAAATAGGGCTCTTGCAAAAGCGCAAAAGGAGCCCCCAGACGCCGCATCGCCTGACCCACCTCACACATCACGACGTACGCCCTCTGGCAATTGAGCTGTAGAACATGGAGCTCCATCAATGCCTTGCATTCGCCCGCGCTATCATCAGTGCGTACACAGGACATACCGCCGACATCATCATATGTCCTGCTGGAAGGCCACGGAACTCACAGTTCCTGCACCGAACCTCGTTCGGGCAACGACCAGCCAGATGGCCAGCCATGCCACACCTCCTACATATATCCTCCTTCATGCGGCATTCACGCACCCGGTGGTCGAAACCCAAGCATCTAAAACAGCTTGGGACGGCGTCCTGCTCCCGAACGACAAACCGGAACCACTTCACATACGCCCCAGTTCCCACCAAATGCGCCATGATCCTGGGCGTCACCTCCAGGATCACGTTGACCTGACCATGGTCTGCGGCCTTCCAAGGAGAGCTCACCAACCGAACGCTCTTCCTGTACGCCTCGAGCGACATCAGCTCCTTGATGTTTTGCTCATACAGCTCAGCCATGAATTCTTCGGGCGTTATCACTGCCTCCACCCTCTGCACCACAATCCTGGGACCCAGCTTGTCCCTCACCGATACCTCCAGGCCCACCTCGGTGAATTTCGGGTTCGTCAGCACCTTCTGCCGCTCTGCTACCGAGGGTGTGCGGATAATCGCCCCACCATCCCTGGTTGGCCGCACGCCATGTACGCGAACGCCCATTGTTGGCCCCACCTCCTTCATTACTTTTTCTACGACCTCCTCCGACCTGGAGACCCCCTTGCCCTTCACCATCACCGACCATGTCTCCACCGGTTTAGCAATCACCGGTGGGGGCACAGCGGCAACAGGAACCGCAAGAGGGGCCCTAGCAGGGGCCTTTGGCACAACAAATGGGCTCGGCGCTCCAACACCAGGCCCAACCGCCTCTAGCCTTCCCTTTAGGCGCTCATTTTCTGCGATTATCCGCATGAGCAGCACCTCGTACCGAGAAGAGTGCTGCAGCACCCCTCGCGCAACCTCCGGCGCTACACCGTCCGTGAACACCAGCTCCAGAAGGCTATCAGTGATAGCCTTCAAGGCGTCCACGCCAACACCGCCGCTCCCGCCTCTGCGCCTGTCTCTCGACAAGCGTGTCGAGCTACCGGCAGCAGAGTCGCCAGCACTCAGTGTTGACATCGCAGCACCCTCTCGCACAGCTCGCACACCCTCGATTATCTGCACCTCATCCTCATCCATATCGGATACCACAGCAGCAGAAACAACAGCACCAGCACCAGCAGCAGAAACAACAGCACCAGCACCAACAGCACCAGCAGCAGCAGCAGCCTTCTTCTTCTTAGGAGATCCCTGCTTCGGCTTCTTCATCACCTGCTCCTCCACCTCACTGCTCGATGACTCAGATTCGGTGTGCCTCACCTTAGGCAACGCAACAGGAATCCCCACACCAACACCATCTGACGTCACGGCGTCAGACATCGCAGCGTCCCCCTTGGCTTTCGCCTTCCTCTTACCAGATGGCGGTGCCATCAACACACAAAACAAAAAAAAGTACACTCACCAACAGATGTCGTCCAATCAATATCCAAAATCAGTAGCCAAGACACAAACCAGGTCGTCAACAATCCAATACGGTAACTACTTGCCAATATTAAGAGCACCTAACCTCACTAATGGCCGGAGATCGCTTCCAACCTCAATCTACCGATTGTGTCGCACAGAGGATTCCCCAAAAGGTGTCTCACTCTGTGGCCTTGAGCACAATTGTAAACAATCAAATCGATAAACAGACACTGCTTCTTCGCAACCGAAAATTTAATATTTTTACGCTGGTATTCAAAAACACGTCCGCACAGTTTAACGATCAGAGAGAGAATCAGTCAAGTCTGGGACAATCGAAATAAATCCCGCCGCTTGGTAGCTGTGCCCGGCGTTATTTTCCTGATTTAAAATATTTGCTACAACGCAATAACCGCTTGGCCGAAGAAGACTTTAATGCTTACCACGAATTGCGGCATTCTCTCCTAAATGATGACCAGAGGGCATAGCTTTGGCAGAGCAAATTGATAGATTTATGTTCTGCACAGTGAATAAGGACGCACCCACAATGATTATGGGTGATTGTTATATTGCACAGATATAACTAAGGCATCGCCTGGCCTGATCAACGACGTCAACTGGCAACCTGTCATCTCATTAGGATCGGACCACCTTCCCACAATTCTCTCCGTCAACAGACCATCCAACTTCCTAATCTCTGAACGCCGTGCGTATCTCAATCAAAAAAAAAGACAGATTGGGATGCTTTCAGAGAAGCCACCAACTGCAGCTTTAGTAATCTACCCATTCCTTCGAATGTTCGGGTAGTCAGGAAGAAGTTCCGGGTCATAATTAACATAGCAGCCGCTCGCCATATTCCTGCCGGTCGAATACCCGAGATGAACGCCTTCGTCGCTCTAACCCTAGAATTAGAGAACTCAATTCTGAGATCAGTACACAAACGGAACAAATAACGGACACCGATCAAATATCTCTCTAACCCTGAAAGAAAGAACGATCGGACAGCCTTCACGGTGACAGAACAGTGAAAGATCCAAAGCGGGGCGCGAGTTATTTTAACCGACTTTTTGTTGATCACTCAGGAGAGTATTGCGTCATATCTGCGTTCATCGAGTTGAAGAGGCATCACCACGATTTGATCAAGTTGTCAATGTCATGCACAGCTCAAAGTCATCAAAGGAGCCGGGGCCGTACGGAATCTCATTGCTGATGATGAAGCACTTGGATACCACAGGAGTAGTGCACATGATATCAAGTTCCCTATGGCTCGAAAATGGGCAGAGTGGTACCACTACTGAAGCCAGACAAAGACACAAGCAAAGAAGAATCGTACAGGCCAATCTCCTTTCTTTCGCTAGTAGCAAAGACTCTTGAAGCACTGTTCTTCCTCGGTCTGATCGATCACCTTTAATGTGCTGATCATCAGCATGGGTTCCGCAAGCAGCACATCACATCAACCACATTTCACGCCATCACCACACGTACAAGTCGCGGCCTAAACCAGGCCAACCAAGGCCATCGACACGGTCAGTTATGCCATTCTATTCGAGGACGTGAGTGAAAGAAAATTCAGACTTTCCAGAATGCCGCCATCAGAACATCAACAGGGTGTCTTCTTATGTCTTCTGAGTAACATCTTCATGAGGAGACGAAGGTCCTTACCGTATGCAGACACAATTTCCTGTTATCTAAGCAATACCTGCTAGGGTGTTTTCGCAGCAGTCATCCCTACCACCAACTCATGGACAAGATGCCTCCGCCCAGACCGATATTCATGATCTGGAGAGAGATCCATCAGTACAAGAGAAAGCTGTTAGAACATCGAAACTATCAGGCAGGTATAAACCACATTCACGCTGATGATGTCGTAGCAGCAGTAAACTATAGGGTGATTGTATTGCTAGGGGAATATCCTCCGGAGATTTCACCAAGGGAGAAGACGCTTCCTCATCGAGACGAGCGTGATTCTGGCCCAGCTGATATCTAGATGGTGCAGCCTCAATTTGTACTGGGGGCGAATTAATGATAACGTTCCGGACGTTTGTCCCTCCTACCATCAGGGACCAAATGACGTGCTGCACCTCTGCAATTGTCCTGCAAAGCCCACTCAGCTGACCCCTAAGGTCTCTTTGGACGCATCCAGTTCAAATGGCGCGTCTCCTTCACCTGGACATGGAAGCTGATCCCCTATAGACGAACAGGACTTAAAAACGAAAGTTATCGAAAATAGGCCTGAATAATTAAAAATTCAAGTTGAAGATGGCGTACTCTAAGGGCGTTGGTTGATTTATAGTTGATAAAAAATAAATTATACGTAAGAATAGTGGATGACCTTCCTAAACGAGGTCATTGGCAAAGTGATAGTCTGTCGTACAACTTGTTTTAATATTTTGCTGAAAGAATTGTGGAAAAGGGACCAAACGCCGAAGAATGAAGACACCCATTTGCCCCAACGATGGATATTGCCGGCGAATGAACCCAGTAGTATCAGCTGTAAGCGACGTCAACAGTTGAGCTTTCACTATGAATCTTTGAAGGCGTGTTCGGGGGCTATGCAAAAGGAACAAATTAGGCTTCGGAGGAAAGATCAGGCGCAAGCGGAACTGCGGAAACTTAGTTTAACCAATTGGACGGCTTGCGCAAAAGATCCTTACCTTGTAAATTGTATTTTACATACGTCTACAGATCCAAATAGCTAAATTTAAATCTTCAGTCTTCAGTCAGGCTACTAAAAATCCACTCATTTCTCCATACTTTATCTCTCCCAACAAAATATTTATATTTTTTTTAGACTTTTATTATACTTATCAATACTAATGCTTTATTATTTTCATTTTCATTACAGCTTTTCCATATTGATTTCGGTCACATTTTGGGACATTTTAAAGAAAAATTCGGCGTTCGTCGTGAACGTGTCCCATTTGTCCTAACACATGATTTTGTGTATGTCATAAATAAAGGTCGAGCAGATCGCATGGCTGAAGAGTTCAGATATTTCCAAGAAATGTGTGAAAATGTAAGTACAAAGTTTTTTAGTCTACTCTCTACTTCAAGATAACAAGAGTTTCTAAATATACTTATAAAGAGTTTGGCAGCTAAAAGGGAAAGAAGGGGAGAGAAAACAAAAAGAATTTTGAAACTATCATTAAGGAAACAAATATCGACAGTCTTTATTTCAGTGATCGAATATAATCTACCAACGTCCAATAAATTTTAAATAGTAATGAGGATACGTGGGAATAACCGCCTTGAAATTATGCTTATACGAGTAGAGATTAGGAAGGCACGATTTCAAATTATAGAATGTCGACCATTCCTACAACTTCAAATTGCAAATAAATTTGATATTTCTATTTATCAAGTAATTATCAAGGAACCGGGGAAAGACTTGAAACTATCGAGAGATTCAAAGTAACGAGTGTTTAAATGTGTAGAGTCGGCTTCATTGCCAAATCAGGGTTTAAAAGCACCATTCCGCTAACCATTAGCATCATTTTGCTAAACTAATGCTAACAATCTTTTCCACAAGCCAGAGCTAAAACTAATGTCCGAATAACGTTAGCTCGCGTTAGCGTTAGTCAAAAAAATGACACACCTCTGCTAACCACAATTGACTAATGTGCTGCTATAAATTTGCTAATTTTGACTAACCATTTTTCGTTAGCAAAAAATTTGAGCTGGTTTCAGTGTTGTCAACGGAACATGACGCAAAGTATCCAATAGTGGTACCGTAGTGGGGATTTCTGATACAAGATTTTTTAAATAAATAGCCTTCAAAAATTAAAAAATTGTTAAACACATTAGTTGAAAAAAAAATATAAATTTATTTTAGTTTGAAAGAACATTCAAAAGGAAATGAGATTAGTTGAATATGGAAAATAAAAATAATTAATTTTTTTATAATAAACGGAATCTTATTGTACAGAATATTTATTCATCAGCACAAAGGTCAAGTTCGGATATGGCTGTATGCAGAAACTCAGGATTAAGCTTTACTAATAAAAGATTTTCCAGAGTATCTGAGTGTCAATGAGTGAATGAGTCAAAAGAGCAATAGCACGCTTTCGTAGTGTTTCTATTTTCTCTCTTTGTCCGTTTTCGAACAGTGTCAATAACTTCTGAACGAATGCCCTAAATAAACGCGAAATGATGGACTATTTTTCTATTAAAACGCTCAATATGTATGTTTGAAAAATATTGAGAATATTAGGTTAAACAGTCATACTATTTATTCTACGAATATTTATTATTTCAGCATTTTCATAGTTCGTTATGCATCTCCTCAATCCAATGTTAAATGTGGAACATATAACATTCCCGTTGGAAGTTAAACGGATCTAACCATGTGGACTCCACTATGCAGTGATTTATTAGTCATTGTACATAACATTATATTATATGTATAAACAATATGTAAATATATACGAGTACCTACCTCGAATTATTTCTGTGCTATTAATTTCACTTGTTTTTATATATATACCTTTAACAGCTACAGAAACGCACAGCAATATTGTTTCATGCGATTTTTTAAAAACACAACTTATTGTCTATCAAAGGTAGGCAACACCGTACTCGAGCCGAACACAATTTTCGGTTACACACAAAAACCGAACCAAACACACAAGTCGAAATTAGTCACCAAATTAGCACAATTTAGCAAAGACGTTAGCAAAATCAGCAGTTGCTTCTTCTTCCATTGCTAATAATATATGCATATTTTGGTTAGCGTTAGTTTATTTTGCTAACGCTAACTGAATATTACGACTAATTTAGTTTTAGCATTTGTTCGCATATTAGTTTTGACTTTTTTATGCTAAAACTAATTGACAAATTCTGTACTTTTGACTAAAATTGCGTTAGCATTTTAAACCCTGTGCCAAATATATTTTTAGTCTAGCCGCAAATCAGAAAAAAGGTACACATAGTTAAAAGCGATTAACTTTTTATAGCCTACGCCGTATACTCAATTTATCCGTTTGCAACACCTAGAAATTATGATCGGACAGACCCCCGTTCGTGGGCCTTTTGAAAGCAGGATGCGGCCAAACGAATGAATCTTGAACTCGCAAATGTTTGCACTATGAGTGCTTATACGAGGATTGCTTTATATATTTCTGGCCTAGACAACATTAAGTGTTGCCTAGCATCATCAGACATTTCCATTAGAAAGTTTATCTTTTTTTTAGCATAAACGTACTCAGAACGTTTGGATGTACGACCATCATTTGTGTTGTTTACAGTGACTTGAAAAAGTCAATTCGGAAAAAAATGGAATTAAATCGTGAACATTTTCATGCGATCATTTTACAACTTTTGACGTGGATTAACACAACAATAGTGTATCGATGAACTTAAATCTTTGTATGGCGATGAAGCACCATCCTATAGCACTATGAAAAACTGGTTAATTGAATTCAATCGTGGCCGACGCTCGCTCAAAGACGAAGGTCGTCCAAAAACAGTAGTTGTGCCAGAGATCATTGAATCCGTGCGTGAACTGATAATGCAAGACCGCCATGTGACATACCGAGAGATAGAGGAATCCTTGGGCATTTCTTCCACCAACATACATTCGATATTGCATAATCACCTGGCCGTAAAAAGGTATGTTCTCGTTGAATCCCGCACAGTTTGACAGTCGCTCAAAAAAAGGCTCTTGTCGATTGGTGCAAAGAAATTTTGAAAAAATACTATCGCGGTGCTTCAAAAGTCGTTTATACGATCGTCACAGGTGACGAATTATGGATCTATGCGTATGAGCCCGAATGGCAAAAAAGCTTTATAAAGAAGCTTTTAAATTGCTTAAAAAGAAATCTTACTCGTAAGGTTAACGGCGTTTACTAGTTGGAAACCCCTGAACAAATTTAGATTTTCTCATCCGGATTTGAATTTCGGTTAACCTGTTCGATAGTCATACACGTTAACCGTCGTACACGCTTTAGATGGAAGTGGTTGCAACGCACTTTTTTCTACTTCCCATACAATGGAATCTTTAAATTATTATATAAATACCCAGTAACTGCTTTTTTGGGAGCTCAAAATTCTCTTAAACTTGAAAATTTCCAATACTTTGGATACAAACAAGGTATCTGATGAATTTGGAACCATTGAAAAACTGAAATAATTTGTTTGAATGCAGCTTGATGAAACCGCTCACCACACTCTTACTCAAGCTGGATGCATTTCTGTCTGATACATTATCTGTGGATTAAATTCATTTCATATTTGATAATTTTATTTGTAAAAATTGCCGATAATATATAAAAATCGGACTCGCCAGGCATAAAACTGCAGTTTAGCACGTTTTCGTCCGAAACCACAATTGAATGATTTTCTGGCAAGGCTGCAGCGAAATTGGCTACAGTGACTGTCGGCTGATACCTATTTTAGCAGATAAGCTCCTTGTCGAAACTGCAGAATCGACTTGCATGACAGTTTCTAGCGTCCGAACAGAATAACCTCGATGATACGGTCTTCTTGGGGTTGTCCAACGCTCGGAATGGTTAACGAGGACAACATAAGTACCAGCTACAGTGTTGCAATACATAAAACTTTCTGTGATATTCGATTTAAGTTGTGTTTATGTTGCTTTATATGTTTAAATGCAACGTTTTATTCAGTGTAAAAACAATGAAAAAAGATAATTTAGGTCCAATTAGCTTAAAAACACAACACATAAAAGTTCGTCATTAAAGTTCGTTCGTTCCAAATGTGCATCTTAACTGTCATCGGACGGGAATGACAGACCCCAATGGCACACAATCCAAGCTATTATTTTATCGTCCCTTACAGCCATTTTTCTTTAATTAAAAAATAAAACTTTCATGCGTCCAAACCTAATCTCAGCCTTTAAAATTAATCTTAATTTCGATTTGTAGAAACATTTTCCATTATTTTAGTAACCTTAAGTCCATATTTGCTATTAATTGACATTGTTTGGGCCACATGAACAAAAACGTCCAGCAAATAGGCTCCTTTTTGAGGTAAAGGATGTCTCAGAACTCACTTCTTTGTTTTAAATTAAAGGCACGTTTTTGAGATAGTTGCGATTCTTTTATTGCATTGTATTGAAGACATGTATTGATTAGGTATGGAATTTGGTTAGTTGGATGCCGAATTTGAGCTCAGGAACTGTTCCTGATTTATTCGCATAAACCCGACTTTGCACAAAAACCCCAAAGAAAGAAATCGCATAATCTTGGTGTCCAGTTGACATCAGAATTTTTTAAAATTAATTGTTCTGAAACTCGTTGCAGCAAAAAAATCGATTTTTTCAAATGCGGTGTACAGGTGTCTGAAACCACATGTCGTCCGGTCCATGCCGACCAGTTGAATTCTCAAGTACTCCGTTATCATGTTCCTGTAACGAATGCCATTCACAGTCACTGCAATTTCGTTCTTATATTAAAAAAAACTAATGCTCAATCACACCGTCTGACCAAAATCAGCACCAGACAATTCGTTCTGAGTGCATTTGTTTCTCAAGGATTGCATGAGACCCAAATTCGACCATTTTGTGTATTCACGAGACCATTTAGAAAGAAAAGCAATTCAACGGTGAAAATGCTGTTTTTGAAAAATTACAAAACAAAATTACACTAAACATAAAAGTTTATTATTTGCGACACAGCTGACCGTATCCATTATGATTGTTAAGCGAATGCTCAAAAAAGTGTACTCTCTTCCGGGGTACCTTAGTCCCTTAAAGGGAAACTTTTCCCCCGGGTCCGATTTCGTCCATTTACAATCCTAAGCTTATGACCATAAATCATCACCATGTAAAAATTCAGGATCCTATCATGGCTAGATCGTCTTAAAATTTTACGACGATCAATAATATATATATATATATATATATAGGGTGATCCATCTAGAGGTATTTTTTCAGAACAAAAAAAATATAAAAATTCAAATCAAGTGTGGAATCTTTATTGGTAATTTGAAGGGTCATTTTATGGCATTTATTTTTTGAATATAATATCCTTCAAATGTTGGGCGCAACTACACCTCAGGGTTGGCATTCTAAGGGTCCAATTTGGATGACCCGTTAGAGCATTCCGACCGCTATGGCGTTTATGACACACGTTATGTTGGCTTCCAAAACCTGTATCGTAGCTGCTTTGTCAGCATAGACTTTGGGTTTTACGTAGCCCCAAGAAAAATGTCTAAAGGAGTGATATCACTCGATCTAGACGGCCAACTCACCTGTCCAAAACGTGAAATTAGCTGTTTTCGAAATGACCTCTCAACATTTGAGCAGCTGTATGGCAGGTGGCACCGTCCTGTTGAAACTAAGTGTTTTCAAGATTATGGGCTTTAATTTCAGGTAGCATAAAGATCGATATCATGGCGCGATAGCGAGCACCATTCACGGTTACGTTCCGGCCATCATCATTTTTGAAAAATTATGCACCCATGATTCATCCAGCTTATAAACCACACCAAACCGTGGTTTTCTCTGGGTATAATGGCACCTCTTGAACCTCTTCTTGTTGCTCTTCAGCTAAAATGCGGCAATTTTGTTTATTGGCTTTGCCGTAGAGCCAGAAATGGGCCTCATCACTAAACAAAATTTTTGGTCGAAAACAGCGGATCTTCCCGTTTTACACCGAAAGCTCGTTTCCATAATACAGTTGCCAACATTTGAAGGAAATTACTTATATTCTCAAAAATAAATGCCAAAAAATGTCCTTTCAAATTACCAATAAAGATTCCACACTTAATTTGAATTTTTATATTTTTTTTTTGGTTCTGAAAAAATACCTCTAGATGGATTTACCCTACATATGCTTTATAGGGTTTCCGATCAATATTTCGTGGTGTAGCAAGCGGAATGGCAAATTTAATATGTTTTTTTATTGGCAGCATTTGTTAGCCACCCTTTCTTTGTAAGCCTATGGAGTTAATTGTCGCCCTTTTTCAATTTGTATTGTACCTTTACAAACCAAGTTAAAATGAGTGATAAAAAATATTATTGGTAGCTTAATTCGACGACGAAATATCGAAAACCTGTCAAATGTTCTCCTCGCCATTCAACTGTTGTACTGGGTTGACGATTTAACATTTTAAATATGAATTGGCTGTTAAAAAAATGTACATACAAATATTTTTTTAAATTTCTGGTTTCATTGGAAAGGTTGAACTTTGTCATTTAATAATGGCACACAAGATCATTCATATGACCACCGCAATTGGCTCGGCAGTACATTATCCGATCAACCCAATTTTTCAGTAAATTTTCGATTGTTTCGGGTCCAATCTCTTCAAGGCAACTTCAACAAAAATTCGTTGATCATCGCGCGGTATCGCTCACCGTTGAGGGTAACGGCGGCTCCTTACTCAGAAACATGGCCCAATGATGCCGCCAGCTCAAAATTCACACTAAACAGTGACTCGTTGTGAATGCATTGGCTTCTCAATAGTCACGTAAGGGGTTTCTAGACCCCATATGCGGCAATTTTGCTTATTGACATAGCCACCGAGATGAAAATGAGCTTCATCTAAAAACACGAGTTTCTGGTTAAACTCTTCATCTCCTGCCAAACAAGTTCGGCCCATTGGGCGTAGCGAAAACGCATCTAATGGTGTTCCATTAATTAATGACAAAGTTCAACCTTACCAATAAAACCAGATAATTAAAAAAAATACCAGTACTAGTTTTTTTTGCAGCCGATTCCAATTTAAAATTTTTACTGGCCCACCCTTTAGTAGCGGTAACAGTGTGGTTTTGTCCGTCTGTTGTCGCTGTTGCGACTGTTAATTTTTTTTTAGTTAGGGTATATGTAAGTCGACACTGCTGACTAAAAACTGCTAACTTTGTTTTATAACTTGTTCGGTAATCTGTTCCACTAGGCCTACAATGTAGATTTTTATTTGTGCGATTTTGTGGTCTGCATATTAAGATCATACTCGTAGTATAAGTTAAAACATATTAATTGAATATTTTAGAAATAAATAATAATATTTTTTCTAGGCATTTTTGGTTTTGCGTAAACATGGCTGCCTTATACTTTCCCTATTTAGTATGATGATATCAACAGGACTGCCAGAGTTATCATCGGAAAAAGATTTAAACTATTTAAAAGAGACTTTGGTAAGTCAGCAACAAATTGCAATTTTATTGAAAACCTTACATATAATAATATTTTAATACTTTGAATTTTTAGGTTTTAGAATATAGTAAAGAAAAAGCTCTGGAACATTTCCGTTCGAAATTTAGCGAGGCTTTAGCCAATTCCTGGAAGACTTCACTCAATTGGGCTTCACACAATTTCTCCAAAAATAACAAACAATAAGCGAAAAACACGCAACGCGAAAGAAACTTCAATATATAGTAGGTACTAACTAACTACTGCATGCATGGTCATCTCTCGAAACAAACAAACAAAAAACAACAACAGCAACAATACACCTGAGACATACATATATAAACACACCTATATATATATATATATATATATATATATATATATATATATATATATATATATATATATATATATATATATATATATATATATATATATATATATATATATATATATATATATATATATATATATATATATATATATATATATATATATATATATATATATATATATATATATATATATATATATATATATATATATATATATATATATATATATATATATATATATATATATATATATATATATATATATATATATATATATATATATATATATATATATATATATATATATATATATATATATATATATATATATATATATATATATATATATATATATATATATATATATATATATATATATATATATATATATATATATATATATATATATATATATATATATATATATGTATATACATATATATAAAAATTGTATATTTGTTCGTCCATCCCTAAACACAGAAATCCACAAATTACTACTTTGGTTTATGATCTTTGCTTTAGATTTTTTAAATTTGTTTCCAACTTTTTTGTTTTGTTTATTGAAATAGGCAAAGATGTTGTTCGAAGTAAGGCTCTTGGCTAAAAGTTGATATTAATAGATGCTAGATTGCCAAGAGGTAGTTTTCAAGTCAAATTCGTGTTGCTTTAGAAGACATTGACATCTTAAATTTCCATACTCGGCAAGTAATAGAAACGATCTATTTATTTTTTGGGTCAAGAACACAGACAACATTTTTAGGATCGATCTTAAATGTTCCATATCATGTTATATTTGCCAGCAAAATATGTTTTTAATGTTATTTCTAAAATCCGAAATAGTCCAAAGTAGATGATATGAACTATTCAAATATCGTACTAAGTCTTCAAGTATCAGGGACGAACATGATTTAACTCTGTTTTAGTTTCACTTGAACTTGTGTTACTAGAAATTTGAAAATGTGCATTATTAGCAAATTTATCGTTACTCATTGTGTTCTTGAAGTATAAAGACAACTTTTAAAAAAATTAGCAAAATAAAACAAAATTCTTTTAAATTTTACGTATACGAATACTTCCTCAATCAAATTTTATTTAAAAATTTTAAATATCTTAAAGGCAAAAGCCGCAAATATCAAGACTTTCTAGTGCATACAAAGGAAAGTTTCATCTGTTATCTTGAAACCAGATTAAATGCGTTAAAATTGACGTTACCCTGAATAGGTCGAAATGGAATAGGTCAATTTACTCAGCATACCAACAACATTTATTGTATATCGTTTTTAATTCTTGTAGTGGGAAACTCGTTCAATTTCGTTTAAAGCGAATAATTTTGTCTGTCATGCGTTTTATTCGAAAACCGATGGTTTTTTAAGCTTAACAATTATTGACATTACAACCGCTTTTAAAATGCTGCTATGACCCTAGTAGATTTTGAGCTCCTGAAAGCCAAATCTCGTTTTGAAAGTTTGTCCAGCGACTAGTGCGCAATTTGAATTTCGAAAAAAATCAGTATCACTCGGTTAAAAAGCATTGGCTTAATATCCGTTTTGATACTAAATAACTCGATATAAGAAGGATTTTTTTTTTATCAAATATCCTATTCATATTTCTAGATTTATCGACATACTGGAAAAATTGAACGACCACAAGTTTTCGAAAAGTTTTAGGACATTGACTAAATTCACAAATCCACCCAATTTTTCCAGAGGTTTTTCAAAAATTGCGAAAGAGTAGTTGTAAACAAATCCATATATTCTTATTGAATATATTCGGTATCGATACTGAGGTCGTGGTACTTGGTACTGCTTATTACAGTATAGTAAAGTATAAAATACTCGATTAAATAGCATCGGCATCATATCAATATCGATACTAAATAACTCGATATCAAAAGGACTTTTTGTATCAAATTCACTTTATATTTCTAGATTTGTTTACATAGTTGAAAAATTTTCGAAAAGTTCTAGGTAATTTACTAAATTCACAATTCCACTTAATTATTTCAATTGTTTTTTTTTAATTTCGCAAAAGTATTAAAGAAATCAAGATATTCTTATTGAATATATTCGGGGTACTTGGTAAAGTCTAAAAAACTCGATTAAAATACATCGGCTTCATATCCGTATCGACACTAAATAATTGGATATAAGAAGGATTTTTTTTAAAATATCCTGTTCATATTTTTAGATTTTTGAAAAGTTCTTCTAATTTCACAGTTCCTACAATTATTACAACAGATTTTTAAAAATTGCACTAGAGTATTAAAGAAATCATGATATTCTTATTGAATATATTTGGTATCGACACTTGTTTCTGCTAATTGACGAATAGTCAAGAAGCGTGTAAAAAAGTACAAGTTTCAATTGAAATCTAACAATACAATACATCAATACTTCGATACTTTTTCGAATCCCTATTCTAACAAATCTTGCCGTTTGTAATAGTAACTAGGACTCTAATTCTCAACAATGTGGCAAAGGGGAGGGTGCAAAACGTTTTTAAACATTTTTCTATTAATTAATTTTCCGAATAAAGAACCTTTTAAGAATATTGGGTGGTAAATTCAGATAAATCGGAGCAATACTAACGAAACTACAGAATTTACGTTTTTAAAATCGGTGCCTCTCATAACTTTAAAACTACTGCAGCGTTCTCTTTGCCATTCTGAAAACTTTTGTTTTATGAGGTAACGCTAGAGATTTTATTTAGAACTTTTTAAAAAAATACATTTTACAGTAATAAATTAGCCAATTTTTTTTTGTAAAAATCGCGTTTTTTACTTAAAGTGTTTCCAAAATTTAAAAAAAAAAACCTTTAAAAAATATGGAGTAACAAATTGAGGTGAATCGAAGCAAAACTATCGAAACTACAGCACATTAAGCGACCGCGTCCCACGCATAACTCAATGGAATTTAAAACTTAAAAGCGTTTTTCCCACAATTCTCGTTTTCAAATTGAGTGCCCTTCATAACTTTAAAACTACTGCACCGATCTCTTTGCAATTCTGAAAACTTTTTCAATACAAAATTTATGAGGTAACGCTAAAGATTTTATTGAGAACTTTTTAAAATATTTTATTTTACAGTAATAAATTAGCCGATTTTTTTCGTTGCGAAAATCGAGTTTTCACGTTAAAGTGTTCCCAAAAATTAAAAGAAAAACGTTTGAAGAATGTTTGGTGAAAAATTGAGATGAATCGAAGCAAAACTATCGAAACGGTGTTATTCAAATTTTATTCAAAATTTAAAAGCGTTCGTCCGACAATTCACGCTTTTAAAATCGATGCCCCTCATAACTTTAAAACTACTGTACCTATTTCTTTGCCATTCAGAAAACTTTTTCTTTAAATAATTTATGAGGTAAAGCTAGAAATTTTATTTAAACTTTTAAAATCTTTTTATTTTGAAGTAATAAATTAGCCGATCTTTTCTTTGAAAACATCGCCTTTTTTAACCTCAAAGGGTTCCCAAAAATTTAAAATTGTAACTTCAAAAAACCCTCCTAGAATTTTAAAAGGAAAGCGATTATCTAACGAAATAATTTTGTTTTTTAGTTTGGATAATCCAGCACCGAGTTATGAGGAGTACCGCAATTCAAAAGATTTCTTAGAAAAAAGCACCAAGAGTAAAGCACCAAATCGTTTTCAGTCGATCCATTGGGTACCAAAAGTTAATGTAAGGAACTTTTTTAAATATTTTTATTGGTTTTACCATTGTGCTGCGGCAAGTGTTGTAAGGATTTAGAATTTCCAAGGAAAATTCTTTATTTACTGGGAACTTTAGGAAAATGACAGCTACGGTCCTTAGGAAGATATGTACTCACTGTTGGCTTATATTGTATTTTGGGTTTCTTTCGTATAAAACTGTTCTCAACAATATAAATTAAATCACTGCCAATATGAAAGACTACCGAAACAATTTGGCTGTTAGTTCATATAAGATATGACCAACGGATTATTTCATTCTGGACTTGGGGCTTATTTCATTTGGAATTCAGAAAAAGCAAACTGAATGGCAAATATAAATACTTTTTGGAACCTTATAAAATAACTCGTACATCATTGACGCTAACTCAAATTAATGAATTTTCGGAATTTAGGAGCGATAGATAAGTCATTTGTTACCAGATAGTTTAAATTTGGTTCATGTTTACATGAAAAGGGCTGAAGTAATTGATTCTTTAAAAAAATAATATTTTTTTTAGCCTGAAGACTAATGCTTGATAGTTTTCGGTGCTAAAAAATAATAGGAATCCACCAAACAACACAATTATTTTGCTTAATTTTTGTTGAGAATCAACTACTGCAGAACGCTTTCTATAGACATTCGGCCTCATCTTAAAAATAAATATTTCGGAGAATTTAGAATCATAAAAATATTTTTTTTGATCATGCTAGAGAACAGCAAAATGCATTAGACTCCTGTTATACTTTACATTTTTTTTATTTTTAAGATTTCTGTTAGATTGAAACTGATTTCCATTTATCGAAATTTATTAGCTGTTTGATTCATCTATAATTTTAACTCAAACTTTTAATTTCTATCAGAAGTTGGAATGTATCGTTTATATAAAAGACATTCAACATTTTTTTTCAAATTCAAAAATTCAATGGAATATATGCAATGAATCGCAGTGCTGAACTCACCGTACTTTAAAGCCACTCTTTTAAATTTCCCGAAAAAGACAGACAATATTTTTTGTTTGATGATTCGGCCTAATAGACCTGGACAAAGTTGGCACTGTTTCTTAACAAAAAACCTACTGCCTTTTCGATATTCAGTCTAAGCTATAAAAAACGCCACTAATCAACTCTTTCACTGAGTTCAATATCGATCGAAAGTCATAATATCATTTGGTAATTTTATAGAAACCAAAATTTAGGTTTACTACAGTGAGACAATCGCCACTATCATGTTCTAAAATATAATAGAAATATCTCTCGGGAAGACATTTTAAGCCTACTCCAAAAAACTTTTAATTTTAGTTTGTTTTTTTTTCAGTTTTTTCAGTCAAGTGAGCAAAACATAAATGTGAATTCCAAAATTTTCCTTATTAACCATTTACTAATGACGAGGGGAAATTGTATTGATAGGGTTGAATTTTATGAAAAACGGTTTTTTCGCCCAGGTGCTGTGTGATTTTTTGCATCCGCACATTTTTTAGATTCGCATTTTTTGTAAAATGGTGTGCTACATTCCGAGAGAAACCACACATATCATAATGTTCGGAAATGTTTAATTTCCAAGAAGCTATATTGCGTCATTGCGTCGCCGTATCCAAACAGACGAGAGTCAACGATTGAAAAGAATCGGTTTTTATTTTGTAAAATTTTATTCATTAAAAGCTAATGTGAACAATCGTGTCTATTAGGCACGCCGACGGACTCACCGCTGAACGGATAGACTCGATCCGCATTCGTATAGCTTCCTAAGGAAAATGGTATTATGCAAACCGTCGGATGATCTCTACTATCGACATGCAGTCGGTGCATGCAGTAAACTGTCAAATTACCATTTTGGCAGCCATTTTGCAAAACAAAATAAACAAAAGTTCAGAGCGCTTAATGAATTTATAAATTGGCTTTTTTTAATATGAAAGAAAATCGTTGTACAAGAAAAGAAGTTCGAAAGAGGGCTGTTAGTGTTTTTAAATTAGCCGATGCAATGTGAGTTGCAAGATAAATTTTTATTCAAATGGAATAAATTTTAATTATTTCACTGGTTTCTCATTTTACCTTTTATTTTCCATAGCAAGACACAAAAAATCTTTGTATTCGCAAAAAAAAGTAAGGGTCAAAAAACACATTTCTAATTTGATTCACAAGGATACGTGTGGTCGATTTGAAACCGCAATATTTTTTGGGTATTCGGAATAGCGCACACCAATTATGGGAAAATTTTTGCACATTCGAGCAAAATCGAAATGCAGCACATGGGTGATTATATAAACATTAGCTTAAAGTATTTTATTTAAAAAATTAAACTGAAAAATAGGACTGCAATAATAGAAAAAAAATGAAAATGTTACGAAAAGTCGTCTACGAAATCATTTCGTTTTTTTTGAAAGTAATGACAGGGCTGAATGTCATGAATAACACAAGGGAACTAGGTTTTTTGATTAGGAACAGAAGGTTGTTATTCAAGATTATTATTTGGGAGGCGCTTGTTTTTTTCTATCAACTCGCTTTTTGAGGCTGAATCCATATCTGCACTTGGTTTTTTCTATCAACTCGCTTTTGAGATATGTCGTTATGTCGAAAATGAAGGCACTTTCATTGCATTTACTAGAATAATTTGAAATGTTTTAAAAAAATTAATAAAAATCTCAAAAAATCGCCAAGTTTAAGCCGTGCTTACATTGGTTTTAAATTTTTTTAGTAGTTTCAGAAATATCGTCGAGTTTTTTTTTAATTTAAAACAATTTTCCAAAAAAAATAATTTTTAAAAAACGTTTTTAATAAAGAAATTTGACAAACGCAGTTTCGGATTAAAAATATTTAGTTGTTTAAAAAAAAACAATTTTCCAAAAAAAAATTTTTTCTTTAAAAAATGTTTAAATAAAATCATGCGACAAACGCAGTTTCGGATTAAAAATATTTAGTTTAATATGTTTCGTATGAAATGAGCTTTATTTCGAATGAAATGATATTTATTTCGGATGAAATAAGCTTTATTTCGAATGAAATGGGCTTTATTTAATTGCAATAGGTGCACGTTTTTTTCTGTTCACAAATTTCTGAGAAAACTGAAAGATAAAAATTTAAATTTTGAAAAAGAAAATGTTTTTTTTATTATTGCTTATAACTCCATAATTGTAATTAAGGCTAAGAGGCATGAAAAAACTATGATTAAATATAATTTAGTGATGAATTTTTTAAAATTTATTAATAAATGTAATTTTGTATTGAAACCGCGATTTTTATCAATTCAGTTTTCTCAGTACATTGTAAACAAAATCAGAAGTTGTACACCGATTTCAATGAAATAAAGCACATTTCATTCGAAATATATTGAACAAAATGTTTTTAGACCAAAATTATGTGTCTTTTGTCTTATTTTTTATTTTATAAACTTTAAAAGAACAACATTTTTTTTTTTTTGGAAAATTGTGTTTTTTTTTAACTTCAACAAAAAATCTGAAACTATTGGGCAAATTTAAAACCAATTGAGCAAGGCTTAAATATGATTTTATTGGCGATTTTTGAGATTTTTTTGAAACTAAATTGATGAACAGTTTTCAAGTTATTCCAATATATGTAGTGGAAGTACCTTTACATTTGACATAACGCTATATCTCAAAAAGTCGAGCATGAGGTGAAAGACCCTTCATTTCTGACATAACGCTAGATCTCAAAAAGTCGAGCTGATAGAGAAATATGGAATTTGAATTAAAAATAAGTGACCTCAAATTAGTAAAAAAAAATACAAAAAAGTTGAATTTTGTTCCTTTTGTTTAATCGGAATCTGAGTATGTATAAGAAAGCTCTAAGCTATAATAAATAGCTATAAGCTATAATAAAGCTATTATAAATAAATACATTTTGTATTTGAGTAAGTGGTCTCTGTTAAGACAAGTCCAGTGGACAAATAAAATAAATACATTTTCCGAAATGTTGATTAGTATTTGAGTAAGTGGTCTTCTTTAAGACAAGCCTTGAAGTCCATGTTGTCATAACATTTTTGACGTTGACGGCTAATGTAGAAGTTTAATCAAGAAAAAGTAATGCTTTTTGAAACGCGCCTATTAAAGACCAAGAAAAACACAATTTTAATGAGAACTAGACAACATTTTTTATAAAATTAAACAAAACAACTAACAGTCTCTTTTTTTTTAAAAAGAATAAAAATTAGGCCATATGCCAGACCATTTGCAGTAGGGAGCTGGGCCACTGTTTGCCGTTTTGTAATTTTTGATCGTCTAGAAAAGAAGCAGATACGATTAATATAAACTCCGTTTTTTTTTTGTTTTTAAAAAAAACTTATAATTCGGTATAGAAAACCCCTATAATGCATTTTATTTCATAGTTTTTTGGAAAAGCCAATTTTTGTACACAGCGCACTTTAATTCAAATTTAGTCTGAAATTTAAAAAAAAAAATAAAAACTAATTTCAGGATTTTCAAAAACCTCTTTTGCTAAATCGACGACATCCCTTTAATATTCGAAACAAAACCTTAAAAAAATAATTGCATGTCATACAAAACGTCTTCTGTTTTTTTATCTACTCGAAATAAACCCAGAAAAACAATAACTTAGAGTCATATTCAGGATACAATGAAGAAGGTAGAGTAATGCTAACAGCTGATTTTAAATTTTTTCTTTTATGAATTTAAATTGTCAATTTTGAAATTCGACAATAACGTTTGTTGAAGTTTGTAAAGCAAAAATTCCTTATCCAACATTCACAATTATCATCAAGGATTCACAAAATTTTTTTGACATTTTCTTTAGTTTTTTTTTTGTTGGGCTAGTGACTATACCTTGTTTATTGTACCATGGTCATATTCTTTATAGTATAGGGACGATTTAAAATTTTTAATTTAAATCGGCTGCAAAAAAGTACTGATGATTTTTTCAAATTTCTGGTTTTATTGGAAAGGTTAAACTTTGTCATTTAATAATCGAACACCTTTCGATTGAGAAGCCAATGCATCCGCAACGAGTCACTGTATTTTGTAGATTTTGGGCTGGCGTTATTATTGGGCCATTTTTCTTCGAAAAATAGATGGAGTCGCCCTTACCATCAACAGTGAGCACTACCACACCATAATCAAAGAATTTTTGTTTCCAAAAATTCAAAAGAATGACATGGACGACATTTGGTTCTAACAAAACGGGGCCACTGTCACACAGCCAAGGCAACCATCGATATTTTACACACTGTTTTTGAAAATCAAAAAATCAGCCGAAATTGTGATGCCAATTGGACGCCTTGAAGCTGAGATTTGAGCCCTTTGGATTACTTTCTGTGGGGAGGCATTAAATTAAATTTTACGCAAAGCATCAAGAGACAATTGAAGCGTTGAAACATGAAATCTAAGTTGCCATTAAGGAGAATCGACCCGAAACAATCGAAAATGTACAGAAGTATTGGGTGGATCGGATGAGGTACTGCCGAGCCAGATTAAATGACAAAGTTTATTCTTTCCAATAAAACCAGAAATTTGAAAAATTATCAGTTATATTTTTACAGTCAATTCAAATTTTAAGTTTTAAATGGCTCACCCTATATCGCTTGTAAAGAGAACCAACTTAATGTTCTGAATACGTAATCACAAATGCAAAAACACATTTTCAAATAAGATTGGCACCAAGTGGGCTAATTTATCCATAATTTTGCTCCGAGTTCTAAGCGTTTCGTAGCGTTTGCGTGCACTTGAGCTATGTAATGAATATGGCAACATCTTCATCAATAAGAGACAGAGAGACCCCTGTCATATGAATGATAGTGTGTTCCATTATTAAATGACAAAGTTCAACTTTTCCAATAAAACCAGAAATTCCAAAAAAAATATCAGTAATTTTTCTCCGATTTAAATTAAAATTTTAAATTTCCCACCCTGTAGTTTCACTCACTTTGAAATGCTTATTATCTATAAATTGGAGCAGAAAAGAAAAAATTGTCTGTACATATCGTCCAATGTACGCTACTCTTATTCGAAATTTGCGAAAAACGTCAATGTGGTCCAAGTGTTTAACGGAAGTTCCAAAAAAGAAATTGTCTTAACTCAAAAGTGGATAGAAAATAAAAACATTTGCCGGCACAAAGGATTTTTTTCTTTTGTAGTTTAATGCAGGATCAAACTAATATTTCCATTTAAGCTGATGAAAAACTTGTCGCCTATAAGTTTTAAATTCGCTTATCTGTAAAACTCGTTGTTGTTTTAGCGGTACATAGTGTCAGCCCTTGGCCGAAAAATTCCTCTTTCGGTTCGATCCGGTGCATAGAACCGGCTGTCGTGGCATCGGTTAAACTCGTTGTAACGTTTGATGTTTAATAGAAACAAAATCTTTAGTTTGTTTAGCTTTAAAGCTCGATGTGCTGTTGAGTGTTTAGTAAATAAAATCCCTGAATTAAATTCTTGTGAGTTGACCAATACAAAATTTGTTTGATATTTCGCCGCACTATTTAATGTATTTCCAAACCCAACCTTTTTTCGCCAATCATCTTGTGCAACCATTTTTCGCGATTGTTTTTCTTTTTCTTTACATTTCATTTGTAAAACTTTTCATAGCTAAATTTCCTTTTTTGTTTTGTTTTTTTTATCAAATTTGTAATTATTAATATTTTTTTTAAAATAATAATTATTATTTCCAATTCATTTGCTAGGTTTTGTTTAACGCTATAATAAATAAACAGTAGGGACATTTTAAAAAAAGTAATATACGACAGTTTTTAAAATTCCCGATAGTTTTTTTAACAAGGCGTTAAATGGAACACAGCACATTTATGTGAAATCAAATCTTAAAACAATTTATTAAGAAAATACATGAAAACGTGTTCAACACAAACGTTAGACTTAAAAACCGAAAAAACAACTTCATTATGAATTAAATAACAAAAACAAACAAAAAAACAACAAATCACATTTTAAAATAAATTAAATTACGTAATAACAATGAACTTATCTTAGTTACATTTAAATTATAAACAAACAATATATTCGCATTAACTGTATCTTTAAAATAAATTTAATTAAAACATGTTGTGTTGTAATGTCAGGAACATTTTGCAATTGTCTGAGTTTGCTTTTGGTTACAATTTCGAACAAATCCATTGCCAAAATTAATCCCTTCCTCCCGCCCACATCATGATACACACAAAATAATTGAATTTCTCTCTAAACACGGTTGTTTAATTTTTTGTTGTTGTTGTAATTTTAAACATATGCCACTTTTTTCGCATCATCGAATCGAAATCAAAACTATGCAATTTCTGAATGTTCCTAACCGTCTATAAACATAATCCTCTTAATATATATGATTTTTTTTTTTATAATTTCTTTAAAGTTATATTTTTAAACAAATAATTTTCTCATAAATACTTTTTTAAATGTTCTTATATTTCATATTTTTTACATTTAAGTTTATTTTTAATAGTTTTTTTTGTTTAATATAAACATTAAATACTTTCTTCAAAGTCTCCTATTATTTTATATGGTTCTTGCTTTAAATAAATAAATACATAATAAAACAAATATATACGAAAACAAAAAACACAAGTGAAAATTATGTAATTAAAAACACATATTGTAATGTTATGTTCAGATTTTTTAAAATAATTTTTTTATAGGTTAAAGTGTTTGTATTGGACTGTATTTAAAAAAACGATTTTTTAATTTTTCAAATCATTTCAATAAATATGAGTAAAAAAAGAACTAAATAAATATTAAACTAATTTACGTGTAGATTTAATTTATTGAATAATTTATGGTGGAAAGAGCTAAACTCGATTTGCCATTATTTATACAACGGAACATAAAGGGTGGACCATTTTAAATTTGAACTACCGAGTACTTTGACGAGAATAACATTCATTTTTATTTTCAGGTTTATGTTTGACATTTGGAAAATGGGACGCTCGAACAAAAGTGGGAAATATTAAAAACTTACGAGGACTGCTGCATATATTTCTGTCCTAATAATGAAAATGCGAATATTTATCAGCAAAAATGATTTTATTGTTTTTCAAGTTATTCTCTAGCATGCGCTCCATTTAATTGTCGAAGCACTTTTCCACTCCGATTGAGACACTGTCAAAACATGGTTTTGAAAGCTTCAACAGCATCTTCTGGCGACGAAAATCGTTAACCACGCATTTTTTTCTTGATGTGCGGGAATAAAAGGAAGTCATTGGGTGCCAAGTCAGGGCTGTATGGCGGATGATCCATCAAGTCGACGTATTGGCCGGTGAAAAAGGCGCTGGTTTGAGCAGATGTGTAAGAGCTCGCATTGGTGTCTTCTCTCGTTAGTTTTTCGAATTTCTCCGAAGATTTCAGGCAATAAATTGTGGTGTACCACCCAGAATTGACCGTCCTACGTTGCTCAAGCGGAACAGTCGCCACACGACCAGTTTTGCCAAAGAAACAGGCGACCATTTTCTTCGAAGTGATTCTTTCACGAACAGCTTTCGTTGGATTTGACTCGTTTTCGAAGACCCACACGGTCGATTGCTGTTTGGTTTCGGGTTCATACGCATAGATCCTTGATTCGTCACCTGTGACGATCTTATAAATGTCTTTTGAAGCACCGCGATCGTGTTGTGTCAAAATTTCTTTGCATCAATCGACATGAGCCTTTTTTTGAGCGTTTGTCAAATTGTGCGGCATCCAACGAGAACAAACCTTTTTAACGGCCAGGTGTTCATGCAATATCGAATGTATGCTAGTGGAAGAAATGCCCAAGGATGCCTCTATCTCACAGTATGTCACAAGACGATCTTGCATTATCAGTTCACGCACGGCATCAAAGTTCTCTGGCACAACGACCGTTTTTGGACGATCTTCGCGACCTTCGTCTTTGAGCGAGTGTCGGCCACAATTGAATTCATTAAACCAGTTTTTCACAGTGCTATAGGATGGCGCTTCATCGTCATACAAAATTTTAAATTCATCGATGCACTCTTGTCGTGATAATCCACGTCGAAAGTTGTGCAAAATGATCGCACGAAAATGTTCACGAGTTAATTCCATGTTTTTGTCAAATTGATTTTTTCAAGTCACTGTAAACAACACAAATGATGGTCCGTTTGTATTAAAAAAATAGTGTTGCCTAGGTCGAGGGTTGCTATATCCCTCGTTCTTCCAAAGTAGTGAGTCTTAAGGCAAACTGTAAAAAATTCACGTGGAAAATTTTCAGGAAGAGATCGACGTTTAGTTCAGGTTGTGCGTTAATTTGTGGAGCGATTTCATGAAAATGGATCGATATTGGAGAAAACAACCCCAGTACGTTCTCGTCCAGTGCGTTCAATCGAAAATATTGCTGCTGCGGCTTAGATTGTCCAAGAGCTTCTATCAACATCAACTCGTCATCGTTTTCAAAAAATGAACATTTCTCGCACTTCTTTGAGTAGAATTTTTCATAATGACCTCGGTATGAACGCTTACAAAGTTCAATTGGTTCAAGAACTGAAGCCTCATGACCATCCGATGCGTTTGTCGCTCCGCCTCATGGGCTGAAGGCAGGAGAAGAAGAATTTTACCAAAAACTTTTGTTTTGTTTTCAGATGAAGTTCATTTTAATCTCGGTGGTAAGTAAAATTTTCGCCACTGTGACTTCGGTTCAGAGAACCCCAAGTGACTATTGAGAAGCCAATGCTTCCACAACGAGTCACTGTTTGGTGTGGGTTTTTGGCTGGCGGTAGCACTGGGCCATTTTTCTTCGAATATGAGCTAAAAGCCGCTGTTACTGTAAACGATGAGCGTTACCGCTACATGTTCAACGAATTTTTGTTTCCAAAAATTCAAGAGAATAACTTGGACGACATTTGGTTTCAACAAGACGGGCCACATTGTGTGACACGCAATCATCGATATTTTACTCAGTGCTAGAATAATCAGCCGAAATTGTGATGTCAATTGGCCGCCTCGGAATATTTTCTGTGGGAAGCCATTAAGGATAAATATTACGCAATGCATCCAGAGACAATTGAAGAATGAAATCGTATATGGTGATCATTATAGAGGTATCTCTTTTTTCAAAATAAAAAAAATACAAAAATACACATCAATTGTGGAATCTTGATTGTTCATTCAAAACGACACTTTATGCCATTTAGTTGTTGAACATAATTTCCTTCAAATGATGGCCGCAACAACGCCTCAGGGTGTCCAATCTGAGGGTCCATATTTGGATGACTCGTTCGAGCATTTCCACCAGTATGTCGTAAATGATATACACCGTAAAAGTAAAAAAAAAATAAAGTTTATCACAACTCACGCGTAATCTGCGAAAAAAAATCTTTTGAAAAAATATGCTTCTCCAAATTTGGAAAACGCACCAAACCGTGGTTTAAGTCTTTCCATGCTGAAATGGCAAACAATACTGAAAAGAAAACAAAATAAAGTTTAACACACTCACGTTTAATCTGTGAAAAAACCCTATTATACTAATTTAAAAAATATGGACCGATGATTCCATAAGCCCATAAACCGCTCCAAACCGCGATTTTCTTGTTTTAAACCCCAGATGCAAAGCACAAAATTCAAAGTGCAACATTTTTTGGGTCATCGCCTCGGATAAAATTGTTTTATTAATTGTATTGCACAAGGGAACATGTACATACAGGGTGGGCCAAAAGTTACCATGGGGTTTACAAATTTAATAACATTTTCGTTTATATATATTTTTTTTTCAGAGTATATAAATAACACTTGGAGAATAAATAATAAAGAGATTCACAACTAAACAAAGAACCAGAATAATAAAATTTTATTATTTAAATCAGCGATCAATTATTTTATCGTCGACATTTCAACGTCAGAATTTCGCCCTCTGAAGCAATTATTCGTAGCTTAGTTCATCGTCATCACCAACATGAGACTGTAAGAGATTTGCTTCGAAGCGGTAGACCACGTTTAATTCGCACTGCGAAAAATATTGTTAGAGAACCGCAGTGTTAACGAAACACCAGAAACATCTGCCAGAAGGGGCTCTGCTCAGCTAGGAATGTCTCGTCCGCATTTTAAAAAAATACCTTCTGCTTTACCCGTATAAGGTGCAAGAATTTAAAGCCGCAGATCATCGAAAGCGTCTAAATTTTGCAGTTAAATTTCAACAGTTGGCCAGAAATGAAATCAACTTTATTGAAAAATTTATATGGCTTTGTCAGTTAAATGGTTTTGTTAAAAGGCAGAACTGTATGTTCTGGGGCTCTGAAAATCCAAAAGCCATTCATCAACGCCAATTGCACCCCCTTAGGTGTACAGTATGGTTTAGGATCACATCTGAAAATATCATTGGGTCTTACTTCTTCGAGAATGAAGATGGAAGTGCCGTAAATGGAAATCGGTATCGGTTTATGATAGAACATTTTTTACGTCCTGCTCTTGAAAACACCAATTGTCGAAGCACTTTTCCACTCCGATTGAGACGCCTCCAAAACATAGTTTTTGAAAATCGTTGACCACGGATTTTTTTCTTGATGTGCGGGGATGAAAAGAAGTCATTGGATTACCCATCAAAAAGGTGCTGGTTTAAGCCAATATGTGAGAGCTCGCATTGTCAGGGTGCACAATGATTCGTATTCTCTTGTTCGTTTTTTCGAATTTCTCCGAAGACTTTAGGCAAACAAATTGTGGTGACGCACTCAGAATTGACCTCCTACCTTGCTCAAGCGGAACAGTCGCCACATGACCAGTTTTGCAGAAGAAACAGGCGACCATTTGTTTTAAAGTGCTTCTTTCACGAACAACTTTCGTTGGATTTGGCTCGTCTTCGAAGACCCACACAGTCGATTGCTGTTTTGTTTCGGGCTCATACGCATAGATCCATGATCCATCTTTGAAGCACCGTGATAGTATTTTTCCAAAATTTCTTTGCACCAATCGACACGAGCTTTTTTTGAGCAATTGTCAAATTGTTCGGGATCCAACGAGAACAAACCGTTTTTACGGCCAGATGTGCATGCAATATCGAATGTATGCTGGTGCAAGAAATGCCCAAGGATGCCTCTATTTCGCGGTATGTCACATGACGATCTTGCATTATCAGTTCACGCACGGCATCAATGTTCTCTGGCACAACGGCTGTTTTTGGATGACCTTTACGACCTTCTGCTTTGAGCGAGTGTCGGCCACGATTGCATTCATTAAACCAGTTTTTTACAGTGCTATAAGATGGTGCTTCATCGCCATACAAAGACTTAAGTTCATCGTTGCACTCTTGTCGTGATAATCCAAGTCGAAAGTTGTGGAAAAAGATTGCACGAAAGTGTTCACGAGTTAATTCCATTATTCTTTAAACGCAAGGCCAACATTGTTGCAGAAATTCTAACGCTACAGCCACAAATTTTCAAATATGTTATGGAGAATGCTCTAAAACGAGTCCATCATTGAGTAACATTTTTTATCATACTTAGTGTAAAAAAATTTCCATTTTGTATACTTATCGTATATTATAAAATCTGAGAAAAAATTTAATAAAAGAAAAAGTTATTCAAGTTTTAAACCCCATGGTAACTTTTGGCCCACCAAGATATTTTACATTATTTTCCCAGGTAATATGGTGATGACTGAAAACAAGTGGATTTTGAGAAAGGTAACACGGCTTACGTTTTCTGGTAATACTCGTATATATGGCTTGTGTTTTTTCAGGATTTACTAGTACATTCCATTCTGAGCGAGTTGCTGAGTGATGGCTATGTGGCTAGCGTATTAATCAGACCCCAGTATTGACTTGTCATCAGCAAAAAATTGAAATAACACAGTCAACAGAGAATGGATAACCGCTGTAAATATATCATAAAGTATCGGAGACAAACAAGATCTTTGGGACATCCGTTATCTATACTTAGTTCTTGAGAGCAGGTTTTTCCAAGGTGTACACAAAATTTTCTATCGATCAGAAAATTCTATTTTTTTTAACAGTTTCGATTGGAAGACCACTTTTTAATAATTTTAAAATAAGCGTTGTGCCAAACCGAGTCAAATGCAGCTTTAATGTCGTATACTTATAGTATAACAGTACTCCGGTAGACAGCGATTAGGTAAAGTTCTCGTGTACCAAATTTGTAATCTTCCAGAGTGGTTGATTGGTGTTGTTCTCTCTTCTGAAGCCAAACTGTTGTTGTGGAAATATATGTTTTTCCTTAATAAAACTGAGCAGACGTCTTTGGATCACTTTATAAGGCAATAATCAGATCTAGTCTAGACAAGGAGAGAAGTTTCAGAACCGAAAAATGGAAACAAATATTTTGTTTTTATGGCGTCAGGTGAGTTTATAAATAGAAAAAAACGCATTTATTTTTATTTTTTCTTTAATATATTTATATTTTATATATATATTTTTAAAATACATAAACAGATATCTCTCTTTTTTCGACATATATCAAAAACTAAAAGAATAAATTGTTTGGCTTTCGCCTGGTATATACTCACTATTACAACTATAAATTAATGTAAATGTATATATTTGAAAAATGTTCTGCTTTTTACTTCTTTGTAATTTTAATGTAAAATAAATTTAATTTAAAATCTAGATTATTATTATTATCTCTTTATGTAGTTTTATTTTCGCCACAATAATAATAAAATTGTATTTAACATAACATCGATTTAAGACAAATTGAAAGAATAAAAACTAATTTAAATGAAATACATATATCGAATACAACTAAAAACATAATAAAATTAAATAGTATATAAACAGGAAATTGTTTATACTTTCGCGTCTACAAAAAAAGTTATGATACAAGTTATTTAAATAATAGCAAGAAAATACTAATTTTACTTACTTTAAATGTACATGATTTGTAAAAAAAAATATTTTAAAAATGGAATAAGACATATTTTATTGAAGAAAATAATGTTTTTTTATTTAATAATAAGAAAAAATATACAAATACGCGAAGTCTTTCGTATTTTTTTTTTTTTTGAAATATTACACCACATTGTGCGTAATTTCTTCCAATGGAATATTTTGTTATAATCATTAGTCTAAATATTCGTGGAGATACATATGTATAAATGGGATATTGATGTTTTTTTTTGGCAAATAAACTTTTTAATGATTGATAGTGTGGGGTCGGGGGAAGAGAGGAGTTGGTGTTTACCCGAAAGCTATCGGCTACAATCTGGTTAAATATTTTTGTTTTATAACACTTTCGACAAAAGTAAGTTTAACATGAGCTGACATTTTGACGAAGGGATATATTTCTGTTGGACAACATTGACTGAAAGATGAAAATTCGATTCGTTATCAAAAAAAGAAATATTGAAAATCATCTTGTTGTAAGATTAAACACACGTGTTTTAAAATTTAAGATTATAAGAAAAATTCGTATTTAACACAAACGCTTAGCGAATTTATGAAAGTAAATCATCATAACGCTTTTTCTTGAATAACATTTTTTTATAATTTTTTTTTTTCTAAACAAACGGGATTACCCGGCTTGAAGTTTTAAAATTCCCGACTATCGGGACTTATGTTAATTTAATCGCTCTTTAAATAACACACGCTTTCTAATATAGGTCTTTTGGAGTAAATTGGTTTGTGTTTTAAAGCTAAAAGTTAAAAACTATCAACTTTTAAACAAAATGATGAGTGAAATTGATTTTGTCTCAAAAAATTATTTTTTTAATTAACAAATTAATGCATGTTATTGCTGGTGGTACGTATAAACAAACTGCTTAGACTTTGTTTGACAAAGTACGAATATATTGTAATACATATATTAAGCTTTTTCTGTGGAACCAGTAATTGTATTTTGAAATCACAATCAAAATACCAAGCGATTTCAAATCGGAAAATCTTTGCGATTTGCCATGACGAGAACAGGTTACAAAATCAATTTTTGTAAAACAAACCATGCCTCAATCAGAGTTGCATTTGACTAACGCAGATATGTTCACATATTTACTGAACTGTAAATTAAGAACTATTGTGAATCAATCAACATACCAAGCGATTTCGAATCGGAAAATCTTTGCGATTTGCCGTGACGAGAACAGGTTACAAAATTAATTTTTGTAAAACAACCCATGCCTCAATCTGAGTTGCATTGGACTAATGCAGAAATGTTGACATTTTTTGTTGAAATGTAAATTAAGAACTATTGTGAATCAATCAACATACTAAGCGATTTCAAATCGGAAAATCTTTGCGATGTGCCATGACGAGAACAGGTTACAAAATCAATTTTTGTAAAAGAACCCATGCAAACCCATTAATTTAGTTCTTAGCAAATGCCGCATAAATGTCGACTAGAAATCAATATCTAACGCGTCCCTACAGATTGAATTGAAAATTGCCATTCCCGAACTCAAACTTTACTTCCAATCTTGCTCAAATTTAGTATAGTACATGACATTAGTTTTTTTACTATAACTGGCAAAAAGATATTTTATCATGTCGTTCCAGTTTTCATATAGCCGCACACAAAGGTTCCTCCAGATTTTAGGTTCGTTCTGCGGCTGTCGAATTCACATATTAAAATTGAGCTCAAACTTAGCATGGTGTGTTAGGAGCGACTTTTTTTAATTATATTTCATAGAAGAACCCAAAATTGTTAAAAGTGTTACAAAGTGTTTATATGCTAATTCTCCAATAAAGTCACAAGTCTGTTTTTAATTTATAATCGGACATTGGCCGATGGAACTTTACTAGGTATCAATCATTAAGAAGATTACTCATTTTTTTACTTTATAGAAATACTGTACATAACTATTATATATAAACGTTTTCAACGTTTAGTTTTTGTTTTAAAATTTTATATTTTTGTATATATTTTATTTTATATTTTCCATACTTTCTTTAAATGTGTTAATTTTTTTGTCTTTATAGGAATTTTTCAAGCTTTAGTATTATGTATTTAAATTTCTCCTAAACACTGCATTTTTCTTTTCTTTTTTGTCTTGAGTTAGTTTATTTTTGAGGTGCCTGTTTGATAAAACAAAAATAAAAATGTATATTTTTGTACATTTCAAAGTCCTTGATGTAGTTTATTTTATTCTTTACTAAAGTTTGTCATAAGATCTTTTGTAATGGAGAAACACCAATGAAAACAAAATGGAAAAATTGCACACACGACTAAAATGTGATCGCGTAAAAATTGAATCAATAAAATTCCTTCCGAAATTTACTTTTCTCGTCGTATTTGAATTGTCGGTTGGGGGAATTTCCGTGAATAGTTCTGAAATTATTCCTTTGGCTAACTGTTCCTATGATTAATGAAGATAATTGTTAATGAAAATAAAAAGCTAGGTATATGTAGAATATAGTTCTGATGGAACTTGAAATTCCAATTTTAATTTATTGTAATTTATTATATGATATTTTCCTTCGATTGCAGTTCCTACGATTAATGAAGATTATTGTAAATGGTGGAAAACCCCTAGGAAGGAATATGAAATTCCGGTTTAAATTAGTTTACTTATAAACAATAAGTTATTTATTTTTGCATTTCTGACATATAATGAAAATGAAAAGGAAACGAAAAATAGAAAGAGTTAATTTTTATAAAATACTAATCAGAAAAGTATTTTATAAAAAAACTACAGTCTTCCAATTTCAGAAAAACGTACAAAGGTTAACGGTTTTTTTTTTTTAAAAAAAAAGTTTTGGCTTTAAAGTCGAGAGTATCATAAAGTAAGTTCTGTTCAAGTAAAACTCGAATTTGCAATTCGGTAACTTAATTTTTTTCTTAAAATAGGACAACCTGCAGAAAAAATACGCGTTAGTATTTAAACGCTAAAAAAGTTAGTAGGCGCAGGTTCATAAAATGCTGTGGAAAATAATATCAGCAGGCGCTTATTTAATAAAAAAACATAGTTATGCAGGGTATTATATCGTTCTGTAATGAGATTGTCTTTATAATCCGATGAAATGTATTTATGGAATATAAAAAAAATAATATATTTAAGTAATGCACACAAATAAGCTTAAACAAAAACACAGAAGATTAGGATTAAGGATTTTGTTTAAAAATGGTGAATGCAAAAGGCGAAGTTACAAATTTAATGCACCTACAATAATGTCTTTTACATTTAGCATTTATTAAAACAGGCCCAAGGGTAATATTTCTCAAACAACAAAAGATATTGTTGCAATGGAAAAAATTAATACCGGCATATTGTCTACGCGGGTTTTTCCAATATAAGAATACTTTAGTTTGTAGCAAGAAGACGAATTATTTTGGAAGCTTTTTTTAATATACTTTCAAGGATTTGATTTAACTTTCATTTAAAAATGGTGAATACAAAAGTCGAAGTTGCACATTTAATGTACCTACACTAACGTCGTTTGCATTTAGCATTTATTAGAACCGGGCCAAGGGAACTATTTCTCAAATAACAAAAGATATTGTCGTAATGGAAAAAATGTATACCTGCATATTGTCTATGCATGTTTTTTCCATTATAAGAATACTTTAGTTGAATTTACAATAAATTGCATTTATTTCAAAGCAAGAAGACGAACTAATTCGGAAGCTTTTTTTAAAATACTTTCAAATGTTTTATTTATCTTTCATGTAAAAATGTTGAATGCAAAAGGCTAAGTTACACATTTATTGTACCTATAATAATGTCCTTTGCATTTATTTAAACCGGTGCAAGGGGTCTATTTCTCAAATAATAAAAGATATTTTTGTAATGGAAAAAAGTGAATACCAGCATATTGTCTATGCATGTTAAACTTACAATAAATTGCATAAAATAAGTAATATTTCTCAAACAACAAAAGATATTGTTGTAATGGAAAAAATTAATACCGGCATATTGTCTACGCGGGTTTTTCCAATATAAGAATACTTTAGTTGATAGCAAGCAGACGAATTATTTCGGAAGTTTTTTTAATATACTTTCAAGGGTTTTATCTAACTTTCATTTAAAAATGGTGAATACAAAAGACGACGTTACACATTTAATGTACCTACAATAATGTCCTTTGCATTTAGCATTTAATAAAACCGGCCTATTTCTCAAATAACAAATGATATTGTTGTAATGGAAATAAATAAATACCTGGATGTTGTCTATGCGGGTTTTTTTCAATATAAAAATACTTTAGTTGAATTTACAATAAATTGCATTTATTTCAAAGCAAGAAGACGAACTATTTCGGAAGCTTTTTTAACATACTTTCAAGGGTGAATGCAAAAGGCCTTGTTACAAATTTAATGTACCTATAATAATGTCCTTAGAATTTAGTACAAGGGGCCTATTTTTCAAATAACAAAATATATTGTCGCAATGGAAAACATGTATACCTTCATATTGTCTATGTATGTTTTTCCATTATAAGAATACTTTAGTGGTATTTACAATAAATTGCATGTTTTTTCGGAAGATTTTTTAACATACTTTCAAACGCCCATGTTCTGTAAATAGTTACCTATTATACCGATTATAATAAAGAGTAACCAAAATAGCGCTAAACTCCAAACATAAAGTGGACAACAAACGGTGAAGCAGGAAGAGCCAATTTTGTTCAAATTGAAATGGTCTCGTTACACAGACCATGGAATTATAAGTATGAATCGTGTACCATAATGAAGAAAATATGTATCGCAATGCATCTGAAAGGGCAGTGTCATTGTCCGTGATCAGCGATAATACTACAAAGATTTAACATCTTTATTAATAATAGAGGTTATTATTCCCCTAACTACGGCTGTCGTTGTCGATGATCGACTAGTGTTAATTTTAACGTAATCCGCTAAAAATAGCAGTAGTCGCAATTCATGAGATTCAAACACTGATTATTAAGTATACACTTTTCACAAAGTCTGCTAATGATGGAAATACATGTGCTGACTATATAACATTAGTTTCATAAGAGAAAAGTTAGTGGAGTATCCAGCACTTATTGGACTTTAGTCAGTCAGCGAAAGATTTTTTTTAAAGATTTTAAAAAAATAATTTTCGTTTGAAATATGTTTTTAAAAAGATATCTTCATTAATAGAAAAACAGTTGCATACATATTTTATGCAAGTCTAATTTTTCTATCACAAGAATACATTTTTTTAGCATTACAACTGGGAGTTGATTTTTAAACATTCATTTTCTGCTTCGTAAAGAAGACAAGAAAAGTTGCATTCTACAAGAATTTAAAAAAACCGCTAGACAAAATTAATTTCTTTCAAAAGCTGGCCAGCAATCAGCTTTTATACGGAACTACAGGCATAAACGCCTGGGCTGTTTGCTGGCCTTGTATGAAAAGTTACCGTGAGGATGCGAACAGGACCGATAATAATAATTCTTAATACAAAAATTAATGACTTTCTCCTAGAAATTTTGGCGAGTATTTATTTTGGAAGTCATGACTTTATGATCCAAAATAATGATAAACCAAGTCAATATTTTTATAGTAGAGAAAAAGTTTATATATTAAAAATCAGATCGTTCATAACACTCTAAAGATTAAATTTTAACAAATATTAAGACTTTATTTTGTATAGAGTAAAAAGTGAAACAAAAAATTATAAATTCTGCCGCACCAAAACAAAAAAATCAGAATTAAGTTACGTTTATGTTACTTCGCTTAGGAGAGTACAATATTTTGTGGTGCTCAAATTAAAAATTAAAGCATATTTGTCTGCTATTTTTCTCTACTATAAGAATATTTTTTTTTTATTTGTGTATTATTTGTACAGCACTAAATGATTTTACTTTGTGATACTACCGGAAAAAAAATGATAAGAAAAATGAGTATAATACTTAATTTTTCTATTTTATAAATACAGGGTGGCTGATAAATGCTGCTAGGATCGTGCTGTTAAGGTCAATAGAGAGACCGATAGTTAAGGATGTTGAAAGGGTATTTCTGTACGGAACTGCGTCGAAAAAAAACCATGACCCAACAGCGGATTTTATCTTGTAGAGTTATTACGAAACCGACAAATTTGAATGATATAAAGCAATGTATACGCACGAAAATTGAGTTTATTCCCGCAGCAACTCTCCAGGCAATAAAAAAATAACTTGTTCATATCATACAACATCGAGAGTGAAGGTAATTTAAATTGTGTTAATTTTAAAAACATTAAAAAGACTTAATAAATATGTATTAGTTTTCAAATAAACAAAGAAAATTAATTTATATCAATGAAAAAATGTGTTGGCGTTTTTTACTGTTCACTCATTCATGAGCCACCCTAAACTTGAGTTGTAAATCGAGAACATTTTTAAATATGTTGCACAATTTTTCCATTTTTTTCTAGGTTTTCTCTTGTCTGAAAAAAAATTCATTAATGCGCCTGCGCTTTCAGCAATAGCTTTTACTTTATTTTTGTTTGTTTTGTAAAATTTTCTCGTTAAAAATATCTATTTTGTATTCTTTTTTCCCTTACGAATTTTTTGTTTTGTTTGTACCTTAAGGAAAACAGTTTCAGTTTTAGTGGCTTTTGGTTAGTAGTAACATTTTTGTTTGTTTTGTATAAGAAAACGTTGTGTATTTTCGTTTTTATCAAAATAGTTTGTCAATTTATATTTGTTTCCATTACAGAAAGGCACAATCGATTTTGTTTTTATTTATCCCATAGTGAAAAATAAATAAATTTGTGGAAAGTTAAGAAATGCAGTGTGTGTAAAAATCTTTCTTTTCTTTTGCGTATAAAATTCAGTCTATTTGTATTAAAATATATTTCTTTGTTATTTCTTTTCCCTTTTTTCTTGAGATTCATCTTTTTGTTTTCAGAAATAAAACCAAGGAATCATTTTAAGTTACTTAAACAAAAAACCGAAAAACAAAACATTAACGCAAAAATATGTAGTCTTTTTTTTATAAAAATATAATCTTATAAAAATATATTTATATACTTTTTCTTCATAGTTTTGTAAATTCTTTTGCCTGTGTACATAGTATATTTCTGTTGTTAGTTGCTTTATATATATATATATATAAATATATGTATATATATATAATGTTCTTAATTTTATATATATGTTTTAAATAATACAGTTAACCATGTACAATTTTATAAAAATGAAGTTAATAAAATATGTTTCCCTTATGGTTGTTTCTATTTGAGTTTGCAGCGAAACGCTTAAATCATTATGAAATTATATTTATAGTTTTAGTTCCCTTCGATAAAAACTACTTAATCTCTCTAAACACGTTTGAGTGTGAGTTGAAATGAATTAAAATATAATGTAAAATGTATAAACTTAAACACTTACATAAGTTTTTCTAATAGTTTTTGTTGTTTTTTAATGAACTGGAAACCGCATTTACTTTTTTTTGTCTCAATGCTTTGATAAATTTAAGGGTACATCTGCAAAGAAAAACAAAACAACATATAGAGTTTTAGAAACAAACAAATACGGCAATAAAAGTTCGGGCGGTTCGACCAAATACAAGTAAAGTTCAAAAATTAAATAAACCAAAACCAGTAAAACATCTACAGTTAGACAGGGTCAACTTGTTGCCACTCTACACCATCTGATACACAACATACTACGCTAAATATAGAACCGGTTGGATGTCAAGTGTGTCATGCCCGTCTAGGGCAGGAACTAAAATTATGTGGTCTTGAGCTTAGAGGCTATATGCAAACATCGGTCGATATAGTCCAATTTCATCAGGGTGACACACGAATCGTAATACAAAAACAAAATGAAATTTGTTTTTCTGTGTGAGTAATTTGTTTTAATTGCCAGGTTACCTTTTTAAATGAATGCTTGCGTCACCGAAAAGAGGATTTGAAAAGTGCAGTTATTGTAACAACAATATCTGTGGTATCGTAAGTCTTATTTGTCTTTGAGGGATCTGCTTTGATCTCCAGGTGTACTGAATGCGTCCAAAGGGACCTGGAGGTCAGCTGAGTGGGTTTGGCCGGACAATTGAAGAGGTGTAGCAAGTCATGTAGTCCCTGATGGCAGGCGGGACAAATGTCCGGAACGATTGTATCAATTCAAGCCCAATACGAGTTAAGGCATCTTCACCATCAAGATCTAAGCTAAGCCAGAACCACGCGCGTCTGCCGAGGTAGTGTCTTCTCCTCTGGTGAAATCTCTTGGAGATGTTCCCCTAGAAAAACATTAACGCTATAGTTTGTTACTGCTGCTGCGACTTCACCCTCGTGAGTTTCGTTCATACACGCCTAATAGTTTCAATGATCTAAAGGCTCTCTTGTTCCGCTGGACCTGTCCCTTTAAATTATGAAGATCGGGCGGAGGCTTCTTTTCCATGAGTTGGTGGTTGGGATGACTACTGCGAAGACACCCAAGCAGATACTGTTTAGACAACAAGATGACATTTCTGCGCACTGTAAGGACCTTCGTCTCCTCATGTAGATGGTCCTCAGAAGACACCCTGTTGATGTTCTCAAGGCGGCATTCTGGCAAGTGAATTTTCTTCCACTCACATTCGCCAACAACACCGGTGCTGCGTAGTTCGATACAGACTGACCTATCGCTTTATAAGAGATCTACAAGGTTTCCTTGTTGGCTCCCCAAGTACTGCCGGCTACAGAATTGAGGACCTTGTTCATACTTTTAAGCTTATCGCAGATACCTGTAGCTTGTGTAGAGGATCGAAAATGGCTGTCCAATGTTACCCTGAGGAATTTGGGGTAGATGTTAGTCGGGTAGTGGAGTCAGCGACTTTCACACCTCTGAGGTCCATGCAGTAAACAGGGTGGCTGATGTTTTGGAGGCGGACGTTTTCACATTCCTCGCTGTTAAGAAGCGTGTTAAGACAGCGAGGTAACAGTTGATTTTCTCGCATATGTCATCCACTTTAGGTCCTAACGCCAGAATTGTGCAATCATCAGCGTATGATATAATTTCAACGCCGTCTGGTGGTGCAGGAATTTTAGAGAGGTAGAGATTAAACAGAGCCGGAGATATCCCTCCACCCTGGGAACTCCTTGTTTAACTCTAGGGGTCTTTGACTTCCTGTCTCTAAATTGTACATATGACAAGTGCCCACACATATAGATTACGACCCAACGTTTCAAACTAGGCGAAAGGGACTTTTCTGAAATGTCCTCGAACAGAGTGACACGGCTGAACGCGTCGAAAGCCTTTGTGAGCCAAGAGCTCCGTCCTGTCGTTGGGCTTGCTCTGTTAAGCCCGCGACTTATACATGTGCTGATGATCAGCACATAGAAGGTTTTCGATAAGGCTAAGGAGAAGCAGTGCTTCAAGCGTCTTTGCTATTGGCGAAAGCAAGGAGATCGGCCTATACGATTCTCCTTTGCACGCGACTTTGCCTTGGTTCAGAAGCGGTACCACTCTGACCATTTTCCAGGCATCGGGAAAAAGGTGAGTAGCTAACGACAGATTGAGCACTTTGTACTCTACTCCAGGGGTATTAAGTGTTTCAACATCAGCATTGAGATGTCGTCCGGACCCAGCGCCTTTGATGACTTAGCGCTGTGGGTGTAATGGGCAACTTTGCCAACGATAAATTGTAGTGGTCGACTAGGAGAGCACGGATACGATGCAATACTCTCCTTTTCGCCTTATCGCTCTCTAGATGCTCAACAAAAATGCGGTGAAAACAACTCACGCACCGCTTCGAATCTGGCACTGTTCTGTCACTGAACGTGATGGCTCTCCGTTCATCTTTTTTTCCAGAGTTAGAGAACGATTTGTATGTTGACAACAATTTACAAATTCCTCAACTAAAGTTGCACTGCTTTAAGTGACCTAGCCAATTCTTCCGCATATATTCGTTGACCAATTCACTGATCTGAGAGTTGGGGAGCGATGCTTATCTGCGAGTCCCGCTGAATCTGCTGGGAAATTTGGTTGTATGTCGGGTATTCAACCAGCTGGGATATGGCGAGCGGCTGCTGCTTTGATGATGGCCCGAAGTTCTCGGCTACCTGAACATTAGATAGAATGGGTAGATTACTAATGCTGCAGTTGGTGGCTTCTCTAACGGCATCCCAATCAGCCTTTTTTTGTTTGAGTTACGTGCGGCGTGCGGAGATAATGAAATCGGCTGGTCTGTTGATGGAAAGGGGTTCCGATCCTAATGAGATGAAGGGTTGCCAGGTGACGTCGTTGATCAGGCAAGGCGATGCTATACTTATGTCTGGCGAGCCCATAATCCACGTGGGGTGTCCTTATTCACTATGTCGAATGTAAAGCTATTAATTTGCTCTGCCAAAGCTATGCCCCTCTGGTCGTTGTCTAGGAGAGAATGCCACATTTCGTGGTGGGAATTAAAGTCTCCTAGGACCAAGCGGTTATTGCCTTGTAGCAGTTTGCTTATGTCTGCCAAATAACGCGGGGCACAACTCGTTATACTCTATCTCGTCAGTCACTTGACTGCTACCTCCATACATTCCATGCATGATTGCAGCGGTAAAATGCTTGTCAGTCCTCCATTACTGTCCAAAGGGAATTTAGGCGGGAGTTTAGCGGCACTCCCCCTAGTGGATGGAACCTATTTTAAGGCTGGTTGTTGTTGTTTTAGCGGCAAACCGTACCGGGATGACAGCCCTTGGCTGAAGATTTGGTGCTTCGGGTCGATACGGTGCGTAGAACCGGTTGTCGTGGGATCGATTTTAAGGCTGGTAAACCTATTTGCCGAATCTATCGCACAAAAACGTACCATAGAGATTCCTATGTTCAGGTTCAAGACACAGTCACGGCCCAGCATTGTCAATTCAGGCAAATCCTAACGGTTCGACTCAAAAATTATGGGCGCATATAGGAATTACACGTTCACAACAACGTATATTTTATTAAGACTTAACTAATATACCTTTCGGATTTGAAGTGCTGCCACATTTCAAAATTGATCTAGCTGAAATAAAGCATAGAGCGTTAAGTACTACCATTAAGTATTCCTGGTAAAACTAGACCATAACAATCGGTTTTTTTATACATCAGTTACATATTAAGTCCGACTTAGGTCATATATCATCAGAATAGTGTAGGGTATAAAGTTGCATCCATCAAATAAGTACAACCAAAAAAGGCTGCGGCAGCTCTATTTGCGATTAAAGAAGTCGGCGAAAATGAGTATCAAACGAGGACAAAGCTAAGATACTAGTTTTATCCATTAAAACAAGACGTCTTAACATCCACGCGGCAGAGTGCAGGCAGTCTGTTGTAACAACATCAAGTAAGTCGACAAATTCATATACAAATAATCTCGGATAACAATTTATAAGGTGTTACTTTGAGCTTGGATAAAATCGTTTTCATAATTTAAAATTTAGCAGAGATGCAAACCATATCAGAATTCGAGTTAGTTCGGTTTATAGGTTTAGAGTTTGGTCATTACAGATCTTGTATTGACGCATTTTTATCGACTCCGCTATTATATATTATTAAAGGTTAACATATATATATTTGTAAAACAAAACTCTACCAACCTGAACTTTGTTCATCCTTATTGCTAGTGTGATACATGGAATTAAGAGCTGTTGATGTTGAACCAGAGACTCCTGGTACTCCTGTACCTGGTAATGGTGACGAAGACGCTAATGATGATGATGAGCTAGATGAATAATTGTTCTTTGCTGCTTTGGAAAGATCAGTTGTTGTATCAGTCATTGGATGTGCTGTGCCCAATGCCGCTGCAGCGGCAGCCGCAGCTGCTGCAGGGACTAAACCTGCTGCTGCATGCATCGCAGCGGGATGTGATGCCATACCGTGTACCATTGGATTGAACATTGATCCTGGTGGTGGTAATGCACTACCCGTATGGTGATGGGGCGGTGTTGCCGCTGAAGCGCTACCGAAACCAGCGGCAGCGGCAGCAGCAGCTGCTAGAGCGGCTGCATTGCTTACACCATTGTATTGGTATCCATGATACGGTGGCGATAAACGAGCAGCAGCTCCTGCCGCGGCTGCAGACAGCATTGCTGGATGACGAGACGCCTGTAACAGAGCAGGATTGTTAGCCGCAGCAGCAGCACTTTGATAATGCTGCATCCACATTTGGGGATGACGCATAGCCGCCAGAGTTGAAATGTAAGGATGGTAATAAGGCGAACCTACGACGGCTGGAATGTACGAAGCTGCAGCAGCTGCCGCAGCGGCGGCTGCAGCCGATGGATTGATAGATGTCGGAGAAACCGCTGATGCTGGATGTACGGCATTCGAAGGATGTGGGCTATTTGCTCCAGGAGCATACATATACGAGTATGGATGAAGGGATGAGCCCTGTATATTAGCGCTACCCGGTGAGGCACGCTGCAGTAAATGCTGTTGGTGCGACACAGGAGTTCTTCGATCGCTATCCTCATTGCGGTTTTCTAAAGCCGCAGTGGGGGAAGCGCAATTACTGCTGTTATTTGATGTCGTTGTATTAACAGAAGTGGGCGAAGCAAATTGTCGTCGTATTGAAGCAGTCTTTTTTGGTACAGTTCGAGGTGTAGTTTCACGTGGTGAAGCTGTCGTTGATCTCTGTGGAGATAAATCTCCTCTTTGTGTCGATGGAATGTTGTGATTTGCATTGTTTCCCACTATAATAGAAGAAGTGGGCGTAGTAGCTCTAAATGCTGACGAATGATGACGTGGAGAACGGGAACTACTAGAGCCGGCATTTGATGCCGATGCCCCACTTGACGATGTTGATGGTGAGAGAGCACTTGCTGCTGCCAACGGCGGTGGCACATAATGGGGTGACGTCATATATGGTGAATAATAACTCTGGGGTGCATGATGATAATGTTGCTGTGGGTGGTGAGGTGAGCCAATATTTTCTGTTCCAGAATATTTAATTTTGTTATAAACATCTGGAATTAATCTCGGAGAACGTCTGCCATAATCATAGCCTCCACCTGCTCCAGCGCTTATAGTAGGACTCCTCGAGTGTGTTTCACGCATGGGAGAATTATAAGGTGGTGACCTTTTTAATTTTGAAGCCGAATTGGAAGGCGATTTTCCGCCACATGTAGAATTTCCTTCTGGAGATTTCGGCGATTGGTGAGCATTGTGGGAGATAGATGACGTTTGCGGGTAGGAAGAGTATGCCATAGAATTGCTAGTTATTGTAGCCGGAAAATCAGAAGATTTTTTAGACGACGAAGATGGAGATACAGACGAACTGGATCCTCCCCCTAAAAGTGAATGTATACTATATGAACTGTAGAGTTTGGTAGGAGCTGACGAAGTTACAACTGCTGCTTTTGATTGATTGCCCGCATTTGAATTGTGCGCACTATAGCCGCCTGAAGATGAATTTTTATTAGATGGAGTTGCAAGGGTTTGAGAGTGGGATATATTATTCGTGGAATTGGTAGTAGTATTTCCTTTGGCTCGACTACGTTTACCTCCTGCTGCTGTGACATTGTCCTCTAACGATACCTTTTCAAATTCTCTCAGTATCCGTTTGCGTGGTGATACATGTTGTTGATGATATTCGACTAGACGTGAGGCTGCGGTATTCGAAGGTGGTGATACTTTGGAATTTTGATTTTTATGTCCTCCTGTTCCTCCTGACGATATCGAGGTTGTAGACGGAGAGGATGTGGATGATGTGAATGGTGCTGCGGCTGAGGGTGAGTATTGAGCTGAACTTTTAAATGAATGGGCAGTTGCTGCTAAACGTGATGCTGAAGCATCCATAAGTTTTTGTACGATAGTAGTGAGCTTGGCTCTGGTTTTAATATTTTCTGGCTTTTTAAGTCTTTTTTCTTCATCTCCTTGTTTGTTGTATTTCGTTTCCATAGTTGTTGTCGTTCCTCGAACATGTTTTCTAGAATCTTCATTTGAGACATCACCATTCAATGATGATGAGATCTTAGAAGTTTCCACCACTACATCACAATCACTGGTATTCATTTTTTCCACCTCATCCTCCTGTTTCTGTTCTACACTTGAACTCGCTTCAATTTCCGTGGACTCGTTCTTTATAGGAGAAAGTTTAGACATTTCAACATCGCTGCATTCATCGGATTGCTTCATGATCTGTGCTTTGTCATCATCCCTATTTTCTTCCTTGGCGCCATTCGTATCATCATTCTCCGATTTTATTTCATCCTTCTCACAAGGTTGTTTATCACCCATTCCTCCCGCCTTCTTATCATCATTTTTAATTTCTGCTTTTGTTTCCACCTCAATATCTATTTCGGATTTATCATCCACTTGTTGTTGCTCTTTAGTTATGTTTAACCCAAATATTAAAACATTCTCCTCGAGCGTTTTCCTATCGTATGGTTTTCGACATTTTTGCTTTGTCAGCAATAGAGCCTCCGCTGTACGTTTTCGACATGCGGGCTTCTGATAAAAAAGCGTCATTTCTTTTGACACATTTTTTCGTGGCGCCGCTTGTTTCCAACAATGATCTCTTTGCCATGGTGACGATTGTAAAGAACTATTGTCATCCGAAACTATGGGAAAAACGATAAGAGAGAAGAAACATTTAAATTTTACATAGATATTTTTTTAATAAACTTGTTACATACAACTTAATGAGTTGGAACATTCATTCTTTGGATATGATACACCAACACTGCCGCTGGCGCCGCCACCCCCACCTATCACAGCTGTAGGGGATGCCGCCAATGGCGAGGGAATGACTGCAGCAGACGTCGATGCTGTTGCCGATGGCGTCACCGTCGATGATGTGGCCGCTGACGGCGTTCGGAATATTTTTCTTGGTACCGAAACCCATCCACCTTTTTCACCATCCTTCGATCGAGCAAGCTCCAATATAAATTTACCATCTGCAATAAAAATATTAAGGAAACAGATAAGTTTCTTTCTCATTGTGTAGAGGGGATCACTGTGGTGTGATACGCACAACTGGCACAGGTACAATTTTTTTCAAAAAGAAACGATAGAAATTTAGATTAATTAATTAAGGTATTTTATGGACCTTATATCAAACCAGGCATCAGTATTTTGCTTACAAATAAGATGTAAAACCGTTCGATTTTGAAGCATAAGTATTCATAATAAGATCAACTACCTACATTTCATGCTTATACATTTTTTACTATCAAAACTAAGAGCCCGGGGCTCTAAATATAATTTGTATTTTTATTTACATTTACATTTATTCCTTCCATCTGAAAACTTTTATAAATATCTGTTTACTGATTGATTTTTGACATGTCGAGTGCATTCTCTGTGCAAATTAAAAGTGTCTTTAAAGTTCTAATAGTGGGTGATCCAAGTAAAGATACTTTTTTCAATGGCCTTTTTTTGACAGATCACATGTAAGTAGTGTCATGTTATTTTTGTTTAGTATTGTTTGGCATTTCATCATGGAAAAACTTACGCCTGAACAAAGTTTACAAATAGTTCAACTTTATTGCGAAAATTCACGTTCTGTGAGAGATGTGTTTCGTGCACTTCGTTCAACTTATGGTCAACATAATCGGCCTACTGAGCGTACTATTCGCAACACCATTACCCATCTTGAGACCCAGCATTCATTATTGGATAATATTCGACCAAATAGACCACGTCCAGCACACAGTGAAGAAAATGTAGCGGCCGTAGCTGATAGTGTACACCAAGACCGTGGATAGTCGATTCGGCGCCGTTCGCAGCAACTCAAACTGATGTATGGAACGAGTTTTACGACGGATCTTAAATTGGAAGCGTACAAAATACAGCTTGTGCAAGAACTTAAGCCGCCCGACCTTCCCAAACGACAACGCTCCGCTCTATGGGCTCTTGAAAAGTTACAAGAAGATCCGACGATTTCTAGCAAAATTTTCTTCAGCGATGAGGCCCATTTCTGGCTCAATGGGTATGTAAACAAGCAAAATTGCCGCATTTGGTACGAAGAGCAACCAGAAGATGTTCAAGAGCTGCCACTTCATCGAGAAAAAAAACAATGGTTTGGTGAGGTTTGTGGGCCGGTGGAATCATCGGTCCATATTTCTTCAAAAATGATGCCGGTAAGAACGTAACCGTCAATGGTGACCGTTATCGTGCCATGATAACCGACTATTTGATGTCTGAAATTAAAGCTCGTGATCTCGGTGACATTTGGTTTCAAAAGACGGCACTACCACACATCGCATCAATCAATGGATTTATTGAGAGAACACTTCGGTGAGCAGATAATTTCACGTTTTGGGCCGGTCGTTTGGCCACCAAGATCGTGCGATATCACACCGTTAGACTTTTTCCTGTGGGGATATGTAAAGTCTAACGTTTATGCGGACAAACCCGCTTCGATTCAGGACTTGAAACAAAACATCACGCGTTTCATTCACCAGTTACCAGTCGAAATGCTCGAACCATTCATCGATAATTGGACTCTACGGATGGACCATCTGAGACGTAGCCGCGGCCAACATTTGATAGACATAATCTTCAAAAAATAAATGCCAAAGAATGTTCTCCATTCAATTTGAATTTTCAGTGTTTTTTTCTTTAAAAAAGTAGGGAACCTAGAAATGGATCAAGCGTTACTTATTAGTACAACCAATGTTTGGAGATGACTTTAATTTCTCTTTATATGGCCGAGATAGTACCAGCTGCCACATTCATCTGCGGCATCCAACTAATAAATCAAATCGATGGTTATTGGATTTTCAAAATTGTTTTTTAATCGGTTTTTTTAAAGAGATGTTGAACATCTCAAATCTTCGTCAATTTTGGAGTTGTTCCACTTGAAATTATAGAATATTTACTTTGTCGAAAATATTTTAATTTTTTTATTTTTTAATTTGCTACTTAGTGCAAAATACCTTGTAATTTTCTTTGAAATTCCGTGCATATAGAACAGCAAAGTTTGAACAATTTTGCAATTCTCCTTATAAAGAGTCATGCCCGTTCGTTCGTATGTCTGATGAAAGCTCGAAAATCAGACCAGCGATTAACAGTGGTTTTTGATGGTGCTTCATCGCCAAAAGTTGAAACAAGTTGATTTAAACACTCTTGGGTCGATAACCCACGCCGAAAATCGTAAAAATTCATTGACACGAAAATGTTCACGGGATAATTCCATTTTTTGACAGAGATAAATTTTTCAACCACTGTAAACAAAACAATTCGCTCTCAAATGACAAAACGTTCTGAGTAAAGTTATGCTAAAAATTTTCAAAATTCCAATGGAAGTTTCTGTTTGCATCTGGGAACTTTAGTATTGTCAGGACCCGAAATATAAATAGCAACCTTCGTAGATTCGAAAGTAATTGTTTCGAATTCGGGTCGTTTGTACTATGTATTAAAGACGAAAAACTATAGATGATGGACGAATTGAGTCTTTACGATAAATTAAAAAACACACGATAAGTAGCCGTGGTGGAGCAACTCTGACAGCTCTTATATCATCGAAAATTAGCAACTGTGAATGAACCACGAAGAATGGAACAAAACAAAACTAGAAATTAAAATCAGTTTCAGTCAAAAGGAACATTTTGGTCAGGAAAAGTTATTGCTAACTACGAGTATTCAACATTAAATTGTATTAATTTTCAAACTGTGTATTTGTGTTAAAAGTGTGTGAATTTAGTGTTTTCTGTGTTTTAATTTTGACCTTTTTGAGTATTTCTGATGTGTACAATCGAAAGTGGATAAATAACCGAGAATTTGTCTTATACAGAAGTGATGCTTTTGAACGATATTGCAAAGAAGAAACATTTCGTCCATCTTCTATAGTTTATCGTCTTTGCTATGTATCTTGAATTCGGATATATTATTTTTGGCAATAGGGTTTTCTCTGGAGTTTCGATCATCTTAATTTTTTTACTGGTTTGATATTGAGTTGACTAAAGTTAGACTAATGTATGTGTTTGAATTTCATTTGGCGATGATTTAATAAAAATACAACTAGTGACAGAACAACTACAAGCAGTCATTCTAATGTAATGATCAATTCTATATGTGAGCATACCGATATGGCAAAATGGTGTCTAAAATCACCGAAAGCAAATGCCTTTTGCTCCAAAAATATGGAAACTTCTTTTAGAGCAATTCAAAGGTATATGACTAAGATGTGAGTCCTTTCATTCAAAAACATTAAACTCTTAGTTGGGGTTCGACCAAATTTCTCGGACAATGCCGCTGCAAATAGATACAACATTGGTAAGGAACGAGTGGAGGCCAAATAAAACTTTTTTTAGTAATCTTGATAAAAACGAAATTCCTATACTCACTATGCGACCATCCTCTTGATGGTATAAAAGGAGCAAAAAAATAGTCACTAACAATGATGAGGTATTGCACTTATTAGTTCTTTACTATTAATGACGTTGTGACATCTCCCCAATACCGTGAACAAACAAACTCTATATTGTATCCCCGAAACTGCCGGCCTATGAACGAATTCACTAATTATGGCATGCTCGATTTAGTAGCTAGTTTCTTTTCAACAATTGCCAATGTTAATCTCGTTGGAGGGGAAGACGCAGGCCTTTTGCTTTCAAACGAAACCCTACATTTTTTTTATAACTCTTAACAAAAAATAATAAGATCCGCACATACATTTTCTATAGAAATAGAAATTTCCTATAGAAATGGAAATTTCCAGTAGAAATAGAAATGTTTCTATAGAAATAGAAAATGTGGAAACAAAAAAAAATTGCAAAAAAAAATCCCGAAAGTTGCGTCAAATATGCAGCAACGTTTTACTTAGATCCAAAAGAATTACATGTTGCCATTTTAAATAAGAATCAGAGACAACATTCGTTTTACTTTCGACATGGTAGCGGCCCAAGATGCCCAAGATACAGGCTATAAAGAACGCAGCATAATTGCATCGACAGATTAACCTGCCGAAAAACAAAGATACTTGTATGTAGATAGTCAGTTGTATATACAGTTTCGAAACATACCGTCTGGTAAAACCCAAGTCACCTTTTTAGTGCTTAACAAACCAGACTGTTCTCGTTGGGTCCCCGGCCACAAGGAAATCGAAGGAAGTGAAAGTTGAGCTGACTGGTCTTGGCTCTATCAGTGTTTATAACGGGCTGCAAAAAAACGTGGATGTATATCATGCACTAGGACCGAAAAATGTTAGGTTGCTAAGGATCTAATGCCTTAACACAACAGGATCAAAACCTAATCCCTGCAGAAAAATAACAAGAGTGACGTCAGGTTGCTTGTAGGTATTCTGACGAGACATTGTAATGTTAGAGATATAAACAAAGAAATTAAAGGTGGTAGGAGTCTAATAAACCCGATTGTGTGATGATAAGGAGGAGATTGAGGCCATGGATCACCTGTTGCGAAGATGCCCCTCCCTCCGACGTTGTTGCCTCGCGAATTACTTTCTTGAAAATCTGCAATAAGATACATCTTCCTTATTTAATAATACTCGTAGGTCTGTGGTGTCTTAAGGTCAGCTTCTTAAAGGACGTATAGCGTAATGCATCATAGTCAAAGGACAATCACAATTAATCCTCTATGGGCCACCGAGCAGGGCATATCTGTTTTTAAAAAACTAACTGCCGTTACCCGCTCCTGTCATTACTAGAACATCCGATGGCATCCTATAAAAGACCCCAAATGGAGGCCAGACCATCAATGTTCAATATGAACACTCAAATTAAAGCAAATTTTGAAATTCAAATATAGTTATTTTAAAGTTTTTGCTGCGATGTTGCTCGGACGAATTGACCGAAGGGGCCGAAATTAACGACATTTCCACTTGTTTTTATTTAAAAGCAAAAATATAGCTGGTCAAAATCGGGTAGAACATAAACAGGAAAGAACCAAAGAAAACATACTTGCCTTATTTGCTGTCATAAGGTCGATGTTCTAAAAACACTATTAAGGAAAGTTTTAAGGCGGAAGAGACTGACTTGACTACAGGATAACCAAATTTAATCAAATTTGGTATGGGTTATTACGATAAACAACCAATCTTAGACCGATTTGAGTCATATAAGCTCATTTTTTGATAAATTATCTGGGGGACCAAATAATGGCTTCTCGTATGCATGCACATATAGACATTTAAAATAAATATACAATTTTATTGCGAAGCTAAAAATATTTTTTTTTTGCATTTTGGCTAAACCTGTGTGATGGACAATACGTCCGAAAATGCAAGCCATTTAAACATGGAGATACGAGTTCCAAAAACACTGAAATTTTCTCAAAAAATTTAAAAATGACTTTATTTTTAAAATCTGTTTAAATTTAGAACTGAAGTAATTTAAGAGCACAATTACTTCAGTTCTGATTGGGAATATCTTATATATTCCTGAATGGCTAAAAACGGAAAGTCAGTTAATGCTGTTTTTTTTTCTTAAAAAAATACACGGTTTTGAAAAAGCCCGACCATCGGTTTTTTCAAAACACGGTTTTGTTAGATAAATCGCCAGAAAAGATACGAAGGTATTATACGAATGGTATGCGATAATGAAAACAAGTGCAATAAAACCGGCGCCATATAAGGCTCTGTTTATTGTCCTTTAATGGCTTCCGCCTGACATTTTGGAGAGGCAAGAGGCTGCGAATGCAGCTAAACTACTATAACCACGCCAAAATTTTGGGTGTAGCAATAAGGGGTTTCCTGTTAAACATATTGAACCTATTTTCGATCCTGGGTTTGCGACGCGATTCGCATCCGACTTTATTTTTTAGCATAAACGTACTCAGAACGTTTTGACGTACGACCATCATTTGTGTTGTTTGCAGTGAATTAATTTTTTTTGCCAAATCAATTTGGCAAAAAAAAAAATGGAATTAACTCGTGAACATTTTCGTGCGATCATTTTTCACAACTTTCAACGTGGATTATCACGACAAAAGTGCATCGTAAACTTAAATCTTTGTATGGCGATGAAGCACCATCTTATAGCACTGAAAAAAACTAATTTAATGAATTCAATCAAAGACGAACGTCGTGAAGGTCGTCCAAAAACGGCCGTTGTGCCAGAGAACATTGATGCCGTGTGTGAATAGTTAATACAAGATCGTCATGTGACATACCGTGAGTTAGAAGCATCCTTGGGCATTTCTTCCACAAGCATACATTCGATATTGCATGAACACCTGGTCGTAAAAAAGGTTTGTTCTCGTTGGATCCCGCACAATTTGACAATCGCTCAAAAAAAGGCTCGTATCGATTGGTGCAAATAAATTTTGAAAAAATGCGAAAGCGGTGCTACAAAAGACGTTTATAAGATCGTCACAGGTGACGAACCATGGATCTATGCGTTTGAGCCTGAAACAAAACAGCAATCGACTGTGTGGGTCTTTGAAGACGAGCCAAATCCAACGAAAGTTGTTCGTGGAAGAAGCACTACGAAGCAAATGGTCGCCTGTTTCTTCGGCAAAACTGGTCATGTGGCAACTGTTTCGCTTGAGCAACGTTGGACGGTCAATTCTGAGTGGTACACCACAATTTGTTTGCCTGAAGTCTTCGGAGAAATTCGAAAAACGAACAAGTGAAGACGAATCATTGTGCACCATGACAATGCGAGCTCTCACACATCGGCTCAAACCAGAGCTTTTTTGACCGGCCAAAATGTCGAATTGATGGGTCATCCGCGGTGCAGTCCTGACTTGGCACCCAAGACTTCTTTTTAATCCCGCACATCAAGAAAAAAATGAGTGGTCAACAATTTTCGTTAAAGCGTTCAAAACTGTTGAAGCGTTCAAAAACCATGTTTTGGAGGTGTCTCAATCGGAGTGGAATAAGTGCTTCGACAATTGGTTTGAGCGCAGGCAAAAGTTTATAAATCATGCTGGAGAATACTTTGAAAAACAATAAAACCGTTATTGATGATAAATAGTCGCATTTTCATTATAAGGCCAGAAATACGTATATAACAGCCCACGTATAACTAATTATGTTGAAAAATAAAAACGATGTTAGCTCAACGGTATATATGAATGTTGTGATTTAAGATCTTGAAAAAACGCAACGCATCAGGAAGAAGCAACTAGGGCGTTCCTTTTTCCACTATTTCAAAGACAAGAAAAAGCTACCGGTTACATTTACTAAAAGGACGTCGTGACCACATCCAAGAGATAAAGTACTGCAGGCAGTTGCAACGAGGTCGCCAATCCTAAACCTCCTTATACCTAAACAGTAACGTTAGCATCGGAAACATTTTCTCTGATTAAATGGGCTGCTATATATTTTATATTCTTTGTTTACACCAGGAGTTAACAATTAACCACAACTAACGACGAAAATATTAGCGAGTGTGCAGCGGGTAATGATGGTTAATGTGAGCGACTATTTTACAAATAACCAAGGCTCAAGGTTTACCCTTTTTTAACGATAATCTTTCCATATCGTAATTGTTCACGACTTTACGAGTACGAAATTTCTATCGACGCCATGGTCAGTGGGCAAATCAAAAATATCATTCACAGCTCAGTGAGTTAAAAGAATTTCCTTCCGGGATGTTGAGAAAAGTGATTACGAATTTGAAAAACGATTTAGATATAAGTTATCAAATTTGACTTGAAGTCGATTCTGATTCATTATTTGATCCTAGCATAAAAAGCAAAACATCAGCTAAAAAACCTTAACAAATAAAATGTAAATACCTTTAAAAAATTGCAAACGTCCGCCAAAACCACCAACACCACCGCCACTTGTAGCATTGCTGTGATTATGATTATTTGTAGATGGATGCGAGGATATCGGAGGCCTGCCAATATCAGAACGAGTTAGGTGGGAAGTATTGATGTTGTTGGGACTGTTAGCATACTTATGATGACTATTATTATTAGCAGATGCTGATAAATTAATAATTGACGCCGACGATGTCGCTGTATTATTGTTGGCAGCAGAAGATGAAGAATTGTTGGGCGAAGATGACGAAAGATTAGAGGAATTTATGGTATAATCAATAACACCCATGTCCATTGAGGACGCCGAGGACATTGTCGAGGATGTACTGCTGTTATGATTAGTCGATTTGAAAGGTTTGGCAAACTGTGCCGTCGTAGATGCTGTCGTTGTTGTCGTTGCTTGAGCTGTGGATGGCCGCGTTGATGTTGGTGTTGAAGATCCCAATAAGCCATTGTTCAATTGTTGATTTTGGGAAGATTTAGATGAATTTAAATTGCTGTTATATGCAGATGCCGAATTGTTCAAGGCGGTCAACGTATTGGACAAGCGTTTATGATGATTAGTGGCATTTACGGCAGCAGCAGCCGCCGCTATTGCCACTAATTGAGCATGGGCGGCAGCGGCAGCCGTTGTCGCGTTGGTGGTTAACGCCGTCGATTCCGATGACGTTGATTTTGCTGCTGATGATGACGAGGACGAAGACGACGTCGGTGCCGTTGATGTCAGTGTCTGCTGCTGTGGCAGTTGGAAGTTGGCGGCTGCCGTCAACAAGGTAGCAGTAGCTGTGGCAACTGCTGCGGCTGCAGCGGCATTTGTTCCGTTTAAACCATTTTTCAATAAAATTTTCGCTGCCTCAGCGATTATTAAATTGCTATTGTTGCTATTGTTGCTGTTGTGGTTTTTGTTCTTGTTATTATTACAATTGAGAACAGCGGACGCAAGGTCCTTTGGAAGATGTGTTTGGAAATCGCCGTCGTTTGTTGTTGTATACCGGCTGTTGCTGCTACTATTGTTATTGTTATTATTGTTGTTGTTTGATGTTGCTGCTGTTGTTGTTGTTTCTGATGATGCTGAGGCTGTTTTTGTTGCTGTGGTGTTCGTTGACGGAAGCAGCTCATCTGTCATTGCTATTGATGGTGCCGTTGTTGTGACACCACTACTGGACAATTGTTGCTGGTGGTGGGCAAGCTGTTGCTGTTGTTGGACATTTTGTAGAATTTTATTCTTCAACGTTTTCGCTCTACGTTTTTCTGCAATCGGATGTTGCTGCTGTTGAAGTTTTTCCTTTTCCGTAATGCTGTCACTCGGTGTCGCTGCGTTGGATGTTTCGAAAATTTTCATGTCATCGTCGATACCGCAACAAATTACATGTGACAAAATACCAATAGCAGCCTCTGCAACTAATAATGACAGTTACGGCCCCTCCTCTCCACACCTTTATCGGCACTCAACAACTCTGCACAGGAGTCCTGCAAAACAGAAAATAAAGACACAATTTTGTAAACAGACAGTAGTACTAGCAGATATTTTCTATACAATATGGTATTCAAATGTCTATCGTCAGTCGTGTTTTCTTAGATTATTTGCTTTCGCGATTGTTGTATTTTTTCTCAATTAAATTTTCATACATATTTTCTTCGATGTGTTTGTATTTACATTGCAATTCTTTTTATTTTATATCTCTCTTTGACAACTTTTTGGTTCTTCTTTTCGTTTTTTTCTTCGTAGCTTTTCACAAAAAAAATACAGACACCACACCACACGAACTTAAAGAATGAATTTTAGTTTAAACTAGTAGAGGATTTTTCCATTCAAAGATTTGTAACAGAAAGACAATACTTTTGTGGTGTTTTAAGTGCCACAGAAGGTTCGTTTAAACAAATAACTCGAAGTTTTATATGAAATTTGTTTTAATCTGTTTTTCGGTCGTTTTCCTCCACTTGTGTTCACTACATCGCTACACAACTCTATACAGAAGAGTTAACATTTTTAGCAACCGCCTTGAATGTTGTTGGTTTTCAATGAATATGTTGTTGAGAGCGCACGTATCCGTTTATGTATGGGTTTGTTAATGGATGTTGAAAGGGGGGCTCTCTCTCTATGTTATATTGATTTAATTTAACATTATGGGATCTCTCTCAGTCTCTTATTGATGACGATGTTGCCATATTCATTTATTACATAGCTCAAGTGCACGCAAACGCTACGAACGCTTAGAACTCGAAGCAAAATTAAGGATAAACTAACCCACTTGGTGCCAATCTTATTTGAAAATGTGTTTTTGCATTTGTGATTACGTATTCAGAACAACTAAGTTGACGTTTAAAGCCACTTGGTTCTCTTTACAAGCGATATAGGGTGAGCCATTTAAAACTTAAAATTTGAATCAACTGCAAAAATATTACTGATAGTTTTTCAAATTTCTGATTTTATTGGAAAGATTAAACTTTGTCATTTAATCTGGCTCGGCAGTTCCTCATCCGATCAACCCAAATTTCAGTACATTATCGATTGTTTCGGGTCGAATCTCTTTAATGGCAACTTCGATTTCATGTTTTAACGCTTCAATTGTCTATGAATGCTTTGAGTAACATTTATTATCAATAGCTCTCCACAAAAAAAATCCAAAGGACTCAAATCACAGCTCCGAGGCTGCGGCCAATTAACATCACAATTTCGGCTGATTATTCGATGTGCGTATAATATCGATGGTTGCTTTGGGTGTTTGACATGTGGCCCCGTCGTGTTGAAACCAACTGTCGTCCATTTCATTCTCTTGAAACGCTCATCGTTGACGGTTATGGCGACTCCTTACTCAAACGCATCGGATGGTGTTCCATTATTAAATGACAAAGTTCAACCTTTGCAATAAAACCAGAAATTTGAAAAAATATCAGTATTTTTTTTTACAGCCAATTCAAATTTAAAGTTTTAAATGGCCCAACCTATATGACGCACGCTTTGAAGTGAAGCGACTAAAGAATTTATGCAGGAAGGTACTAAAGTGGGAGCTCGCCAAATCATTTTAATCACAGTAAATTAATTTAAATAGGAATGATACGAATTAATGTTTAGCAATTTTAAGAAATGCATAAATAACTCTGGCAATGTTCACAATTAAAAATTTGGTGGCTGGTGTTTCATAAGAATCAGTATGTTACACTTTCAGAAGTAGATGCTTATTTAAGAAAGCGTAACGCGAAAGCAATAAAGACTTCGAAGCGCATAACAGCTGTGATGGCTTTCACAAAAGATCTAGCGATTTAGATCACACTTAGGTGAATTTATGTCTTTTCCTAAAAGAAGCGTCAGAAAGGGATCACAATAATTCAAAAGTAAAACTTTGTACGCTTATTTTAATTTTTGATAAAATAAAAGTTTTAACAAATCATTATCATACAAAATATAGCAATATAATGACCAATTTTAATTACTTGATTTTTCATGCACTGATGTTTAATAAAACAAAGAAACTGACAGTTTAGTGTAACTAGATGGTTGGATATGTTTTATTTTGTCTCCTTTTCTTCCTTCTCTCTTCTATTTTGGTTGTATATAGATATTATTGAATAAAAACTGGACAAAATCGCATCACAAGAAAAACACGTGCACTCCATCACATTGCTTAATAAATCGTGCGAACTACAAACTTGCAAGTCGTCCGATTCTCATCACATACCTGTAAGTGCGCGCGACCCTTTAAACAATTTACGCTTATTCATTTGCCTGTTCAGAACAACTATTGCCAAATTGTGCAAATTTAGTATAATACAAAAGCAATTCAAAAAGGCAGCACAGGACAAATTTTTCAGTGTCTGAAGAAAATTTTCTCGTCGAGCTGCTGGCGGAACACATATATATATAACAGAAAATACAAAATCAATTGCAAGCAAAATGTAAAACCTTGGAGAAACTGTCACAGGATTTTCACCTTATAAAAACATCATCATCAATATCAACAACTTAGTTTAGTTTATTCCTGTATAGTCTGACAGCGATTAATACTGTCTTTCTTTAATTTTTGCTTCCAACAAAAGTCATATTGTCATTTAATTGGTTAAATATCAGTGCAAGACTAATCGTTAGATTTTCATAACACAAATATACCAGCTGTTGTTAGCTGAGTGTTTTCCTTTCCGATTAAGGACTAACCGGCGGTAGTGCCGGTTAGAGTTTATCAAATTAAATTGAACTAAGCGAGGGTACATCTATACGACCGGAGATTGAGAAAAGGGACCTTAAACTTCTTATTTCTTCTAAATCACTTATTTTAATATAATGGCCTTTTGCGCATCTATGTCCACACTTTAAAGTCCGTCATTTTTGACCCAAGCCGAAAAATTTTTCCGTAGTATTTCTTATTCTTCAGCTCAAATTGACTTAAACTCAGCCATCGATGTTGAAGAAATATAGCTTTTGAATGGGTAGGAATAAAATGATCAGTAGCTTTATTTGGAATAGTAGAAAAAGTTATAACGGGTTGTTCAATTTTGAGGGCCGATGTTGTATGTGGCACACACCTAAAACAATGCACCCACAAAGAGTGACTGTTTGTTGCGGTTTATGGGCTGGCGGCATCATCGGACCGTATTTTTTCCAAAATAAAGCCGGCCAGGCAGTAACTGTGAATGATGTTCGCTATCGTGACTTTTTATGGCCCCAATTGGAAGATATGGATGTGGACGATATGTGCTTCAACAGGACGGTGCCACTTGCCACACAGCTAACGAAACAATGGCTCTCTTGTGTGACAAATCAACATCGGCCCTTAAAATTTAACCACCCTTTATTAACTAAACTATGTACCAGCTTCGTATCATGATGATAGCTGATACCTAGTTCGTTTACACGATATTGGAACCGACTCTTGTTTATATAAGTATATGGAAAACATATTTTTATAATAATCATTATGCATGAATCTGGAATACTCTCGGATGTTTTAATTCTATCCAATTCACATTCCAGCTAGGTAAAATAAACTGTTTTGTTGTTTATTACAAAAACACAGAAAACAGCTGATATTTGCCATAACCAGACTGGTATTAATATCATCCTTTTAAGTGAAAATGTGTCAAACTCCAAAAATATTTGAAATTCCATTGAAAATTGAATTTGATCAATTTCTGGCTAACCGCACAATTAAATTTCCTGGAAAATAATTTGCATATACACTATTCTATATTAAAAAAAAATCTTGGTAAAATCGCATTTAGAAGTTATTTCGTAGGTATGATAACTCTCTAATCGTTCAGAAAAATTGGCCCTTTTTTGTTATCGAGGCTTAACATAAGTAAATTGTTGAAAATTGTCGACTATTTTAAAAACGCATTAAAAAATGAGTTGTTTCATTATTTTATTGTAACAATTCAGATTGAATTAAAAACTACTAATTTTACTGATATTTCAACCTTGAACTTTGGTCAAGCATACACTAGAGTCCTGTGACGAAATGATAAGGCAGTAAAACTTAAAAATTGAATATCAACCGCGCGAAGAATATTCTTTTGCACTGACAGCAAGTCGCTTTACCCTTAAACCGATTTGTGGTGAAGGGCATACAATTACTACTCTGGCAAGCCTGGTGTTAAATGACAGTGATGGAAAGATAAAAAGCAGTTTAAATAATGTTATTAACGCCTGTGCTATGTCGGTTTGTAGTGAGTGGAGTTTCTTTTAATATGAGTAGGTTAAGAATTTGAGAGAATTGAATGGAGTACTCTTTTCACTACAGTCAAGCAAAAACATTTGGTACCCAATAACTCACAGCTCAGAGATACGTATTTATTTACCAGATCTATCTACAAAATGAGAAACAGCAATAATAACAATATTAACAACAACAGTCGTAGCCGCAGTAGCAGAGAATACGGCAACAACAACAAAAAGCGACATTAAACTAACAGCAATAATAACATTTAAACAGTAGTCCGAGTCAGTTAGTACTTTTTCATTGGGTGTGAATGAACTGAAACTGCAATGCGCACACATTGACTCAGCTGCGTCGACAGAGAAAAGTGCACATTTTAATGCTTTGTAAAGAATAATAAAATTATATGTACGAGTAAAATAAAATAGAGGTGCCCCCAAACGTACATATGTGTGTGTATGTGTAGACACAAATATGTGTGAATGTACGCTTTTTAGTTAACAGTCGAAATAGACCGAGATCCAAATTCAGGAAGAACAAGACGAAATTAAACGGTAGCTCCAAATTAATTAAAGCATCGATAGGGATGTTGATGCCAGCCAGCTTATAGGGATGCCAAATTGATGTTATGTCCTAAGAAGCTTTTGTTTTGAAAACTTTACAACTATGAATGCGGGAACAGTTTAGCAGGAAATTTCTATGCAAATTATCATAAATTGTTTGCTTAACTAAACACAATTCAGGAGAAATGAGTGAGTTAAGGGAAAAATAAACTATGATATATTTTTATTCAAGCAGGCATCCTGTTCATCTAACAAAGGCAGCCGCAGGGATGTCACCAATTTGGTGCGCCAAACACGTAAAATGTGAACATATGCGGCTTGAAGAGAAATACGACTGTTTATTTTATTATTCAATCATACCCTTAATTTCTACAAACATACACACGCACAGAGAAACAGCAGGAATAAAAACAACAACAGAAAACCCACACATCTCAAACACTATTTCAGGCCTGGAAAAGAAAGAAAAGCAAAAAAAAAAAATACTGAAAAAGGTCGATTGGTCGGTACTACACCAACATACATACATCTGGTTAGATTTTTCTTTTCGTTTTGACATGTACACCACCACGCTACGCTCTTGATGCTGTGTTGTTGCCTTTAATGTGGCTATGAATGTATGGTGTGGAAATGAAACTTAAAAAACACAATAGATGTGTTTTTTTTTTGCTATGTCTCTGTTAAAAGACAGTAAAAAAATAATATATTTAAGTAATTTTTAAAAAAATGTGTGACTTCATAGTTTTCTAGGCTAAATCGGCAATAACATATAATTGTAATTTTTTTTCTAGAGAATGAAGTACGGCAAGACTGATTCTACACATACATATGTATATGAACAAAATTGGGACTGTTTTTAATAAATGAATTAAATAATGCAACTTTGGAAATATCAAGTCTGCAAAAAAATATCATATAAGGGGTGTCCGCCTGGAAGGTATACTACTTTGTTTTGCCGCCATTTTGGTAAACATTAGTCTTGACAGTTCATATTTGGCAGCCGTGAAGTAGAGACGTGGCAAATTTATTATGGAAAAATATTCGATAAATTGTAAAAATCTTCGATTACTGTGACAAAGAGAAAATGATGTGAAATTTTTGCGAGAAACAACGTGCCAGTGAACAACGTGTAGTGAATGATTTCGAAGAAAGAGGGTATGTAGCTGATAGGCCCTAGCATGGACCAGGGCTGCGACATCGATGTTTTAGTGCCGAACTTTTGCCGACATCGATGTATTGTATCGATGTTTTTCTGTCTGACTGTGTTTGTGACCAGTGCTGTAAAATTTGTATTATCTTGTATTGTTGTCTCTTTTGGTTCGCTTCTAAGTTAGGAGACAAAAGATTATAAAAAATGTGTACATTATTTCAGTCTTCAACTTTTGGGATGAGCATCACAAACTGGTGCAAGAGAATTGGAAGGCCGAAAAGAGATCCTGGGTTTTTGATGAAATGGATACTGCTCAAATGCCGCCAGAATTAGCTGCATATTTGAAAAGTCCTGTGTATATGGCAACAGGAATATGTGCCTAAAAATTCAGCGATGATGAAGACGGCTATAAAATATATTTATCAATTATGGCCAATTCTGTCCCCCCTGAGAGTGTTCTCGGCTGCTGGAAAAATTGCTTCAAGCAGAAGAAGCTCTATCACAGGAGAGAAGCTTCAAAAAATTCTATTTTTACAAACTGTCAACTCAAAGTTTTGGAACCTTGAACAATAATCTTTTTTATAATTTTGTTTTAACAATATAAGTACAAAAATAAAACAACTCTAGTATTAATCAAGTTTTATATTTTTTCGCCTTTATACCATCGAATAGGGTAACTTCTTCAACAAAATTTTATTTATTGTTTATAGTATAAATTAAAATAACTCCTGTATTAATAATTTTTGGTATTTTTTGGCCTTTATATCATCAAATAGGGTGATTTATTTGTTGATAACACATATTTAAAAAGAATATCAGCAAAAACACAATTTCCGTAAAAACATCGATGTTTTATCGACATCGATGCCTTTGATTTAAAACATCGATGTTGCAAAACATCAATGTTTAAGGTCGATGTCGCAGCACTAGCATGGACCATAACATACTGCAAGATCGGCTGAAAACATTACTGCTGCTCAAGAAAGTGTTCAAAACAATCCATCAACCTCAATTCGACGCTGTGCTCGCATTTGAGAGGCTAACAGAGGCGGGAATTTATTTGCTATTGTATTCCATTCATAATTGCCGACATTAATAAAAAACATTTATCCATTCTCATTTATTTAATCAAAAATTATAAACAAAGTAGTATACCTTCCCGGCAAACACCCTGTACATTTAACTGAAAAATTACTAGAAAGATCCATTCTCATTTATTTAATCAAAAATTATAAACAAAGTAGTATGCCTTCCCGACGGACACCCTGTAGTAACCTTCCCGGCGAACACCCTGTATATTTAACTAGAAAATTACTAGAAGAAGTCTACATACACCCTTCGATTTGATGTTTTAAGGAGAATAAGATGCGATGGATCACATAGAAATGGTTGGGGAAAAACAATAATTAGCAGCGGAAAAAGCCTACGGGATGCAACTCATAATATCAAATCGAAAATAAAATACATGGGAAGGAATACCACGGAAAACTTTGTAAAATTGATTAAACAAACAGTCATTGCAACTGTTTTGCAGAAAATTATAAGTACACTACAGATCAAATTCGTTTTTCGCTCGTACAGTCCGTATGTGGAATAGACTTCCGGCAAATGTATTTCCCACTAATTGCGACATCCAGAAGTTCAAGGCAAGCCGCAGTAATCTTTAGTTGAACTCTATATCTTCAATATTCTGTGTTTTATTAATAAATATATAAATTTGTTGTCTTAAATGGAAACCCCTGTATTTTTTCGTTTGGCCGCTATCGTGCGTTTAACAGAAACACGGACGCACGGGCATTGCTAGTTAGTTTGAGAATTTTACGACGATCAATTATACATATACTTATACATATACTTATACATTATAGAGCCTCCGATCAATATTTCGTGGTGTTGCAAGCGGAATGACAAATTCATTATACCGAACAAAGGGTTTTGTTAGAAAATCTTTTATTTGTAAAAATTTATTATAAATTTATTTAATGATACAGAAAATGGTGTTATAAAAGGCAAAAACGCTTCGTATTTGTTGTCGCTGCAAAGCCGTTTGGTATGAACGCTTTCATAAGAATTTGTTTAAATAGAATATGACTTAGTTGCGTTTTGTTGTATCGCGTCGGTCTGAACAGATCATAAATTATTTTCTATTTATTTGAATTTAATCATAAATGACTTTTTGCTTAGCACATGTCTAAATGAAGACTCGGAATTAGAAAGCCTTGCCTTTAGCTAAATAAAAGTCGAAGAAAACAAATACGTCCGATTTAGTGTTAATACTTGTTTCCTTATGTTCAAACTAAGAACCCATATTTTTGGAGTTAAATGTTCCATATCGTACTAATGTCTTCGACAGATTTGCAATGGGTAAGCGCGGTACCCTGTTGTATAGGTATTCTAATAAGCCTTCCAATAATACAACATATTGCACCAATCTGATAAGAATTGAAAAGGATATAACGATATTTATTTTTAAGATTTGATTGTCCTTCATTTTAGAAATATGGGTTGCCGACAAAAATTTTATTTTTTTCCAATATCTAAAGTCGGACTTGGCGGACTATATTACACCTAGCAATTCTGGATGTGCAGGAAAAGAAATTTAAAAAAAAATGTTTTTGGAACATCTTGCTCGAACTCATGGACCCAGATTTTAAAAAAATGTTGCATTTAAATTTGTATAAACATTTTAAAGTTATTAATTGCTGTTAACTGAGTGATCGTTAAAAACTAACCTTTTTAATGTTCTTTCTAGATCTAAAGACATATAACATATTGTACATATGCATGTGTGTGAAAGCTTCATCTAAATACTTAGTAGGGACATGAATACTGACTGATACACACGTTTTATGCTGTAAAATAAAAAGTACTGAATATTTTTGGACCAAATATTTTTTAATATATTTATTGATGTATATTGTATCCAAAAAGAGTCTACCAATTATTCGAAATGTCCGCCTTTTGCCTTTACACACGCCCTTGGTCGCACTGATAAGCTTTCCAATGATATGTATTTTGTTCAAATCACATAAGAATTGATAATGTTACAAGAACAACAAAGATATTTATTTGAAGCTTTGGGGCCAGTAACTCGGAAAATACAGTTTGTAGCCAAAAAACTTATTTTTATGTTTTTGTTTCAAATACAATGTTCATTCGATGGTAGAAATTTGGAGTCGATCCGAGAGCTGTACTTAAACTAGCTTAAAGCCCAATCAACTTACTGCTGCGAAATTTCATGAAGATCCTCCAATATTTGTAACCTGTAATATAATTACAAGGTTTAGATCGACAGCAGACAGATGGACGATTAGACAGACATGGCTAAATGAAATCAGCAGCTAATTCTGAGTAAATCGGTATACTTAAAGGTGGGTCTGGCTTAAATATTTTTGGTAGCTACAACCCTTTGCCTAGAAACTAATTTATTATAGCTTGTTCCACGGAATGATACATTGGTATTGTACCAAAAATTCGTATTGTACTCATTTGTACCGAAAATAGTACAAGTCATAATATCTTCCGTCTCCGTTATGAATTGAAAAAAAAAAACATAAATGCAGCCGTGTGGCAAAACAACGTATAAAGAATTTTTTGTAGAAGTGAATCAAAAACATACCGCCTCGCACTCGCTCACACATAGAGAGCAAATAACACCCATTGAGAGGGAGAGAAAGAGATGCACTTAACAGTACCAGTGAATTGAATGTTAACAACAAAGTGTACAAACGTATAGTGTAAAAAGGAAAAACGAACAAATGCAATAAGCACCCCTTCTTCCTTCCGAAAATATTTTGAAAAAAGTTGTTGGTGTACAATTTAGTATTTTCTGCTGCCATTTCGTCACTGTTGTTGTTGTTATGGATTTCCTGTCTAATTACTTTAAAAAGGGAAAATACGAATATGAGAACGGCGGAATCAAGAGGAGCATACAAAAGATATCGTAACGTCTCGTTGCTAATTAAGTCACTAATCACTTACTTGAAGTATATTCTTATTCACTTTAATTTATCCGATTAAATTATTAAACGAATTTCGGCATATTTTTTTAAATTAAAATAAACTAAAACAATATCGCATGCCAGTTTTTGAAAGAGAGTTTAAAGAAATTCTTCAAGTAGTTCAACAAAGAGAGTCATCATAGAGAATGTTAAAAGTTAACATTCTCTTTGGAAGGGTTTCACTCTCTGCACAGGAAAAGCAAACGTCAACGTTTTTTTTTTCTTTACGTTTCTTTTTTGTATAAGTTTATTGCTTCGTACCTGCTTAATAAATGAATAGCTTGCACCTTTATTCTTTCCTCGGTGGTATCAATTTGTCAGATATTCCAATTCTTGATTTCACTTATTCATGTATTACATTTTTTCTTTAATTCACTTTATACACACACACCAACAACACAAAGCATGAGCGTACGAGTTTTAACATAGAAGAAGAGAACAATTTTTTTTCTAATCACAATTATCTTTTCGTTTTTTATTCGTTTATTTCTTTTTCCACACAAATTTTTCTTCACCCTCACTTGTACAATGAATATATTATGTTTTCGATCAGTTTCTTGTAAAAAATGTATTGTAAATTGTTGAAAAGTTAATAAAAATAACTAAAAATGCAGAGCCAGCGTTAAAACGATAAAACGAAAAACCTTAAAACAGACGACGATTAAGGGTTGCCAGCTCTTGACAATTGCCGACTGCGCTGCATTCGGCGTGCTGCCAAGGGAATTTTCTCACGCGGTTACAACAACAACTCGTGAGAAATTTCCCATGAGCGTGGGAAAATTGGGATTTTTTATTGTTGTTGTGTTTGGTTGTGTGTTTTGTATTTGGTAGTGTTGGTATCGCCGATGTTGCCAGCATAATCTACAACTTGTTTTGCAAGGGATTGTGAACTTTAATGTTGGACAGTTTTCCAAATCTGTTTTGGGAATCTCATGCAATGAGATTGGCAATCATAACCTCGAAAAGTGTGCGGTCGCTACAAAAAACGTCTTCATGTTCAATGCAATATCTGTTTGTATGGAAAATAATAAGCTATTCCATGGTAATGTTATTCAAGCAGCTGATTTCCATTTATCGCAGTAATTTAAATTGTCAAATTTGACAAAGACGATTGTAGAAGTTTGTAAAAAAAAATAATGCTCTAATAATTTTTTGTTGCACGAATTTTGACATTTTCAAAAAACAAAATTCAAAAATAATTAAAATGAATAAAATTTTTCAATTGAAAATGAAAACCCGTTTTTTTCTACACTAGTCTATACATTTGTTAACCTCTCAAGCGAAAATTCGGCTTGTGAATACTAAGATTTAAGGTCAAAATCCCGACACACTGTCTTAGAAAAGCATTCATACGAAAGCGAAATGACAAAAAAACTTAAATCGACCGCACGGCAACAAAGTGGAAGAAGCGTTTCTTCCATTTGTCGCTAAGTTTTTTGTATTGTCAAATTTTAAACAAAACAATAAATCAGTTAGATCAAAAAATTCACATTTTTATTTAACTTTTCAATTTTCATATTAAAAAAAAATTAATTCGAAAATGTTTATTTTGTTGTTTTATTTTTTGTTATACAAAAAACGACGTGTAAATATATTTCGACATCTAATTATATGCTATCAAATACGCGAACGCAAACCAACATGCTTTAATCGAAGCAAATTTCTGTAAATAAGTAAACAACAAAAAACATACAATTTAAAATCAAAAAAAGAAATTACTAAAACGTAATATTTTTAGATTTGATCGAGCGAAATAAAGAGAACTCAAAAAAAAGTATAGAGTAAAACTTTTTGCAAAGAGTCACGTTAATTTTTTATGTAGAGTTTGATTTTCCTGGGAAACATCGAACTTAGCACCAGCCTCAAATAAATATTTTTTGATCCAAATTGTCTGGCTCGAGGTCATTAACAAATTTAAAAAATAGGTGTTGGTGTTTTTTTTTGCAATTTGTTTAGTTTTTTAAACAAAGCAATAAATTTCTTCGCTTTAGGGTTTTTTTCGACTGTGTAGAAAGAAACAGATATTTTTCATTTTTCAATTTATTATTTCAATAATATTGAAATATCTATAATTAATTACATGACCAAACAATTGTCAAATCATTAATTTTCGTTGCCGATTTCAAAAAAAAGTCTACACATCTGGTGATAAAGATCCCGGTAACAGTTTCAAATTTCGCCACCTTTTTGTTTCATCTGCGTACCACAAAAACGAAAATGTAGTTTGTTTTGCTACATGTATTTTTTATGAGAAGTAAACATATCGTTTGAGGCTTAAATTGTAAACATTGAGACAGATAATTGGAAATTTGCAGGTGTCTCAATCGGAGTGGAAAAAGGGCTTCGACAATTGGTTTGATCGCATTCAAAAGTGTATAAATCATTCTGGATAAAACTTTGAAAAACAATAAAACCATTTTTGATGATAAATATTCGCATTTTCATTATTAGGCGAGAATATATGAGTATATATATAGCAGCCCTCGTATATTTAATCCGAATGGTATTCTATTCCGATTTTTTATGAGAAGTAAAAATATCGTTTGAGGCTTAAATTGTAAACATTGAGACAGATAAATGGAAATTTGTTTTTCCGCATATGTCCTAATTAGAAAAAAACAAGTGCCCATTTACAGAAATTTGCTGCGATTAAACTGTGTTGGTGTGCGCCCACTGTCGATTTTCGGCGTACAATTTATCAGCCGTTTCACAGTAAAATACGCACGCTTAAGTGTGCGTGGCCCTTTAAACGAAAAAACATAAAACGGGCTACGATTTAGGTGTTGCCATCTGATGACAATTGCTGACTGCGCTGCGTTCGGCTTGCAGCCAAGGGAATTTTCTCACGCGGTTACAATAACAACTCGTGAGAAACTTCCCATGAGCGTGGGAAAATTGGGATTTTTTTATATTGTTGTTGGGTTGGTTTAGTTGGTATTCGTGATGTTGCCAGCACGAGCTACAACTAGTTTTGCAAGGGAACACGTACTTTAGAATAGGACAATTTTTAAAATTTTTGGGAATCTCATGCAATGAAATTGGCAATCATAATCTTTAAATAGAGTACGGCCGCTGTAAAACAACGTCTTCATATTTTATTGAACTGTTGAAAAGAACACAGATGTTCGCAAAGAATGTATAGCCTATTATTCACTTCAAACAAAAGTTTCGCTTTTGATAAGAAATACATGTAAAAAGCAAACGAAATATCCATTTTGTAAATTTCGTTGGGTGGTAAGCAGCTGAAACGAAAAGGTGCCGGAATTAACAACTTTTACAGTCAAGTTTATCACTAGCAGTGGAGACTTGTTTTCGCTATCTGCAACAAAATCTTATGTTCGGTGCCACGCCCCTTTTTAAAAAATTGTCAAACTATGGCCAAACTAATTGACCGATCGTTATAAAACGTGAACAGGATGAAATCAATGTATGGGTAATGATTCTGAACTATCAGTCATCCTTGAATGTGGGCGGTGCCACGCACACTTTAAAAATCCAATTTACAACTAATGTAATGGACTAATCGTTATAAACATTTAACTAAATAAAATCAATGATTAACATATTGTATAAAAATTGGACAAAGTGGCGAGGCCCCGCCCACAAAAAACCTGAACTTTGAATGCCTATATAGAAAATATGATGTTGGTATAAAAGGAAACACGCACTGGTAGATAAAAAGCCGATGCAACGGCCCTTTGACAAAATTTTGATGTTGAGCGGTAATCTACGATGAAGAATATATAAGCTTTGGCACGGCCGAAACTAAATTGTTTATTTTCTGTTCATGCCCATAGCCATGTCCACGATCTAGCCATTTTCGTCCCAGTGTCTTTCTCCCCGAGTTTCCGTTAAAGTCACGATATCGGTCAAATGAATTAACCTAAGATCCGGAAATTTAGTATGATGATGGCTTAAGACCATACTCTGTATTGGATTGTAAATGGACTAAATCGGCTCAGAGGAAAAAGTGCCATTTAAGGGACTCATGGTTAAAAGTCGTTTTTTATTGCTTATTGTAAATGCTTTACAAAACACAACTTTTTGTGGACAAACAACTAAATACCTTTAAAAATTAGAACATTTTTTAGACATTTTCAAGATAAAGGTAAACTTTAGAGTGCAAAAAAAACATTGGTAACACAAAATAAATTATTTTAAAAGCAAGACTGTAAACAAGTTAATTGTCATCTCGGAAGCCTAATATGTCTTCTGGGGCGTTTAAATCTGCAAAATTTAAAAAATTTTAAATATTTACTATAACTGTGAGACGACAATTATTATATATTTTATTCTCTAAATCTTCCCGGAATTTCCAAGCGGTAAAAAAACCGACAGCGACAAATCGCATATTATTTGAAAATACATATAAAAATTAGAAACGCCCCATACTTGGAAAAAATTGCGAGACGAGTCCAATCTAAAATATATTTCGACGCGCATAAAATAAATGTAGTTTGTTGTCATGATGAAAAGACGTGTGTTAGACGGCGTAAAAATAATGAACATTCTTCTCCCTACAAGACAAAAACTAATTAGCATGGCAGAAGATATAACGTGGTTTAGGGGTGCTTTTCTAGGCATAAAGTATGACCCATATAAAGCATTAAGAAAAAAATGGATACAAATCTATATCTATCTATACTACTTTATTTTAAGGGAAGTGATACTACCCTATTCATATTGGATAGAACCCTTAAAATTACTATTTCAACAGAACAAAAAAGTAAAACACAGTTCGAGCCTTTAAAAAAAATGGTTTCATGATAACAACGTAAACAACCATGTCCTGCAGAATTCCCTGATATAAATCCTATCAAATATTTTTAGAAAATAGTCACGGAACAAATTGAACCAATAAAATCAAGGAATAATCACGAATTAAGGGGATATACGAGGGTTGCTATATATATTTCTGGCCTAGGCAACACAAAGTGTTGCTTGCGACATCTGACATTTCCCTTGGAAAGTTTGACATTTTTTAGAATAAACGTACATACTCGGAACATTTTGACGTACGACCATCATTTGTGTTGTTTACAGTGACTTGAAAAAATCAATTTGGCAAAAAATGGAATTAACTCGTGAACATTTTTGTGCGATCATTTTTCACAACTTTCGACGTGGATTATCACGACAAGAGTGCATCGATGAATTTAAATCTTTGTATGACGATGAAGCACCATCTTATAGCACTGTAAAAAACTGGTTTAATGAATTCAATCGTGGCCGACGCTCGCTCAAAGACGAAGGTCGTGAAGCTCGTCCAAAAACGGCCGTTGTGCCAGAGAACATTGATGCCGTGTGTGAATAGTTAATACAAGATCGTCATGTGACATACCGTGAGTCAGAAACATCCTTGGGCATTTCTTCCACAAGCATACATTCGATATTGCATGAGCACCTGGCCGTAAAAAACGTTTGTTCTTGATGGATCCCGCACATATTTTGGAAAAATACGATCGCGGTGCTTCAAAAGACGTTTATAAGATCGTCACAGGTGACGAATCATGGATCTATGCGTATGAGCCCGAAAAAAAACAGCAATCGACCGTGTGGGTCTTCGAAGATGAGCCAAATCCAACGAAAGTTGTCAGTGGAAGAAGCAGAACTGGTCGTGCGGCAAAACTGGTCATGTGACGACTGTTCCGCTTGAGCAACGTAGGATGGTCCATTCTGAGTGGTAAGTGGTACACCGCAATTTGTTTACTTTAAGTCTTCAGAGAAATTCGAAAAACGAACAAGAGAAGACGAATCATTGTGCACCAAGACAATGCGAGCTCTCAAACAACGGCTCAAACCAGCGCCTTTTTGACCGGACAGCACTGTATTGGCACCCAATGAAATTATTCCCGCACATCAAGAAAAAAATGCGTGGTCAACGATTTTCGTTGCCTGAAGATGCTGTTGAAGCGTTCAAAAACCATGTTTTGCAGGTGTCTCAATCGGAGTGGAAAAAGGGCTTCGACAATTGGTTTGATCGCATTCAAAAGTGTATAAATCATGCTGGATAAAACTTTGAAAAACAATAAAACCATTTTTGATGATAAATATTCGCATTTTCATTATTAGGCGAGAATATACGAGTATATATACATAGCAGCCCTCGTATATTTAATCCGAATGGTATTCTATTCCGAAAATGACTTGCCAGTATATGGTTATTCGCCCTAAAACCAACATATAGACAGTTTTTGTTTTCATCTTGTCATTTAAAATGACCATATTTTTTGTCCGTTCGAAATCAATGGATGTAATAACTTCCTCTGCTTTTTTATTTTTCTCGCTAAAACATTTCATGCTTTTGTTGTATATAACACTGATATATTTTTAAACAATAAAATATAATTAAATAACAAATATTTAAAGTTATTTTTCGTTTCCTTCAAAATAACTGTCGTTCGACAATATTTTTTTGTTCGTAACTGTTTACTCAAATTAAAGCAAATTACACTACGAGTCTTAATAAAAAAAATAATTTTAATAATTTGGCTAAGATAAGGGTCAGACTCATGGGCCGAAAGGGACCTAAGAACTGAATTTTTTTGTTTTCGCTTTGGTAGCATAGTGACGGCTGAGGGTATATAAGGTCGGTCTTATAAATTGACTTTTTTTACTTGTTCGTTTTCAAGATGACATTTAACTTCAATTGGCCAAAGTGCAGTAAAGGGATCATGACGTCAATTTAAAAAAAATATGCCGTGGTCTTTAGAAGGGGTAGAGTATTTCTGGAAAACTAATGAATAATAGCGCTAGGGGCCCACAGGACCTTGAAAATGATACCGCCCACTTTCATATAAGTGTGGGAACTCAGAAAAAAGAAAATTGCTGCATAAGCTGCAAAAACAAAATGTGGCTGTCAAGATAGTAGATCGTGGGGCTTTAAGGGCCCCAAAAAAACTACTAAAAAAAAGGATGTGCCAATTCCTCCGTAAAAATTCGTGAAGCCGCCTTTTCAAACAAATTTTATTTTTTCTCGATTTGAGGAGTTTTAGGAGTAACTGATCAATAAATGAAGGCTTTAAAGTCACTAAATTACAGCTGCCCATGGCTGTGTCTTTAAGCGCAAAATAAAATATCAAAAAGAATATCGTTTTTAGCCCGTTACTGCCTGCTCGTGCGATTTTTATGAAATTTGGAAATTTATGTCCAAAAGACCATAGAAGTTAAAAGAAGAAAAAACTCTAATTTTTACCTGAGATATGACATGGGTATTTAAATACCAGTGCGAGGTGTTTGTTTCAAGATCAAGGTTAATTTTTTTCCTTATTTCTATAAAAAAAATTCCGCGATATCGCTCACCTGGCCCACGCTAAAATTATTTATGCAGCAACACTTTTTTTGGGTATTTAAATACCCATTAGTCAGAAATGGGCCCTAGCACACTTGTTTATTATTTTTTTATTTTAACGATGGATGAAAATCATCTTAAAATTTATACCAAATCAAACAAAAGTGACCAAATATCTGCCACATTGGAAAATGTTATCGTGTTCAGGGCCCCTAATATATAATTCGAAAGAAAAATTAAACCAAAAAGTATTACGATAACTACAGGGTTTCTATAAAGGACATAACAATTTTATATATTAATAAAACACAGAATATTTAAGATATAGAGTTCAAATTTTTTCCAGGTGGAGTGCATATGTTATTTCGGTCATATTACCACCACGAGCCCGTGTACAGCGATCTTTTCTTCGGACCCAATTTTCCACCACTCTTGCACACATTTCAACCGGGACGTTCTGAGCTCGTCTTAAGTTGTTGGCATAGACCAATGAATTTATGTGGCACCAACAAAAAAAAAATCCAATAGCGTTAAATCACATTAAGGAGGTGGCCATTCGACCGGACCATTTCTCGATATAACACGTTCGCCGAATTTGCCTTTCAGTAAATCGATTGTTACGCGTGCTGTGTGGCTAGTGACACCGTCATGTTGTAACCACATATCCGCGATGTCAAGCCCATCCAATTCTGGCCAAAAATAATTTTCTAACATGGGTCGATAGCGCTCTCCATTGACGGTAACATGACGATTGCTTTCATCGACGAAAAAATACTGCCCAATCACACCTCCGGCGTGAAAACCACACCACACAGTAATTTTGTTCATTGGCAAAACTACTCAGCCAGACATAAGCTTTATCGCTGAAGATAATTTTTCGATGAAATTCTGGATTTTCGTAAAGCTTTAACAAAGCCCTATCGGAGAAGATTCGGGGTTTCAAATGATCAAGTGGCTTTAGTTCTTGAGTCAGTTTGTTCTTATAAGGACGAGGGCCAAGATATTTTCACAAAATATGCCACAGTTTGGTTTGAGAGATGTTCAATTCCTGAGAACGACGTGGAATCGACTGACTTGGCTCATTTTAATGAATACACTTACGTCTGCGATATTTTGATCGCTTCGATCGGTACGGCGTGGCTTTGGCGCCGGAAAACCCATAAGTGAAAATTTGGATCCAAATTTATCCACATTAGCACGGACAGCCAGTCTGTTGGGACGATTATTAAGGCCGAAAATTGGAGTAAGCGCTCTTAAAGTTGCGACCACCGACTCAGAATTTCGGTAGTAGTATTTAATGGTACCCAAACGTTGCTCGTAATTGAACTTTAACATGATGAAAATGTATTAAAAATGTTTGTGGGTGCGGTGACATAAAGATACGAAATTGTTATGCCCCTATTGGATATCCCGGTATGTATTTTGCGTCAGAATAATTCGAATAATCAACTATGAACTAGTGCTCTTTATAATGTTATTCCGAGGCGTAGACTACATCGACATTTATAAAAACGTTTACGAAATAATATAAATAAGTTAGGACCACCAATTTGTGATACAACTTGCTGGCAGAAGGTTATTTATAAATACATATATAAAGGGTGGTTAAATTTTAAGGGCCGATGTTAAATGTGAACCACAAGTTTTTTCCACATTTCATTTGATATTTCTCAATTTTAATTTGAACCATGGAAAGATACACAAGCGAGCAACGCGTTAAAGTTATTCAGGCTTATTATGAAAAGCTCTTGACCATTCCAAACGTCATCAATGGTCAGAATGGTGGCAAGAAATGGCATCGGCCCTTAAAATTTAACCACCCTATAAATTACAATAATTAAAATTGAGCACTGGTTTGCAAGCAAAGCTAAGGCGACGGTCCACCTAGATTGTGCACCATCACCCCATTCATACATACCAATACGAGTTATTCATTACATCTCGCAGAGCTTTTCATACCACGCTTTTGTTTGAATTTTTAAAACAGCAATGCAACTGAATCCAATCACGAAAGTAGTAATAGTTTATAAAAATAAATTGAAAATGCTAGAACAATAAAAAAAATGACATTTACAAAAGTCGCAGCCCTTTTCATAAAAAGAAATATTTTTGTGCGTATGATGTGAATGCACATCGAATCTTGCTATTTTCCCGATTTGCTATTTTAAAGAACTCCTGACTGTCGGCCTTCATACGTTATTCTTCGGTTTTGTCTTTTATTTCAAATTATATTGACTGTAAATATTAGTATGTAAACGTTTTGTGTGTTTAAATTTCTTTATTTTATTTTAAAAAAATAGATCAACATTTTTAACACATTTTTCATATTTTCGTTCTTTTGTTTAAGCCACATAGTGGAAAATTGCTTTTAAAAAAGATTAAAATATAAACTTGCGTTATATTGGTAATGTTGAAATTCGGCGCTGTCATACACATACTCGTATATTTAATTTGAATTAGTATTTACAAATAAGTTTAGATGGAAATAAAAAATAGTTTATGTAAAAACACAATTAAAATAATTTACATAATTTCATAACAAACCTAAACAAGAAAATAAGGAAAGGAAGACATGAAACTCTACGCATTCCATATCCGTAAATAATAATTTAAACGATCATTGGAAGGAAGCAACATAAATGTTTTACTCGTAAAAAGATGAAACTTTCAAAACGTCCCTTCAAACCGTTCTAATGACCAAACCGAAGTAGGAAAATTTGGTTGTTTTCTTAAAACGTTTTGAAATGAAGTTTTTAAAATCCATTTTCCCTGAAGAAGACATTTGTTTACATACGACGTTTTTCGATGAGCTATAAAAATAACTTAATAACTAAATTCAGGAGGTTATTTTTTGTGTTTTGAAAACATAACAACTACGTACATATTTGGATTTTCTATTAAACAAATTGTTCTTGACTATTAGCTGATAACTCCATCAGTCTCCAGGCGGCCTTTGGGTTCAATTCGTTGGGATCTCGGCACAAAACCCAAACATAATTGACACGCATCACTTTCTCGGGATCACCTTCTACGACTTTGTTGGAGCTACGCTCTCTAACACACATAATTTGTTGGGCCTGGAAAGTAATGATGAGTACAGGGCCCTGTTCCATGACTTTACCCATGGCCAAATCTATATTTTCAATATCCAATATTTTTGAGTCCAAATACAAGCCGGCTTTCAAAGCTTGACTTATGGGTGTTGATATGATATTGTATGTACTTTCAAAACACCAATCTTTCAATATGTCCAAGTCTCCCCGAATCATGGCCTCCAAAATGTTAGGGATAATATCCGTTTCGCAATCTTTTAAAAATTGTTTCTGGTCAAAGTTCGGATCAATTTTACAAAGTTCGGTGAGAGTTTCAGATAATTCTGTTTTTGAAAATAAACCGCCCATGACATCCGAAACTTTATCGGTCAAAAGTCGTGATGCCCGTATGACGGGATTTTCCGATTCTTCATATTGCATTTTCCAATCTAAAACTTTGTTGACGTAGGCATTGTTATTTTTGAAATTTTCCCAAGATTGATAGAACTTCGAGTCTTTATGCAACTCCACACCCATAGCATCCATGTTCGGCTCAACCACCCTCTCGTCGGCGGCAAATTCCACTTCTTTACGTTTGCGCAAACGTGCCGGCGGTCTATAGACTCGGGAATTAATTCCCTGAGCATCCATTTCCTGTTTAATCATTTTTGTTGTATCCGAAATAGCTTGAAAGGCAGTAGTTTGACCGATCTTTTCACTCCTTTCCGATATGCTTTCTTTGGCGGTTTTGGCTTGTTTGGAGATTTCTTCACCAAGTTTAGAGGCCTTTTTAGCCAGATCCGTTTTGCCGGCTTCATCTAAGACATCGCTAACCTTTTCTTTAATTGTGCCCAATTGATCCTTAAGGATACTCGACGACTTCTGAGCCTCAGATTCCACGATGTTAAATTTTTGCCTAGCCGATTGCAAAGCATCCGATTGTTCCAGTTTTTGTGCTTCCTCGCGAAATTTCTTAATGCTTTCCTTCATCTCCTTATTCTTATCCATTTCATTCCTGATGTTGTCAATGAATTGCGACAGAAATCCAGGTCTTCTGCCCGGTTGGGAATACCAGCGCTAAAAATTTAGAAACGCATAAATAGGTTTTAATATTAGTTAGCACAAATGAATATCGGTTTGTTGAACCACAAGAAGGAATTTAGTGTCATATTTAGTGAAACTGTTTAAAATAACTAAGACCACAACTGAATCATAATGCGGTCTTCCGCATAATGATAGTAAAATGTAAAATTAATTTAAAACAATATCTGTAATGGTTTACCCATTAGTCTGATATGTTTTCCAATTATTATATATTTCAGAAACTGTCAATGTTACCAATGCCAGCCGGATATCAAAACATTCAGTGAGGTTTGCCATTTCATCAAGCAGACATTTGCAAATATGTCGCGATTGACTGCATTACTATAATTCATAGGTTTTTTACCTACTTTTGTACATTAAAACTCTCGTCCTTCTCAGCCAATACTATAAAACAAGGGATTGAAGAAAATTGAAGAATTTTAACAATTTTGGAGTAAAAGAAAGTGTGAACTTTATTACAACGAAAAATTAAAAAAACCGAGCTTTGATTAACAAAAACCGGGCTATTTAATATTCAAAATATTACCATTAAGGAAAACCCGACGCTGTTTGAACCGAAAAACGGGTTTCTTAAAAGAGTCAATGGATTTCATTGTAGAGCGATGCTTACCGCGGCCAGCATCTGTGGTTAGACTTCGTCCACATCGATATATCCGAATTGTAACAAGTGATCAATTTAGAGGTATGTTTTTCATAAGGGGTATTTCACAGATTACGCGTGAGTTGTGTTACATTTTCTCTTTTCAGTATTCTTTTCCATTTCATGATGGAAGGACTTACACCGCAACAACGTCTCCAGGTTGTGCAACTTTATTATGGAAATGAGCGCTCGTTGAGAAACGTTTTTTGTTCGCTTAGACCTTTTTTATGGCCGACATAATCGGCCTGCCTAACGCACTTTTCGGATTTTTATCGCCAACATTGATACCAAAATTTCGCCATTGGATAATACTTGACCTAATAGACATGCATCACGACGTATTAAAAGCATAGAAAGCATAGCTGAGAGTGTACGTGAAACCCGCCAGGAATCGATTCGGCACCGATGTCAACAACTTGGCTTGTCGTATGGAACAACTTGAAGCGTTTTACGGAAGGATCTTTGAAAGAGTACAAAACACAGCTGCGCGTCGCCGTTTCGGTGTGTAGGCTTTTTAAAAGCTCGAAGAGAGTCCACTGTTTTCAAAATTGCGATCCCACGACAGCCGGTTCTACGCACCGGATCGACCCAAAGCAGCAACTCTTTTAGTTTAAGGGCTGTCACCCCGGTACGGTTTGCCGCTACAACAACATTTGGATTGAAGATCAACCAAAAGATGTTTAAGAGGAGAAGAGAAAACCACGGTTTGGTGTGGCTTATGGGCTAGTGGAATCATCGATCCATATTTTTTTCAAAAATGACAATGGCCGAAACGTAACCGTAAATGGTGCGCGCCATGATATCGTACTATTTGCTACCCGAAATTGAAGTCAGTAATTATGACGACATTTGGACGACAGCTGCTCAAACAATAGATCTATTGAGAGGTAATTTCTAAGAGCAGCTAATTTTACGTTTTGGACCGGATCGTGTGATATCACACCTATAGACTTTTTTTTGGGCTACGTAAAGTCCAAAATCTATGCTGACAAACCAGCTTCGATTAAGGTTTTGGAAGCCAACATTACGCGTGTCATTAACGTCATACCGGTCGAAATGCTGGAAAGTCATCCCTCAGAATGTACATCCTGAGCGAATTCATAAAATAAATTGCATATACTTGGTAGGGACATAAATACTGTTATACACGTTTTATGCTGTAAAATAAAAAGTACTGAATGCTTTTGGACCAAATATTTTTTAATATATTTATTGATGTATATTGTATCCAAAAAGAATCTACCTATTCCAAATGTCCGCTTTTCGCCTTTACACCCGCCTTAAGTCGCACTGGCCAATCGTCAATAGCTGCACGCACCTCGTCCATTGGAAAATTGGCCAAAGCTCGAACCAAAGCAGTTTAAGATATCCAATGTTGGGGTATCTTTTGTGAAAAAAATTGTTCTCTAAAACCGTCCACAATTTGGAATTTAATGGGTTCAAATCTGGACTGCCTGAGGGCCATTCTTCAGAGAAATGAACGCTGGCAAATTGTTTCGAAGCCAGGCCTGGGACGTTTTAGCCTTATGGGCCGTCGCAGAATCCTGCTGGAATGTAAATGGCTGGTTTTGGAACACGGAATTGTTAAGAGGCTTCACAACAGCTTCTTGGTAAACTTTGGCCAATGTTTTGACTCCTTGTTCGCAGAAATGCAGGCCACTGACCCCATCGTAAGAGACACCCTACCAAACCACCCTTGGGATCAGTTCAGATGCTTCTTTAAATGAAATTTTTTTTTAAATTTTTTTTCCTGAACGGTAAAAGTTTTTTCATCGGTGAACAAAATTTTTCTGTGCAGGTTATCAGCGTGCTTCACCCAAAAGACGTTTGTATTTTTCAATCCTATTTTTTTAAAGCTGTAGTCAATAACTGTCCGGCACGTCGTATGAAAGCCCCAAGTCCCAAGTCTTTTTTAATGATTCGACTCATGGACTTTTGCGTGATATTCATCTCACGGGCCATGATTTTCTGTTTTCGGAGCGGATTTCTGTGAATTCTTGATTTAACGGCTTTGATGACATGCGGTGTTCGAACAGAGCGTGGGCGGCCGTCCGGTGGCGTTCTTTTACATCTCCAGTCTCCTCAAACAGTTTTATGCATCGGTAGACGAACATGCGGCTAATCCCTAGTGGCCGGATCGTTTTGAAAATATCCCTTTTTTCATTTCACACTTGAAAAGCGCTATTGCAGCGATACGGTTCTCTTTTTTCTGACCACTCCATGATGAAAGTTGAAACAATTTTAAAATCCCGTTACGCTATTGAGGTTAGCTTTCAAAACTCATATGACATTAACGGGGTATTTTCAGTTCTATTATTGAAATGGGTGTGTTTAATGTTGTAACAGTATTAATGTCCCTACTAAGTAATGTCCTTTGGAATGAACAATTTTTATTTTTTCTTTGAAAAAAAAAACCTCTAGATTGATCACCCGATATTTCCAACAGGACAATGAAACGTTCCAGTAAACCAAATTTGCCGACTATGTCTGATATCAGACAATTCTGAACAATATCTGAACTCTATCGAGAATTCTTACCGAAATCGTTACGAATTCTGTTCGATTTGTCTGAGGATTTTTTTTATTATGTTCCGAAATATCTGAACGAATTCGGCTCGAATTCTGTTAGACTTGTCTGTGGGATTTTTATTAATTTTTGTTCAGACTTCTCTTATCGAACTCGCAACGAATTCTGAACTATTTATTCGTTTAAAATTTTTGTTATTTGCTTCATATTTTAAAGTTATTGTTATTGTGTTCAGGCATGTCGGAACTAATTCTAAACGAATTCTTAACTGTTTGTCTGACGTATTTTTATATTTCAAATTCTTGTTTTTTCTTTGTTTACATTCAAAATTTACCAAGACATAAACCCAGAATTCGTTCAGAAATCGGTTCGAAATGTCTGCAAAAACATCAGAGTTCCCTCAGAGAAGGAGTTCAGAATTCATGTCAACCCTCCAATATGTTTGTCGTAACGAACTTGGTAAGAATTCTAATACGAAATCGGAATTTTTTTCCGATTATCGTACATAATTCTGACTGAATTCTGAACGTTTGGTTAGTAGCTAGGCTGTGCAAGGGATTTTTACTGTGTTCGGAGGAACACACTGCCAGCAGTTTTCGTTTAATGCAAAACTGGTTGCCCTTAAGGGTATGACCACTAAACATAGTTACAGCACAATTATTGCTAGCGGTATTATTATAGTAAAGTGGCGCTCTCCGAAGCTGCTGCAGCTGCAGGCCCTGCTTGAAATTAAGAGTTTTCCGAACGCTTTTTGAAAATGTTTTACAACTTTTTCTTTGTAGAACAAATATATTTTCTCCTTTTTGATTGTTTACATTCAGAATTTACCACGACATAAGCTTAGAATTCGTTCAGAATTCGGTTCGACATGTCGGCAAAAACATCAGAATTCCCTCAGAGAAGTAGTTCAGAATTCGTGTCAACCTTCTCATATGTTTTTCATTTCAAACTCGCTACGAATTCTGATCCGAAATCGGAACATTTTGCCGATTGTCGTACAGAATTCTGACCGAATTCTGAAGGTTTGGTTTGCTGGGTAGGTACATATTTGGATTCATGAGAAAATAATACTAATTTTCGATTCAAATAGTTCCCCGAACATTACGGCCGGTTTTAGGCAAAGATGTAACGGTATTTAATGTCAAGCTTTAAGGAAACGTTTCAAAGAAAAAATTGTATGGAGTCTTCGACTGGTAACAATTTAAAAAACTTGAGGAATGTCGGTAAAATAAAGTTCGATTGTTTTCTACATCTTAGGAACATAAATAATATGAGAACCGTATCGCTGTAATGGCGCTTTTCATGTGTGGAATGACAAAAAGCGATATTTTCAAAACGCTCGGGCCACTAGGGATTAGCCGCATGTTCGTCTACCGATGCATAAAACTGTTTGAGGAGACTGGAAATGTAAAAGACCGCCACCGGTCGGGCCCCCACGCTATGTTCGAACAACGCATGTCATCAAAGCCTTTAAATCAAGAATTCACAGAAATCCGCTCCGAAAACAAAATATCATGGCCCGTGAGATGAATATCACGCAAAAGTTCATTAAAAAATAATTGGGACTTGGGGCTTTCAAACGACGTACCGGACATTTATTGACTGCAGCTTTAAAAAAAATTAGGATTGAAAAATGCAAACGTCTTTGGGTAAAGCACGCTGATAGCTTGCAAAGAAAAATTTTGTTCACCGATGAAAAATTTTTACCGTTCAGGAAAAATTTAACAAGCAAAATGATAGAGTGTATGCGCGGTCATCTAAGGAAGCATCTGAACTGATCCCAAGGGTGGAAAAGGGTGATCACCCAGCTTCAGCCATGGTTCGGTGGGGTGTCTCTTACGATGGGGTCACTGACCTGCATTTCTGCGAACAAGGAGTCAAAACATTGGCCAAAGTTTACCAACAAACCGTTTTGGAAGCTGTAGTGAAGCCTGTTAACAATTCCATGGCTGGTTTTGGAACAGGGAATTGTTTCCAAAAGGCTAAACGTCCAAGGCCTTGCTTCGAAACAATTTGCCAGCCCTGAAGCCACGATTCAATATGCTATCGTCGAAATAACGCCGCATACTTATCAAAAACTGCAACAACCGTTTTCAAGCAATTGGAGCAATATGACATTCCGCACAATTTGTCAGTAATTTAGCTTCGAAATAAAGACAAAACACCGTTGTTAAATGTCAATTTCTTCTCCAATTGTTTTAACTGGCCCAGCATTAAAGCGAAGGAAACTGACGTACACATAAAAAAGGTTTCCCAAATATAGACTTAATTAATAGTACTCACCTGATTTTGCAACACCTGCAAACATTGCTTGCCCACAAAAACACCTTTTGTGTTCCTAGATAGTGCCACCAGTTTGTACTGTAAAAAAAGAGTAGACCATTAGACTATAACCACAAAAATACACTTGTACCCACTGTGCATTGATTAAACTTTTTTATTTCCTTACTTCCCACTTTATTTGTGCCTTTCTCACAGAAAATCAATCGCAAAACTTACCATTTTGTTGAATTTATTCTTCTTGTCTGAATTTATTATATGATTCCAGTTAATTTCCTACAGAATAAATAGAATCTTCTGTATATTTATGTAATTTTCGTTCTCCTCGGTACTACAGTGTCTAAAATAATTCCCTCAAACTCATGCCTGTTTGGTTGTCACTGTCATTAACAATCATCTGATTCGCAAAACGTTGGAGGGAATTTCAGATTATTCATCTCTTGTATACATGTGCCAGTTTTGTAATAGAGTATGAAGCCCTTGTACGGCATCGGCAACGGCGATGCTTTTTCGATCGGCGGTTTCATCTCATATTCTTGTATTTAAATCATACATCGTCTATTGTTTTATGCCTAATTCGCATATACATTTCAAGTTATTTGCCCAATTTAATTTGACATTTCTTTGTTTCAGTGTTCGACAAATTCAACCATGGAGAGGTACGCAATTGAGCGGAGCGTTAAGATTGTTGAAGCCTTTCGAAAATGGGCGTTTAAATCGAAATGTTAAATTGTACAGAGAAATGCCGCATTTGGGCAAATGAGATTTCACGAGGGATTGCATTCCCAAAGAGTGACTGGTGGCGCAGTAAATGAGCTGGCGGCGTCATCGGGCCGTACTTCTTCGGAAATGAGGTCGGCAAGCAGTTAATGAATGGTGTTCGAAATCGCGAGATGCTAACGGACTTCTTGTAGCTAGAAGTTGAGGATATGGACCTGGGCGATGTGTGGCTCCAACAGGATGGTGCAACTTGCCACACTGCAAACAAAACAATGGCTCTTTTGCGCGATAAATTCTATAGTCGTGTTCCCACGTGGCTACAAGTAACGTTGCCACGATCATGTGATTTGACACCGTTGGACTACTTTCTTTGGGGATATTTAAAAGAAAACGTGTACGTCAATAAGCCAAGAACAATTCAAGAGCTAATGGATGAGATAATTCCGCACATTTACGATATTGAACCTCTGTTATGTCTCGGAGGCATTACAAATATGGACCATTGGATAGAGGTATGCCAACGAAACGGTGGCAAGCATTTGGACGATATTTTTGATCACACAATATTGCTATAGATCATTCCATCATAATAAAAAAATATTACAATCCTCTGAAAACTTTTTGTTATATTTACAGATAACATGTCGTAATCTTTATATTGTCAGCTCTGTTCGCTACATTGAACCGTGTAGTATTTGTAACAAAGTTTGTTTATTTAAAAAACTGATGATACAAAATCATTAAAAGCCCGCCGGTTTCTAGGAAATCATTATTTTCGATTAACGCCTAGTATTCACCTTAAACGAAATTTGTGCTTCACATAAGAAATACTGTAGTAAAGCAAACGAAATTTCCTTATTGGAAACTCTGTTCAGGAATTTTCGTTTGGTAGTACTCAGCTAAAACTAAAGGAGACGGAATTAGCAACTGATACAGGGAGGCTTATCACTATTGTTTGGTCAAGAAATATGTTGTAAAATTATTTAAGGTGGTATTTAAATGAATATGAATAAAATAATTTATTTTAAAATGAATTAATAAAAAAATAATGAATAATAAAAATATCAGAGTTGATCAGAGTTAAAATCTTAACGCTTATAGATAAAATACCACTAACTAACGCTAATTAAATTTAATTTGTTAAATTTAACTAAACTTTTGGAAAAAGTCGACTTTTTTATTTTGACTTCAAATATTTGTAATTGTCATCGAAACAATGTGTATTGCTTAAATTCATTATGCGCTTTCATTTGTTTTTGCCGATTGAGATATGCATGAGTTTTGTTTTATTGTATGCCGAGGTTAAAAACTTATAAATTCAAAAATGTGCTAGATTCAACTAGAGCATTTAACCAAGTCGGTAAGTATACTAACAAACAAGCTTTTTTTTATTATTTTTTAAGGCGAACTAATAAACAACTTAATTTGAAATTTATGAATACCAATTTATACCTAAGTTGATGTGGCCTAAGAGATTGTGGGTTCCAAGGCCAACGAAGAGTATAACAAATGACGGTTCCTTGATAAGAGTGTAAACACTAGGCTAGAAAAAGGCCATAATGATGGCATGGCGTTCCAATACAATAGAATGACTATCTAAAGGCACCGTCTGTTTGTCGTAAAACAAAAATCCAGTACTTATATGGAGAACAATCGACAGCATTTATTGCAAGAAAGCGAAAAATGTCATTTCCACTTCTGCATCAACTTTCTTTAAAACTTTTAAAGCTTCATTATTACTAATGTAAAAACTACTTGAGATTACTTATGTTTATTAGTATATAATCATTCTTACTTTCTTAAATAATAGTTTTTTTTACAAAGAAAACTTGTTATTATTCCAAAATATTCCATTTTGATTTCCCTACAGAAAAAGTCGACTTTAATCGACTGTTTTATACTAAAAAGTCTAAAAGTCAACTTTTGATCTTTTTGTAATAGTCGAAAAGTCGACTTTAAGTCTTAAGTATATAACCCTAGGCTGGAATTTATTCGAGCCAGCCTCGACGGCCGCTTGCCCTAAATCATTTTTAAAACATAATGGCAAATCCTTATCTTTATAATAAAGCTCAATTCTTGGCTTTTATTGGATTTCGAGTTGAAAGCTGGCATCATTTAGACCTCCGCTATGCTGTTTTATGAGCGACGGAGGCTGCTTGATTGCAAAAAAAATGAGACGCCAAAATTGCCACAATACTTTTTCTGTCTATTCGGCCTATTTCAAAGACTAGTTTTATTTCGATTTCCAACACTTTGCCCCCAAAATATGCAGTTATAATTTTCCAAATTTAATGGAATTTGAAAACTTTTTGTTCGTAGGCAATCGGATCTCGAAATTGTCACAATACTTTTCTGTCTATTCGGCCTATTTCAAAGACTAGTTTTATTTCGCTTTCCAACACTTTGCCCTCAAAATATGCAGTTATAATTTTCCAAATTTAATGGAATTTGAAAACTTTTTGTTCATAGGCAATCGGATCTCGGATTTCTTTGCAAACAGGAGATAGCGCACTAAAAATATTTATTTATTTTTTCACTAAAGTAATAAACTGCGCTAAACTTAAAATTAATTAACCGAATAAAAGGATTAAAAAATAAAAGGTGATAAAATAATAAGTAACAAATTTAGCAAGAATAACAATTGTAGTTGCTATTTGGTAGCAACACGAAAACAAGCCAAAGAAAAAATAACGGAGATTTTTGTTGGAGATCTTGAAATTCCAAGAATATCAAATGCAGAGTGACGTCATGTACAGCAGCAGCCCCGAGTCGAAAAAGGTAAGCATGATAATGAAATGTGATTGAGGGACGAAGAAGGGAGATCAGCTTATAAACAGTTATTCTTCAATTTAAACTCGGTGTCTTACATTTATTATTCTTCTATTTCGTGGTTTAGCAACCAGAAATATTGACCAATTTTTATGGATTGAATAGCTTACACATGAAGTGCTTTCAAGAAATGTACTTGGATACATGCAACCAATTGGTGTCATCCTCACCTAGCACTTCACCAACTTCATCAACTGTTGATATGACGGCGTCGGGGTCGCCACTCTCTCTTTCTCCCACTACCTCCGTGTCGAGCAGTTCCAGTTCATCGTCAACGGGAGCTGGAACAACGCCGCCTTGTTTGACCTCAACGATGTATGCAATGCAACAACAGCAGCAGCAGCTTTTAATGGCCCATCATGAACACCATCACATGTCGGCCGCCGCTCTTATGGCCCAGCATCCATTTGCTTTAGCTGCGGCGGCAGCAGCTAGCCACACGAATGATGACTCTTCAGCTGCCGTAAATGTGGGTACCATTGGTAGTGGCGGTGGATCTTCGCAGCAGCACCAGGATGAGATTTCAAAATCACTGAAAATGTTTGCCATGTTAACAGCGTACAAAAATGGCAATGGTAAGTTTGCTTTTTATTCATACAAAGCTAACGCAGAATAGTTCTTAATTGTTTTGTTTCCACGAATACGAAGTTTCAAAATTGTAAAACTCCCACAAACAACGACTTTGTTGTAATTTCATCATATGCTAAAATTCTGAATTCCGGGAAATGTGTACATATTTTCAAAATTCTCAGAATTTGTCCGCCATTGTTTGCTTACGTGTCATAGTGATGCAAAGCTTTATCTATGAACTGCAGCAAAATACTAAGGAAATTATTATTTTTGAGGTTAGGTCACATTCATTCTTTCTTTTGTTAGACGTTTTGACAAAGTAAAATCTATTAGGTGTTATTTGATCTTGCGAAACATTTTAGCTTGAAAGCCGTATTTTAATACCGCCTTTTAGTGCAAAATTATGTGAAACCCTTTTTAACGCAAACATAAATTATTTAAGACAAACTACACCGTTTGCAGACTTTCAGCGCTTAATTGTAGCACTGACATACATACCTATTGTTTCTGCAGCATTCATTTACAAAACAAGGGGTGAAAAGTCGGCTTAAATCTAGTTTAAGTACAACTCTCGGATTGACTCCAAATTTCTACAATCGCTAAAAATTTGTATTTGAAGCAAAAAATTATAACTACATTTTTCGTTTAGGGGCCCCAAAGCTTACAAAAATGATCTTTCATGTTTTTTTTGTCTTTTTCATTTCTTATAGTATTATTGCAATATGGCTATCATTGAAAAAAATTATTTCTATATACTTATATGTGACATCGCATAGAGAAAGGGACCTAAGGGTAAAAAAATCAATTTTCATTTTTTTTTATTTTTTTGATGTAGACAACATCTGAGCATCGAATGAGACCGATCCCATGCCCAAAAGTGCTCCCTCCCATAAAAATTCGCGTTTAATGAAAGCGAAGTCGACGATTCTAAGCTCAAATAGAAGGGGGCCTAATCTTTAAAATGGCTCTCCTGAATAAACCTGGTTTTTAACCTTAGGTCCCTTTCTATTTTGCGCGTCACATATAGGGGTTGATCCATCTAGAGGTATTTTTTTTTCAAAATAAAGAAATATACTATAATTAAAATCAAGTGTAGAATCTTTATTGTTCATACAAAAGGACATTTTATGGCATTTATTTTTCGAAAACAATTACCTTCAAATGTTGGCAACTGTATTATGGAAATGAGTGTTCGGTGAGCAACGGGAAGATTCGCTGTTTTCGACCAAAACTTTGTGCAGTGTTGAGGCCCATTTCTGGCTCAACGGCAAAGTCAATAAACAAAATTGCCGTATTTGGGCTGAAGAGCAACAAGAAGAGGTTCAAGAGGTGCCATTATACCCAGAGAAAACCACGCTTTGGTGCGGTTTATAAGCTGGTGGAATCATCGGTGCATATTTTTTCAAAAATGATGATGACCGGAACGTAACCGTGAATGGTGCTCTCTATCGTGCCTTGATATCGATCTTTATGCTACCTGAAGTGGAAGCCCATAATCTTAGCGACACTTGGTTTCAACAGGACGATGCCACTTGCCATACAGCTGCTTAAACAATGGATCTATTGAGAGGTCATTTCGAAAGCAGCTTATTTCACGTTTTGAACAGGTGAGTTGGCCGCCTAGATCGAGTGATATCACACCTTTAGGCATTTTTCTTTGAGGTTACGTAAAGTCCAACGTCTATGCTGACAAACCAGCTATGATCCAGGTCTTGGAAGTCAACATTACGCGTGTCATTAAAGCCATACCGGTCGAAATGCTCGAACGAGTCATCCAAAATTGGACCCTCAGAATGGAAGCCCAGAGGCGTAGTTGCGGCCAACATTTGAGGAAAATTATATTCAAAAAATAAATGCCATAAAATGTACTTTCAAATTACCAATAAAGATTCCGAACATTTGAATTTTTATATTTTTTTTGTTCTGGAAAAATACCTCTAGATGGATCACCCTATATATTAATAAAACACAAATTTAATTCCAAGTGTAGTGCTAATCTTTTATTTTAAGAATGAATTTCGATTTCGGTCATATGACCACCACGAGCCCGTGTACAGCGGCTATTCTTTGGACCCAATTTTCCACCACTCTTGCCCACATTTCGACCGGAACGTTGGCAATTTCATCTAAAGTTGCTGGCTTGTTGGCATAGACCAATGACTTGATGTGGCCCCATAGAAAGAAATCCAATGGTGTTAAATCACATAAACGAGGTGACCATTCGACTGGACCATTGCTCGAGGTAACAAGTTCATCGAATTTGCCTTTTAGTAAATCGATTTAACGCGTGCTGTGTCGCTAATGGCACTGGCTTGTTAAAACCACATATCGGCGATGTCTTCAAGCTAAATTATCGCTAAAATAATTTTCAAACATGGCACGATAGCGCTCTCCATTGACGGTAACACGACGACTGTTTTTATCAACGACAAAATACGGCCCAATCACACCTCCGGCCTAAAAACCACAGCACACAGTAATTGTTTGCGGATGCTATTGTGTCTCTTAAAGCACATGTAGGTTTGTTGCTGTCTAATAACTCATATTTTTTATTGAAAACATTTGAAGGAAATTATATTCAAAAAATAAATGCCATAAAATGTCCTTTCAAATTACCAAATAAGATTCCACACTTGATTTGAATTTTTATACTTTTTTTGTTCTGGAAAAATACCTCTTGATGGATCACCCAATAATTTTTTTACCAAATACGTTTCATGACTTTTAAAGTTGTTTGAGCCATGTCCGTCTTTGCGGCTGGTTTGCACGATAACTTTCCCCAGGAGAGACCAATCGGTTTCAAATTTTACGTGTCATAATATCTTTCCAGAACAGCCTATGGACCTAAAAAAAGGGCCATATTGCCACATCTTTAATTCCTTTCAAAAGATCTAACCCAAAATCAATACTCATATCAGGGTTATAAGCTTAATACCTCTTCTGGCCCTTTCCACACAAAAGACTTTTGTTCAGTGCAAATTAGGACCCTCATAACTTGTCGACCATTTCATGAAATTCACTTTATTTGTGAACATCATAATATTTTTGTAACGGCTTTGTAATTGCATTTCAAAAAAGGGAACCTCCCCTACTAATAAGCTATTCCGCGCACTTTTTTATCCCTGAAATATATTTAATGGTACTCATACCATCTATCCAAAATCATTACTAAAGACTACAGTTATAAGGTTACTGGGTGACAAATTATTGGATTCCTATCCACTCACCTTCTGGTACCTCTTCCACAAATGGCACTGTTTCAGTGCCGATAATAACTAGGGTTGTAACAATTTTTCGCATCTTATTGAACTTTCGCATTCGCAAAACCCAATTTTAAAATACTGGAATTTGCAAAATAAAATTTCAGTTACGTCAGAACTAAATTTTTTGTAAATTATTTTTAAAAAAAATGGTTTTCCTCAAGCCTTGTACTCAACCACCTTTTAAGATATAAGTGTGTATGGCACACTGCAAACCACTTCTTGTTTTTTTTTAATTTCCCTGGGAAATGTTCATATCTATTACTTTATATAAAAAATCTGCAAATCATAAATTATCCCATTAAAATTTTAATTTGGAATTTTCGCATTAACAAAAATGTAAATTTTAATATTCGCTTTTGCAACAAATACATTCGCTTTCGCTAAACACACTTTGTAACATCCCTAATAACAACACACATGGTTGATTATGAGATTATGGGCCACTTTGTTGTCCTTGGTTGTTTCAAGCGGGAAAAATAAAATATATTGTAATTTATTATTTACTATACAATAAATCTTTATAGGACCTTGAAAGTCTTTAAAATAGTTTTTTAAAAAAATTATTTGTTCTTCAAAAAATTTCCTACCAAAGTGTTCAAATATCATTACCCTGGTTGTCCCTAGCACTACTTTCTATTGAAATTTTCTCAATCTTTTACAAAAATATTAATTATTTATTTAATAAAACCAGTCCATAGTAAAAAATAATATTCAATTAATTTTGTTGCTATTAAGGATTATAATTTTTTATTCAATTTATATTTTTATGGATGTTTATTTTCTGTCCCTGAAAATACACAGTATTCCCCTGTAAAAGCTAATATTCGCTAAAATTCAAATTCCAAACCAATCCTGATTTCAAGCAACTCAAATATGATTGAACATTACTTGAAGTGGGTGCACATCTAATATTTTTTTCGTCAACGTTCACACTTAAGTGGGCCATTACCCTGTGTTGTTTTTTAAAAAGATAATTAATACTTTTTATAATTTTGCAAGTGTATAAGTATAAACTTCCAGCTCAAGTCAATTTTGTAAGGGTAAGTACTTAAATAAACAATTCAGGCGGTTTTGTAGAAATTCATCATTCCCCTGCCAAATTTTTTTCACAGGGGAATGACGATTAACAGATTTTTTTCTTTTATTATTTTTACAAAAGAACTGAATTAAAATGAATTTGTTGATTTTAAAGAAAAAATTCTTCATATATTTCATTGTCTTCGTCATTTTTCTGTTCAATGAGTCATTACCCTGGAGGTCATATTTTTAAATTGTTGCATGATTCCTTTAAAAATTAAAACTTTGATGTGTACCTTTTAAAAATGACTAGTCTTTCTTAGAACTAAGACATCTACCTGAATTAAATATTAAATTCTGCAAAAAAATCGAATGCCAAAAATGATGTCGATATTGGCCCATAATCTCAGAATCACCCACATTACTTGTCACTAAGTGCGTGATATTCGCTTAAATTGTGCTCTTCATATTTTTTAACGGCTTTATACACGTGTACGAAAAGAGTGGATGTCACGGCCCATTTTGGTACCTCCAGTGCAAATGCACCATTTCGCCGACTTTTGGTATTCGCATAATAGTTTTAATACTAGCCATGCGATTCTGCTTAAAACTATTAATTAGTAAATATATAAATTACACAAGTTGAAGAAAATTTGAAGCCTTCCCACGGTCCTTCTTACACCTTCCACACACCGTTCTGTAAGTATAGAATTTTATCAAGCACAGCTCACTGTTTTCGAAGAAGGCAAAGATTGTATTAATTTATAAAAAATGTGAAGGGCTGTTTGGCTAAGTATTTTCTAGTTAAGTCTTAGTATACGATTTTCGAATTTTATTTATAATTCATACATGGTCCTTAAATGTAATTGTTTGATTAATAAATGTTATTTTATTGTCTTCGTCATTTTTCTGTTCAATGAGTCATTACCCTGGAGGTCATATTTTTAAATTGTTGCATGATTCCTTTAAAAATTAAAACTTTGATGTGTACCTTTTAAAAATGACTAGTCTTTCTTAGAACTAAGACATCTACCTGAATTAAATATTAAATTCTGCAAAAAAATCGAATGCCAAAAATGATGTCGATATTGGCCCATAATCTCAGAATCACCCACATTACTTGTCACTAAGTGCGTGATATTCGCTTAAATTGTGCTCTTCATATGTTTTAACGGCTTTATACACGTGTACGAAAAGAGTGGATGTCACGGCCCATTTTGGTACCTCCAGTGCAAATGCACCATTTCGCCGACTTTTGGCATTCGCATAATAGTTTTAATACTAGCCATGCGATTCTGCTTAAAACTATTAATTAGTAAATATATAAATTACACAAGTTGAAGAAAATTTGAAGCCTTCCCACGGTCCTTCTTACACCTTCCACACACCGTTCTGTAAGTATAGAATTTTATCAAGCACAGCTCACTGTTTTCGAAGAAGGCAAAGATTGTATTAATTTATAAAAAATGTGAAGGGCTGTTTGGCTAAGTTTTTCTAGTTTAAGTCTTAGTATAAGATTTTCGAATTTTATTTTTAATTCATACGTGGTCCTTAAATGTGATTGTTTGATTAATAAATGTTATTTTTTCTCTTTTTTTTACAGAATCACCTAGTGGCGTTGAAATACCCCAATCTCAATTGCCCCAATCTCCTGTTGATGCTGTTATGCAGGACTTTGCTTGTAACGGTTATATATGCGACGAACTGAATCGTTACCATTTGGGTTTACATTTGTCTAACACAGCCGCTGCTACGGCTGGTGGTGTTAACGTTTCAGGTGGCGTCAATGCAACTAGTATTTTAACGGCCGCTGTTAATCATCATCAGAATGGTATAAACACCACCCCTACCGCAGGAGCGACAGCAGCGTTGACACAACAACAGTTGCAACAACACAATCTTAATTTGAATTTTAACAACAATTTCTGGAAAATGTTGCCATCTCACATGCAGCAACACTCGCAAGCAGCAGTTACGGCAGCAGCAGCGGCTGCGGCAGCTGCTGCTGTTAACATGGAATACAATTGTAATCAGAATAAGAAGATTCCAAAGCGTTATAACGGTTCGAAAAATGAAAAATATGTAAGTCAAAAATTAATTAACTGTAGTTTGGAAAACCAGCTGGCATATCTAAGTCTTAGAATTAAACACATTTTTTATAAAGAATGGTTCACCTAGAAAACTGTTCGTGAAGTAAATGCATATTAAGGGGTTTTTGCGCCATAAGCCTCTGTGACAATGACTTGTTTTTGTTGTAAAAACAAAAAAATGTGTTCATCATGTGTCACTCGTTAGGGAGCGAATAAACAACAATTTTTTTTGATTTATCTGCACAATAGATACCTCAATTTCCTTTGAGGTACCTAAAGTCCATTTCATGGAAGCATTTCTTTCCGGGTCGATTTCGCCCATGTACAATTGGAAACAGCTTATGAAAATATGTCATCATCAGGCAAAATTAATAGAAAATAGAATCTTAGTTTAATTCGTTTGACCGAGATTATGATTTTAACAGACAGGGGACATGGCTAGATCGTCTTAAAATGTTACGACATGTACGGGGTGGCGCAAAATTATATTTATTGTTAATTATTATTATTATTTTTTGTTATATAGTATATAAATGGGGAATATTTTTGGCTTTAGTATGAAAAATTACTTAGTAGGGACATAAATACTGTTACACACGTTTTATGCTGTAAAATAAAAAGTACTGAATGATTTTGGACCAAATATTTTTTAATATATTTATTGATGTATATTGTATCTAAAAAGAATCTACTAATTCGAAATGTCCGCTTTTTGCCTTTACACACGCCTTAAGTCGCACTGGCCAATCGTCAATAGCTGCACGAACCTCGTCCATTGGAAAATTAGCCACAGCTCGAACCAAAGCAGTAATCAATTTGTAATCCAATGAGGAAATGAACGCTGGCAAATTGTTTCTAAGCCAGGCCTGGGCGTTTTAGCCTTATGGGCCGGCGCAGAATCCTGCTGTAAAGTCCATGGCTTGTTTTGAAACAGGGAAGTGTTAAGAGGATTCACAACAGCTTCCAAAACGGTTTCTTGGTAAACTTTGGCCGATGTTTTGACTCCTTGTTCGCAGAAATGCAGGTCAGTGACCCCATCGTAAGAGACACCCCACCAAACCATGACTGAAGCTGGGTGATGTCCCTTTTCCACCCTTGGGATCAGTTCAGATGCTTCCTTAGATGGCCGCGCATACTCTTATCATTTTGCTCGTTAAATTTTCCCTGAACGGTAAAAAAATTTTTTATCGGTAAACAAAATTTTTCTGTGCAAGTTATCAGAGTGCTTCACCAAAAGACGTTTGCATTTTTCAATCCTGTTTTTTTTAAAGCTGCAGTCAATAAATGTCCGGTACGGCGTTTGAAAGCCCCAAGTCTATTTTAATGATTTGACTCATGGACTTTTGCGTGATATTCATCTCACGGGCCATGATTTTCTGTTTTCGGAGCGGATTTCTGTGAATTCTTGATTTAACGGCTTTGATGACATGCGGTGTACGATCAGAGCGTGGTCGACCTGACCGGTGGCGGTCTTTTACATCTCCCGTCTCCTCAAACAGTTTTATGCATCGGTAGACGAACATGCGGCTAATCCCTAGTGGCCGAAGCGTTTTGAAAATATCGCTTTTTTCATTTCACACTTGAAAAGCGCTATTACAGCGATACGATTCTCATAATCTGACCACTCCATATTGAAAGTTGAAACAATTTTAAAATCCCGTTACAGACTAACGAGTTTAGCTTTCAAAACCTATGTGACATTAACGGGGTATGTTTAGTTCTACTATTGAAATGGGTGTGTTCAATGTTGTAAGAGTAATTATGTCCCTACTAAGTATATCCCGCAAGTAGTGGCCATTTTTGACTGCGCACAATTCGTGCTCTTTCCAGTTGATTTTGCATAACTTTTCGTAAATTTACCGGTTTTATAATCCCAAGAAAACAGTCTGGTGCTGTCAAATCCGGTGAACGTGAAATCGCGCGAAATAATGCGTTCGCCAAAGAGGTCCCGTAACAGAGCCATTGTGTCCCTTGCAATTGCTGATCGCTGTTCTGTTGTGTAGTGTTCCATTTCAAATTCCCCAAGTTGGCTTCACAAAATTCTGAAATAAAAATAAAAAATATAAATAAATTTAAAAAGTTATTAAACATTCAAACAACGTTAGTTTTGCGCCACCCTGTGTTTTCCATTAAGGACATAACAATTTATATTAATAAGGCACAGAATTTTTAAGATATAGATTTCAAATTTATTCCAGGTATAGTGAAAATGTTAAATTTTAGGAATAAAATTCGATTTGTTCATAATACATCGATCTATTCTGTGGACCCAATTTTTCACCACTCTGGCACACATTTCGACCATTTCGATGTTGTCTCTGAGCTTGTCTAATGTTGTTGGCTTGTTGGTATAGACCAATGACTTGATGTGGCCCCATAAAAAGGAATCCAATGGTGTTAAATCGCATGAACGAGTTGGCCATTCTACCAGACCATTTTTCGAGATAACACGTTCACCGAATTTGCCTTTCAGTAAATCGATTGTGACGCATGCTGTGTGGCTAGTGGCACCGCACCGTCTTGTCTTGTTGAAACCACATATCGGCGATGTCAAGCTCGTTCAATTCTATTCTGGCCTAAAATAATAGCGATAGCGCTCTCCATTGACGGTATCATGACGATTGTTTTCATCGACGAAAAAATACGGCCCAATCACACCTCCGGCATGAAAACCACACCACACAGTAATTTTTCGCGGATGCTGTCACTATTATCAATACAATGTTTTCCGTGGAACCTTATCATCCCTATTCAACTGGTCCTATTTAAGAGCTGATATTTCTTCTTAACTTATCCAGGACGCTGTAGTGGTTTTTAAACAAAAGTGAATACTATGAAATGTGTTAAGATAACTCGAAATCAAATTTCTCTAAAATGGTGCCTGTTTGAAAAATGTTGCAAAACTGATATGAACTTAATAAAGTTTATTTGATCCTTGCAAATGAATACTTTGTTGCTTAGTGTTATTAATATTTTATTAATAGAAATTTCATTAACTTCGGTTAATCAGGAAATCATTAAATTTTAGAAAATTTAGAAATGTAATAAATAGTATTAGATGTATTAATTGAATTTAGTAGTGCCGCATCTTTTAACCTATTTCGATTGTATCTTTGTCCGAATACTTATGGTAGTTTGGGATTTACTTCGAGATCATTATTTAGCGTTAAGAATAGTTTCATTTACAATAAAAATAAGAACCTTTTGTATTGTCCTAAGTAACTTGAAAACATTCCTTCGATTGCGAAAACCGTTAAAAAATCATAATCAAGACGTACAAATTTCACACACATTGGGACCGAGGAATAAATATTTGCGTAGTAGTTTTTATTGATTTGAATATTTATTTCAGCTAAAGTGTTAACAACTTTTGACTGAAAAGTAGTCTCTAATCGAGCTCGCTCTGCAATTATTTATTACATTTAATTTCCATTTAATTTCCAAAATAGTTATTGTACTTTGTTGTAAAGAAAAAATTAAAAAAAAAAACGTTGCATAAGTACATATGGAGAGTTGAGACAGGAATAGCCGCAACTGTTTCTCGAATGGGTTGCTTTAGTTCATTCAAATTTGTTGCTTTTCCTTTGTAGACTTCCTGTTTGCAAAAAACCCGACAAGAAAAAGTCAGGTGCAGTTAGGTCAGGCGACCTGGTCGGCCAACGGAATGAGGAGTTTCTGGATATCAGCAATTCTGTTTTAACAGGCCGGGCAATGTGAGGAGTTGCACCATCTAGCTGAAACCACACAAAGTTGAAAGAAATTCTTATTCGGCGTAATTCTGGATAGAAAAACTCTATCAACATGCCCAAGTAAAGGTCTCCAGTAACAGTAACGGTGTGGCCGTTTTCTTCGAAGAAGTAGAACCCAAAAATGCAGCGTGATGAAATGCACACCACACTGTGACACGAAGTGGATGCAATTCCGTCTCATGGAGTATCTGTGGGTTGAAAGCACTCCATATTTGACAACTTTGTTTATGTTGCCGTTTAAATCGAAATGGTCCTCGTCAGACATGAAAAGACAGTTCAACATATTTCCGTCCTCTTTATCCATTTGAAGCATCTTTTGGCGATTTCCTTTTTCCAAGCGAATTGGGAAATGTGCTGCGTTCAGTTTGTCCAAATTTTTGTGCATAATTGACTGCAATGACCGTCTGCTTATACCCATTTGAGCAGATTATCTTCTTGTCTTAACTCTTGGATTGTTTTGTATGGCAGCAGCTACGGCAGCGATTGTTTCCTCCGTACGAACTGATGGGGTAAGGTCTTCTGTTGACTGTCGCATGCTCGGCAAAATTTGTGAACAAGTCTCATTATGGTCAATCTGCTCGGAGGATTGCCGCCTATACTTTCTTTGAACCGAAACTACGGACTCTCTTGTGTGATAGCGGCGGACAATCCAAATTCTTGCTTTAGTGTCCTAGTTATCTATTTTTGTTAAATCTAAAAATCAATCTGCAAAATAAAAAAAAATTGTACCAGATTCATTAAATAGAAAAAAGTTATTAAGTTTTTTTTTGGTAGCGGCTTTCATCAGCCGCCCTGCCCTTTATTAGGGTGTCAGCCACCATAATTTGTTCCTTTTAGATATGGAAGTGTTATATCTCTTATTCTTATCATTAAAAACAAGACAACTTATAATTTTCATGTTGTAGCGGCACACAGTGTCGGGGTGACAGCAATTAGCCGAAGAATTACTGCTTCGGGTGAATCCGGCGCATAGAACCGGCTGTCGTGGGATTGGCCCTTCTATAAATATCAATGGTATATATTCAGGGTTTTTAAAATAACCTTTTCTATCCAAATATAAAAAACCTTCAGGAGGTACGAAACCATTTTCAATAGCCAGGGTAAAGTATTCATCACTTTCATAATTATTTGTGTGGTACTTTAATTCATACCCATACAAATCTAGGAAGATCAAATATTATGAACATTTTTTATATTGGACCGCAATCAACCGACCGAACTTAATTTCTCCACTTGTTTTTTTCTATTAACGCCATGTCATTTACATGGTATTTTCTTGTTTACTAGAACAAGTCAAACAAAAAGCTATTTTAGTCTTTTTGATTGGAAAATTTTCGCTTTTACTCACCCAATTAAATGCTAGTAAGAATAAGCGTTCTGCATAATTGTAATTATTCAAGTTTGTTTCTGTGTATATATTATCGTTTTTCTATTTATATTTCAGACTTCGGCGAAACATTGTGTTTTCTGTGAAAATAACAATGAACCCGATGCCGTTGTCAAATCCCATGCCGTGCGTGATTCTCTGGGCAGAGTCCTTTGCCCGAAATTAAGAACCTACATATGTCCAATTTGCAAAGCATCCGGTGATAAGGCACATACTGTCAAGTATTGTCCACAAAAACCTATTATAACCATGGAGGATGCCGTCAATGCGGAAGCCTTTCGTCTATCCAAAGGCACCTATTACAAACAGCAGATGAAAGTTTAAACCTACAAAATCAATGTAAGTTTATTTTTTAAAAAGAAAATATCAAGTCAAATTTGATAAATTCTCGTTTATAATCAAAGAAAGAAGTAATGATAAAAAAATGTTTTGAAAACATTTTTACAGTACTGAACTTTAAAAGAAACGCTTGATGCGTAATCGTTAAATTAATAGAATAATAAGTAAGAACAATAAGTTTTAGATGACTACTAATTAATTTATGTATACATACATATCTCTTAAATGTATAATCGCAGTTAATTTTAATCAATCCATACTTAATTTCTTTTACTATTTTATTATCTACAAAATACTTCAAACAATTGAATTTTTAAATGTGTTAATTTCTTAAAATGTTTCTCTTATTTGTTGATCAAAAGAGAATTCGATTAAAAAATATATTTTCTTAATTTATTAAAATTTTCCCTATTGATATTTATGTGTATTTTAAAATTCACAAAGAAAAAACTTCATGATGTTTCGTAAACAAATGTATTTTAACTCAATTTTATCGTATTATTTTTTATAACAAAATTGACATTTTTCTCGAAAATGCACAATATTTTCAATTTACTACTAAATTCTTTATTAAAAATTACTCTTGATACAAAAATTCGATAAAAGTACATAATTTTTGAAAAGATCAAAATTTTTAAAACGCAAATTAAAGTTTGCAACTTAACTGGAATTTGTTCTTTTTTTCAATGGCTTTGAAATATCGTTTTATAATTGTGCTCTTTATTTATTCGTTGTTCAATTAAATGAAAATTTCATAATTTTAATTTTTTATTCGTAAAAAATTGACACTCGTATTGACATATTGAAAAATGTATGTAATGTTGAAGTGTTACATAAATTTAAAGGAAAATATAAATTTTTATATTTAAATCTGCCTACTTTGTATAACGTTTTATGATCAAATAAAAATATATGTATTTTTTTACGAAAGTGAACATTACGTTATCCATAATTGTATTTTTTTAAATCAACCTAATAAGATTAGAAACACACAGTATTCAGATAATTAGCTTATGCGTCTAAGCAAATGATGATGCTTTAAACAGGTAAGTTTTACATGGTTAAGTGAATGAATATTGTCATATTGTCAAACAATATTTGCTTTCAAAGGCTCGGGAACATTGCTGATTCTCTTAGATAATAGCAGTGAAGCATGGCATACTCATCGCATAACTGAAACAAGTAAAAACGTCTATCGGCCAGTTTGAATCTAGTGGCCGCCCTTTTTTGAAGAGAAAAGATTCGACCCGAAACAATCGAAAATTTACTGACAAATCGTGTTGATCGGATGAGGAACTGCCGAGCCTTAGAAGTTTACGACGTTTTTTAAAATAAATTCAAATGACCATATTTTTTGTCAGTAACTGTATGTATACTGACAAAAAATATGGTCATTTGAATTTATTTTAAAAAACGCAAAAGTTATTTTTTTAACAATCAAACGTTTATTTCATTTTATTGCATATTTTATATATCCATGTTAATACGAGGGTTGCTATATATACACCACTTAATGTTGCCTGGCGCCATCTGACATTTCCATTGGAAAGTTTGACATTTTTTAGCATAAACGTACTCAGAACGTTTTGACGTATATATATATATATATATATATATATATATATATATATATATATATATATATATATATATATATATATATATATATATATATATATATATATATATATATATATATATATATATATATATATATATATATATATATATATATATATATATATATATATATATATATATATATATATATATATATATATATTTATGTATTAGAAACTTTCGCCAAAAGACTCAGTTGTTTGGGAAATTACACGTGACTTACAACAATTTTGCTATTTCCATATCACCGATTTTATTTTATTTCCATATCAACTATTAAATGTAAATTTACTAAAAGGCCTAGCACAACTTCATCAAAAAAAGTTTCAGCTAAGAGCCAAAATATCTGCTTAATCGCCCAGCATTAACTCGATTCAACTGGAGAACAAACTTATTAATCCAAGAAAAAGAGTCTAATATCAGAAAGACAATTTTTTATGTACTTCATTTGCTTCATTTAAGTGGAAATTAGTTTTAAGCGATTTTCACCGATACTATTATACATACTACACCAAAAGGTATTTACTCAAAAATTACAAAATTTGACTTTTTGTAAGCAAACGACTCACAGTGGTCATTTCTACCCACTGATTGTTCATTATTAATCGCTGATATAGCCTTAAGGCAAAAGTCCCTCCCGATGTGATGCCATGCCATGCCGCTCTAGAAACAACATAATCCCAATCTCATCTTGCTTAACTAGCATATAGCAAATTGCGATATAAGAAACATATCATTAATCTAAGTAAAAATCAACCACATTGGTTAAGCTTTCGAAATGTACAAAATCCTATCGATTTAAGGTCCTGCCGCATTCAGACCACATTTTAAAATCAATCTGGCTCAAATAAATCATACAGGCCTCAAATTAAATCAAGGTGTTTTTATACCACAGACGTTTATAAAATTGCACAGGTGATATGCTGTTGTTGTGAAAATCACCCGATGCATTGTCACTAAAGGGACTAAAGTTACCTCGCTAAAAAGTTCGCTTTTTAAGTATTTGCTTAACAAATCATCATTGTGGACGGAGAATTGCCAAAATGTGTATGTACTTATACTGTAACACTCTCTTAATACCTTAAAAAAGAGCATAGTTGCTGAACATTTTGGCTTTTGTGGCCCAAAAAAGTACGACATGGTCAAAACGAGCGATCAATATACAATACAATGATATGGGTGGGTAGGGCAAATCCAGCTACTAATGTAATTATAGACATTTTAAAGTGAACTTAAAGAATCTGACAATTTGAGTTATGTTTTTTTTTCTTATTTTTATTGTGGAGGGGCCAAAGTTTTTGTTGTTGGGTCGACACATTGTGCCGAGGTCATAGTCTTTAGCTGCAGAACTCTGCTTTGGCTCAATCTGGTGCATAGAAGAGGCTGTCGTGTGGCTGACCTTACTGCGTTTAAAAAAGAAACTACAAAAATGTTATTAATAGAAAATATTTTCAAGTTCTTTATTATCTGTCTAAACTTTAAAACTACATCCTATTCTCCCTCATTATTGAGACATTTTTCAAATATTGCTATGAAAATTCCATCAGTCAAATCATCCGATGGCTTGCTATACAGGCAGTTTTTTCCGATCTTTTTGTAATCCGTGCTGCCAACATTACGCCATTTATTACGCAGCGACTTTTTACCACTCAACAATTTAAACGACGGATTCAATTCTAGGCATCTTTGCACCACCTGTTCATTTTCTTCCTCGAACAGCGAACAAGTGGAATAGGCAATACGTTTGACATCCGGAAAGGCACTCATGGCGTACGATAACATTTTAATTTGCAAACCAGCTAATTTCTTTAGACGCTCTGGATTCTTTTCATCGGGATCCAAGGACATGCGGTTTTGCATACCCGATCCGGAGCAAGATGGATCAACGAGAATATATTCAACACCGGGACATTGTTCCGTCGTTATTGTAAGGGCATCCGCATTTATGGGCTTGACAATTTCACAGCCAGCACTTTTAGTCATACTACACAATAGACGATAACGTTCAGGATTTTGTTCGACGGCATATATGGTACCCTGATTATGCATAACATTGCAGACCTGTATCGTTTTCATGCCCGGAGCAGCACACATATCTAAAACCGTCGAGCCAACCGGTGGATGCAAAAGTTCAGCCACCAGACATGTACCCTAAAATGGAAAGAAAGTTAAACTTTGGTTAATTTCAAATTCATGTCACTCGAACATATCGCCAATATAAGCAAAAATATTTTCCAGTTTAACAAATATTCTTTCAGTTTGTTCAAAAAAGTTACAATTATTTAAATAAATAAATATGCCACTTCATGTTAAGTAAGCCGAATATAAGAAATGGTTCTAGATGAAGAAATTTAATTACTACAACGAAATAAATTGCAGGCGCTTCCGAAAAACGTGCACTGGAAACTTGGAACGGGTGGTACAAGTAAAAAATTACTGGCAATACACCAATTATTGAATGGTTCAAAAACTATTTTTTTCCATTATTTATATTTCTAAGTGTGGATTGATGTTTTGCATCAGCGCTAACAAAAAGATTGCGTACTGTATTTCCTTTATTTCGCCCTGTTACTTGTTTTCATATAGCCCCCACACAAAGATTTTCTCCCGATTGGAGGTCCTAAGGCTCTAGAAGCCACATATTAAAATGGATCTTGCTGAAATGGGCATTATCGGTTCATGTTTTCCTAAGACCCCATGCAAAGGATACACCTGATTCAAGTTCCTGCCCTTTTAGAAACCACATATTACAAGCGATCATACTCAAACTGAGTACTTATATAGTGCGTTTAGAAGGGATGTGAAGAAAAGTTTAATTTGTCTGCGACCGAAACACCCTAATGTGCACCGACTAAGAAACTTTTAAATTCGTTTGCGCTTAGAATCGTCGACTTCACTTTCATAAAACGCGCATATATCTCTGGGAGGGAACACTTTTGGGGCATGGGATCGGTCTCATTCGATGCTCAGATGTTGTCCACATCAAAAAAAAAATGAAATTTCTAAAATTTACTTAGAAAAAAATTATCTTCGCGAAGTTCATAAAGCATTTCTATCAAAGAATAGGGTGATGAACCTTTATTTTTGGAAAAATGCCGACGCCAATAAGCAAAATTGCCGTATTTAGAGCGAAGACAATCCTTAAGCCGATAACGAATTACACTGTTTAACACTGAATTTGCGGCTGAAGGTTTAATAGTGAACTTTAGCTGATTTGGGGCTGCTGATCACGAATACTCCTATTTACCAGATTCGCTCTAGTTTAGGAGATCTTCACATAAACCTTTATTTTTGGTTCTTTTAAATAAATGAACTCAGACAAATTTATCGGGGTTGTAGAGTGTATTAGCTTGCTGGGCGCGGATTTTAATACGCTATAAGTATAATGGAGAATTTTTTTTCAGCTAAACATCATCGACATTTGTTTCCAACAAAACGGCATTGTTGTTGTTGTAACGACAATATATTTATTTTGAAGTCTTGTTCGTCTATGGGGGATCTGGTTTAATATCCAGGTGGATGAAACGCGTCATTTGAACTGGATCGGCCTGGCCGATCTAACTACGTCTTTACTTGTTTGATCTCAGTACAAATGGTGATCTCAGTACAAACTTAATCAATAATTTCGATTGACAGAATATGACATCTTATACACACCTTATCTTGCAGCATGATCTGTTTATCCTTAGTGCATTGATGGCACGCCCAGTAGTGCTTGTTCTTCGGATGAAATATCATTAAATCATCCACATGCATATCCATCATGTATTGATCTTCCTCCAGCTCCCCAATAGCCTTTAAGAAATCATCATAATTTTCAAATGGTGGGTGCTCTTTTCGACGCCATTCCTCTTTAGCCAACATGGCATGCGCATCCTCCAAGCTAAGCACATTTGTATTGATGCGGACATAACGGGGTTTAAGATCTACACGAAATGATACAGAAATAAAAGAAAAGACGGTTATATTAAATGTGAATGAATTTTATTATGTATTTACGTATGCCAAAAACAAAAGGGAATGAATATTATAATTACAAGGTTTACTCAAAAATCTAAAAGATAAGAAAGCACATGGACTAACGAGCACACTCCTTCCATTTACTTTATCTTCTTGATTTCGTCGGTGGAAGTGTTTGTCATAACCCGATTTGTAGCGTTGCTGGAACCGACCCTTTCGGTAAATGCTTTGTACACATACAAACAGATGATAAAGTTAACAACCACCACTGAAGCCAATACCGAGAAGCAGTTTGTCTGGAAAGTGGTGAATTCAAACGATTCCAGCAGCCACGAACGAACGCCGTAGAACGTTAGGAAGGGAAATGTAAACATTAGAAATGAGAATACTAGCAACCATAAGTATGCAGAGGTGCTGCTGTCATTTTCTACATCCGCATGATGATAAGATGCGGTCGTAGCATCAACAGGTTCTTCACTATTCGGTTTCTTCTCCAACATGTGGCCTTCGAGTTGTTGTCTTTTGGCAACGTTCAATTTATTTTTGCCCATTTCGTAGTTGTTTGTTACGACGCTAGTAAAGAAATCCGTGATATATGAAGTAATGCTTGCCTTTTTTCCTTTCTGCTACATCCACTAAGACTGAATCACCCCCAAGAGCCTCTACCAAACGATCTCGATACTGTCGCACCGTTTGGACAGGTCTCGATTCGCCGTTTAGTTGTTTACGACCAAAAATCAATTCAGTTACGAGAACTTTACATAAAGTCGGGCACAAACGGGGATTCTCCTGCAGTATTTGGGTCTTTTCAATAGCTGCATCTATGACACCACGATTATCGATGTATTGTTTCAGTACTGCTTGCATACCACGCATACGCTACAATGGGAATGGGCAATGAAATGAAAAGACGAGACACATTAAACAAAATTTATTTATGTTTGTTATTTCTATTTACACATACCGCATGTTTTTCTTCGTATATTAAAGTTTTTAGTGATTTTTTACGTTCCAATGCAGTTTTTAATACGGCTGCAACCCTTTTGTATTGTGTGGGCACTTTTACCGAATGATGAAAACTTGACATTTTTCACTTTTAACAAAACGCGTTTTTGGAGCGAGCGACACTTGCAACCGTTGTTTACTATTGCACGTGACAACAAGAAATGTCATCAATGTTGCCAACTATCAGCATACCGAAATCCTCAAAAACGCATTTGTATTGAAAACACTCAATTTAATAAAACTGTCTTATTCGCTGTAACTTTAGCGGATTTCGTGTGAAAATCTATTACAATTTATATGAAAGGTGACAGCCGAAATCTGAGGAATATAAAATCCGGTAGATTGCGTTTGTACATGCAAATGTATTATTTCAAATTGGTTGGGCATTCGCAGACATCAATTATCGCATCGGTTTGGATTTCTATGATGATATCGTTGAAATGTTTTAATCCTCATTCGCATATAGGCAGTGCGTGAAATGAACATTTTTAAACACCATACAAATTTTGGAAGTAGTGAGTTTCTTGTCAGAATTTTCCCTAGCCTCTCAGCTACGACAAAAAATGACAAATGAATTCATATTTATTATTTGTATTTGTTAATATTTTTGTTTCTCGTTTCACATAGCATAACAAAAACCACATACATATTTCCAACAAACTTTAAAATTTCATTCTAGATAGTAAAAAGTTTCCATTTTTCACTCGGCCATAGTAATAAAATCCATATTAATCGGATTTTGGCAACATCCAACAACATTTTGATAGCAGCATAAGCTCAAGAAGAGTTTCTTTACAAACAATAAAAAAATGCAAATTGTGGAAAACGAATTTTCTTATGTCCTACAGTTTCTTGTTTTGTTAACATTTTATTGACAAATTTAATTTCGTTGGTAGGCATTTCTTTTTCACCGGGGACACTCAAATTCCTCCTTTCTGGCTTTATAGCTAGCCAACAGCATCAACGTCTCGTTCCTCGTCCACAATTTTTGTTAAGTCACTCTTAAAATAATATAGCTACATCGAAATTTCTCTAAATCTTAACTATAAACATTTTCACTTACCTTTTTGCATCATTGTAATTTATGGAAACGGTTCATTGCGCTTTTTCTTTCTGCAACAATAGCAAAAAAATGTTTTTTGGATTTTGTTATAGAAGCCTTCATAGTATTTTTTTTGTTAAAAAATAAGTCAGGTAACTCTAACTCGTTCCGTTACCGAGTAACAGCTAACTCGCTTGCTTACCGAGTAACTTCCATACAAACTCTGAAAAGAACACGGCTATTATGGGCAAATGGGTATTCAACTTTAAGCAAATTTTGCTACCAATCCAAATATAGAGTAATTTTGAGGTTTCGGCTGAGGTAAAAGATGGTCCATTTTTTGCGCTTTAGTGGCGCCTGGCCTAACTTAACGACGATTTCACTAGTTATTCTTCGCTTATGTTTGCCGCTTAGACCGTTGTGTAAAGTTTTTGGAGACATCGTTGCCAAATCAATTTTGCAATATCACCAAAAAGTGTTAATGTTTCCTTAAGGAAACTAACTTAAATCCCATAAAATGTAGAAGTTAAGCAAAATTCTTGGCAAACTTATGGTCATTTCCGTTGAATGAATTCACATTATTTTTGTTTCGTCTTCTGAAGGTGATGATGTAGAGAGAAAAACTATTTTAAATATAAGATTCACTTTGCTTATAAAGATTATACTTTTCATTTTTGTAATTTAAAATAAATTTGTATAAATTTAAGTATTAGTTTAACGTTTCGATGTTTTTTAATAAGCTGATAATAACAGTTATTTTTTTAAAAGTCAATTGAAATTATACTACTTTGTAGGGACTTAAATACTGTTACAACATTGAACACACCCATTTCAATAGTAGAACTGAACATACCCCGTTTATGTCATATAGGTTTTGAAAGCTAACCTCTATAGCGTTAGTCTGTAACGGGATTTTAAAAATGTTTCAACTTTCATCATGGAGTGGTCAGATAATGAGAACCGTATCGCTTTTCAAGTGTGAAATGAAAAAAAACGATATTTTTAAAACGCTCCGGCCACTAGGGATTAGCCGCATGTTCGTCTACCGATGCATTAAACTGTTTGAGGAGACTGGAGATGTAAAAGAAAAAACACCGCATGTTTTCAAAGCCGTTAAATCGAGAATTCACAGAAACCCGCCCCGAAAACAGAAAATCATGGCCCGTGAGATGAATATCACGCAAAAGTCCATAAGTCGAATCATTAAAAAAGACTTAGGACTTGGGGCTTTCAAACGAAGTACCGGACGTTTATTGACTGCAGCTTTAATAAAATAGGATTGAAAATGCAAACGTCTTTTGGTGAAGCACGCTGATAACTTGCACAGAAAAATTTTGTTCACCGAGTGTATGCGCGGTCATCTAAGGAAGCATCTGTTTACCAAGAAACCGTTTTGAAAGCTGTTGTGAAGCCTCTTAACAATTCCCTGTTCCAAAACCAGCCATGGATTTTCCAGCAGGATCCTGCGCCGGACCATAAGGCTAAAACGTCTCAGGCCTGGCTACGAAACAATTTGCAAATTGTGGACGGTTTGAGGACAAGGCGTGTCACAAAAGATACCCCAACATTGGATCTCTTAAGACTGCTTTGGTTCGACTTGTGGCCAATTTTCCAATGGGCGAGGTTCGTGTGTAAAGGCAAAAGGCGGACATTTCGAATAATTAGTAGATTCTTTTTGGATACAATATATGTACATCAATAAATATATTAAAAAATATTTGAATTCGAATAATTAGTAGACTCTTTTTGGATACAATATACTTCAATAAATATATTAAAAAATATTTGGTCCAAAAACATTCAGAACTTTTTATTTTACAGCATAAAACGTGTGCAACAGTATTTATGCCCCTACTAAGTATGATGCAAATGTCATACAGCTGAATGAAGTACATATGTATACCAATGGATGGATGAAATTCCTATAAAAGTCATTTGGTTAATCTCACTAAAGAAGTTTTTATAGAACAAAGGATATATAGGGTCGGCGATTTAAGATTTTAAATCGGCTGCAATAAAGAGAACTGATAATTTTTCAAACTTCTGGTTTTATTGAAAAGATTGAACTATGTCATTTCGTAATGGAACACAATTTCATTCATAGACAACCACAGCTGGCTCGCCAGAACCTCATTCGATCAACCCAATTTCTCAGTACCTTTTCGATTGTTCCGGGTCGAGTCTCTTCCATGGCAACTATGATTTTATGTTTCAGAGCTTCAATTGTCTCTGGATGCTTTGCGTAACATTTATCCTTAATGGCTCTCCACAAAGAGCTCAAATCACAATTTCTATTTCTGATTATTCGAATTCATTATCTTGAATTTTTTGAAACAAAAATTCGTTGAGCATTGCGCGGGAATACTCACCGTAGACGATATCGGCGGTTTCTGGCTCATTTTCAAAGAAAAATGACCCAATGATGCCGGCAGCCCAAATCCACACCAAACAGTGACTCGCTGTGGATGCATTGGCTTCTCAGTAGTCACGTGTGGTTTTTCTAAAACCGGCAATTTTGCTTATTGGCATAGCCACCGAGATGATAATGAACTTTTTTCTGAAAACATGATTTTTCAGTAAAATTCTTCATCTCCTACCAAACAATCTGCAGCCCATTTGACGAAGGAAAAACACATCCGATGACTTCAGTTCTTAAACCAATTGAACTTTGTTAGTCTTCATACCGAGGTGTTTATACAAAATTCTTCGCAAAGTGCAGGAAATGTAGAATTCCTGAGAACGATGACGACGTTTTTTTATATTTTTCAATTTTGTTCAAGCTTATAGTGTCCCATTTTGCAAAGTCAAATATAAACCTGAAAATAAAAATTAAAATGAATGTTATTCTACCATTCAAGGTCAAAGTAATTGGTAGTTCAAGTTTCAAATGGCCCACCTTTATATTGGCTTGTATATAAAATTGATGAACATAACAAAGGATGATAGAAAATATATGAAATTTGTCAATGACCAATTTTAATAAAGGGTGGTTAAATTTTAGGGTCGATGTTGATTTTGAATAAAACACAAATTCTTTAGGAAATTATTGTCATTTCTTTTTATTATGATAATATTGGTATGGTTCAATTATGTATTGACCTAATATCGGCCAAATGGCCGCCGCGATATTTCGCGACACACCTCCATCCGATGGTCCAAATTTTCGATGACGCTGAGGCATAATTGAGGTTCTTTGCCGTTAATGTGCCGAATTATCTCATCCTTTAGCTCTTGAATTGTTGCTAGCTTAACGACGTACACCTTTTTTTCAAATAATCCCAAAGAAAGAAGTCCACCGGTGTCATATCACATGATCTTGGCGGCCAATTAACATCGCCACGAAGTGAGATAACACGGCCATTGTATTTGTCGCGCAAAATAGCCCCAGTTTCGTTAGCTGTGTGGCAAGTGCCACCGTCCTGTTGAAACCACATATCGTCCAATATCTTCCAATTCAGGCCATAAAAAGTTACGATAGCGAACACCATTCACAGTAACTGCCTGACCGGACTCATTTTGGAAAAATACGGCCCGATGACGCCGCCAGCCCATATACCGCACCAAACAGTAACTCTTTGTGGGTGCATTGTTTTTACGACAATCAATCTTGGATTATCATACGCCCAAATGCGGCAATTCTGCTTATCGACGAATCCACTAAAGTGAAAATGTGCCTCATCACTGAAGATGATTTTCTTCGAAAATTGATCATCCACTGTTGCCATTTCTTGCCACCATTCTGACCATTGATGACGTTTGTGTATCTTTCCTGGTTCAAATTGAGTTAGTCTGAAATTGAGAAATACTAAATGAAATGCAGAAAAAACCTTTAGTAGGTGTGGTTCACATTCAACATCGGCCCTTTAAATTTAACCACCCTTTACTAATCGAATATTGTCAAATCGTATAGGCTTAGGATAATTATCTCCTTATGATTTGTAGAACATTTGTTGCCATCTCTCCATTTTATATACAAGGGTTGCTATTTATATTTCGGGTACGGCAATTAATACACAATAATAATTTACCATTGGAAATGGTTTTACTTTTTACCTGTTACTTTTTTACTGTTTTTCAAAATATTCTCATTTAATATCAATACACTTTTGCATGCGCACAAACCTGTTGGTTTGTGCGCATGCACTTTTCCACTCCGATTGAGGCACCTCCAAAACATGACTATTGAACGCTTCAACAGCTGCTATGGGGGATGAAAAACGTTGATCACGCATTTGATTCTTGATTCTAGGTAATAAGAAGAGGCCATTGGGTGCCAAATCAGGGCTGTATGGTGCATGGTCCATCAATTGAGTGGTCAAATAGCTCAACGATTCAGCTGATTTGTGATATCTCGCATTGTCGTGGGGCAAAATGATCCGTCTTCTCTTATTATCTTTCCTCTTTGAATTCTTCGAACACTTTTGGCTAACAGATTGTTGTATACCACTCAGAATTGACCTCCTACGTTCCACTAAAGGCACTGTGGCAACATGGCCGGTTATACCGAGAAAAAACGAAATCATTTGCTTCGATGTTATTCTTCCACGAACAAATTTTGTTGGATTTGGCTCGTCTTGAAGGACCCATACGGTCGATTGCTGTTTTGATTCGGGTTCATATGCATAGATCCATGATTCGTCACCTGTGACAATGTTTTACACTGCCTTTGAGCTGCCGCAGTTATACTTTTTCAACATCTCTTTGCACCAATCCTTTTTTTGAGCATTCGTCAAATTATGTAGGATCCAACGAGAACAAATTTTTTTCACAGCCAAATGAACAAGCAATATCTTATTGATGCTTGTCATAATAATGCCCAAGGAGGCCTCAATCTCACGGCATGTCACATGTCGGCTTTGCTTAGTTTGTTCACGCACAGCATCGATGGTTTCTGGCAAAGTGACCGAAGTTGAACGTCCTTAACGAAATTCATTCTGGAGCGAATGGCGTCCGAGACTGAACTCTTGGTACCAGCGATTAACAGTGGTCCATCAAAAGATGGTGCTTCATCGCCAAAAGTCGAAACATGTTGATTTAAACACTCTTGTCTCGATAACCCACGTCGAAAATCGTAAAAAATCTTTGCACAAAAATGTTCACGGGATAATTCCATTTTTGACTGAGATGAATTTTTCAACACTCTGTAAACAATTCGCCCTCAAATGACAAAACGTTCTGAGTGAAGTTATGCTAAAAAATGTCAAATTTTCAATGGAAGTACCAGTTTGCATCTGGGAACACTAGTATTGTCAGGACCCGAAATATAAATAGCAACCCTCGTACATTAGCGTTGTGACCACCTCGGTCGACGTTTTTTACTTTCACAAAATAGAAGAAAAAAAATGAAAAATAAATTAAAGAGTTATTCCGACCAGTTTCCAATTTTTTTTAACACAACTTTTAAAACAGATTAGTTTAGATTTGGTTTACTTTAAACACCGCCACTAAGAGCTTGAAGTAGTACTCTTTTTAAAAGTAAAAACACAAATGCCAATAGCTATTTTCTTGATAGTTCTTACTGATTTATTTCTTCTTGTATTCCGAAAGTTATTCGCGAGTTTGAATTTTACTTTTTTTCGAATTGTAGAAAAAATTGTATCATAATATTGGAATTGTTTTATATGTATTAAACATATCTAATGTTATGTTTTTTATTTTTCAGTTAAATATTTTTTTTTGCTAACAAGAAGTTTACAAACTTCGCTAATAAGAAATGCGTTAATGCTTTATAATCATAATAATAATAATGGTAATAGTAAAAATAAGTTAATTATTTAAAGGCTAAGTACATACTTTTCAACGAACTAACAAACTAGTATATGTCGTAATATATAGAGCTGTGAAATATTTAGAAAGAATTCGGATACGTAAATTAATCTCTCAAACAAGGTTTGTAGATGTAGTGTATTTGTTGTCTACGTTATGATAGCAATTCCATTCTATCTACTATTGTATGTCATGGAAGGGGTTTGTTTCCTATGCTCTCGGGCTACTAAATAGGCACACATACGAGTACATTAGCAGAATCGAATTTTAATAAAGTAACAAATATAAATATATGTATGCATAAACAGAAACCGTAATCCTGTTTCTTGCTTTAATAGTTCTTCCCCTCGTAATTTCTGTGTTTCCAATTTGTGTATAAGTATAAAACAAAAGTCAATCTTCGTCTTATTCGGACGCGAATTGTATTGTTGGTTACTTAATAATAGTAGATTTGTAAATATGTTAGAAGAAAACTAAAGTAGCATGGCAGTTATAAAGATTGTTATGATATTTCTTGTTGATATTGTAGATCGGAGAAGACGTGATTAATCCTCCGACGTTAGATTACCGCAAAAAAGAAAACTCTTGACAACACAACCTCTTTAATTAAAACATAAGATTCAGCAAAATATTTTTTTATGGTTAATGCAATGTTTAAATTTTTGCGGAAAATTATGAAGACAACATAAAAAGAACAAGCAAGATCTAACTTAGGTATTTTTTGGAATGTATTCATTTATTTAGGAAGAAAGTTTACTAATAAACTCTTCGAAGCACTTGCACTATGTGGCAGTTAAAGCATTCCATTCGAAGCGCGGGTTTTTCGAATGTGTCACCGGCAAACATTCAGGTTCCACCAATTTCCACTGCCCATCTATTTCCTCTACATTGGCTAAACTACAATAAGGTATTTTATGTATAACCTGGCGCAGTTCGTTTGTATTACGCGGTGCTTCTCCAATTAATTGCCGTGTACATGTATCCAAAGTAGTAGCATGGGCCACAATTAAAACATTGCCAGCTAAAACCGAAATCAATTCAAATTATTCAAACGGTGGTGACCATTTATAAGGCTTTACTTACTTGTGGAATCTATGATTTTCCTCAAGACTTCATAGTTACGAGTATAAAATTCCTCCGTTGTCTCTTTTATGGATTCATTAAGATTGTTGACGCTTACAAACGGTTGATAGTCATTATCTACATTGTAATTAGCCTCTTTGAGTTCGTCCTTGTTAAGCCAATCGGGCACCCCTTCAGGGTACCATGCCATCCATTCAAATAGCCCTGGCTCGAGCTTAATTTTATGCTTCCCAGTAAGTTTGAGACCTGCAATAAAAAATACTTTCTTGAGTTAGTAAGCTGGCAGCAGCTAGCTTTTGGTGTCATCACCTTCTAAAGCACTTGTACAAGTCTGTATGCAACGGTAAGCCGGCGAACAAAAAACATGATCGAGCTGTACACGGGCATCGCACAGTGCCTCTCCTATTAAGCTAGCTTGATACAATCCAATATTGGTTAACGGAGAATCGTTTTGCCAACCAGGGCAATTATTTCTGAAATTCAAAAAGTTAAACGAAAAACGTTGAAAAATGGATAATTTAAGATGCATCGGAAACGGTCTACGCTGGCCTTAAACTTCTAATTAATTTCCATATGGGTTAATCTGAGAAAAAGTGTACTAAAGACAGATTTTTAATGTTTTCAAAACTACTCGTACATATCGTTACACTAGCAAACAGTTCTACAAATTTTTCAGGAGGAAGAAAAACTTTCTAACTTTTTCTGTTTTATTTTTTTTTAATTCTGTAAATGCAGGAATCTTTATTTATACGCTCCACTTAAATGCCACAATAGGCTGATTAAATAAAAAATACACCAGTGAAGTAAATGGGGTGTTTTGCGACTTATCATGTTTGCTTTTAACAATTTTCATTTTTTTTATTATTTTCTTTAAAGACTGTTTTTAATAAATATACTTTAAGAATATATTCATGCCGTTGCTGACGTTACATACTTTGTCGATTTTATTTTTAAAGCGCTGTATACACTGCTACTAATATGTGCTGTCAAAGCCACTTAAAAGAAAATTCCAAAAAAAAAATTGTGAATGTTTGATGATTATTGGAATGTTTTATATAGAAATTTAGCTATACAAACTCCAAGAATTTGTTTTGTAAAATTTTAAATTTGAATGTTTAAATTTCTTGAGAAAAAATTGTAAATCAGCTGACTGCATAACTCTACCTTCTTTATTGAACCATTATCTAACCAATAGTTTTGTTTTTGTTTTACTTCAATAATTGTGTCACGATATTGCGATAGAAAATGCATTATAAAACCTAAAAATATTAGCAGCCCACATGTGGTCTGAGTCATCACGGGCGATTTATAGGAGATTTTGTGTCAGGAAACCCACAGCCCATATTTGGGTTGTTACAAAAAAAACGCCCTTTATTTTAAGACATGTTAGTATTTATAAGTAGGTTGTTAAAAGAAAACACCATTTATTTTAAAACAGAAAGGTATTTATATAAATCCCTATTATCCCTAATTAAAAAAAACAGTTACGGTGGAAAATTCCAAATTTTCGGATATTCTCCCCAACATGTTCGATATAAAAGCAAGATATATTACAATAGAAATCACTTACCTTTTTGGCAGTTTTTTCGGCATATTCAAATCTTTACGCATGTAATTATTGAATTCATCAAAACAGTACGGTATCCAAGTGCCAAATGTGAAATCGACTCTTTCGCCGTGACGCATTATGTAAACTCGACGATTCTTCGATGATAACGACAGAGAATTCTCGGCAGAATGCTGACTGAGCGTATCATCTGCTTTCGGTGGAGCCGATTGCAGGGGCTCAACCTTGATGTCACCACTTGCATTTGGCGTCGACATACTATTGGGAGTGATTTCTATTAACGGAGTTGTTTGCTGTTGTAAATGATTATGGTTGTTGGTTAGAGTTGGTAGATCCAGGCAAGGCTTCAAAGTCCTGCGTAAATATTTTTCTACGCTTTGTTCGGAGTCTTCGTTGAATGAAGATCCCTCAATGAGTTCTGAAGAATGTAAACCAACTGCAGAAAAAAGAAGACAATCAATACAGTAAACATTTTCTAATATTGTTCAAATCGAGTGACTCACTGTGTGGTAAATCGCGATGACGCAGATGTTCCTCCGTTTCGGTTGATAAACTACGACCATCTACCAAATCGCATTCCTCGTTTGAAGTCAATGACGGTGTTATCGATTTCGACAATTGCACAACACGATGTAATGTCCAAGCGTCCGATTCAGCGGTGCGTTCGGTATAATTAACGGGCAAATGACCTTGAGCGCCGGTTAGCCAGGAGACACCTTCGGCCCAACCGTCCGAAGAGTTGTCGACAGCGTCACTATTTAAGTAGATATAATCGCCAATACGCAATTCAAGTTCATCGATTTCATGCGGACTATGGGGGTAGACGACTTTTTGCACCTGAGAGGAGAAACAGCAGCAACAAAAAGAAAAACTACATTAGCTATAGTACACGTTTTCCTCGCCGTCTTTCTGGGTTAGGGTTAAAAAACAACAACACAAAATAGTTCCGATTACAAATAGAAAAAAAATACTAGAAAGGAGGGAAAAATCGTATGTACTTGTTTTGTAGCCAATCTGGGATCACGCGAATATAAACGTAGTTCCCAATTGGAGGCACATGATGCGTCTAGTGATTCCACTAAAGTTTTCAGTGCATTAAATTGATTCTGCGGAAACTGATACGCTAAAGTCAGGTGCAATGATTTCACGTGTGGCTCCAACGAAATCGCTATTTGTTTGTTTTCCGTTGTTTACCGACGATTTTTTTAGTATTTGCATTATACGTATATGTAAAAAAAGAGGAAAGAAAAAAGAACGAACTATAATAGTACAGAGTGACAAATATGCACGCAATTAGTTATTGTATTGTTTTTAAACAAATACATATGTAGTATATAATATATATGTATATGTGTATATAAAAGAAAAACCGCAACACATCTACAGGCTATAGAGCCACAAGCAAGAGTATTCAATGTGCTACTGAAATGAAGTGCAAAGAAAATGGAAAGCTCAACCAAAATTCTATACTATAGACCAAACTAAGGATATGTGTGTCAAATAATGTATAAGCTAATTTCGGCAACTAAATGTACTAGGTAAATATATATATGCGATTACATACGGAGATACCTTTGTATGTGCATAGCGCCAACAAAAACGAACAAAAAAGTAAAAAGTTTATGATTTTAATGAAGAAGCAAAACGCGTTGCAGAAGGAGAAATTCAAATGTCATCCTAAAATCGCCTTTTTTGACATATGTATAGTACATTTTAAGTGCAGTTTGAGTTATTACATGGTAAACCATACGTTTTTCAGTGACAATTACAGCAAAAACCTACAGGGTGTGCCATTTAAAAATTTAAATAGGTTGTAAAAAAATTTCTTATATTACAAAATCGAACTTTCCGAATGCAAATGGTTAGAGAACAACTGCAAACGAACATTATCCATCACAAAACCTTCAAGGGTTTTCTTTAGTTTAGTGCGAGATTTTGTTTACACGCGTTTGAAGTTGGTGATTTTGGAACGCTGTCAAACAAGAAAAGATCATTGAAAATTTGATCAAATAATGCTTATTTATTTTTATTTTCTGGAAAGTTGTGCTAAATTTCTGTTCTTGGGGTCGAGGAATTCATTTTTGATATTTAATTTTACCTAAAAATCACGCTAGATGGCGCTGTCATACAAACGCTGCTATTTCTTGTAGATTTTTATAGAAAAAACGGTGTATTTTTCACCAAGTAGCTGTAACCACGGAAACTAGGTACAGAGCAAAGAAACTAGATTCTTTATTAGGTGATTTATGCTGGTGGTTAAAGAGAACAACCGATGAAGAGGATACTGACGAAGAGCAAGAACCAGAAACATACCGAGATCTACAGCCCACTTCTTCTGCAGCTTTTGCTACTTCAAACATGCAAATTGACAGTGATAGTGATGATAATTAAGCGGATCAAAATAAGATATAATTCTTTAAATAAAAAATTGTTTTTGCAATAAAAAAAATACTTTTTTCATATAAAAAACAATTTTTTTCCCATAAAATTTGATGTTTTCTAATAATAACGTAGTGAAAATAATAAAATGTAAATAAATGTCATTAGAAATATGTTTCACAATGAAGCCAGCATCAAAAATTGATATTTCAGCATAAAAAATACACCGGTTTCTCTATGAAAATCTACAAGAAATATCACCGTTTGTATGACAGCGCCATCTAGCGTAAGCTTTAGGTAAAAATAAACATTAAAAATGAATTCATCGACCCCAAAAACTGTAAGATACCACAACTTTCCAGGATAATAAAAATAAATAAGCATTACTTTATCAAATTTTCTATGATCTTTTCTTGTTAGACAGCGTTCGAAAATCAGTAACTTTAAATGCGTGTAAAAAAAAATTCGCACTGGACTAAAAAAAACCCTTTAAGGTTTTGTTAAGTATGCTGTAAACTTTCATTTGCAATTCGTTTCGTCCCATTAGCATTTTGGTTGTTGCACTGTGTAATTTTTCAAATTTCTGGTTTTATTGGAATGGTTGATTGAACTTTGTCATTTAATAAAGGAACACAAAATCATTCATATGACTATCACAACTGGATCGGCAGTACCTCATCCGATCAACCCAATTTTTCAGTACATTTTCTATTGTTTCGGGTCGAATCTCTTCGATTTCATGTTTCAACTTCGATTCACATTTTAACGCTTCAATTGTCTCTGGATGCTTTGCGTAACATTTACCCTTAAAGGCTCGCCACGGAAAATAATCCAAAGGGTTCAAATCACAGCTCCGAGGCGTTCAATTGACATCACAATTTCGGCTGATTATTAGATTTTCAAAAACAGTGTGTAAAATATCGATGAGCAAGGAGTTGCCGTCAACGGCGAGCGTTACCGCGTAATGCCCAACGAATTTACTTTCTAAAAATTCAAGGGGATGAAATAGACGACAAACAATCTTCAGCCCATTGGGCGAATCGAAGCCTCATCGAATGGTCATGAGGCTTCAGTTCTTGGACCAATTGAACTATGTATAACGAGGTCTTTATGCAAAATTCTTCTCAGAGAAGTGCGAGAAATGTTCAGAAATGTTGATGGATGCGCTTAGACATTCTCAGTCACAGCAGCAATGTTTTCGATTGAACGCACTGGACGAGTTAGGTTTACTCGAGGAACTTTCTCCTTGTTCCTTAATAGGATGTTGTGGGACTTAAGTAAGTAGTTCTGGAGATTTAGAACGATTGGTCTATTAGTTTGGCCATAACAACGAATTTTTAAAGGGGGCGTGACATTTCCCCCTTATCGTTCTGGATGTGTGTTCGGTCCATTCCAACATCATAGGTTTCCCAGTCCTTGTTATGGGAAAAATTTTACCTCTTGATTGATTTGGTGCATATTTAATACCAACCGTTTCAGTCCATCAGGTTTCGGCAAAATATCAACCACCTATGACTAGATCAGTATTTTGATGTATTGACAAAGTGAATATACCCTCAATCTTATGATAGAAGGTATAAAAACAAATAAAAAAGTTTAACAAATCCGAATATCACATTAATTTGACGATTCGAATAAATTTAAGGCGTTGACCAGTGTCCATTTGAAGATGCTTATATGGGTACTCAGAAACAGTGGAATTTCCTCACAATCTAAATATGCATTAACTTTTAGGATATGTCTTAATTTACGGGCCAAAAATGTCCTTACGAATCTAAATTTGATATTAACTTAACGATTTGGCTGAATTAAAGGCCTTGACTCATGAGCCCAGAAACCATTTCCGGTAATACGAGGACATATGAGTATCCAGATCCAAATCCAAATATGTACCTTTACTTATGATTTGGGCCACGTTAGGATTTGGATTTAGATTATATGGGCCCAAGTAGCCCAAAAATCAGTCACCCTTAACTATGAACATATGTCTATTAAAAAACAATAAAATACAAATCCAAATATAAAATAAATTCTATGATTCGACGAAATATAAGGCCTTGACCCAAAGGTCTAAAGTACCTAGTGCGTCGAAAAATAGTTTCTTTTGGTACTCAAAAACTGTTAAACTTTCATACTAAGTTTCAGGTCCAGATCATCGGCCCACTTTAGGTATACAGTCGTTATTGTAATGAAGCCATTTTATAGAGCGCTGTGCGTGCCACATAACTGCTATGTGGAAACCAAATGTCGCCGAAATCAGAGGCTTTAATATCAGACAACGTTGTTAATATTGGGGACCCATGTCTCTTCAATTCGGCTTAATCGTAAACATAATGTCAGATTCGTGAGGAAATTTTATTTTTTTTAAATACTCTAACAACCAGAAGAGACGTTGTCGTTGGCCCCGCTGGTGTGCTCCAGTAAGTCAAATTCAGATCTGGGTAAGAACATCTGAACATTTTCAGCAACCAATGTTCGGAGTAAGAGCGTTCGGTGAGAAACTGTTTGAACAAAATATTGTTCAGTGATGAGGCCAACGGCAACGCCAATAAACAACGTTGCCGCATTTGGGCTAAGAAGCAACCAGAAGAGGTGCCATTATACCGAGAGAAAACCACGGTTTGGTGCGGTTTATGGGCTGGTGGAAAAATGGGTCTATATTTTTTTAAAAGTGATGATGGCCGGAACGTAACCCATGATATCGGGCTATCGCGCCATGATATCGGACTTTTTGCTACCTGGTATTGAAGGCTTTAATATTGAAGACATTTGGTTTCAACAGGACGGTGCCACTTGCCATACAGCTAGCTGCTGAAACAATAGGTCAATTGAGAGGTCATTTCGAAGAGCAGTTAATTTCACGTATTGGACCGGTGAGTTGGCCGCCTAGATCGTATCACACCTTTATACTTTTTTCTTTGGGGCTACGTAAAGTCCAAAGACTAAGCTGAAATTAATTTTATGATGCGAGGAAATTTAAAGCATTGTCCCAAAGGTCTAAAGTACCTAGAGAACATTGACCCAAAGGTCTAAAGTAAGCCGAAAAATAGATTCTTTTGAACATGGACTCATCGGTACTCAAAAACTGTTAAACTTCCATACTAAATTTCTGGTCCAGAGCTACGGTCCCTAGTGACCCACAAAACGGGTATACAAAAACAGTTGATATCGTAATGAAGGTGCAACTTGCCATACAGCTATCTGCTCAATCAATGTATCTATTGAGAGGTCCTTTCGATGAGCAGCTAATTTCACGTTTTCGACCGGTGAGTTGGCCGCTTAGATCGTGTGTTATCACACCTTTATACTTTTTTCTTTGGGTAAAGAAAATCCAGAGACAATGCTGACAATCCAGCTTCGATTGGGGTTTGGAAGCCAACATTACGTGTGTCATTAACGCCATACCGGTCGAAATGATCGAACGAGTCATCCAAAATTGGACCCTCAGAATGGACATCCTGAGGCGTAGTTGCGGCCAACATTTGAGGAAATTATATTCAAGAAATAAATGGCATAAAATGTCCTTTCAAATGAACATAAAGATTCCACACCTGGTTTGAATATTTGTTTTTTTATTTTGAAAAAAAAAACTCTAGATAAATCACCCGATATTACAACAACAGAAGGAAAGTATTCGGCAACGTTTAACACAACAATTTTTGTTAGAAGAATCAGTTACATTTTTGGCGTTGTTAACAAGTAATTAACCTCCAGTTGGATTTAACGAACCTAGCGGACAATTAAATATTATCCCTCGAATATACACATAATCCTACAAAAATCATTCTAAATTCTTTAATTAAAGACGACGATTTACAGATCATTTAATAATTTATACTCGTATTCACCAAGAATATAATTTTAAAAAATTCAATAGTAAAAATTTAACTTCACCGTCCAAACCAAAGATATTAACTGAAGCCAAAATATAAGGTATAAAACACTTAGTCAGTGATAAGGAAACAAAATAAACTACAGATAAAATGTTACGAGTCATGCAATGCAATATAATCAAATAGAGTTATATTAAATAATACACTTCAATTTCAACGTTGTTAATGAAAAATCAACAAATAGTTTTATACGGCATTCGCATATCACAACGAATTTACGTGATTTTTAATTAAGATTTTTTATCGGCCCTTTCTCATGTAAAGGAAAGGCTATTTAAAATTAGAATCGTCTGTACGGATATTTTATTCAAATTTCTGATTTTATTTGGTTGAACTGTGCCATTTAATGAAACACCATCCGATGCGTTTTCGCTTCGCACATTGGGCTGAAGATTGTTTGACAGGAGATTAAAAATGTTAACGAAAAATCTTGTTTCAGATCAAGCTCCTTTTTATCTCGGCGGCTAAATCAATAAGCAAAATTACCGCACATGGTTTTCAGAGAACCCACATCTGACTATTGAGGAGCCACTAGTCACTGTTTACTGTGGATTTTGGCTGGCGGCATAATTGGGCCATTTTTCAACGTTGAGCGTTACCGCGCCATGCTTAACGAATTTTTGTTTCCACAAAGTCAAGAGAATGACAGGAACTACATTTGGTTTTAACGAGACGGGGCCACATGTCATACAGCCAACGCAACCATCGATATTTTACGCACTACTTTTGAAAATCGAATAATCAGCCTAAATTGTGATGCCAATTAATTTGATTTTTTTAATAACCAACACTCGGGGGATGCCCCCTATACATGCGGTATATTGCGTTGGAGAGTGGAAAGTAAAGGATCGGAGGGAGGAAAGAGGGAGTCATGTTTATTGACACTTGTCTTGAACTTCTGGATGTCGTAGTTAGTGGGAAATACATTTGCCGGAAGTCGATTCCACATACGGACTGTACGAGCAAAAAACAAATTTGATCCGTAGTGTATAGTGCGGTCAACTCACCATGAAAGTAACGATAGAACAGCGTCCCGCAACCCACATTCCGATGATGCTACTGTCGCCTATCAGCACCATCGCTATCCTTTGAACACGGTCAAGTAGCTTCAAGGATGATTTTGGAGCACCTGCCCATATATGGGAGTTGTATACGACCTTCAGCATGATGTAAGTTGTATAGATATTGAAAATATCAGGAGTGAAATATATCTTGCACCGTTTTAAAAAGCCTTTGCACTTGAGTTCTTCTTTCGACACTTCGAATGCATGTCTCGCCCAATTAGCGTCACATTTTATTTTCATGACCAGAACAACAAGAGCTTCTGATTGTTCAAAATCCGTACCATCAATACAAATTGACGACATTGTTGGGTCAGCGAATCGCTTGTGAGACAACAACAGCACTGTGCCTTACGCGCATTTAAATCTATTCTGTTCACTCGACTTCATTCGGAAATGGCCAAGTGAATCATCCATAATTCGCCTTTTGTCTTCAATATCTTGAAGACTCGGCTTATGGTCGAATGAATGTGAATGGCAGAGGTTGCTGTCATCCGCGAAAGAGTAGTTTGGAGTCACGGTCTGACCCAAAATAAAGAGGGGAAAAGGACAGCGCACTGTGGTACACCTGCGGTCAGCATATGTGAGTTGGATGAGAACCCATCTACAACAACTCTAATACGAGAAGTGCGATTTGTAAGAAAGCTCGATATAAATCGAGAAACGTATTACCGACTCCAAAAGCGATCAGCTTAGATATGCGTGAACCGTGCCAGACTCTATCAAAGGCCATGGAGATATCTAGAGCCACGACCTTACTCTCACCAAACTGGTGGATAGACCGACTGGTCTCTAAATACCTCACAAGATGGTGGTTCACCATGCTCTCCATTACCTTGGAGAGCGCAGAGCAAATCGCAATTGGCTTTACACTTTTTAGGGATCGGCTAAACGTTCGCAACCTTCTAACACGCTGGGAAGACTCCCGCACGGTAAGCAAGATTGAAAAGGATTTTATACTGAATTTTTTCTAGTAGTTTATGATGTTCTATTTAACATTTTGATGCATATTGTAATTTAGCTTTAATAGGCCCCAATGGGCTTCGAATTACATGTCAATAAAGAAATGAAAATGAAATGGATGGGCTAGTGCCAAAATACCATCTGGGCCCTTAAAATGTACTGAGAAATTGGGTTGTAAGAAAGAGGTACTGCCGAGCCATTTCTGGTAGTCATATAAATGATATTGCGTTCCATTATTAAATGACAAAGTTTAACCTTTCCAATAAAACCAGAAATTTGAAAAAATGATCAGTACAGCCGATTTAAATTTAAGATTTTTCAATGGCCCAACCTGTTCTTCGTGATTATACACCGATTTTGGGGCGAATTTTTTTTTTTCTTAATTTGGAGTCCGGCTATAAAGATATTTTGTTTCTTTAGATAATGAAATGATTGCTTCATTTGATGAGAATTACACTTGAGAAAGGGGCAACTAAGCAAAATCATCGTATTTCGTCGGCATGCCATACTATTTTCATTTTGTCAAACTTTAAAATAAGACGACTAATGCGGCCCCATTTACAATAGCCCCATGCAAACTGTCAATGTGACAATTGACGGTTAGCCCTTAATACCGGTACAAATTCTCTTTGCACAAAATAATATTGTTCATTAGGTAAAAAAGCAAAAGCTAAAAGAATCACAATTTAAATAGAATTAGCTTACAGCGACTGCTACGCGGTATACAACGATTACCCGATGAAACAGCACCGCACCAGGGAAAGCAGGCAACTATTGCATCTAGTTGCTCATATGTATCGCTAATAACTACAATTGTTTGATTTTTGGTTCATAGTTGCCAGTAAATGAAGGGTGAACGGTTTCAAAGAAGCAAAATTAGTATCGTTTCGATATATTATCAACAACAAACATAAGAAGAATCCATTTGTTTAGCATTATTATGAGAAATAACATACATACAGAGAAAAATGGAAAGAGAAAAATTGGGAAGAAACAAATACAAAAAAATAGAAAAACCATTTAAAAACGCACCCGTTAATAGTAGTAAACCATCATCCCATTAAGTTTTAGCAACATATCAGGGGAAAAGGCAATGTGGTAAACATACTTGAGTTCGAAACTTCCTTCACATATTGCAGGGCCAAACGCTTCAAGTAATTTGCATCGTCTTCAGCCACAAAGAAGCCCATAAAATTTTGACTCATATATAACTCCAACTTGATGGGTCGATCTAATAGAGCGCCGGTCATGTCCACCACTTGTTTCAAAGCTTTCGACAACTGTAATGAGCATTCATCAGGAGCCTTAAAAAACAAATATAAAATTTGAGTTTCTTTAAATATATATGGTGTTTCAAAACTCTTGTATTACCTTGAAAAATGAAACCAGTGTTATATGTGGCACATAATTATGAGCACCATTCCAACCGCACATCTGTCTCGATTTGGTCCAAAAATCTTCAAGTTGTTGCAGAAATGGGCCGGTTGGACACGCGTATAGTATATATTCGCGTGGTGTGCACTCATCGAGTGTGGTATCATTGACATGGGCCAATAGCCAATCGGAGGCAATTTGCACACCACGATTTCCTGTTGAGGCTAAAGCCTTTTCTCTGGAATATAGAAAATAAAACGATAAACAACGAATAAGTTAATGTAGAAAATATTTAAGAATATTTTTAAAAGTAATATAAAATGTTTTTTTTGATTTTTAATCGCTATGCTAATTGAGATCGCGAACGGGGCAAAAAATGGAAGTCATTTTTGAAATTTTGTTAAGAAAAATTTAAAACTAGCGTATTTTTCGCCAGCGAAATTTATTTAACTATAATGAACTAATAGATAATGTTAATTTTTAAATAAATGTTAGTTTGTAACTTGCGCGAACAGGACATAAATTCGACAAAGACTTTTTAAGTTTTCATTTTTTATAATTTATAAAAAAATTAATTATTAAATAGATCAGTTTAGAAAATATCAAAAAAGAAGAAGCACTTTTAATATTTTTGTCGCGGTTGACCTTGCGTTGGAAGTGCCAATGTGTACTATTTTATATACTACTTATATGTTGCTACTAGTGGAGTTTTAAATCGGAAGCGGGCTAGGATGATTATTTTTTGATTGCAAGAAAATGTACTGAATATGATAAAAACTGGATCTCTAGCTGTTAAGGCAATCGTACCAGTAATCGGGAGGAACCTTTTATGAAGAATATATCACCACGGTTGGAAATAAGGTCGGTCATAAATTTTTATGTAACATTTATATACAAAGTTTGAGAAACATCGAATTTAATAAGTAGGTACTACACCATTTCCAATTAAAATTGAGAAAATACAAATTTAACTTGAGAAATGTAAGTTGAAATTGAGAACCTACCAATTAAAATTGAGAAAATACAAATTGATATTGAGAAGAGAAAAATTGAAACTTAAAGAATACAAATTAATAATGAGAAATAAATATAAAGAACTCTTACTTCGCTAACTTACTTTTTGACAAACAACAACAAACCTGATCTTATTAGCTTGTGGAGTAATTACTCCTTCAAAAGTAACAACAAATTAAATTATTGTATTTAAGTTTCTTGTTGTAATAAGTTTCACAACTTGCGATTTCTTCTTAGCTTTAGATAGAGTTACCTTTTCGGATGAATATTAGATGTGGATCCTGTTTAGCGCAGGATGTAAAAGATCGGAAAGGATATTTGGTAAAAAGGAAGAGTTGGGAAATCTATAAGAGAACTGAAACCGTTTTTCAAAATACAACAGCTGCATATCTTTAGCTAGAACCATTGCGTATACCCAATTTAAACATATACGATATATATATACCCGTATAAGTATAGAAAAATCAAGCTTTTTCAAAAAATGCATCACAATACACGAAACATGTTTGCTCAAGAGATTTCGAAAAATGACTCAGAAAATTTAGTTTTTATCCAGCGTTCGAATTGGAGGATATGCCTGTTGAAAAGAGGTTCTCAGTATCTATTTCTCTTTTTTTCAATTTGTATTTTCAGTTTGCATTTTCTCAATATTGATTTCAAGTTACTATTTTGATTGTTACTACATTGATTGTTCAGAACTCACGGTGCTAAAATTTATAGAAGATCAAAATAAAGAAGGTTGAACATTTATGTGGGAGCTATACCTAATTCAGCAGTTTCCGTTCTTGGCACAAGTAAGTTCCTTGTTCCAAGTATTTAAAACATAAAATCGGATGAGCATAGTGTGTGAAGCTATATCTAATTTTGAACCGATTTTCTTTAATTGCAATAATTGCAAAGCGTTTAATTCAATTTGCCATGGTACTTTAATTGAAAAACATCGAAATCAATTTAAATTTACGAGCTCGGCTTGTAGACTTGTAATGTCCTACCTAAGTCACAGATCTCAGTTTGTGGATATAAATCTAGCGTTCTTGCTCTTCTATTTATAATGTATATAAAAGACCTTTCTGCGTGTCTGGAGCCATACATGTGCAGCATATTTCTATATGCTGCACATATAGTGGTGGTCGGGATAGCTGTCATGCTTTAGAAGAAAAAATTAATTTCTGTCTAAATCAGACTTTACGATGGACTTCTCGTAATTCTTTAATCCCTTAAAAACGAAAGCAATTATGTTTGGTACTCTTGGTTTTGACATGGACATATTTGTGGGGCAAGTCAGAGTTGATTTTGTTGATCGTCATAAATGTTTAGGTCTTATAATTGATAGCAAACTTAATTTTGGACCTCATATTGACTCCGTCCCTTCTAGAATTTATGGTATTTTGCGCAGGTTTTATAAGACTAACATTTATTTACCGCCATGGGTTAAATGTAGGCTTGCCCATGCACTTTTAGTGCCACAAATTTTGTATGGACTAGAGGTAGTGTCGGGTACAGTCAAATATAATTTGCTTAAACTAAGGCGTATTATGAACTCTGTAACTCGGTTTGTATATAATGTTCATAGACGTGAACATGTATCTGCGTTTGTTAGAAGTTTTTAAGGAGTCTCATTTACTGAATATGTTAATCATAGGATTTTATTGCAGTTCTATAAGGTTATTAAAAGTGGTGTGCCTGTTTCACTGTGCAGTTCGTTCTGTTTTTCGCACTCTAGTAGGAAAACTCAAATCGTTATACCTAGAATTTTTAATTCCATATTTGAAAAGTCTCGTTGTTCGGGTAGCCAGGTGTTGGAATCAATTGCCTATTGAACTGCGAGTTTTTTCTCACTCTAATAATGCATTTCGTCCTAAACTCTTTGATTACTTTATATTAGTTACACCTTAATAATTATATTCATAATTTTATTTCTATTTCCATGGATATAAAACATGTTTGCCAACAACATGACTAAGTATGGTTTGTACAAATCAGGACTATATTTCTATTTTTTTAGTTCTACTTGATGTAAATATGGCTGGGGAGCCAATCGCGTTAAATTATATGTGTATATATATACATACATTTTTATTATTAAAGTTTATATTAGTTTTTCTATTTGGGAATGCATCGCTAAGTAATACGGATTTTCGGCCCTGTGGGCTTTTGTATTACAATATGAATAAATAAATGAATGAAAAAACGTCCTGTCTTGGTCCAAAAAACTAACTGTTGCTAAATTTATGTTAGATGTGGCTTTTGGAGCTAAAAACATATAAAAACGGACAAACATATAAGGGAGCTACATATATCTAAATCTGAACCGATATTCTTCAATTTTTATAGTGCCCGTCCTTGGTCCAATTAACTTACTTGTGCCAAATTCCATGAAGATCGGACATTATATGATTAAAAGCTTTAGGACAGTCAGACATCGTTTAATGGAATCTGCTAGTGATTAAACGTCGATCGGTAGGTCTAGCTCAAATAATTTTGATATTCACACACATTTCTTATGAAACCAACTTATAACAAATACTTTGTTGCCCAAAGTGGCGTAGGGTATAAAAACTAGATTTGATCAAAAATTAACATCTAACGCAGTTCTTGTTGGGAGAGTTTATTTTCTTTCGACCGACATGCTCTACTCCACCATGAAATGAAATCGCTTTTCTTTTACCGCGGCGCACTTGTAATGGTTGAGACCATTTCTTGCAGGCGGCTCTATTCAAATTATGAAAAAGCTTCAGTTACATTATGTTCTGTTCTTCCGAGAATGCCTATCTCATATGCATACGCGAAGGGAATGCGTGGGGTTAATTGTGCCTGTTTTATTACCCTTTGCATTTTCCAGAATTTTCACCATCGAGATGTTGAAGAATCAACACGATAAGCTGTCACCCTGTCTAAGACCTCTTGTAGTAGTGAATGATTCAGAGAGGCGTACAAGTTTTGCTGGCAACCCATACGCAGGCATGGTTCAAAAAATGTATCTCATATCGGAGTGTCTAATCCACCCATATATTCGATGAGTTTGTAGATATACTTTTGCGGTATCCGATTAGTAACGGGTTTTCCAATAGGGACATATCAATTTCGTATCTTCATGTCAACGCACCCTCAAATATTTTTTAAAATTACTACCGAAATTCTGAGTCCGGTGGTCGTAACTTTAAGAGCGCTTACTTCAATTTTCGCCCTACCCGACAGGCTGTCCATGCTATATATATGTTCCCTCACTAAAGAGACGGCGTGCTGCTCGAAGCGACGACAATATCGCAGCTGTAAATGTATCCATTCAAAATGAACCAAGTCAGTCGATTCCACGCCGTTCTCACACTGTGGCGTATTTTGCGAAAAGATCTTGGCTTCATCCTTATAAGATCAAACTGACTCAATAACTAAAGCCACTTAATCATTTAAAACGCCAAAACTTCTTCGATTGGGTTATGGCAAAGTTTTACGAAAATCCAAAATTTCATCGAAAAATTATCCTTAGCGATGAAGCTCATTTCTGGCTGAGTGGTTATGTAAATAAACAAAATATGCGTTATTGGACAGCAATAAACCAACATGTGCTTCAAGAGATACATTTGCATCCGCAAGCAGGTGCCGTAGGTGTGATTGGGCCGTATTTTATGTCATATTACCGTCAATGGAGAGTGCTGTCGTGCCATGTTAGAAAATTATTTTTGGCCAGAATTGGACAAGCTTGACATCGCCGACATGTGGTTTCGAAGTAGGAATTCTTCGGCCATGGGCTGTCCCCCGGCAAACAATTGGCGCTACATAAGCCACCCTAGACCCTCTAGAAGAAGCAGGCACCTCGATACAAAAAGAGTAAAAAACCAACTTGTTTCTATTATTCTGAATAGGCCCTGTATTGGTTGAGATCTCTGCTATAATTGAATTTAAAAGGTGTGACGACAGTGTCTGGCTGACATCCTATTGATGTTATTACACTAGGATGAATGACATTTGTTGTAAAGAAGAAGTCCTTTTCTACTACTACAACAGAAAAAACTAAAATCAATAACAAAAACTAAAATTTTCAACATTTTCAATTAAGAAATATAAGATTTATATGCTCCTTTTTTAAAGTTCGACTTACGCCCTATGTTTCTGGAAGCCCATCTGTAGTAAAGTCTGTATTGGCGTTAGATGTTGTTTCGAAATACGAGTTGGAGTAGGGTTTTTACGTGGCGGCAATGTAGCCATTGTTATGCTTTATTCCACTACTAAACCGCAATAAGTAGATCACTTCACTAATAAAATCCAAATTAGAAAAAATACCGATACGATGGATACAAGAATTCTGATGATTTTCTGATATCAGTGACAGCAATCACTGATAGCACTAAAAAGAAGAGGAGAGGAAGCTTTTTGGCATTATATTTTGCTGTCACCAGATAACAGAGTCGGGCGAGAATAGATAACGGCGTCGAAATATTGAGCAATTAAGGGTGCTGACATACAACGAGTCTTTGTTCCATTGGGTATGAACACACATAAGTGCGGTGATTGGTTTTCAAAGAAAATCCACTAAATACACGGTTCATTCATTGTAGTGATAGAAAACAAAACCACTTGAAGAAAATGCAAAGATAAATTTGGTTATAATACGGCATTCACTTACACAAACGAAATCTACCTGCTTTAATTTCATTGGATTTCGACAGCCAATTTCAATACATATTGTACTAGATTTTTACACGAACGATTTTACACGATTTTACATGGTTTTTTAAATTTTATGCGAATCAGGCATAATGCAAACATGTCAGTTGAGTCATTGCGTGTGAACGCCGCTTAAGTCGCCGGTTGGAAATCAATACTTTTCGCCGGTAAAATATTTCGCGCCGGTAAATTTTGACCGGCTCAGATCAGAGATGCAAAATAGGATTTTCCATTCTGTACTATCTGTACAATGTAAATTTTAGCTGCCCACAGTACCAAAGCGTGTTCGTATACTAAACCACGTACCACAGTGTGGAACAAGGTGTTATAAGTTGGTTTCATGGCAACTCTCTATAACTAACGAAAAAAAAGCTAGACCCACTTTTAAGTATACAGGTCAACATATAATCACCAGCTGATGCGATGTATGTCTATCTGCCTCTCCATCCATCTGAAACTTGTCATCAAACTACAGGTCTAAACTGTTATCCGATCAGAAAATAAGGCAGAAGTAAGTTTTTTGGACGAAGGACGGATGCAATTAAAATGGAAGAAACCCGGTTCAAATATGTTCATCGGATTTTTATGTTTTTAGCTTTAGAAGCCATATCGTACATTTAATCTTGGTAAAGGTCATTATTGAAATTGTTGAAAATCGGTTCGGAAAGCTTCCACACATATATGTTCATCCGATTTTGTGTCTTAGCTCTAGAAGCTACAAATTGAATCCAATCTTGATGAAATTTGGCACACGTTAGTTTTTTGACCAAAACTACGCTATTAAAATTAATAAAAATCGGTTCAGATGTTGATATAGCCTCCATATATACATATATGTTCTTCCCATTTGATGTCTTTAGCTCTAAAAGGCACCTTGTGCCACTGATGTTCGCTGTTGATATTAGGAAAAAATCTTTTAGTATATAGCTCTTACATAAATGTTCAACCGATTTTGCCTTAAGCAATCTCACAATTTTAAACATGACATTATTTTAAAATCTGGTTAAATTTAGAGCCCGTCCTGGGTGGTCTAAAAACCTATTATCAGTTGGCTATTCGTAACTTCCAGAAGTGCAGGGTATAATATTGTCGGTCATGCCCGACATTAGCGTATTTTAAAAGTTTATTTTTTAAATGTATTTTTATATTCAGTCATCAATCAATAAATTATTTGACAAACTATTACACAGTACAACACATGATTTCGGGAATCAATTCAAATTTATTAGAATGAGAAAATTACCACATAAACGAAAACGCATATATTTCTAAATTGTACTAAATGTGTTGCGATAGTACCTTGGTAATGCAACTAGAAATTGTACCAAAAAGTACAGCAGCAACAACTTTTGCATCCCTGGCTCAGTCTTAAAAGAACATTTGTTAATCTAGATTAATCCGATACTGTGTGATGTTGTGTTAAATTGTTAAGTGTAAGTTAAGGATCGTATAAAAATGTTGAAATTAAATCTATGTTTCGTGGCAATATGCATTCTGTTGCTTTGTTCTTGCACTGCAGCCGATAAAAAAGCGAAAAAGTATTCACGTGAATCGAATGACCCGCATTTCGCACAAGTGAAAGCAGAAACATTTGATCCTGACTTTAGAACATTACAACGACCATTTCGTATGGCCAAATTGAATTTAGTATGGTCCAAAGCTCAAAATGTAAGAAGTACAGATATCCCGTTTTTTTGTGTACAGTTATAATTTTCAATTTTTTTTGTGTGCGCTGTTCTGTAGAGATTGACCGAACCGAAGTTAAAATCGTTGTATATGGAATTGAAGATTCATGACAAAGAAGAAATCGCGTGGAAGCAATTGAACTCACAGCACAAAGACAAAGATGGTCTGAAAGAAAATGAATTGCGCCGTAAATTGATTGGCATCATGAGTACCTACGATTTGTTAGAACATTTCGAAGAGACGGAAGACAAGGACAAGGTGAAACCATTTAAGAAATTCCACGATCCCGAAGATCGTCACATCAACAAGAGTCTTTTCAAAGACAAAAAATTAAACAAGTTGTGGGAGAAGGCCGAAGTGTCGGGCTTCACGGCCGATGAACTGAATTCTCTGAAGCAGGAATTCGAGCATCACCAAGATAAAGTTGATGTCTACTACAGTTTGTTGGAAAATATCGGATCTAATGTTGATGTTCGCAAACATGAAAGTAAGTTGAATCGGGAATCGTAGAATCGAGTAGTAGAATTGAACATTAAAAGGAAATGATGTTTTTTTAGTTTTAGACTTGTAACATTTTTCGCGCTACGTAAATGGTGGCGAATTTACGAGTATGATTAATCTCCAAGACAGCTTCTTTGCGCGGCCGACATTTAACAGTAGGTCCCGTGTATGAGTGTACTTAGTAGGGGCATAAATACTGTTACACACGTTTTATGCTGTAAAATAAAAAGTACTGTATGTTTTTGGACCAAATATTTTTTAATATATTTATTGATGTATGTTGTATCCAAAAATAATCTACTTATTCTAAATGTCTGCCTTTTGCCTTTACACACGCCTTAAGTCGCACTGACCAATCGTAAATAGCTGCAATCAAAGCAGTCTTAAGAGATCCAATGTTGGGGTATCTTTTGTAACAAACCTTGTCCTCTAAAACCGCCCACAATTTGTAATCCAATTGGTTCAAATCTGCACTGCCTGAGGGCCATTCTTCAGAGGAAATGAACTCTGGCAAATTGTTTCGAAGCCTGGGACGTTTTAGCCTTATGGGCCGGCGCAGAATCCTGCTGGAAAGTCCATGGCTGGTTTTGGAACAGGGAATTGTTAAGAGGCTTTTCCTGTTAGCAGAAATGCAGGTCAGTGACCCCATCGTAAGAGACGCACCACCAAACCATGACTGAAGCTGGGTGATGACATTTTTTTACCCTTGGGATCAGTTCAGATGCTTCCTTAGATGACCGCGCATACACATCATTTTGCTTGTTAAATTTTTCCTGAACGGTAAAAATTTTTCATCAGTGAACTAATTTTTTCTGTTTAAGTTATCAGCGTGCTTCACCAAAAGCTGCAGTCAATAAATGTCCGGTACTTCATGTGAAAGCCCCAAGTCCCAAGTCTTTTTTAATGATTTGACTCATGGACTTTTGCGTGATATTCATCTCACGGGCAATGATTTTCTGTTTTCGGAGCGGATTTCTGTGAATTCTTGATTTAACGGTTTTGATGACATGCGGTGTTCGAACAGAGCGTGGGCGGCCCGACCGGTGGCGGTCTTTCACATCTCCAGTCTCCTAAAACAGTTTTATGCATCGATAGACGAACATGCGGCTTATCCCTAGTGGCAGGAGCGTTTTGAAAATATGTTTTTTTTTTTATTTCACACTTGAAAAGCGCTATTACAGCGATACGTTTCTCATTACACTCTGCGACAAATGGTAAGGGTCAGTGATCGGTTTGGAAACCACCGGGGAAAGTTATATTGGTAAAAAAAAAAGTCATACGTGTTCCAGCGTTTCGCTGGGTCTCATCTAGGAATCGAGATATATCGATTTGAAGTTAGTAAGTATCGAATTACAATTCCTCTAATCTGTTCTTAAACCGTTTTCCTACTTAAGCAACAGTTTCGCAATTATAAATAAATGTATGAAAAAAAAAATTATTTTTGCCTAAAAATTAAAATTTTTTTTTCATGCGCTTATTTTTAACTTGGAAACTATTACTTGTAAAGGAAAATAATATATGAACAGATTAAGGAAATTGTAATTCTTGGTTTTTTAAAATTTATTTCAGCTAAATCGGACGAGTGGTTCTCAAGTTATGTCAAACAAAAGAGCCAAAAACGTGACAAATTCCCCTATACGATACTTACTAACTTCAAATCGATATATCTCGATTCCTAGATGAGACCCAACGAAACGCTGGGACACGTATGACCTTTTTTTGACCGATATAACTTTCCCCGGTGGTTTCATCCTAAACCGATTGTGGCTGTCGCACAGTGTTATCTGACCACTCCATGATGAAAGTTGAAACAATTTTAAAATCCCGTTACAGACTAACGCTATTGAGGTTAGCTTTCAAAGCCCATATGACATATATTAAGGGGTATGTTCACTTCTACTATTGAAATGGGTGTGTTCATTGTTGTAACAGTATTTATGTCCCTACTAAGTACATCTAACTGATTCGACAAAGTTCCCCTTTTGTTAGTTAATGAGATATTTTGGAAATGAAGAAAAGCTTTAGGCAAAACACAGCGTTTTCATATAATGGAAACTAAGACGGCACAACCATAGGATAAGCCGTTTAAATTTTAAAATTGAATCGGCTATACAAAAAATACTTATGATTTTTTTAATTATCTGGTTTTATTGGAAAGGCTTAAGTTTGTCATTTAATAATGAAACACCTCCAATGCGTTTTCGCTTCGCCCAATAGGCTGAAGATTGTTTGGCAGGAGATGAAGAATGTAATTTTAATTTTTGTTTTCGGCCTTTATATTAAATTTTACTAAATAATTTTTATATCGACCTCGAGGCCAAGGTTATTATTTTTTGTTATATTTTTCTCTTGATTTTCTTCAAAGAAGAACGAAATATCGAATAAAGAGAAAAATATAACAAAAAATAATAACCTTGGCCTCGAGCTCGATATAAAAATTATTTAGTAAGAGATGAAGAATATTACCGAAAAATCGTATTTTCAGATGAAGCTCATTTTCTATGCTATGTCAATAAGCAAAATTGGTCCATATGGGGTTCAAAGAACCCTATTGCATTTTGGGCTGGCGGCATCATTAGACCATTTTTTTTAAACAGCGCCATACTCAACGTATTTTTGTTTCCAAAAATTTAATACATGAGCGATATTTGGTTTCAACAAGACGGACCACATGTGACACAGCCAACGCAACCATCTTAATTGGCCGCCTCGGAGCTGTGATTTCAGCCCTTCGGATTATGGTCTGTGGGGAGCCAATAGAAAATTAAAGCGTTAAAAACATCAAAATCAAATCAAAGTTGCCTTTAAAGATATTCGACCCGAAACAATAGAAAATGTACTGAACATTTGGGTTGATCGGATGAGGCACTGCCGAGCCAGTTGTGGTAGTCATGAAAAAAATATGTTTTTTAAAGCTGATTCAAATTTAAAATTTTAAATAGCCGACCCTGGGTGAACTGTTAGGACGGTTGCGAAATTAATTAAAAAATTCGCTTAGTCCGGTGTAGAAGAATCCACAATAGTCCATGTAGTAAAAGTCTTAATGAGACAACAACGCTTTCCTAAAAATAAACGATATAAAAATTTGGAGAATACTTAACAAAAGTTCTTCTGCATCGCCTGTGCTAAACGGCTAATCCGTTTATTTTAGGGTTTTTATATAGCACCCGTGGTGTAAAGGTTATAATGTTTTTGCCCGAAACTTTCCTCCGGGATACCGGACATTTTTAAAAAACCTACAAAGCACATTTGCTTCACATTTGTTGAAGAATATAAAATAAGCCAAACCCTCAGAATTCGGTCAGAATTCTGTACGACAATCGGCAAAATGTTCCGATTTCGGATCAGAGTTCTTAGCGAGTTCGTAACAGAAAACATATGAGAGGGTTGACACGAATTCTGAACTACTTCTCTGAGGGAATTCTGATGTTTTTGCTGACATTTCGAACCGAATTCTGAACTGTAGTCTTGGGAAATTCGAAAGGAAATTTCGATTTGTCGTATCGAATTCTGAACTTATTCTAAACGACTTCGGCCAGAATTCTGGCATTAAGTCTTATTAAGTTCTGAAGTTTTTAATGACATTTCGAACCGATATTGTCGACAAATTTTGTTTACTGTGTAGTAACTCATTGGAATTGCAGTTTAATTGAAGAATTTTCATGTTTTTTACGTATAACATGTACAGGGTGGCTGATGAATATTGCTACATTAAGAAACTCAAACCTTTTTTAACGTATGGATTTCAGTTTTATTTTATTCATGTTAAAACCCCATTCAATTTTATTAAATATAGCTTTATTAGTTTTAAAAATTTTGGAATTTAAATCTTACCAAAAAGTTATTCATTAAAGCTTAGAGAGTTGAGACAGGAATAGCCGCAATTGTTTCTCGAATGGATTGCTTTAGTTTATTCAAATTTGTTGGTTTTGCTTTGTAGACTTCCTGTTTGCAATAACCCCACAAATTCAGGTGCAGTACGGTCAGGCGACCAGAGGGTCCAACGGAATGTTAAATTTCTGGATATCAGCTAATTAGGAAATTTTCGTCACAATTCTGTCATAACAGGTCGGGCTATGTCAGAAAAAAAGAAAAAGTCAGGTGCAGTAAGGTCAGGCGACCTGTGGAGTTATGCTATGTAAGGAGTTGCACCATCTTGCTGAAACCACACAGAGTTGAAAAAAAAATCTCATTCGGCATAATTTTGAATAGAAAAACTCTCAACATGCTTAAGTAACGGTCTCCACTAACCGTTGCAGTGTGACCGTTTCTTTCGGAGAAGTAGGACCCGACAACGCACCGTAATGAAACTGCACACCACACTATGACACGAAGTGGATGCAATTCCGTCTCGATGGAGTATCTGTGCGTTGGATGCACTCCATATTCGACAATTTTGTTTGTTTATGTTCCCGTTTAAATCTAAATGGGCCTCGTCATACATGAGAAGACAGTTCAACATGTGTACGTCCTCTTCCACCATTTGAAGCATCTTCTGGCAAAATTCCAAGGGAATCGGGACATCTGCGTTCAGTTTGTTGGCCATTTGAATTTTATATAAGAATAAGTCCAAATCATTGTGCATAATTGACTGCAATGACTGTCTGCTTATACCCATTTGAGCCGATAACTTCATGTCGAAACTCTTGGATCGTTTTGTATGGCAGACGCTACAGCAGCGATTGTTTCCTCCGTCCGAACTGAAGGGTTTCGATGGGACGTAAGTTTTTTGTTGACTTTTAGCTATGTACCGGCGTAATCTATAATCAGGGCGTCTTTTGCCATTGATCAGTGAAAGTCTCTACTCAACTTTTACTGTAGAATTGCCACACATCCATTTCGTATGTATGCAATTTTTGTATAATTTTGTATTGTTTTCCTATTAGTTTGTTTTCGGGGCCCTTAGGTCCTTAATATCCACTATGTTAGGTCCTGAGGCCCCCTTGGGTCACGTTCCTATATTTTTTTTCATAGCATCCTTTAGCAATTTTTCGTTTAAGTGAGCACACTATTATGCAAGTGGGCGGTATTATTTTCAAGATTCGAAATGCGAAATACTCCAGGCGTTCTGAAGACAAAAAACTAAGTTTTTATTATTACGAGGGCTGCTATATATATATATATATATATATATATATATATATATATATATATATATATATATATATATATATATATATATATATATATATATATATATATATATATATATATATATATATATATATATATATATATATATATATATATATATATATATATATATATATATATATATATATATATATATATATATATATATATATATATATATATATATATATATATATATATATATATTTTCCAGTATTTTCCAGCATGATTTATACACTTTTGCATTCGCTCAAACCAATTGTGCAAGCACTTTTCCACTCCGATTGAGACACATCCAAAACATGGTTTTTGAACGCTTCAACAGCATCTTCTGGCGAAGAAAATCGTTGACCACGCATTTTTTTCTTGATGTGCGGGAATAAAAAGAAGTCATTGGGTGCCAAGTCAGAGCTGTACGGCGGATGATCCATCAATTCGACGTTTTGGCCGGTCAAAAAGCCGCTGGTTTTGGCCGATGTGTGAGAGCTCGTATTGTCATGGTGCACAATGATTCGACTTATCTTGTTCGTTTTTCGAATTTCTCCGAAGACTTCAGGCAAACAAATTGTGGTGTACCACTCAGAATTGACCGTCCTACGTTGCTCAACCGGAACTGTCGCCACATGACCATTTTTGCCGAAGAAACAGGCGACTATTTGCTTCGAAGTGCTTCTTCAACGAACAACTTTCGTTGAATTTGGCTCGTCTTCGAAGAACCATACGGTCGATTGCTGTTTTTTTCGGGCTCATACGCATAGATCCATGATCCGTCACCTGTGAAACGTCTTTTGAAGCACCGCGATTGTAATTTTTTCAAAATTTCTTTGCACCAATCGACACGAGACTTTTTTGAGCGTTGACAATCGCTTTTGTGCGGGATCCAACGAGAACAAACCTTTTTTACGACCAGGTGTTCATGCAATATCGAATGTATGCTGGTGGAGGAAATGCCCAAGAAAGCCTTTATCTCACGGTATGTCACATGACGATCTTGCATTATCAGTTCACGCACGGCATCAATGTTCTCTGGCACAACGGCCGTTTTTGGACGTCGAGCTAGCGTCGGCCACGATTGAATTCATTAAACCAGTTTTTCACAGTGCTATAGGATGGTGCTTCATCGCCATACAAAGATTTAAGTTTATCGATGCACTCTTGTAATTATCCACGTCAAAACTTGTGAAAATTGATAGCACGAAAATGTTCACAAGTTAATTCTATTTTTTTTTTGCCAAATCGATTTTTTCAGTCAGTGTAAACAACACAAATGATGGTCGTACGTTCTGAGTACGTTTATTCTAAAAAATGTCAAACTTTCCAATGTCAGATTGCGCCAGACAACACTCAGTGTTGCCTAGGCCAGAAATATATATAGCAACCCTCATATTAACAGCTCTTTGAGCTGAACAACTTTTAAAGAATTTGTTAATAATTTTGGCTTAAGTGCAGTATATAGGGCCCTCAAGGACCATAATAGTAGATCGTGACATATTGGTGACATACTGGCATGTTCCTTCTTTTTTCGGGCCACGCCACTAACTTTTGCAATTTTCTGAAAATGTATTTGTTTTATTGGAATTGAAGATTTTTTCCCCCAATTTTGGTGACATTGATCAAAAACTGAAGTCATAAAGTTTCGAGCCTCTGTAGGGCAGTCCACATTTGAAAGTCTTTAAGACCAGCCGAAAGCCAGACAGAAGATTAATTTAGAAAATAATTTTCAAAGCCCCGAGTGCCTACTGGACCCAAGCGCGCTTGTTTTTTTTCGAAACATCCGCCGCGTTCTGGGGGTTACCTCGACATATTTCACAATCTTTACGTTGGTTAAAAACACTATAGCGTCTAAACCAAATGATTTTAGAAAAAAATTTCATGCTGTAGTGCACTGAAGTGGAATCCAACTTAATACACTACGCGGAAAACATTGTTTTAAAAAATAATATTTATATTTCTTGTATGTCAGTTAAGCAAATGTGTGTTTACAGGTTAACGGGCTATTTTAAAATTAAAGATTCGCCGAAATTTCTTATTTTCCCATTTCGTATTCTCCCAGTTAAGCGAAAGTAATTCAGCAGAAATGTGTGTTTTTAGGTTACTGGACTATTTTTCTAATTAAAGTTTAGCTGAAATCAGTATTCTCCCAAACGAAAATTTAGAGTTTGCTTAGTAAAATGTATGGAGTTACATTGTTAAGCCGTAAGTGATCTTTAGCTCTTCCGTAAAAATGGACTAAATACCTCAAAAATGCTCAAGAATTAAATTGTATATAGTTTTAGGAAGTGTTACTGAAGACGAAATGACTGAGCCGTTCAAGATCAGTTTTGATACTGTCTTTATTCGTTAAATTATATTAACTTATGTACTACTTTACAAATTTTCACCCATTACTAAAAGCGATCAATATCTTAAACCATTAGAAAGAACGAGAAGAATAGATGACCGTATTGTTGGCGGCCTACCTGATCAACTCTACATGTGTATTAGAGATAAGGACTATTAGTTTAGGAATGCCATGCAAAGACTGACATAAGCGATAAACCAAAATAAATAAAGTAATTATCATATGCATCGTAGATATGAACAAAATATGACAGTGGCCTGAAGCGGGACGCTCATGCAAATAAACCTCGTATTAATGGGAAATAATAATACAGGGGCATATCAACAATTGACTTTTTCATCTTCCCTCGTAATTATATAAAATGCAACACTGCTCCCATCAAGTACCATCTGTTAATTGACTACTGTCAAATTTTGAGAGAGTTCCGTCATTTAGTTTATGTTTAACAGCTATTCAAAACATACAACCTCATGGATTTTGTTAAAAATGGACAAAAGTGAATTTCGAGTGCTCATTAAACATTATTTTTTGCGCAAAAAAACCGTCAATCAAACCAAGGAAAAGCTTGATAATTACTATGGGACTACTCCATAGATTTCAATGGTAAAAAGTGGTTAACTGACCTTAGTTGTGGTCGCACAAGTACAAATGGCGCTGAATGTTCTGGACGGCCAATTTGGGTCAATACACCCGAAAATGTCGAAAAAAATCCACGATATGGTGCTGGCTGATCGAAGAGTAAAAGTGCGTGAGATTGTTGACGCCATACACATTTCACATGACAGTGTTGTTTCGAATTTCATTGCTCAGAGGGTAAGTTGTCTGCAAGATGTGTGCCGCGATTACCATTTCATCAAGATAATGCACGGGTGCATCCATATTCTCCGGGTTTAGCCGCCAGTGACTATTTCCTATTTCAAACCTAAAGAAAGAGATTCAGCTCCAACGATGAAATTATTGAACAAACAAATGCCTATTTTATGGACCTCGAAAAATCCTATTTTTGAAAGGGATACAAAATGTGGATCAACGTTGGACTAAGTGCATTGAGCTAAATGAAGATTGTGTTGAAAAATATTTTCTTTTTTACGGTTTAATTCAAAAAGTCACGGAACGATATATAACGATACGATATGCCCTCGTATATTAGTATGTAGAGAGAAATGCAATGTTCATTCTTGAACAAATAGCCTGAAACTGATTTGGGTTGATTGCGTCAAATTTGTGTTTTTATTGCTCATACGGAATCAAGACTCTTGGAAGTCATCTTTTGCCATTTCTCACATATATATACTTAAGTTTATAAGTATAGCATCCTGTAATCTACTTGAAATATAGCTCTATTTCCCTAAAAGGAATTTTAAGATTTAATCGTAATTTTTTCAATTTTTCTTAGAACTTTGAATTTGTTTCTTTAAATTTTTTTAAATTTATGCAAAATGTAAAAAAAGGCTGGGTTAAATCAATCTTAAACTCTTCCTAGCTGCATTTTTATGTAACAAAAACTCTACTTCCAACGTCCTATTATTTTCGCTTTAGATGCCATTAATGAAGATGAAATGGAAAACTTCAATATGATTTCCAATGATCCGAACGAGAATGAAATAGAAACACCCGAAATTTCCCGCAGTAAATATGAAAATAACATCAACCAAGTGAGAGAACATCATCGCGGGATAAAGGATCACTATGATCGACTGGAACGCCTGGTATCATCGGGCCCACACAGTCAAGACTTCATTGAACCCAAGGTACAGGGTCTATGGCGAGTAGCACAAGCTAGTAATTTCACCGACAAAGAATTGTCGTCCATTAAAACTGAGTTGCATCATTTTGAGTCAAGGCTTCTAAAGCTTCGTCACTTGCATGCTGAGCATGCTTTGCACAAAGAGAAATATAAGGTATACATTGAACAAAAAAGGCTCTGATCCATTTCAAAACTACTGATATTGTAATGCTTTTTTCCAATTCTAGAATGAAAAGCACCAAGATAAATCAAATCGTTTCGATGACATGGAAGACACACTTAAAAAACAAACTCGAAAAGTGGAAAAAATCCAAGAAATCATTGAGAAAACCATATTCAAACATACTGAACTTTGACTTTCTGATTACAGAAATGTGCGTGCTTGCTGATAAGCAAATTTAAAATTGAAGCCAAATTCGAATAATATTTTCTTGTAGTTTTTAAGATAATGCTGTAAGTGTGAACTTATATTTTTCTATAAATGTATAATGTTAATAAAAACTGTTTCTTTAAGAAATTTTCGGAAAAAATCTAACACAAATAAAAAGAACAGCTTTATAAAATATTGCAAGTTTAGGTTTATCAACATACGCGTGTACAAGCTTAGGTTATTTAGAGTGAAGAGGTTGTAGAGTTGTTGCATTTGAAATCTTACGCCTTAAGTAGATTGCTAAATGACAAAATTGTTTAACTGTAATTATTTTATTACATTTACTAGTTCTGGTCACATTGTGATTTATTGAGTTTACCTCAGTAAAATAGGGTGGTCCGTTTAAAATTAGAATCGGCTGTAAAAAAAATGTACGGATAATTCAAACTTTTGCTTTTATTGGAAAGGTCATTTAATTGTGGATCACCATCCGATGCGTTTTTTATTGAGAAGCCAAAGCATCCACAACGAGTCACTGTTAGGTGTGGATTTTTGGCTGGCGGCATCGTTGGACCATTTTTCTTCGAAAATGAGCAAGGAGCCCCCATGGCGTTACCGCGCCATGCTCAAAAAAATTTTTGGTTCCCAAAATTTCAAGATAATGACACGGACGACACTTGGTTTTAACAAGACAGAGCCACATATCATACAGCCAACGCAACTATCGATATTGTAGACACTATTTTTAAAATTTGAATAACCAGCCAAAATTGTGATGTCAATTTTCCGCCTCGAAGCTGTGATTTGAGCCTTTTGGTTTATTTTCGGTAAGGAGCCATGAAGGATAAATGTTACGCAAAGCATTCAGAGAAAATTGAAGTGTTGAAACATGAAATCGAGTTTGCCATCGAAGAGATTCGACCCAAAACAATAGAAAATGTACTGAAAAATTGGGTTGATCGGATGAGGTACTACCGAGCCAGTTGTAATCATATGAATGATATTGTGTTCCATTAATACGACAAAGTTCAACCTTTCCAATAAAACCAGAAATTTGGAAAAAAAAAATTAGTACTTTTTTTACCATCAGATTTAAGTAAAAAAATGTTAAATCGCCACCCTTTATTACGAGGGCTGCTATGCTGGCCTAATAATGAAAATGCGAATGTTTATCATCAAAAATGGTTTTATTGTTTTTCAAAGTATTCTCCAGCATGATTTATACACTTTTGCAAACCAATTGTCGGAGCACTTTTTCCACTCTGATTGAGACACCTCCAAAATATGGTTTTTGAACGCTTCAACAGCATCTTCTGACGACGAAAATCGTTGACCACGCATTTTTTCTTGATGTGCGGGATTAAAAAGAAGTCATTGGGTGCCAATTCGACGTTTTGGCCGGTCAAAATGCGTTGGTTTGAGCTCGCATTGTCATGGTGCACAATGATCCGTTTTTCGAAATTCTCCGAAGACTTCAGGCAAACAAATTGTGGTGTGTCACTCAGAATTGACCGTCCTTCGTTGGTCTAGCGGAACAGTCGCCACATGACCAGTTTTGCCGAAGAAACACGCGACCATTTGCCTCGAAGGGCTTCTTCCACGAACAACTTTCGTTGGATTTTTTCGTCTTCGAAGACCCACACTGTCGATTGCTGTTTTATTTCAGGCTAACACACATAGATCCATGATTCGTCACCTGTGACAATCTTATAAACCTCTTTTGAAGCACCGCGATCGTATTTTTTCAAAATTTCTTTGCCCTAATCGACACGAGCCTTTTTACAAATTGTGCGGGATCCAACGAGAACAAACCTTTTTTACGGCCAGGTGTTTATGTAATATCGAATGTATGCTGGTGGAAGAAATGCCTAAGGATGCCTCTATCTTACGATCTTGCATTATCAGTTCACGCACGACATCAATGTTCTCTGGCACAACAGCCGTTTTTGGACGAGCTTCACGACCTTCGTCTTTGAGCGAGCGTCGGCCACGATTGAATTCATTAAATCAATTTTTCACAGTGTTTCATTTCTATACAAAGATTTAAGTTCATCAATGCACTCTTGGCGTGATAATCCACGTCGAAAGTTTTTACGAGTTAATTCCATTTTTTTGCCAAAGTGTTTTTTTCAAGTCACTGTAAACAACTCAAATGATGGTCGTACGTCAAAACGTTCTGAGTAAGTTTACGCTAAAAAATGTCAAACTTTCCAATGGAAATGTCAGATGGTGCCAGGCAACACTTATGGTGAAAGGCCAATATACGAGTCGAATTTCAGTTGATTGTTGAACTCACGCAATTTAGATTCCAGCCGCACTTAATCAATTTACTTATCATTGAGTTAAATAATGTACACAAATCGTATGAACCCCGCTTTGCGGAACCATTAGGGCTATTACTATATATATTTCTGGCCTAGGCAATGGTGGCAGTCAGCTGTTCACTTTTCAGCTTGAAATTTGTTTAGGTAAAGGTAGGTACTAAAGCGGCAAGTCTTAATTAAATTAAAAGTGATTTGTCTACTTCAAAAAAATTAAAATATGCGAAACATCTTATGAAGAAAAAAAGTAAAATGGATGAAGATTATGAAAAGTTTTTATTCTTATTTGCATGGACATGCTAATTATAACTTTACCTTCAAAGAAAAGCATCTGGTTTTTTGCAGTCACTTTTAACCATTGAAAAAACAGAGAACTAGAGCTAAACAATTCAAAAAGTTTTACATTTCCACCATAAAGTTACAAATGTACCGTAAATACTTACCGCTCATTTTCATGCAAAAGCTTATATCAGCCCAAGCACTTGCATTTTTAACATATAAACATTGGTATTTGCTAACTTCAGCAATAAATTTTTCATCTTTCATTTTTTACTTATTTTTATGGTTAAAGGTCCAATAAGTCCTGAGGTTGATTCTGCAACCTGCAGAAGTCTACCGTCGTCAAATGGTAGTTATCTCCCTCAAACACATGCAAAATGCAATCCCAATTGAAATAGCTGATTGCCTACCGTCAACCGTCAAGACTAAATGGACCTTAATCCTCTGTTAAATAACGAAAAAAACAAATCTCAAATCCAACAAATGCTGAGCTGAAAAAAAGGTAAACAAATTTCAACTTCGCCGCTTTGTACAGTACTGCCAGATGCAAATATTTGAAATATTTTAAAATTTTGTTAGGGCATTTTTAAAAACATAGCTTATTTATTGAATTGGCATTATCGTCACCGCACCGCATGACGCGTACATGGGCCTTTCACCATTAGTCCGAACAAGGTATAGTGATGTCACGTAATAATCAAATTTGTAATCCCTATGAAAAAGACCCGCTTCGCCGCCGCCGATTACATCGTATCAACTCCAAACTCTGCCTCGAAAGTTTATAAACGTCTGGCAGCACTGCTTGCATATGTCATCTGTGTGAAAAAAATGTAAAAAATAAGGTTTCCTAAAATTTAGCATAAAAAAAACAATTAATTGTAATTTTTAATAAAAAAAACGAAATATCGTACAATAAAGTGAGTGCACTGAACCTAGTTATAGTTTGATGGGTTCAACAATTGAAAATATAGAAAAAATGGGTGATTGATTTTTTGGCCTATTTATGGCCCTATTTTATTTTGCTATCTATTGTGTTGGTCACCGCCCAAAAACAGAGCACAATTTTTCAAATTACATTATTTATCACTTAAATGACATATATGTAACGTTCAAAGCGTGTAATTAGCAAGAACTCGGTTATATCCATAAATTTGCTTCAAGTTGAATGCTTACTTTTGCTATTGGACGCTCGTTTGACCATTGAGGAAGTTTTTTGAAGCTCAGCGTTTCGATGATTCGACCCCCACAATCTGTCAATTCATATAAATACAGCATTTTCGGCTTAGTAAAAAAATTAACTTTTTTTTTTTAAAAATTTGAGTACCATTCCTTCCCTACTCAGACAAAAAAAAAATTCATGTTTGTGCAAGTACTGGCAAAGCGTCCATAAAAACATAACATCAAAAATCGCTTGCTCGTTTGTAAAGGGTGGTCCAACTTAAACGCATAATGATAAGTGTAAATAAAACAAAAAGTTTATAAAGGATTATCTTAATAATATTTATTATAATAGAAGGATCTATGACAACTATGCTTGAAACAAAATATCGGCCAAATGCTCGCCATCCTTGGCATACCTCTATCTGAACTCTTTCTTGTCAAATCACACTGATGGTGGCGGGCCATCAACATCGCCACGACAATTAACATACCATGGCCACTAAATTTCTCGCGCAAAAGATCCATTGTTTCGTTGGCTGTGTGGCAAGTGGTAATATCCTGTCGGAACCACCTATCGTAAAAATCCATATCCTCAATTTCTGGCCACAAGAAGTCCGTTTTTTCATCTAGCGATATTATTCACAGTAACTGCTCACAAACCACATTTTCGAAGATGTACGGCTCGATGACACCGCCAGCCCAAAAACCACACCAAACTGCCACTCTTTGTGGATGCATCGGCTTTTTAACAATCACTCGTAGATTCTCATATGCCTAAATATAGGAATTATGCTTGTTGACTAATCCACTGTACAATGTTGGTCGATTATGCTGAGAAAAAAAATCACGGAGTGAACAATTTAACAATATTAACACTAAAACAATTAAATAGCAAATTAAGTTAGACAAAACACTGGACGTTAAGTTGTGACTCACATTTAACATCGTGTATTATGGTTGTACATACGAGGGCTGCTATATATTTCTGGCCTAATAATGAAAATGCAAATATTTATCATCAAATGCATGCGCTCAAACCAATTGTCGAAGCACTTTTTCCACTCCGATTGAGACACCTTTAAAACATAGATTTTGAACGCTTCAACAGCATCTTCTGGCGACGAAAATCGTTGACCACACATTGTTTTTCTTGATGTGCGGGAATAAAAAGAAGTCATTGGGTGCCAAGTCAGGGCTGTACGGCGAATGACCCATTAGTTCGACGTTTTGGCCGGTCAAAAAGGCGCTGGTTTTAGCCGATGTGTGAGAGCTCGCATTGTCATGGTGCACAATGCTTCGTCTTCTTTCGTTCGTTTTTCGAAGACTTCAGGCAAACAAATTGTGGTGTACCACTCAGAATAAACAGCAATCGACCTTGTACCACAAGGTCGATTGCTTTTTTGCTTCGGGGGTCATAAAAATAGATCCATGATTCGTCACCTGTGAAAATTTTATAGACGTCCTTTGAAGCACCGCGATCGCATTTTTTGCCTCTATCTCACATGATGATCTCGTATTATCAGTTCACACACGGCATCAATGTTCTCCGACATAACGGCCGTTTTTGGACGAACTTCGTCTTTGAGCGAGCGTCGGCCACGATTGAATTTATTAAACCAGTTTTTCTTTGTGCTATGGGATGGTAATTCATCGCCATACTATGATTTAAGTTCACCGATGCACTCTTGTCGTGATAATCCACGTCGAAAGATGTGAAAAATGAACGCACGAAAATGTTCACGAGTTAATTCCATTGTTTTGCTAAATTGATTTTTTCAAGTCACTGTAAATAACACAAATGTTGGTCGTACGTCAAAACGTTCTAAGTACGTTTATGCAAAAAAATGTCAAACTTTCCAATGAAAATGTCATATGGCGCTAGGTAACACTTAGTGTTGCCTAGGCCAGAAATATATAGCAAACCTCGTATCTATATTTATGTCTAGTAGAATTGGGCCGATGAGTCAAACATATAGCAGCACGCAATATGTTTTTAATGTTGTTGTAGAGGCAACTGTGTGCCAGGGTTACAGCCCTAGGCCGTAGAAATGCACTTCGGGTCAATCCGGTCCATAGAACCGACAGTCGTGGGATTGCTCAAAGTATTATATCCTTTCCGCTCTAGAAGCAACACATTAAGTCCAAACGTGCTGAAGCTCCTGTCAAAGTCGCGTTATTTTCTGAATAGCAGTGTGGTTGTGGTTTTGGGTATCTCATAGTAGGTCACGTCCGACTTTTACTGTCTTAACTGTTTTGTTTCAATTACATTTATTTCGAAAACTGAATATATTTTCTTGTTTTACATATCAAAAGAGCGGAAGTAAAAAATGAAAACCTTAATTAAACAATTTTAGAGCAAGCTACATAGTTCAAATATCTTGAATAATAGACATTATTACGAATACCGAAACATTGGAATAAAAATGATTACGACTTCTTCACTTTCGAAGACGAAGGCTAACATCAGTTTTATTAAATTCGTATCTGTAAAAAATAAATGGCGCTTCGGACTAGCTCTGCACTTCACATTTCTCCTCTTTTATTTCTTAAAATTTAATTAAATTGTGGTAAATAAATCGCGGTGTGCTTATTACCAAAAACACGGGGTAGTATAAAAACTAAAGTAACGATGTTGAAGTTCGCCTGCACATAAGCGGTTAATGCTTATAAACGGTGTGCATATACTGTAATAAATACTGCAATAATTTCCGTCGTTTAGCTATAGGTTATTCGATATTTATTCTTAATACTATATACATTTCTAATATGGTCTATTAATTATTCTCTTCTTTAGCACCTGGCGTGTGAGTCTCTAACCCTGCTGAGAGTGTTATGGTCATGGGCGAGAACATTATGGACGAACTAGCATCACTGATACGTACGGAAATCCCCGATGGACGCCAAAGTCTACGCGATAGCTATACCAACTTGGAGAGGGTTGCCGACTATTGTGAGGACACCTACTATAGGGCTGACAATAAGAAGGCCGCACTGGAGGCGACCAAAAACTATACAACCCAATCGCTGGCTAGTGTTGCCTATCAAATAAACACTTTGGCCTATAGTTATATGCAATTACTGGAGTTGCAGGCACAACAACTAAGTGAGATGGAATCTCAAATGAATCATATCGCTCAAACGGTACAGATACACAAGGAAAAAGTGGCCAGAAGGTATGTATTTACATGTATGTATGTATATTGATCGTTATAATAGACCAAAAAACTAGGTAAAGCAGAGACAATAACTCTAGATATATTACACATCGAAGGAAACGATTTAGTATCCACATATCGAACTTGTTCAACAACAGAATATTAATTTAAAAGTGTCAAATGTGCAGTAGAAACACATAGTTTGGTTTGGACAGATTGGAACTCACATAACTTTTCCCTTATTTATAAAATTAGTTTTAATTGTGAGCTTCGTAAATTTTCATAACGCTTTGTAAGGGTGAACTAATGGAGTGGTTGACTCACACAATTCTAATACCTGCCATGCAACGGAAACATTACTCTCACTTTTAATACGCGATGTACTTTGAAAAACGAAGTCCTAGCCCTATTTCTTTTGCACAAATGTCTGAATAAGAAAAAATTTATTCCACGCCTCATTTTGGTATCCGTTAAAGACCTTTTATGAGATTTCATTAATAGCAATGAAACATTTTCGGGAGCTCTTATTCTTATTCGGGGGAATGGTTAGAAATATTATTGGTTTATTAACTCGAGGACGAAAAATTCTAAGCTTTGCGATGCCATGTTTAGTAGCTCCCACGCCAATTCATTTCGCTTTGCAATTTTCTCGAGCAATGTCGTAAAGAAATAAACCACATACATTTCCAAACTGGTATTATGATATTAAATGAATATTACGTAGCAAAGATCATTTAATTATTAAAGAATTCGATGTAAGAAATTATATTGCCCTAACTACAGACGGAAAATGTTTATACAACATTTGGTTATTGTTCATGTGTAGTGGCACACAGTATCTAGGTAACAGCCTTTGGTTGAAGAATAACCGCTTCAAAAAGATCCGGCGCATAGAACCGGTTGTCGTGGGTTCGAACATTATTTGGTAGTACTTAAAGGTGTAACGATGTCACCTAAGACCCAAGTCTTTTTAATAGACGTTTCAGCTTGATAGAGCTATCATACACAAGTAAAAAAGCTAAAACCAGACTAAGCCGACTATAAGATAGTCTAATCCACTCTGTTATTTAAAAGATTTCTTAGCTTAAGTTAGAAATAAAGACCAGTATGGTTTTTGAGCTATATCGAAAATGTATCCTGTATAGCGGCGGGACTTCAAATCGGAAGAACACTTGTATGTGAGCTATATGAAAAGATGGACCGATATGGTCGGTAGGAATGGTTATAAGTCACACGGAATATGCTAAATTTTGAGCAATAACGCATTTAATTTCTAACTTTAATAACGACAGAGAGTTCTTTGTGTAGAGCTATGTGAGAACATGGAAACGGGAGCTATTTGAAAACATGGACTGATTTGGTGTAATTTTATCAGGGTAACTTACAGGTCTTGATAAAGCATTATGCTAAATTCGAACATGGTCGAATCAAATATCCCTATTCAAGAGCGGAAAGGCCTTAAATTGAGATGAATATAGACCGATATGGTGCAGTTTCAACAGAGTGGTACTTCAGAAAATACCATGTGCATTAGAGCACGATAGGTTGTAATTTGTGGCATCTAGACCATAGAACCTCAAATCAAGAGGGACCTTTTTGTGTGGGCTCTTCTAAAATATGGACCGTTATGGTACAGTTCCACGAGAGTGAATTTTTATTACGAGAGCCAGTTATATGTACTGAATTGACCCGAAGTAACAACTTTTCGGGCAGGGATTGTCACCTGGTGTCGTAGGGGATGCTGTGATACCTAGCAACGTTGTGACAGCACTTATCTTGCACGTTGTGACAGCACTTGATAAAAGAAGTGTGCAGCCACGAAAATCAATGTCACTGCCATTTTGTTATATGTACTGAATTGACCCGAAGTAACAACTTTTCGGGCAGGGATTGTCACCTGGTGTCGTAGGGGATGCTGTGATACCTAGCAACGTTGTGACAGCACTTATCTTGCACGTTGTGACAGCACTTGATAAAAGAAGTGTGCAGCCACGAAAATCAATGTCACTGCCATTTTGTTAAAAACTTGTCTTCTATTTAAATATAGAAGCAAGAGGTCTTGAGCCGGTTTAATCCCAGTTCAAAAAAAACAAAACTATAAAAAAACGAACAGAGAAATTAATACCCGGCCCCCCTAATTGATGACAAATCTCGCAAACATTACAAGGACCATGATTTGCGACCATGCACTAGGAATTTCAAACTCTTAATTGAAAACGTTCCTCTATCTAGCTGGCGTATTTCTTGCAAAGATATAAGACTGACATCAACACCGTCCAGGAGGTACGATTGAGAGGACAGGAAGTATTGAAAACGAACAACTGTGATGTCTATTACAGCTGCCATGACAATAAACACGAATGTAGGTGTGGTTTTGTGGTGAACAAGAGGAAAAGAATCTTGCCTCCAGGTTCACTGCAGCAGACGAACGACTGGCCACAATCCGCATTAAGGCAAAATATTTGTACCCCGGCACACAGTTGCCGCTATAACAATAACACTAAAACATCCACATGGCAACTTGGTAGCCCCCACTTCCCAATACGTGGTAGAAGTATGGCAATGTATTAGATGTCCGAACAATCCAAGCTGCAAACATATATTCGGATCATTACCTAGTAGCTGCAAACGTACGCACCAGACTAAGTGTAGCGAAAGAAGCAGATCACTATGAAGAGAAAAAGCTGTACGTCGCGAAGCTGCGTACACAACACTGGCACGCTTCCAGTGTATTAGAAGCCCGAACGATCCGAAGTGCCAACGTAGATCCAAATCATTACCAGCACCAGACTAAGTGTATCTGAAGCCGCACATTACAATGCTAAGAAAAGGCTAGATGTCGCGAAGCTACGTTCACAACAGACAGCCAATAAGTTCTCACCTATTCAAACTGCGACGCAAAACAACTCTTCTCCGCCCAATGACATTAGTGTGCACTGGAAATATATTTCCTACTCATTATCGACAGCAGCTACAGAAGCAAAGAATTCGTGCACTACGCAGCGCTCCAAATGAATCGAAGAATGACATTGTGTGGGTGTGAAGGGATTGGAAGGAACCGGGGTAGAGATGAAAACCGAAAATTCTATCAACAAGTCAAACTTCAGACTGAGGGCCCAATTAATGATATAACCTCCTGCAGAAATAGTTGTGAAAATCTGGCGACGACTACGGCAAATGTACTGAGTATGTGGAAAGAACACTTTTCCAATCTAATGACGCCTGAAAATTCTGTTAAAGAAGTTGATACAGTGCCAATCATTGATGACGGCGTAGAATGTGAATTACCCAGCCGCTTAAAAGAAGTCAAGACAGCTATCGAGCACCTTAAAAATAAAGGCTTCGGGTGCCGATGGATAACCGGCTGTGTTGTTTAAGGCTGAAGGGGATTATACGGCTAAGTGCATGAACCAATTCATCTCGTCAATTTGGCAGAAAACAAACACCAACGGGATGTATTCCATGGTTCTTGGAACGTTTGTTGGAACCGCATCTACAATCAATCGGTAAAATGTGATAGATGCCTGGAATTACTTTGGCCTAGGCCACAACTGCGAGACGGACTACGCTTCCGCCAGCTTTGTCCACTTAATCCTTAGTTCGACGCCGTCAACGTCATCGTCGCAGTCGGTCTTTGCGACGCTCGCGCTTTCTCCCCAACATATTAGACAAAGCATCTCCTTATATTGTATCATTTATGCAATTTAATTGCAATAATCTTCGTAGCATTATAAGCGAAATAGTTAAATTTATGAGAAGGACGGATACAGACGGCTATAGCTTAATGAAAGCAGGTAGCGATTAACATAGTGTTGATCTAAATCCCTTTAAAGTGTTGCAAACATCAGTACAGTGTGGTGTTGGGTAGAAAAAACGGGTCTATAAAAGTATGTCGAGGATATACCGAAACCACCATGTGATGTCCAATTGTCCATGTCACACATTGGCTTAGAAATTTTTTGGCTAGAAATTAATTTTGATTGGATTATTGTTCAGTACCACATTTAATACTAATTTAAACTAATTGACCACATTTAAACATTTACAGAGAAATCGGTGTTCTTACTGCTAACAAAGTCAGTACTCGTCAATTCAAAATCGTCGCTCCTATCAATCCAGAGAAACCCATTAAATATGTGCGCAAGGGTATCGATTACTCAATTCTCGACGATATTGGGCATAGCATAAATATCAATCCAAATAATCGTACTCAAAAGCAACACCGTGGCTCATCGCATGGCTCGGTACAGTCTTTGGCCCAGCCATCGGTGGTGGGACCGCCACCGACCACCAAACCGCCAACACCACCGCAAATGTCACGCGGCAATACTGGCACTCTAGGCAAAGCATCATCGGTGAGCAATACTGGAACGTTGGGTAAAAGTTCACGGGAATACCGTACACCCCCAGTGGTCAATCCGCCACAAGTACCTTCGCATTATGCTCCCAACTATCCGATAGGTCACCCTAAGCGTTTGTCTACAGCTTCGTCGAGCACTACAGCTACGGGTGTCAGTAGTACTGGCATTGGTGGGGGTTCGACCAACAACGAACGTGCTGCTGGTTACAGTGCTCTTCCAATGCCACCCAGCCAACAAATAGCCACTCATGTTAATTTACCTTCAGCTGGTATGATGCAGTCATTACCGCCACCACCACCAACAACCTATGACGATCGTAATAGTATGCCGCGTAAGTATTTTCTTCTAACCGAATAAATATTAGCTTTCGTTGCTAACGTTTTGTTTCGTTACTTTTTAGCACCACCTTCCCCATTGACGGTTTCACAGCATGAAATAACTGAACAAAGTCATATTGGTATGCATACATTGGGCCGCAACCACAATAGGTAAGTTTAGGTTTTAGCTTATGTTTAATTTTTCTTCAACTTATCGAAAATTGTTTATTTTTCATTGCTGCAATTTGAAGAAACGGCAACAGGTAATAATTTTAAATTGCAGTCTTTAATAAATTCGGTAAATGGGATTGCTTACAAAACATATTTAACAATTTTTAAAAAAGAAACCCTGCCAGCTTTAATAATATTTAGATTTTTTACTTTACTTTAATCAAACGAAGGCAAAGAAGAAATTCAGAATATTTTAACTATATGTTGTTCATTGGCATCTTTGCTAAAACTATTGTCACACTATATATCCATATGGTACCCCAAAAAGTCTACAATATGACTGCCCTTTATCAGTGAGAAATCGTTAACAGATCTTTAACAAAACAAATCTTTAACGTTAAAGGAAGATTTCAGCCTGATTTTGTTCAAAAACTGTTTCCCAGCTGCAATAAAAAGCCACTCAATCATATAACACAAACATATTCTCGAAATCGGAAATCAGCCCACAAACCTTGCATACTCATATTAATTTTAAAAACTTGTAATACTCCTCAGTATCACAAAACAAATTTGAGAAAAACCATTTTAGTGCTTAAATTAAAGTTCACAATTACGAAAACGGTAACTGAATTACACACTGATTTAAGCTTTTCCATACTTCAAATCATAGGGATTCTTTTAATTTTATTCGTATTATATTGCAATTGTCCTAGGACACCAAAATGAGCAAAAAAAAAATTAAAAAAAACTAACGCGAACTAATTTCGGAAGAGTTGGGTCACCTGAATCCTCTTAGGGGTTCCCAAGAGCTCCCAGCAAGTAAAAGATATATCTCGGATAATCTTATTCATCCTCCATGTTTGTAGGTAACAGATCAATGGATAAAGCTGTGTGGTTTCTCAATTTGGGCCCAGTACGAATAGAGACGGCTGCACTATCCTGAACGATGTCTAGGACTGACTTGTAGGCACTTTGATCTATCGGTTCTCTTTTATACCGCCGAATCTCTTGGCATGCATTAGTTTGGTATTTTAGTTTATAATTCACGTTTTATATTTTTGAAAGATTCAAGCTACCGGAACTAAAGACTTGTATGCAATGCATGTGTACGAGGGTTACTATTTATATTTCGGGTCCGGCAATAAAAACACAATAATTTATCATTGGAAATAGTTTTATTGTTTTTTAAAATATTCTCCTTTGAGATCAATACACTTTTGCATGCGCACAAATCAATTTTCGAAGCACTTTTTCCACTCCGATTGAGAAAGCTCCAAAACATAATTATTGAACGCTTCAAAAGCTGCTTCGGGCGTTGAAAAACGTGGACCACGCATTTCTTGGTCAAATAGTTATCGTTTCAGCCGATGTTTGAGAGCTCGCATTGTCGAGATGCATAATTATCCGTCTTCTCATTCTTCATTTCTTCGAACACTGTTGGCAAACAGATGATTGTATACCACTCAGAATTGACCGTCCTACGTTCTACTATATGGCCGGTTATGCCAAAAAACGCAATCATTCGCTTCCTTCACGAACACATTTTGTTGGATTTGGCTTGTCTTGAAAGACCCATATGGTCGTTTGCGCTTTTGTTTCGGCTTCATATGCATAGATCCATGATTCGTCACCTGTGGCAATGTTATACACTGCCTTTGAGCTACCGCAGTTATACTTTTTCAATATGATGATTAGCCCTTAGAACTTTTGAATCATGACTTGAATGATGCCACAAGGTTCTGGTGACTTAAATGGCTGAAAGGTTTCCACGGCTCATTTTTATTTTTTCTCACTGGCTATTCTTCATTGGCTTGTGATGCATTGCTGGCGTAGGCGACATCAGTTTCGCAGTCGTCTGTTGAATCTATACAGTTTGGAAAGTACGTCTCTGAAAGAAGGTTTAAAGTTTCAAGTCCGGATTCAGTCCACGTTTCATAAATGTTTTAAATCAATATCAGCAGAACTATGGGTTGGATTTACGTTCTCCTTTGACTCAATATGTTAGAGTTGATAAATTGTCGCTCAGAAAATACCATACAAAGTTTGAGCGTGATCGGGTGTAATTTGTGGCTTCCAGAGCTGCAGGACTAAAAATCGAAAGAAACTTTTATGTGGGCGATATTCGAAAACGTAAACCGATTTGGTCCAAGTTACAGGACATGGGTGTTGGTCGCTTGCAACGCTCTTTACGAAATTTGGAAGAAAAAGGATTTAAAATGTAGTTTCTAAAGATGCAGATTCTGAAATTGGGGATAACCTTTATGTGGGGGATAAACATAAATATGGTCGCTCATAAAATACGCTAAAAAATAGAGCTACAGTACCTCAAATTGGATGACCCCTTTGTGTATGACCTATTCAAAAAATGCTCCGATATGATCCAATTTTACCAAAGATATGTGTCGAAATCGGATGTAATATGTGGATTTTATAGCTGAAATGTATGATATCAAAATATTGGAATTTGGAACATTTTTCGAGCTTGAGCCAAGGACGGACCCTATGAAATTGGTCCACATCGGTCCATATTTTCATATCGTACATAGGTTTTTCCCTATTTCAGAAACTACAGCTCTAAAAACCACATTTAGAGAGATCAACACCCATCTCTGGTGAATCTTTTCTGTGAATATCGGTCGAAGATTTCGAATAGCTCTCACACAAAGGTCTCCTAGGTTTGAGGTTCTGCAGCTCTAGGAGCCACAAATGACACCTGATGAAGCCCAAATTTGCATGGTACGTTATCAACGACCATTTATTAACTTTGGTCCATATTTTCCTATAGCCCCACACAAAGGTTCTTCCCGGCTTTAGTATCTACAGCTTTAGAAGCCATATTTTACTTTCGATTCCAACCAAACTTTACCTAGAGCGTTACGAGCGAACAACACCCATGTCCTGTAAGATTGGACCATATCGATTTATGTTTTCGGATAGCCCTCACACAAAGGTTCCTCGCGATGTAGGGACCTACACCTTTAGAAGCTACAAATTTTATCCCATCACGTTCAAATTGTGTATGGTACGTTAAAAGCTACAAATAATTAACTTTAATTATTTTTTATATTAAAAAGACGTTTCTAAGCCTTATGTTATCACACAAGTTTTCAGAGTTTTAGTTGCATCACGCAGTGTTGTATGATTTTCAACATGACAAAAATTAACTTAAATATATTGAGTCCGTCTAGCTCCACACAGAGGTGCATAATCCTCTGAATAGCTTGTCTGTATGAAAATTGATTGACCACATTTCCAGATTCGTTAGTACTAATCGTCATTCTGTCAATCAAAGCTAAAACCGGACTACATTCTGAGAAATTAAATCTCTTCCATATTTTCCTCGCATATGATTTCTGGCTTATCTGGATAAGTTTATCGTTCTTTTCTAGTTCTTAACCAAGAAAGTAATTGGCATCTCTGTTTGTAATCTTGAACTCCTATTTTAGTTCCTTAAGAAATTGGTCGAAATCAATTTTATCAATTGCAACTAAACCGTCATCTACATAAAGACAAGAACTCACTTTTCCTATTCCTATGTTTCTGGCGTCAGTCTATAATGAAAGGGCAAACAAAACTGAGTACAGTTCATATTAGCATTAGCAGAATAAGAGTAGTAACTACTTTAATTTGTAATCTTTAAATCGACAATTAAAACCTCTTTAAACCCAGAAGATGTTCAAGACGTGCCATTATACCCAAAGAAAACCACGGTTGGTGCGGTTTTATCACTTAGCAGTGGAGTCATCAGTTTATATTTTTTCAAAAATGATGATGGCCTGGCCATGATGTCTGATTTTTGATACCTGACATCGAAGTCCATTATCTTGACGACAGTCATTGAGCGGTCATTTCGAAGAGCAGATAATTTAACGCTTTGGACCGGTGAGTTGACCGCCTAGATCGTGTGATAAACACCTTTAGACTTTTTTCCTTAGGGCTACGTAAAGTCCAAAGTCTATGCTGACAAACCAGCTACGAATCTATTCTTGATGAAAGGGTAACCAGAATAGTTACTAATTTGTAATTTTTAGATCGATAATTTAAACCTCTTCAAATCGTCCATGAAATTAATATGCAACGGCTGTCTTTTGACAGTTGATCCTCTCAGCTACAACTTAACATCATTATATTCCTACTGTTAACATAATAAATTTTGGTATTTTGGGCTTAATTAATATTCTTAATTAATTTTTTTAAGTGTATCTACCATGGCCCAAAACTTTGTTTATTTTAACAAAAAAAAATCTAATTGTTTCAGGAACCATTTCAGTTTAAATTTCGCTAGACCAGGCTCACAGTCGCCACCATTGCCGCCACCACCGCCGCCAGAGGAAGAACACCACGACTTTGGAAGACCTCGCAACTCGGCGGGCCAAGGCCAGTTGGCGCCCATAGTGCCAGATGATCAGAATCTACCAGGATGGGTACCCAAGAACTACATTGAAAAGGGTTAGTATTTGTTAGTTGGTTGCCCATCTACGAAATTGTTGTTTAATGTATTCATTTTGGTATTTTCTCTATTTCAGTGGTTGCCATTTATGATTATTATGCCGATAAAGATGACGAACTTAGCTTCCAAGAGAGTTCAGTATTATATGTTCTGAAAAAGAACGACGATGGCTGGTGGGAAGGTGTTATGGATGGCGTTACCGGTCTTTTCCCCGGCAATTATGTAGAACCCTGTGTTTAAAAATTGAACAATTGAGCTGCCACCCTGCCCATTAAGACACACACACAAAAGGACTTTTTTACGAAACATTTTGCAAAATTATTATGAGAATAGTCAGTCTTTCAAGTATTCCATATAGAAAATAAACAAACGACATGTCTTGAGACAACAAATCAATCAATATAGAGACATAGCTACATATTCGTTCATACACAGATACAATAATGGTAATACAAAGTATTGTTAACATTCATAAACAAAACAAAAACCGAACGTATTTGCCTTTTTATAATACAATGAATAAGTTTACTAACGAAAAGAATAACACAAACAAATAACAAAGTACGTACTCATACTCTGGTAATTAACATTGAACTACATCCAAATTAGTCCTAGTGGCCGGCAGTGCGCGTTCAGCCAATCCATCAGACCTAAAGAGACGACGACACTGGATGTTCGAGTTCTTCAGAAGATTAAAACAAATAAAAACAATGATTTTTATACGCAAAAAAGAACAAATTTTCTACGTCGATAACTAAAGAATAATAAAACTAAAGTAAAGAAATAGGCACAGATGAAGACGACGACGATGACCTTCCTACTCTCTCCCATAGCTAATTAAACAATTAAGTCCATTTATCACATAAAATATTGTCGTCATAGAAACGAACGAACGAATCATCCAATACCTTCATTCATATGCTTACATATAAACATAGTGACTAATATAAATGACATAAACAGAAGTAGCTTCTCATATTGCAATGAAACAGGGCAAATGAAATGTTTGCAAAATACCTTTTTCTTTTTTGCTCAAACGTGTTATAATTTACTTTGTTTTTCTACACTGTTGAAATCTACAAAACGTAAAGCATACATGCCGAAATTGCATTTGTTTTATTATTATCCTTATTCGCAGATGTGGTCGGTGGTTTCATTTTGCCAATTAGCATTAATAGCTAGCTACTAGCTATATACGCCACAGCTTTTACTATAAACATTATCTATTCTGTAACGCAACAATACATCCATTTTCTTTTATTTTTCTCCAGTAGGCTATTTCAATTGTCATTCATAGGTTACGTACAAACATGTTTTTTCTTTGTGTTGCTTTAAATATTATTGAAAATTTGGGGCATTTTGTTTTCTACGAAGCCAATACGTATACATACTTATGTAGTTAGTTTCTTTTACACATTTTATTATATCTTTATTAACATTATCTTTAATATATTATTCAATTATTTTGTATACTCTTACTCACGCCAACATATATATTTTTTATTTAGTTAAACTTTAATTATTTTCTTTTGTCTATGAATAAATTCTATTGAAAACGAACAATTTCATAAGTCTAAAATAAAACAAGAAATAGTTAATAAAATTATATTCTATTATGATGCTACACACAATACAACATATGAATTTATTTAAATACCCTGCACTAGGGTCACAAAGTCGAAACAAAAAATCGACTTTCGACTTTTCATTTTTGGATGTTCCGGACGCCATACCGCTCGACGTTACGAAATTATCGCAGCCGTATGTGTTTCCGTTCAAAATGAGCCAAATCAGTCGATTCCACGTCGTTCTCAAGAAATGGGCATCGCTCAAACCACACTGCTGCGTATTTTGCGAAAAGATCTTGGCCCTCATCCTTATAAGATCAACTAAAGCCACTTGATCATTTGAAACACCGAAACTGATTCGATTGGGCTCTGTCAAAGTTTCACGAAAATCCTGAATTTCATAGAAAAATCGTGAAGCTCATTTCTGGCTGAGTGGTTTTGTCAATAAACAAAATATGCGTTATTGGACAGCAACGAACCCACAAGAGTTACAATTGCATCCGTCAAAAATTACTGTGTGGTTTTCATGCCGGAGGTGTGCTTGGGCCGTTTTTTGTCGATAAAAACAACCGTCATTTTACCGTTAATGGAGAGCGCGTTCGTGTCATGTTAGAAAAATATTTTTGGCCAGAATTGGATGAGCTTGACGACATCGCCGATATGTGGTTTCAACAAGATGATGCTACTAGCCACAGAGCACGCGTTACAATCGATTTACTGAAAGGCAAATTCGGTGAACGTGTTAAAAAACAACCGTCATGTTACCCTTAATGGAGAGCGCATTCGTGTCATGTTAGAAAATTATTTTTGGCCAGAATTGGATGAGCTTGACATCGCCGATATGTGGTTTCAACAAGACGATGCTACTAGCCACACAGCACGCGTTACAATCGATTTACTGAAAGGCAAATTCGGTGAACGTGTTATCTCGGGAAATGGGATTTAACGCCATTGGATTTCATTTTATGGGCCACATCAAGTCATTGATCCATGCCAACAAGCCCACAACTTTAGACGAGCTCAGAGACAACATCCGACGTGAGATTGCCAACTTTCCGGTCTAAATGTGACCAAGAGTTGTGGAAAATTGGTGCAAAAGAATAGATCGTTGTACACGGGCTTGTGGTGGTCATATGGCCGAAATCATATTTCATTCTTAAAATGTAACTTTTGCACTTCACCTGGAATAAATTTTAACTCTATATCTTAAATATTCTGTGTTTTGTTAATATATACAATTGTTATGTACTTAATGGAAAACCCTGTATAAGAAACAGGTGATCAATAGAGATTAATCTATTTTTTCAATAAGTTTTTTTCACAGATGACGCGTAAGTCGTGTTAAACTTTATTTTTTTTCTTTTCAGTTTAGTTTGCCGTTTGCAGGAATTTAGACCTAACGATGTTCCTGTGCATCGCCGTTTTAGTGTTTAGGCTCTTTAAAAACTCGAAGCTGTTTTCGACCAAAATTTTGTTCAGTGATGAGGCCCATTTCTGGCTCAACGGCAACATCAATAAACAAAATTCCCGTATTTTGGCTGAAGAGCAACCGAAAGAGTTTTGAGACGTACCATTATACTCATACTTAGAGAAAACCACGGTTTGGTGCGGTTTATATGCTGATGGAATCATCGGTCCATATTTTTTAAAAATGATGAAGGCTGGAACGTAATCTTCCCATTGCGCAATGATATCGGACTTTTTGCTACCTGAAATTGAAGCCAGTCATCTTGGCGACATTTGGTTCCAACAGGGCGGTGCCACTTGCCATACAGATGCTCAAACAATGGATCTGTTGAGAGATCATTTCGAAGAGCATCTAATTTTAGTTTTTGGACCGGTGAGTTGGCCGCCAAGATCGTGTGTTATCACACCTTTAGACTTTTTTCTTTGGGGCTACGTAAAGACCAAACTCAATGCTGACAAACCAGCCACAAATCAGATTTTGAAAGCCAACATTAAGCGTGTCATTAATGCCATACCGTTCGATATGCTCTAACGGGTCATCCAAAATTGGACTGGACTCAGAATGGACACTCTGAGGCGTAGTTGCGGCCAACATTTGAAAGAAATTATATTCAAAAAATAAATGGCATAATAGGTTCTTTGGAAAGAACAATCAAGATTTCACACTTGATTTGAATTTTTGTATTTTTTTATTTTGAAAAAATATCTAGATTGGTCACCCGATTTTACAACAAAAGAAGGAAAGTATTCAGCAACGTTAAACAAAACAATTTTTATTAGAATCAGTTTAATGTGAGCGGAGTTGACAAGTTATAAAATCTCAAGTTGAGTTTAACGGACCTACCTGACAATTAAATATTCTTCCTCGGATGTACACATACTCCTACAAATTATGATTTATATTCACCAAGAATACAACAACAATAGTAACTGAAACCAAAATATAAGGTATAAAACACTTAGTCAGTGATAAGGAAACAAAATAAACTACAGATACGAGGGCTGCTATATATATTTCTGGCTTAATAATGAAAATCCGATTATTAATCATCAAAAATGGTTTGTTTAATTGTTTTTCAAAGTATTCTCCAGCATGATTTATACACTTTTGCATGCGCTCAAACCAATTGTCGAAGCACTTTTTCCACTCCGATTAAGACACCTCCAAAACATGGTTTTTAAACGCTTCAACAGCGTCTTCTGGCGACGAAAATCGTTGACCACGCAGGGCTGTACGGCGGATGACCCATCAATTCGACGTTTTGGCATGTCAAAAAGTCGCTGGTTTGAGCCGATGTGTTGGAGCTCGCATTGTCATGGTGCACAATGATTCGTCTTCTCTTATTCGTTTTTCAAATTTCTCCGAAGACTTCAGGCAAACAAATTGTGGTGTGCCGCTCAGAATTGACCGTTCTACGTTGCTCAAGCGGAACAGTCGCCACATGACCAGCTTTGCCGAAGAAACAGGCGACCATTTGCTTCAAAGTGCTTCTTCCACGAACAACTTTCGTTGGATTTGGCTCGACTTCGAAGACCAACATGGTCGATTGCTGTTTTGTTTTGGGCTTATACGAATAGATCCATGATTCGTCACCTGTGACGATCTTATTAACGTCTTTTGTAGCACCGCGATCGTATTTTTTCAAAGTTTCTTTGCACTAATCGACACGAGCCTTTTTTTGAGCGGTTGTCATATTGTGCGGTATACAACGATAACAAACCTTTTTTTACGGCCAGGTGGTGTTCATGCAATATCGAATGTATCCTGGTGGAAGAAATGCCCAAGGATGCCTCTATCTCACGGTATGTCACATGACGATCTTGCATTATCAGTATACGCACGGTATCAATGTTCTATGGCACAACGGCCGTTTTTGGACGAGCTTCACGACCTTCGTCTTTGAGCGAGCGTCGGCCACAATTGAATTCATTAAACCAGTTTTTCACAGTGCTATAGGATGGTGCTTCATCGTCATACAAAGGTTTAAGTTCATCGATGCACTTTTGTCGTGATAGTTCACTTCGAAAGCTGTAAAAAATGACCGTACGAAAATGTTCACGAGTTAATTTCATTTTTTTGCCAAATTGATTTTTTCAAGTCACTAAAACAAAACACAAATGATGGTCATACGTCAAAACATTCTGAGTACGTTTATGCTAAAAAATGTCAAACTTTCCAATGGAAATGTCAGAAATATATAGCAACCCTCATATATGTTTCTAGGATGTTTAAATGGCGGCATGTCCGGTCTCCCGTGATCCATTCGCCTTCTGCCATCAATGTTTTTGCATTCGGGCTATGTTTAGTGTAATTTCCATTGCTCTTTTAGAAGTAGTGCAGGTTTCTCGATTGATAACCAGACAGCAGGTTCGCTGCACACAATCTAGCTTTTTTTTTGTTGCACTTCTTAGACATTGAAGTCCACCAAAATATTGCGGTGTATGTAAAAATTGGCCTTACTACGCTTGTATAGAGCCAGGGTGCCATCTTAGGCCTAAAGCCGCATTTAGATCTGGTTGATTTTCTGCACATCGACAAACATCTACGACCTTTATCCTCTCTGTCTATTTATAGAAGGACCCATAATAGTATCTTCTCAAGAATTATTCTTATAAAACTTTATAGGTCAGTTTGATGACTCTTCCTTGGTAATGAGGTTTGATGACTCCTTCATCCTTGAGGTTTGCTTACTCTTGTTGACTCTTTCTTGGTTGTGAGGTTTTTCAAACGGTGGAATCTTCATCTTCCCCATGAAATGGCATATATCGGTTTTCTTTGGGTTCCCAGTTGAGCGACAGATCAAATGCTTCAAAGGTCATTCTGCTGAGGGTGTTTGGGTGTCTGCCCCTTATCAGTATTTTCTGCAAAACAGTCGGGTTTGAACCCTCGTTCGGTTAAGACACTTAATAGACTATTTATAGTGGTGAACCAGAGGAGTGGTGAGAGACCGCCGCAATGACAGAGTTCCCCAATAAATTATGTCTGTATTATTTTTCAGCACAATCCATATGATATGCATCTGTTCCTTAGCATATGATCTATGCTTTTAGCACCCGGTCTACGCCAAACTAATCTTAGCATTGGATTTGGACGTCGGTATGTATATTATTGAGTGCACCCTCCATATCTACAAAAGTAGCCTTGGTGTACACGTTATCCTTAAAAGATTTTTCTATTAGGTTTACTACCTCATGGAGTAAAGTCTCAACTGACATGCCCTCGGCATAAGTAAAGTTGTTTAATTTTTAACAGGTTGTCTGGTACGTTCCATGATTTTTGGGAGGAATGACGTAAGGCTTATTGGTCGGTATGACATGTTATCCACTATGATATTGGTCGGTATGCCATGATGATTGTTGGGAAGAATGACGTAAGTCTTATTGGGTGTTTCCATAACTTGCCTGGTTTTGGTGTAAAGACTTTTCCAGCTCTCTCAATAATTAACCACTAGATGGAGCACCCGGTATTTGCATATGTTATTCCCATAAATGCAAACAAATTCAAAATTGTATCCTTTTTGTGCGTTTCGATTTTGATTATTATTAATATAAGTAATATACAATTTTCAAATAACAAGCTTTTCAATTAGTTTTTTCGGAATTTCCCTGAGCTACTGAGCACTTAACGAGGACAGCCACCGTGTTTTCAGATAAAAACTTCTATTTACATGCCTACAGCCTACAGCATATGCCCGAAATTAGATGCCAGTATACGAATTTACTTCTTCACTCTCATTACTCTTTTGGATGCTGCCACCGTGGTGGCCAATTTCGGCAGACGAGAATTTACCGCTGGCCCCATGTGACGATCCGGATTATCGGGCATCAATAGATTATCAACGGAAGCTGCTGCCAATTGTCCGCCTTCGATGGGTGGAAGTGGTGACGAGGGCGACCATTCCGAACTGGAACTGGAACAGGGTGAATCAGAGCTACGAATAGAAATTGTTACGCCCATAGTAAATAGTAAAATCGAATATTTATGCTTACCCGGCTGTATAAATGGGCGGTAGTTTTCTTTCATATGCGGCTGTGGCCGTTACGGTGCCAGCGTGTATCTCTTGCTGGTATAGGCCATAGAGCTCTCGCAGTTCATCGGGTAAGTCCACGTTGCCTTCTTCGATTAAGCGCCTCTGGGAGCTAATGATATCTATAAAGATTTATGACGAGTTTGTCGTTATTTATTTAGTGTTGTCAGATTGATTTCAAATCCATTGTTCCTACCTTCACAGAGTCTTCGCTGTCGTTCGGCTCTTAAAAGCTGTAGATCTCGGCGCCTCAACTCCGCTTGTCTGGCCAAACGTTCTGCTTGTAATGATACTTTGTCGGCTTCTAGTTCGTGTACCCTACAGAGCAATGCCAGCAATTCACGTTCCTCATCGCTGCTTATGCGTTCCGGTAGTTCCTGAAATGGAAAGCATAATTATGAAAGTTATCTTGACAAATCTTTGAAAGTGGTGCTCCGATATACAATAATTTTTGTTCTCGGCATCTATTGAATATACAGAAGACGCTTTTGCTGATGTGGTGCAGAGTATCGAAGAAGACCCAAAAGTGTCCATCCCCCATCGCGCGCAACAATTGAATCTGGGCCCATCCATTTTATGGACGATTTTGCGGAAAGATCTTGGTTTGCGGTTTTACAAAATTCAACCAGTGCAAGATTTAAAGCCGAACGACCATCAAGCGCATCGTTCGTTTGGTGAATGGGCACAAAAAGTGATGGCCACCGGTCCTAATTTTTACAAGAAAATTTTGTTCAGCAATGGAGCTCATTTTTGGCTGAATGGGAACGTTAATAACCACAATTGTCGCATTTGGAGTAATGAAAATCCACAAGCCATTGTTGAGACGCCGTTACATCTACAAAAAAGTCACTGTTTGGTGGGCCCATAGAGCCCACCAAAAAGTGACAAACAGTGAGAGCGAATCATTAGTCAATATTTCTTCAAAAATGAAGCCGGCCATAATGTTACATTCAATGGGGAAGGCTATAGAGCCATGATTAATGACTTTTTCCAGCCTGAAAAGGACGATGTTGATGTGCCCGACCTTCGGTTCCAACAAGACGGCGTTATATGCTATACAGCCAACGAAACAATCAATGTATTGAAGGAATCTCTTGGTGAGCACATTATCTCGCGTCTTGGGCCTGTGACGTGGCCTCGAAGATCGTGCGATATAATACCGCTGGACTACTTTTTGTGGGGTTATGTAAAGTCACTGGTCTACGCAGATACGACCGACAAGATTGACGCCTTGGAAGAGAATATTCGGTGCGGTATTGCTGAGACACGGCCCTAAATGCTGCAAAAAATTGGGCCTCTCGGCTAGAATTTATTCAAGGCAGCTGCGAAGGCCACTTGTCCGAAATCATTTTTAAAACATAATAGCTTTATTTTTAATAAAGCTAAATTTTTGGCCACAACATTAAATTATATGCGTTTTATTTCTTCTCGAAGACCACACGTCTAAAAAAACACCCTTTATAATCAGCTGCTAATACCATTAACAATGTCTAACCGCTCGTCCGTCGATCTAAAGTTTATAATCAAACTCCAGGCCGCAATTGTTGATCCATCTCCATTAAATTTAGCAGAAATAAGATTTTTGGACCTATTGCTATTGAAATTGAAGAAAATTGGTTCAGATTTGGATATACTCGTAGCTCCAACACATATGTTCAACCGATTTACAGCCTATTTCTTTAGAAGCCACATAAAACATCCAACATTAATGAAATTTGACACAGTTTATAAGGAACGATCTGTTACCAGCTCTGAAAAAAGAGGTGATATCGGTCCACGTTTTGATAAAGCGCTAGTACAAAGGTTTCTCGCCGATTTTACATACAACCGCACTTAAGAACCCATTCATTAAATACTTAGTAGGGACATAAATACTATTACAACATTGAACACACCCATTTCAATAGTAGAACTGAACATACCCCGTTAATGTCATATGGGGTTTTAAAGCTAACCTGAATAGCGTTAGTCTGTAACTGTATTTTAAAATTGTTTCAACTTTCATCATGGAGTGATCAGATAATGAGAACCGTATCGCTGGATTGAAAATTGCAAACGTCTTTGTGTGAAGCACGCTGATAACTTGCACAGAAAATTTTGTTCACCGATGAAAAATTTTTACAGTTCAGGAAAAATTTAACAAGCAAAACGATAGAGTGTATGCGCGGTCATCTAAGGACGCATCTGAACTGATCCCAAGGGTGGAAAAGGGTCATAACCCAGCTTCAGTCATGGTTTGGTGGGGTGTCTCTTACGATGGAGTCACTGACCTGCATTTCTGCGAACAAGGAGTTAAAACTTCGGTCAAAGTTTACCAAGAAACTGTTTTGGAAGCTGTTGCCTCTTAACAATTCCCTGTTTCAAAACTAGACATGGACTTTCCAGCAGGATTCTGCGCCGGCCAATAAGGCTAAAACGTCCCAGGCCTGGCTTCGAAACAATTTGCCAGCGTTCATTTCCTCTGAAGAATGGTCCTCAGACAGTCCAGATTTGAACCCATTGGATTACAAATTGTGGACGGTTTTAGAGGACAAGGTTCGTCACAAAAGATACCCCAACATTGGATCCCTTAAGACTGCTTTGGTTCGAGCTGTGGCCAATTTTCCAATGGACGAGATTCGTGCAGCTATTGACGATTGGCCAGTGCGACTTAAGGCGTGTGTGAAGGCAAAAAGAGGACATTTCGAATAAGTAGATTCTTTTTGGATACAATTTACATCAACAAATTCATTAAAAAATATTTAATCCAAAAACAAACAGTACTTTTTATTTTACAGCATAAAACGTGTGTAACAGCATTTATGTCCCTGCTAAGTAGTACGATAGAAAACCACCAATCTTGGGACATGGTAGCTTTATTTTGAGACCTTTGTATTATTTTCTGTGGGGAGCCATTAAGGATAAATGTTACGCAAAGCATCTAGATACAAAAGAAGTGTTGAAACATGAAATCGAAGTTGCCATCGAAGAGATTCGATCCGAAACAATCAAAAAGGTACTGAAAAATTAGGTTGATCGGATGAGGTATTGCCGAACCAATTGTGGTATTCATATGAATGACATTGTGTTGCATTATTAAATTACAATGTTCAACCTTCCCAATAAAACCATTATCTAGTTTTATTGGGAATATTATCAGTATGTACTTTTTTTCAGCTGATTCAAATTTAAAATGTTTAATTTTTTTTTTGGAAAGAGCGAACATTTTGTGTGCCTAGGCTGGCTTCCAGGAGCTCATTCAGTCTGTTCAATGTTCTAAGACCTTGTTGACGGTTTCTGGTTCTATCTCAGGAATGGCTTGCTCAATGTTCGCAGAATGGACCTAAATCGTTAATGGGTAGTATTAATAACATCGGTCCTTTATGGCTGCGTGGTGGTCCATTGACCTCGCCATTACCGAACTTGGCACGCAAAAGTTCGATTGTATCGTAGACTGGCAAAAACCAAAGGCCTATACAACATTGACTTTGAAAAAGTTTGCATTAATTTCCATAGTTGAGTGTTGAACCATTTAATTCTATCCACGGAAATATGGAACTGGCATTCTAGCAAGATTACGTCAGTCATATAACGCCCATTAAAAAACAAGGGTAAACTTCTCTCAAATCGGTTAGAATTTTAGAGATGTAGAGGTTAAACAGAGCCTGGGATATCACTCCACCCTGGGGAACTCGAACTCATTGTTTAACTCTACGTGGCTTCGATTTCCTGTTTCTAAATTATACATATGACTGGCGCCCATACATATAGGTAGTTTACGACACAACGTTTCCAACTGGTCGGAAGGTTCGTTTATGCAATGTCCTCGCACAGAGTGGCATGACTGACCGTGTCGAAGTCTTTTGTAAGGTCAAGAGCCCCGTGGGCCGCCCCGTCGTTGGGCTTGTTCCTAGTTAAGGCAGCGACTTATACGTGTGGTGATGGCGTTTATAGCAGTTGTTGTGCTGCGCTGCTTGCGGAACACATGCTGAAGATCAGCATAAGAAAAGTGTTCGTTCAGGCTGGGGAGGAGCAGTGCCTCAAGCGTCTTTGCTACTGGAGAAAGCAAGAAGATCAGCCTTTTTGATTCTCCTTTGCTTGCGTCTTTGTCTGGCTTCAGTAGCTGTACCACTCTGCCCATTTTCCAGGCATCGGGACTAAGTGAGTGGCTAGCGACAGATTGAGCACTTTGGTCATGTACTTATACTCTACTCCTAGAGTATCCAAGTGCTTTAACTCAGCATTGAGATTCCGTCCGGAAAAAGCGCCTTTGATGACTTCGCGCTGCGGATGGCATGGGCAACTTCGCCCACGTTAAATTGTGGAGGTGCCTCTTTGACTCGGAGAGCGCGGATACGACGCAATACTTTCCTTTTCGCCTTATCACTCGCTGGATGCTCTACAAAAAGGCGGTTAAATAACACACGCACAGCTTCGGATCTGTCACAGTTCTATCACCGAACGTGACGGCTGTCCGATCATCCATTTTTCTAGGGTTGGAGAGCAACTTGATCGTTGTCCACAACTTACCAATTTCGGAACTTAAGTTGCACTTTAAGTGATCTAGCCATTTGTTTCACTAGGATCGGACCACCTTCCCATAATTCTCTCCATTAATAGACCACCCGATTTCATAACCTCTGAACGCCGTACGTTTCTCAATCAAAAAAAGGCTGATTGGGAGGCCTTCAGAGAAGCCACCAACCGCAGCTTTAATAATCTAGCTATTCCGTCGGACGTTCGGGTAGCCGAGAAAAAGTTCCGGGCCATCATCAACGCAGCAGCCGCTCGCCATATCCCTGCTGGTCGAATACCCGAAGTACGACCAAACTTCCCAGCAGAGGCAGCGGGACTCGCAGACGAGCGTGATGACATTCGTCGCTCCAACCCTACTGACCCTAGAATTAGGGATCTCAACTCCGAGATCAGTAGGTTGGTCAACGAATATAAGCGGTACAAATGGCTAGACCACTTAAAGCAGTGCAACTTGAGTTCCGGAATTGGTAAGTTGTGGACAACGGTCAAATCACTCTCTAACCCTGTAAGGAAGGATGATCGGACAGCTGTCACGTTCGGTGATAGAACAGTGACAGATCCGAAGCGGTGCGCGTGTTATTTTAACCGGCTTTTTATTGAGCACCCAGAGAGTGATAAGGCGAAAAGGAGAGTATTGCGTCGTATCCGCGCTCTCCGAGTCGAAGAGGCACCACCACAATTTACCGTTGGCGAAGTTGCCCATGTCATCCGCAGCGCAAAGTCATCAAAGGCGCTGGGTCCGGACGGAATCTCAATGCTGATGTTAAAGCACTTGGATACCCCGGGAGTAGAGTACATCACCAAAGTGCTCAATCTGTCGCTAGCCACTCACGAAGTTCCCGATGCCTGGAAAATGGGCAGAGTGGTCCCGCTACTGAAGCCAGGCAAAGACGCAAGTAAGGGAGATTCGTACAGGCCGATCTCCTTGCTTTCTCCAGTAGCAAAGACGCTTGAAGCACTGCTCCTCCCCAGCCTGATCGAACACTTTCTTAGTGCTGATCATCAGCATGGATTCCGCAAGCAGCACAGCACAACAACTGCTTTACACGCCATCACCACACGTATAAGTCGCGGCCTTAACCAGAACAAGCCTAACGACAGGACGGTCCTCGTGGCTCTTGACCTCACAAAAGCCTTCGACACGGTCAATCATGCCACTCTGTTCGAGGACATTGAAGAAACGTCCCTTCCGCCCAGTTTGAAACGTTGGGTCGTAAACTATATGTGTGGGCGCCAGTCATATGTAGAATTTAGAGACAGAAAGTCGAAGCCCCGTAGAGTTAAACAAGGAGTTCCCCAGGGTGGAGTTTTATCCCCGGCTCTGTTTAACCTCTACCTCTCTAAAATTCCTGCACCACCAGACGGCGTTGAAATTGTGTCGTACGCTGACGATTGCACAATTCTGGCGTCAGGACCTAAAGTGGATGACATTTGCGAGAAAATCAACTATTACCTCACTGACTTAGCACGTTTCTTCACTGCGAGGAATATGAAAATATCCGCCTCCAAATCATCAGCCACACTGTTTACTGCTTGGACCGCAGAGGTGCGGTTGTCACTCAATATGAAAGTCGATGACGTCAACATCCCGACCACCAACTACCCCAAAATCCTTGGGGTCACATTGGACAGCCTTTTTAGATCCTCTGCACATGCTACAGCTATCTGCGATAAACTCAAAAGTAGGAACAAGGTCCTCAAGTCACTTGCCGGCAGTACTTGGGGAGCCGACAAAGAAACCTTGTTGACCTCTTACAAAGCGATAGGTCGGTCTGTAGCAAACTACGCAGCACCTGTATGGTCGGCGAACGTGAGTACGACGCAGTGGAAGAAAATTCAGACATGCCAGAATGCCGCCCTTAGAACATCAACAGGGTGTCTTCTTATGTCCTCTGAGGACCATCTACATGAGGAGACGAAGGTCCTTAGGGCCCCCGCAGACTGCAGACTTTTTATCGGCCGATAGTTTGGTCGGCTTCTTAATCAGTATGGTTACAATCAGTTACAAACTATTTCGAGAATAGTTGACCGACTGTTGGATAGTCTGCGCCCTGTTCACCAAACAAACTGTTTAGTTGGCTCGGTGTGCGCACTTTCAGCCCAACCCGACTAAACTATCGGCCGATAAAAAGTCTGCAGTCTGCGGGGGCCCTTACCGTGCGCAGACACAATTTCCTGTTGTCTAAGCAATACCTGCTAGGGTGTTTTCGCAGCAGTCATCCTAACCACCATCTCTTGAACAGGATGCCTCCACCCAGGCAGATCAGGAACGATCTTCATGATCTAGAGAGAGAGGTCCAGCGGTATAAGAGAGAACCTTTAGATCATCGAAACTATCAGGCAGGTTTGAACAACATTCACGCCGATGATGTCGCAGAAGCAGTATCCAGCTACCGTGTGAATGCAGTGCTAGGGGAACATCCCCCGGAGATTTCACCTGAGGAGAAGGTACTACCTCGGCAGACGCGCGTGGTTCTGGCGCAGCTGAGATCCGGATGGTGCAGCCGCTTCAATTCTTACTGGGCACGAATTGATGCTAACGTTCCGGACATCTGTCCCGCCTGCCATCAGGGACCACATGATGTACTGCACCTCTTCAATTGTCCGGCCAAGCCCACTCAGCTGACCCCCAGGTCTCTGTGGACGCATCCAGTTCAAATGGCGCGTTTCCTTCACCTGGATATCGAAGCAGATCCCCCATAGACGAACAAGACCTCAAAATAAATATATTGTTGTTACAACAACAACAACAACAACCAACCTACTGATCTCAGAGTTGAGATTCCTTATTTTAAGGGTTAGTAGGGTTAGAGCGACGATCCCACGACAGCCGGTTCTACTCACCGGATCGACCCGAAGCAGCAATTCTCCGGTACGGTTTGCCGCTACAACAAGAACAACAATGCTCGTCTATGAGTAGCGCTGCCTCTGCTGGGAAATTTGGTAGTACTTCGGGTATTCGACCAGCAGGCATATGACAAGCGGCTACTGCGTTGATTATGGCCCGGAACTTATTCTCGGCTACCCGAACATACAATGGAATGGCCAGATTATTAAAGCTGCGGTTGGTGGTTTCTCTGAAGGCAGCCCAATCAGCATTTTTTGATTGAGATACGTACGGCGTTAAGAGGTTATAAAGACGGATGGTCTTTTTATGGAAAGTATTATGGGAAGGTGGTTCGATCCAAATGAGATGACGGGTTGCCAGGTGACGTCGTTAATCACGACATGCGATGCCATGGTTATGTCTGAGAGCTATGGCGCTCGCCCATAATTCGCGTGGGGCGTCCTCATTCACTGTGCAGAACGTTGAGCTATCAATTTGCTCTGCCAAAGCTATGCCCCTTTCATCGTTGTCTAGGAGAGAATGCAACAGTTCGTGGAGAGCATCAATGTCTCCTAGGACCAAGCGGTTATTGCCTTATAGCATATGGCTGTCAGGCAACTAACGCGGGGCACAGCTACCTAACGGTGGGATGTATACGTTGTACAGCTCTCTATCGGCAGTTCCAAACTTTACTCTAGAGACCCATACATTTCATTTATGGGTCTCTAGAGTCATGTTCAGTCGAAATATGTCTGTACTGCACAGAATGGTGTAACAGGAAAGCTAGTCCCTCTCATCCACTTCTGACGCGATTCTTACGTAGCACGTTGTATCCGTCACAACTGTGCAGGCAGTGGCATAAAGCTTAGTTTCTTCTTCATCTCAACAATATGTGTTTTTTGTTCGTCCAGAGTATAATTGTTGTTCTGTTCCGACGGAGTAGAGCATCCTTCCCGCAAGTAACAACTTATGAGCGTTGGATGTTTGTAATTCCTGGACACAAATACATTTTGACATTTTCGATTTTTACTCGACAAGCATGTTCTATTAATTGGACCTCACATAGGGTGCCCTTACGGGTTAGTATATTCTAAAACTAGCTGATTTATCCAGCTTGCTGAGTGGAAAATGATTTCATCTTTCGCACCAGAGACAATATTATCATCTTTGTGTGGCAGTTATTTTTTTTTGCGTTTATTAATATAAAAGGATGTGCAAAATTGAGGTATCATTTTAATATTGCTGCCATTTTGTTCTACTTGTAATTTTTATTCTAAATTTTTATTTCCAGATTCCTCATACATTCAGCTTAGTTAATTTGAAACGTTTGGAACGAAGGAAAAACGTGTTTTTATTAATAAAACATTATTTAAAAATGGCAAAAGAAAATCATTTTTTTTTAATAAAATAATCTACACCGATGAAGCCCATTTCCAGCTCAATGGCTACGTCACGGCAACAAGCAAAATTGCCGTATTTGGGGTGTTATCTTAGAGCAACTATTGCATCCACAAAAAGTTACGGTTTGGTGTGGTTTGTGGCCCGGCGGAATCTTCGAACCATATTTTTTAAAAAACGAAAATTATTTATTTCTCGTAGAGGAAGATTAAATTGGCCACCAAAATCGTGTGATTTGACACCTCTAGATTTTCATTGTGTGGTTTTTTGATCGACATAATTTTTCATTTGTAACCGGTACCTATTTGTAATAAACTGAAGTACAAATATTTTTCATATCTGAAAAAAAATTCTTTTTTATATTAAAATTAAAATGATACCTCATTTTTGATCACCCTTTACATAAGTAAGTGTTGTTCTTTCAATGCACCGTTTAAGTTCATCCTTACTAGTTCATGACGGACGAGCCATAAACGCTTTAAACTTTTCCTATTTCATTCTATTTTTTTTTTAAAATTGCTTGTTAATCCTTTTTCTAGCGAACGATTTATAATCAAGATTTCAAAAATTGGTTCGCTTTAGTTGTTTTTAGATTTTTTCCAGAAAAACTCTGTTTTTTTGTTCTTTAAACACTTAGCACAATATCGACGTCACATTTGCTTACGAAACACCAAATAATAGGTGACCAACCATAATGCAAGATGTGAATTGTGAGTCAGACCTTAACGTCAAGTGCCAAACTTAATTTGGCATTTGACAAATTCAACCTTAGAAAGGTACACAATTGAGCAGCTCATTAAGACTATTGACGCCTTTTACGAAAATGGGGATTCAAATCAAAATGCATTTCGTGCATTTAGTGATTTTTTTGGTGCGCAAATTTCAACAAAACGGGTCTGTGTGATATTTGAAAGCATCTGTACATGATCGCCCAGATAGTTCTGTGGAAAACATTGATGTTGTTCGCTACAGTGTGGCAGAAGAGCCGTCAACCTCGACTCGCAAATGGTGTTCGCTATCGCGGGATGATAACGGACTTTATGTGGCCAGAAATTAAGGATATGGACCAGGACGATATGTGGTTCTAACAGAATGGTGTCACTTGCCACAGAGCGAATGAAGCAGTGTCCCTTTTGCGCGAGAAATGCAATGACTGTGTTATTTCACGCCTTGGCGATGTTAATTGGCCGCCACGATCGTGTGATTTGACAACGTTGGACTTTTTTCTTTGGGGATATTTAAAAGAAGTGTACCTTAATAAGCCAAGAACAATTCAAGAGCTAAAGGATGAGATAATTGGGCACATTAACGACATTGAACCTCTATTATGTCTCAGAGTTATTGGAAATATGGACCATCGAGTAGACGAATGCCACCGAAGCCGTGCTGAGCATTTGACATATATTTTGTTTCACACATAATTGTCATAGATCCTTCTATCATAACAAAATATTTTAAGATAGTTCTCTAAAAACTTTTTGTTCTATATGCAACTAACACCGTGCGTTTAAGTTGAATATACCCTTTATATGCCTTCTAATGCCTTCTGGGTATGCCACCACAGCGACGAATGATACCCAAATCGAAATACTATTATGGGTAAGTAGTATTTCGATTTGGATTACTTTGACTTTTTTCGATTTCAAAACTTATTCGTACTCTCAAGGCATGTAAATTTCTATTGTTAGGGGTAATTACAACATATTTCCTAAAGAAGTTATGTTCCTACCAGACTAAGCAGAAGATAATCTCTCCAAAGCTTTAAATCAATACTTACATCTTCCAACTGAACACCTTTTTGACGACACAACTCCAGTTCCTGTTCGGTCCTCTCGCGAATCTCCTTATATCGACGAGTTTCCTTTTCAATGGCAGCCAATTCGCCCCAAGCATTTTTCAAGGCAATCGATCCTTCGGATTCAATGTCTGCTTGCAAAAGAGAAATAGCGTTAATTCAATCTAGCCACACTCTACAATACCCACACTTACCGTCTTCATTGGGCGTGTCATATAATTTACCCAGGCGTCCTTGCCAATGGGATATAATCATATGCTGACGTTCGGCATCCAACTCCAAGCCCAGTAGATGTGATTCTGCCTCCAAGAGTTTACGTCTCAGTTTCATTTGCTGTTTGAATGTCAAAACTATTTGCTCGCGTAAATATCTCAACTCGCTCTTGCGTTTCTCGTCATCTTCGGCATTTTTCGATTGTTGTTGGGCGGCAGTGACAGCCGCTGCCGCCCCACTTCTGGGTCGATCTGTTAACATTTTGGTGCGCAAACGTGACACCTCCTCTCGTAGTTCGCATACCAGATGTTGATAGTGCTTTGTAGGGAAATTCTGCATTTCATCGACATAGACGGAATTTTGTAAACGGGTCGTTATGCTGTTGGCCCGATCCGCATAGACCAGGGTATTTTTAGTTTCGTCTCGATGCTTGCTCTCTGGGGCAACGTGTGCTATCATGACCGTTTTACAGCGGCCACTTAGGGCTTCTTTGAGAAGACGAGTTAATTTGGAGTCACGATAATTCACATAACGGGCGCCGCCCGACAAGGCATTGATGCAATTGCCCAACGCCAGCAGAGAACGATTGATATGGGCTCCCTCCTGTAAGCGTTTGCCGCGATTTTTCGTTTTCTTGGCCCTCTCCGAACCGGCCAAGTCGGTTAGAAAGAGGCGGCCCTGTTTAGTGCCCAAAGCAGTTTTCGTTTGCACCGTTATGCTGAGCAAGGCATGGCTACGCGAGGACGTTTGATTGGCTGCCGTTGGCTCCATAGTCCTGGCTTTGTTACCTTTCACCAAAAGTGAAACAACTTCCTTTCGACTAGAGGTGGTGATTTCCGAAAGACCCGCTACCGTTATGCGTTGCCCACGATTATCTTCGCGCAGTTCCAGTGGTCCTCCGGGACTAAGAAGGTCACGTATTAATTCATTGTAAATTTCCAAATACGATATGGAAACCTATAGAATGTTGCGACATTAAATTATGTATGGTTTTGATTTAGGAAAGCGTATGGTACGAACTTACCTTACATGAATTCGGCTCTTCGGACATTTCGATGTATTGAAATATTTCCTCAATGGCTCGTACCATAAGGCCACTGTCGCTGTCCGCTGCGCCGGACGGTGTGGTGCCCTTTTTACGACATGGTCCCAGCATGGTGTGTGTTTTTCCGGAGCCGGTAGCTCCATATGCAAAGACCGCTGCATTGTAGCCCTTAATGACATCGTTCACTAAAGGTGCAGTGGTGGTTTTATAGACCATTTCCTGTCGAAATGAAAAACAACGTAGGTGGTGGTAAATCTATGTTAGGTTACAACCGTCTGTCAGAACGAGCAGGACAAATTACGAAGCGCTCAGGAATTTCGAGTTCGAAATTATGTCATTCCAAAGAGAATAATTTACAAAATAAATAATTGATTTAAGGAAATTATAATAACACAAGGAACAAAATTGAACTTTTTGTATGTTTTTTGGAGTTCTATAGCAATTTTTTTTTACTAATTTAAGGTCGCTGATTTAAAATCTAATCTCCATTTTTCTCCATCAGCTCGAATTTTTAAGTTACAGGTACAAAACGTATTTTCGACTTTTTTCCAAAAATTTGTTCCCTTGTGTAATATATGTGTTATTCAGCTTCGATCAGAACCAATATCTTTTTTTTTAGAATATAACATACATAGAAAACAAAAGTTTTTGGAAAACACTACCAGAAAAAAGTACAGTACATCTTATATTCATCTTTGAGATACAAAAGTTAAATCGATTCCTGATGCTGACCCAGTATATTTGAAAAATAGTACTTAGTAGGGACATAAATACTGAATGTTTTTGGACCAAATGTTTTTTAATATATGTATTGATGTATGTTGTAACCAAAAATAATCTACTTATTCGAAATGTCCGCATTTTGCCTTTAAACACGCCTTAAATCGCACTGGCCAATCGTCAATAGCTGCACGAACCTCGTCCAATGGAAAATTGGCCACAGCTCGAACCAAAACAGTCTTAAGAGATCCAATGTTGGGGTATCTTTCGTGACAAACCTTGTCCTCTAAAACCGTCCACAATTTGTAATCCAATGGGTTCAAATCTGACTGCCTGAAGGCCATTCTTCAGAGGAAATGAACGCTGGCAAATTGTTTGAAGCCAGACCTGGGACATTTTAGCCTTATGGGCCGGCGCAGAATCCTGCCGGAAAGTCCATGGCTGGTTTTGGAACAGGAAATTGTAAAGAGGCTTCACAACAGCTTCCAAAACGGTTTCTTGGTAAACTTTGGCTGATGTTTTGACTCCTTGTTCGCAGGAATGCAGGTCAGTGACCCCATCGTAAGAGACACCCTACCAAACCATGACTGAAGCTGGGTGATGACCCTTTTCCACCCTTGGGATCAGTTTAGATGCTTCCTTAGATGACTGCGCATACACTAAAAATTTTTTCATCGGTGAACCAAATTTTTCTGTGCAAGATATCAGCGTGCTGCACCAAAAGACGTTTGCATTTTTCAATCCTATTTTTTTAAAGCTCGACCAGTGGCGGTCTTTTACATCTCCAGTCTCCTGAAACAGTTTTATGCATCGGTAGACGAACATGCGGCTAATCCCTAGTGGTCGGAGCGTTTTGAAAATATCGTTACAGCGATGCGGTTCTCATTACACTCTGCGACAAATGGTAAGGGTCAGTGATCGGTTTGGAATGAAACCACCGGGGAAAGTTATATTGGTAAAAAAAAAGTCATACGTGTTCCAGCGTTTCGCTGGGTCTCATCTAGGAATCGAGATATATCGATTTGAAGTTAGTAAGTATCGTATAGGGGAATTTGTCACGTTTTAGGTTTTTGAAATTCATACATTTACTTAATTGTGAATACATGAGAAACGCGTGCATCGATTTTCATGATTTATGTCTCATTTTGGTCATAGGTTATGTGACTTTACGTGAAAGTAATAGGACTTGACACTTTTTACCGTTTTGGATTTTTAATGAATTAAAAAAAAAAAAATTATTTTTAGGCAAAAATAATTTTTTTTTTCATACATTTATTTATAATTGCGAAACTGTTGCTTAAGTAGGAAAACGGTTTAAGAACAGATTAGTTTCAGCTAAATCGGACGAGTGGTTCTCGAGTTATGTCAAACAAAAGAGCCTAAAACGTGACAAATTCCCCTATACGATACTTACTAACTTCAAATCGATATATCTCGATTCCTAGATGAGACCCAACGAAACGCTGGGACACGTATGACCTTTTTTTGACCGATATAACTTTCCCCGGTGGTTTCATCCCAAACCGATTGTGGCTGTCGCACAGTGTTATCTGACCACTGCATGATGAAAGTTGAAACAATTTTAAAATCCCGTTACAGACTAACGCTATTAAGGTTAGCTTTCAAACCCCATATGACATTAACGGGGTATGTTCAGTTCTACTATTAAAATGGGTGTGTTCAATGTTGTAACAGTATTTATGTCCCTACTAAGAATATCGTCTTCTGAGAGTCGTTTAATTCGACAAATAAAAGATATACAAGGAAGGTCATTTATAATTTGAATCGGCTATAAAAATTATACTGATAATTTTTTCAAATTTCTGGTTTGTTTGGAAAGGTTGAACTTTGTCATTTAATAATGGAACATCATCCGATGCGTTTTCGCTTCTCTCAATGGGCTGAAGATTGTTTAACAGGAGATGAAGAATTTAACGCGAAAATCGTGTGTTCAGATAAAGCTCATTTTCATCTCGGTGGCTATGTCAATAAGCAAAATTGCCGCATTTGGGGTTCAGAGAACATACGTGTGACTATTGAGAAATCAATGCATTCACAACGAGTCACTGTTTGTTGTGGATTTTGGGCTGGCGACATTATTGGGCCATTTTTCTTGGAAAATAAGCAAGGAGCCGCCGTTTCCGTCAACTGTGTGCGTAACCGTGCAATGCCTAACGCATTTTTGTTTCCAAACATGCAGAGACATTTGGTTTCAACGTGACGGGACCACATGTCACACAGCCAAGGCAACCATCGATATTTTACGCCGTTTTTGGAAATCGAATATTCAGCCGAAATTGTGATGTCAATTAGCCGTCTCGGATCTGTGATTTGAGCCAATTGAGGCGTTAACGCATGAAATCGATGTTGCCTTTGAAGATATTCGACCCGAAACAATCAAAAATGTACTAAAAAAATTGGATTGATCGGATGAGGTACTGCCGAGCCAGTTAAGGTAGTCATATGATTGATATTGTGTTCCTTTTTAAATGACAAAGTTCAACCTTTCCAATAAAACCAGAAATTTGAAATTTGTTCAGTACTTTTTTTTTACAGCCGATTTGAATTTAAAATGCTAAATCGCCCACCCTTTAGTTTGATAAAAACACTATCTTTAGGAAAATTCAAAGCACCCGTGATATGAGTTAACATTTTAGCACTGACTGGAGCAATTTGAAACTTCAATTTAGGATAACATTTTGGACTATTTGCACTTCTTGCCGATTTTAGAATTCTGAATATTTATTTCAAAAAAGCCTACATTCGACCAGAACAAACCGTTATTAAAAATTCCTTGTTATCATCAACAATAATCAGTTGACACAATTAATTTTATACACAACTATTGCTAACAACAGCCACAAGTTGTGACAATATTTGTCTGCATTTCATTGGTACCTATCTATTGGTTCTGTGCACAGCACTTTGATCATATTTATCATCTAGTGGTATGTCGAACCGAATATTTATTACGATTGTAAGGGAACCTAATGTTTGAGTTTACATGCACCTCGAGTCTTCCAACAGCACAACCGATTGTTAGTTGGCGAACAGCAATTGTTAGTTATTGAAACTGTAATATCGGTGCAACATACCAAGTATTCAAAACTTCAGAAGATAATTTTCGGATCTAAAAATCTTGTTCACTTGTTCAACAAAATAATTAAATTTTTGTCAGAGGGAAAAACTGTTTGTTTACGCAATTGAAGTATTTGAATTACTCGTAGGGAGGGGGGGGGGTCATGACGAGGAAAAGGGGAAATGTTGATGGATGATTTTTACTGGATAGTAATATGGTTAATCGATTAGCTTAAAGTAATAATCGAGTTATTTTATTAAAAACAATTCCATTAAACAACCCGATTGTTGTCATCACTAATAATTGGTTACAACAATAAAATGTTTGCATAACTATTGATTGTCACAACTATTGATTACACAAGGGAACCAGGTATTTGTTGTTTAAGAACTGAATGTTGTTTTTAGGGCAATTTGAAACGCTGAATCTAAATCTGCAATTGGTTTTTTTGTCTTAGCTCGACGAAATTAAGGCACTTCCACTAAAAATATTTAAATTGAAAACGGTTAACCATATTCATTTAAAAAAATTAAAACTCGTCAACAAAATTGTCTTTAATCCACTTAGTGTTGCCTGGCGCCATCTGACATTTCCACTGGAAAGTTTGACATTTTTTTTTAGCATAAACGTACTCAGAACGTTTTGACGTACGACCATCATTTGTGTTGTTTACAGTGACTAGAAAAAATCAATTTGGCAAAGAAACGGAACTACCTGGTTAACATTTTCGTGCGATCATTTTTCACAACTTTCGACGTGGGTTATCACGACAGGATTGCATCGATGAACTTAAATCTTTGTATGACGATGAAGCACCATCCTATAGCATTGTGAAAAACTGGTTTAATGAAAACTGGTCGCTCAAAGTCGAAGAACGTGAAAGTCGTCCAAAAACGGCCGTTGTGCCAGAAAACATTGATGCCGTGCGTGAACTGATAAGGCAAGTTCGTCATGTGACATACCGTGAGATAGAGGCATCCTTGGGCATTTTTTCCACCAGCATACATTCGATATTGCATGAACACCTGGCCGTAACAAAGGTTTGTTCTCAATAAAAAAAAGGCTCGTGTCGATTGGTGCAATGAAATTTTTAAAAAAAAATACGATCGCGGTGCTTTAAAAGACGTTTATAAGATCGTCACAGGTGACGAATCATAGATCTATGCATATGAGCCTGAAACAAAACAGCAATCGGCCATGTGGGTCTTCGAAGACGAGTCAAATCTAACAAAAGTTGTTCGAAGAAGAAGCACTTCGAAGCAAATGGTCGCCTGTTTCTTCGGCAAAACTGGTCATGTGGCGACTGTTTCGCTTGAGCAACGTGGGAGGTAACTTCTGAGTGGTACATTACAATTTGTTTCCTGAAGAAATTCGAAAAACGAACAAGAGAAGACGATTCATTGTGCACCATGACAATGCGAGATCTTACACATCGGATCAAACCAGCGCCTTTTTGATGGGTCATCCGCCGTACAGCCCTGACTTGGTACCCAATGACTTCTTTTAATTCCCGCAACTCAAGAAAAAAATGCGTGGTCAACGATTTTCGTTGACCAACATAATATGCTCTTGAAGCGTTCAAAAACCATGTTTTGCAAAAGTGTATAGATCATGCTGGAGAATACTTTGAAGAACAATAAAACCATTTTTGATGATAAATATTCGCATTTCATGATTAGGCCAGAAATATATATAGCAGCCCTCGTAGAATCAAAAAAAGTCGAAAAGTCTGTTATCACCGAACTTAGCATATCTAATTCAATTTTCAATCGATTTTTAGAAATGTTTTAGAAAGCTTCTTTAATATGCTATTGAATAAAGACAATAAAACGCACAATCAACCGATCAACTTTGAGCGTGAAGAAAATTAAAATGTGTAATTTTGTTTTTTTTTTAATAAAACAGCCATTTTTTGTGGTATTAAAAATTTGATTTTTTTTAAAAAAAAAACACAATTTTAAAAATCGGCTTGTGGCAAGCGATAAAGTTTATGTTTTTTTTAACTTTAAAGTTTAGGAAAAAAGTCGAAAATACGATTAGTATCTGTAACTTAAAAATTCGAGCTGATGCAGAAAAATGGAGATTAGATTTAAAATCAGCGACCTCAAATTAGTAAAAAATTGCTATAGAACTCCAAACAACACACAAAAAGTTCCATTTTGTTCCCTTGTGTTATCATCGTGTGGTATTTCAAACCGAATATCCATTACGATTATAAAAATTTGGTGATTGCAACTAAAATTACTCTTTTGCAACCGAATCATTATAGTTTCAACCTGTGTGTTTTAGTACTTTGAAATATAATTAAACTATATTAAATTATAAAATAAAAAAATACTTCTATTGATCGCATGATGCCCAATTAAATACTTGTAAAACTGGAATTAAAAAAGTTCATTAACATAGGCCGCAATTAAATACCAGTTGAAGGAACAAGGAACGACAAATTTCATTCGAAATCCTGTTCACATGGGTTTTTTTAAATCCTAAAATTGTTAATTTTTTCGAATAAATGCTTACTACCTGTGTATCGGATTCCTTAAAGACATGGTCATAAGAATATTTTCGTGCTTTACCCCTTCCGCCATCATCGAAGAGCAGCGAGGACGGTGAAATAACTTCAATACACCGTTCACTGTTCTCGAACGAAGGTCGCACGCGGACAGCCACCTAAAGTAAAGAAAAGGAAATTACAATTAATGTCAGCCAGAGAAGCCAATAAACTGCCTTATCGATTGATATCATAAAACGAAACAAATTTATTATCATCAGAGTACAACGTGCACACTTACCACTAGGCGCTCTTCTTGAGGTGGTGCCGTCGTTAGGCCCCTACTTTGGGATGTCGACGAACCGCTGCCACTGCCGCTAGACCAACTTCCGCTGTGGGCCATAGTCTTGACAGAGGTCACTTTGTACCGCAGGCTACGATGAGTAGTTGTGTGGTGATGTCCCCAGTATTGCTGCGTATATCCGTAGTGCCGCCAATTTCCTAATGAGGTCTTCTACCTAAATGTACCCACGCTTCTGCAAATAAAGTAAAGGAGTTTTGTTAGTTTCAAGAAAATGTAGCCCCAATCCGCATGAGCGCGTAATGTGTTTATGACAATTAAACACATTCCACTTTGCTGAAGGTATTTCAATTGCTAACGCTTGGTTTTGTCTGTCATTTACCGTTAGTCGCCAGGCATTTAGAGCGTCAAATCACCAAAAAGTCATTAGCATTATCTTAATTAGGGGTTTTAAGTAAAAGCCTTTTAGGTATTCCAAAAAAAAGTGGGAACAGAATTTATTGACTAACTGATGGCACAAAACATATCCTCATGATTGCTGGCTGGCATGTTTGGAAGTATGGGGGACAGTCAGCAACTGATGAATCTATTCCATGGCAGTATGTTTTTCGCCCAGATCCTTTCTGTATGCAGTACTAAACCAGTTACTTTAAGTATAAGGATATGCGTTTTTTCAAACAAAAATTAGCGGCTCACTGCTATTTGGTGGTTTTTCTTTAATTCTAAAAGCTTTGTCGTTGTAGAGTGTTCTCATCTTATTTCCACATACCACACTCAGAAAGCAGATTTGTTGCCACAACCAAATGTTTTTTTTTTATTAGTTTTTACTGAATCATTTGGCATATCAACTAGGCCTGAATTGACAAGTTGATTTGCTCTAAGGGCAGTTCGCTCACATCCTTAATTTGATGAATTGAACTCCACACTAATTTAATGTGCAAAAAAATCACCGAATTTTTGATTTTTTTTTGGAATCAAAAATTGAGAATTTTTCGAATCAATCACACACTTTTAAAAAATGAAAATCAAAAGGAATCGGACGAAGATTTTATTTTCTAATAGACGAAAGGTAATACTAATTTATTGTGCAAAAAAGTTTCGCCGAATATTTTGATGTTTTTTGCTTTTTGAAATCAAAAAATGAGTATTTTTCCAATAAAAAATTCATCATAGTGACTTTTAAAAAATTAAAATCAAAAAGAAGTTTTTCTAATTGAGGAAAGTCCAAATTAATTTATTGTGCAAACAAATTTCACCAAATTTTTCGAATAAAAATTTAATCATAGACACTTTTAAAAAATGAAAATAAAAAAGAATCGGACAAAATCGGCCAAGATTTTAGTTTTTTCTAATAGACGAAAGTCCACACTAATTTATTGTGCAAAAAATTTTTACCGAATTTTTTGGGTGCTCTTTGGAATCAAAAGTTCAAATTTTTCAAATAAAAAATTCATCGCACACTCTTTTAAAAAATGAAAATCAAAAAGAATCGGTGAAGATTTCGTTTTTTTCGCATAGACGAAATTCCAAACTTATTTATTGTGCAAAAAAATTGCACCGAATTTTAAGAAGTATTTCAAGATCAAAAATTGAAAAATTTTAACATATCGTTACCTTAATCTAAAAAGGCCCTAACTCATAAAAGGCCCTCATAACTTATAAAATTATTTTGCTGCAGAAGAAGAAAAAAACGTTATAAATCTGTAATAATAGGGGCACAAAATCTTTATAAATTCACATTTTATAAAAAATTATGTGTAATTAAGAGTTATACATATTTTAAAGAATATAGGATGAACCATCTAGAGGTATTTTTTCAGAACAAAAAAAATATAAAAATTCAAATCAAGTGTGGAATTTTTATTGGTAAATTAAGAAGTCATTTTATGGCATTTATTTTTTGAAAATAATTACCTTCAAACGTTGGCAACTGTATTATGGAAATGAGCGATCGATGAGAAACGGAAAGATCCATTGTTTTAGACCAAAATTTTGTTCAGTGATGAGGTCCATTTCTGGCTCAACGGCAAAGTCAATAAACAAAATTGCCGCTTTTGGGCTGAGGAGCAACAAGAAGAGGTTCAAGAGGTGCCATTATGTCTAGAGAAAACCACGGTTTGGTGCGGTTTATAAGCTGGTAGAATCATCGGTGCCTATTTTTTCAAAAATGATGATGGCCGGAACGCAACCGTCAATTGTGCTCGCTATCGCGCCATGATATCGACCTTTATGCTACCTGAAATTGAAGCTCGTAATCTTGACGGCACTTGGTTTCAACAGGACGGTGCCACGTGCCATACAGCTGCTCAAACAATGGATCTATTGAGAGGTCATTTCGAAAAGCAGCTAATTCCACGTTTTGGGCAGGTGAGTTAGCCGCCTAGATCGAGTGATATCACACCATTTTTCTTTGGGGTTACGTAAAGAACAACATCTATGCTGACATACCAGCTACGATTCAGGTTTTGGAAGACAACATTACGTGTGTCATTAAAGCCTAAGGCGTAGTTGCGGCAAACATTTGAAGGAAATTAAATTCAAAAAATAAATGCCATAAAATGTCCTTTAAACTATCAATAAAGATTCTACACTTGATTGGATTTTTTTTTATTTTTTTTTGTTCTGAAAAAGTACCTCTAGATGGATCATCCTATATAATATGTGAAGATTTTTTATACGTTACTGTTTTTTGTATAGACATTTCGTGGACAAAAAAATGATTAGAGCCTTTTTATATTAAGCTAACGATATTCATCTAAAAATATTAAAAAAATTATTAAAAATAATATTTATAAGATTAAAAAAGGTGAGCGCAGCTAAGGGTGGAGCGCAGTAATTTTTGGCGTTACAAATCTCCCGTCAGCCAATATAACAAACAAATCTCCCGTCAGCCAATATAAGCCACGCACACTCTCTTCGACCGGCACAGCCTGCAGTGCAAAACATAGAAAGGGTCATGTCAGTACTCTTAAACATAGGAAGGGTCATGTCAAATTAAGTGAAAAAGATGATGGAAGATTTTTTTTATTTAAAAAAATGTTATTAATCGATGGGCTCAAAGTCAAAAATAATTGACACATTTTATTTCAAGAACCAAAAAAATTGTAGTGCCATCAAATGCCTTTTTGGGTTATAATAAAATTTTAGTTATCATCGCCTATAATTGGCTACGACAGCAAATTGTTTGCAAAACTGTTGGTTGCCACAACCACCTGTCATGGCAACTCAATACTTTTTTCGCGTTTCATTGGTATAACCGATCAATTAGTTGTGTGTACAAAACGACGATCACATTTTTTATATTTTGGTATGTCAAACCGAATATCTATACAATTATAAAGATAAGTTGATTTCAACGGAAATTCTTCTTTTGCAACCGACTTTTTGTAGTTCCAACCGATTTTCAACTATTTTTTTATCTGTGTGCAAGAACTGCGTTACACTTTAAGGATTGGCTCCATTGAAAATGCATCATTAAAATAACTTTACATTGTCTTCGAAGTCTAATTTAGTTTAGACAAGAAACTGTCACCGGTTTGGCTGCTGGGGCTGGAACTTTTACTACAGACAGAGAAAAGTTATTTGTTAATCAGTCGGAATTACAAAAAATCTGTTGTAAAGGATCTTTCGTTGCTAGGTCACTTGGGCTCCTAATTTACATTTTACTATTATTTTTGGATTGATGTTGAAATGGGCCGGATTTTTCTGCCCTAGGGTCCATCATCTTTCATATTTTTTGTGGCTTCATGAGTCAATGTATACAAGATGTCGTACAACCAGACCATTTGTATGGGAATTATATCCGAAAATGAGTCTTCAAAAGAGTGGTTAAATTTTAAGGGTCGGTGTTGATTTGTCGCGTAAAAGAGACATTGTTTCGTTAGCTGTGTAGCAAGAGGCACCGTCCACCATTCACAGCAACTGCCTGACCGGCCTCATTTTGAAAAAAAATGCGGCCCGATGATGCCGCCTGCCTATATTTACACCACCTATATTAACACCGCACCAAACAGTTACTCTTTGTGGGTGAATTGTTTTTTCGACAATCACTCTTGTATTATCATTCGCCCAAATGCGGCAATTCTGCTTATTGACGAATCCACTGAGGTGAAAATGTGCCTCATCACTGAAGATGATTTTCTTCGAAAATTGTTTTTGATTTTCATAATAAGCCTGAATAACTTTTATGCGTCGCTCGCTTGTGTATCTTTCAATGGTTCAAATTGAGTTTGTCTAAAATTGATAAATATCAAATGAAATGCAGAAAAAAACTTGACGTTTAGGTGTGGTTCACATTCAACATCGGCCCTTAAAATTTAACCTCCTTTAATATGTTCCAAATTGGTATAGTATTGCTTGTTGGTCTATCGTTAAATACTATAACAAATTCGATATGAATCGAAATAAATATGGGCTTATTAGAACTTTGTACTGGGGCTATATCAAAAATTTAACCGATATGGCAATTTTAAAGGGTGCTCTAACCAACCGAATTTGACATTTCTTTGTTTTAGTGTTTGACAAATTCAACCATGGAGAGGTACACAATTCAGCAGCGCGTCAAGATTGTTAAAGCCTTTAATGAAAATGGGCGTTTGAACGAAAATGGATTTCGTGGACTTTGTGATTTTTTTTTTTGGTTGGCATAATCAACCAAATGTGTCCATAATCAGGAGATACACCTAGATAAATCTTCTCTAATAAATTGTGATAACTATTTTAAAGAAAAAATAAATTAAAAAAAAAATAAAAAAAAACTAAAAAAATCTAAAATTAATAAAGATTTTTTTTGGATACCATTAAATTAATTTTTCCACAATTTTTAACTTTGGTAATAGACATAGGCTGAACAATTACACTGGTCAACACTAAAGTTGATTTGCGACTGCTGATCACGAATCTGGCTCGATTTGCCAGATTTACTCTAGTTTAGGAGTTATTCACATAAACAGTTATTTTAGGAGTTATTCACATAAACAGTTATTTTCTGGATTTTTTTAACAAAAGGACATCTTACTGCTTTATTTGTGAAACGATTTTCAACAAATTGTTTACCTTTTCAAGATATGCGTCGCTTCTATTTTGGATAAGAATTGTTGAAGATTTAGGCGAAATTCTACAGAAATTTCGACTAAATCTTCAACAATTATTTTATTACTTAGTAAGGACATAAATACTGATACAACATTAAGCACACCCATTTCAATAGTGGAACCGAACATACCCCGTTAATGTCATATGGGTTTTGAAAGCTAACCTCAATAGCGTTAGTCTGTAACGGGATTTTAAAATTGTTTCAACTTTCATCATGGAGTGGTCCGATAATGATAACCGTATCGCTGCAATAGATCTTTTCAAGTGTGAAATGAAAAAAAGCGATATTTTCAATACGCTCCGGCCACTAGGGATTGGCCGCATGTTCGTCTACCGATGCATAAAACTGTTTGAGGAGACTGGGGAAAAGGCCGCCCAAGCTTTGTTCGAACACTGCATGTCATCAAAACCGTTAAATCAAGAATTCACAGAAATCCGCTCCGAAAACAAAAAATCATGGCCCGTGAGATGAATATCACGCAAAAGTCCATGAGTGGAGTCATTAAAAAAGACTTGGGGCTTTCAAACGATATACCGGACATTTATTGACTGCAGCTTTAAAGAAAAAATAGGATTGAAAATGCAAACGTCTTTTGGTGAAGCACACTGACAGAAACATTTTGTTTACCGATGAAAAAATTTTTACCGTTCAGGAAAAATTTAACAAGCAAAATGATAGAGAGTATTCGCGGTCATCTAAGGATGCATCTGAACTGATCCCAAGGGTGACAAAGGTCATCACCCAGCTTCAGTCATGGTTTGGTGGGGTGTCACTTACGATGGGGTCACTGACCTGCATTTCTGCGAACAAGGAGTCAAAACATCGGCCAAAGTTTACCATGAAACCATTTTGGAAGCTGTTGTGAAGCCTCTTAACAATTCCCGGATCCAAAAGCAGCCATGTACTTTCCAGCAGGATTCTGCGCCGGTCTATACTCGTAAGGCTAAAACGTCCCATGCCTGGCTTCGAAACAATTTGCCAGCGTTCATTTCCTCTGAAGAATGGCCCTCAGGCAGTCCAGATTTGAACCCATTGGATAACAAATTGTGGACGGTTTTAGAGGACAATGTTAGTCACAAAAGATACTAGAACATTGGATCTCTTAAGACTGCTTGGTTCGAGCTGTGGCCAATTTACCAATGGACGAGGTTCGTGCAGCTATTGACGATTGGCCAGTGCGACTTAAGGCGTGTGTAAAGGCAAACGGCGGATATTTCGAATAAGTAGATTCTATTTGGATACAATATACATCAATAAATATAATAAAAAATATTTTGTCCAAAATCATTCAGTAGATTTATTTTACAGCATAAAACGTATGTAACAGTATTTGTGTCCCTACTAAGTATCAAATAAAAAATAATAAGATAATTCTCTGAAACTTTTTGTTTATTTACAAATAACATCGAGCTTTCCCTTTATTACAAATTGTAGTTTTTCTTTACAGTTTTACACAAATTTTCCAATCAAACCTCTTGATGTTTGATTATCTTTGATCTACACAAAGGGCAATAATATTGCCCTACAATTCATAATTATGGTTAATCTGACCAGATTTCCATATGGCAAAATTAGTAGCTAACTAAGCTAGTAAGACCAATCGAAAAAGACTGTTGTACTGGTCCCTTGAACATATTTTATTTGCTATATTCAAAAATAATTTCTTTCAATATGATTACGAAACCCGGCGTAAAAAATTGTCAACACTTAAAAACGAAAACCCTTCTGCATTGAGTTTTGCGCAGCTTTTCTGCCGTTCGCTCTGGTTCAATCCTACACCGATCCTACCACCCTCCATCGTTAAGGCTGAAAAAAAAACTCGAATGATAAAGTATTTATTGAGTTTCCTTCAGTAGCGTACAAATAAAAACTTGTTTTTGTTAGTAACTATTTCAAACAGGCGTTTTCTCTCGCGCCCGAATTTACTATTATTGTTTTTGAATAAAACCATAAACTTGTTCTATTATTAATCACCAACAATTAGGTTCACAAAACACATTGAACAACTGGAGGTGCAGTGTGAAAAGGGGGCGACGACGATAGTGTGCACCTACCTCCCCACACGTATATCTCATTTAAAATGCTGCCCTTATCCACATGCATATCTCTTACTCCGTATTTTTAAATTACATGTTCTCTTCAGTAAATATTGACATTGCCGGTGTCACTGTTTGTTATTTTTGGTGAGTTTTTGGACGTTGTTGTCGCTGTCTCACCTCCTGCAACGTGATTGACTACATACTAATGTCCATATACAATGAGTTGTCCTGGTAGCTTTCATGTTAATACAAGTAATCGATTTGGCTGACAAATTTAAAACGAAATACGATTTGAATACCCACTAAGGGCCGTTTACACTATGCCATGGAATTTTTTAAAGAATGAATATTTACGTAATTTTTAATTTGTGGACCGCCGTGGTGTGATGGTAAGTGGGTAGGACTATTGCACAAGTAAACCCATGTTAAACTCCGAGTCCAATCAAAAAAACATTGCGGTTGATCACTGGCAACCCTTGCTTGGCACATAAGGAATGAACAAATCCACCAAGATTTTAAAATATCCCTCGTCAAAGATGTAATTCAAGATATCAAGATGATGCACAAACAGAAGCTCGAACGACGCGGCAACATATTAGGCAGACAGTTACCGTGTACTCCAAGCACGAAAAAACTTTCAAGAAATGAACGCCAGGTAATCTGATCTGTACCTGCGGGTCTCTCGTCACAGCATATCGCGAATACACGCGGCAAAAGTCTGTGTAGGGTCCTCATTTCTACTTCACGAGGTTTAAACCAAACGTGGTTTTAATATACTCTCAAGTCATCCTTATTGCAGTCAGTAAGGATTCTCTATTGAATTTTACTTTAAGATCCGTATACTTTTTGTTAGGCTCCTTTGGAGCAGATCCAATTATACCAAATAAAGTATTAGTAAAAAAAACTCCGTGTATGTACATCTAACACTTTTTCAGCGGCTGGTTTCCACCTCGTAAATGTCTGTCATTTTTATTCATAGGTTATATCTCGATATCACACACAGACAGAGTACTACTCGCATGTTATTATAAGAAAAAATTCTCAACCTAAATTAAGACTGCGAAAACTCAGAAACAAGTTTAATAACCTGGTTTTGATGCTTGGTATGGTGAGACATGACTCTGATGTATCAGATGCTGTTCTGAATTTGCTGTCTCAATGCCGACGAAAAATTATCCAAAAGAAAAATGATTGAGACTGGGTAAGCCTTCTTTGGAAAACTTACTCTGTCCAACTTAACTGAAGGCGACAGTAGTAATATACATCAATTCGTTGCCTAATAATTCAAATTTGTTGATGCTGCTGAAAAACGGTAGCTTTAAATATCATTTAATCCTTTCCTAAAATTATGTCAACTTCACACGGTACTAATAAATAAAGAGAGTGCTTTTCGACGATTCCATAAATGGTCTTTATTTAATACAAGTGGACAAATTAAGTTTGGCAGGGCCGAAACTTATATAGTCTCGATCATGGATTACGGTTCAATATAAAAATATTGTCAAGGGGCCATGGCACCGCACACTTTACCTCCAGAATGTGTTTCGATCCACGCCAACATCATGTCTTCCAAATACTTATCTTTAAAAGTTCATGCGGTGCCAAGCTCTCTTGTCCAACTTTACCATAACATTATCTATAGTATAGTCATTTAATTTACTCTGCCAAAAACTTTTAACAAATGGTCCAAAAATACGATTATTTAAAGGGACGGGGCACCGCCTCCTTTACATCACATCCTCCAGGATGTAATTCGAACCATGCCAACACCATATATACCAAGTATCATCATCATATCTCTATTAGTTCATGTGATATTGTCTTGTTAAATTAAGAGTTGTAGATACTTCCAGAGGTTGACTCAGTCCTAGCGTGGGGAAAACTTTTAATCTCTTCACCGATCTGGGCCCTTTCATAATACCAACCGTTTCAGTTCATCAACACATGTTTCTGCAAGCTATAGCTTGATTTCCACAGACAGACGGACATACCAAGATTTACTTAGAATTTTACGACGAATCAGAATATAATTTGTAAGGACACCAATTTATCGGTATTGTGCCATGATATTTCGAAAGCTTTTGGATAGAGGAAAACAAAAAATCCATAACTTATCAAAAAAAAAAATTGAAAGACGCCCAGATTTCAATTTTTTGACATTTTCTTAGCTTTTATTTTGATTCGATTCGCTACGAATCTTTCAGTCATTACTTTATTCTCACGCGCTCATATATTATATAGTATTGTATGTGGCGATGTTTGTATATATTGTTTGTCACCTTGGAAAGGTAAACTAAAAAAAAAAAACATTTTTTTACCTACTCGTCTACTGAAAAAACCTTAAAAATAAATGTTGAAAAAAACGTCAAAAAATTGAAATTTGGGCGCCTCGAAATTGATTTTTTTTGTAGTGAAACTTATGTTCCTCATGCAAAAGCTAGTGATTATATACTTATATATACTTTATGGGGTCTCCGAAGAGTATATATGACGCGCAAAATAAATAGAATGGGGACCTAAGGCTAAAAACAAGTTTTGTTCAGGAGAGCCATTTTAAAGATTAGGTCCCTTTCTATTTGCGCTTAGAAACGTCGACTTCACTTTCATAAAACGCGCATATCTCTGGGAGGGAAAAATTTTGGGGCATGGGTTCGGTCTCATTCGATGCTCAGATGTTGTCCACATCAAAAAAAAAAGTGAAAAGTTGATGAAATGTTTTGTTCAGGAGAGCCATTTTAAAGATTAGGTCCCTTTCTATTTGCGCTTAGAATCGTCGACTTCACTTTCATAAAAAGCGTATATCTCTGGGAAAGAACACTTTTGGGGCATGGTCTTATCCCATGCTCAGATGTTGTCCACATCAAAAAAAGAAAAAAAATGAAAATTTGATTTTTTTTACCCTCAGGTCCCTTTCTCTGTGCGCTGTCACATATAGAGGTGTAGCAAATGGAATGACAAAGCAAATATACCCTTTTTCATAGGGTTTAAAAAGTTTTGAATTTGTAATGATAAAAAAATTTCTAGTGCCCCGTCTTGGGATTTGCGAAAATAATTTCCGTACTACGAGAAATTGCAAACCCTAGGCTATTTGAAAACATACACCGATACATACATAGTTCAACTAAATATGAATATGTTACAGGTCGCATTTTTCCTGTGTAGCGGCGGGAATTCATATCGGAGCTTTGTGTAAGGGTATATAATGAGAATATTGGTAAACATGGTCATGGTCCATGACATGGAAACCATAGTCTCGAACAACGCACAATGCTTTATTTGAGTAAGATCATATACGAGTATAATATTCTACTTCTCGAAAGGAAGGATCTTAAATATGAAAGTAAACTTGCATGAGGGTTTTATGAAAATATAAACCAATACGAGGGCGGTTCGGAAACTTCTTAGCCTAGCACAAAAAGCGCGGTATAAACAGAAAGTTAAGTGTTTTGGAAACTTCCATCTCTGCTATGAACACATGTTAAATTTTGTTTTGATCTGGCAACTCTTTCATATAGAAACAGGTGTTCACAAAAGACGCATCCGGGATTTTTTTACAATGGAAAAATTAGAAATGCGTGGTGTCATTAAATATTGACATAAAAAAGGTTTATCCGGACAAGAAATTCATAATGATATGGTGAATGTGTTAGGTGAAAGTGCTCCTTCATATGCAACAGTAAAAAATTGGGTTGCTGAATTTAAACGTGGTCGTACAAGCATTGAAGATGAACCACGTAGTGGACGTCCAAAAACAGCAACAACAACAGAAATTGTAGCCAAAGTGCATGATATGGTATTAAATGATCGACGAATAAAAGTGCGTGAAATAGCTAATATCATGGGCATCTCAAATGATCGAGTCCATTTAATTTTGCATGAAGAACTACAGATGAAAAAGCCTCTGCAAGATGTGGTGCCGCACTTGTTAACAGTCGACCAAAAACGCATAAGAATGAACATTTCTCAAGCTTGTTTGGATCATTTTCAGCGAAATAAAATTGATTTTAAGCATCGTTTCATAACTGTTGATGAGACATGGATCCACCACTATACTCTAGAGACAAAAGAACAATCCAAACAATGGACTGAAGCTGGAGGAAGTGCCCAAAGAAGGCAAAAACAATTCAATCGGCTGGTAAGGTTATGGCAACGGTTTGGGACTTCAAAGGTATTTTATTGATTGACTATCTGCAAAAGGGTAAAACAATAAATTCAGAGTACTATTGCAACCTTTTAGATCAATTAAATGTACAAATTCGAGAAAAACGTCCTGGCTTACAACACAAAAAAATAATTTTTCATCAAGACAACGCACCAGCGCACAAGAGTGTTTTAACAATGGCTAAAATCAACGAATTAAAGTACGAGTTGCTTGACCACCCACCTTATTCTCCTGATTTAGCTCCCAGTGACTTTTACCTGTTCCCAAATCTAAAAAAATTCCTTGCTGGCAAGCGTTTTACCTCAAATGAAGATGCAATTACACTTGTAAACCACTATTTTGAAGACCCTGAGGAAAACTATTTTAATCAAGGAATAGAATTGCTAGATAAGCGTTGGACTAAGTGTATTGAAGTTTCAGGAGATTATATTGATATATAGAAATATTTTTGAAAAACTAACTATTCTCTTTCATTGATAGGCTAAGAACTTTCCGAACCGCCCTCGTATAGTTGAAATTTTGAACCTTTGTGCTCTAGTTTTACTAGAGCTATTTATTTGTAGCATTAATTTTAGTGAACTTTCGTGATAGAGTCTTTAATGCAATCATATGGATATTATTTTCGTAGAACATTTTCTAGAAAGGAAAGATCTTACATACGAAAGTAAAGTTGTATGAGGGTTTTATAGAAATATTTACCAATATGGTCCAGTTTTATCTGAGGTATTAAGTGGTAGCTCAAATCGTACCATGCAAACTTCGCTGTCTCACCTTCAGGAACGTGATTGACTACATAATAATGTTCATATACAATGAGTTGTCCTGGTAACTTTCATGTAAATACAAGTAATCGATTTGGCTGACAAATTTGAAACGAAATACGATTTGATTATACACTAAGGGTCGTTTACACTATGCCATCGAATTTTTTTAAGGAATGAATATTTTTGTATTGTGATTATTTTAGTAGAGAATTTTAACATCCCATCTGCAAGTTTAGCGTGTCCTTTTCATTCTTAAACGTTAAAAAAATGATTCTTAAACGAGAGTTTTCAATATTTTGATATTCTACCAAAATGTGGTCCAGCTTATTTCAATAGGGATCATCCTTTTGTTTAAGATATAGTAAAAATGTCGTTAACAACTGTCGGTGTCGGGTTTAAATATTTAACTACAGTTATAAGTTCTGTGTAGGTCGTCTAAAACATATTAATATCTTCAATATACTTAGTAGGGACATAAATACTGTAACAACATTGAACACACCCATTTCAATAGTAGAACTGAACATACCCCGTTAATGTCATTTGGGTTTTGAAAGCTAACCTCAATAGCGTTAGTTTTTAACGGGATTTTAAATTTGTTTTAACTTTCATCATAGAGTGGTCAGATAATGAGAACCGTATCGCTGTAATTGCGCTTTTCAAGTGTGAAATGAAATAAAACGATATTTTAAAAATGCTCCGGCCACTAGGGATTAGCCGCATGTTCGTCTACCGATTCATAAAACTGTTTAAGGAGACTGGAGATGTAAAAGACCGCCACCGGATGTCATTAAAACCGTTAAATCAAGAATTCACAGAAATCCGCTTCGAATAAAAAATCATGGCCCGTGAGATGAATATCACGCAAAAGTTCATGAGCCGAATCATTAAAAAAGATTTGGGACTTGGGGCTTTCAAACGACGTACCAGACATTTTTTGACTGCAGCATTAAAAAAATAGGATTAAAAAATGCAAACGTCTTTTGTGATGAAAAATATTTTACCGTTCAGGAAAAATTTAACAAGCAAATTGATTGATTGTTGACGGTTTTAGAGGACGAGGTTTGTCACAAAAGATACCCCAACATTGGATCTCTTATGACTGCTTTGGTTCGAGCTGTGGCCAATTTTCCAATGGACGAGGTTCGTGCAGCTATTGACGATTGGCCAGTGTGACATAAGGCGTGTGTAAAAGCAAAAGGCGGGCACTTCGAATAAGTAGATTCTTTTTGGATACGATATACATCAATAAATATATTAAAAATATTTGGTTCAAAAACATTCAGTATTTTTTTTTTTACAGCATTAAACGTGTGTAACAGTATTTATGTCCCTACTAATTAAGTATATAGCAGCCATTGTATTAATAAACAACTTATAATCCTGTGTGTTGATATTTTAAATTACATTTTCACACCATCTTTTTATAAAAATTACCTTTGAATACGTACATTTTTCAGTTGACATTGGCCGTGTTCTATTGAAAACTCGCTGATGCGTTTACTTCACACGGTTGTACAAGCATGACAAATAATGACAGAAAACTATTTGCATTAAATCCCGTTTGTTTTAAACTATTAAAATGTTTGGGTAGAAAGTTATTCAAGAATAACCCGTAGCGAGTTTAAGCGATCTGGCTTATGGTATTTTATTAATAACTTTTTTTTTCTACAATGCAGTGTTTTCTGTAATCAAAATAATTTTTTATTTTTGTACAATGGTGTAAAGTTATCACGTTAGCGACCTCCTTAGCGAGTAACCATTAGAACACGGCCAGATGGCGGTTAATGATGCTTAAAGCCAATTAGTTCCTGTATACATATTTCAAAAATCTTTTGTTTTTAGTTTTTAAGTTATCGCCTTTAATACCAATTACTCGTTTAATAAGCGGGTATCAAAAGAACACGCCTATTGTATTTTTTCTGTGTGGTCAACTGGATAACATAAACAGGCCTTCGCTTTAGATTGATTTGTCTATTGCTTTCTCCCTTTTCCTTTAGGTCTAGCTTTCTTCTCTTTCTCTCCTAGACGGCGATAGAATTAGCCGCAAATGTCCTTTCGGACTTTTGGTGTTTAGTGAGTGGTTAAATTCGTATGAATGTTAATTTTTCTATATATTTTTGTGTGTAGAAAATTGAGTAAATTGCCTAATGACACGAACGAATTAATAAATACGGTGCTATATACTGAAAACATATACAACTACGTATATATGTACAAGAGTATGTAAAGGAATTGTTATAAATGCACGGAGTTTAAATTAAATTTGATGAATTTGCTGAACATAATTTATGGTTTGCTTTTAACTTGGTCCGATTTCAATGAAAAAGGGGTAATATTTCTGAATAAAACATTTTCTACTGTATTCGAATGTCAAATCCTTTTAGGACAAGCTTTGCACCGCCTGCTAACAGAAACGGATTCCCTCTGCCGCATTTGTCTTCTCGTTCATAAACTTCATGTTTCTTTAAAAAATAATTCAGTCTTGTGAAGCGCTTAAATTATACTGTTAGCTAATATAGGGTAAATTGAATACCAAGTATTCACGCAGAGAAAAGATATGGTTACCGCAACAATAATATATTCTCTACAATAAAAGCATGATATTGTTTTTTGAACTTAATTTTGACAATAGTATGATTGCGAAAATATTGCTATTGTTGAAATGTAACAATAGTAGTATTGCCAAATTTATAAATACAAATATGGTTGTAGCAACCATATAAATATGGTTGGTGCAACAAAAGAATTGTTTTTTAAAATTTACGTTAACAATAAATTTGATTACGGCAATCATACAGTATGGTTGCGACTATGGACATAACAAAACAGGTTTTATACATGTATGTGTGTGCGTATGTTTTTTTGATATACAAAAAAAATCACATACACACCATACAGTGAATGGTTGCTGTCCATTAAAAAAACAACACATTCGGAAGGTAGTTCGAATGAAATGGTTAATAAAAACATGGCCTCAAATCTGGCTATGAACTAATAGTAATGCAATTTAAAATAACATACCTTATAAAAGTCTCTACTTTTGAATAACAACAATAACCAATCCTAATAAATAATTTTGGGGATCATAGTATGGTTGAGTGTGAATCATACTATGGTTGTGGGGATCATAGTATGGTTGTGTGTGATCATACTATGGTTGTATGGGTAACATACTATGGTTGTGAGGATCTTAATATGGTTGTGGAGATAATAGTATGGTTGAGTGTGAATCATACTATGGTTGTGGGGATCATAGTATGGTTATGTCTGAATCATACTATTGTTGTGAGGATCATAATATTGTTCTGTCACAACCATATACCCAACAATAGTATGATCCTCTTCGAATATTGTCACCCCAACCATACTTTTTTTCTGCGTGTTAGCATAGATATCGTCTAGGTAACATGTACCGCTCGTATGACCATATAACTTGAAAAAATAGATAAATCGGCGCTTCTGTAAATCATCTATAGAAAAAAAGAAGACGAATAAAAAAGCAGTTGACATCTTATTTCCCGCCTTGTTAGCAGAAATCAATAATGCCCTCCTATTGACTGTCGTCTGTTCTCCGCAGCTTTATGGATCTTCTTTAGTTACTTCAATTTATCTGCGACAAGTACTCAAACATTACTAAGTCCTATTAGAGAAGTTTTATCATGAAGAGAAGTGTCATTAAAGGCTGTGGTTGTTGTTGTAGCGGCAACTGTGTGCCGGGGTGACAGCCCTTCCTTGCATAGAACCGGCTGTTGTGGGGTTGGTTGTTGTTGTTGTAACAACAATATATTTATTTTGAAGTCTTGTTCGTCTATGGGGGATCTGCTTCGATATCCAGGTGAAGGAAACGCGCCATTTGAACTGGATGCGTCCACAGAGACCTGGGGGTCAGCTGAGTGGGCTTGGCCGGACAATTGAAGAGGTGCAGTACATCATGTGGTCCCTGATGGCAGGCGGGACAGATGTCCGGAAGCATCAATTCGTGCCCAGTAAGAATTGAGGCGGCTGCACCATCCAGATCTCAGCTGCGCCAGAACCACGCGCGTCTGCCGAGGTAGTACCTTCTCCTCAGGTGAAATCTCCGGGGGATGTTCCCCTAGCACTACATTCACACGGTAGCTGGATACTGCTGCTGCGACATCATCGGCGTGAATGTTGTTCAAACCTGCCTGATAGTTTCGATGGGGTTGGCATTATTGAGTGGCGTTTGAAGGTCAACCCTGATTCTTCCTATAGCTTATCAATTGGCATACTTGAGCTTTTGCCTTCATGCGTCACGCCATAACTTCAAAGCTATTTTATGGTACTTCTCAATATTTTCAAACATCACCGGTAGTAGTTGGACTCTAAACTACTTACGAGTATATTTATTCTATGGTTATAGAAAAGGGTTTAAAATATTTGGTCGCACAAGCATTAGAGACGCCGAATTTTCTGGATGAGCAATTGAGGTTCTAACCTGTAAGTTCAGTATAATTTGAACACTCTTTTAAAGATTCGGATTATTACCTTGACACTACAGATTAAGTCTAACTGTAGCGAAAGCCTTGTATAATAAAAAGTAGATGAAACTTTGGTTTCATATTACAATTCATCAAATCGTATTTAAGTTTGATCAGGCCAAACCTTAAATACTCTCCATCTTGACTTCGTTTTTGAAGTATACTCATGGACCAAAAAGTCTCAAAAAGTAAAAAAGTGGTTACTTGAAAAACGAAGTCAAGATGAAGGGTATTTAAGGTTTGGCTACTTTTTGAGACCCTTTGGTCCAATAGTACAACCATAACAATAGCCAAACCTGCAAAATAAATCTTTATTTAGATTTGTTACGAAATTTGCTTTGATTTGAGCGGTGGTCCCATCTTTTGAACATAAGGGTCCTTTTGACCAAGCGTCCGTTCCTAATCTCATCCAAAACTTTAAAACTAATACATATTTGGTTTTGCTTTAATTTGGGTGCCCTAATGCCAATATGGACTATTGATCGGCCATTTGACTTTACGGGACGTTTTTGGGCCACATGAGCCCAAACGTCCACCAACAACGACCTTTTTTGAGGTGTCAGACGCTATCAACGTGCAAAATGTGAGAATCCTAGATTTATTCCTTTGAGTGATATCGGAAGGTGAGTAAATAGGGAAGAGTACTGCATATTTACGAGGGCGACCGCAAAACTAACTGGCCTGGCACATTTTCTGTTTTACTAGCAACTTTTTTTTTGTTTTTTAAAAGCAATCTTTTATAAGCCATCTGTCAACATTTCCGAAATATTTAATGATTATTTTCTTTGTTACAGGTGATTGAAGTAAACAAGTTTTATAATTTTTGAAAAATGGAAAATAAAGAGTTTCGTGCGGTAATTAAACACTTTTATATGAAAGGTTATACGCCACAATTAATCAAAGATGAATTGGATTCTGTTCATGGTGATAATGCACCATCACCGTGAAATCCTGGGTTCAACAACTTAAAATGGGTCGTTCAAGTACGGAAGATGAACAACGCTCTGGAAGACCGAAAACTGCTACTACTATTGAAAACATTAGAAAAATATTTAATGAAGTGACTAAAGATAGATGAATAAAGTTCAGAAAACTTGCTGATATTGTTAAAATACACGAAAAACATTTTTGAAGTATTTTACATGATCCACATGAAAAAGCTATCCGCAAGTAGGGTGCCGCGTTTGTTGACTTTGCCCCAAAAAATCGTCTGTTGGACCAATTCCGAGGAGCTTTTAGCGATTTATCAGCGTAATCCAATAGAGTTCTTGCGCCGATTCATACCTGTTGATGAAACATGGATCCATCACTACATCCCAGAATGCAAAGAACAGTCAAAACAATGGATAGAAGCTGGTAAAAGTGGTCCCAAGAAGGCGAAAACTGTTAAGTCAGCAGGAAAAGTAATGGCCACAGTATTTTGGGATGCAAGGGGTATAATATTTATTGATTATCTTGAGAAAGGAAAAACTATAAATAGTGAATATTATTGTGCATTATTTGATCGGTTGAGTGAAGAAATCAAGATAAAGCGACCGCATTTAGAATCAAGATAATGCTCCTTCACACACTGCATTTTTAACTCAACAAAAACTGGCCGGTCCACTGGTCCACATTAAGCTCCTTCTGATTATTTCTTGTTTCCAAATTTAAAAAAGTTTCTCGGTGGCAAAAAATTTTCGTCTAATAGCGAGGTTATTGCTGAAACTGAGGCATATTTTGAAGGTCTTGAAAAATCTTATTTTTAGGATGGAATTAAAAAGCTTGAAAAACGTTTGATGAAGTGTATTGAGTTGGAAGGAGATTATGTTGAAAAATAAATAATAATGATTCCAAAAAAAAACGGTTCTTTTTATGTTAGGCCAGTTACTTTTGCGGTTTCCCTCGTATAATGCCGATCGATTTAAAATAAATACTCGTATTTGGTTCCACTCAGTGGTCGTCGGATTATTCATTTCCCTTTTTATTCAAAGAACAGGTCGCAAACATAAATCGAATCCGACGATACATACTCGTAGTAGTAACTATGGTCAGTAGTGGGACAACCTCGAATCGATCCATATTCTAATTTCCATTTTGTATTTCTCCATTTAAATAGGAAATGGTGTAGGCAATTTACGTGGGATAATTCATTAGATGTGGCTAAAGTGGACCATATCGGTCGATCTTTTCTAACAGCTTATTTGCAAAGGACCTGATTTAGTAGAAGAAAAGCCCGAACTTGTTCAAATTTAGAACACTGCATTATAAGAGCTCTATAACCAACGATGGAAGAATTATACTTTAACGGTCAATATTTTCGGAGCGTCCCTTCCGATTTAAGGTTGAACGGGTCATTACCAACAATTTTAAATCGCGGCCATTTTGGTTCACCTTTTAATATAAACCATCAGTATGAAATTAATTTAAGTTCCAGCCGCAAAAAATGAAGCTTAGCGCGACTTGTAACTATACCTAGTAAACTCAAATCAATGGATTTTTTAAGAGAACACTTCGGTGAGCAAATAATTTCACGTTTTGGGCCGGTCGATTGGCCATTAAGATCGTGTGAAATCACACCGTTAGACTTTTTCCTATGGGGATATGTAAAGTCTAAAGTTTATGCGGACAAAATCGCTTCGATTCAGTCCTTGGAGCAAAACATCACGCGTGTCATTCACCAGTTACCACTCGAAATGCTCGAACGAGTCATCGAAAATTGGACTCAACGGATGGACCATCTGAGACGTTGCCTCTGGCAACATTTGATAGACATAATCTTCAAAAAATAAATGACAAAGAATGTTCTTTCAAATGAAAATGAACATTCCCCATTCAATTTGAATTTTCTGTTTTTTTTTTTTCTTTAAAAAAGTAAGGAGCTCGAAATGGATCACGCGTTATAATTTTTACAAGGTTGAGCAAAGTTTTTAGACGATTTTGTTACTTAGTAAAAAAATTATGTTGTGTGATGCAAATATTTATTAGGACCGCCAGGGTCGATACAAATTTATGGGCTCTTAATCGCATTTTCTATGACTTTCCGAAAGAGTTATGGCGATAACTGTTCCTGTCGCCAAAATAGAAGATTACGCGGTAGAAACGCTTTCTGCACAATATCCATTATAACGCGTGCTGTTTGTGCGGGCGCACCGTCTTGTCGAAACCACTTGTTTACCTAAACCCGTTCATCCAATTCCGGCACTAATAAATCGTTTATCATGGCCCTGTAGCCTTCCGCGTGAATGTCGCACCACACAGTGGTCTTGGATGTAAGAGGATGTAATCGCTCTTGGTGCATTATACGCGGATTTTCAGTGTCACAGAAACGAAGATTCTAGGTACTTATTGAAGCTAACGCTTAAGTAAAAAGTGCCTCGTCCAACATGAAGATTTTCGTTACAAAATCATCCTCAGCGTTGTTGCTATTAAGGATGGCTTGCCAGAAATTCAACCGCGCTCCATTTCTTGTCTGTTTGTATTCATTCTGCAGCATTCTAGTTCACTTATTTCAAATAGGATTAACGTACGATGCCATTTGCTAAATTGATAACATCTTCCGATAGGCTATTTTATTTTGCGTCACCTTGTATTATTCTACAAAGGCGTTAACGTTTTGCAGAGCTATAACGCAGGAATGTCACCAATAGATTGGTAAGGTATCAAAAGGCGGGTTTTTAATCGCTGAGAAACGTAACGCTGTATCGATTTATCGTGTGACACACTACCGCACCGCATACATACTCGTACATTCAAAAGGGGAGAAAGAAAACAAACATTTATCAAACTGAAATTAAGGTCAAACTTCCAGTGCAGACAAACTAATTAATTTAGTGACAAAACCATTAAACTTGGCTATTAATGTGGTTTTATTCGAATTGAATTGTATTTGTTTGACTTGTTGGTTATACCCCTCCTAGTTAGAATATGAACTCTTCTTTTGGCTTTGTCTGGGATATCATCCAATGAGTTTTCAAGCCCGACAACAAGAATTTTTTTTTGGATTTCCCAACACAGTGCAAGACACGAAAATAATTTGTTTCTTTTAAAATAAAGTTAAAAATAAAAAAACAACATATTTAAGTGAATTACTCCACAAGCTTATTCAATCAGGTTTGTTGTTGTTTGTCATATGGGAAAGGAAAAGTAAGTCTGCGAAGTTAAAGCAAACACACCACCGTTTGGTAGACGCACGTTTCGCCGCTGGTGTGGGACGGCTCATCGGTACCATAAATATGTACTACCGATAAGATCTTTACTTATTTAACAATCTGTATGCATATACGAAGCATTGATTTTGCATATGCGAAGTAATAAGTAAAGGGTGTTTTTTTAGAAGCTTGGTTTTCAATCTGTCCACACTTTTTCGGAGTTGGTCTTTTTGACAGCTTCATTTATGCTCAGTTTGGTTTGGCATTTCATAATGAATAGACCTACTCCGGAATAACGTTTGCAAATCGTGGTGAATGGGCGAAAAACGAGATGGCCACCGGTCCTGATTTTTTACAAAAAATTATTTTTTTCAGCGTTGAAGCTCACTTTTTGTTGAATGGGTACGTTTATAACCAAAATAGTCGCATTTGGAGTAGTAAAAATCCGCAAGCCATTGTTGAGACGCAGTTACATCTTCAAAAAAAGTCACTGTTTGGTGTGCTCTGTGGGCAGAGGGAATCATTGGTCCTTATGTCTTCAAAAAGTAAATCGGCCCTAATGTTACAGTCAATGGGGAACGCTATAGAGCCATAATTAATGACTTTTTCGTGCCTGAATTGAAGGATGTTGATGTGGACAACCCTTAATTTCAACCTGACGGCGCTACATGCCATACAGCCAACGAAACAAACAATTTATTGAAGGAAACTTTTAGGGAGTACATTATGCGATTTAACACCGCTGGACTATTTTTTGTAGGTTTATGTGAAGTCGCTTGTCTGCGCTGATAAGCCCGACACGGTTGACGGCATGTCAGCGCGTTATTGCTGACATGCGGCCCAATTGCTTTAAAAAGTGGTCGAAAATTGGGCCTTTCGGCTATAATTTATTTCAGGCAGTCGCGGCGGCCAATTGACCGAAATAATTCCTAAAAAATAATGGCAAACTATTATCTTTATAATAAAGCTTAATTCTTGGCCATAACATTAAATTATATGAAATTATATTTCTTGAAAACCACACGTCTTGAAAAAGCACCCTTTATTATACATGCGGCCCAAATGCTGTAAAAAGTGGTCGAAAATTGGGCCTCTCGGCCATAATTTATTCCAGCCAGCCGCGGCGGCCACTTGCAAGACTGGGCAGTTTTCTGATTTTAAGACATGTATTTTTTCAGGTTAGTTTGTTGTTTTTCTTCCCTTCAATAGCTTTTTGGATGCTAATCCGTTCCAAAGTATCGAAAACGTGGGTAAAATCCACTCTGAACCAAAAAATGTACGAAACTTGAGTTAAAGGGCAAAATGTTTTATAAAAAAAATCAAGCTTTTGGTATTTACTTTAATCCATTGACATTGACAAAACTGATGACCGATACGATGACCCAAAAAATGATGCACTATGTAGGTTAACAATTGCATTTGATTAATATTTTTATAGCCTCAACTACCAGCTGGGTAGAAGGAAGTTACGTCCAATAAGTGTAACACACCGAAATAAGCGTTTATGCCACACATATTGCACTTGTTGAACAAAGGGGTATTAACTCAAAAATTTTTAAATGTACACACAGAGAATAGATTGTGACAGTATCGGTAGAAGATGTCAAGTAATTGTTGGAACTGAATTTGTACATGTATTGGTTGTTGTCATAGATTGTCGGCAACAAGATCTCTTTGAATTTGTTTGCCATGAGCATTTGTTAAGTGTACCAACTGATGGTTTCATTTTATATATTCCGTTATCTGACCAAAATCATAAAGTGTTTTTTTTTGCTCAGTTCATAGTCAGCTTTTTTATTTATTTAATTTTTATATTTAACGAATAAAAATAAATATTCTGTTATTTGAGTTATGAGCAGGTTTTTGTTTACTTTCGAATCTGATAAAGTTTGTTTGCGCAAGTTGAACGAATTTATGCATCAAATAAGAAGAGTGGGTCTAGAAAATTCAAATTATATTTTAAAGTTCCAAAGCATTTTTAGATAAAGCTGGTTATGACAAATTACTTAAAGTGTAATTTTAAACCTAAATATTTCTGGCTACTTTAGGGTTATGTGAAACATACTCGTAATACTTATGATGAATTCTTGAAGCCTTGGCTACATGTAGTAAAAAATGTATACTTCCATATCGTTCATATTTTCTAGGTTATTTAAAAAAAATGGGTGGAAAAAATTTAATATTCAAATCGTCCTTCTGTGTCGATTTTGATTTCAATTCGGAACATAACTTATTAATTAAATTGTACTAAAAAAACATATGCCTGTTTGAAAAAAGGGCTAATATCATGAAATATTCCGATTTTATTTTAGAGGACCTAACGGTGGATCAATCTAGAGGTATTTTTTTCAATATGGTTTTTTCACTAATTACGCGCGAGTTGTGTTATACTTTATTTTTCTTTCTTTTCAGTATTGTTTGCCATTTCAGGAATTGAAGCCTAACGATATTTCTGCGCGTCCCCGTTTCAGTGTTTGGGCTCTTCAAAAGCTCGAGAATATCCGCTGATTTCGACCAAAATGTTGTTCAGTGATAAGCCCATTTCTGGCTCTACGACAAAACAAAATTGCGGCATTTGGGCTGAAGAGCAACCAGAAATGGTTCCAGGAAAAAAACGGTTAGGTGCGGTTTCAAAATGGCCAGAACTTAACTGTGAATGGTGCTTGCTTTCGCGCCATGAGATCGGACTTTTTGCTACCTGAAATTGAAGCCCGTAATCTTGACATTTGGTTTCAACAGGACGATGCCACTTGCATTCAGCTGCTTAAACAATAGATATATTGAGAAGTCATTTTGAAGAGCAGCTAATTTCACGTTCTAGCCGCCTAGATAGTGTGATACTACACCTTTAGACTTTTTTCTTTCGGGCCACCTTATGTCCAAAGTCTATGCTGACAAACCAGCTACGATTCAGGTTTTGAAAGCCAACATTACGTGTGTCATTACAGCCATACTGGACGAAATGCTCGTGCAAGTCACCCAAAATTGGACCTTCAGAATGGAGACTCTGAGGCGTAGTTGCGGCCAACATTTGAAGAAATTGTATTCAAAAAAAAGTAGCGTAAAATGTCCTTTCGAATCAACATTAAAGATTCCAAACTTGATTTGAATTTTTGTACTTTTTATTTTGAAAAAATACCTCCAGATTTTCACCCGATATTTTTATCCTACACCACACTGTGGTACAGGGTATTATGATATTTGTGACACCTTATTTATATATTATATTTTATATATTTTATTATACCGGTCGATTCAGAATCACTATCCATCATCTGACTCCATTAAGCAATGACTGCTCGCCTGTCCCATCCATTGTTGTAATCAAAGTACATGTCGCAAATATTAAACGATTTCGACGAAACGTGGGATATTGTTTTGGCAAGGGCAAACCATATATATATATATATCGGTCCATGTTTTGATAACAAAAATGTCTTCCCTTCAGCTCAAAGGGACACAAATATATCGGCCCATGTTTAAGAATAGCATCTATTCACTGTCGCTACAGAAGCCACTAATTAAATCCGATCATGCTGATACTCAGCATAGTGAGTTTACGATACCTACGACTACGAATGATGAAATTTGACCTCATTGAACCATGTTTTTGAATTTCCCTAACACACTGTTTCATCCGAACTTAAGGTACTGTCGCTATATAAGTCAACAAATAAATCCGATGGTGCTCAAGCTATGAGCAACCAATAACACTGTTTCGCATAAATTAACTTTTGAGCCCTCCTTTACACTTACTTAACCAACTGGCGCTTATGCCGAATCCGAATTGAATGTCCGTTTTGCCCCACCACGTCGAGTTTTAGACATATCGTGAACATGAAATGTTTCTGACTTTTTTCATTATACTGCCTAAAACTTCAGCAATTCTTATCCGATTAAAATGATAAATAATAATATTTATGGCTATTAAATGCATCTTTCATATAACTTATAATTTATTAAATTCGATGTATAAGTTACAGTCAAAATTTTGTTTTATGTGTTGAAAAATGTTGCTTTCAACTGTCCCAAGTTCCAATTAATAAAAATCGGTAAAATTTTATTTTTATGAAATCTCGAAAACTATACGTGATGGGCAAAACCGGACATTTAATTCGAATTCAGGAGATCAATTTACATAAGGATCATGTAGATGGTTCTTAGAAAACATAAGTAAACACCCTATTGATGTTCTCAGGGCGGCATTCTAGCAAGTGTGAATTTTTTGTCACTCTATCGTACTCACATTCACCGACCAGTTTGCTGCCCTCTAGTGACTAGCGAACCTCGTTCCTACTTTACAGCTTATCGCAGATAGCTGTGACATGTGTAGAGGATTGAAAAAGGCTGGCCAATGTGACCCCATGGATTTTCGGGTATTCGGTTAAGTCATCGACTTTCACATTAAGTGGCAACTGCACCTCTGCGGTCCATGTAGTTTATAGTGTGGCTAATGAGTTAGAGGCGTTTTTTTTCATATTCCTCGCAGTGAAGAAGCGTACTACGATATGAGTGATCTTCAACCAACCCTGATAAATATATCGTTCCATACTTTTATATAGCCCCCGTACAAAGGACCCTCTTCATGCAAGAATCTGCCGCTCTACTCAGTAGGGACATAAATACTGTTACACACGTTTTATGCTGTAAAATAAAAAGTACTGAATGTTTTTGGACCAAATACTTTTTTATATATTTATTGATGTATTTTGTATCCAAAAAGAATCTACCTATTCGAAATATCCGCCGTTTGCCTTTACACACGCCTTAAGTCGCACTGGCCAATCGTCAATAGCTGCACGAACCTCGTCCATTGGAAAATTGGCCACAGCTCGAACCAAAGCAGCCTTAAGAGATCCAATGTTCTAGTATCTTTTGTGACAAACCTTGTCCTCTGAAACCGTCCACAATTTGTAATCCAATGGGTTCAAATCTGGACTGCCTGAGGGCCATTTTTCAGAGGAAACGAACGCTGGCAAATTGTCTGGGACGTTTTAGCCTTATGGGCCGGCGCAGAATCCTGCTGGAAAGTCCATGGCTGGTTTTGGAACAGCTTCCAAAACGGTTTCTTGGTAAACTTTGGCCGATGTTTTGACTCCTTGTTCGCAGAAATGCAGGCAGTGAGCCCATCGTAAGAGACACCCCACCAAACCATGACTGATGGCCCTTTTCCACCCTTGGGATCAGTTCAGATGCTTTCTTAGATGACCGCGCATACACTCTATCATTTTGCTTGTTAAATTTTTCCTGAACGGTAAACATTTTTTCATCGGTGAACAAGTTATCAGCGTGCTTTTTTTTAAAGCTGCAGTCAAAAAATGTCCGGTACGTCGTTTGAAAGCCCCAAGTCCCAAGTCTTTTTTAATGATTCGGCTCATGGACTTTTGCGTGATATTCATCTCACGGGCCATGATTTTCTGTTTTCGAAGCGAATTTCTGTGAATTTTTGATTTAACGGCTTTGATGACATACGGTGTTCGTGGGCGGCCCGACCGCTGGCGGTCTTTTACATCTCCAAACTCCTCAAACAGTTTAATGCATCGGTAGACGAACATGCGGCTAATCCCTAGTGGCCGGAGCGTTTTGAAAATATCGCATTTTTTCATTTCACACTTGAAAAGCGCTATTACAGAGATGCGGTTCTCATTATCTGACCACTGCATGATGAAAGTTGAAACAATTTTAAAAACCTGTTACAGACTAACGCTATTGAGGTTAGCTTTCAAAGCCCATATGACATTAACGGGGTATGTTCAGTTCTACTATTGAAATGGGTGTGTTCAATGTTGTAACAGTATTTATGTCCCTACTAAGTATAAGCCACTCATCAGTCATATTCTGCTAGAATTTACAAAGCTGCGCTATCAAAGTCCCTACCAAAAATCGACAATATTGGTCCATTTGATATGGCCTAGGTATAATGGGCCTTTCCGACTTAAGGACCTGTCGCTCTACAGGACACAGTTTAAATTCGATCTAGCTTAAATGAAGCATGGTAAAATTGGACAATATTGGAGTATGTTTTAATATTTCACCCCACGAAATTTGTCTCTTCCACTCTGAAAGTCACATATTAAGTCCGACCTGACTCAAACTCCAGATAAAAGCGTGAAATTTTCCAAATAATAGAGTATTGTAGCGTATCTCACATCTCATAATTATGGCGTTCACATCGGCCCTCTAATTGCACCTTACCCGTATTAACACATTTCATATGCTAAACTTATTATTGGATTCATATACAACCAATGCCTAGGCGATGTTTCGCTATTATCCTGTCAGCGTATTTTCAACTGAGCATTAGCGTTCTGATTGTAATCTTGAATAACACTTCAAGTTGAACGCGGTGAGTAGGGTACTCTTAATGTAGTCGTGTTTCTATTTGTTTATTTTACAACTGTACATCCATTGGCTATGAAAAGTGTTAGCGTGGAGGAGAAGGAGCGGATAAAGGACACTTCCTTTGTACTTTTAATATGGTTCTTTCTGCTTTGACTGTATCTATTCGTTCAGTGGTCTTATTTTATTTATAAGCGTTTCTTCAATGCTATCGTGGTGCTGTTGGTCCTATCACAGTTCCCACCCTATTTGGTTTATTTAAAACAAAGTTGATTAATTAATCCTGAGTAGGCACCCTTGGCATGGTGGTAATGACGACAGTCCGTACCGGAGGTCCTTGTTTTTGTGCTTTTAAAATATGCACACCAAATATTTATTTTGTGTTGGCCATTCGAGGGCAGGTTCTGCCTACTGCGCCACAATGACCAGTTTGAGTCACGTCAACTTTTGCCAAGAAGTCAAATTCTTGACCTTGATAGCCTTCAATTTGAAATTTCAAAAAATCACGAGATGTGCGCTGTTGCGATTTTACGATAACTCCTGCCAATGCGTGGATAAACACATAACGCCATGCATATTATGTGCTCGTTTATATGCAAATTTGGGTTATTACCTTTTGTTGTTCATATTTTTTTGACGGTGGGTACACATATTTTACGAGCGTGGTTTTCTTCATAAAAAAACGTAACTTTAAGTACCACCACGATTTTATTACGCTATCCCTGACCTTAATATGGGAATCTTAAGAATTATGCACGAATTATAATTTTAAGAGAGTCATAATTTTAATTGAAAAGAAAGGAGTATGTACGAGGTTGATTCCTAAAGGCTTTGAAATTTTGAATAGAAACAAAACGTCAATTCATCACTAAAAACGTGGTCCGAGGCAGCTGCATCATATAGCTGCAAAAAAAAGTTCAAATGTGACAATGTAAGTTATTAATCCGGTGTTGCGAGGTCTTTAAGAAGCTGTACGTGCTAACATTTCAGTACCCATACATGCTTAAAATTTGAAATTTACAATTTTGTAATATTCGGATCATTACCTTAAAGCACCGAAGGTACGCACCCCAGTGTTGCGAAATCCTTACATTACACAAAAAAATTAATACAAAAGCTAGTCAGGCGTGACCTTCTTAATTATCTCCAGCACTTTCGGATCTTCATGAAAGCCAACTGAAAATGGTCATTGCGCTCCCCTTAGACAGGCTTTAAATTTACCCAGATGTCGTGGGCAATTGTGTGAAGAAAACTTGAAAAGTAAGGTTTACAACAGTAATTCTCATTCGTTTGTAGAGAGCCTGGCCTTATAGAGTTCGGTTTTACTTTCAACAATTGCAGCAAGGCTTTCTGAAGGGGGTTGTCACGGACCCGAAATCATGATAAAAGTAGTGTACAGCCACGAAAATCAATGTCACTTTGCCATTTTGTTAAAAACTTGTCTTCTATTTAAATATAGAAGCAAGAGGTCTTGAGCCGGTTTAATCCCTGTTCAATGTGTAAAAGCAACAGACCGAAATAAAACAAACGAGCTAAACTTACCCAGATATTTAAATTTGTGAGAAAATTTCATTGTTTGTGGTAAAATCGGTTGAACATATAAGTGGTAGCTATACCTTTATCTGAACCGATTTTCTCCAATTTATATCCGGTAAATGTCAATCGATTTTCTTTAATTTCAATAGCGTCCGTCATTGGTCCAAAAAAACTTACCTATGCCAAATTTCATCAGGATTGAATGTAGTTTGTGGCTTCTAGGGCAAAAGTCATAAAATCGGATGAACATTTAGGTATGGGAGCATTATCTTAATCTGAACCGATTTTCTTCAATTTCATGAACATCCTTCCTTGCCCGAAAAACTTACTCGTGCAAGATATGAGCCTACAAAAATATCACTTTTTTGCAAAAATGACACCAAGGCCGCAAATTTTGGGGCCCATAAAAAAGTGCATGATTTTGAAAAAAACTGGAAGACACGATACTTGTGTCCGTATATGTGACAGCGCATAGAGAAAGGGACCTAAGGGTAAAAAAAATCAATTTTCATTTTTTTTTTCGTTTTTTGATGTGGACAACATCTGAGCATCGAATGAGACCGATGCCATGTCCCAAAAGTGTTCCCTCCCAGAGATATGCGCGTTTTATGAAAGTGAAGTCGACGATTATAAGCGCAAATTGAAAGAGACCTAATCTTTAAAATGCTCTCCTGAACAAAACTTTTCATCAACTTTTCACTTTTTTTTGATGTGGACAACATCTGAGCATCGAATGAGACCGATCCCATGCCCCAAAAGAGTTTCCTCCCATAGATATGCGCGTTTTATGAAAGTGAAGTCGACGATTCTAAGCGCAAATTGAAAGAGACCTAATCTTTAGAATGGCTCTCCTGAACAAAACTGTTTTTTAACCTTAGGTTCCTTTCTATTTTGCGCGTCCAATATCGACAGTACAATAATTTTAAATCTGATGGATACCATGTCCGACTTGGGTATTGCCACAAATCTTGAAATTGTAGTAAATTGACGATGACTGACACAAAATCAGCCGTTACGAGGGCTGCTATATATATTTCTGGCCTAATAATGAAAATGCGTATGTTTATCCAAAAATGGTATTATTGTTTTTCAAAGTATTCTCCAGCATGATTTATACGCTTTTGCATGCGCTCAAACCAATTGTCGAAGCACTTTTTCCACTTCGATTGAGACAACTCCAAAACATGGTTTTTGAACCCTTCAACAGCATCTCCTGGCGACGAAAATCGTTGACCACGCATTTTTTTCTTGATGTGCGGGAATAAAATGAAGTCGTTGGGTGACCAGTCACCCAATCAATTCGACGTTTTGGCTGGTCAAAAAGGCGCTGCTTTGAGCCGATGTGTGAGAGCCCGCATTGTCATGGTGCACAATGAATCGCCTTTTCTTCGTTTTTCGATATTCTCCGAAGACTTCAGGCAAACATATTGTAGTGTACCACTCAGAATTGACCTCTTACGTTGCTCAAGCTGAAAAGTCACCACATGACCAGTTTTGCCGAAGAAACAGGCGACAACTTGCTTCCAAGTACTTCTTCCACGAACAACTTTCGTTAGATTTGGATCGTCATTGAAGACCCATACGGTCGATTGCTGTTTTGTTTCGGGCTCATTCGCATAGATCCATGATTCGTCACCTGTGACAATCTTATAAACGTCTTTTGAAGCACCGCGATCGTATTTTTTCAAAATTTCTTTGCACCAATCGACTCGAGCCTTTTTTTCAGCGATTGTCAAATTGTGCAGGATCCAACGAGAACAAACATTTTTACGGCCAGGTGTTCAAGCAATATCGAATGTATGCTGGTGGAAGAAATGTCCAAGGATGCCTCTATCTCACGGTATGTCACATGACGATCTTGCATTATCGGTTCACTAACGGCATCAATGTTCTTTGGCACAACGGCCGTTTTTGGCCGACCTTCACGATTTTCGTCTTTGAGCGAGCGTCGGCCACCATTGAATTGATTAAACCAGTTTTTCACAGTGCTATAGGATGTTGCTTCATCGCCATACAAAGATTTAAGTTCATCGATACACTCTTGTCGTGATGATCCACGTCGAAAGTTGTGAAAAATGATCGCACGAAAATGTTCACGAGTTCATTCCATTTTTTGTCAAATTAATTTGTTCAAGTCACTGTAAACAACACAAATGATGGTCGTACTTCAAAACGTTCTGAGTACGTTTATGCCAAAAAATGTCAAACTTTCCAATGGAAATGTCAGATGGTGCTAGGCAACACTTAGTGTGCAACCCTCGTACAACCATATTTTCATTTTCAAAAAAAATTGAAGAAAACTTGAAAAGTAAAGTTTTCAACAGTAGTTCTCATTCGTTTGGGGAGAGCCTGGCCTTGTAGAGCTCGGTTTTACTTTCAACAATTGCAGCAAAGCTTTCTGAAGGGGGTTGTCACGGACCCGAAATCATGATAAAAACAGTGTGCAGCCACGAAAATCAATGTCACTTTGACATTTTGTTAAAAACTTGTCTTCTATTTAAATATAGATGCAAGAGGTCTTGAGCCGGTTATCCCTGTTCAAAGTGTAAAAGCAACAGACCGAAATAAAACAAACAAACAAAGCTAAACATAAAATAATAATAATATTGGTACATTTAAACAATATTAATATTGCCGGAATCATACTATTGTCAAAATAAAATGCAAAAAACAGTACTATGACCTCGACGAACATACTTTTATTGCAGAGAACATAATATCGTTGCCATGCTCCATATCTATTCTCTGCATGCAACATTCTTAAATGATTTCTCGACCCTCTTAATGGCCCAGTTGAACTTCCCTCAACTTACTTTGTTTCGCTCAATATGCAGGTAGGTAATTTCTGCTAAAGTTTACAAAAAATATTCACACACATTTTATTTTCATCGCCAATTACCGGAAATTACTTTTAACCCCCAAATTCCCCGAAGTCGTTAAAAGTTAAATTTCGTTAGGCCAGTGGGTGGGAGAGTTATCAGCGATCTGACATTATCAGCGGAAGCATAAAGTTGTCAGCAAATAATGAAATAATTATTATTATTTGAAATGATATGTCACACACTTGTCGTGAATGTCAACACAAATTGTTATTCTCTTTGCATTTATCTTTCATTTTAGTTTTGTTTTTACCTCTAGAGGTTTTACAGAAATTATTGAGAGATGGGTGGAACTCACATCAGCAGATTTTAATCTACAGAAAGAAGTTTGATAAAGGAAGACCAAGTTTTCGCACATAATGTGGGATCACATGTTCTTCTGCTGACTATTTTAAAAACGTCTGAAAGGGCTACGAATGTCCCTCTGCAGGCGCTGAAAAAGATGTTGGTAATACAATCTGCAAGCGATTTATAATTCCCTTAAACATTACGTTAAGAAAAAACGCTGTTATAAAAATCTAAGTGTTTCTACCCAAATTTAAAGATGGCTTACATGTGTGAGCACTGATGTAAATTAAACATTTGTGTCAAAGACAAAACAAATTAAAATTAGTCTAAATCGCTTCATATTTTGATATAAATACAAAGGTCGTTCCCGATTTTAGAACCAGCAGCTCTAGAAACTGCATCTTACATTCAATTCCGCTCAAAGTAAGCTTTCTGTGTTGAGTGATAAATACCCAAACCGGTTAGCATTGGACCATGTTTTTATGTGTCCCACATACAAAGGACCCTCTTAATGTAAGCCCCTGCTACCACAGCTCGGCTATAAAAGTTGCTCTTATGGAATAACCCCCGTTTAAAGTTCATTTCCGTCTAGAGGTCCAGCCGGTCAACCGATTATGCCCGATTTTAGTCTTTCGTTCATATATTCTGACAAGGCAATAACTAATATGTCAAGAAGTAGAGATCCACAACTAATTGCATTACTTAGAGGTCTGACATTTGCTTATTAAGACCGATTTTTTTTAGTTTTTATAAACATAATATTGCTCAGTTGTACTCATGGGCATTGGAGAAGTTCATGCAAACTTAAGTAACGATTCACTGTTTGGTGTGGATTTTGGGCTGGCGGCATCATTTGGACCATTTTTCTTTTCTCGGGACTTTACCAGGATTTGCTGCAATCTAAAGATCTGGTCATTTGTCGATTTACCAGTCCTTAAGCCAATACGATACGGGCCAATGCTGTTGTTGAAATAAGGCTACAGAAAATATGCCGGAAAGAAGGGTTTTGTTTTAAGAGCTTAAATTATAATACAAGACAGAAATATTGGTAGAATGACCAGATGAATGGCCAGATGTTGCTGTTGAATCCAAATGTCGTTGATGTTGATCTAATTTCTGATTTAAACAACAATACGCGTACAGTCAACATGGATCTACTTATATGACGGCAGCTTTTTTCTTATTTCGATAGAAATAAGGACTGATGATTTTACCAGCACTAAATTCAATTCAATTTTAATGGATGCAATGTTGCTTCGTTCGGTAACGGCTTGAAGACTGTCCTCATTTCAAATAAAGCAAAGTTTGATCTTTGACGTAGCCATGTAACCTGATACATGCTTAGTAGGGACATAAATACTGTTACAACATTGAACACTCCCATTTTTATAGTAGAACTGAACATACCCCGTTAATGTCATATGGGTTTTGAAAGCTAACCTCAATAGCGTTAGTCTGTAACGGGATTTTAAAATTGTTTCAACTTTCATCATGGAGTGGTCAGATAATGAGAACCGTATCGCTGCAATAGCGCTTTTCAAGTGTGAAATGAAAAAATCGATATTTTCAAAACGCTCCGGCCACTAGGGATTAGCCTCATGTTTGTCTACCGATGCATAAAACTGTTTGAGGAGACTGGAGATGTAAACGACCGCCACCGGTCGGGCCGCCCACGCTCTGTTCGAACACCGCATGTCATTAAAGCCGTTAAATCAAGAATTCACAGAAATCCGCTCTGAAAACAGAAAATCATGGCCCGTAAGATGAATATCACGCAAAAGTCCATGAATCGGATCATTAAAAAAGACTTGGGACTCTGGGGTTTCAAACGACGAAACGGACATTTATTGATTGCAGCTTTAAAAAAATAGGATTGAAAAATGCAAACGTCTTTTGGTGAAGCACGCCGATAACTTGCACAGAAAAATTTTGTTCACCGAAGAAAGAATTTTTACCGTTCAGGAAAAATTTAACAAGCTAAAAGTTAGAGTGTTGCGCGGTCATCTAAGGAAGCATCTGAACTGATCCCAAGGGTGGAAAAGGGTCATTAACCAGTTTGGTGGGGTGTCTCTTACGATGGGGTCACTGACCTGCATTTCTGCGAACAAGGAGTCAAAACATCGGCCAAAGTTTACCAAGAAACCGTTTTGGAAGCTGTTGTAAAGCCTCTTAACAATTCCCTGTTCCAAAACCAGCCATAGACTTTCCAGCAGGATTCTGCGCCAGCCCATAAGGCTAAAACGTCCCAGGCCTGGCTTCGAAACAATTTGCCGGCGTTTATTTCCTCTGAAGAATGGCCCTTAGGCAGTCCAGATTTGAACCCATTGGATTACAAATTGTGGACGGTTTTAGAGGACAAGGTTTGTCACAAATGATACCCCAACATTGGATCTCTTAAGACTGCTTTTGTTCGAGCTGCGGCCAATTTTCCAATGGACGAGGTTCGTGCAGCTATTGACAATTGGCCAGTGCGACTTTAGGCGTGTGTAAAGGCATAAGGCGGCATTTCGAATTAGTAGATTCTTTTTGGATCCAATATACATCAATAAATATATTAAAAAATATTTGGTCCAAAATCATTCAGTAGATTTATTTTAGAGCATAAAACGTATGTAACAGTATTTATGTCCCTACTAAGAAGAACAATTAGTTAGAAATCGGTTGGAACTACTAAAATTGCGCTGCAAAAATTTTGATTACAATCACAAAACGTTAATAATCCTAATGGATATTCGGTTCGACATACCACAAGATAATACATATAATCAACGTTTTGTTTCCGCAACTAATTGATCGGTCATGCCAATGAAACGCATAAAACTTTTTAGTTGCCATAACTGGTGGTTGTGGCAAGCAGTAGTTTATGTTGTTGTAACCGAATATTGGTGATGATATCTTAACTTTCATCACAACCAAAAGCGATAATAATCATTTTATTACTGCCTTAAACAAATCGTTTAATCCGAATTATTCAGTTTAAATCTTCCAACATATTACTCTTTTTTCTCGACATGACCCTCCCTGACATGACCCGCCTAAGAGTACTTCAAGCATATAAGGAAGCAGTTTTTTTGCCTCTACTGAAAAGTGCAGCATCTGAACTTTTAGATTCAAATATTCTTGTGTGAACGTTACAGAGAACCAACTAATATTCGGTTATACTGATGGCATACTCGAGGTGCATGTAACCTAAATTATTCGGTTGACAAAAAATTCGGTTGTATGCAACGAATCAGCTCTCCGTGTACAGAAATAAGCTTCTTCACTGAACACAATCCTTTGATAAAAAATGCTCTAACTAAACTTCGCGAACAAATTTGTTCAAAGTGAATTCCACAATTAAAACCTTCTGGAGACATTGGATAGCTCACCCGAAAGCGAATTCCACAATTTAAACCTTCTGGAGACATTGGATAGCTCACCCGGTAGACTGTCTGCAACTGCAGCGCTATTGTCGTCTTCATGTTTTTGTTGGCTGGGTAGTTGTTACTCTACGAGTTCATCAATGGTTGGTTTTGGGTCTTTTACTCCAGCAGAATCTTTAGGCGTCAATAGGTTGGAAAGTGTTCTCTCCACGAACCGATTACACTTGGCTTAGTCGTCACCAGATTTATTTTTCTATCTCAATAGGAGTTCGCACCTGTTTGTGGCCCACAGTCTGATGTTTGTCGTTTTTGAAAGAATTTGCGTGCATTATATCCTGCTTATCTCCTCACACTCACACAATTCTATTTGTCGTTTCATTTATCTGAATAGGCGCTTGTGCTCCTTTCTAACCATTCAGTATCTTCTCCAGGCAGCTATTGTTGCCACAGCCTACAGAGTTGCGTTGTGGGCAGCATTTATTGCTACTGTAGCTTTTTTACACCGGTAGTTGTACCCCACATAAAATGGGGTCTAACCGGCTTAACAGCTGAAAATTGCATTAGATATCAATGAAATTTGTATTGTATCGTTGTAACTATAATTGAAAATCTACGAGATCGGTCAATGTTTTAGTATATCCCTCATACGAGGGTTGCTACATATATTTCTGGCCGCTATCTGACATTTCCATTGGAGAGTTTGACATTTTTTAGCATAAACGTACTCAGAACGTTTTGACATACGACCATCATTTGTGTAGGAAAAATCAATTTGGCAAAAAAATGGAATTAACTCGTGAACATTTTCGTGCGATCATTTTTCACAACTTTCGACGTGGATTATCACGACAAGAGTGCTTCGATGAACTTAAATCTTTGTATGGCGATGAAGCACCATCCCATAGCACTGTGAAAAACTGGTTTAATGAATTCAATCGTGGCCGACGCTCGCTCAAAGACGAAGGTCGTGAAGGTCGTCCAAAAACGGCCATTGTGCCAGAGAACATTGATGCCGTGCGAGAACTGATAATGCAAGATCGTTATGTGACATATCGTGAGATAGAGGCATTCATGGGCATTTTCTCCACCAGCATACATTCGATATTGCATGAACACTTGGCCGTAAAAAAAGTTTTGCACTCGTTAGATCCCGCACAATTTGGCAATCGCTCAAAACAAGGCTCGTGTCGATTGGGCAAAGAAATTTTGAAAAAATACGATCGTGGTGCTTCAAAAGACGTTTATAAGTTCGTCACAGGTGACGAATCATGGAACTATGCGTACGAGCCCGAAACAAAACAGCAATCGACCGTGTGGGTCTTCGAAGACGAGCTAAATCCCACGAAATGTGTTCGTGGAAGAAGCACTTCGAAGCAAATGGTCGCCTGTTTCTTCGGCAAAACTGGTCATGTGGCGACTGTTCCGCTTAAGCAAAGTAGGACAATCAATTATGAGTGGTACACCACTCACAATTGAAGTCTTCGGAGAAATTCGAAAAACTTACAAGAGAAGACGAATCATTGTGCACCATGACAATGCGAGCTCTCACACATCGGCTCAAACCAGCGTCTTTATGACCGACCAGAACGTCGAATTGATGGGTCATCCGTCGTACAGCCCTGACTTGGTACCCAATGACTTCTTTTTATTCCCGCACATGAAGAAAAAAATGCGTGGTCAACGAATTTCAACGAGAAAATGCTGTTGAAGCGTTCAAAAACCATGTTCTGGAGGTGCCTTAATCGGAGTGGAAAAAGTGCTTCGACAATTGGTTTGAGCGCATGCAAAAGTGTATAAATCATGCTGGAGAATACTTCGAAAAACTATAAAACCATGTTTGATGATAAATGCTCTCATTTTCATTATTAGGCCAGAAATAAATATATAACAGCCATTGCGCTATGAAGATTGCTTAACGCACAGTTCGAAGACTAAATGCAATGGGTAATTCTCAGTTATTTAAATGAGACTCCTGTATAAGTCATTTGATTTGTAGCCGAAGTTATTGTTGCCAAACGTAGCCAATACATTTCACCAATTTTTTAGTTGATTCTAAAAAAGAAACAAAAAAAGGTCTCGAACCAGAATAAAAACTGTTCAAGTCATAATAATGATAAAAGGCCGAATAAATGTAAACAAAACCAAAACATATTCAAAATACATTGACAAAAATTTTGTGGTAAGAAGTAGACATGTTGATAAATGTTAAATATTTTATAAAATTATGAATATTTATAAATAAATATTTTATAAAAATATTTTGAATGTAAAAATGTTTGTATACTTGTAGTTGACAAGATATGTAGTGCTTGCTTTAAAAGTTTTACTGACAAAAGGGTTTCGTTAAAAATTCAAGCCAGCTCTTACACTCCGTGTACAAACGGACATGACTCAAACAAAGTAAAATTTCATAATACGGGTATGGTTCTGAATGCCTTCACACATTTAAGCCATATAAAAACGATACAAGGATATACCCTCTTTACCGCCTAAGATTTGATGTTATCAAAATGGATTTTTGTTGACCCCATTTCAATTAGAGCAAAATTGAATGACACACAAATGCTGGACTTTCTCCAAACATTTGTCCAACTTTTATTCAAATGTGTGGAAGATGACGGGTAGTTTTTCAAAGGGGAAAAGTCATTAATCATTGGGAAAGCATGAATTATTCCATGTAAATTCGAGTTAGTCGGAAATGTCTTTCGTGTGTTGGCAATTAGGGAAGGCGTAGTTAGTGGGTTAGCAATATTCTCTGCTCTGCTGGTCTAGTGATAAATTTGCAATCGAAATAGAAAAATTAATTCAGAAGCCAGAGAAAGACATAAGATATTTCATAGGCAAGTACTTAAAAATTCATTTTCAAAATTTTCAAATTGTAAAAGTCCATGAGTCGACTAAAATATTTGGTTCACATGGAGATTCTGTGGCTAATCTGAAAACTTTAAACTTATTACATCCATCGATTTGCTATCTAATGACAATGGGCAATGTCCGTCCTACCGTTAGTCTGCCAATGTACATCGTCGTAAATATGGATCGACGCAACTTGGTAACTGTTAAAGTTATCCTCCGACAGCTGGTTATATGCACCGGATCGACCCCAAGAAGAAATTCTTCGGTCAAGGGCTGTCAACCCGGCCCACGTGTGTCGCTACGACAACAACAACTGTTAAAGTTTGGGCCAAGGACATACTCAATATAGAATGGTCTATATCGGACCATGTTTTCATATATAACATAAAGATTTTTCTTGAATTTAGAACCATCAGCTCTAGAAGCCTAAAATATGGCTCTATTCATTTCTTCTATTCTATTCGGAATAATTTTTCCATATGTGTTGCGAACGACCAATATCCAATTCTAGTCGAAATGGACCTTATCGGTGCATGTTTTTGTATAGCCCCCACATAAAGGTGCCTCGATTTGAGGTTCTGCCGCTTTCAAAGCCAGAAATTAAATCCGGTCGCTCTCAAATTTCGCATGATATGAAATCACTACTGAAACTGGACCGCATCTGTCCATTTTTTGACAAAGCTCCAATACAAAGGTCCTTCCGGATTTGAAGCCCCTGCCGCTCAATAACTCAAATGCAATATCAAAGCATTATAACATTTTGAATGGTACGTTGTGCGAGGCCTTTGAGTAAACATATCGGATTATGTTTTCGAGTAGCCCCAAATTTTACTACATCGCCCCGCGATTTCGAATAGTTCTCATGTAAACGTCCCCTCCCGATTTGAGGTCCTGTCACTCCCCAAGCCCTGCTGTTCTTCAACTTAAAAATAATATCAGAGCATGAAATATTTTATCCGAACGTGCTTACATTTCGACCGATAACAAGCTTTAGGGTTTTGAAGTCCAATTTTACAACTAGTCTTGCTCAAATTAAGGACAGTTCGTTGCCAGAAGCCTATTAATAGCTCCCATAAAAATTTACTACATCGGCTCGTGGTTTCCAATAGTCCCCAATAAAACGTCCCCTCCCGATTTTAGGTTCTGTCACTACACAAGCCTAACAACTTATTAGGGACATAAATATTGTTACAACATTGAACACACCCATTTTAATAGTAGAACTGAACATACCCCGTTAATGTCATATGGGTTTTGAAAGCTAACCTCAACAGCGTTAGTCTGTAACGGGATTTTAAAATTGTTTCAACTTTCATCATGGAGTGGTCAGATAATGAGAACCGTATCGCTGTAATAGCGCATTTCAAGTGCGAAATGAAAAAAGCGATATTTTCAAAACGCTCCGTCCACTAGGGCTTAGCCGCAAGTTCGTCTACCGATGCATCAAACTGTTTGAGGAGACTGGAGATGTAAAAGACCGCCACCGGTCGGGCCGCCCACGATCTGTTCGAACATTGCAAGTCATCAAAGCCGTTAAATCAAGTATTTACAGAAATCCGCTCCGAAAACAGAAAATCATGGCCCGTGAGGTGAATATCACGCAAAAGTCCATGAGTCGAATCATTAAAAAAGACTTGGGGCTTTCAAACGACGTAATGGACATTTATTGACTGCAGCTTTAAAAAAAAATAGGATTGAAAAAGGCAGACGTTCTTTGGTGAAGCACGCTGATAACTTGCACAGAAAAATTTTGTTCACCGATGAAAAAATGTTTACCGTTCAGGAAAAATTTAACAAGCAAAATGATAGAGTGTATGAGCGGTCATCTAAGGAAGCATCTGAACTGATCCCAAAGATGAAAAAGGGTCATCACCCAGCTTCAAAATAAACTATTTTTGACGCACAATTCTGACTTTTTTTGGAAAATCATTGGAGTTTATTGCTTTAGCGGTGTTTAAAGTGAATTTTACAAATAAAACTCAACTATCGATTAGGTAGGGCTGTTATTATATTTAGTCCAAAAATGGAATGCAAAAATGTTTTTGAGTCAATTGGGGTTACAGCCACCTCTGCTCCTTACAGGGGTTAAGCAACTCTCTGCAAATGCAAGGCATTTGAAAAATGCCCTTTTAACACACCCATGTGAATGGGTGTGAACCTTAAGGGGCCATATCTGTGTTTTCCACAAATGTGGTCTCTCATACATTTCCTCACACAAGGGTATGGATTTGTTTGTTCTTCAGTCTATGTCCTACCATATATGTAGTACACTTCCGTATCCGGTCTAAGAAGCCGAAAGACTATTCTCTTTTCTTTGTGATGAGTTGACTATTTTAAAGTACAACGCAAACTATTTGGCCTGCAAATACTAGGAACTTCGTTGTAACGTGCACGGTGCACGGTACAACCGCGAAATGTCCCGACACCAGCCAGCAATAACTGAAACCGCTATCGCCTCGTACTACTGTGTTTATACGAGTATGTATGCATGTGAAAATATATATTTCTCGGTAAGTAGGTACAATATGAATTAACATAATGCTTAAGGGTGGGTCGGGAAACGCCAGCAAAAAACTACAAAATCTATAAATGCTCTGGTGGTACCGCGAACCGCTTGGGGGGTTAGGATGACGGTGCTAGTGGCGATGTTGTTGTACTACAAGTGGGTCAATCAAATGCGGATTTTGGCCAAATCCAAAAAATCATATACAAAAACACATATAAATACACGCACACACAGACACACACGTTAGAAAAAAAGCCAACAGTCAGACCACAAACCCCTTAGGCAAATTATTTTCAATTCGTGGTGTATAATTATTGCAATATTTTCAGTAGCCATTTATTCATTTGGTTTCTATATTGATTATTCTATATTGTGTAAAAATTAAATACTTGTATTTTCTCTTCAGTACTAATAAAAACACTCACTTTTCGTTTAAATTTAATTTTAAAAATTCTTTTGTTTTTATTCCCAAGACTGTGGTTGTTTTTTTTTCGATTTTTATGCTATATTATCCTTTTACACACGATTGTATTTGGACTGGTCGGTTTGTTTCAGTTCGGTCGGTATTCAAACTATACGCGTTCAAATCAAAAACTCAACTAAACACAGCGCTTACGTGAAATCCTCATAAATGTGGTCAATATTCAAATGTTGTACACTAACCCCAAAACCAACATCATCCGTACGGCCTGCTGGCTACCCCACCGTTGCTAGCCTGTTGTCCTGATCGAGTTAGTAGACCCTGTATGGCGGGCAGTCTGTCTGAAAGCAGAAACTCACACCAAGTTGGCCTAGTAAGAAGAGGTGACTACCCGTACATGTTTAAATGAGTGTATATTTGCGTTTGTACGTTGGTGCATTGCGTTCTCACTCTCTTACATCTCTTCCTTTCTCGCTATTATGTGCGAGGAAAGTCTGATGGGTTTGGGTAATCTTTGGTTATCTTCGTGCCCTCCGCACTACAGTGGAGTTTAAATTACTTTTACCACTTATATGTAGCTTTTACACGAATAAGCTTTTACCCAAAAGTTTTGTTATAGCAAGAAAGTAGCAATAAAAAGCTCTGTTTTTATGGCGTGGTGTTTCAAGGCAAAAGCTCCGAAATATCAATTGTTTTGCTTTGGGAGAAGTAGAGCTTTTGCCATCAACCACCAAGCGATAACGTTTTTTATCCATCATAGGAAAGTTATTCGTTTGCAACACCTCGAAATAATGGTCAAAGACCTCAGAAAGTATATATAAAGGGTGATCCACCTAGAGGTATTTTTTCAGAACAAAAAATCAAGTGTGGAATTTTTATTGGTAATTTAATATGAAATTTTATGGCATTTATTTTTTGAAAATAATTTCCTTCAAATGTTGGCAACTGTATTATGGAAATGAGCGTTCGGTAACAAAGGGAAGATTCGCTGTTTTCGAATAAAATTTTGTTCAGTGATGAGGCCTATTTCTGGTTCAAAGGTAAAGTCAAAAAACAAAATTGCCGCATTTGGGCTGAAGAGCAACAAGAAGAGGTTCTAGAGCTGCCATTATACCCAGAGAAAACCACGGTTTGGTGCGGTTTATAAGCTAATGGAATCATCGGTGCATATTTCTTCAAAAATAATGATGGCCGGAACGTAACCGTGAATGGTGCTCGCTATAGCGCCCTCAGAACCCTCAGAATGGAAACTCTGAGGCGAAGTTGCGGCCAACATTTGAAGGAAATTATGTTCAAAAAATAAATACCATAAAATGTCCTTTCAAATTACCAATAAAGATTCCACACTTTGATTTAAGGTTTTGTTCCGAAAAAATACCTCTAGATAGATCACTCTATATATCTTCGTGAAATTCTAAGATGATCAAGCCATGTCCGTCTTGGAATGCAAACCACGGGTCGCAATATTGAAGCCAGGTTGCTGAAAGTTTGCAAGAATATGTGTTGATGGACTGAATCGGTTGGAAGTGAAAATGGTCCAAATTGGTCAAGAGGTAAGAATTTTTTTTCCTTTAAAACCTCTGAATCAACAATCCTGAACTTAAAAACAGAATACAAGGGTTGCTATATATATTTCTGCCATCTGACATTTCAATTGGAAAATCAATTTGGCAAAAAAAATCGAATAACTCGTGAACATTTTCGTGCGATCATTTTTCACAACTTTTGACGTGGATCATGAGAAGAGTGCATCGATGAACTTTAATCTTTGTATGGCGATGAAGCACCATCCTATAGCATTGTGAAAAACTGGTTTAATGAATTCAATCGTGGCCGACGCTCGCTCAAAGACGAAGATCGTCCAAAAACGGCCGTTGTGCCAGAGAACATTGATGCCGTGCGTGAACTGATAATGCAAGATCGTCATGTTACATACCGTGAAATAGAGGCATCCTTGGGCATTTGTTCGACCAGCATACATTCGATATTGCATGAACACCTGGCCGTTAAAAAAGGTTTGCTCTCGTTGGATCCCGCACAATTTGACAATCGCTCAAAAAAAGGCTGGTGTCGATTGGTGCAAAGAAATTTCAAAAAAATACGATCGCGGTGCTTCAAAAGACTTTTATAAGATCGTCATAGGTGACGAATCAGGGATCTATGCGTATGAGCCCGAAACAAAACAGCAATCGACCGTATGGGTCTTCGAAGACGAGCCAAATCTAGCAAAAGTTGTTCGTGGAAGAAGCACTTCGAAGCAAATGGTCGCCTGTTTCTTCGGCAATACTGGTCATGTGGCGACTGTTCCGCTTGAGCAAGGTAGGAGGTCAATTCTGAGTGACACACCACAATTTGTTTGCCTGAAGTCTTCGGAAAAATTCGAGAGAAGACGAATCATTGCGCATCATGACAATGCGAGCTCTCACACATCGGCTCAAACCAGTGACTTTTTGACCGGCCACAATGTCGAATTGATGCGTCATCCGCCGTACAGCCCTGACTTGGGACCCAATGACTTCTCTTTTTTCCCGAACATCAAGAAAAAATGCGTCGTCAACGATTTTCGTCGCCAGAAGATGCTGTTGAAGCGTTCAAAAACCATGTTTTGGAGGTGTCTCAACCGGAGTGGAAAAAGCGCTTCGACAATTGGCTAGAGCGCATGCAAAAGTGTTTAAATCGTGCTGGAGAATACTTTGAAAAACAATAAAACCTTTTTTGATGATAAATATTCGCATTTTCATTATGAGACCAGACATATATATAACAGCCCTGTTAATAACGCGGCTTTAGAACAACAAAGCATCGGGAGCCGACGGAATTCCGGCGAAGCTGTGAGTGCAAAGGAGACGAACTGATAAGGTGCATGCATCAGCTAGTTTGCACTAACTGAAAGACCGAAAAGAGAGACAAAACAAATTGCGCCAACTACCTTGAAATAAGTATAGTATCCACCGCATATAAAATACAATCAAATATACTGTGTGTAGGATTGAATCCCAATCGAACAAATCTTTACACTGCGCCAAATCCTGGAATAGACCCATGAGTTGATATTTTACCACCTTTTTGTCGACAATACTTTAAACTGCATCCGACACTACGATAAGAGGTAAACTATTTCAAACCATGTCCGCGTATGGGATACCATCAAAACTTGTACGACTTTGTAGATTGAAACCGAGTGATACCAAATCCTCTGTTGAAATTTAAAGTGACCTCTCCGAACCAATCTCTACGACAAGAGGTCTTAGACAGGGTGACAGCTTATCGTGTTACTTTTTTAAATTTGTAAATGGAGAAAATCCTTGAAAACGCAAGTTAATAAAACGGGCACAATTAGCACCAAGGGCCATGACACAGACATTGTCGGCAGAACAAACCAAATATAACTGGAACTTTTTCAAAGAGTTGTCTGATGGTAAATGAGGGCAACACCAAAATAATGTTGGCAACTGTTAGAGAGGTGCTGCAACAAAAAGGCTAGATTGTTTTGGCCTGCAGTTGTAACGTCGAAGAAGTAGAGGAATTAGTAACTCGGATCCGCCATAAACCAAAAAAAGGATGTCAGCACTAAAATAAAACGTGAAGACCGAGAGCCCGGTGGAGAGACCAAATAGATGATGATGCTAAGCTCCTTGGGATTAGAAACAGGAGAAAGCACGTCCAACGCCGAGTGCTTATAAATCATTTATTGAATAGGTCTGTACCAACAAGAGGTTGTGACGTCAGCCTAAGTAAGTATACAGAGATTAACAACATTGCCATATAAATCTTAATTTCTTGCAATGTTTCCATTTTACCACATTGTAAAGTAACTAAGCAATTAAGCTAGTTACCTCAATATGAAGGTAATTAAACTAGTTACCTCAAAAGAAATCGGCTAATGTAAAGATATTTAGCGACAGCCAATCAGCGATCAAGGCACTGTCCTCGGCGACAGTCTGGTCACAAGCGCTTCTGGAGTTTAAGAAAGAAATATCCAATCTATAACAAAGTGTGGCTCTAGAAATAATGGTTACCTGGATATTCTGACTTGATGGCAACGAAAAAGCTGACGAACTTGTAAGGATTGGGTCTGTCAGTCAGAGCTACAATTACATTTTGAGCCCTGCAAAAATCACCAAAATACTTTGGAAAGAACCAGATAGAAAAAGATAAAAAAGTTTTTAATTCTTACTAAAACTGAATTAAGATCGATGGTGGGTGTTCTAACCGGCCACTTACCACTAAAGGCACATCTCTTCCGCAAAAGTGAAAGAGTGCGATCAAACATGTGCGAGGAGGACATCGAAACGATTGAGCGCTTCCTCTTCTAAAGCCCAGCTTTCGCTAAATTCCGACTTGAACATCTTTCGGACAGTGTAACAATCCTAGAGCACATAAGGGGGATGTGTTGGAGGAAAATCAAAAATTAAGTAGACGACATTGAACTTTTTTAAATTGGGCAACGATCGAACAAGCCGTATACTGTCTTGATGTAAACTAGGGTGGGTCGATTTAGCAATCGATATTGTGCCATCGATATTGTGGCATGAAGAATTAAAACTCATCAAAAACTTACGTTCGAGGCGCCTACATTTCAATTTTTTTAATTTTTCTCAACTTTCATTTTTAAGGTTTTTTAGCAGGTAATAAAAACAAAATATTTTTTTTTAAATAAAGGGTGTTTTTTTTTTAGGTATAGAACTTCGAATTGAAATAAAACACAAGAAAATCGTTTTAATGTCCATCAATTTGGCTTTATTGGAAGGATAATTTTATGCCATTAATGTTTAAATATGATTTCGGGCATGTGGCCGCCGCGGCTGGCTCGAATAAAGCCAATTCTACAGGTCCAATTTTCAACCACTTTTTCGAGCATATGGGGCCGTATGTTGGCAATAACGCCACGAATGTTGGCTTCCAAGTCCCCTAACGTGTTTCTGGTTTGTTGGCGTAGACGAGCGACTTCACATATCCCCAAAGAAAATAATCCAATGGTCCATGTTAACCGATCCATGGTTAACCGAATTAATTGCTCTGATGGACGATTATGTCGACCATAAAATGGACGGAGCTTGCGGTGAACTTCGCGAACTGAACCATTACTTTCGAAATAAATTTGCACGATTTGCAAGCGTAGTTCTTTTGTCAACCTGTTCATGATGAAATGGCAAACCTAACTAAATATTAATCACTTGGCAGCTGACAAAATGGCCGCCAGTTAAAAAAGTGATGCCAACTTAAAGTTCTATACCCCAATAAAAAACACCCTTATAAGCTTTCCAAGTTGACGTACATATTAACATTGCCACAAACAATCGTATTTCTACTCTCATTGGCTCATATGTTTTATCGAAAAATCGGCCTACCCCTAATGTATACCCTTAGGGTATGGGTCACTCCTACACAATCCTTCTATTTCAACCAAATTAACTGAAATTGTGCCCATTTTCGAGGTGGAGTCCGGCGCTGATAATTATTAGATATAAGGGGTGATCCATCTAGTTGTTTTTTAAGAACAAAAAAATATAAAAATTCAAATCAAGTGTGGAATCTTTATTGGTAATTTGAAAGGACTATATAAGTTATATTGCTTAGTATATATTTTCATTACTCCTTCAATCTATCTGAATTCGAATTGTCCTACATTATATCTTTCCTTCGTTCCCATTTAATACAAATATTACCCCACTTATTATGTGTCACTCGTCTATCGATGGCGTTCATGGAGTATGGCAACTTGTCAGGTAATTGTTTGTAACAACATGCCGATACAAAAGTGGTGGCCAACTCCCCCGACCCGTCTCCGTATGTATTGGTTTGTTGTTGTTGTTATTGTGGGGAAGTTTGAAGTTTTTCCAAACAACCCCTTCTCGCCACCTCATTCAGGAATGGAGAGAAATAAAGTTTTCGTGTTGGAATTTAAGTGTGCCGCGAATCGTTGTTCATATTGGGAAGCCGCTTTTTGTTTTGTTGTCACCAAAACACGAACGAAATGTTTTTGTATAAACGCCCCTAGTGGTGTTAAATCGAGACATATCAAATACTCATTTCTAGTTCTGATTTTGTTCAAAGTTCATTAAGTGTCTATAGCGTCATCGCCGTCACTACGAGTACGAGGGCGACCGCAAAACTAACTGGCCTGGCACATTTTCTGTTTTACTAGAAACTTTTTTTTGTTTTTTAAAAACAATCTTTTATAAGCCATCTGTCAAAATTTCCGAAATATTTAATGATTATTTTCTTTGTTACAGATGATTGAAGCAAAACAAGTTTTATAATTTTTGAAAAATGGAAAATAAAGATTTTCGTGCGGTAATTAAACACTTTTATATGAAAGGTTATACGCCACAATTAATCAAAGATGAATTGGATTCTGTTTATGGTGATAATCATACTCCACCGTAAAATCCTGGGTTCAACAATTTAAAATGGGTCGTTCAAGTACGGAAGATGAACAACGCTCTGGAAGACCGAAACTGCTACTACTATTGAAAACATTAGATAAATATTTAATGAAGTGACTAAAGATAGACGAATAAAGCTCAGAGAACTTGCTGATATTGTTAAAATACACGAAAAACAAGTTTGGAGTATTTTACATGATGAACTTTACATGAAAAAGCTATCCGCAAGATATGTGCCGCGTTTGCCCAAAAAAATAGTCCGTTGGCTTTTAGCTTTTAGCGATTTATCAGCGTAATCCAATAGAGTTCTTGCGCCGATTCATAACTGTTGATGAAACATGGATCCATCATTACATCCCAGAATGCAATGAAGTTAAAACAGTCAAAACAATGGATAGAAGCTGGTAAAAGTGGTCCCAAGAAGGCGAAAACTGTTAAGTCAGCAGGAAAAGTAATGGCCACAGTATTTTGGGATGCAAGGGGTATAATATTTATTGATTATCTTGAGAAAGGAAAAACTATAAATAGTGAATATTATTGTGGATTATTGGATCTGTTGAGTGAAGAAATCAAGATAAAACGATCGCATTTAGAAAAAAAGTTATTTTTCATCAAGATAATGCTCCTTCAGACACTGCATTTTTAACTCAACAAAAACTGGCCGAATTACGATTTGAAATTGCTCCGCATCCACCATATAGTCCAGATTTAGCTCCTTCTGATTATTTCTTGTTTCCAAATTTAAAAAATTTCTCGGTGGCAAAAAATGTTCGTCCAATAGCGAGGTTATTGATGAAACTGAGGCATATTTTGAAGGTCTTGAAAAATCTTATTTTTCGGATGAAATTAAAAAACTTGAAAAACGTTTGATCAAGTGTATTGAGTTGGAAGGAGATTATGTTGAAAAATAAATAATAATTCCAAAAAAACGATTCTTTTTATGTTAGGCCAGTTACTTTTGCGGTCGCCCTCGTACATGTGTCAACCACCTAATAATATGGATTCGATTGGATACTAGTGCAACTATTGAATGCAAGTGACTATATCGTCGCAACCCGAAAATCAAAAGAATATTTTGCTTAATTACCCGAGGTCGATGTTTTTTTCTGGTCTCAACAACGTCGACATTCTTTTGCAGTGAAGTTTACTCGGAGCATAGTGGTCCAGGATCGATTTCCATCGGCCAAAATTCTTTAATTTTTGATCTAGTAAATATTTTGAGAAATAAATAATAAAAATAATCCTTGAGCTACAATTTTCATTTTTACAGAACTCAAAAATATTTAATATAAATATTTTTGCGATTATAATTTATAAACAAACTGTTTTTCTTGTTCGCGTTTTATATCCGGTTTCTCGGTTAAAAATATTCGAAGCATTCACAACACTAGTGTTCTTTGGTTAATTTATTCGTTTTCAACATTCATTCATTCGTAACCTATGTCCGTTTCTTCGTAGGAAATAATTTAAAGCAAAATTGAAAAGCTAAAATTGGTCGATCAATTGTTCTCTATTATGGATAGAATGGTAGGGTATCGTATGCTCGGTCTTGAGTGACTGCAAATCATAAAATAATTTAAATATTTTCGATACTTAAAGTACGTACAATCCTTTCTATATAATTCTAAAGATACCGCAAATAATTTGTAGAATTTTGTTTGAATATTCTGCAAATGTTGCCAAATCATAATACAGGGTAGGCCAAACGTTTAAAAATGTAATAACTTTTTCTTTAATATATTTTTTTTCAGATTATATAATTAACATAAATAACAGAATAGATCTCTCGTAATGAAGAAGATGGCTGTAACCGTAAATGGAGAGCGGTATCGGTTTATAATAGAAATATTTTTTGAGATGTGGTTTTAGCAGGACGGAGCCACTGCCCACACTGCCCGAGGCACTTTTAAGTCAAATTTTTTGAGAGCGAATAATTTCCAGAACTTCGGAAATTATTTGGCTAGCACCCGACTATTTGCTTTGGGGTTATTTGAAAGAGTATATGTGAACAAGCCCGAGACGATCCTTCAACTCAAGGCCAACATTGTTGCAGAAATTCGAAGGCTACAGCCACAAATTTCGAAAGATGTTATGGAAAATGCTTTAAAACGAGCCCATTATTGCGAAGCTGAAAACGAGGGTCATTTAAGTGAAATTATTTTTGATACTTAGTGTAAAAAAAATTCCATTTTTACCTATATATTGTAAAATCTGTGAAAAATAATTAATAAACGAAAAAGTAATTAAAGTTTTTAACCCCATGGTAAATTTAGGCCCACCCTGTACATATCGCGTGCATCGCAAAAAACTGTTGGCATCACCTTATTGGCCGACAAAGTCACCTTGGCCTTCTTCGGAGCCGGTTTACCCGGAGACTGCTGCTTGGCCGCCGGATTGTTGTAATGGATCCACGTTTCATCCACTGTTACAAAACGCATTATGCTTAAACAACTCCAAACATTCCTTTGCAGTTGTCACACGATTACGTTTATGGACAATTGAGAGCAAACGCGGCAGACATCTTGCCGACTGCTTTCTTAAACCCATCTAATCATGTAAAATCGAAACCACACTGCGAAATGAAATGCGTATAGCATCAACATTCTCTCGTACTTTTACTCTTCGATCGATCAACACCATACGTGGATTTTTTGTCAATTTTGGGGAGTCCAAATTGGCCGCCCAGAACGTTCAGCGTCATTTGCACTGCGCGACCAAAACGAAATTCAGTAAACCACTTTTTTTTAACATTAAAATCGATGGTGCAGACTACCCATAGTATTTATCAAGCTTTTCCTTGTTTTGATTGACAGTTTTTTCCGCATAAAATAATGTTTAATGAGCACTCGAAATTCATTTTTTCCATTTTTAACAAAATCCACGAGGTTGTATTTTTTAAACAGCTGTTAAAAAAATGACGGAACTTTCTCAAAATTTGACAGTAGTCTATTAACAGATGGTATCGTACTTGATGGGTGCAGTGTTGCATTTGATATAACTACGAAGTTGGAAGTTGAAAAAGTCACGGAATTATTGGTATGGCTTCGTAGGATAGATGGTATATCAACTTTGTCAATCCGTTTGCAACAATCGAAATACTGGTAGATCGCATAAAATATATAAAGGATGGACCATTAAAAAATTTAAATTTAAATCGGTTGTAAAAAAGTACTGATAATTTTTTCAAATTTCTGGTTTTATAAGAAAGGTTAAATATAAACATATTGAACAAATCGGCTCCTTAAACTATAAAAACAATTAATTTTGCCACAATAAAATTTCGCCGACTAAAACATTAATTTTACGATTGCACTAAATTTGAGACCTTGGCGACCTAGGAAGCCTAAAAAGATAAGTAAGGGGTGTTTTTTATTGGGGTATAGAACTTTAAGTTGGCATCACTTTTTTAACTGGCGGCCATTTTGTCAGCTGTCAAGTGATTAATATTTAGTTTGGTTTGCCATTTCATCATGAACAGGTTGACAAAAGAACAACGCTTGCAAATCGTGCAAATTTATTTCGAAAGTAATGGTTCAGTTCGCGAAGTTCACCGCAAGCTCCGTCCATTTTATGGTCGACATAATCGTCCATCAGAGCAATTAATTCGGTTAACCATGGATCAGTTAACATGGACCATTGGATTATTTTCTTTGGGGATATGTGAAGTCGCTCGTCTACGCCAACAAACCAGAAACGTTAGGGGACTTGAAAGCCAACATTCGTGGCGTTATTGCCAACATACGGCCCCATATGCTCGAAAAAGTGGTTGAAAATTGGACCTGTAGAATTGGCTTTATTCGAGCCAGCCGCGGCGGCCACATGCCCGAAATCATATTTAAACATTAATGGCATAAAATTATCCTTCCAATAAAGCCAAATTGATGGACATTAAAACGATTTTCTTGTGTTTTATTTCAATTCGAAGTTCTATACCTCAATAAAAAACACCCTTTATAAGTACTTTCAAAAATAGACATATTGGTACACAGAAACAGTGTAATTTTTTCACTAATCTAAGTAGGAACACTCCCGGCAATTTACCCTCGGGAAATTCATCCGCTATTGCCGGTAAATTCATTATTTTCGATTTTAAGGTCCATGACACTTCCAAATTCTATGGTGCCAATAATGGAAAAAACACTACGTGTGCTTTTCTAAATGTTATGCGGAAATTCCGGGAAATACGAAAATATTTCCCGGTTTCCCGGGAAATGAAAAAGTCCGGGAAAAGAGAAAGCCTAATAGGAACGTTCAAGCTAGAAAGGCTTTAGACGACAACTGAATAAGCATAAAGTGAAGATAGCAAATCGGTTTGGACCAAGTTGAAAAAGAAAGCGCCTGACAAATTAGCGACAATCTTATTATTGGTGGATGGAGCAAGTGGAAAAAGACAGCCCTCGAAAAGCTTTAAAGACATTTGTTCTGCAGGCCAGGCCAGGACCAATGGAATATTGTGAAGCCGCCAAAGTTAGTAATAACGATATTTTTGTCAGTGTATAAATTCAAAAACTGTGCTCAGTCGAAAATATACTGCAGACTTGTCGCCGCCGCTTTTAACGTTTGCCAGCTGTAGCGCATTCCCTCCAAGTCATTTATCATCATGCAAGAGGATTTAATAGGTTGGTGGTTAGTATAGAAAAGTAGTTTATTATGCTTTTTCGGGGTTTTTTTCTTACGACAAATTACTGGCCACTTTAGACCTGATGTAGTAACTAAGCTTGTCATCATGCTAGCAAAACGCTTAGCGCACGAACTCCTTGCACACTTTCGAAATGCCCACATTTGTAGCCTTTAAACGTTATTTAAACAATGCCATAAAAATGCACTTTTTACTTCATAACCACCAGGCAAACGCCAACCACGACGTCTCGGCAGCAACCCTATCATTAAAGCACCTCCTTCTGTCCTTAGCTCGCCTAAAGCTATCGCCCAACCAGCCCCCCTAATTAGGTCTAAAGCAATTTGTTAGCCATTGTAGGAGTAGGGGGAAGAATAAGGCATACAGGGAAATTAACAATCAACTTTTCACTTGTGAACGTGATTGAGATTGATTGAGAAATTGAAATAAATTGTTTTCACTTTTATGAAATTTTAATGAGTCATACCACCACCGGCACTTATTTACCTCACCGAAGGTGGGTGCGAACGAAAGTGCTTTATTTAGTGTTTATATTGGGTACTCAGCAAGAAGGAAGTTATCTAAATTTAGCAGGCACACTGGGACGAATCAAAGAGAAGGAAGAAAACACAGATTAAGTATTTGTTTTCCCCCAGCGCTCCTATGCCTGAGCAAATTAATACTGGAACGAAAAAGATGTTGATCAGTGCAATAAAGCGATCATCGCCTATTTCCTGGCTGACAGACAGTGGAAAAAGCCCCTTTGTTAAAATGTCGTGTTTTAAGAAATATCTGGCACTATACAGGGTGGAGTGCGGTAATTTGCTATTTTGCATTGTAGGCTGTGGCGGCACTGGTGGTCGAAGAGAGTGGAGGGTGTGCGTGGCTTATAGTGGCTGACAGTAGATTTGTATTCGTCTGCCTTTCAGTTGCATGATGCATTGGACACACAAGGAGAGGTCATTTTGTGTTGTAGCGTAGTTTTCAAATGCGCACTAGATCATTGCAGTGCAGCGTGCTTTTCGTTTACTTTTCGCTGTTCCCCCACGCGGACGTCTTCCTGGAAGGCAATCCATTGTAAATTGGGTAACTTATTGAGAACAGCAGGGAATGTGTCACGAGGGGACTTTAAAGAAAGATTACAACACCACAAAACATCCGAGAGTTAGAGCAGCAGTACTGCAATCTCCGAAACGATCTGCTCGGCCCTAACTGCCGTAACTGTGAACTCCGAACGGAACTTGACTATGGTACAGGATTTTTTTCAGCTGGCTCTTGAGGCAATGCAATTTGAGGATACATGGTTCCAACAGGATGGCAACCCTTTGGGGTTACCTGAAGTCAAAGGTGTACATTAACCGTCCCAACAACTTGGAAGATTTAATTAACAATATTGAGGCTGAACTTGGCAAAATACCAGTGGATATGCTTGTAAGAGTTCATGAAAACTTCAGAAAACGTATGCAGCAGTGTGTGGATAGCAAAGGTCGACACTTGCCAGATACACTATTTAAAGCCATGTTATTTACAAATTCCCTTACTGTTCAATATAATTAAAATATAAAATAATTTTTTCTAAGGTTCATAATTTTTTTATTTCATTCCCAAATAAGCAAAATACCGCGCTCCATCCACCCTTCAGATGAAATTTCACATTACAAAATCAGCTTTGACCGATATTTTTCAAGCAATATAAAGGGTAATCCAATCACAGTACACGATGTTAATTGTAAGTCACACCTAAACTTCAAGTTTTTCGCCCAACTTAATTTGACATTTTCTTGTTTTAGTATTTGACTAACTCAACCATAGAGAGGCTTTTGAAGCCTTTTACGATCAAATCAAAAGGCAATTCGAACACTTCGAAACTTTTTCGGTCAGCATAACCGACCATGTGTCCACAATCGGGAGAATTGTGATTAAATTTCAGCAAACCGGGTCTGCAGGAAATACATGCCTGAACATGCTCTCCCAGTTTGTTTTGTCATCGGGTCATATTGAGTTCGGTGAAGCACTTACCGTGAATGGTGTTCGCTATCGCGAGATGATAACTGACTTCTTGTGACCAGAATATGGGGATACGGACGCGGATGTTATGTGGTGCCACTTGCCACACAGCCAATAAAAAAATATCTCTTTTGCGAAAGAAACTCAATGGTCGTATTATCTCTCGTCGTGGCGATGGTAATTGGCCGCCACGATCATGTGAATTGACACCGCTGGACTTCTTTGGGGATATTTAAAAGAAAATGTGTAGTCAATAAGCCAAGAACAATTTAATAGCTAAGGGATGAGATAATTCGGCGTATCAAAGACATTAAACCTCCATTATACCTCAGAGTAATTGCAAATATGGACCATCAGATAGAGGTATGCCACCGAAGTCTTGGCGATTTGTTTCACGCATAATTGTCATCGATCCTTTTATAAGAATAACGGACCTGAAATCGCGATAAAAGCAGTGTGCAGATACGAAAATCAATGTCACTTTTCTATTTTGTTAAAAACTTGTCTTCTATTTAAACATAGATGCAAGAGGTCTTGAGCCGGTTAATCCCTGTTAAATGTGTAAAAGCAACAGACCGAAATAAAACAAACGAGCTATACAAATAATAAAATAGATAAAGATAATTTTCTGAAAAACTTCTTGTTCTATTTACTATTAACACCGTGCGTTTAAGCTGGAAACCCCATTATAAGACAAAGTTTAGCAAAAAAAATCAATGTTTTTTTTTCTTCCACAGACAAAAAATGGCCCCATCGAAAAATCTGTCTTGAGGGAAACTTTTCGATGTATTTTTTTTTTCTAGAGTTCGGCACAAGTAATTGAAGTTTTAGTTTAGGAAACATTTGTTTTTTGTTCTTCCACATTTTATTCGAGCCGTAAATAGTAACTGATTTTAAAATTGTTTATCCTAAAGATTCTTGAGAAAAATCACAAGACAGCTTAGAACGGTTTTGGTAGAAGGCGAAATTTTTAAACAAATGAAAAGAAATTAATGTTATATTTTATACAACAAATAAACGATCAAAGTCTACTTATAAAGGGTGTCCCAAGAAGAACGCAATTTTTAAATCTGGCAACATTCGAAGTGTCATTGTTTGACATTTGAACAATTGTTATTGTTTGTTAGTAGAAGGTACGAGGTTAGTAAAAATGGAGCGCTACACGAAAGGGAGTTCGTTAATTGGGTATTGGACAGACAACATGAAAATGCTGATTTTGCCGATAAAATCATCTTCAGTGACGAGGCCCATTTTCATCTTGATGGCTTCGTCAATAGGCAGAATTGTCGCATTTGGGGTGCGGAAAATCCTCGAGTGATTCACGAGAAGCAAATGCATCCTCAACGTGTCACTGTGTGGTGTGGTTTTTGGGCTGGAGGAATCATTGGACCTTTTTTTATGAAAATGAGGCAGGTCAAGCGCAAACAGTCAATGGTGTTTGGTATCGTGAAATGATAACCAGTTTTTTCTTACCTAGAATTGAAGAAATGAATGTGGAGGGCATGTGGTTCCAACAAGACGGCGCCACATGTCATACAGCCAGAGAATCAATTCAATTGCTGCATCAGTCATTTCCCGGTCGTGTTATTTCGCGTTTTGGAGATCGGAATTGGCCGTCTAGATCGTGCGATTTAACACCATTAGATTTTTTTCTTTTGGGCCTTAAAAGTCAAATTGGACGCTGCATTAATGAAATACCGCAGCATTCATGCAAAACGGTCATTGAAAATTTCATTAAAAGATTGCGTGCATGCCAGCAAAGCCGCGGCGGCCATCTGAACGATATATTGTTCCATACATAACCTCATTCTGTCTACTTTACGATATAATAAAGTTTCACGATTTTTTCTTAAATATCTGTTTTATTTAAAATTTAAAAATTGCGCTCTTCTTAGGACACCCTTTATATGTTTACCCTACTCCACACTACGAGGGCGATCGCAAAACTAACTGGCCTGGCACATTTTCTGTTTTACTAGCAACTTTTTTGTTTTGTTTTTTAAAAGCAATCTTTTATAAGCCATCTGTCAAAATTTCCGAAATAATCAATGATTATTTTCTCTGTTACAGGTGATTGAAGTAAACAAGTTTTATAATTTTTGAAAAATGGAAAATAAAGAGTTTCGTGCGGTAATTAAACACTTTTATATGAAAGGTTATACGCCACAATTAATCAAAGATGAATTGGATTCTGTTCATGGTGATAATGCACCATCATACTCCACCGTGAAATCCTGGGTTCAACAATTTAAAATGGGTCGTTCAAGTACGGAAGATGAACAACGCTCTGGAAGACCGAAAACTGCTACTACTATTGAAAACATTAGAAAAATATTTAATGAAGTGACTAAAGATAGACGAGTAAAGCTCAGAGAACTGGCTGATATTGTTAAAATATACGAAAAACAAGCATGATGAACTCCACATGAAAAAGCTATCCGCAAGTAGGGTGCCGCGTTTGTTGACTTTGCCCCAAAAATCGTCCGTTGGACCAATTCCGAGGAGCTTTTAGCGATTTATCAGCGTAATCCAATAGAGTTCTTGCGCCGATTCATAACTGTTGATGAAACATGGATCCATCACTACATCCCAGAATGCAAAGAACAGTCAAAACAATGGATAGAAGCTGGTAAAAGTGGTCCCAAGAAAGCGAAAACTGTTAAGTCAGCCGGAAAAGTAATGGCCACAGTATTTTGGGATGCAAGGGGTATACTATTTATTGATTATCTTGAGAAAGGAAAAACTATAAATAGTGAATATTATTGTGCATTATTGGATCGGTTGAGTGAAGAAATCAAGATAAAACGACCGCATTTAGAAAAAAAAAGTTCTTTTTCACACACTGCATTTTGAACTCAACAAAAACTGGCCGAATTACGATTTGAAATTGCTCCGCATCCACCATATAGTCCAGATTTAGCTCCTTCTGATTATTTCTTGTTTCCAAATTTAAAAAAAATTTCTCGTTGGCAAAAAATTTTCGTCCAATAGCGAGGCTATTGCTGAAACTGAGGCATATTTTGAAGGTCTTGAAAAATCTTATTTTTCGGATGGAATTAAAAAACTTGAAAAACGTTTGATGAAGTGTATTGAGTTGGAAGAAGATTATGTTGAAAAATAAATAATAATAATTCCAAAAAAACGGTTCTTTTTATGTTAGGCCAGTTACTTTTGCAGTCGCCCTCGTATACTCACATAAGTTCCTCAACATGCCATTAAGGAACCAGTAAAAACATAGTTAAGTTCTGTCAAGTCGAACCTTTTTACCCTAAAAAGTGCACTACGCTACTAAGGTCACAAAAAGTGCTCCATTTTTTGGACTCTTCGGCCCAACGGCCAAACCAAATCTCAGCCAAAAAATAAGTCGATTTAGTCAAACTGAATGTTGTTTTTAAGGTTTTTTGTGATGAATTTTCTAAAATTTATTTATTTTTGTTTGGAAACCGCGATTTTTATCAATTCAGTTTTTTCAGTAAATTGTGAACAAAATCAAAAGTTATGCACCGATTTTAATGAAGTAAAGCTTGTTTGTTCGAAATTTATTAAACTAAATGATTAAAAACTGTGATTTTTGCCGCCTTTTTAGTTTCTTTAAATTGTTAAAGAAAAAAAACATTTTTTGGCAAAGTTGTTAATTTCAACTATATCTCTGAAACTACTGGGCAATTCAAAAACCAATGTAGGCACGACTTTCGTTGGCGATTTTTGTGATTTGAACTAAATATGGTAAACATTTTTTTAAGTTATTCACTATACGAGGGCAGATCAATAATTCCGAGGCTTTTTGAATAAAAAACATCATTTTTTACAAAAAATAATTGTATTTCACCATAATCTTCTTTCTGATCAATACATGTATCCCTTCCAAAAAATAGGATTTTTCGAGGTCCCTAAAATAGGTATTTATTTGATCAATAATTTCTTCGTTGCGGCTGAATCTCTTTCCACAGAGCGATTTCTTTAGGTTTGGAAATAGGAAATAGTTACTGGGGGCTAAATCCGGAGAATATGGCAAATAAGGTTCCAATTCGTAACCCAATTCATGCAATTTTGCCATTGAGACTGCACACGTGTGCACCCGTGCATTACGCATTTTGCAGACAGCTTTCTTAAACCTAACTGATCATGTAAAATCGAAACCAAACTGCCACATTAAATGTGTATGGCATCAACAATCTTACGCACTTTTACTCTTCGATCGGCCAACACCACATCGTGGATTTTTTCGACATTTTCGGCTGTATAAGTATTGACCTCAATTGGCCGTCCAGAACGTTCAGAGTCATTTGTACTTGCGCGACCGCAACGAAATTCAGTAAACCATTTTTTACCATTGAAATCGATGGTGCAGAGTCCCCATAGAATTTATCAAGCTTTTCCTTTGTTTCATTGACGGTTTTGCCGCAAAAAATAATGTTTAATGGACACTCGAAATTCACGTTTTCCATTTTTAACAAAATCCACGGGGTTGTATGTTTTGAACAGCTGTTAAACATAAATTAAATGACGGAACTCTCTCAAAACGTGACGGTAGTCTATTAACAGATGGTACTTGATGGGAGCAGTGTTGCATTTCATATAATTGCGAGGGAAGTTGGAAAAAATTATGGAATTATTGATATGCCCTCAAAAAATCGAGCTGATATAGAAAAATGGAGATTGGATATAAAATTAGCGACCTTAAAAAAGTTCAATTTTGTTCCCTTATGTAATATATAGGGCGATCCATCTAGAGGTATTTTTTCAGAACAAAAAAAAATTTAAAAATTCAAATCAAGTGTGGAATCTTAATTGGTAATTTGAAAGGACGTTTTATGGCACATCTATTGTTTTTGAAAATAATTTCCTTTAAATGTTGGCAACTGTATTATGGAAATGAGCGTTCGGTGAAAAACGGGAAGATCCGCTGTTTTCGACCAAAATTTTGTTCAGTGATCAGGACCATTTCTGGCTCAACAGCAAAGTCAATAAACAAATTTGCCGCATTTGGGCTGAAAAGCAACAATAAGAGGTTCAAGAGGAGCCATTATACCCAGAGAAAACCACGGTTTGGTGCGTTTTATAAGCTGGTGGAATCATCGGTGCATATTTTTTCAAAAATGATGATGGCCGGAACGTAACCGTGAATGGTGCTCGCTATCGCGCCATGATATCGATCTTTATGCTACCTAAAATTGAAGCCCGACTCTTGGCCTAGATTGAACGACACCTTTAGACATTTTTCTTTGGCGTTACGTAAAGGCCAAAGTCTATGCTGACAAACTAGCTACGATTCAGCTTTTTGAAGCCAACATTACGCGTGTCATTTAAGCCCAGAATGGAAACTCTGAGGCGTAATTCCGGCCAACATTTGAAGGAAATCATATTCAAAAAAATAAATGCCATAAAATGTCCTTTCAAATTACCAATAAAGATTCCACACATGATTTGAAATTTTATATTTTTTTTTTGTTTTGAAAAAATACCTCTAGATGGATCACCCTATATATACTATTTCTCCAATTTCTGGCTCAACAGCAAAGTCAATAAACAAATTTGCCGCATTTGGGCTGAAAAGCAACAAGAAGAGGTTCAAGAGGAGCCATTATACCCAGAGAAAACCACGGTTTGGTGCGTTTTATAAGCTGGTGGAATCATCGGTGCATATTTTTTCAAAAATGATGATGGCCGGAACGTAACCGTGAATGGTGCTCGCTATCGCGCGATGATATCGATCTTTATGCTACCTAAAGATCTTTATGCTACCCGTAATCTTGACGACTCTTGGTTTCAACAGGACGGTGCCACTTGCCATACAGCTGCTCAAACAATGGATCTATTGAGAGGTCATTTCGAAAAGCAGCTAATGTCACGTTTTGGACAGGTGAGATGGCCGCCTAGATTGAACGACAGCACACCTTTAGACATTTTTCTTTGGGGTTACGTAAAGGCCAAAGTCTATGCTGACAAACCAGCTACGATTCAGCTTTTTGAAGCCAACATTACGCGTGTCATTTAAGCCATACCGGTCGAAATGCTCAAACGAGTCATTCAAAATTGGACCCTCAGAATGGAAACCCTGAGGCTAATTACGATCAACATTCGAAGGAAATTATATTCAAAAAATAAATGCCATAAAATGTCCTTTCAAATTACCAATATAGATTCCACACTTGATTTGAAATTTTATATTTTTTTTGTTCTGAAAAAATACCTCTAGATGGATCACCCTATATATACTACTTTCAATGGTCTCCAACCAATTTTTTGTGGGGTTGCAAACAGTATGACACATTTAGTATACCATCTAGTATATAAGAACCATCTAAGCTGTGCACGGTATAATTCATCTAGTCACTGACCGAAGCCTAGTGTTGAACGCCGGCCAGAACGGCTTATGTATTCCAGAGAAAAGCTTTAACACGGCTAAGAGATTAATCTCTTAATCGTAAAGTTGCTGGCGTTTAAGAGATAGAAACCCGCCGAGCGTCATTTCTACTCCTGAACCTTTCAATCTCCTCATACTCTCGACAAAGTGTTAATAAAATCGGACTAAAAAAACTGTTTTGCTTAGTTCATAGTCACAACCATACGGTATGATTGCCGAATCATATTCTTGTTAACATAAATTTTAAACAACAATACTTTTCGCACCACAAATGTTTATATGGTTGCTGCAATCATATTTATATGGTTGCTACAACCATATTTATATGGTTGCTACAACCATATTTATATGGTTGCTACAACCATATTTATATGGTTGCTACAATCATATTTATATGGTTGCTACAACCATATTTATATGGTTGCTATATCCATATTTATATGGTTGCTACAACCATATTTATATGGTTGCTACAACCATATTTATATGGTTGCTACAATCATAGTTATATGGTTGCTACAACCATATTTATATGGTTGCTACAACAATATTTATATGGTTGTTATAACCATATTTTAATTGTGAAATTGGGCAATAATTTATTGTTACATTTCAACAATATTAACATTACCGCAATCATACTATTGCCAAAATGAATTTTAAAAAACTATACTACGATTGCGACGAACATGCTTTTATTGTAGAGAACATATTGTGGTTGCTTTGACAATATAAAAAACAATAATATATAATTCTTTATGGGATCTCAGATGAATATTTCGTAATGTTGCAAACGAAATGCCAAATTTTGTGTATCATTCACTCTTCGGTGAGGGGTAAAAAAAGTATCAATTGGTCCAGACGGTCTTAAGTGATGATGTGAGAAATTGTAGAGAAGACTATTAAAAGTAAGTTCGCAAGAAATTGGTTTAAAGCACCAAGTAAAGGTAACTTCAGCTCATGTCAACCCACAGTGCAGCAAGTAAAACAGTTGCTTCTATCCTTTGGCCTGAGGCTCTGACGTGATTTTGTGTGTGAAAGTGCTTCCAATTAAACGTTGTGGACACGCATGTAACAGTTTTCTAACCACTTCTCGCAAGTCGCTGAACAATTTGATAACCCTTCAATCAATTTCGTCTTCAGTTCATTGGAATATAAAAATAGGTCAAGTTTGCCATTCTGGCGGTTACGCTTTGAACGTTTGAAGTAAAATAAATGCCCTTTGATTGGTCTGCATTTAGGACAAGTTAGTGAAAGGAGTGGTTGTATTTTTGAATCACTTGTTAACGACCATGAATGCCTAAATAAGTAAATGGGCTATTGTTTTTTAAATTATCACAAAATTTTCAAAAAAAAATAGACGAGGTTAGGATTTATTTTCCCAGATTTTTTTTGTAATAATTTCATCAAAGAAAAATCTCCATAATCTTCAGCATTATGATTTATGTGTGCGATAGATTTTCCTTTGTTCTTTAGGTTTTGAAAACTTCACGCTGCTTGAATCGTTTTGCCCTTTCTACCCCAGAAATGGTACATGAGCAGTAATGGAAATGTGGGATAAAAAAGTTTCGCCATCATGAGTCCATAACGAACGACGGAAGGAATGAAGGCAGCAGCGTGAATGAAAATTGATTGGATTTGTTTGGTCGCAGCCTCGGTTGTTGGTTGGTGTTTATGAATGAATTTGTTTGTAAATGATTTAATAATAGAAGCGAAAGAACCACGTCAGATAATTGCTATATAGTGGGTCGTACGTGTAAGTGTTTATGAATGTGTGCGTGTGCTTATAATTTGTCGAATATGGGGTGGAAGATGCTTTGAATCGTTTAAAATTGTTGTTGTAGTCAGCGGAGGTAATGGTGTCGATGCTTGTTGTAAATCAAAATATGTAAGCTCTTTTCAAAATTATGTGCAATGATATATTGAACACCACTGAAAATGTGGGGTTGGTTTTCTGAAATCGCTAGTTCTGAATTTATTTACAAATTTGCTGTCATGGCGTTTGAAAAATATAAAACATCGTTCGATTTATTGACGAAAGCAATGACAATTGATAGAAACGTAGTGTCTGCGTCGCATACACGCAGCAATGTTTTTGTTACGCATCTAATGCAATAATATTACTTTTTATATGGAAATTTAATTTTTTCAAACAAACTGCTTCGGCTTTGTTTAACTGAAATATTTTTAATAAAAACGCTTCTGTTTTTTAAACTGATTTTTTCTACTGTTAAATAAATCACTCCTATTGTTTTGAATTTGATGTTTGTTATACCCTCCACCATACAATGGAGGGTATATTAGCTTTGTCATTCTGTCTGTAACAACTTGAAATTATCATCGGACACCCAACAAAGTATATACGATATATTCTCGATCCTCGTAAAATTCTAAGACGATCTAGCCATGTTGTCCGGCTGTCCGTTTGTCCGTCTGTTGAAAAAAGATAGAGCCTGCATGAAAACAGCTAGGGAGCTGAAACATGTGTAGTTAACCTAGCATGGTTGGTATTGAAAATGGGCAATATAGCTCTACGGGAAGTTGGTGTTGGAGACCCTCGACCGCCACTACCTCATAAAAATTAGTTTTTTATTTGGAAATATCCGTCCAGTTTATTGAGCAAAATCACTGAAATTTTGCAAATAATAATCTCTATATATAATCTCATCTATGTAAAACTGGTTTAGATTGGGCCACCATTTCTTGTACCTCCCATACAAACGGCCTTATGGGCCTTGAGAAATATTATGACTATAACTCACCACAAACTTGACCTATCGAAATGAAATTTTACACATCAAGATTTCTATATACAACACACTTCTACGCTGAATTCGGTTTAGATCGGAAAAGTCCTACTGGTACCTCCCACACAAACGGTCTCATGGGCCTTGAAAAATAATATAACAATAACTCACTACAAACTTGACCTTTCGAATTGAAATTTTCTACATAAAGATTTTTATATAGAACACACCTCTGTGCCAAATTCTGTTGAGATCGGAAAAGTGCTACTGGTACCTCCCACACAAACGGTCTAATGGGCTTTGAGAAATAATATGACGATAACTCATCACAAGCTTGACCTATCGAAATGAAATTTTGCACATAAAGATTTCTATATAGAACACACTTCCGCACCAAATTTGGTTTAATTTGGGAATCTGGTGGAGGGTATCCAAAGTTCGGCACAGCCAAACTTAATATTTTGTACTTGTTTTTAAATAATTTTTATAATTCATATCTTTTGTTGACAACTTAATAAATAATTTTGGGCATCCTATGGTTGTAGGGATCATAACATGGTTACGTATGAATCATACTATGGTTGTAAGGATCATAAAATGGTTGTGAGTGAAACATACTACGGTTGTATGTGAAACATACTATAGTGGGGATCATAGAATGGTTATGTGTGAATCATACTATTGTTGTGATAATCATGATATTGAAGTATTACAATCATATACCCATAAATAATGTAGTGAAGTTAAATTCGAATTTAACTTGACCTGGAATGACATAATTGCAAAATTTTCTCTTTAGCAGATCTACGAGTATGTGTGTCAATGGAGGATAACTGGAAATACTTTCGTCAATCAAACTTCTGCCATAGAATGGTCATTGAAAAAATAGACTATTTTTAGGCCGTGGCGAGCATTTGACCGATATTTTGTTTCACACATAATTGTCGTAATTGCCATGTCCTTCTATAATAATAAAAATTAATGAAATAATTCTCTGAAAACTTGTTGTGTTATTTACAATTAACATTGTGCGTTTTAGTTGGATCTTTTTTATAAGAAGCACTGTATTATTTAAAAAATCTGTTAATATATATCCATTACTCGTACTGATACAAGGTGGATCAAAGTTACCATGGCGTTTACAAATTTAATAAATTTTTCGTTTATATATTTTTTTATTTTTTTTCAGATTATAAATAACACTTGGAGAATAAATAATGGCGAGATTCACAACTGAACAAAGAACCAGAATAATAGAATTTTATTTTTAAATCAGCGATAATTTTTTTTACCGCAAATGCATGAGTGGTTTAGCCCATTTTCATTTGAATGGCTTTTTTGTAAGCAGAACTGTAGGTTCTGGGGTTCTGAAAATTCAAGAGCCATTCATCAACGCCAATTGCACTCCAATAGGTTACGGTTTGGTGTGGGATCACATCTGCAAATATCATTGGGCCTTACTTTTTCGAGAATGAAGATAGAAGCGTTGTAACCGTAAATGGAGAGCGGTATCGGTTTATAATAAATTTTTTTGCAAATATGATTTCAGCAGGACGGAGCCACTGCCCACACTGCCCGAGACACAATAACACTTTTAATTCAAATTTTTGGAATTTGAATATTTTTTAGAAATTCGGAAATTATTTGGCCAGTGCGATCGCCAGGTTTGTCAGAACCCGACTTTTTTCTTTGGGTTTATTTGAAGTAGCGAGTATATGTGAACAAGTCCTAGGCAATCCCCTAACTCAAGCCCTACATTGTTGCAGAAATTCCAACGCTACAGATACAAATGTATAGCGCATGTACGATATAAGTGCATGTACAACACAGCCACTTTGTGCTTGTGCATCTGTAGTTTTCAACGAAAGCCCATGCGAAACGGAATTGGTGGAAATGATATTGAGCTATGAAGATTGATCTTCGCACAGTTCGAAGACTATACACAAAGGGTAATTCTCATTAATCAAAGTGAGACTCCAGTATAAGTAATTTGATTTGGAGCCGAAGTAATCGTTGCCAAAGACTGCTGAAGAAAAAACTTGGCGGGTTTAGAAACAGCTTTCCAGTCTGCCTGGCAACCGTAGCCAATACATTTCACAAATTTTTAAGTCGGTTCTAAAAAAGAAACAACAAAAAGGTCTCGAACCAGAATAAAAACTGTTCAAGTCGTAATAATGATAAAAGACCGACTAAATGCAAACAGAACAAAAACATATTTAATAAGGATTGGTACTCCCTAATGTGTAACGCATGTACGAGTACATGTACAACACACACACTCTGTGCTTTTGCGAAACGGAATTGGTGGAAATGATAGTGAGCTATGAAGATTTCTCTTCGCACAGTTCGAAGACTATACGCGAAGGGTAATTCTCATTAATCACAGTGAGATTTGTATCCGCGGTAATCGTTGTCAAAGACTGCTGAAGAAAAACCTTGGTGGGTTTAGAAACAGCTGTACAGTCTGCCTGGCAACCGTAGCCAATACATTTCACCAATTTTTTAATTGATTCTGAAAAAGAAACAACAAAAAGGTCTCGAGCCAGAATAAAAACTGTTCAAGTCATAATTTTGAAAGATGTTCAAGTCATAATTTTGAAAATGCTCTAAAACGAGCCCATCATTGCAAAGCTGATAACGGGGGTCATTTAAGTGACATTATTTTTCATACTAAGTGTAAAAAAATTTCCATTTTGTATATTATATAATCTATCCATGGTAACTTTTGGCCCACCCTGTAGAAGCCAATGACTTGGTGCACTTTGGTGGGCAGTGAAGGTTAGTGGAAATCCAATGGAATAGAAATCCAAGTTCAACTCCGGGTATGAACATCTAACAATTTTTCAGTGGCGGGTTTCATTCTCGTCAATGCCTTCGACTTCACGAGTAAGAGATTTATCTCTAAGATAAGTAAAAACTTATCTATAAAACGCATAAGCAGTGAAAATAAGTAAGTATGAAAGAGTAGTTTGTCCTTGTTTCTTATTAGGATGCTGAGGGATGTGAGTAAGTAATTCAGTGCACTTCATTCAGCTATAGGACACTGCGTTTTTTGTTCAATTGCTTCAAAATCATGATGCTAAATACAGTGGTCATAACAATTATGCGTACACTGGTCCCTGGAAGCAAAACAGCAGTATAGCTCTGAATATTTACCACTTATTTAGTTTTTATTTTTCCAGGTAAAACACGCTAAAAACCAAACAAATCCTTTAAAAATTACAAGTAAAGTCCACGCGGTTTTTGTTGCATTTAATCTCTTCGACATTTCTAAAACTTGTAATGATATTGTAATTATATTCTATATTGCATGTTACCTATCTAATTCGTGCATCCACATCTTCGTTGAGCTGCTTAATAACCTGCCCATGGCATCGTTAAGCATTTTCAAGTGTAGGCCGTCAGACTCCACACTCTTTAGTTCATGGATGGTTCATGAGACTGAAGAAAGAAACACTTTGTAACTCGACAATCAGTGATCCCTTGACTCTATGATGGTTGTGTGTACAACATACAAATGTACGAGTATGTAGGTGATGTATCTAACCTAGGGTGTTTAATATTCCAAGCAGAAACAACAACAACAAAAAGGTCTCCGAACATTATTGAGTAGGTAGAGTGTAGGTAGACAAATACAGAGTAGATAAGCAGAAACGAGTATCTCACAAGTAACACACGTGGGATGCATACGATAAATTGTTTAAGCGTAGCATTTGTTGTTAGTTTCCCATCACTCGCCCTCTCACCAACACCGTATCACTTTGATTTTCCATTGTTTTTATTGGAAGATATCAGTTCTCTTCTAATGTTTGTATAAGAGATGCCGGAGACAAGGCCGTTTAGTGAAACACTGTGGGATTTGTTTATGTTAAAACAGAGGGCACACTTTACACATACTAAAGTATATGCATTGGTTACAGGGTTGCCATGGTTCAACTATTTGTATTTAAATATAATAGTTTTGCTTAGTTCATAGTCAGATTTGAGACCATGTTTCTTTTGAACATTTTTTCAAAGAGAACCAAAAATGTATTCTCTATAAAAAACAACAACAGCATATGGCTGTTGTTGTTGCCAACCTATGCAAATTCAAAAGGCAGTGCGAGGGGTTTTTATTGTGTTTACTTTGTTCGGTTAAATACTCTAATGCCGGCTGGTTCTCGTTTATATTGAATCTTGAATTTAACATAGTTAAAAACATAGTGTAATCACATTTGTTGCTTGGGATCTAAGGTTGGTAAAGTAGATTTACCGAATCTGCAGTCAACCCTTCTTGCAACTACAAGTCTTTTTGACTGCCTTGTGATTAACTTTAAACAAATATTTAAAAGAAACATGGCTCAAATCTGACTATGAACTCAGAATAACAGTTTTGGGGCATAAAGATAAATGCGTCTAAGAGCGAGGCTACTTGTAATCGAAACGCTTCTAGAAAATGTTGCCGATTTGTGGTACCGGAAAGTAAGATTTTGAGACTTTTTATTCACGCAGAAGAAGTTCCGATTAGAGATGACATTACTTATACATATTTGGGCATTCACTTTATCAAACATTTGAAACTTAATAGGCATGCCAGATTTGTTCTGCAGAAAGATTATAGGATAGTGAAATCTTTTTTTAATTTTGTGCAATAGGAATTTATCGGTGAAGACTTAACTGTTACTATACAAGACTAGTATACGTCCTGTCATTTTGTATGCTTTCCTAATATGATTTAATGTGTCTCCGATTTTGAGATACTGCCTTGGAGAGAATTTTCAATCATTCTCCAAGCGTTAATCAAATAGCTACATTTATAAAGAATCAAATGTTACTCCAATTGGTCGTTTTATTTGTGACAATTTATTTTAGAAATCTACAGGGCCATTGGGTTTGTTAAAGAAACGGTGCCAGTTTTTGATGTCAATTACCATCCGACCTGATTTTTACATAAAGGCTCTTCTGGGTGCACATAGGGGTTAGAAATGATTTATTTGAATATTATTAATGACTTGGGCATGTACTTGTTCAAATCTTATATATTTTACTGATCCTGTAGTTTTTTTTTTTTTATTTTCATTTTGTATGTAATGTTTTTAGTTTAGATTTAAGTTTAGTTTTATGCTAAGTTCCAGAATAAATTACTCCTACCTTCAGCAAAGCCCCGGGAGCAAGGGCGTTCATTCTTCTATTAGATTAACAAAACAAATTTTTCACTATTCATTTACATACAAGAGACACGGTGCCGTTTCTATTTTGATATTTTTAATATGGATAACATATTACATTCCTTAGTAATTTCATGTTTCGTGATTTAGTAAATATCTGAAATGTTTTAAAAAAAATGTGGCTCAATAAATTAAAACTGGTTTTTACCCCTTCCCTTTCTATTTTACGCGTCACATATGGGTTTTGAAAGCTAACCTCAATAGCGTTAGTCTGTAACGGGATTTTAAAATTATTTCAACTTTCATCATAGAGTGGTCAGATAATGAGAACCGTATCGCAATAGCGCTTTTTAAGTGTGAAATGAAAAAAAGCGATATTTTCAAAACGCTCCGGCCACTATGGATTTCCCGCATGTTCGTCTACCGATGCATTAAACTGTTTGAGGAGACTGGAGATGTAAAAGACCGCCACCGGTCGGGCCGCCTACGCTCTGTTCGAACACCGCATGTCATCAAACCCGTTAAATCATGAATTCACAGAAATCCGCTCCGAAAACAGAAAATCATGGCCCGTGAGATGAATATCACACAAAAGTCCATGAGTCGAATCATTAAAAAAGACTTGGGACTTAGGGCTTTCAATTGACGTACCGTACATTTATTGACTGTAGCTTTAAAAAAAAATAGGATTGAAAAATGCAAATGGGTTTTGGTGAAGCACGCTGATAACTTGCACAGAAAAATTTTGTTCACCGATGAAAAAATTTGTACCGTTAAGGAAAAATTTAACAAGCAAAATGTGTATGCGCGGTCATCTAAGGAAGCATCTGAACTGATCCCAAGGGTGGAAAAGGGTCATCACCCAGCTTTAGTCATGGTTTGGTGGGGTGGCTCTTACGATGGGGTCACTGACCTGCATTTCTGCGAACAAGGAGTCAAAACATCGGCCAAAGTTTACCAAGAAAACGTTTTGGAAGCTGTTGTGAAGCCTCTTAACAATTCCCTGTTCCAAAACCAGCCATGGACTTTCACGCAGGATTCTGCGCCGGCCCATAAGGCTAAAACGTCCCAGGCCCGGCTTCGAAACAATTTGCCAGCGTTCATTTCCTCTGAAGAATGGCCCTCAGGCAGTCCAGATTTGAACCCATTGGATTACAAATTGTGAACGGTTTTAAAGGACAAGGTTTGTCACAAAAGATACCCCAACATTGGATCTCTTAAGTCTGCTTTGGTTCGAGCTGTGACCAATTTTTCAATGGACGAGGTTCGTTCGTGCAGCTAGTGACGATTGGCCAGTGCGACTTAAGGCGTGTGTAAAGGCAAAAGGCGGACATTTCGAATAAGTAGATTCTTTTTGGATACAATATATAAGTATAATTAAATTTATAGTTAACGTTGAGATAAGCCTGAAAATGTTTTTGCTTTTCTTAGCTGCACAAAATCTTGTTTAAAGGGTCCACAGTAGGCCGGATCATCAAATTGATAATATTGTCTGACCCTTTGGGGAATTTCCAAAAAGTTGCTATGAAGTACGGTAAATCCAGTACTGCAAACCGTTATTCTCTTGAAAGTTGAGCTAAAATTATAAATGAACCAAACAGCTCATAAATTTCTATAACTAGGAATCAGTACCATTCTAATAGAAATCGTATAAATAAAAAGTGCAAAGTATAACAGGACTCTAATGAATTTTGCGATTCTCTTCCATAATCAGTGCTCTATTAAGAAACTTTTCTCAAATTCTCCAAGAAAAAAATATTTTTATGATCCGTTTACAGAAAAAAAGAATGTGTGATTTGTGCCTAAATAAGAATACCATAAAATCCAACTCATAATAAATTTCGTTTTTTCCTACATCTAACATGGCTTCGGCTGAAACATGGTAGCCCTTAAATTAATTTCTTGTAAATTAACTGCCCGTTTCAGATTAGATGAGAGCAATTTCTCTTGTAAGAGAGCCATGTAATAAGCATGGTAAGAGTCTCTCTTAATGAATATTCACTCTCTCGATAGGCAGTGTCGTCAACTTGTTTGTGGCAAAAATCGTCATGGATGAAATGTTTAGAAAATCGCTACAAATCTATACTGAACATAAAGAAAAACACCAACAAATTCGCTACGGCAAAAATAAAAAAATATAATAACGTCTTAACAATGTAAAAATTATTTCGCTTCAAGTGAAAATTAAAAATATACAACAAATATTTTAGATTTTTGAATAAAAGCGTATATGTAATATTATTCGGAGACCCTATAAACTATACATACGAGTATACGTGTAATATAGATCGTCGTAACATTCTATGACTATCTAACCATGTCTGTTCATCCGTGTGTCTGTTAAAGGCACGATAGCGGTCAAATGAATTAACCTAGGTTCCTGTCAAGTTATCATGATGATGGCTTATGGTCTTAAGCTGCTTGTAACTGTAAATGGGCGAAATCGGCCCAGTGGAAAAAAAAGTTTCCTTTTAAGGGCCATAGGAAATCTCGGTAAAAAGAAAAAAGTCCCGCAAAACGGGCGAATAATAATCAATATAAACATATGGGTACTCAAATTAAAGCAAATATTGCTACCAATCCAAAATAGAGACATTTGGAAGTATTGGCTAAAATAAGAGACGGATGCATGGGCAAAAAACGGACCATTTTTTGAGCTTTAGTAGCGAATTGACGGCGAAGCCTAGTCACTATGGACATGTGAGTATTCAAACTAAAGCTTATTTTGCTACCAATCCAAATACAGAGAAATTTTGAAGTATTGGCTGACATTAGGGACGGTTAATTGTAAGTCACACCTTAACGTCAAGTTTTTTGCCCAAATTAATTTGACATTTTTTTTGTTTCAGTGTTTGTCAAATTGAACCATGGAAAGGTTCGCAATTGATCAGCGCGTTAAGATTGTTAAAGCCTTTTACGAAAATGGGCTTCAAAAATGCATTTTGTGCACTTTGTGATTTCTTTTTCTTAGCATAATCGACTAACTTTGACCACAGTGGATTCGTAAACAACCAAATTGCCGCATTTAGGCAAATCTGCGAGTATTTTTCGAAAGCTGATGCATCCACAAAGAGTGGCAGTTTGGTTCGTTTTATGGGCGGCGTCATCAAGCCGTACTTCTTAAAATTGAGGTAGGCCAAGGAGTTACTGCGAATGGTATGGCAAGATTAAAACGGACCTCTTGTGGCCAAAAATCACCGGTATGGACTTGGACGACATGTGGTTCCACCGTATAGTGCCACTTGCCATACAGCCAACGAAACAATGACCCCTTTGCGCGAGAACTTCAATGTTTTTGTTATCTCACGTTGTGACGATGTTAGTTGGCCACGACGATCATGTGTTTTGACATCGTTGGACTTCTTTCTTTGGAGATATGAAAAGAAAAAGTGTACGTCAATAAGCTCAGAACAATTAAAGAGCTAAAGGATGAGCTAATTCGGCACATAAACAACACTGAACCTCTATTATGTCTCTGTCATTGAACATATGACCGTTGGATAGAAGTATGCCACCCAAGCCCTGGCCAGCATTCGGTTAATAATGGGTGATCCAACTAGAACTATTTTTATAGAAAAAAATATATAAAAATTCAAATCAAGTGTGGAATCTTTATTGGAAATTTGAATGGACATTTTATGGCATTTATTTTTTGAAAATAATTACCTTCAAATGTTGGCAATTGTATTATGGAAATGAGCGTTCGGTGAGAAACGGGAAGATCCACTGTTTTCGACCAAAGTTTTGTTCAGTGATAAGGCCCATTTCTGGCTCAACGGCAAAGTCAATAAACAAAATTGCCGCATTTGGGCTAAAGAGCAATAAGAAGAGTTTCAAGAGGTGCCATTATAACCAGAGAAAACCACGGTTGGTGCGGTTTATGGGCTGTGGAATCATCGGTGCATATTTTTCAAAAATGATAATGGCCGGAAAGTAACCGAGAATGGCGTTCGTTATCGTGCCATGAAATCGGGTGACTGCAATTTAAGTCCGTAATCTTGACGAAGTTTGGTTTCAACAGGACGGTGCCACTTGCTCATACAATGGATCTCTTGAGAGGCCATTTCGAAGAGCAGCTAATATCACGTTTTGGACAGGTGAGTTGGCCGCCTAGATCGAGTGATATCACACCTTTAGACTATTTTCTTTGGGGTTACGTAAAGTCCAAAGTCTATGCTGACAAATCAGCTACAGTTCAGGTTTTGGAAGCCAGCATTACGCGTTTCATTAAAGCCATACCGGTCGAAATGCTCGAACGAGTTATCCAACATTGGACTCTCAGAATGGAAACCCTGAGGCGTAGTTGCGGCCAACATTTGAAGGAAATTATATTTAAAAAATAAATGCCATAAAATGTCCTTTCAAATTACCAATAAAGATTCCACACTTGATTTGAATTTTTATATAAGTATTCTTTTGTTCTGCAAAAATACCTCTAGATGGATCACCCTACATTCTATCATAATAGAAAGTATCAAGATAATTCTCTAAAAACTTTTTGTTTATTTTACAATTAACATCGTGCGTTTATGTTGGACCACCGTTTAGTTAAAAGCGATTTTTTTAAAAACCGCTACTTTTGCAAAATCGCCACGAGTAGTGGAAAAACCACCAAGTTGGCATCGCTGTCGATTGGTAGTGTCTAAATAGCATAAGATTTTCAACATAAATGGGCTACGAACGAAGTCGTGAAGGGTGAGTGGTGAGCATGATTGCTTCGGTTATTCTTTCCATGCTTAAATGGTTTGACTGAACATTTACAAAACATAAGCAAACGAATAAACACACACAGAATTGTGCGTCCGTACGTAACGTATCTATCGCACTGTTCCGTTCTATTCGTTCGTTTGTTCGTACTCGTGCGTGTGCAGCCGAAAGAAACATCGGGATTTGAGTTCTGTTCTTATGCGGAGCCAGAGAGAGTCGTAGTACGTGTGTGCGGTTCGGTATTTGTATTTATTCGCAACGATAGGCAAGTACCGAGTACTACATGCTTTGTAGTAAAACGTAGTAAACAACAGCAACAACATACACAACGAGGTGGTGGCTTTGTACGCGAGTAAAGTGGGGAGAGTTCGTTCATCTATACAATGAATATTATTGCGCAGGTTGTTGTTTTGCCATAGAGACGCAGAAAAGCGTACAACAACAACAGACAACAGTAAACAATACATACGATTTTCATGTGAAAACGGAATGGAAGAAAAATAATGAAAATTTCTTTGAAGAAAATCCAAAGTCCCCACACAAAGCAAGAGTTCCGTGAAGAAGTAACAGTGAAAAGATTTACATTAAATGAAATTTATGAATAAAATTTCAATAAAAAAGCATTATTAAAAATTCAAATGAATTAAAGCAGAAGTTAGAGAGCTAACAGCAGCAGCGTAGTGAAAGAGATCAAAGTGTACCGTAGTTGGAGAATGGAGTGAAATGTTGTTAACTGACAAAGTGTGGTGATGTGACGAAATAAGAACGGTTGCTTTTTGTTAATAGTTCTTGGTAAACAACTAAAATTTATAAAAAAGAAAGAGAAAAACAAAAACCACTGAGAGTTTGGAACATCTGATAACTATAAAAACACAAAAAGATAGATAAACAGAAACAACAACACACCAGCAGCAGTAGTAGTAACTGGCAATAACCATGGAGATGAGAACAACTAAGAAGGGTCTTCACAGAGCCTCCTCCAAGAAACAGGTAGGTGGAAGACAACACACACTACGGTCGTTCAGTTGACAAGTCTGGCTGAAGAGTAACACAAATGAATCGAAGACATATGACCGAAAAACTGCCGACTGGAAAACTATTGTGTTAAGTGTGTGTACGTGTATTAGAAAAAGTAAATAGAAGTCATGCCAACCATTTACGATTGTTTCTTTACAATTTTGTTAAAACTTCAGAAATCCATTATTATTTCCCATAGAAATAAAAACACCAACGAACGTACGTACGACTAACAACCGTTCAATTTATCCATGGGATACATAGAGAATTTCTACGCACAAACGTCATCTCTCATGGTATGTGTGAATTTTTGTGTGAGGATTTTACATTGGCAATGAATTATCACATCGTTCGTTTGCCTTGCCTCTCTTAGCGCTACAAGGCCAAAATGTAAATAAACTCTGTTGTAAAGACTTTAGCACATTTTTTGTGCGTTGGCTTTTCAAAGTGTTCTTTTCGGTCTCGGCCTCACAACAATTGTGGTCTACACACTCGATCATTGTGATAAGTACACTTAACAGATCGTCGTTTAAATGATATTTTGATTCTTCCCAACCTTAATGGAATAACAGAAGTATAAGATCTACCTGCCATTTTAGTCATTATACCCTACCAGACAGAGCCAGCATGGTGCGTGGACGATATTGCGCTAGTGGTAGTTGCAAAATACCTGAATGCAAGTATAAAACTGGTTCAGTTCTGGCTTAATAAAGCAGGCTTAACGTTAGCAGAACACAAGGCGAATGCCATACTTAAAATTTTTCATTAAGGACATAATAATTTTATATTCTTATATAAATAAAACACAGAATTTCAAGAGTTCAAATTTATTCCAGGTGTAGTGCAAATATTACATTTTAAGAATGAAATTTGAATTCGGTCATATGACCACCACGAGCCCGTGTACATCGATATATTTTTTGGACCCAATTTTCCACTATTGCACACATTTCGACCGGAACGTTGGCAATTTCGCGTTGGAAGTGTCTCTGAGCTCGTCTAAAGTTATTTGCATAGACTAATGACTTGATGTGGAATAGAAATTCAACAGCGTTAAATTGCAAGAACGAGGTGGTCATTCGACCGGACCATTTCTCGAGATAACACGCGTGCTGTATGGCTAGTGACACTGTCCACATATCGGCGATGTCAAGGCTCATCCAATTCTGGCCAAAAATAGTTTTCTAACATGGCACGAAAGCGCTCTCCGTTGACAGGACGGTTCATTGACAAAAAATACGGTCCAATCACACCTCCGGCATGAAAACCACGCAGTAACTTTTTGCGGATGCAATTGTGTCTCTTGAAGCACATGTGGGTTTGTTGCTGTCCAATAACGCATATATTGTTTATTGACATAATCACTCAGCCAGAAAAGAGCTTCAAGATGATTTTTCGCTGAAGACGATTTTTCAATGAAATTCTGGATTTTCTTGAAACTTTGCCGGGGCCGAATCGGAAAAGTTTCGTCGTTTCAAATGATCAAGTGGCTTTAGTTCTTAAGTCAGTTTGATCATATAAGGTTGAATGCCAAGATTATTTCGCAAAATACGTCACTGTGAACGACGTAGAATCGACTGATTTGGCTGCGATATTTTCGTCGCTTCGAGCGGTCATCCAAACATCCAAAAGCGAAAATTTGGATCCAAATTTATCAACTATAGCACGTACAACTTGTCGCGTGGGACGATTATTACGGCCGAAAATTGGAGTAAGCGCTTTTAAAGTTGCGACCACCGACTCAGAATTTCGGTAGTAATTTTTAATGATTTTTCAAACATTGCTCGTAAGTGAACTTTACCATAATTAAAATGTTGACTTCGAAAAACGTTTTGACACTAAAAGATCATTAAAAATGTTCGAGGGTGCGGTGACATAAAGATACGAAATTGTTATGTTCCTAAAGGGTTTTCCAATAGGAAAACCTAGTTATTTTTCTGCTTGATGTCCTGTATTTTTGGTTGCGTTAACATACATGTAGGAAATTGTTGTATCTTTTGGAAAACCTGTTAAGTAGCCGGTAAGTGATGGAAAAGTAGCGTTGGTATATATTTCAAACTATATCTGAAATATCTTGGAGTACTGATCGATACGAGACTATCATTCAAACCTCGACTAGTCTACATTAATGAAAAGACTAGAACGACTTTCACGACCCTATCACGTATAATGCCAAATACTAGGGGCCCAAAGTACTCACAACGGAAATTGTTGGCAGGGGTTGTAAAGAATGTCATACTGCAGCTCCAGTAGCGTTCCAGTCCATGATACATAAATCATATAGGAATAAAACCGTCCCAGTATATATGCTATCAACGCTAAGAGTATTTTTTGACTGCCAGGCGGTATCGGTATCGTTGGCACTAGTAATGACTGGCATGATTCCAATTGATCTGTTGGCTAGTAATACGAACTATGCGAATAATCTATGTGAAACGTAGGCAAATTGGACCAATGAGGAGGCCCAGAAATTGCGAGGGACTACACTACACACAGATAACACATTTGTTAGAAATCAGTTGGAACTGCAAAATATCCGCTGCAAGTAAGGAGATTCCGTTTCAATACAATTGTTTTTAATCATATTTTGATACATACGCTTTTCCCGATTTTAGAACCGTCATCTCTTAAAGCCACATATTACATCCGATTTCGACCAAATTTCGCATAGAGCATTTCGACTGACCCACGCCCACCTCTGTGTGTTGTTGTCCATATCGGTCCAAGTTTTCGAAAAGCTTCCAGCTCTAGAAGCCTCAAATTATACCTTAGCACGACTAAATTGTGCATGGTACGTTATCAGCGACCATCAATAATTATTTCTCATTGCCCCCACATGAAAGTCCTTCCAGAATTTAGAGTCTAGTCTGCAGCTTTAGAAGCCACATTTTATATTCGATTACTACCCATTTCACATGGACCGTTACGAGCGACCAACACCCATGTCCCGTAACATTAGACCATACCGAACCGGTCCTGTAACATTGGACCAAACCGGTTCTTCTTTTTAAATAGCCCCCCCCCCCCCCCCCCCCACAAAGGCCCCTTTCGATTTAAGATCCAGTAGCTTTAGGAGCCACAAATTTTGCCCCATCACGCTCAATCTTTGTATGCTATATTATGAGCGACTTGGCTCAAGCTCCCGACAGAGATGCTTAATGCTCTGAATTGCAGAGTGTTGTAGGATATCTTATAGTTGGCCAAGTCCGCCTTGCGATTTTTTTTTACTTGTTTTATAATTGTCGCATCCTACGACTCAAAAATATTCCGGGAGGATCAGACTTAATGATATACAATCCACACTTTGAAATTTTGCGTCAACAAAAGGCTGAAGTTCAAAAGAACGGAGAAGTGAGTGTTTGACTTGCATGATATTCTATACCCTAAATACCCTTGTAGGATGGAGAGTATATTTACTTTGTTTTTCCGTTTTAAATACCTCAAAATATAGTTCGAGTACCTTACAAGTATATACGAGGGTTTCTATATATATTTCTGGCCTAGAAAACACTAAGCATTGCCTGGCAAGAGATATATATATTGCAGCCCTCGTACGTAACTTTTCAGGAATTCAAAACCGTTTGTTATCGATTGGCCGGTTGACCGCACTATACGCTAAAAATCGAATTCGTTTATTGCCCATACAGTCCGTATCGTCCGAATCAACTTCGAGCAAATGTATTTCTCACGAAATATGACATCCAGAAATTCAAGACAAATATCAATGAAAATTACTCCCTCTTTCCACCTCTTCTCTCTTACTTTCCACTCACCAACGCGATGCACTGCGGGGACATACCCGGAGTGTTAGTCAATAAAAAAAGCAACACAAAGTATAAAAAAATATTTGAATAATTTTCCTAGGCCATACTTGAATAATGAACTCTGTTGTGTACCTATAAATGTGATCAGGAGTGTATGTGGTGCGTGTTTTTTACATGTTCAGATATACGTACGCACAAACATGCGTATGTATGTACGTATATGTTTGATTAGATGATGTCATGTGCGCTTCTGGCGCTTTTGTAGCCAACGCAAACTTCTCTCGGTCATTCAATTCAATAGATTTTTTTTAAATAGTTTAAATATTTTTTTTTCTCTTGTTAAAAATTCAAGAAAATATTTTTATTAAACGGCAATTTGTTTTTGGAAAAATGCTTATCGTCAATGGGAAAATTGTACATTTGTTCGTTGTAAAATAAACAACCTTGGCACACAAATTATTTTAAAAAAAAAGATAATAAAAAAAATAATTTTTATCAACTTTGTTTTTCGTAAAATTTGTGTTGTTTGACGTTGCCCTGAGTGACAGCTAGTGACAGGTGTCAGAAACTTTACAAATTTTCATTGGAATTGAGCGTGTCCTGCAGTGTAATAAAGGGTATATTTAAGCGTGCAGACATTTCCTAAAGGGGGGGAAATGTCTGCACGCTTCAGCTGTTTAATGCTTCACTGATCGCAGGGTGGTTTTACCTTGGAGCATAAAATACCAAAATTTGTGAATATTTTTTCAATTTGTATTTACAGCTCTAATGTGAGCAGGTTGAAAATTTATCATAAGTTTCCAACATTAAGATATTTTAGGCCTTATGCGTTATCCTCCACCATGGATTTACTATAGAAATTGCCAAAAAAAAACAATTATTATATTTATGGCACATATGGCTATAGGAGCCATTTACTTATAAATTCCCACGGATCCATTAGACGAAATTTAGTCTCTTCTAACTCTTCCAAATAAATCTAAGGTATATGTTTTAGGGTGCCCAAAACCTAAACTGAATTTCCGGTTTTTATGTCCAAACCCGAGCCTCTTTCTCAAAAATAGCTAAAACCCGACATGTCGGTTTATCCGGTTTCCGTTCTTTTGGTTGTCACACGTAAAAGTCAAGAAAATTCATAACAATTAAGTATAAAATACGTTAATATCTCAAATAGACCAACCTTTAAGTGTAACGCTCGACTCAAAATCACCATTCGATTTGACGATATCTGTCTGTCTGTCCATTCGCCCGTCTGCTGTCTTTCTAAAGCTTGTTTTCCAACTACAAGTCGCAATCGTTGTCCGATCTTCATGAAATTTGCAAAAGTACGTTTTTTTGGGATAAAGGCTGTTGTCTTTTATGAAAATTGTTTAAAATTTAGACATAGCACTCACACATATGATCAGCCCATTTTATGGCTTTAGCTCTAGAATCCACAAAGTACATGCAATATTGATGAAATTGAGAACAGTTTATTTCAATCGATCATGAGCTCAGATAAAAATGAGTCACACCGGTCCACGTATTGATATAGTCCCATTGCAAGATCTCTCCCTATATAACATTCAACCGCTGGATAGACGTTATACCATTTTAATTCCGATTTCAGTCAAATTTGGTATTGTATATTTGGATTGACAAATAACTATTTCTAAACCATTTTGAGTTATATAGGCTTATTTTTTTATCTAGTCTCCGTAAGAATATGCCTAAAAAATGGCTTCCCATATACATAGACATTTGACTTTAAAATAACTATATAAAGTTACAAGCTGAAACCGGCACGCTTTGCAGGAACCAAGTCATCCTTTTCTTGTTATATCGCCATATGATTAAAATTTATGCCACTGCGTAAATTTAGGGATTCTTAAGTCACCATTGTGACCACCATTGTGAATGCATTTCGAGGCTACGAGTGGACATGCTTTTTGCATGCTTCGTCAGAAGCATCAGGAAAATGTACAAATCTGTAGCAATCGTTAACTAAATTTTTCGTACGCTGCTGCTCATTTAAATCTGGGGCATTAGTTCTAACCTATTGATTCAAAGTCAATTGAACTTATTGGTATTTTTGTCCTTATTTGCGATTCACGAAAAGCAATTGCCGTACATATGGGCGATTCCTTTTTCTTCAAACACCATCCCTATAACAGGCTCTCAAGAACACTTCAATAGATGAAATTCAGATCATTTTCCCATTTAATAAATCTCCAAAAAGAACTCCAAGCATAATATTTTCTGTACAAGGAGTAAATATTCCTCTCGAAAATTCAGTCAAAAATCTGGGTTTAATATTTAATGAAAACGCTTTTATTCAAAGCTCATATCTCTCATATTTGCGAAAAAGCTATCAAATGTGGACGTGCTTTATATTCACTGATTATTAGAAAAAATGATCGCTTTTATGTTTTAGAGTACAATATTTCTATCAAAAAAATGGGGATGGCGATTATTTCACTTTTACCGATGATTTAAGTTTTATTTTTTGAAAATTGCAGTGCACTGTCGAGCATTCGTTTGAACGAATGGAAACTTTATAGTTTATGCAACTGCTATTAATATTTGGGTTTCCCTACCTCTAAAATACAACGCTGTAAATATTAAATGTCATAACTTTTTCTTTGGCAAGTGGGGAGTTCCACATAACACAATAAAAGCAGTAACGTAAATAAACCGTATTTTAATGTTTTGTCTTAAATAAACTATTATAGACCGTAAAGAACAAAATACTTCGCTACATTTGAGGAAATTGGTAACTTTACGTTACAAAAATGTAAAAAAATATAGAGAAACTGCTGAAATGTTATACATAAAGCCTAATATTATTGGTGTTTTCGTCAGAAAATACAAAAATGAAGGTAGAATTAAATTAAGAAAACAAACTGGCCAGTCCAAAAAAACAAATTGTGAGGAAAATAAAGTTAAATTCGCGGTTTAGTGCTCCTAACATTTTTTTGGCTAGTAATAGTACAGAAGTGTCACCATTATCAACTTGACTTAACTGCCAACCTATTAGTGCAATCGCATTTTTTTTGTATGCCAATACTTTGTTACATAGTTTAAAAGGTTTCTAAAGTATACGTGTTTAAGATTTACGAAATTAATTTTATATGACATGGAACTCAAGTGGAACAGTGTGATTTCGCTTTATTTAGCTGATAAATCGTGTCCAGCAATAGTCTAAGAACTAAAAAATTTAAATGTTAATAAAATGTTTGTGTATCGGACCATAAAACGATACAAGAGACTGGTCATAAAAAGGCATAACGGCGGCCGCAAAAAAAAACAGAAAATTCGTCAGAAATGGTCCGAAAGGTGAAAGCAGATAGAGTGCTAAATTGGCCGCAGATCTCGCAATATCTGACCAAAGCGTTTGGGATATTTAAAAAAAGAAGCTCGGTGTAAAGCCTAACAAGATCCAAAATGGCACATAACCTTACACCTAAGCATAAACTGCAACGACAGCAAGGAGCAACAGACATAAAACGCTGTCAGCGGCTAATTACCAAATGGTGTGTTTTCTAACGAGTAACATTACCCAATGGGGCAGTAGTAAGCAAACAAAATTACCGGACATTGTTAGCAGAGAGATCGTACGATAACTTGGAGCAAAGATTAGTCATTAGAACTCAAGCTCTTTCTCACGTCATGGTGTGGGCCGCAGTAACCGCCGATAGAGGCTCTCCACTCGTATTTCTGGAACCAGGTGTTAAAGTGAATGCAACTGTGTAGCATGAATCAATCTTAGAACATGCACTCAAGCCTTGGGCACAGAAATATTTCGACAATAGGCCTTATACTTTTAAACATCTGCACCATCGCATAAGGCACGCGTAAATCAGGACAGGTTACAAACAACGTTCCTTACTTCATTTTGGCTGAACAGTGGCTTTCAAATTTGGCGGATGCCAACCCCCTGTATTTCTGTATTTGGGGTATTTTGGACTTCAAGGTTCTAACAAAAAAATACACCAGTACTGACGCATTAAAGAAAGTCCTTCAACGAGAATGGAAGCGACATTCTCAAAATCACATTCGTGCATTCTGCAACGCTTTTTTTAAAGGATCGATCGAATTATCAAAGCTAAAGGGGATATGTTGAATATTTTAAATTAGTTTCTATACTCTACTGTGGTTTAAATAGAAACATTTTTCAATAAAAAATACCAACGAAACTTTTTTTTATTACACTTTCAGTTGGTAACACTTCAATCACCGCACCCTGTGTAGTATACAGCTTACCATTATCACACACTGCTTTTGTGTTTAAAGTATACTAGATTTTCATTAAGACGGGACTCCCTAGTGACTAGGAACATTATTAAATTGAATCGTACTGTGCTTTTAACAAAACGCCATAAGATTCTTTAGAGAATCTATGTAACGATATCATTCGGTTTGCTGTTAAACGCTTACAATGCCTTATGTTACCGCTGCCGCAATCAATCAAGCGCAGAAGAAACAAATGCCGCATTTGCTTCAAATATATTTGGCAGCGATAAACACATTTACTGAACTTATTTTTGTTGTACATTTCAAGAAATACAAAACGTGTCTTTAAAATAACTAGGCAACCACCGTCTCTAAAGACCGGTGACAGACGGACAGACAGACAACAAACAAACCACCAAACAACCAGGCAATATTAAGTCACATCCGGTCAAATCAAAATCGAAGTCTTTAGGCAAACATTTATATCGCTCAATACTTAATTGCCAACGAACGAACGAATAACAACTTGTAAGGGCTTTTCGGCTTTCTTTCAAATCACTTAGTTTTTCTCAACAAATAAAAAATTATAAAACCTGAAAACTAATTTTAATTGTTCTTACCTTTAATTGTAGCCCCAAAATATGGATACCATGATGAAGCTGGCCTCAACGCTGACCACAAGCAATTCCCAAGCGGCTCCCTGCCACCGCCACAGCTGGAATGCTTTGCCCAACGAGCTGCTGATACATATTTTCCAATATTTGCCGCACGGCGACTTGCAGCAGTTGCGCCTGGTGTGTAAGCGTTGGCATGCTCTGATGCAGTTGCCCGAGTTTATGGCCAAAACGAAAGTGGTCGTAAACGGCGACAATATGCCCACGTTGCTCGAATGTCTGCGACAAGATCACCAAGACCTGGCCGGACGTCTGACCTATTATGATACCATGGAACTGCATGGCCTGGAGCTGAGTGATGACCTGCAATTGATATTAAAGCGTTTGGGTCAAAAGATATGCAAACTGCGCCTATACAAGTCACCCGTGTTTGCTTTGCTCAACGACAATCTGCCCGAGTTGCAGGAGTTGATTGTAACGCATATACCCACCGTCCAGAGTGATAATACATTTGCCCTTAATTTGAGTAAGTTTCGGAAATTCACCTCTCTCGACATAGCCTGCAGCAATGTGACCAGCTACATCAAGACGCACATGATCTTGAATTTGACGCGCGATGTATCGTTGAAAATGGAAAAGCTGTGCATCGAATTGAATCGCGACCACGAGGAGCTGCTGATTTACACATTGCAGTGTCATGCCAAGTCCCTTAAGCATTTGGAGATAATTCTACGCTCCACGCCCATGATGATGGCCAAGTGGAAGCAGGTCTTTGTATTAATGGAGAATTTGTCAACTTTGAAAATTACTGGTGTTTCCTGTTACCTCTGGCTCAAGGATGTCTTTGAATGTTTGCCAAAGCAGGCTCCTTTAAGGCATTTGGATTTGAGTGGCGGCCTGCAAGTGGACAACAGTCTGCTCAAATTGATTGTCTCAAAATGGCCCACCTCGCTGGCAGTCATGGAGCTGATGTTTTGCAGTTGTCTCACCGACGCCGGGGTCAAACAGTTGGAAGTCCTAAAGAAATCCCTAAAAACCTTGAACATTTCGCATTGCTCGAAAATCTCCAGCCAGGGCTTGTTGGAGGGTTTGGTGAGCGAAACAAACTACGTGCTCACCAGTCTGGTGCTCAATGACATCACCGATGTGGAGCCGGATTCCATGTGCCTGTTGGCCCAACGTCTGCCGAATTTGACCTCTTTGAGTTTGGAGAGTTGCCGTGATGCTGTTACTGATGCCACACTCGAGAACATATTTAGACACCAAACGCGTTTGCAGCATTTGGTATTGGACGACTGCATGCGCATTAGCGACGAGGGTCTGCTGGGCTTTGGCGACCAACCCGCTCCCATACGCCACCTAAAGGGCCTACAGTCGCTGTCGCTGCGAGGCTGCCGCAATCTCTCCAATCGTGCCCTGGCAAAAGCTTTAAAATTCGAGGAACTTCGTAAATTGGTTTTGGGCTATTGCCATAAAATCTCCTCCATGGGCATAGAGGAGCTGGTGGAAAACTGCCCCTCGCTCGAAGACTTGACCATTTCCAGCTGTCTGATGATCGACGACGATGCCATGTTGCACATAGCCCAGGGTCTGCCCCGACTGAGACGTCTCAATGTCAGCAATTGCATTAATTTAACCGGCAAGTCCATCGATTATGTGGTCGAGCTCTGCAAGTCCCTGAAAGAGCTGTCCATGTGCGGCATTGATTCACTGGAAATACAAGAAGTGCAGGATAAATTTTTACAAATGAAGCCTCAGATATTGGAATTGAATTTATAGTTGCAAAAATAGAAATAGAGGCCGAGAGACTTTACCAGGGGCAAGTCCAACCATTAAGATGGATAGTGACAATATAAAGACTTTTAATTGGACTTGGAAAAATTTAAAAAAAAAAACATCAATTTTTATGGAGAATGAAGTTTTACGTTTTTCTCCATGCTGGCTTAGAAGATAAAAAGTCATTAACTACTTAGGGAAATGTGTAGTTTTAAGGTATTTTTGAACTTGATGGTCCAAACAAAGAACTGTGTTTTATTTAAAAAATTATTTTTTATTGGAAATGTACAATACATGCATCCATGTACATATTTATTTACATATATAAGATTTTGTATATATATATTAATTTTTGTTTATAGCTTTAAGTTAAGAGACTAAGTTTTGTTCGAAAAATAATTTCATTAGGCTATGACCACTACTGCGATTGTTTAAATCACGAAATACAATAGCCGTGTTGTTTTCAGAACACAGCAATTACCTAATTAATTTTGCAATACAGTAATCTGGCAACATTGAACACAATTGAAAGTAATATGGCAACATTGTTTTTTTTGTATACACTAAAGAGAATTAAACAACAAGAGGATTCATCGGCGAAAAAGGTCGATCCAGTAACTACAGACCGCACTGTTAAAGTTAGGTGGCTGAAATTTTGCAAAAACATGTGTCGATGGACTGATACGGTTCGTATTAAAAATGAGTCAGGAGGTGAAAAATTTCCCCACACAAGGACTGAGTCAACCTCGGGAAAAATCAATAACTCTGAACTTAAAAAACCAATATCTCATGAATTATTAAAGATATGACGACAATGTTTGGAACATATGATGTTGGCACATCCGGCAGAAAATGTGGCCGGTGCCACGCCCCCTTTAAAAAGTCTCATTTATGCCCAGAGTAATTGACTGTACGTTTTAAAATTGTTTCTTTTTGTATACACCAAAGAGAATTAAACAACAAGAGGATTTATCGGCGAATGCGTTCATAAACGGACGATACAGTAACTACGATACAGGTCGCACTGTTTAAGCTAGGTGGCTGAAATTTTGCAAAAACATGTGTCGATGAACTGATACGGTTCGTATTAAAAATAAGCCAGCTCGGTCAGGAGGTGAAAAATTTCTTCGCGTAAGGACTGAGTCAACCTCGGGAAAAATCAATAACTCTGAACTTAAAAAACCAATATCTCATGAATTATTAAAGATATGACGATAATGTTTGGAACATATGATGTTGGAACATCCTGCAGGAAATGTGGCCACGCCCCCTTTAAAAAGTCACATTAATGGCCAAAGTAATTGACTTGGCGTTTTAAAATTTTAACTGAATGAAATCAAAGACTAGGAAAGTGTTATGGACTATGTTATGGACAAATTGGACAAGGGGCGTGGCACCGCCCATACAACTCTCCACCTTGAGTGGCTACATCTCGTGAACTAATACCGATATGACAATAGTAGTTGTTGTATATATAATGTTGCTATGGAAATTAACACCCTGATCGAAAATAGGCTGGTGCCAGACCACCTTTACAACATTTTCATATTGGACACTAGTGCTACAAAAAATGTTAAAATCGTATTTTGAAAACCAAGTGTACATTAAAGTATAACATTTGAAATATATTTTAAAACAATTCCTGAGGACATATTAGAAAATATATATATAATTAATTATTCGGAAGCGTCTCGGAAAAATTGGAATTGCGATGCAGTGCCCCTCATAACTACTTAGTAGGGACATAAATAATGTTACAATATTGAACACACCCATTTCAATAGTAGAACTGAACATACGCCCTTAATGTCATATCCGCTCCGAAAAAAGAAAATCATGGTCCGTGAGATGAATATCAAGCAAAAGTCCATGAGTCGAATCATTAAAAAAGACTTGGGACTTGGGGCTTTCAAACGACGTACCGGACATTTATTGACTATAGCTTTAAACAAATAGGATTGAAAAATGCAAACGTCTTTTGGTGAAGCACGCTGATGACTTGCACAGAAAAATTTTGTTCACCGATGAAAAAATGTTAACCGTTCAGAAAAAATTTAACAAGCAAAATGAGAGTGTATGCGCGGTCACCTAAGGAAGCATCTGAACTGATCCCAAGGGTGGAAAAGGGTCATCACCCAGCTTCAGTCATGGTTTGGTGGGGTGTCTCTTACGATGGGGTCACTGACCTGCAGTTCTGCACACAAGGAGTCAAAACGTCCCAGGCCTGGCTTCGAAACAATTTGCCAGCGTTCATTTCCTCTGAAGAATGGGCCTCAGGCAGTCTAGATTTTAACCCATTGGATTACAAATTGTGGGCGGTTTTACAGGACAAGGTTTGTCACAAAAGATACCCCAACATTGGATCTCTTAAGACTGCTTTGGTTCGAGCTGTTGTTGATAGACTTTTATTATGTATAATAAACGATTCAATATCAGCAAATGATTCGTCCGGCTTTTAATCAACCACGGTTGAAAGTACTCTGATTTGTTTTAACTAATTAAAGGTATAACAGAAACAATAAATCTTCAATTCATTTCGAAACGCTGTATCAAAAGACAGATCTAATTTGATAGTTTCCCCTTTTTATTGATTGAGAAAAAAATCGTTTTTTGAAAACCAATTCTTTATTTTATTTTTAATTTATTTTGTGCAATATTTTCTTTATTTTTTTAAATCTAATTTTAAGATATATTTTTGTCCAAAGCCCACAGTTAAAGACAATAATCTGTGGGCCTTACCACTGAAACCGCAATAATTAATATATTTTTAAATTATAAATTATTACTTAATGTATTTTTAGAAATAAAATTAATCTTAAAGATATACTTTTTTAATGTTTGAACTACAATTGATAAAATATTGTAATAATAAAAAAAATAAATAAAATAAAACGTACCTTTATAAAAATGTAGATTTGATCATTTTAAGTCTGGGCTCATTCTACCGTCTAGCATAAAATGTATTGCAGATAAGTGGATGAGCAGGAGTTAGGCTATTAGACAAGTCACTTGGAGAATGGAGTGTCTCAAGACAGGTTGAGATGTATCTACCAGTAAAGTTACCAGTGATTAATTTATCTCCAAGCCAAGTAAGCCCCGCACAGTGGGACATTTTACAGAAAAAATGATACTAAATGTAGAACATTTGAATTTTTGGCCTGATTGTAACAAAAAAAAAACAAATTTAAAGAGGAGGAGTCATTCTTCAGTATATTGCATTTGAAGACACCCTGTTTAAACACACACTGTGCTATAGGCAGCCAAATTTCACTACCTCCAGTTTGAGAAGTCTTTCAATGTCAGTAAATTTTATAATTACAGGGTGGAGCGCGATAATTTGCTTATTTGAGAATGAAATAAAAAAATGAACCTTAGAAAAACTTATTTTACATTTGATTTAAATTGAACAGTAAGGGAATTTTCTAATTACTTGGTTTTAAATAGTGTATATGGCAAATGTCGACCTTTGTTATCCGCACACTGCTGCATAGGTTTTCTGAAGTTTTCATGAACTCTAACAAGCATGTCTGTCGACTGGTATTCTGCCAATTTCAGCCTCAATATTGTTAATAAAGTCTTCCAAGGTGTTGGGACGGTTGATATACACCTTCGACTTCAGGTAACCCCACAGGAAAAAATCGTATGGGACTAAGTCTGGTGAGCGTGCCGGACAGTTCACATCACCCCTTAAAAAGATGATCCATCCAGGAAACATTTGCCTCAAACAATTCATGGTAACCCTCGCTGTGTGTGCAGTGGCACCATCCTGTATCCTCTATCATCCTCCATATCCTCCTCTATCATAGTCAAGCACCGTTTAGAGTTCATTGTTACGGCAAGACGGTTATCCTGGAAAAATTAAGGGCCAATGATGCCTACTCGCGCACCACACAGTGACGCGGTCCGACTGCAGAGGTCTCTGGTGAAGTTCTCTGGGGTTTGTTTCACTCCAGTACCGCATATTTTGTTTGTTTACACACCCACTGAGGAAAAGCACGCTGCACTGCAATGATCGAGTGCGCATTTGAAAAATACCCTTTAACACAAAATTACCTCTCCTCACGTGCCCAATGCATTAAAGCAACTGCGGCAGACGAATACAAATCTCCGTCAGCCACTATAAGCCATACACACTCTCTTCGACTAACAGTGCCGTCAAAAAGCAAATTAGCGCGTTCCACCTTGTACAAACCGACATCAACGTTTTATTGATTGTAAAGGGAGTTTTTTTAGTCGTGTGGTTTTCCATCCGGCTACACTTTTTTCGGAGTTGGTTTTTTTACAGCTGTCACTTGATTTAATCTTATTCTGGTTTGCCATTTCACAATGAATAGTCTTACTCCGGAAAAAACGTTTGCAAATCGCGGGAAATAGGCCCAAAACGAGATGGCCACCGATCCGGATTTTTACAAAAAAAATGTTGTTCGGCGATGAAGCTCACTTTTGGTTGAATGGGTACGTTAATAACCGAAATTGTCGCAGTTGAAGTAATGAAAATTCACAAGCCATTGTTAAAACGCCGTTACATTCTCAAAAAGTCACAGTTTGGTGTGCTCTATGGGAAGAGGGAATCATTGGTCCATATTTCTTCAAAAATGAAACCGTCCATAATGTTACAGTCAATGGGGGTGCTACAGAGCCATGAATAATGAATTTTTCGTGCCTAAATTGGAGGATCTTAATGTGGACGACCTGTGGTCCCAACAAGACGGCGATACATGTCATACAACCAACGAAACAATTAATTTATTGAAGGAAACTTCTGGTGGGCGCATTACCTCACGTCGTGGGCCTGTGGCCTTGGAAAAGAATATTCGGCACACAATTGCTAACAAACGGCCGCAAATGCTGCAAAAAGTAGTCGAAACTTGGGCCTCTTGGTCGGAATTTGTTCGAGCCAGCCGCGGCGGTCACTTGCCCGAAATCATTTTTAAGACATGATGGCAATTCTTACCTTTATAATACTCGTAAAGCTAAATTTTTGGCCATAACATTTAATTATAAGAGTTTTATTTCTTCATCTGAAAAAAACACACTACATGAGTACGAATTCTATACAGCTTGGGTTACAGTGTTAAGTGTAGCATAATCAAGCTGCAGTATCGGACCTACACTTTTTGAAGCAATCGGTTGTACTATTACTTAGTGGTGGCCTGGAAGATAGTGAAAGAGTTGTTCGTTACAGAAATGCACTGAAACTCCATATTTCTTTGCCCCCAAGGACTTTTAACCTTAGTGAATTTAATTTTTCTTGTAGGATTATGGCAAACAATGTTTTTAAACCAGAAACAAAAAATTTGGATGCTTTGAAAGCGATACATTCCAACAACAGTTAAGGCAATTCCCATTGCAACTCTTTAGGCAGCCATAAATAACTTTTGTACATGATGACGCTCATGCACGCAGAGAAAAGATATGGTTACACTATGGTCACCGCAACAATAATATGCTCTCTATAATAAAAGCATGTTCGCCGCAACCATAGTATTGTTTTTTGAATTTAATTGTGACAATAGTATGATTGCGACAATATTGCTATTGTTGAAGTGTAACAATAGTATTATTGCCAAATTTAGAAATAAAGATATGGTTGTAGCAACCATATAAACATGGTTGGTGCAACAAAAGTATTGTTATTTAAAATTTATGTTAACAATAAATTTGATTACGGCAATCATACAGTATGGTTGCGACTATGGACATAACAAAACAGGTTTTATAGCGGGTTAGTGCGTATGTTTTTTCTCCAAAAAAAATTTAAAAAAGTACTTTAGTTTTAAACAGAACAGAAATAAAATAATTTTTATGAATTAGAATAAAGTTATTTAAGTCAATCAATGCAGAAAAATTCATTAGCCACTCTGTATGGATTCTTAAATTTCTATACCGAATCTATAAGATTCGGCCTGACCGAATTCAATGTCGTTTTTTTCATTTTGGTTTCACAAATGTGCCGTGCATGTCGGGACACCATGTATTTATTTAGCATTTTCGACCAGCAACGACTGCCTTTGGCAGACGCACCAATTTCGACCAGTTGTTAGCGAAAGCTTTATGTACATAATAAAGCTCATAATAGGCTTGTTTTATTTGAGAAGCGGAAAAATTCCCTTTAAAATACAGCCAAGGCAAAAACTTAAAACCGTTATCAAAACACATAAAACCTTTTTAGTTTTTGAAAATATGTTGCTATACCCGTCAAAACTCGTTCGTTTTGCAAAATTTGTAATCATAGCTAAAAAGTTTTTCTAAGAAAACACACGGTTGAAAAACATGTTTGTTTTTGTCTGATGAGGCACATTTTGACCTAAACGGCAATGTAATCAAGCAAAATTTCCGTATATGTGACGCGCAAAATAGAAAGGGAGGGACCTAAGGTTAAAAACCAGTTTTGTTCAGGAGAGCCATTTTAAAGATAAGGTCCCTTTCTATTTGCGCTTATAATCATCGACTTCACTTTCATAAAACGCGCACATCTCTGGGAAGGAACACTTTTGGGGCATGGGATCGGTCTCATTTGATGCTCAGATGTTGTCCATATGAAAAAAGAAAAAAAAAAAATGAAAATTGATGTTTTTTACCCTTAAGTCCCTTTCTCTATGCTCTGTCACATATACTTAGTAGGGACATGAATACTGTTACACACGTTTTATGCTGAAAAATAAAAAGGACTGAATGTTTTTGGACCAAATATTTTTAAATACATATAGTTATTGATGTATATTATATCGAAAAAGAATCTACTTATTCGAAATGTCCGCCTTTTCCCTTTACACACACCTTAAGTCGCACTGGCCAATCGTCAATAGCTGCACAAACCTCGTGCATTGGAAAATTGGCCACAGCTTGAACCAAAGCAGTCTTAAGAGATCCAATTTTGGGGTATATTTTGTGACAAACCTTCTCCTTTTAAACTGTCCACAATTTGTAATCCAATGGGTTCAAATCTGGACTGCCTGAGGGACATTCTTCAGAGGAGATCAACGCTGGCAAATTGTTTTGAAGCCATGCCTGGGACGTTTTAGCCTTATGGGCCGGCGCAGAATCTTGCTGGAAAGTCCATGGCTGGTTTTGGAACAGGGAATTGTCAAGAGCCTTCACAACAGCTTCCAAAACGGTTTCTTGGTAAACTTTGGCCGATGTTTTGACTCCTTGTTCGCAGAAATGTTCCTACCTTATTGTAAATTGTTTTCAATAAAAACCAATGAATGAGTTCAACTTTAAATTTTATCAAATTTGTTTATAAACCACATATTTTTATCTAAAGATACAACAGTGCCTCAAGGCTCCTTTTTTACCTTTTCTTACCTGGCGGCTAAACAAAACGAGGTAATGATTGAAAATAACTCTTTTGAGCTTATTGGATCATAATTATCCTAGGAAAACTTAAACAGCCCCTATTTGATTCGTTCGTTTTCGGGTATTAGAGGGTTTAATATGGATTCAGGGGACTCAAAAACGAGTCACTTCAAGGCGGTGAAGGGTACATATGATTTGGACTGTCCGAGCTTAACGACATTTGTACCTGAAAACGAATTAAAATCATCTCTTCTGCGGGATTTTAAACTAACTTTTTCGCTAGTAAAAAAAACACTACTAATACCTTAACACTATGCAAAGAAAAAGCTTTTCACAAAGCTTTTGGATATTTTCCCACCGGTAAGAAAGCGACTTCAAATCGAATAAAAACTATTCGTTTTACCCTTTTTTGCTAGCCGAACAACAACAACAGGGCACCAAAAACCTGAATGCATTTAGAGGGGATTTCAAATCAAAATCCAAAGTGATAAAGAATTATGGTGGTGGAGTGGGAAAAGGAGGACGTTGGTGTCCGTCGCAATGATATGAAAACAAACAAACAGAGAAAAGGTGGAGAAAAACACATACCCTGGCACCGAGAAAAACGTCAGTCGACAGCAGAGGAGAAAAAGAAAACAGAACAGACAGAAATTAGCAAAAACAACAAAAACAAAGCACAATTATTTTGGATAACAACAACAGCAACAACAAAAAGAAGAATTAAGTGAAAACAGAAAACAGCATAAAAGTGTATTAAGCGGAAAATTCGAACGTACAGATAAATTTGAACGCTGGTCGAAGGAGGACCTCAGTTTTTTTTTCTTTTCGGTTGGTCTGGAGGAAAATTTTGTAACGGATTAAATTACCAAAAAAGGAGCAGCAAAAATTAAAAAAAAATACACGCTTAAGGCCAAAAAATTCGGTTAGCAAGAAAAAAGAGCCATGTAAAGTGATTTGTGTTGAGTTTTTGTATTTAAAAACGGTCGGTAGTTTTGGTCTTGAGTTTTGTTTGGCGGTCTCAACCAATTCGAAAATAATCGAAAAAATATAATTTATCAAAAGTGACTTGTTAATGCCAATAATTTTAAAATAATAAAATAAAATCACTGAGATTTTTCAACTTTAGTTTGCATGCGTGAGGAAGTAATTGCATCGCATGCGTTTCGCTGTTAATTCGCCATTGTCGTTTAACGTTTTGCGTGCAGCTCCAGCCAAGTTTAAACGATTAATCGCCATTTCAAAAGATTTGCGCGCCAACCAACCCATGCTATTAGCGTCCGGGTAAAGTGTATGATCGGGAGAGGAGTCGAAGTTTAGTAGCCTAGCGGGAAATTCCGCAAAAATAATTGCTGATAACGTGGAAAATTTAACAAAAACTCCAAAATAATGGCAAAATTTGCTAAAACGCTGCTAGGAAATATGGAGCATTTCACCAAAATGATGCTTAGACAGATGAACAAAACTACATCGTCTGGTAATGATAGCTCCTTTGGCGCCTCATCGGAGTTGGACGACAATCCCTTTTATCAACATTCGCCGCCTTCAGCTTTCGATTATGCCGAATCGCCAGCCCTTATGGACTTGGGTCCCAAACGCGACTCCCTTCAGATTGTTATACCGGTGACCATTATCTATGGTCTGATATTTTTAACCGGTGTCATCGGCAACATCAGCACCTGTATTGTCATCAAAAAGAATCGTTCCATGCATACGGCCACCAATTACTATCTCTTCAGTTTGGCCATCTCGGATTTTCTCCTACTGCTGTCGGGTGTGCCGCAAGAGGTCTACCTAACCTGGTCCAAGTATCCCTATGTTTTTGGAGAATACTTTTGTGTGGGACGCGGCATTTTGGCCGAGACCTCGGCCAATGCCACAGTACTCACAATAACCGCCTTTACCGTAGAACGTTATGTGGCCATTTGTCACCCGTTCCTAAGTCAGGCCATCTCGAAGCTCAGTCGTGCCATACGCATCATCATACTCATCTGGATACTGTCCATACTAACGGCCATACCGCAGGCCCTGCAGTTCGGCATTATCTCGCTGGGCTCTGGCATGGAGAAGTGTGTCGTCGTTCGCATCATCCTGCAGCATTCGTTTCAATTGTCCACCTACATCTTCTTCTTTGCGCCCATGTCCATTATTTTCGTGCTGTATCTTTTGATTGGTTTGCATTTGTATCGTTCCAATGTCATCGGTGGTGGCAGTTTGGAGCCCGATAACTTTCGCAACCGAGACACCATGATGAATCGTCTACGCCGCGAAATCTCGTCGGATTCGAATGATGTGCCTGCGGCGCGCGGTCGTGGTCGTTTTGGCATGAAGAGCGTTCAGAGCGATACGATTTTGTACCGATATTCGGGCGGTACGCAAGTTAGTGCTGTTCGGGGACGCATCAATCAGTTCGGCACGAAACGAGTATTGAAAATGTTAGGTAAGTACGTGAGGGTTAATTACGTTTTCTAGCTGTACTCCTAATGACGCAATTTAAGTGTATGCGAGGGCTGCTGTAAAAGTTTTGGCATGCGTGCTTGTTGCATTTGACGGTAGCAGAACGATTATTCTTTATTGTCGTTTTTGGGGGATACTTAAGAGAAAACGACACTTTGAAAATTAAAATTTAGGAACAATTCAGGGAGCCAAGTTTTTCCGAGCTTGTAGTGCGTCTGGTGGGACGCCTACTCTCAGGTTCTTGTAAAAAATTCCATAAAAACATAAGAGATGACATCACAGCCACACTACAAACATGTCAGTCTGTTGGCTGATTATCGTTTCGCACAGGCCAACGCGATTACGATTTGCATTAGTAGCGACAGTGAATCTTGTATGACAGGTTCTTATGTTGTTTTTTCAAGAGGTTAAAAAAGATGACACTATTTTACGAATCAGGTGGGACGTCTCTCAAACTTACTTATTTACGTACTTAAGTCCCACATCATCCCATTAAGGAACAAGGGTGAACATCTCTCAAATCAGTGAGCTGTGCAAGATTAAATTCATATATTCACTGGCCGGGACCTTCTTAATTCTTAATCTTATTAATTTTAATCGAAAAGTTTTTATGTGGCTTAGGGATAAATCTCCTACTCGTAAAGACACCGGCATATACCAGGTGAAAACCGCCGCTAAAAACTTGTTAGATGTTCTGTGTTAACTGGCATGATGGTCGTGCACACTTCCATTACACCAGGGCGGTCCACCGTCTCTCGCACTCTTGCAAGAAATTATTTTAAAACAAAAGAGACGACATGATTGCCACACCACAAAAATGTGTTAATCTGTCGACTAATTTTCCCTTGTATGACAAGTTCTTATGTAGTTTTTAATGTGACCAAAAGGGATGGCACGATTATACGAATTAAAGCGACATGTTCACTGCTTTGATTTTTGAGCTGCTTCAAGGCCCGAGCACACTTACGTATTATTCCAACGGTGCGTTTTTTATACCATTTTGGTCAAAATCGCACCATTTTAATATGATGGGTAAATGGTAGTGTCCAAAACCGAAGCCGGAAACCGACATTGCGGTTTTTAAGTCCAAACCCTACAGTTGGTTTCTTAAAATGCGCTAAAAGCCAGCATTTCGGATTACCCGCCCGGGTTTTTGCTCTTGGGTTTTCTGATTTTAAAAAATTTACACGTACGAAATTTCAAAAATATTTTAGAAAGACCAACCTTTAAGTGTACGTAAACGTACCGATCGACTGACCAGTTGATTCGATTAAACGATATCTGCCTGTCCGTCAGGCTGTCTGCTGTCTATTGTTGTCCGATTTTCATAATTTACCAGAAGTAAGTTTTTTGTACAAAGGACAGAGGCTGTTGACTTTTGGAAAATTAACATGTGAACAATATAGAGGAATTTTTCTCACAATTTAAAAAAAATACAAAAATTCAAATCAAGTGTGGAATCTTTATTTTTCATTCGAAAGGACATTTTACGAGGGCTGCTATATATATTTCTGGCCAAATAATGAAAATGCGAATATTTATTTATATGGTTTTATTGTTTGTCAAAGTATTCTTTAGCATAATTTATACACTTTTGCATGCGCTCACACCAATTGTCGAAGCACTTTTTCCACTCCGATTTAGACACCTCCAAAACATGGTTTTTGAACGCTTCAACAGCATCTTCTGGCGACGAAAATCGTTGATCACGCATTTTTTTCTTGGCGTGTGGGAATAAAAAGATGTCATTAGGTGCCAGGACAGGGCTGTACGGCGGATGACCCATCATTTCGATGTTTTGGCCGGTCAAAAAGGCGCTGGTTTGAGCCGATGTGTGAGAGTTCGCATTGTCATGGTGCACACTGATTCGTCTGCTATTGTTCGTTATTCGAATTTCTCCCAAGACTTCCGGCAAATAAATTGTGGTGTACCACTCAGAATTCAGTCGCCATATGACCAGTTTTGCCGAAGATACAGGCGACCATTTGCTTCGAAATGATTCTTCCACGAACAACTTTCGTTGGATTTGACTCCTCTTCGAGACCCATCGATTGCTGTTTTGTTACGGGCTAAAACGAATAGATCCATGATTCGTCACCTGTGACGAACTTATAAACGTCTTCTGAAGCACCGCAATCGTATTTTTTCAAAATATCTTTACACCAATCAATACGAGCCTTTTTTTGAGCGATTGTCAAATTGTGCGGGATCCAACGAGAACAAACCTCTTTTAAGGCCAGGTAGGTGTTCATGCAATATCGAATGTATGCTGGTGGATGAAATGCCCAAGGATGTCTCTATCTCACGGTATATCACATGTCGATCTTGCATTATCAGTTCACGCACGGCATCAATGTTCTCTGGCATAACGGCCGTTTTTGGACGACCATCACGAGCGTCTTCGTCTTTAGGGAAGCGTCGGCCACGATCATCGCCATACAATGATTTAAGTTCATCAATGCACTCTTGTCGTGATAATCCACGTCGAAAGTTGTGAAAAATGATCGCGCGAAAATGTTCACGAGTTAATTCCATTTTTTGCCAAATAAACTTTTTCCAGTTACTGTAAACAACACAAACGATGGTCGTACGTTAAAACGTTCTGAGTTCGTTTATGCAAAAAAAAAGTCAAAATTTCCAATGGAAATGTCAGTTGGCGCCAGGCAACACTTAGTGTTGCCTAGGCCAGAAATTTATATAGCAACTCTCGTATACTTAATAAATACAATTGATCTAATAATAATTATAATATTATTAAATAATATTTTCTAAAATTTCGTGATTTCTTGATAAAGCGAAATTAATTAATTAAACCTAAAAAAATTAAAATAAAACTAAGCTACAAAGTTTCAATTGTTTTAAATCGAATGAACTTCATTGATATCAAAACTGTTTTTTGATTTCAAGTTATCTTAACATATTTCACAGTATTTACGTTAGTTTCATATTTCCTTCGAAAGGAAAGAAAGCGACAAAACTAACGATCCCGAGAAAGCGGGAAACGAAAAAGACCGGGGGAAAAACTCTAGTGAACACACACATAGGCCAAACTTAATTTGCCCACTTTTTATGTCATATACGACGTTCCGCTAAAATAAGACCATGTAGCTCCAAGTTTTTACATGCATATACGACGGTCCGCTGAAATAAGACCATGTAGCTCCAAGTTTTTACATGCATGTACAACGCACAGTGGTCCAGGATAAATTTCCATCGGCCAAAATTCTAGAACTTTAGATCTAGTAAACATTTTTGGATTCTGTCAAAAGGGCAATTGTAGTAGCTGATGTGAATTTAATTAATATTCAGTCGTAAGAACATCAATATAATGAAAATGTGAACAAATTGCAATACTACTTACTACCTGAGGCTGAACTGAAAAAATCAGTTCAAAATCCGTCCGAACTACAAGAATTTAATTGGATATACAGACTTTTGATTGGATATACAACATTACATTGCATTGATGGAAAAATGGTTTGAGACATTCTGTAATGGTTGCTACAATCAAATCACGGTTTTCACAGATTATAACAAAGTTATACCAACTGAATTCAGTTAAATTTCTGGTTCCGCAACTGGCGGTTATAGCAACCAACGAACTGTGATGTACGTGCCACTTTGCTACCAATAATTGGTGGTGACAACAGATAAAATCTTTGTAGCCCCCTACACTATTTAGTTCGCTGTTGTAACATTTATATATAGTCACTAAAAAATCTTTGTTAACGACGAAAACATATTTCGAAATCCCAAAAACACTTGGGGTGTCCCAAGAAGAGCGCAACCGGGAAATGACTGATGCAGCAATTGAATTGTTTCTCTGGCTGTATGACATGTGGCGCCGTCTTGTTGGAACCACATGCCCTCCACATTCATTTCTTCAATTCTAGGCAAGAAAAAACTGGTTATCATTTCACGATACCAAACACCATTGACTGTTTGCGCTTGACCTGCCTCATTTTCATAAAAAAAAGGTCCAATGATTCCTCCAGCCCAAAAACCACACCACACGGTGACACGTTGAGGATGCATTTGCTTCTCGTGAATCACTCGAGGATTTTCCGCACCCCAAATGCGACAATTCTGCCTATTGACGAAGCCATCAAGATGAAAATGGGCCTCGTCACTGAAGATGATTTTATCGGCAAAATCAGCATTTTCATGTTGTCTCTCCAATACCCAATTGACGAACTCCCTTCGCTGTCCATGGTCAGCTGGCTTCAGTTCCTGAGTCAATTGAATTTTGTATGCATGGAGATGCAAATCTTTCGTCAAAATTCGCTGCAAAGTGGATTTGGAGACACCAATTTGCTGAGCTCGGTGTCGAATTGAGGTGGATGGAGTTTGAGCGACATCATCACGTACAGCTGAGACATTTTCGGTCGATCGACCTGGTCGATGGCGCGTTGTTGTCTTTACATCACTAACAGACCCAGTTTCGGCAAATTTATCCATTAATCTCTTTACAGTTGACTCTTTTGGAGCATTATTGTGACCCCAAATTGATCGCAATTTGCGAACTGTAGCCGCAAAACGTTCACCATTTTGGTAAAACAATTTCACAATGAGAATGCGTTGTTCATTCGTGTAGCGCTCCATTTTTACTAACCTCGTACCTTCTACTAACAAACAATAACAATTGTTCAAATGTCAAACAATGACACTTCGAATGTTGCCAGATTTAAAAATTGCGTTCTTCTTGGGACAACCTTTAAAATGTCAGAGAGTTTAAGTTTCTTGGGTTATACGGTTAATGCTTCCAAACTTGACAGCCAAATAAATAAACGAACTATAAACAGATAAAAATTTTCCAGAATTTTTTCTTTTTTTGTTATTTATTCGGTCTTTTATCATTATTATGACTTGAGCAGTTTTTTATTCTGCTTCGAGACCTTTATGCTGTTTCTTTTTCAGAATCAACGTAAAAAGAAGAAATTAGTGAAATGTATTTGCTACGGTTGCCAGGCAGACTGTACAGCTGTTTCTATAGAAATAGGCCTACTGTACTTTACCGACATTACTCCGACTTGATCAAAATTTCCGCTATATAAGTAGATAGTCCGCGACCCATTTTTCCAGAGTACCGGCAACTCAAAGCTTGATAATATTGTTATGAACCTTAAGTAATTTATATTATATTGGCGCGGTATGGGTTTCATTGCAAAGCTTATCAGAACATTTATCCATAGACGTATTTATTTTAAAACATTAAATTGTTCCTCCCCTTTCTTTAAATTAGCCCTCTGTGCCAACACACTTCCAATTTGATGCAGAAATTGTTTCACTTGTACAAACTTAATAAGATTCGAAAACTGTAACTGCATATGTGACAGCGCATAGAGAAAGGGACCTAAGGGTAAAAAAAATTAATTTTCATTTCTTTTTCTTTTTTTAATGTGGACAACATCTAAACATCGAATAAGACCGATCCCATGCCCCAAAAGTGTTCCCTCCCAGAGATATGCGCGTTTTATGAAAGTGAAGTCGACGATTCTAAGCGCAAATAGAAAGGGACCTAATCTTTAAAATGGCTTTCCTGAACAGAACTGGTTTTTAACCTTACGCCCCTCTCTATTTTGCGCGTCACATATACATATATAAGTTGTAGTATCTTACGGTCGGTTTGAGATCGTGGATTACCAGACCCGCGATTTATCGTTTTCAAACTGGTTCTAGCCTTAGGCGAGAAGATCTCACCGAAGACTTAAGTCTGGTTAGTCAGGAGCCCCTAGAACAGTAGTTCTGGCCGGACTAATAGCTGTGAACTTTCTGGGAGAATATTAGGGGCTGTTGTTTTAACCTTAATCGCGAGAAGAGCTTCGTTTTGATGTGCAGCAGCATTGCAACCGGACACTGAGACCCATTGTTCATTAGGAGATATAAGGCAAGGGGGAGTTGTATCGACATAACACGCTTTAGATTGGCACCGGCGGAAGCAGGGGCTGCCGTAAAATGGTACTGCCCTGGAATGGTAGAGTCATTGCGAGGTTCACCCTCTATTTCGAGCTGGTTACTTAAAAGGGCAGCATAACTTAAACGGCTTTCGTATGGACCCTTTGGATCGAACTTTTTAAAATATGAAAAACCTTTTATAAAAAAACTCCATAACTGAAAGTGTCTGTAAGTTGTTTTTTAGTAATAGTATTTGAAGTTGTGACTGCAAGTTGTGACTTAATACTACAATTTGCGACACTTTAATTGACTTAATCAGCGGCAGGCTAGAAGTGTCATGTGCACCAGTAATAAACCCTAAGCAAACTGGATTGTAGTGTTCCATGGTATATCGAAATGCCATTTCGTATTTCAAAGCTCTAGAAGACACTCTGGTGTAATTGGAATCATTGGATTTGAGGCTCAAAATGTGTCGAAATTCCCTAATTTGTTTTTGTATTGAATAGGAAGAGTTACTTCAAAAATTTGCGATATTGTTAAGATTATGAAACTTTCGCAACTGCCTATGCATTTTACGATTGACTAATGCTTTTGTTTTTTTTTTCAATTTAGTTTATTACTTAGCTACGTATGTCCAAATTTATATATATTTATAATCGACATAATTATAAATGTGTATGTACTATTTAAGTACATTAGTGTGGGTTTCGGCAAAAAATCCGAGCCACACAATAAATTTGTGGTAAATTAAATTTGCTGTCCTTAAAAAACAATTTATCATTAAAATTCAATTTATCATTAAAATTCAATTTAACACAAATAGAGCACGAAAAACTATTTTATAACCTTCTTCGTAACAAATTATAATACCACTAAATGTAATGCCATGAATTTTTAAAAGGAGTTTATTATATCATTGTTTAAGTGTTTTTATATTCTAGTCATGAATTTTTATTGTTTTCTTTTAGCTTTTTTCGGCCGTCTTTTTCATTTTAAGCCTTTGTTTTTGAAATACTCGTAACATTTCTACCACTTTTATATTTCGTCCGCTTTGGGCCTTTTTATTCCATTTTATTTCTATTACTAAAGGGTGTTTTTTATTGGGGTATAGAACTTTAAGTTGGCATCACTTTTTTAACTGGCGGCCGTTTTGTCAGCTGTCAGGTGATTAATATTTAGTTTGGTTTGCCATTTCATCATGAACAGGTTGACAAAAGAACAACGCTTGCAAAATGGGCCGAAAATGAGATTCATCTCGATGCTGATTTTCATCACAAAATTTTGTTCAGTGATGAGGCTCATTTTTGGTTGAATGGCTACGTCAACAAGCAAAATTGCCGCATTTGGAGTGAAGAGAATCCACATGAGACCCTTGAGACGCCATTACATCCACAAAAACTGACTGTTTGGTGTGCTCTATGGGCTGGTGGAGTCATTGGGCCATACTTTTTCCGAAATAATGCTGGAGAGTCAGTTACCGTTAATGGAGACCGGTATAGAGCCATGATAACCGACTATTTTGTTCCCGAATTGGATGGCATGAATGTGGATGAGTTGTGGTTCCAACAAGACGGCGCTACATGCCACACAGCGCACGTCACAATCGAATTATTGAAGGAAACATTCGATGAGCGCATAATTTCGCGGAATGGACCTGTCAATTGGCCACCAAGATCGTGTGATTTGACACCATTGGATTATTTTCTTTGGGGATATGTGAAGTCGCTCGTCTACGCCAACAAACCAGAAGCGTTAGGGGACTTGAAAGCCAACATTCGTGGCGTTATTGCCAACATACGGCCCCATATGCTCGAAAAAGTGGTTGAAAATTGGACCTGTAGAATTGGCTTTATTCGAGACAGCCGCGGCGGCCACATGCCCGAAATCATATTTAAACATTAATGGCATAAAATTATCCTTCCAATAAAGCCAAATTGATGGACATTAAAACGATTTTCTTGTGTTTTATTTCAATTCGAAGTTCTATACCTCAATAAAAAACACCCTTTACTTTCAATGCCATCTTGCTGATTTGATACATGTATGTTCTTCTCAATTTTTTTCCTTTTTCGGCCGTTTTAACCTTTTGTAATCTTAATATCGATTTACAAAAGGTTTTTTTTTTCATTTTAATATTTTTCCCGTTTAAGTACTTTTTATCCCTATTTCGCTCCTTTTTTATCCAATTCTATCCGCAATTAAATTTTCTATGCCTCTCTGTTTTTCTCTTTTTCCGTTTTCATCACCATTTCTATTTTCTATATTGTTTTTCTTGCTTTCGGACATTTCGCTCTTTTTACTCCCATTTCTATTTTATAGACCATTCTTTTGATATAATATGTTTTTTCTTACATCTTAATATTTTGCCTGTTTTGTCTCTTTTTTATCGCCTTTTTCTATGCCATCCTATTCAATTAATATGATTTAAATTACTACCTGACACTTCGCTCGTTTTGGCACTTTTTAATCGCTTTTTATCCTCCTTTACATTTTCTATGCCATCCTAAAGATTAATTATTTTTTGTCACTTCCTAATACGTTATTTTCCCGTTTTTGAACTTTTTTTTATCCCTTTTTATCTCCATTTCTATTTTCTTTACCAACCTGTTGATATAGTATAAATATAGGGTGATCCATCCAATTCAAATCAAGTGTGGAATCTTTATTGTTCATACGTAAGGACATTTTATGCCATTTATTTTTTGAATATAATTTCCTTCAAATGTTGGCAACTGTATTATGGAAATGAGCGTTCGGCGAAAAACAAGAAGATCCGCTGTTTTCGACTTACATTGTGTTCAGTGATGAGGCCCATTTCTGTCAGAACGGCAACGTCAATAAACAAAATTGCCGCGTTTGGGCTGAAGAGGAACCAGAAGAGGTTCCAGAGAAAACCACGGTTTGGTGCGGTTTATGGTATGGTGGAATTATCGGTCCATATTTTTTCAAAAATGATGTTTGAAACGTAACTTTCAATGGTGACCGCTGTTGCTCGGTTTATGGGATGGTGGAATTATCGGTCCATGTTTTTTCAAAAATGATGGTCGAAACGTAACTTTCAATGATATTTGAGCCCGTATTCTTGACGGCATTTTGTTTCAACAGGACGGTGCCACTTGCCATGCAGCTGGTCAAACAATGGAGCTAGTGAGAGGTAATTTCGAAGAGCAGCTAATTTCACATTTTGGACCGGTGAATTGGCCGCCTAGATCGTGTGATATCACACCTTTAGACTTTTTCTTTGGGGCTACAGAAAGTCCAAAGTCTATGCTGACAAACCTGCTATGATTCAGGTCTTGGAAGCCAACATTCACGCAATACCTGTCGAAATGCTCGCATGAGTCATCCAAAATTGCACCCTCAGCCAACATTTGAAGGAAATTATATTCAAAAAATAAATGGCATAAAATGTCCTTTCAAATTACCAATAAAGATTCCACACTTGATTTGGATTTTTATTAAAAAAAAATACCTCCAGATGAATCAACCAATATAAAGCTTGGACTCATAGGGGCCCAAAACGGAGGGGCTCAAAAACGGAGGGCCACTATACATAGTGGTACTCAAATTTAATCAAACTTCACTACTCACGAACATAGATTTATTCTAAAGATTTTGCTGAGATTAGGGTCGAACTCATCGACCCAAGAGCCCCATAAAAAGACCATTTTAGTTTAGGGTGGATAATACATTGGATTCGGCTTGCCCAATGTTAACGGCGTATTGTATACTTTTTTTTAATTATTATTAATTCTTTGATGTCCTGATACAACTGGCCTTTGTATCCAATTTTAATTTTCTTCCGCTATATAAATAATTTTAAGCCTTTTCTTTGTCCCCTAGAGCCGCACCCACAATTTTCTGTTATTTAATTTCCTAAAGTTTTTGTAACAATTGCAAGTTGTCTTCTACGCTTTTATGTTGGATTTTCCTAGCAATGGGCTAAATATCATGTTTTTAATCGCACCGACAGTGACCCAGTCTAGTGTACTTGTTTATCTAGGCTATATTAAACACACACATAAGCGTTATATATGGATATTCCTGCGGTACTATTAAAGTCAAAAAGTAATAAATTTAGCACATACTTATAAAAGGCATCACATTCTTTGGTGGTGGCCAACATTAACAGGCTTTTTTTATAATGACTTTGTTTAGACAGAAATGCCTAGAAGCATTGGTGCTATGTCTATCGTAACTGGGGTTTTTTCTTCTGAAACTCAATTTTAATTAGACTACAGGTTCATATAAAAAATGTGGGCATGTATATTAAACAGCAATGCAAGGTATGTTGTGGTGACGGACTTTTCAACTTTGTGATGTACAGAGTGGACAGTGACGGAGATTTGAACTTTGTGATCATATGTTTAGTCATAACCCCAGTGACTCAGATTTGTAATTACTATGGTACAGTAGTTCCAAAACAAACAAAACTCCACATAAAGGGATATCGACCATTAGTAGAAGAGAGTGAAGCCCATATCATCGTTAGATTCCTCGGGTTTCTCCTCCTTCTTCACTTCTTCTTATGCTGTGTCTTTTTAAAGTTTAAGGCTGGCGAGGCCGACCATTAGTCGAAGAAAGAGAAGCCCATATCATCGTCAGATTCCTTGGGTTTCTCCTCCTTCTTCTGTTCTTCTTATGCTGTGTCTTTTTAAAGTTTAAGGCTGGCGAGGCCGACTACCTACTCAGTCGTTTAGAATATTTCGCGCATCTGTCTGAAGGTCCTTTGTTTCATGGATCGTTATGTATTTTACCAGAAAAATTTGATGCAAATCGGAAGTGAATTTTACAGCTGTAGGTTCTGATATTGGACAGGACTTTTGCATGGGTTCTTTTTGAAAATATGAACCTATATGGTCTATTTTCACACAAATTACTTACTAATCGCTAATAACACAGTACAACAGCCAATCTGGGGGGTGAGAAATTCCAAGTCAGGGTGATGGTACTAGGTCAGTATATTAAAACCCTCAAAGGGTTTTGCGTTCGTATGTGAAAGCAGAACGCGTTAATCGATTTCTATGATCTATGTCGCATTTTGTTTATAGGTTATGTGACTTTACGTGAAAGTTATAAGACTCTACACGTTTTTCCGTTTGGGATTTATATGTTTAAAAAAAAAAAAAAAAAAATTTGGCAAAATTTTCTTCATAAATTTATTTCTAATTGCAAAAATGTTGATTTGGTAGAGGAACAGTATATTAATGGATTAAAGAAAATGTAATTATTAATTTTTCTCAATTTATTTCAGCAAAATCGAACTAGTCGTCCTCGAGTTATGTCAAACTATTTTTGCCAACATTTTACAACTAAGCGAAAAAACATCAAGATAAGGAAAAAATGTAAAAGGACATAAAAAATACGAACGCAAAACCCTTTGAGGATTTTAATATACTGACCTAGTACCATCACCCTGACTTGGAATTTCTCACCCCCCAGACAATAACCCCAAAAATGTTCCACAGTGTAATTCGACATGTAATAAGCGTGGTTTAGGTTTTTTTGTGGCTGCTAGAAGTGCAGGACCTCGGTAAGGAGGTTCTCTTGGTCAAATTTCACGAGATGGGGATTGGTCGCCCATATTGTTCTGAGCGAAATCGGATGTAATATGTGGCTTTTAGAGCTGTAGGTTTTGACATCGGAAAAAACACTATGAATGACCCCAAAATATGGTCCGAAGTGGACCAATATCAATTGGGTTCGTCCATGTAACAAGCTCGAAAAATAACCAACTTTCATCAAAATTAGATCATAACTTTGCCCTGTACTTGGATAGTAATTTTAAATGGATCGATATGCTTCACAAAGGGTCTTTCTTCATTCCTTTAAGATGTGGCAAACATCAGCACTAAGTCATAATAGCTTGTACCACAGTGTGGTGTGGGGTAAAACAAGGTGCCGCAGCTTCTTTACTCTCCACCATCGATGGCATTTAAATATGGCATTGATAGAATTACAGATGTGTTTGTTGGTCCATGTATGACAGGATCTAATTTTCTGGAGCCTTTGGCACTTTGGCCTATGGGTCAAGGCCTCCCATTTAGCCAATAATGTGCGACCAGTAGTTTGCTTTCCACAGATGGATAAGGCTATCTCCTTCCAAATTTATATGTTCTAAACGACGATCATAATATATATTTACGACATAGGGTCTTTGATCGAGATTTCGAGGTACTGCACACTGAATGACAAATAGAATATAAGGACATACACTCTATCCCATGATAGTGTTTACTTGTTTGTTTTGATTAAAGTATCCAGATGCCCATATTTACTAATGATCATTTCTTGTAACCAAAAGAGCTACTTTTGAGTCCCAAAAGTCAAGTCACCCTTTTCCTATTAACGATTTGTTGTGTATTGACCATGAACAGCCTTAACAAGTGGATAGATAAAGTTCGGCTAAGCCGAAGCTTATAAACCCTCTATCGTGGATTATGGTCCATTATAAAAATTTTATCAAGGAGCGGGGCACCGGTCACTTTTCTATTAGGGTATGTTTCTTTCCATACTAACATCATATTAACCAAATTCTATTGTCATATCGGTATTAGGTCACGGTTTATAGCCTTTTGTAGTTCAGTATTGTGCCACGCCCACTTGTTAAATTTTAACACAATATAATCTACTTATATATTAAAATGCTAATATTTATAAGTATTTTCATTCTGTTAAAAACTTATAACGATCGACCTAAGCATTGCCTAAGCCATAAATGCTATATTTAAAAGGGGCGGGGCGATCCAATTTTTGCTCTAGAATGTGTTCTTATCTACGCCAATATCATATGTTCCAAGTATCATCGTCAAATTTCTATTAGTTTATGATAAATAGTCTTTTCAAGTTTAGGGTTGTTTGGGCGGTGTAACGGCTCTTGTCTTATTTGACAATAATATAGTCTACAACAATTTCATAGTCTTTGATCCCATTCTGTTAAAATTTTATAATGATCGGTCCATTACTTTAAAGGGGCGTTGCACTGACCACATGATCCTCTCATGATGTGTTTCGATCCACGCCAACATCATAACTTTCAAATATTATCGTCATATCTCTATTAGTTCATGAGATATTATCTTCTTATGTTAAGGGTTCAGGAGGCGGTGCCACGCTCCTTATCCAAATTTACCATAAAATAGTCTTGCCATAGTGGCACCGCCGATTTTTTCTCCGGATGCGTTTCAATTCCTGCCAATTATATATGTTCCAAATATCAGCCTCATATCCAAAATAGTTCATGAGATACTGCAGTACCTTAAATTCAGGATTGTTGATTTTTTCAGAGATTGGCCTAGTTCTTGTGAGGGGAAAATTTTTACCTCTTGCCCGATCTGGCCCATTATCAATTTCAACAGTTTAAGTCCATCAACACTTGTTTCTGGAAAACAGCCAGCCGGACTAGAACATCTTAGAATTTTACGACAAGTCATGTGTTGCGCACGGAATGACAAAGTATATATACCCTCTATCCTATGATGGAGTGTATAAATACGTCTCCATAGTTCAGAATGAGCAAAATTTGATATATTTATTTACGAGGGCGGTTCGGAAAGTTCTTAGCCTATCAATGAAAGAGAATAGTTAGTTTTTAAAAAATATTTTTATTTTTCAATATAATCTCCTGAAACTTCAATACACTTAGTCCAACGCTTATCTAGCAATTCTATCCCTTGATTAAAATAGTTTTCCTCAAGGTCTTCAAAATAGTGGTTTACAACTGTAATTGCATCTTCATTTGAGGAAAAACGCTTGCCAGCAAGGATTTTTTTAGATTTGGGAACAGGTAAAAGTCACTGGGAGCTAAAGCAGGAGAATAAGGTGGGTGGACAAGCAACTCGTACTTTAATTCGTTGATTCGTAAGCCATTGTTAAAACACTCTTGTGCGCTGGTGCTTGAGAAATGTTCATTCTTATGCGTTTTTGGTCGACTGTTAACAAGTGCGGCACCCATCTTGCAGAAAGCTTTTTCATCTGTAGTTCTTCATGCAAAATTAAATGGAGTCGATCATTTGAGATGCCCATGATATTAGCTATTTCACGCACTTTAGTCGTCGATCATTTAATACCATATCATGTACTTTGGCTACAATATCTGTTGTTGTTGCTGTTTTTGGACGTCCACTACGTGGTTCATCTTTAATGCTTGTACGACCACGTTTAAATTCAGCAACCCAATTTTTTACTGTTGCATATGAAGAAGCACTTTCACCTAACACATTCACCATATCATTATGAATTTCTTGTCCCGATAAACCTTTTTTATGTAAATATTTAATGACACCACGCATTTCTAATTTTTCCATTGTAAAAAAATCGCCGATGCGTCTTTTGTGAACACCTGTTTCTATATGAAGGAGTTGCCAGATCGAAACAAAATTTAACATGTGTTCATAGCAGAGATGGAAGTTTCCAAAACACTTAACTTTTTTCAGTTTATACCGCGCTTTTTGTGCTAGGCTAAGAAGTTTCCGAACCGCCCTCGTATAGTCGTATTATGATTGGTACAGGGTAAAGACCCAATGTTAAGTATACTCGTACTGATCGACTCAGAATCAATATCTGATTCCATTGAGCTTTGTACGTCCGCCTTTCATCACACCGTCTGTCCATCGATTGTTGTAATCAAAATACAGTCGCATTACTGAATCATTTTAAATGGAACTTGGAACATTCAACTAGTACGAACCCTGTTGTAATTGGTCCACATCGGTCCATATTTTAATATCATATATAGGCTTTTATCGATTTCAGATCCTAAAGATCTAGAAGCCACATATTACATCTGATTTCGACCAAACAAGGAAAATATCGGTCCATGTTTTCGAATAGCTACCACACAAAGGTCCCTGCCGATTTGAGGCTCTAGTGCTCTAGAAGCCACGAATTACACGATGATCACGCCCAAATTTTACATGGTATGTCATAAGCGACCATTCACTAACTGTCCTTAAACTGTACCACCACGTAGTTCCATATTTTCGTATAGCCCCCATACAAAGATCATTCCCATTTCAGAACCTACAGCTCTAAAAGCCACATATTACACCCGACTCCTACCAAATGTCGCACAGAGCATAACATATCGCTAGTGAAATATGTCCATATCAGTCGATGGTTTCGAATAGTTCCTACACAAAAGGTTTGCAGCTTTAGACGCCACAAATTGTACCCCATCACTCTCAATTTTTTAATATATTGAGTTCGACCTTGCTCAAGCTCCAGAAAAAATGCTTAATACTCCGATTAGCAAAGTGTTGTAGTGTATTTAATAGTCGGACACGCACGACTAAAACTTTTTGTATTTGTTTGAGTATACATTTCTTTATATACTGAATAATTTGATTTTTTTTATGGGTCCATACACCTCGAAAAAAAATTAGTTGGAAAACGATTGGAAATACACAAATTTCGTTTCAAAAGAAGAATTTTCGTTTTATCCCCAAACTTTTTTAATCGTTATGGATATTCGGTTCGACATACCAGAAGATGATAAATATGATCATCGCATTGTACACACAACTGATCGGTCATACCAATAGTTTTGCACAACAAATGTTGTAACCAATTATTGGTGATCATAACTAAAATTTCATTAAAAATGAGTTGTTTAATGTTAACTTTGTTTTGATTTTAACAAGAGTTATTTAAATAAAATACTTCAATTATTACTGATATTGCCAACCGATTAATTCATTTTTTTCAGTAAACATATTTTATCATCATTTCCACTTTTTGCTCCATATGACCCACCCTATGTTTTAGAGTACCTTAAGTGTGTAATCCAACAGTTTTTTGCCTCTGATTAAAATTTTTAATTTTTCCAGTAACAAGTGCGGAATGTGGATTTTTAGGTCCAATTTTTTTCTGGATATTCGAATACTTGTTATGTTCCACCGATACTTTAGTTCCAATTGCTTAAAATTACAGCACCAACTAACATTAGGTTGTACTGATGGAATACAGGAGGTGCATACAACCTCCTTCATTTGGTTTGCAACAATTCGGTTGTGGCAACGAATTTGTTCCCTGTGTGTACGTTCCATAGTAAGTGTTCTAGTTTTAAGCCAATCTTAAAATAAGAAGCATAGTTTTAATGAAAACGACATTAAACAGAGTTTAAGTTTAGAAATTGTTCTAAATAAAGGTTATTAACTCAAAAAATTTTAATTTTCGTTTTCTGTAAGAAAATGACGTAGTCACTGTACGTCATTTTCTTACGGAAAACGAAAATTACATCCTACCCACTGTAAACAATTTATATCGTATCTCTTTTCCCTCAGCATTACATCTTCTATGTTGTAGAGTACTTCAACTGTCCAAGCCATAAGTTGTTTTCCTCTTCTAAACATTTTGAGTAAATGCCCTTTTGCGATATGTCCACTTGTTTCAGAAAACTTTTGTAACCACGTTCTTGAGCCAGCTAATAGGTCCAACAACTATATTTATTTTAAAGGAGAAAAGTACGTATTTATTAATAATTCGAAATTTAACCATGGATTTTTGACAAAAAATAAGTTTAGCCAATACCACGAATACTAATTTCTGAAGTTCTTGCAGACCCTTTAGGGGAAACTTTTTCTTTAGCAGCTTATGACTGCTTACCACAATTTTATGTACATTTTGACCAATCAAGTCTGAGCATATGCTTCAACGCAAATGTTTTGTTTCCCACCACTGTGCAAGTGTTGATTTGCCCATTCCTCAGGTAGTTTAAAGGTAATACACCCCAGACATTACATGGGCGAAAAAATCCATTAGCATCACTAGTTATTTTTAAGCTGGAAGTAATTATTTTCATTTTCATCATTTTGTGGAGCGGAGTGGGAGAGAAAAGGATAGCGTGGAAATTAATCTGCATACGCTAGGTAATGGGTACGACTATGAAGCATGTCAAAGAGATCATGATGATGGGATAACAACGCAAGTTAGGAGCAGTTAAGGTGGAAGTAAACATTTTAGTTACTTTTAGGGATTTTTTATATATTTCGCACGAAAGGGGTACCCCAAAAACAACAGCACCAAGTCGTATAACCCTGAACCACAGTGTGGTGTAGGGTATAAAAATACGACATTGTCATTAATTATTCGAAAGCGTCTTGGAGAAAAGTGAATTTGCGGTGTCTGTCACAACTCTTGGGTCATCTGAAATCTAAAAATCAAAGTTCTTTTCTTAGACAATCGCTATATCCAGATGGATTTTCAAACTTTTTTCAAATTCTTCTGGTTTTGGGAACACTGAAGTGAAAAACGCAAGTTTTCGAAAAAATCGAAAAATTCGGTTTTTGAAACAAAAACAAGTAAAAAATGTTAAAGTCGACCGACTTTGAGAAACCTACACCACTCTGTTAATCAGAGGATTAAGCAGTTTTGTCTGGTATTTGAGCAAAGTCGAATTCAATATGTTAGAGTTAACTTTTTGTCGCTAAAAAATGCATAACTTCTAAAGCTGCAGGACCTCAATTAGAGAGGGTCCATTGAGTGGGGGCTATTCGAAAACATGAACCGTTGTGGTCCAATTATACAGAACATGGGTGTTAGTCGCCCGTAACACTCAATTCGATATTTGGTTTGAATGGGATGTAAAATGTATCTTCTAAAGTTGCAGATTCTAAATCTGAAAGAACCTCACTGTGAGGGCTATTTGAAAATATTGACCTATGTCATCCAGTTTCACCACAGTTAATACGGGCGTTATTTGTGACTTCTAGATCTGCAGAACCTTAAATTGGGAGGGACCACAGATAATACGAATATTTATTTTTTATACGAGGGTTGTAATATATATTTCAGGCCTAGGCCACACTAAGTGTTGCCTGGCGCCATCTGACATTTCTATTGGAAAGTTTGACATTTTTTAGCATAAACGTACTTAGAACGTTTTGACGTGCGACCATCATTTGTGTTGTTCACAGTGACTGGAAATAATCAATTTGGAAAAAAATGGAATTAACTCGTGAAAATTTTCCTGCGATCATTTTTCACGTGGATTTCGACGTGCATTATCACGACAAGAGTGCTTCGATGAACTTAAATCTTTGTATGGCGATGAAGCACCATCCTATAGCACTGTGCAAAACTGGTTTAATGAATTCAAGCGTGGCCGACGCTCGCTCAAAGACGAAGGTCGTGAAGGTCGTCCAAAAACGGCCGTTGTGCCAGAAAACATTGTCGTTAGTGAACTGATAATGCAAGATCGTCATGTGACATACCGTGAAATAGAGGCATCCATCCCATCAGCATACATTCAATATTGCATGAGCACCTGGCCGTAAAAAAGGTTTGTTCTCGTTGGATGCAATTTGAAAATCGATCAAAAAAAGGCTCGTGTCGATTGGTGCAAAGAAAATTGTGCTTCAAAAGACGTTTATAAGATCGTCACAGGTGACGAATCATGGATCTATGCGTATGAGCCCGAAACAAAAGAGCAATCGACCGTGTGGGTCTTCGAAGACGAGATAAGTCCAACGAAAGTTGTTCGTGGAAGAATCACTTCGAAGCAAATGGTCGCCAGTTTCTTTGGCAAAACTGGTCATGTGGCGACGGTTCCGCTTGAGCACCGTAGGACGGTCAATTCAGAGTGGTACACTACAATTTTTTTGCCCGAAGTCTTCGGAGAAATTCGAAAAACCGAACAAGAGAAGACGAATCATTGTGCACCAAACTAACGCCTTTTTGACCGGCAAAAACGTCGAATAGATGGGTCATCCGCCGTACAGCCCTCACTTGACACCCAATGACTACTTTTTATTCCCGCACATCAAGTAAAATTAAGTGGTCAACGATTTTCGTCGCCAGAAGATGCTGTCGAAGCGTTCAAAAACCGCGTGTCTCAATCGGAGTGGAAAAAGTACTTCGAAAATTGGTTTGACCGCATGCAAAAGTGTATAAATCATGCTGAGGAATACTTTGAAAAACAATAAAACCATTTTTGATGATAAATATTCGAATTTGCATTACTAGGCCAGAAATATATATAGCAGCCCCTCGTATAAATAATACAAAATCTGACCGATTTTCTTCAATTTCAATAGCGTCCGTCCTTGGTCCAAAAAAACATATAGGTGGGAGCTATATCTAATTCGAACCGGTTTTCTTTAATTTCAATAGCGTCTGTCCTTGGTCAACAAAACGTACCTTTTGACAAATTTCATAAAAATCGGACAACAATTGCGACCTGTAGTTTGATTACAAGCTTTAGATGGAAATCCGCAGGGGTTATATACGTCGATCGGTATGCTTAAAGGTGGGTATAGCCCAAATATATGGCAGGGTATAACAATTGGTATCTGCTTTCGAGGGTGGTCGTGCGACGGACATAGCTCCAATGACTTAATCATCATGAAACATACGAGTATATGTGACGCGCAAAATAGAAAGGGACCTAATATTAAAAACCAGTTTTGTTCAGTAGAGCCATTTTAAAGAATAGGTCCCTTTCTTTTTGCGCTTAGAATCGTCGACTTCACTTTCATAAAACGCGCATATCTCTGGGAGGGAACAGTACTTTTGGGGCATGGGATCGGTCTCATTCGATGCTCAGATGTTGTCCACGTCAAAAAAGAAAAAAAAACGAAAATTGATTTTTTTTTACCCTTAGGTCCCTTTCTCTATGCGCTGTCACATATGAGTCATTCCATGCCAAACGGTACGATTTTGGGCAAAAATTTAACGCAATGATTCCGATTTTTATGAAAATTTGCAGATTTGGTCCTCTAGCAATTCTATTTAATCCGCGATTAGAAAAAAAAAATATAATTTTTTTTTTCAAAAGTTATGACCAATTGAACTTTGGTAAAATGGAGATTTTATCAAGGAGGTGTGTTCATTCAGTCGCATGTAACTCCGGAAATACTTGACCGATTTTACTCTGCTATACCTTATTTTGAAGGTAATTTTAAGCACTTCTAAAATAACGAAACGGTATGGCATAACGCCATAGAATTTTTGAAGTTTGTATCATTTTAATCCTTTTATTTCGATTTTGAAAATGATTACATCTTTTTTTATTTTTGAAATTTTGCAGGCGTATTCTTACAGGTCTGTTTTACCGACTGTGTAAGTTTTAAAGTGGTGAAATAATGCGTTCTATTTTTAAAAATTTTTTTTTACCTTATACCTTTTTCACTTCCATGAATATAGAAAATATAATATAGAAAAAAAAAATACTTTTTAATAGTTTATTGACACAAGATATAACAACAACAAAAAAACAAAGAAAAAAAGAAATAAAAAAATGAGTAATGAAATAAATGTTATGCCTTGTATACCATCTTCATACAGTACTGCCTGCTCAGAAGATGATGTTGTCTGGACTTTCATTATTTTATCGGGTTGTGGAATGAATGCATGGTAGCCAAGAGTTCCAGAAATTGTTTTCGCCTTTTCAAAACGCTCCTTCAGGTGTTTCGCCCTATCTTGATATTGATAGTTATTGAAGAATTCTGTATGAATATTCTTCACGTTTTTATTCACCCAATCATAAAATTTGACGGCACTATTAATGGGATTTATGAGGCTGGACAAGCTTGCACGTGCTGCTAGTCTTTTGACTGTTCCTCCCAGACCATCGCAGGGCCATTTGCCATGAGACGTTGCAAAAAAATGCCATTCCGCTGGTATTCCAAAATCTTCTACGTGGAACGTCAGATTTAAAAAGTTTTTCTTGTTTTTGTATTGTGCGCTTGCGCCATCAGAAAAGTAAAATATTTTACTTACAGGTCCTAAGGTTTTCTTTAAAAAATTTACAAGCCCCTCCTGGAATACGTGCACGGCTATTGTATCATGTTTTTATTTCTTTTTTTCTTTGTTTTTTTGTTGTTGTTATATCTTGTGTCAATAAACTATTAAAAAGTATTATTTTTTCTATATTATATTTTCTATATTCATGGAAGTGAAAAAGGTATAAATTTAAAATAAATTTTTAAAAATAGAACGTATTATTTCACCACTTTAAAACTTACACAGTCGGTAAAACAGACCTGTAAGAATACGCCTGCAAAATTTCAAAAATAAAAAAAGATGTAATCATTTTCAAAATCGAAATAAAAGGATTAAAATGATACAAACTTAAAAAATTCTATGGCGTTATGCCATACCTTTTCGTTATTTTAGAAGTGCTTAAAATTACCTTCAAAATAAGGTATAGCAGAGTAAAATCGGTCAAGTATTTCCGGAGTTACATGCGACTGAATGAACACACCTCTTTGATAAAATCTTCATTTCACCAAAGTTCAATTGGTCATAACATTTAAAAAAAAATTTTAAATTTTTTTTCTTGAAACACGTAAACACAAACTAGTTAAGCAATCCAAGCTTGTGATGTAAAAAATGCGTACCGTTTGGCATGGAATGACTCATATAGAGTCTAAAATGTTTTTTTTCATACGTTCCTCTTTTTATCTGTAGCACATGATATATACCCTTATAGGGTAAAAATATAACAAAACAAGTAAAAATGCAAAGATCCGATTGATTATGTGACTTCAAAAGTGGCAGGGCTTTTAATTTGAAGGGACCTCATTAATGCAGACTATATGAAAAAATTGACCGAAATTGTCCCATTTCGCATGAGCTGGTTATAGGTCGCACATTACGCTCTATGATAAATTACTGGGTTCAGCCATAGTTGGTTATAGTCATTTCTTTTAAAACACTATTGTAAATTTAAGAAACATCAGATAGCAGATGCGGCTTGCGGACACACCTGTAACTTAGATCAGGTGTGTCCTTTTCATAGGGGATATAGGAACACATACTTCAATTGGGTCCAACTTCACCGAAGTTGCCTACTGGTCGCATGTATCGATTCATGCAAAATTTAAGCAAAATCAATTTTAATTTGTGACTTCTACAAAGGCAGAGTCTCGCGTCGGAAGGGACTTTTGGCTCTAAATCTGTTCTCTGTAAACTATTACATTTGAACATGGAGGAACTTTTGTTCTTTAAAACTTAAATGCAAATACTTGTGGTAGCTTGTAAACAATATGAACAGCTGTCATTGGTAAAAATTTGACATAGCTGGCATAATCTGTTTGCCAGCATTGCCAACATGAAGTTGGTAACACTTCAATTGCCTTACCCTGAAGAACAAAATTGTCTTATTTCACTAGAAATCGTCTTATTTTATCAGTCATTATTGACCACATTTAAAAGATCCAATAGACGGATGGACATCTGTAAATATAATCAACTAGTGATTTTCAATCCAGCGGTATAATAACACTGTGGAACAAATTCAGGTTAGCAAAAGTTAGCTCGATTCTGAGAGTGGGGGTGAACATATAGGCTAAATTAGAAGACCCGTATCGCGGCGTTTGTTTATGTTAGGTCGATTTTTTTTTTTAATCGACCTTCGAACTTTGCAGTCAAATGCGGAGTTTCAGCTTATTGTTTATATAGTTTTTTGGCTATAACTCGTCGACTAATTGATATTTTTCAATCTGTAAAAGCCAAATTATTGCTAGAGACCTGTCCAACAATTACATTTTTTTTTTAAAAAATTGATTTAGAAAATTTTTGTGGTGCTTATGAAGGAAAATGTTGGAAAAATTATTTTTTTTTCATGCTTTTTGAAAATATTTTCCACAAAACTAAGTCTTTTTTGCTTTCTATTCGATCTACTTATATAATATGCCTCTCAGTTTCTTCAATAAATTTCATTGGAAAAGAAAACAACCATAATACAAAACTTGCGTTTTCCAGCTTAATATTAATTTACTTCACATTTTTTATGTATCAATTTTGTTCAGTGTTGCTTTTGAAGAAGCATTGAAAAAGAAAAAGAGGTAGCAGTAATTAAAAAGGGAAGTTCCAAGAGTCAAAACAACTTTTTTGTTTTCAAACGATTTTTTTTATTTCGTACAAGCGAACTAATTTCAAAAATAAAGATTCAGCAGTTAAGACTCGAAACTCAGCCGAAGCTGATGTTTTTTAATTTTCGCTCGGTCGTGATAAAATACGCTATTAATTTTTTTGGAACTTATTTCATTTTGTGATTGATTTAAGTTAAGTACATCGGTTTCATAAAAAAAAAACAAAAAAAAACATTGCATAAAAAATTTCGGAACCAAAATGTAAAATGGACCATTTTTGCAATGTTTGTGGACGTTTCATATCAAGCGATGAAAAATGTGGCATTGCGAGTGATTTTTTTAAACAATATTTCTCGCATGAGTTTATCACTATGCCCCTAAAAAAGTTTGCTTTAAATGCTATTCAACTCTTATGCAATGGAAAAATGTAAAGAGGAAGGCTATGCCACAGTGTAGGATATACCTAGTAGGGTCATAAACCCTGTTACAACATTGAACACACCCATTTCAATAGTAGAACTGAACATACCCCGTTAATGTCATATGGGTTTTGAAAGCTAACCTCAATAGCGTTAGTCTGTAACGGGATTTTAAAATTGTTTTAACTTTCATCATGGAGTGGTCAGATAATAAGAACCGTATCGCTGTAATATCGCTTTTCAAGTGTAAAATGAAAAACAAAAACAATATTTTCAAAACGATCCGGCCACTAGGGTTTAGCCGCATGTTCGTCTACCGATGCATAAAACTGTTTGAGGAGACTGGAGATGTAAAAGACCGCCACCTGTCGGGCCGCCCATGCTATGTTCGAACACCGCATGTCATCAAAGCCGTTAAATCAAAAATTCACAGAAATCCGCTCTGAAAACAGAAAATCATAGCCCGTGAGATGAATATCACGCAAAAGTCCATGAGTCGAATCATTTAAAAAAGACTTGGGACTTGGGGCTTTCAAACGACGTACCGGACATTTATTGACTGCAGCTTTAAAGAAAAAATAGGATTGAAAAATGCAAACGTCTTTTGGTGAATCACGCTGATAACTTGCACAGAAAAATGTTGTTCACCGATGAAAAATTTTTTACCGTTCAGGAAAAATTTAACAAGCTAAATGTTAGAGTGTATGCGCGGTCATCTAAGGAAGCATCTGAACTGATACCAAGGGTGAAAAAGGGTCATCACCCAGCTTCAGTCATGGTTTAGTGGGGTGTCTCTCACTGACCTGTATTTCTGAGAACAAGGAGTCAGTTTTGGTAGCTGTTGTGAAGCCTCTTAACAATTCCCTGTTCCAAAACCAGCCATGGACTTTCCAGCAGGATTCTTCGCCTGCCCATAAGGCTAAAACGTCCCAGGCCTGGCTTCGAAACAATTTGTCAGCGTTCATTTCCTCTGAAGAATGGCCCTCAGGCAGTTCAGATTTGAACCCATTGGATCACAAATTGTGGACGGTTTTTGAGGACAAGGTTTGTCACAAAAGATACCCCAACATTGGATCTCTTAAGACTGCTTTGGTTCGAGCTGTGGCCAATTTTCCAATGGACGAGGTTCGTGCAGCTATTGACGATTGACCAGTGTGACTTAAGGCGTATATAAAGGCAAAAGGCGGACATTTCGAATAAGTAGATTCTTTTTGGATACAATATACATCAATAAATATATTAAAAAATATTTGGTCCAAAAACATTCAGTACTTTTTATTTTACACCAAAAAACGTGTGTAACAGTTTTTATGTCCCTACTAAGTAATAACCATGGGATATATCTACTTTACTTGTAGGCGTTTTAAATAGCAGCAATTTGTGGTAGTCCCTATGCCACACTGTAGAAATTGTCTGAGTACGAAGTTGTTTCGCTTCCCTTATAAAATTTGATGCCGAAACTCAGCAAGTTTTTACATTAGTGGTTTCAAAAAGGGGATGAGTCCATCTCACAATCGGGTAGCTATAATTTGCTAACAGGTTTTGTCCATAGATGCAACACGTGTCTAACATTTTCCGTTGAACTTTCACGCTGCATAGAGAGAACACACAAAATGTCAATTCAGTAACTTATTATGGGTTCATAGGTTAAAGAGTTTATCCAAAATGAACCTATGCGTTGCGTGCCCATAAAACTCATACTGTTGTAGTGTTCATAAATATTAGAAACAAGTTGGTGATAAAAACTGAACATATGTCATTATGACCCAGGCACAACACGCACTGGCGATACAAAACATATGCACTTGTATGGCCTGCTAATCACTTTGAGACCTTGCGATCCCATCGTCCCGCCATATCGCCATTCTCCGCTCTCCACATAGGCCAGCAATTAATTGTTAACGCAGCTATATTACGCATTATTAGCAAACATTCACCCGAAACCAATTGAATATATTTATATAAGTACATACATACAAACATTTGAATATTTGTATGTATGTGTGAATAGTATAATTATAATTTTGGCCAAGAGAAATGAATGGCTTGGAGCGATGTTTATTATAAACAAATACGAGTAATAATGTTCACGCAACGTAACTGGCGAGTGAATTCATTATCATATTCATTCATCTCCTCCCCCAATCGGAATTCGAGAAATTGATTAATTCACACGCCCTAGACTGACAAAACTGGGTATGAATAGAGTCAATGGGAATGTTTCATGCTGATTTTCCCATTACTTGTATTGTGATTAAATTGCAATACAAAAATATTTGACACAATGGTGTGCCTGGAGCCTGAATGGCCAACGCACTGCATCTGTGAAGGGCCAGAATGGTATTGTTTGTTAATCTTTTGGGGGATATTGAGTTTATCAGATGAGTCGGTTTAAATTTGACGTCAATAGACTTGTTCTATTTCGCAAGTAAATATTTCCGCAAAGTGTCTATTTAGATTTCCATCGTAAAGTTTTAAACTAGAATCAGTCGCAATTTTTGTCCGATCTTAATTTTTATTTCAATTAAAGAAAATCGGTACGATTTTTTATGACTTGAACAGTTCTTATTCTGGTTCGATACCTTTTTGTTCTTTTTCAGAATCAACCTAAACAATTGGTGAAATGTATTGGCAACGGTTGCCAGACATACTGTACAGCTGTTTCTAAACCCGCCAAAGTTTTTCTTCAGCAGTCTTTGGCAACGATTACTTCGGCAACAAATCAGTTGATACAGTTATTGCCACCGGCCAGTTACAAACTCAGATAAAAATTGGTCATAGCAATCCACGTTTTTACGATATGACGCTAGGTTAATATATTTGATGTTGGTGTGAAAAGAAACACATCCTGATAGAAAAGAGACTGGTGTTATGCCCCCTTGACAAAATTTCCATATTCGATCGTAGTCTATGATGGGCACGGTCTATGATGGGCAAGGACAAACTTTATTTATTCTTCGAAACGAGTTTTTGTTATGAATAACATGGCTATATATAAGTAATTAGAACAATTAAATAAATTGAACTTACTTTATTTAAAACGTTAAAAAATGTTTTATTTCTATTTTTCTAAAATAATTTTAAGTGGCTCTAATTATTACTCTCCTTCATAGGATGGGAGTTTATACTTGGTAGGGACATAAATACTGTTACAACATTGAACACACCCATTTCAATAGTAGAACTGAACATACCCCGTTAATGTCATATGGGTTTTGAAAGCTAACCTCAATAGCGCTAGTCTGTAACGGGATTTTGTAATTGTTTCTACTTTCATCATGGAGTGGTCAGATAATGAGAACCGTCCGTATCGCTGTAATAGCGCTTTTCAAGTGTAAAATGAAAAAAAAAAAACAATATTTTCAAAACGCTCCGGCCACTAGGGATTAGCCGCATGTTCGTCTACCGATACATAAAACTGTTTGAGGAGACTGGAGATGTAAAAGACCCGCCCACGCTCTGTTCGAACACCGCATGTCATCAAAGCCGTTAAATCAAGATTTCACAGAAATCCGCTCCGAAAAAAGAACTTTTCAGCAGGATTCTGCGCCGGCCAATAATGCTAAAACGTCCCTGGCTTCGAAACAATTTGCCAGCGTTCGTTTCCTCTAAAGAACGGCCCTCAGGCAGTCCAGATTTGAACACATTGGATTACAAATTGTGGACGGTTTTAGAGGGCAAGGTTTGTCACAAAAGATACCCCGACATTGGATCTCTTAAGACTGCTTCGGTTTGAGCAGTGGCCAATTTTCCAATGGACGAGATTCGTGCAGCTTTTGACGATTGACCAGTGCGACTTAAGGCGTGTGTAAAGGCAAAAGGCGGACATTTCGAATAAGTAGATTCTTTTTGGATACAATATACATCAATAAATATATTAAATAATATTTGGTCCAAAAACATTCAGTACTTTTTATTTTACACCAAAAACGTGTGTAACAGTGTTTATGTTCCAACTAAGTATAATGGAGGGTATATAAGCTTCGGCACGGACAAACTTAATTTATTCTTCGTTTTTTCTAAAATAAGTATAAGTGGCTCTAACTTAATACTCTCCTCCATAGGATGAGATTTTATAATGGGTGATCCATCTAGAGGTATTTTTTCAGAACAAAAAATAAATATAAGTATAAAAATTCAAATTATGTGTGGAATCTTTATCGGTAATTTGAAAGCACATTTAATGGCATTTATTTTTTGAACATAATTTCCTTCAAATGTTGGCCGCAACTACGCCTCAGGGTTTCCATTCTGAGGGTCCAATTTTGGATGACTCGTTCGAGCATTTCGACCGGTATGGCATTAATGACACGCGTACTGTTGGCTTCCAAAACCTGAATCGTAGCTGGTTTGTCAGCATAAACTTAGGACTTTACGTAACCCCAAAGAAAAATTTCTAAAGGTGTGATATCACTCAATCTAGGCGGCCAACTCACCTGTCCAAAACGTAAAATAAGCTGCTTTTCGGAATGACCTCTTAATAGATCCATTGTTTGAGCAGTTGTATGACAAGTGGCACCGTCCCATTGAAACCAAGTGTCGTCAAGATTACGGGCTTCAAATTCAGGTAAAATAAAGTTCGATATAATGGCGCGACAGCAAGCACCATTTACGGTTGCGTTCCGGCCATCATCATTTTTGAAAAAATATGCACCGATGATTCCACCAGCTTATTAACCGCACCAAACCGTGGTTTTCTCTGGGTATAATGGCACCTCTTGAACCTCTTCTTGTTGCTCTTCAGCCCAAACGCGGCAATTTTGTTTATTGACTTTGCCTTTGAGCCAGAAATGGGCCTCATCGCTGAACACATTTTTGGTCGAAAACAGCGGATCTTCCCGTTTCTCAAGCTCATTTCCATAATACAGTTGCTAACATCTGAAGAATTTTTTTTTAAAATATAAATGCCATAAAATGTCCCTTTAAATTACCAATTAAGATTTCACACTTGAATTGAATTTTTATATGTTTTTTTGATCTGAAAAAATATCTCTAGATGGATCACCCTATATAAGTTTGTCCTTCGGTTTCTAACATCTCGAAATACTTATCTGAGATGCTAAAAAGTATATTAATTGGTGACAATAAGACGTCTGTCTGTCCTTATGTTTTTGTTGAAAGCACGATTCAGTCCAAACGAAAAGATCTAGAGGCCTATAATTTACGAGATACATGTCTTATGGTTGCAGATCGGTTGGTATTGAAAACGGGAGAAATGCGGCGAAAGGGAAAAAAAGGTCTAATTAATAGTCCTGACCAAAATTTTATATATTCTACTACGTTTATAACTTTAATAATTTAATTAAAAAATGGCTATGCATGGACTCTGCAATCGTAGACGCTTTAAACGTCCCAAAAATGGGCGTGGTCACTAGATCTAGGGTCTAGGCAAAAAAAAGTCATGCTCGGGGACATGTGGGTATCTAGAAACAGTAAAATTTATACTCAAAATGTGTGCCTAACTAACTTACTCGGATATTTGGGACAATTTGGGACTTGTATCAGCTCATATGCGCCCAGTAGCGGGCCCCTTTTGACTATGTATATGTAGGTGTAAAAAAAAACTTAATTTCGTCAAGAATTAGAATTAACCCTTGGATCAAAGGTCCATAGGATGCCGAAAATAGGTTCTATTAAACATGGACAGATACAAAAAAAATAAAATTTAGTCACAAATCTGAATTTAACATTAGTTTTGCGATTTAAACTGATTTGAGGCCTTGACCCATGGATCTTTGATAACTAGGGTGCCAAAAAAAAGACCCTGTTGATCATGCACATACAGGTACTCAGAAACAGTGGAATTTTCTGAAGAAACTAAAGCTGACGTTAATTTTACGATTTAGCTATAGTGGAGGCCTTGATCACTGGGCCCATGGGTTCAAAATTCGTCCCTGTATGTTCTGGGATATATACGTACCCAACAACGGTGAAATCTTCCCAAAAATCAAACTATGGACCCATATTTAAGATTTTGATAGAACGGATAGAACGGAAGATAGAACAAAATAAGCCTCATTCAGCTCAGCATATGGGTATTAAAAACAACAACAATTTTTGACTTGGGACCCAATGACTTCTTTTTATTCCCGCACATCAAGAAAAAAATGCGTGGTCAACGATTTTCGTAGCCAGAAGATGCTGTTGAAGCGTTCATTTGGATTAAAAAAAGTGCTTCGACAATTGGTTTGAGCGCATGCAAAAGTGTATAAATCATGCTGGAGAATACTTTAAAAAACAATAAAACCATTTTTGATGATAAATATTCGCCTTTTCATTATTAGGGCAGAAATATATATAGCAGACCTCGTATGGTTACTCAGAAACTGTGGAATTTCCTGGCTTATCTCAATACGCTTTAACTTTTAAGATTTGTCAAATTTAAGGAACGAATCTACGGCTTCATAGAGCCCCCTCAAAAATTGGCAAAGTGTTCTACAAAACAATGAAAGTCACGAATCTGAACAGGACAATGGATATTAAGGCCCTAAAATGTAGTCCTGTCAAACATGGACCCACCTCCAACAAACCCCCCAGTACTGTAAATGTCATACTATAGGGTGAGCGATTTAACATTTTAAATTAGAATCGGCTGTAAAAAAAGTACTTGTAAATTTTTTAAATTTCTGGTTTTGTTGGAGAGGTTGAACTTTGTCATTTAATAAAGGAACACCATCCGATTTATTTTTCGCTTCGCCCAATGGGCTGAATGGACAGAAAAATCATGTTTTTTAGATGAAGCCCATTTTCATCTCGGTGGCTATGTCATTTAGCAAAATTGCCGCATATGTGACAGCGCATAGAGAAAGGGACCTAAGGGTAAAAAAATCAATTTCCATTCTTTTCTTTTTTTGATGTGGACAACATCTGAGCATCGAATGAGACCGATCCCATGCCCCACAAGTGTTCCCTCCCAGAGATATGCGCATTTTTTGAAAGTGAAGTCGACGATTCTAAGCGAAAATAGAAAGGGGCCTAATCTTTAAAATGGCTCTCCTGAACAAAACTGGTTTTTAACCTTAGGTCCCTTTTTATTTTGCGCGTCACATATGGAGACTATTGAGAATCCAATGCATCTACAACGAGTCACAGTTTGGAGTGGATTTTGAGCTGGCGGCATCATTTGGCAATTTTTCTTTAAAAATGAGCAAGGAGCGGCCGTTACCGCTAACGAATTTTTGTTTCCAAAATTCAAGAGACTGACATGGAAGACATTTGGTTTCAACAAGATAGGGCCACAATTCACGCAGACAACGCAACCATTCATATTTTATGCACTGTTTTTAAAAATCGAATAATCCGCCGAAATTGTGATGTCAATTGGCCGCCCCGGAGCCGTGATTTGAGACCTTTGGATTGTTTTCTGCGGGGAGCCAGTACGCAAAGCATCCATAGACAATTGAAGCGTTGAAACCCGAAATCGAAGTTGCCAAGATATTCGAGCCGTACTGCCGAGTGTTTTATTTTTAAAAGACAAAGTTCAACCATTCTAATAAAACTAGAAATTTAAAAAATTATCAGTACATTTTTTACAGCCCATTAAAATTGTATCTATCTTATTTTAATACAGTTTGTCATTAGCCACAACCTGTACAATTACCAAAAATTATGCTTACACGTCTATGTCCACCTCACGAACACTAAAGTCCACAAAAATGCTCCATGTTCCACGGAAGGATTCTCAAATGAAAGCAAAAATCGTCACATTTGTTATTGCCAGAAATATGCCCATGATGCCTTCAATGCCTCAATACCTTCTTTTCTGGAAGGGCGGGATTGTACGCTACAGAATTTTCACTGCCTTAATCTTACATATCAGAATATAAGTGTATTGTAATATTTTCTTATCAAATAAAATATCTAACCACGATTTTCAAAAAAAAACAAATTTAGTTAGACCCACTTTCAGAATTTCGGCCACGAATTTTTTTGAGCACATCCTATGGCGGAAGTTATGAACTTTTGATTCATGAGGCCTCAAGGGTCCCAAAACAAATAAGAACTCGAACTAAGTCGTTCAATATATAAATCATTTTTTTTCATACCTCATGGCAGGACCAAATGTTGTGCATTTTTATCTGTATAGAATTTTGTTAATGGCTTTCAAATCCTGTGAGCGCAGAACATTTTTCTGACGTACTCCACACAATCTTCAAATGACAATTAGCCTTTATGTCGATGGTAATGAATAGGCAACAAAAAAACAAGAAAATATGCATATATATTGCGTGCATATAAATATTATTTAATTGTGTATATATATGTACACATAAAACATTAAATACATGTGTACGACCAGATGAGTAAGTGTATTAGGGTGCCCCTGAAAAAATAATGATATATTTGTTTTGTAGAAATGATACATTTTTTAAAATTGTACAAACGCAGGAAAACAAATTTAGCTGTATACTTTGAATGCTGGAAAATACGTAAGTTACTTATATCGAGCCCTTACCGCGAAAAGGACGTAAGTGTCACTCGCTTTTTAATGAAATTCGATAGAAAATTGTTCAACGGTCTTAAGCTTAAATATTAATACGAGTATTTACAAAGATATAGCAAATTCAATTGTATCGGAATCCTACAGATGAATTAGACAAAAAACCAAAAAATTATTCGCGTTTAGTGTTCGATATGTCATATTAGAGACAATAAAAATTAGTAGCAACATGCGAGGGTGGCCTTTGTCAATAGCAAAGCACACAAATCGCTATACGAGTAGTGTTCTGTGTCCACACCTATCGTTAATGGCTACATTTGCCTATACCAATTTAAATGAGTGTGAGTAGAAGTATTTTTGGTACGTACGTATATGGCTTCAAAGGGTGCTCTTGTTAGATGAACCGATTTTATGAATTAAAAGCTTAAAACTCCTCTGTAATAATTACGCGTTCTGAAGTGAGTGGCTTCGCATACATGTGGGAACGCAGAAAAAAAATACAAACGGCATACCATTGGCACAATAACATAAGGGTGGACCATTAAAATTTTAAATTTAAATCGGTTAAAAAAAATCCATTTTTTCAAATTTCTGGTTTTATTGGAAAGGTTGAAATTTGTCTCTTAATAATGAAACACAATATCATTCATATGATATATAGTTATATATTTCTGCTATATATATTTCTGGCCTAATAATGAAAATGCGTATATTTATCATAAAAAATGGTTTTATTGTTTCTCAAAGTATTCTCCAGCAAGATTTATACACTTTTGCATGCGCTCAAACCAATTGTCGAAGCACTTTTTCGACTCCTATTGAGACACCTTCAAAACATGGTTTTTGAACGCTTCAACATCATTTTCTGGCGACGAAAATCGTTGACCACGAAATTGTTTCTTAATGTGTGGGTATAAAAAGAAGTCATTGGAGTTAGGGCTGTATGGCGGATGACCCATCAATTCGACGTTTTGGCCGGTCAAAAAGGCGCTGGTTTGAGCCGATGTGTGAGAGCTCGCATTGTCATGGTGCACAATGATTCGTCTTCCCTTGTTCGTTTTTCGAATTTCTCCGAAGACTTCAGGTAAACTAATTGTGGTGTACCACTCACCACTAAAAATTGACCTCCTACGTTGCTCAAGCAGAACAGTCGCCACATGACCAGTTTTGCCTAATAAAAAGGCGACCAGTGCTTCTTCCACGAACTATCGTTGGATTTGGCTCGTCTTCGAAGACCTACACGGTCGGTTGCTGTTTTGTTTCGGGCTCATACGCATATATCCATGATTCGTCACCTGTAACGATCTTAGAAACGTCTTTCGAAGCACCGCGATCTTATTTTTTCAAAATTTCCTTGCACCAATCGAGCGATTGTCAAATTGTGCGGGATCCAACGAGAACAAACCTTTTTTACAGCCAGGTGTTCATGCAATATCGAATGTAGGCTGGTGGAAGAAATGCCCAAGGATGCCTCTATCTCACGGTATGTCACATGACGATCTTGCCACATGACGGTATGTCACTTGACGATCAGTTTACTAACGGCATCAATGTTCTCTGGCACAACGGCCGTTTTTGGACGACCTTCGTCTTTGAGCGAGCGTCGGCCACGATTGAATTCATTAAACCAGTTTTTCACAGTGCTATAGGATGGTACTTCATCGCCATACAAAGATTTTAGTTTATCGATGCGCTCTTGTCGTGATAATCTACGTCGAAAGTTGTGAAAAATGATCCACGAAAATGTTCACGAGTTACTTAGTAGGGGCATAAATACTGTTACAACATTGAACACACCCATTTTAATAGTAGAACTGAACATACCCCGTTAATGTCATATGGGTTTTGAAAGCTAACCTCAATAGCGTTAGTCTGTAACGGGATTTTAAAATTGTTTCAACTTTCATCATGGAGTGGTCAGATAATGAGAACCGTATCGCTGTAATAGCGCTTTTCAAGTGTGAAATGAAAAAAGCGATGTTTTCAAAACGCTCCGGCCACAGGGATTAGCCGCATGTTTGTCTACCGATACATAAAACTGTTTGAGGAGACTGGAGATGTAAAAGACCGCCAACGGGCCACGCTCTGTTCGAACACCGCATGTCATCCATCAAAGCCGTTAAATCAAAAATTCACAGAAATCCGCTTGGAAAACAGAAAATAATGGCCCGTGAGATGAATATCACGCAAAAGTTCATGAGCCGAAGTCTATGAGACTTGGAACTTAGGGCTTTCTAACGAAGTACCGGACGTTTTTTGACTGCAGCTTTAAAAAAATAGGATTGAAAAATGCAAACGTGTTTTGGTGAAGCACGCTGATACCTTGTTCACGCTCTTGTTCACCGATGCAAAAATGTTTAACGTTCAGAAAAAATTTAACAAGCAAAATGATAGATTGTACGCGCGGTCATCTAAGGACGCATCTGAACTGATCCCAAGGGTGAATACGGGTCATTACCCAGCTTCAGTCATGGTTTGGTGAGGTGTCTCTTACGATGGGGTCACTGACCTGCATTTCTGCGAACAAGGAGTCAAAATATCGGCCAAAGTTTACCAAGAAACCGTTTTGGAAGCTGTTGTGAAGCCTCTTAACAATTCCCAGGTCCAAAACCAGCCATGGACTTTCCAGCAGGATTCTGCGCCGGCCCATAAGGCTAAAACGTCCCAGGCCTGGCTTCGAAACAATTTGCCAGCGTTCATGTCCTCTGAAGTATGGCTCTCAGGCAGTCCAGATTTGAGCCCATTGGATTACAAATTGTGGACGGTTTAGAGGACAAGGTTTGTCACAAAAGATACCCCAACATTGGATCTCTTAAGACTGCGTTGGTTTGAGCTGTGGCCAATTTTCCAATGGACGAGGTTCGTGCAGCTATTGACGATTGGCCAGTGCGACTTAAGGCGTGAGTAAAGGCAAAAGGCGGACATTTGAATTAGTATTCTTATTGGGTACAGTATACATCAATAAATATATTTAAAAATATTTGGTCCAAAAACATTCAGTACTTTTTATTTTACAGCATAAAACGTGTGTAACAGTATTTATGTCCCTACTAAGCATAGATCATTTTCAATCACATAGGCAGTTTTGTAAAAATATTACGGCCATGCAAAATTTAAAAACGTTTGATAGGTACCTTCGAGAGTTATCGTGTGAGCCGCACATACTGACGGGGCGGCCTTGGCCGATTTTTGTCGAACCATATGCAGGGTCTAAAATGCTTTTTTAAATGTGTTACGTACACTTTTTGTGTAACCCAGTAGAGTGAATGTATAAGTATAATAAAATGGACGCTAAAGTCATAGTGGCCAGTTTTCTATTTTGTATAATACTCGGCCTGACCGAACCTAATATGACTTTTACTTGTGGTTTCTTATAACACATTTTGTAAATAACCTTAAGTTGCACACACAAAGAAAAGATATGGTTACTACATGGTCACGGCAACAATAGAATGTTCTCTGCAATAAAAGTATGTTCGTCACAACCATAGTATTGTTTTTTGAATTTTAATTTGACAACAGTATGATTGCGACAATATAACTATTGTTGAAATGAACTATTGTTGTATAAATAGTTTTATTGCCAAATTGAAATATGATTGTAGCAACAATATAATTACGGTTGGCGCGACAAAAAGTCATGTATTTTTGGCTTTTTATGTTTACAAAAATATGGTAACGACAATCATACCGTACGGCAGTAATTTATATAAATTTTTATATGTGATTTTTAGAACAATGCTTTTGTTACAAATCTTACTCAATAATAGTACAATTTATCAGTAAATTTAAATCTTTCAAAACAAACTGCTCTTGATAACTGAAATATTTTTAATAACTGAAACACTAACTTTTTTAATAAAGTTTTTCATTTGTTTAATAACCACTCCTACTATTTTGAATTTAGTGTATTTGTAAATAATTTACTTAACAAAAATCGATATTGTTGAACAACAACAAAACCCAATCCCAATAAATAATTTTGGGAATAGTATGGTTGAGTGGGATCATAAGGTCATATGGATCATAACATGGTTAAAAACGTATAAAGCATACTATGGTTGTAGAAATCATACTAGGGTCGTATGTGAAACATATTAAGGCAGGTAGGGATCATAATATGGTTGTGGGGATCCCATTATTGTTGAGTGTAAATCATACTATGGTTGTGGGGATTATACTAGGGTCGTATGTGCAACATATTTAGGTTGTAACTGTCATAATAAGGTTGTGGGGATCCCATTTTGATTCAGTGTGAATCATACTATTGTTGTGAGGATCAAAATACTGTTGTGCCACAACCATATACCCCACAATAGTATGATGCTCTTCGAATATTGTTACCGCAACCATAATTCTTCATGCAGTCATGCTAAAAAAAACCTTTTAATTCAACAGCTTTTACATTTTATGTAAGCCCATGGAATATTTTTCGATAAGCCAACTCCAGCCATATGAGACATAAAAGTATAAAAACAAAATTTATTATAACAATTGCTTTGTTTTCTTCTTCTTTGTATTTTTTTGTATAAAATAGTTGCCGTTGTCATTTGTTTCTTTTTGTGCTGGGCACCCTTTCACGCGCAACGCTTAATTGCCGTCTATGGAACGGGTGTAATTACGGACGATGCCTCCGGTAGTAATGGTTTGACCGCCGAAGAAGAAGATGGCGGCGCGGAATCCACCGCCATTGACGGCGATGTTGGTGGCGAGGAGTCTGCCACCAGTCCAACAAGAAGTAGCAGCAACGTCGGTATCAGCCGTCATCATGAGGTCATCTATACGGTGATGACTTACATTTCGGGTGTCCTCTATTACCTATCGACTTGCATCAATCCATTGCTCTACAATTTAATGAGCAATAAATTTCGTCAAGCTTTTAAGGTATATTTGTTTAACTACTGTGTATGTTTATAAATTATTCGCCGATGGTTTGTCCAAATCTTAATTGATTTTCCATTTATGTTTTTGTAATATCTTCTTTTGTTTTCATTAAATATTTACAGTCAATTTTGTTTGGCAAGAAATCAACGAAAAATCAACGCAGATCACAGAATTCCCAACGCAGTATAAGTCGTAAAACCACTTTGAATTCAGCATCCCCGGCCCGGGGCTCCATCGAATCGGAACTGCAGTCGAAGGTCTCATTGTTGCAGGTACTTGGGTGTGCTTCATGCGCCTGACTTTAAAGATTTTATGAGTTTCAACTGTTTCGTTTTTTTTTTTTGGTATTGACGCATTCTGATTTGTATTTTTCTTTCTCATTTGCAGACTGTTTTGAATGATCGTAAAATGAATTCTCAGCCGATTCCATAATCATGTGTTATAGATATTTTTTTAATACCAATAGTCATAGTAAGGAAGTACTTTTTTGTTATTTTAATTATTGATGATAAAATTGAATTGCATATTGGAAATCTCTATGATCTTAAATAAGTCAAATTTGTAATCATTTCAATTTTTATATCTGTGTCTGCTGTTCCTCTAAAGATAGTGATTTATTTTGTGCTACAATTACTACAACTACCATGTATATTTTCGATGTCTATATCTACTAAGTACCGTGTATGTCTAATCTCTAAGATAATAAGAATATATGTTTCTAATATCAGAAAGGGATATATTATATTTATTTTGATCGTTTATTTAGGTGGTTGATTGATATCGCCTTCATGAAGCCCATTAATTAGAAAGACTGTGTTGCGATTTTACATAATATCAGTTAAAACACCGAAAAAATCGACCAGGCCGAATCTTATATGAGTTCGACCGTATTAGCAAATCTAAAAAATTATTCAATATTTGGATTTGTTACGAAATTTCCTATATAATGTGAGCCAATATTTCCCCCACTTTTCTTCTTAAGAACAAAACTTAAAAATAAAACGCGTCATATGAATTGAATAATTTCCAAATACAAATTATATTGATATTTAAGTACATTGAATCAATAGTTTTTAACTTTGAATTAATGTTGTTTCTATTTATTTCGTAGAATCAACATTAATTCAACATTGTTTTGAAATTAAAAAATATTAATTTAACATTGTTATTTCATTAATTTCCTAATTACGTAAGTTGAAATTTAAATTGCAAAAATATTGAATTAATAAGAAACATTGTTAAATCAGTATGGTAACATTTAAAATCAAAAACCTCTTTATGGGCAGAGCTGTCTAACCATATTGCACAATGTTAATTGTGTGTCACACCATAACGTCAAGTTTTTTGCCCAACTTAATTTCACATTTCTTTGTTTCAGTGTTTGACAAATTCAATTACTATTGAGCAGCTCGACCATTTTTTCAAAAATGGTCGTTCAAATCAAAATACACTTCGTGATTTTTTTGGCCAACAAAACCGACCAAATGTGTCTTGTTGTTGTTGCGGCATATAGTAACGGTTTGACAGCCCTTGGCCGAAGAATTCCTACTTCGGGTCGATCCGGTGCATAGAGCCGTCAGTCGTGAGATTGCCACAAAATGTGTCTTCAGCAGTGTTGCCGTTTTGATCGGTTTCGAATAAATGTGGTCGGAAAAAATTATAAATGTGTTGTTTGGTTGGATCTTGGTCGGATTTTTGGACATTTTTGTCGTTTATTATTATATGTTAGGCCTCGATAAATAAGATTAAATAATAAATACAATACAGCCAATTAAATAGTTAAACCGCAACAGTTATTTGTTTACAAAAAATGTCTATTTCAGCAAGTGTCGCTTCTGAAAAGGATTTTAGAAAAATAATTTGTTGGCGAATAATAAAATTAATTTTACCATTTTTAATTGGAGAATTATACTTCTGGACTGTTCCTTTATATACGAGCAGCCTGACACTCTTTTTTTTTAAAAAATGACTTAACTATTGCAGTCTTATTTGTCGAGGCTTAACCTAAATAAAACATCTCTTTTATCATTTGGTCGGAAACAGTCGATTTCGGGCCGTTTTGGTCGGTTTTTGGCAATATTTTGGTCGGGAAAAAATTGTCCAGCGGCAACACTGGTCCTCAGTGGATTCGCTAACAAGCAGAATTGCCGCATTTGGGCAAATGATAATCCACGAATAATTGTTGAAAAGCCGTGATATGGCACTTTCCGCGAGAAATTCAATGGCCGTGTAATCTCACGTTGTGGCGATGTTAATTGTTTTATTTACTGTAAACATCGTGCGTTTTGATTGCACCACCATTTATCGTTCTGCGGAACTTTGCGCGAACTAGGTAAGAAAGAACCTTCTCCATTGTGGTATAGAAATAAAAGATCTGATTCAAGTTGACTTCTAGCGCATTTTTAACTAAAGGCTATATGAGAACATGGAACGATATTTAGTACACGCAGAGAAAAGATATGGTTACACTATGGTCACCGCAACAATAATATGTTCTCTCCAATAAAAGCATGATCGTCGCAACCATAGTATTGTTTTTTGGATTTTAATTTTGACAATAGTATGATTGCGACAATATTGCTATTGTTGAAATGTAACAATAGTATTATTGCCAAATTTAAAAATTAAAATATGGTTGTAGCAACCATATAAACATGGTTATTGCAACAAAAGTATTGTTGTTTAAAATTTACGTTAACAAAAATATGATTACGGCAATCATACAGTATGGTTGTGACTATGAACATAACAAAACAGGTTTTGTAGAGAATACATGCATGTGTGTGCGTATGTTTTTTTGATATACAAAAAATACAGTGAATGGTTGCTGTCCATAAAAAAAAATAACAATCGGAAGGTAGTTCGAGGGATTTTTATTGTGTTTACTTTGTTCGGTGAAATACTCTAATACCGACTGGTTCTCGCTTATTTAAAATCTGCCTGCACTTAAGTATAAAGCCATTGATCATGGTTTAATCACATTCGTTACTTGGTGTCTACGGATGGTGAAGTAGCATTCACCTCTGCTGGCAACTAAAAGTATTTTTGACCGTTGGAATATATATTTTGGTTTCTTGAATGAAATGTTCAATAAAAACGTGGCCTCAAAATTAGCTATGATCTAATAGTATCTAATGCAATTAATAAAAACTTGCTTGATAAAAATCTCTATTTTTGAATAACAACATTACCCAATCCTAATAAATAATTTTGGGGATCATAGTATGGTTGAGTGTGAATCATACTATGGTTGTGGGGATCATAGTATGGTTGCGTGCAAATCATACTATGGTTGTGAGGATCATACTATGGTGGTATGAGGAACATACTATGGTTGAGAGGATCATAATATGGTTGTGAAGATAATAGTATGGTTGAGTGTGAATCATACTATTGTTGTGATGATCATAGTATGGTTGTGGAGATCATAGTATGGTTGAGTGTGAATCATACTATGGTTGTGGGGATCATAGTATGGTTATGTGTGAATAATACTATTGTTGTGAGGATCATAATATTGTTGTGGCACAACCTTATAGCCAACAATAGTATGATCCTCTTCGAATACTGTCACCACAACCATATTTTTTTCTGCGTGTATAAGAATATTTAGCTTAAGAATGTGTTTTGTAGAGTGACAGGGCCTCAAATAGAGCGGTCATTGTTTTCTTTATAATAGCAAGAACCAAGGGTCTTTATGTTTTTATTCAGGGCAATAAGCACAATTGATTGACAAAATGTACGAGTATAAGCTAAATAAATTCAGTAATAAGTAATTTTTGTTTACAACTACATACCATTTAATGTAAGTAAGGATGTGTAGATATAAAATATGTATGTATGTGTGCAAAATATGAATGTAATGCAAAACAATCCCAATATTAGAGCTTCAAAATCGTACGAGGATTTTTGTCTACAAATAAAACAAATGAGCGCATATTGTTTTTCTAAGGATTCCCAAATTGTACTCTGTAGTTTTTGGGCGAGACACTCTATTCCATTTATCCATACCTCCTTAGATTCCTGACCATTGCCAGCGATGATGATTTGCATTTCCTCACACATACGATTATACGGGCGGATGCTCGTAAATTACACACACACAGTTACATGCCCACTCACATACTGATGAAATATCCATTTAAATTCATATTCTTAAATACAGATACGGAATCCTTTAAGGCTAGAGGGAGGTAGGTTAGTCGGTCCATTTATTAAATTGCATTTTTGTCTCAGATAAATCCTTTAGCACTTCTTAATACACAGCATATGGGGTTTATTCGCACTATTGCAGCTGTGTTAAAAGTAATAGCACAATTCGAATGCAGTACACAAGATCAACTACGCAATCTCTGTTATGTTGATGTTGCACTGGTAGTTAAGTTGGGAAAATAAGTCGACAATGTGTCAGCCGACCATCGGATAAGTTAGGCCGGAGCAAAAATAAAAAGCCTGTGCATTGCGTTCCAACATAACATTAGCCATACATTACATACAGGTTGGGCTTAAAGTTACCATGGGGTTAAAAACTTTAACAACTTTTTCGTTTATTAATTTGTTTTTCCAAAGATTATATAATATACGAAATGTAAAGTTTTTACACTAATTATGAAAAATAATGTTACCTTAATGACCCCCGTTTTCAGCTTTGCAATGATCGGCTGGTTTTAGAGCATTTTCATAACATCTTTCAAAATTTGTAGCATTCGAATTTCTGCAGCAATGTTGGCCTCGATATGAAGGATTGTCATGGGCTTGTTCAAATATACTCGCTCCTTCAAATAACCCCAAAGAAAATAATCGGGGGCTGACAAAACTGGCGATGGCGATGGCCAAATAATTTCCGAATTTTTGGAAATTAATCACTCTCCAAAAATTTGACTTAAAAGTGCCATTGTGTCTCGGGCACTGGCTCCGTCCTGCTGAAACCACATCTCAGGTCTGTTTTCAAGAGCAGGACGTAAAAAATATTCTATCATGAACCGATACCGCTCTTCATTTACGGTTACAGCACTTCCATCTTCATTCGCTGATCGCTGATTTAAATAATAAAATTCTTTTATTCTGGTTCTTTGTTCAGTTTTGAATCTCTCCAAGTGTTATTTATAAGGGTTGAGGTATTTTTTCAGAACAAAAAAAATATATAAAAATGCAAACTCAAGTGTGGAATCTTTATTGGTAATTTGAAAGGACATTTTATGTCATTTATTTTTTGAAAATAATTACCTTCAAATGTTGGCAACTGTATTCAGTGAGAAACGGGAAGATCCGCTGTTTTCGACCAAAATTTTGTTCAGTGATGAGGCCCATTTCTGGCTCAACGGCAAAGTCTATAAATAAAATTGCCGCATTTGGGCTGAAGAGCAACAAGAAGAGGTCCAAGAGGTGCCATTATACCCAGAGTATAAAACCACGGTTTGCTACGGTTTATAAGCTGGTGGAATCATCGGTGCATATTTTTTCAAAAATGATGATGGCGCGCCATGATATCGATCTTAATGCTACCTGAAATTATAGCCCGTAATCTTGACGACACTTGGTTTCAACAGGACGGTGCCACTTGCCATACAGCTGCTTAAACAGTGGATCTATTGAGAGGTCATTTCGAAAAGCAGCTAATTTCACGTTGTGGACAGGTGAGTTAGCCGCCTAGATCGAGTGATACCACACCTTTAGACATTTTTCTTTGATGTTACGTAAAGTCCAAAGTCTATGCTGACAAACCAGCTATGATTCAGGTTATGAAAGCCAACATTACGCATGTCGTTAAAGGTATGGGTCGAAGTGCTCGAACGAGTCATCCAAAATTGGACCCCAGAATGAAAACCCTGAGGCGTAGTTGCGGCCAACATTTAAAGGAAATTATATTCAAAAATAAATGCCATAAAATATCCTTTCAAACTACCAATAAAGATTCCGCACTTGATTTAAATTTTTATATAATATGAACAAAATTATATACGAGGGTTGCTATTTATATTTCGGGTCTGGCAATAAAAACACAATAATTTATCATTGCAAATGGTTTTATTGTTTTTCAAAGTATTCTCCAGCATCATTGATATACTTTTGCATGCGCATAAACCAATTTTCGATGCACTTTTTTCACCCCGATTGAGACACCTCTAAAACATGACAGCTGCTTCGGGCGATGAAAAACGTTGGCCACGCATTTTTTTCTTGATGCTAGGGAATAATAAGAAGTCATTGGGTGCCATATCAGGGCTGTACAGTGGATGGCCCATCAATTCGACTCTTCAGTGGTCAAAAAGCTCATCGTTTCAGCTGATCTGTGAGAGCTCGCTTCGTCGTGATGCAAAATGATTCGTCATCTCTTATTATCTTTCCTCATTTCTTCGAACACTGTTGGTAAACAAATGGTTGTGTACCGTCCTGCGGTCCACAAAAGGCACTGTGGCAACACGGCCGGTTATACCGAAAAAAAAACGCAATCATTTGCTTCGATGTACTTCTTCCAAGAACAACTTTTGTTGAATTTGGCTCATCTAGAAATGCCCATACGGTCGATTGCTGTTTTGTTTCGGGTCCATATGCATACCCAGCAAACCAAACCTTCAGAATTCGGCCAGAATTCTGTACGACAATCGGTAAAACGTTCCGATTTCGGATCAGAGTTCTTAGCGAGTTCGTAACGAAAAACATATGGAAGGGTTGACACGAATTCTGAACTACTTCTCTGAGGGAATTCTGATGTTTTTGCCGACATTTCGAACCGATTTTTGACGGAATTCTGAACTGTAATCTTGGGAAATTCAAAAGAAAATTTCGATTTGTCGTATCGATTTATCGGTCAGAATTCTAGCATTAAGTCTTATTAAATTCTGATGTTTTTATCGACATTTCGAACCGAATTCTGAACGAATTCTGAGCTTATGTCATGGTAAATTCTGAATGTAAACAATCAAAAAGAAGAAAATATTTTTGTTCTACAAAAAAAAAGTAGTAAAACATTTTCAAAAAGCGTTCCGAAAGTCTTTTAGTTAAAAGCAGGGGTGTCTGCAGTTTCGCAATCAATAATTGTGCTGTAACTATGTTTAGTGGCTATACACTTAAGGGCAACCAGTTTTGCATTTAACGATAACTGCCGGCAGTAGAGTTTCCTACGAACACAATAAAAATCCCTCGCACGGCTTAGCTAACCAAACGTTCAGAATTTGAATTTGAAATATAAAAATACCTCAGACAAACAGTTAAGAATTCGGTCAGAATTAGTTCCGACATGCCTGAACACAAGAACAACAACTGTAACATATTAAGCAAATAACAAAAATTTTAAACGAATAGACTACCTCAGATAAATAGTTCAGAATTTGTTGCGAGATCGATAAGAGAAGTCTGAACAAAACATTAAAAAAAATCCCACAGACAAGTCTACCAGAATTCGGGCCGAATTCGTTTAGATATTTTTTATCATAATAAATAAAAAATCCTCAGACAAATCCAACAGAATTTATAACGATTTCTCGATAGAGTTCAGATATTGTTCAGAATTGTCTGATATAAGACATTGTCGGCATATTTGGTTCACTGGGTAGATACATGATTCGTCACCTGTGACAAGGTTATACACTGCCTTTGAGCTATCGCAGTTATACTTTTTCAACATCTCTCTGCACCAATCCATACGAGCCTTTTTTTGAGCATTCGTAAAATTATGTGGGATCCTACGAGAACAAATTTTTTCACGCCCAAATGAACATGCAATATCTTATTAATGTTTATGATGTCATACTAATGCCCAAGGATGCCTCAATCTCACGGTATGTCACATGTCGGTCCTGCTTAGTTTGTTCACGCACAGCATCGATGGTTTCTGGCAAAGTGACCGAAGTTGGACGTCCTACACGAAATTCATGCTGGAGTGAACGGCGTCCGAGACTGAACTCTTGGTACCAGCGATTAACAGTGGTTTTTGATGGTGCTTCATCTCCAAAAGTCGAAACAAGTAAATTTAAACACTCCTGTCTCGATAACCTGCGCCGAAAATCGTAAAAACTCATGGCACGAAAATGTTCGCGGGATAATTCAATTCTTTGACTGAGATACACACTGTAAACAATACAAAAAACCCTCAAATGACAAAACGTTCTGAATGAACTTATGCTAAAAAATGTCAAAGTTTCCAATGGAAGTTCCAGTTTGCACCTGGGAACACTACTATTGTCAGGACCCGAAATATAAATGGCAACCCTCGTAAACGAAAAAGTTATTAAATTTTTAAACCCCATGGTATTTTTTGGCCCACCCTGTATATGCAGTATATTATACACGGTGGTTAATTAGGATAGAACCAACAAAATATTGGATATAAAGTCCTCTCTATATAGAGATCTGCTGGAGATTTTTGATTCTTATTTTAAGACACATTTAATAAATGTCTCCCGCTATACAAAAAATACTTTTTTCTCTTTTTAAAATAAATTGAGAATTATGGATGTTTTACGTGGTTCATCAGAATAGAAAATATTGAATCTTGGGACAATACATATTACAACCAAATGTGTAGAAAAATATCTTTAAGTTCATCGGAAATGGTAAAATTTGACATGTACCATTTTGAAAAATATTGTTATCGCGAAACCACTAGAAAAATCGGACAAAGTCACAATGTTGTAATGAATTATATTAAAATTCTAGAAATTTACAATTAAAAATACAAAGGAGGTAATTATTGCCTCAAATTCGGCACATTCTACATCAAAAGTTACGCAGTTAGCTGAAGTCTATGCACGTAAATCGACAGTTAGACGCGCTACTTTAATTAATAAACATCTACGATACAGCTTTGATAACCGAAAAAAATTCCATTAATGAAGCTCGCAAAAAACAACGCCTTCAATTTGCTAACGAATACATGACTTGGGATATCCAAAAGCACTTAAGTGATAACAAATGGCGAGAAGTGGTTTTTTCTGATGAATTGGATGGCCCCGATGGGTACAACTTTTATTTTCACGATGTACGTAAGGAGCAAAGATGTTTTGAGCCGCCATCCTTTGGAAGAAACCAACTGATCCTTATGTACTTAGTAGGGACATAAATACTGTTACACACGTTTTATGCTGTAAAATAAAAAATACTGAATGTTTTTAGACCAAATATTTTTTAACATATTTATTGATGTATATTGTATCCATGTCCGCCTTTTGCCTTGACACACGCCTTAAGTCGCACTGGCCAATCGTCAATAGCTGCACGAACCTCGTCCATTGAAAAATTGGCCACAGCTCGAACCAAAGCAGTCTTAAGAGATCCAATGTTGCGGTATCTTTTGTGACAAACCTTGTCTTCTAAAACCGTCCACAATTTGCAATCCAATGGGTTCAAATCTTGACTACCTGAGGGCCATTCTTCAGAGGAAATGAACGCTGGCAAATTGTTTCGTAGCCAGGCCTGGGACGTTCTAACCTTATGGGCCGGCGCAGAATCCTGCTGGAAAGTCCATGGCTGGTTTTGGAACAGGGACTTGTTAACAGGCTTCACAACAACTTCCAAAATGGTTTCTTGGTAAACTTTGGACGATGTTTTGACTCCTTGTTCGCAGAAATGCAGGTCAGTGACCCCATCGTAAGAGACACCCTACCAAACCATGACTGAAGCTGGGTGATGACCCTTTTCCACCCTTGGGATCAGTTCAGATGCTTCCTTAGGTGACCGCGCATACACTATCATTTTGCTTGTTGAATTTTTCCTGAACAGTAAAATTTTTTTCATCGGTGAACAAAATTTTTCTGTGCAAGTTATCAGCGTGCTTCACCAAAAGACGTTTGCATTTTTCAATCCTATTTTTTCTTTAAAGCTGCAGTCAATCGTAGACGAACATGCGGCTAATCCCTAGTGGCCGGAGCGTTTTGAAAATATCGTTTTTTTTTTCATTTCACACTTGAAAAGCGCTATTACAGCGATACGGTTCAAATTATCTGACCACTCCATGATGAAAGTTGAAACAATTTTAAAATCCACAGACTAACGCTATTGAGGTTAGCTTTCTAAACCCCTATGACATTAACGGGGTATGTTCAGTTCTACTATTGAAATGGGTGTGTTCAATGTTGTAACAGTATTTATGTCCCTACTAAGTAAAATGATCTCCTGAATCCGAATTAAATGTTCGTTTTGCCATGAACTGAGTTATTTGTGTGGACTGTACCAAAAGGGGCGTGGCAAGGAATCCTATTTTTTGTCACCATATTACTATTAAATATAATGCGAAAACCAAAAGTGAGCGAAATGGTGTTTTTACATCGGAGGTACCAGAAGGAGCGTGTCAAGAATTTTTTTCATATGCGCTTATAAAGCCGTTATAGAAAGACTACGGGGCTTCACAGTATAACCGAATTTCACGCACAATTTGACAAATTATGTGAATTCTAATCTGTCAACTTTAGCGTGATGAAAATGTTGACTTTCGACTAACGTTTTGAAAGATCATTAAAAATGATTAAGGGTGCGTTGACAAAAAGATAAGAAATTTGTATGTCCCTATTGGAAAACCCAAATACTTTTTCATTAAGACCTTTAAAAGCTAAACTAGGGCGGTTTTATAAACCACTAGGATAATCGACACGGGGCTTCACAGAAAAACCGAATTTTACGCACAATTTGACAAATTATGTGAGTTCTAATCTGTCAACTTTGTTGACTCCGACTAACGTTTTGAAACTGAAAGATCATTAAAAATGATTGAGGGTGCGTTGACAAAAAGATAAGAAATTTGTATGTCCCTATTGGAAAACCCAATACTTTTTCATTAAGACCTTTAAAAGCTAAACTAGGTCGGTTTCATAAAATCCACTAGGATAATCGCCAAATCACATAAATATAAGTCGCTAAAAGTCTTTGATCCCTCCATATTTGACGAGAAATCGCCAAACCTGACAAACCTGATTCACACTTCGCAAAAACTCCCCAAAAAATAAAAAAAGTAAAAAAAGCAAAAAGTAAAAAAAGCAAAAAGTAAAAAAAACAAAAAGTAAAAACAAGAGAGAAAAGAGAAAAAAAAGACAAAAATCGTACTTTTGGAGGTACAGCATGAAAAGGGAAGTCCCACGCATAGAGGAAGATGAGCAAAAATTTCCACTTATAGCGGTAAATGTTAGAAAATCAAGTCCCACATAAAGAGGTTCAAACTCCTGCCTAACGAGGTGTATTTGTTTTTTTGTTTAAAGTGCTCAGGGACCGCCAAACTGTCAAACTTATGGAGAATTCCCACTTATACGAGTACAGGTTCCAATTATCCAGCTTCGACTGTACCATATTCCATGATATATGATGTGTTTCGGTTCTAGTATTGTAGTTGATAAAAATATTTAAAATTTAGGTAAATAATTTTCGTATTAAAGGTAAATAATGCACATGCGTCATAAAAGTACAACAAATTTATTTTTGTTTTTCACATTTAATGTGAAATACAAATGCAATATTTTTGAAAATCACAAATTACAAACAAAACTAAAATAAAAGTGGATATGAATCAAAAAACGATCACTGTATCTCAAAAATCAAACGAGATAAAAATACAGTGGTTAAGAATTCCGAAAATGCAGGTCGAAAACTCTGCGAATACGTTGCTAACTCAAAGAAGTGGAAAGTGGTAAGAATATACCCTCCACCATACAATGGAGGGTATATTCGTTTTGTCATTCTGTCTGTAACACCTTGAAATTAACATCGGAGACCCAACAAAGTATATACGAGGGCTACCGCAAAACTAACTGGCCTGGCACATTTTCTGTTTTACTAGCAACTTTTTGTTTTGTTTTTTAAAAGCAATCTTTTATAAGCCATCTGTCGAAATTTCCGAAATATTTAATGATTATTTTCTTTGTTACAGGTGATTGAAGTAAACAAGTTTTATAATTTTTGAAAAATGCAAAATAAAGAGTTTCGTGCGGTAATTAAACACTTTTATATGAAACGTTATACGCCACAATTAATCAAAAATGAATTGGATTCTGTTCATGGTGATAATGCACCATCATACTCCACCGTGAAATCCTGGGTTCAACGATTGAAAATGGGTCGTTCAAGTACGGAAGATGAACAACGCTCTGGAAGACCGAAAACTGCTACTACTATTGAAAACATTAGAAAAATATTTAATGAAGTGACTAAAGATAGACGAATAAAGCTCAGAGAACTTGCTGATATTGTTAAAATACACGAGTATTTTTGGAGTATTTTATATGATAAACTCCACATGAAAAAGCTATCCGCAAGATATGTGCCGCGTTTGTTGACTTTGCCCCAAAAAATCGTCCGTTGGACCAATTCCGAGGAGCTTTTTAGCGATTTATCACCGTAATCCAATAGAGTTCTTGCGCCGATTCATAACTGTTGATGAAACATGGATCCATCACTACATCCCAGAATGCAAAGAACAGTCAAAACAATGGATAGAAGCTGGTAAAAGTGGTTCCAAGAAGGCGAAAACTGTTAAGTCAGTAGGAAAAGTAATGGGCACAGTATTTTGGAATGCAAGGGGTATAATATTTATTGATTATCTTGAGAAAGGAAAAACTATAAATAGTGAATATTATTGTGCATTATTGGATCGGTTGAGTGAAGAAATCAAGATAAAACGACCGCATTTAGAAAAAAAAGTTCTTTTTCATCAAGATAATGCTCCTTCACACACTGTATTTTTAACTCAACAAAAACTGGCCGAATTACGATTTGAAATTGCTCCGCATCCACCATATAGTCCAGATTTAGCTCCTTCTGATTATTTCTTGTTTCCAAATTTAAAAAAAAATTCTCGATGGCAAAAAATGTTCGTCCAATAGCGAGGTTATTGCTGAAACTGAGGCATATTTTGAAGGTCTTGAAAAATCTTATTTTTCGGATGTAATTAAAAAAATTGAAAAACGTTTGATGAAGTGTATTGAGTTGGAAGGAGATTATGTTGAAAAATAAATAATAATAGTTCCAAAAAACGGTTCTTTTTATGTTAGGCCAGTTACTTTTGCGGTCGCCCTCGTATATTATTGATCCTCGTAAAATTCCAAGACGATCTAGCCATGTTGTCCGGCTGTCCGTCTGTTGAAAACAAGATAGAGCCTGCATGAAAACAGCTAGGGAGCTGAAATTTGCACAAACAAGTGTAGTTAACCTAGCATGGTTGGTATTGAAAATGGGCGGGAAGTTGGTGTTGAAGACCCTCAACCGACACTACCTCATAAAAAATAGTTTTTTATTTGGAAATATCCGTCCAGTTTCTTGAGCAAAATCACTGAAATTTTGCAAATAATAATCTCTATATAGGCGCAATCACCTAAGTAAAACTGGTTTAGATTGGGCCACCATTTTTTGTACCTCCCATACAAACGGTCTCATGGGCCTTGAGAAATAATATGACTATAACTCACCACACACTTGACCTATCGAGACGAAATTTTCGGCATATATACAACACACATCTGCGCCAAATTCTGTTGAGATCGGAAAAGTCCTACTGGTACCTCCCACACAAACGGTCTCATGGGCTTTGAGAAATAATATGACGATAACTCACCACAAGCTTGATCAATCGAAATGAAATTTTGCACATAAAGTTTTCTATATAGCACACACTTCCGCACCAAATTTTTGGGAATCTGGTGGAGGGTATCCAAAGTTCGGCACAGCCAAACTTAACATTTTTACTTGTTTTTTTTATACAAATCACTTATAAATTAAAAAGAAACTAGTAGATAGACCACCCGGTATTGTAGAATTTAGCCTATTGTCTAAACTCAATTTCAGTATAATATAACAATGAATTGAATACAAGCTTTTATTCTGAGAGTAAAAAATTAAAGGCAAATTTTTGCATTTCGAAACCACTGTGCAGGTAATGCTTAGTAAGTTATATTTTACTCGTATAAAGGTAAGACTCTGTTTAGGTAAAGGCAGGTCATAATAAAATTTATTTTTGTTTTTCTCTAGAATCCGCACACGGAAATGTGTGTCACCCCCAGTTCCACTTTCTCGTGTGGTTTTAAAGTGTGTGTGTTAGTGTCACTGAATTTTTCCATTCACTGCACATAAAGAGCATTTATTTTCGTCTGCTTTCACTTCCGGTGGAAAACAATTTGCAAATTGCAAAAGATATGATCGCCTAGCACGAACATATACGTACATACTTATACATACTCGTACATAAGTAAGGTAAGTGAACACCTACGGATAATTGCAGTTGACCTTACCCTGCAAACATTTTTGAAATTTTTTGGCGATGATTTGTTTGGCGATGACTACGCGATGACTACGCGATCCTTCTCAGGGAATAAAAATCGCCAATCATCGCCTACGCCTTACAACTAAGCGATGAATATGCGAGCGTACACAAGCAAGTCAAATTTTTTTCTAAAACACTTAAATGTGAAAACAATTTTGATGACGTTTACGATGTGAATCGCGCGCCATCGCCTACGCCTTGAAACTAAGCGATGAATACGCGAGCGCACACAAGTAGCGGGAAATCTTCCTCACAATAGTTTTTTTTGTTGCATTTTTTATCGTTTTGAGTTGAGTCATCAGTGTTTTTTCATAAGTTTCGATGGAATTTTTGTTTTGTCTTGTTGTTTTGTTAAGGTAACGGGAAAATGAATATTTGGTTTCAAGGGCAATTAGCAAAATTATCATTTAGTAAGTGACAGTGATCTGTGAAGGGTGTGTAAAAAATTAATAAAAATGTTGTCAAACAAGGCTTTATGGTTGAAAAGTAAGTGGGAAGCATCCAAATTAATAGCGAAAAATTCAAGCTTAAATGAAATAGAAACAACTAGTGCAGAGGCCGCGACAATTGATATTTTAGAAAATAGTTCTACCCAAACAGTGCATCGTTTGGTGAACGTTGAAAATGTGGTTGAATCAAATGTTATCGTTGTTGAAGAAAATGTGTTGCCGACTGAGGAAAACTCAGAAAGTGGTTTTGATTGCAACGTAAATACAGAAGATGATGAGATTACGGAAAATAATATAAGTCTTTTATGTGATTTAAATAAATTAAGAAAGAGACTTTCAAGTTGGTCCATAAAACATAATATTAGCAAAGTTGCTGTTAACGAAATGTTAACAATTTTAAGAGACTGCAACATAAGTGTCCCTAAAGACGTGAGAACTTTAAAAAGAACGCCAAAAGATGTTGTTGCACGACCTATGGGTTCTGGAAAGTATTTTCATTATAGCATCACAGATGCTCTAACCGACTTCTTACGTGCGAATGATTTTACTCTGCAAACAATTGCGCTGGATTTTAATATTGACGGTTTGCCTTTATGTAAAAGTTCAAGCAAACAAGTGTGGCCGATTCTGTGTAGTGTTGTTGATACTACTGATGTCCTCTTAATTGGTGCCTATGAAGGATATACAAAGCCTAAATGTGCAAGAGAGTATCTATCGGAGTTTGTTTCTGAGTTAAAAAATTTGGTAGAGGAAGGATTTTGTTATGAAGACAAAATGTTTTCAATAAAAATAAGGTGTTTTATAATGGATGCACCAGCAAGATCATTCATTATTGGCACAAAAGGCCACACTGGTTACTATTCCTGCATAATTTTTAATTAATTTGCAATATTTTTTTAATAATTATTTTTATTTTTAATAGTTATAGTCTTTTATACTTGTTAATGTAACTGAAATATTAATTAATGAAATGCATTTAAAATTGTTGTTAAAATGAATGAATACTCTGTCATCCTTATTTTGATCCCATTACAGAAACTCTGCAAACCCTGCCAATGAATCGCGCGCGAATCGTCGTGGAGTTGTGTAGAATCGCGGTAATACGTCGCGTGCGATCATTCAATTATGGTTAGGCGACTCGCGGGCAAATCGCTAAATGCGACTCGCGGGCGATTCGCTAAATGCGACTCGCGGGCGAATCGCTAAATGCGACACGCGGGCGAATCGCTAAATGCGACTCGCGGACGATTCGCTAAATGCGACTCGCGGGCGAATCGCTAAATGCGACTCGCGGGCGATTCGCTAAATGCGACTCGCGGGCGATTCGCCAAATGCGACTCGCGGGCGAATCGGTAAATGCGACTCGCGGGCGATTCGCTAAATGCGACTCGCGGGCGATTCGCTAAATGCGACTCGCGGGCGATTCGATAAATGCGACTCGCGGGCGATTCGCTAAATGCGACTCCCGGGCGAATCGCCACACGCGAATCGCGACAGGCACACAGGCGATCGATATGGCGAATCGCCTAACCATAATTTTATGATCGCACGCGATGTATCGCCGCGATATTACACAACTCTTCGGCGATTCGCGCGCGATCAATAGGCGATGGAAAATGTTTGCAGGGTACCTTTACGCCAATGCACGTGTGTGCGTGTGTCTGTAGTTATAAAACATAGTTATTATCTGGTCACATGTAACTGTCTCTGGTACGCTGTCCTTTTCATTGGTCGGTCAAGCGGTCGTCCATGCATCTCACCTTTGTGAATGCGGTGGGCTGACTGAAAATAAATCATTATCAGCCAATTACGTGGTTGTTACTTGGTTAGCTTTCGTTTATGTAAGTATGAAAGTCTAATTTCCAACTATAATGAGACAAATACAATTTGGGAAAATGGAATAAAAAAGGCTGAGTTCATGATGCGGTCTGCCACATATTGACGTTAATAAGCGAAGTACCTGCATCTTTACCATAAACGAAAATGTACATATCTACATGAACTTCGTTGACGGAATATATTTGTAGCAAACATTATATATTTGCAGCAAATATCTCTGTCTTTGCTAGAAGAGTTTACAAACTCTTATTTCTAGTGTTGGAAATTGCTCTCAAAACTCAATTTGTTGCGGTTTTTGCTCTGGGCTGGGGTTCAAAATCTTCGAGGGTAACTCACTCGTGAGTTAGGTTGTGTTTGCTAGGCTCTTTTTTTTCTTTTGTAAAGTTTGTGTTTATTTTTGCTTGCTTAGTATTAAAGAGAAATCGTGTTCATCCTTGAAAAAACTGTAGATTTAATTTTGATATAATTTATAAAAATGCAGCGTTTCTCGTTGACTTACAGTTAACATATGTGTAGTACAAAGTAATATGGACCTCTGAGGAGCCGTATTTAAAACATAACAAGTATCGAATTTGTTGAATGAGTTGTAGAGTAGAGTGCACTAGTAGGGCAGGCAAAGAAAAGAATGTTCCATGCGCAGAGAATGATAGATAATGTCATTTTGTGACCGTCATCAGCCGTGTATTTAGCTTTCATCATCCTCAATTTTGGGCGCCAAATAATAACGTATTTGACCCAAATCCTGTATGCGATATTCAACCACCAAGGGCACATCTGCCGACATCGACAACTGTACTTGTCCCGACAGCGTACTGGCCTTAGTAAAAGCATTCAGGTAACGACAAGCAAATGTAAGGGCGACGGGCTCTTGCATCTCAATAACAACGGCTTCGTCTTCCTTGTCCACACTGGAGGTTTGAGCCAACTTAACATAAGCCGAGCCGACATCGCCGGATGCTGAAAACTTCACACCTTCCTTGGTACAACAGATGAACATCGATTCACTGAACAGAGCCAAATCACGACAGATGCGTGCAAATTCACTCGAGGGTATGCGTACAACGCATGAATCTGTTTCCGGAATGCCCAAATGTTCTTGGTCGAGATTCATTAATTTCATTTCATAGTCAGAGACTTTCTGGTGGTTGGGAGACTCAAACATAAAGGTGACGGTATCGGCATTATCCTGTGCCTTAATAGTCACTGTGTCGTCATTGTTGGCGCACTTCAAGATCTTTGCCATACTACCCAAGTTCATGCCCATGGAAATGTTACGACCACAGCGGAGTTTGTCAAAGCCATCGGAACGCAAGGTACACATGAGAGTTGTCCATAGCTTGAAGCTGAATTCCGAAATCGATGCAATCGAAGGTACCTTCATTCAGCAGATCTTTGATGGTATCCAAGATTTTCTTGAGGATAGTGGCGCTGATTAAACGTGCTTCAAACATTTTGTTTTCTTTTCTTGTTATTTATTTACACTGTAAACACTGAATGACTCGAGTTTTCACTATTTTCGCGAGTGCTCCTTGATCTGATCCTTTCGGCTTGTAATTATTAAATGCGCTGTTGCTAATTACGAGGGCGGTTCGGAAAGTTCTTAGCCTATCAATGAAAGAGAATAGTTAGTTTTTCAAAAATATTTTTATTTTTCAATATAATCTCCTGAAACTTCAATGCACTTAGTCCAACGCTTATCTAGCAATTCTATCCCTTGATTAAAATAGTTTTCCTCAAGGTCTTCAAAATAGTGGTTTACAACTGTAATTGCATCTTCATTTGAGGTAAAACGCTTGCCAGCAAGGAATTTTTTTAGATTTGGGAACAGGTAAAAGTCACTGGGAGCTAAATCAGGAGAATAAGGTGGGTGTTCAAGCAACTCGTACATTAATTCGTTGATTTTAGCCATTGTTAAAACACTCTTGTGCGCTGGTGCGTTGTCTTGATGAAAAACTATTTTTTTGTGTTGTAAGCCAGAACGTTTTTCTCGAATTTGTACATTTAATTGATCTAAAAGGTTGCAATAGTACTCTGAATTTATTGTTTTACCCTTTTGCAGATAGTCAATCAATAAAATACCTTTGAAGTCCCAAAAAACCGTTGCCATAACCTTACCAGCCGATTGAATTGTTTTTGCCTTCTTTGGGGCATTTCCTTCAGCTTCAGTCCATTGTTTGGATTGTTCTTTTGTCTCTGGAGTATAGTGGTGGATCCATGTCTCATCAACAGTTATGAAACGACGCTTAAAATCCATTTTATTTCGCTGAAAACGATCCAAACAAGCTTGAGAAATGTTCATTCTTATGCGTTTTTGGTCGACTGTTGACAAGTCCGGCACCCATCTTGCAGAAAGCTTTTTCATCTGTAGTTCTTCATGCAAAATTAAATGGACTCGATCATTTGAGATGCCCATGATATTAGCAATTTCACGCACTTTTATTCGTCGATCATTTAATACCATATCATGCACTTTGGCTACAATCTCTGTTGTTGTTGCTGTGTTTGGACGTCCACTACGTGGTTCATCTTTAATGCTTGTACTACCACGTTTAAATTCAGCAACCCAATTTTTTACTGTTGCATATGAAGGAGCACTTTCACCTAACACATTCACCATATCATTATGAATTTCTTGTCCCGATAAACCTTTTTTATGTAAATATTTAATGACACCACGCATTTCTAATTTTTCCATTGTAAAAAAATCGCGGATGCTTCTTTTGTGAACACCTGTTTCTATATGAAGGAGTTGCCATATCGAAACAAAAATTTAACATGTGTTCATAGCAGAGATGGAAGTTTCCAAAACACTCTTCTGTTTATACTGCGCTTTTTGTGCTAGGCTAAGAAGTTTCCGAACCGCCCTCGTATGTTTTGTGAGCAATCGCTTTTGTGAAAATATGCACGCAATTGACAGCCGAACGCTTGTTTTGGCGCTAAAAAAAGCAGCAGCAGTGGTACCAAAAGCATATCTTTTAAAACGAATAAGTTAAATAATGACACATAATAGATAATTGCTCTGCTTATGAAATGAGTGTTTGGAAAGGGTATTACGCCTTCTAGGAGCTTACTTATGGTTTATCAAAGTTAAAATTTGTGGAAAAATAAATTTAATGATAACTAAAAAAAAATTATTCTTAATAATTTTTGATTGTTAGTACTTTTTTTAGATTTTTATTTTTAAAATCATTGCACAAATTAAAAAAAAAATATTTTTTTTAAATTTGTTTTTTCCAATTTTCTTTAAAATGACCTAAAAGTCTAAACACTTCTCAACTATAATTATTTTCGAACTCTATTCGTGACTTCATATGCCGCGGGGAGGAAATAAGTGGATCGGAAGATACTGCCAACCTGTTGAAGAGGTCCTCATTGTTCCCCACCCTTGTTGCTTTATACGTGTTCTATAATCTACACTTTTTATACAATTTGTTAGGAGAAAGACTCCTGTGCTTCTTCAGAAAGCTCTCCAACTGGCAAAGTCTGGTAATCAATTATATCTTTTTCATCATACTATTGACAAAATAAAATTCAAAAAACAATACTATGGTTGCGATAAACATACTTTTATTGATCATATAGTTACCATATCTTTTCTCTGCGTGTAGTCACTACCTCATCATTTTCGAAAAAAAACTACTAGAAGTGTTTCCAACGTTTGAGTTTCCTTATCCGTACGCAAAACTAACTGGCCTGGCACATTTTTTGTTTTACTAGCAACTTTTTTTTTGTTTTTTAAAAGCAATCTTTTATAAGCCATCTGCCAAAATTTCCGAAATATTTAATGATTATTTACTTTCTTACCATTTTTTGAAAAATGGTAAATAAAGAGTTTCGTGCGGTAATTAAACACTTTTATATAAAAGGTTATACGCAACAATTAATCAAAGATGGATTCTGTTCATGGTGATAATGCACCATCATACTCAACCGTGAAATCCTGGGTTCAACAATTTAAAATGGGTCGTTCAAGTACGGAAGATGAACAACGCTTTGGAAGACCGAAAACTGCTACTACTATTGAAAACATTAGAAAAATATTTAATAAAGTGACTGATATTGTTAAAATACACGAAAAACAAGTTTGGAGTATTTTACATGATGAACTTCACATGAAAAAGCTATCCGCGAAAAAGGTGCCGCGTTTGTTGACTTTGCCCCAAAAAATCGTCCGTTGGACCAATTCCGAGGAGCTTTTAGCGATTTATCAGCGTAATCCAATAGCGTTCTTGCGCCGATTCATAACTGTTGATGAAACATGGATCCATCACTACATCCCAGAATGCAAAGAACAGTCAAAACAATGGATAGAAGCTGGTAAAAGTGGTCCCAAGAAGGCGAAAACTGTTAAGTCAGCAGGAAAAGTATTGGCCACAGTATTTTGGGATGCAAGGGGTATAATATTTATTGATTATCTTGAGAAAGGAAAAACTATAAATAGTGAATATTATTGTGTATTATTGAATCGGTTGAGTGAAGAAATCAAGATAAAACGACCGCATTAAGAAAAAAAGTTCTTTCATCAAGATAATGCTCCTTCACACACTGCATTTTTAACTCAACCAAAAACTGGCCGAATTACGATTTGAAATTGCTCCGCATCCACCATATAGTCCAGATTTAGCTCCTTCTGATAATTTCTTGTTTCCAAATTAAAAAAAAATTCTCGGTGGCAAAAAATTTTCGTCCAATAGCGGGGTTATTGCTGAAACTGAGGCATATTTTGAAGGTCTTGAAAAATCTTATTTTTCGGATGGAATTAAAAAACTTGAAAAACGTTCGATGAAGTGTATTGAGTTGGAAGGAAATCATGTTGAAAAATAAATAATAATAATTCCAAAAAAACGGTATTTTTTATGTTAGGCCAGTTACTTATGCGGTCGCCCTCGTAATTTGCAGCTTTGTGGCTTAATCTTGCTTAATTGCCCTTCAATGTCCAGCACCGTAGTCCTTATGAGTTCTGCCGATTCCCTTGCAAACTGAAACAGTATTGGTCAGCAATATTGCACAAAGGACGGCCGTGGATTTTTCCAGTGAACTTCCATTATGTCTGAGTCATTGAAAATATGGACCATAGGATGCCACCGAAGACGTGGGCACCATATGGCCGATATTTAGAAAAGTAAACTATTATACGATTTTAGTAATTTGTATTCTTTTCAGCATGGGATGGGGGAATAAATGGATACGTTTGTCATTCCTTTTGTATCATCTCGAAATACTTATCAGCGACCACATTATGAATATATTTATGTTCGTCTGTACGTCCGTCCCTTAGTTAAAAGCGCGATTTAGCCCAACGAAGGGAGCTAGATTCTTCAAACTAACCAGATACATGTCTTATAATCGGCGATCGGTTGGTATTAATTATAAACGAAATCGGGCAAAATGGGGAAAAGTTTCCCTTTAAGGAAATAAAAATGTGCAGTACAATTTTTTAAATTCCTGACGTTTTCTATGCAATTTTATTAATAGACTTTTTAGTCAGCTTTTCTTGGAAGGGGTGGGCAAAGATTTCTAGCCTTCCAATAAATGGGTGTGGTCATTGGCCCTGAGGACCCTAAAAACCGTCCTCTAATGTACAAGGACCTACGGGTATCGAGAAAACGTGAATTCTTTGCACATATTCAAATATTTAGCATTCGGGCCGGACTAATAGGCCCAGGGCCCAGAATTGACCTCCTTGAACTATAGACATATGGGTAACTAGTAAAACATTAAGTTTGGCCAGGCCAAACCTTTTAACAAGTGGGCGGATGTTATCGCTGACCAGCTACCCATTTTAAGATTTGATTTAATTAAAAGCCTTGACTCATGGGGGTATGTTACTTCGGGCTTAGGAACAGTATTATTACACAAAAATCTCAACAGGCACTTACTTTTAAGATATGTCTTAATATTGGGCCCTAGGAGCTTTAAAAACAACATTGTCGAACATAAACAAATGGGTATTGAAAAGCAATTGTATTTCAAATGTATCCAAATACTCGTGTGTCTTTAATAAATTAAAAATGTTTCAAATGTATCCAAATACTCGTGTCTTTAATAAATTAAAAATGTTGCTCGTGTCTAGACCGAACTTAAAGATTGGTCTTACTTAATTCGACCATCATCCCATTAGGGAACAAAGGGAATCTTCTCTCAAATCGGTAAGCTGAGCACGAATCTTCTTAAACTAACTTTCGGGGACCTACTTTTTAAGGCTGACTCCGAACCACTAATATGGTTCGGAGTCAGCCTTGAGAAGTTTAAACTGGCTTAGAAATAAATCTCTTACTCGTAAAGTGACCGGCAAACCCAATGCTAAAAAATTGTTACATGTTCTTAACCAAATTTAAACTTGGGTTTACAACTTACATTCGTGGACACTGCCATCACACCAAGGAGGCCTACACAGCCAAAGATTTTAACACTTGTATAAAAATAAAAGAGATGACATTTTCCTAAAAATACAGAAAAATCCGTACAGTTCTTTAACTTGCCTTTTCCCAGGATGCAGTTGAACTAGGTGCGAGCCCTCCTCCTAACATCGTCAGAATATATCGAATGACACCCTCTGCTTAGCCAGCCCCTAGCCTAAACCAATTGCATTTGCGCCACAATTATTTCTGATGGTGTAAATAACCTCTGATGTTTGCCGAAAAGTATAGTGCGTTCGCATTTTTCCTGCCATTGTAGTTTCCCTCCATAAATATCCCCAAGAACATGACGAAAATACGCTATGGTGACGTATGTATGTATGGATGTGTGACGATTTGTATCGTCGTCAGCCAGCAACAATAACAGATTAACATTTTTCATGTTTTACAATTCCACCGTCTGACGTAGACGCGCGTACGTAAAAGCGAGTGTGAATGCGACTTCATCCATCCACTGGCCGGCCAACAGGTGTTCTGCAGCAACAAAAGAAGAGGTAAGTAAAAAGGAAAAACATCATAAAAATAATGGAAAATCCAAAAGGCTTTGTTGAGCTCCATGGAATGGAAATGAATCACACGCATAACAAAACATAAATTCGGGGGAGGGTGCGAAATTGTGTAAATGTAAGAAGTGCATACTACCAAACATACGCAACTAATACTGGTTTAAATATATATGGCCCTCGAGCTTTAAAGCTCATTCCGTAGTAAGACTAAGCATGGATAAGCACAAGAGGCGTGGGTGGGTGGAAGAGGCGTGGGCGATATTATATCATTGGGAGAAGTAGCATTTAAAATCTCTGGTGTAATGGAGTGGTGAAGGAAAAAACTTTATCATTCCCTTGGCAAACAAATGATATCTTTGAGATTGTTTGTTTCTCCATCACTATACACTATATTGAATTTGATCGAAATCGGAATTAATATTTTTTCTTAGAAGGGTTATCTTTGGATCGGTATCACCCAATTGTATCTTAGCTGATTACTGATTGATCGCAAAGAACAATGCCAAATTTCATCAAGATGGATTTAATATGTGGCTTTTAGAGCTAAAGATATAAAATCGGTATATGCTGGGGAGCTATACTTATATTTTGTCAAAAAAAAAAATATTTTTGCAAATGTTATCAAGATTGAACAAACTGCTGTGGACACAAACTAAAATAGCGCTTATGTGTGAGTGTTTTTCAACTGAACCTTTTTTGAAAATGCAAATTTTATCCAATCATTTTAACGTAATAATAAGTTAAGGTAATAAGTTTTATCCATTCATTTAAACTCACAGTACACGCGAAATTATTTAATATTTCGCGTAGTTCAAAGTGAGTAGAGTAAAATAAAAGAGTAAAAAAGCCACGAGGGTATTTAAAAGAAAAAATTATACTACCGACGTGGACAGGCAGATCATATTGAAACTGCATGAAGGTGGGAAAAAAAGTGGAGAAGATTGCTGCAGTAATGCATATTTTTAGAAAAAGTGCTGAGAATTCGGATGTATTGAGATTAATGGCAAAAGTCGAGACAAACGGCTTTCAAAGGCCGATGTGAAAACTTATCCACTTAAGTCACTTCTTCAAAAACATGGACATATCAAGCAGACTTGTTAGAAGAAGAAATTCGAATTAGATTTTTTTTAGGCGTATTTCCAGAAAAAATCACCGAGCTCAAAAAACAATTATTTCTAGAACCCGCAAAGAAAATACCATCAATTTTGGGGAAAACGTCTTATGGACTGACGAAACAAAAATAAATAAAGTAGGACCAGATGGCAGAATCTTTCTTCATCTTCCTAAATGACATTAATTCAATCCTCGGTACACTTAGAAGACGGTTTAATATGGTAATGGCAGATTTATGGTTTGGGGAGCAATTTCTTGAATTGACGTAGGTGCGCCTTTAAAAATTAATGACAAAATGGACAAGTTGAAGTATTTAGACAGTTTTTTTTTTTTTGGACCAACACTCAGGGGTTTTCCCCTTTAAGGGAAGTAAGGGAGTTTAAGAAAGGGAGAGGGAAAGAGGGAGTTATGTTTGTTGACATTTGACTTGAATTTCTGGACGTCGTAGTTGGTGGGAAATACATTCGCCGAAAGTCGATTCCACATACGGACAGTACGGGCGAAAAGCGAATTTAATCTGTAGTGTATAGTGCGGTCAACCGGCCAATCGATAACAAATGGGTGTGAATTCCTAGAAAGACGTGTATCCCTGCCGAACATCCTCACGTCAGGAATAAGACGACGAATGTCTGAAGAACACACACCATGAAAGTAACGATAGAATAGCGACACACAACCCACATTCCGACGATGTTCAAGAGGAACAATAGAGTTGGATACCCTACTGTCACCTATCAACACCATCGCCCTCCTTTGGACACGATCAAGTAGCTCCAAGGATGATATTGGAGCACCTGCCCATATATGGGAGTTGTATTCCATCTTTGGCCGAATGTAGGTTGTATAGATATCAAAGAGAGCAGAAGGAGTGAAATATTTCTTGCACCGCTTTAGAAAGCCTATACACTTGAGTGCTTCTTTCGACACTTCGAATACATGCCTCGCCCAACGAGCGTCACATTGTATTTTCATGCCCAGAACATCAAGAGCATCCGATTGTTCGATATCCATACCATTGATAGATAATGACGATACTGTTAGGTCAATGAATCGCTTGTGAGACAATAAGTAGCACTGTGTCTTGCACGCATTAAAATCTACTCTATACACTCGACCCCATTCGGAAATGGCCTGTAAATCCCGACCAAGTGTCTCATCCATAATTCGGCTTTGGTCCTCAGTATCTTGAAGACTCGGCCTACGGTTGAATGAATACGAATGACAGAAAGAGTAGATTGGATTCACGGTCTGACCCAAAAGATCGTCAATGAAAATAAGAAATAAAGATGGAGAAAGGACAGAGCCCTGTGGTACACCTGCGGTCAACCTATGTTTGTCGGATGAGAACTCTTATAGTGCAATCTCTAAGAAAGCTCGATATAAATCGAGCAAAAGTATTACCGACACCAAATGCGTTCAGCTTTGATACGAGAGCACCGTGCCAGACTCTGTCAAAGGCCTTGGAGATATCCAGAGCCACGACCTTGCTCTCACCAAAGTGGTGGATGGACCGACTCCAACGCTCCGATAGGAAAGTCATCAGGTCTCCCGTAGAGCGATTTCAACGGAAGCCATACTGCCGATCATTAAGTAGGTTGTTGGACTCCAGATACCCCACAAGATGGTGGTTGACCATGCTCTCCATTACCTTGGAGAGCGCAGAGCAAATCGCAATGGGCCGATAATTCGCAGGATTATTGGCCTCACCCTTTTTAGGGATCGGCTGTACGTTTGCAACCTTCCAACACGCTGGGAAGACTCCTGCACGATAAGCAAGGTTGAAAAGGTTGTGTAATGGACGGGCTCGCATCGAAGAAGACTTACATAGGACAAGTGCCGAGATATCATCCGGGCCCGGAGACTTACTAACATCGAGAATCGCAAGAACCCTTTTAACTCTACGAGTTCGAAAAAATATCTCAGGCATGGAATTAGATACGTTTTCGATCACGGGGAGTGATTGATTGCTTTCCGGCAACGAAGAATTTCCAGCAAACATTTTTTAACGAAACGTCAAAATTACCACTCACTCGACAAACGTAATAATGGTGATTATTTTTTTATTGCGGCAAAGACAAATATCATTGAAATATAGCCTCGAGTTTTTTCCGAATTCCAATCTTGTAACTCTAAAAGGCTCACATGGGTCCATTGTAACTTAATCGCCTCTGAAGCTATAAGGTGCGATGTTAATTTTGCATGGTTTATAATTATGGTTCGATTTTTAAAAAGTGCCACAAAAGGTATAGTGGTACAAATGTTCAAAAAGTTGAAAAATAATATAACAATAAGAAAGTGGAGACTTCTTTAATTTATTTTGGTTATAATTATTTTCCAATATTTCGATCGTCTTCGACGATCATCTTCAGGGAATAAAAACTAAAACACAACTATACACAATGTTTTTTTACATTACATTTGACTAACAATAAAGTAAACCGGTACGCTTGAAAATTATTTGCGACTAAAATCTAATTTTTATGTGCATGTTTTGAAACAATATTTCTGTAAGTGTGTGCTATTTGGTCGGTGTCAGTTTTATGGTTTATTTTTCTCGTCAGTAGGAACATTAATAATATGCAACATTTCCAGAGTATATCTGCTCCTATAATTATTCTCCTGTGTCAATATGTCTACGTTGTTTAAGTTTGACTTATGCCCTGACAGTGTACAGTGGGCCGCTAAAGCAGTTTTTTGCTCTAAATGCTTGTCAATTTTACCGGTTTGCTTTTTTGTTAGTTAAATATAATTAAAGTAAAAAAAAAAATGTTGTGTATAGTTGTGTTTTAATATTGTTTTGTATTTTAGTTTTTATGCCCTGAGGATGATCGTCGAAGGCGATCGAAATATTGAAAAATAAATATAATAACCCAAATAAATTAAAGAAATCACCATCTTTTTTATTTTGTACATGACCTCGAGCCAGACAATTCAGAAAATATAAATAAACTAAATAAGGTCAACTCTACTTAAATACCAACATAAAAAGTGACATAAAAGTATCTAGAAAGAAAAAAGTAGCAAAATGTCCACTTTAGTGACACAACTGTTACACTGAGTTACAAAATTAACAACAAAAAACCCGACACCAAAAACCGGATAAACCGACATGTCGGGCTTTAGCTATTTTTGAGAAACCGACTGTCAAGTTTGAACATAAAAACCGGAAAGCCGGTTTTCGGTTTTAAACACTCTAGAAGAGATTGACGAGTTCTTTGGCTGCCTTAAAGGATGGCTTAATGACTTTTTACACATTTGTATAATGCACAAACTTAGCGACGATTTGCATTAACACATTTCATTGCTTTCTACGAGGGCGACCGCAAAACTAACTGGCCTGGCACATTTTCTGTTTTACTAGCAACTTTTTTTGTTTTTTAAAATCAATCTTTTATAAGCCATCTGTCAAAATTTCCGAAATATTTAATGATTATTTTCTTTGTTACAGGTGATTGAAGTAAACAAGTTTTATAATTTTTAAAAAATGGAAAATAAAGAGTTTCGTGCGGTAATTAAACACTTTTATATGAAAGGTTATACGCCACAATTAATCAAAGATGAATTGGTTTCTGTTGATGGTGATAATGCACCATCATACTCCACCGTGAAATCCTGGGTTAAACAATTTAAAATGGGTCGTTCAAGTACGGAAGATGAACAACGCTCTGGAAGACCGAAAACTGCTACTACTATTAAAAACATATAGAAGCAAGAGGTCTTGAGCCGGTTTAATCCCTGTTCAATGTGTAAAAGCAACAGACCGAAATAAAACAAACGAGCTAAACATACATTAGAAAAATATGTAATGAAGTGACTAAAGATAGACGAATAAGGCTCAGAGAACTTGCTGATATTGTTAAAATACACGAAGAACAAGTTTGGAGTATTTTACATGATGAACTCCACATGAAAAAGCTATCCGCAAGAACGCTGACGCGTTTGTTGACTTTGACCAAAAAATCGTTCGTTGGACCAATTCTAAGGAGCTTTTAGCGATTTATCAGCGTAATCCAATAGAGTTCTTGCGCCGATTCATAACTGTTGATGAAACATGGATCCATCACTACATCCCAAACAGTCAAAACAATGGATAGAAGCTGGTAAAAGTGGTCCCAAGAAGGCGAAAACTGTTAAGTCAGCAGGAAAAGTAATGGCCACAGTATTTTGGGATGCAAGGGGTATAACATTTATTGATTATCCTGAGAAAGGAAAAACTATAAATAGTGAATATTATTGTGCATAATTGGATCGGTTGAGTAAAGAAATCAAGATAAAATGACCGCATTTTAACTCAACAAAAACTGGCCGAATTACGATTTGAAATTGCTCCGCATCCACCATTTAGTACAGATTTAGCTCCTTCTGATTATTTCTTGTTTCCAAATTTAAAAAAAAATTCTCGGTGGCAAAAAATTTTCGTCCAATAGCGAGATTATTGCTGAAACTGAGGCATATTTTGAAGGTCTTGAAAAATCTTATTTTTCGGATGGAATTAAAAAACTTAAAAACGTTTGATGAAGTGTATTGAGTTGGAAGGAGATTATTTTGCAAAATAAATAATAATAATTCCAAAAAAACGGTTCTTTTTATGTTAGGCTAGTTACTTTTGCGGTCGCCCTCGTATACTCGTACTGATGTTGGGATAACCAATAATACACACTGAAAAAAAAAACTATTTTGCAATCTGTTGCAAAATAGAAATTTCGGCTGCACTACCAAATGTTTATAATCGTCATTGATATTCGGTTGTGTTTACCACATGATGATAAAAATAATAATCGTAATGTTCTCACAACTTAGTGATCGGCCATACAAATGAAACACAAAAAAATATTTAGTTGCCACAACTGGTGGATGTGGCACCAATAGTTTTGCAAAAAAAATTTTATTGTTACCAATTATAAGTAAAGGCCCATTTAGTCTCGACGGTTGACGGTTGACAGTAGACAATCAGCTATTTCAGTTGGGGGTTGCATTTTGCATGTGTTAGAGGGAGATAACTACAGTTTGACGGTTGACGACGGTAGACTTCTGCAGGTTGCAGAATCTACCGTCAACCGTCGAGACTAAATGGGCCTTAATGACCATAACCAAAGACGGGTTGTTTAATAGAATTTGTGGCAAGTGGATTTTTAGATCCAAAAATTCTATTAAAATCTTTTGAAGGTTCGGATACTTGGTATGTTGCACCGATACTACGAGTATAGTTCCAATAACTGGAAATTACAGAGCACCCACTAACATTCGGCTGTACTGATAAAATACTCGAGATGCAGGTAACCTCAATCATTCGGTTGGCAAAAAAGTTTGGTTGTGGCATTGAATCTGTTATCTATGTGTATGTTACAACAGTGAAACTTTGGTTACTACAAAAATTATATCTGGTCACCACTAATTATTGGTTTTAACGTAATATGTATTTCATAATTGGTTGCTTGCTATAACCTCCAGCTGTGGCAAACTATAGTTTTTCGTTTGGTATAACCGATAAATTGGTAGGGAATTCTGTAATATTGTCGTAGCTTTCATCTTATGATAATTGGAATCATGTATCCATAAATACCATGTAATATTGGTAATTGCCACATAAAGTTTGTTTGCAACCAAATTTTTGTAATTTGGACCGATTTTCTCGTATTATAAAGGATGGTCCAACCATAATGCACAATGTTAATTGTAAGTCACACCTTAACGTCGTTTTAATTTAACATTTCTTTATTTCAGTGTTTGACAAATTCAACCTTGGAGAGGTACACAATTCCCTAGCGCGTTAAGATTGTTGAAGCCTTTTACTAAAAAGGGATTTGAAATCGAAATGCATTTCGTGCACTTCGTGATTTTTTTGGTCAGCATAACTGACCAAATGAGTCCTCAGTGGGTTCGTTGACAAGTAGAATTTCCGCATTTGGGCAAATGCGAATCCACGAGTGACTGTTTAAAAGCCGATACATCCACAAAGAGTGTTTGGTGCGGTCGGCCAAGCAGTTACCGTGAATGGTGTTCGCTATCGCAAAATGATAACGGACTTCTTGTGTCCTGAAATTGCGGATATGGACCGGGACGATATGTGGTTTCAACAGGATAGTGCCACTTGCCTCAGAGCCAACGAAATAATGGCTTTATTGCGCGAGAAATTCAATGGCCGCCATGTGATTTGACACCGTTGGACTTCTTGCTCAATAAGCCAAGAACAATTCAAGAGCTAAAGGATGAGATAAATTAGCACATTAAGAACATTGAACCTCCATTATGTTTGAGTCATTGAATATATAGACCATCGAATAGAGGTATGTCACCAAAGCCGTGGCGATCATTTAGCCTATATATTGCTTCAAGGCCCAATTAGTCTTGACGGTAGGCAAACAGCTATGTCAGTTAGGGGTTGCATGTGTTAGAAGGAGATAACTACAGTTTTACGGTTGACGACGGTAGACTTCTGCAGGTTGCAGAATCTACCGTCAACCGTCGAGACTAAATGGGCCTTTAATTGGGCCTTCACACATAATTGTCATAAATCCTTCTATCATAATAAAATATATTAACATTATCTGAAAACTTTTTGTTTTACTTACAGTTAACATCGTGCGTTTTAGTTGGACAACCCGTTATGTATTACAAATAAGAACTTTGGCCCATAAGCGTTCAAATTTTACCGACCTTCCAACCAAATCTTAAAACCAAAATCCATCCAAAAACCATAACGGCAACGCTGCCCGAATTTGCAGATGACACACCTTGTAGATTGAATCCCTTGCCACTGCTTTGCGTTCAAAAAAACTGATAAAAATAATATGTATATAAAATCACTTACCTTTGCTTACACTTCAACCAGTCGACATTGGTGGACATCAGTTCAGTTAAATTATACAGGTTCATGTTTCTTTTCCACAAAAATTCCAGCATCCCCCTCAAATAAGACAGGATTCTGGTGTGCCAATGAAATTTCCTCTTTGTTCGGTGTTTTGTTGTTTCTCAGAGCCGCCATGTACATATTTAGCATTTTGTTTTTGTTGTTGTTGCAACAAATCAGCCATGCAAAATTATTCGCGATTTTGCAAGCCGATTGCGCAGCATTCCTTCGCAGAAACAAATGAACGATGAAAATACTCACGACACAACTTAATTGTTTAATATTGTGACTTATTTTATTAATTTTCTTTTTCAGTTTTCTTTTTTTAATATAATTTTAATTAGTTTTCTTCAATTTGCTATTTGGAGCTTTAATTTGCACGTTGGTACAACAAAAGACGAATAGAAGAATGAATGAATTGCAAGTGACAAATGCATCAGGGATGCAACAATTGGTACAATGGTACTGTTTTGATACAGTTTCGTCATCAAAAGTACTACGATACAACAGCGGCTCGTTGTGGGCCTATTTGATACAAAATAGTAAGATAAGTTTTTGTAGCCATTTTAGTACTTAGCTTGGATAACTATTGAGTATCAGTCTCTTTGTAGGCTTGGTTCCTAACTTGATTTAACAATTGCGATTAAGCAATCCAGTTTAAAGGCTGGTATTTACTTTGCTCACGATAACATTGATTCTGAAACAGAAACAACAAACGTCTCGAACTAGAAAAAAACGATTCAAGTCAAAAAAATGGAAAAAGACCAAATAAATGTAAACAAAGCTAAAAAATATTTAATAAGGATTGGTACGTCCTAATGTGCAAAGCGTCTATGAACACATGCAGACTTTGTACTTTTGCATCTGTGGTTTTCAACGAAAGCCCAAGCGAAACAGAATTGGTGGAAATGATATTCGCTGTTAAGATTGCTTTACACACATGTCGAAGATTATACACAAACGGTAATTCTCAGTCTTACAAATGTGACTGACGTATAAGTCATTTAATTTATAGTCAAAGCAGTGTTGCCGCTGGTCAATTTTTTTCCGACCAAAATATTACTAAAACGGCCCGAAAACGAATTTTCCGACCAACTCGTTAAAAAGTCATAGATATATTGATAAAAGTGGTGTTTTAGGTTAAGCCTCGACAAATAAAACTGGATTACAAAACAACAATAGTTAAGTCATTTAGGTGTCAATGGAACAGTCCAGAAGAATTAGTCTAAAAATTTAAAAAGTAGTAAAAATAAATTTTTGTAGCTATTTTAATACTTAACCTGGATAATTATTGAGCATTGGCTTCTATTCATGCAATCTAATAAAAAAGCGCCAACAAATTACTTTTCTAAAATGTTTTTTCCAGAATCGAGACATACTGAAAATAGTCATTTTATTAACAAATGACTAAACTGTTGAGGATTTACTCTTTATTTTTGTGTTAATTGACTTCATTGTCATATATTTAGGTTGTCTTAGTAATCGAGGCTTAATATAAAATAATAAGCTCCAAAAATCTGACCAAACTACAAATTTGCATTTTTTATGACCATATTTGGTCCGAGCCAAAGTAATCGTTGTCAAAGACTGCTGAAGAAAAACCTTGGCGGGTTTAGAAACAGCTGTACAGTCTGCCGGGCAACCTAGTCAATAGTTTGCACTAATTTTTAAGTTGAATCTGAAAAAGAAACAAAAGAGGTCTAAAACCAGAATAACAAACTGTATAAGTCATAAGAAAATTTTTAGCAAAATTTATTTTTTTCTTTTGCTGAAACTGACATTACCAGATTAGAGTTGTCGACTACATTTTATTGATTTTTTTTGCGTTTTTTGACCCAAATTTAAGGTTCGGACACATGGAAGTTTTTTATTTGACTTTCGGCTCTCCACCAGTTTATAGGGCCTCGAAAATTAGGTCCTTTTAAACATAGACCCACCTCCAACAACCATATCCCCCAATACTATACTAAATCTTGGGCAATGGGGAAGAGTACAAAAGGTTTACACTGGCCACACATATGAGTTGTCCACTTTTTAGTCTTAAATTCGAGGTTTTTCGAAAACAATCAGCTTAAACAAACATTTATTTAATTATTTATTAATATTTTTATTTAAAAAAAATCTGAGACAAATATCGCTTATTATAGGGGTGTTTTTTTTGTTAATCCTCGATAAATAAGCCAACATAGCAAGCCCACAATATTTAAGTGATTTGTTAACAAAAAATACAAATTTTGATCATGTCTACGAAAAGTACTGATGTATTCGACCCTTACAAAAAGGTTAAATAAATAAGTTCTTATAATTTTTTTAGTACGTAGCTAAAATTGAGTCTAATGACCAGTTATCCAGGCTATGTATGATACATTACTTTTACTACTTTCAGAATTTTTTTGAAGATTCTAGAACCTTTTCTTTTCATTTAATCCTAGTACTAAAATCGTTCATGTGACAAACATAACCGCACCTTAAATGACTTTTAAAACAGAATTTCATATCATTTGTATTGGAAATAAAAGACATGCACATACTCGTAATTTCAGTGGGAATGAGACGCGTTTAGTCAATTGTTTTCAGAAGGGTTGTACACTCGTATTCGCATCATATTGAACTTTAGCGTTCGAAAAAATCTATTTTAGAATATTTGAATCCGCAAAAAACGTTTTTAGAATATTAGCATTCGCAAAAAAATATTTCAGTTAATATCAAAACTCAAAAAAATATTTCAGTTAAGGATATATGTTACCTAGGAACTAAATTTTTTGTGAACTATTTTTCAAAAATGTTTGTTTTTCCTTAAGCCTTGTATTGTAATAAATCAACTTTTTAATAAAAATTTGTCTGACACACTGTAAACAATTGCAGTGTGTCCGACCAGGTGAGACTCGAAATTGAATACAAATGTAAAAAACAGATATGAGACAATGTATTAGTAGTGATGTCCAACTGTCGGCAAGTAAAGCTAAAATAGCAGATCCAAACGTTCGAAGAAAAAATTGATTTTTGCCATATATTCATTAGAGCGCCCGTAAACTAAAAGTGTTATTTTTCCGCTCCCGCTCATTTTCTAGTATATTGGGCATCACAAATAATATCCTTTCAAAAATGTTTTCAATCGGCTGGAAACCGATTGATTTTTCAAACGTAAGTTAGTAATTTTATTTATAAACGTTTGAAAGAAATGTTGAGTCAAATTTGAAGTTTGACCTCTGAAAACACCATGAAGGACCATAGCTAGGTCAAAAATTGTGTAAGAAAAAAATGTTTGCCTGTAGATTTGCAACACAAATGCTTAAGGTGTATTTTCCGAAAGTCGTCTGGGCTAAAAGTCGTGACGGACTGGTCGGTTTCTAACCGATTGAAAAAAATTGCAAGGATATTATTTTTGATGCCCAATATACTAGAAAATGTGCGGGGAGCGGAAAGAATAACACTTTTCTATGTATTTTATGGGCGCTCTAATGTTCATGAAAATGAACAACAAGAAAACTTAAGTCCTTGCAGAGTTTTTTTATTTTATTATATTGAAATAGCTTACTTAGTAAAATAATATTCGTCTTGAAATTCTTATCTTTCTATAAGGTCAGTTCGGTAAAACATACATGTTTTGAGCTTGAAACGGACATAAAAAAACTACCATTCAGATGGAAGTAATTCTTTTTGATTCGATTGTTCGATTTCAAAATACCATTGCATAAAGAGTATGTGGACAATTTGACTTTTATCCGCGAAATCCAGTGTGCGGCCAAGCATGGCGTTTGCTATCGCGAGATTATAACACTTCTAATGGCCAGAAATTGAGGATATGGACCTGGACGATATGTGTTTCCAACAGGATGGTGCCACTTGCCAACGAAACAACGGCTCTTTTGCTTGAGAAATTTAACGGCGGTCTTATCTCACGTCGTGGTGATGTTAATTGGACGCGCCACGATCGTGTAATTTGACACCGTTGGACTCCTTTCTTTGAGGATAATTAAATGTAAAAGTAAAAAAATGCAAAGTTAATAATCAAGAAGAGTTCAATATATAAAGGATAAGATAATTCGGCACATTAACGCCATTGAATCTTCATTATGTCTCAGAGTCATTGAAAATATGGACCATCGGATGGAGGTATGCCAGCCAAGTCGTGGCGAGTATTTGGCCGATATTTTGTTTCACACATAATTGTCAAGGTTCTTCTATTATAGTACAAAATATTAAGATAATTTTCTGAAAACTTTTTGTTTTATTTACAATTAACATCGTCAGTTTAAGTTGGACCACCCTATTGAAATAATCTTCTAAATCCAAAAAATGATTCGCTTTTGCATAGGCATTTGCAAAACCCACATTTGTAATATTCGCTTTCGCAAAAAATATATTTTAATATTCGCTTTCGATAAATCCACTTTCGTTACATCTTTGGAGTATTACATTTGGAGGAAATCTCTTTTATTTACCAACAACTTTCACTATATTTTTTTTGTAAGAAAAAATGCTTTTGTTTTATTTACTTTTGAAATAATCTTCTGAATCCAAAAAAAAGATTCACTTTTGCATACGCAATCGCAAAACCCACATTTGTAATATTCGATTTCGCAACAAATATATTTCAATAATCTCTTTCGTTACATTCAAGGAGTAACTTTCAGTAATTTATAAAAATTTTCACAAGTTTTTTTATAAGGAAAAATTCTTGAACTTTTGCTATCGTGGATTTACCTAAAACCCTTCTGATATGTTTTTGGTACCTTAAGTTTCGGAAAAGTACAAACTTTGTCTGTAGAAAGTACAACATGGAGAATCCTAATTGCCATCCCTGTGCCAAATGTCAATGCACTTAGTTCTTCTTTTGTGCTCTTGGTGTGTCAACGAGTAAATTAAAGTCAATTGGAAATTATAGAAAATCATTAAAGTTTTGTTCAATTTCAAGAAAAATTGCTAAAATTCTTAAGGTGTTGGTCTTTATAGCCAAGTTAGTGTTTCGTCTTCAGAGGATACGACAAGAGAATTGTTCAATCCCATGACAGCCGATTTAATGAACAGGATTAACCCGAAAAATAATTCAGCGCCCAAGAGCTGTTACCTTGGCACACCGTTGCCGCTACAACAACAACAGCAAGACTTGTTGAGTTAAAGAGAGCACGATCGGCATGAAAAAGTGCGATTGCCTTTGTCTTGGGTGAGTTTTTACAGCAACAACAACTAATGCAACGCCAATAACCACACAACGAATCAATTGTAGGTAAAAGTGAATCATATAATTTATTCCTTTTTGGATTTGCAAATTTTTGTTAAAATGAAATAAGTAGAAATTTTGTAAAAATCGTGGAAATGTTGACTGCTTTAAGCGTAACTACAGGTAGTGAATTTGCTTTTTCTTAAAGACTCTGTATGCCGTTTGTCGTATACGTTTAAATCAAAGAGTATAAAATTGCAAGAAATGTCATCCAAAGAGTATAAAATTACAAGAGATGTCATCGGTTAATTGCATACAATCATTGGTAAAATAATAAGCGAAATATCGCTAATTAATTCATGGCTCCATTTCTGCAGCTTAAACATTTTTAAAAATGTCTGAACTATCTGTTTGAGTCGAATTTAATAAGCTTTAAAAAAAGATGATGAATTTCTTAATGAAATTGACGTTTTTTGGTTCAAACTGTGTGGCAATGAACAGCTGATTGTGCCCATTCACATTAGGCAAATTTTATTGTCGCAACTCTCAGTTTGTAAAGAGAATGGCAAGGGGAATCGAAAAGTATTTATTCCCATTTTCTCTATGCACCAACTTAAGAGTTGCTGCAAGTAAAGTTACCTAGTGTGACATTCTGTGGCTTAAATCTAGTTTAGTAACAACTTTCGCACCAAATTTGCACCATCGATAGAACTTTTGATTTTAAGCAAAAAATGTATATAAAAAATCGGCGGTCTTCCATAGTTTCCGAGATATGGGCCTCGAAAATTCAGACATTGAGCCATACTTCCTTTATTATTAAGCAATATGGGTATCGTTGGAAAGATTATTACAACACCATTCCAGTTATACATACATTATGTCGATCTGTTAACCCATTAAGAAGCGGTAGCAACATTTCTATTTTTCAAGACCTTTCAATAAAAATGCCTCATACCTGGAAAAAAACTTATTTTAATTTATGTATTTATCAATCCAGTTGTGTAGCCAACATATTACCCTTTCATCGTTTTTAGACGGTTTACCCCATCTAGAAAAGGATATAATACTCTTTATTAAAAAAATGAAAAATTATTTTAAAAAAATCGATCGATTTTTTTTAAATAATTTTTTAAAAAAAAATTATTGAATTTATAACTTTTATTTCTTATACATAGTTTAAAGCAATAATACCCTTTATTAAAAAAATTAAAAATTAATTGAAGACAATCGTGCGATTTTTTTTCGAATAATTTATCCCCTGCGGCGCAATTTTCAGTATGCACCTATCTTATTTTAAAATTTTAATTCTGTTTTCATGCATTTCTTAATGATTTTCATGTATTTCTTACCTCCAAATTCATCCATCACCAGCATTTTCTAGTGTAGCAAGCCTTAGATGATCCCCTTTAGGGCAAAAATATTCCACCTTATTTGTAACTAAGACGAAAAAAGATCTACTTAAATTTTTTGTGAACATTTTGTCCAAATTTTAAGCAAAAACTGAAACTAAAATGCCTATTTTTCACAGAAACTCGGGTCGAAAATAAACAAAATGAGCCCCCAGCCCACAATTTGTTGAAGGATTCATAAAATTTGAAAGGTAATTTCATAAGCTTTCTAATGATACCCATATCACGCAGGCTCGAATACAAATGCAGCAGCTATATTCAGTTGAAGGTCCGAAATTAAAGGACCCTTAACTCGGAAAATATAGGTGCCTACTTTTTGTTTTTTAACTTATTGGTTTTTAATGACTACGGCCATATTTTTTGACAATTGTAACTTAACTAGATTTGTTCTTATTCTGTGAAGCTGATTGGGTTGCCACTCTTCAAAAGTGGAAAAATCTAAGCACATGTGCTAATTTTTATGAGTGAATTTAAAAAATAGCCACGCTCTTATAACGGGCGAATATTTGGAAAAACTAATGAATAAGGTCGCTTTGGTTCAGGAGGCCTTCGGAGCTTTGAGAATAAGTTTCTTATAGAAAGTTTATCTTGTGTTGGCGGCTTTCGGCTGTGCTTAAATACCTTCAGCTAAGAATAAGCCTAATTCAGAGAGTCTGGACCTTAAGCCTTCTGATATTGATCACTGTCAACATTATAAAGGTAAAATCCGTAAAATTTTGTTTGAAAAGGTTTTTAATTTGTCTTTTATTATTTCAGAAAAAGGGTGGCTGCACACAGTTTAACATTTTTGTGTAATTCCGTATTATCTCGTTTTTCATACCGGCTGATAAATCGAATTTTGAAGATTTGGCTTCGATGAGAGATGGATAGACAATAACTCTAATTTTCGAGCTGATTTTAATCAAACATTTCCAGCAGGTAAAACTTTTGCTACTGAGTATTTATATATAAACATTTTTTTTCGAACAAACATATTTTCCGAGTTACGAACTCCAAAAGTTATGATATTAAATTGACTGTATCTTTGCTATAAAATATCCGATCCGGACAAAATGAGAGGTGGCAAGAGTGAGTTGTATTTTCGTGGGCAATTGTGTGAAGAAAACTTGAAAAGTAAGGTTTACAACAGTAGTTCTCATTCGTTTGGGGAGAGCCTGGCCTTATAGAGTTTTGTTTTACTTTCAACAATTGCAGCAAGGCTTTCTGAAGAGGGTTGTCACGGACCCGAAATCATGATAAAAGTAGTGTGCAGCCACGAAAATCAATGTCATTTCGCCATTTTGTTAAAAACATGTCTTCTATTTAAATATAGAAGCAAGAGGTCTTGAGCCGGTTTAATCCCTGTTCAAAATGTTGATCGTTGAACAGGTATTGGCAAGACCAACGATTTAAAATTACTAACTATATAAAATCTTCAAAATTCGTTAACCTTTGTGGTTCTATGTCCGTTTTTATACATTTTTTTGAAATATGCCTAATATTACAAACTATATTGTAATTAATGTATGTGTATTTTTACTCTTGATCAAAGATTACATCCTAAGCTTTCTTTTAAACCATTTAACGTCCATATAGCTTCATATACATTGTAGCTTGAAAATGAAAATTTGAAGACTTTTCTGAATTAAAACAAAATTCAGAAAATTTTTTTCCGGGATTTAAAGAATTTTAAGTAATATTCGAAGACAGTGGTCAATAACAGAAGACTATTGTCCGAGTCCCTAGATTACGCCTATCAATAGTTGAAAGTCTATAAGCCCGTGCGAAGGCCGGTCACACAGAAGGAAGTTTTCATTTAACCTGTTTAATAAAATAAGGATTTCAAGTTCGAGTCCCTATATTACGCCTGTTCAAAGCTGAAAGTCTTTAATCAAAGCCAAAGTAAGAAGTTTTTTTTATTAGAAAATCATTTTCAAGGCCCCCTGGACTGAGCGCCCACAATATCTCTGGTTTTAGGAGGGACATATGTATAAGTATATCTTTACATATATCTTTGAAGAAAACATCAGTTGTCTTCTACTATGAAGTGTACGAAGATACATACCTTAATTACAATATAGTTTGTAATACACGGTGGCCCAAAAGTTACCATGGGGTTAAAAACTTTAATAACTTTTTCGTTTATTAATTTTTTTTCGGATTTTAAAATATACAAAATGGAAATTTTTCTACACTAAGCATGAAAAATAATGTCACTTAAATGACCCCCGTTTTCAGCTTCGCAATGATGGGCTCGTTTTAGAGCATTTTCTATAACTTCTTTCAAATTTTGTGGCTGTAGCGTTCGAATTTCTGCAAAAATGTTGGCCTTGAGTTGAAGAATTGTCTTGGGAACAAGCCGGGTGCTGACAAATCTGGCGATGGCGCTGGACAAATAATTTCCGAATTTCTGAAAATTATTTGCTCTCCAAAAATTTGACTTAAAAGTGCCATTGGCTTGTTGCTCTGTCCTGCTGAAACCACATCTCAGGTCTGTTTTCAAGACCAGGACGTACAAATTTTTCTATCATATATTGATACGAAAGGGTCGAAAGGGTCATTTACATTTTTAGAATGATCCAGACATGTCCGTCCTTCCGTTCGTGTGTCAGTTGAAAGCACGATAGCGGTCGTACGAATTGGCCTGGGATCCTAAACTTTTACATAATGATGACTTATGGTCCTACGATTTCATATATTGTAAATGTGCGAATTTATCCTAGGGGGAACCCGATTTAGGGATAAACGGCATAGTTGCTTAACCAACCATATGTTTCTGTTGAACAATAACTAAATGGATTCTGTTGGCTTCTATAATTGGAACACTTTTAAGATCAAAAAGGTCCTTCTTGCTCAAAAAGTTCCGAACGGACATGGAAATGGACTCATTAGTCAATATGGTCATATATAAGTAGGTGCTGAAAAGCTATAAATTGTGATCCTTTTTTATTTAATACACTCCACCGAAGAGTAGATGGTATACTTAATGTATTATTCCGTGTGCAACACCGCGAAATATTGATCGGAGACCCAAAGTAAATATTATCGATTATCGTAAAATTCTAAGACGATCTAGCCATGCCCGTACGTGTGCCTGATGTAAGCCCGATGTTCATTAGCTGTTTGGGATTGTAAAAGGTCGAAATAAGCCCAGGGGAAAAGTTTACTTTTAAGGGACTAAAGGTGCCTCGGTAAAAAAATAATTTTGTGAGTATGTCCTTCAAATATCATACATTTTTCTGGATAGACTTTAAGTTAGGACGCACTTATGCTCCGATTTGCGTCGTTTACTGGGACCGACAAAACGGGACGCGTTTTATAATTTTTTACGGATGGTGAGTAAACACCATCAATTCATATATAGCAATGTCTATTTCAAATGTATTTATGAAACCAATCCAGAATTTTAGAGTTATAGCTAATCTGGACCAATTTGTATATTAATATATCATGCAGAACTTCATCAAAAGCTTTTGAGGAATAAGTATACATAGATAGTTTCTATTGGTATACCCTTTTCGAAATTGTTGATACAGTAATTCTTGAAAATTGACAAATTACTAGCAGTGAATCTGTCATTAACAAATCCATGCAGGGCAGGGTTAATAAGGGGTTATAAAACGTTATTATCGATTAGACGACTAATCGACTTTTAGTGGGAAAAAATGAAAAAGACGTGATCGACTAAAGAAATATTTGTACCCTGCACCACACTGTGGAATAGGGTTTTTACTAACTTTAAATCATGGCAAATATTTGAGCTAAACCCACCTTTATGTGTACTGATCTACTCAGAATCACAAGCCGAGTCGTCTATCTGTCCGTTCGTCCGTCTGCTGTCCACCAAAAGCTTATTATCCACTAATAGGTCTCAGAATGACTAGCTGATTTGATTTAACGACGTCTGTCTCGGCCCACATTTGGAAGCCGGGACTGTGGTAGCCATTTTCCATTTTTGAATAAAGGTTTAAAGGTTTAAAAGTTTAAAGGTTACGTAAAAATTATTTAAATTGTTAATATTAAAGATTTACAGCATTTTTTAAGAATAAATGACGAAATACCATTAATGTCCTTTCTATAGAAGAAGAAATTTAAATATGCGGTACAATTTTATTAAAAACACTTGGAACGGGCGACTAGAAGTGTGACATTGTAGGTCAGGGATTTTGACCTTTGGTCCAAATGTCGAAAGGATATGTCAATATACGAGTATTAAACTGTACAAAAATATACTTATAAGTAAAATTCATGAAGTTGTTGCAATTGTAATATTAAAAATTTCAGAAATTGAGTATAAAAATATAAAATACAAATAAAAAATAATTAAGTATTTTCTGCATTATTTAAAATTTTATATCCCGAAACGAGTAAGGGAAAAAATTAAAAATCAGAAAATAGCCTACACTGAAAAACAAATTGACAAAATAAAAAATCCCATTTTAAATAAGCAGCACCTGCAAGAAAATTAATTAATCATTTATGAGAATTTAGGAAATTGTATTAGATCTTAGAAACAGAAGAAAAATAATAATTTCCAATTAGTTTCTGAGATAGACCGTTTTAAGTGAGACAACCTTTACGCCTAAAAAGCCAAAATGCAACGTTTACAACTGTTTTTCTTTGTTTTTTTGCACAGTTTTTTATATAGATATACCTTTTCGATGTTTGGACCAAAGGTCAAAATCGTTGACCCACTATGTCACATTTGACATAGTGGGTCATTAATTGTAGAAGGTCCACAACAAAAATTTTGAATTTTGAATAAAACACCTTTTTTTTGCAAAAAAAAATATTTTTCAACGTATGAGACGCGCAAAATTGAAAGGGACCTAAGGGTTAAAACTAGTTTTGTTTAGGAGAGCCATTTTAAAGATTTATATACGTGTATCTTTGGTGTACCATCACTTTCATAAAACGCGCATATCTCTGGGAGGGAACACTTTTGGGGCATGGGATCGGTCTCATTCGTTGCTCAGATGTTGTCCACATCAAAAAAAAGTGAAAATTGATTTTTTTACCCTTAGGTCCCTTTCTCTATGCACTGTCACATATTCTCCTTTTAGCTCAATACACTTAGTCAAACGTTCCTCCAAGTTTTGTAGCTCTTTCAAAAAATTGGATTTTTCGAGGTCCATAAAATAGGCATTTGTTTGATCAATAATTTCATCGTTGGAGCTGAATCTCTTTACGTGTGCACCCGTACACAGTCTTGATGAAAAATAACTTTTTTCTTGACCATAGGGGGTCGTTTTTTTTAAATTCTCGTTAAATCGGTACAATAATGTGGCATAATACTCGCTTCGTTTTTTATTTTTCCCTTTTGAAGGTAATCGATGTGGTCTTTCCCACGTGCATCCCAACAGTTGCCATCACCTTATTGGGCGACAAAGTCACCTTGGCCTTCTTCGAAGCCGGTTGCTCCGCTGCTGCTTGGTCTCCGGGATGTTGTAATAGATCCATGTTTCATCCACAGTTACAAACGCCGCAAAACCTCATTCGAATGGCGGTTAAACACCTCCAAACAATCTTTTGAAGTTGTCACACGATTACGTTTATGGTTAATTGAGAGCAAACGCTGCTGCCATCTCGCAGACAGCTCTCTTACACCCAACTAATCATGTAAAATGGAAACCACACTGCCATATGAAATGCGCATGCCATCAACAATCTCACGCACTTTTACTCTTCTATCGGCCAACACCATATCGTGGATTTTTCGACATTTTCGGGTGTATGAACCTCAATTGGCCGTCCCCAACGTTTAGAGTTATTTGTACTTGTGCGACCACAACGAAAGTCAGTAAACCACTTTTTTACCACTGAAATCGATGGTGCAGAGTACAAAAAATAATTATTAAGTTATTCCGTGGTTTGATTGACGGCTTCTTTCCAAAAAAAATAATAATTTTTCCATTTTTAACAAAATCCACAAGGTTGTATTTTTTGAACAGATGTTAAACACAATCTAAATGACGGATCTCTTTAAAATTTGACAGTATTCTATTGACAGATGGTACTTGATGGGAGCAGTGCATTTGAAATAACTACAGGGGAAGTTGGAGAAAGTCACGGAGTTATGGATATGCCCTCGTTTTTACAGATTCGTTTAAGAAATTTGAAGTAATATTATTGTACATCATCGAAGGCGGGAGACTAGATTTATTTCTTCTAGACTTTACAAAACTTCAAAAACGTTTCAGATTGGGTTTAATTGATTCACTGTAGGCCATTATGAATTGATTGTAAAAAAATTTATTCATTACGAATGCAAATCGTTCACATTACCATTGGATTTATAATTCTTGCACTGCTTAACTAACAACATTTTTACTAGTTTTCATTTGATTGTGTGAGATCGGATACTTATTGAACTACACTCGTATGGTTTAAATGTAGTTGTGAATCTCACTACCCGCCATAAGGTGACCAGTTGTTGTGTCGAAGCTTCCCCGTATTTCGCTTGTGTTGGGAAAGCTTTTGCCCACTACCACTTGCGCACAGTTCAAATTTGTTTTTTCCGTTAATAACAGAATACCAGTAAGGGTAAGTGTGTGTGTCTGTTAGCCAACATGTTAATGAACGAAACAACACCAACCTGTTGTTCGTTGGCCGTGGTGTTCGGTTATCAGCGGTGTTGCCGTTTATTCAACCGCTGTGCTATCGGATTTTCCGTCGTGTCAATTGCATCCTGCAGATACCAACAGCGCTGTCATCGGCGCTGCTGTTGTTGTTGGCGGAGTTGCTTCTGCGTTATGCGTAAAACGCCTTTGAGGCCACGAAGTACGTTATGGCTGTGGTCGTTCGCCGTTGTCATCGACGTTGATGTTGTCTTATCACATCTCGCCCGCTCGCACGAAGTTATCTTTGCCTTCTTGTAAAGCCATTCATGTTGCTTTTTTTAGATGTCCATAAATGCTTCTACATATGTATTCGAATACCCACACACAGAAGATACATATGCATGTATGTACGTTTATTCATACTCGTATGACTACATTTGTATGTTTTTGTATTCCTAGGTAGCATGTGATAATTCTTTTGGTCTTTACCCAACGATGGCTGTTGCAAAGTTTTGCTTTTTTTTGCACAATTTTCGTATATAAACCCCGTGTAAAACCTGTTCTGGCCGACAGTTTAAATTGTGCTTCAAACTCTAACGGAAATCGGTTCTTCCTCTAATACAAACGCCAAAGAATAGTATTTTTATTTCAACCAAAAAAAAAACAAATATTTTTTTAACGCTTCAGTTTGATTTTGGTATTTGTTTTATTTTTTTTAAGTGAATTTTCAAAGAAAGTGAAATTAGAAAAAAAATTCTGCCAAATCAGAAAAGAACGAAATTTTGTTAATAGTTTGGCTAAACAAAAAAGAATTTATAAAAATGGCATTTAACAAATTATATTGTGTTTGTGTAGTATTCTTATTTTTCATATCATTTAACGCGGTTAAAGGTAAAATTCTAATTGATAAACTGTGTTTTTTATACATCCCCTGTTGCACCAAATTAAAAGACCGAGTTTTTTCTTTAGACGCAAATTTAGACAAATTAAAACGCCATTAATGTTGGCCAGGCGAAATCTTTTATAATTATTTTTTATAATTATAAGGCCGTTTTTAGTCGATATAGCTCCATGAGATTGACACCAGTCTCCATTAAATCATTAAATAAGTCCATTCTTAGATTCGAACACACTGAGAACAACCGAATTTTTTGCCAACCGAATTGGTGGCTGCATGGCCTATCCATGTTGATTGGGTACATGGGAATTTTCAGTAGTGGGACTCTAAGTTGAAGAGACAAAGTATCGATAACTCTTACTAATTAGGATGATTATTCATAGTATTCTTTATTCATTTGCCATCTTTCGTCAGATAATAAGGAAATTATGTATACAAAATCAGGTACATTATACTAAAGGGAGATCCATCCAGAGGTATTTTTTCAGAACAAGAAAAAATATAAAGATTCAAATCAAGTGTGGAATCTTTATTGGTAATTTGAAAGGACATTTATGACATTTCCTTCAAATGTTGCCCGCATCTACGCCTCAGGGTTTCCATTCTGAGGGTCCAATTTTGGATGAATCGTTCGAGCATTTCGACCGGTATGGCTTTAATGACACGCGTAATGTTGGCTTCCATAACCTGAATCGTAGCTGGTTTGTCAGCATAGACTTTGGACTTGACGTAACCCCAAAGAAAAATGTCTAAAGGTGTGATATCATTCGATCTAGGCGGCCACCTCACCTGCCCAAAACGTGAAATTAGCTGCGTTTTAAAATGACCTCTCAATAGATCCATTGTTTGAGCAGCTGTATGACAAGTGGCACTGTCCTGTTGAAACCAAGTGCCGTCAAGATTACGGACTTCAATTTCAGGTAGCATAAAGATCGATATCATGGCGCGATAGCGAGCACCATTCGATTTTTCGTTTTGATTTCAGGCGAACATCCAATTGATTTTCTTTTGGTTGCCATCTTTACCGAATTAAGTTACTGAACTCGTGTTTGTATATATGTTCGTTCCGGCCATTATCATTTTTGAAAAAATATGCACCGATGATTCCAGCAGCTTATAAACTGCACCAAACCGTCGTTTTCTCTGGGTATAATGGCACCTCTTGAACCTCTTCTTGTTGTTCTTCAACTTAAATGCGGCAATTTTGTTTATTGACTTTGCCGTTGAGCCAGAAATGGGCCGCATCACTGAACAAATTCCACACTTGATTTGAATTTTTATATTTTTTTTTGTTCTGAAAAAATACCTTTAGATGGATCACCCTTTATAATAAATAACAGGTATTATTTTACTTCAACAAGTTAAATCACTAATACGAGGACTGCTATATATATTTTTGGCCTAATAATGAAAATGCGAATATTTATCTTCAAAAATGGTTTTATTGTTTTTCTAAGTATTCTCCAGCATGATTTATACGCATTTGCATGCGCTCAAACCAATTGTCGAATCACTTTTTCCACTCTGATTGGGACACCTCCAAAAAATGGTTTTTGAATGCTTCAACAGCATCTTCTGGTGATGAAAATCCTTGACCACGCATTTTTTTCTTGATGTGCGGGAATAAAAAGAAGACATTGGGTGCCAAGTCAGGGCTGTGCGGCGGATGACCCATCAATTCGACGTTTTGGCCGATCGAAAAGGCGCTGGTTTGAGCCGATGTGTGAGAGCTCGCATTGTCATGGAGACAAAGATTTGTCTTCTCTTGTTCGTTTTTCGAATTTCTCTTAAGATTTCAGGCAGACAAATTGTGGTGTACCACTCAGAATTGACCTCCTACATTGCTCAAGCGACCATTTGCTTCAAAGTGTTTCTTTCACGAACAACTTTTATTGGATTTGGCTCGTCTTCAAAAGCCCACATGGTCGATTGCTGTTTTGTTTCGGGCTCATACGCATAGATCCATGATTCGTCACCTGTGACAATCTTATAAACGTCTTTTGAAGCACAGCGATCGTATTTTTTCAAAATTTCTTTGCAGCAATTGACACGAGCATTTTTTGAGCAATTGTCAAATTGTGCGGAATCCAACGAGAACAAACCTTTTTTACGGCCAGGTGTTCATGCAATACCGAATGTATGCTGGTGAAAGAAATGCCCAAGGATGCCTCTATCTCACCATATGTCACATGACGATCTTGCATTAACAGTTCACGCAAGGCATCAATATTCTCTGGCACAACGCCCGTTTTTGGACGACCTTAGTCTTTGAGCGAGCGTCGGCCACGATTGAATTCATTAAACCAGTTTTTCACAGTGCTATAGTTGTGAAAAACGATCGCCCGAAAATGTTCACGAGTTAATTTCATTTTGATTTTTTCAAGTCACTGTAAACAACACAAATGATGGTCGTACGTCAAAACGTTCTGAGTACGTTTTTGCTAAAAAATGTCAAACTTTCCGAAGGAAATGGCAGGTGGCTCCAGGCAATACTTAGTGTTGCCTAGGCCAGAAGTATATATATAACAACCCTCGTATAGACCTATTGCAGTATTTAGTTTCTGAGATATCGAATTTTGCAATAGAAAATATATTTTGACTTAGATATTTCATAATATATATATGGCATTTTTATAAGCAGTACTGATTTGCAGTAAGACCTTTTCAGTCGGACCCCTCTGAATTTTAGGTTTCCTTTTTTCACATAAAACATCTCGTCAATTAAGCATATGTTTTGGATCAGAATTACCCACGCTAGTTATTCTTCCCATATATTTTTGATCGCTAAAACAATCCACCGTGTGACGTTGTTTAAACCCACAAAACCAGGTTCAAAAGACCCATAAACACAGACAAACAACATTTGCACTAAATTGGTGGTGTAAGAGGAACGCTTTCTCTTTGATAGATAGAACATGTTTGAAGAGGGGAAATACTGTGATCTTGGCGATCAACTAAAATAGATGTCGAGCTTTTAGCGAAATTCCATTGTTGCGAGTTTCGTCTGTTGTTCAGTTGTTGGCAGATAGCGTGGAGACAATATTAAATAAATATTTAGCTTTTGGCTGGCTGGCAACAAAATACACGCTTTTATTATAAATATTAGAAAGCGCATTTCTTAAGTATCTATTGAAATTAAAAGTATTTCTTACGTATCTGCAGAAATTATTTGTTTAATATTTCAAAACAACAAAACACGGCGTTGGTATACGCTCGATTTCGAGTAGACAAGTATTTTCAATTTCAAACAATCGTTGAAAAACTAAAATTATCTGCTAAACTTTGGCTTAGGAGCTTATACCAAGTACAACATTTCTCATTTTTGATGATGTTTCAAATTGTCTTTAATTGTAAACCGTTGCCAGATGATAATAAAGGGTTGTCCAGCTAAAACGCACAATGATAATTGTAAATAAAACGAAAAGTTTTCAGAGAATTATATTTAAATTTTTATTATGATAGAAGGATCTATGACAATTACGTGTGAATCAAAATATCGGCCTAATGCTCGGTCCGATGGTTCATATTTTCCACGACTCTGAGACACATTGGAGGTTCAATGTCTTTTATGTGCCGAATTAAACTTACCTTAGTTCTTCAAGTGTTTTTGGCTTTTCCTTTTAAATATTCAAAGTAAGAAGTCCAACGGTGTCAAATCACATGATCTTGTTGGCCGATTACTATCGCCGAAACGTGAGATAACACGGCTATTAAATTTCTCGTGCTAAAGAGCCATTGTCTTGTTGGCTGTGTGACAAGTGGCATCATCATGTTTAAACTGCATATCGCCCAGGTACATATCCTAAATTTCTGGTCACAAGTCCTTTATCCTTTTGCGATAGTGAACACCAATCACGATAATTGCTTGGCTGACCTCATTTTCAAAAAATTACGGTCCGATAACGCCGCTAGCCCATAAACCGCACCAATCAGTCACTCTTTGTAGATGCATCGACTTTTCAGCTCACTCACTCACTCGTGGATTTTGATTTACTAGAAATTGTGCTTCACATTTTGTCGATTAAACATTACGAAGTGCACGAAATGCATTTTGATTTTAACGCCCACTAACGTAAAAGGCTTCAACAATTTTAACACGCTGCTCAATTGTATACCTCCATAGTTGAATGTGTCAAACACTAAAACAAAGAAATGTCAAATTAAGTTGGGCAAGAAACTAGACGTTAAGGCGTGACTCATAACTGTGACTTACATTGTGCATTATATTTAGACCACCCTGTATCGAACCTAATTCCATCTGATATTGGAATACAAGGGTTGCTATATATATATTTCTGGCCTAGGCAATACTAAGTGTTGCCTAGCGCCATCCGACATTTCCATTGAAAAGTTTGACATTTTTTAGCATAAACGTAATCAGAACGTTTTGACGTACGACCATCATTTGCGTTGTTTACAGTGACTTGAAAAAATCAATTTGGCAAAAAAATGGAATTAACTCGTGAACAGTTTCGTGCGATAATTTTTCACAACTTTCGACGTGGATTATCACGACAAGAGTGCATCGATGAACATAAATCTTTGTATGGCGATGAAGCACCATCCTATAGCACTGTTAAACTGGTTTAATGAATTCAATCGTGGCCGACGCTCGCTCAAAGACGAAGGTCTTCCAAAAACGGCCTTTGTGCCAGAGAACATTGATGCCGTGCGTGAACTTATAATGCAAGATCGTCATGTGACATACCGAAGATAGAAGCATCCTTGGGCATTTCTTCCACCAGCAAACATTAGATTTTGCATGAACACCTGGCCGTAAAAAAGGTTTGTTATCTTTGAATCCCGCACAATTTGACAATCGCCCACAAAAGGCTCGTGTCGATTGGTGCAAAGAAATTTTGCAAAAATACGATCGCGGTGCTTCAAAAGACGTTTATAAGAGCGTCACAGGTGACGAATCATGGATCTATGCGTATGAGCCCGAAACACGACAGCAATCGATTGTGTGGGTCTTCCAAGACGAACCAAATTCAACGAAAGTTGTTCGTGGAAGAAGCACTTCGAAGCAAATGGTTGCCTGTTTCTTCGGAAAAACTGGTCATGTGGCGACTGTTCCTCATAAGCAGCGTATGAGGTCAATTCTGAGTGGTACACCACATTTTGTTTGCCTGAAGTCCTCGAAGAAATTCGAAAAAAAACAAGAGAAGACGAATCATTGTGCACCATGACAATGCGAGATCTCACACATCGGCTCAAACCAGTACCTTTTTGACCGGCCAAAACGTCGAATTGATGGGTCATCCGCCGTACAGCCCTGACTTGGCACCCAATGACGTCTTTTTATTCTCGCACATCAAGTAAAATTGAGTGGGCAACGATTTTCGTCGCCAGAAGATATATATAGCAGCCCTAGTATTCCAGTCAAATTTAAAAAATCAAAACAAACCAAAAAAAAAACTAAAGCAGAAATAATATAAAAACAAATAAAAAAGTAAAGATCGGGTAGGAATAAGACGATAAGTTTTCTGCCACCACTCTGTTGCTTAGAAGATTCCTAGACGTTGTCTGGACTTGGAGCGAAGCTTACTTGATATGAACATCTAGAGCGGCTATATTTCGGCTACGTGAAAACATGGTATTACATTTATGGGCCAGTTTCACTAGTTTCACCTTTTCGTACCATGCAAATTTTTTGCAAGATCAGGTTAAATTTGTGGACACCAAATCGGGAAGGACCTTTGTGTGGGAGCTATTCGAAAAAATGGATCAATATCGTCCAACTTCAGCTGTGATGGTCGATCGTTACGCTTTATGCGACAAATAGGAAGGACCTTTACAAGGAGGCGATACGAATACATGGAACTCTTTGGTCTAGTTCATTCCGCTCATTACATACCAAGCTAAATTTTAGCACGATTGCATAATATGCATTATATTATTGTATATGTCTTTTAGAGCGGTAGGACCACTGGTCGGAAGGAACCTTTGTGTGGAGGCTTATTGTAAAAATGGAGTGATTGTTGGATATAGAAATTAAGTTTTATAAACTTGAAGAATTGTCTTTATCAAATTTCATATTTAAAAGTTTAAATTCTTCACTTCATAACCCTACCTGCTTTATTGTACCATGGTGAGATCTTTCTGTCACCATATACTTTTTAGCACTCTACTGGAAAAAAGTGAGAAAAAAATGGTTTCTGTTAAGAATTTGAACGAGAGGCTTTTCATTTTAACTGTCACATTTTCTAACATTTTTAAACATTGTCAGTTTTTGAAGTTAATAAATGTTTGTACATTAGGGCAGGTCGATTTAAATATCGCCTAAGTGACAAGGAAAATGTATTCTAGGGACCAAAAAAAAGAAGCTTTGCCCGAGGAACCAAACCACTAAAACGAAGTCTGATATCCCGACTTTTGACCCGTAGGGTCAAATTTTGAAAAAAAAAACACTTTGACCCATTGGGTTTATTCCTTGGCTCACTTTATGAAAAAATTCCATCTACGACCATGACCGAAAATGCAAGGGCGCGAAATAGCAGCGGTTTGAAATTTTTCGAATTGGTGGTCGGAGGGTATAAGGGTGAAATTGCTAAGATGCGAACGAGTGGTCTGATTTTTTTGTATTTTTCCCTTAAAGATAGACCGACCTCTTATCATTCCAAAATTACCTAAACGAAGCCAAGGTGAGATATCCACAAGACGGTGCCACACAGCACGCGTTACAATCGATTTACTTAAAGGCAAATTCGGTGAACTGTTATCTCGGGAAATGGGATTTCTTTTTATGGGTCACATCAAGTCATTGATCTATGCCAACAAGCCAACAACTTTAGATGAGCTCAGAGACAACATCCAACGCGAAATTTCCAACATTCCGATCGAAATGTGAGCAAGAGTTGTGGAAAATTGATGGTTTGTCGGTTTTTTTAAAAACACGTTTTGAAAAAAACCCGAAATGTCGGGTTTTCTAATTAGCCGTATTTTGGACACTATTCTCAACGTGTACAATTTTTGAGACAAATAAATAATTTACTTTTGAAAATAAAAATTATTTTTCTAAGTTTATTTTTTTTCAATTACGCTTGAATCATTAATTACTAAATGAGACTGAAGTAATCTATAATAGTTTCTGTTATTTAAATTACTTAACCTCCTTAACGTTGTGTTTTGAGAGAGAAAATAATTTTAGTCCATTTGTTTTATTTTTAGTCCATATTTTTCGATTTTGTATTGCATATTTATGCACTTAAAACGCGTTTTTTAGAGCATATACAGGGTGGGCGATTTAAAACTTTAAATTTAAATCGGCAGTACTGATATTTTTTTCAAATTTCTGGTTTTATTGGAAAGGTTGAAGTTTGTCATTTAATAAAGGAGCACAGTAGCATTCATATGACTGCCACAACTGGCTCGGCAGTTACTCATTCGATCAACGCATTTTCGATTGTTTCGGGTCGTATCTCTTCGATGGCAACTTAAATTTTAGGTTTCAACGTTTCAAATGTCTCTGAATGCTTTGCGTAATGTTTATCCTTATTGGCTCCACACAGAAAATAATCCATCGGGCTCAAATCACAGCCCCGAGGCGGCCAATTGACATCACAATTTTGGCAGATTATCCGTTTTTTTATGAAAATCTCCAAGAAATAGAATGACAGCACCATCTAGCGTGAGTTTTAGGTAAAAATAAATATCAAAAATTAATTCCTCGACCCCAAAAACATAAATAAGCATTATTTTTTATCAAATTTTCAATGATCTTTTCTTGTTAGACACCGTTCCATAATCACCAACTTCAAATGCGTGTAACGAAAAATCTCGCACTAAACTAAAAAAAAACCTTAAAGTTTTTGTTGTGGATAATCTCAAATTTTATTTTCAATTGGTTTCATTCCATTCGCTTTTTGGTTGTTGCACTGTGTGATTCGATTTTTAATAACAGTGCGTAAAATATCGGTGGTTGCGTTGGCTGTGTGACAAGTGGGCCCGTCTTGTTGAAATTAAATGTCGTCCATGTCATTGTGTTGAATTTTTGGAAAATAAAAATTCGTTAAGCTCACTTCGTAAGGCTCATTATTAATGGTAACGACAGATCCTGGCTCATTGATGGCCCAAAATGACCCAATAAAGCCGCCAGCCGAAAATCTACACCAAACAGTTACTTATTGTGTATGCATTGGCTTCCTGAGAGTCACTTATGGGTTCTCTGAACCCTATATGCGGAACATTTGCTGATTGGCATAGCCACCGAGATTAAAATGAGTTTCATCTAAAAAAACGATTTTCGCTAAAATTCTTCATCTCCTGCCAAACCAATTTTAGTCCATTGGGCGAAGCAAAAACGCATTGGATGGTGCTCGATTATTAAATGACAAAGCTGATTCAAATTTAAAATTTTTACTGGCCCACCCAACAATTCCAAACCCTTCTAATAAGTCATCGCTATTAAACACTCTCGGCAAATCGACATAATCAGGTTTTGTTTTTTTTATCAAACAAGAATAATTATGTTCGTATTAGCAAAAATTAAACCAACATATCGTTGCCTATTTGATTATCGCCACTAATCATCGCAGTGAAACAGTGCAGACTTTCAAGAGCCATAACATGAATTGGCAAGTACCTGCTCTTGTTAACACGGGAATACATAGAGATAACGCATTCTGCGAAATATTACCCCAGCCATACACCAAACTCCATCACTCCAATTTGGCACCTAAATTTTGATATCGAAGTGCTCGTCAACAGATGATAGAACAACAAGCGAAAACAATTGTGCTACGGTTTATAGCGTGTATTTCTTCTGGCTGGGTTTTTTGGGGGACAAAGCACACCTTGCGCCATTCACATCGCCTGCCACATGGCCAGGAAGGGTTGGCTGTTGTGATACTCGTATCTTTGATGGTACGTTTCTCTGTATTTTGCGCTGGCGATTTCAGTTGGGGATTAATTTACGACAGCAATTAAATGATAGAGTTTACCATCACCCCCACCATTGGCGGTGCCAGGCTTTTGCTAACCCCACTGCATTCATTGCCCACTTCAGCGGACAACAGCTACAATTATAGGGGGAGTTTCATTTTTTTTGTTTCTATTATGACGAATAACCCCAGTCTGCAATTGTGGTATTTGCATTTTTATTACTTTTATTTATTACATTAAGTGAAGTGATCATTGATTTGACTATCCGTCGTTGTTTAGCCGAAAGTAGGACATCGCAACAGCCGAATGAGGGCGCTTTTGAAGTTTGATCCCGGTTGTAAAACTCCCACAATCAAACTGCAATAATTTGCAAAAACACACACACACACTTAAGTTTTGTTGTATTCTAAGAACATCGGGTATCAGTGATTAGATAAATTCTATATAATTTTCCATAATGTCCATAAATACGCTCAACGCGATTTTACTTGTTGGGTGTAGAGATTTCTCAGGAAATTTATGGAAAATAGTTTGGAAACTTGTGAAGGAACAACAACATTAATACTTTTTCATTGCAGCCATTCTAAAATAATACAGGTAGTGTTGGCAATTTATTTATAAAATTTTCGATCGGTTATAGAGCACATTGTTGGGCCACATACCTTTGGGCACCATCAAGATGTTTTCACTTGCGAAGATGTGTTAAAAAGTCACTCAATAACGGAATAAATAATATATTTTTTATTTTTTTTTTATTTTTTGTAAAAGAAAATTAAATTTATTTTTTTGAAATATTGCCCTTTCTTTGCAAACTGTCTTTTTCTTAAAATTTGTTGTGTTTATGTTATAAAGGGTGGTTAAATTTTAAGGGCCGATGTTGATTTTGAATAAAACGCAAATTATTTAGGAAATTATTGCCGTTTTTTTAATATGCTAATATTGATATGGTTCAATTAGGTATGGAACAAAATATCGGGCAAATGGTCGCCGCGACCTCGGCGATGGTACAAATTTTCGATTACGCTGAGGCATAATTGAGGTTCTATGCCGTTAATGTGCCGAATTATCGCATCCTTTATATCTTGGATTGTTGTTAGCTTATCGACGTACACCTTTTCTTTCAACTTAACCCAAAGAAAGAAGTCCAACGGTGTCAAATCACATGATCTTGGCGGCCAATTAACATCGCCACGACGTGAGTTAACACGGCAATTGAATTCGTCACCCAAAGAAAGAAGTTCAACGGTGTCAAATCACATGATCTCTTGATATAACACGGCCATTGAATTTGTCGCGCAAAAGAGCCATTGTTTCGTTAGCTGTGTGGCAAGTGGCACCGTCCTGTTGAAACCACATATCGTCCACATCCATATCTTCCAATTGGAGCCATAAAAAGTTCCTTAGCATCTCACGATAGCGAACACCATTCCAGTAACTGCCTGACCGGCCTCATTTTGGAAAAAATACGGCCCGATAATGCCGCCAGCCCATAAACCGCACCAAACAGTCATTCTTTGTGGGTGCATTGTTTTTTTGACAATCACACTTGGATTATCATTATTCCAAATGCGGCTGAGGTGAAAATGTGCCTTATCACTGAAGTTGATTTTCTTCGAAAATTGATATTGACAGTTGATCGAAAATTGAATAACTTAAACGCGTTGCTCGCTCCATGGCTTTAATTGAGTTAGTCTGAATTTGAGAAATATCAAATGAAATGCAGAAAAAAACTTGACGTTTAGGTGTGGTTCACCTTCAACATCGGCCCTTAAAATTTAACCACCCTTTATTACAGAAACGAAATTTATGGGATTTAACATAAAAACATCATTACGAGGACATATAAATAATTCTGTGACTTTTCCAACTTCCTGCGTAGTTATATGTTATGCAACACTGCTCCCACCAACTACCATCTGTTAATAGACTACTGTCAAATTTTAAGAGACTTCCGTCATTTAGTTTGTGTTTTACAGCTATTTAAAACATACAACCTCGCTGATTTTGTTAAAAATGGAAAAAAGTGAATTTCGAGTGCTCATTAAACATTATTTTCTGAGGAAAAAAACCTTCGATCAAACCAAGGAAAAGCTTGATAAATACTAGTACTATGGGGACTCTGCATTTCAATGACATCGATTTCAATGCTAAAAAAGTGGTTTACTTTCGTTGTGGTCGCACAAGTACAAATGACGCTTAACGTTCTGGACGGATAATTGAGGTCAATACATTCGAAAATGTCGAAAAAAAATCCACGATATGGTGTTGGCCTATCGAAGAGTTAAAGTGCGTGAGATTGTTGATGCCATACGCATTTTATATGGCAGTGTGGTTTCCATTTTACATAATCAGTTGGGTTTAAGAAAGCTGTCTGCCGCATTTGTTCTCAATTGCACCGCATAAATAAATAAATGGCTCGGTGGAAAGAGATTCAGCTCCAACGATTAAATTATTGATCAAACAAATGCTTATGAGTATTTAATGGGCCTCGAAAAATTCTATATTTTGGTAAGTGTATTGAGCTTAAAGGAGATTATGTTGAAAAATAACTTTTTTGTGTTTTATTCGAAAAGTCTCGGAATTATTGGTATGCTTTCGTATATTAGAATTCGTTTTTTTTCCTTTTAACTAAAATGAGGAGCCTTTATAAAAATAAAGTTTTATTTTTTGCTTATAATAAAATATATTTGGTTGGGTGAGTCTACGTCAAAAAACAGTTCCAAAAATATAATAATTTAGCAAATACTCTATAAGAACAAACACATGCTAGCCACGTCCAGACAAAATCTGTTAGCGGTTAAACTAATTAAGCTAGCATCCTGAAATTATGCATTATAATGGCTTGTATAGGTTATAATATAAGGTGGGCCATTTAAAATGTAAACAGGTACAGAAAAATACTGATAACTTTTTCAAATTTCTGGTTTTATTGCAAGGTTAAAATTTGTCATTTAATAATGGATCACCATCCGATGCGTTTTCGTTTCGATTAATTAAGAATTTTACCAAAAAATCGTGTTTCAGATGAAGCTCATTTTCATCTCGGTGGCTTGTCAATAAGCAAAATTGCCGCATGATTATTAGGAACGAAGCCAATGCATTCACTACGAGTCACTGTTTGGTGATGCCAGCGGCATCATTGGACCGATTTTCTTTGAAAATGAGCAAGGGGCCGCTGTTTACGTCAACGGTGAGCGTTACCGCGAAATGCTCAACGAATTTTTGTTTTCCAAAATTCAAGAGAATGACATGGACGACATTTGGTTTCAACAAGACGGGGCCATCTGTCACGCAACCATAGATATTTTATGCACTGTTTTTGAAAATCGAATAAACTGCAGTGATTGTGATGTAAATTGGCCGCACGGAGCTGTGATTTAAGCCCTTTGTATTATTTTCTGTGGAGAGCCATTAAGGATAAATGTAACGCAAAGCATCCAGAGACAATTGAAGCTTTGAAACATGTAATCGAAGTTACTATTAAATATGTTCGACCCGAAACAATCAAAAATGTACTAAAGGGTGGTTAAAGTTTAAGCGCCAGAAATTTAAAAAAAAATATTAGCATATTTTTTACAGCCGATTCAAATTAAAAGTCGCCCATCCTTTACTTATATATACTTAGTAGGGACATAAATTCTGTTACACACGTTTTATGCTGTAAAATAAAAATTACTGAATGTTTTTGGACCAATTTTTTTTTTAATTTATATATTGATGTATATTGTATTCAAAACGAATCTACTTACTCGAAATGTCCGCCTTTTGCCTTTACACACGCCTTAAGTCGCACTGGTCAATCGTCAATAGCTGCACGAACCTCGTCCATTGGAAAATTGGCCACAGCTCGAACCAAAGCAGTCTTAAGAGATCCAATGTTGGGGTATCTTTTGTGACAAACCTTGTCCTCTAAAACCGTCCACAATTTGTAATCCAATGGGTCAGATCTGGACTGCCTTAGGGCCATTCTTCAGAGGAAATGAACGCTGGCAGATTGTTTCGAAGCCAGGCCTGGGACGTTTTAGCCTTATGGGCCGGCGCAGAATCCTGCTGGAAAGTCCATGGATGGTTTTGGAACAGGGAATTGTTAAGAGGCTTCACAACAGCTTCTAAAACGGTTTCTTGGTAAACTTTTGCCGATGTTTTGACTTCTTGTTCGCAGAAATGCAGGTCAGTGACCCCATCGTAAGAGACACCCCACCAAACCATGACTGATGCTGGGTGATGACCCCTTTCCACCCTTGGTATCATTTCAGATGCTTCCTTAGATGACCGCGCATACACTCTATCATTTTGCTTGTTAAATTTTTCCTGAACGGTAAAATTTTTTTCATCGGTGAACAAAATTTTTCTGTGCAAGTTATGAGCGTGCTTCAGCAAAAGACGTTTGCGTTTTTCAATCCTATTTTTTTTGAAAGCAGCAGCCAATAAATATCCGGTACGTCGGATATTAATGATTCGACTTTTGCGTGAGATTCATCTCACGGGTCATGATTTTCTGTTTTCGGAGCGGATTTCTGTGAATTCTTGATTTAACGGCTTTGATGACATGCGGTGTTCGAACAGAGCGTGGGCGGTCCGACCGGTGGCGTTCTTTTACATCTCCAGTCTCCTCAAACAGTTTTATGCATCGGTAGACGAACATGCGGGTAATCCCTAGTGGCCGGAGCGTTTTAAAATATCGCTTTTTTTCATTTCACACTTGAAAAACGCTATTACAGCGATACTGTTCTCATTGATGAAAGTTGAAACAATTTTAAAATCCCGTTACAGACTAACGCTATTGAGGTTAGCTTTAAAAACCCATATGACATTAACGGGGTATGTTGTTGTGTCCCTACTAAGCACAACAAAAAAACCTTGATATGAAGTACATTTTTAAAATTTACCTGAACAGGGATCGGGGATAAATATAATTATTGTTTTTTATTTCATTTCTATAGCGAGCCAACGAAGAAGTTAATATCATTTACCAACGTTTTTACTTACCCTCCGACTTCCCCATTGTCTGCAGATGGTTTATTTTTAGCCAATTATGACAAAATTGGAATTAAACTGCCATTAAATTAGAAAAGGAAAAACACGGACATATTTCATTTACCGTCGATTACAACCGACCACATCTTAAATCAAACATTGGCATATACGGTAAGAGGTATTAAAACCCCAAAACGCAACACGTTGAGTGCAGAGTGTTTAATGTTTTACGAAACACTTACGTCAGTGGCGAGAGATAGCGAAAGAGGAGGGAATTACATGCATGTCCTTTAATCTTTTTATGGCTATCTTCACTTAATTATAATGAGGGCCGGCGAAAAGCCATTTTGATGAGTTTTATACGACGACCATAGACGCAATAATCATTCAGTTCTACACTCAACACAATCACACTCACACACCCACATGCGATAATATGTGGACAGCATCCTTTGGCAGCATCCTTGCCATTACCAGCGAAAAGTAATGATTTAATCCATAAAGTCGCAACACTCTAACAACGCCCCGGCCCTTGCCTCTTTATGTCGTCGACAATGATATCAAGAGTGAAAACATTTATGCCAATACATTTTTAAGTACATGTACATCTACTCGTACACACATGCGAGCGCACTCACACATTCACTCACATCCATTCATCATTTGCTATACGACAGGAGGACAGATAAGGCTAACAAGGATAAGGTCTAAAATTAACTTGGCTCAACTCTTAACAAGCGTTTCAAAGCAAAGCCAATAAACTTGTTGCTTTTTACTGGGGCTACACTCGCATTGAAATCTGGAGTTGCCTTCCTTTAGTAGGGGAAGAGGTGGGCTGGGTTTGGTTTGATTTAGCCTTTGGCTTAAAGCAAATATTGCCGAAAAATATTGCATATTTCTAAATAAACATGATTTGTGATTTGGTTTCCGTTTAAAAGAATTACACCAAATCAAATACCAGCTCGTATTATCCTAAAAGCACTCAATATGCGACAAAGTCATTTGCGTGCTAACCCACATCCTTTTTTTGTTTCCCCCCGCCCCCTCATTTCAGTTGGCAAGGAGTCGCTGCCTGGTTGCTGTGGTGTCCCTCCTTTAAACACATGATTAACGCATGTGAAAATTCACCTGTGTCCTTGCAATATCTTATGGAAATTCAAGGATTTTTTTCTTACTTGTCTTTTTTGATTTGTAAAGGATACTGCGTTTCACAGGAAGAAGTTTGATGATGGAACCCTGCCTTTATAACTCCATAAAGGCATTGATGGCAGAGGTATTATACGTCGATTAGCCTTTCGACTATTGGAAATTTGATATTAGGCGTGTTCTATTGATACTCGCTGATTAAACGAGTATGGGGTCGATAAGGCGATAGCTTCAAAACTTTACGAGAAATTTTCAATATTTCTTTATTTACAGTAACTGATTCGCTTTCCTTTTAAAAATTAGTTATTTGATATATATTTCTGGCCTAATAATGAAAATGCGAATATTAATCATCAAAAATGGTTTTTATTGTTTTTAAAGTATTTTTCCGCATGATTTATACACTTTGCATGCGTTGTTGTATTGTCACATATTGCCGTGGGGACAGCCCTTGGAATTCCCTTGAGCATGCGCTCAAACCAATTGTCGAAGCACTTTTTCCACTCCGATTGAACCACCTCCAAAACATGGTTTTTGAACGCCTCAACAGCATCCTTGGCAACGAAAGTCGCTGACCACGTATTTTTTTCTTGATGTGCGGGAGTAAAAAGAAGCCGTTGGGTGCCAAGTTAGGGCTGTACGGCGGATGATCCATCAATTGGACGTTTTGGCCGGTCAAAAAGGCGTTGGTTTGAGCCAATGTGTGAGAGCTCGCATTGCCATGGTGCACAATGATTCGTCTTCTCTTGTTCGTTTTTCGAATTTCTCCGAAGACTTCAGGCAAACAAATTGTGGTGTCCGAGGGCGGTTCGGAAAGTTCTTAGCCTAGCAATGAAAGAGAATAGTTAGTTTTTCAAAAATATTTTTATTTTTCAATATAATTTCCTGAAACTTCAATACACTTAGTCCAACGCTTATCTAGCAATTCTATCCCTTGATTAAAATAGTTTTCCTCAAGGTCTTCAAAATAGTGGTTTACAACTGTAATTGCATCTTCATTTGAGGTAAAACGCTTGACAGCGAGGATTTTTTTTTAGATTTGGGAACATGTAAAAGTCACTGGGCGCTAAATCAGGAGAACAAGGTGGGTGGTCAAGCAACTCGTACTTTAATTCGTTGATTTTAGCCATTGTTAAAACACTCTTGTGCGCTGGTGCGTTGTCTTGATGAAAAATTATTTTTTTGTGTTGTAAGCCAGGACGTTTTTCTCGAATTTGTACATTTAATTCATCTAAAAGGTTGCAATAATACTCTGAATTTATTGTTTTACCCTTTTGCAGATGGTCAATCAATAAAGTACCTTTGAAGTCACAAAAAACCGTTGCCATAACCTTACCAGCCGATTGAATTGTTTTTGCCTTCTTTAGGGCACTTCCTCCAGCTTCAGTCCATTGTTTGGATTGTTCTTTTGTCTCTGGAGTATAGTGGTGGATCCATGTCTCATCAACAGTTATGAAACGACGCTTAAAATCCATTTTATTTCGCTGAAAACGATCCAAACAAGCTTGAGAAATGTTCATTCTTATGCGTTTTTGGTCGACTGTCAACAAGTGCGGCACCCATCTTGCAGAAAGCTTTTTCATCTGTAGTTCTTCATGCAAAATTAAATGGACTCGATCATTTGAGATGCCCATGATATTAGCTATTTCACGCACTTTTATTCGTCGATCATTTAATACCATATCATGCACTTTGGCTACAATTTCTGTTGTTGTTGCTGTTTTTGGACGTCTACTACGTGGTTCATCTTCAATGCTTGTACGACCACGTTTAAATTCAGCAACCCAATTTTTTACTGCTGCATATGAAGGAGCACTTTCACCTAACACATTCACCATATCATTATGAATTTCTTGTCCCGATAAACCTTTTTTATGTAAATATTTAATGACACCACGCATTTCTAATTTTTCTATTGTAAAAAAATCGCGGATGCGTCTTTTGTGAACAACTGTTTCTATATTACTTATCACTTAACTTTTTCTGTTTATACCGCGCTTTTTGTGCTAGGCTAAGAAGTTTCCGAACCGCCTTCGTACCACTCAGAATTAACCGTCAAGCGGAACAGTCGCCGCATGACGAACAACTTTCGTCGGATTTCGCTCGTCTTCGAAGACACACACGGTCGGATTTATATTTTGTTTCATGGAAAAGTTTTCGGGCTCATACGCATAGATCCATGATTCACCTGTGACAATCTTATAAGCGTCTTTTGAAGCACCGCGATCGTATTTTTTCAAAAATTTCTTTGCGCCAATCGACACGAGTCTTTTTTTGAGCGATTGTCAAATTGTGCGGGATCCAACGAGAACAAAACATTTTTACGGCCAGGTGTTCATGCAATATCGAATGTACGCTGGTAGAGGAAATGCCCAAGGATGGCTCTATCTCACGGTATGTCACATGACGAACGGCGCCAATGTTCTCTGACACATCGGCCGTTTTTGGACGATCTTCACGACCATCGTCTTTGAGCGAGCGTCGGCCACGATTATGTTCATTAAACCAGTTTTTCACAGTGCTATAGGAAGGTGCTTCTTCCCCATACAAAGATTTAGGTTCAGCGATGCACTTTTGTCGTGATAATCCACGTCGAAAGTTGTGAAAAATTATGGCACGAAAAACGTTCTGAGTATGTTTATGCTAAAAAATGTTGCCTAGGCCAGAAATATATATAGCAACCCTCGTAACCGAGCTCGCTTAGAGTTACGATAGAACACGGCCAATAATTATTGGAATTAACCGAAATGCACAGTGGTCGTTTACAGGAATTATGGGAAAAACATAGAGCTAGACAATCTGCCTTAATCAAATGTATCTTCTCCGTTTGAACAGGGTGGCCCAAAATGTGTGTATTACCTTTTAGAAAGATGCTATAACTTTTCGAATGACTGCAATTGCCTGTTTTTTATACTCTCACCACATTGTGGTTGAGAGGTGTTATGAGTTTGTGCAGAGGGTGGATTTTTATACCACCCAGATTATGTTTGAAAGACCCATTTAAAACTTGAACGATCGACTCGGAACTAATTTCGATTTAGACTTGTCCGCCAGCCAGTTCATCTTTTGTAATCAAAAATAGATGGCAAAAATAAACTGATACGAGTATCAATGAATGAGGGTGGATGTTTTAAAGGCCCAGAAAATGTTTGATAGACCCACTAAAAATATTAACGATCGACTCAGAACTAATTTCGATTTCGACTTTTCCGTCTGCCCATCTATTATAAGCAAAGTCTAGGTCGCAAATGTGAAACGATATCAACTTTCCAGATTATTTTGTTAATGGGTAATTATTGTCTAAGTTCTTATTATCGGTCTAATTTCTCATGTAATATGGGGGCTACCTCCTGATTTGGCACCCTATCAGATTTTAACGAACTTTGGTTTGTGGAGTTGTTTTGCACACAGGATAAACATAATTGAAAGTAGAACAGATCGGTTCTAATCTTGATAAAACCCACCATAGTAATTGTTTGTAGTCTTCGATTTTTTTAATTGTACCAAATTTGCGCGTACGTCTTACAAATTCAACACAGAGTTAAGATTTTTGGGACCGCTATAATTGTAAAAGTTATGGGCAAAATACAGAAGTAAATCGTTTTTTTTTTTAAAATTTCGATTTTGTTTTCTTGGTCTCTGATCGTAAATAACCCAAATTTCACCGAAATTTGGTTTGTAGAGTTTTTTTTATAAAATTTACAATGGCCAAAAACTACATTTTTGAGATTTAATAAAAATTTTGGGTGATTTAACATTTTAAACTTGAATTGGCTGTAAAAAAAGTACTGATTATTTTTTAAAATTTCTGTTTTTATTGGAAAGGCCGAACTTTGTCATTTAAAAATGGAACACAATATCATTCACATGACTACCACAACCGGATCGGCAGTACCTCATCCGATCAACCCAAATTTTCAGAACATTTCTGAACGTTTAGGGTCAGATCTCATCAATGGCAACTTCGATTTCATGTTTCAACGCTTCAATTGTCACTGAATGCCTTGCGTAACAGAAAATTATCCAAAGGACTCAAACCACAGCTCTGAGGCGGCCAATTGACATCACAATTTCGGATGATTATTTGATTTTTAAAAACAGTGCATAAAATAACGATGGTTGCGTTGGCTGTGTGACATGTGGCCGCGTCTTGTTAAAACCAAATGTCGTCCATGTCATTCTCTTGAATTTTTTAAAATAAATATTTGTTGAGCCTTGCACGGTAACACTCACCATTGACAGCCGCTTCTTGCTCATTATCGAAGGAAAATGGCCCAATGATGCCGTCAGCACAAAATCCACACCAAACAGTGACTCTCAATAGTCACGTGTGGGTTCTCTGAACTCCAATTGGTGCAATTTTGCTTGTTGACATAGCCACCGGGATGAAAAAGAGCTTCATCTTAAAACACGATATTTCGGTAAAATTCTTCAACTCCCTTTTTAATAAAATCAGAAATTCGAAAAATTATCAGTATTGCTTTTATGCCGATTCAAATTTTAAATTTTAAATAGCCCTCGCTTTATAAGTATATGCGTCCACTTCAGTATGAATTTATTTTATTTAATATTATTAAAATACCGAAGGTTTTCAAAATTTTCAGATTTATTTAATTTGATTGGAATCTGAAGAAGGTAAAACAAAACCGATCGAAATGGCAAGTACGGAATTAAAACCATTCCGATGAAATACTGTGAAAGGCATTGATATGGTCAAAATTTAATCAATAATTTTTTTCAAAAAATTCAATTTTATTAAATGTTTCTAGTCTTTGAATTTTTTGTTTAAATTTTTCCAAATTTGTGCTTATATCTTACAAATTTAAAACAATATTTAGATTTTTGCCAATAAATTTAACAATAATAACTTGCCAATAACTTCAAAGGAGGCAAAAATCGGTAATATTTTTTTAAAATAATTTTTATTTTTTTTCGTAAAATTTCGATTTTGTTATTGTTTTATATTTTGTTTTGTAAGTCCTGTTCTTCTATGGGGGATATCCTTTGAAGAACCCGCGCCATTTGGATGCGTCCAACGAGATCTGGGAGTCAGCTGAGTGGGATTGGCCAGACAATTAAAAAATGCAGCACGTCATGTTGCCATCAATTCCAGCCCAATACAAATTGAGGAGGCTGCATCATCCAGATCTCACCTGAGCCAAAACCACACGCGTCTTCCGAGCTAGCGTCTTTTCCTACGGTGAAATCTCCCCTAGCACCACATTCACGCTATAGCTGGATACTGCTGCTGCTGACTTCATCAGCGTGAATGTAAGAGGTCCAAAGCGTCCTGAAACTTTTGGTGGCTGAAACCAGCATAAGCCGATGATCGGTAAAAAAATTATAAATTTTATTATGATTTTTCTGCATGATCTAGAGAGAGAGAGATCTAGTGGTATAAGAGAGAAGCTTTAGATCATCGAAACTATCAGGCAGGTCCGAACGACATTCACGCCGATGAAGTCGCAGCAGCAGTATCCAGCTACCGTGTGAATGTAGTGCTGGGGGAGCATCCCCAGGAGATTTTACCTGAGGAGAAGGTACTACCTCGGAAGACGCTCGTGGTTCTGGCTCAGCTGAGATCTGGAGGGTGCAACCGCCTCAATTCTTACTGGGCACGAATTGATGCTAACGTTCCGGACATCTGTGCCGCCTGGCATTAGGGACCACATGACGTGCTGCACCTCTTCAATTGTCCGGCCAAGCCCACTCAGCTGACCCCAGGTCTCTGTGCACGCATCTAGTTTAAATGGCGCGCTTCCTCCACCTGGATATCGAAGCAGATCCCCCATAGACGAACAAGACTTTAAAATAAAATATATTGTTGTTACAACAACAACATGATTTTTGTAATGTAGTTATTACAAACAAAAAAAAAATGCCTTCATACGTCGCCCAGACGAAATTCTAAAAAATCTAAATAAAACAAGTAAAAACACCGTTAAATTCGGCCATGCTGAACCTTATATTAACTCCACCGGCTCTTCTCCAGTAAAGCGCAAAAAAGTGTTTTTCCGTTTTTTTTCTCATCCACCAAAACTTCAAAATTAATCTATATTTGGATTCGTATATTTGCATAAATTTACTTTGATTTGTATATCCAAATGTCTATATTTACAATTGATCGCCCGTTTTGACCACAGGGTCCGTTTTAGGGTCTAATGTGCCGAAACGTCTAGCAACTATGCCCTTTTTGATGCAATTAGTGAGATTAACAGCACATTTGTTATGCAAATATTCAAAAGGTTTTTATATAGTCTGGACCTATAGTCTGGCCCAAACGGCTACTCGATTTTATAGAGAAGCTTTAACAGAGATTAATGAATTATCTCGTCTTCGCAAAGAAGCCGTGCTTATAAAATATTTTCTTCGTCTTATTCCATTATATATAAATTGTCTATCCATTTTCTAGCCTATAGAATTCACTGTAAATTCACATTGTTGAGTTTGAATGAAATGACCCGTGAAACTATTCAAGTTCCACCGCCACTACCACTACCACAATACATTATATCTAAGGACAATATGTCATACATACATGTACACATAAGGACGCCTGTGTTTGTCTATGCAGTAGTGCGAGTTTTATCCAAGGACGTCGCATATGTTTTGCGACATTATTTGTTTAGGAACAACTCCATGTTTAGTGCTTTGTAGTTTTCCCTGTTCTGTGCTAGTATGTGTGAGTTTTATTTTGTCTAAAGGACACAAAAACTTATTTTGCTACTCCATTTATTAAGATTTGTTGTTGTTGAGTGACTTTATAACCATTCATGATGTCGCTGATGTTTCTGTTTTTTTTTCACAGGTAAAACATATTAACCCAGTGTATCTTTTTTGTAGTTGGGAAAAATTATGCTCTGGTATATCCTTTGATTCGTATCGTTGGCATGAATACGGAAGTTGGCGAGTGCTACTGTGCATTTGTATAATAAACACGCACGAAAAGCATGAGTTTTTAGGTTTAAAATATTCCATTAGCCTGAGCGTTTGAAGGTCATAATGGTTTTTAAATTTTAAACAATTGAGCAGGCTTAAGTCCTCTTGTATCTATATTTAACCGGCTTAAGACCTCTTGTATCTATATTTAAATAGAAGAATATCATATATTTGGACTTGCATTTTCGCCGCAGAGCCGAAGAGTCTTTATTTGGTTAGATGATTTCAATCGCGCATATATATTAAAATCCTTCACCGAAGATTTGATGGTATACATAATTTGCCATTCCATTTCCCACGCCACGAAATATTGATCGTCATAAAATTCTTAGACGATCTAGCAAGGTTCGTTTATATTTATATGTAAACGAAAAAGTCGTGGGATAAGTGGGCGGTGACACGCCCTTTTTTAAAGCGCTGTAGCGCCTAGAACAAAGTTATAAGACTAAGATAAATTAGATTCGCTATATATATAAGTAATAACAGTGTCTAATGAAATACGATAGGAGGAAAAGTGTTCGGTGCCACGCCCTTTTATTTTTAAAGCGTTGTAACTTCAATAATGATTCGAATTTTCGGCCACAAGTTGTATTTGTTGTTGTTCTTACAACACTATGTATTGTAAGTCTTATAAGTCGTCTATGGGGGTTCTGCATCAATATCCAGGTGGAGAAAACGCGCCATTTGAACTGAATACCTCCATAGAGACTTGGGGGTCAGCTCAGTGGGCTTGACCGGACAAGTAAAGAGGCGCAGCATGTCATGTGGTCTCTGATGGCAGGCGGGACAAACGTCCTAAGCCTTCGCGTCAATTCGAGCCCCATACGAATTGAGGCGGGTGCACCATCCAGATCTCAGCTGAGCCAGAACCACGCGCGTCTGCCGAGGTAGCGTCCTTTGGCGAAATTCCCGGGGAATGTTTCCCTAGCACTACATTTACGCTTCAGATGGATACAGCTATTGTGGCTTTATCAGCGTGAATGTCGTTTAGAACTGCCTGCTAGTTTCGATGATCTAGAGGCTCTCTCTTGAACCGCTGGACCTCTCTCTATAGCTCATGAAGATCGTACCTGATCTGCCTGGGCGGAGGCATCCTGTCCATAAGATGGTGGTTGGGATGACTACTGCGCAGGTACCGTTCAGACAGATGTGCGCGCGCGGTAAGGACCTTCGCCTTCTTATGTAGATAGTCCTCAGAAGACATAAGAAGACACCCTGTTGATCTTCTCTCGGCGGCAAGTTTGAATTCTGGCAAGTTTGAGTTTTCTTCCACTGCGTAGTACTCACGTTCCCATAGCACACCGGCACTGCTTAGTTCGCTACGGATCGACCTATCGCTTTGTAAGAGGTCAACAAAGTTTCTTTGTCGGCTCCCCAAGTACGAGGGCTGATATATATATTTCTGGCCTAATAATGAAAATGCGAATATTTATCATCAAAAATGGTTTTATGGTTTCTCAAAGTATTCTCCAGCATGATTTATACTCTTTTGTATGCGCTCAAACCAATTGTCGAAACACTTTTTCCACTCCGATTGAGACACCTCCAAAACATGGTTTTTGAACGCTTCAACGCCATCTTCTGGCGACGAAAATCGTTGACCACGCATTTTTTTTCTTGATGTGCGGGAATAAAAAGAAGTCATTGGGTGCCAAGTCAGGGCTGTACGGCGGATGAAGCATCAATTCGACGGTTTGGCAGGTCGAAAAGGCACTGGTTTGATCCGATGAGTGAGAGATCGCATTGTCATGGTGCACAATGATTCGTCTTCACTTGTTCGTTTTTCGAATTTCTCCGAAGACTTCAGGCAAACAAATTGTGGTGTACCACTCAGAATTGACCGTACTACGTTGCTCAAGCGGAACAGTCGCCACATGACCAGTTTTGCCGAAGAAACAGGCGACCATTTGCTTCGAAGTGTTTCTTCCACGAACAAATTTCGTTGGATTCGGCTCTTCTTCGAAGACCCACACGGTCGATTGCTGTTTTGTTTCGGGCATAGATCCACGATTCGTCACCTGTGAAGATAAACATCTTTTAAAGCACAGCGATCGTATTTTTTCAAAATTTCTTTGCACCAATCGACACGAGCCTTTTTTGAGCGATTGTCAAATTGTGCGGGATCCAACGAGAACAAACCTTTTTTACGGTCAGTTGTTCATGCAATATCGAATGTTTGCTGGTAGAAAAAATGCCCAAGGATGCCTCTATCTCACGGTATGTCACATGACGACCTTGCATTATCAGTTCACGCACGGCATCAATGTTCTCTGCCACAACGGACGTTTTTGGACGACCTTCACGGCCTTCGCCTTTGAGCGGGCGTCGGCCACGATTGAATTCATTAAACCAGTTTTTCGCAGTGCTATAGGACGGTGCTTTATCGCTATACAAAGATTTAAGTTCATCGATGCACTATATAATCCACGTCGAAAGTTGCGAAAAAAGATCGCACGAAAATGTTCACGAGTTAATTCCATTATTTGCCAAATTGATTTTTTCAAGTCACTGTAAACATAACAAACGATGGTCATACGCCAAAACGTTTTGAGTATTAAAAAATGTCAAACTTTCCAATGGAATTAGCTACATCGGCCTTACGGTTTCTAAATTACGGAAAATGTAAATAAATAAATAAATGTCAGATGGCGCCAGGCAACACTTAGTGTTGCCAGAAATATATATATAGCAACCCTCGTACTGCCGACTAGTGACTTGAGGACCTTGTTGTATTTGTTTTATCTTTCAATGTAACCCACCCACGTTCAACTTATACATTTAAAAGTCATTCCACTATAGCTTAGGTGCCTTTATAATTACAATAGTTAATTTCACTTAATTATCATTTGGGTTACCTGTTTGCTTTACGCCTCCCTTCCATAATCATTTGCAATTTATGTGATAAGTTGCAAAATGTAAAATATTAACTTACCAGTGGTTTTCTTATTTACTCTGTACGAACCTAAACCTGTTTCCCACGATCTGCTTTGTTGATAATCATACGCCCTCTAACCAACCTACAACGCCTCCCCAAAGTATGCAACATTCTGTGTGACAACTATTAAGATTTATTTATAAGTTTTGCACTTTTCTCTCTCAAATTATTAATAATGTTTTGTCATGTTCGTATTCCCGTTACTCTAGAAATTCACGAAGAAGAGCAAAAATTGCCGCATTGTTTTTATTGAAACAAATTGTTGAATATAACAGAAACTTTTCTTAAACACAGGAAAAAACAAATAAAATAAAAAACTTCGATTCACTCGTTTGTGAAGCATATTTTATGGGTTAACACAACGTCGGACGACGGACTAGCCGGACTAAAACGACGCTCTACAGGTTGCCTGCCACCACGACTGCTGGTGTTGTCTAAAACTTTTCTCAAATTGTTATTTATGTGTTAATATTCGTTTGAAAAGTTTTAAATGCATAAATGCTCAGCAGGGGGGCAAAGCAATTCTGTTAGACTAAGAGACAACAACCAAAAAGTGTCGGCATATTAACTTTTCATTTTTACACAATTTTCAATAAAGTATAGGATTTATTTAAAACTTCCAACTCGTTTACGTAAAAACTTTTGAAATGTTTGTGGAGTATTTGTATAACCTAACCCTATGGGATAGGAGGATATATATTGTATGATATGGTCGAAATTTCGGAATTATAATCACATTAGCATTTCTCGAGATGAGCGAGTGCCAAAGACCAAGAGTCCACGAACTCCTTTTGCGTAAGACCCTGACTTTTTACACCGCTTGAACCAATATCGCCTGTCTTTTTGCCCAGCTAATTGTAAGTACGAGCTGTTAAAGATATCGATATTTTCGATTTTGACGTGTGCCTTTTTCCATTTTTTAACAGTAATATGTGTACGTATGTACATTTTATTCGATTGCCCCCAGACGTTTCAATTTAAAAGATGTTCCGACTGAAACGGGCGAGGCTAGATTTGAAATTTTCCTTTGTTAAATTAATTTAACGTTAACATTCATAACTACTCACTTATAACGCGTGGTTCATTTCTAGGTTCCCTACTTTTTTAAAGAAAGAAATAAAGAAAAATACACGATCTTTAATTTCCGGCATCAAATAGTCGGTTATCATGGCACGATAACGGTCGCCATTGACGGTTACGTTCTCACCGGCATAATTTTTGAAGAAATATGGACCGATGATTCCACCGGCCCACAAACCCGCCAAACCGTGGTTTTTTCTGGATGAAGTGGCAGCGCTTGAACCTCTTCTGGTTGCTCTTCGTCCCAAATGCGGCAATTTTGCTTGTTTACATACCCATTGAGCCAGAAATGGGCCTCATCGACTCTCCACGGTCTTGGTGTACACTCTCAGCTACGGCCGCTACATTTTCTTCACTGCTTGCTGGACGTGGTCTATTCGGTCGAATATTATCCAATAATGAATGCTGGGTCTCACGATGGTGAATAGTACGCTTAGTAGGCCGATAACGTTGACCATAGGTTGAACAAAGTGCACGAAACACATTCCTCACAGAACGTGAATTTTCGTAATAAAGTTGAACGATTTGTAAACGTTGTTCAGGCGTAAGTCTCTCCATGATGAAATACCAAACAATACAAAACAAAAATAACATGACAGCATGACACGTCTCACACGTGATCTGTCAAAAAAGGCTATTGAAAAAAGTATCTCTACTTGGATCTCTTATTACTACCATTGCTGATTTTAAAAAAAGATCGTAATAGGTCGACTGTGTGGGAGTTACTATAATAAGGGCGTGGCAAGCACTTTTGTCTTATGTGTGTACAAAATGAACATTAGGGGTGGGGTTGTGTTGTATGGAGATTCTTAGTAGTAAGATTTGGGCATGAATCACCCCCTTATTTTGCGGGGTTAGTAAAAAAAATGCGTGGGCCAAAAAATGGGGGCGGTGTGATCGGGGCATGTGACACCTCATCGAGGTCAAAGGTCGAGGGATGGGGAAAAATATTCACAAAAAGCCCTGCAACTACCTAGGAGTCGCACCTAGAGGGGTACAATGTATGACCGACCCCCATTAATTTTTCCCTCCCAATATTTATTCCAAACATAACTTCCCGCTATCTTCACCCCCACAGGGGGCCCCCCTACAAGTTTTTTTTTAAATTTTGCTCCTACCGCTTTAACTACCCCAAAAGTGCCCCTAGAGGAGTTAAATGTAAGACCAACTCCCAATATTTCTGCTATTCCAACAGTTTCTCAGAACTAATCCACACTCTATCTTCAACCGTTAAGGGAGTCCCCATACAAATTATCGCATATAAATTAATTACCATATAAATTATCGCTAACCCATAGGAAAAGTCCAATGCAAAATGCACTTAAAACGACCATGCACTTAAACTCAAGTAACAATATTTTTCATCATCGTAAGGGCAAATTTATATTACTTGAGGTCGTCGCCGAAAATTTAAAAAAATAGATTTTTTGTAGGGGAGCCCCCTTAGGGGGTGAAGAAAGGGTGTAGTTATGTTTGGAAAAAAATATTGGGAGGGAAAAATTAATGGGGGTCGGTCATACATTTTACCCCTCTAGCTGCGACTCCTAGGTAGTTGCGGGACTTTTTGTGAATATTTTCCCACGACATTTGACCTCGATGAGTTGTCACTTGCCCCGATCCCACCTCCGCCTTTTTTGGTCCATCCATTTTTTTCCAAACCCCACAAAATAAGGGGGTGAGCCGTATCAAAATCGAAAACTCGTGCACGATCCCTAATGAACATATTGCAGACTACACAATTTTAGCGAAAAGCATGCACTAGCAACAAATTTATGGCAACTTCAATTAAAACTCGTGAGAGTGTGATTTGATTGGAAGGTACCAAAAGGGGCGTGGATAGCAATACAATTTGTCAGCAAGTTTACCTTATAACTGACAAAGCCTTACAAAGACGTTTCTCAAATACTAGGGTGTTTAAGCGACTTTTATGTACTCGGTGACAAGTAAACCTGCTTTGAAACAGGGTGTAGGAGCTACCAAAAGGGACGTGACTAGGAATCAAAGTTTTAGTTACCAAGAGTATATAGCTGAAGTTTCGGGTATTAAATTTCGTCCCGACCGTGTGATTAGTATTTACGACATAACAAAAAAGAAAAGAGGGCAATATGGTACATTTGTGTGGGATGTACCAGACAATATAGCCCATTTTTAATCCCATAGGCAGAGTTCAAATAATATTACGATATTACGACAATTTAAAAGCTTCAAAAAAAAACAAAAGTGGGGCTCTTCTGGATGTTCAGAAAAGCCAACATAAAATAGGTTTTTCGACAGGCTCTAAATTTACCCAGATTTTAAAACGGCGAATAGTATGCCAACTTGTTGGACTAATTTAAAGGGGATTTAAAAAAAACGACCCCATATGTTCAAGAAAAAAGGTATTTTTTATCAACACAATGCACGGGTGCACACGTGCGCAGTCTCAATGGCAAAATTGCATGAATCATCCGCCATATTCTTCGGATTAAGCCCCCAGTGACTATTTCCAAACCTTAAGAAATGGCTTGGTGGAAAGAGATTTAGCTCTAACGATGAAATTCTTGATCAAACAAATGCCTATTTTATGGACCTCGAAAAATCCTATTTTTTAAAAGGGATGCATAAATTAAAACGTTGGACTAAGTGCATTGAGCAAAAATAACTGTGTTCTATTTTCGAAAAGTCACGGAATTATTGATATGCCCTCGTACCATGGTGCTATGCACAGCACTTCGTATTACCTTATTTTGAAAGTGTTGTATGTTATATATTTGATTTTTTTTTAGCACAACCCTATTATTGTATTCCATATAATCAAACTGGTTTAATTACTTGCTTTAAAACAATAAGTTGACTTTCGGTAGACAATATTTAATTTCTTTCAATTAACCAGTTCAGATTTCTGTATTTGGCACTTCTCGTTTTTACGGACGCATTCTTTCCAATTTAATTGTGAGTTTATGAGTGTTATGCCAAGGTATTTGGCAGAACTAGAGTGTGGTATTTGTTCTCCGTTTATGTATAATTTTCTATGGTTCCATGAAATTTTCCCAAAATCATGTAATTGTACTGATTTGGTACTGTTTATTTCCAAACCTCAGTCATCTGACCAATTGGAGACTTAATTTAGAGCTGATTGCAGGATATTAGTAGACTTAATGGTATTTCGACCTGAGGACATTGCTTAGTATCGCCTGCGAAAGTTCCTATAAAACAATTTTCTTTTGCTGGCATATCATATGTGTATAAAATGTATACGAGGGTTGCTATTTATATTTCAGATCCAGCATTAAAAACACAATAATTTATCATTGGAAATGGTTTTGTTTTTAAAATATTCTCCTTTAAGATCAATACACTTTTGCATGCGCACAAACAATTTTCGAAGCACTTTTTCCACTCCAACTTTTCCACCTTCAAAACATGATTTTTGAACGCTTTAACGGCTGCTTCGGGCAATGAAAAACGTTGACTACGTATTTTTTTCTTGATGCTAGGGAATTTTTCCACACTGTAAACAAAACAATTCGCCCTAAAATGACAAAACGTTGTGAGTGAAGTTATGCTAAAAAATGTCAAAGTTTCCAATGAAAGTTCCAGTTTGCATCTGGGAACACTAGTATTGTCAGGACCCGTAGTATTAATAGCAACCCTCGTAGTACCGGTCCCAAGATACTTCCTTGAGGGACACCGCACGTTATAGGAAACAGGTTTGTGATTTCGTTATAATATTTTACTCTGTAAAACCTGTTTCTATGGTACGAATCATGGATCTCGCAATAATTTGCATGAAAAAGCGTATTTAATTTATGTAAGAGGCCAATATGGCAGACTCCATCGAAGGCTTGTGAGATACGATATGAATTCAGCCGAGTTTACTTGTCTCTTTTCCATAGCCATTTCAACGACGTGCGTCGATGAACTTGTTCCATGTTAAGTTTTATTTTTCTGAATCCAAATTGATGATCTGTTATAATTTTCCTTTTTTGAATGAATAACTCCAGTCTACACGCAGAGAAAAAATATGGTTTCTATATGGTCACGACAATACGAGTAATAATATGTTCGCGTTAAAGTATGTTCGTCGCAACCATAGCATTGTTTACTGAATTTAATTTTGACAATAATATGATTGCCGTTATATTAATATTGTTGAAATGTAACAGTAGTATTATTGTCCAATTTAAAAAATGCGAATATCGAGGCAACCATATAAATATGGTTAGTGCGACAAAAGTATTGTTTTTGGGTTTTATGTTAGCAATAATATGATTACGGCAATCATACTATATGATTGTAATTATTCTTCATTTAAATATGCTATTTGGAACAATGTTATTGTTACAGCTCTAATGCAAAAATAGTATTTTTTATACGGAACTCAATGTTTTTCAAACAAACTGCTTTGTTTAACTGATATATTTTTAATAACTGAAATATTTTAAATTAACTACTGTTAAGTAAGTCACTCCTATTATTTTGAATTTAATGTATTTTTAAATAGTTTTCATAATTTGAATCTATTGTTGACAACTAAACCCAACTAAAAAATAATTTTGGGAATCATAGTATTATTGTGAGTGATACTATGGTTGTAGGGATCATAACATGTTTACGTGTGAATCATACAATGGTTGTAAGGATCATAATATGGTTGCAGAGATTATAGTATGGTGTAGGTTGAATCATACTTTGATTGTGGAGATCATAAGGGGTGTTTTTTATTGAGGTATAGAACTTCGAATTGAAATAAAACACAAGAAAATCGTTTTAATGTCCATCAATTTGGCTTTATTGGAAGGATAATTTTATGCCATTAATGTTTAAATATGATTTCGGGCATGTGGCCGCCGCGGCTGGCTCGAATAAAGCCAATTCTATAGGTCCAATTTTCAACCACTTTTTCGAGCATATGGGGCCGTATGTTGGCAATAACGCCACGAATGTTGGCTTCCAAGTCCCCTAACGTGTTTCTGGTTTGTTGGCGTAGACGAGCGACTTCACATATCCCCAAAGAAAATAATCCAATGGTCCATGTTAACCGATCCATGGTTAACCGAATTAATTGCTCTGATGGACGATTATGTCGACCATAAAATGGACGGAGCTTGCGGTGAACTTCGCGAACTGAACCATTACTTTCGAAATAAATTTGCATGATTTGCAAGCGTTGTTCTTTTGTCAACCTGTTCATGATGAAATGGCAAACCAAACTAAATATTAATCACTTGACAGCTGACAAAATGGCCGCCAGTTAAAAAAGTGATGCCAACTTAAAGTTCTATACCCCAATAAAAAACACCCTTTAGTATGGTTATGTGTGGATCACACTATTGTTGTGAGGATTATAATATTGTTGTACCACAACCATATACCCAACTAATAATATGACGCTCCTCGAATATTGTTATCCCAACCATATTTCTTTTCTACGTGTACTACAATTACAGAAAGTAAAGATATTGGCCTATGTGATTTAACGTCCTGTGGATTTTTCCCAGGAACTTGTGCCAAATTTAATAAAGATTGGACAACAATTGCGACCTGTAGTTATTGATCTATTGATTTTACTTCAATCGGTATACTTTAAGGGGGGTAGCTTAAATATTTTCGGTTGTTGCAGATATTTCCCTTGTTAATTATAAGTAAAACAAAAAGTTTTCAAAGAATTATATTAATATTTTTTATAATTATAAAAGGATCTATTTCATTTATGTGAAAAACAAAATATCGGCCAAAAATCGCCACTGCTTCGGCGTCATACCTCCGATTGTCCATATTTTCAATGAATCTGAGACGTAATGAAGGTTCAATGTCGTTAACGTGCCGAATTATCACATCCTTTTGCTCTTGAATTGTTCTTGGATTATTGACAATCGTAACACGCTGCTCAATTGTGTACCTCAATTGTGTTACCTGTAAGAAATGTCAAATTAAGACGGGAAAAAAAATTTGAAGTGCATTATGGTTGGACCACTCTTTACATCGATCAGCATACTTAATGAATGGTATCACAAATATTGTGGCTAGTTACAAACATTTCCCATGAAACATACTTATATTCATATGTTTCACAGAGTGGTGCGGTGTATTGTGATTGGAAACTCCCTTTGCAAGTTATCGTGCGAAACAAATGACTTAAAAAGTCATGAAACGGATTTTGTCAAAACATATCAAGGGTCTAAAATGTTTTTTTTCGATTCGTTACTCTTTTCCTCCGTAGCAAAAGATATATTTCCTCTACCTATGACCCAATTTTACCACCGCACAGATTCTTATTTTGGAACCTTAAACTCAATACTCGTTTCGACTGCCAGTTGTTAAAATGTTTACAGTGTTTGGAAAAAAATATTTTAATGTGGCCTTAACTTAGGCAAATGTTAACTAACTGAAGTTGTGTATAAAAAGCTTATTTACCAAAGCTTAAACATGAATGAGCTTAATTTGGTGCAACAAATTGTGGGGTGTTTGAATCGTTTGAAAATGTTTTTGATTTTAACTTCCTTCCGTTTCTTGTATTTCTAATTCGTGTGTAGGCTCATGCTTGGAATACGGTCATTCATGCTGGGGTGGTGAGTATTAATTTAGTTTTCCTATTTTATTTTGTCTCACTTTCTTGTATACTTACAGCTCATGGCAAACGTTCGGCTAGTAACAATAAAATCTATCGCGGCGACACAAAACCGGCCACTGAAGTTGATTTTGCCGACCTGAACGCTATCAAAGAGGTAAGCTAGATAACATGAGTAAACTTTTGTTAAACATGATTAAAAACAAGTAAAAAAGAGGCTAATTATGAGATATCCTACTTCAACCTGCTCATCAGAGGATTCAGTGCCTCTGTGTGGAGCTGGAATAAAGTCAGACTCAATACGTTGAAGTTAATTAATTGTCGCTCATAAGATACCATGCAAATGGTGGGTGCAATCGGCTGTAATTTCTTGCTTCTAAAGCAGCAGAATCTCAAATCAGAAGGGCCTTTTGGGTTAAACTATTCGAAAACATCGACCGAGTGGGTTAAATTTCACCATAGGTGGATGTTAGTCTCTTGTAGTGATCTCTGCCAAATTTGTTGCTTTAGAGCTGTAGGTTCTTAAATTCGTAAAACCTGTGTATGATATTAAAATATTTATCGATGTGGACCAGTTTCTAAAGGGGTTCCTCCTTGGCGCAAACTTGAGGAATATATACTAAATTTCATCGAAGTCGGGTATGGATAGAGGGCGAATAAACATAGTTCAATAGAATTTAAAAATGGTTCTGTATAGATCCGTACACTTGTCATAAAATCTATCTCCATTTCTTTAAGGTGTTGCAAACATTAGCTGCGACTGAAATGCTCCAAAAAATAATTTTATTTGGAATGAAGAAATTTATTCCAAATACCAGACAGTTGGTTCAGATCGAAAGATCAAAAGTGAAGGATTTTAGATATTGATATAGTACTGATCTGCTGCGTAAACATTCAAGAACTTCCAATGCTAGAGTGCTTAGGCGTGATCAATTTCTGCACCAAGAACGTCTACGTACAAAAGTTCTTATTTTTCCCAGGGGAAGTAAGAGCTTTTGGTCGCCTGTAAGCAGGTTAAGGGATCCATCCCAACTCTTGTTAAAGACGACCAGGCATTCACTGACTAGGCTGATAAAGCTAACCTTTTGGCTGAAATGTTTGCGGGGCCTTTTTTTTCTTGCCGGAAAACAATTAACCACTCCCCATGATCGTGAACGTATCTAGTTCCAGGCCACAGATATTCTTTAGAACACGTGGAGTTAAAAGGGTTCTGCAAATCTCGAAGTAAATAAATCTCCGGGCCGGGATGATAAATAGGAACTAGTCCTTGCAAGTGCTCTTCGAAGCTAGCTCACTCTATTAAGTAAACTTTTCAACAATGCTTACCGTATTGTAAGGTTTCGAAAATCCAGCCGATCCCTAAAAGGGGTGAATCCAATAATCCTGCGATTATCGGCCAATTGCGATTTGTATGGTAATGGAGAACTACAATTTTGTGAGGTATTTAGAGTCCAAGTACCTGTTGGAAGACCGACAGTATGGATTTTGTAGAAATCGCTCTACCGGAGACCTGATGTCATTCTTGTCGGAGCGTGACAGCCCTTGGCCGAAGAATTGCTGATTCGTGTCGATCCGGTGCGTAGAAGGGGCTGTCTTGGGATCGGAGCGTTGGAGTCGGTCTATCCAGCGGTTTAATGAGAGTAAGGTCGTGCCTCTGGATATCTCCAAAGCCTTATATTCCCTCTACCTAGGGCCAAATTTCACCACCGTGACCTCTAGAGCGGCAAAACATCAAATTAGGAATAACTTTTTCTAGAAGGCCGATCGTTCTTAATATTAAACAGATTCAAATCAATGACTAGACAATTGTTATAGACTATATTGTGCACAAATTGTACGTACAAAAGCGCGTAGCCCGGATGCATTTCGTGAACTAATACCGCTACGACGAAAGTAAGGTCCTACAAGGCCTTTGATAGAGTCTGGCACAGTGCACTCGTATCAAATCTGATGGCTTGTGGTGTCGGTAATAATTTCGCTCGTTTTATATCGAGCTTTCTTCGGATCGCGAGTTGTTGTTGTAGATGGGTTCTCATCCAGCAAACATAGGCTGAACGCAGGTGTACCACAGAGTTCTGTCCTTTCTCCATCACTTTTTCTTATATTCATTGACTATCTTTTGGGTCAGACCATGAATCCAATCTATTCATTTGCAGATGACAGCATTCTTATCCAAGTCTTCAAGTTAATGAAGAGAGTAGGCGAATTATGGATGAGACACTTGGCCAGGATTTACAGGTCATTTCCAAATGAGGTCTAGTGAAGAGAGTAGATATAATGCGCGCAAGAGGCATCACTGTTTGTTGTTTCACAAGCGATTTCTTGACCGATCATGGACGTCGTTATCTATCGAAGCAATGGATATTTACCAATCAGATAGATGCTCTTGATGTTCTTAACATGAAAATTCATTGTGACTCTCGTTGGACGAGACATGTTTGCCTAGTGCCGAAAGAAGCAGTCAAGTGCATAGGCTTTTAAAAGCGGAGAAAGAAATATTTTACTCCTACTCTTGTAGCAAGTGCTACAAGTTAACCTTGGAGCTAGTTGACCGTGTTCAAAGGAGAACGATGGATAGGTGGCAGTAAGCTATCCAACTCGCTTGTTTCTCTTGGGGATCGTCGGCATGTGTTTTGCTTGACTCTGTTTTTTCGTCTCCTTTCATGGTGTGTGTTCATCCGATGCCTATTTCTGACGTTAGGATGTTAAGCAGGGATACGCGACTTTTTAGGAATTCACAGCCGTTTGTTATCGATTGTCCAGTTGACCACAATATATACTTCAGATCAAATTAGTTTTTCGCTCGTACAGTCCGTATGTGGAATCGACTTTCCCTGTTTGCCCTCTCTGATCTACTTATACATTTCTTTCCACTCGAAAACGCAATGCACTGCATGTATAGGCAGTCATTATTATTGTAGTTTAGGGTATCCACGCCAAAGTGGCACTTTCTCAGGGTACGTTTGATTAACGACGATTTCGTGTGAGATTTCTATAATCTATAATTTTAGCAAAATACTTGTCCATTTTGAGATACCTCTAAGGCCCAATCTGAGAAGCGACAGCGAAGCGGATGGTCGAGTACCTTTAAGTATTGGGTCAATTGCTCGTTGTAACTGCATATAGCAATGTCGACGGAAAATTGAAAATCGACCGGAAAATCGCTTTCTTTTTCCTTTCGTATATTTTTCGAGTAATGTGCAAAAACATTAGAGATTAGTCGTCTATGTTTGCTCTTACCTATGTTAAACTCTAATTTCTTTATTTTGTACGACTATAAAGTCCTCTCTATACGAGACGGGCGAAGAATATTACAAATTCGGCCAAGCACTAAAGGGTGGTCCATTAAAACGCATGAAGTTAATTGTAAATAAAACAAAAAGTTTTAATAGAATTATCTTTATATTTTTTATTATGATAGAAGGATCTATGACATAATATGCAACACAATATCGGCCAAATGCTCGCCACGACTTCCGATACCCCTATCGGATGGTCCATATTTTCCATGACTCAGAGACATAATAAAGGTTCAATGTCGTTAATGTATCGAATTATCACATCCTTTAGCTTTTGAATTGTTCTTGGACTATTGACGGACACTTTTGCTTTTAAATATCCCCAAAGAGAGAAGTCCAACGGTAGCAAATCACATGACTGTGACGGCCAAATAACATCGCCACGACGTGAGATAACACCGCCATTGAATTTCTCGGGCAAAAGTGTCATTGTTTCGTTGGCTGTGTGGCAACCCAGCGAACCAAACGTTTAGAATTCGGTCAGTATATTGTACGACAATAGGCAAAATGTAACGATTTCGGATAAGAATGCTTACCGAGTTCCTAACGAAAAATATATGAGAAGGTTGACACAAATTCTGAACTACTTCTCTGAAAAAAATACTCAGACAAACCGAACAGAATTCGTAACGATTTCAGTAAGAATTGTCGATAGAGTAGAGTTCAGGATTATCTTATATCAGACATTGTCGGCAAATTTGTTTTACTGGGAAGTGGTACCACATATCTTCCAGGTCGATAACATTAATTTCTGGCCACAAGAAGTCCGTTATCATCTTTCGAAAGCGAACATTAACTGCTTGGTCAACCTCATATTCGAAGAAGTACGCCCCGATGATGCCACCAGCCCATAAACCGTACCAAACAGTCACTTTTTGTGGATGCAACATCACTAGTAAATTCTCATTTGCCCAAATGCGGCAATTCTGTTTGTTAACGAATTCACTGTGGACACATTTGGTCGATTATGCTGACCAAAAAAATCACGTAGTGCACGAAATGTATTTGATTTGAACGCTCATTTTCGCAAAAGCTGTGTACCTCTCCGTAGTTGAATTTTTCAAACACTGAAACAAAGAAATGTCCAATTAAGTTGGAAAAAAAAACTTGACGTTCAGTATGGTTGGACCACCCTTTATGTTCAGCATTTTAGTTGATAAAATAATAGACGTGAATTGCAAATTATTAATATATTTTTTTCTTTCTTTTACAGTCTCCCTATGACAGCTCGGAGGATACTCTGAAAGCTCCATCCAATATTAACAAAGACTCCAATGTTGGCACTGATCCCAACGAAGAGAAGGTATTTAAATGGAAAAGTTTTTTACTACAGCAAATGAATAAGAAGGCTAAACAACGAGTCCTAGAAGAGGCCTCGGACAATGTGCCATCAGCGCATAGAACGAATGCGGTCGACTCCTATCTAAGTGAGAGATGGCGACGTTTGCCCATGTATAACCTAAGACGCTACCAGCACCAGCTGGCGGCCAATGACAATTGGCTCAACGATTTGGAAAGGGAACAACAAGTACGAGACAATGATAGCGAAGAATATTCTATATAAAATTGTAATAAATTTTAGAACCAGAAATATAATTTGCACAAAATGTTAAGGACGAAAATCAAAAAAAACCCAAAAAAAGTTGTAAAAAAAACTCATCCAGATATTTCCCCTTTTATGCAATTAACAAAAAAGACAACCACAAAAACAACATATTTTGAAATGGATAACGATTATGACTAACTTCAATTACAAAAGATACAAAGATACCAAAACATTATTGAAAATAATAATAAAAATGAATCTAAATGTGCAAACAAAGAAAAACCTTTAAAAAAAATATAAAAAAAACCTTTTGCATGTTATAAAGCAATTAATGAATTAAACGGAACGCTATTGTAATTTATAAATGAATGAAATGAAAACACGTTAAGTATTATAATTGTATTGTATGTAAACAGAAAAAACGCAACATTTCGGAAAAAACACCATTCGAATGAATATTTGAAATTTTCAGATTTTATTTTCTCTTTTTCTTTCGAGATTATTTTTCTTAACTACATAATTTGTATAAAAAGCACACATTATTAAGACTAAAGCTAAATTAATACATAACTATACTAAAAATTATAATAAAAAACGCTAAATGTTATGAATTATTAATGCCCGGGGCTGGAGGCATTAATATGACGAACAACAATCATGAAAATTAACGAAATGATTTTTAATTAGCGGGGGGCCTGGGCCAGCCCTTTTTTGTTTTGTGTGAATTAATTTAAAATGAACAAATAATAATCAAAACAATTAACATAATTAATAGGCATACAACTAACCCTCGAATAAACTGCACACAATAAAAATATATTAAAATATTTAAATATCACAAAAATAATTTTAAAAATACTCTAAGCATGAGATAGCGAGAAAACGTTGATCAAACTAGAGATTTCGCTATAGTAGATTTGCCAAGGTTAAACTTGGTATGGAGCTCAATAAAGCACTAGTTAAAATTTGTTATTTGTCTTTATGGCTCGCAGATTAGGAATATTTTTTCAGAAGAGCTCTAGAATAATAACACGTCCTTAAGATTAAGTAGGATTAAAAGAGAAGCCCGCCAGTTGAGATTTAACTCATGAGTTGACTTGAAGCCCGCCAATTGAGATTTAACTCATGAGTTGACTTGAAGCCTACAAAATTCGGTCTATTGTGGTGGCCTTAAGTAGAAGTAATAGGGGAAGCATTAAGTAAGAGGAGAGACATCTTTTTAGAGACATGGCGAGTGAAGTGATGGATCGTTCTGTTGCATATATCGCTCTTAATTGTTCTTGTTCTATTGAATTTCGATATTCATTTTAGCAGGGGTTCAAGAGAATCATCTGCTAGGTCATTAAGGTCATTGAAGAACCAGCTCCCAAATCAAGAGACGATTGTGTTACACTGATTCTTTTCCTATACAACTTCTACAGAAGTCTCAAATGTAAGAAGAAGCCCATTGAGTTCAGCCATTCACACAGTGTCCAGCTACCGAGTACGTTCTCAATCGAGGAAAAACAGCCCCGTGGCGAATGTCACATCAATGACCGCCCGTAAGAGCGAGCGACATTGAAATTTTGTACACCTTATAACCTAATGTTGTTGTAGCATTACACACAGTGCCGGGGAACAGCCCTTGGCCGAAAAATTACTGATTCGTGTCAGGTGCATAGAACCTGATGTCGTGCGACTGTCAGTCTAATCTCGACATGGTTTATGCTACTCCCAATTCGTCGACATGATTTTTAAGTTCCCCTAACAGAAGCCTAACTGACTCGTCTGATAATTCGTAACCTTTAAATGTTCTGGTAACCAGCAGAGCGAGATATCGTGTGTCTGCAAGCAGTTCATAGTGCAGCGTGTTTTGACTGACGACTAAGATTTTGAATTTAACTGGAAAAATGTCCTGTTGTAAAATCAGCATTGCGGCCGTGTTATAAAAGCAAATCCTATAGGGTGATCAATCTGGAGGTATTTTTTTCAATAGGGTTTTTTCACAGACTACACGTGAGTTGTGTTAAACTTTATTTTCTTTTTTCAGTATTGTTTGCCATTTCATCATAGAAAGACTTACACCGCGAAAACCGCGGTTTACGAACATTTCGCCATACCGGTCAAAGTGCTCGAACGAATCATCCAAAATTGGATCCTCAGAATGGACACTCTGAGGCGTGGTTGCGTCCATTATATAAAGGAAGTTATATTCAACAAATAAATGGCTTAAAATGTGCTTTCGAATGAGCAATTAGGATTTTACACTTGATTTGAGTTTTTGTTTTTTTTTTAATATGAAAAAATACCTCTAGAGTGATCACCGTATACTTTCGTCTGGGACTCGAAGTTAAATTCTAAAACCGTGCCTGTCTTCATGGTTAATGATTGAAATTTCAATTGATAAGCGTGATGATGATTCTGAGATTTAAAGACTGGGAGTATTATCCCTAAGCCATGTCCGCCTTTATTTTTGAGCTGTCTTTAAGATTTCTTGGAATACCCTACACCACAATGTTATTCTGAAGATTCCGTGCCTATGGCTGGAGTTTCTTTGTTAAGGGCCTATTTTAAATCATTTAAAATTTTATCAGAGATGGGTGCAGGTCGCTCTAAACACTTGAAGCGAATTTTTGTCGGAGCTGCAGGTTCTGAAATCGGGAAACCCAATGTATTATATCCAAATGTGGACCGATTTAAATAGGATTTAAGAATGTTCCATCGCAATCAGTTTATAACTGTGACCTGTTCATTGATAACGATAATAGAAGGACAGACGAATGAAGGGACTTTAATCGGTATGCTTAACATAGGATATATCTCCACTACTGGCTTTAAACTTGAAGAATGTTCCATCGCAATCAGTTTATAACCGTGACCTGTTCATTGATTACAATAATAGTAAGACAGACGGATGAAGGGACTTTAATCGGTATGCTTAACATAGGATCTATCTCCACTACTTTAAGGTATACCACATTGTGTTGTAGGATATAAAAATATATACCAAGGCCTTGAGAATAGGAAAAAATAAAAACAAAAAAAATGACGTTCAGGGCCCAGGGTGTAATAAAGGGTATTTGCTTTTAAAATTTCAAACTGAAAATTGACTAAGCTTGAATATATTAGTGGACATGAAGGCGTCGCACGGCAGACTTAAATGTTTTGTTTAGCCGAATTTTTCCACACGATGGCGAATGGACTAAATTGGGTGCTCCCCAATATGACGCCTTGGAGCAGCAACTGTTTCTGTGGCGTTGCCAGACCTAAGCTATTTGTAACTGTTTAATCGTTATCGAAAAATGGAGCCCCTTAACTGAAATTGTAAGAATAAAACTTTCGATACCAGAAAAGTTTTTAAAATGTTCCATAAAATGGGTATCAAAACCACTTTCAGATTCAAAATGTCTCAAAAACTTGAAAAAAAAATCCAGCTGCAATAAAAATATGTTTGTCGCAACCATTGCTTTTTTTCGTTGAAACAACAACAATCAAACAATGGTTGTGAACATCATACTATTATTGTGCTCGGTCATAATGTGTTTGTAGAAATCAGTATATAGTTGTGAGGGAACATATATTAATAATATTATGGTTACTAAAACCATGCTATTATTGTGTCTCGTTATAATGTGGTTGTAAAAATCATATTATGGTTGTGGGGAAACGTATATTAATAATATTATGGTTACTAAAACCATGCTATTATTGTGTCTCGTTATAATGTGGTTGTAAAAATCATATTATGGTTGTGGGGAAACGTATATTAATAATATTATGGTTACTAAAACCTAAGAATTTTTTAATGGCTGCCACAACAATAGTATGATATTCTTTCAGTATTATCACTCTAACCATGTTTTCGGTTTCATGGTGTAGCAACTCCTTGGCCTACTGCATACCTCCAAGTTTTTCAACTATTTACAAAATATGCCTATTGTCCATCATAAAATTCAATCAACTTTTCTCTTTGTCCCCAAAAAGTACATATGCCCAACAAATAATACAACGCAATCTTAAAATTAAGCTTTTCTTTTTACCATTTGTTTAAGCTTTAATTTTAGCCGGTATCTCGAAGCAGACAGCATCACCTTCCTTGTCACCCAAACCCCAGTGTATGGTCAGACTTACAGTCGGATAAATGGGCAGAATTTTGAAGCTATTCTTGTACACATACGTTTCGCCGGCCTTCAAGGGGCAGCCCACTTGATTCTTACCCTCCGCATCGTAGATGTGCGGACAGGCACTGGTGCCATAGTAGCCCGGGAACGGTAGGGGTACATCCAGCAATATACCCTGTATGTCCGAATTCAATTCTTTGAAATCACGATTGGGTATGATTTTCATTTCAATGCTGGCTTCGGTTCTGCGCTTTAGGTTGCATTTACTTTTGGGACAGTTGGAGATGGTAACATCGCCTTCTTCCAAAAGGCGGGCTTTGGCTGAAAGAGAAGAAACGGAAGAGAGTGAATAAAAAAGGAATAAATCGTAATTTTTATAAAAACAAAACCATGAAATGAGTTTGCTTAAAATCCGATTAAAATAATTTAAACTACAGGGTGGCTGATGAACATTACTACATTAAGAAACTCAAATAACTTTTTTCTTCAGTGTATGGAATTCATACACCCCCCCCCCCCCCTGCTCGTTGATGCATGTGCGGCATCTAACCAAAAGGATGTTCATTACTGCTTGGAGAGTTGAGTCAGAAAAGCCGCAATGTTTTTCGAATGGTTTGCTTTAATTCATTCAAATTTGTTGGTTTTGCTTTGCGGGCTTCCTCACGCAGAGAAAAGATATGGTTACACTATGGTCACCGCAACAATAATATGTTCTCTCCAATAAAAGCATGTTCGTCGCAACCATAGTATTGTTTTTTGATTTTTATTTTGACAATAGTATGATTGCGACAATATTGCTATTGTTGAAATGTAACAATAGTATTATTGCCAAATTTAGAAATGAAAATATGGTTGTAGCAACCATATAAACATGGTTGGTGCAACAAAAGTATTGTTTAAAATTTACGGTAACAAAAATATGATTACGGCAATCATACAGTATGGTTGTGACTATGAACATAACAAAACAGGTTTTGTAGAGCACACATGTATGTGTGTGCGTATGTTTTTTTGATATAGAAAAAAAACCACATACACACGATATAGTGATTGGTTGCTGTCCATTAAAAAAGACAAGAACAATCGGAATGTAGTTCGAGGGATTTTTATTGTGTTTAGTTTGTTCGGTGAAATACTCTAATAACGACTGGTTCTCGTTTATTTAAAATCTGCCTGCACTTAAGTATATAGCCATTGATCATGGTTTAATCACATTCGTTACTTGGTGTCTACGGATGGTGAAGTAGCATTCACCCCTGCTGGCAACTTAAAGTATTTTTGACCGTTGAAATATATATTTTTGTTTCTTGAATAAAATGTTTAATAAAAACATGGCTTTAATTCTGGCTATGAACTAATAGTAATGCAATTTAATTTAATAAAAACAATTTAATAAAAACCTCTATTTTTGAATAACATCAATAACCAATCCTAATAAATAATTTTGGGGATCATAGTATGGTTGAGTGTGAATCATACTATGGTTGTGGGGATCATAGTATGGTTGCGTGTGAATTATACTATGGTTGTGAGGATCATACTATGGTTGTATGAGAAACATACTATGGTTGTGAGGATCATACTATGGTTGTGGGGATCATAGTATGGTTATGTGTGAATCATACTATGGTTGTGGAAATCATAGTATGGTTATGTGTGAATCATACTATTGTTGTGAGGATCATAATATTGTTGTGTCACAACCATATACCCAACAATAGTATGATCCTCTTCGAATATTGTCACCCCAACCATACTTTTTTTCTGCGTGCTGTTTGTAATAACCCCACAAGAAAAAGCCAGGTGCAGTAAGTTCAGGCGACATGGGGGGCCAACGGAATGTCGAATTTCTGCATATGAGCTTATTGGGAAATTTTCTTCAAAACTTTGTCATAACAGGCCGAGCTACGTGCTGAAACTACACAGAGTTGAAAGAAATTTTCATTCGGAGTAATTCTGGATAGAAAACTCTGTCAACATGCTCAAGTAATGGTCTCCATAACCGTAAGACTGTGACCGTTTTCTTTCAAGAAGTAGAGCTCGACAATGCAGCGAGATAAAACTGCACACCACACTGTGACACGAAGTGGATGCAATTCCGGCTCTTGGAGTATCTGTGGGTTGGAAGCACTCCATATTCGACAATTTTGTTTGATTATGTAGCCGTTTATATCGAAATCGGCCTCGTCAGACATGAAAAGACAGTAAAACATGTTTCCGCCCTCTTCCACCATTTGAAGCATCTACTGGCAAAAATCCAAGCGAATCGGGAAGTCTGCTGCGTTCTGTTTGTTGGCCATTTGAATTTAATATGGGAATAAGTACAAATCTTTGTGCATAATTGTCCGCAATGACTGTCTGCTTATACCCATTTGAGCAGATAAGCTCTTGTCGAAACTCTTGGATTGTTTTGTAAAGCAGCAGCAGCTACAGTAGCGATTGTTTCCTGCGTCCAAACTGAAGGGTTTCCATGGTTAAGTCTTCTGTTGACTGCCCCATGCTCGGCAAAATTGTTACCAAGTCTCATTATGGTCCATCTACTCGGAGGATTGCCGCCAAACGTGCGCCTATACTCTCTTTGAACCGAAACTACGGACTCCAGTGCATGATAGCGGCGGACAATTGAAAATCTTGTTTCAGTGTCCCAGTTATCTATTTTTGTTTAATCTAAAAATCAATCTGCAAAATAAAAACAAAAATTATACAGATTCTTTAAATAGCAAAAAAGTTATTTAATTTTTTTTTGGTAGCAGCTTTCATCAGTCACCCTGTATACAAGGGCTGCTATATATATTCCTGGCCTAGTAATGAAAATGCGAATATTTAACTTAAAAAGTGGTTTTATTGTTTTTCAAAGTATTCTCCAGCATGATTTATACACTTTTGCATGCGCTCAAACCAATTGTCGAAGCACTTTTTCCACTCTGATTGAGATACCTCCAAAACATGGTTTTTGAACGCTTTACCGGCATCTTCTGGCAACGAAAATCGTTGGCCACGCATTTATTTTTCTTGATGTGCGGGAATAAAAAGAAGTCATTCGGTGCCAAGTCAGGGCTGTACGGCTGAAGACCCACCAATTGCTGGTTTGAGCCGATGTGTGAGCGCTCGCATTGTTATGGTGCACAATAAATGATTCGTCTTCTCTTGTTCGTTTTTCGAATTTCTCCGAAGACTTTAGGCAAACAAATTGTGGTGTACCACCGTCCTACGTTGCTCAAGCGGAACAGTCTTCACATGACCAGTTTTGCCAATGAAACAGGCGACCGTTTGCTTTGAAGTGCTTCTTCCACGAACAACATTCGTTGGATTTGGCACTTGTTAGAAGACCCACACGGTCGATTGCTGTTTTGTTTCGGGCTCATACGCATAGATCCATGATTCGTCACCTGTGACGATCTTATAAACGTCTTTTTAAGCACCGCGATAGTAATTTTTCAAAATTTCTTTGCACCAATCGACACAAGCCTTTTTTTGAGCGATTGTCAAATTGTGCGGGATCCAACGAAAACAAACCTTTTTTACGGCCAGATTTTCATGCAAAATCGAATGTATGCTGGTAGAAGAAATGCCCAAGGATGCTTCTATCTCCGGTGTGTCACATGACGATCTTGCATTATCAGTTCACGCACGGCATCAATGTTTTCTGGCACAACGGCCGTTTTTAGACGACCTGTCTTTGAGAGAGCGTCGGCCACGATTGAATTCATTAACCCAGTTTTTCACAGTGCTATAAGATGGTGCTTCATCGCCATACAAACATTTAAGTTCTTGTCGTAATAATCCACGTCGAAAGTTGTGAAAAATGATCGCACGAAAATGTTCACGAGTTAATTCCATTTTTTTGCCAAATTGATTTTTTCAAGTCACTGTAAAAAACACAAATGATGTTCGTACGTCAAAACGTTCTGAGTACGTTTATGCTAAAAAATGTCAAACTTTCCAATGAAATGTCAGATGGCGCCAAATGTCAGATAGGCCAGAAATATATATAGCAACCCTCGTAGCAACCGTATTGCGTTTGACCGCTATCGTACTTTCAACAGACACACAAAGGGACGGACATGTTTAGGTCGTCTTAAAATAAAATTTTAAAATATATATTTGTTATAAAGTACGTGGGATCTTCGACCAATAAACCGATGTGTTGCAAGCGAAATGACAAATTTAGTATAAACTCTATTCCATGGTGTAGAGTATACAATAAAGTCGGAAAAGAAAACCAGCTACGGCGGTTCGGAAAGTTATTAGCCTATCAATGAAAGAGAATAGTTAGTTTTTCAAAAATATTTTTATTTTTCAATATAATCTCCTGAAACTTCAAACTTCATCTAGCAATTCTATCCTTGATTAAAATAGTTTTCCTCAAGGTCTTCAAAATAGTGGTTTACAACTGTAATTGCATCTTCATTTGAGGTAAAACGCTTGCCAGCAAGGAATTTTTTTAGATTTGGGAACAGGTAAAAGTCACTGGGAGCTAAATCAGGAGAATAAGGTGGGTGGTCAAGCAACTCGTACTTTAATTCGTTGATTTTAGCCATTGTTAAAACACTCTTCTGCGCTGGTGCGTTGTCTTGATGAAAAATTATTTTTTTGTGTTGTAAGCCAGGACGTTTTTCTCGAATTTGTACATTTAATTGATCTAAAATTTTGCAATAGTACTCTGAATTTATAGTTTTACCCTTTTGCAGATAGTCAATCAATAAAATACCTTTGAAGTCCCAAAAAACCGTTGCCATAACCTTACCAGCCGATTGAATTGTTTTTGCCTTCTTTGGGGCACTTCCTCCAGCTTCAGTCCATTGTTTGGATTGTTCTTTTGTCTCTGGAGTATAGTGGTGGATCCATGTCTCATCAACAGTTATGAAACGACGCTTAAAATCCATTTTATTTCGCTGAAAACGATCAAACAAGCTTGAGAAATGTTCATTCTTATGCGTTTTTGGTCGACTGTTAACAAGTGCGGCACCCATCTTGCAGAAAGCTTTTTCATCAGTAGTTCTTCATGCAAAATTAAATGGACTCGATCATTTGAGATGCCCATGATATTAGCTATTTTACGCACTTTTATTCGTCGATCATTTAATACCATATCATGCACTTTGGCTACAATTTCTGTTGTTGTTGCTGTTTTTGTACGTCCACTACGTGGTTCATCTTCAATGCTTGTACGACCACGTTTAAATTCAGCAACCCAATTTTTTACTGTTGCATATGAAGGAGCACTTTCAACTAACACATTCACCATATCATTATGAATTTCTTGTCCCGATAAACCTTTTTTATGTAAATATTTAATGACACCACGCATTTCTAATTTTTCCATTGTAAAAAAATCGCGGATGCGTCTTTTGTGAACACATGTTTCTATATGAAGGAGCTGCCAGATCGAATCAAAATTTAACACGTGTTCATAGCAGAGATGGAAGTTTCCAAAACACTTAACTTTTTTCTGTTTATACCGCGCTTTTTGTGCTAGGCTAAGAAGAACAAACGAACGCCCTGCCCTCTATTGTTTGAATCGAACAAATATTGAATTGAATATTTCTTATCAAAAAAATTTGTTCTCTTAAACTTCAACGACGACAAAGATTGTTCGATTTATTTTCGCTACTCACTTTTTGGACAATTTTTCACAGTAGTGGCCATGGTTACGGCAACAAGGGCCAATACAGCGATTACACACATGAAACTCTTCATTTTGGATTTGACTGGGCAAATGTTATGCGGGATGTATTTGAACAAATAATAGGTTTAAACTGAAATGAGAAAAATTAAAAAATTTTAAATTAAATCACAGTTTATTAAAAATAGTATTAATAGAGAAATATTTAAAAAATATAAATAAAAAAAATATAAATATAATATAAGTTTGGCCGGAACGATTTTTTTATACGCTAGTTTAGATTCGTTGGACCGCTGTCGTGCTTTCAATAGACACATGGACGGTCAGACATGCGTAGATCGTCTTAGAATTATAGGGTCTCAGATCAAGATTTCATGGTGTTGCAAACGAAATGACAAATTTTCTGTACCATCCACTCTTCGGTGGAGGATATAAAAATATGAAAAATAAATCCTGCCGGTGAAATTTTGATCAAATGTATTGCTGTGGTTTTTTATACTTTTTTTAAAGCAAATGTATCGCTACATAATTAAAAGGATATTCAAATACCAGGTAGATCATCTACTATTGTGAGTTTGATAGAAGCCGCATATAAGAGCAACAAAATTTAATTACTCGAAAATGTATTCTTTTTTAATTCACAAAATGACTGATTCTCAGTATTTGTCGACGAGCTAAGTGATATATCGAGTTATATCGAGTTTAATGTTTCCTTGAGAACATATGCCCCAACATAGCAGTTGTTTGAAATATGTCGCCTAGATATGGAACAAGAACTGACGTTAATATTTAAAATTAAGTTTTAAAAGGGCTCGACTCTCGACTTTTCCTAAATTAAGAGTCGATTAAAAACGGCCTTTCGTCTTTAAATACTAAAAAAGCGAGACTTCTTTTAAATGTAACAAACACAGGAGATCAATTCAACACCATTTTATGGTATTTTTTATTTATTTTATTTTATTACTTTCTATCATCAGCAACACTTAAAAATAGTAACATTTAAAATAAAGGCAAAAGTTGCACATTTCGAAAACTAAGCTTGGTCATTATACCACATACGAGGGTTGCTATATATATTTCTGGCCCAGGCAACACTTAGTGCGCCATCTGACATTTCCATTGGAAAGTTTGACATTTTTTAGCATAAACGTACTCAGAACGTTTTGACGTACGACCATCATTTGTGTTGTTTACAGTGACTTGAAAAAATCAATTTGGCAAAAAATGGAATTAACTCGTGAACATTTTCGTGCGATAATTTTTCACAACTTTCGACGTGAATTATCACGACAAGAGTGCATCGATGAACTTAATCTTTGTATGGCGATGAAGCACCATCCTATAGCACTGTGAAAAACTGGTTTAATGAATTCAATCGTGGCCGACGCTCGCTCAAAGACGAAGGTCGTCCAAAAAAGGCTGTTGTGCCAGAGAACATTGATGCCGTGCGTGAACTGATAATGCAAGATCGTCATGTGACATACCGTGAGATAAAGGCATCCTTGGGCACTTTTCCACCAGCACACATTCGATATTGCTGGCCGTAAAAAAGGTTTGTTCTCGTTGGATCCCGCACAATTTGACAATCGCTCAAAATAATGTTCGTGTCGATTGGTGCAAACAGATGTTGAAAAACATACCGTAAGATTGAGGCATCCTTGGACATTAGTATGTCAAGCATCAATAATATAGTGCAGTTCATTTGGCCGTGAAAACATAATTTGACGAATGCTTAAAAAAAGGCTCGTATGGATTGGTGCAAAGAGATGTTGAAAAAGTATAACTGCGGTAGCTCAAAGGCAGTGTATAACATTGTCACAGGTGACGAATCATGGATCTATGCATATGGACCCGAAACAAAACAGCAATCGACCGTATGGGTCTTTCAAGACGAGCCAAATCCAACAAAAGTTGTTCGTGGAAAAAGTACATCGAAGCAAATGATTGCGTTTTTTTCGCTATAACCGGCCATGTTGCCACATTGCCTTAAGTGAAACGTAAAAGGTCAATTCTGAGTGGTATACAACCATCTGTTTGCCAACAGCTTTCGAATAAATGATGCAAGATAATAAGAGAAGACGGATTATTTACATCATACGAGCTCTCACACATCAGCTGAAACGATGAGCTATTTGACCACTCAAGATGTAGAATTGATAGGCCATCAATTCGGCATCATTTAAACACAGTATAGTCCATAATGATACAATATACTGCGTCCCAACTAACAATATCCATTCTAATTATAATTACGAGGGCGACCGCAAAACTAACTGGCCTGGCACATTTTCTGTTTTACTAGCGACTTTTTGTTTTTTGTTTTTTAAAAGCAATCTTTTATAAGCCATCTGTCAAAATTTCCGAAATATTTAATGATTATTTTCTTTGTTACAGGTGATTGAAGTAAACAAGTTTTATAATTTTTGAAAAATGGAAAATAAAGAGTTTCGTGCGGCAATTAAACACTTTTATATGAAAGGTTATACGCCACAATTAATCAAAGATGAATTGGATTCTGTTCATGGTGATAATGCACCATCATACTCCACCGTGAAATCCTGGGTTCAACAATTTAAAATGGGTCGTTCAAGTACGGAAGATGAACAACGCTCTGGAAGACCGAAAACTGCTACTACTATTGAAAACATTAGAAAAATATTTAATGAAGTGACTAAAGATAGACGAATAAAGCTCAGAGAACTTGCTGATATTTTTAAAATACACGAAAAATAAGTTTGGAGTATTTTACATGATGAACTCCACATGAAAAAGCTATCCGCGAAAAAGGAACCGCGTTTGTTGACTTTGCCCCAAAAAATCGTCCGTTGGACCAATTCCGAGGAGCTTTTAGCGATCCAATAGAGTTCTTGCGCCGATTCATAACTGTTGATGAAACATGGATCCATCACTACATCCCAGAATGCAAAGAACAGTTAAAACAATGGATAGAAGCTGGTAAAAGTGGTCCCAAGAAGGCGAAAACTGTAAAGTCAGCAGGAAAAGTAATGGCCACAGTATTTTGGGATGCAAGTGGTATAATATTTATTGATTATCTTGAGAAAGGAAAAACTATAAATAGTGAATATTGTTGTGCATTATTGGATCGGTTGAGTGAAGAAATCAAGATAAAACGACCGCATTTAGAAAAAAAAAGTTCTTTTTCATCAAGATAATGCTCCTTCACACACTGCATGTTTAACTCAACAAAAACTGGCCGAATTACGATTTGAAATTGCTCCGCATCCACCATATAGTCCAGATTTAGCTCCTTCTGAATATTTCTTGTTTCCAAATTTAAAAAAAATTCTCGGTGGCAAAAAATTTTCGTCCTATAGCGAGGTTATAGCTGAAACTGAGGCATATTTTAAAGGTCTTGAAAAATCTTATTTTTCGGATGGAATTAAAAAACTTGAAAAACGTTTGATGAAGTGTATTGAGTTGGAAGGAGATTATGTTGAAAAAAAAATAATAATAATTCCAAAAAACGGTTCTTTTTATGTTAGGCCAGTTACTTTTGCGGTCGCCCTCGTATAAAAAATTATTATTACCTCATAAACAATTTTTAGTTCTCGCAAGAAAATACTTAAAAAAAATATTTTCACCGAGGTACCATAAGTTCTTTTAATGGAAACTTTTTTCCCTCCGGCCGATTTCGCTCAATGGCCACGGCAATAAGAATATGTTTTCCGCAATTAAAGTATGTTCGTCGCAATCATAGTAATGTTTTCCGGATTTAACTTTGACAATAGTATGATGGCCGCAATATGAACATTGTTGAAATGTAACAATAGCATTATTGCCAAATTAAAAAATGAAAATATGGTTGCAGCAACAATGTAAATATGGTTGGTGCGACAAAAGTATTGTTTTTTGGGGTTTATGTCAATAATACGATAATATATGATTACGGCAATCAAATTTCTGATCTGATGCAATAATAGTACTTTTTATATGGAATTTAAAATTTTAAAACAAACTGCTTGGGCTTTGTTTAACTCAAATATTTAAAAAAACGCTTACGTTTTTTAAACTGATTTTTTCTACTGTATAATAAATCACTCCTTTTATTGCTTTTGATGTATTTTTAAATAATTTTCTATTGTTGACAACTTAACCCAATTCTAATAAATCATTTTGGGTATCATAGTATAATTGTGTGTGATCATATAATGTTTGTAGGGATCATAACATGGTTATAATGTTTGAATTATACTATGATGGTTGCATGTGAAACATACTATTGTTGTGAGGATTAGAATATATGATTCTGGAGATCATAGTATGGTTGATTGTGAATCATACTATGTTTGTGAGGATCACAGTATGGTTATGTGTAAATCAAACTATTATTGTGAGAATCATAGTATAGTTTTGAGGGTCATAGTATGTGGATCAGTAGTATATGAGGATCATTGTATTTGAATCATACTATTGTTATGAGCATCATAATATTGTTGTACCATAGCCATATACCCAACAATAGTATGATGCTCTTTCAATATTGTTATCCCAACCATACTTTTTTTCTACGTGTCCAATCCCCACAGCTTATGACCGACCATAAGCCATCTTCAAGCAACATTTCAGGATTTCAATTGTAATACTAAATGTTTATAATCGTAATGGATATTCGGTTCGAAATACCACAAGATGATAAATATGATCATCGTACTCGTACTGTATCTCACAACTTATTGATCGGTCATAGCAATGAAACGCGAAAAAGGTATTTAGTTTCCACAAATAGTGGTTGTGGCAACCAATATTTTTAAATGAAATTACTCGTATAATAATTTGTCGAAGGATTCATTTTCACGATATCTCGAAAACTATACGTGATGTGGCAAAACATATACTCAATTCGAGTTAAGAAGATCATTTTGATATAAGGATCAGTTGGATTCGTCCAAAGGAGGCTTTTGGACGAATCCAACTTACATTCGGTGGTACTGATGGAATAATCAAATAATTTTGTTGGCAAAAAATTCGGTTGTGTCAACGAATCTGTTCTTTGTGTGTAGTTACGAAAAAATATGGCATACATGAAATCTTCATTAAAACCTGAGACAACAGAATAGCATCAATAGTGCGACCTGTACTGTGCATTCTACAGACAGATAGACTACATCATCATAGATGTGATTGCAATGGGGAATATCTTCTCTACATGTAGGTGTTACACACATCCGCACTGAGGTATACGAGGGCGGTTCGAAAACTTCTTAGCCTAGCACAAAAAGAGCGGTATAAACAGAAAAAAGTTAAGTGTTTTGGAAACTTCCATCTCTGCTATGAACACATGTTAACACATGTTGTTTCGATCTGGCAACTCCTTCATATAGAAACAGGTGTTCACAAAAGACGCATCCGCGATTTTTTTATAATGTAAAAATTAGAAATGCGTGGTGTCATTAAATATTTACATAAAAAAGGTTTATCGGGACAAGAAATTCATAATGATATGCAACAGTAAAAAATTGGGTTGCTGAATTTAAACGTGGTCGTACAAGCATTGAAGATGAACCACGTAGTGGACGTCCAAAAACAGCAACAACAACAGAAATTGTAGCCAAAGTGCATGATATGGTATTAAATGATCGACGAATAAAAGTGCGTGAAATAGCTAATATCATGGGCATCTCAAATGACCGAGTCCATTTAATTTTGCGTGAAGAACTACAGATGAAAAAGCTTTCTGCAAGATGGGTGCCGCACTTGTTAACAGTCGACCAAAAACGCATAAGAATGAACATTTCTCAAGCTTGTTTGATCGTTTTCAGCGAAATAAAATGGATTTTAAGCGTCGTTTCATAACTGTTGATGAGGCATGGATTTACCACTATACTCCAGACACAAAAGAACAATCCAAACAATGGACTGAAGCTGGAGGAAGTGCCCCAAAGATGGCAAAAACAATTCAATCGGCTGGTAAGGTTATGGCAACGGTTTTTTGGGACTTCAAAGGTATTTTATTGATTGACTATCTGCAAAAAGGTAAAACAATAAATTCAGAGGACTATTGCAACCTTTTAGATCAATTAAATGTACAAATTCGAGAAAAACGTCCTGGCTTACAACACAAAAAAATTATTTTTCATCAAGACAATGCACCAGCGCACAAGAGTGTTTTAACAATGGCTAAAATCAACGAATTAAAGTACGAGTTGCTTGACCACCCACCTTATTCTCCTGATTTAGCTCCCAGTGACTTTTACCCGTTCCCAAATCTAAAAAAAGTCCTTGCTGGCAAGCGTTTTACCTCAAATGAAGATGCAATTACAGTTGTAAACCACTATTTTGAAGACCTTGAGGAAAACTATTTTAATCAAGGGATAGAATTGCTAGATAAGCGTTGGACTAAGTGTATTGAAGTTTCAGGAGATTATATTGAAAAATAAAAATATTTTTGAAAAACTAACTATTCTCTTTCATTGATAGGCTAAGAACTTTCCGAACCGCCCTCGTAATACCCCGTACCACAGCTCCAAGTGATGTTCACTTTTGTCCATAAAATCCGGACAGGAGGGTTATTTAACATTTTAAATTTGAATCGGCTGTAAAAAAGGTACTGATATTTTTTTTTATCAAATTTCTGGTTTTATTGGAAAGGTTGAACTTGTCATTTAATAATGGAACACAATATCATTCTTAAGACTGCAATAGCTGGGTCGGCAGTATCTCATCCGATCAACCCAAATTTTCAGTACATTTTCGATTATTTCGGATCGTATCGGTTCAATAGCAACTTCGATTTCATGTATCAACCCTTCAATTGTCTAAGGATGCCTTGCGTAACATTTATTCTTAATGGCTCCCTACAGAAAATAATCCAAAGGGTTAAAATCGCAGCTCCGAGGCTGCCAATCCACATCACAATTTCGGCTGAATGTTCGCATCGGATGGTGTTCGATTATTAAATGACAAAGTTCAACCTTTCCAATAAAACCAGAAATTTGAAAAAATTATCAGAATTTCTTTTTACAGCCGATTCAAATGTAAAAGTTTAAATGACCTACCCTATACATTCATTATCTCAATTCTAAATTGTACTCGTATTGTCTATTCTACATAATCTTCGGAAAGATGAAAAGAACATTTCAGAGCATTTACTATGCAACGATAAAATTAATTTTAACCTTTGATTTTAAGTTTAAATCGCATTTCTTTTTATCGTTTTCAAAGTGCATTTTTAATTAGACTTTGAGAAATCACAGCACGATTAACTTGTTTGGTTGGCATCAAATTACACCTGATGTATTGCGATTAGAATTCCCTCCCTGTTTACTTGTTGTTAAAACCCTGAATTAAACTGGAAACCGATTGAAAAGTGCATGTACTTGTACTTTACAAAAAAAACGTTTTTAATTTTAATTAAAATAACGATTTTGAAATTTAATTCAAGTTCATTGTGACCATTAAAGAAATTAGGACACCAAACACTGTTATTCCATATCTTTTTGGTTTTATTCAGGTTAATAATTAATGGTTTAATAAAATAAAAAAAAAACACTGCACAAAAAATCAAAAACAACGACCTTGATCACGGTTAACCGATGGTTGAGATAAACTCCAACCTATATCGTTTGATTGACTGTAGGGCAAGCCAAACACGCATGCGCAACAGCAGAAGCCAACATTTTTGCAGATCAAACACAGACGGCGTACGATGACCGCAGTTATTGCACAAGTTTACAAACCGACTTAAAGCACTTAAAATATTTGTGTAACCATTGTTGGTAAGTGGTAAAAACTATTTATAAACTGCATTTTTTACCTATCACCAAAATATTGATGGTCTGAAGGAGGTGGGGTATTCACACAATAGTTCTTTGAATATTTAAAATAAATTTTTTTTTTCTTTAATCTCGTATACACACACATGCGCGTCCGTTTGCCGTCGTTGGATCGATACAACTTAAACTCGATGCTCGCCCAAAGTAAACTAAAGCTTTAAAAACGTTTGGCATCTCTATTTATATAGACTTTAATGGCAGTCAGCCAGCCAGTTGCGTCGGTACATGTTCGTTACAGACAAATTAAGTTAAGTTAGCCACTCAGTAAGCCAGCCAGCTAGCCCGTCAGCCAACCGGCCATAAACCAAACAACCGGTCAGACAAAGTACACAGCGAGAGAACGCACGCACACAGTCATGCTGTTGACGTCGTACAGAGGGGCAAATCACATAAAAATTGGGGATTTATTGAAAAGTTGAACTTGAAATTTCTTCAAACAAGTTTTTTGGTTTAGGTCATAGTCAGATTTGAGACCACTTTTCTTTTGAACTTTCATTTAATAGAAACTAGAAATTGTTAAAAAAAAAGCTGTCGGAACGGCTTTTAATCGCAAGCAGGGATAATTGCATATTTTTGGTGATCGTGCCTTATCATCGTCAGACTGAAAGCAACGAATGTGCTTCAAATATGATCAGTGGCTATACACGTAAACATTCTAAAATTTATATTTAACGAGAATTGCTGTCAGTAGAGTACTGCACCGAACAAACTCAACACAATAGGAAGTGGATACATTCAGTTCGACCGCGCCGAAGCTATTTGTCATGAATCCTGGTTCAATATTCAACCTTTTATTAAGGGGACGTAAGATCGCCTACTTTCCATCAGAGTTTATGCCGACTTTATTTAAAATTTAAAATTTCAATCGGCTGTAAAGTACTGATAATTTTTTCAAATTTCTGGTTTTATTGGAAAGGTTGAACTTTGTCATTTAAAAATGAAATACCATCCGATGCGTTTTAGATTTACCCAATGGGCTGAAGATTTTTTTGGCAGTACTTATAGATGAAGAATTTTATCGAAAAATAAAATTGCCGCATATGGAGTTTAGAGAACCCACACATGACTATTGAGAAGCGAATGCATCCACAATGAGTCACTGTTTGCTTTCGATTATGGATTGGCGGCATCATTGGCCCATTTTTCTTCGGAAATGAGCAAGGAGCCGTTGTTACCATCAACGGTGGGCGATAAATCGCCATGCTCAACGAAGTTTTGTTTCTAAAAATTCAAGTGAATGACATGGATGACATTTGGTTTCAACAAGTCGGGGCCAGATGTCTAACGCAAGACCAGCGCAACCATCAATATTATACGCACTGATTTTGAAATCGATTAATCAGCCGAAATTGTGATGTCACTTACGAGGGCGGTTCGGAAAGTTCTTAGCCTATCAATCAAAGAGAATAGTTAGTTTTTCAAAAATATTTTTATTTTTCAATATAATCTCCTGAAACTTCAATACACTTACTCCAACGCTTATCTAACAATTCTATCCCTTAATTAAAATAGTTTTCCTCAAGGTCTTCAAAATAGTGGTTTACAAATGTAATTGCATCTTCATTTGAGGTAAAACGCTTGCCAGCAAGGATTTTTTTAGATTTGGGAACAGTTAAAAGTCACTGGGAGCTTAATCAGGAGAATAAGGTGGGTGGTCAAGCAACTCGTTCTTTAATTCGTTGATTTTTTAGCCATTGTTAAAACACTCTTGTGCGCTGGTGCGTTGTCTTGATGAAAAATTATTTTTTTGTGTTGTAAGCCAGGACGTTTTTCTCGAATTTGTACATTTAATTGATCTAAAAGGTTGCAATAGTACTCTGAATTTATTGTTTTACCCTTTTGCAGATAGTCAATCAATAAAATACCTTTGAAGTCCCAAAAAACCGTTGCCATAACCTTACCAGCCGATTGAATTGTTTTTGCCTTCTTTGGGGCACTTCCTCCAGCTTCAGTCCATTGTTTGGATTGTTCTTTTGTCTCTGGAGTATAGTGGTGGATCCATGTCTCATCAACAGTTATGAAACGACGCTTAAAATCCATTTTATTTCGCTGAAAACGATCCAAACAAGCTTGAGAAATGTTCATTCTAATGCGTTTTTGGTCGACTGTTTACAAGTGCGGCACCCATCTTGCAGAAAGCTTTTTCATCTGTAGTTCTTCATGCAAAATTAAATGGACTCGATCATTTGAGATGCCCATGATATTAGCTATTTCACGCACGTCGATTTCGTCGATCATTTAATACCATATCATGCAATTTGGCTACAATTTCTGTTGTTGTTGCTGTTTTTGGACGTCCACTACGTGGTTCATCTTCAATGCTTGTACGACCACGTTTAAATTCAGCAACCCAATTTTTTACTGTTGCATATGAAGGAGCACTTTCACCTAACACATTCACCATATCATTATGAATTTCTTGTCCCGATAAACCTTTTTTATGTAAATATTTAATGAAACCACGCATTTCTAATTTTTCCATTGTAAAAAAATCGCGGTGAACACCTGTTTCTATATGAAGGAGTTGTCGGATCGAAACAAAATTTAACATGTGTTCATAGCAGAGATGGAAGTTTCCAAAACACTTAACTTTTTTCTGTTTATACCGCGCTTATTGTGCTAGGCGAAGAAGTTTGCGAACCACCCTCGTAGTAGCGTCAAAGCTTTGATTTGAGCTCTGGATGATTTTCTGTGAAGAGCCATTAAGGATAAATGTTACCCAAAGCATCCAAAGACAATTGAAGCGTAAAAACATGAAATCGAAGTTGCCATTGAAGAGATTCGCCCCGAAAGAATCGAAAATGTACTGAATAATGGATGATTGGATAAGGTACTGCCGAGCCAGTTGTGGTAGTCATATGAATGGTATTGTGTTCCATTATTAAATGACAAAGTTTAAATAAAACTAGAAATTTGAAAAAATGTCAGTACTTTTTTTTACATCAGATTCAATTTTAAAAAACTAAATGGCCCACCCTATATATGCTCTATGTTGTAGAGTACAAAAATTTTATGTAGTACTTATGTTGCCTTACTGGTCTACAATGAATATAACCTCAGATTATCAATTTTCGGCTTCTCTGAATGAATTTCCCTAAAAGGTATCACTTGCCCCACTGTGCTATGTTCGTCGGTCAGAGCCAAGTTAAGTTAGGCTGGGTGAATGTTGCGGTGGTGGTGGGGCAACTTCTTCAGTGACTGATGATGCAAATCACCATTTATGTCTTACAAAGGGTGATCGTAAAACAAGTTTCTTTTTTAAATATTGAACTATAGTTGATCCATTTTAGGGCGGAGTGTATATTCTTTGTCATTTAACTTGAAACACCTTAAAATATTGTTATACGAGTATATATTCTTGATCGCCCTAAACTAGCCATAGGAAGGTGCATCGCCCCCTCCCCCTAAAAAGTGTTCATATTGGTCTTAGTATTGGAGCATTCGTTAAATAGTGCAATAGTTGGCAATTCGAGTATTAAAAATTGTAATACACTGTATAAAAGCTTAGACAGACGTTAATGTACATTAACAGCCTTAATGCAAATTAACTCGTGCATTAACGCCTCCCAAACTGCATTAACTCTGTCGTAAATTTACAAAATCAAACTTCATTAAGGTATTTCAATCTGGCAACAGTGTCACTATTTATCAAAAATGAACACAGCTGTAAACAAATCAGCTGTTTTATTGTTTATGGTTGGCAGCAGGTATGATACATGTGGTTGGCGAATTGGTACAAAAAGGAATAAAAGAGTACTTTTTAAGCCGGAAAGGTACAACATTTTCATACCCTACACCAATCTGTGGTAGGCTATTATGGTATAGTGCTGATGTTTTCAATCCCAAAACACAAGGAGATAGACCCAAATCGATTCAGAACCACTACCTAATTCCATTGAACGCATCCTACTTAAATTGGTCAATGTAGGGCCAAACTAAGGCCTTTCAGGTTTCAGCTCAAACTCCGCAGCTGGAAAAGCCACATATTTCATTCAACTCTTACCAAATTTTGTACAGAACGTAACGAGTCAATAATAGTCCATATTTCGGATTGCCCTACACAAGGGTTCTTACAGATTCGTGTCCTGTCGGTAAAACTATTGCATAGAAGGTTGGATTATATCGTCCAATGTACCAAGCACCTTCAATCTTTGTCAAATTTAGTATAGTGCAAATAAAAAAGATCTATTATCAATCTTTGTAATATTGGAAAATATCAGTTAAAGTTTTCATGAAGCCCCCATATACTACTATACTAAGTATAAGTAAAGTACGAGACCCGGTCTACAATTCCTATATTATATTTATATTATACAGATTCGTGTCCTGTCGGTTAAACTATTGCATAGTAGGTTGGATCATATCACCCAATGTACCAAGCACCTATGCAAAGGTCTTTCTAGATTTGAGGTCCTGCCATTCTACAAGCCACATTTAACATTCAATCTTCGTCAAATTTAGTATAGTGCAAAAAAGGAAGATCTCTTATCAAACTTTGTAATATTGGAAAATATCAGTTTAAGCTTTCATGAAGCCCCCATATTCCTATATTATATCCGATCTCACTCAAATTAAGAATTTATGAGCGACTTAAACCAGACCTGCTGGAGCTGGACCATTTTGGCCCTTTTTTTGAAATAGCTCTGCCGCCTTTTATTAACGTACTTTCATTTCAATTCTATTCAAAGAATTTTTTGTTGGTTTAAGCATTTATCCAAGCAATAAGAAATACTTAACATTTTTATACGAGGGCTGCTGTATATATTTCTGGCCTAGGCAACACTAAGTGCCGCCTGAAATTTCCATTGGAAAGTTTGACATTTTTTTAGCATGAGCGTACTCAGAACGTTTTGACGTACGACCATCATTTGTGTGTGATTTAAGTTTACAGTGACTTGAAAAAATCAATTTGGCAAAAAATTGGAATTAACTCGTGAACATTTTCGTGCGATCATTTTTCACAACTATCGACGTGGATTATCACGACAAGAGTGCATCGATAAACTTAAATCTTTGCATGGCGATGAAGCAATCATCCTATAGCACTGTGAAAAACTGGTTTAATGAATTCTCTTGTGGCCAATGCTCGCTCAAAGACGAAGGTCGTCCAAAAACGGCCGTTGTGCTAGAGAACATTGATGCCATGCGTGAACTAATAATGCAAGATCGTCATGTGACATACAGTGAGATAGAGGCATCCTTGGGATTTCTTCTACCAGCATACATTCGATGAACAACTGCTCTCCTTGGATCCCGCACAATTTGACAATCGCTTAAAAAAGGCTAGTGTCGGTTGGTGCAAAGATATTTTGAAATAATACGATCGCGGTGCTTCAAAAGACGTTTATAAGAACGTCACAGGTGACGAATCATGGAGCTATGCATATGAGCCCGAAACAAAACAGCTATCGACCGTGTGGGTCTTCAAAGACGAGCCAAATCCAACGAAAGTTGTTTATGGAAGAAGCACTTCGAAGCAAATGGTCGCCTGTTTCTTTAACAAAAGTGGTCATGTGGCGACAGTTCCGCTTGAGCAACGTAGGAGGTCCATTCTGAGTGGTACACCACAATTTGTTTGCCTGAAGTCTTCGGAGAAATTCGAAAAACGAACAAGAAAAGACGAATCATTGTGCACCATGACAATGCGAGCTCTCACACATCGGCTCAAACCAGCGCTTTTTTGACCGGCCAAAACGCTGAATTTATGGGTCATCCGCCGTACAGCCCTGATTTGGCACCCAACGACTTCTTTTTCTTCCCTCACATTAAGAAAAAATGCGTGGTCAACGATTTTCGTCGCCAGAAGATGCTGTTGAAGCATTCAGAAACCATGTTTTGGAGGTGTCTTAATCGGAGTGGAAAAAGTGCTTCGACAATTGGTTTGAGCGCATGCAAAGGAGTATAAATCATGCTGGAGAATACTTTGAAAAACAATTAAACCATTTTTGATGACAAATATTCGCATTTTCATTATTAGGCCAGAAATATATATAGCAGCCTTTGTATTACATATTCAATTGCTCAAAATTCACTTTTTTCGAGATACTGAAAAGGGTATCAAATGAGTTGCGGTGGTACCACGGTACTTTTCCAAGTCAAAAAGTATCGAAGTACCAATTTGATCATCCCTGGTTGGTAGTGCATTTACAATTTTTACATTGTGGGCCAATTTCAGCAGACAGAATTTCAGATTTCTTTTATATAAATTGTTGTTTTTTTGCCAATAGCATAGCTGCTAATCGTTATTTCTTTCTTTTCTTCTTTTGTTTATTTAGGGTAAGACAATGGGCTGGCCCTTAAGCCTTTAAATGCCTGCTTGACTAGCGATTAGTATGTGTATCGACTTTATTTGTATAGACCACAATTCAAGATGGAGGGTATACTTATATAAGCATCGGCCTGATCGAACTTAATTTTTCGATTTGTTTTATTATATAATGTTAAAATTGAATATCCGTTCTTAACCGAAGATCGGTAATCAAAGTTAAGTCCACGAAAATAGTCCTCCGATACAATAGCGCGTTGCTCATAACTATAAGTAAATTTTGATTCAAAAGAATACATTTATTTGGACCACCCTGTATAGAGGGGGTAAAAGGCAATATATGATAGACATTTCATTGTTGTGCCCCCCGCGTGTAATGCATCGTTTAACCACAATTCATATCGAAATTCTAATTGTATTCGAGACTCTGTATTCAAGATTCATTAGACAATTTTAATGTCCGCGTATATTTCAAAAATAACATGAAAATGCACTCATGTCAGTTAAAAACCCCATTCGTTGAGATTTGTTTTATTGTGACTTGTTTTATTAGATTTAGAGGATTTGTTTGTAATTGAAAACGATTTATAGGTTTGTGGTAAATAACTGATTAGAATGATTCCACAAATATTCTAACCTACAGCAAGGTAACTAAAAGGAAAATTATCTCTTTACATCAGTATAAGAAAGTCATGATCAGAATAAGACTGACATGATCGGTATGAAACAGGCATGATCAGAATGAAAGTCGAATCTTTTGTATCCCCCACACTCACTTCGCTACTAAAAAGCAGAAAAAAGACAAAAAAATGGTCCGTTTTCGGGACCTTTTCTCCCATACTCCGGACCGATATCTCAGCTAACACGTAAAAATCAATTAAATATTTGGATTCTTTGATCACCCGTTTTGATCATGCCGCCCAGTTTTTAAGGTATAAAGTGCATCGCAACTTCCATTTACCTATTGAACTGCTGTAGGTCCCCAAATATCATTGTTCTGCCTATGGACGAAACCAACTAATCCTAAAATAATCTCCTGAATCCGAATTAAGTGTCCGTTTTGCCCCCTCCCATCACTTGCAGTTTTCGAGATGTCGTGAAATTAAATTGTTCTGACGTTTTTCGTTTATTTGCCTAAAACTTCGGCAATTCACTGAGCAATATTAAATGCATCTTTTATATAAACCATAATTTATAAAAATTGAATAAAATTGGGGATTTTACAGCTAAAATAATTAATTTTTTTAACTGGCAATTGTACCCCTTTTCTCGAGCTCTCCCACTAGTTTTGCAAACAATCACAGCAGTTTTTCGAAAAAATCATAGGATACTTGATGGGGCAAAACGAACACTCAATTTGGATTTAGCAATATATTGCATAAGGATTAGTTGGCTTTGTCTAATGGAGGGCTCAAAAGTTAAATTTTGCAGAAAAGTGTGCTTATAATTGTTACGAAAATTCTCAAAAAGTGTACGTTTCCGAGGTACCTTTAGTCGCTTAAAGGAAAACTTTTTCCCGCTGACGCTTTCTGTTGCAATCACCAACATTTCATGGTATTGATGGTAACATGGTGAAACATATCATAAGATGGTAGCTACGATAGTATTTCGAAAATCACAACTAATAAATCGGCTATACCAGCCGAATATAATTTAACTATTGGTTGGTACAACCATCAACTGTAAAGTACTGGTGATGGCAACAGATAAGTTCTTTGTGGTAACAAGTTCTTTGTGGTAACTACTGTAACATGTTATTGGTTATCCCAACATCACAATAGAATATCAATACGAGGGCTGCTACGAGTATATATATTTCTGGCCTAATAATAAAAATGCGAATATTTACTATCAAAAATAGATTTATTGTTTTTAAAAGTATTCTCCAGCATGATTTACACACTTTTGCATTTTGGGCTGGCCTATAATAAAAATTCATAATAATAAAAATGCGAATATTTATTATCAAAAATGGTTTTATTGTTTTTCAAAGTATTCTCCAGCATGATGTACACACTTTTGCATGCGCTCAAACCAATTGTCGAAGCAATTTTTCCACCACCACGGATTCTTGATGTGCGGGAATAAAATTAAGTAATTGGGTGCCAAGTCAGGGCTGTACGGCGGTCAAATTCGACGTTTTGGCCGGTCGAAAAGGCACACCGACATTTTTGAAAATTGTGTGAAGATTATTAGTGAATATTTTTTGCCGGTGACTGCATACGAGGGTTGCTATATATATTTCTGACCTAGGCAACCAAAGTATTGCCTGGCGCCATCTGCCATTTCCATTGGAAAGTTTGACATTATTTAGCGTTAACGTAATCAGAACGCTTTGACATACGACCATCATTTGTGTCGGTTACAGTGACTTGAAAAAATCAATTTGGCAAAAAAATGGAATTAACTCGTGAACATTTTCGTGCGATCATTTTTCACAACTTTCGACGTGGATTATCACGACAAGAGTGTACCGATGAACTTAAATCTTTGTTTGGCGATGAAGCACCATCCTATAGCACTGTGAAAAACTGGTTTAATGAATTCAATCGTGGCCGACGCTCGCTCAAAGACGAAGTTCATGAAGGTCGTCCAAAAACGGTCATTGTGCCAGAGAACATTGATGCCGTGCGTGAACTGATAATGCAAGATCGCCATGTGACATACCGCGAGATTGAAGCATCGTTGGGCATTTCTTCCACCAGCATACATTCGATATTGCATGAACACCTGGCCGTAAAAAAGGTTTTTTCTCGTTGGATGCCGCACAATTTGACAATCGCTCAAAAAAGGCTTGTATCGATTGGTGCAAAGAAATTTTGAAAAGTACGATCGCGTTGCTTCAAAAGACGCTTATAAAATCGTCACAGGTGACGAATCATGGATCTATTCTCGTTGGATCCCGCACAATTTGACAATCGCTTAAAAAAGGCTCGTGTCGATTGGTGCAAAGAAATTTTGAAAAGTACGATCGCGGTGCTTCAAAAGACGTTTATAAGATCATCACAGGTGACGAATCATGGATCTATGCGTATGAGCCCGAAACAAAACAGCAATCGACCGTGTGGGTCTTCGAAAACGAGCCAAATACAAAGAAAGTTGTTCGTAGAAGAAGCACTTCAAAATAAGTGGACGCCTGTTTCTTCTCCAAAACTGGTCATGTGGTGACTGTTCCGCTTGAGCAGCGTAGCACGTTCAATTCTTAGTGGTACACCACAATTTGTTTGCCTAAAGTCTTCGGAGAAATTCGAAAAACGAACAAGAAAAGACGAATCATTGTGCACCATGACAATGCGAGCTCTCACACATCGGCTCAAACCAGCGCCTTTTTGACCGGCCACAACGCGAATTGATGGGTCATCCGCCGTACAGCCCTGACTTGGCACCCAATGACTTCTTTTTATTCCCGCACATCAAGAAAAAAATGCGTGGTCAACGATTTTCGTCGCCAGAAGATGCTGTTGAAGCGTTCAAAAACCATGCTTTGGAGATGTCTCAATCGGAGTGGAAAAATCAACTGAACAATTGGTTAGAGCGCATGCAAAAGAGTATAAGTTATGCTGGAGAATACTTTGAAAAACGCACGCAGAGAAAAAATATGGTTACTATATAGTCACGGCAACAATAGTATGTTATCTGATATAATGGTATGGTCGTCGCAACCATAGTATGGTTTTTTGAATTTAATTGTGACAATAGTATGATTGCGGCAATATTAATATTGTTGAGATGTAAGAAAAGCATTGTTGCCAAATTTAAAAATGAAAATATGGTTGTAGGATCAATATAAATATGGTTAGTGGAACAAAAGTATTGTTTTCATGGGTTTTATGTTAACAATAACAAATACAATTTTGCCGGCAATCATACCGGCAAAATTGTTTTTTTTTTTTAATTTGCAATGTTATTTTTACGAATCTTACGCAATAATAGTAAAAATAATTAAATTTTTTCGAAACAAACTACGAAATAGTATAACTAAAATATTTTAAATTTACGTAATAAAATTCTCTATTGTTAAATAACAACTTAACCCAATCTTTACAAAAAATGTTGGGAAACATAGTATGATTGTGTGTTAGTCATACTATGGTTGTGAGGATCATACTATGGTTGTACATTAAACATACTATGGTTATAAGGATCTTAATATGGTTGTGGGGATCATATTATGGTTGAATGTGAATAATAATATGGTTGTGGGGATCATAGTATGGTTGTGTGTGAATAATTCTATTGTTGTGAGGACCATAATATTGTTATTGGGATCGTAGTATGGTTGTGTGTGAACCATACTATTGTTGTGATGATCATAATATTGTTGTGCCATAACCATATAACCAACAATAGTATGATGCTCTTCGAATATTGTTATCCCAACCATATTTTTTTTCTGCGTGCAATAAAACCATTTTTGATGATAAATATTCGCGTTTTCATTATTGGGCCAGAAATATACATAGCAGCCCTTGTATACTTTATAGAGTCTCCAATCAATATTTCGAGGTACTGCAAACGGAATGGCATTTATTATTCCTTCGGTGGATGATATGATAAGTTTTCGAAAAACAAAAATGGGTAATACAGAAAATTTTGAAAGACTTTTGAATAACTTTGGGTATGTATGAAGTGACAACACTGGTTGGAGATCTTTGAAGGGCATTTCATGGAGTAAAAACATTTTGGTCATATTTCTTTGGGCCCCATAGTTCGCATTGCAAGTGTAGCTTCACTTATTTCTCAGAGTAATACAATATTTTTTAGAAACTACGGCCAGTACTATTTTATGACCGTGAGTCTTTATTTTACCCAAGAATAGTGTATACACTACCGGCTAGCAATAACAAAATCTGCCAAATATATTCTCAATATTGACACACCAGCGAGTACTCGCTCAGATCATACTTAACAAATAGATTTTTCTGTTAAATGTCCCGCCTCCTCTCCCTCAATACCTTCAAAGTCACATCTATCATCAAGAAGAAAAAAACAATGAACAAAGAATATTCGTTTTCAAATATTTGCATTAATGATGGATATATTAATTTACACCTTCGTAGCAAAAAACAAAAACCACATCGCAAAACAAAACCAAAAAAAAAGAATAACAAACCAAACAAAAAACTTTGCATTCAACAGAACGAAAAGATTTCAACTAAGCACTTTTGGGGTTTGACCAAAAACGTAATCCAGGATTTGAATTCAAGACACAAAAAAAACTTGCTTCCGATTTACGACAAAAATTGTTGGTTTCTCACTCGATATCATTTCGCACTAAAACGAATTAAGATCGAAGTGACGTGTGGTGCGAGTGCGTGCGTCTGTCGGCTAGCGGCAGACGCCCCAAAGCCACAAGAGAAACACCCAGCCGGACAAAAAAACATCACGTTCCGATTTTTATGGGCTTTGTTGGTCTTTGTGACGTAGTCACTGGATGTAACTAAAGCAGACAATCAAGTTTTTGTTTTTAACCGCCCGCCCTCATTGACAGCGGTGTGAATAAAAATAGCAATCAGAAGTAAAGTAAATGTGCCTTGAACAGGTTCTAAATGTACGTAGATTAAAAAAAAAAGGTTGTATTTCTCCATGTTTAAATTGGTCCGATTTTCGGACATAGGGTAAATTTAGCCCAACTGCAAAAATAAATTTTAGCTTCCTGACTTTAAGCTTTTATTCACACCTACATAATCTTGAGCGTGCATTCGATGAGGTGGTGTTGTCGCATAGTAATTGGCTTAATACTGAACGAAATGTTTGATCTAGAGCAAAGAAATTAGATCTCTTGTGTGGTTTCTTAACGAGAACATTTCCGACACATTTATATCAGTGCATTGAAAGGAGAAGAGCTGCAGTTCACCCCTACAAGCACAAAGTAAGGCTGTATGTGTGTGGCGATCGCTGCCCTGCAGAAAGCCTGGGGTCAAGTGTGTCCAAGTCAACACTATTGTCTACTATTTTGATTGACTTCTTGTTGACATTGTCAACAAAGCATATACACTTTTAACTTTGCCTTTGAGAGTACACATTGTATCGGAAGGGCTTAGATATACCGGGTGATCCATCTAGAGGTTTTTATTTCAGAACAAAAAAAATAAAAATTCAAATCAAGCGTGGAATCTTTATTGGTAATTTGAAAGGACATTTTATGGCATTTATTTTTTTTAATATAAATTCCTTCAAATGTTGGCCGCAACTTCGCCTCAGGGTTTCCATTTTGAGGGTCCAATTTTGGATGACTCGTTCGAGCATTTCGACCGGTATGGCTTTAATGACACGCGTAATGTTGGCTTCCAGAACCTGAATCGTAGCTGGTTTGTCAGCAGAGACTTTGGACTTTACGTGACCCCAAAGAAAAATGTCTAAAGATGTGATATCACTCGATTTAGGCGGCCAACTGCCTTTCGAAATGACCTCTCAATAGATCCATTGTTTGAGCAGCTGTATGGCAAGTGGCACCGTCCTGTTGAAACCAAGTGCCGCCAAGATTACGGGCTTTAATTTCAGGTACCAAAAAGTCCGATATCATTGCGGGATAGCGAGCACCATTCACTATTACCTTCCGGCCATTATAATTTTTGAAAAAATATGCACCAATGATTCCACCTGTTTATAAACCGCACCAAACCGTGTTTTTTTCTGGGTATAATGGCACCTCTTAAACTTCTTCTTTTTTGCTCTTTAGCCCAAATGCGACAATTTTGTTTATTGACTTTGCCGTTGAGCCAGAAATGGGCCTCATCACTTAACAAAATTTTGTTCGAAAACAGCGGATCTTCCCGTTTCTCACCGAACGCTCATTTTCATAAAACAGTTGCCAACATTGGAAGGAAATTATTTTCACAAAATAAATGCCATAAAATGTCCTTTTAAATTACCAATAAAGATTCCACACTTGATTTGAATTATTACATTTTTTTTTCGAAAAAATACCTCTAGATGGATCACCTTATAGTTCACAGATATAGTTCCCATTTTTACTTTAATTTTTTTAGGGCGGTAGAAAATTAAATTTCTAGAAAAAAAAAATTAAAAAAAAAATTACATGAAAAATTTCACCATATCCCCATTTCCAAAAAATCACACTCCAAAAGCACAAAATCGAGTGCCGCTTGCAATAGATTTATGGATCGCGGATGTACCTATATACATTACCAATATTTCTACGATCTTTCCAACAAATTCAATTTCGTCCCGATCCGATAAGAAATAAGAAATATATACACATATACATTTTGCAAGCTTTGAGGGCCCGTTACTCGGGAAATATGGACCTGGGAGAAAATTTTCACATAATTTTTCGCTCCAAATTGAATTCCCTAAAAAAACAAAAATCGAATCGTAGCTATGTCCGTAAACTAGAAATTGCACCGAAATTAAACTGCATTAAAGAATTCAGTAGTGAATAAGTATAGTTTTGCTATCGACATTTCCTACAGGGTGTTTTCAAGCCATATGCCCATGTGCCATTCTTTGGGCCCCAACCAATTTGTACGGAGCTATAGCCAAAACTGAGCCTATATAACTCAAATCGGTCCAAGATTGGTTGTTTTGTCAATCGTTATATACCATACCAAATTATAACACTGTGCGACAGCCACAATCGGTTTGGGATGAAACCACCGGGGAAAGTTATATCGGTCAAAAAAAGGTCATACGTGTCCCAGCGTTTCGTTGGGTCTCATCTAGGAATCGAGATATATCGATTTGAAGTTAGTAAGTATCGTATAGGGGAATTTGTCACGTTTTTCACGATTTTCATGATTTATGTCTCATTTTGGTCATAGGTTATGTGACTTTACGTGAAAGTAATAGGACTTGACACTTTTTACCGTTTTGGATTTTTTATTAATTAAAAAAAAAAAATTAATTTTTAGGCAAAACTATTTTTTTTTTTTCATACATTTATTTATAATTGCGAAACTGTTGCTTAAGTAGGAAAACGGTTTAAGAACAGATTAGAGGAATTGTAATTCTTAATTTTTCTAAATTTGTTTCAGCTAAATCGGACGAGTGGTTCTCGAGTTATGTCAAACAAAAGAGCCTAAAACGTGACAAATTCCCCTATACGATACTTACTAACTTCAAATCGATATATCTCGATTCCTAGATGAGACCCAGCGAAACGCTGGAACACGTATGACTTTTTTTTTACCAATATAACTTTCCCCGGTGGTTTCATTCCAAACCGATCCCTGACCCTTACCATTTGTCGCAGAGTGTAATTAATATCAATGTTCTAATGCGGTTGTATGTTACATCGGGAAAGACCTTTGCACTTAGGCTATATCAATATGTGGACTGGTATGACCCATTTCTATCTGAGGTGATTACTGATTGATCGTTATGAACTTTTCCAAACGTTATCAATATTTGATATATATGTACTATGTGTCTTTAAGAGCTAAAGACATCAAATCTGTTTAACGTGTTAATGTATGGGAGCTGTATCTAAACTTTAATCGATTTCCATTGAAGTCAGTCGTCTCTGTCTAAAAAACTTATTTTATCAAATTTCATGCAGAACGGACAACAATTGCGATCTGTAGTTTGAAAACAAGCTTTAGGTAGACATCAGACGGAATAAGGTGTGGACAGAGAGACAGATATCGTTAAATCGAATTAATTGATTTTAAGACCAGTGGTACACATAAATGCCGGTCTAGTTTAAATATTTTTGGTAGTTAAGTATTTGGTAATTAACATTATGAATTTTCTTTGTTTTACATACGGCAACCAAAAAACCGGAAAACCCGACAGCAAATTACTAAGTTAACCGACACGTCAGGTTTTAAACATTTTGGAGAGAATAGATAAAGCCCGACTGTGTGATAAAAAAAAAAAACAGAAAAATATCCCTCGTTTTGCAAGAATTAACGTCCTTAATCAAACACAAGGACTGTGAAATTTCTCAGGATAACTCAAAAACCAAAACATTGCTTGAAGAATTTAGAAACCAGACAATAAATCCAGTTTGTACGAAAAATAAATCACAATACACGAAATGTTTCTGCTGAAGAGTTAGCGAACAATAACTTGGAGCTGTAAAAGTATAAAAATCGTATTGGAGGATATGCCTGTTGAAAAGAGATTTTCAATATTAATTTCTCTTTTCCCAATTTCAATTTGTATTTTCTTAATTTCAGTTTGCGTTTCTCAATTTCAATTTGTATTTTCTCAAATTTCATTTGCGCTTCCCAGTATCAATCGATTTCCATTGAAAAATAATCAATTTAATTAGTGTTTCTCAATTTTAATTTGTATTTTCAAATCTCAATTTGTACTTTCTCAGTTTCAATTTTCGTTTCAAAATTTCAACTTGTATTTTCTCAATTTTAATTTGTATCATCTCAACTTTCGTTTCTCAGTTTCAATTTGTATTTCACAATTTTCATTTGCGTATTTTAATATAATTTTTTTCTAAATTTCAATTTGCGTTCTCAACTTTAATTTGTTTTTTCTCAATATCAATTTGTATTTGTCAATTTTAGTTTGTATTTTCCTAGTTTAAATTTGTATTTACTCAATTTCAATTTGTATTTTCTAAATTTCAATTTGCGCTTTTCAATTCATATTTTCTCAATATCAATTTGGGTTTTTCAATTTTATTTTCTAATTACGTTTCTCAATTTTAATTTCTATTTTCTCAATTTCAATTTATATTTCTCCATTTCAATTTGTATTTTTTTATTTTCAATTGTGGAAATTGTGTAGAAGTTGGTAGTGATTATGTTCAGGGTGGGCGATTTAATATTTTAAATTTGAATCGGCTGTAAAACAAAAGTTCTTATAATTTTTTCAAATTTCTGGTTAAGTTGGAGAGGTTAAACTTTGTCATTTAATTACACAGTACAACACATGATTTTGGGACTCAATTCTGATAATTGTTTGTGAAAGAAGCCCCAAAAAGAAGAACTTCTACATCATTCGTTTGGTCAAGGTACATCAAATAATAATTTAATAATTAATTTAAAGTTAGTAAGTATCGTATAGGGGAATTTGTCACGGTTTAGGCTCTTTTGTTTGTCCTAATTCAAGAACCACTAGTCCGAATAAGCTGAAACAAATTTAAAAAAATTCCTTACAATTCCTTTAATCTGTTCATACAACGTTTCGCTACATAAGATACAGTTTCGAAGTTTCGTATGAAGAAAAAAATATTTTTTGCCTAAGAAATTAAAGTTTTTATTTTTAATTCACAAAAAATACAAAACGGTAAAAATCGTCAGGTCCTATTACTTTCACGTAAAGTCGCATAACCTATGAACAAAATGAGACATAAATCATGAAAATCGATTTACGCGTTTCGTTTTATGCACAATTAAGTGAAGGTATGAATTTCAAAAATTTGCTCGAGATGTGCACAAAATTCTTTGGAAAAAACATTGATGACTTTTTTTTATTGATTCTTTATTTTGCATGAAAATAAACATTCCAAATCATATTACAGATTTTCTTACACAGAAAATATGAGATTTTTATATGTTATCTATGCATGGAAACAAAATTTAGAACATTTTCAATTATTGTCACTATCCATCCTCGTTGAATTTGACGCTTGTGGTTCTGATAACCTTATTTTCTTCGTAGGTTGTTCATATTCATGTTCTGAGTCTGCATCATCATCCGAGATAGACAGAATATTCAAGGGCATGTTTTGTTCAGTGTGTCCACAAATTTCAAAAGAGCCTAAAACGTGACAAATTCCCCTACACGATACTTACTAACTTTAAAATTATTTTTAAGTTATTATTTGATGTACCTTGACCAAACGAATGATGCAGAAATTCTTCTTTTTGGGGCTACTTTCACAAACAATTATCAGAATTGAGTCCCGAATCAATCACCTGAAAAATGTTGTACTGTGTTATGGAAAGCCTTCCGCTGCGATTTTGCTTCGCACAATGGGCTGAATTGTTTTTTAAAAGAAGATACAAAATTATACTGAAAAACTGTGTTTTCAGATAAAGCTCATTTTCATCTCGGTTCGGTGGCTATGTCAATAAGCAAAACTGCCCCATAAAGGGTTCAGAGAATCCACACGCAACTCTTAAGAAGCTAATGCATTCGAAACGAGTCACTATTTGGTGGGGATTTTTGGCTGGCGGCCATTGGGCCATTTTCCTTCGCCGTCGTTACCGTCAAAGGAAAGCAAAACCACGCCATGCTCAACGAATTGTTGTTTCCAAAAATTCAAGAGAATGACATGGACGACATTTGGTCAACAAGACGGGACCACCTGCAACACAGCGAATATTGAAAATCGAATAATCAGCCGAAATTGTGATGTCAATTGGCCGCCTCGGAGCTGTGATTTTAGCTCTTTGGATTATTTTCTGTGTGGAGCCATTAAGATTAAATGTTACGCAAAGCATCCAGAGACAATTGAAGCGTTAAAACATGAAATCAAAGTTTAAGAGATTCGACCTGAAACAATCGAAAATGTACTGAAAAAATGGGTTGAGCGGTTGTGGTAGAATGATATTAGCCGTGTTTTTTTTCAGGTTACTAAACAAGCATTTGTTTAGTAACCCGCCTGCTCACTCGGTAAGCAAGCGAATTAGCTGCTACTCGGTAACGAAACGAGTTAGAATTACCTGACTTATTTTTTTTTACCAAAAAAAATATTATGTCTATAAAAAAATCAAAAACATATGTTTTTTTGTTATTTATACAGAAAGGAAATGAAAAGAATATTTCTTTAAAATTTCGCGATAAAACCATTCCATAAACTACAATGATGCAAAAACGGTGAATGAAAATGTTTATTGTTAAGATTTGGAGAAATTTCGATGTAGCTATATAATTTTAAGAGTGACTTAACGAAAATTGTGGACCAGGGACGAGACTGTTGCTGTTGGCGCTACGGCGATAAAGAAATGCCTACCACTAAAATCAATTTGTCAATAAAATGTTAACAAAACAAGCAACTTTGCGAAATAAAAAATTCGTTTTCCACAATTTGCTTTGCCTTTTTTTGTTGGTAAACAAACTTTTGTTGAGCTTATGCTGCAATGTGATTAAAAATGTTGTTGAATGTTGCAAGAATGCCATATTTCTAAGTAACTAGGTAACTAAGCTAGTTACTTGAAAAGAACCCGACTATTGTGTTCCATTTTTAAATGACAAAGTTTAAATAAAAAAAATAAAATAAAATAAAAAAAAATAGAAATTTGAAAAAATAATCAGTAGTTTTTTACAGCCGATTCAAATATAAAATTTTAAATCGCCCACCCTGTTAATTTATTAGTACTTTTTCGCAATTTCAAAAGTTAGACGAGCTTTATTACTTCGTTTTGGGTTTTTAAAAAAAACGACCAATGAATTACGAGGGCTTTATTACTGGCCTAAGAATGAAAATGCGATTATTTATCATCAAAAATGGTTTTATTGTTGTTCAAAGTATTCTCCAGCATGATTTTTACACTTTTGCATGCGCTTAAACCAATTGTCGAAGCACTTTTTCCACTCCAATTGAGACACCTCCAAAACATGGTTTTTGAACGCTTCAACGGCATCTTCTGGCTGGTCAGGACTGTACGCCGCATGACCGATCAATTCGACGTTTGGGCCGGCCAAAAAGGCGCTGGTTTGAGCCGATGTGTGAGAGCTCGCATTGTAAAGGTGCACAATGATTCGTTTTCTCTTGTTCGTTTTGCGAATTTTTCCTAAGACTTCAGGCAAACAAATTGTGGTGTACCACTCAGAATTGACCGGCCTACGTTGCTGAAGCGGAACAGTCGCCACATGACCAGTTTTGCCGAAGCAATAGGCGACCATTTGCTTCGAAGTGCTTCTTCCACGAACAACTGTCGTTGGATTTGGCTCGTCTTCGAAGACCCACACGGTCGATTGCTGTTTTGTTTCGGGCACATACGCATAGATCCATGATTCGTCACCTGTGACGATCTTATAACGATCCCACGACAGCCGGATCATAGCAACGGATCGAACCGAAGGAGGAATGTTTCGGCCAAGGACTGTCACCCCGGTACTATTTGCCGCTACAACAACAACATCATATAAACGCCTTTTGAAGCACCGCGATCGTATTTTTTCAAAATTTCTTTGCACCAATCAACACGAGCCTTTTTTGAGCGATTGTCAAATTGTGCGGGATCCAACGAGAACAAACCTTTTTTTACGGCCAGGTGTTCATGCAATATCGAATGTATGCTGGTGGAAGATATGCCCAAGGATGCCTCTATCTCACGGTATGCCACATGACGATCTGGCATTATCAGTTTACGCACGGCATCAATGTTCTCTGGCACAACAGCCTTTTTTGGACGACCCTCGTCTTTAAGCGAGCGTTGGCCACGATTAAATTCATTAAACAAGTTTTTTACAGTTCTATAGGATGGTGCTTCATAGCCATACAAAGATTTAAGTTCATCGATGCACTCTTATCGTGATAATCCACGTCGAAAGTTGTGAAAAATCATCTCACGAAAATGTTCACGAGTTCATTCCATTTTGTTTTTGCCAAATTGATTGGTTTAAGTCACTGTAAACAACACAATTGATAGTCGTACGTTAAAACGTTCTGAGTACGTTTTTGCTAAAAAAAAATCAACTTTCCAATGGAAATGTCAGATGGCGTCAGGCAACAATTGGTATTCAGGAATATCAGGCCAGAAATATATATAGCAACCCTCGAATAAGGTCTAATTGCCCAAAACAGATTACAGATCGGTTCTTATATGTGTTGCGTGGTAGATAAATTTGTATGGGTGCTTTAATTTAACAGGCAACGATATACATATATTTTAAAAGGGTTCATCTCTGGTCTAAAAATGAAAATTGTCTTCTAGATCCAACCTGCACTTTGATTACCAACAAACATCAGCACTAAGTCCAAAAAAGAACTATATCACAGAAAGGTGTATTTAAAAGTAGTTGCTATTTTATTGAACATCGCTGTATTGATTTTAGTATTCCATAAGCAATGTAAAATAAACACGCTTTGCTTTGTTTTATCAGTTTCGTTGTGACAAAAAGAGTTAAAGCGAACGATCGATAAAAGTAATAAATGTATTTATAGGAAGTGCAATACGCATGGGATTTATTTTAGCATACCTTTCTGACGATATTCATACATATGATGATTTCAACGGCTAGAGACAAGCATGCGTTCTATACTGGAAAAAAATCTCCAAGTGGCGCGACTTCCTGTTTTCCTTTTCTTTCATTCAGAATTTACACTTTTTAATTATTACACTTTTATTTCATATGAATTTTTTCGATCGTTGAAAGATATATTCATTCATAAGCACACATACAATTACGCACTTCTAGCACACCGACAAAAACCTCAATTGTTTTCTTTAAAATTCTCAAATTTCATTCAAACTCATTACAGATGCCATGCGTGATTCTATGTCGTTGACTTCCATAAAAATTTCAATTATCTCTCCGAGTACTCACAATGAATTTTTAATTGATTTCAATTAAACAAATTTTGAAAATTTCCTCTCCACAAATAGAAGAAAGTGTTTTGCCGTTTTAATATTCTGAACTGCCTTCGATGCGTTAGTCTTCAATCTGCGATTAGTCACACAAAGTTTCTGTGGATCGAAGGGGTTTGTAAAGATTGTATCTGTGACAATTTTGAAGAATTTAACTTTAAAAGCCACGATTTACAGAGCTCAACTGATGGGCATGCACGTGAACTGGTTGCAATTGTAAAATGACGAATGATTTACCAAATCACTCTAGTTTGTTAACATGTCTAGCAACTGATCTGGGTGGGGGAAATTCCACAGGAAACGAGTGGCCACTTTGTGACTCAAAATTGTAATAGTGTCGGTCAAGTCGAATCTTATTAACCCTCCACGATAAATTCGCTATTGACTAATGGCCCGCATGTTTTTATTTATGGACCATATTTTTCTGCCCCCGTTCAATATTTAAAATAAAGCCATACACTTTTGGATTTGTACTGATATTTGCTTTAATTGTCCATATTTAAAATTTGTCTTTTGTTTTGACTTTACGGCAGTTGTTTGAGCCCTAATATTCCCTAAAATTAATCCACAAAGTAAAAAGAAGTGGACGGATTAAGTTAGGCCGGGCTAAACGAAGGTTATACACACAAAGAGAATATATTCGTTGCCACATTCCATTTTTTTTGCCAGCCGAATTATTGAGGTTGCATGAAACTCGAGTAGTTCATCAGTACAACCGAATATTAATTGGTACTCTGTAATTTTTAGTAATTGGAGCTAAAGTATCGCTTGAACATACGAAGTATACGAACTTCCAAAAAAAAATATTTGTGTTTTAAAATCCACATACCGCCATTGTTTACGAGTGTTGCTATATATATTTTTGGCCTAGCCAACACTAAGTGTTGCCTGTCGCCATCTGACATTTCAATTGGAAGTTTGACATTTTTAGGCATAAACGTACTCAGAACGTTTTGACGTACGACCATCATTGTGTTGTTTACAGTGACTTAAAAAAATCAATTTGGCAAAAAAAATGGAATTAACTCCTGAACATTTTCTTGCGATCATTTTTCACAACATTCGACGTGGATTATCACGACAAGAGTGAACTTAAATCTTTGTATGGCGATGAAGCACCATCCTATAGCACTGTGAAAAACTGGTTTAATGAATTCAATCGTGGCCGACGCTCGCTTACAGACGAAGGTTGTGAAGGTCTTCTAAAAACGACCGTTGTGCTAGAGAACATTGATGCCGTGCGTGAACTGATAATGCAAGATCGTCATGTGACATACCGCAAGATAGAGGCATCCGTGGGCACTTCTTCCACCAGCATACATTCGATATTGCATGAACACTTGGCCGTAAAAAAGGTTTGTTCTCGTTGGATTCCGCACAATTTGACAATCGCGCAAAAAAAAGCCCGTGTCGATTGGTGCAAAGAAATTTTGAAAAAATACCATCGCGGTGCTTCAAAAGACGTTTATAAGATCGTCACAGGTGACGAATCATGGATCTATGCGTATGGGCCCGAAACAAACCAGCAATCGACCGTGTGGGTCTTCGAAGACGAGCCAAATCCAACAAAAGTTGTTCGTGGAAGAATCACTTCGAAGGCAATGGTCGCCTGTTTCTTCGGCAAAACTGGGCATGTGGCGACTGTTCCGCTTGAGTAACGTAGGACGGTAAATTCTGAGTGGTACACCACAATTTGTTTGCCTAAAGTCTTCGGAGAAATTCGAAAAACGAACAATAGAAGACGAATCATTGTGCACCATGACAATGCGAGCTCTCACACATCGGCTCAAACCAGCTCCTCTTTGACCGGCCAAATCGTCAAATTGATGGGTCACCCGCCGTACAGCTGTGATTTGGCACCCAATGACGTCTTTTTATTCGCGCACATCAAGAAAAAAAAAAAGTCAACGATTTTCGTCGCCAGAAGATCGTGGTGCAAAAACCATGTTTTGGCGGTGTTTCAATCGGAGTGGAAAAAGTGCTTCGGCAATTGGTTTGAGCGCATGCAAAAGTGTATAAATCATGCTGGAGAATACTTTGAAAAACAATAAAAAACATTTTTGGTGAAAAATACTCGCATTTCCCTTATTAGGCCAGAACTATATATAGCAGCCCTCGTACACTTTTGGATTTGTAGTGAAATTTGCTTTAAAATGGCTGTCCATTTACAATAGGTCGCTTTTTTGACACAAACAGCCGTTACTTTGGCCCAATTGTCCCAGACTTAATTTCACATTAATCAACAAAGTAAAAACAAGTGGAACGAAGCTTATACACACACAAAGAGAACAGATTCGTTGTCACATCCCAATTTTTTTGCCAGGTTGCATGAAACTCGAGTAGTCCATCAGTACAACCGAATGTTAGTTTGCACTCTGTAATTTCCAGTAATTGGTGCTGAAGTATCGGTCGAACATACGAAGTATTCGAACTTAAAATTTTCATCAAAGGCAAAAAACTGTTTGCTTTCACACTTGAGTACTCGAAAACATGCACATTCGAAGAGGATAATACTATTGTTGAGTATATGGTTGTGGTACAACAATATTATGATCCTCACAACAATAGTAGGATTCAAATACAACCATACTATGATCCTCACAACAATAGTATGATTCACACATAACCATACTATGATCCCCATAACCATAGTATGATTCACACTTAACCATAGTATGTTTCATATACAACCATAGTTGATCCTCACAACCATACTATGATTTACACGCAACCATGTTATGATCCTTACAACCATAGTATCACTATTATTCAAAAATACATTAAATTCAAAATAATAGGGAGTGATTTATTTCACAGTAGAAAAAATAAGTTTAAATAAACGTAAGCGTTTTTATTAAAAATATTACAGTTAAACAAAGCCGAAGCAGCTCGTTTAAAAAATTTTAATTTCGATAAAAAAATACTATTATTGCATTAAATCGGTACCAATAACATTTGTTCTTAAAAGCATATTTAAATGAAGAAAATTACAATCATACAGTATGATTGCCGTAATCATATTATTGTTAACATAAAACGCACCAACCATATTTTTGTCGCACCAACCATATTAATATTGTTGCTTTAACCATGTTTTCATTTTTAAATTTGCCAATAATACTACATTTACATTTCAACAATATTAATATTGCAGCAATTATACTATTTTCAAAAATAAATTCAGTTAACAATGCTATGGTTGCGACGAACATACTTTTATTGCGGAGAATATATTATTATTGCCGTGACCATGTAGTAACCATGTTTTTTCTCTGCGTGTGGGGAGGAACATGACGAGGAAAAAGTGGAAAAGATGATGAAAGATTTGTACTAAAAAAAAAAATTGGATAATCAATTTGATTAAAGTCAAAGGTAATCGAATTATTTTATTCTAATGGCGCTTTTTTAAAACAAAAAAACAACCATTTTTTTTTGGTTACAATAAAATTTTAGTTTTCATCACCAATAATTGATTAATATTGCGTTTGCAAAAAACAGATTTCCAAGTCAGTTGGAACCACAAAAGTTCAGCTGCAAGAGAAGAATTTCGGTTGCAAGCAACAAATGTTTACAATCGTAATAAATATTCGGTTCGACATACCACAAGATGAAAATAATGATCATCGTATTGTACATACAACTAGTTGACTAGTCATAACAACGAAAGGTGGAAAAGGTATGGTTGTGGCAACTTATAATTCTACAAACAATTTGTTGTTGCCACCACTGGCAAAACACTGTTCTGCAATAATAAACATTTGAGCTCTCCTTTAGACAAAACCAACTGATCCTTATGTAAAATGATCCGAATTGAATATCGGTTTCGCCCCACCACGTATCGTTTTCGAGATATCGCGAACATGAAAGATGTCGTTAACAGGTATAATTATTAATAATCCGACGAAAATTGTCTGAGTTATAACAGTTTTTGTAAAAAATGATAGGATTTGTTGTCACTGTACACGCAGAGAAAAAATATGGTATGATCGTCGCAACCATAGTATTGTTTTTTGAATTTTATTTTGACAACAGTATGATTGACGCAATATTAATATTGTTGAAATGTAACAATAGTATTGTTGCCAATTTAAAAATAAAAAAATGGTTGTAGCAACAATATGAATATGGTTGGTGCGACAAAAGTATTGTAATTATAGCATATTTTATATGTAAATTATTTTTTTTTCAAAACAATCTACTTTGCTTTAGTAAGAGTATAACTGATAAATTTTTAATAAGTAACTTTTTTCTACTGTTACATAAGTCACTCCGACTATTAAGAGTTTAATGTATTTTTACATAATTTACTTAATAAAAAATCTCTATTATTGAATAGGTACTTAACATAATACTTACGAAGAATTTTGGGGATCATAGTATGATTGTGTGTGAGTCATACTATGGTTGTGAGGATCATACTATGGTTGTATGTAAAACAAACTATAATTATGAGAATCATAATATGGTTGTGGGGATCAAAATCTCATATTCACAATATCTCAAAAACGATACGTGGTGGGACAAAACAGACGTTCAATTTGAATTAGGGAGATCATTTTACAAAACGATCAATTGGTTTCGTTCAAAGGAGGACATTGTTTCAGAACAGTGTTGTTAGTGATAATAACTAAAATTTTATCAAGACCAAAAACTGGTTTTTAATGGTATTGTTTTTGGTCAGAATAGGTTTTGTAAAATAAAATAATTCGATTAGTTTTTTTTACTAAACATCTTCCATCGTCTTTTCCTCTTTTTCCTCGACATGACTCTTACTTTTTTTATATAGTATGGGTCCATTGTGTATATGTGACAGCGCATAGAGAAAGGGACCTAAGGGTAAAAAATCAATTTTCACTTCTTTTTTTGATGTGGACTACATCTGAGCAACGAATGAGACCGATCCCATGCCCCAAAAGTGTTCCCTCCCAGAGATATGCGCGTTTTATGAAAATGATGGTACACGTATGATGATACACGTATTTAAATCTTTAAAATGGCTCTCTTGAACAAAACTGGTTTTTACCCTTAGGTCCCTTTGTATTTTGCGCGTCACATATACAGTTTTGTTGTCTCTTCGTATGTTCCACCGATACTTCAGTTTCACTTACTGAACATTACAGAGCACGAACTAACATTCGGTTACACCGATGGAATACTCGAGGTGCATGGAATCTCAATCAATTGGTTGGCGAAAAATTTGGCTGAGACAACGAATCTATTCTCTGTGTGTATGTATACTAGGGTGGGCCGATTTCTAAGACAAATATTTGTCGATATTGTGCCATCGATATTGTGCATTCGGTAGCCTTTGGCATGAGAAAAAAAGTTTTGACTACGACATACCAAAAAAAGGCGCCCAATTTTTTATTACTTTTTGTCAACTTTTATATTTAAGACTTTTTTTAGGTGATAATAAAAATCGACTAATTTAATTTATTTTAAATATTACCTTTCCAAAGTGGCATGCAAATGTACATTGCTACATACAATAAAAAAAAAACATATGAATGCTTGAGAATAGAAATACCACTAAGAGAACCGTAGAGAATCGAATCAGTCGTTTTTCTTTTCTCACGCACTCATATGTATGTTATATTGTATTGTATGTGGCAATGTATTTTTGTATGGTAATATTGGAAAGGTAATATTTAAAAAAAATATTTTTTTTTGTTTTATTACCTACTAAAAAAACCTTAAAAATAAAAGTTGGTAAAAACTCAAAAAATTGAAATTTGGGCGCATCAAAAATGATTTTTTTTCGATATGTCGTAGTGGAACTTTTCTTTCCTCATGCCAAAAGCTATCGAAAAATCGTCTACGCAATATCGATTGCTAAATCGATCCACCCTAATGTATATAGTTTATAGGGTCTTCCATCAATAACGGGAGGTATTGCACAAGGAATGACAAGTTCATCGTTTGGTGGAGGGTATAAAACTCCATAATCTTAAATTCGAAGTGGTTACAAAAGTTTATTGTCGAAGTTTAAGAAGCGTGTCCTCTGATGGTGGTTTTGACCAACTTTTCTTGTCTTAAATATACTTTATTATATATTTACTATAGCATCAAATATGTGTACATATGTTAATACAATTGCAGCTACTACTTGCATCTACAAGACAAGTTTTGTTGTTTCATTTCTTTGCACCGTGTAAACTGTGCTCATGTTAAACTTTTAAAACAAGTTTTAGTGTAAATTTTTTTGACAAATTGTAACGATAAAGTTTTTACAACTACTTTAAAAACAACAACAACAAAGTTGTAATTGAGTGCACTTTTGGTATCGTCAAGATACAAGACACAAGACGAAGGCGAATGAATACATGTGTAAAACAAACTGAGCAAGGTACACGCAGAGAAATAAATGTAAAAGTAAAGAAAAAATCCCCATAAAATTCAAATATAAGTATGTAGTTAATATGTACATGCACACATACAAAAAATTTAAGTACGAATCCAACTATGTATTAATTTTAAAACTTTGACATTAGAGTAAAACACATAGGCCAAAAGGGGCCCATGAGTAAGATCGTATCAATTTTTTTTTTAATTTGACTGCTCATATGTTCATACATATTAACTACTGATCGAAATTTGGGACCATACGAAACTTTTTTTGGACCGCAAAAGCCGAAACATCCAGCAACTATGCCATTTTATTAGGTATTCTGAGCATTTCAACTGACAGTCCTTTTTAATTATAATCAAATTGGCCATTATTTCGTTGTCTGTATGGCAAGTAACACCATTCTGTTGGAACCACATTTCGTCCAGGTCCATATACTCTCTGGCCACAAAATGTCGGCTTTCATCTCGCGATAGCGAACACCATTCACCGTAACTGCTAGGCAGACTGCATTTTGCGAAGATGTACGGCCCGCTGACAGAAGGAACAGGGCGAGCATTTTTTTTTTTTTTTTATTTTTATATAAGCTTTATTTGAATTATTGAATCTGCTCCAAAGGAGCCTAACAATAAGTATACGAATCTTAAGTATAATTCAATAATGAATCCTAGTATGGATTTCTTGTAATGTGGGTCTCTGCTAATTGGCAGGAATTTTAATTAATTTGGTCAAAATAGTATATAACTGGTATGGATCACACGTGAGGATTTTAAACCTGGTTTGGCTTAAACCTCGTGATAATGGTCCAGAGGACCCTTACAGTCATTTACTGAGTGTTCGCGATATTATGTAGAGTGAAGAACTCTAGTTATGTATGTATAACGGATAACTCTAGAATAGCAGAGTGGACGACGTAATTTGGGTTTTGTAGGTTTTTCGCGTTGACTGTTTTAAGGATCACGTATGAGAGCATTTAAGCCACGTGACGTAGAATGAAGGATTCTACACAGTCTTTTTTGATTGTTCGTCCGCGATTGATATTGACTGTTTTAAAGATCACGTATAAGAGCGTTTAAGCCACGTGACGTAGAAAAGGATTCTACACAGTCTTTCGGGCGCGTGTGTTCGCGATTACTGTTACGGATGAAGATTAGAAAACACGGCGTTCGTTTCTCCGAAGTCTTAAAGATCTGGGACTGCACAATAATTGTCTAGCAAGTATGTTATCATGACGTTCGAGCTTCTCTTTGTGCTTTATATTGATTTTTTGAATTGCCTCTTTAACGAGAGGTATTTTCAAGTCTCGGTGGATATTTTCATTCCTCATATACCAAGGGGCACCGGTAATAAGCCGCAATGTCTTCGATTGGACTCTTTGGATTTTGTCGAGATTGCTCGAGCTTGCTTTGCCCCATAGCTGGGCACCGTATAACCAGATAGGTTTGATTGCACTGTTGTATAGCAGGACCTTATATTCAAGACTTAGTTTTGAGTTCGCGTTTAGGAGCCAGTGAAGTTGATGGACCTTGAGTTTCAGTTGAGTTTTCTTGGCTTCGATATGACTTCTCCAGGTGAGTCGGCGATCCAGGTGGATTCCAAGGTATGAAACATGATCAGATTGAGAAAAAGGGATATTGTTTAATTTCAATGTCGGACAAGTGCTAAAATTCAGTGTGAAAGTTACCTGTGTGCATTTAGCCTCATTGACTTTTATTCTCCAGTCAGAGAGCCAAGATTCTACTCGTCTGAGATGTACACCTAGATTCATAGATGCAATATCCTGCTTTTTATGTGTGGCCATTATAGCGGTATCATCGGCAAAAGTGGATGTTAGCACGTTTGGGCTGGTAGGAATATCTGCGGTAAACAGAATGTAAAGGATAGGCCCCATGACGCTTCCCTGGGGAACACCTGCTAGTATTTCGCGGTCATCGGTGACGTGTTGTCCACATTTGACTCTGAATCTGCGGTTTTCTAAGTAAGACTCAAGAATTCGATGCGTATTTGCCGGTAAGTATTTGCAAATTTTGTAGGTCAAGCCAAAGTGCCAGACTTTGTCAAATGCTTGAGCAACATCCAGGAATACTGCGCAGCAATATTCTCGCCGTTCAAATGATTTTTCAATTGCTTGGGTCAGACGGTTTACTTGTTCGATAGTGCTGTGACCTTCGCGAAACCCAAACTGATGGTCTGGTATTATGTTATTTGACACGAGAAACGGTTTTATTTTCGATAAAAGAACTTTTTCAAATAGTTTGGATAAGCAGGGAAGCAAACTGATCGGCCTGTACGAGGAAGGTATTGATTTGTCCTTTCCTGGCTTTAAAATCATTTGAATCAGAGAAATTTTCCACACTTTAGGAAAGTACCCATGTCTCAAAATAGAGTTAAATAATTTTGCCAGGAACTTCACAGCAATATAGGGAAGTTCCAAGATCATTTTAGGCGTGATAAGATCATATCCAGGTGCTTTACCTGGATTCACGGTTTCTTTAATGACATTCAGAACTTCATTTGCGTTAGTAAACAATGGAATTACGGCAGACATTTTATCAACAGGTGGAAGGATGTCGCTACTTGCAGGATTTGGGCGAAATACCTGTGATAGATGGTTTGCAAAAACATTGGCCTTTTCCTCTTCTGATATTGCCCACTTGCCATTTGCGTCGCGTATTGGAAATTGCGTTTCGGTGGGCATACTAGTATTTCTTAATGTTTTCCATAATGAGAATTTGGGTGAAGCAGTCGGAGTTAAACTTGCAATGAAACTAGCCTGCTGTCTACTGTCTTCTTTTCTAAGTGCGCTTTGCAACCTTTTAGTAGCTTCAGTCAGTCTTAGTCGTGCCGCTGGTGACCTATTTCGCTGCCATTCGCGACGGAACCTCCTTTTTTCACTTACAAGGTGCTCTATTTCCCGGTTAGTGTAAGTATTCAAACTATTTGTCACTTTTATTTGTCTGTGTGTAGCGTGAATGGCCGCCTGTTCCAGGATTACGTTCAAGTTGGATACGTTGTTATCGATCTCATCCGCGTTAGAAATTAGATGATTCGAATCTAAATGACTACTAATGTACTTCCTGTATTTTAACCAGTTAGTTTTGTATGAAGTAAGCCTTAGTGGGTCATCTACAAGTACTGTCTTCCCGTGAAGAAGAAATATAACTGGCGAGTGGTCTGACGATAAGTCAGTACAGGTACTAGCAGATAAGTTAGATTTACTAACTCCTCTTATTATACCGAAGTCTATCAAGTCAGGCTTTTTGTTAATATCAGAAGGCCAATATGCGAGCATGCACAAGAGTTTATTAAAAACTTAAACAAAGAAATGTCAAATAAAGTTGGGTAAAAAACTTGACGTTAAGTGCGACTCACAAGTAACATCGTGCGTTAAGGTTGAACCAACCTACGTTGACAAATGGCAATAAAATTTTCACACAAATTTAAATATGACCTAATTTTTAAAAATATGTGTATATTTGGAGCCTGCTCAAGGGATCCAAAAACCAGTTTTTAATTGGTTTTCCCGTACATTTAGAAAAAGAGGGTATATTATAGTCGACCAAATTAGTTATTTTCGTAGCATACACGCGGAGAAAAAACATGTTTACTACATGATAACGGCAAAAATAATATGTTCTCGGCAATGAAAGTAAGTTCGTCGCAACCATAGCATTGTTAACTGAATTTAGTTTTGACAATAGTATAATTGCTGCAATATTAATATTGTTGAAATGTAACAATAGTATTATTGCCAAATTTACAAATGAAAGTATGGTTATAACAACAATATAAATATTGTTAGTGCGACAAAAGTATTGTGTTTTGCGTTTTATGTTAACAATAATAAGATTACGGCAATCATACTGTATGAGTGTAATTTTTCTTCATTTAAATATGCTTTTAAGAACAAATGTTATTGGTACCGATTTAATGCAATAATAGTATTTTTTTATCGAAATTAAAATTTTTTTAAACAAGCTGCTTTGGCTTTGTTTAACTGAAATATTTTTAATAAACACGCTTACGTTTATTTAAACTTATTTTTTCTACTGTAAAATAAATCACTCCTTTTATTTTGAGTTTAATGTATTTTTTTAATAATTTCCATAATTCAAATCTATTGTCGACAACTTAAACAAATTCTAATAAATTATTTTGGGGATCAAAGTTGAACGAAAACCAAGTCACTCAAAAACATAAGATTTCAGTACAAATTTTGGTTTATGTTACTCTCTTCGCTCTCGGTTAGTCGAACAGAACTGTCAAAACCTGTCACTTGTTTTTTATTCGCTTGGCTGACAAATTAAGGCAAGCATTGCAAAATGTTTTCGCGACTTCGTTGAGACACCGTTCAGGAGTAGCGAAACGATAGCGGTGGTCACACCAATCCCACGACAACCGGATCTACGGACAAGACTGACATGATGAGCAATTCTTCGGTCAAGGGCTGGCACTCCGTTGCCGCAACAACAACACCAACCAGGCAAAGCAACCAACAAGCCAGCGGAGAAAAAAAAGCATCTATTGTTTATATGTGACAGCGCATGGAGAAAGGGACCTATGGGTAAAAAAAAATCAATTTTCATTTTTTTTTTTTTGATGTGGACAACATCGAATGAGACCGATCCCATGCCCCAAAAGTGTTCCCTCCCAGAGATATGCGCGTTTTATGAAAGTGAAGTCGACGATTCTAAGCGCAAATAGAAAGAGACCTAATCTTTAAAATGGCTCTCCTGAACAAAACTGGTTTTTAACCTTAGGTCCCTTTTTATTTTGCGCGTCACATATTGAGAATTGTCATTTGTTTGCTCTCTCTCACGGCCAGTGTTGCCGTTGGCCAATTTTTTGCCGCCCAAATATCCCTAAAAACCGCCTAAAATCCACAAAAACCGCTCAAAATATTAAAACTTGATAAGTTATATTTAAATACGGTTAATTCATACCACTATATTGCTGTCTAAAATTTTACCTGCAAGCTGCCTCATTATTATTACTTGTTGTTTGCAATTTTGACTTTTTTATGTACCTTAAAATACAAAAAAAGTCATTTCTTTATATAGCAGTCACTAGAACAAATCGGACGGCGTTAATATTAACACAGTCAAATGACTAAATTACTCCTACACATACTGGTCACGTGAAAACGTTTTCAGAAGATTATTTATTCGTAATAAACCAAAATGTAAAAAGTAATTGGCGACAAAATCTCAAAAAAAAAGCCCAATAGCCGCCTAAGCTTCAAAATTGCAATTTTTCCGTTGTTGGCAATAACGCCACGAATGTTGGCTTCCAAGTCCCCTAACGTTTCTGGTTTGTTGGCGTAGACGAGCGACTTCACATATCCCCAAAGAAAATAATCCAATGGTGTCAAATCACACGATCTTGGTGGCCAACTGACAGGTCCATTCCGCGAAATTATGCGCTCATCGAATGTTTCCTTCAATAATTCGATTGTGACGTGCGCTGTGTGGCATGTAGCGCCGTCTTGTTGGAACCACAACTCATCCACATTCATGCCATCCAATTCGGGAACAAAATAGTCGGTTATCATGGCTCTATACCGGTCTCCATTAACGGTAACTGACTCTCCAGCTTTATTTCGGAAGAAGTATGGCCCAATGACTCCACCAGTCCATAGAGCACACCAAACAGTCAGTTTTTGTGGATGTAATGGCGTCTCAAGGGTCTCATGTGGATTCTCTTCACTCCAAATGCGGCAATTTTGCTTGTTGACGTAGCCATTCAACCAAAAATGAGGCTCATCACTGAACAAAATTTTGTGATGAAAATCAGCATCGAGATGAATCTCATTTTCGGCCCATTTTGCAAGCGTTGTTCTTTTGTCAACCTGTTCATGATGAAATGGCAAACCAAACTAAATATTAATCACTTGACAGCTGACAAAATGGCCGCCAGTTAAAAAAGTGATGCCAACTTAAAGTTCTATACCCCAATAAAAAACACCCTTTAGTATATTCACAATAATATGAGGGATTTTGGAAGCAATTTTAAAAAAATTGTTGTTCTGGCAACAATGTTATTTGACTATGCTTACGTTATAACGTAGTGACAGTCGAACCGAATCGAACGATAAACTGTGTTTCGTTCGACTATTAAAGCTAAATGCGAAATCTTTTCTTTAAATCTGTTCGAAACCGGCAAAGTCTAACAGGAAAAAATCTAAATTGACAAAGCGACTTGCGATATTCCAAACGATGTTTTTAACTCTAAGTGAAGAATTTAAAAGGATACATCTTCCCAAAAAAATGTTTCTCACCGTGTACAATCGAACATGTCTTATGTGCCAACACTCATTCACTTGCATTGGAATACATCGGTTTTCCGGTCTTTTGTTTTAGTTTAACTTTTACAAGGCCTGTGAGTCGCCGAATGTGCTGAGACATGATTTATAACAATCAAAAAAAACATCGTTATATTGTTGTTTTCTCTCTCATTTTTGACTGAGTGAAGTTAAATAAATCTTATTGGAATTCACGTGGAATGAACGCGAATCATTTATATCACGTTTATACTCGTATGGGAAGAGTTTTGAAGCAAAGAAAGTTATTTTTTATGTGGCACTTAACAGTTTACAGTTTTATATTCTAGAATAATCTAAAACCTTTTTAATATGCACATTCCTACGAGTATAATTTAAAAGCTGCAGTTTAAAAGTCAATACGATATATTTTCAGTTAAAACTATTTGTGACAGAGGAAGAACTTGCGCAAAAAGAGCATTAATTGCAAAAACTTATTAAAAGAAATAAAAGATATTAATAGGAACATAGTCATTTTGTTCATTGCTAGGTTTTTTTAATCATTTAAAATTAAACCACTTAGGAAAAGAATCACATCCCACGTTGTGTAACCCATAATCCTCAGCATAGGATGGTCTTCATCACTAGTACCAAGCTTATTCTTTTTTCTCTTTCTCACCGCCACATGACCAGTTTTGCCGAAGAAACAGGTGACCATTTGCTTCGAAGTGCTTCTTCAACGAACAACTTTCGTTGGATTTGGCTCGTCTTGGAAGACCGACACGGTCGATTGCCTTCACGACCTTCGTCTTTGAGCGAGCGTCGGCCACGACTGAATTCAATAACCACGTTTAAAATGAGATACATTGCGACATCCCTTCTAAGCCACAGCTTTTTCTGTTTTAGGACCCATAAAAAAGCTTGTCTCAATACCATTTAATATTCCCTGATGGATCCTCCAAAATATCAAATCACTTCTCTCGTTACGAACTTTTTTTATTCTTCAAACCATTTTCCTTTACTTTTTTAAACCTAGTATTCTCCTAAAATGAAAAGTTCGCTTAGGAGTTTTGCATTTATCTCTAGAAGGAAAAATTGTAGTAGACGTTGAGGGGATATTTTTAAGTAATGTTTTTTATTGCATGACGATTTCTTTTTAAACATTTGGCGATTTTGAAAATTATTATGCTCAAATATGACGATTTTTCGAAAAACTTACTTGGTAGCACTGCCAGGGAAGTTTCATATTAGACATTAAAAAACTCCCTTTTAAAAGTTTTATTACACAAAATTATCACTTTAAAATAAAATTAACACATTTTTCTCTATAGTTTGGAACAAGTAGGCATAATTTACCTAAAGTTCATCATTTTAGGTAAAATCGTGTTAAATAAATTAAAGAAAAACTGCCAACTATTACATATACTTAAGCTGTTGAAAGACCCTCCCAGGCCGATTTACAAACCCAAACAGCTTAAAACCATAAGCCATCATCGAGCAAAATTTCAGGATTCTAGTGCTTTTAACAGATACACGGGCGGACATGGCTAGATAGTTTTTGATTTTTACGACCATCAATAATATACACATATATAGGGTGATCCATCTAGAGGTATTTTTTCAGAACAAAAAATATATATAAAAATTCAAATAAAGTGTGGAATCTTTATTGGTAATTTGAAAGGACATTTTATGGCATTTATTTTTTGAAAATAATTACATTTAAATGTTGGCAACTGTATTTTGGAAATGAGCGTTCGGTGAGAAACGGGAAGACCCGCTGTTTTCGACCAAAATTTTGTTCAGTTATGAGGCCCATTTCTGGGTCAACGGCAAAGTCAATAAACAAAATTGCCGCATTCGGGCTGAAGAGCAACAGGAAGAGGTCCAAGAGATGCCATTATACCCAGAGAAAACCACGGTTTGGTGCGGTTTATAATCTGGTGGAATCATAGGTGTATATTTTTTCAAAAATGATGATGGCTGAACGTTAGCGGGAATGGTGTTCGCTATCGCGCCATGATATCGATCTTTATGCTACCTGAACTTGAAGCCCGTAATCTTGACGACACTTGGTTTCAACCTGCCATACAGCTGCTCAAACAATGTAGCTATTGAGAGGTAATTTCGAAGACTAGCTAATTTCTCGTTTTGGACCGGTGAGTTGGCCGCCTAGATCGTGTGATATCACACCTTTATACTTTTTTCGTTGGGGCTATGTAAAGTCCAAAGTCCATGCTGACAAACCAGCTACGATTTAGTTTTAGGAAGCCAACATTGCGGGTGTCTTTAAAGCCATACCGGTCGAAATGCTCGAATGATTCAACCAAAATTGGACCCTCAGAATGGACACCCTGTGGCGTTGTTGTGACCATACTTTGAAGGAAACTATATTCAAAAAATAAATGGCATAATATAGGATGATCCATCTAGAGGTATTTTTTCAGAACAACATTTAAAGGAAATTTTATTTAAAAAATAAATGCCATAAAATGTCCTTTCAAATTACCAATAAAGATTCCACACTTGATTTGAATTTTTATATTTTTTTTTTGTTATTTTTTATATTTTCATTCTGTACCTCTAGATGGATCACCCTATATTTCCATTCGAACAAGAACAATAATGATTCCACACTTGATTTGAATTTTTGTATTTAAAAAAATGCCTCTATATTGATACTTTAACTGTTAGCCTCCTATTTCGCATATTTACAAACCGAAACAGCTTATGACCATAAGCCATCATCGTGCAAATTTGGCTAGATCGTTTTTGATTTTTTGACCATCAATAATATACACATATACGAGGGCGGTTCGGAAAGTTCTTAGCCTATCAATGAAAGAGAATAGTTAGTTTTTCAAAAATATTTTTATTTTTCAATATAATTTCATGAAACTTCAATACACTTAGTCCAACGCTTATCTAGCAATTCTATCCCTTGATTAAAATAGTTTTACTCAAGGTCTTCAAAATAGTGGTTTACAACTGTAATTGCATCTTCATTTGATGTAAAACGCTTGCCAGCAAGGACTTTTTTTAGATTTGGGAACAGGTAAAAGTCACTGGGAGCTAAATCAGGAGAATAAGGTGGGTGGTCAAGCAACTCGTACTTTAATTCGTTGATTTTAGCCATTGTTAAAACACTCTTGTGCGCTGGTACGTTGTCTTGATGAAAAATTATTTTTTTGTGTTGTAAGCCAGGACGTTTTTCTCGAATTTGTACATTTAATTAATCTAAAAGGTTGCAATAGTACTCTGAATTTATTGTTTTACACTTTTGCAGATAGTCAATCAATAAAATACCTTTGAAGTCCCAAAAAAAACCGTTGCTATAACCTTACCAGCCGATTGAATTGTTTTTGCCTTCTTTGGGGCACTTCCTCCAGCTTCAGTCCATTATTTGGATTGTTCTTTTGTCTCTGGAGTATAGTGGTGGATCCATGTCTCATCAACAGTTATGAAACGACGCTTAAAATCCATTTTATTTCGCTGAAAACGATCCAAACAAGCTTGAGAAATGTTCATTCTTATGCGTTTTTGTCGACTGTTAACAAGTGCGGCACCCATCTTGCAGAAAGCTTTTTCATCTGTAGTTCTTCATGCAAAATTAAATGGACTCGATCATTTGAAATGCCCATGATATTAGCTATTTCACGCACTTTTATCCGTCGATCATTTAATACCATATCATGCACTTTGGCTACAATTTCTGTTGTTGTTGCTGTTTTTGGACGTCCACTACGTGGTTCATCTTCAATGCTTGTACGACCACGTTTAAATTCAGCAACCCAATTTTTTACTGTTGCATATGAAGGAGCACTTTCACCTAACACATTCACCATATCATTATGAATTTCTTGTCCCGATAAACCTTTTTTATGTAAATATTTAATGACACCACGCATTTCTAATTTTTCCATTGTAAAAAAATCGCGGATGCGTCTTTTGTGAACACCTGTTTCTATATGAAGGAGTTGCCAGATCGAAACAAAATTTAACATGTGTTCATAGCAGAGATGGAAGTTTCCAAAACACTTTCTGTTTATACCGCGCTTTTTGTGCTAGGCTAAGAAGTTTCCGAACCGCCCTCGTACTTTATAGGGTCTCCAATCAATATTTCTTGGCATTGCAAGCGGAATGACAAATTTAATAAACCTTGGGTGGAGGGTATAAAAAATCCAAAAAAAAACTACCTTAAAATTAAGAGTGTTCGTTTACTTTCCCAGTAAAAATTTGCAAGTTTCTACTTTTAAGAGCGTAAGGCCAATTTTACTCTCATTATTAAAAGTTGCAAGAAAAATAATCGAACAGCTCCCAGTAAAAATTTGCAATAAGACAGCTGATTTTGTTTACTGTTTGCATTACATTTCGTTTTATTTCGAATTTTAAAGTGTTAAGATTTGTAATAAAAAAATGAGCAAAAGAAAACTTATTTTTTCTTTCTAATTTGAGTGATTAACATATATATTAAATAAAAGAAAACAATATTCCAATTTTTACTTACCTATTCTGTTGTAAATTTATTTTTACTTTTATTGATTTACATACATAAAACAGCTGATTTCAAACATCTGTTCTATCTTGCAAATTTTGGTTGGCTAACATTTCTCCAACCAAAATTTGCAAACTCCCAACATCAAATTGTCAAAATTTTCTCTCTGTGGCTATCATTTACTGGACTTTTTGTGTAAACGAACACGATCCAGTAAAAATTTGCACAAATTTGCAAGTAAACGAACATACTAATTACGTTCTTTCTTTTATAACGTTTTCAGTTGTATAACAGTTTCACCATAAGCGCCACCAACAAGTGACAGCAAGAACCATTCCGCAAGATGTTTACCTCAAGTGACATGTAGATGTCGCCCTGCCCAAAATACAAACTGTGTGAAAAGTACAACTCTGCGTTTGGCGGTATGACTGCGAACACAACAACAAAGCAGAGTAAAACAAACAAACAACGACGGCCAACAAAAACAAATTGGAATTTTTTGAGAACGAACGGATTGAAAGAAAGTGTTGAATGTCTTAAAACCGAAAATCGAGCAAAAATACGTACCTGCTGTGTTTTGTGGGTATGTGCTCTACTTTACTGGGTAGCCCATCTTCATCTGTCAATAAATAAAATTAAATACTGTGTATTTTTGTGGAAATTACATCAAAAGCCAAAAGTAAAAAAAGTGGGCTTAAACGCTGTCAATTTTGTGGTGCCTTACATTTTTTTTGTTTGTTTCGAATTTTCCTTTGGTCTACTCGTTGTGCACGCCGTCTCTTCACATCTTGGTTCTTATTCTATTTTGTTTTCTTTGTGGCTTTATTCGTTTTCATCGTCCGTCTTCATCTGCACCAACAACAAAACAACACAACCATCATCATCACGATCGCCGCCATCTACCAGAGCCAAGAAACGACGATCGATTTCTGGTTTCTTCATTTAGTGCCTTTTGTTTAATATGGCGTTAAGTCGTTCGGATTTTGAGGTGAGTCTTTTATTTTCGTTAGGAATTTAAGTTTATATTTGTTTATATTTATCTCTGGACTATTGTGTTTTGTGGAATTTGTTTATAAACAATCGAGAGTTAACATGTGTTTTCGACGTCGAAACGCCTCAGACGGACAACGATAACCATAAAACTATGGTTGTCTCGCAACGAAATTGAAAATTGCACAATTGATTTGTGTTGGAATTTAAAAGAAAATGTTTGAAATTTGTGAAAAAATTTGAAGGAAAAACAAAGAGTTTATATTTCTGTTGTCTGGCGTATAGTTTTTATAACCAAATCGAGAGTATTCTGAACTTTAAGCATGCTTGTTCTGCTGGCCAACTTTGGCTTTGTGGCGACGCCCTTTTAAAGCACACGATTGCGGCTCCCCGCTTCTGTACTGCGTCATAATAATTATGTGTATGTGTGTGTGTCTCAAATGTTCACTTGTTGCTATTTGGTTCTAGCACAGAATGGAATGGGTCCAGAGTGTCGAAGGTGTCACTTGTTTTCCAGCGCCTGCTCCAAAATCCATTTCATCACTTCCATATGTACCATTCCATATGTATTTTTCCCCGGTTACATGACATTCCCCGTCGATGACTGTGACTGGATCTGGCCGATCGTCGTATTGCCGCCTCCCGTTTGACCTGTATGTCAAATCAGCTGTCTGTTGTCTGCCTACTTAAATGCTTCTTAGTTTGGAGGGTGTGGGATCCCGGCGGCTGTTTTCTCATTTAATTTGTCTGTGTTTTTCTCGTCGTTCGGTAGGTTAGCGAGGTGATGAATTCTCATCTCATTTTTCATTCTGCTCGATTAATTTACGTTTGTTGTTGCTGTTGTTCGTCTTCATCTTTAAGCTGGACAGAGTAGCAGAGAGGCAAACGGTGGTTTTGATGGTGGTGGCTATAAAAACAGCTACAACAACACAACAGCTACCCGAACAATGTGGACATTTTTGTTTGTTTTCGTTGGTGGGAATCCAATAGGGGCACTGCCTCTGCTTGTGTGTAGTTGCTGCGCAGCAGTCGTCGCAGTTTCCAATTAGTCCACGTAACGTGAGCGTAACGTAACAGAATATATGCTTATATTTTCATGTGAATACAGCAATAATAAGGGTGTTCTATTAATACATACTCGCTTATAAATGGTGATCCATCAAGAGGTATTTTTCAGAAAAAAAAAAATAAAAATTCAAATCAAGTGTGGAATATTTATTGGTAATTTGAAAGGACATTTTATGGCATTTATTTTTTGAAAATAATGACCTTCAAATGTTGGCAACTGTATTATGGAAATGAGCGTTCGGTGAGTAACGGGATGATCCGCTGTTTTCGACCAAAATTTTGTTCAGTGATACGGCCCATATCTGGCTCAACGGCAAAGTCAATAAAAAAAATTGCCGCATTTGGGCTGAAGAGCAACAAGGTTTCATTATACCCAGAGAATACCACGGTTTGGTGCGATTTTTAAGCTGGTGGAATCATCGGTGCATATTTTTTCAAAAATGATGCTGGCCGGAACGTTACCGTGAATGGTGCTCGCTATCGCGCTTAGATATCAATCTTTATGCTACCTGAAATTGAAGCCCGTAATCTTGACGACACTTGGTTTCAACAGGACGGTGCCACTTGCCAAACAGCTGCTCACACAATGGATCTATATTGAGAGTTCATTTCGAAAAGCAGTTAATTTCAAGTTTTGGACAGGAGAGTTGGCCGCCTAGATCGAGTGATATCACACCTTTAAACATTTTTCTTTGGGATTACGTAAAGTTCAAAGTCTATGCTGACAAACCAGCTGCGATTCAGGATTTGGAAGCCAACATTACGCGTGTCATTAACGCCATACCGGTCGAAATGCTCGAACGAGTCAAGCAAAATTGGAACCCTGAGACTTAGTTGCGGCCAACATTTGAAGGAAACTGTATTCAAAAAAAAAAATGCCGTAAAATGTCCTTACAAATTACCAATCAAAATTCCACACTTGATTTGAATTTTTGTATTTTTTTTTGTTCTGAAAAAATACCTCTAGATGGATCACCCTGTAAAACAAGTAAGTAGTCGCTTAGGCGACGATACCTTCAAAACTATACGAGTATTTTTTAAATTTCATTGTATACAAGAACTGATTGGCTTTATGCGTCAGAAGCCATTTGATTTAAGAATTTGTAATTTCTATAAAAAAAAACTTTCAAAAAATAATACAGATCGATCGTTTTGAAATTTTGACAAAATTAAACCCCTGACTAGAAATTATTATAGACCATGTTGGGTTAAAATTGAACAAAAGGGCGTGGCAACGTCACACAACTTTTTAATTTGAAAGACCATATCTCGTAAAATAATACCCATAAGATGATAGTTGTTGGTAGATAAAGGATGTTTTTTTAGAAGTATAGTTTTTAATCTGGCCACACTTTTTTTGGAGTTTATCTTTTTGATAGCTGTCACTTGATTTATGATCAGTTTGGTTTGCCATTTCATAATTAATAAACTTACTCCGGAACAACGTTTGCAAATCGTGGTGAATGGACCCAAAATGAAATGACAAATTTTTAATAAGAACATTTTGTTCAGCAATGAAGCTCACTTTTGGTTAAATGGGTACGTTAATAACTAAATTGGTCGCACTTGGAGTAATTAAAATTCACAAGCCATAGTTGAACCCCATAACATCCCCAAAAATTCACCGTTTGGTTGGGCAGAGAGAATCATTGATCCATATATCTTCAAAACTGATACCGGCCATAATGTTACTGTCAATGGGGCGGATATGAAGTCATGATTGATGACTTTTTCGTGCCTGAATTGGAGGATGTTGTTTTTGTAGACAACCTATGGTTCCAACAAGATGGCGCTACATGCCATATAGCTAACGAAACAATCAATTTATTGAAGGAACTTTGAGTGAACGCAATATCTCGCGTCGTGCCCTCCAAGGTGGTACGACTTAACACCACTGGATAAGTTTTTGTACTGGTTATGTGAAGTCGCTTATCTACGCAGATAAGCCCGACACGATTGATGCCTTGAAAGAGAATTTTCGGCGCGTTATTGCTGACGTTCGGCCCCAAATGCTGCAAAAAGTGGTTGAAAATTGGGCGTCATGGCTGGAATTTATTCGACTTGCCTGAAATCACTTTTAAAACCAAACAGCAAACCCTTATCTTTAAAATAAAGCTACTTTCTTGACCATAAAATTATATAATATGCGTTATATTTCTTCCACACGTCTGTAAAAACATAAGCGAGTAATATCCGAGCTCGCTTAAACTTACTAAAGGCTATTTTAGAATAACTTTATTCCAAAAATTTTTTATTATTTAAAACAAACGGGCTTTAACGCAAGTTGTCTCTAGTTTTCTGTAAACACTATTTTTCTACACTGGTGTGAAGTTATCGCGTTAGCGACCTCTTAAGCGAGTTACTATTAGAACGGGGTCAATAGCACCATAGTCCCTGTAACCCTTTCATTAAAGTTATCTGTGTTTTTTTAATCAAAAGATTAAACTTGTTACACATATTTCGGGAAAATGGTTGAAAAAAGGGTAATCCAACAACTGTAACGCACGATGTAAATCAAACGAAAAGTTTTCAGTGAATTTCTTAACATTTTTAATTATGATATACAAAATGTGACAATTATGTGTGAAACATCGGCCAAATGCTCGTCACGGCTTCGGTCCCTATGGTCCATATTTTCACTGACATAATGGAGGTTCAATGGCGTAAATGTGTCGAATTATCTCATCCACTTCACTTTTTCGTTTAAATATCACCAAAGAGAGAAGTCCAACGGTGTCAAATCACGTCGTCACGACGTGAGATATCACGGCCACTGCACTCCCGCGCAAAATCGCCATTGTTTCGTTAGCTGTGTGACAAGTGGCACCATCCTTTTTGAACCACACATCGTCCCGGCCCATATCCTCGATTTCTGGCCACAAGAAGTCCGATGTCACCTCGCGCTAGCAAATACCATTTAAACGTCCATTTTCATAAAAGGCTTCAACAGTCTTAACGCGCAGCTCAATTGTGTACCTCATCATGTTTTAATTTGTTAAACACTGAACCGAAAAAATGCCAAATTAAGTTGGCCAAAAAAAATTGACCATAATGGACAATTAACATTGTCCATTATGGTTGGACCAACCTTTATAATAAGAAACTACAATAGATTTTTGTTAAGCATTTGAAGCCATAATAATATTTTACTAAAAGGTTCTCTAGTTTCTCTTGAATTGATTTTTTTATAGGGTATAGTAAAACGGGCCGTCAATATTAAAAATGTTCCAAATTTTAATACGAATCCAAATATGCATTTTTTTTTGATTTCCGGCTGAGATTAGGGTCGGACTTATGGGCCGAAGGGGGGGGGGGCTAATCTAATAAATTGGTAATACTACTATAGTGTCCAAAACCTAAACTGACATTCCGAGTTTTATGTCCCAGCTCGACAGTCGGTTTCTTAAAAATAGCTTAAACTCGACGTCGTTTTACCCGGTTTTTTGGTTCGGGGTTTTTGTTTTGTTGAATGTAAAATCAAAGAAGACTTATAAAACGAGGGCAGTTCAATAATTCCGTAACTTTTCGAATAAAGGAAGTTGTTTTTTTTTTGGCAAAAAAAAAACATAATCTCCTCTTAGCTCAATACACTTAGTCTAAAATTTCTACATATTTGTATTCCTTCCAAAAAATAAATGTTTTTCGAGGTCCATACAATAGGCATTTGTCTGATCAATAATTTCATCGTTGGAGCTGAATCTCTTTCCACCGAGCCATTTCATAAGGTGTGGAAATAGGAAATACTCAGGGCTAAATCCGCAGAATGTGCCGGATGAGCTACCAATTCGTAACTCAATTCATGCAATTTTTCTATTAAGAGTTCTCGTTAAATCGGATTGCAGTTAAACAACTCTAAACAATCCTTTAAAGTTGTCACACGTTATGTTATGGTCAGTTGAGAGCAAATGCGGCATAGCTTTTGCAAACAGGTGTCTTAAACCCAACTGATCATTTAAAATCGAATATACACTGCCATGAAATGCGTATGACATCAACAATCTTACGCACTTTTACTCTTCGTGTAAAAGTACTGACCTCAATTGGCCGTCCAGAACGTCCAGCGACTCATTTGTACTTGTGCAACCGCAACCAAAGCAAGTAAACCATTTTTTTAACCATTGAAATCGACGGTGCAGAGTCCTTAAAGTATTTTTCAACTTTTCCTTGGTTTTATTGCCGGTTTTATCCCGCAAAAAATTATATTTAATGATCATTCGAAATTCACTTTTTTCCGTTTTTAACAAAATCCACAAGGTTGTTGTATGTTTTGAACAGCTGTTAAATACAAACAAAATGACGGAACTCTCTCAAAATTTGACAGTAGTCTATTAAAAGATGGTACTTAATAAAAGCAGTGTTGCATTTCATATAACTACGGGGGAAGTTGGAAAGTCACGGAATTATTGAAATGCCCTCGTATCGTCAATAAACACAATTGCACAAAGTTCCGAGTGTATTAGCGTACAAAAGAATTTTTGTGTATTTTATTTCGGTACTCGGAAAAATAGTACAAATTATTTTTCCCCATCACTAATAGGCCACACATGATTAATACAGAATTGGAAATGACTGCTGGAACAAATTAAGCAGCAGAATTTTGTGTTATCAAGAGCGAATTTCACATTGCTCTTACATGTTGTTAAGAGTTGTGGTTTTTAAAATCTAGTACATGTGAAGCTCTTGAATATTTTTGAGAATTTCTCTTAATTCTAATAATAAGCTTTGCTTGTTTTGGGGGTTTTTCTAAGTGGACATGCGTCTTAAATAGTTGAGCTTACAAGCAAAACAACCCTTGTCGGTGTCAGGCAATACCTCACTAGTTGTAAAGCTACAAAAAACTTGTTCACTCATTTTTCTCTCTCTGCGAAAGCTCTGCCTTAACCACTGGAATTCGGAGTATTTTATTGTTTGTCTACCAGCTAGCCTACTCCATTATATAACCAAGTGGCGCACTCGTGTATTTTCGAAATTTTCAAGCCTGGCGTAGTCGTAATCAAGAAATTCCGTTGCTACCCTCCACTATTTATGCTTCCTATTATATCATCCTCATCAGCGCCATCAGTTGTTGTTGTTGTGTGCACAGCCACACAAGTGTACATACCACGCTGCATTTGATGATGGAATTGGAGAAAGATATCTACTCTGCCCCTTCCCCCACAAGCTCATGGACTTAACTTTGTGCCTGTATCTATCTATCTATTTACTATATGTGTGTTGTCTTTCCTTTGGTTCAGTGTTGCCAATGTATCGTTGTAGAAAATTCCAACTTCCAATAACACTTTTTCATACAAAAATCACTCTTAGGTCAAGTTTTTCAGCGGCAGCTTAAACTTCTCTTCTTTATCTTAAACAGAGTTTAAACTTGCAATGGATGTATGAACGAAAAAAAAACGAGTTAGCAAGTTTTAGTCGGTTGTTCTAACTTACGTCTACCCTCACCCATGTGCAAATTTAACATTTTTTGTCGTTCCGTCCACTATTGCCCAAAGCCTACAGAATTTTATTGAATTCTCGTAAGAGTTCGTTTTTGTGGAAGGGACTAGAATGGGTCGTGGCATCCACTTTTTCTTATGCCCATACAAATATAAAATAAACAGAATTCATGCTTGGGGATAAAGAAATGTGGGTTTCAATGAACGCTCATAGTATAATTTGGTGGGAGATACAAAAGGGGGCGTGGCTAAGGTTCCAACTTTTTGTCAAAAAGGCTAATTAATAATTTTCAGCAACTCGTATGCTGAAAATTATTAATTAGGTCAATCCGGTTCTATGTACCGGATTGACCCGAAACTCTTCGGCCAGGGGCAGTCACCTCAACAATATATGTTTTTTGTTCGAACAATAGTATTTAAAATGTCGGGTGATCAATCTAGAGGTGTTTTTTTTAAAACTAGAAAAACTCAAATCAAGTGTGGAATCGTTATTGTTTATGCGAAAGGACAATTTATGCCATTTATTTTTTGTATATAATTTAATTCAAATGTTTGTCGCAACTGTGACTAAGGCTGTTCATTCTGAGGGCCCAATTTTGGATGATTCGAGCATTTCGGCCGGTATGGCATTAATGACACGCGTAATGTTGGCTTTCATATCGTACCTAGTTTGTCAGCATAGACTTTGGACTTTACGTTGTCACAAAGAAAAAAGTCTAAACGTGTGAATTCACACGATCTAGGCGGCCAACTCACCGTACCAAAACGTGAAATTAGCTGCTCTTCGAAATGATCTCTCAATAGATCCATTATTTGAGCAGAGCTGTATGGCAAGTTTCACCGTCCTGTGGAAAACAAATGTCTAGATTACGGGTTTCAATGCCAGGTAGCAAAAAGTCTGATACAATTGGGTTCTTTTATATTTTAGGTCCTGAAAATACTAGTGTTCGCAGATGTAAACTGGAACTTCCATTGGAAACTTTGAGATTTTTTAGCATAACTTCACTCAGAACGTTTTGTCATTTGAGGGCGAATTGTTTTGTTTACAGTGTGTTGAAAAATTCATCTCAGTCAATAATGGAATTATCCCGTGAACAGTTTCGGCGTGGGTTATCGAGACGTGTGAAGAGTGTTTAAATCAACTTGTTTCGACTTTTGGCAATGAAGCACCATCAATAACCACTGTTAATCTCGGATGCCGTTCGCTCCAGGCTGAATTTCGTGAAGGACGTCCAACTTCGGTCACTTTGCCAGAAACCATCGATGCTGTGCGTGAACTTATTAAGCAAAGCCAACATGTGACCGTGAGTTTGAGGCATCCATGGGCATTAGTATGACAAGTATCAATAAGATATTGCATATTCATTTGGACGTGAAAAAAATGTGTTCTCGTTGGATCCCACGTGATTTGACTAATGCTCAAAGAAAGGCTTGTGTGGATTGGTGCAAAGAGATGTTGAAAAAGTATAACTGCGGTAGCTCAAAGGCAGTTTATGACATTATCACAGGTGACGAATCATGGATCTATGCATATGAACCCGAAACAGAACAGCAATCGACCGTGTGGGGTAGAGCGCCCATAAAACAAAAAGTGTTATTTTTTCCGCTTCCCGCTCGTTTCTAGTAAATTGGGCATCAAAAATTATATCTGTGCAAAAATGTGTTCAATCGGATGAAAACCGGCCAGTCCGTCACGACTTTAGAAAAACAACTCACACATATTCTGTGCAAAAACCATATTGAAAATATATCTCTAGATTGATCACCCCTTACAAAAACACTACTTAAAAGTTGAAAAAGTATAGATAAAAATACCTGTTACTTTGGCTTTGCAAACTTTTTGATGAATATTTTAAGGCATATTTTTCGATTTTATAGTGCACATTTAGGCGCTTAAAACAAACGAAAAAAAGTTTTAAACAACAAATCACACCTGTGAATCTCCGGAAAAACCCCATTGCAAAAATACCTCTAGATTGATCACCCGTTACAAAAAATTTTTTTAAAAATTGAAAAAGTATAAAAATAAATTACTGTCTTTGCTTTTGCAAACTTTTTAATGTATATTTTACGGCATATTTTTCGATTTTATAGTGCACATTAAGGCGCTTAAAACGCTTTTTTAGCGCACATAATTCCAATCCCTATGCATAGCAATTATTCTAATAGCCAAGCTTTACAATCTGTAGCACAGAACTTAGTTCGTAAAATGACAATCTTTATTATTCGTATGTATTAAACCTTCATTTTAATTCTTTCGTTTTAAGTTTCAAAATCCCTGAATAGGGGATATATCAACGGCTTGGCAACACTGAAATCTATATATCGTTGCATGTATTTCTTTCAATGTATCCATATTGATTCAGTTGTCCCCTCAGAACCCCTCAACATGTACATACATGCGTGCCAGTATGTATGTGTGTATACATTGTACGTCGCGTATTCTCTTCAACTTCGTTAGTACAGCGCATCGGGTATTGGTGTCAATAGGGCGCGTCGTCAGCACTGCTAGAATCCCAACCGACTTTTGTAGTAACCACCGCTACATAATACGATGAGGAGCGAACTTGTCCAGTACGAGTAGAGAACGAAACACGTATGCATGTCGTGTTTGGTTAATTATTGTAGTATTGACCACACAAGTGCAGTTGTGTGTAGGTTTTGTCGTTTTCTTTCGGCGACCCTCCACCCCGCTCCACCAGCACACGTGCCAGTCGTTTTGTTGTAATGATATGCCGCCTTAAAATAGGCTTCGCTTTATATTTATAGAGTAGAGCCTGAAAGTATGTTAATGTTGTTGGTTTCAATATCGATTTTAATGTCAGCTGTTGGCATGTGTTACACTCGCTTGGCGTCTGTTCTTTGTGCTTGCTCTTTGGCGTGTTATCTAATCATCGTTGTAAGTTGTGACCTCCTCCCGCCCCACCCCCATTATGTGTTTTGTTGGTGGTCGGGTACGTAGCGTCCTCGTTGCTCATTGCTACTGCTATCGTCGTCACCGTCTTCTTTGCCGTTGCTGTTTTCGTCGTTTGCTCTGTATGAATCAGCATTTTCGTCGGACGCCGGCATTAAGTCTTTTAATGGCATAATGACAATTTTACACTTAATTGTCGAAGTTTCTGTTTTTTTTTTGTCTTTTTCTTCTTCATTTAATTTTTGCTTTGCTTATAAAAAACCAAATAAAATTAAAAACGCCTACGCTTGCAGGTTTTGATTAACTCTTCAAAGAGAATCTCTGCTTATCGCTGATGACGCTGGATAATGGAATATTTTCGTATACTCTATACTAGAGTGAGACTATTAATTAGTATGATTTTTTGATTAATGCTGAATATTTTAAATTTCTCAATTATTTAAAAAAAAAAATGAATGAGTTACAGGCCATAAATCGCACTGTACCAAGGCGCCACGGACACGCTCTTGAAGTCATTGAAAAAAAAAACTACAATTGTCCTGTTTTCATACGTCACATAAAAGTTCCTACCGCTCTACATCATTTCCAATTGAAATTGAGAAAATACAAAATAAAACTGAGTAACTTAAATTCAAATTAAGTAAACACAAATAAAACTAGAGAAAATACAAATTAATATTGCCAAACGCAATTGATATTGAGAAACTCAAATTGAAATCGAGTAAATGTAACTTAATATTCAAAAAAAAAAAATATACAAAATGAAATTGAGAAAAGAACAATTGATATAGAGATTGATATTGATATTGAGAATTGAATAAATGATATTGAAATGTCTTAAGTTATTGTCTTAAGTATTGGGAAAAATTAATAAAGTATGCATAAAAATCTTTGAAGAATTATAAAACAAAATTAATGTGACTGTCATAATAAGGACCTCTTCTTTAACATGCATACTCGTATCCACCTTTCGAATGCTGAGGTCCGCTAATTCCTAAAGCGGACACCCTTGTTGTCTTAAGTGGTTTTTTTCGTAAGTCTAGATGTTTTTACCAGCTATTTTATTTGGTTAAATTTTTATGGTCCCTGCGAAAGATGACTAGATGTATTTTTAAACTCGGTTTTAATTTGTCTGTTGCTGGTACATTCTCTCTGTCTGATTCCCAGTTTTTTTTTAGTTTTTACCAATTCCCTTATCCGATCTGTATCCTTCTGCAATTCATAGGTCCGCTACTTCTCACCCGAAGAAAGGAATTATACTAAAAACAACAGTAGCTTACCATTGAGGTTTGCGATATCGCCCTTAACGTTTATTAGGCTTAACGTAATGACTACTTACAAGGCCATCTTTCGATGAAGACAAAACAACTTTCAATACAACGAGTTAATTGGTGCGTTAACAATTTATGTAGTTTAAATTATTATTTCTCAATAACAATTAACATTTTCTCAATATCAAATTGTGTTTTCTTAATATAAATTTGTATTGTTTTCAATATCAATTCGTATTTTCTCAATTTCAATACCTATTTTCTGAATTTAAATTTTTATTTCTTAATTTCAATTTGTGTTTTTTCAATTTGTATTTCCTAAAATTAGATTTGTGTTTCCTGAGTATACGATGGCGACCGCAAAAGTAACTGGCCTAACATAAAAAGAACCTTTTTTTTGGAATTATTATTATTTAACGTTTTTCAAGTTTTTTAATTCCATCCGAAAAATAAGATTTTTCAAGACCTTCAAAATATGCCTCAGTTTCAGCAATAACCTCGCTATTGGACGAAAATTTTTTGCCACCGAGAATTTTTTTTAAATTTGGAAACAAGAAATAATCAGAAGGAGCTAAATCTGGACTATATGGTGGATGCGGAGCAATTTCAAATCGTAATTCGGCCAGTTTTTGTTGAGTTAAAAATGCAGTGTGTGAAGGAGCAATTTCTAGATGAAAAAGAACTTTTTTTTCTAAATGCGGTCGTTTCATCTTGATTTCTTCACTCAACCGATCCAATAATGCACAATAATATTCACTATTTATAGTTTTTCCTTTCTCAAGATAATCAATAAATATTATACCCCTTGCATCCCAAAATACTGTGGCCATTACTTTTCCTGCTGACTTAACAGTTTTTGCCTTCTTGGGGCCACTTTTACCAGCATCTATCCATTGTTTTGACTGTTCTTTGCATTCTGGGATGTAGTGATGGATTCATGTTTCATCAACAGTTATGAATCGGCGCAAGAACTCTATTGGATTACGCTGATAAATCGCTAAAAGCTCCTCGGAATTGGTCCAACGGACGATTTTTTGGGGCAAAGTCAACAAACGCGGCACATATCTTGCGGATAGCTTTTTCATGTGGAGTTCATCATGTAAAATACTCCAAACTTGTTTTTCGTGTATTTTAACAATATCAGCAAGTTCTCTGAGCTTTATTCGTCTATCTTTAGTCACTTCATTAAATATTTTTCTAATGTTTTCAATAGTTGTAGCAGTTTTCGGTCTACCAGAGCGTTGTTCATCTTCCGTACTTGAACGGCCCATTTTAAATTGTTGAACCCAGGATTTCACGGTGGAGTATGATGGTTTATTATCACCATGAACAGAATCCAATTCATCTTCGATTAATTGTGGCGTATAACCTTTCATATAAAAGTGTTTAAGTACCGTACGAAACTCTTTATTTTCCATTTTTCAAAAATTATAAAACTTGTTTACTTCAATCACCTGTAACAAAGAAAATAATCATTAAATATTTCGGAAATTTTGACAGATGGCTTATAAAAGATTGCTTTTAAAAAACAAAACAAAAAAAGTTGCTAGTAAAACAGAAAATGTGCCAGGCCAGTTAGTTTTGCGGTCGCCCTCGTAGTTTGTCATTCCGTTTGTAACACATCGAAATACTTGTCTGCGCATATATTTAGTATTCCTATTATTAATCGTCTTTTAATTATAACACGATCTATCCATAACACGATCCGCCTACTGAAACTACGATTCAGTCCAAACGAAAAATGCCAGAGTCTTCAAACTTTCTCTTTAAGGACTAAAAAAGTCCTGATCAATTTCTTAATTTTTGCTATGAAATTGATTTATTTTTAAATCAGTTATTTTGGTAAGTGGTAGGCGTAAAATCTTCCCATAAATGGGCGTGGTCATGGGGACCTAGGGGCCCAAAAACCATCACCTGATGTTGGGGGATATATGGTTATCCAGAAACGGTGATGGGAATCCAGAAACGGTGAACGGAATCCAGAAACGGTGATGGGCATCCAGAAACGGTAATATCTTCTAATGAATCAAAATAAGTAGCTTTATTGAGGATTTGAATAAATTTGGGATTCGGACCATATAGGCCCAAGGGGTTCAAAAATCAGCCTCCTTGAACTATGGGCATATTGGTCACAGGGAGAATATCACTTACATTTTACAATATCAAAAAAAAAATTGATTCTGAATATGACATTACTTTTACGAGTCGGCTAACTTGGAGGACCTCACCTATGAGCATGGTCTATGGACCCTGTGGCCTAAAAACAGTACCCTAATGTTTGAAACATATAGGTATCCAGAAAGAGTGACATTTTCTAACAAATCCAAATAAGTACATGTAAATGAGATTTGTGCTTTTGAGAATGTAAACGAATCTTCCTTAGATCTTGAAGCGTATAACGCCCAAAACAGTGATTTCAACTAGAATGCGACTATTTAAGAAAATCTAAGATTATTTAGCGGTGGAAAAATATGTCAGAATTGTCCAATTGTTCTTTAGGGAATCAGTTAGTGATGAAATCAGTTCTTTTATTCCTGAATAAAAACTGGTATATTTGACTAAAACATTTCACAATTTCTATAAACAGAGAATAGCCCGGTTGAAGCTGCCACTACGAGGGTGGTTCGGAAACTTCTTAGCCTAGCACAAAAAGCGCGGTATAAACAGAAAAAAGTTAAGTGTTTTGGAAACTTTCATCTCTGCTATAAACACATGTTAAATTTTTTCGATCTGGCAACTCCTTCATATAGAAACAGGTGTTCACAAAAGAAAAATTAGAAATGCGTGGTGTCATTAAATATTTAAATTAAAAAAAGTTTATCGGGACAAGAAATTCATAATGATATGGTGAATGTGTTTGGTGAAAGTGCTCCTTCATATGCAACAGTAAAAAATTGGGTTGCTGAATTTAAACGTGGTCGTACAAGCATTGAAGATGAACCACGTAGTGGACGTCCAAAAACAGCAACAACAACAGAAATTGTAGCCAAAGTGCATGATATGGTATTAAATGATCGACGAATAAAAGTGCGTGAAATAGCTAATATCATGGGCATCTCAAATGATCGAGTCCATTTAATTTTGCATGAAGAACTACTAATGAAAATGCTTTCTGCAAGATGGGTGCCGCACTTGTTAACAGTCGACCAAAAACGCATAAGGATGAACATTTCTCAAGCTTGTTTGGATCGTTTTCAGCGAAATAAAATGGATTTTAAGCGTCGTTTCATAACTGTTGATGAGACATGGATCCACCACTATACTCCAGAGACAAAAGAACAATCCAAACAATGGACCGAAGCTGGAGGAAGTGCCCCAAAGAAGGCAAAAACAATTCAATCGGCTGGTAAGGTTATGGCAACGGTTTTTTGGGACTTCAAAGGTATTTTATTGATTGACTATCTGCAAAAGGGTAAAACAATAAATTCAGAGTACTATTGCAACCTTTTAGATCAATTAAATGTACAAATTCGAGAAAAACGTCCTGGCTTACAACACAAAAAAATAATTTTTCATCAAGACAACGCACCAGCGCACAAGAGTGTTTTAACAACAATGGCTAAAATCAACGAATTAAAGTACGAGTTGCTTGACCACCCACCTTATTCTCCTAAATTAGCTCCCAGTGATTTTTACCTGTTCCCAAATCTAAAAAAATTCCTTGCTGACAAGCGTTTTACCTCAAATGAAGATGCAATTACAGTTGTAATCCACTATTTTGAAGACCTTGAGGAAAACTATTTTAATCAAGGGATAGAATTGCTAGATAAGCGTTGAACTAAGTGTTTTGAAGTTTTAGGAGATTATATTGAAAAATAAAAATATTTTTGAAAAACTTACTATTCTCTTTCATTGATAGGCTAAGAACTTTCCGAACCGCCCTCGTACAGGAGGTTTTGAAAACCTAATAATTTTGACTTCATTTCTGAATAAATATTTGTTTATGCAATGTCAAACCTAATTTCTATTTAAATTATAAGCATTGGGTAATGGCAATAGAAACACTTCCTGTCCAACTTAATTTTTTATAGATTAACACTTCGGAACTGTTTCTCTGGGTTCATAAAGTCACTTTATTCCTTTTTTTCTGGCGGAATAGTCATATCATATTCAAAAAAAAAACCAACACATTGGAATGTTTGTGTTTAACTTGACTATTTATTTGCTTTAAATTTAAATATAAGCATAACTGGCAGTAGCTTTATTGGCTACACTAATTTAATTCCTTTCATAAACGGTTACAATCTATCTATGTTCTTTTCCCATCGTGATTTCATGATTTCGCTTTATAAAGAGATAAGACAGGAAACTATGTCCAAAGTGAGTAAGCAATTTTGTTTAGACTTTATGAATTATTTTATCAGTGAAAAATATTTACATATGACTTTATGCTGTTGCCATGTTGGGAGAGGGATGCCCTGGCATTCTGCAAAATATTCCATTCAGCTGGAAGGTCTGCTTTTTGTGCCTTGCCATAGGCTGGATATAAAAGCACACAACGCTTTGATTTCATTATTGAAAACTTGTAGATCCGGCAGATGTGGTCCTGTCTGAATTTCATAGCGACAATAAAAGTGTTCTGGATCTACAATAAAGAGAAACAGAAATATACAAATCAGAACCGCTGTCTCAGTAGACTTTGAAATGCCTACTGAGGCAAACAAATATGGTTTTAACACGACAGCGGTCTGGATAAAAAGCTTATTTAAGTTGACACTTCGTTTCCCGATAACAATGCCAGTAGAGATCTTTTTAGATTTGTAGAAAGACACAAAGAGCCGCTGGTGGTTTTCTATGTAGCGCCGTATGTGTGTACTGACCAGTGCTGGAATTAAAAAAAAAAAACAGAAAATTGTACCAAATTGGCCATATAATTGTTCTACAACTAACGTAATTATCCCAAAATGAATCATAGATCAACAGTCTATATAATCCTATTTTGATAACCATAACTATGGACCCAAATTTATCGCTTACTAGGGCTGCTATATATATATTTCTGGCCTAATAATGAAAATGCGAATATTTTACCAGTGCTGGAATTAAAAAAAACAGAAAATTGTGCCAAACTGGCCATATAATTGTTCTAAAACTAACGTAATTGTCCCAAAATAAATCATAGATCAACAGTCTATATAATCCTATTTTGATAACCATAACTATGGACCCAAATTTATCGCTTATTAGGGCTGCTACATATATTTCTGGCCTAATAATGAAAATGCGAATATTGATCATCAAAAATGGTTTTATTGCTTTTCAAAGTATTCTTCAGCATGATTTATACACTTTTGCATGCGCTCAAACCTATTGTCGAAGCACTTTTTCCACTCCGGTTGAGACACCTCCAAAACATGGGTTTTTAACGCTTCAACAACATCTTCTGGCGACGAAAATCGTTGACCACGCATTCTTTCTTGATGTGCGGAAATAAATTGAAGTCATTGGGTGCCAAGTCAAGGCTGTATGGCGGATGACCCATCAATTCGACGTTTTGGCCGGTCAAAATGGCGCAGTTTTGAGCCGATGTGTGAGAGCTCGCATTGTCATGGTGCATAAGGATTCGTCTTCTCTTGTTCGTTTTTCGAATTTCTCCGAAAACTTCTGGCAAACAAATTGTAGTGTACCACTCAGATTGACCGTCCTACGTAGCTCAAGCGGAACAGTCGCCACATGACCAGTTTTGCCGAAGAAACGGGCGACCATTTGCTTTGAATTGCTTCTTCCACGAACAACTTTCGTTAGATTTGGCTCGTCGTCGACGGTCGATTGCTTTTTTGTTTCGGGCTCATACGCATAGATCCATGATTCGTCACCTGTGACGATCCTATAAACGTATTTTGAAGCACCGCGATCTTATTTTTTTTCCAAATCGACGCGAGCCTTATTTTAAGCGTTTGTCAAATTGTGCGGAATCCAATGAGAACAAACCTTTCTTACGGCCAGGTGTTCTTGCAATATCGAATTTGTGCTGGTGGAAGAAATGCCCAAGGATGCCTCTATCTCACGGTATGTCACATGACGATCTTGCATTTTCAGTTCACGCACGGCGTCAATGTTGTCTGGCACAACGGCCGTTTATGGACGACCTTTACGTCGTCCACGATTGAATTCATTAAACCAGTTTTTCACAGTGCTATAGGATTGCTATAGGTCGATTGCTTTTTTGTTTCGGGCTCATACGCATAGATCCATGATTCGTCACCTGTGACGATCTTATAAACGTATTTTGAAGCACCGCGATCGTATTTTTCCCCAAATTTCTTTGCACCAATCGACACGAGCCTTATTTTGAGCGATTGTCAAATTGTGCGGGATCCAACGGGATCCTTTTTTACGGCCAGGTGTTCTTCATGAAATATCGAATATATGCTGGTGGAAGAAATTATCAGTTCACGCACGGCATCAATGTTCTCTGGCACAACGGCCGTTTTTTTTAACAACCAACACTCAGGGGATGCCCCTATACATGCGGTGCATTGCGTTGGCGAGTGGAAAGTAAAGGTTCGGTGGGGGGGTAAGAGGGAGTAATGATTATTGACGCTTGCCTTGAACTTCTGAATGTCGCAATTAGTGGGAAATGCATTTGCCGGAAGTCGATTCCACATACGGACTGTACGAGCGAAAAACGAATTTGATCTGTAGTGTATAGTGCGGTCAACTGGCCAATCGACAACAAACGGGTGTGAATTCCTAGAAAGTCGCATATCCACACGTCAGGAATAAGTCGACGGATGTCTGATAAACACTCACCATGAAAGTAACGATAGAACAGCGTCACGCAACCCACATTCCGACGATGCTCAAGGGAAACAATAGAGTTGGACACCCTACTGTCACCTATCAGCACCATCGCTCTCCTTTGAACACGGACAAGTAGCTCCAAGGATGATTTTGGAGCACCTGCCCATATATGGGAGTTTTATTCCATCTTTGGCAAAGAGTTAAGTTTATGGATGCACTCTTGTCGTGATAATCCACGTCGAAAGTTATGAAAAATGATCGCACGAAAATATTCACGAGTAAATTCAATTTTTTTTGCCAAATTAATTTTTCCAAGCCACTGTAAACGACACAAATGATGGTCGTACGTCTAAACGTTCTGAGAACGTTTATGCTAAAATATGTCAAACGTTCCGATGGAAATGTCAGATGTCGCCAGGCAAATGTCAGATAGCGCCAGGTAAAGTAATCATTTTTTATAAGAGTATCAATCTTAATGGGAAAGTTGTAAACTTGTATATTTTACTTATAAGATCTGTCAGTTAATCGGGAAACTACTCGTATAAAACGATTAAAGCAAAAGATACCAATAAATGCATGAAAGTTCCATAAACAATTTTTAAAACCTTCATGTTTTGTTATATTAAATTTTTTTTAATTTCTGAAATTTTATATTTGGTTCGAAACCGGGTTCACTCCTGCCCCTACTTTGGCGATAGTTTCGAAACTCACACTTTACAGACCTGCCAGTACCACATGAAACGTAGTGTGAACTTTTTGTGCGTTTCGTAACTGCCAGAGCCGGTTCTATGCACCGGATCGACCCGAAGCAGCAATTTTTCGTCCAAGGGCTGTCACCCCTGTACGTTGTGCCGCTACAACAACGTCAATAAATTTCAGTTTACTTAGCCTTCTGTAAAAAAAAAATTAAAGAAATATAACAAACGAGCTAAACATTTAAAAAAATTATATTCTGGTGAACGACAGTGAATTGTAGCAAAACTGCATTGATAGTACCACAGTACCAAGAAATCCTTAATTGTACCACAATTAAAACAAATGTACCATGCTTTCCATTAGTACTACAGACTTGAAAATTAAATTTTTAAAAAAAGATTATATTTAAAAGAAAAGATATTTTTTTGTAACTTATTACAAAAGTCGTAATATACATGACAACATTTCATAAAAATGATGAATTCTTCATTGAATGAATAATTTGTTTCATGAAAATATTTTTATAAGAAAGATATGGAAAAAGACCAAAACAAACAAACGAGCTTAACAATTATTTTTTGGGGGTAAAACCTAAGCAACCTTTTACAGGTATTAAGCTAAATTCTTTTTTTAAGGGTACAAACCAAGTTCTTTTTCTCAGAATCCCATAAAATTTGCAAAGTGCACAAAAATTCGTTACTATGGAGAAGTTGGAACACGACACAAACTGTTTATAATCCGTCATAAATTCTATTCCATTGCATAATCGCCGAAGTAGAGAAAAAGTAACAATAAATATGGGAAGAGTAGCAAAAATAAATGTTGACGACTTCAGTCCTACGATTGAGGTTTGGCCAAAACCAACACCAAACTTCATTAAATATAACTAAACATAAAATGAAATGACAAACCAAATGAACGAAACTGAACAGAAATGGAAATAATCAGCTAGCAGCAGCAGGCAAAATAGGTAGAATACCAGCAGTCAAGGTAAAAACGATGATAATGCCAGCTTGACTGCCTGGAGTAGTGGCATCGGTGTTGGCGGCGGTGAAGGTGTGTGGAGTAAATTCATTTCTACTTTTATTGGCCATATTATATTGAAGATGGTGGGATAATGATAAAAAAAATACCTACAATATTGTGTATGTACGAGGGCGGTTCGGAAAGTTCTTAGCCTATCAATGAAAGAGAATAGTTAGATTTTCAAAATTATTTTTATTTTTCAATATAATCTGCTGAAACTTCAATACACTTAGTCCCACGCTTATCTAGCTATTCTATCCCTTGATTAAAATAGTTTTCCTCAAGGTCTTCAAAATAGTGGTTTACAACTGTAATTGCATCTTCATTTGAGGTAAAACGCTTGTCAGCAAGGAATTTTTTTAGGTTTGGGAACAGGTAAAGGTCACTGGTAGCTAAATCAGGAGAATAAGGTGGGTGGTCAAGCAACTCGTACTTTAATTCGTTGATTTTAGCCATTGTTAAAACACTCTTGTGCGCTGGTGCGTTGTCTTGATGAAAAATTATTTTTTTGTGTTGTAAGCCAGGACGTTTTTCTCGAATTTGTGCATTTAATTGATCTAAAAGGTTGCAATAGTACTCTGAATTTATTGTTTTACCCTTTTGCAGATAGTCAATCAATAAAATACCTTTGAAGTCCCAAAAAACCGTTGCCATAACCTTACCAGCCGATTGAATTGTTTTTGCCTTCTTTGGGGCACTTCTTCCAGCTTCAGTCCATTGTTTGGATTGTTCTTTTGTCTCTGGAGTATAGTGGTGGATCCATGTCTCATCAACAGTTATGAAACGACGCTTAAAATCCATTTCGCTGAAAACGATCCAAACAAGCTCGAGAAATGTTCATTCTTATGCGTTTTTGGTCGACTGTTAACAAGTGCGGCACCCATCTTGCAGAAAGCTTTTTCATCTGTAGTTCTTCATGCAAAATTAAATGGACTCGATCATTTGAGATGCCCATGATATTAGCTATTTCACGCACTTTTATTCGTCGATCATTTAATACCATATCATGCACTTTGGCTACAATTTCTGTTGTGCTGCTGTTTTTGGACGTCCACTACGTGGTTCATCTTCAATGCTTGTACGACCACGTTTAAATTAAGCAACCCAATTTTTTTACTGTTGCATATGAAGAAGCACTTTCACCTAACACATTCACCATATCATTATGAATTTCTTGTCCCGATAAACCTCTTTTATGTAAATATTTAATTACACCACGCATTTCTAATTTTTCCATTGTAAAAAAATCGCGGATGCTTCTTTTGTGAACACCTGTTTCTATATGAAGGAGTTGCCAGATCGAAACATGTATTCATAGCAGAGATGGAAGTTTCCAAAACACTTAACTTTTTTCTGTTTATACCACGCTTTTTGTGCTAGGCTAAGAAGTTTCCGAACCTCGTATGTACAAGCATGTGCCGCAGAGGGTCGTTCTAAAAGTCTGGGGAATATAAAATGAGAAATAAGTGTTAATTAAGACAACAAGGTGGCCGCATCGTATTTGCTAGTTAGAATTATAGTATTCTTAGTCGCATACGTCAATAGTCATTCAAGGGTTTGCGTTTGACTTAATGAAAACATATTAAAGATCAAGCTATGGTATCCCGAAATGTAACAAGCTGAATCTTAAATGGCCTCCATCGTGGATTCGCTATTGACATGACCGAAATAACAGTTGTTACGAGGGTTCCTATATATATTTCTGACCTAGGCAACACTGTGTAGCCTGGCGCCATATGACATTTCCATTGGAAAGTTTGAAATTTTTTAACATAAACGTACTCAGAACGTTTTGACGTACGACCATCATTTGTGTAGTTTACAGTGACTTTTTTGTGGCAAAAAATGGAATTAACTCGTGAACATTTTCGTGCGATCATTTTTCACAACTTTCGACGTGGATTATCACGAAGAGAGTGCACCGATGAACTTAAATTTTTGTATGGCGATGAAGCACCATCCTATAGCACTGTGAAAAACTAGTTTAATAAATTCAATCGTGGCCGACGCTCGCTCAAAGGCGAAGGACGTGAAGGTCGTCCAAAAACGACCGTTGTGCCAGAGAACATTGATGCCGTGCGTGAACTGATAATGCAAGATCGTCATGTGACATACCGTGAGATAGAGGCATCCCTGGGCATTTGTTCCACCAGCATACATTTGATATTGCATGGACACCTGACCGTTAAAAAGGTTTGTTCCCGTTGGATCCCGCACATTTTGATAATCGCTCAAAAAAGGCTTGTGTCGATTGGTGCAAAGAAAATTTTGAAGAAATACGATCGCGGTGCTTCAAAAGACGTTTATAAGTTTGTCACAGGTGACGAATCATGTATCTATGAGTATGAGCCCGAAACAAAACAGCAATCGACCGTGTTGGTCTTCGAAGACGAGCCAAATCCAACGAAAGTTGTTCGTGAAGGAAGCGCTTTGAAGAAAATGGTCGCCTGTTTCTCCGCAAAACTGGTCATGTGGCGACTATTCCGCTTGAGCAACGTAGGACGGTCAATTCTGAGTGGTACACCACAATTTGTTCGCCTGAAGTCTTCGGAGAAATTCGAAAACGAACAAGAGAAGACGAATCTTTGTGCAGCATGACAAGGCGAGCTCTTACACATCGGCTCAAACCAGCGCCTTTTTGACAGGCCAAAACGTCGAATTGATGGGTCATCCGCCCTACAGCCCTGACGCTGTCAACGATTTTCGTGGAGATGCTGTTAAAGCGTTCAATAACCATGTTTTGGAGGTGTCTCACTCGGAGTGGAAAAAGTGCTGCGACAATTGGTTTGAGCGCATGCAAAAGTGTATAAATCTTGCTGGAGAATACTTTGAAAACATTAAAACCATTTTTGATGATAACTATTCGCATTTTCATTATTAGGCCAGAATTTTGTTTTGTTTTTCAACCACGATTTCCTAGATTATAGCGATATGTCTTTAAGCCCGACCACGAAGAAGGAGTTTTGATCAAAGGTACATTTTTTGCAATAAGCGTAAGCCTTGGCTAGACAATTTTAAAAAAATCGACTTAAGTTATTATGAGAATTTTTGTAGTCCAAAATAGCTAATCATTTCATCATGTATCGGTTTACGACTGCCAAAAAGCACCTCGACGCTTACCAAACAGCCAACCTTTGCCGCTGCATTAGAAAATTCCTAGCGAAAATATTTCTGACAAAGTCTGAATGTCTTATTAATATTTCCAGCGACAACGGTACTTATGGCCACCTTACCTTAAATCTCGGCCCAAGTCAGTCCGAGTGATTTTGCCATTGAATGCCCTTTGTAGGATTGCGGCGCACCAATCACACGAAAGATACTCCGTTACCGCCAATGGTCCTCGGCATCAAGCGACGCTGACTTTCTGTGGTCAAAGCTCGACAACGTCGATATATTTGCTTGTTAAATTTTTCCTGAACGGTAAAATTTTTTTTCTTCGGTGAACAAAATTTTTCTGTGCAAGTTATCAGCGTGCTTCACCAAAAGACTTTTGTATTTTTCAATCCTATTTTTTTTAAAGCTGCAGTCAATAAATGTCCGGTACGTCGTTTGAATATCTCGCGTTTTTGCGAGATATTCATCTCACGCGGGATGATTTTCTGTTTTCGGAGCGGATTTCTGTGAATTCTTGATTTAACGGCTTTGATGACATGCGGTGTTCGAACAGAGCGTGGGCGGCCCGACCGGTGGTGGTCTTTTACATCTCCAGTCTCCTCAAACAGTTTTATGCATCGGTAGACGAACATGCGGCTAATCCCTAGTGGCCTGAGCGTTTTGAAAATATCGCTTTTTTTTCATTTCACACTTAAAAAGCGCTATTACAGCGATACGGTCCTCATTATCTGAACACTCCATGGTGAAAGTTGAAACAATTTTAAAATCCCGTTACAGACTAATGCTAATGAGGTTAGCTTTCAAAACCCATATGACATTACCGGGGTATGTTCATTTCTACTATTGAAATGGCTGTGTTCAATGTTGTAACAGTATTTATGTCCCTACTAAGAAAATGTACGAGGGTGACCGCAAAAGTAACTGGCCTAACATAAAAAGAACCGTTTTTTGGAATTATTATTATTTATTTCAAACGTTTTTCAAGTTTTTTAATTCCATCCGAAGAATAAGATTTTTCAAGACCTTCAAAATATGCCTCAGTTTCAGCAATAACCTCGCTATTGGACGAAAATTTTTTGCCACCGAGAATTTTTTTTTTAAATTTGGAAACAAGAAATAATCAGAAGGAGCTAAATCTGGACTATATGGTGGATGCGGAGCAATTTCAAATCGTAATTCGGCCAGTTTTTGTTGAGTTAAAAATGCAGTGTGTAAAGGAGCATTATCTTGATGAAAAAGAACTTTTTTTTTTCAAAATGCGGTCGTTTTATCTTGATTTCTTTACTCAACCGATCCAATAATGCACAATAGTATTCACTATTTATAGTTTTTCCTTTCTCAAGATAATCAATAAATATTATACCCCTTGCATCCCAAAATACTGTGGCCATTACTTTTCCTGCTGACTTAACAGTTTTCGCCTTCTTGGGACCACTTTTACCGGCTTCTATCCATTGTTTTGACTGTTCTTTGCATTCTGGGATGTAGTGATGGATTCATGTTTCATCAACAGTTATGAATCGGCGCAAGAACTCTATTGGATTACGCTGATAAATCGCTAAAGGCTCCTCGGAATTGGTCCAACGGACGATTTTTTGGGGCAAAGTCAACAAACGCGGCACCCATCTTGCGGATAGCTTTTTCATGTGGAGTTCATCATGTAAAAAACTCCAAACTTGTTTTTCGTGTATTTTAACAATATCAGCAAGTTCTCTGAGCTTTATTCGTCTATCTTTAGTCACTTCATTAAATATTTTTCTAATGTTTTCAATAGTAGTAGCAGTTTTCGGTCTTCCAGAGCGTTGTTCGTCTTCCGTACTTGAACGGCCCATTTTAAATTGTTGAACCCAGGAATACACGGTGGAGTATGATGGTGCATTATCACCATGAACAGAATCCAATTCATCTTTGATTAATTGTGGCGTATAACCTTTCATATAAAAGTGTTTAATTACCGCACGAAACTCTTTATTTTCCATTTTTCAAAAATTATAAAACTTGTTTACTTAAATCACCTGTAACAAAGAAAATAATCATTAAATATTTCGGAAATTTCGACAGATGGCTTATAAAAGATTGCTTTTAAAAAACAAAAACAAAAAAAGTTGCTAGTAAAACAGAAAATGTGCCAGGCCAGTTAGTTTTGCGGTCGCTCTCGTATACATATAAGTATACCTAGTCCCAAACTCGTATTACGAAATGATGTTAGAGGGCAACCTCCTAAACGCGAAGTGTTGTTTCTTTGGTTCCAAAACGATCCCCATTCAGGCCACCGAATCTTAACAAAATACTCAAAACGGTTTGGAAAAAATGATAAACAAGAACTATCTGCCATTACACATTTAAGAATAATCAAAATTAATACTCGTAATAATAATAGACAATGAGTATTTGAAACCGCTTTACAATGTACTTGAGATAAATAAAACCTGTTTGAAAAAGACGCCAAAACCATGTTAAGGTTCTTTTTCTCTAGAATAAAAGTTGGAACTGATTTCTGATACTACAGCAACAGCACATGTTTTAGAATAGCCTTAGGTCTTCTGATATGATCGGTGATTGATTTTCTGTTTTTAATATAAGAACTGAATTGTTTACCGATGCGGTTGGTTTGATCGACCAACTGCCGGCCGGCAAATCCACTTGAATTCAATGCCAATTGATACTCTTTAAGATATCATTTGAGTTTCGGTAAGTGCGTGCTAGCAATGCTTGATAATTTCCAACACGAGGAGGTAAAACATTCTGGCTAAAAAATAACTCAATTTATAATTCGTACAATTGCAAAGTTGGGGCATGTGGAAAACATGACTGAACAAGGTCAAATTTCTTTATTTTTCTTGCTTTCTCGATTAAACCTGAAGTGCAATAAGGTCGATAATGCAAAACTGTGTCATAATAGCTGCTGATAGCAAAGACTCGACAAATTGTCAGTTCCTTTTTGGCTAGTTATAATCTCATGTGGCATTTCAAAACTAATCAACTCTGAAGAGATATTGAAAATATTTTATAATTGTTTTTTTTTCTCAATTTGGCAAATTTCTTTCTTTTTTATTGCTTTGATAAAAAATGGCTTGTGTTTTAAGTTGACAGACAACGAATATCTATTGCGGGTACTTAATTTTGACATAAAAATACGCTAAAGAAATAATGATTTATGGCCACGTTATGTCCGATCATTTCATTTCATTTTGGTGGCCAATAAATACAACCGGTAACATTATTATTTGATTAAACCGAATAGCTTATCCTGAACACATGACCGCTTATAACTATGATAATACTAACCCAAAATCCATCAACAATCTTCTAAGGAACTAAAGGGGAATCTCTCACGTTCTTATACTCACTGAACGTAACCGTAACGTTTAATACCGGCTCCGAATGGCTCGTGTATTTAGATTTAGAGATTATTTTTGCCGGCATTTTCGAGGTGGTAACTCCTACTCTGATTTTTTTTATTTCAATGTTCTCACCCTGGATTTGAACCTGGCTGACAGTATTTGGAGAAAAATAAATGGTGACTCTCGAAGATCACATATTTTTTATAATAATTACTTACACGAAGAAAAAAATATTGTTAGGGTAACAATATTCGAAAAGCACCACACTATTGTTGTGGCAACCAGTTTTTTATCATTGTATTTGTATACCCTACACTGTGTATTATGGCTTAGTGCTTATGGTTGCAACACCTTAAAGAAATTGAAATAGACCCTATGTTAAGTATACCGATCGATGAGATACAATGAGTGATATCCGTCCGTCCTACCATTTGGATCATTGTATTCAAAGTACAGGTCGCAATTATTCGATGAAACTTGTTACTTCTTCAAGGACGAAGTTCTATTGGAATTGGTCCAAAGCGGTCCATACTTTGATTTTCCCGATCTTAGAACCTACAGCTGAAAAAGCAACATACATCCGAATTCAACTAAATTTTGCACAGAGCAACACCCATCTCTGGGTTTTCCAATCAAGTTTTCGGATTTGAGAAGCCACAAATTACACCTGATCACACCCAGATTTTTCACGGTGCGTTATAAGAGATCATTTACGTGGCGGTTCGGAAAGTTCTTAGCCTATCAATGAAAGAGAATAGTTAGTTTTTCAAAAATTTTTTTATTTTTCAATATAATCTCCTGAAACTTCAATACACTTAATTGCATCTTCATTTGAGGTAAAACGCTTGACAGCGAGGATTTTTTTTTTAGATTTGGGAACATGTAAAAGTCACTGGGAGCTAAATCAGGAGAATAAGGTGGGTGGTCAAGCAACTCGTACTTTAATTCGTTGATTTTAGCCATTGTTAAAACACTCTTGTGCGCTGGTGCGTTGTCTTGATGAAAAATTATTTTTTTGTGTTGTAAGCCAGGACGTTTTTCTCGAATTTGTACATTTAATTGATCTAAAAGGTTGCAATAGTACTCTAAATTTATTGTTTTACCCTTTTGCAGATAGTCAATCAATAAAATACCTTTGAAGTCCCAAAAAACCGTTGCCATAACCTTACCAGCCGATTTAATTGTTTTTGCCTTCTTTGGGGCACTTCCTCCAGCTTCAGTCCATTGTTTGGATTGTTCTTTTGTCTCTGGAGTATAGTGGTGGATCCATGCCTCATCAACAGTTATAAAACGACGCTTAAAATCTATTTTATTTCGCTGAAAACGATCCAAACAAGCTTGAGAAATGTTCATTCTTATGCGTTATTGGTCGACTGTTAACAAGTGCGGCACCCATCTTGCAGAAAGCTTTTTCATCTGTAGTTCTTCATGCAAAATTAAATGGACTCGATCATTTGAGATGCCCATGATATTAGCTAGTTTACGCACTTTTATTCGTCGATCATTTAATACCATATCATGCACTTTGGCTACAATTTCTGTTGCTGTTTTTGGACGTCCACTACGTGGTTCATCTTCAATGTTTGTACGACCACGTTTAAATTCAGCAACCCAATTTTTTACTGTTGCATATGAAGGAGCACTTTCACCTAACACATTCACCATATCATTATGAATTTCTTGTCCCGATAAACCTTTTTTATGTAAATATTTAATGGCACCACGCATTTCTAATTTTTCCATTGTAAAAAAATCGCGGATGCGTCTTTTGTGAACACCTGTTTCTATATGAAAGTGTTGCCAGATTGAAACAAAATTTAACATGTGTTCATAGCAGAGATGGAAGTTTCCAAAACACTTAACTTTTTTCTGTTTATACCGCGCTTTTTGTGCTAGGCTAAGTAGTTTCCGAACCGCCCTCGTGTTAACAGTGATGAAACTGGACCACATAATTAGATATATTCGTATAGTCCCCATTCAAAAGTCCTCCCGATTTCAGAACCCACAGCTCTAAAAGCCACGTATTACATCCGATTTCAACAAAATTTCATACAGAACATATTAAGTGACCAGCACCCATCTGTGGAGAAATCTGTCCATCTCGGTCCAAGTTTTCGAATAGCGCCTACAAAAAAGTCCCTCACTTATTGAGGTCCTGCAGCTGCAGAAGCCACGAATTACAAACGAGCACGCCCAAATTTTTAATGGCGACCATTAATTAACTGGTAAAACTGGACCACATTGGTCCACATTTATGTATAGCTTCTATTCAAAGGTCCTTGCCGATTTTAGAACCTTCAGCTCTAAAAGCCACATATACTCGTATAAGTATAATACACCCGATATTACATATTACAAATCTCGCACAGAGCAAAACGAGTGGCCAACACATATTTCTTGTGAAAAAAATCACATCGGTCCGTGTTTTCGAATAGGTCCCACACAAAGGTCCCTTCTAATTTGAGATCCTCTAAAAGCCACAAATTACGCCCGATCACGTCCAAATTTTGCATGGTACGTGATCATCGACCATTAGCTGAGGTGAAACTGGACCACTTAGGTCCATATTATTGTAAAGCCTCTACACAAAGGATTCATTATTTTAGAATTTGCCGCTTTAGAAGCGATTTCGCATGTAGCGAACAACGCCGTAACATTGGGCTATATCGGTCCATGTTTTCGAATAGGTCCTGCACAAAGGTCCCTCCCGATTTGAGGTTCTACAGCTTTGAATCCACACATTTTTACCACATTACAAATTTTGTATGGTGCGTTATGAGCGACAAATAATTTACTCGAACATATTAAGTACGACCTTGCTCAAGCCTGTCCAATGGGTCCTAAACCCCGATTTCAATTTGCTTTTCTACACCTCAAGAAGTGCATGGTACAATGTAGTCCACCACGACCGACTATAGCTTTTTTCATCAAAATGTTAATGAAGCTGTAGGATAAACTGTCTCCTTAGGCTGTGATCTCTTGCAGTGGCTTTACTAATCGGGCATACGTTATTAATTTGACTTCTCCGGTCTTCTACAGCTCCGCCGGTACTCCATAGGCTTCAGCAGTTTGATTAATCTTAAGCCGGGTGACTGCTGTTTTGACCTCTTCTTAGGTCGAGGCAAGATTTCCAGTCGCCTAATAACTTAAATGATCATTCTAGATCTTCAGCACATTCGACATTTGGTTTGGTTGTTGTCCACTTTTTGCACAAGCTTACGTACAGCAGGCGTGGTAGGTGACCCATTTCGTCCTAACCATTGGACATTATTTCCCAACGTTGTTCTAGCTAAATGCGTTTCATTTCGTTCCGCGAAGTTATACTGACTTTCTAGGAATATTTTGAGAAGAAAAGAGTTGTCACTTTGAAAATAACGTATTATTCCAAAATATAGAACTAGACGTGGACCACCCGTTGTATAACGTATTATTCCAAAATATAGAACTAGACGTGGGCCACCCGTTGTATGTCCAAACATAATGCCCATGCCACGAGTTTTGTTTAGTGTTTGTCCCTGCAAACTATAAAATTGATTATGTTGCTACAAAGAAACCACTGCAACAATTTTTTGCTGATTCAGTCATTTGGGTAAACTCTCCCGCCTGATTGTCTCCGACCACTGCATCATGGCGCCACTAGAGCCCTACTTCTCGGGACTCCATGTATAAATATTTCTAATAAGCAAAGGTCGTTGGTAGTCAAAGACAAACGCTAAACGTAACGATAATGTTGGGAAAAAGCGCAAGTGCAGGAAAACCTATAAAATAAATCAGAACACAGAAAAGGCAAAAATATTCGCATAAATACAGGAAATTAACATAAAAAACGACCACAAAAGCAGCAACAACAACACCCACAATAATTCCAATAAGCGGCAACAGAAAAAAATCGAGTGTCGCCGTCGCACGTTGAAAATGTGACCCCCACCACCAGCAGCTTTACTAGTAGCACAACTGAGAATGAATTAGGTAAACGCGGCTGTACCCGACTTTAGGATACCCTTTTCGAGCTGGTTGTCTTAAAAATAGTTTCTAATTCCAATGGAATTGTTTTTGAGCAACGATAACATTTGAGACTACACAAGTTCCTATTTAAATTAGGAAAAAAATGGAAATTGAGAAAAACAAACTTAACTTGAGAAATTAAAATGAAAAAAACTACAAATTTAAATTGAGGTAATACAAATTGAAATTGGCCGAATTTTTTGCCCTTTTTTAGTTAAATCACGAAAATAATTTTATTTTTGGCTTTGTGAAAAAATGTAGTTAAGGTTCGAATTCGAAATAAAAATGGATGTTCAAGAGTGCCTGTATGTAAAATCGGAAGGGCCGGGTTTAATCGTCTTTAATCAAAACGTGTACCTATATTAGCCATTTTTATGAGTTGTTCACTCTTCGATCGTAACAACCGGTGCCAATTTTCAACAATATTGTATGTTTTATGTGGCTTCTAGAGGAAATCACTCAAAATCGTTTGAACATATGTTTAGGAGCTATATCTAAATCTGAGCCGATTTTCTCCAGTTTCATCAATCAGCCTTCTCGTCCTTGGTCCAAAAAACGTATGTGCGCCAAATTCTATCAAGATTAGATGTAATATAAGGCTTCTAGAGCTAAAAACAAAAAATGTGATGAGTATATGTGTGGTAGCTATTTTTAAATCTGTACCGATTTCATTCAATTTCCATATCTACCTTCATGAAGATCTAACTTCATGAAGATCGGAGAACAATTGCGAACTGTAGTTCGATTACAAGCTTTAGATGGACGGACAGACAGACATCGTTTAATTGAATCGGCTGGTAATTACGAAAGGACGTCGATCGGTGTTCCCCAGAGTGCTGCAAGATATCAAAAGTGGGCCTCTGGTCCTGATACGGCTTGAGCCGCATTTTTATACCCTGCAGCACTCTGTGGGTCAGGTCGCATGAGCTCTATCGTAAGGATAGGCCCTAGATCCCTAGATCGTCTTCATATTTTGCGACTTTTTAAAAATAAAATACATATACGAGAGCGACCGCAAAAGTAACTGGCCTAATATAAAAAGAACCGTTTTTTTTTGGAATTATTATTATTTATTTTTCAACATAATCTCCTCCCAACTCAATACACTTCATCAAACATTTTTCAAGTTTTTTAATTCCATCCGAAAAAAAAGATTTTTCAAGACCTTCAAAATATGCCTCAGTTTCAGCAATAACCTCGCTATAGGACGAAAATTTTTTGCCACCGAGAATTTTTTTTTAAATTTGGAAACAAGAAATAATAAGAAGGAGCTAAATCTGGACTGTATGGTGGATGCGGAGCAATTTCAAATCGTAATTCGACCAGTTTTTGTTGAGTTAAAAATGCAGTGCATTATCTTGATGAAAAAGAACTTTTTTTTTCTAAATGCGGTCGTTTTATCTTGATTTCTTCACTCAACCGATCCAATAATGCACAATAGTATTCACTATATATAGTTTTTACTTTCTCAAGATAATCAATAAATATTATACCCCTTGCATCCCAAAATACTGTGGCCATTACTTTTCCTGCTGACTTAACAGTTTTCGCCTTCTTGGGAGCACTTTTACCAGCTTCTATCCATTGTTTTGACTGTTCTTTGCATTCTGGCATGTAGTGATGGATCCATGTTTCATCAACAGTTATGAATCGGCGCAAGAACTCTATTGGATTACGCTGATAAATCGCTAAAAGCTCCTCGGAATTGGTCCAACGGACGATTTTTTGGGGCAAAGTCAATAAACGCGGCACATATCTTGCGGATAGCATTTTCATGTGGAGTTCATCATGTAAAATACTCCAAACTTGTTTTTCGTGTATTTTAACACTATCAGCAAGTTCTCTGAGCTTTATTTGTCTATTCTTATTTACTTCATTAAATATTTTTCTAATGTTTTCAATAGTAGTATCAGTTTTCGGTCTTCCTGAGCGTTGTTCATCTTCCGTACTTGAACGACCTATTTTAAATTGTTGAACCTAGGATTTCACGGTGGAGTATGATGGTGCATAATTACCATGAACAGAATCTAATTCATCTTTGATTAATTGTGGCGTATAACCTGTCATATAAAAGTGTTTAATTACCGCACGAAACTCTTTATTTTCCATTTTTAAAAATTATAAAACTTGTTTACTTCAATCACCTGTAACAAAGAAAATAATCATTAAATATTTCGGAAATTTTGACAGATGGCTTATAAAAGATTGCTTTTAAAAAACAAAAAAAGTTGCTAGTAAAACAGAAAATGTGCCAGGCCAGTTAGTTTTGCGGTCGCCCTCGTAAGTAGTAGGTTAAGGACATGTCTGTTATCAAAGTCATCTATAGGTATCTATAATCTTAAAAAAAGTAGAGAAGGTTTATAATTAAAAATTATTCAAACCTTTAGTTAGTGGTTGTGGACAAGGCATGTTAAAAGGACACTATTTTAAGTTGTTTCATAAAAAACGACAAACTTAACATATGCGCACCGTGTAAGAGGGTACGAGTATTAATGGAATGACAATTGAAAGAAAAAATATAAATCTCAAACAAAATACAAAAAGCATGTGTACTCGCGCAATCCATTAAAATCACTCCACTCTATAAAACATTCTGAATAGAGATAACAACTGAGAAAATGTTGTTGCCACACAGGTTTAATTTCTACACCCAATCGACGATGTCCGACCGGCTGTAGAGATTAATTTTTCAGATTGTGCCAAAGCTACTAGCGCAACGACACAGCAACACGGCAAGCAACAGCCACTGCAACAAATCTCCGGCAAAATTATCAAAATCAGCACCAGCTGAGCAAACCCACCCACAGTTTGTGGGTATCTCGTTAAACGACTATTATGCCGAAAGCCTCGGGAGTTATCACCATCATCGCAATCGACAATCATTTGGATGGTTGGTATCTGCTGCTGCTGCTGCCGCTGCTCCGGTGGTGCTATCCAAATTGTGTCTCTTACGCCCGTCGATTCGTCTCAATGTGTGTAGTCAGTCGAGTCGAGTCGCCAACATTGTTGTCATAGGAACCCTGAAAACGAAAAAACTACCCGTACCCTCCATAATTGTACCCTCGCCCCCCCTATTGGCCTCTTTAAGCACGTATAGTATGTATCTGAGGTATACAGGTACTTTTCCAAGTGTTAGTCGTTACGTTAATGTGTGTAGTACGACTATGATTATCATCATTATCGTCTTCATCATCATAACGATCATCATCATTAATTCATTGTCACTTGATTAGATTTTTTTTATTGAACTATAATTCAATTAAAAAATCATTTTGTTTGTAGTTATTTTGATAAAAAAAGAACACAACTAAAACACTTTTTGTTGATTGTTAAACAGACGGGCACGAAGCACCTCGGAAGCTGAAAAGAACGACGTTTTACACCCTAACATCGGGTATTTTCCAGCTCAACTCTCGACTATAGTTTGTCGGTGAGCAACTCACTCGCTCACTGTTGGATATTATCTGATCTGATGTCGTTGTAGACTGCCTTTTATTAGTTTTTTTGTCATTCATTCAATTGTTGCATTTATTGCTGAATAATTAGGTTAACAGTAAGGTGTTTGAAAATCGCAAAATGTCAATGAAATAGTACGGGCTATATGGAAAAATACCGACCAGGAGAAATTAGCACTGACAATTTGTTGGGCGCCAGTATAAGTGGTTATCCCACTATACGTCCCTACTTCAGTTGTGCCTACAATTTGAAATTTGAAATTTTAATCGGCTGTTAACAAAAGTAATGATATTTTTTTTAAATTTCTAGTTTTGTTGGAAAGTTTGAGCTTTTTCATTTGAACTTTAACACAATGTCATTTATATGACTAAAACGGCTGGCTCGGCAGTACCTCATCCTAGCAACCCAATTTTTCAGTATATTTCAGATTATTTTGGGTCAAACCTTTTCAATGGCAACTTCGATTTCATGTCTGCTTTGCGTAACATTTATCCTAAACGGCTCCCCACAGAAAATAATCCAAATGGTTCAAATCACAGCTCCGAGGCGGCCAATTGATATCACAATTTCGGCTGATTATTCGATTATAAAAACATAGCGTCAAATATCGATAGTTGCGTTGGCCTTGTGACATGTGGCCGCGTCTTGTTAAACCAAATGTCGTCCACAACTTTCTCGTGAATTTTTGGAAACAAAAATTCGTTGAGTACCGTTGACGGCGGCTCCTTGCTCATTTTCGAAGAAAAAAGGCCCAACGATGCCGCCAGCACAAAACCCACTTTAAACAGTGACTCGTTGTGGGTCGATTCAGCAATCCATATTGTGCCATAGATTTAACGATAGATTTTGGCATGAGGAAAAAAGAGTTCCTCAACGACATATCGAAAATCTGATTGTGCCATTGATTTTTTGATAGCTTTTGGCATGAGAAAAAAAAGTTTCTCTATGACAAATCGAAAATCTCATTTTCAAGGCACCCAAATTTAATTTTTTTTGACTTTTTCTGATTTTGATATGTCGTAGAGGAACGTTTTTTTCTCATGCTAAAAAATGTAGAAAACTCGATGGCACAATATCGACGGTAATAATAATATGTTCTCCGCAATAAAAGTATGTTCGTCGCAATCATAGTATTGTTTTCTGAATTTGTTCTCGTTTGTTTTATTTCGGTCTGTTGCTTTTACACATTGAACGGGGATTAAACCGGCTCAAGACCTCTTGCTTCTATATTTAAATAGAAGACAAGTTTTTAACAAAATGGCAAAGTGACATTGATTTTCGTGGCTGCACACTACTTTTATCATGATTTCGGGTCCGTGACAACCCTCTTCAGAAAGCCTTGCTGCAATTGTTGAAAGTAAAACCGAACTCTATAAGGCCAGGCTCTCCACAAACGAATGACAACTACTGTTGTAAAACTTACTTTTCAAGTTTTCTTCACACAATTGCCCACGAAAATACAACTCACTTTTGCCACCTCTAAAGAGACTCCACATCGACAATAGTATGATTGCCGCATTGTTGCCAAATTTAAAAATAAAAATAAAACCAATTGAATTGAAAAAATAAAAATTTGGTTGTAACAACAATGTAAATATGGTTGGTGCGATAAAAGTATTGTTTTTTGGGTTTTATGTTAACAATATAATATGATTACGGCAATCATACTGTATGACTGTAACTTTTTTCATTTTAATTAGCCTTTTAAAACAATGCTATTGTTACGAATCTAATGTAAAACCAATACTATTTTATAATATAGATGTGGAGATCATAGTTTGGTTGAGTGTAAATCATACTATGGTTGTGGGGATCATAGTATGGTTTTGTGTTGTATCACATCCATATACAAAACAATAGTAGACTAGAATATTAAATATTATATACTCGTAGTAGAATATTGTTATCCTAACCATACTTTTTTTCTAAGTGCAGATTGCACTGTAACCCTTTCAGTAGCAGACACAGATACAAAGGCGAACACCAATCTACAACTCGCTTTTAAACAAATATGCCAATGGTCGAAAGACTGGCAAATAAAACTGCACCACAGCAAATGCGTCTCTAATAATAATCTAATACGACGGCTGCTATATATATTTCTGGCCTAATAATGTAATGTGAATATTTATCATCAAAAATGGGTTTATTGTTTTTGAAAGTATTCGCCAGCATGATTTATACACTTTTGCATGCTCAAACCAATTGTCGAAGCTTTTTTCCACTCCAATTGAGACCTCCAAAACATAGTTTTTGAACGCTTCAACAGCATCTTCTGGCGACGAAAATCGTTAACCACGCATTTTTTCTTGGTCTGCGGGAATAAAAAAAAAGTCATTGGGTGCCAAGTAAGGGCTGTACGGCGGATGACCCATCAATTCGACGTTTTGGGCGGTCAGAAAGGCGCTGGTTTGAGCCGATGTGTGACAGCTCGCAATGTCATGGTTCACAATGATTCGTCTTCTCTTGTTGGTTTTTCAAATTTCTCCGAAGACTTCAGGTAAACAAATTGTAGTGTTCCACTCAGAATTGACCGTCCTACGTTGCTCAAGCGGAACAGTCGCCACATGACCAGTTTATCCGAAGAAACAAGCGACCATTTGCTTCGAAGTGCTTCTTCCACGAACAACCTTCGTTGGATTTGGCTCGCCTTCGAAGACATACACGGTCGATTGCTGTTTTGTTTCGGGCTCATACGTTTAGATCCATGATTCGTCACCTGTGACGATCTTTTAAACGTCTTCTGAAGTACCGCGATCGTTTTTTTTTCAAAATTTCTTTGCACCAAATGTCAAATTGTGCGGAATCCAACGAGAACAAACCTTTTTTACGGCCAGGTGTTCATGCAATATCGAATGTATGCTGGTGGAAGAAATGATCAAGGATGCCTCTATCTCACGGTATGTCTCATGACGATCTTGCGTTATCAGTTCACGCACGGCATCAATGGCACAACGGCCGTTTTTGGACGACCTTCACGAACTTCGTCTTTGAGCTAGCGTCGGTCACGATTGAATTCATTAAATCAGTTTTTCACAGTGCTATGGCGATGAAGCACCATCCTCATCTCCATACAAAGATTTAAGTTCGTCGATGCACTCTTGTCGTGATAATCCACGTCGAAAGTTGTGGAAAATGATCGCACGAAAATGTTCACGAGTTAATTCCATTTTTTGCCAAATTGATTTTTTCAAGTCACTGTAAACAACACAAATGATGGTCGTACGTCAAAACGTTCTGAGTACGTTTATGCTAAAAAATGTCAAACTTTCCAATGGAAATGTCAGATGGCGCCAGGCAACATTTAGTGTTGCCAGGCCAGAAACATATATAGCAACCTTCATACGCCAGTATATGTAGGCAAACTACAAGTGCTTTTTCGCAAATAACGCAAAATATCTCGGTATGAACTTGGGTGCTAAATTACGGTTGAAGGAACATTTAAAAAAATAGCGTGTTAAACAAAAGTGATGAACTAAATTGTAAGTGGATTAAACTCAAATGACTTATTTGTAGAAAGTCCATACTATCAATTAAGAACAAAATTCTTAGATATTACCAACAGCAACAACCTAATTAAGCTCCCAGTTTATGGTAGCGAACTGTACTATAGAGATCAGTTCTAGGCTGTGCTTAGTTAAAACCTGTCAGATTGTTGCTTAGTCCCCATTAACATAAGGCAACTTTACTTGCCGCAATTCTTAGTTTATAGGAGAGAGGTAAGAGGAATGGAAAAGCAAAAAAATTGCCCGTACTGTCAATTTCTTTTGTTTTTTGTAGTGTGAAGTTGGCTGCAGATTACTTTATTATTTTTCACACAAAAATCGGAACGAATGAAAACAAAAATTGTCGTAACCGAATTGCCTTGTGTGAACACAGGAGGCAAGTGCGAAAGGAAATCTTAAAAATTTACACAAGTAAAGTTGCCTCATGTAAATGGGGACTTAGCCTGCACTAAAACGAGCGCTGGACACGTGACCCACCACTACAGCATTTCATCTTAACCTTAAAGTCGCAAAATTTTTCCTTCATTCAATCACTGTCGCCTAACCGGTTTGTGTGATTTCTGTACATGAGTGTGTGTGTGTGTGTTTTAAGCCACCCATCCAGCGTTCGTTCGTTCACTCGCTTTCGAATGCTCAATAAAAATATTAACATTTTTCCGCTGACACTTGTGTTTACACATTTTAATAAAAAAAAACATGAAAACGAACAAACGAACTCTATACAAATGTCATAATTTGTTATTGTTTATAAATTGCAATTAATTGTACGACGATACGTTGCGACACACGATACAAGCGTATTTCGATGTTTTCCCGCTCAATGAATTCGCGCCCAGCCAACGATGAATGTCGCGACAACGACGGACGAGTGCTTCCAAACACAGGCCGACATTAATCACATGGCAACAAAAAAAAACATAAAATTGACAAAGAATTTCTTTAAAAAAAACAAAAATAAAAATCAATAAAATGACGTGATTTTCTAGGAGTGAAGAAGGGTGAGAGAGGTGCTTAATGGTTTTTGAGGTGGGTTGTTTTGGATATGTCGGTGAGAATTACTTATGTGGTCATTGTATTCCATAAGGAGTCTCACTTTTTGTTTTTTTTTTTATTATTTTTTTCATTTGTTTTCCTCAACAATTGCTGTCTTGTGTTTTGTTCTTGTCTAATTTCAAATAATTTAAAATGTCATTTTATCGTATTATGACGTAATTTAGTACATGGTCTTGTGTGTTTTAGGGTTAATGTTCCTTTGGATATTTTCGCGTGCCTCTGTTATCTTTTTAGGGGAATGACAATTACATTTAATTATCGTTTAGGGAGTTTTGTTAAATATTTTTATTTTTTTTTGTGTAGTTTAGGTGTTTTAAAAAGCAGCATGTACAAAAATTATATTTCTTTCCCCATACAACGACAATATAGATACGAGGGCGACCGCAAAAGTAACTGGCCTAACATAAAAAGAACCGTTTTTTGGAATTATTATTATTTATTTTTCAACATAATCTCCTTCAACTCAATACACTTCATCAAACGTTTTTCAAGTTTTTTAATTCCATCCGAAAAATAAGGTTTTTCAAGACCTTCAAAATATGCCTCAGTTTCAGCAATAACCTCGCTATTGGACGAACATTTTTTGTCACCGAGAATTTTTTTTAAATTTGCAAACAAGAAATAATCGTCGTTTTATCTTGATTTCTTCACTCAACCGATCCAATAATGCACAATAATATTCACTATTTATAGTTTTTCCTTTCCCAAGATAATCAATAAATATTATACCCCTGGCATCCCAACTGTGGCCATTACTTTTCCTGCTGACTTAACAGTTTTCGCCTTCTTGGGACCACTTTTACCAGCTTCTATCCATTGTTTTGACTGTTCTTTGCATTCTGGAATGTAGTGATGGATCCATGTTTCATCAACAGTTATGAATCGGCGCAAGAACTCTATTGGATTACGCTGATAAATCGCTAAAAGCTCCTCGGAATTGGTCCAACGGACGATTTTTTGGTAAGCTTTTTCATGTGGATTTCATCATGTAAAATACTCCAAACTTGTTTTTCGTGTATTTTAACAATATCAGCAAGTTCTCTGAGCTTTATTCGTCTATCTTTAGTCACTTCATTAAATATTTTTCTAATGTTTTCAATAGTAGTAGCAGTTTTCGGTCTTCCAGAGCGTTGTTCATCTTCCGTACTTGAACGACCCATTTTAAATTGTTGAACCCAGGATTTCACGGTGGAGTACGATGGTGCATTATCACCATGAACAGAATCCAATTCATCTTTGATTAATTGTGGCGTATAACCTTTCGTATAAAAGTGTTTAATTACCGCACGAAACTCTTTATTTTCCATTTTTCAAAAATTATAAAACTTGTTTACTTCAATCACCTGTAACAAAGAAAATAATCATTAAATATTTCGGAAATTTTGACAGATGACTTATAAAAGATTGCTTTTTAAAAAACAAAAACAAAAAAAGTTGCTAGTAAAACAGAAAATGTGCCAGGCCAGTTAGTTTTGCGGTTGCCCTCGTATGTAGGGAGCGGAATTCTATGCTAATGTATATTTGTTGTCGTCAGTCTAAAAGTAACTTTCAGTTAATATCTTTGTAAATCATTTTTTTTAATAAAATTTCTTTGATTTGTTTGAGCATTTATTACAAAAAATGCACATTTTGTCACGGAAATCAGAAATGCTGCAGAATGTTAAATGCTTAATTTACTGTAAAATTCCTCTTTTTTACATTTTTGTCCCACATACAAACGACAACATAAACATTGAAAATTAATCAACAAAACGTTTTTTAAGTTTTATTCGAATATTATTAACATTGCGAATGGTGTGAACGGTATTTCTACTTTCTATTAGTTTATTTGCAACATACAAGAATAATTATCCTAGTTTGGATATTCCTCCACAGACCGTTATAATATGGAGAAAGTAGTTGGAATCATCTGAATACGAGTACTATGCAAAATATTTTAAACTGTCTCTGTAGATAATTTTGACGGAGACAACGCCAAGTCCTAACCAAAATTTAAAAAAATATTTATTCAAGTTATGGGTTATTTGAGGCAAATCTCAAAACTTGAGGGGTTTAATCCATTAGACAAACAAACTAATATTATAAATGATTCTAAAATTAAAAACTTGGTGCTTAATGGTTCTAAACAATAATCAAGGATTCCAGAGGATGGAACAAATTGCAGGGATTTTTATCACTAGTTTGGATGCAAAATATAAAACCTCAATGAAACTAACTTCCTTCAAATTGTTTTCACGAAAACTATTTGTTTTTGGTAAATTCCTTTTGAACACATTTCCCCGTTCATTTCTTAACATGAGCTGTGCACTGTTAATTCGTATACCTACTAGAGTATCCAAAAAATCGGGGTTTTAGAAAACGGTTTTTTTCAAAACCGTGTTATAAAAAACCGACTGTCTAAATTTTTTTAAAGTTAAAAAACCGACAGTAGCCTACATTCCGGTTTTAGCCTTTTTCCTAAGAATGGAAATTATTTTCCGAATCAGAAAGAAGTTAAGTAAAAGTGCCCTGGAACAGCTCTTAATTTACTCAGATATTAAAAATAAGATCATATTAGTATTTGTTTTCTTACCGACCACAAGTTCATGTTTAAATTGGTCAGACTTTCGGACCGTCACCCAAATTTATCCAAACTGCAAAACTTTATTACAAAATATCGTTTTTCGGTTTCAGTTTTGGACACTCTAATACTCACTTACCTTGACGTAGGATGATCGAATTTACCGCCATAGAAAATGGCTATTTCTAAGAAACCGGTTTTCTTATTTGATATTTTGAGGAAACCGGTTAAGCCGGGGTTTTCCCATAAAAGTCACATATGCTGCTAAAAGAAAATAGAAAACTACAAGGGCATATTAATAATTCCATTATTTTCGAATAAAACACAGTTTATTATTGGCCGATAAACTCACCATGGCCTTCTTCGGAGCCGGTTCACCCGAATATATCCATTGTTTAGATTGCTGCTTGGCCTCCGGAGTGTTGTAATGGATCCATGTTTCATCCACAGTTAGAAAACGCCGCAAAAACACGTTTATGGTCAATTGAGACGCGGCACGCATCATGTAGACAGCTTTCCTTAATCCGACTGATCATGTAAAATCGAAACCACACTGCCATATGTTTAACAAAATCCACGAGGTTGTATGTTTTGAACAGCTGTTCAACAGAAACTCTCAAATTTTGAGAGTAGTCTACTATTAACAGATGATACTTGATGGGAGCAGTGTTGCATTTCATATAACTACAAGGGAAGTTGGAAAAGTCACGGAATTATTGATATGGCCTCATTCTATTCAATGTTTAAGAAAATTATTTATTCAGTTTCAGTTACTAACCTTGTGGAGTTGCCACAAGTCCCATCTAGTCATTCCACTACGATCGTAGGTTTTCTAACTCGTTTTAATTACTGGCATGATTACTGTAGCATCACTTAACTATACACCTTCTCTCCAAATGTACCTATGTTCTTACCTTTACCTACCCTTCTTACCTCCACAACGACTGTGTGTGGGTTCGGTTCATGACGAGACTGAAACATGCTAAGTGATTAGCAATTGACTAAGTAATCAATAACGTTTTCACGCTTAAAACATCTCTAATTTGTCGATATTGGACGTGTTGTGTTATTGTTGTTGCTGCCGCTGTAGGTACTAGAGCTGCTGATCTCCGATGAGGTTTAAATAAAGAGAATCCTATTAATTCATACCCATTCCACAACTCTTTAAATAGAAATTTGAGTTAGGAATGCCTGCCCTCTATGGAAAATTGACGCGGATAATCGCACTTAAGTTATACAAATGTTAATATGTATATAAATATACATATATACTCCATAGTACATACTTTTGTGTACTTATGTACTTTATTTATATATAGAAGTACTCGTATTGCCAAGTTTTTTGTGTATTTATTTGCTTTTTATCGATGTGTAAAATGATACCCGGCCTCTCGATCAAATATAAAAGGAGAAAAAAAAACCCAATTTCGTTGATCGCAGCTAGATGGTTTGTCTCAATGGCTGACCACCACCGACGCCTAGCCGTCATTCTGGGGCGACGGCAGTGAGAGATTGGAGGGGGGCTGGATTTTCGGTTGTGAGCTATTTGATTCTCTTTGTCATTAATTAATTACTTGTCATTTCTGTGATGTGGTGCGAAATAATGGCGATATTATACAATTCAAAAAGATATCAGCAGATGGACAACATTATATATGTTAAGAGCATTTGAGATATTTAAATTTATGAGCATTTTTTTGGAAACTAGTTTTCAACTAGTTAGTTTCCGCACTTTCGATTTTTTTTTTGGCAATTATTCTTAGAAATAAACACAAAGCAGGACTATAATTTTTAAAAGAGAACAAAACTGTTTGACTCATTCCAAAAAAAGAAAAATAAACCGGAAACTCACCAAGACTGCCGGGATTAGCAGAGATTTTTATGAAATCTTCCTTCCACTTGGTGCTGACAATTGAGCCTCGGCTTTAATGTGTTTCATGATATTTACTTCTTGTAACCGTGCTGGCCATAAAGAAAGACTCCTCAAAAAAACGTGTTATAAACCCAAAACAACTTTAAGTTTGGCTAGACCGAACATTATACCCCCTCCACCGTAAATGCGCTATTGATGTATAGAAAAAAAGTCCATGAGCCCGACCCTTATTTCAGCGAAAACTTTAAAATAAATTCATATTTGGATTCGTACAAAATGACTTTAATTTCAGTACTCATAGAGAAAGGGACCTAAGGGTAAAAAATCAATTTTCATTTTTTTTCTTTTTGTGATGTGGACAACATCTGAGCATCGAATGAGACCGATCACATGCCCCAAAAGTGTTCCCTCCCAGAGATATGCGCGTTTTATGAAAGTGAAGTCGACGATTCTAAGCGCAAATAGAAAGGCACCTAATCTTTAAAATGGCTCTCCTGAACAAAACTGGTTTTTAACCTTAGGTCCCTTTCAATTTTGCGCGTCACATATATGAATTTGTTACAAAATTGGCTTTATTCATATGTGCATATTGACTTTTGATCAGTAAATATTTTATCTATTGTTCGTCCACAAAAATATACTCAAAAAAGTGTTCCTTTCCTTGATGTAGTATTAGTCCCTAAAAAGGAAACATTGTTCCCTCTGGGCCGTTTACGCCCATTTGCAATTCCAAACAGCTTTCGTCTATAAACAATCATCATGCAAAATTTCAGGACAGTAACAATGCTTTAAACCGACACACAGACAGTCGGACATGGCTTGATTGATAACGATTACAAATATTTATACTTTGTCAAAACGAGGGTTGCTATATATATTTCTGGCCTAGGCAACAGTAGGTGTTGCCTGGCGCCATCTGGCATTTCCATTGGGAAGTTTGACATTTTTTAGCATAAACGTCATCCTTGGGCATTTCTTACACTAGCATACATTCGATATTTCAGGAACACCTGGCCGTAAAAAGGTTTGTACTCGTTGGATCCCGCACAATTTGACAATCGCTCGAAGAAAGGCTCGTGTCGATTGGTGCAAAGAAATATTGAAAAAATACGATCGTGGCGCTTTAAAAGGCGTTTATAAGATCGTCTCAGGTGACGAATCATAGATCTATGCATAGGAGGTGGAAACAAAACAGCAATCGACCGTGTAGGTCTTCGGAGACGAGCCAAATCCAACGAAAGTTGTTTGTGGAAGAATCACTTCGAAGCAAATGGTCGCCTGTTTCTTCAACAAAAGTGGTCATGTGGCGACTGTTCCGCTTGAGCAACGTATGACGGTCAATTTTAAGTTGTACAATACAATTTGTTTGCCTGAAGTCTTCGGAGAAATTCAAAAAACGAACAAGAAAAGACGAATCATTGTGCACCATGACAATGCGAGCTCTCACACATCGGCTCAAACCAGCGCCTTTTTGACCCGCCAAAACGTCGAATTGATGGGTCATCCGCCGTACAGCCCTGACTTGGCAACCAATGACTTCTTTTTATTCCCGCACATAAAGAAAACAGTTCGTGGTTAAAGATTTTCGTCGTCATAAGATGCTGTTGAAGCGTTCAAGAACCAAGTTTTGGAGGTGTCTCAATTGGAGTGGAAAAAGTGCTTCGACAATTGGGTTGAGCGCATGCAAAAGTGTATAAAACATGCTGGAGAATACTCTGAAAAACAATAAAACCATTTTTGATGATAAATATGCGCATTTTCATTATTAGGCCAGAAATATATATAGCAGCCCTCGTATTGTCTCCCTGGAGCATCGTCGGAATGTTGGTTGTTTGTCGCTGTTCTATCGTAACTCCACTTGTGTAACGATATGTGTATTCTTTAGACATTTGTCCTCTTATTCCTTAAGTGAGGATGTTCGGCAGGGATACACATCTTTCCGACTTCGGCAAATTTCCCACTAATTATGAAATCCAGAAATTCAAGACATATGTCAATAAACATTACTCCGTCTTTGCCCCCTCCGCTGAGCGTTGCTCAATTACAAAAAACTCCTGTAATCAGACTTAAGCCATCTTCACAGAATTTATCCAGCTACCCATTCGATTTTAATCCTCTTAAACATTGTATGCAACGTCTATAACAAATGTATTGTATGCCACTTCTTGAATATGCAATAAAAGTAAAAGCCGAAAGTGATTCAAAAAATCTCAAACTCTTGATTTTATCTGAATAACAAAAAAACTGCAGTGGCTAAAATTCAACACTTGAAGTTCGTAATGCATCTGCGTTTCTAAACCATACGGAAAACTACGATAAACAAAAAAATGAAAAATCAATTCGTAGAGCTGGCGCTCAGGGCAAAGAGAATTTCGAAACCTTAGGCTGCAGATAGAAACCCGCAAGTACGACAAGAACAGGTTTAAGATGACATAACCTGGCACAAGCCGGTAAAAGCTACTTAATATTGGAAAAGCGTGATACTCAAAACGACAGGCATGCATACAAACATGTTTATTCTACTGATATAGGCACAGCTGAATTGTATATACTGCTGCTAGTATGTACGATTAAATAGGGCTCTGTGTATAGCACAAATTTATTATAACAACAACAAAAGTACGAATATAATTAAATTAAGTGAAAAAATCTTAAACATCAGCCATAAGATGCGGGAGTTTCTAATTTACGGTCAAATAAAATTTTCAAAAAAAGACCAAACCGTACAATAACAACGCAAGCAACAACAACAAGAATTAAAAGAGGAATAATCGTTGATTAGGAAGTTCTAAATTAGTGGCAATTAGTAAAGGAATGGTACAAGTAATCCGGTGAAGGCTATCAAAAACCACAACCATCTGCTGCCCACACTTACCGATAGTCTAGCGTGTATCTTAAGAACAAATGTGTGAAAAGATTCGAAATTTTGGAAGTTTTAAACGCGGTTGTTATTTAACAAAACAATCAAAAAGTAGTCTTTCACGATGTGCCCCTTCCCAACATTCTCTCCATGCCAAAAATTATTGTCAAAATCAACTAAAAAAAATTAAGACATTTAAAAGATCATTTAATAAAAAAGTAAAAAAAACGAAAATCAAAGAATCATCAAATTGTAAGAAGTTTATAACACTTTTTTTTTCCATTTTTTACTTTATAACAAGTTCAGATAAAAGTGGAGATGTCGTTAGGTTCTGCCTGGCCGAATATTAAAGATCCTCCACTGTTACTCAAATAATCGTACTTTGAAATAATTTCGCCCATCATCAATCTAAAACAGCTTACGACAAAAAACCATCATGGTGCAAAATTTCAGGATACTAGCTTTTTATAGTATGACCGCTATCGTGCTTTCAAGAGACACGCTGGCGGCCAAATGAACGGGCACGACTAGATCGTCTTTGCATTTTAGTTAAATACTTTATAGCGTCTACGATATCTTTGGTGTTGCAAACGAAATAACCAATGTGGTATTCACTCCATCCTTGGTTGGAAGTTTACAAATCGTTAGTCAGAGATATACTAGGGATGCTATATACGATGCGGGTCGGAAAGTTCTTAGCCTATCAATGAAAGAGAATAGTTAGTTTTTCAAAAATATTTTTATTTTTCAATATAATCTCCTGAAACTTCAATACACTTAGTCCCACGCTTATCTAGCAATTCTATCCCTTGATTAAAATAGTTTTCCTCAAGGTCTTCAAAATAGTGGTTTACAACTGTAATTGCATCTTCATTTGAGGTAAAACACTTGCCAGCAAGGAATTTTTTTAGATTTGGGAACATGTAAAAGTCACTGGGAGCTAAATCAGGAGAATAAGGTGGGTGGTCAAGCAACTCGTATTTTAATTCGTTGATTTTAGCCATTGTTAAAACACTCTTGTGCGCTGGTGCGTTGTCTTGATGAAAAATTATTTTTTTGTGTTGTAAGCCAGGACGTTTTTCTTGAATTTGTACATTTAATTGATCTAAAAGGTTGCAATAGTACTATGAATTTATTGTTTTACCCTTTTGCAGATAGTCAATCAATAAAATACCTTTGAAGTCCCAAAAAATCGTTGCCATAACCTTACCAGCCGATTGAATTGTTTTTGCCTTCTTTGGGGCACTTCCTCCAGCTTCAGTCCATTGTTTGGATTGTTCTTATGTCTCTGGAGTATAGTGGTGGATCCATGTCTCATCAACAGCTATGAAACGACGCTTAAAATCTATTTTATTTCGCTGAAAACGATCCAAACAAGCTTGAGAAATGTTGATTCTTATGCGTTTTTGGTCGACTGTTAACAAGTCCGGCACCCATCTTGCAGAAAGCTTTTTCATCTGTAGTTCTTCATGCAAAATTAAATGGACTCGATCATTTGAGATGCCCATGATATTAGCTATTTCACGCACTTTTATTCGTCGATCATTTAATACCATATCATGCACTTTGGCTACAATTTCTGTTGTTGTTGCTGTTTTTGGGCGTCCACTACGTGGTTCATCTTCAATGCTTGTATGACCACGTTTATATTCAGCAACCCAATTTTTTACTGTTGCATAAGAAGGAGCACTTTCACCTAACATATTCACCATATCATTATGAATTTCTTGTCCCGATAAACCTTTTTTATGTAAATATTTAATGACACCACGCATTTCTAATTTTTCGCGGATGCGTCTTTTGTGAACACCTGTTTCTATATGAAAGAGTTGCCAGATCGAAACAAAATTTAACATGTGTTCATAGCAGAGATGGAAGTTTCCAAAACACAGCTTTTTTCTGTTTATACCGCGCTTTTTGTGCTAGGTTAAGAAGTTTCCGAACCGCCCTCGTATATATGTCTGGCCTAATAATGAAAATGCGAATAGTTATCATCACCGCGATCGTATTTTTTCGAAAATTCTTTGCACTAATCGACACGAGCCTTTTTTGAGCGATTGTCAAATTGTGCGGGATCCAAGGAGAACAAACCTTTTTTACGGCCAGGTGTTCATGCAATATCGAATTTATGCTGGTGAAAGAAATGCCCAAGAATGCCTCTATCTCACGGTATATCTCATGACGATCTTGCATTATCAGTTCACGCACGGCATCAGTTTTCTCTGGCACAACGGACGTTTTTGGACAACCTTCACGACTTTTATCTTTGAGCGAGGAAACTATTTTGGATTTCAAACCTACGATTCTGTAAACACTCTTCAAGCGGCGAATCGCAAGCGAGTTGCCGTTTCTACATCTTTAAATTATTATCTTGCATGAAAAACGGATGGACCTCACTGCCCAAGTACATCAAAAGTTTTCGATATTGCGAAAAAACAGATCATTTAGTCGAACTTCGGCGATTGGCAAGGCAAATCTAAAACAGAAGACATCATTTTCGGGTTTCCAGTACATTCCAAGGGCCTTGGTAATATGTAAATGGTTTGTCTTCCAGATCACTTCTTTACTATAATGAGCAAAATTTAGGATAATTTGAACTCCATTTGGGACAATTGTAAACCGGCCTGCTTTAAGATCTCGGCGAGCTCTGTCTTTTTCGAATACTTCATTGATGATTTTGAGTGTATTGTGTGACTACTCCGATAACAAAGAACATTACGAGGGCTATATATGTTTCTGGCGCCATCTGAAATTTCCATTGACAATTTTGACATTTTTTGGCATAATCGTACTCAGAACGTTTTGACGTACGACCATCATTTGTGTAGTTTACAGTGACTTGAAAAAATCAATTTGGCAAAAAATGGAATTAACTCGTGAACATTTTCGTGCGATAATTTTTCACAACTTTCGACGTGGATTATTACGACAAGAGTGCATCGATGAACTTAAATATTTGCATGGCGATGAAGCACCATCCTATAGAACTGTGAAAAACTGGTTTAATGAATTCAATCGTGGTTTAATGAATTCGTCACAGGTGACGAATCATGGATCTATGCGTATGAGCCCGAAGCAAAACAGCAATCGACCTTGTTGGTCTTGAAAGACGAGCCAAATCCAACGAAAGTTGTTCGTGGAAGAAGCACTTCGAAGCAAATGGTCGCCTGTTTCTTCGGCAAAACTGGTCACCACAATTTGTTTGTCTAAAGTCTTCAGAGAAATTTGAAAAAACGAACAAGAGAAGACGATTCATTGTTCAACATGACAATGCGAGCTCTCACACATCGACTCAAAGCATCGACTTTTTGACCGGCCAAAACGTCGAATTGATGGGTCATCCGCCGTACAGCCCTGACTTGGCACCCAATGACTTCAATTTATTCCCGCACATCGTGAAAAAAATGCGTGGTCAACGATTTTCGTCGCCAGAAGGTGTCTCAATCGAAGTGGAAAAAGTGCTTCGACAATTGGTTTGAGCGCATGCAAAAGTGTATAAATCATGCTGGAGAATACTTTGAAAAGCAATAAAATTATTTTTGACGATATACATTCGCATTTTCATTATTAGGCCAGAAATATATATATAGCAGCCCTCGTATAAATGAATTCAGCCAGCTAAACAGCTTTAATTTGTTAGTAAAAAGCAATATTTGTTACTTTTAGAAAACATGTGTTCAAATGTCTTCTCAGTGTAATTCAGCGAGCTTTGTTATAGCTAATGCTGGGAATTTTAAAGTTTTGCTAATGCTGGGAATTTTAAAGTTTACTACTAAATTCTAATTTTTTCTGTAGGGCATTTAGCTAAATTTGCCTATTTCTAACTTGTTTATGTTTATACCATAGAATATAAATATTGTGATATATGTACCTAGAAGACTTATACATAATTCAGCCACCTGAATTTAGTATATAATTTATTAGAGTACAAAATTTTTGTTTAACTTTTATGAAATTATTAGGACTTGTAGACGCTCTTCAGTTAGCTGTGTTGTATCTTAAGTTCTATCTTAAGTTTGTAACTATCAAATACTTTTGAAAATTGCAGCGGTACTTTGCTTAAGGAGTATCTCGAGACTACTTAAGTCCCACAACATTCCATTCAGGAACACGGGGAAACATAACTCAAATCAGTGAGCTGTGCAACACATAGCTCTTATACTTACTGACTAGGTTCTACTGTTAAACTCCGGCTTCAAACGGCTCATGAATTCTATAGAGAAGTATTTACATGGCTTTATGATAAATCTCTTACTCGTAATGTCGAATTTACGAGGTTTGAAACCGCCGCTGAATTATTATTGGATGTTTTTACCCCGGACCTAAACCTAGTTTTACACACCAACATCACATTACGGCGGCTACAAGTATCTAGAGAACGTATATAAAATTCAGCAAGCTGAATTAGGCTTTTTTTTTAAATCAAGTGTTTTATAACATTGTGCACAATTCAGCTAGCTGAATTAACATTTATGTGCACATATTTGCAGTTTCACTGATTTTTGTAACAAATTTCCAACTAGCAAGCTAATTCAGCTAGCTGAATTTATCAATTTCGAAATTTTGCATGTAATCCATCGATTTTTTGATATATCTAAGAAACGCATACATCAATTCAAAAAAGTTGTACACAATGGAAGGCAATTAAAAATTCGTTAAAACATTTTTGTTATATTTTTTTGTTCTTAATTACATGCATATTGTGTCATTTGACACATATCTGTAACAAGTGTTTGTTGTACAGCCGAGCGATGTTGGTTTATTGCCGCTGATGTGGTTCTTGTTCTTCTTGTTGTTGTATTTACAATCACTCAATTAAAGATGGCGCTGATCATGGCACATTTTACTGCAACATTTTCATGATGTCAGGTTGATTAGTTTTCAAATTCTAGCGGTCACATTGTGAATGTGCTTTTGTTTTTAAATGACTTCCCTTGTCGCACATGGCTGAATCGCTGAATGAATGTGTATTGTGAACAATCTATGGATGTGTGTGTGTATGTATATAGAGCATACTATAGATATGTACCCTAGTAATGTAAATAATTCAATGTTACATTACAATCATCGTCACCATCGTACTGTCAGTGGCCGGTAGTTGATATCTACATATGCACACATCTACACTTATGTACAAATGTATATACTAAATATATGCTTTTTTCAGTAACATGATAAATGTTTAACAAATGCAAAATAGAATCAAAAAACCAAATACTCGTAGTGCTTAAACTATGAGAAAACTGATTACGTTGACCTTGTTCTACGGGCAAAATTGGTTCATTACAAAAACGCCAGATTATGATCTTAGTGTGATTTTTCTTACACGTCTGAGAAATCTTCGTCTTCGTTTATCTTTGAACATGGTTGTAATTTATGAAAATTGTGAGAAAAGCCCGCAGACCGACTGTCCATGACGACCTTAAGCGCAGGTTGCACTCGGGCACAGTCTGTGTTTTGTACTTAGTACTAAGTATGTCAAGATACGATCGTGATCGTTTTGCTTAAGTCGGAATGGAATCAAGATGATAATCTCAAAAGAAAATAAGGTACAATATCTGAATTGAAGGCAGGATAAGTCAAGTCGTATGTCTATGAAGAGGACTGGCCTTCTTTCTGCCCAAAATTGTGTTGCTGCCTCCTACCCACCGCACTTACGCTTAGTTTAAGATTCAAATCAGCCAAATGTTCTTCGTTCTTCTAGATTTCATATCATACATCTTGTCCTGATATTCGCTAATTGTAAAGTTCTTCTTAAAACCCATTGTTCTTGAGCTTTTTTTTTAAAGGACCGGGGTTGCCGGAGATATCAGATCTAAAAGCACACTGATATGGTGCTATGATATGATTGCAGTGATCAATTTAAACAGAGGAATCGCATCAACAAAAATCTGAACTTTAATCCTGATTTAAAGTACTAATGGCTGTCCTGATATTGACCAGTTTTGATGTTCTCCTCAATATACCTCACTGATATTGTCTCGTTAGAGAGAGAGAGAGAGAGAGAGAGAGAGAGAGAGACAGGTTTCCCTGGCGTCAGATCCATATATAATGTCTGCTTTTTATAATGTAGTGATCGGCTTAAAGAGTTTTCACCATACGAAATTACAATAGGCGTTTTCTAGACATAGTACAGGGTGGACCATTTTAAATTTTAATTTGAGTGTGTTTTTTACATATCCAATACTGATTACTATAGTGGGCAATTACAAATTTTAAATTTGAATCGACTGTAAAAAATTACTGATAATTCTTTCAATCTGGTTTTATTGGAAAGGGTAAACTTTGCCATTTAATAATGGAACACCATCCGATGCGTTTTCGTTTCGCCCAATGGGCTGAAGATTGTTTGGCAGGGGATGAAGAATTTTACAGAAAAATCGAGTTTGCAGATGTAGCTCAGTTTCATCAGTATTTTATTTTACACCTAATTCAAATTTAAAATTGGCAATGGCCCGCCTTATATTTCTCTCGACATTCTATTAAGGAAGACATACAAAGTCCCTTCATCAGAGTATTTTTCGAAAAGTTTTTGGACGTCCACTACGTGGTTCATCTTCAATGCTTGTACGACCACGTTTAAATTCAGCAACCCAATTTTTTACTGTTGCATATGAAGGAGCACTTTCACCTAACACATTCACCATATCATTATGAATTTCTTGTCCCAATAAACCTTTTTTATGTAAATATTTAATGACACCACGCATTTCTAATTTTTCCATTGTAAAAAAACCGCGGATGCGTCTTTTGTGAACACCTGTTTCTATATGAAGGAGTTGCCAGATCGAAACAAAATTTAACATGTATTCATAGCAGAGATGGATGTTTCCAAAACACTTAACTTTTCTGTTTATACCGCGCTTTTTGTGCTAGGCTAAAAAGTTTCCGAACCGCCCTCGTATGGACTAAACAAGAAATAACTCATGACAAAATTTCCATTTTCTATCGATATTATTTATGGAAAAAAATTGGGGTTTCATCCTCAATTCTTACCCAGATATTACCCCTTTTACTAGTCGTCAGCATTGGTCATGCATGTCCCAGTTCGCAAATTGCCGTAGTCCTGAGCCGTTCCTCTTTATGATAAAGGATGAAAAACTGTACTGCATCCTTTAAGCGTATCGCAAAAATATCCTAGTATGTTAAAGGCTTAAACAAGGAGTTTAATTTTTCTATCGACTTCGAATCGGAATAACTTTTATTTATTTTATATTTTTTTATTTATTTTATATTTTTTTTTATTTATTTTATATTTTTTTTATTTATTTTTTAGGAAAAACATAATTTCAAATTCTGAAGTCCTGTAAAAAGGACACTGGATCACGAAATAAAAAACTGTGATCGCAGTTTCATTACAAATGGTACCTACTTTCAAACGTTTATGATTTGGTTCATGTGTCGCGACATTTTTTAAAAATTGTTCAACGGTTTTTAAAAATCATTTAAAAAAAATTAAAGAGTATAACTCTAAAGTTAAGCGGAATATCGTCATTAAAGTTTAATTAAAAATAAATTCAATACTTTTTTGTTTAGAATTTTTTTTGAATGTTTGTCTCGTTTTTTTTTTTATTTCGGTCTATTTCTGTAACACATTGAACTGAGCAGTGTGTGGCCACGAAAATTAATGTAGCTTTGCCATTTTGTAAAAAAACTTGTCTTCTGTCAAAATGTCGATGCAGGAGGCCTCGAGCCGCATAATCCCTGTTCCAATGAATTTTGTTAAAAATACACTCTAAGGCGCACAATTTATTATTTATATTTGTTTTTTAGTTAGTTAATGACATAATTGAGATACTTTCAGATTGGAAACCAAAATAGACACAGGTGGAGTTAAAGAAATTAAAAAAATTAAGTTAGCGAATTATAAATAAGCTAAGCTCATTACCAATTGCCTTACCAGGTAATGTGCTCTCATTACCCTTCGCATTATTTTAAACCCAAAAATAAGTACTTACTCAGTATAAAGTATGCACTTATCAAAACGACGTGTACTTACACACTTAATTTCCACAACATGCCAATAAGGAACTAGGGGAAACGTCTCCCAAATCAGTGAGCTGTGCACTATTCAATTCGTACACTCAGCGACCGGGACCTACTACTTAACGCCGGCTACGAACGGCTAATGCATTTTAAAGAGAGGATTTTACATGGCTTAGAGATAAATCTCTTACTCATTAAATCTCAAACATTTTCGAGTTGGAACTTCTTCATTATCCTCACCGCGTAAAAGTAATTCAAAATGGTATTTTTTTTTTTTAGTAGAGGGGAATTTAAAATTTGCCTCACGCCTTTCGAAATCAACACGCAGAGAAACATATGGTTACTATACGGTCACGGTAACAATAGTATGTTCTCTGCAGTAAAAGTATGGTCGTCGCAACCATAGCATTGTTTTTTGAATTTCATTTTGACAATAGTATAATTGCGGCAATATTAATATTGTTGAAATGTAACAAAAGTATTGTTGCCAAATTTAAAAATAAAAATATGGTTTAAGCAACAATATTAATATGGTTGGTGGGACAAAAGTATTGTTTTCATGGGTTTTATGTTAACAATAACATAATTACGGCAATCATACGGGCAAAACCTTATTTTTTTTTTTAATTTGACAATGTTATTTTTACGATTCTTACGCAATAATAGTAATAAAAATTATATTTCAAAAAAAAAGAACTACGGATTAGTATAACTAAAATATTTTTAATAAATGGTTTTTTTACTGTTTAATAAAAAAATCACTCCTATTGTTACATAACTTACTTAATAAAATTCTTTATTGTTGAATAACAACGTATTCCAGTCTTTACAAATAATTTTGTCGATCATAGTATGGTTGTGCGTAAGTCATACTATGGTTGTGAGGATCATACTATGGTTGTACGTTAAACAAACTATGGTTATGAGGATCAGAATTTGGTTGTGTGGTCATAGTATGGTTGAAAGTGAATAATAATATGGTTGTGGGGATCATAGTATGGTTGTGTGTGAATGATTATATTGTTTTGAGGACCATAATATTGTTATGGGGATCATAGTATGGTTTTGTGTGAACCATTCTATTGTTGTGATGGTCATAATATTGTTGTGCCACAACCATATAACCAACAATAGTATGATGCTCTTCGAATATGGTTACCCCAACCATACTTTTTTTCTGCGTGAATAAATTCCAAATGTGCGCGTCCTAAAAAAATGCTGGGCTTGTTGTAAACGAACGCGATTGTCAGTTTATGTCACAGTTTAAAAGCCAATAACTCACATTCTTGATAACGTCATCATCGTTTGGTTCGGTGGCAACTCATGACAGAGAAGATCTTTGCAATAGTTTAAAATATTTCGAAGCGAATTGTAATTCATATTTCATTTTGATCATGACTATAATGACGATCATTATCTTCTTAAACACGTTTCAAGTATCCATACATCTCAGCTCAACTCAGCTCGACTTCGTTTGGTTTAATTCCATCCAGCACAGCGCAGCTATCCCGTTTAATGCCGTGACATGCCATGCCTTGCCGTGCCGTGCTATTCATTGAATCATTGAAATGTGTTACAAATCACATACAATTGGAAAATTGAGCAAACAAAACCCCCGAAACACACACTTTCGCCATCATCTTCAGACGGGCGACCATCATCGCCCGAGGCTGCCTGAACTGCTGGACTTGCACACACATTCGAACAACGAAGCAAGAGCCAGTGGCCACACATGGCCGTCCATTCGAACTTGTAGACAAATCATGCCACAGCAGCGTATGTTTGCACTGAAAAAGATTCTTAAATTATAATAAATTTTTATTAAATTTAATGCCGTATGACGACAATTGTCACTCAAACGCAGAACGAACAAAACAAAAAAGAAGAATAAAGCGAAAATATAAAAAAAATCACTTTACCGAATTTCAAACGTGCAAAAAGTTCTAATATTGCAAGTTTTGATGGATGCTGTTGTTGGCGTAGCTCTTCCGAACTGGAATTTTTTCAAAAAAAAGCTAATGAAGGCAGTTTTGGAATTATGACTGAAGTAGGTATGGTCCTTTATCCATACAAGTCATATTTGATAAAAAAAAACCGGATAAAATTGCGCTTGACCAATTTACCCTGCACTTCTCGTTGTGCAAAATGACAACCGAATACAGGTTTTTGGACCCCAGTGGATGCGTGATCCGCGCTCTAAATTAAAACAGATTTTAGAAAAGCGTCATTTATGGATTTGTGCTAAGATTTTTGGTACCCACACGAAGAAAAAAAAGTAAGGTTGCGATAACAATATTCGAAGAGCATCATTTGTCACAACAATATTATGATCCTCACAACAAAAAATTATTTACGTTTTACTAAAAAAACAAAAGTTTACGCGTCAAAATAATGTAAACACATATTTAAAATTTAGTTTGGGTTTCCTTTTGACTTAATTACATTTGCTAGTCTAGCTAGCCATTGAATCTTCTAGCCATTAAATTTCACTTCATTTGTCCTGTAATACGATTTTCAGTTCATTTTTACAAAAATGTGTCTTTCTATTTTTTTTTGTCCAAATGCTTCCACAGATGCTCAATGGGGTTAAGGTCTGCAGACTGCGTTGGATGATCTAGCATTTTGGGCGGCCGGTAGAGCACCCACTACTTAACAATTTTAGATGAATGTTTAAGATCGTTGTCCTGCTGGAATATCCATTTCTGCGATAATCTATAATCTCTTTTTTCTTCGTACTAGATTACCAACCTCCGCATGCAAAGACCATAACAGAGCCTCCACCGTGTTAAGCGTTTTTTTTATCACATTGTTCGTCGCTATTTTTATCTTTTTTATTGTTGGATGGTCTCCTCCAACAATTTGACGATTTGAAGATTTTCCCTTTTTGTGCAAATATATTATAACGGGTGATCAATCTATAGGTATTTTTTTTTTAAATAAAAAAAATACAAAATTTCAAATCAAGTGTGGAATTGTTTAGTCGAAAGGGCATTTTATGCCATTTATTTTTTTGGCGGCAACTACGGTGTCCATTTTGAGGGACTTTTTTGGACTTTTTGACTCGTTCGGTATGGCATGGCGTTAATTACACGCGTAATGTTGGCTTCCAAAACCTGAATCGTAGCTGGTTTGTCAGCATAGACGTTGGATTTTACGATCTCACGCGATCTAGGTGGCCAACTCATCGGTTGAAAACCGATGCTCTTCGAAATGACCTCTCAAAATATCCAGTGTTTGAGCAACTACATGGCAAGTGGCACCGTCCTGTTGAAACCAAAGACTACGGGCTTCAATTTAAGGTAGCAAAAAGCCCGATATCATGGCGCGATAGCGAGCATCATTCACGGTGGCCAACTCATTCTTGTTTAAAACCGATGCTCTTCGAAATGACCTCTAAATAGATCCATTGTTTGAGCATCTACATGGCAAGTGGCACCATCCTGTTGAAATCAAATGTCGTCAAGACTACGGGTAGCAAAAAGCCCGATATCATGGCGCGATAGCGAGCATCATTCACGGTTACGTTCCGGCCATCCGGCAATTTTGTTGTTTGTTGTTCTAGCGGCAAACCGTGCCGGGGTGACAGACCTTGGCCGAAGAATTGCTGCTTCGGGTCGATCTGGTGCGTAGAACCGGCTGTAGTGGGATCGGGCAATTTTGTTTATTGCTGTTGCCGTTGCGCCAAAAATGGGCCTTAACACCGAACAAAATTTTGGTCAAAAAAAGCGGATCTTCCTCGACCTTTTGAGAAGCCCAATTTGGTGTAAGTCTCCATGATGAAATGGCCAACAATACTGAAAATAAATTAAGTTTAACACAACTCACGCGTAATCTGTTTAAAACCCCTATTGAAAGAATCTACCTCTAGATTGATCACCCGTTATGATATCCACTGTTGTTTTTTTCCAACGTAACTCTTTAGCTATTTAACTTAGTTTTTGTTCTAAAATTACTGTTTTATGCTGATGAATTTTTTTATACTAAGTTCCTTACATAGAAGATTTTTCGTTTTGACATTGAACAGGGATTAACCGGCTCAAGACCGCTTGCTTCTATATTTAAATAGAAGACAAGTTTTTAACAAAATGGCAAAGTGGCATTGATGCACACTGCTTTTATCATGATATCGGGTCCGTGACAACCCTCTTCAGAAAGCTTTGCTGCAATTGCTGAAAGTAAAACCGAACTCTATAAGGCCAGGCTCTTCCCAAACGAATGAGAACTACTGTTGTAAACCTTACTTTTCAAGTTTTCTTTATTTTGGATGTTTTTTTTCATAAATTCGAATTTTTTTAAATGTGTTTTTACAAGTATTTTAATCTTCTATAATTTTTATGGAATCTATTCTAATCTAATTATTAATGAGTTTGGCATTTTAAGTTGTTTTTATTACATTATTACATTATGTATAAATCAAACTACGTTTATGAAAACACTTGGTGTTTACTTTATTTTGGCGCTCACAGTATATAGAGGCGTCTCCTCTTAACTAGTCCAGATGTATCCAAATAACGTCCACTTTAAATTTTGTATTAACTTTTTTTCCCTATTTGAATGAATATTCTCTGGATTGAATACGAGGGCTGCTTCATATACTTATAGTATTTATAGTATAACATTTCTGGCCTAATAGTAAAAATGCGAATATTCATTATCAAAAATGATTTTATTGTTTTTCAAAGTATTCTCCAGCTTGATTTATACACTTTTGCATGCGCTCAAACCAATTGTCGAAGCACTTTTTTCACTCCGATTTAGACACCTCCAAAACATGGTTTTTGAAAGCTTCAACAGCATCTTCTGGCGACGAAAATCGTTGACCACGCCTTTTTATCTTGAAGAGTGGAAATAAAAAGAGGTCATTGGGTGTTAAGTCAGGGCTGTACGGCGGATGACCCATCAATGGACGTTTTGGCCGGTCAAGAAGACGCTGGTTTGAGCCGATGTGTGAGAGCTCGCATTGTCATGGTGCACAATGATTCGTCTTCTCTTTTCGTTTTTCGAATTTTTTCCGAGACTTCAGGCAAACAAATTGTGGTGTACCACTCAGAATTGACCGTACTACGTTGCTCAAGCGGAACAGTCGCCACATGACCAGTTTTGCCGAAGAAACAGGCGACTATTTGCTTCGAAGTGCTTCTTCCACGAACAACTTTCGTTGGATTTGGCTCGTCTTCGAAGACCCTTACGGTCGATTGCTGTTTTGTTTCGGGCTCATAAGCATAGATCCATGATTCGTCACCTGTGACGATCTTCCGAACGTCTTTTGAAGCACCGCGATCGTATTTTTTCAAAATTTCTTTGCGCCAATCGACACGAGCCTTTTTTTGAGCGATTGTCAAATTGTTTTATTACGGCCAGGTGTTCATGCAATGTCGAATGTATGCTGGTGGAAGAAATGCCCAAGGATGCCTCTATCTCAACGTATGTCACATGACGATCTTGCATTATCATCAGCATCAATGTTTTCTGGCACAACGGCCGTTTTTGGACAACCTTCGTCTTTGAGCGAGCGTCGGCCACGATTAAATTCATTAAACCAGTTTTTCACAGTGCTATAGGATGGTGCTTCATCGCCATACTAAGATTTAAGTTTATCGATGCACTCTTGTAGTAATAACCCACGTCGAAGTTGTGAAAAATTATCGCACGAAAATGTTCACGAGTTATTTCCATTTGTTTTGCCAAACTGATTTTTTTAAGTCGCTGTAAACAACACAAATAATGATCGTACGCCAGAACGTTCTGAGTACGTTTATGCTAAAAAATGTCAAACTTTCCAAAGGAAATGTTAGATGGCGCTAGGCAACACTTAGTGTTGCCTAGGTCAGAAATATATATAGCAAACCTAGTATAGTTGTTCAGTATTTACATAGCATTTATGCTAATTTGGCAACTGCCTTTCAGCTTTGGTCACCAAAATCTACAATTGTTATTTATAAATTGTTTTCAGGGCATACATGGGACCTGGTCTAAAGTGTGGTCTCTGACATTATTATTTATAGGCATATCATTGCGCATAAAACGTATGTCCATCGTGATGAAAATAACATAAAAATAAGCAAAACGAAAACTTCAAACACTTGCTGGATGTTGCGGTGGCTACGATTGGCCACGAAAAATGATTCATTCATCAGCTTCCATGTTTCTAAATACGTATGACTGACGTCTTTAAAGTAATACCACAAATTCTAGGAAGTTATATTTAATGTGAAATTCTATCGTTTCAAATTAATTTCAATCTGCATTCAAATTTCAATATCAAAAAGAAATTCATTAACCGGCTAACGTAAGTAGCACAAAAAACACGTTTTGTTTTAAAACAAAAGAAAAAAAATACGCAAACGGAGAGCATATTTTGAAAAGCAAAAAAAAGGTACAAGAACAACAACTCAAAAATCAATACTTTGAAACAATAAATTAAGTACTTAACTTTTTGATTTAAAGAAAATCAAAACTTACGTCAAGTCAAGGTACTCGTACTACCCACCCCATCGCCACCAACAGCATTAGAGGGCTATAAATATATGCTTATATATACGAGTATAATATAGGTGGACTACTCTTAACGTTTAAGCTCAACCAGAAAATTCGTCTGGGTCCGCCATTAGCAATCTGGTGGCATTGGCCAACTACCGTTTGCCAATTATTCGGCGATGATAATGCGAGTAATCGTTGTGACTGGGCCAGATAACAAGTATCGTCGTCGTCGACCACTGATATGATAAACCCATTACCTGTTGTTTTGGAATGTTTTGACAGAAAAAAAATCGCTCATATTTCCAGTTTGTGACGTTCTCCTTAAAAAATATAAAAAAAAAGAAATCGCCACGATATGATAACGTGAAATGCTATTATGCAGACGTCAACAAATTCGGTTAATTGGCTTGGCTAACTTTCGTATTGTGAAAAACGTAATCAAAATTGATTTGAGTCGGTTTTTGTTCTCTTCTCGTTTTCTCTCTCTCCTTCCTTCCCTCTTCGCATTAAAACTCAAACTAGTAAATTAATTATATTTTGGTCTTTTTCTTAATCTTCATAAAAATGTGTGTTTAAAGATAACAACGAAGGGGGCTTCATGACGTTAGAACTTGTTGCATAAGCTGTTGGTGGTCAATGACGTCAAGCGTTTAGCAATCAGTGTGACGACATGTTTACTCTCGCGATATAATTCTCATCATATCGACTTATAATTTATGATGTTTTTGGCAAGTTCATTTTGTACAAAAGTGAATCGCTTCAATTCAATACTATCAACAAGCCCAGCGTAAGGCATACATACACACAGAGAAAAGTCGGTTGGAATTCGGCCTGGACTGCAACGATTCCGTTGGAAGAGAAGATTTTCTGTTGGAATTGTAAAATGTAAAAAATCATGATGAAAAAAATATAAAAACAAAAATTAAGAATTCGGTTTTATAATAAAAATTACTGTTTTTAAATAATTTAATAACATATTTTCTCATTTTTTAAGAATTTCTTTTTTAAGGATATGTTTCATACGTTTTCTGAAGAAGTTTTATATTTTATATGATTTTTGTTTTATTTTTCTTGAAATTGTTTCATATTTTTTATGACTTTTTTTTCAAAATTTGTTTGACAATATTTCACAAAAAACTTGAAGTTCTTTCATAAAAAAAATTTAAATTTGTTTATAATTAATATAAAAAAAGTTCACGAAAAATCTGAAACCCTGTTATGAAATAACATTTTTGGTTTGTTAACATTTATTCTGTCTTTTATCATTAAAATGACTGAAACAGGTTTTACTCTGATTCGAGCCTTTTTTGTTCTGTTCAAAATCAACGTTAAAAATTGGTTCAATGTTTTGGCTATGGTTTCAAGGCAGACTGTACAGCCATTTCCAAAATCGCCAATGTTTTTCTTGCCTTTTTTTGCAACGATTACTTCGCACATAAATCAAATGACTTATATAATAAATGAGAATTATCCTTTTGCGTACAATATTCGCACCCTGCGTAGAACAATCTACAATTAACAATATCATTTCCACTACAGCACAAGGTATGAGTATTTTTGTGCTCACATGTTTTTTTTTACATATGTACATGCAGCGTTACATATGTACATGCAGCGTTTCAAAATTGAGCTATGCCATTTTGAAAAATTTATAAAATCTATAAAACATTTTCTTAAAAATTACGAATAATTTTCTTATAAAGGCATTTCATACAAAATAACCTTTTATCAAAACATATGAAAATTTCTTCAAAATGTATATGAAATGTTACTTAAAAGTAGGAATACAAATTTTACGATGACTTTTCATATGGGTCAATTTGTATGGGTCGAAAAAAAGTCACCAAGCGGTTATCAAAATTGTAATCAACGATGAATTCTAAGAAAATTTTCCAAAGAAACCATGTGTCTAAAATCAAAATCGAGCTTCCAATTTTTAACGAGAAAGTTTTCGTCCGTCTTTCCGTCTGTGGAAAACACGCTATAGTCCACAATAATAATGCTAGAGAGCTGACATTTTACAGAAAGATGTCATGCTGAGAAGGTAAGGTCAAATTCGAAAACGGGTTGGACGGCTTTGTATTTTAAGTTATGTTACCTCTCTCCTCATTAAAATTAAAATAAACAATTTTGCGATGTTTTGAAAATATAACACTTTTTATTTCAACATTACTTATTTTTAAGGTCTTTCTTGCTATCAATCCTAGGTGTTTCGTTTCGACTTTTAACTGTGACTGCCATAACACCATCGCGATTTTTTTCAATAGTTCGACGTGAGACTTTAGTCAGTAGTTGCACAAACCGCTCGGTTCCTTGAATGTGTAGAGGAATGTGTGGATCCGGAAGCGGTGGATCGTCAAATTCTATGTAATTGAGCAAGTGTTCATAGGGTATATGAAAACATTTTGTTTTCATTTTTAGCCCAATCACTGAGAAAAAAAAATATTTTAAAACATCGCGGCAACTTGGCAAATTTAGTTCGTGTAAATCACTTTTTTTCTTTGCCTTTTTTTGCAACGATTACTTCGCACATAAATTAAATGACTTATATAGTAAATGAGAATTATCCTTTTGCGTACAATATTCGCACTCTGCGTAGAACCATCTACAATTAACAATATCATTTCCACTACAGCACAAGGTATGAGTATTTTTGTGCTTACATGTTTTAATTCATATCTAAGGACATATGTACATGCAGCGTTTCAAAATTGAGCTATGTCATTTTGAAAAATTTATAAAATCTATTAAACATTTTCTTAAAAATGACGAATAATTTTCTTATAAAGGCATTTCATACAAAATAACCTTTTAGTAAAACATATGAAGCAAAAATAACAAAATTTCTTCGAAATTTATATGAAAATGTTCCTTAAAAGTAGGAATACAATTTTAACGATGACTTTTCATACAAACTAAGAAACTTTTCGTAAAACATTTGAAGAAAAAATTAATAAAAAAATTTAAAAAGCTTCACAAAAATCCAAACTTGGTCAATAGTATGAAGAATGTACCAAGAACATACGAGTAATAAGAATAATGTTTCGTAAATACGTAATACGAACATAATTTTTTCAGTGTAGCTTGGGAAGGACGTATTTCATAGGGCTTTATGACTCACACATAGGTCCAATTTCACCAGGGGTACTTATAGGCCGCACATAATGCTCTACGCTTCCTTAAAGTTAGATTGGATTTGGCTACCTTAAGTCGGGAGTGAACATTCTGTGGAGGCTATTGAAAAAATGGATCAAAATGGAAATTTTTTACAAAATATTGAAGACGGATCGAAATCGGATGTTATATGTATAAGTATATGTGACGCGCAAAATAGAAAGGGACCTAAGGCTAAAAACCAGTTTTGTTCAGGAGAGCCATTTTAAAGATTAGTTTCCTTTCTATTTGCGCTTCGACATCACTTTCATATCTCTGGGAGCGAACACATTTGGGGCATGGGATCGGTCTCATTCGATGCTCAGATGTTGTCCACATCAAAAAAAAAAGAAAAAAAAAATTAAAATTGATTTTTTACCCTTAGGTCCCTTTCTCTGTGCGCTGTCACATATGTGGTATGTTCTGAAATCGGAAAGGAACTTTAAAAGGGGGTTATACACAAATATGAACTTACATGGTCTAGTCCGCCAGTGTTCATTAATGGCCTCTCCTAACGTACGAGCACTGCTATAAATATTTCTGGCCTAGGACACACTAAGTATTGTCTGGCGCCATCTGAAATTTTCATTGGAAAGTTTGACATTTTTTAGCATAAACGTATTCAGAATGTTTTGTCGTACGACCGTCATTTGTGTTGCTTACAGTGACTTGAAAAAATCTATTTTTCAAAAATGGAATTAACTCGTGAACATTTCTGTGCGATCATTTTTCACAACTTTCTAGCACGAAAAGAGTGCATCGATGAAATTTGTATGGCGATAAAGCACCATCCTATTGCACTGTGAAAAACTGGTTTAATGAATTTAATTGTGGCCGACGTTCACTCAAAGACGAAGGTCGTCCAAAAACGGCCATTGTGCCAGAGAACATTGATGCCGTGCGTGAACTGATACAAGATCGTCATGTGACATACCGGGAGATAGAGCCATCCTTGGGCATTTCTTCCACCAGCATACATTCGATATTGCATGAACACCTGGCCTTAAAAAAGGTATGTTCTCGTTGGATCCCGCACAATTTGACAATCGCTCAAAAACAGGCTCGTGTCGATTGGTGCAAAGAAATTTTGAAAAATACGATCGCTGTCCTTCAAAAGACGTTTATAAGATCGTCACAGGTGACGAATCATGGATCTATGAGTATGAGCCCGAAACAAAACAGCAATCGACCGTATGGGTCTTCGAAGACGAGCCAAATCCAACGAAAGTTGTTCGGGGAAGAGGCACTTCGAAGCAAATGGTCGCCTGTTTCTTCGGCCAAACTAGTCATGTGGCGACTGTTCCGCTTGAGCAACGTAGGACGGTCAGTTCTGAGTGGTACACCACAATTTGTTTGCCTAAAGTCTTCGGAGAAATTCGAAAAACGAACTAGAGAAGACAAATCATTGTACTGACAATGCGAGCTCCCACATATCGGTTTAAACCAGCGCCTTTTTGACCGGCCAAAACCTCTAATAGATGGTTCATCTGCCGAACAGCCCTGACTTGGCACCCAATGACTTCATTTTATTCCCGCACATCAAGAAAAAAATGCGTGGTCAACGATTTTTGTCGCCAGAAGATGCTGTTGATGCATTCAAAAGCCTTGCTTTGGAGGTGTCTCAATCGGAGTGGAAAAAGTGCTTCGACAATTGGTTTGAGCGCATGCAAAAGTGTATAAATCATGCTGGAGAATACTTTGAAAAACAATAAAACCATTTTTGATGATAAATATTCGCATTTTCATTATTAGGCCAGAATTATATATAGCAGCCCTTGTACCATGCAAAATTTAGGCTTTATTGGGTTAAAATTGTGTTCTAAAGCTACAAAACCCCAATTTTGGAGTGATCTTTGAGTAGGTGCTATTCGAAAACATCACCAGAGATGGGTGTTGGTCGCTCATGACGCTCTCTTTATAATTTTCTCTTGTTGTATTGTATTGATGTCATGATAATCTGGAAGAACACAAAAAAGATATTTGTTCCTACAACTGAATTTATTGACATTCCAGAAGGCCGAAGTTAAATCCGATTTCGCTTAATTAATTTTGCATACCAGATGGACAAGCGTTTTAAATAATCGAATGTGGCTTTTTTATTATGTTTTGCAGCCTAAACATTTCCTTTACATTTCGATAAGTTCTTCTCTAGTTCTTTTGATACTTCGGCTCTCAGGCTGTCCAGGCCTAGTAACACTATGCCGTTTGTCTCTTTCTCCAACTGGGTACTTCCTAATCACATCTCGTTCTGTTGTTTGCCCCAGCGTTTATCAAGCTTCGCTTTAAAACAATTTATCTTAATTCAAAATGTCAACAAAATGAAGATGTTAATTTCTAAAACACATATCAACGACAAAATAGATTTTTTTGAAAGTACGAGTAGTTGTCGTCGTTGTTTTTGTGGCATTCAAAGATTTGCCTACTGGCGGAGAGATTTTTCTTAATTAACGACGATATACAAGGTTATATTATTTGCTTTTACCAGATTACAGTTACTAACTATATGTATGTCTTCCGGTTTCGATTATCTCGAGCAATCGGAGAAGAACAGAACTAAAAAACACAAAACAAGTTCACAAAATCTTAGCAGAGCTGCGCAGACACAAGGTTATGTGAGATGATCCGTTGGTGGTTTTATTTCTAAGGCTGTCGTAAGATACTATCAGGAGGATCATCTAAAATTTAGTCTAATATCAATGTAGATCCTTCCATTTGTACTTTGGGACTTTGATTAATTCTGGTTTTTTATACTTTGTGGGAAGATAATGTCGCTTCACCAGACAGTCCTGAATTTTAACACAGAGTCCGGACCTCCTTGTTCAAAGTTATAAGAACTCCTCGTGTAATTTTCTTTAGATTGGTACATGAAATAATTTTCCAACACTTGGGTTTTGTGCAATCAGTTCGTTATAAAGTTTTGTTATGATAAGTTGATTTGATTTTAGACACGGTTGTACATCTCAACTTGTCCCATTTTTTCTAATAGCTCCCACCCGTTTTTTTAGTTTAAGGCCCACTAGCTCTGGAACCCAAATATAAAATCCGAAACTTAGCATTTGCGTTTTAAACTTTTTAAAAGGGTTGATAATTTAGTAGAATGAAAAAGATAGTTTTAAAAAAATTTTGTTTTTCGACGTAATCTTCTATTAGTACACTTTTTCCCTACGTTTTGGCCATTTCTCTAACCTTTATATGTGACCTTCTCCGAGAAAATGGACCTAGTGTGTCAAAAAACGGGTTTGGACTTAAGAGTGGATTCTGGTACCTAAAAGGGAGTAAAATAAGATAAAATGAGTTAGATTTCTGATAAAAATTTATTTACCCCATAAAAACGTACAATACGAACTTGGGAAAATCGATAAAAATGAGAAAAACGTTAAAATTTTACTTTTTTTGATTTTAAGGTTTAAAATTGTTTTTGTTTCGTCAGTCTTCGAATTTTTTTTTTTGGAGTTTAGACTTTTTTTCGGTGTTTTGTGATCTGGTGCTTCGATTTTCTTCCGTTTGACAATTTCAGGTTTTTCTTTTTTCGGTGCTTTGACTTCATCTTTCTTTTCTCGTGATCCGGTGCTTCGATTTGTTTTTTATTTTGCTGATTTTTTTTCGTTTTGGGCTCACTCGGTTTAGGAGCTACAAAATACCGTTTCTGTGAATCAGTACATAAGACCCTGACATTCTCATACAAATACCATTTGCGATCTAACGATAAGTGCAATGAACGGTGGTACTCCGTTTGGTAGCAAAAATAGCAAAGATATTGTCACACTAAAAAAATTACGTCACAACATAGGCATGACGTCACCAAAGTCGGCACCCAATCATAACTAACCATACCAAATTGCATATCCCAACTGAAGGTGTGTTCACAGTGATAATGCGTTATGAAACTTTAAATGTGCTTTTCTCAAAACATCATTTTCACACACTAGGTCCCTTTTCTCGGAGAAGGTCACATATAATAAATAATCTGACAAGCCTGGCCATCTCGTTGAAATATTTGCCACAATCTTATCTTTGCCAGTAATCAATTTAACACTCCTCCTGATGATGCCTAAGGTAGTTGAAAGGATTATTGGGAAACTTAATAAAATACGATTTGTCGACCTCGTTAAAATGCTCTCCTGGCTTGAGGTTAACCTCCTCGTTTGAACTGATTCCACCCCCCCCCCCCCCCCCCCCCCCCGATCCACTTTGTCATGTTAGGATACAGAATGAAGTCGCTAGAAGACAAGTCGGACGAGTACGGTGGTTCGTACTGAAGTTTATGCACTTTGAACACGACAATTGGGTATTAATGCGCTATTAGTAATCATGACCAAATAGCGGCATGTCTTATTAAATTTTGTATTGAATCGGTCTAATAATACATTATTGTACCGGCCCGTAGTCGTATTTCTTTTCTTTAAAAGTTCATTAGGATTTTTTTCCTTGGAATGCCAAAAATTGGCGGCCATGACCTTTTCGCCCGATGGCCAAAAATGTCTTTTTGCCTTCTTCTGAGCTGATTCAATCTGAAACCTCATTGCGTTGATTGGTTCATCAACGGAGACGACTCAACGCAAAAACTTCTGCGAATTTCGCTTAAAGAGTATCCGTTTATCCACACCGTAAGCAAACGCGGCACCCATTGGGCCGACACCTTTCTCATGGATAACTTATCATGTACCATATTTACTACCCTTCCGTACGACACGCCTACGGCCTCTGCTACTCAACGCATTTTTGTTCGGCGATCAGCGACAACCACATCGTGAATCTTTTCAATGTTTTCCTCGTTAACCACGTTGGCCGGGCGTTCTGGGCGCTCCTCATCAAACAAAGATGTAGATCAGGTGTAAACTCGTTGAACCAATACCTTACGCTCGTTATAGATGGTGTAGGGGCCGCATAGAAAGCATTCAGTTTTCCTTTCATTTCTTCGCATGTTTTTCCATTAAAACATAAAAAGCGAATTACGAATCCATATTGCTTATTTTAGCGATAAACAAATAAAAACTAACCTATGAAACTGTCAGAAATATTCGGCGGATCGCCCATCAAATGGACGTTTTGGCCGGTTAAAAAGGCGCTGGTTCAAGCCGATGTCTGAGAGCTCACATTCGTCTTCTCTTGTTCGTTTTTCGAATTTCTCCGAAGACTTCAGGCAAACAAATTGTGGTGTACCACTCAGAATTGGCCGTCCCACGTTACTCAAGAGGAACAGTCGCCACATGACCAGTTTTGCCTAAGAAACAGGCGACCATTTGCTTCGAAGTGCTTCTTCCACGAACAACTTACGTTGGATTTGACTCGTCTCCGAAGACCCACACGGTCGATTGCTGCTTTGTTTCGGGCTCAAACGCATAGAACCATGATTCGTCACCTACGACGATCTTATAAACGTCTTTTGAAGCAGCGCGATCTTATTTTTTCAAAATTTCTTTGCACCAATCGACACGAACCTTATTTGAGCCATTGTCATATTGTGCGGGATGCAACGAGAACAAACCATTTTTACGGCCAGGTGTTCATGCAATATCGAATGTATGCTGGTGGAAGAAATGCCCAAGGATGCCTCTATTTCACGGTATGTCACATGATGATCTTGCGTTATCAGTTCACGCACGGCATCAATGTTCTCTGGCACAACGGCCGTTTTTGGACGACCTTCGTCTTTGAGCGAGCGTCGGCCACGATTGAAGTCATTAAACCAGTTTTTCACAGTGCTATAGGGTGGTGCTTCATCGCCATACAAAGATTTAAGTTCATCGATGCACTTTTGTCGATAGTTGTGAAAAATGATCGCACGACAATGTTCACGAGTTAATTCCATTTTCTTGCCAAATTGGTTTTTTCAAGTCACTGTAAACAACACAAATGGTGGTGGTACGTCAAAACGTTCGGAGTACGTTTAAGCTAAAAAATGTCAAACTTTCCAATGGAAATGTCAAACACTAAGTATTGCCTAGTCCAGAAATATATATAGCAACCCTCGTACCAATCTGACAATATACGTTGGTATATATAATGTTAGTATCGAAAAAAAAGACAGCCGGGTAGAAAAGAAAACAGTTCCACGCCCCCATATTAGACCGTAAACCATTATGGAGGATATACAAGCATCATCCATGGCACCGTTTATTTTGCAGTTCAAAGAATACAACTCGAAACTTGTCCTTTTTCATCTCAAACAACTTCAGAAAAAAGTGATTACCTCAGCTTACCACGTAATCGATAGTAATGAGAAACGTATAGATGAAGTTTTCTTAAATGATGGAAAATTGGAATAAAACTCCAGAGAGCTGTATCTGGGAAGAAGTCATGACCGTGACAACATTACATATTCCTATCTGGCTGTATCTTACATGCAAATATAAACTGCTTCCATTATTTTATGCTTCTCAGCCATGCAATCTGTAAGGCGTTGTCCTTATTTAATAGTGCAAGTGAACTAAAACTAATAAAATTGTTGGTAATTATGCATTCCCTTGGATTGATAGATCAAGCCGATATGATGAAAGCGTTAACTCTCTTTGGCTAACAAGCTGCGAGAAATCCGCCTGATAACTACTTATATTTGCTTTAAACATCGGTAAAACACATTTTCTTACTTCTTTTTAGGAAGATTCCTAAGGACGCTTAGAGGAATAAGTGAAACTGCCGTGAACGTTTTTGCTGTCTAGGTTCGCTGGCAGAAACCTTCACATTATACCGATTTTAACGCTTTTACCCTGCTTGTATTCTCACATTGAGCATGTGAAAATGCACTTTGCACATCACAAGGTTTTCTATCTTAAACGAGAACGAACCGAGCCAGCCAGCGATGATTATTAGAATTTATTGCGCTGATTTAAGTGTGAAATGCTTCTTAATGATGTGTCTACAACAATAACGCACACAAAACAAGATTTCATTTCGTCTCTCTATTGGATGGAATCTATCCACATTTGTAAAAAAAAATAGACCACCACAACTTGTTATGGAAATCAAGAAGGGAATACAACAAGTTGTCATCAGTTTTATCTATACGCCTGGACCAAAACGACTGGCCTCCCCGGCTCCCGCTCCAAACTATACCGAACGTCCCATCGTTTAGCGTTGACAAAAATTTACTCGTAAACTTTGCGCAAATTGTCAAATGTATGTAGCCTCAGTACGTCGTACGTCCGTCCGTCTGTCCAATGCGGTGCGGTCGTCGGTAAGAATCTATTTCTTCTTTTATTGTGAAATAAATACATTTTTGCTGTCTACTTTCGGTTGCTGTTTTTTCATTTTTTTTTTGTAAATTGAAAACTCACGACAATTGAGGTTTTCCGGGCAGGCACACAATATGACAAAAACATTGTCTCTAGATGCCACTACAGTCAATGATGATCATTTACTGGCTAAGTTTTAGACGAAATTTTAAAATCTGCTGACAAAGAGGGCAGCACGGGCTTTTTAGAAATCAAAAAAATCGTTAATGTTTTTTTATGTTTTACTTGGCTTCTAGATTATTCTCTGGAAGCTTGGGTTGAAAAAATAGCTACAAAAAATGCAGACGTTTAATCCCTGTATTCTTAGGTTCGTAGAACTTGTACCAGTGTCTAAATTTGAAAAGTTAGCACGTAGCACATCCACTCGGTCACCTAAAAAAGGTCCATTGTGATTTTCTTTGTCTATGATGAATTACACTCTTGGCTCTGTAAAAGGATGCCGTTAAGCTACAACAAACCGTTTGTAAAACTTGGCAGATCTATCAGCTCGCTAGAGCATAACTCTTTCAGATCTTCAGGAAAGTACTACCACAGGCAACTACGCCGGTTTTTTTCTACACATTAGTTGCGCCATTATTTCAATCTCCTTCTCTTCGTCACACAGGCGACATTATTTGACTGTTCCTACTAAGCGTTTCCCAGCCATCTCTCTTGCAATGCCCTGACGAGGACACCTTCGAGCACCTTGATATTTGTCATTTTTAACTAGGGTTTTGGGTAGAGTTTTTTCTGTTCCCGTCTAGTTTCGGCCATAGTGTCCTAAACTAGACGGTCCTAGTCGTTAAGAGCCCGCCTTTCTTACTTCTCTCAACATTTCATACAGGATCAAGCAGGTAACTTCAGCAGAGTTTTGAACTCGGCGAACTTGCGAGACAAAAGAAACGCTTTAGAACTGGTCGTCTCAACCGAGAAACAGCGGCTTCCAGGGGGACGAGCTTTCAGGAGAACCATGAGACCTTTTAGTGATTATTTTAAAAATACAACAACTTTAGAGCAAAACTAAAATAATTGTCTACGTATAGAATTTGTATAGCAACTCAAATTTTCTCTTCGCCCTTAGTAAAAGTATTAGGCTCGTTAGCGAAAACTTAGAAAAAAAATATTCCAGGTTTCTCAAGTAGCATGCTGTGTCGACATATGTAGATTTTTAACTATAATTTGATTCGCCAGAGTAATGTCCTTTCGCTTAATTAGCACTGTCTATGATCAAATAGCGTCAGCATAATCTATTTTTTAATTTGAAACAATCTAACGATCATATAAAACAAAAACTAAATACATATCAAACCTACTATCTTTAAGTCATTATTTTTAGTATCAAAATAATGCAATGGGTAATGAGATGATATTACTTGGTAATGCAATTAGTAATCCAATCCAATGCAATTAGGAATTCAATTTTGTGGATGGATTTTGTCGATTTTTTTATATTTTATTCCTAATGGTCACTTTTCTTCATGGTTGATTGAAGTGATTGTCTGGAAATGGTGCAGATTTAGCTAAGCCTTACATTTTAACGCCATATTTATTTATCGTGTATGATCCTCCTACAATTATTGCGTCAGAACAAACTTTTACCGATAAAGGTAAAGCTCACATTGAAAGTGCCGAGTCTAGGCACTCCTCTAGTCTCTTCACCACTAACGATCATTAAAAATGATGAATTTTATTCGAATCTATGAACTGCTTATAAACGCAGGGAGTGAGAAGACTGAACTCTTAAAAAATGCATATTAAAACTACCATCAGTAAGTCAATATTTTTAGTATCAAAATAATGCAATGGGTAATGAGATGATACTACTTGGTAATGCAATAAGCAATGGGTTCCAAACTACTAGTAATAAGTCATTCGTTTTTAGTATCAGAAAAATGCAATGGGTAACGAGATGATATTACTTGGTAATGGAATTAGTAATGGGATCTAACTTAATGGATGGATTTTGTATTGTTTTTTGTTTTTCTATGCATATATTGATGCATTTTAAAACTGTTATCAGTTAGTCATTATTTGTAGTATGTAATGGGTAATGATGCAATGGGTAATGAGATGTTCCTACTTGGTTATGCAAAAGCTAATAGGATTCGATTTATGAATTAATTCAGTCTACTTTTTGTGGATTTTTCTAAAATTGTATTCAACTGTCAGAACAATCGTTATTGGTAAAGGCCCTAATTTAAACGCCCAATATGCCGAGTTGAGTTTCAGATGATGTCCAACTGATCTGATATTAGCCGAATCTAAATTTTTGATAATGTTCATTACGGCCGCTTTGTTTGCCTCTCCAGCTATTTGGTTGATTGAGATATAGTTGGTGATTTAAGGCCCGAAAGAGTTTTATTTGTTTAAAATAAGATTTCAAAACGTTCGGAAGGCGTGAAATGATGCATAATGAAATGACACTCCTTATTAAATATTTTAACTACTGGATAACATCATCTGTACAATAACTATTTCGATAACTATCATTGGTATTTGGTCATTTTTAACTTAAATTTATTTGTTTTCTGTACAAGAGGCATGACAAATTTGCACGATGTTTTGAAGCTTCTAATTCAAATTGGTTGGGAGTCTTACCTTGGTTTAAGCGACAAACTCTACTTATGATTCGATACAGGGAATATCAATTTAAGCTGTGCGTAGGACAGAAAGAATATTTCAATATCTGTAAGTCAATATTTTTGATTAAAAAATGGGAAATGCGATGTTGAAGGAAGTGCATGTATGTAATATTTTTTGTTTCGCGGTAATGCTTTGGGTAATGAGATGTTATTATCTGGTAATGCAAATGATACTTTGTTGATATAAATCGAGTATTTGGTTGGATGTAAATTTTGTAAAATCGGAAACTTTCTTTCATTGTTGATTGAAATGGTTACAATAGAATCAGTTCAGTGTTAAGGAGTTTTAGAAACTTCATGGTTTCACCGTACTTGATCTACCTTTGCTTGATACTGTCGACTGTCTAACGAATGTGTAAAGTTGTACAGATATTAAGACCCCAATTGAACTTAGTTAATAAACCCCATTCAATGTGTTATTGAAAGTAACTAATTATCATTATTGAGATGAGGATGACGACGTTTATAGTTTAGTGTAATGCCTACGGCTACGAGTAGATCGGTTGTCTTCATATATACAAATGTGGCGGGTACAACAATCTTCTATCTACTAATCTACATACACCTACGCTAATGTCCGAAGTCACGGCAACAATGACAATAACAATATGTAGTAGCTAGCGGTGGCAATATTAATAATAATAATAATAATATTCATATAAAAAAGAGAAAAATAATAACGATGCGAGACGACACACACCACCATTCCCAATTGAACCAAGGAAATATTCTCGAATTTAAGTTTAATCAAAGTAAATGAAGTGACTTAGTTTGGACACTAACGAGGGCGGCCTAAAAAAGTTTCCTCCCATCTAGATCGTGGAAATTTAATCGAGATGTTGAAACGTACCATTCTTTCCGATTGAAGTTTAGTAGTTAGCACCTAAATTTATTTATTTTGTGCCTTATAGCTCACATCTAGAGAACAAATTAATAAGTGCTAAACATTTTTTTAAAATATATTTTAAAAAACCCACAAAGTATGGAATGTAGTGGCGTAACCGCAGCTCGGCTAGTTAAGCTCTGACCAAAGTCAAAAGTTAATATCGCTCTATACTTTACAAACGACCTTTGACGAAAGCGGTATCTTCTTCATCTTTTTGAGGGAAATTTTGAGGAAACCAATTTTATTGCCTAATAAAAGCATCGTCGGGATGTGCCTTGCGTTTCGCGGTCCTTACGATATTCTCCTGGAAGGAACTCTTCTGAAATATCTAATTTCATTTTCGCGACTATAATATTTAGTTGTACTACCATTTATTCCAGAGGTGCCTTTTTCGCCTGGCCAGTAATTTGCACCCTGCATTATAGAGAAAATTCGTTCTTAAGCCAGGCTTTCCAAATATGCAATGAACTTTCGGCAAATGTCTTTTCTGCCACTTTATGCTAAATTTAAACCTTCTCGAAGAAGGCCTCCTACTGGACCTTCTCGAAGAAGGTCTCCTACTGGACCTTCTCGAAGAAGGTCTCCTACTGGACCTTCTCGAAGAAGGTCTCCTACTGGACCTTCTCGAAGAAGGTCTCCTACAAGACCTTCTGGAACACTCCTGCAATACGTTCTAAGAGAAGAGAGACGGCAATGCTGGTTCGAAAAGGCCATCGAATGAAAGATCTTCTACAAAGCCTTCTCAGAGCAGGCCATCTACATAACCTTCTCAAAGAAGTCCTTTAAAAATGCAAGGAAAACCTTTCGACATTTCGTAGAAAGTCTTCTGCAAGACGTTCTGAAAAAAGGACTACAGTACACATCACAAGAAGAGAAACAGGAATACCTATTGGATGAGTGCTCGGAAATACCTTCCAAAGTCTTCTTCATGAAGGTCTTCTATAATACCTTCTCGATGAAGGCCTGCTATAATTCCTTTACGAAAAATGTCGTCTATAATACCTTCTTGAAGAAGGCCTTCCAAAATACCTTTCTCATTAAAGGCCTTTTAAATACGTTCTTGAAGAAGGCCTGCTATAATACTTTTTCGAAAAAGGTCGTCTATTATACCTTCTATAATAAGGCCTTTAAAAATAAGAGAGGTCGGAAAGACCTTTCAAAGTCTTCTTTAAGAAGCCCTTTTATAATACCTTCTCGATGAAGGCCTGCTATAATTCCTTCTCGAAAAATGTCGCCTATAATACCTTCTTGAAGAAGGCCTTCCAAAATACCTTTCTCATTAAAGGCCTTTTAAATACCTTCTTGAAGAAGGCCTGCTATAATACTTTTTCGAAAAAAGTCGTCTATTTTACCTTCTATAATAAGGCCTTTTAAAATAAGAGAGATCGGAAAGACCTTCCAAAGTCTTCTTAAAGAAGGCCTTCTATAATACCTTTTCGAATAAGGTCATCTAAGAGACCTTTTTTAGGAAAAATAGCTCGAAAAAGTCCTTGTACAAGACGTTCTAAAAGAACCTACAATACCATCTACGAGAAGGGAAAGTGGAATGCCTATTGGATTTATCAAATGATAAGTCATAAAAGACGAAACCTCGAAGAATGCCTTCTATAAGAAGAAGGTTTCTACGAAGACCTTTTTAAAGAATATTATTCCCAAGACGTTTTTAAAGAATGGAATCTTTAAGATCTTTTCCAAATTGTCTTGCTCTAATCCGTGTTTTGACTACCTTTTTGATCTCATCGTATATGGTTTTCTAAGAAGAAGTGTAGGCCGGCGACATAGAAACACACAGAGAACAGATTCGTTGCCACAACCGAATTTCTATGCCAACCGAATGATTGAGGTTGCATGCACCTCGAGTATTCTATCAGTACAAGCAAATGTTCGTTGGTCATCTGTTATTTTAGTAATTGTATTTAAATTATCGGTGGAACATACAAAGTATCCGAACCTCCACAAAAAAGTTTTCGCATTTCATCAATCATACGTGTATAACTCGATGATCAGATTTATTAACTGGTGGTATGTCGAACCCTATGTGCATTACGATTATTAATATTTGGCGATTGCAACGGTTTTTTTTATGCAACGGTATTGAAGTAATTCTAGCCGATTTCAACTAATTATTTCTCTGTGTGGATGTTTGTATTATCGTTTTCAACGGCATACGAGTATAAGGAAATTGTTTTTGATTAAAATGTTAGCCTTTTTTAAGGTATTTTACGGAAAAGCCGTACACATGGGTACTCGTAATCATTCTAATAATAAAAATATACAAAATGCTGCATCCACCCTCGTACTTTCTTTTGCCCACATGGCATGCAAGATACGTACATACTCGTAAAATAAGCATACGATAGTACAAATACTCGTTTTCTTATATTATCAGACTATATTATTATTAAATATGACGATGATGATGACAATGACGATGTGGTTTGCTGATGATGCCCTTCCATTGTTCTCCGCCATTCTTACGGGGCACTAGAGAAGCCGCCGCACATTCGACATGACATTTAGCATAACCGACGCTCGTGTATGCAGTCATGTCCATTGTACCACATTCGTCGAGTGGATACAATTCATTTATGCTTTTCTCTCATTTTTTCATTTTAAATGCTAGTCCACTTTTGTATCGTTGGAACAGTGTAACGAAACCGGAATAATATGAGAAGGTATGGCTGGGAAAGTTAAAGCTATTAATAAAGGTTGAAAGGCTGAGGAAATCTCCAAAAACCTCACCTTGTCGTTATTACGAGTATACGCATTTTCTATTTGGAATTACGATAGGGCCCAGCCTTAACACTCAACGGGAGACTTGTTCGGCTTTAAACCTAATTTTGTTCTGGAGTCTTGGTGAGGCCAAACTTTAATATCTTTGAGTGCTCAGTGGCTCGTATTTTCAATTCAGGGTTGTGGTTAGTCATGGCGATCAGCTCCCTCTACTGAAAATGGCTGTGTACCCAAACAACATTCGGTTGCAAGGATAGAATACATGGGTAGTACGTGCAACCACCAACATTTGGTTGGCAAATATAACGATTGTGCCAACAAGACTGCTCTCTCTAAGAATATGAGTAGAAACCGAATGACAGGGTGTCCCAAATGAGACCTAGTGATGTTAAACACGTATAACTGTTGTAATAACGGGTTTTTAAATGATTTTTTTTTCGTGACTATGTGTGAAATATGACATCAGACAAATGACCACCATTTTGCTCGATACAGGCTTTAGCTCTTTTAAGCACCAAGCAGCTGCCAAGCTGCTGCACAGCTTCCACGTTCTCTTCAGTACTAATATTTCGATGAGCATCGCTTGCTGGACGGTCGGCAACTGAACCCAGTTCCTCAATCGGCGAACTAAACTTGTAATCATGGAAGATGTGGGCGCTGATCTTACGTTAAAAAAACGGCGATAATTCCGCTGCGTCAGAACAATTGATCGTTACGAGGAATAATAAAAATCGATAATTTTAATGCGTTGTTGTGGACTGTACGTATTCATTTTAAATTTCCAAGAGTTCAGTTATAATCTGCTAAAAGAAAAAATAAATTATGTTAAAAATTAAAAAAGTTATCAGCTGATCTTATTTGGGCCACCCGTTAGTAATGATTTATTCCTCGAATTTCTGTACTTTGAACAGATTACTATAAATTTGTTTCTCAATGTGTGGCTTCAGCCTATTCGTTTCTCTTCTATACGTGTACTTTTATGTACCTATACACACAGAGAAAATATCAGTTGGGAATCGATCCAAACTACAAAAATTCGGTTGGATAAACTGACTTTCTGTTGCAATAACTAACATTCCGTCAATGGTAATATGGTTCGAGTTATCATATGATGGTTGCTTTAACCATATCAAGGAATTCACAGCCAATAACACAGTTATACTAACCGAATTCAGTTTAAGTATTGATTGCGGCGGTTATGGCAACCAACAATTGTGATGCACATGTTACTTTGGTACCAATAGTTGGTGGTGAAAACAGGTTGCTTCTTTATAGTGACCAAATCCTCTTTAGCTGGCTGTTGCAATAACATAATTTTGGTTATTCAGCATCAACATATAAACCCAATAATATTTTTTCGCTTCTAGACACAACAAATTATTTGTTTACGGCGAAAACATAGTCCCCAATAACACGAGGCAATTTTATTTGCCGCAACTCAGTTTGTAGGAGATTGTGATGCACATGTTACTTTGGTACCAATAGTTGGTGCTGACAACAGGTTAGTTCTTTATAGTGACAAAATCCTCTTGAGCTGGCTGTTGCAAAAACATAATTTTGGTTATTCAGCATTAACATATAAACCCTACAATATTTTTTCGCTTCTAGACACAACAAATTATTTGTTTACGGCGAAAACATAGTCCCCATTAACACGAGGCAATTTTATTTGCCGCAACCCTCAGTTCGTAGAAGAGAGAGGTAAGAGAAATGAGAAGGTAACAAACTTTCCAGTACTGTCAATTCCTTTACTGTTTTTTGTAGTGTGAAGTTGGCTGCAGATTATTTTAGTATTTTTCCACACAAAAATCAGAACGAATGATAACAAAAATTGCCGCAACCGAATTGCCTTTGTAGAGAGAGTTAAAGGGAATGGAAAGGGAAAAAAACTTGCCCGTATTGTCAATTCCTTTAGTGTTTTTCGTAGTGTGAAGTTGGCTGCAGATTATTTTAGTATTTTTCCACACAAAAATCAGAACGAATGAAAACAAAAATTGCCGCAACCGAATTGCCTTTGTAGAGAGGTAGAAGGGGAATGGAAAGGGAAAAAACTTATCCGTACTGTCAATTCCTTTAGTGTTTTTCGTAGTGTGAAGTGTGAAGAAGGCTGCGAATTATTAAAAATTTTTCACACAAAAATCAGAACGAATGAAAACGAAAAAAGAATTGCCGCAACCGAATTGCCTTGTGTAAACTTAAGAGGCAAGTTCAAAAGGGAATCGTAAAAATGGACGCGAGTGTCGTTGCCACATTTCGTAACACTGTGCTTTGTATCCATTTAACATCTATCTGTCTGTCTGTATATTTTTACATTTTCAATTCTTTTTCATATTGTTATGTACAGATCATGTGTCTTATGCCATTTTCTTGTTTTTTTTTTTAATCTTGAGTGTTGATGTTGACTTCACCGCAGTCGGTCAATATGATAGCGCGGTCAAGCCGGCGGCCGGCCGACCGCACGGATGGACGGACTGTGGGTGGTTCGGTCGCCCGGCTAGTGAATGAACACCAGTACAATGTAGTAGCAGTTAATGATAGTATATGTTTCCATGGTCATGAACAGTGATTAGTCCAGCCAGTCAGCGATCATCCACATGAACATTGTTGTCGTTCCCATGCAATGTTTTGTGGCCCCCCACGCGCTCTCACACACACACACACACATTGAATAATTTTAGTTTACTCCGAAAAAACGCAGTAAATTTTAGTTAAAATTTAAATACTTGACAGATTTTTCGACATTTAGCAAAGATCCTTACAAAAAGATTCGAATGTTTTCACAGACGGCCAGAACGAGTGACAAACCAACGCGACATTTATCCCCCTCATGATAACGTTTAGAAATGCTTGCTGCTAGTGTGATTCTTTACTCATACTTAGTGATAGTTTTTCAAATGTTTTTATTATTAATAAAAATAACTTAAAAACTGCTATTTGTCATCTTTCAGAGACATTGTTGTGGCAGCCCAGCTTTAGAGTGAACTCGGCGCTTTTCAAATGCTCTTTTCTAAAATTTAAATTAAAGTCACAGACATACATACGAACATTCCTTAAGTTACGGAAGTAATTAGACCTTAGCGGGCAATTTGTTTTAATTAGTAGTGGGATTAGATATGGGATAAGTTGGTAGTGTATGGCTCCTCATACTATCCAAGTCCTGATTAATTAGAATAATTACTTTGCCTAACGTCATACCAACGAGCTGGAATAGAAGAAGATGCAAGAGGTCTTTAGCCGGCTTATCCCTATTCAATGTAAAAAGCAACAGTTCGAAAATAAACAAACGTGCAAAACCTTCGCTTGACTTTTGCTATTGCCTCAAAGACTCTTCATTTTTTTTTTTTGTTAAATTTTGCTGTTGATGCCTAAAAACTTCGGGACATAATTTTCAGTAGGTCGAACCGACTTATAACGTATTTATTTTGTGTATTTTGTTTTGACAGGTTTTTTAAACGTACGTACGAGGGCTGCTATATATATTTCTGGCCTAATAATAAAAATATTTATTTATCGAATATTTATCATCAAAAATGGATTTATTGTTTTTCAAAGTATTCTCCAGCATGATTTATACACTTTTGCATGCGCCTAAACCTATTGTCGAAGCACTTTTTCCACTCCGATTGAGACACCTCCAGAACATGGTTTTTGAACGCTTCAACAGCATCTTCTGGCGACGAAAATCGTTGACCACGCATTTTTTCTTGATGTGCGGGCATCAATTTGACGTTTTGACCGGTCGAAAGGGAGGGCACTGGTTTGAGCCGATTCGTCTTCTCTTGTTTGTTTTTCGAATTTCTCCGAAGACTTCGGGCAAACAAATTGTGGTGTACCACTCAGAATTGGCCGTCATACGTTGCTCATGAGGAACAGTCGCCTCATGACCCGTTTTTGACGAAGAAACAGGCTACCAATTGCTTCGAAGTGCTTCACGAACAACTTTCGTTGGATTTGGCTCGTCTTTGAAGACCCACACGGTCGATTGTTGTTTTTTTTTCGGGCTCATACGCATAGATCCATGATTCGTCACCTGTGACGATCTTATAAACGTCTTTTGAAGCACCGCGATGGTATTTTTTCAAAATTTCTTTGCAGCAATCAAATTGTGCAGGGTCCAACGAGAACAAACCTTTTTACGTCCATTTGTTCATGCAATATCGAACGTATGCTGGTGGAAGAAATGCCCAAGGATGCCTCTATCTCACGGTATGTCACATGACGATCTTGCATTATTAGTTCACGCACGGCATCAATGTTCTCTGGCACAACTGCCGTTTTTGGACTACCTTCGTTTTCTGGTTGTAAAAATCGTAATATTGTTGTAGCTACCATGTTATGGTCGAACCATTAATGCCATGGAATGCTGGTGATTGCAGCAAAAAGTATATTTAATGATACTCACACTTTGTTTTTTCTCTGTGTGTATATAATTTATTGAACGTCGTAAAATTCTAAGACTATTTAGCCATGTCCGTCTGTTAAAAGCACACTTCAGTGCTAACAAAAAGATCTAGAGTCTCTAAAGTTACCAGATAAGCTGCTTGTAGGCGGCGATTGATTGGTATTGATAATGAACCACATCGTGGAAATGAAAAAAAGTTCCCCCTTGAAGGCCTTAAAGGGTCCTGATCATTTTTTTTATTTCAGAACATTTTTGGTATTTAATTTGATTAATTAACTTTTAATTCAGTTATTTTTGGAAGTGGTAGGTATATATTTTTTAACCCTACCTTAAATGGGCGTGGTCATTCGTACCTGCCGCCCAAAAAGCCCAAGAACCGTCCCCTAATGTTTGGGGACATATGGGTATCCAGAAACCTTGAAATATTCTGGCAAATCGATATATGTACCTATATTAAAGATTTGGACCAATTTGTGACACGAACCATATAAGCCTAAGCGTCTCCAAAAATCGGCCACCTTGAACTATGGACATATATTATAAAAACTAATAAAATTACATCACAAATCAGAAAATCACATTGGAAGCCTTGACTCTCAACCTAGGTCGTTGAGATATATGCCCTCTCTAAAAAAGACATGTTGGTAATCAAAACCAGCGGAATTTTATTATTCCTGAATATTTAGCAACTCCTGCATCGTTTAGTTATATCAACGGAGCATGGGTTTAAATATGTTGGCCGGCCTCTCCAAGTTCCACACAAAATTTTCATGAAAAATACAAATTGAACTAAAAATGTTTATTTTTTTTTTTCAATAAATTAAAAATCTATTTACATCATAAATCAATATTTGAATATAGTCTTATAGATAAATTTTAAAAATGACCATGTACGAGGGCGGTTCGGAAAGTTCTTAGCCTATCAATGAAATAGAATAGTTAGTTTTTCAAAAATATTTTTATTTTTCAATATAATCTCCTGAAACTTCAATACACTTAGTCCAACGATTTTCTAGCAATTCTATCCCTTGATTAAAATAGTTTTCCTCAAGGTCTTCAAAATAGTGGTTTACAACTGTAATTGCATATTCATTTGAGGTAAAACGCTTGCCAGCAAGGATTTTTTTAGATTTGGGAACAGTTAAAAGTCACTAGGAGCTAAATCAGGAGAATAAGGTGGGTGGTCAAGCAACTCGTACTTTAATTCGTTGATTTTAGCTATTGTTAAAACACTCTTGTGCGCTGGTGCGTTGTCTTGATGAAAAATTATTTTTTTGTGTTGTAAGCCAGGACGTTTTTCTCGAATTTGTACATTTTATTGATCTAAAAGGTTCCAATAGTACTCTGCATTTATTGTTTTACCCTATTGCAGATAGTCAATCAATAAAATACCTTTGAAGTCCCAAAAAACCGTTGCCATAACCTTACCAGCCGATTGAATTGTTTTTGCCTTCTTTGGGGCACTTCCTCCAGCTTCAGTCCATTGTTTGGATTGTTCTTTTGTCTCTGGAGTATAGTGGTGGATCCATGTCTCATCAACAGTTATGAAACGACGCTTAAAATCCATTTTATTTCGCTGAAAACGATCCAAACAAGCTTGAGAAATGTTCATTCTTATGCGTTTTTGATCGACTGCTAACAAGTGCGGCACCCATCATGCAGAAAGCTTTTTCATCTGTAGTTCTTCATGCAAAATTAAATGGACTCGATCATTTGAGATGCCCATGATATTAGCTATTTCACGCGCTTTTATTCGTCGATCATTTAATACCATATCATGCACTTTGGCTACAATTTCTGTTGTTGTTGCTGTTTTTGGACGTCCACTACGTGGTTCATCTTCAATGCTTGTACGACCACGTTTAAATTCAGCAACCCAATTTTTGCATATGAAGGAGCACTTTCACCTAACACATTCACCATATCATTATGAATTTCTTGCCCCGATAAACCTTTTTTATGTAAATATTTAATGACACCACGCATTTCTAATTTTTCCATTTTAAAAAAATCGCGGATGCGTCTTTTTTGAACACCTGTTTCTATATGAAGGAGTTGCCAGATTTAACATGTGTTCATAGCACAGATGGAAGTTTCCAAAACACTTAACTTTTTTCTGTTTATACCGCGCTTTTTGTTCTAGGCTAAGAAGTTTCCGAACCGCCCTCGTACTTGCCGAGTAGTGCTACCCTATAATAAATTCTAATATATCGAATTCACAGCGCGTGCCTGCGAATAAATGAAATTAAAATGCAAATATTTACACGACAAAAAATTCACACTGGAAACATCTTCAAGTCGAGAATAAATAGATGAGAAAAACATCTAAAATTATTCATATTCATAAAATGAACCATAAAAGTGGCATTTAACGCCTGAAAAATAACGATGGGACTGCTACGAGAGGCTGGTGTTCCAGTTATTGGCGGCAATGGCGGTGCCTAACCTCTACTGCTCGCCCACCTTCTAAAACGTTGAAAGGTGTTGGTGATTTTTCACTCGTTAAGTGTGAAAAACGTGCAGACATTTCAAAGTAGCAAAAGTCATTGTTTAATATTTTGTATTTGGGCGCTAATAAAATGAAAAAATACCACAGACATGACTGGCCGCATCGTCGAACTCTAACGATAGACTTATTGGTCTATCATCGGATTTTCTTTGTGATTTTTATGACCTCAACTAAATATTTTTAAGCGAAAGGGATCTGTGTGATTTACTTTAAAGGTTTTCGACCTATGTGTAGGTTGCTTTACTACAAAGCTGTTCCAGGATAAGTTGGAACATAAATTTTCCGATCAAATTGACCTAAAAATGGAATTCGAAGGTGCCAATGTTTTAAAGTTTAAAAAATTCTATAAAAAAAATTACAAGGTTGGGGGTCCTGGTACTACTCGTACTAGTGTTGCCAGATGCAAACTGGAACTTCCATTGGAAACATTGACACTTTTTAGCATAACTTCACTCAGAACATTTTGTCGTTTGAGGGCGAATTGTTTTGTTACAGTGTGTTGAAAAATTCATCTCAGTCAAAAAATGAAATTATCCCATGAACATTTTCGTGCGATGATTTTTTAAGATTTTTGGCATGGGTTATCGAAACAAGAGTGTTTAAATCAACTTGTTTCAACTTTTGGCGATGAAGCACCATCAAAAACTACTGATTATTGCTGGTACAAAGAGTTCAGTGTCATGTGACATACCGTGAGCTTGAGGCATCTTTGGGCATTAGTATGACAAGCATCAATAAGGTATTGCATGTTCATTTGGTCGTGAGAAAAATTTCTTCTCGTTAGATCTTACATAATTTAACGAATGCTCGAAAATAAGGTGCAAAAAGATGTGGAAATGTATAATTGTGGTAGCTTAACGGCAGTGTATAACAATGTCACAGGTGACGAATCATGGATCTATGCATATGAACCCGAAACAAAACACCAATCGACCGTATTGGTCTTTCAAGTCAAGACAAATCCAACAAAAGTTGTTCGTGGAAGAAGTACATCGAAGCAAATAATAGCGTTTTTTTTGTCGGTAAAACCGGACATGTTGCCAGAGTGCCTTTAGTGGAACGTAGGACGTATACAGTCATCTGTTTGCCAACAGTGTTCGAAGAAATGAGGAAAGATAATAAGAGAAGACGGATCATTTTGCATCACGACAATGCAGTCTCTCACACATCAGCTGAAACGATGGCTATTTGACCACTCAAGATGTCCAATTGATCGGCCATCTACCGTACAGCCCTGATTTGGCACCCAATGACTTCTTCTTATTCCAAGTATCAAGGGAAAATGCGTGGTCAACGTTTTTCATCGTCTCAACCGAAGTGGTAAAATTGGTTTGTGCGCTTGCAAAAGTGTATAAATCATGTTGGAGAATTCTTTGAAAAACAATAAATCTATTTCGAATGATAAATTATTGTTTTTATAGCCGGACCCGTAATATAAATAGCAACCCTCGTATTTATTTGAAACAAGCTTATCTATCACATTTTTGAAATTCCATCAAAATGGAAGCGCTTTGGTGACGAAATATGATTTTTTAGCCAAGGATGCACAAGCTTATGTCAACAAATTTCTCACATTTATACCCCGTCGGGGAAAACATTTTTTAGAAGTTTTCAAAAAAAAACGAGACATATTTTGTATGCATAAGTATTTTAAAGATCCTACAATATTTAATCAAAACGATAAAAATTTATTTCAAACGCTTCGAAACGTACGCGGAAAAATTTACCCTCGCCGTTTTAAAGAAGACAGCGGTGTCGAAAAAGTTTCGGAGTTGAACTATACTTCTTAAGGGTTGTCCAACTAAAACGCACGATGGTAATTGTAAATAGAACAGAACGTTTTCAGAGAATTATCTTAATATTGTTTATTATGATAGAAGCATCCATGACAATTATGTGTGAAACAAAATATTGGCCAAATGCGCGCCACGGCTTCGGTGGCATACCTCTATCCGATGGTCCATTTTTTTTAATGACGCTAAAACATTATGGAGATTCAATGTTGTTAATGTGCCTAATTTTAGCATCCTTTAGCGCTTGAAATGTTCCTGACTTATTGACGTTCACGTTTTCTTTTAAATATCGCCAAAGAAAGAAGTTTAACAGTGTCAAATTACATGATGGTGGCGGGCAATTAACATCGCCAGTAAGAGAGATAACACGGCCATTAAATTTCTCGCGCAAAAGTGTAATTATTTTGTTGGCTGTGTGGCCAGTGGCACCATCCTGTTGGAACTACGTATCGTCCAGGTCCATATCCTCACTTTCTGGCTACAAGAAGTCCTATAACATTTCCCGATAGCAAACACCATCCACGGTAACTGTTTGGCATACTTCATTTTCAAAGAAGTACGGCCCGAAGACTGAACGTAGTGGGCGAGCATGCACCGGTGTTTTTACATTTCCTACAGACCCGGATTGCTGAAATTTGCGCACCATTCTCCCGATTATGGACACTTTCGGTCGCTTATGCCAACCCAAAAAAAAATCACGAAGTGCACGAAATGCGTTTTGATTTGAACATCCATTTCTGTATAAGGCTTCAACAATCTTAACGCGCTGCTCGATTGTGTACCTCTTCATTGTTTAATTTGTCAAACACTGAAATAAAGAAATGACCTTAAGTAGTGACTCACAATTAAAAAACGGGCATTATGGTTGGAGAACTCTTTAGAAAATTTTACCGGGTGATCTATCTACACGCAGAAAAATTATATAGTTAATATTTGATCACGGAAATAATAATAATATGTTTTCTGTAATTAAAGTGTGTTCGTCCCAACCATAGTATTGTTTTCTAAATTAAAGTTTTACAAAAGTATGATTGCGGCAATATTAAAATTGTTGAAATGTAGCAATAGTATTAATGCGAAATTTAAAAAATGAAAATATGGTTGTAGCAAAAATATAAATATTTATGAATTTTGTGTTAACAATAATATGATTGCGGCAATCATACCTTATGATCATGATTTTATCGTTTTTTATATAAATTGGAATATGGTTTGATTACCATGTTAGCAATATTAGTACTTTTTATTTGTAAATTACATTTTTTTCAAAACAAACTGCATTGGACAAAGTTTAACCTTTCCAATAAAATCAGAAATTTGAAAAAATAATCAGTACTTTTTTACAGCCCATTTCAAATTTTATATGACCCACCCTATAGAACTGAAATGTTTTTAATAAACGAAACACTAAGGTTTATTTAAACGGATTTTACTTTTGTTAAGAAAAACACTTCTATTATTTTTCCAAGAATTTTTAAATAATTTAATGAAAAAAAATATTGATGCATAACAACATAACCCAATCCTAACAAGTACTTTTGGGCATCCTAAAAAGATTGCGTGTGAATCATACTATAAGTATAGTTGTGGGTTGAGTTGGTTGTGGGAATCATATTATGTGTGTGTGTGAATCATAATATGATGGTTGGGATTATATTTAGTATGACTGTGTGTGAGTCGTACTATTGTTGTGAGGATCATATCATTGTTGTATCATAGACCCAACAATAGTATGATGCTCATATTTTTTTTTCCTTCGTGTAATGGTTCCTTTTGAATTACATTGAATTTTGGCAGTGGCAATTCGTTTTTGCTCGAAATTTTACATAAAGTCCGTATTATATTTCCGTGTATTGAAATTAATCGCTATACTCTTGAACAACATTGGGAGCCTTATACGCAAACTTACAAGTGTAGCCCAAACAATGCATTTATTAAAAATAAGTTTTGGCCGAAATCAGCCTAACGTTACTTGCCGTGCTACGGTGTGCACTGAATGATAATTGCAAAATTCGAGGCGAATATGCCAAGCGTCCACCAACATTTTCCCAAATAAATAATGTTGAATAAAACTGAGTCACATGTAATGTCTGAGTCGCATATGGGGACCCCGATGAACCCGACACCTGAGGCACCACCTTTACACAGCTTGTTTCATTGTTTAGGCTACCCTTAACCAACATAAAACAGAGCTTCCATTAAGTTTATACCTTAAGGAACAAAAATGAAATTCACACAATGCATTTGGGAGCTACGAAGGCTGGCGACGGACACAATACAAGTTTCATTTTTTTTTACATGACATCATAAAATAGAATTAACGCAAATGGAAAAGGGTCATACACATAAACAGATAAAATACAAAACAAACTCCAAGGATATTTATGCTATTTTTGGTATTGTTTCTGTTGTGTTTGCTCGTTGGTTCTCTTTTTCTCCTTCCCCCATGAATGCCAAAAAAGAAGGAAATTGATAATTTTTTTCGGTGTGTATCCATAAGGGCCCGGAAAATGTCATAGAAGTTTGGCCTCGCATTAGAAATGTTTTATTCATTGTGAGTTAATGTAGTTTTTATAGCCTCCACCCAAGAGTGGATGGTATACTAAATTTGTCGTTTCGTTTGCAACACGACGAAAGAATTATCGGAGACCCAGAAAATATGTGTATAAAAAATTCTAAGACGTTCTAGTCATGTCCATCCGTTCGTCTATATGTCTATAGAAATCACGGTGGATGTCCAACAAATTTTGCTAGGATCCTGATGACAACTTATCGTCATAAGCTGTTTGGGATTGTAAATGGGCGATCGCTCGAGAAGGAAACAAGTTTTCCTCAAAGGGACTAAAGTTTTCATAAGAAAACAGGACACTTTGAGTTGGGTTTACATGATAACTGTCAGTTGACGTTATTACCTCAAAAAGGGAATTTTTAGTTTGATTTGGTTTCTCGGCATTTTTGTCGCTAATTATCATCAATATACAGGGTGTCCGTCGGAAAGGTATACTACTTTGTTTGTATATAATTTTTGATCAAATGAAAGAGAATAATTCTTATACGAGTATGTATATAATTAATTGTCGAAGATGAATTGTTGAATAAAATCTATTCCTGTCCTTCCGTTCGTCTGTAGCCTATAGAAAGTACGGTTTTGCTTGGATCCTGTAATTTTGCTCGATGATAACTTATAACCATCAGCTGTATGGAGTTGTAAAAGGGCAAAATAGGTTGAGAAGGAAAAAAGTTCCCCTTTAAGAGACCTAAGGTTCCTTGAGTTAAAAGGACACCTTTGAGTATTTCCTCAGAGCTCCAAAATTTTTTGTGGATTAACAACCATGGCTTAAATGGGAACTATCAGTTGAGAGTTGTTACCTCAAAAACGGGTCATGGTTGCTGAACCTATAGCTGATTGGGACTAAAAAAATGATTACAAATAAACATATTATAAAAATTTAATTTCAACTCCAAAATCTGCTTAACTTGGGAATCGTCATGGAAAACTGCACATCGACCCGTTTGGTCATAACGAGCAATCAATACTACGAGGGCGACCGCAAAAGTAACTGGCCTAACATAAAAAGAACCGTTTTTTTGGAATTATTATTTTTATTTTCAACATAATCTCCTTCCAACTCAATACACTTCATCAAACGTTTTTCAAGTTTTTTAATTTCACCCGAAAAATAAGATTTTTCAAGACCTTCAAAATATGCCTCAGTTTCAGCAATAACCTCGCTATAGCACGAAAATTTTTTGCCACCGAGAATTTTTTTTAAATTTGGAAACAAGAAATAATCAGAAGGAGCTACATCTGGACTATATGGTGGATGCGGAGCAATTTCAAATCGTAATTCGGAAAGTTTTTATTGAGTTCAAAATGCAGTGTGTGAAGGAGCATTATCTTGATGAAAAAGAACTTTTTTTTCTAAATGCGGTCGTTTTATCTTGATTTCTTCACTTAACCGATCCAATAATGCACAATAATATTCACTATTTATAGTTTTTCCTTTCTCAAGATAATCAATAAATATTATACCCCTTGCATCCCAAAATACTGTGGCCATTACTTTTCCTGCTGACTTAACAGTTTTCGCCTTCTTGGGACCACTTTTACCAGCTTCTATCCATTGCTTTGACTGTTCTTTGCATTCTGGGATGTAGTGATGGATCCATGTTTCATCAACAGTTATGAATCGGCGCAAGAACTCTATTGGATTACGCTGATAAATCGCTAAAAGCTCCTCGGAATTGGTCCAACGGACGATTTTTTTGGGCAAAGTCAACAAACGCGGCACCCATCTTGCGGATAGCTTTTTTATGTGGAGTTCATCATGTAAAATACTCCAAACTTGTTTTTCGTGTATTTTAACAATATCAGCAAGTTCTCTGAGCTTTATTCGTCTATCTTTAGTCACTTCATTAAATATTTTTCTAATGTTTTCAATAGTAGTAGCAGTTTTCGGTCTTCCAGAGCGTTGTTCATCTTCCGTACTTGAACGACCCATTTTAAATTGTTGAACCCAGGATTTCACGGTGGAGTATGATGGTGCATTATCACCATGAACAGAATCCAATTCATCTGTGATTAATTGTGGAGTATAACCTTTCATATAAAAGTGTTTAATTACCGCACGAAACTCTTTATTTTCCATTTTTCAAAAATTATAAAACTTGTTTACTTCAATCACCTGTAACAAAGAAAATAATCATTAAATATTTCGGAAATTTGGCCAGATGGCTTATAAAAGATTGCTTTTAAAAAACAAAAAAAAAACAAAAGTTGCTAGTAAAACAGAAAATGTGATATTTTCTGATATTTTGAAAATTCGGTCAAGAGTGTGGTCGAAATGAGCAGAGTTGCATATAAGGTCGGAAAAAATAAAAGTTTTTTAGTTTGATCGGGTTTCTGAGCATTTTTGCCGCTAATTATATGTATAACTATTTGAGCAGGAACAGTAAATTGAGGTCAGTTTTGAGCGGTCTTCGTGGTTAATTAAAGCGACCCATAGTAAATATAGACATACCAAGTTTAAAGAAAGTTTTATTTGGTACCAAAATATTTGGTTTGTGTACCCAAAAAATATTTTTTTTTAAAACAAACAATTCAATTTATACAAAAAAGAGTTTGGTACATTTATGAAATATTATGTGACAATCACAAAGTTGCTTATATATGTAACAGAAAGCTTAAGATATATCGATTTTCTTCTTTTGTACAACGGACCACCATTTTTTTTATATTTTTTGCTGTTTTTGATTCGGTTGAACATTTTTTCCCCACATGGTTTGGCTTACGGTCCGGTTCAGAGGCAAACAAACTGATATGGTTCGGTTTAAAACCGGTTTGGGGTCTGTGCGCATCTCTGATCAAAAGTATATGAGGACAATTAAGTTCGGCGGACGCTTTTATACCCTTCGTCATATCATCGTCATATCTCTTTTACAGTTCATGTTATATATATATATATATATATATATATATATATATATATATATATATATATATATATATATATATATATATATATATATATATATATATATATATATATATATATATATATATATATATATATATATATATATATATATAATGGCCATGTTTTATTGGCAACTCGATTACGAGGTCGCTAGAGCGATATCTTCATACCATTGTTCAAGAATATAAAAATGATTTTGTTTACAGAAAATTTTAGGCATTATGCGTTAAAACCAGTTTGTTTTGAATAATTAAAATTGTTGGGAGGAAAGTTATTCAAGAATAACCTCAGTTATTCAAAAAAGGCTCAGTTATTAATCACTTATGGTATTTCTTGACTTTTTTTCTACTAATTACACATTTTTAAATCAAATGCCTTATGTTGCTTAAAGCCAATCAGTTCTTGTATATAAAGAATTTTTAAAATTGTTTCGTTAAGGTTTAGAGTTATCGCCATAGCGACCACTTACTCGTTTAATAAGCGAGTATCAATAGAACACGCCTAACGCCCTTTTATGTTCATGGTTTCATGGGCAGTGCCACACCCCCCTAATCTAATTTTACAATAACTAGTCTAAAAAATTTCCTAGTCATTTTTTTTATTCTGTTAGAATTTTATAATGATCGGTCCATTTCCTTGGCAATGAATGTGATTTTTTAACGGGACGTTAGGGAAAACGCCAAACGTCTCTTTATGTTCAGGTTTTCATGGATAGTGCCACGCCCACTTGTTCAATTTTACAATAGCATAGTCTATAAATATATCCTAGTCATTGATTTTATTCTGTTAGAATTTTATAACGATCGGTCCATTACCTCGGCCGAAAATGCGTTTTTTAAACGGCGTGGCACTGTCCCTATCTACAAGGATATGTTTCAAACCAATCCAATATCTGGTAGATCATCATAGAATTTTACGACGATTTAGAATATATATACTTTAAAGGGATCCAGACAAGTACTTTGAGGTGTTGCAAACTGAATGACAATGTGAATATACCCTCTATCCTAGGTCTATTAATATGATACAGTCGAACATGTTTATAATGCACATCGATTACTACGAACTTTTCTTAAAGCAAACGGTTCTGTGCGATCTCAAGAATTTGCCTTGATTTTTTCTATCGAAAAAATGCAGCTATAACGAAATCTATGTTCAAGACAAACTATTTTTATATCTATGCGAATCGATTTATACGGTCCCTTCGAGTCCATTATAACCGTGTTGGACTGTTATGGTTGTAGCGTAGGGTATATAGGATTTGGCCAGACCGAGCTTAACGTCCTTTTTACTTGTTTTGTTTGTTTTTCTTTCTTTGTGTTATGTAATATATACTAAATATTTAAAAGTTGTCGCCAACGCTGCTGCTATGCAATACCTTTTCTATACGATGTGGTGTGTTACCCGGCAAAAAGGTTACAAGTCACAGGAACAATTTATTTTTAATTGCCCACACGACGAGGGTATTATTAGTCGCCTTAAATATGTGTGGTGTGTGTAGTTAGTGTCAGAGGGATTTCTTAGTCGACGGTTTCCTGTACGAAGGATTTTGTGATGACTTCACTAACGTACAATGAGATTTTAATACAGGCATCCTAAATAAAGGGTCGCTTAGTGTAAGACATTGTTAGAGCTTTCCTTTGGTATACTCGTATACGAAGGTAACAGCCAAAAAATCGTAACAGCCAAAAACTAAAATTTAGTTTTAAATAAAAGCTAACATATTGAAGCATACGATGTAAATCGTTTATTTTATTGGTAATTTGAAAGGACATTTTATGGCATTTATATTTTGAATATTATTTTCTTTAAATGTTTGGAACTGAATTATGGCAATGGGCGTTCTGTGAGAATGGGAATTTCCGCTGTTTTCGACCAAAATTTTGTTCAGTGATGAGGCCATATGCGGCAATTTTCCTTATTGATATAGGCACCGAGATGAAAATAAGCTCATTTAAAAACCCGATTCTTTGGCAAAATTCTTTATCTCCTGCCAAAACATCTTTAGCCCATTGGGCGAAGCGACAAGGCATCGGATGGTGTTCTATAATTTAATGACAAAGTTTAACCTTTCCAATCAAACTTTGAAAAAATTGTCAGTACGTTTTTACAGCCGATTCGAATTTTAAATGCTCAGCCCTATAGAAACAAGGTCCTTAAGTCACTAGCCGGCAGTATTTGGGAAGCCGACAAAGAAACCTTGTTGGCCTCTTACAATGCGATAGGTCGGTCAGTAGTGAACTACGCAGCGCCGGTGTGGTCGGCGAACGTGAGTATGACGCCGCTCTCAGAACATTAACAGGGTGTCTCCTTATGTCTTCTGGGGACCATCTTCATGAGGAGACGAAGGTCCTTACCGTGTGCAGACACAATTTCTTGTTGTCTACGCAATACCTGCTTGGGTTTCTTCGTAGTAGTCCTCCCAACCACCATCTAATGGACAGTGAGCCTCCACCCAGGCAAATTAGCTACGAGGGAGCCTCTGGATCTCATCGTAAATACCAGATAGTTCTAACCCAATTACACGTTGATAAATTCGCAGTGGCTACAGCATGAATGCTACAGCATGAATGTTATGGTGGCTTAGCATGAATGTTTATGGTGGCTTAGCTGACATTTGGATGGTGCAATTGCCATCGAATGCTCGTACACAGGAAACATTTTTCAATTTAAAAATCCGAACAAAATATGAATTTGGAGTCCTGTAAACAATTTTTACATATTTACTAAAATATACTTTTGTTGTTAATTGAAAATATATATCCGATTTCAGGCGAAAAACAAATTCCCATATTTACAAAAAAAAATTGTATGCCGTTTACCGAAAATAGTTTCGCATCAGGCGATGAAACTGTTTATTAAAAAGGTGATGAAAAATTCTCATATTTACTAAAAAAGTTGAAAACATTTTTTAAAAAACAGTCGAAAATACTTTTTGTTACAATCAGGGGTGACTGCAGATTCGGTGAGCGCCACTACCATCATACGACCCCAAGCAACGAATGTGCTATAACTATGTTCGGCGGCTATATACAGAGTGGAGCGCGGAAATTTGCTTTTTTGCACTTCAGGCTGTGGCGGCACTGTATGTCAAAGAGAGTGGAGAGTGTACGTGGCTTATAGTGGCTGACGGGAGATTTGTAAAGGGTGTCCTAAGACAGTTGACTCTTTTGGAGCATTATTGTGACCCCAAATTGATCGCATTTTGCGAACTGTAGCCGCAAAACTTTCACCATTTTGGTAAAACAATTTCACAATGAGAATGCGTTGTTCATTCGTGTAGCGCTCCATTTTTACTAACCTCGTACCTTCTACTAACAAACAATAACAATTGTTCAAATGTCAAACAATGACACTTCGAATGATGCCAGATTTAAAAATTGCGTTCTTCTTGGGACACCCTTCATATGTCTAGCTTTCAGTTGCCATCATGCATTCGACATGTGAGGAGAGCTCAATTTGTGTTGGAGCGTAAGTTTCAAATGCACATTCGATCATTGCAGTGCAGCGTGCTTTTCGTTTACGATTCGGTGTTCCCCCACGCGGACGCACATTTTCACCTCAGTGGGTGTGTAAACAAACAAAATATGCGGTACTGGAGTGAAACAAACCCCAGAGACCTCTGCATTCGGACTGCGTCACTGTGTGGTGAGCCATATCACGAGTAGGCATCATTGGCCCTTACTTTTTCGAGGATAACCGCCTTGCCGAAACTGTAAGCTGCGAACGGTATTTGATTTTGATACAGGATTTTTTTCAGCCTGCTCTTGAGCCAATGCAATTAGAAGATACATGGTTCCAACAGGATGGTGCCACTGCACACACTGCGAGGGTTACCATGAATTGTTTGAGGCAAATGTTTTCTGGACGGCTTATCTCTTTGAGGGGTGATGTGAACTGGCCCGCATGCTCACCAGACTTAACCCCATGCAATCTTTGGGGTAAACTGAATTCGAAGGTAAATATCAACCGTCCCAACTACCAAACTACCGCGCTCAGCCTGTACTTAAGGACAGGTAGTTTTTTATTTAACGTATTTGAAAGAATTTTCCACCGAACACAATGAAAATCGCTCGCACCTCATACATGCCTAAACACATATTCTCTAAATAAGTGAGTGGAATATTTGATAAATAGTTTAGTTTATTAACGAAATTTTTTATTGAATGGTAATACAAATTTACATACCAATTTTTTGGTTGAAATTTAAGGTTTGTCTTTTTTGCTGTGTATGTTTCGTGAATTTGTGACAACGTCCCGGAAGATTGTCTAGCTTGCCATCAGTGCTGCACTTCTTCAACTGTCCAGCCCATCCCTTTAAGCTGATGCCCAGGTTTCTTTGGACGCATCCAGTTCAGATAGCTCGTTTCCTTCACCTGGGTATCGATGGGGGGAAGTGTTGTTTTGTATGAACAACAATTAGGGGATGTGTAAAAATTATATATGTACATGAAATCGCTTCAGCCGACCGAAACTTGTTTAAATATCCCTATATAAGTAAACTTGTATCAATAATCCTGATCATTGTCTTTCTTTTGTAAAGTCAAATAAATTATGAAAAGAATTTGTGTCCGTGTAGTGCAGAACACTTGCATGAATTTCGCCGATTGTAGGTTGTTTGGCCTCTTGTCACCCACCTCAGGATGAAGGAGAAACAACAAAATAAATAAAAAAATCCAAAAGTTTACTTTTTTTATATTTTTTTGCCAAATGCCAAAACAATGTCATTTATTTGACTAACTGCCTCTGCTGCTGATGCTCCTTTTTCCATGGGTGATGTTGCCATTAGTGCGCTGCTCTTTTTTTCTTTTTGTTTTTGCTATTCCACCAAAGCTGGTGTAGTTGGAAGCAGCGTTGGGCGCATTTTACGCTTCTTGCCAAATTGTTGTGAAAATATTCTTGGCGACTCCGTCTGAAGGTGGTGGTCTCTTACATAAGACGTTTGTGGGTTCATTTGAAGGCGCTTTTCCTCCTACACCCTGCGCTGGGCTTGTGCAGTGTAAACAGGGAGTGGAAGGGAGGAGGGTGGTGACAAAGTACATAATCCTTCTTTGGTGCGAATGCTTCTTCTGCACTTGGAACGTCGTAACCTAATTGTGTTGTTGCCTTCCAGTGAGTTCTTTGCCTTCAAGAAAAAAAGAAGAAGAATATCTTGTTGTTGTTGGCTTTTCCAATGCTTTTCTTTACTTGGTTGGTTGGGGTTGGCGCTGTCTCAATATTGTAACTGAAGCATTTGTTGTAAATTGTGTGCCTCGGTTGTAGAGTCTGCATTCCAGCACTCCACCTTCCCTACAGGAAAATAGACCATTCAAGAACTTCGCAAAGTATTGATTTTTCTCGCCCCACGTTCAATTGGCGTCGATAGTTTCCACTGATATTGTCTGTTTGTGCAACATGAGACAGGAACTGTTTTGTTATCCTCGAAACTTTTGGAAAAAAAATTCCACTTAAAATGTTTGTTATTCTCCTGTTTTTTTTTTGGTTATATTTATGTTTACAACGGTACGTGATGCTGCGTAAATAAACAAGTGGGACTGATGCGTTTAACTCAAAAAAATATAAGAAGCTGATAAAACAGGGATTAAACCGGCTCAAGACCTCTTGTTTTCTATATTTAAATAGAATACAAGTTTTTAACAAAATGGCAAAGTGACATTGATTTTCGTGGCTGCACACTACTTTTATCATGATTTCGGGTCCGTGACAACCCTCTTCAGAAAGCTGATAAAACATTAAAATGTAAAACATTAAACAAAAAATTAATTAGGAATCCCGCGATAAAAAATTTCACATATTCACTAAAATATTCCTACGTTGTTTTTTGCGATTTTAAGCGATAAACAAATTCATATATTTACAAAAAAAATATATGTGACAACGCATAGGGAAAGGGACCTAAGGGTAAAAAAAATCAATTTTCATTTTTTTCTTCTTTTTTTTTTTAATGTGGACAACATCTGAGATATGCGCGTTTTATGAAAGTGAAGTCGACGATTCTAAGCGGGACCTAATCTTTAAAATAGCTCACCTGAACAAAACTTTTGATCAACTTTTCACATTTTTTTTTTAAGTGGACAACATCTGAGCATCGAATGAGACCGATCACATGCCCCAAAAGTGTTCCCTCCCAGAGATATGCGCGTTTTATGAAAGTGAAGTCGACGATTCTAAGCGCAAATAGAAAGGAAACTAATCTTTAAAATGGCTCTCCTGAACAAAACTGGTTTTTAGCCTTAGGTCCCTTTCTATTTTGCGCGTCACATATGCTGTTATCGCAAATAATTTCGTATCAGGCGATGGACAAATTCAAATATTTACAAATAATTTTTTTCAAAAAGCAGTCAGAAAGACTATTATGTACAAGCACGGGGTAACTGCAGAATATTATTTCTAAAAAAAAGTATTACATGTATTTACGTATTTCTAGTATACGTTGTATTTGTCTAGAATCTGTTACTTTTGATACATTTTTACATATTGCCCTAAGGCCAGCCCAATAGTCTCTTATAACATCTATGACTTTGTCATCTCTATTAAAATTTTCCCATTAAAAAGAAGAATGTAACTATGTACAGCGGTTATACACTTAAGGGCAGGCAGTTTCGAATTAGACGAGAATTCCAGGCAGTAGAGTTTTTAATGAACACAATTAAAATCCCTCGCACTGCAACCATACAAAAGGACATACACCCACGCATACACGATTCAGTGCATGAATTTTTTGTTGTTTCCATTCAATAAACATCTGATCTCATCTGATAAATAGTTCGGCTTTTTTTACGAAATTTTTAATTGAGCAGTTTTAATATGCACATACAAATTTTTGCTTGAATTTTAGGGGTTGTCTCTTTTTCTCTAAACTAATTAAGTGGTTGAACAAAATAAAGGATGGTTAAATTTTAAGGGCCGATGTTGAATGTGAACCACACCTAAACCTCAAGTTTTTTTTCTGTATTTCCTTTGATATTCCTCAATTTCAGACTAACTCAATTTGAGCCAAGAAAAGATACACGAGTGAGCAACGCGTTAAAGTAATTCAGGCTTATTATGAATATGAAAAATCAATTTTCGAAGAAAATCATCTTCAGTGATGAGGCACATTTTCACCTCAGTGGATTCGTCAATAAGCAGAATTGCCGCATTTGGGCAAATGATAGATAATCTAAAAGTCATTGTCGAAAAAACATTGCACCCACAAGGAGTGACTGTTTGGTGAGGTTTATAGGCCGGTCAGGCAGTTACTGTGAATGGTGTCGCTATCTTAACTTTTAATGGCCCGAATTGGAAGACATGGATGTGGACGGTATGTGGTTTCAACAGGACGGTGCCACTTGCCACACAACTAACAAAACAATGGCTCTTTTGCGCGACAAATCAACATCGACCCTTGAAATTTAACCACCCTTGGTATCATTCAAATAATAGTTTTGCAAGTTTACAATTTTAATCGAATTCAACAAATTTAAAAGTAACACTTAATTAAAACTTTTGAATAGATAATTAATCAGAATGAATTATTAATTGGTTGCTATTCGATGAATTTATACATGTACGAGGGTTGCTATTAACATCTCGGGTTCAGCAATAAAAAAAATAATCATATTTTAATGGATATGGTTTTTTTTTAAATATTCTTCGTGAAGATCAATACACTTTTGCATAAGCTTAAACCAACTTTCGAAGCAATTTTTTTACTTCCATTCAGACACCTGCAAAACTTGGGTTTTGAACGATTCTACAGCTGCTTCGGGCGTCGAATAACGTTGATCTCGCAGAAGTCATTGGGTGCCAAATCAGGACGGCTCATTGTTTCAGCGCTTCTTCCACGAACAACTTTTGTTGGATTTGGATAGTCTTAAAAGACCCATACGGTCGATTGCTGTTTTGCGGAAACCATGCTGTTGATCAGCACATTGATAGTGTTCGATCAGGCTCAGGCTAGGGAGGAGCAGTGCTTAACGCGCCTTTGCTACTGGCAAAAGCATAGGTATCGTCCTGTACGATTCTTCTTTGCTTGCGTCTTTACCTGGCTTCATTAGCGGTACATCTCTGCCCATGTGCTTCAACCGCCTCATAACAAAATTATTTTCGATAAACGGCATACAATTTTTTTGATTGTCAGTATAGACCGCCCTGCGTTCCACTAAAGGCACTGTGGCGACATGACAGGTTATATCGATAAAAGCGAACATTTTCTTTGATGTATTTCTTCGACGAACAACTTTTGTTGGATTTGACTTGTTTTGAAAGACCCATACGATCGATTTATGTTTTATCTCGGGCTCATATGCATAGATAAATGATTCGTCACCTGTGAAGATATACACTGCATTTTGGCCTGATTTTAAGCATTCGTCAAATTATGTGGGATCCAACGAAAACAAATCTTTTTCACGGCCAAAACAACATGCAATAGATCTAGCCCTAAACGCGAAAAAGACGTTAACGCCAAAAAAAAAATTTTACGGAGAGGGATTTTCTTGGTTTTTTGTCTAATTCATCTGGAGGTTTCCGATACGATTAGATTTGTTATATCTTTTTAAAAAAATTATATTTAAGCTTCAGAGCGTTTTAAAATTTTCTATCAAATTTCATTTTAAAGGGACTGGCGCTTACTTCATTTTTGCACTAAGGGCTCGATATTATTTATGCTTGCCATACCAATGCCCAAGGATGTCTCAATCTCACGGTATGTCGCATGTCGATCTTGTTTAATCAGTTCACGCACAGGATCGTTGGTTTTCGGCAAAACGAAATTGGACAGAAAAATCACCCTTACCAACGGGTGATCAACCTAGAGGTATTTTTTCAAAAATAAATCAAAATTTCAAATCAAGTGTGAAATCTTTATTGTTCGAATTCGAAAGGACATTTTATGCCATTTATTTTTCGAATATAATTTCCTTCAAATGTTGGCCGCAACTACGCCTCAGGCTAATCATTCTGAGGGTCCAATTCTAAATGACTCAGTCGAGCATTTGGAGCGGTATGGCCTTAATGCAACGCGTAATGTTGGCTTCCATAATATGAATCGTAGCTAGTTTGTCAACGTAGACTTTAGACATTACATAGCTCCAAAGGGAAAAGTCAAAATGTGTGATATCACACGATCTAGGCGGCCAACTCACCGCACCAAAACATGAAATTAGCTGCTCTTCAAAATGACCTCTGAATATATCCATTGTTGGAGCAGCTGTGTGGCAAGTAACACCGTCCTGTAAAAACCAAATGTTGCCAATATTATGGGCTTTAATTTCAGGTAGCAAAAAATCCTATATCATGGCGCGATAGCGAGCACCATTCATGGCTACGTTCCGGCCATCATTTTTGAAAAAAATATGGACCGATGATTCCACCAGCCCATTAACCGCACCAAACCGGGGTGTTCGCGGTGTAAGTCTTTCCATGAAAAAATGGCAAACCATACAGAAACGAAAAAAATAAAGTTGAACAAAACGCACATATAATTTGTGAAAAAAAAACTCTATTGAAAAAAATACCTCTAAATTGTTGACCCCTTTACGAATTTGAAAAAATATAGACCGATAATTCCAGCAGTCCATAAACCGCACCAAACCGTGGTCTTGTCGGTGTAAATCTTACCATGATGAAATGGCAAATAATACTGAACAGGAAAAAATAAAGTTTAACAAAACTCACGCTAAATATGTGAAAAAAATATATTGAGAAAAATATAGCTAGAATGATCACCCTATATATGGACCCGATTTTATGCACTCAGTTTTAAAATTTCACTGCGTTTAGTCGCTATTACCAATGCCTGGGGCTTTAAAAAGGGTTCGGGTTAATAAATATCCATCTCACCGGTCCCAGAGGCGGGTTTTTTTTGAAAACCACGGTTTTTGGCTACGCTTTTTGTCTGTACCCATTTGCACCAATCACCTACCACGGTATTTTATCAGGGGTACCACAATGGACCTATTGAAGGCCTGCGAGTAAAACCTGCTCTCTCAAGTGGTCAACTTTTTTATCTATCCTATACCTAGGGGACTATTGCTAATCAAATGGTTTTCGTATTTGGTTTATCAATATAAAAACTAGAGTCTGTTTAAGTTTTTTAAAGAGTAATCAGAAACCAAATGCCGGTTTTCTAAAAACCCCGATTTTGTGGAAACTCTACCCTGGAATCAACCAGGAAATTCCTGTTGAGTATGCTCAGAACTCCTGATAGCTCTCTACACACCAAAAGGGGTTTCCCCATTGTGCCTGTACTCGTTTTGAATAGCGTCCGCATGTCATCGAGAGATACCGGGCAACCCTACTAAGATAGTTAGCAGGTATCGAAACTTTACAATGTAAACATTAAAAAGTCTGTTTTAGAAGGGTCTCTAATGAAATTCTCTTTAAACTCTTCTCTTAAGGCTACAATTGTTAAAGACTTATTTGCCTTTAATGTTGTCAATTTGCCCCTTGTGGCCAGTATTATTTAAGGCTTCGGCCTAATGGCTTTTATGCTCTAAAACGAATAAAAGTGAACCAACAGCCAACACCAAGCGGACGTGCCACAGTGGGAAAATTACGAAAAAAATTGGAAATAATTCGGCCATTTCGTTTGTAATGGTCCGATTTAAATGAAAATTTACATTGACCTTCTTGAAGTGTTACTGAGCTTAAGTTTTGAATTTCATGCATCTGTGTTTAACAGGTGCTGCACAGTGGGCCCTCAAAGTTGGTCACCTCGAGTTAAAATTTTCTTTTTCAAGCCGCCAAAAGCGTATTTGTGGTCCGATCGTAATAATTTTTTCTTTAGTGAAATCTGCTGGACAAACCCAACCAAAAATGTTATTACAAATTTTTTCATATCTCGTACAATAAAAAAGATATCGGGACTTAAAGTTTTTTTTTTCGAAAAATTTGCTTTGGATTTTCTGGGATTATTTTATTTTTGGGAATCAGTTTTAGGTGAATCGGGGAAAATTTAATCCTGGTTTAAAGAAAACACTTTGGTTAATGTTTTAAAAAAAGAATTGTAGCAAAATCACCAATAATATGAAAATGCCAGCTGTTCAAAGTCAACTATTGCGAAAAAAGTGGGATTTTGAGTGTTTTACGGCGAAAAGGTACCTTTACTCTTATGTCAATAACTTTAATGTTTCTTAAGTAACATACAAAAAATTTGCATTTATTTCAAAGAAAACTTTATGCTTAATACAAATAATAAGCAATTGTGACCCTAGTCGGTACTTTTCTTGCTCCAGGCGTCTCCAAATATGGGCATTTTTTTCAAAAAAAATTGAGTTTGAGCTCAAATAAAAAAAATCGCCACACTGCTGGCCCAATTTGGTGCTATAAGTCAGTTAACTACATATGTTTTCTAAAATCCCAAGCAAAGAAATTTTGCGGGAGGCCATTTCTAGGACAAAAAAAATGAGTTTTTGTTAAAAAATCCCATTTCTGGGATTTTGTTTTCCCCTGTGTCAAATTTTAGAAAAGTGGCAACTCCAATTTTTTTTTTGAATAAGTTTTTCATTTGTCACAAAAATATTGATACTACGTAAAAAAATCAGGTTTATATCTCCAACCAGCAAAATTTTACAGTGGTCTGAAATATTGACTTTTTTTGCTACCTTCACAAAAAAAAATTTTTTTCTCGTTTTTATCAATTATTATTCAACATATTGAATTAATTGCATTCTTTTTTATAATCTGTTAAAACTAGAGGTAATTACCTTTCCATTGGTATATAAAAAGTATATCCTTTTACCTACACTTATAACAGCACGTGCGCTGGAATAAGACCCCTTTGAGTAAAATATTAATTTTTTTGGTAAATAGCAATTTCATTTTGTGAGAGATCAATGTTGTTGCATTTAAAAAAATCAAATTTACACATTTCCAATCGCAAAAAAGTAATTTAATTGTTGCAGATAGAAAATTTAAATAAAAAGATGCTATTGACTTCATTTTTTGTGAAAAACTTTTTTTTAAATAAATTAACATTTAAATAAATCTTATAATTAAAAAACATTAAACTTAAATGATTTTATTCCACGTCCAGCATACCTAATAAATCAGAAAATTCTTCTTCGTCTCCATGCGTCATTTCGTGGTACGAAGTCAACTTACTTCTCATGGAGGATAAAAAAGGATCTGAAGATAATAGTAAACTATTAAGTAAGTCTTCGTTTTGTGCTATTCTTGAGCATTTTCTTGTGGAAAATTGTTGAACATATCTGAAGTCTCGATTTCTAGCTTCTTGTGGTTCTTCAGTTAACTCGCCTATAGGGAGAAGGTGAGACTCGATTATTTGTTTCCCATGGAACAGGACTCTGTGTATAGTTGGCGTTAGATCTTTCCAGGGATAGAGATCAGCAAGCATTTTTAAAATTCGTTCGGCGTAAACTCCAAATTTATCGGAATTAATCTTTTGTTTGGAATTCAGAGCTAAAAGCAATATATTAACCATTCGAATCAACTCCTTATTGATTCCAGTTATTTTTGCAGCTGTATTATAGTCTGCGAAGAATCTTCTGGCAGTGTTTCCATCATTTGTATTCCCAAAGTTCGAGCGTGGTTTAGAAATATTTAGGCCAGTTTGTTGTTTAAATGCATCTTGAATTCTTTTTTTTTCACTTGCTCTCATTTCATGCATTTCTTTGTTAGCTCGAATGTTTTTCCTTTCATTTCCTGGTATAGATTTATACTTAATGTCATAAGCAAGGTTTAGAAAGTGTTCTAGAAACCTGATTCGAGCATGTAACGGTGCTATTCCAAACTCAAGGGTATCTTCATTGACTACTGAATTATTCGAAGCGTTTGAAAAATTAACTTTGCTTTTATTGCAAATGAAACACTTCCAGCTAGATTTGTTTCCTGTAATATCGTTTGCGGCTTTTCCATCTACCATTGTCAGGAACATTTTAAAAGATATTGTAATAGAATACCTGTCGAATTTAAATGCAAAATCTTCTAATCTCGAAATATCATATTTTAATTTGTCTGTGATGGCTTTAGTTAAATCACTCGTTTCTTTATGATATACGAAGGAGATTGGTCTGCAATAAATTTTGGAGCCAGGTGTTGGATTACGCCATATTGCTTCAGTAGGGTTTGATTTTCTGCGCGAAGTTGAAGGTAAGGTAGAGTCTAAATTTAACCTCAGAGGAACCAAAGATGCCATGAATACGCTCTTGAATTCGATCTGGGTAGATTGGCTATCAGAGCATTGTTTGTATTCCGAAAGTGCTGACAAACCATCACATCCCCACTTGCATATTAATTGAAGATGGCTGTTGTTGATTTTTTTTAGTTGTTCCTCATTCAATGTTGTTATTATCCTACTGGCAGTATTTTGGAGAAGTAGTTCCAAACTAACGCTGCCGGCCTTTTCTGTAATTATCACTGGGTTTGGCAAAATTTCCATTTTTCGTTCCTTTATTCGGTTGTATGCGGGAAACATGTCACATCCTTTATCAAGCAGCATTCTTCTTAAATGAGTGTACTTGTTCTTACTCAATCCCAATTCGATGATTAAAGCTAATGCTTCTTCCTCGCTAAAACCAGGACATGGTGTTGCAATACTTCTTTCAATGCGTTGGAGCCGCCTTGGTGATGCTTCCGTTAACACGTCTGCAATTCTTTTTGCGCTAGATGGCCGATTTTCCACCGTCAGTAATTCCTTGAATGTATCACAAATCTTTGAAGGTGAATGATTTGCCATCTCAGCCGACAACCGTTGTTTCTTTGCCTTTGGACATAGATCGTCGTATTCCTTAGTAGGAGCACCCACTAAAGCAGGGACAGTTTTAAATTCAATTATACTGTCGAGCCACTCAGTTGGTAATCTTGAATAATTCCTGTGATACTTCTCCATGAGCCGGTCAAATTTTTTCAAAAAATTTAATACTTTGCTGCTTTCGTTAGATTGTGTTATCTCGCTATATGTTGACTCTATGCACTCTATTAAATATGCTACTCTGTTCTCCATTTTCCGAAGTTTGGTGTTTTTTAAAAATTCAACAAGTTCTTGAACAAGGAGTGTTATCGTCATGGCGGATTAATTTGTTATGATAAACCCATACAAAATCGGCGGTTCTTATATCAATGAGTAATACTTACAGGTAATCACAATAATATCCGCAATTAATACTTGACTAAAATACCAGGTATTCCCCAAAAATACATTTATAACAATGAATTTTTATGTACCCAGGTACATTCGCCTAAAATGTTGCACAATATTCCGGACATAGGGGACAGGTATTCCCCCAAAACATATAAGAATGAATGTTTAGGTACCTAGATCCATACTATACAATACTACCCATTTTCCGTTTTTACACAATAGGTAAACAATAATGGTAAAAATATATATTTTTGCTATTTATGGATAGGTACGAGAATTTTTAAAATTGGTATTCTTACCTATAAAATTCATACTTTACTCAAAGGGGTCTTATTCCAGCGCACGTGCTGTTATAAGTGTAGGTAAAAGGATATACTTTTTATATACCAATGGAAAGGTAATTACCTCTAGTTTTAACAGATTATAAAAAAGAATGCAATTAACTCAATATGTTGAATAATAATTGATAAAAACGAGAAAAAAATTTTTTTTGTGAAGGTAGCAAAAAAAGTCAATATTTCAGACCACTGTAAAATTTTGCTGGTTGGAGATATAAACCTGATTTTTTTACGTAGTATCAATATTTTTGTGACAAAATAAAAAACTTATTCAAAAAAAAAATTGGAGTTGCCACTTTTCTAAAATTTGACACAGGGGAAAACAAAATCCCAGAAATGGGATTTTTTAACAAAAACTCATTTTTTTTGTCCTAGAAATGGCCTCCCGCAAAATTTCTTTGCTTGGGATTTTAGAAAACATATGTAGTTAACTGACTTATAGCACCAAATTGGGCCAGCAGTGTGGCGATTTTTTTTATTTGAGCTCAAACTCAATTTTTTTTGAAAAAAATGCCCATATTTGGAGACGCCTGGAGCAAGAAAAGTACCGACTAGGGTCACAATTGCTTATTATTTGTATTAAGCATAAAGTTTTCTTTGAAATAAATGCAAATTTTTTGTATGTTACTTAAGAAACATTAAAGTTATTGACATAAGAGTAAAGGTACCTTTTCGCCGTAAAACACTCAAAATCCCACTTTTTTCGCAATAGTTGACTTTGAACAGCTGGCATTTTCATATTATTGGTGATTTTGCTACAATTCTTTTTTTAAAACATTTACCAAAGTGTTTTCTTTAAACCAGGATTAAATTTTCCCCGATTCACCTAAAAATGATTCCCAAAAATAAAATAATCCCAGAAAATCCAAAGCAAATTTTTCGAAAAAAAAACTTTAAGTCCCGATATCTTTTTTATTGTACGAGATATGAAAAAATTTGTTATAACATTTTTGGTTGGGTTTGTCCAGCAGATTTCACTAAAGAAAAAATTATTACGATCGGACCACAAATACGCTTTTGGCGGCTTGAAAAAGAAAATTTTAACTCGAGGTGACCAACTTTGAGGGCCCACTGTGCAGCACCTGTTAAACACAGATGCATGAAATTCAAAACTTAAGCTCAGTAACACTTCAAGAAGGTCAATGTAAATTTTCATTTAAATCGGACCATTACAAACGAAATGGCCGAATTATTTCCAATTTTTTTCGTAATTTTCCCACTGTGCGTGCGTCGTTTCCAACAGTTAAAGTAAGCCCAATTGGTGTAGAGAAACATACATAAGTACGCTGCAGTACAAAATGACCTAACTAGACTTTAAAGTTAATTGGAGATTCCACAAACTTCTATTTTTTTTCATTCATGTTTATGCCTATGCCATTTAAGAAAGTTGAGACCTTATAAATCATTTAAGTCCTTTTGCATTTCATCTAAAGATATGTACAAAACTATGTAGCTGTAGACTCAGTCAGTTGATTGGCACTTTCCGTGTTATCTTCTATACAATTTTTTGACTATTTAAGCTCTGAAAACATTTACTAGATTTGCTACGTTTTGATTTTACTTGAGTTTGATTTTGTGTTCAGTTTTTGATATCAAATCTATAGAAATTACTTGTACTCGTATGTGCTGTCTTAGTGGTGGGTTATGGGCTGTGATTGACATCATTATTGACGCAGTGTGACGTCATACTTTTCACTGACTGACTGGCGAGCGAATGGACTGAACACCACTTGAGCAGAACAGCAGCGCACATGTGAAATCTATCGATAACTGAAGTACTCGAATTTGGAAATTTCACGAGTAATAAAAAAAATCACAAGGAAAAATAGAAAAAATCGAAATTGACAGTGAGAAACGTCTGGGTTTTGTTAAGAGTGCCGCTGTCTATACAGAATTAATTAGATTTTGATTTTTTCCATACAAAGTTAGAGATTTAAATTAAAGTTTTACCAAGGGTTTTTCCTGGAGAAGGCGAGCAACGAGGGGGATTCCTTTACATAAGCCCCAATGTATGCCACAGCGGAAAATTTAACCAAAAGCCCACCCTTAATCCTGTGATTCTCTGGGTTTCTTAAGACTGCGCATATTCAATATTTGCAGCAGTTTTTCCTGTTTTTTCTTATTCTCTCTCTCTCACCTGCTTTGCTCTGCCTCAAAAAAGGCAAGTCCGCCGTGAACATTTTTCCATTCGCTGTATGCCACTGTTATCTAATCATAATCCTTTGCTCGATTGTTTTTCCTCTTTTTTACCTTTTCGAAAATATACAGAAAATCGGGCACAGCGGCTGATTTGAAATTTCAATTGTGATTTCAAAATAACCGCTCGACTTGTCGTAGTGGGCTCAGCAATCAACCTCCACCTTAAACACCCACCCATCCCCCTTTACTTCCGCCCAACTTCAAGGTCAAAGTGTGTAATTCGTTCGTTTGCCTCGTTTTTATGTTTTCTTTGACGCCCCAAGTGTTGAGGCGTACTGGCTGAATTTCCATTTCCTGATTAATTACTTGGCCTGGAGGGGCATACAAATGATTGACTTGTATTTTTTGCTCAGCTGAATAAGAAAAAAGCCTACTACTTTAAACAGGGAAGGTGCGTCAAAGAATTTTTGAAAAAGAATATAATTTTGGCTAAGGCTGCACGTTGGCAAACATATAATCAGTTTTCTTATAACTAATTTTCAGCAGAATCGGATGAATAGTATTAAAAATAGGAAGTGGGCGGGATTTTTAATTGTTCTGGAGGTACCAGAATGGGTCGTTTCAACCGATTTTGTTTTCTCATGCACATACAAATAAGCATATTTAACGCTCTGGGTGAAGACTTTTTCTGGGTTCAAATCTCCACTAAAACAGTGTCGTTTGTGTGGGAGGTACCAAAAGAGGCGTGACTAGTAGTCCAAATTTTCGTCACCAAGTAACCTTATAACTCTATTCTGACAGTGATTTTAAGTTAGATCGTGTAAATAGTATTAACGATACACCAAGAATACCAAAAGTGGGCGGCTTGGTGCATTTGCATGGGAGGTACCAGAATGGGGCTTATAAGATACTTTTTTTTTATACGAGTACTCAGCATTTATTAAAATTTTACGGTGTTCACAATTTAAGCGAAATTCCAAAAGTAGGTGAAATGGTGCATTTGCATGGGAGGTACCAGAATGGGGCGTGTCAGCCGTTATACAAGTATACAGCCGTTATTAAACTTTTAAGGTGTTCACAATTTAAGCGAAATTAATGCTCTAGGTAACAGTTAATGTGGGCTTTAATTTCCACTGAAGCTGTGTCATTTGTGTGGGAGTTACCAAAAGAGGCATGGCTAGGAATCCAATTGTTTTGTCACCGAGTTTGCCTTTTGTTTTCATTCTTAAGTATTGATTTTTAGCGAGATCGTACGAATAATATTTACGATATAAAATACTAAAAATGTACTAGTGGTACATTTGTGTGGGATTGAGCAGAAGGGGTGTAGCGCTATGGCTCATATTCAATATGAAAAAAATATTATGGCATGCAAAATTTAGAAACTATAAGTAGCCCCTTTTGAAAGTTACCGTGCAAAACAAATGCTTAGACGATCCATATGCTCTTCAGGAGCAACAAAAAAAGGTCCGTTTTTTGGGCTCTTTTGGCCCATGTATCCGGCCCTAAGCCCAGTCGTAGCAAAATATACTTTCATTTAAGCACCCAGATGCCCATATTGACTATTGATATCCCGCTTTGACTATGAGGGACGATTTTGGGGCCACATGAGCCAAAAATTCCAGCAACAATGCCTGTCGGTGGAGGGTTTCAACTGGTCCGTTTTTAGACCAAAATCCACTTTAATATGAGTACCTTTATCTCTACATTTACTATTGATCGCCCGTTTTGACCATGCGGAACTTTTTTTGGGCCACAGGAGCCAAAGTCCACTAACTTGGCCATATTTTTTTGAGGTATGTAGTGTGTCCCATCAGTTTTAACCATTGTTCGTCCTCTAAAAAATAGGATTTGTACCTTTATGCCCTTGAAGGGAAACTTTTTTCTTCTTAGCCGATTTTGCCCATTTATAACCCAAACCGCTTATGACCATAAGCAATTACCATGCAAAATTTCACGGTCCTAGGTTAATTCGTTTGACCACTATCGTGCTTTCACAGACTCACGTCTTAAATTTTACGACGGTCAATTATACGTATATGCACTTTATAAATATATATTCCGATCAATATTTCATGGTTTTGCTAATGTAATGATATATTAGTATACCATCCACTCTTTGTTGAAGGCTTAAAAGAGGTTAAACAAAATTCCTGCGTTCCCGTGGCAAGTTACCAGGCCACGAGATATCAAATTGTGAACATTTCTCGAAATTTCTAGCGAACAAAATCCAGGATGCAAATCCTAGTACAATGGTTGTTTTTTTCAGACGTGTGGTTTTCAAGAATAATTAAAACGCATATAATTTAATCTTATGGCCAAGAATTTATATTTATTATAAAGATAAGGTTTAGCCATTGTCTTAAAAAATTTCGGACAACTGGCGGCCGCGGCTAGCTCGAAGAAATTCTAGCCGAGAGGGCCGAATTTTCGACCACTTTTTACAGCATTTGGGGCAAAGCCGAATATTCTCTTTCAAGGCGTCAATCGTGTCGGGCATATACTCGTATCTGCGTTGACAAGCGACTTCACATAACCTCACAAAAAATAGTCCAGCGGTGTGATATCGCACGAACTTGGAGGCCACGCCAAAGGCCCAAGAAGCGAGAAAATGCGCTCACCAAAAGTTTCCTGCAATAAATTAATTGTTTCGTTGGCAGTATGGCATGTAGCGCCGTCTTGTTGGGACCAAAGGTCGTCCAGATCAACATCCTCCAATTCGTTAGATGAACTAATTCAGGCACGAAAAAGTCAATAATCATGGCTCTATAGTGTTTTCCATTGACTGGAACATTTTGGCCGTCTTCATTTTTGAAGAAATATGGACCAATGATTCCCTCCGACCATAGAGCACACCAAACAGTGAGGATGTAACGGTGTCTCAACAGTGGCTTGTTTATTTTCATTACTCCAAGAGCGACAATTTTGGTTATTAACGTACCCATTTGACCAAAAGGGAGCTTCATCGTTGAACGAATTTTTTTTTGTAAAAATTAGGATCGGTGGCCATCTCGCCATCTCATCAGGATCTTTCGGCCACCATTTTCCACGATGTGCAAACGTGGTTCCGGAGTAAGTCTATTCATTGTGAAATCCTGGGTTTCCGTGTCAAATTCACGAGACAATTACGCGGGATTTCCAACGCGAAAAATTCCGGTATCCTTGTAGAAAATTACATAAATACCCTCTTACCTAGTTGAGTGAGAGTGTTAAAAGCAAAACACAATTTATCTCATTCGTAAAAATGTATGTATATTTTAATATTCGCTTTCGCAACAAATAAATTACAATATTGAATTTCGCATTCGCTAAACCCACTTTCGTTACATCCCTATTCTATTGCTCGTTATCGTGTTATCGGTGGTCTTAGCGATGACAATTGCCTGTGGTGTGCCATAAAGAACCGATGTTATCCGAACAATCCATTAAAGATTCAGGCCCTTAAGGTGAATGTCTAGCGAACCATTCGCGAGTTAGAACTAGAAACCGTTAGCGAGATCTTGGAAATTTGGTTTGCCAGGATGCGCTACTGCCAAGCCAGCCAAGGCAGACACTTGAATCTAAAAATGGAGTTATTCTTAAGACTTGGATCAAAGTTTGACTCGTACCCATTGGAGTATAGGGACCCAAAATTATGTTCGTCCTGAACAAAATAAGGGACAATGCAATTTATGGCAACCGTCATGGTCAAATAGAACGACATATTTTCTTATTTCTTCTAAATATGCCCGCGAGTATCAAATAGGGATTTATTTTCCTAATCCTCTCACTATATCGAACGATAAGATATGTACAATTAAGTTGATTTTATTGTTTTGCAAAATATGAAATGTTACACAATAGGACAGTGGCATCGACGTGGCAAAATTTTGTAACATGGTACATTTTTGCCGAAACTCTTGCAGGGCCCACTGTGCAGCTCGTAGTACTCAGTACTCATATGCTGGCGTATTGGGCGAGAAGAGACCAAACAATGCTTTGCGCGTGCCATCATTTGTACACTCTATTCACTGTCGCTCTCTTGTGTGCGAACACCAGAGAGCGTGTTAACAAATTTAATTGTATGTGGAGGCACTTGTCACAGTGCCTTACATTTGGAAATAATAAAGTGCTCTACACGAAGCGTGTGGGGTTGGTGGGCGCGCACGTCTTCAGGGGCAGCAGGGGTCTCGGCTATTTGACCATAATCTCGGAAATAAATTTTATTTAAGCGATAATTTTTTTTACTATTTGCATTCTTTAATTTATATGGCAATTAATCTTGTAAAAAATATGATTTCTATAGTGATGCACCCACCACGCGGTTGCCTTTAATTTTACAAATTCACAAACTCTAAAAGAGAGTTTCTGAGAGAACACAAATAACACTCCCTTATATGATGGTTTTTTTAAGTTTTTGCCAAGGAGAATAAAATAAATACTTGTGGGGGTGTTGTTGGAGAAGAGAGTATCAAGTTTGGAAAATTTTACTTTGAATATATATAAACGTTTTTCAGCTATCTGTGATCCGTGCGAACTTAGCGTTCTGAATGGAAGTGAAAAATTATAGTTTTTTCAAAACTATAAAAAACTTTGTATGTGTGTGCACTTTGCAGTATGGAAATTATTGTTAATTCCGGCTGTTTAAAAAACCTTCCCCTGCTGCTCCTATTATAACACACTCACACATGGTTTGTCTAGCTATCTCTCTGCTGACAGGTCTCCGTGCCAGAGATATGCACTCTGTAGTTGTCGCTCTTGTTGTGCTCTCTTTTTGTTTGCTATGACGTTAAAATGCCCACGACACAGCTGTGATGTCTTCAACAGTGTTGTCAAAATCGGTCTATAAAAGAAACGCCAAGTATTTTTCATTTAGAGGGAAACGATATAAAATAATACGGCTAAATTTAAAAAAAAAAAACTTGAAATTATTTAAAAATTCAAAAAAAAAATAAATAAAAAAACCTTAAAATAGGTTAAGAAAAATTGTTGTAGGTTTAGGTTAAAACTGAAGAAAATTGATAAAAGTGAATGGTTGACCTTTGGTTTTATTATCATTTATTATCATTTTAAATCAAGATTTTCGTTGAATTTATTTTTTTTGTTTTCTTGAATGTAGTTTCTTATGTATCTGCGACGTAGGTTTCCATTTATCAACTTGATAAAACAAACTGTAAACGTCGAAATCGACATTCGTTTGATGAAATAACGCGTGATCCATTTCGAGGTTCCCTACTTTTTTAAAGAACAAAACCCAGAAAATTCAAATTAAATGGGGAATGTTTATTATAATTTGAAAGAACATTCTTTGGAATTTATTTTTTGAAGATTATGTCTATAAATCCATTGATTGATGCGATATGTGGGAAGTCTTGTTGAAACCAAATGTCTCCGAGATCACGAGCTTCAATTTCAGGCATCAAATAGTTGGTTCACGATCTCACCGGCATCATTTTTAAAGAAATATGATCCACCGGCCCACATACCACACCAAACCGTGGTTTTTCTGGATAAAGTGGCAGCTCTTGAACTTCTTCTGGTTGCTCTTCGTCCCAAATGAGCCAATTTTGCTTGTTTTGGCTCAAAAATGTCGGATCTTCTTGGAACATTTCAAGAGCCAATAGAGCGAAGCGATGTCGCTTGGGAACGTCGGGCGGCGTCAGTTGTTGCACAAGCTGTATTTTGTACGCTTTCAATTAAGGATCTCGACGTAAAATGCGCCAAGTCGTTCCATACGTCAGTCCGAGTTGCTGCACCGAATCGACTCTCCACGGACTTGGTGTACACTCTCAGCTACGATCGCTACGTTTTCTTCACTGCGTGCTGGACGTGCTCTTTTCGGTCGAATATTATCCAATAATGAATGCTGGTTCTCAAGATGGGTGATGGTGTTGCGAATAGTACGCTCAGCAGGCCGATTGTGTTGACCATAAGTTGAACGAAGTGCCCGAAACACATTCCTCACAGAAAGTGAGTTTTGGTAATAAAGTAGAACGATTTGTAAACGTTGTTCAGGCGTAAGTCTTTCCATGATGAAATGCCAAACAATACTTAACAAAATTAACATGACAGCATGACACGACTCACACGTGATCAGTCAAAAAAGTATCTCTGCTTGGATCACCCATTATCAGTAAGTCGCCTGTGTCTTCGCTCTTTGACTGAATACTTCAAGCAATGTTTCGTATATATAGATCGTACCGAAGAGCCATCCTACACCAACAGCGAAACGTGCGTCAGTGAAGTGTTTTCTTTAATTTCGCTGACTTTCTTTTTCTTCCCCATATGACTTACAACAAGAAACCTGATCTAACTAGCTTGTGGAGTAAATAACTTTTTCAAAAAAAAGGTGGATAGTCGGCTAGACTTCTTTCGATTGATTTAGAGTTTTTTCGATTGATCTAGAGTTTTGTTTGATTGATCTAGACTTTTTCGATTGATCTAGACTTTTTTCGATTTGTCTAGAAATTTTATCTATTTTTTTTTGATCGCACGAAAATGTTTACGAGTTAATTCAATTTTGTTTCCAAATTAATTTTTCAAGCCAATGCAAAAAACACAAATGATGGTCGTACGTCAAAACGTTGTGAGTACGTTTATGCTAAAAAATGTCAAACTTTCGAATCGAAATGTCAGATGGCTGATATAAGCCTTTTTAATGAAAATGAGTGGTGACCGCAAAAAAAAACAAATGTATTCCTTTGGAGGTAAAGTTATAATTGGCAAGTTCATGCAAATAAGAATAAAAACTCTTCAAAATCTTCATCCATATTTACTTTTTTTCTTCAAAAGATGTTTCGCAAATTTTTATTTTTTGATGTAGACAAATCACTTTTAATTTAGTTTAGACTGGCCGCTTTAATAATGGCGCGTTCATTGGCCTTCCTTAACGAATTTCAGGGGAAAATTGAACAGCTGACTGCCGCGACGCGCCGCATTCGCGTACATTGGCCTTCCACCATTAGATTGGATAGAAACTCCGCAATGCTAGGTACACACGAGGCAACCGCCAAGAGCATCGTGTTGCAGCAATTTATTTTTTGTTGACAAAACACTTGGCAACACAGCTACACACGAAGCAACGTTTGCTTCAACATGACTGTATTGCTGCAACGGTAGCATCGTGTGTATCTAGTACAGCCATTTGTCAACTAAAAGTGTCAATTTTTAGCATGTCTCGCGTTTTAGTGTAAAAAACTTAAATTCCGTAGTTATGTGTGAACCTCACACAAAAACCACTAGATTTGAAAAGAAATACGCCAAAAAGGCAACACTGCACTGCGGTTAGTTTTCAGTAAAATCTTAATGGGGGATAATATTGGGGACTTTTTTTTTGCTGGTGGTGAGCGTTAGGCTGTTCTGTTTCTTTTATGTGGTAAGTGGGTGGTGGGGTATGCTGTAATATTCCGTGAGATAGATATAGAGACCGAGAGAAATTTTATGTTCGGTTTCTTTTATCGATAGAGTGCTCTTTTTACTTTAGTAATTTGTATGTAAATTGGGTAGCTATAGCTTTTTGCTCCAACATCTCGTGCTAAGTGTGTGTGTGTGTGGACATTTCCTCTATAACAACAATTGAGGAGGTTAGCTGTTTAGTGAGAGATAGACATAGAGAGACCGTGTGAGAGGGAGAGAGAGTGAGATTGGAGGCATAATAAGAGTGGAGAGTGCAGGTTTGTGATTTGTGTATGGTGTAAATGGGTGAGACTGTGTGTATGTAGTTCATATTCTGTGTTAAGTGTGTGTAATTGTACTTCCTCTTCTGCTTCTTCGTTCTTAGTGCAGCTCACAGTATTTGTGTGCATGTGTGTGTATTCGACTATGCGTGTGTGTCGTTTGGTTTTTGTGTGACGGTGATGAAAGCTTAAGCACTCGCAACTCGTTGAAAAATATCAGTCGAGCGCTGATACCGTACTGAAGAGGTCGGTCTTGGAATAAGCAAATTTTTCTCGTCTCCGGGTTGCTTACACAATATTATATACACATGTATATATATATATATAAATACTTATATACTAAACTATAGCTATCTATATATGTATATACACAATATTTTTTTTTTCTCAATAAAAAATATAAAATTCTGACGGGAAAAACATCAAATTAATAAGAAATAGTTTAAACATTTGTTAAACAAACCCCATAAAAAAACAAACAACAAAGAAACAAAAGAAAAAAAATTAAAAAAACACAACCCACAAGAGTGTCTTAAGGATACTTGATTGAAAGCATTAACAAAAAATAAAAATAAATTATTTTTATTAATAAAATTTTCAATTTAATTCACAGAAAAAAAAGTTTAAAAGTGGTACAAATTTGTCAAAAGGAAAAGAAACGATTTAACAGAAAAAAAATTATTCCTAAAAAGGGGGTAGTTTTAACCCCTAACGAAACAAAAACCCGAGAAATTGTGTAACACCAGTGCTACAGAAAGGTAACCAACACATACACATTCACACACAAACTCAGGCAAATGCAGATACAGATACTCGAGGAAAAAACAGCGAAAAGAAACGAAGACAACCTCAATTGCCAAGCGAAAAAACAACGCACACACACACTTACATACATACCACATACACTGTACGAAAAAAGCTACCAAATGTACAATTGAAAAAAACACGCTAACAAAAAAACATGCCAGAGAAAAAACAGCATAAATTTCGCTCGTTCGTTTCGTTGTTTGCCCTCCCTCTGGCCCCGAGTATTCAACGCAAAAGCAAAAGATGTCCTTGTTCGAAATCGATTTTTCAACATCTGAAAACTGTGTGATGAACGCTTTAATTCGTTACGTTGTTGTTGTGATTTTCAAATGCCCATTTAAGTGTGCCTGAACTTTGAGAGAGAAAAACCTCGTATTATACATCTTGGAGAAATTCCTTAAACCCAAAGAACAGAAGAAAAAAAACAAAAAACAATTATCCAAAGTGATTTCAAGTGCTTGATTAAGAAAAACAATTTGAACTTTTAATTTTTGAAAAGCCATTTTAAAATTTTCGACGCCCGCCAATTTGTTATAAACCGCCAAATGTTTCACTTAACGTCGTACCCGATCCCCCTTTGCTCCTCCCTAGATTGTCTGACATTTACATGTTTTATAATTAACCGATTAGAAAACATTTGACGAGAGGAAAACAACAAATTTCTGTCGTCTTTATGAACATTTCAAAAATTGTTCAGCGCAAGCAAAGAAAATATTTCGTCTATCGTGTTTGGCCCTGAATTGAAAATTAATATATTGAGAAAAAAGAGATGCAAAAACAGAAACAGCGAAAACCTAGCGAGCTAAGAGGAAATCGGTCTTTAGACCCAACTCACCTCGAAGACCACCAAACCAACCCATAAAATAAAACAAAAAAAAATCATTGGTCATTTGACCAGCGAATCGCCCCATAATTCATTGATTATAGTTTTGCCCGCCCGTACATTTCAGAATCTGTTCAATACACACATTTCATAATGGCCTTTTCGCCTTCATACACAAAAAACTGCTGATTTCCTTTTTTCAGTCTATCTCGTTCTCTCTCTCTCTCCCTTGGTTTCATTCTCTCACATTTTTTCATAATTAAGTGAAAATTTCTTGCCCCTAAGAAGAATAAAAAAATCGCTCATCATCTTTTCTTTGTAGGAAAAGAAAAAACTACAAAAGCTTATTACAACATCTTGCAAATGCTCTCAAGAGAACGAAAGAGAGTAAGCGGCCGAGTCCTTATGAGCAGAGAACAATGATAAACTCTTCCATGTCGTAAAACCAACCATTCATCTTTCGTGAAATTGCGAAAATTTACAATTTTACTAACTTCGTTGCCTAGTTTGAGTCTGTGAAAAATACTGACGGAAATGTTCAAGCTCTATATTCATTAAATTCACTAAACTTGAAGGCATAATTCCTTGTTTTGGAATGTTGTAACTTCCTGCAAACCTATTAATAGATTGTGAAAACTTTAATTCTAAAATGTCCCAGAGAAAATTTCTTCAGAACATAAAATCTTGGCTATATGTGAATAAAATCATAATTTCCTAGAGAACATTCCTTAAGAACATAAAATCTTGGCTTTATGAGAATAAAACCTCTGTAGTGATTGTTAATTTTGATACCAAAATGTCTTTAGAGAAAAGTTTTTCATAAAATCTTGCGAAAAGTTTCATTTCTCTCTTTTGTATTCTCTCTCGGTGTCTGCTTAAAATCGTTTCAAGAGAAACAAATTATGATTCTAAAGAACTCGGAGAATATTTTACAAATCTTTAAGACATAAAAACTCTTTTAGGAGTTGCGAAAAGTTGTAACTTGTCTCTTGAAGATTGTAAATTATGAAATTTAAAGTCTTGTTTTAAAAATTCTGAGTAGTACACACTCTTTTCAAAGACTTAAATCGAATCCATTTTTATTGGGAGCCAACTGGTTCGGTTTTTTTCACAACTCTTTAAAATGCTGTTTAAGAGTTTTATTAACTTTTTATAATCAAACCCAATATATCGTTTAAGGTTGACAGAAACTAGACCAGTAGTTTATTTCAAATGCAAACTCAAGACCTAATCTGCGAAGTGTTAAATCACATTCCAGAGAAAATCGCATAGGGTTAAATTTTTATCTAAGGGTCATTCCTTCTATGATGGTAAAATTCGTAATATTATTGAAATGCCATTAAAACTAAAATCGATTAAGCTGGAGTTCATTCTAACTGTTAATTTTGGAATTCTCAAAGTCTCCACATTCCAATATAGTGAATTTCGATCTTTGTATAAAAACTGAATTATCTTACGATTGAGAAAAACTTTCTAACTCGCTTTGAATTTTTAAAAATCTCTTAATTCAAACAACGAGAGTGTCCTTCTTTTAACCAAAACGGAAATCTCTTAAGATTAGGAGCAAATAGTAATGTTTCTCTTCTAGATTTAATTCTTTCACTCTCCAAACTTACTTACGAAATCTAAAATCCATTACGATTAACAGAAACCAGATTCTTCAGACTTGGTGTAATTTCTAACTCTTAATTTAAAAACGTTGTATTTTGCTATTAAAACAAAAACTAAAATCCCCTACAACAGAGGAAGCGAGAGTATTCTTTTAAGAATAAATTATAACGATTCAAAATACGAACTTTAAAAAAAAAACCAAGATTGTTTCTTAAAGAAAATTTTAGTTTCAATTTTGGTATGTGTTTAAAACAAAACTTAAATCTATTAGGATTGTGTGGAAGTTATTTAATTTTAGCTTGAAATTTTTCTCCTTTAGTTAAAATACGAAGTGCGTTTCGTTGTTCTTCAGACGAAAAGCAAAATCGAAAGATTCGGAGCTAATATTATTTTCTTGCTAAATTAACAAATCGCCTTCCCTTCTCTTCAAAAACAAAGCGTTTCAGCGAAAACTATAATCCATTGAAATTAAGGAAAAAATCCTTCTTTCTAGCTTTGAACTCTCTTTCTCTCTCTCTTCTGCCAACATCTCGGTATGGCTTCGCTCTTTAAACCGAAATTGAACTCTCTAAGATTAAGAGAAAATCCTAGTATTCCTTTTTAAGGAGAATGAGCCTCTCCCTAATTTTTAATATAGTGTTTCTCTCTTTATATTAAAAACTGTATAACAGAAGATTAAGAGAAAATCGAGTTAAACTTCCTTTACACTTTAGGTTGAGATAGAATCTAAAATCTTTTCATTCTAAATACAAAATTCCCTCTCTTTCACATTTTCTCTATAAATAGTGTTCAGTATCTTTCCACTTTGACATTTGTCCCTTTCTCTCTGCAGTTTTGAGACAGAAACAAAAATCTTTTACAAAAGAGAAATGACTATTTTAGTGTTTCGCAATAGTCGTCCTATTCAAAATGAATATATACATGAATATATACATGTGAATATATACATTAGGACTTAAAAGCCTTTCAATAAAGGTTAAAATCTTTTGCGATTAAGAGAGCATCGCAGAATTTTCTCTCCATTTTAAGTATTCTCAAATTCTTCAAATTTTGAATTGTTTCACTTTTGTACAAAAAATTTATTATGGTTTAGAAATAGTAATTCAATTAAATCCATAACGATTTAATTAAAAATCCTATCACGCACTCTCTCTTAAAATGCACTTTAAAATGCGCGTTTCACTCTTGACACATTAACTAAACCGTTTTTGCTTTTACTTTCTTTTATTTTCTCTATTTCTTCTCCCGTTTCTCTCCCAAATTCAAATTCAGAGTATTCCGTTGCTCTTAATGCAAATACTAAAATCGCTTAACTAATTTATCAATAATATTGAATTGGTTATTTTTACAAACACGTTCTTGCATTCATTAAAAAAAAAACGTGGTTCAGGGCTTTGATAATTCTCTTTTGTAATTTATTTTTATATCCTCGAAATCTCTTTGTTTTTATTTCCTCAAGAGTACATTTCAGAGGAATTTTCTTTATATCTAAAGAAAAAATGGAAAACTCCGATAAGCTTTCAAATAGATTTACATAATTCGTAAAAGCAAAGTTCGATGGTTACATTTAACACACCTTGTCTGATCAGTAAGATTTTTGAAAATGATTTTCCATTTCCTTTTAAAGATATTTACCACATGCTACCCCAATTATTAAATAAACTATCAAAAGTTCTTATAATCGTTAAAGTTTAATTTCGAATGCCTCAGCCATTACACAATGAAGGAAACCAAATTTCCAACAAGCCTTTAATTAGAGTTACGTGTAATCAATTTTTAAAAGAATTTTTCATTTTTGATATTGATTATCGTATAACGAATTTTGGTTTTCTCTTAAGCATAATATTTTCCTTCCATTTATTCAATTTATATTTAAAAGTAACAAGACTTGTGGAATTTACAGCATTCAAACAAATCTAGGCTCCAGTTTTCTTTCTAACCAAAATGATATTTCTCCAAAATCCTTATATAACTCTGAAGCAAGGAGAAGTGAATTTCACTCCATACGAGTATACACGAAATGTTTCGTAAATGTCACTACTCAAATAAGGATTTTTTTTTTGACAGTTTATTACAAAGAGACACGCTTTCAAGCAGTTCTTTCTAGTGTACTACTATGTATCTCTTTTTTTAGTCTTTTAAAATACTCCATAAATTAACTGCAACTGATGTCTGGAACTGTTTGAAGTTGTGCTCTCTTCTCTTCCTTACCTCCACTCTCTCTTTGATGCTCTTAGAATATTCTACATTTTAAGAAATTGAAAAAGTTTAGATTTTGTCGTTCTCTTTTTATCTCTCTCTCTCAAATTTCGCCTGATATGCTTTAGAGAGGGGACACAGCTTGCCTTTTTTTGTTCTCTCTCCTTTTCTTCGCTTTTCAATCAGAGCACAGAATTTTCAATAAGAATAGAAGTTATGACACCCTTAGAACTAACCTATTTTCTTACATAACTCACAAAAAAGCATATTTCATTCCACATTAAGAATTCTACTGTAATTCGAAACTTCAACTGCAGTTGATTTCAATCTATCGTAGAAAAATGCAGGAAAGAACGAATAATTTATAACAAGCCCCAGTATAAGAATTAGTTCCATCATAGAGATTTGGACCTATGACATTTTACGAAATGTTCCTGCTTACTGCCGCTAAAATTTTTGTTATAAAATTTTCAATTGAGCAGTTTTAAACGTCTTTATCTTTATATAAGTGGCGAATTATGGTTTTGCAACCATTTCCATTTTCCCATTTAGAATACGTATTTCAATTTGCTCTTTCCTGATTTTTCACATATACATCGCTCAAGTAGTTTGAATTATCTCTCTCCCTCTCTCTTTGGCCTGCTTTTCATATTCCTCCAGATCTGGATTCTGGAAAAGTTCTTACTAATAAATCAAGTATTTTACTATTAGATTGAGAGAATGAATTGACTCCTGGGAATTAGGTAATTTATTTTACAATTCAAAAAACTTCCCAAACTACAAAAATCTTCCAAAAAAAAAAAAAAAACTTAAAACCTTCTCAACAGTACTATTTGACTTTTTGGAGTTTCTCAATAAATTTATTGAGTTACGGAGAGTGTTACTTAAGTTGGGTCGCTCTCTTTCTTTAGTCATAACCTATTTACTTTAAAGGCAACTTACAACATATGGTATGTTTGTTCTCTCTAAGGTATATAGAGAGATAATATGTTAACATGTGAAATTGAGTTCAAAGCTACCACATCTAAAGAGAGATAAAAGAAAGCATAAAAATAATGCATTGCTTTAAACACATTACTAAGCAACCATTCTGTCATGCATTGTGCAATGCATAAACTACACGTGGTAATAGGTAATACAAATATTGAATGTTATTCGTATTTGTTACTTTGAGTACTCGAAGAAAGAGCTTAAACCATTTGAATTATCACATTCAAAAATTGGTTTTATAGAAATTAGCCAATGAGTTTTTTGCATTGATACATTTTTTCTAATGTTCCATTAAAGAATATATGCGAAACTGAGTGCAAGTTATAATTTCTATACTTATTTGCCAATGAGTTCAATTTTGATTCTCCAAATACCTTTTAAGCAACAATCTTGATATTTCGTATTTTAAATATAGGTATTTTGTAATTAATTTCTGATTACAAATTAATTAATTTGATTAATTAATTTCTTTGATTAATTAATTTCTTTCGTTACTAATTTAGCAAAACCTTAGTAATATTAGAATTGTTTGTTTTGGGCTTACCAGTTGACTTAGCAAGTTAGTTTGGAAATGGGGCACCATTAAACAAAATTGAGAAAAATGTGGCAGCATTCGTTTTCTCTGGGTCAAACTCTTTGAGAATCAAACAAGAGGTTTAGTCTGCAAGTTCGTTAAAATTATTTAAAATAAAAAAAAACTATAATCTGTGCCGCACTTTTGTATTGTAAAAATGTGTAAAAAGTTTGAACTATCAGTTTGAGTTGATCTAAATAATCACTTAGACCCTCTAGTGTTTCTCTCTGTATCAAACTCTTTCGTAATCAGACAAGAGGTTTAGTCTGCGGATTCGTCAAAAGCTTTTAAACGAAAAACTGAAAACTGTGGTAAAATAATCAATGGAACATATCTGTTTGAATTCAAATATTCCCCTAGCCAATCAAGTTCACATCAATAGATGATTTTATATACATAGCAGGGTGTGTTATGTAAAACTTTTTGTTGGAATAATAAGTCTGGTAACTCTTACTCGTGTCATTTGCGAGTTTCTTCAAAGCAAATGCTAGTGTTTAGTAATCTAAACAGACACAGGCATTTCGCCAGAAGCATTTGAAAGAAAAAACTCTAAACTGTGGTAAAATAATCAATGAAATATTATTATTTATTGCTACATTCACTTTGATATTGTAATAATGTGTCAAAAGTCTGAACTATCATTTTTAGTTGACTTAGATATTCACTTTAAAAGTGCACATAAATAACAGGATGTGTCATGTAAAACTGTATGTTGGAAAAATAAGTCTGGTAACTCTTACTTGTGCCATTCACGACTTTAAGCCAACTCGTTTGCTAACCGTGTTACTTCAATGCAAAGGCTAGTTTAATAACCTTAAATAGACACTTTTTTGACATTTCACCAAAAGCATTTACAAGAAAGAACCATAAGCTGTGGTTAAAATTCAATGAAATATAATTTATTGCTACACTGACTTTTGTGGTGCAAAAATGTATAAAAAGTCTGAACCTTCAGTTTTAGTTGATTTCGATAATCACTTAGACTACCTAGTGTATGTTTTTATATAGCAGGGTGTGTCATGTAAAACTTTTTGTTATAAAATAAGTCTGGTAAATCTTAGTGGTGCCATTCGCGACTTTAAGCCAACTCGTTTGCTAACCGAGTTACTTCAATGCAAAAGCTAGTTTAGCAACCCTAAACAGACACTTTTCTGACATTTCACCAAAAGCATTTACAAGAAAAACCATAAGCTGTGGTAAAGTACTCGTAATCAACGAAATATAATTTAATGCTACACTTTTGTATTGTACAAATGTGTAAGAAATCTAAACTACTACTTTGAGTTGATTTAGATATTTACTAAACTTATTTCAAGTGCACATCAGTATATAATTTTATATAACAGGGTGTGTCATGTAAAAGTGTATTTTGGGATAATAAGTCTGGTAACTCTTATTAGTGCCATTCGCGACTTAGGCCAAATTTCCTGCTAATCCAGTTACTTCAAACAATAACTAGTTAAGTAACCTCAAACAGACACTTTTTGGACATTTTTCCAAAATTGATTTGGCGATTAATGCATGTGCCTTGACATAGTAATAAAACATTTTAAGTCACCTCATTAAAATTGTATTATAAAAACACTACAATTTTAACTTTTTTGACTTTTATTTTATCTACTATACTGCGTCAATGATACATATAACATCACTTATATTCTGACTTTGTTAGGCGTTTTATTTAACTTACTGAGTATTTTTATTCCTAAAAGTCCAAAATCCCTTATATTTCTCTTACTAGAAGCTCAATACCAACTTCCTGTGGATTTTTCTCTTGGTTTTGTCGCTTGCTCTCTTTTTCTCTCTCAATTTTCTAGTATATGAATGTCATTTGCTTCCTTTTTTCAATGTACATAATGACCTCCTTTTCTCCCTCTACGAAATTGTGAAACACCCTGCGTACTTCAAGTTTTTCCTCGTCTTCTCGTTCTACTTCTTCAACGTTGTATCCTTCGAATTGCATAATATTCGTTCTTTTTTTTAAATACTGAAATATTCTATGTTTTTTCAGTATTAGTTTTTATTTTTCGTAAAAGCCTTTTATAAGAAAGAAAACAAAGAACGACCGAAATGAATGACCAGGTTAGTACTGTTCTTGCGTAAAATATTTGCATTATAATTTTTTTTATAAATTTTTTATATTTAATGTTATCATTTTCTTTTAAGCTTTATCTCATTGTGTTTTTTTTTCTTTTTCACTCGGCCTTTGCTCAAATATTAACAGAATTATCTTGATTTAAGAAATTTTATGATTCGCATTAAAGAATCAACAACAGCAGAAAAAAATTGAAAAATTACTCGTTAAAAAAACGTGTAAATATTTACATTTCATTTGTAACAAAAAGAATTTAAAAGTTTTTTTTTTGTTGTTTTTTTTTTTGATTCTCTTATTGCATATACAAATGTACATATAAACGAGTTTATACCTATATGCATTTCTTTTGTTGTTGGTTTGTTAATATTTGAGACAAGCCAGTGTGTATTAGAAGCTATTTTTTTTATTCATTTTATTTATATTTTATTACTTTACGATCGAAATAATTTATTTGAGTGTTCCTGTGTATGTGTGCGTCACTTATCGGCATTGTAAAAAATTAAATCTATATGAGGAGTTTAACACGTGACTTGATTTCAATTTAGAACATGTCGACACTGAATTCCATGACGCCATGACTATTTCGTTGTCAATTCGTTGTCTGGGGATTTGTTCCTAAAATTCCTACAGAGAACATGGATGTTCTTAAAAAAGTTTTTTTTTATTCCATTGTCAATTAAATGCCTGCATATTTTGGGGGGATTTTTATAAGCCTAAGTTTTTACATTTGTTCCTAAAATTATGACAAGAAACATGATTTTTATTTTTCAAACATTTTTTGTATTTAATTTTTTTTTAAATTAAAATATAAACCTTCAAGTTTGTGGTCCCTGTATCTCCGGAAATCCAACCGAATTTTTATTGTTTCTACTCCTTCAAAGTCTGAAATATTATCGAATATATTTTGTTTGAAAACATTTCCGAGTAATTATTGGTAAACAAAAATCATTAACCATTTACTGGAGAAAATCAACGATAAAATGAAAACCAAAAACTCGTTTCTAGCTTTTATTGCGATTGAATATTTTCCAAGTAAATAACGTAATCGATTTAACGATTCGAAATCGATTCTGGGTAATTGTTTCGTTTCGTTTCGCCGCCGGCCAGCCAGCCATCGGCCGTCACATGTGACTTTGTTTAAGCCGGTTTTGTTTTTAACTGCCGTCTCATTCTACAAACTTATCTTTTAACGTGTTTTATCCAAATGCAACCGCAACTGGTGGAGATTATAAACAGCAGCAGCAACAGCAACAAAAACGTGTCTCTCTAGCTGTCTCACCTCCAACAACATTAGCTATGCATATTCAATAAGTTTTCATATTTTTTTTTGCTTTTTTTCCAACACTGTACCACGACGAATGACTCTGATTGATAGGTTGACTAGCTAGCGGTTTTCAGCTCGTTGGACAGAGTCAAGCTAAATAGCTTTTGTCTTAAACGTATAGCGCCAGTTTTTAAATCTTGCTGATCAGCTGCAAAGACCCCTCTGAGTTGGAGGATAATCTAATATTTATGCATACACACGAGTATACGAGTATTTTTTTTAAAATATATAATTTGACACTTGAAATTAATGTTGTTTGTTTGTTTTTTTTTTAAATAAAAAATATATATTTTTACCTTAGTCATTGTTTTAACCGTAAGAGCTTAGTTCGGTTGATTCTAGTTAAAACTAGCATTAAATCGCAAAAAACTCATATTCGAAATAAACTCGATATCTTAAGGTTTTTAATTAATTGTTTCAAGATTTTTTTGAGTTGCCATTTTCTAGGACTGCAAACCAAAATCAATAAAAATCGTCGATTTTTTAAGAAAAAAAATTGCCACACACAAGTAAGGCAATTTTCACATTACAAGTTTAGTTTATTAATGACTAAGTACTCTCACAGGCTATATGATCACTAGGGCAGGTCGATTTAAAAATCGCCCAAGTAACAAGGAAAATCGTATTGTAGGGATTAAAAAATGAAACTTTATCCGAGGAACCATACGAATTCTTATGTCACGACTATGACGTAGGGTCATATTTTGAAAAATCCCACTTGTCTAACATCGCTTGTTTGTCCTGGTGAAAGATGCCAATTTTGAGCTAAAAAAGCTAACCTGTTGTACTCTAGCTAGCTAAATTCCCTAATTAATGCATTAGGGCACACCAATAATATATGAGTTTTAAAAAATCGGGTTTTTTCGGCTTTTTTTTATCCGAATTATTGTCAATCGTATACTAGTCAAGTTTTGGTTTAAAAAAGGTCAAAATGATGAAAAATTTTCGAAATGACAAAAAATCGTCAATATTAACAGCCCCTTCTTCGTTCGTTTCAGCACCATTTTTATGAGTTTTAAAAATTCGTCATTCTCGGCGTGTTTACTCTGAAATGTCATCAATTGTCTATTGGTCTAGTTTTAGTTTAAAAATCGGAAAATGACAAAAAATCGTCCAAATGACGATAAATCGTCACAATAACGAAAAATCTCAAAATGAAAAAAATCGTATGACGAATAATCGCCAAAATGACGAAAAATCTTCAAAATAGCGAAAAATCGTCAAAATAACGAAAAATCGTCAATATTGACTGCCCCCTTCGTTCTTTTCAGCTTCACTTTTTGCCCGGCATTTTGTTGTTTTCCCAATTTTCATTCTTTCCTACATTAATCGCCGATTAAAAATCGTATAAAGTTTTGTTTCTTTATATTTGTTTATTTTTGTCACATTGATTTCAAAGAAAATTTCATTCACTACGCCGCGTTCGATCGGACTTTATAAAGACGACATGATGGCGGCGATATTTAATCAGCTTTCTTCCTTCCGCCCGCCTTGTACTGCTGGCAAATTGACGTCACAGCGTTTTACTATCACAACCGATCGAAAGAACGGGGGATTAAATTTAAATTTACGTCTCTTTATTTTCTTGGCACTTAGAATGTCGATGTTGAAACAAACGCAAAAAAAAACTCTTTAAAATTGTTTTAATTTGTATTTTAAGCATTTACAAAATGTAATAGACGTTTTAAAGCCAACAGCTGTTGGGTATATTTTAACAGATGTAAAGTTTTTTAAGGTTTCCATTAAAAAAATAAGATTGAATAAAATAAATACTAAAAAAAATCAATTTAAATAAAAAAATAATAATCTTCAAGCGTACCGGTTCACTTTTTTGTAAGCTAAACATTTTTTATTCCCTGAGAATGATCGTCGAAGTTGATCAAAATTTTAGAAAATTGTTATAATAAACAAAATAAATTAAAAAAAACACAATTTCTTTATTTTGTGCATCGAACCACACAATTCAGAAAAATAAATTAAATTAATAAAATTATTAACTGCCGGGATATTAATGGCCGTTTTTTTTCATTTATGCTTGTCCAAACATTAAAAGCTTAAAAAATGTTCGTATTATTGCAGTGTCGACGTAGAAAAGCCCTCTTATTAATTTAATGTAAATTTATGACATGGTCTTTAGATTACAGGAGGTTGAAAAATACGCAGGGTATGAAAAAAGCTTCAGTGTGCCCGAGCACAAAAAAAATTAAACTCTTTAGAATCCATAGTCTTAGTATGACCTCTTATTTGAAAATAATATTTCGGTGTTCTTAGTTTCTCCTACCAATGGATCCTAAAAATCATAAATGACATAAAATCATAAATTTCGGTGTTCTTAGTTTCTCCTACCAATGGATCCTAAAAATCATAAATGACATAAAAACATTTTCATTCAAATCTATTGACCGATTTTTAAGAATTTTTCTGGACAATTTCCGTCATTTTTGTAGGACCCTAACTCTTGAAGTACATTTGTATTTGAATGGCTGCCTGAAAGCATGGGCCGTTCTAGTTCTAGTCTATTTTCAACAGTGTTTATCCCGCGTGCAAAATAACTCCACACAACAAACTTTATTGAAATCTAATAAAGTTTAACGCTGAAAAGTCGGAAAGACTATTTATTGGGAGATACACTTGTATAGGGGGTTAAATTAAATCATGGAGCGATCTGACTGATTTTCAACTTTATCTTGTGTGCAAAATAACTCCACAAAAGATTTATTTTTGAAATATAATAAGGTTCAATGTATGAGGCCTAAATCAAACCATGGACCGACCTGGCTGATTTTTAACAATCTTCATTCTGTGTGCAAAATAACGCCACAAGCCAAATTGCAAATCAAAAGATACATTTGTGTGGCAGCTATATTAGAATATGAACCGATATCCTCCAGTTTCAATATAGGGTCCGCCATTAGTTGAAGTCAAACAATGTACAAAAGTTTTATCAAGATTCTTTCATATTTGCGACCTACTACACTTTAATTTCAAAAATCGGTAAGCAGAAGACAACAAATAATTCAGAGTCGATGGGTAACATTTTTTCGAAGACATAAACGTTCTTTATCGGTTATAACTCGCCAAAATTGTGGAAGTCATGGAAGACCTCTTGAAGTTGAGGATGTTCCTTGAAAACGTATTTATAAAACCACTTAACGCTTTCGTTTCTTAAAAAAGATTTCAACCTTAACAATTGGGCTTGTTCTAATTGACTATCGCAAAAAGCCGTTAAAACTCAGTTAAAACTCAATTAGAAAGCAATTTGACAATCAAAAACAAACGTTGAAAATTCTCTTAAAACGAAGGATAATAAAATCGAAAAAAAACTAATAAAACCGATAAAGTTTTTTATTTACAAAAATTTGGTAAAATATAAGAGTCGTCGATTGTATGTCTGGAAAGTTTGAAGTAAAAGATTTTTTTTTAACAAAAACGCTTCGCGGCTTTACTTTTTTCCGCTTCAATGTATTGAAGACCGCTAAGTAATTTCTTCAATAACTTTTATACTTTAAATTTTGGAAAATATACGATTTTGATCATGTGCCTCCAACATATTTTCAGTAAATAAAAAAGTTTTTTTCATTTCAAAAAATTAAATCGAAATATTGACCTTATTGTGGTCTATTGTTAAGGGATCTCAATTTCCCACTTTAGTTAAACAAAAAAATGGGTTTCAAAAAAAATTATTTTTAGAATTGGTGGAAATGAAATTGCGCTATGAAGGTTATACTAAGCACAGTTGAATGATTATACGCAAAGGGAAATTCTCAGTAATTCAAATGAGATGCCCGTATAAGTTATTTGATTTGTAGCCAAAGTAATCGTTGCAAAGAATGCTTAAGAAAAACCTTGGCGGGTTTAGAAACAGCTTTACAGTCTGCCTGGCCACCATAGCCAATAGATTTCACCAAGTTTTACATTGATTCTGAAAAAGAATCAAAAAAAAGAACTCGAACCAGAAAAGTTCAAGTCATAATTTCTCAATAAGGTGGAAAATATCCCAACGAAGCATCAAAAAAAACAACAATTTTTCTTAAGAAAACCTTATTTTTTTAGTGGTGAAATACCTTGTAATGAAAAAACCCGCCATCAGAAATCAGCCTTAACCGTCATGTTGGGTTTAACTAAAGGAAACCAACTGTAGGGTTTGGACATAAAACGAAGCATCAAAAAAAACAATTTTTCTTAAGAAAACCTTATTTTTTTAATGGTGAAATACCTTGCAATGCCATAACATTAATTGGTAATTGAGAGCTCATAACCCTCTGCATTATTTTGAATTGTAAACCGAAAATATAAATACCCTCCACCATGGATTACACTTCAATATGACGATTTTGTCAAGTGGGTGTGGCACCGGTCTTTTTATATCAGGGTGTGTTTCTTTTCATACCCACAATCATATATACCAGCTTCAATTGTCATATCAGTATTAGTTCACGAAAAACTCGTTTAGTCTTTTAAAGTTCACGGTTTTATGGGCGTGGCCACGCCCGTTTGTCAAATTTTAATACAATGTTATCTATAATAATACGACAACCATTTATTTTATTTTTTTTTTAAGTTTATCGGTCTATTACTTAAGCCAAAAATGCGATTTTATAAAGGGGCGTGTAACCGCCCACTTTTCCTCCAGCAAGTGTTTCATGCCATGCGAATATCATTTGTTCCAAATATCAACCTCATACATTTAATAATTCATTAGATATTGCTTTTATATGTTTATAATCGTTGATTTTTTTAAGGTGTTGACCCAGTCCTTGTGGGGGGAAATTTTTTCCACTTGACCGATGTGGTCCATTTTTAATACCAACCGTTTCAGTCCATCAACACATGTTTTTGCAAAATTTTAGCCATTTAGCTTCAATCATGCGATCCCTAGTGTGTTTTTCATTTAAATAAATATATATTTGAACCATAAAATAACTTTGGATAAAAAATATTGACCTTTTTCAATACTCACCGTTTCAAAGGATCTGCCATATCTCTGTAAAATTTCAGCCGTCTACCTTCCATCATAATGTATATATTTCGTTAGGGACTCTGATCAGTAATTCGAGGTGTTGCAAACGAAAATTGAAACTGAAAATAAAAAAATGGAAGTTAATAATTTGTTTTAAAGATTCAAATTTGAAAGTTTAAAATTAATGACTAAAAAAATAGAGAAAATAATTCAAAATTGACAGTTTAAAATTAATGACTAAAAATATTAGAGAAACCCAAATGTATGAAATTGAATCAATAATTTAAATAATGTCAAAAGTTATTTTCGGGATTTCAAAATAACATTACGCTTAAAAATGTATGCTTCTTAATTACGCCATCTATTGGCAGTTTTTTTGATACCTTTTTCGCAACTCGATGTTTCAACCTCTTAATTATTGTAAAAATTAATTTCTCAATATTTAAACGATATTCGTTTGAAAAGACGACCTTTATATGATAGATTAAATTTAAACTGAGTTTAAACTAGAAAACAACAAACTTAACTTCAACTGGAAAATCTGGCCTGAACTTCTCATTGGGTTAGTTTTTTGTTCTAAGCGTACTGAATCAAATCAAAAAAAAAAATATATGTAAATGAATTTTTATTGTTGTACTTCCAGCCAGTCGGACTGAATGTTATATAAAATTCAATTCTATTCATTATGTTACACACAAAATTGTTTAAACAAAACTGAACAAAAAAAAAATGGAAATCTCGCACACAGACTGAAAATGATTTGTTTGCTAAATTTTGTGCGCCAGAATTTTGCTGTTGTTAGGCTTGAATTTGTGTGTGATTTTTTTAGTTTCTGTTTTCTACTTGGCATATTCTGAATACTGACTTTGTAAATTGATTTTCAAGTTCATCGGTTTGGAACGTAACAACGACCAAGTGCTCAATTGGTGGTGATGCCGGTGCTGGTGCTGCTACCGCTGCTGTTGAATAGCCAGCCAGCTAGTTAGTCAGTCAGTCAATGACAGGCAGCGTTTGCAAGCGTTTAATTTAGACATTTAACAGTTATTTAATTTTAATTATATTTGGTTTGTGTGTTCGAAATTCTACCAGCATATTCGCGCATTGTCGTTTTCAATTTCACAAACATGCTTTTAAAGGTCTTTTGCACGTTACGAACGAATTGTGTTCGTTGTTAATTTTGCAATTTCAATGGAAACTTTTTTCGGATTTTGGACACGCTCGCTGCTGTATAAAATGTTTTTGCCATTTTCGCTTTGAAACCTTTTTTACGTAAAAAATGTGCAAATTTTATGTAGTCAAATTCAAAAAAATAGCTTAAGCATTACTCAAAAAGTAAAACTATGGGGGGGGGACAGAAAGAGGGAGTTATCGAAAACACATGTTAACAATTGTTTCGTTTTAATTATGTTATAAATATTGAATTTATATTAAATATTTTCTACAGATTGTTAATTAAGTTAATAAGTATTTATTTTATATACTGTATTTATATTCCTAATCAATTTAATTGTTTCAGTAAAAAAAGTCTTTCAAATTTGTATTCACCTTTGGGACTTTGAAATAAATATTTCAAATAATATTTGAATAAATTAAAAAGTCATTACAAATTCGAAATCTTACAGAAACCGGGTACTTAGATCTTTTAAAAGAGAAAGCGTCAAAGAGTTAAATTGGCATCTTTATTTGATCACTTCCTAAAATCGAAGAATCGGAGGACCACATCGTGCAGGGCACTGAAACAAATCCTCCAATTTTTCTTAAAATAATTTTAAGGGGAAAGTTGCATTTCATATTCTTAGACAGATATATACCGTTTTGAGTCGATCGGAACCCTTAATGCTGGGTCTTAAAATGCTGCGACTATAAATTTCTTTGATTTTACATTCAACAACATAAAATCCTAAAACTAGGTCAATCGGAACCCTAAGTTGGGTTTATAAATTTTCTTTGATTTTACGTTAAACAACAAAAAATCCTAAAACTGAAAAACCCGCCAGCAAAAAGCAGCCTTAACCGTCATGTTGGGCTTAACTATAAGAAGCCAACTGTAGGGTTTGGCCATAAAAACCGGAATTTCAGTTTCGTTTTTGAACACTCTACTCAGAAAGTTGTTCAAATGCCAACGAATCTTCAAAAAAAAAATATTTTCAATAAAAACACTAATTTTTTTCAATGGCGAAATAAATATTTGTTTTGCAATGCCATATTATAACATTTTGCATTACTTGGTAATTGATACCTCATTACCTTCTGAATTTTTTTTTAACCTGAAATAATAACTTTGGATGAACATTTGTGGCCATTTTCAATATTAAGCATTTTCAAGCAAAAAGCTTCTAACAGAATATATATATTATGGGGTCTCCCATCACAATTCAAATTCTTTTAAACGAGTTTTATGAACACCATAGAACGCCATCTATTGGTATTTTATATAGCATCTGCAATTAAAATTTAGAAATAGTAGACTCAGACCAAATCAAATGACAAAGTGTATGAAAAGCAGTATCCCTTTCCGATGAGTTCTCTAAGTTTTCTTTAGATGTTGTTAAATAGTATTATCACTAGAGGGAGCCATCTGTTGGAACTTAAAAGATTATGTGAATTTTTGCATAGAAAGAAGTCACATTTGAAAGCTCGCTGAAGGCGTGTTTTTTACACTACTGCTTTCTTATTCCCATAGTAATTGATATTTTTGATAATTTAGTCGATTGTTTCTTATTTGTGAGGAAAAATGTAGGCCCTTTAAAATCTTTATAAATCATACACACAGATGGCGCTGACTTAATAAGGTACCTAAAACCATTTAATAACAAAGCATTGTCCTTAGTTTAGGGATTTAAAACATATTTTCGTACTTCTGCTATTTTTTGTAATTTTTCATACAAAGATTTCCATTTATGTTAAAAGATGGCGCCTAGAGAAAGCTAAAATCTTCATAAACTTTAAAAATATTTAAAATTGAAACATCTAATAATATCTACTGCTTCCAATTGACATGATTGTTCTTGTAGCCCTTAACTGATATTTATCGCCCAATAGATGGCGTTAAACAAAATAAAGCCAACCCTATCCGTGCTGAGCGTTTTAAATCAATTAAAATCAATCTTAATTTATTGTTATCATTTGAAAACACTTCCTGATTGTTTTGCTTAACCATACCGCAACAAAATTGAAAACTAATTGTGTTTATATGCAATTAATTTGAAAATTTACGATCCATTTCGCCACGATCGTCGTCCCGCCCGCTACCGCGCCGTCAATCGAAGTGAGTGTGATGTCAAACTTTTGCCAAATGGGGGCCCTTCCCCTGCCTCTTTCAAATCAATTCGTATTGAGATTGTGAGAGTTGGTGGCTATGCACACACAATCGTCAGCTATCGAAACAAATTCATTGATTTTGAAAAAGAAAAGTATTTGAGTCGCGTCTATCTAAATGTAATTGTTGTGTAAACAAATAATTGTTTTTATTTATATATAAATATAAACACATACTCGTATTTCTAATTTATTTTATTTAAATCTCAATGTATGTATACTTTTCTATTCTGTTGTTTCGGCTTCTTCTCTACACCGGCCGCTGCCTGACGTCGAATCTAGATTTTATTTGTGGCAATTACGTGCGTATGTTTGTATCGTATGTAAAATGACAACAATTGCTGTCGATTCCGATGATTCGTCGACTTTTGTCCGTCTGTCGGCCTGCTTTGTTTGGGGGTCTTATCAATTGATTTTCATTTTCACTTGAATTTTTTTGCTTAACAAAAAGTGTTGTATTTTGAAATGCGAGGTTGTCGAACAACGCCGCTAGAGCACTCCCCGAAAACTTACCAACTATGAAAGTCGATTAGTAAAATTTAAATGTTGAAAAATAAAAAAAAACATAGCAGAACTGAAGAAACCATTAAGATTGAACGGAATTCAGCCTATTTCGGCGGTGTTAAAACTTTTCAAGGCTGCTTAATATTGTCTCACATTTTTTCTGCGATTAGAAATATTTTTTTGACCCACAAAAAAAGTGAAAATTTTATTGTTAGTTTTTACTACTGAATATCAAACTAATATAGCTTATCGATTTTGTTATTTATTTTATACATAGAGTGAACCTAAGGGTTTCCTTCTATCTATGTGACACATTTCAAAAGTTTCACATTTAGTTTTTGTAGATAAGAGATATTTTTAAAAAAATTACTTTTCAAATTATTCGTGGTAATAATTTTTGTTATAATTCTGAAAACTTCTACGTTAAATATACGAAGTTAAGGCTTTTATTAAGTTTGTATAAATTATTTCTTAGGTTTTCTGTTTGTTTTTAAATAGACCCACATTATTTGCAGAAAATTAAGTTTTTTTAAAAACTTAATTGCTTTTAGACAAAAACATTTCTTATAATTGTTTGTTACTTTAGACTAGTTTTAATTCTTTGTTTATTTGAAACATTACCAATAAAACTTTCATTTAGGCTATAAACTTTTTGACAATAACTTAGGATGAATTTTTAACAGGGCCTTCAAAAAAAATATGGCAGTACATATTTCTGTTTCTACGTTCTCCGACAAAAGTTTTCCAAACTATTGTACCTTAAATCTACAATACCAATAATTTTTGCTATAATTCTAAAAAATTCTACGTTAAATACAGGGAGTAAAGGCTTTCATTAAGTTTGTATAAATTATTTCTTAAATTTTCCGTTCTCTTTTTATGGGACTCCCATTATTTGCTAAAAATTAAATTTTTCAAAAAACTATCCGCATTGTTTTTAGACAAAAACACTTCTAATAATTGTTTGTAACTATCGTCTGATTTTAATTCTTTGCTTATTTTAAAGATTACCACTTAGACTTTTATAAAGACCATAAACTTTTTGACAATAACTTGAAATGAATTTTCAACAAGGCCTTTTAAAAAATAAATATGCAGTAAATTCTTTTGTTTCTCCGTTCTCCGAAAAATTTGTCCAAACTATGTCTTTAAAACCAAAAATCTCTGCTATAACTCGGAAATCTTTTGAGTTTAATACACAAAGTTAAAGCTTTCATTAAGTTTGAATAAATTATTTCTACGATTTTTCGTTTGGTTTTTTAATGGACCTCCAATTTTTGCTGAAAATTAAAATTGTCAAAAAAAAACTATCCACATTGTTTCTAGACAAAAACACTTCTAATAATTGTTTGTTGCTATTGTCTGATTTCAATTGGTTGTTTATTTTAAAAATTACCATTTAAACTTTCATTTAGGCCATAAACTTTTTGATAATGACTTAGGATACATTTTTTTAAAGGTCTAAAAAAATGTGGTATGACTGTTTTTTTTGTATTGTCGTCCTTCGAAAAAAGTTTTTCAAACTATTATACCTTTAAACTTCCAGATTTCACAGTTTATTATTTTGGAAGTACAAAAGTCAAGCTTTATTGTTAGTTTTGTGAACTGTTTCCAAGACTGTGGAGAAATTTTTAAAATTGTCTTTAAAAGTTTTATTTTTGTTCCCCCAATAAAAAATTTCATTGAACCCATGTTATTATATTTTAGTCGTCTAATTTTGAAAGCAACATAATATGCATTTATTAAATAATTAATAATCTTCAATATCTAATGAAACTAGTGTGTTTTAATTTCATACATATTTGACCAAACTTATGGAGATTAAGTTACTATCCGGTACTTTTAAGGTTTCAGGCCAAATGTTACTGATCTGTCTGTCATTAATTAAAATATTATAACCAATATTATAACAGTATGCTAATAAGTTAAGCATTTGACTAAATTAACAATAAAAACAACAAACACTGTTATTAATGACACTTCAAATGAGCAAACGAACTTTTTTAAACAAAGATAATTTTTTTTTGTTTTATGGAAACTCAAGCAGGTTTTTATAACCGCCAAAAAATATATATCAAACGGCAGACATATCACGTACAGAAAATAAATAACATCTCTTGTGAGAGATTTATCAAAATTTATAGAAGAAAAAAAAACGACAAAAATCCAAACAAAAAATATAGACCAAAAAAAATTAAAAAAAAAAACACCCCAAAAAGCGTGGTGCGCTATCTTGGCAGGCCAACGAATGGATCTATGAAATTCGCTTGGTAATAATACTACGTCAGAGATAATAAATATATAAACATATACATATATACATAAGCAGACTGGCAGACAGACGACTATGGCTGCCATATATCGTTTGTCTGAATGACAAAACAAAAAGAAAAAAATCAGGTTATACAACAAAAATGTTTTTAGAATTTTGTTCAAAACAAATGTTGTGCTTCTCTTCATTTTATATTTGGGGCTTCGTTGTGTTCTTCATTTTGTTTTCGAGCATTCTATGCAAATGTTCAAGACATAGACTACTTCAAAACCCATGTATTTATCTATATATACTGAAAAAAAATATGTTACAGTTTTTTTTCGCACATGGATGATGGCCAAGCTCATAGAAATGTTTTCTGCAAATCCTCATGCATCAATGTGAAAAGTTTTAAATAGAACTACTCCCCTTCCTTGCTGCGCCGTTGTTCTTCTAGTTATGCTGAAATATAGTTCAATATCAACGGCACAAATAATGAAATTTGAATTTTTTTCTCAAGAGAACACTCGAAAATTTGGCGCAAACCAGTTTCTCGGCTGTATGTGCTTTAATGCCCGCTGTGAATATGAATTTTTTGCCTCATTAAGGGGTTTACAGAACAAAAAAATATATAATTAAAATATTGAAAGTACATTTACCCGTTTTTTTATTTATTTATTTATTGTTTCAAAGAGAAGTTCCCCATTTCAAATGATGAGGCATGAAATAAATCGTTAAAGTAAACAAAAAATATATACACTTGAATACTCAAATATGGGCAACTTGTTTTAAAGAAAACAACACCGCTGACTGTTCGCCTTTCCGCGTCCCTCCGTTTGTCTGTCTGGCATACATGAAATTACTTAATCAGCAAAATTAATCTGAATAAAGTAATTTTGTGTATAAATTTTTCTTAGGAAAAAATGTGAATACAAAACCTGAAAAAAAACGAGCCACAAAAAAATCGAGTTCAAAATCCTATGGACAAAAATAAGACAGTTCAGAAAATACACGCAAAGTAGTGTTGGGGGATTAAACTCTTGAAGAAAACTGTTGATTTGAAAAAGAAACAAAAATTCTAAACTTTAAAAAGAGTAACAAATCGGCAGACGGAAAGGTAATCGATTTTTCTAAATGGTTTCAAAAGCTTAAGCCGTGAAAAGGGCTTACAGCGCCATCTATGGTATAGTCTTACTAATATTCAAAAGACATTTACTGTGTGGGACGTCGAGACACCTAGAGTTGGCAGATATCTATATGTATATATATTTAATCCCGTCGTTTTTGTAATACTCAATACGTAATACTCATATTTTTATACGAAGCCTTAGTTCTTCGTCTCTCTAGATTATTATTATATCTCTAGATTCACATTGAATCTCTTATTGACTTCTAAAGCACATTTGGGTACGTACTAATACTAATGTTTTTTCTCTGCACTACCTTTACAAAGTGTAACCTAAGTCTTGATCTCATTTCTCACATTTCATAAATTTATGTCATATGTTGGTCTTTTTTTTCTATTGTAAAAGCTATAACCAAAAACTTATAAACATATTTTTATGATTAAATGAAAGATTACATTGTAGTCGTTAAAGCTACGGAACAATTAAAATGATTTGAAATTGGTATAATAGTTTGAAAGGTTTTTCCGACTGATGCTAATTAAGAATTCAAAAGTAGGTGAGATTTGAAAAAACTGTCAAGTTACAAACGATGTTCTAGAAACAAATTTTTATCATAAAAGGAAAGCTTAACTTGTGATCGTCAATACAAATGAATAGTTAATATGACTCAAAATTAGGTATGATGATAAGAAACGTTTTTTGTTATCTACTGATAATAATTGAAAATTCAAAAATATGTGATATGTGACCAGACTGTCATATTTTGCACTTTTCTTTTTCGATTTCTAAAAGCTGCAACCAGAGTCCTAGAAATAAGTTTTTGGGCTTAAATGAAAGCTTAGATGATCGTTAATAGTAAAAAACAATTTAAATGATTTAAAATATGGTATAATAGTTTAATGTCTTTTTCTGAGCGATGCTTATTGAATTTTCAAAATGTTAAATTGGAAAAATCTGTGATTTTACCTTAGTTGTAAAAGTTACAACCAAAGTCCTTGAAACAAGTTTTGGGCTAAATGAAAGCTTAAAACGTAATCGTTAATACTAAAGAGCAATTCAAATTACTTGAAATTGGGTATAATAGTTAGAACGATTTTTTTTATCGACAAATGGTATTTAAAATTTTAAAAGTACTGTTTTTAACAAATTGATGGATGACCTGTAAAATATGAACCCAATGTCTTAGTTAAGTTTTAGAGGGCTTTACTTAGAGCCAAAACCTTGAACTTTAAAGGCCATGAATGAAAAAAAATTGTTTAATAGTAACAGAGAATTATTATGAGTAGCTTTTTTCAAGGACCACAATATATGTTGAACAATTGTTTGGCAAATTTAGTTTGACCCATAAAATTAAAGGTATACTAATTATATATTTCTTTGTTTATCAATTATTGCTTTAAAAGACAAGGATTTAAGATTTCTTTTTAGGTAATGAATAATATTTTACTTAAACGTTTTTTTTTTTAATAATTTCAATTAATAAAAACATCTTAAAAAATATATTCCATGTAATACTAATTAGAGCAGCCAATATAAAAGTTGACATTCTGAAATCATATTTTCTTTTACCAACCAGAAAGCTGCCCTATTAAATATTTTTTTTTTGATTCTTTAACGAGCAGGTATTAACTCAAAAATTTTAAAATTTTAGTTTTTTGTAAGAAATTAACTTCAGTTGTCATCTCTAGTCACTGTAAAAATCGTACATCGATATCTCCACTCATTAACAAAGAAACTAAATGATTTAAAGTACTTCAAAGGTTTGACAGGACAGTTATTTTTGCCCTTCCTAAACATTTTTAAATTTCGACTTACTACCCTTTTGTTAAACAACGGCGATATATTTAGCGTTTGGGCTAACATTTTGTGTTGTATTTGTCACTATGTCTACCGTATTTTTGTATTTTTATTTTGTTCTCTACCGTTTAATGAGCCATTTCACTCACACACGCTCTCCTTACCATTGAAACTATAATTAGAGCCATTACGCTTATATACTTTTCAAAACCTTGAAGTTTTGCAGATAAAGCCAGTACACACTATTTCGCTTCCCCCCAAATACCACCTTCACCCAGGCTAAAACAAAAACCAACAGCACTGTTTAATTTTGTCATGGAACAAATTAGAGTCATTGTCATTATCTGGAGCAGAAAGTTGATCATTTATTCTGTGTCAGTATTAATAGTGTTTACGTAGACCAACTGATCACATTTTTTGCAATAGGAAAGCTACGAAAGTAGCGACACAATATTTCTGAAATTTATCTAATCTGAAGGGCATAGAAAAAAAAATATGCACCGGCTGATCGGCTTTTCGATCTATTTTTATTACTTTTAAATCGTCATATTTTTTTAACTTTATAAAATTATAATCTGAAGGCCATAGGAAAAAATATGCACCGGCTAATTGGCTTTCCAAACTATTTTATTAGATTTAAACCGTCATATTTTTTAAACTATTTAAAATTATAATCTAGTATATACGTAGGAAAGTTCCAAGGAAATCCATAGGACAGTATTCGTAAAATTTGACAGAAGTTTTAAAATTCAAATTTCCTTTTTGAACATGTTCTTTAAATCTGTTGTAACTTTTTGTGAATACTATAGAGGTAAAACTTAAGACACTTTAAAGACATATTTGAATAATCTCCCAAAATCTGTTGTAACATTTTGTGGATACTATAGAGGTAAAACTTAAGACACTTAAAAGACATATTTGAATAATCGCCCAAAAGCGTGTGTGTACAAAAATTTCAATTATTCCATTCATTTCTACCATCCTCCACCGCCTACTCATTTCTTACTTTTGTCTAGTTATAAAAACGACAAACATTAATTGGAAAATATGAGATTTTATTTCTTTTCTTTTTAATGCCATCGGAAAATGACATTTCTTTTCTTTTGGCACTAAAAATTTATGGTTTTTTCTTCTTGAGTATTTTAAAACCAAAAAAAAAAATCTAATAATAGAAAAGCATACAAAAAAATCGAGACAGTTAAAAAAATTCTACACATTTTGTCTGTTCTTCTTTGACGTCATTCAATTTGCAATGACGCCATTAAATGAACGAATTTCATCATGAGGTGAAAACCAAATTAACGCATGAAATAGAAATGACATAGCTCTTGATTTAGGTGGCAAACAGCTGATAAAACAGTTAGTTTAGACGATCAGCTGTTATTTGAAAAAGCGCCAAAATGATGTGCCGGCAAAGGAATATTTACAAAACAAAGGAAAATCTATGACGTTACCGCCAACCGGAAAAATGACATAGCTCTTAATTTCGGGACAAACAGCTGATAAAACAAATATTTTAGACGATCAGCTGTAATTTGAAAAAACGCCAAAATTATGGCGTCATTTGACATGCCAGACGAGCGTTGACACAGTGCCGGCAAAGAAGTATTTACAAATCAAATGTAAATCTATGTCGTAATCCGACCGGTACCAACGTAATAAACACATTCCCACGACAGCCGGTTCTATGGACCTGATTGACTCGTAGCAGCAATTCTTCGGCCAAGGGCTGACACCCCGGCACACAGTTGCCGCTACAAGAATAACAACAACCGTAATAAGCAGCTGTTATTGTGTCAAGTGCCGGTAAACACCAATTAACAGCTGATAAAGCAATCAGCTGATATTTGGTAAAGGGCTAATACTTATATAGCGACGTCATTAGCCATATATTGACTTTGGGCTGACAAATAAATATTTCTGTCGCTGTGATCATCGGCAATCGCTCTTATTTAAGTTGAACCTTAACAACTTTAATCAGCAGCTGATATTTTGCACAGTGGCAGAGTTAACCCTAATAAACAGCTGATCATGATACTGTTTTTAAAACTAGTTCTATAAACAATACGAGTACAAGTGAGCTGATTTCATTACCAGATGAAAACCAAAATATGGTAGTCATGAAGCTGCGCACAACTTCATAACAAACAGCTGAAGACCAGGTGAGAGGCTAAGCTGCTCAACGGATCAGCTGAAAATATCAGCTGATAATTTTCATGCATTAGGCGCAATGAAATCGTGTCAAAAATTAAATATTTTTGTCGCTGCCGTCATCGCCAATCGCTTTCATTTAAATTGAGACTTAGCAGTTGGCCCTTATAAACAGCTGATCATGATTCTGTGTTTAAAACAACTTTTAACGATTTAAGTGAAATGATTTTATCGTCATCGCCAATCGCTCTCATTTAAATTGAGCCTTAGCAGTTGACCCTTATAAACAGCTGATCATGATTCTATTTAAAAAAAAACTTTAAACGATTTAAGTGAAGTGAAGTGATTTCATTGTCATCGCCAATCGCTCTCATTTAAATTAAGCCTTAACAGTTGACCCTTATAAACAGCTGATCATGATTATATTTTTAAAACTTAAAACTATTTAAGTAAAGTGATTTCATCAAAACCAAACTAACACAACTTGAGAACAAACAGCTGCTAAACCGACCCGGTAGCTGAGCTGCTAAACCGATCAGCTAAATGGATCAGCTGTTAATTAACAAAGCATCGCCTTGACGGCGTCATTTCGCGTGCACTAAGGGCAATGAAATTGTGCCAAAAATGAATTATTTTTGTCGCTGTCGTCATTGCCAAATCGCTCTCATTTAAATTGTGCCTTAACTTTAATCTGCAACTTATATTTTGTAAAGTGGAGATTAACACTAATTAAAAACTGATCATGATCCTGTTTTTAAAACAACTTTCGAATGCAAAATAATATATTCAATACAAAGTATATTAAGAAACAAACAGCTGTTAAATTTATTAGTTGAAAGGATCAGCTGTGAAATATTAATGTATCGCATTAAAGGCGTTACTCGTCATGCCTTAGGGGGGGATGCCATTGGGCCGAAATTTAGGTATTTATGTCGCTGACGTCATCGCCAATCGTTCCAAAAAATCCTTAACTCCCGTAATTAGCAGCTTATATTTTTTAATATTTCGATAAACACTAATTAACAGCTGTCCATGATGCTGTTTTTTAAACAACGATTTATTTTAAACGACTTAAAATGAAACGAGTTGATAATAAGACGGAAAATCATATTAACATATTTTAAAGATATAATACAAAGCCCAACAAAATGCTGGGAAAATAGTCAGCTAAGACGATCAGCTGATATTTGGTAAAGCACGGCATTGACGGTGTCATTTACCATGTACTTGTATTAAGGGCGTTGAGATTGTGCCGACAATTAAATATGTCTGTCGCCGGCGTCATTACAAATCGCCTCGTTTTGGTTCAGCCTTAACTACCGTAATTAGCAGCTGTTATATCGATTAACACTAATTAACAGCTGATCATGATTTGTATTTATTTTTGCCTTTACAAAACTTTAAAATGATTTAACAGCTTGTAATGAATTTTATAGTCGAAAGTATCTGTAGGTTAAAATGAGATAAAATATTTTAATATTGACATTGAAAACAAACAATATTGAGAGGTGAAACGAAATCTTCCAGTTGGCGATTATGAAATATACCAAATCTAAATTGACGTTGAATAATAGTAAATGTAAATTACTGTGAAAGTAGGCAATCTATAGCTACACGCACATACAATTCATATCACGATTCGCTTCTCTATAGGCATTTTCAAATTTATCAGCTTCTCAAATCTTAGCCTGAGTCATGTAGTATTTCCAGACGTTGTGTTAAATATGAAAGTACATAAATGTGTTTATATTTGCCTCGACACATGAGTACATAAATATCTCTTATTGTACTTTGAAATACTATACATATGTATATAATTAATATAATTCCAAGAACTTATATTGTGATAAATGATTGTAGTAATTATGGAATTTAATACGTCAATATGTTTGCTTGCCTATTTTTCTCTTTATCTGCTATTTGTCTATTGAGACTTTGCAATAACATTCGTTAATATTTTCTTTTTTGTTAAAAAAATAATATTTTATAAATGTTGTTATTACGAAATTTTTAAACCGAAAATGATTAATGACTGAAAGGGTAAGGTAAAGGCCTACTTCCTTACGGAATAATTACAAACCGTTACCATTTACTTCAATGTTATTTGAATGTAGAGCAATTTGTTGTATGAAGGGCACTATAAAATTAGATTGATAATGTATAGAAACGGAAATATATATCTTATATATATATATATCAATATCTATTAGAAATAGATAAACGAAGTTTGCCAGTTTTCCTAAGAATTTCCAACAATGAGAAAAAATTTGAAAAATACACATTGAATTGAGATTAAACGTCTCGACACTACCTCTTGTATCTATACTTGAATAGAAGACAAGTTGTTAACATAATGGCAAAGTGACATTGATTTTCGAGGGCAATTGTGTACACAATCTTAAAAAGTGAGATTTACAACAGTAGTTCTCATTCGTTTGATGAGAGCCTGGTCATAAAGAGTTCAATTTTTCTTTCAACAGTTGCTGCGAAGCTTTCTGATGAAGGTCATCACGGACCCGAAATCGCGATAAAAGCAGTGTTCTGGTACGAAAATCAATGATAATGTGCCATTTTGTTAAAAAATTGTCTTCTATATAAAATATAGATACAACAGGTCTCAATGTGTCACACAAACGAGCTAAACATTTAAAAAATTAAAAATTGGTTTTGTTAAACTTTTTTTTGATTAATATATATTTTATCAATATTACAAAAAACTGCTGTTTTAAATGAAAAGCTTGAACAATAACTTTAAAAATTTTATATTATAATAAAAATAAAAATGGAACATTCTCCGCTAATACATTTTTAATGAAACGATAAATCGCCAGTTATATACTTATATTGGCACTTTTTTTGATTGCCTTCTAAAACCTAAATCGTAGTTAGACTTCACGAAGCTTAAATCAAAGCCGAACACTTGCTACTTAACCATCGTGAACAAAACAATACATGCTGTTTTTATTACGATTTTTTAAGTACACTTAGTGTACTATATTTTTTGAATTTTTTTTCAAGTTTTTTCAAGGCCTAAACTCAATAAAACGGAATCGTACCAAAACTTTTCAAAACCTTAAATCTTTATCTTTAAAAGCAACAAACAAAAATTTTTATGCCGACATAATAAATAATTATTAAAAGTCTTTTAATACATAAACTTTAAAAAAATAAGGGATAAAATCAAAAATTTTCAGAAAAATATTGAGGAAATAGAGTACATAGAATCTTTTCTCCCACAAACGCTTTAGAAAGCTTTAGATCCTAATTTTTAAGAATCTCTAAAACTACAAATGTCGTGCAGATATAATAAATCATTATTGGACTTATTTGTATGCAGATACTAAGAAAAATCTTGAATATTGTTAATGACTTTAATGATAATCTGTAAATGAAATTTAAGAAAATCATTTATTAAGTTTAACTTTAATTGCAGAATTTCGATTTATTGAAACACAAGACTTGAACATATTTATATATTAGAAATGTTCGCTAAGTTCTTTTGATCTATAAAAAATTAAACCGAAGTTTTCGATACATTTTATATGCTTTATTAAACGCCTTCACCATGATCTTGTAATGAAAAAAGGAATTTAAAAAAAGGGTTACTGATTGAGGGAAGACTTCGAGAATAATTCAAATAATCGCTTAAATTTTTTTTGTTTTGTTTTTATACTCGTATTTTTCTAAGAACCGGTTAAAGTTTTTAAAAATTTTTAAAATCGCTTAAAGGCTTGAGCGCACTTAAGTATATTTTTTTTTTTGGGCTGCGTTTTTCTTAAGTTCCGGTTGTGTAAAATCCACTGAAATATGTGTTGGAAATTTAAAAAAGGTTAATAATATTGGATTGTCGGCAAAAAAAATCCCTGTTATCAATTCTTTGTGGGGTTTGGACGTTTATTTCAACGCAAGTTAAAAAATACGCCGCGTAGGAAAAAGCTTCAGTCTTCCTGAGCCTTAAATCTAACGTCTTTAAATAGAAAAAAATCAACTAAAAAAATATTTCCCCCGATTTATTGTTTGTTATGTCATTCGATAACTTTGTAGGTCATTTCATTCAAAACCAAATCACATGTTTAAACACTTGCTAACATTAGAGAGAACATTTATAGCCAACGTCTCCAAGGGTAACAGTTTTTGTTTCCACCATAACAACCAGCCAGTACTTCGTCTAACTTCAACAGCTCATGCGTCAAAGAAATTGTTGACTCCCCTTTTGCTAACAACTCTTCAACCGCCCCAAAAAATTGTGTATCCATGGAGTTTTACCACCGCCCCTCTAAAACCATAGTTTTGACCTCGTTTTGTACTTAGAAAATGTATACTTTCAACCTCTAACAACAAATAAACCCTTAAATTCATAAAAAGAAAATTGTAACGAATAACAAAACGTTTATAGCAAATGCTATTATCAAAACAAAAAAAACTTTATCTATTTTATAGCATTGATGATTCATCGTGGAATTTTTAAGGAGTCCTTTAAGGGCAGATACATACATTGTGGAAAATACTAGTTACATACAAACGAAATTGATTTTTTCCGTTCGTTTTGTTGGCGAAAGGACAATGTGATTATTTCATGTGCGAAGGAAAAGCAGGGAGTGTTTTTGCTGCTGCTTCTGCAAGGAAGGGCGTTTTTATGGTGTTGATTTACATTTGATATCAAAATTTTAGTTGGGGAGTGTTTTAATACAAATTGACTTTGTGTATTGTCTGCCCCTCATGGGTAAGGGATAGAATGACTAATGTTTGGAAACTATTTTTACATAAATGAGGACGAATTTGAATATTTGGGCGAGGTCACACAGTGGAATTTAATTTCAACATATCGAGCCCTTACCAAGAAAAAGACGTAAGTAAACGCCACTCGCTTTTCAATGAAGTTCGATGGAAATTGTACAAGGCTCTTAAGCTTAAATATTAAAAATTAGATATTAATATTGACAAATATATAGCAAGTTCAAATGTATCGGAATGCTCCAAATTAATTAGACAAAATACCCTTTGCTGTAAAAGTTTCTTTTTGGCGCTTACTTCTTTTTTGCGGTTTCTGGAACAAAAAAAAAACATACTCTTTTGGTCGGTTATTGCTAAAACTAGCCACATTATTATTGTCACCCTGTCATTACAGTAGGCAAAATGTGAATTCTTATTCCCTAAAAAGTGTGTACCATAATTAAAAAAGAAGTACACGAAGTTATATGCGAAAAAACAAATTGTTTGATGTATACTTTTGAATAATACAAGGTCTAAATAAGGTTTTAAAAATAATCTTTAGTTTAGTTTTGGTATGGCTGGAGAGCATATTTCTAATGCTAGTCGTTGTTTTCCTAAAATAATAAATAAATCTTCGAAATGTTTAAAAAAAATTTAAAGGACCTCTATTCAGGACATATATTTTTGCACAGTGTTGTAAAAATCACATAAAATGGTTACAAAATCCACATTCTTACAGGAAACTTCTAATGAGTTGTATTTCTAAAAAAATTGAAAATAAAGCCCAAAAAACATTTCTACTGTTTTTTTTGTAAAACCAGTATTTTCATATAAATGTCGCTGCGAAGAATCAACCGCAATAATAATATTAATACATATTCTGGTTTTGGAAATATACTGTAGAACAACTTTTAACGCAAAGTACAATTTTTTACAACTATACCATATTTTATCAAAAGCTTATGCTAATTAGCTTAAAAAAAATATGAGCTAAAAACTGGTTTGAATAAAATCTATATTTTTTTTTATCAATTGGCCCAAAACAAAAATTTTATTTTTAACAATTTTCAATGATAAACATTAGTTGTTTATATAAGAAACTTTGAGTCAACAAATGGTTTCGTATTCCGCTTTTAAATTGAGACATTCGTTTCCCAAGATATTTTCCTTTACTAATTAATTAACCTTCAAAACAAATGTGAAAAATACTGGTTTCAAGTTAAACTTTTTTTTGGCAAAATGCCGAATTTTTTCAGTTTAAGGGTTTTTGATGTTTAGCGATATTCGACTTATGCCATAAAAACAGGAGTAAAATATTGTTTATCTATCAATAAAGGATTTTGTTTTGTAGATTTTGACATATTAGCCCAAAAAACAATTTTTATTTCCAACAATTTTTTTAATGATAAACTTTAGTTTTTTAGACAAACAATTTTAAGTACAAAAGAACTGGTTTCGTATTCTGTTTTTAAATTGTGACACATTATTTGTCAAGATATCTTCCGCGGCCAAATAATTAGCCGTTAAAAAAATTTAAAAAAAAATACTGGTTTTAAGTAAAACAAAAGGCCTCGAACTAGAATAAAAACTGTTTAAATCATAGTAAAACTTTTACATTAAAAAAATTTCGATTTTTTTAGTTTGACACATTTTCCATTATAGTTTTATTATAAGGGTTTGTGTCGTCTGTCCTTATGCCTTCAAAAAATAAGAGTAAACAATTGCTTTGTTCCTTTTTCAAAATCAACTTAAAAATTGGTGATGATTCTGAAAAAGAAACAACAAAGGCCTCGAATCGGATTAAGAACTGTTCAAGTTATATGAATGAATAAAAAGAAATGTTCAAGTCATAATAATGATAAACTAAACAAAAAAATATTTTTATAGTACAGTAAGACCTCGTTAATGCGAATAATTGATTGCAGGTCATAATTCGGATTATCGAATTAAAGACATGCATGTCACAAATGATCGATCACAGTAAAAACTTTATATTTCAAAACGAATTATAACATTTCCCATTTTTAAAAACCAAAAAGAATAAAAGAAAACTCTTAAAATTTAAAAAAAAAAGTAATTATTAAAACAAACCTTCGAAAAATAAAACAAGAACTAACTGTAGTTTGATGAGAACTCATAACAGATTTTTTCAAAAATCACAAAAGTATCGATAAGTTTTTCTTCGAAAAAAAACTGTCTTCTTTTTACCAAACGCGTTTTGAAGAGTGAATTCAGCATAATAAAACTGCATTCGAACTATGACACACTTTAAGAATAATGTCTACTAATAACGTAACATATTTTGATGTCAATTCGGATACAAAATACAATCGATTCGGATTATAGAGTACGAGTATGTACAATAGGGAAACGCAGTTCGGATAACTGGACAATTCGCATTAGCGAAGTTCGGGTTACCGAGGCCTTACTGTATTTGTGTTTTTATGTTATGTTCACAGTCAGATTTAAGACCAGGATCCTTTTGAACATTTTGTTTATAGAGAAACCAAAACTTTGTTCAAAAGCCAGGTGAAAAGACTTTAGTTTCAAGCAGGGGTTTCGGTATTCCTGTATTTTTCGTTTATAGAGAAACCAAAACTTTATTCAAAAGCCAGATGAAAAGACTAGTTTCAAGCAGGGGTTCGGTATTTTTGTATTTTTTCCATAATTGAAATGAATGTTAAAACCATTGCAAGCGGTTTTTACACAATAGTCAAGCAAATACAAGTATGTCCTGAAATGTGGTCTCTCAATTTTTTTTTTCAAATATTTTGAAGATTTATTCAATTTTTTTTTTAGAAAAAACATCTACTTCATCTATAACCAATTCGTATGTCTTTAAAATTCTAATGCCACCACAAAACACAAACAGAGATATCCTAATTTTATTTTGAATATATTTAAATACAAATTATTTCGATCGTATTTAGTATTGTAATTATTTTAAAATCAAATACATTTTATTACAGCGTATTTTTTAATTTCTTTATTACATATTATATTTTATTACATAATTTAAAGAGCATTTTTAAAGACTTTATTTTTATCATGTTGTTTGTTTCTTTGTTTTCAACATTTGTTATAATTCATTTGTTTTGTTCTGTTTTTTTCTCTTTTCATTGCCATTTACCCCGCCATTCTTTGCGCCAATTTCCTTGCATATTTTATTATTTGATCAATAAATTTGACAAAAATGTGCTCATACAAACGCCCCGCTCTGCGTTCGAATGTTTGCCCGTTTGCCTAATTTTGCATTTGTTTCGTTTGCGTTTTGTTTTTGTACGTTCATTTTGTGTGCCGTCCTCCTCTTCTTGTTATTGATCATGATTTTATATCATAATTATGTGGACCACATATATATGTATATAAATATATATATCAAAAATCAATAGCATGGGAGAGCCGACTCTTATCGGGTCGCCACGGTTGTACCAACCGATGACGACAATCTTACAGCCGATGGCCATCACAAGGTAAATATGATTTTGTTTTTACATTTTGTCATTTCTTTTCGTTTCTTTCATATTATTTGTGTTCTTTGTTTTGTTTCTTACATCTTTTGACATTTTTAAATATGTTTGTATATAATCCATATACCATATACCATATAAATCTTTAGCATATATACATAGCATCTTATCTAGTACGTACTCGTATGCCCGAATTTGTCAAATTCAGTTTTCGGATTTTCGTTTTTTTCCTTTTGTAAAATTTTCATTCAGTTTCTGTAAAAATTATTTGACTCTTTCTTCTTTCTATCATATTTTGTATTTTTAACATATTCTGGCATGCTTGCGGTTTTGGTTTTGAATATTTCTTTATTTGCGTTTAATTTTTTTCTCTTCAGTAATGACTGTATTCATTACAATTGCGGTGTAATGTGAAAAAAACCGAAAAATATTGGTTTTGTGGCGGAGCTATAAACGCTAACGATTATGTGAATTATAGCTTGAAAGCATATGTGTTTGTTGTTTTAGTTTAGGTTTATTTTTGAACGCCGTGAGATTTTTAGTTCATGACTCACATGTTGTTGTAACAGTACAGAATAAATTATTATGGAAAATCCACATATTTTTTTTAGCACAATTCAGAGTAAAACCTCAAGCTATAAAAAGAGACATGGGTGTTATGATCAAACTGTCCTTTGACAATTTTTTAAAAATTGTGTATTTTCCATAAATAATTACTCGAAGGGACTAATGAGGAATGTCGTTTAAAGGGTTTATTTATTTTTTCTTAAAATTAATTTTTTAAAAAAGGTGGTCCAATTAAAACGCACGTTGTTAATTGTAAATAAAACAAAAAGTTTTCAGAGATTTATTTTATTATTTTTTTTTATTATGATAGAAGGATCTGACAATTATGTGTGAAACAAAATGTCGTCCCCGGTCCGATTTTCTATGTTTTAAATGTCTCGGGAACATAACGAAAGTTAAATGACGTTAATGAGCCAAATTATCTCATCCTTTAGCTCTTGAATTGTTCTTTCCTTATTGACGTACACTTTTTCATTTAAATAAAGTGGCGGCCAAAAACCATCGCCTCGACCTGAAATAACAAATACCCTCAATTTACGGCCACAAGAAGCCCATTATCAGTTCATTTTCGAAAAAGTACAGTCAATCTTTGTGGATGCATTATCATCTCATTTTCGAAAAAGTCAATCTTTGTGGATGCATCGGATTTTCAACAATCACTCGTGAAATCGCATTTGCCCAAATGCGGCAGTTCTGCTTGTTAACAAATCCACTGAGGTGAAAGTGTGCCTCGTCGCTGAAGATAATTTTTCTTTGTAAAGCCACCATTCATTTCGGTCTGTTTACACAACTATTCGGCGTATTGACGCTGCTTGAAATGGACAGTAGGCTTCAGCTCTTAGGTCAATTGAGCCTTGTAAGCGTGTAAATTCAAATTTTTATTCAAAAATCGCCACAGTGATTTTCGTAAGATGTTCAATTGTTGTTTACGACGGCGAGTCGAGGTTGACGACTCTTCCGCCACACTATCGCGAAGAACCTGAATGTTTTTAACAGAACGAACTAGGCGAGCATGCAAAGGTGTTTTCTCATTTGCCACAGACCCGGTTTGCTGAAATTTTGGCACTATTCATTCGATTTTGAGACATTTGGTCGATTATGCTGAACAAAAAAAAATCGCGAAGTTCACGAAATGCATTTGATTTGAACACCCATTTTCGTAAAAGGCTTGAACAATCTTAAAGCGCTACTCAATTGTGTACCTCTCCACGGTTGAATTTGTCCGATACTGAAATTAAGTTGGGCAAAAAACTTGACGTTAAGGCGTGACTCACAATTGGACCACCGATTAGAAGACTTGGGAGAGTCAGTTTCGATCTGTGGTGTAGAAAATATGTTGGGCCCATCTCACTGACTTCGAAAAAGTTCCCCGTCCGTTCTGCTCTACAAGTTTAAGGGAATCTTGTATTTGACCTCCACGATTTTCACTTAAGTTTATGTTTTGCAGTTGTTTTTTTTAAACAACCTTGTCATTTTAAAAAATTTACGTAATTTAAAAAAAAAACTTCCGTTGCTTCCGTTCAATACAAAATTTCCTCTTTAAAAGTCAAGTGTTATTTTAAGAACACGTCTTTCTGACAAAGTCTTTTGCCATTTCGAAAAACCATTTTCATTTTGGCAATTTTCTCTAAATTATGATTTAAATGTAGCAGATGATCTTTCCTCAAATGTATTTGAAATTTTGTAAATACAAGAAAAAGGTAATGAAAACAAATTTTTTTAAATTGTTTTCTTTACCTTCGCCGAAATACACCGTGGGGGCGCAATAAAAATCGCCAAATTTTGTTTTTAATCAATGACGTCGTAGTGAAAACACAAGTCAAATACACCGCAGGCAGACCGATTTTTCATTCAAACGTAGAAGGGGTGTTTTAAAAATACTAAAAAAATAAATTTTGAACTTTTGTGATTAAAAAAACACAAATGTTTCACCTAAATTCTAAAATTAAAACTACAAACAAAAACGAAACGTGGACGTATCGAGGGATTTAATTTGTACCAAAGCAGAAAAAAACGAAACATGCGAAACAAAACAGTTTGTTTTAATGATTGATTTGGCGTTTTTGTCTATTTTTGTTTGTGTCATTTTTATAAACTTTCTGCTGCTACTGCTAAACGTGACAATTTTATTTTTTGTTTACTTGTTTTGTGTTTTTTAAAATGTTTTTTTTTGTTCAAGATTTCACAGACGAATTCATCAAACACCAGAAAACGAATTTTGAAATATTCTCACGACTAACACGTATTTTTTTGTCATTTGCCCACCCTCAAACTATCTTTGGGTTGGGGTTTTGTTTTTTTTTTAATTTAACATGCATCCATTTTGTGTTTTCTACTAATTAGTATGTGTTGTGTATACCTTTGTTTTAATTTACTAATTATTTGGAATAATTATTAGTTATTATTGGTATGGTTATGGTAGTACTATGGTTTATGGTAAGTGATTCCTTTGGAATACATAAAAAAAACAAACGCTGGTAAATGGTAAATGGTCATTCATGACATCAGTCATAAATGACAACAATAAAGGCTTTCAAATTAACTAACTTTTTTCTACTTTTGGTTTTTACTCTAGTGTCTTCTCTCAGTATCTCTTCTCTTGGGATATAATCTCGTAATGAAACAACTTCTATTGAATATTTCTAAAAAAGATATATTTTAATAATACTGGTACTGGTTTAAAGGCTTCTCTACAAAATAAAAAAATAATATATATATATATATATATATATATATATATATATATATATATATATATATATATATATATATATATATATATATATATATATATATATATATATATATATATATATATATATATATATATATATATATATATATATATAACAACTGTATTATCCTATAGGCTGATATAACACGTATAGCCGATCTGTAATCAAATCACCAATATTCTCTCTCTCTCTCGCACACACTTAAATGGCATGAAATAAATCGGTAAAGGTTATACAAGCGGTACAACATCTTTTGCTTTTAATCTGTATCTGTACTTATTTTCTCTCAAATCCTACTTTTTCCTTAACAAATTTAAACTAATTTTCAATTTATTTGTTTTTCTTTCCCCCCAAACACACACTTTCTTTAGTCAAGACGCAAAATGCCTGCTAAACTTTCGAAAAAGGAAAATTTAGATGATCTCAAACAGGAGTTAGACATCGATTATCATAAAATCTCTCCTGAAGAGCTGTATCAGCGCTTTCAGACACATCCTGAAAATGTAAGTAGAGATGCTAAGCAAGAAATGCCAGCAAAAGAAATTAGTCTGGGTAGGAAGAGGATTAATATAGATTAATTGGCCTTATAGGCTTTGTATATAACAATGAAATAAATAAATAAAAAAAATAATTACCAATTGTTACCTCTTCAAATTTTTTTTAGAAGTAATAAAAAATATCAAAAAATTGGTTTCGACACCGTCAGAACAAACTGAACAGTTGCGAAAGACCGGCGATTATATTAAATAACCTATGCAAAGGCAAAAACAACAACTGCATTCTATACAATTTCCAATAAAAGATGAGAAATATTAAATATAAGTTCCTAATGTCTATTAAAAAATAGGAATTGCCAATGCTCTACGGAAATTCTAATGGAAAATTAAGAATTAAGAATTTCTAAAAGGAATTTCCAATAAAGATTAAAAACTAGAAACTCCAATTTTCATAGAAAATAAAAAATCTCTACAACTAATTGGTAAAATTCAATTTTAAATTAAAATTTTTAATAATTCTCCATAACAATTGAAAATTTACATTTCAATTTTTCTCATTTTAAATAAAGGAAATTCCAGTTTTAATTCTTCTCCTTTAAAATTAAACGTTTCTTTTTCAAATCTAGCAAACTCCAATTTATATAAAGAAAGCTTAAATTTAAATGGAGAATATTCGTAGTGATATAAAATGACAGTCAAAATTGTAAAACTTCAATTAAAATTTAGAATTTTTGTTACAAATTGGCAATATTCCACTTTAAATTTAACATTTTTATTGAAATGTGCATAAATTCCAATAAAAATTGAGAAAATTCCAATGCTCCACTACAATTGAGAATTTCTAATTCACATGTAGAAAATTCCAATTCAAAACAAGACTTTCCATTTAACATAAAGAAAGTTCCAATTGAAATAAAGAATTTCCATATTGACATGAGAAAATGCCAATCGAAATTGTAAAACTTCAATTGAAATTTAGAATTTCCGTTACAAATTGGCAATATTCCACTTCAAATGTAAAATTTCCATTTTAATGTACGAAAATTCCAATAAAAATTGAGAAAATTCCAATGCTCCACAACAAATGAGAATTTCTAATTCACATGTAGAAAAATCCAATTCAATATAAGAATTTCCATTTAACATAAAGAAAGTTCCAATTAAAATAAAGAATTTCCATATTGACATGAGAAAATGCCAATCAAAATTGTAAAACTTCCAATTGAAATTTAGAATTTCCATTACAAATTGGAAAGGTTCCACTTCAAATGTAAAATTTTCATTTTAATGTACGAAAATTCCAATAAAAACTGAGAAAAATTCAATACTCCATAACAATTCTGAACTTACATTTCAATGTAGAAAATTCCAATTTTTATTTTCATTTTTTAAAATTCAATTTAAACTAAGAATTTCCCTTTAAAATAAATAAAGTCCCAATTTTAATGGAAATTTGGCAAGAATCCAATTCAAGTGTGAAATTTACATTTTAATGTGCGAAAATTCCAATATAAATTGAAAAAATTCCAATGCTCCATAACAATTGAGAACTTACATTTCAAATGTAGAAAATTCCAATTTTTATTACCCTTTTTCAAAACTGAGAATCTCTAATTCACACGTAGAAAATTCCAATTTAAAATAAGAATTTCCTTTTTAAATTACATGGGAAAATGCTAATAAAAATTGTAAAACTTCTAAATGAAATTGAGAATTTCCACTACAAATTTGGAAGATTTTAATTCATTTTCAATTTAAGTAAATTTCAATAAAAATATAATATTTTCAAATTTTCATTTCAAATTAAACATTTCTGCTTTAAATTCAGAAAATTTCCATTATAAATATACAATTTCTATTTTTAAATTAAGAAATTCCTATAAAAACAGAAAATTTATATATTCAAATTTAGAATGTTCTGATCAATATTAAGAAAATTCTATTTAAAACTGAATAATTGCACTTATATGTGAAAATTTCAATTTTAAATTTAAAAAAATTCCAAAACTTAAAAATAATTTATATAGATTTTTTCAAAGTAGCTCTTCCGAAAAATATGGAAGTTTTACTAAAACAATTAAAACAACAAAAACAATTTTTTCTTAGACGATCGAGACAAAATCAAATGCCAAATAAAATAGACTTTCTAGCTGTAACTCTAGACTATGGACTTTCCTAACCTCAAATGTCTTCAAATGATGTTTTTTTGACAAACGCTTTGAATATTCGTTCATCCCACGAAATAAAAACCTTGACTGCCAATATTTCCTAGGATTTTCTTTTTAAAAGTTTTTAAGTTGTCAAATATTTAAATATCGTTTACAAATCACTATATACGATTTGGGAAATGTTCTTCCTTTGCTGCTGAAGGAATGTGGAGCGAAGCGGGTGGCACGCACGACAGGTCATGAATGTGCCTTTTTAAAATTTACCCAGACTAAACGAACTTCTGCTGATTATCACCTGTTATCTTTAAACTCCTAGATTTTACTAATGATTCCTCCTATTTCTATTTTACAGGGTCTAAGTCATGCCAAGGCTAAGGAAAATTTAGAACGTGATGGCCCAAATGCCCTCACACCACCCAAACAAACACCCGAATGGGTGAAGTTCTGTAAGAACTTGTTCGGTGGTTTCGCTATGTTATTGTGGATTGGTGCTATTTTATGTTTTGTTGCCTACTCCATTCAGGCTAGTACCAGTGAGGAGCCATCCGATGATAATTTATATTTGGGTATCGTACTTTCCGCTGTAGTTATAGTTACTGGTATTTTCTCATACTATCAGGTGAGTTGAAAATGTCCTTATATCTAAAAACCCTTACTAAAAGTCTCTGCCTCTTTCTCTGTCATTTTGTAGGAATCCAAAAGTTCAAAAATTATGGAATCCTTCAAGAACATGGTTCCCCAATTCGCCACTGTTATACGTGAGGGCGAGAAATTGACTCTGCGTGCCGAAGATTTGGTCTTGGGCGATGTCGTCGAAGTGAAATTCGGCGATCGTATCCCAGCTGATATTCGCATTATTGAGGCTCGCTCCTTCAAGGTCGACAACTCATCGCTGACTGGTGAATCTGAGCCCCAGTCTCGTGGTCCCGAATTTACTCATGAAAATCCCTTGGAAACTAAGAATTTGGCTTTCTTCTCCACCAACGCCGTCGAAGGTACCGCCAAGGGTGTCGTCATCAGCTGTGGTGATCACACCGTCATGGGTCGTATTGCCGGTTTGGCCTCCGGTCTCGATACTGGTGAAACTCCCATTGCTAAGGAAATTCACCATTTCATTCACTTGATTACCGGTGTCGCTGTGTTCTTGGGCGTGACATTCTTCGTCATTGCCTTCATTTTGGGTTACCATTGGTTGGATGCTGTTATTTTCCTGATTGGTATTATTGTCGCTAACGTACCTGAAGGTCTCTTGGCTACCGTAACTGTGTGCTTGACATTGACTGCCAAACGTATGGCATCGAAGAACTGCTTGGTAAAGAACTTGGAAGCTGTCGAAACTCTGGGCTCCACCTCGACCATCTGTTCGGATAAGACCGGTACATTGACCCAGAATCGTATGACTGTCGCCCACATGTGGTTCGACAACCAGATCATTGAGGCCGATACTACAGAAGATCAGTCGGGTGTCCAATACGATAGAACTAGCCCTGGATTCAAGGCGCTCTCTCGCATTGCCACTCTCTGCAACCGTGCCGAATTCAAAGGCGGCCAAGAAGGTGTGCCAATTCTGAAGAAGGAAGTCAGCGGTGATGCCTCGGAAGCTGCTTTGTTGAAATGTATGGAATTGGCCCTTGGTGACGTCATGAATATCCGCAAGCGTAACAAGAAAATCTCTGAACTGCCATTCAACTCCACCAACAAGTATCAGGTCTCAATCCACGAAACTGAAGATCCCTCCGACCCACGCTATCTGCTCGTCATGAAGGGTGCTCCCGAACGTATCTTGGAACGTTGCTCAACCATCTTCATCAACGGCAAAGAAAAGGTTTTGGACGAAGAGATGAAGGAGGCTTTCAATAATGCCTACATGGAATTGGGAGGTTTGGGTGAACGTGTGTTGGGCTTCTGCGACTTCATGCTGCCCTCCGACAAATACCCCACCGGCTACAAATTCAATGTCGACGATGTCAACTTCCCCATTGACAACTTGCGTTTCGTTGGCCTCATGTCCATGATTGATCCCCCACGTGCCGCTGTGCCCGATGCCGTGGCCAAGTGCCGGTCGGCTGGTATCAAGGTTATCATGGTTACTGGCGATCATCCCATTACCGCTAAGGCCATTGCCAAATCGGTCGGCATCATCTCCGAGGGCAACGAAACCATTGAGGACATTGCCCAACGTTTGAATATCCCTGTCTCGGAAGTTAATCCACGTGAAGCGAAAGCTGCTGTTGTCCATGGCGCCGAACTCCGTGACGTTAGTTCCGATCAGTTGGATGAAATTCTGCGTTATCATACCGAAATTGTGTTTGCCCGTACCTCGCCCCAACAGAAATTGATTATTGTTGAGGGTTGCCAACGCATGGGTGCTATTGTCGCTGTCACCGGTGACGGTGTCAATGATTCCCCCGCTTTGAAAAAAGCTGATATTGGTGTTGCTATGGGTATCGCTGGTTCCGATGTCTCCAAACAGGTGAGTGTTGTCGATAAATACCCGAAACTGAATGGAATACGACTTTTGAATGGGTTATAATACTTGGTGTCTGTTGTTCAACTAGGCTGCTGACATGATCTTGTTGGACGATAACTTTGCCTCCATTGTGACTGGCGTTGAAGAGGGTCGCTTGATTTTCGATAACTTGAAAAAATCTATTGCCTATACCTTGACCTCGAACATTCCGGAAATCTCACCCTTCTTGGCATTCATCTTGTGCGATGTACCCTTGCCCTTGGGCACCGTCACCATTCTCTGCATCGATTTGGGTACTGACATGGTAAGTAGACCTCTTAAATTGTTGCCATTTCGAAATTGTTTTATTTCTCTATGGTATTGTGTATGAAAATATGTTTTGTAATGTTCTGGAATTTACATAAGATTTCAAAAATGTTGTATTTGTTAAAAAGTAACTGAGAATACATGTAACTGCTACTGTGGCTGCGGCCGCTGCTAGCAGATAGACTTAGGCTATCTATCAAAAGATTGTACTCTAATTGTGTTTTTCGAAATCAAGAAAAGAATCATTGTTTTGTATAAAATCAAATTTCTTTAACAAAAAACGCGAATTTCCAAAAACCGAACTAAACCTGAAGATACCAGCCATTTCTTTGGCTTACGAAGGACCGGAAGCGGATATTATGAAGAGAAGACCCCGCAATTCGGATATTGACAATTTGGTCAATCAAAGGTATGCGAGCAAGTCAAGACGTTTCGAAAACGCCCATTCGTACGCTCGTCTTGGAAGCTCTCTCTGTGGAGCGCTAGAGTAAAGTATCGTCGCCGATGCTGTTGTGCTAGCTCTATTCTCGTATTGTTTAGCGTTTTAAGCTAGTTTTAAGTTTGATTAGCCCCAGAGCTAGATAGTTATGGTATTTTAATCTCTTGGTTCTAGTTAAGTTTCGATTTAGTTTTTTTTAGAGATTTCTTTTTTGTTTTGAATCATGTTTAGTTAGTTTTTTATTTATAATTATAAATTTACTCATAATTATTATATATTTTTATTCTATTACAATTCTTCTCCTACTACTACTACAGGGTCTGTCAAGTTTGAGTTTCTTTTTCAAATGCACATTTGGTGCGAATAATTATTAAATTTCTCAGTTTATGCACCAGAGGGTCTACAATTTATGAATCATAAAAGATACTTGGAAATTGTATTCCGTGTTTAAATTTCGTTGTCTTTTTGCCATAATTATAGCTCTATCTAGGCAAATTCTCATTGAGAATTAACTTTCAAGGCTTGGAATTATTTAAAAAATATGCTCTCTTTGAGGTTGTCCTAGAAAGTCGTAAAACCTGAGAAATTGGCCGCTAAATTGATTTTAAATTTTTTTACCGGTAATTTCTTTCCTAATAAAATCCATTGCTTAGTTGACTGTCACATCGTCTTGGTAAAACCACATATCGGATATATTCCTACCTTTAACCCTCTAAAAAAAATTGTTACAGCCTCTTTAAGGATTGTAATATTGTAATCCGTGGTTGTTGTAGCGACACCTAGTGCCTGGGTGACTGCCCTTGGCCAAACTTCTTCTACTAGTTTGGCTACTTCACTTCGATCGGTTGCATAGAATCGGCCGTAGTGGGATCGTGTAATCCCTTGACGGTCTTGGTAAAACATGATATCGTTCATCTTTAAAAATCTGTTGTGACGTCTTGTTTTTTTTTTGACGCTAAGCAAAATTTCAGGGAAAAACGGGCACAATGACACCACTAGGCCAAAAATGCGTTTCAACTGTTGAGGTTTCTCAGCATGGACTTTCTTTCTAATGCCCAATTACGGATATTTTCTTTTTGTTAATGGGGATTTATTAAAGTCAGCATTCCATGACATACAAGATTTGGCCTTACTGATTCTTGTTGGCACCAACGAAACTTTGTAAGGCGTATGAGCCAAATTCTTACGATCATTTTGCCATGGCTTGGTTTCGGACAATCCCCAATGATTTAGAAGAAGGTTCCTATGGACAAATTTGTTTGTTATATGCTGACATCCATTTGCCCTGAATTTGCTGCTTCGGATTAATCCGGCGCCTAGAACCGACAGTCTTCGAATTGACACATTTTTTATTTTATTCAAAGATATTTCCAGTTTAACGAACGGAACGAATAGGAACTCCCTGCATCATAGGATTGAATTTATACTTATCTGTGCATTAAGGTTTCAACACCTTGATATATTGAACCAAAACCTTATAAAGTACTTATATTCTGTATCATGTCCGTCCGTACGTCTGTTAAAATCACTATGGCGATCAAACGAAATGAGTTAGGAGCCAGCAATTTTACAAAATTTTACAAAGTTATTTGCGATTGTAAATGTGCAAAATCGCTCTTAAGGGAAAACATTTTCTTTTAAAGCGCTTAATGTACCCCCGACTGATTGCACAACAAATCTCAATTTTCAGTGAACAAAGTATAGCTTCATCGTTAGTTGATACGATCTTTTGCATGGATGCTTAGACCCAAGGGACCCAAAAGATTGCCGTTTTTGTCTTATAGGCCTAAGGGTGCTCAAATTAACGTAAATTTATTTTTACGATCATTCTTTAAATGGAGTTCACATCCATGATCTCTAGGGCTTCAAAAAACTGCCCTTATGATTAAATCAATCCACTAAAGGAAAATATGTTCAGGTGGGTACTTATGCATGGATGATTGGACTCTAGCCCAAAAATGGCCGTTTTTATCTTATAGGTTAAAGGGTACTTAAATTTAATTATGAATTTATCACTAGGATTCCAACAAATCATGGAACCTTAAAATCAAGCGACAAAAAGTAGAAATGGTCATGTGGGTAATTCAAAAAAAAAAATAAACCTTCTGGTCAAAACCAGCGCCTACCAGCGTACATACATACGGGTATGCATTAAAAGCGAATTTCATTAAGAGTTCAAATATAGATTTGTAAAGGCATAGGAATCTTGAAATCTAAATCTTTAAAACTGTTCTTTTGAAGCGATTGAAATTAAAAAAAATACTGAATTATTTCCAATTAAAATTTACATTAAAAAAAACTTTAAATTGAGAAGCATATTGAAATGAGGAAAACAAATTGAATTTTAAAAAGAACAGTTGAAATTGAGAAACGACAATTGAAATTGAAGGAAAAACAAATCGAAACTGAGAAATGCAAATGAAAATTAAGAAAATACCTACCGAAATTGAGAAACGTAAATTGAAATTGAGAAACTGAAAGCGAAAAATTGCAAATCAAAACTGAGAAAATACAAAATACGCAATTTCAATTTATATTTTCGCAATTTCAATTTGCATTTCTTAATTTCAATTTGCATTTCTCAACTTAAATTAGCTTTTTTCAATTTCAATTTTAGTTTTTTAGTTTTTTAATTTTCTTATGTCAATTTCAATAGGCCTTTCTTAATTTCAAGAAATATTATGGGTACTTAAATAAAAGCAAATTCACTACAAATCCAAGTATGGATTTTTTGGAAGATATTTCTAAGACTATTTAGCCCTAAAAGCTTCAAAATCGGCCCTTACGGTCTAAACGGGTGGTTTATAGTAAATCTGGACATATGGGTACTTAAATTAAAGTAAATTCTAGACTGAATTCATATATGAATTTTTTTACGAATCCAAATATGGGTTCAAGCTAAGACTCTTTAACTTTAGAAGCCCGAAAATCGGCCCCTACGCTCTAAACTGATGGTTTGTAATAAAATTTAACTTAATTCGAATATGAATTTGATTACGAATCCAAATATGGATTTTCTTATGAAGATATTGCTAAGATTTCGGCTGAGACTCTTACCCTAGAAGACCCAATATTGACCTTTACGATACAAACGGATGCATTTATTGAAAATCTGGTAAAATTAAACCAAACTTCAGTTTGAATTCAAAGATGAATTTGTTTTTACGATTTGTCTGCGATTGTAGCGGGCCCAAAATTGACCTACGATACAAACGGGTGCATTTATTGAAAATCTGGTAAAATTAAACCAAACTTCAGTTTGAATTCAAAGATGCATTTGTTTTTACGATTTTTTGCCTGCGATTGTAGCGGGCCCAGTTTTTAAATTTCTACATAGCCGAACTTAAGCTTCTTTTTTACTTGTTATGTCTTGAATCGAGTCACTGGTTTTCGATTATAACAAACAAAAATATCTAAAATTTTGCAAATGATGTTTTTCACTATTTTTGTTTTGGATTTTAATTTTTCTAACACGATTTCTGAAAGAAATTTATACTCATTTTAGTAAATTGTACACTTTATAATCAGCAAAAACAAAAAAGTAATAAAAAAAAGTCTGTTTCAAGAAATGAATTTATAAAAAATCTTGAATGAAACTTAAAAAATAACTTGAACACTATTGAAAAAGAAACTCAAACTTGAAAGACCCTGTACTAATGCTACTATAACTCTCGTGTTACCCTACCTTACCTACCTACCACCTACTGCTCTTCTTCTACAAATGTATGCCAGGGTGAAATTTTATGGTACTTGTGAAACAAAAAAAAAAAACATGCAAGCTAAAGTTGCGTGAGGTTTCATTTTTTTGCCATAATTTTGAAAAACTTGCATACATGATTTTTTAAAAAAAATTCAAATACACCAACCCATACCCCCTTAACGAAAAAACCCCTACACACACCTTCCTATGGTAAGTGTGTGTAAGTGTTTTTTTTTTTTGAAACTACGCCTGTTGTTGTGCTAATCAAAAACGTCTTTAGGTTCCTGCCATCTCTTTGGCTTACGAAGCTGCTGAAGCCGATATCATGAAGCGTCCACCACGTGATCCATTCAACGATAAATTGGTCAACTCCAGGTGCCTATACATTTTTTTGTTTTCTTTGTTTCTATGTTAACTCTAACCCCGCCCCCCGCCCAAAAACCATAACTAACTTGCAAAAAAAAACACCTCTTGCTGCCTGTTCATATACTACACAACCAGAAAAGGCGGAATTTTATTCTCTTTCGCCCCTTTCGTGAAAAGGAAGACTTTAAACGACAAAACCAAATGGCTGGATTATATACATATGTACATCTCTAAATGTAACCAACTAAATATGATCGATGTTGTTAACGTCTGTCTGTAACCTTAAACTAATTTCATGTGTGTATAAAGAAAACCAAAACAAAACAAAAAACATTCTACCACAGAATAAGCCACACACTTTCTTGCTAACTTCCATTAACACTGTACTAAAAGAATGTCTGTCGTCGTCCGTCCCCCTTAACGAATTATGATTTGAATAACTCTTTTTCGACCCCTTTCACCTTTCATACTGGGGTCTGTTCTTGTTTTGTTCAATTAAACCTGGTCACCAAAAAAAAAATTGTCCTCACTCATCATCAAGTTTTTCTGTTTGCCATTCATTATTTTTTTCTACTAATTTCGATGTTGTGGGTTTTTTACTTCTACTACTCTACTACTTCTAAGTACCATCATTCATCCACATTATTAACCAAAATTTGCATTATCTTGTTTTATCAACGTCACCGTTGTCCTCATCGTCATCGTTGTCGTCGTCTTTGATATCATCCCCCATTTTGAAATGTATTTGAATATTTGCACTCAACCATTTTTTGAAAGATTTTTCTTTTCGATTTTTTTTTTATTATTTTTGTGTTCATATTAAAAATCACCTTATGATATATTCATATGTATACATACTATATATAATACTCGTATATAATTTATTTTCTTTCTATACATATGTGTACGTATAAGTTGTAAGTAATTTGCACTTTAATAACAAAATTGGTTCGAAACGAGTATATTCAGTGAAAAACAAAAAAAAATATTCAAATATTTTAAATGTTTTTGTTTATTTTTCTTCTTCTTTCTTATGACATTTAAAAACTTTTGTGTGTATTTTTATTATTAGCATTACTTAGAGCGATTTGCGTCGTCTACACTACTTGTGTCACAAAAATTCACCTTGTTTTGAGTTTTTTTTTTAATTATATTTTTCTGTGCATTTGCAATATTTTTATTAAATTTTGAATAGCTTTAATTTGGAAAGAAAAATTTAACAAAACCAAAATTTTTTTTATAATTTGAATTTTCGTAGCAACATTTTTTTTTAAATTAAATTTTGCTGTGGCTTTCAGGGTCACTGATGATAAAATGCAAATTAAAGATTATTATTTCATTATTTGCTATACGACGTTTCGTTGGAATTTCCCAACCTATTTAGGGATATATTTTACTGGAATATATTATCTTCTACAATTTCACATTAAACTTTGTATAATCGGTTTATTTACCGTCAAAAATTAAACCAAGTATTCGAATATAATTGTATAATAATACAATTAAAGTAGTTATGTTCTTAAAACGGGGATCACGGCTGAACATTGTACGAGGGTTGCTATTTATAATTCGGGTCCGGCAATAAAAACACAATAAATTGTCATTGAAAATGGTTTTATTGTTTTTAAAATATTTTCTTTTAAGATCAACCCACTTTTGCATGCGCTCAAACCAATTGTCGAAGTACTTTTTCCACTCCGATTGAGACACCTCCTAAACATGGTTTTTGAACGCTTCAACAGCTGCTTCGGGCGATGAAAATGTTGACCACGCATTTTTTTCTTGATGTGCGGGAATATAAAGGAGTAATTTTGTGCCAAGTCAGGGCTGTACGGCGCAGGACCCATCAATTCGACGTTTTGGCCGGTCAAAAAGGCGCTGGTTTGAGCCGATGTGTAAGAGCTCGCATTGTCATGGTGCTCAATGAATCGTCTTCTCTTGTTCGTTTTTCGAATTTCTCCGAAGACTTCAGGCAAACAAATTGTGGTCTACCACTCAGAATTGACCGTGCTACGTTGCTCAAGCGGAACTGACACCACATGCTTCAAGTGCTTCAAAGTGCTTCTTCCACGAGCAACATTCGTTAAATTTGGCTTGTCTTTGAAGATCTACACGGTCGATTGCTGTTTTGTTTCGGGCTCATAGATAGCATAGATCCATGATTCGTCACCTTTGACGATCTTATAAATGTCTTTTGAAGCACCGCGATTGTATTTTTTCAAAATTTCATTGCACCAATCGACACGATCCTTTTTTTGAGCGATTGTCAAATTGTGCGGGATCCAACAAGAACAAACCTGTTTTAAGGCCAGGTGTTCATGCAATATCAAATGTATGCTGGTGGAAGAAATGCCCAAGGATGCCTCTATCTCACGGTATATCACATGACGATCTTGCATTATCAGTTCACGCGCGGCATCAATGTTATCTGGCACAACGGCCGTTTTTGGACGACCTTCGTCTTTGAACGAGTGTCAGCCACGATTGAATTCATTAAATCGGTTTTTGGTGCTTCATCGCCATACAAAGATTTATGTTCATCGATGCACTCTTGTCGTGATACTCCACTCCAAAGTTGTGAAAAAGGATTGCACGAAAGTGTTCACAAGTTAATTCCATTTTTTTTGACAAATTGATTTTTTCAAGTCACCGTAAGCAACACAAATGATGGTCGTACGTCAAAACGTTCTGAGTACGTTTATGCTAAAAAAAATGTCAAACTTTCCAATGGAAATGTCAGATGGCGCCAGGCAACACTAAGTGTTATAGAAATATATAACCCTAGTACAATTCAATATCACAGTCTTAAATCGAGGATCACAACTGAACGTTTTTACTATTTTTTTTTTAAATTAAAATTTTCTTAGAAGAACTATTCTTAAAACCTTCTTCAATTCTCTATCCGATGTCCATATTTTCAATGACTCTGAGACATAATAGAGGTTCAATATTATTAATGTCCGAATTATCACATCCTCTAGTTCTTGAATTGTCCATGGCTTGCTTATTGACGTAAACTTTTTCTTTTAAATATCCGGCAAAGAAAGAAGTTCAACGGTGTCAAATCACACGATCGTGGCGACCAATTAACATCGCCACGACGTGAGATAACAGGGCCAAATTTCTCGCCCAATAATTTTAAGATACAATTCGATTTTAAGATATTTTTTAAAAAATACGATTTAAACACATAATTTGTCTCCACTAGTGCAAATGAATTTGACTATTAAAAATGTTGACATCACTTGAACAGGACAAAGATCAAAATAAATCATAGTACAAGTAATCCTTGAAGTTGAGAAAGTAGTTTTTGGACTTTCTTTTCTTAATAAAATAAAGCTTTAAATATGGGTTTTAAATGAGGAAATTATTAGTTTATAAAAAGCAAACTCTTAATAATAACGAGGTTCTTAATTTTTTTTATTTATTTATTTTTTTATTTGTTTTTTTTTGTTTCCTAGAATCGTATTTAGTTTTTTGCCAGTACCCTTCACTGGCTACTCCTTGCATCATTTCTTTTTGTGTAGCTTATGCAAAATTACTTATGGCAAAATTACTTGAGTTTTCTTTTCAATATTTTTTCAACAAAGCTAAAAACGAATTTAATTTATGTTTTCCATTTTCAAAGTTTTATAAGAAATACACACACAAAGTATGGTTCCCTTGGCCGAAATTCAAGGACTGGGTATATTCTGAATAAAGAAGAAACAAACGAAAAATTGTACAAAATTTTAATGCACATACTCTAGAGGTTAAGCTTATATTTATATGTAAAATTCAAAAGCTAAGTACTACACTAAGTTATTGTGAATATTAAGTATTCCTGTATGTTTTATATGTTGTATATTTTGTTTAAGTAAACCTCAGGTATTACCACTAATTCAAGTCTAGGCTAGTCTAGGGCTATTGAACTTATTTTGTCTTACAGCCATAGATGCTCTTGTAAGATTTTGATCTTATTTTTTTTGTACTGTTTTCTTTTTTCGTTTCCTCTGTACGAAAAGAAAAGTAATCGTTTATAATCATTAACAATGTTTTTCTTCATTTGTTTTTTTATACACATTTTCCCTTCGATTTCTGCTTTTGTGTTACGTATATAATTTTTGTGTACAAACAAAAACAAAACAAAATCTCTGCGGATCTCCAACATCTTAACCCAACATATAAACTGCCTACCACCTCCACCAAAACTACTACTACCTCCACCACTACATCAAAAAACATTTGTAACACAAAACATGTTAAATCCTCCTCATCCAACTTGACCCCTGACTTGTAAAACCAACCCTTTACCCCTCCGCCAACAACCGAAACCCGGTCCGAAACCAAAACGGACTAACTTCGTTCGTATTGTATATTGTGTGTTGCGTATTGTACAAACAAAAATCCAAAACCGATAAACCAAACCTAGGTACCTGCCATTTCCCTAGCCTATGAAGAAGCTGAATCAGATATTATGAAACGTCAGCCCAGGAATCCATTTTGCGATAAACTGGTCAACGAAAGGTAAAGTTTTTCTTTGTGTCATCATTATTACAAGAAACAGAACAGCTAAAGTTTTTTTTTGAAATAACAAAAATCATAGAAATCAGAATAATTTGTTTCTTAAATACAAATCAACCAACCAACCCACCAAGTTAAAAGATATTTTTATAACTCAAAACCGCCGAGAGCTCATATTTTTATTCTTGATTTCTCTAATTTTGTCGGCCTACTTTCTGCTACGTACAACTTAAAATTCAAAATCCAGTATGGAATTAATTTTTTTTTAAAACCACCGCCCTTTTTCTCTATCTCTCTCTTATTTCTCTATAATCACCACTTTCTTCAGCCAAGTTAAATATCGTATAAAACTTTTCACAATTTTCTCTTTGTTTGTCTAAAACAAACAGTTGCTCAGAGTATTTTCAACTCAACTACAACTCAAGAAATTTTAAAAATTTCCCGCAAATATTTTCGTCTTTATCAATACAGAAAAGTCTTCATTTGTGGACTTGATTATAAAAGCAAAGTACATTTTATTATTTTAAATCAATTTTCAACTAAATACTTTTTTTATTCAGATATATACTTTGTTCAGTTTTACTTTTTAATATATTTCTTTAATTTTTTTGTGTACTAGCTTAGTTAAATATTTGCTTTTAAACATTTTTTTCTTAATTATAATGAAGTCCTTTATTTAAAGCATTTGAAAATTAATTTACATCGATGAAAATTTCACATATTTTAATTAAAAAAAAAACTTGTTTAAATTTTGTTAAATGCTTAAAATAAAACTGGCAGTTTATAAGCCAGTAAATGACTTAAAGCTCTTAAACGTTTTTCATATTTGTTTGTCCAGTCAGTACCTTACTTTGTAATTATTTTGCAAATATTTTTCTTTTCATAATTTTACTCTGAATTTTTTGCCATATACGTTTTTCTTAAATAGTCTTTCTAAATATTTTCCTCACCTTGTGTTCTTGTTATAATCTCTATAAATTTTAGGATCTAATATAAAAGAAGTTCCTTTAAATTTTTTGTAACAGGGTTGGAATCTCAAATGTTATTAAAAGGGAATCCCACGCGTTTTTTATTGTGTCTAAAAATTTTACTTGATAAATACAAAAATATTAAGTAAAATAAAATATTTTTTAAAATTTGTTACAAACTTAGCATTTAACCATTTTAATTATTAACAAATTAAAGTTATTTGTGCTTAATGAGTACAAATTCCGCTTGTTTCAAATTAAAAAAAATATTTTTAATTTTTTTTTTTTCGTTTAGATTTTTTTTTTTTAAACATCAAAATCCATAACTTTACCAATGCAATGGTATCAATTTCTGGTGCCTCCGACTGGTATGAATACATTAATGTCCGAAAACTTTAATCGGGAATGGCCATATGTATGTTTCAAAGAAAGAGTTTGAGTTAACAACGTTTGAGATTCTCCCCAGTTATATAATTTTCAAGAGATTATAACATGTATCATATGGATTTCAAATTTAACGTCTATTGTAACTTACAAATGTTTTGAGAAAAGTTTCTCTACATAAAATTGTAACTTTAAAATTGTTCAGAAACTTTTCTCTTTTAACTTTGGCTTTCATATAAATTGTGTAATTATTTAACTTGGATTATTGCCAAGAAAATTAATAAATGTTTAGGTTTGATTTTAGTTTTATCAACTTTTCTAATAGCTTCAATATTTTTTTTGTAGCTTTGTTTTATAAATATTTTTTGATCCTTAGGTTTTATTGCCTTTTTTCTTGTATTTTCTCCTTACCCACCTACTTTTTTCTTGACTTAACTTTTTCTAACAAACGTATCCCCTATAGTTTGACGTTAAAATCTAAAAACCATAAAAATGCTAATTGAAACACAAAGAAAAACTACAATATCTACTATTACTTTATAATAATTAGCCAATGATTTTTTTTGCTAGACATTTTCTACTTCTATCTTCACCATATAATGTACTCTTTACATTTTTAAAATATATATAAACTATGAATTATGTATACCATTTTTTAAGTAAGTTCTGCGATTACCAAATATAACAAAAAAGTACAATTTTTTCTTCAAAATAATTACCACTTGCGCTGTAACGGCCCTTCTTTCACCAGCCTGAAAAATATAAAAAATTATCGTGAAAAACCACCACCAGACCCCCTCCACCCCACCCACCATTATCGATTCGAATTTCACCTCTCTTTCTCTCTCTCTCTCTCTTTTACTCGTAATAATCTATATCTCAATATTTATGCTCGTTAAAATATTTTTTCCTAAAATCTCTCTTTCTCTTTATAAACTTAAAAAAAGCAAATATCTATAAATATATATAGGCCTATATGATACATAGCATTTCCTTATACATACATATATATACCGAAAAACTATCTACTCTACTCAAAACTTTTCTCTACAACCTTTTTGTCCACTTTTCGCTTTTGTAAAACAAATTTAAGAAACTTGTCTAGGAGTTATTATTTATTTTCATTTAACAAGAAAGGGACATTTGTTTAAGTGTATTTTTATTTGATTGACAAAAAATTATAAAAATGTTCTAAAAGGCCATCCAATTACAAAATCTTCTGGTGACAAGTTCTAGAAGCCCCATTTCTCCACTACTTATATAAAATCGAGTCCAAAATTCTTAGAGCATAGCTTACACAAATTTAAGAACTGTTTTCGAAAAAAATTTCAAACGAACTACAAAATTTAAAATGTTTTCTGCTTAATTTGTTAGCGTCAGTACATATCCTTTTAGATATAATTTGTTTTAAGTAGTACGGAAGTGGGGCTTCTCAGTAATTCGGAATCGCATTGCATTTCACGCATAATGTCAACAACTGACTCATGAACTTATTTACTTATTTTTAAAACCAACGGGGATAAAATAATTTTAAAGTTTTCCATGCACATATTTTTGAGAACTGTCTTCGAATTAATTTCGAACAAATTAAAGAATTTAAAAGTTGTCCCTTAATTTGTTACGGTCTTTTTGTGTACGAAGTAAAATTAGTAAAAGGGGAATAATGCTACCGATATATGCGGTTGCTGTTGCTATTTACGACGGCGGACGCTTTAGATGTCCTTTTACCCTGCTATTAAGTTTCATTCGCATTAACGGATCTGTTCTTATCATCTCAAAAACTGCTTTAGAATCACCATTACCGCACTACTCGAGTAAATCAAAAAAATTAAGTTTTTTCCCTTGCATATCTCATGGGTTTATATGTGGATACAAACTAAAATAAGTAGGAGGGAAATGGGGCTTCTGGCATGTTTTCAAAGGGCCATCATTCAAGGAATTCGCGTATAAGGTCAGCCACTAATTTAATAGCCACATTACCCTTTTTAAACAAATAATTTTTAAAATATTTCTTATGGTCATCTGATTAATTTGTGGATACAAACTAAAATAGGCAAAAGGGTCATAAGGCTTTCGACTCATAAACGATCTTAAAATAATAACGGACAATCACATTTTTGAATGTCGTTGCATAAGCTTTTGTGTGGAATTAAAATTAGTAGAACGGAAATGGTGATTCTGCAATTAATAACGCCTTTTTCGCAAAATATCAAAAATTAAAGAAGCAAATAAAGGAATTTCGAAACTGTTTTGCTTCAATTGTTATTGGTTCTGCTTAAGCTTTTGAACACGAAATGAAAAAGTAGAATGTCAATGGGGCTTCTGCGTTTAGTGACGCAATTTTTCGCGCAGTATCCACAACTGTTAACCAAAACCGCGCAGTTAAATTTTTAATAAGACTAAAATGCGTTCCCATTGCCTTTTCTCCGAAACCATGTCGATCATTTATGTGATCGGGTAATATGTTCTAGCCTTAGCGGAATAATCATTTTTGGGACATTTTTTATTCATTCTACTTAATTTTTCTCTAATCATTGCTTTGGGCTTATACTATTGATTTAGAAATTTACAAACTTTCCCCATTTAAAGCGCACTTGTGTTTTTCGCTTTCTCAAAAAGACAATCTAAATTTGCTAAAACATTGTGAAAATAAAAGTAAGCAGGGCCAGTCTGTTTTAAATGAAAAAAATACACTTACACAAAGTCCTTTAAATCTTAAGAAAGCATTTATCTTAAGAAAGGTAAGTTTTGTTTTTCAGTTATCGTTTTCAAAGAGGTTTTTTAGTTTTATTACAAATTTTAAATCAAAAATGATTTTTTCATTTTTGAAGATTTAAGCCGGCATTTTTATTTTTTGTAACACTTTTTTTTTTGATGACTCGAATAATGTTTATTGTCGAATAATTTCCACTGTGTTAATTTTTTATTTATCGAGTGGAATCGGAATGGATCCTTTGGGTCTCAGAGTGCTGGTGTATTTTTTCATCACCCTTCCTTAACTTCGATGAATGTATATAATTTAATTAAACTTTTTTTTATACATACATTCAATAATTTGTTATAGTCGAACTTTATTTTTCTTTAGACAATCTATGGTTTCATTTCAAATTTATCCCTTATGTTTATTTTATGAGAGACAGTTTTTTATTTTAAAACCTTGGTTTATTTTAAATATAAATGTATCCGTTGATATAAATGCAATAGGTTTTCTTGTTTTTTTTTAGTGAACGTTTAAGTTCAACATCAAACTATTCATTTTTTTTAGAGGCAGGACTTTTGTTTTGAAATATTAATCTCATAATTCTCTAGTTCTTAGGACCTACCATTGTTGTGTATATATATATGCCATAGCTAGACATACAATTTCCCTCCCTTAGTAGAAATTTTCCTTAAATCATGTCGTATTCTTGTAGGTTATTGAAATGAAAAAGAAAAAATAATGCCTCCTCCTTAACTACTATACTTAAACGTACCCAATTATAAATACCAGCCATGTATAACTATATAGTGAATGTTTGAATACTACTACTCTGCTAGTCGTAATTACTCGTACTCTAAAGAAAAACACTCTTAAAAACAACACGAACGTAAACGATCAAAACTCTGAATTCAATATCACAACTCAAAAACTCATTATAGAACCAACATTACATGCTCAAAAACACAACTATCCGTTGGTCAGAGGTTTTTAAGCAGAAGAAATTTAAATTTCCATTAGAAAAGATAAAAGCAAAGTTTTTTTTATCTGGAATTTAAAGGAATTTAATTTTCTATTTGTTATTAACGTTCTTTAGACCACAAGCGGATATTTATACTTGATCAGACCCTTTCTTCTCGTGCAAGTTTAATTTATTTTTTTGTAGTTACAGAAAATAAAATTTATTTTCACTTTTCTTTTATTACAACTAAAGTTTTTTTTTGGAATATATTGTTCTAACTTATTATGAATACATTTAAAAACGAGTTTTTTGTTTTTGTTTTTGTTTTAAATCTCTCTCTCTCTCTCTGTCTATCGATTGAAAGCTCATATTTATTAAAAAGAAGATATTATCTAATTTTTTGAACTTACTATTACTTACTATAACTACTTACTTTACCATTTAAACAAAACTATCTAAGATTATTGTGTAAAAAACATGTGATGTGAAACTGAACTTTTCAACAAAATTAGTTTAGAACAAAAACCAAAAAAAAAACCACCATCAATCAGTCAACAAACAATAAGATTGTGTCACCACCAAAACTGGAATTGAAAGAAATACTATTTTTGTTTGTTTGTTTGTTATTAAGACAATTTAGATTTATTTTTAAACTTATCTTTTATAACTCTCTTAAACAAAAACCAAATCTTTTAAATATAGTTTTAAATTTTTTTGTTTATCGAAAAGAAAGAAAAACTAAAAAAAATACGAAAACAAACCTTTTTGGCATTTTGTAAACCGAGACCGAAATCTTTTGAAAAAAATTCTAATCGTTCTTCTTTTTCTTATGAATTTTTTCTTAAATTCTTTTACATATATTCTTTTCCCAACAAAAAAAAAACAACCAATCAACAAAACTCTGCACCTCTTGTCTTACTACTACTTCTCTGTTTGAACGAAAACCAATAATTAAAAACAATCATTTGAAAACAATTCTCAAACACTTGAAAACCAAACCACCCATCATAAAACAATCGCTCGAAAACCACTGAAAAAATCAAAAACAATTTGAAAACAATAAGGTACCGGCCATTTCGCTTGCCTATGAGCAAGCCGAGAGTGATATTATGAAACGTCAACCCCGAGATCCTTATCGTGATAACTTGGTCAATCGCAGGTCAGAATTATAGAAGTTTAAGAAACAAAACATAAAACTACCCCCCAAAAAAAAACAAAAATTTAGTTGAACATTTTTGCAAACAATACAAAACCAAAACAAAACAGAAAAACAAAAAAATGCTATTAGTGTGTTTTAGTGCATCTTTTTTAGATATTGTTTTGTTTAAACAGAAATAAACTAAAATATTACACACTTTCCCTCAACAAAAAAATAAAATATTTAAAAATCATATATTAAAACAAAAGACATACATAACCCTCACCTCCGCCCACACTCCTCCTCAGTACACTTTACAAAATAACATTTAAAAAAAAAATCTCTTCCTGGATTGGATGCTTCTCCAAAACACCCCTACACAAACAGACTTGGTTCGTTTGTAAATTGTTCAGTAGTTTCCGTTTCCGTTTCTGTTACAATGTTTTCTTTTCGTTATCTCAGTTGTGTCGTTCTGTTCTTCTTAGATCAGTTATATTAGCGGCCAAATGTTTACAGTTCCAAAGAAAAATATCTTAAAAATAATTTAATTAATCATTGACTTCATTAATTGTTATTGATTGTTAACTCTATCATTTTGTTAATTGTTTGCCCGGCAAACCTGTTTTTATTAAGTGGTTAAAATATTCACGCAAAAAAAAAAACAAATATAAAATTTTTTATGTTGGCATTAAAACCATAAACAAAAATCAAGTTCTTCAAAATATCCTTAACACCATAAAATCATGCAGGAGAAATCAATTTTGCGGCAAACATTGTTTTTTGTAATTGTTGTTAGTTAAAAAATAAAATTTTAATTGGGAATTTCAAAAAATATTTCAGGATTTTTAAAATAAATCATCGCACACATTTTTTACAACCAACCAGGTACGATCAGCTGATCATGAAAAGAGTTTGAAGCCGAGTCGACTAAAACCGGCGGCGCGACGATATTTTTTAGCTTAGTACAGAGGCCGACGATTTAAACGGCTGACATCGGGTTTTTAAAGCCGCCAGTTCTGGCTGAGGTTAGGAACGCGGGCGCATGGGCCGAAAGGAACCAAAAAAAGGTTGTTTTTTTTATTTTTCCCCCTTTAGTACCGAAGAAACGGTGAAGGGCATATACGATTTGTCCTGATCGGACTTCTTACTTGTTGAGATGAAAATGGAATGAAGCGATGTTCAAGCTGCTGCCGCCTGCCGAAATGTGTCAAGTCAAGCCTTCGCCGCCAAAAAAAAAACGCGCCGCTATATATAATTTCCTATCGCCTTTAATCTTTGTATCTGAGTCGATTTAGCTATGTCTGTTCAGACGTTCTTTGGTTCTTCCATCAATTGATGTTATTAAACTGCTGGATAAAGATATTGAACGATCTCTACGAAACGTTGCCCATTGTTCAGGAACTATCCAATAACGAACCTAATCGAAATTTTGGTTACAGTTACACGATTTTTCGTTCGTTCTTCGTGTAAGAACCTTAAGCACGTTGGTCCAGGTTTTTATATAGCCGTTCCATCTAGGTCCTTACGACTTTCCACTCTAGAGATCGAAAAATATAAACCGATCTCTACGAAATTGAGAACATTATTCAGACATAACCTAATGAACTCATTTGAAATTGGTCCTTCCTTATTGGCCCAGATGTTGATGCAGCTCCTATAAAATGATAATTCTCAGTGTAAGAAGCAACATTCCAATATGACATTTGGCCTTCATATAGCTCTCATACATTTTAAGGCCCTATTTCTAGAAAAGCTTTACTTGTGATCATATGCACTAAAACCATCCTGCCTAAACAGGACCATTTCGATCAATTAATGATAAATATTTCCCACAAAGGTCCCTTTCGATTTGTAGATCTGCAATATTAATAACCGACCCGGTAAAACATAAGTGGACTAACTTACTTTTAGACTACGAAGGGCACTACCACCTATTGTTGGTCCTTGTGCAAACTGTCGACAGTTTGTAATACCAAAGAGTTTTATTTGGTCGTTCGGCCGGAGATTCGGACTTCCCGCTCTGCGGACTCCCTAGTAGTGGACATGTAACGCGATTCTAGCTAGACCATTCTACCTATATAACCTAGCCAGCATAATGAATATGTTTACGACAGAACAAGAAAATTAATTGACTAGTTCTAGTGAAGTTGATATAGTTAGGTCCGTGTTAAGCCGCTCTTAAAGACTTCTGAATAAACTGTAATACTATCTGTGAACAGTTATTCGATTTGATACATGTCGTAGGCGTTTTGGGGGCATAACACCGGAAACTAAACTTCGATTCGGACACAATTCAGCATTCAGAGAAAGAAAATTTGTTCAACTTTTCAAATTCATACATAGTTTTTAAAAACTTTGGGTTTTAGAACTAAATAACGTGACTTTTTGCACTAAATGTACCCTTTCTTCTAAGGGGCAATTAAGGGGCGGACAAAGGTTACCCCTTAAAATTTTAAGGTAAACCTTTACCTTTCCAAATTGCTACTGCATCCTTTAACGGTTTCTGATCTAAAGTCAATATTTTTAAAATATTTGCTACAACAAAAACTAAAAAACGTGACTTTTTGCACTATCTTCCAAGGGACAATAAAGGGGAAGGCAAAGGTTACCCCTCAAACTTCAAGGGAAACCCTTTTCTTTTGGTACCGCAGCCTTTAACAGCTTTTGGTCCAAAGTCATATTTTTTAAAATTTACATTTTTAAAATATTTTTTTTTTATTTAAAGTAAAACCAATAAATTTTACTTTTTGCTCTAAAAGTACCCTATTAACCCTTAACCTTTCCAAATTAGTATCCTTTAAAGGATTTTAACCCAAAGTCGAATTATTTTTCAAAATAAATAGTTTTTCCGCGTCCTTTAAAGGATTTTGATCCAAAGTTACCTTTTTTCAAAATTTATAGTTTTTCAAAATAGTTGCTACAACCAAAATATATTTGGTGCAAACAAAATGTGGACGTTAGAATAAAGATATATGAAACCACATGTTATAAAAAAACATTGAGTGCAATAACTCTTAAAATGTTTAAGTTATAGTTCGACAAGACCGACCAAATTAAATCAATTTTCAAAAAAAAGAAAAAATCGGTAATACGAAAAAAAATTATGAACAATTATGCAATTTATGCAAAACAAACATTTTATTGTTTTGTTTACAAAAAGTCTCGAACCAGAATAAAAACAGTTCAAGTCATAATAAATAATTAAAACCAAATAAAATTCTTAAAAATCGTTTAATAAGAAAAACTAGTCAAATTCTGGATTATTTCTAACATATACACCTTTAACCGATTTTGAATGTCAATAGCTCAAAATAATCCTTGAGTCATTGCCGCTTCAATTGTCCTTCTTACAGAGTTCAAAATATTTCCAAATCAAAAGATATAGACTTTTAACCGATGCGAATAGATTCTGGATCACTGTGGGACGTCTAATTAAGCTATGTCGGGATTTGCACGTTTTTTAGAGAATACTTTTAGGATTGTTAGAATTATAATTTGAATTTTAAGTGAAGGCTACTTTTTTCGATTTTGTCATCGAGGCGATTTTTGTTTCTTTCTTCTCCAAAAAAAAAACATACAACAATTACAAAAAAAAATTATTTGCCAAAAATGTCCATTACTCACCGGATTGGCCAACTTCTTCTTTATCATCCTGTTCGCTCATGCATACAATGTGTCGTCTCGCTATCCTACCCGTCATACACGGACACACACGCCCATTCATCCATATCCACCCATTAAATTTTTAAGCACCAAATTTTCAATCAAGTGTTCTTTGTATGTGTTTCCCTTCCACTTCTCTACAAAAAGAAAATAATTTAAAAAAAAAAAAATGTTTCTAAACATTTATTTGGATACAACAAAAATTGGATTGAATTGATTGATGACTCTTCATTATCGATGTGTGTGTTTTTTTTCAATTTTTTTTTCCAAAACTTTCTCTCTCCTGAGTGTTTGTCGAAATTCTAAATGTTTTTATGTTGAAAAATTCAAAAATATTATAAAACAAAAATGAAAATTCGAAAACTTTTTATTTAATCTAGGATTTTAAACGAAAACCAAACTAGTTAGTCGAAAATATTATGATATTCTTATATAACAACAACAAAAAAACAAACATTATTTAAACAGCAAGTAGTTAAAATATAGCATAATCTCAAACTACATATATTTCGAAAGCAAACAAAAAAAACAAAAATATTATATTAAAATCTAGTTGAGAAGAATATGTAGCAAACAAAAAACAAAAATTGTAGTTGAAAAGCCCAGCCTCTAGACTCAACATTTAGTTGCAGCTTCTTTTTGTGTTGAACATAGATAACGTATATTGACATTTTTAGTTTTAATTAAAAATAAATATATATCTTTGGGTTTTGTCAAGTCTAACAACGTCGCCGTTCGTGCCCACCAGTCCGACGTTTACATTTCGTTTGGTTGGTTTGACTACGCCAGTTCGATTATCAGCTGCAATACATCTACTATTGGGTTTATTTAACAAATTTGAAATGAACTAATTGAATCCAAAATTCTACATTTAAAGTGAATTGATTTATTTCTTTTTTTTTTAAAAGTAATTGGTTTTTTTGCGATCATTACAAAATTCAAATTAAAAAAAAAATTCTACACCTAAAGTGATTTAATCTTCTTTTTTTTTGCTAAAAGTAATTGGTTTTTTTGTGTTTACTAAAAAATGTCATAATTTTAAATCGCAAAATTAATTCCGCGTAGTGTTAAAAAAGAGTGTCTGCAATTTGTGTCGCTACCAGAGTTTTTAAAACTTGTTTGCATTTTTTTAATTTGATTTTCTATGAAAAACCATCGGAAAATATTGCGTAAAAATTTGAGATGAATCGGAGCAAAACCAACAACGATACTGCAGTTTAAGAAACCGCATCTCACACACGACTCTGTGTTAATCGAAACCTAAAAAGGTTATTACCCACAACACACGTTTGCAAGGTCGGTGCCGATTCATTTGAAAGGAATTAAGTTAATATTTTTGTTTACAAAGAAAACTCCTATTTCTTCCCAAAAAAATATTTCCTAAAAAAAATTGAAAAATTTATATTTCGAAAATTCCTTCTAGCTTAAGCCTAGGAAGAGATTATCTAACGAAATTAATTTGGACCTTCGATTCCGTATGATCCAATTCTAATTCCGCAATTCTACTATTTTACTGCTATTGCCATATTTTTCAATGTTTATTCATGAAAATTTTACCCAATATTCTTCGAATGTTGTACTTCAGTGTAATGTTCAAAATCTTTTAAGAAAACTTTGCTGGCTGTCAGCTGTACAGTTTAGCCTGCCACTATAGCCTATACATTTCACCAATTTTTTTTTATTGTAGATTCTGAAAAGAAACAACAATGGTCTGAGTAAAAACGGTTGAAATCAAGTAAAAACGTTTCAAATTAAAAAGACTTTTTTTTATTTTTTTAAATTAAAATGTCACTTTGCCATTTTTTTTAAAATTAAAATGTCCCTTTTGCCATTTTGTTAAAAATTTGTCTTCTATTTAAATATAAATATTTAAATACAGATACAAGAGGTCTCGAGCCGGCTAATACCTGTTCACTGTAAAAAAAATTAATTTTTTTTTTATTTTTTGTTCGATCTTTTGCGATTTGAACCTGGCCGTACTTGTCGTGCAGCCTATACGTACTATCCATCATAATACGGCGGTGGACATTTTTTATTCAATATAAAATATATTTATTTTTCTGAAAGTTGAAACACAAACATTTTAGATAAAAATTTCAATCTTGTTTTTCTGATTTTAAAGACCTTTTTCGCCTTTAATATTTGAAGAATTTTTTTATCCACCACAGTAGAGTGGATGGATGGTATATTAAATTTGAACGAAATATTGATCGAAGACCCTTTATATAATTTCCTTAAAATTCTATTAGTTCTTAAACTGAGTGTAGTAGTTCTCTGGTAGCCGTGTATATTGTACATCACACAGCGAGGACCCACATTTTTTTTTTTTTTATTTTCAAAATAAATTAAAATTGTGCAAATTAACCTCGATCATAATTGAGGATTATTTTATTTTTTGAATTTAAAAGACCACATTTCCTAAATATTGATCAAATTAAATAAAAAGAAATAATTTTTTTTGGTATTAAAAAAAATATTTTTTAAATTAAAAGAAATTTTATTTTATTTCGGTTTGTTGACTTTACACATTGAAAATAAAAAGAGAATTTTGCTTTTATATTTACAAAAAAAATATTTTTTTAGTTTAACAGAATTATTTTTTTTTATATTTGAAAAAAAAAACAAATATTTTTTTTTACTTTTTTTTGATTAAATTTTAAATCAATTCACTTTGTAGAATCACCACAAGAAAACTACACAGACTTTTGTGGTATGAGCTCAGGCTCAGACATATTACGTATTTTTTTTTCTAGAACAAAATCAAAATTAAGCAATAGAAAGAAATTATTTGTAGGGCTAATACGAACGAGTATATGACTTTATGTGCTAAATCTTTTTTTAAGAATTTGTTTTAAGTTTACATTGTTTGTTTTTATTGTTATAATTTTATTATTTTATCTCGTATCTGTTGGTGAAATGACAAAAGTTGCAAATCTTTTGTTAAAGTAAACACCGAATAAAATAGTCAAGATGATTTAAGCGTAAGTAATTCAAAAGTGTTTTTTCAAACTATCTATGAACAACAATCAAAACAAAAAGAAAAATCTTTTTCTAAAGTACCAAAATCAATTTATTTTATTTACTTTGTCTTTTTTTCTGCATTCTCTAAATAATGCACGATTTTTATTGTATATAGTTTTTTAAGATATTTTTTAAAACCTTATTTTAAAATTTAAATACTTTATTTTAATATTTTTTATTTACTTTTTTCAATATTTTTGCTTTAAATTTTTTTTATACTATTTTTAAATATTTTTTGTTTCATTTTTCTTTATGAGCCTGTAAAATAGCATGTTCTGTTCTAGCTGACTTTTTTGTTTCATTCTTATCACACTCTGTACATTTTTTCTGTATATTCTATGTAGTTTGCATGCTTTTATAGTAGCTTATTGATAAACCTAGCACGTATCTAGTTGAAAACTACTACTACAAATACTTCTACTTTTCATTCATCTGTTAACTTTTTGTCTCCACTATCATCAACGGTCTGCACCCATGCTGCCTTAAAATAAAAGTGCTTTGCTTTTCTTTGTTTTATAATTTGTAACTTCCTCAAAAAGAAAAAAAAACTTAGACCAACAAACAAATTCTGTACTCCAAACACCCCTTCACTTAACCATAAAAAAACGTGTCCCTATACTAAACACCTTCAATTATGTTTTTTTTTGCTATTGCCGCCCGCCAACACGCATTTGTAAGAAATCCTCTTAAAGTCAAGCTAAAGCTAATGCGCCTACCTCTTTCAAACTCACGTTTTTCGTTTTGAACTGCAATGTTAGAAAGTTTACCGGGAAGAAAAACATTCGCTTTTTTCCGAATTCTTTGGTAAACTTTTGGTTTTGTAAGCCTAAGCAGCAGTAAAAATTAGAACACATTTATTTTTCCCTAAAAAGTAAAGTTAACCCATCAAAACCACCACTGAGCTTTCAAAATCTATACATTCTTGAAAGAGTAACTAACTAATATGCTGTGCTTTATTCACCACTATCCACCACTACTACTATTACTAAATACCACCACTACCAACCCAATCCACCACTACCACCTCTGTTAATATCTGCTCTATAATAAATCCTTGTGTTTCTCTTTGTAACAAAGTGTAACTAACCAAGTGAATATATTTTTTTAAATTTCAAATATATTGAAACAAAAAACAATTCAAAATTCTATAAATCACCTTATCATGCAAAATTTCATTGTATTTAAATCAATTCTAATCCGTCTAACCAGAAATCCACCATTTGTTCGAAATCGTCAAAAGAAAAAAAGCCTCCCCCACAAAAATAATAAAAGAAATTTAGCATTTTTTAAAAAAAAAATTATTGGTGTTGGTTGTATAGAAACTAGAAAGTAAAAGTATTTAAAAAAATTTAAAGGTTTTTCTTTTAGGTAATTCCCTCGCTTTGCACCAGTAAAATACTAGAAACAAACATAAGTTGGAGTTTTTCTATTGAAAATCGATACTCTGAAGTAGTGAAAGTTTGAAATTCTTTTTATAGATTTCCGGAATATGAAGAAGGAAGACAACATCTCATAAAAAAAATACAAAACAAAAAAAAAAAAATTGCTTAAAGAAAAGTTTACCACTTTCTTTAGGAGACTACCGAATTTTGAAATTTTAGAAACCACTGGTCATAAAAAAATGATTAAAATCATATTTATACCCTACGTCACACTGTAGGTATTGATGCTTGGAACACCTAACCCGGGGCCAGAAATAATTCATGTTTATTATACCCATGGACTCAGAATTACCACTCGAGTTCATTTAGCTACATCCGTCCATTCTTCAGACCAGTCGTCTGTCCATTTAAATGAAAACTTTTCCAGTCCAATACGGACTCTGTAAAAAAGAAGGTTCACATCTTTTTTCGTTAAACCCCTCAAAGAAAAATACCTCACGATTTGAGATGCTACTGCCCAGAAGATTCATATGAGGTTCCATCCTGTTTAAATTTACAATATTTTACAATGATGTGCAAATATTTTACACTACCTGGTGTTATTACTGCCTCCATACGAAAATCCCTCCCGGGTCTACAACCTGCCACTTATGAAGCGCCATTTTATAGACAAATTCGTCTTAAACTGTATCGGCTCCAGTTTGATGAAACAGCACCCATACAAGGTTGCCAGATATAATCTTAAATCACACGACTGCCTCAGAAGACTCTTATGATGGAACCTCATTGACTAAATTTACCACATTTCACTATGATGTAAAAAAAAATAAAACCTTGGCTGGTATTGGTACTACATCCATGCAAAAAATCCCTTCCGATTTGTAGCCCTGCCACTTAGAAAGCTACATTTAATAGGCAATTCGGTTAAAACTGTTTCGGCTCATGTCTGATGAAAGAGCACCCATACAAGGTGGCTTGTCGAAGCCAGATATAATCTTCAATCACTCGACTGCCTTAGAAGACACTTATGATCATTGACTAAATTTACCATATTTCACTACCTCTGCAAATATTAAACCTTGGCTAGTGTTGGTACTACATCCATGCAAAACTCCCTTCCGAATTGTAGCCCTGCCATTTAGAAAGCTACATTTTATAGGCAATTCGGCTCAAACTGTTTCGGTTTAAGACTGATGAAACAGCACCCATACAAGGTGGTTTGTCGAAGCCAGGTATGAGATGGGATCCAATCACACGACTGCCGCAGAAGACAACTTATGAGGTTCTATCTTGATTTAATTTAGCATATTTTAATATGATATGCTTATATTTAACCCTGGCTGGCATTGGAACTGCTTCCACGCAAAAATTCCCTTCTTATTTGTAGCCCTGCCACTTAAGAAGCGACTCAAACTGTATCGGCTCAAGTTTGATGAAACAGCACCCACACAAGGTAGCTTGTCGCAGCCAGATATAATCTTCAATCACACGACTGCCATAGAAGACACTTATTAGGTTCCATCTTGACTAAATTTACCATATTTCACTATGAAGTGCAAATAATAAACCCTGACTGGAATTGGTACTGCTTCCATTAGTACTGCGTCATTTTATAGAAAATTCAACTCAAACTGTTTCGGCTCAAGTTTGATGAAACAGAACCGCATTGTTTCTCGGTTTTAGACAGCACCCATGAAAGTACACCCAACCTTAATCTTAAAGCAAATTATCTAAATACTGTCAAAATAGCCTTAAACAACCCATTAATCCTTTATTTAAATTAGCCCCCATCGAAAGGTCTCATTATCAATATGTTCTTTATCTCAGCCCTCCCAGAAGTTTTTTTAAACTTTGCCTAGTACCTTGTGACCGACTATTTACCAGGCCAACTAAAATTGCATCTTAAGGGTCCAAAATTTAATGTCGACCCCTTACAAGGTTGTCCCAGATTTGTACACTCTCCGCTGTAAATGTCACATAAGGTACAATCACAGGACATTTAGTACGACAAAGCTTAAAATAAAAGCAAATTAACTAAATCCTGTAAAAATTGACCTTAAACGGTCCATAAAGCCTTCAAGGTAACTAAGCCTCCATACAAAGGTCTCTACCCATATGTTCTCTCTCTCTTTCTGTCATTCCAGAAGTTTGCATAAACTTAGACTAAAACCTTATAATCGACCATTTACCATACCAGGCCAACTAAAATTGGACCCATTACAAGGCTCCCCCAGATTTTAAAACTGCGCTCTAGAAGTCACATACTAAATGTTATTTCGCACCAAACTTAGACGAAACTCGGATTGTACGTTTTAAACTAAATTCAAAGGAGAAAAATCGCTTTACCCAACAACAAAAAAAATTCCCTGCCTTCTATGACTAACAACAAACCTGATCTTATTAGACTGTGGAGTAATTCAATCTTTCTTCAAAAAAAATTCTTCCCTCTATGACAAACAGCAACAAACCTGGTCTTATTAGATTCTGGAGTAATTCATTCTTTCTAAAAAAAAATTAAAAAAAGTATCTTCATTTCCGAAATCTATAAAAATCGAAACAAAAACTAAAAGAATAATAAACACCGGCCTACTTACCACCCACCAATTGCCCCCACGAACAACCTTTAACATTTTTTAAATGCTTTTTAGTGCAAATACAAATAATAATAATGAAAAAAATGCTAAATAATTTTCTTAAATTCGGCCCTTCCAAGAAAAAAGAAAATATCTCATATTTTTTTTGCTCTGAAAAAAAAAATCGTCAAACACTAACACATAAAACTTTTAAAATCTCAAAAATACATAATATATTTAAGCCAAACCCAATTAATGCAAAACTCTTTGTTTCTCTCGACCTCGTTCTCCTTGATCACCCCCTACTCTTGCACACGTTGCCGATTGCGCCACCTTTTAACAGATTGATTTCCATGGCCTACGGTCAGATTGGTATGATCCAAGCTGCTGCCGGTTTCTTTGTGTACTTTGTGATTATGGCCGAAAATGGTTTCTTGCCATTGACTTTGTTTGGCATCCGTAAGATGTGGGACTCGAAGGCTGTCAATGATTTAACCGATTCTTATGGTCAAGAATGGGTAAGTGTTGTCAATGAAGCGTTTATTTTTGTTTTACATATTGTTATAATAAAACGTTTGTTTGTATTTTTTCTAAAACTTTAGACCTATCGCGATCGCAAAACTTTGGAATACACCTGCCATACCGCTTTCTTCGTATCCATTGTGGTTGTACAGTGGGCTGATTTGATCATCTGTAAGACACGACGAAACTCAATCTTCCAACAGGGCATGAGAAATTGGGCCTTGAACTTTGGTTTGGTCTTTGAAACCATTTTGGCTGCCTTCTTGTCGTACTGTCCCGGCATGGAGAAGGGTCTTCGTATGTACCCACTCAAGTAAGTAATCACTCATTTTACACAGGGTGTCCCAAATAAGACTGAAGGGATTAACTTAAAGGTTACGAAGTAGTTCCATATATTAGGTTTATTCTCAACTTGCGAAGGCAAACAAAATTAACTCTTGGTCCTATACAGAGCCCCGTTATTGGTTTCCGTTTGACCCTACTCATTTTCAAAAAAAAAATACATGGACCGATAACTTTATCAACCATAACAGCGCATTAAACAGTCGATCTGCTAGGGTGTAATTGATGCTGATGTAGTACCCTAGCATTTTGACACTGATCCCTGCTCCTTAAAACGAAGACTAAGTTTTTACCTGCTGTTATTCTGACTTTAAAATGACGACGAAAATTTTGTTGAGTTGAGGTAAAGACTTTGCCAGAAGAAGACGAAGAATAATAAAATTCAAAAATTTTTAAGCATTGCCTTACGTCATATGTAGCCCTCATATAAAGGGTGGTCCAACTAAAACGCACTATGTTAATTGTAAATTACAACAAAAAGTGTTCAGAGAATTATCTTAATATCGGTTATTATGATAGAAGGATCTATGATAAAACCAAATAAAGTGAAACAAAATATCGGTCAAATGTTCGCCACAGCTTCGGTGGTCCATATTTTCAATAACTTTGAGACATAATGGAGGTTCAATGACGTTAATGTGCCGTCTTATCTCTTCCTTAAGCTCTTGAATGTTCTTGGCTTATTGACGTACACATTTTCTTTTGAATATCCCCAAAGAAAGAAGTCCAACGGTTTCAAATCACATGATCCTGGTGGCCAATTAAAACCACCACGACGCGAAATAACCAGCCATTGAATTTCTCTTGCAAAAGATCCATTGTTTTGTTGGCTGTGTGGCAAGTGAAACCATCCAGTGGAACCACAAATCGTCCAGGTCCACATCCTCCGCATTTGGCCACAAGAAGTCCATTATCATCTCGCAATAGCGAACACCGGTTACTGCTTGGCCGACCCTATTTTCAAAGAAGTGCTGTCTAATGACACCGCCAGCCCATAAACCGCACGAAACCAATCACTATTTGTGGATGCATCAGCAATCACTCGTGGATTCTCATTTGCGCAAGGGCGGAAATTCTAGTTAGCGAATCCACTGAGGTGAAAGTGTTCCTCATCGTTAAAAATAATTTTCTTGTAGTCACCATTCACTTCTCTCTGTTCAACCAATTATTCGGCGTACTGACGACGCTTAAGATGGTCAGTACGATTTACCTCTTGAGTCAATTGAACCTTGTGAGCGTGTAAATTCAAATCTATATGTGACGCGCAAAATAGAAAGGGACCATAGGGTAAAAACCAGTTTTGTTCAGTAGAGCCATTCTAATGATTTAAATACGTGTATCTTTGGTGTACCATCATTTTCATAAAACGCGCATATCTCTGGGAGGGAACACTTTTGGGGCATAGGATCGGTTGCACTCGGTGCTCAGATGTTGCCTACATCAACAAAAAAGTGAAAATTGTTTTTTTTTTACCCTAAGGTCCCTTTCTCTATGCGCTGTCACATATACAAAATTCGCATCAGTGATGTTCGTGAGACGGCTCTTTTGCCTCACTATCGCGAACAACATCAATGTTTTCCACAGAACAAACTACGAAGGCACGCACAGGTGTTTTTTCACCTTTCCTACAGACCCGGTTTGCTGAAATTTGCGCACAATTCTCACGATTGTGGACACATTTGGTCGATTGATGCTGACCAAAAAAATCACAAAGTGCACAAAATGCATTTTGATTTGAAGGTCCAATTTTCGTAAAAGGCTTTAACAATCTTAGTGTGCTGTTCAAGTGTCTAACTTCCCATGGTTGTACACTGAAACAAAAATATTTCAAGTTAAATTAAGAAAAAAACTTGACATTAAGGTGTAACTCACAGTAAATATCCCAGTTAACCAAATTTTCCGACAATGTCTGATATCAGACAATTATGAATACGAGTAATATCTAAACTCTATTGAGAATTCTTATCGAAATCATTACGAATTATTTTCGATTTGTCTGAGGATTTTTTTTTTTTTTCAAAAAAGTAGTTCAGAATTTTTTTCAACCCTCTCATATGTTTTTCGTTAAGAACTAGGTAAGAAATCGGAACATTTTGCTGATTGTCGTACAGAATTCTGACCGAATTCTGAACGTTTGATTTGCTGGGTATCGTGCATTATGGTTGGACCAACCTTAATATCCCAATAAAAAACTGTATAACCTGCCAAAGAGAAACAAACAAAAATTATTAGCAAAAAGTTAGGAATATTTTTAACCCTTCAGTCTTATTTAGGCGACCCAGTATGAAAGAGCCCTTCACTAAGCATGAAATTTAGTGGACTTTAGTAAATAAGCCAAACATTGAGTTATAGTGTGATTCTATGCGCTAAACCTTGGAAAATTCTCCCTCGCTTTGTAGCAGTGCCAATTAAGAAGCGCCGTTTTATAGACAATTCGGCTCAAACTGTTATAGTGTGATTCTATGCGCTAAACCTTTATTGCGAAAATCTAAATTAGTCCCCTGATAGACCATCAATTTGAACATGAAGGCGAAAAAATTAAAATAATCATATTTATGGTCCTGGGTCCAATTTCAGACAAATTTGTCGGTCGAAACTTAATTACTTAGCCGACCTGGGTTTTTATGGAAGTTTTTCAAGATCTTGAATAGTAAATTAAGGAAAACTTAATTAAGACCAACTAGCCCGATAAAATCAAATATTCTACAAAAAGGTCAAAATTGGCCATAAAGCAAAATAGAAAAATTTTCATGTTGTAGTAGCTCAAGTTCTATGGTTATTTTAATTTATTTTTATTTTTTCTTTCATTTTTACAGACTCGTTTGGTGGTTCCCAGCCATTCCATTCATGTTGGCCATCTTCATTTATGATGAAACCAGACGTTTCTACTTGCGTCGCAATCCCGGAGGCTGGTTGGAACAGGAAACCTACTATTAAACAAAACGCCACCGCCCCCTACCCTTTACCACACCCCACACTACCATTATTTATACATATACTTTTTTGTTATATGGCTGCTTCATCCATTTCTCTGTCAAAAAACAAAAACAAAAAACAACCGCAACAACAACAAAACAAATCTCCGCCAACTTATCCAGCTCGGCTGCCACCAAATCATAAACGCCCCGTTCCGCCCCCAAAGACCAATGGGAAATCAAACGAAATTTCAATACAAACTTACATACACCACCGCCATTATCAAAACGTGAATGTTCAGCATCTTGAAGGAAATTCAAAACAAATTAGCTTCATCACCAACACCACCACCAACACCTCCAAACATCCTGGAAGAGGACGCAGAGGATAGCAAACAAAACTGAAGATGAAACATCGACGTCACCCATACACAAACGCAATCGATCGATGTTTGTTTTTATTGTGTTATTTAAATTAATAAATAAAGAAGACGAAGATATAGATGCAAAAGTAAATGAAAAATCTCCACCTCCTCCGGCCGAACCCAACCTCTTTAAAGGTGGGAGAAGGGAAGATGTTGAAAATTAAAGATAGAAATTTTTAGAGGAAAACAAAAACTAAAGCAAGCAAAAAAAACCCATACTGCTATAATTAAAATTAAGATGCAACCACGCCCCGCCCGACCCCTCTTCCCCTTAAACATCTATACAATGATAAGATGAAAATTGCAATGTAACTTTGAATTAAATGTAACTACGAAGGTTTTTTTTTGCGAGGAAAAGAAAAAAAATGTAGCAGTTGAAGATGAGCGGACGGAAGACGGAATTTGAAGGCCAGCCGAAAGCCGTCAAAGTAGTGGCCGACGAACGCGAAGGAAGGAGCATTATTCTTGTATGCCGCCTCTATGTTATGAAGAATAATATATAGAAAGAAAAAAACACATTAAAATTACAAATAAATGAAAACAAATGGGAAGAAATACAAAAAACAATTTCAACAATGAAAGAAACCCCCCCCCCCCGTAAATCTAGTTTAAATATATTATTATTATTATTATTATGATTAACTACATTTTTAAACTGTAAACATACATACATGCAACAACCACTACAACAGCAACAACAACAACAACTACAAATGCTAATTAATTATACATAAATGTTAGTTTATTTCTATTATTTTATTTTTGAATTTTTGTTTGTTTTCAATAATAAAAAAACACGAAGAAGTAAGAATTTAGCCAACTTTTCAACTCTACCTTACAACCAAACAAACAACCACCACCACCATCAACAGCAAGCGCAATATAACTAATATAATAATGGCTAAAATTAGCTATCCAAGTAGTTAGTCAGTCAGCTAGAAATTCAGCAATCGAAGCAAAAGTAACAAAATCCAACCATCCCAACAACAAGAATTATCATTTAATTTTTTTTTTAATTTTAATTATTATTTAATAAAAGAAATATAAAAAAGAAGAGAAAGATAATTATTTAAACGATTAAGTAAATTTAAATTATAAACATAAATAAGATTTAAATTAAATGAAATAAATAAATAAAACAAGATAAAAAAACACAAAAAACGAAAAACCAAACAGTAGTAATCAATCAGCATCGAGCAAAAAACTCTACTCTAAATCGAAATAAATGTAGACCCATCACTCTAGAGAATTGTAGAAGATTTCCCCTAATTTCATAAGTAGTTAAGTAGTCATCACTCTGAGTGAATGCATAAAGAAAACCGATGATTGAAATTTACACAAACCCACTTGGGGTCTGTAGAATTCGCCTAAGGTTTTCTAGGAAAACCCAAAGATCGAAACATATGCAGACTGTTTAATTCTCTAGAGGTTTTTCGAATTTCCTAAGTTTTAAGAATCAAAAATTAAAGCATAAAAGCAGATTTCCTTAAAAAAAGCAAAAAAATTCGAAAGATTTAAAGTTTAAAAATAAAAGTAGTGCTACTCAGAGTCCTCTTAAAGAGATTTCCTAAGAAACAAAAAAAAAAAACAAAATTCATGCGAGACTCAAACATGATTTCGTTAATTTTCCTTAAACATTTCAAAGTTTGATCGATATTTAAGTAGTATAGCGAAAAGATAGGAAGTTTCCAACCAAATTTTGTCCAAGCTTCAACTACCCCTTGGAAGCTTGTGTTGTCTTGCCTACCAAATGACGGATTTGTTTACATAATTAAAAAAAAAGTCGCCTGATTTCAATATTTGACTATGATCAAACAAACCAAACCCTCAGTCCTTAAACTTTAATTCGAATTGAAAATTAAATTAGATGGAAATTGATTTCCGCTTGGTGGACTCAATTTCATGACCAATCGATTTGATTTTAGTAAATTCGACAGAAATAGATTTCCGCTCAATATAATTTTGAATTGAGTTGCAGGGCAAGCGCTTGGTGGACTCAATTTCATGACCAATCGATTTGATTTTAGTAAATTCGACAGAAATTGATTTCCGCTCAATATAATTTGAATTGAGTTGCAGGGTAAGCGCTTGGTGGACTCAATTTCATGACCAATCAATTTGGATCTATTAAATTCGACAGAAATAGATTTCCGCTCAATATAATTTTGAATTGAGTTGCAGGGCAAGCGCTTGGTGGACTCAATTTCAAGACTAATCGATTTGATTTTAGTAAATTCGGCAGAAATAGATTTCCGCTCAATATAATTTGAATTGAGTTGCAGGGTAAGCGCTTGGTGGACTCAATTTCATGACCAATCAATTTGGATCTATTAAATTCGACAGAAATAGATTTCCGCTCAATATAATTTTGAATTGAGTTGTAGGGCAAGCGCTTGGTGGACTCAATTTCATGACTAATCGATTTGATTTTAGTAAGAAAAACTCCTAGGCAGAGTCAGGGGATTCTATAGAAGAAAAAAAATGCCATAATCAAAGTGCTATTTTTTCAAAACTCAAACATTTGAAAAATTGCAACATTTCATTAAAATTACCAGTGGAAAATCTATAAAACAATTTAAAATTCATCCCCTTAAAAATTTGGGGGATAAATCTATAGATTAAATTGTAGTTGAATAACTACCAAACAAATCCATTTGATCCAATAGTACACCCAGGAATAAGGCAGCCCTTTTCTTTGGCAAAATATCTAAAATAGCTTAGCTTTAAGCAGAGCGGCGCTTGGTCGAATTACATTCATGAACAATCGATTTGATTTTAGTAAAAAAAAACCCAGGGCAAAATAAAGGGATTCTATAAAAAAAAATAATTGCCATGCTCAGTCGAGAGTATTTTCAAAACCCAATAAAAATTAAACATTTTAAAAAATTGTAAAATTCCATTTATAGTACCAGAGTGGAAAATCCATAAAACAATTTGAAATTCACCCCCTTAAAAACTTGGGGGTTAAATCTATAGATTTTATTTTAGTTCAAACAAATCCCTTTGGCGCAATAGTACCCTCAGAGCCAAGGCAGTCTTTTTCTTTTGCAAAATATCTAAAATAGCTTAGCTGTAAGCAAACCTAAAACAACAACAAAAACCCATGAATGTATCAAGAGCTGGAGAGTAAAAGGATAATAACCACAAAGAAGTAAGCATGCTTTTATCCACAAACACAAAAACTCTTTAAAGGAAGTGTTTTAAGGCAACATTATCTTGCAGACTGCCCATATTCCAACCCCTCCAACTAGAACCGCAAAAGGGCCTTGAAGGACTGGACTTGTTTGAAATGAAATGAAGCCATCGAGAAAATGGAAATGAAAGGAAACTCGACAAAGAAAAAGTCACAGTAAGCATGCTTTTGTAAACTATCAAACTGTTTTGAAGGATGTCTGTTTAAATTGGAAACTTTTGTTCTTCTAAATGTTTGCAGGCGACGCAATTGAAATGGAAAAAGAATGGGAATTTCCAACTGTGTATGAATACGGGCAAGGCAGACAAGCAAAAATTAAAACGGAATGCTAAACAATTTAAAACTTGATATCCTAAACTAAACTGAAGGAAGAAATGAAAAAAACAACAAGAACAAGGAATATAAAATATGCCGTCTCAACCGAAAAGAAAGACTATTTACGCCCAAATCTCTCAAACAAGTCCAGTCACCAAAATCTGCTTTTAATAAGAAAATACCTTAACTGAAAAGAAGTTTACACTCGTTGGTCAAGAAGCTAAAAATCAATTAATTCCAAACAATCCATCTTAACTAAAAGCCAGGTATAGCGAGCAAATACAAGGCCTTCAGCACAAAAGCCTACCATCAAAAAGCTGGCCAAGAACGGGCCTAAGGTTCAATGGATAATTTTACAATAAATTTCCGACTCTGTTCAATAAAAGAAATGATTAAGCCTGACGCCCAGTGGCTTACAATCTTAAATGATGTAGAGAACAAAACAAGGCCTTTCGATCTATGCCGAACAATCTATGGCAAACAATCCAAAACTTCTGTCTTAAAGGAGCAGGGAAGATAAAGAAGTCCTGCCTCAAAGGGTGGTGAAAAAAACTTAAATTAAGTGTGAAGAAAATTGCTGCCACTTTTTGATTGCCTCAAGGGACTACAACTAAAAACTGCTCATGTAAACTGCTATGAAAGTTTTGGAGGACTCACCCAATGCAAGCTGAAACTACGGTCCGCAGTTTTATATTTTCTAGCAGATGGCAAAAGTTTTGAAATTAATGAAAGGGAGCCTATTACAGCTTGCAACTGAAATATTCCCGCTTGCAACTAGGCCATGTGCTTTAAAACGATAACCCTAAACAGACGGAATGTCTGCGAAAAATAGTTAACAAATTTGAAACTCCTCACATAGCCTGCCAGGAAAAATAAGGAACGAACAGAGATCTTAAAAAAATGGCTCCCACTAGGCAAAACTTCTCAAGCAGCCGCCTGTAAAAAAACAATAGGCAGCGAAGTAAAAACTCACCAAATACTGCTGGTTTTGTGTTTAAAAGGTACCTGGCAGATCTGGAAATTATTAACCACCATGAATAATATGACAAAACAAAAGCAAAGGGTAATCCAAGGACAAATTCCCTTTTATGGCTGAAAAAACTACAAAACTGGCTGTACGGCTGCGGAACCTGCTGGAGTCTTACGAATGGCCTGTTTATTTTATAATATAAAAAATATATATATTTTATAATTTAATATATTATTATAATATAAAAGTCTAACTTAAAACCTCAAAATGTTATAGAAAAAATACCTTTAAGAAATTTAACAAAAAAGTTTATAATCTTATTTTTATAAAAAGTTATTAAGCTATTTATATACCAGAGATCTTTGAAAAAAAATGTCTTAGTCATAAAATGCCATTAATACATTTGAGATTTTTAACAAAAATGTTTTATCCCTAATTATAAAAAGCTTTACAATAGGTTTAGGAAACGCCTTTTTTGAAGAATTTCAATTATGCCAAAAATAGAAATTATTTTTAGGCATAATAATTTTAAATGGGTTACAACAAAGACCCATAAACAGTTTCATGCCTCAGTTTCAGAAGGCTCTGTTAGATCTAAAGTCAAACTCTTTAACAAAGTTGTAAATCTATAACTTCTAAGGAGCTTAAACTGGAGGTGAAGGAGTCTTCATAAAACCAGGAGTCAATATTTCATTATTTTACAAAAGGTTTAGAATTCAAAGATCTTTAACCTTTTTTTTGTAAAGGACAAAGTGTATGTTTTTTTTAAAAACTACGTTCCTTAAACCTTAATATTTTACCACCCCCTCCTTAAGCCTTTCTACTACAAAGTTTTTTTTAATAAAAAACTAGGTAAAGAAATAGGTCTACCATGAATATCCTAACACTCGAAGGGAAAACAATTGTAAATGTTGACAAATACATTTTGGATAAAAACAATTTTGGGTGAAAACTTTTTGAACTGTTTCGTTTCTATATGAAATTTGCCCTTATTACAGTTTACCTTGTTAGGGGAAAGTTTTCGAAGTAAATTACTCAGTGCAGTTAAAAGAGCCTACGCAAATCGTTGTGTCATAGAAACCACTCGCTTTGGCACATACTTTTTGATTATATCGAGAAAGGTTTAAAATTTATTTCTTATGCAACCAAATCAATATTTTTGTGTAAGAAAAAGTGCTGATTTTCATGCCATATTTAAAAAAAAAATGGGTTTAAAATCTCACATCAGTACTCACATAGAGTAAAATGTTTTAAAAACTAAATCGAGCCTCTGTTAAGGTTTGTTGTGGTCCGAGCTACGACGAATATTTGTGAAAATGTTGTCGTCAAAGTTTGACAAAGCCAACCTTTAACAGGGTCCGGCTAAGGCAGCTGTAATTACAGGCATCATAATTAGGCAAAAATTTGTCTAAAGTTATTAGTGACGATTTTCGACTATGACATCTTAAATTAGGATAAGTAGAGCCTTGAGAAGTTTGTCTACCAGAGAAGTTTTGCGATTGCAAAGGCCCTGCTTAGAATTGTATTTGTTCGAACTACATTGCAAATCAGATTAGTTTATATCTACTGCAATGGCAGAGCAGCTGTCTGTACTGATGGTCCGTTTAAACAACAAGGAAATTAATTACAGGCATCCTGATTAGGCGAACATTTGACTAAAGTTATTAGTGACGATTTTCGACTACGATTTAGGATCAGTAGAGCCTTGAGAAGTTTGTTTACAGAGAAGTTTGTTATTGCAAAGGCCCTGCTTAGAATTGTATTTGTTTGAACTACATTTCAAATCAGATCAGTTTATATCTACTGCAGAGCAATTGTCTGTAATGATGGTCCGTTTAAACTACAAGGAAAATTTGACTACTGCTAAAATACTCGTAGTCAAGAAATAGTAATTTTGTCGTTCACCTTCGAATATCGACAACTTTTAGCAGGGAGTAGTATAAGGCTCTTAACATAAAAAGTTGCTAAAGGTTTTTCTAACGTACATTTTCTGTAGTTAACCTTTAGTCGACTATTATGCATAGGTGGGGGAGGTAACTCTTTAATTTTCCTCAATTTGAGTATTAAACTAACATTAAGTTACAGTGGCTCACAAGAAACAACACAGGAGTGGCAAAACAAATATATTCAAAAGAATATATAAAGAAAAGAAGGTAACAACTTTGTAATAGGAAAGACGAAGAAATATATTTAAAAGAATTAATATATAGAAAAGAATATTACAACTTTGTAATAGAAGTAGTACAACGAGATACAAACAATACAGTCTCAAAATATATTCTATATTTTATAAAAAAAAGAAACTCAATGAAAATACTGAAACAAGCATAAAAATATAGTTAGCGTTAGCTGCTAAAAGCAACCGAACTTATTTAACCAAAACAACATTGTTGGCTGTTCTCAAGGGACAACAAAATCCAACCCTTAAAGAACAGCGGCATGAAGTATTTTCACAGTTAATACAACTTATTTAAAATAAAAACCAAACTCTATATACTCAACTATTCAACTATACTTATTCTATACACATATATCTATTCAAAACTATACAGTAGAAACAAAAGAAAAACAAACTTAAATTCTCTTAAACCGGAGTAGACCTGGCTCAAGGCCAACTGCTCCAACATTTATAATTTCAATTTTTATTTTAAGACGACAAATACAAAATAATGAACGTTTCAAAATCTATTCGAATCAGGCCAAGGCCCAGCAACATCGAGGGCCACAGTGCCATTCGAATAAATAAAAAATTCTCGTAAACATATATAACCATAAACTATTAAAACAATACACAATATTCAACTGTTACAAAGTAGACTACTTAGGCTTAAGGCGGCGAGTCCAGCCACGGCGTCTGACTCGTTAACCATGTATTTCTGATTTATTGAACGGATTGTACTAGCATTAAATTAGACAGAACTAAAGCAACATTTGTAGTAGTTTTGAACAAGAAACTTAGTTATTTAAGAACAGCACAATTGTGCAAGAAATAAAATAGGATTTAAGTGAAATTGAAAAACAAAAAATAAAATATATTATAATCCAAGTTAAAAATGAAAAATGTTTCAAAATGCTGGTCAAATGATGGCGGCATTTTGCTTAGATTTAATTAAAAACTCTTATTAAAATATGTCTAACAAATATTGTCATCAAATAATAAGCCACAAAAAAAAATTGAGAAAACTCTCCCAAAAAAAATGCTGCCAAGTTTCTGGAAAGCAAGAAATCCGCCTGCCTTGGAAATTTATATATATAATTACTTTATGAAGGCACAAAGCGCCAACTAAGATCCAAAGCGCTTAAAAGAATAATTATAAAATATTAGTTAATTATTACATTAACATAATTTTCCTATAACACCTGGCAAGTGGAAGAAAACTCTCCAACGAAGGGCAGCATTTTTGGTAGTTTCTCTTTTAAATAATACCAAAAAATATCGTTAAAGTAACAATATTTGTTAGACAAATTTACATTCTTGTGAGCCACAAAAACAAATATTTAAACAAATCTTTTACAATTAAAAGTATTTTTTAACAATAACCACAACAACAAGAAAAACAATATTTAAAAAGAGGAAGGCCCGCGTTAAGGGCTTTACCTTAAGTCAAATAAAAACAAATATTACGAAACTAAACAAAATTATTTAAAACGAATTTTTGAATATTAGAATTATTTAAACGAACATAAACTTAAGTTAAATTTATTGCTACATATGAAAACATTACAAGTTATGATAGGCCGGCCAAACAACATCCACAGGCCGATGATTATAGAACAAAAACAAAACCCAATTAATTAAACAATTATTTTTATCAAATATACGTTAAGATTGTAGTGTTGTTTATCTAGAGAAAATTTAAATGTTTTAACACAATACAAAAGAAAACAAAAATAGCAAAAAAGCACATTAACCATAATCAAAATACATAACCGAACAACGGAAGTTATTTAACAATAATAATTAACAAAAAAAAATAAACAAAATCTCGAACAGAAGGAAAACAAATTTAAAATTTTTTTTTAAATTCCATTTTTGTTTAAAAAAAAAATGTATACAAATGTTGTTAATGGCATTAGATATTAAAAAGGAAACAAAGCGAAGAAAATAGTTTGACAACAAATTAATTTAACCATTTTATTTATATTATTTTTTATACTATGTATTTTTACATAAAAAAATGTGAAATATTTTCTTTTAAATATTAGGTTTGTTTAGGAAAATAATCTGAAAATTGGTTAATCTTTATTCAAAATATTTTTTTTTGTTTTTTTTAAAGGTATTTTTTGTATACAAAATTTGAAGTATTTCCTTTAAAAAAAATTGTTTTTGGTTTTTTGTTTGTTTAAGAAAAAAATTTTCAAAAAATTTTAACATAAAAGTCTTTTCAAGAAATTTTATACAAAAAATTTTTCAAGTTTCATAAATTTGATTTAAATTAAAAAGAATAATCCAACTTTTGTATGGTTGATTAAAAGTCTTTGAACATAAGGAATTTAACAAATCACCGATAATTGAAAAACTATGCAAAAATGTTAACATAAAAGTCTTCTCGAAAAATGTTAGACAAACATTTTTTCAAATATCTTTAATTTGTTTGAAATTAAAAAAAATCAAACTTTTGCAGAATTAATAAAGGACATTAAATATGAAGAATTTAATAAATAACAGATATTTTAAATATAATACAAAGTCAAAAAAACTTAAAAATTATTAAGAACAACTAAAAAAAAAATCTGCTTTTTAAATTTTTCATATTAAAAGAAAAATCAATTCGTTTAAAAAAAAAAGAAATGTTAACGAAAAGTTGGCATAACTGTAAATCGATTGCATTACAATATATGAACATTTTTTCTTTAATTTTCTATAAAATTGTTATAAAGCCATTGAAACCTACAAGCCATTCGTTAAGACTTCAGCCGGAAACCTGCCGAAACTATCGAAACTGGTCGCATTAATCACTTTAAGAACTTTCCCTTCTACCGAACTTTATATTTCTGGCTAAAACTTCCTGAAACAGAGAGAGAGAGAGAGAGAGAGAAAGATACTCGTTTTAAACGTTTTTTGTAATTAAAACTTTTTTTCTTTTTTGTTGACAATTGAAAAAAAATATTTTGTTTACATATTTTATTTTTCAATAATTCTTGTGTCTGGGTTAGAGATTTTTTGTTTGTTTAAATTCCAACTCAGCTAAAGCTTTCAAATAGCATTAAGACAACGTAGACGAACATCAAACAATCAAAAGATATAAAAAAATCAGCTCAGAAATTTCAGTTTAATATGAGCAAAGATATTAAAGTGTCTTAAGACTTTGGGCGCCATTTTCAAGATAAGCCTCAATGGTGTAAAATTGCTTCGGTCACAGGATAATAAAGATGCCTCGGATTGGCTGACATTATTAAAGCTTAAATTGAATCCTTATGAATATCATATTTTATAAGAGACTCGGGGTGTGGGCAACACTTTTACGAAAGGTTCGTGCAGTTTATTCCAAAACTGCTTCGATTTCTATACTGAGAAGTAGTTAATATTTACCTTATCATACTGATTGTCTTAAATGAACTCAACCCACAGCGGAAGCCAGTCTACAGCTTTCACAATTAGCTGAATTGTTTTTCGCCGAAGTTGTCAAAAGTTGGATTGAATATGAAAAGGTTCGATGTTGACGCTAGCTGGAACGTTGGTCCTTTTACTTTCAATTGACTGCATTAATAAAAGAAGAACTCCTTTACTGTTTACTGGAACGTTGGTCATTTCACTTTCAATTGACTGAATTAACAAAAGAAAAACTCCTTTACCATCAACTGAGTTAGTCATTCTGCTAAAAGGCATCTTAAGAAAATGGATGAATCCATAACTATCTTACGTTGGGCGCCAGTTTCAATGAACTTTGTATGGTAAACTTTACGTTAGTCATTCTGCTTGGAAGTAGGTAATCTAAAAATTCAAAATACTTCTGCCTTGGATAATAATAAAGGATAATTTGAAAATAAAGCCTTGACCATTAGGCGAATAATTCTGCTAAAGAACATCTTAAGGAAGTTGGGCGTCATTTTCAATATACGATATAATGTAAAAGTGATTAGAAGTGATTGAATTAACAAATTCCAAATACTTCTACGTTAGACTCCACTTCTAATAAGGGTGAGCGAGTTATTCTGACATAGGACATCTTACCGAAATGGATAGAATTCATATTTTTTCCACGTTGAAAACCATTTTAAAGGCGGTTAGTTGCTACTTAAGCTGATTTGGCCGTTCTATTTGAAAATAGCTGATAAATATTTGCAAGGTGGTGTGAAATTGGAAAAAGCGCCATGTTAGGCGTAAGTTGTCAAGTTGTAATGGCTGTTAGAGTTGCTTCAGCCCTTTTAGACAGATATTTTCTGACTAAACTAGCTGATAGCGAATTATTAAGATCTAAAAAGATAGAATTGAAGTGCGGGGTATGTTGAAATACAATTTTAATTTTGTAATCAGAGGAAGAAAAAGGAAACGATTTTCCGAGAAAGAATTAAAAACAAATTAAGGAAAAACCAGTGTACTTCACTCATAAAGCGATTATAAGGATTATAATACAATTATAAGGATACAAATTTAGAAAAACTATTTTGATTTAAAACTAAAACGAAAAAAAGTCTATGTTGCTCTTTTAATTTATAACAAGTAAAGTATATCTTCATTGATAGTTTGTCATTTAATAGAAAAACCAAAAGTTTTGTTCAATAAAAAAACATGTTTTTTCTAAAAATCCAAGAGTTTTTAATTATTATTCCTAGAATATAGGTCAAATCGAAAACTACACATTTTCTTTGATTGCTGTAGCCCAGGATTAAAATAAAATTAGATTTAGGGGGATGTTTTTGCAATAGACCGAAAAAACACCCAAATCTTTCAGATTCATTGAAGCACCCAAAAAAATAATTTCTCGTATTATTTGAAAAAAAATTAATTACAAATATATTTATGTTCTTTCATGTATTTTTCCAACTAACAAATGTTGAAAAAATAATTTTAAAACCAAGTGTAATATTAAGTTTAATTCATAAAAATGAAAAATATAGAAAAATATTTAGTAAAAAAAATATTTTTTCAAATATTTTTATTTGATTATCTAAGAAACGAAATAAATTTCTAGAAGGCAAAGGAAAGATCAACATTTCCATATCTTACGGGCCTAACAAAGCCACAATAGCTATGCTAAAAACAAGCATTTAACGAAGGACAACAAAAGACAAAACTACGACAAAACAACAAAATAAAACACATATTTAATTTTATTTTGTTAAACAGCAACCAAACCAATGACAGACAAACAAAACAACAGTTTAAAACAAAATATTAAGCATTTAACACTGCTTTGAAGGCATATTTTATAAACTGAAAAAGTAAAACCCAAACAAGGACAAAAAGCGACATAGAACAAAGCGAGCGACAAATAAATTCAATTTCACCCTACTTAGGGACAGAATTATGATTTACTAGAAAATACTGTAACCACAAACAAGAAAATAAACAGTAAATAAAGAATAAAAAAAAACAAATCTTAAGAATAATTAAAAAAAATAATACACATAAAACTAAGATTACACCTTCAAAAGAAAACAACCTTTTTCTCATTATCACCCAAGTTCCAACCTCCGCTACTACATCTTTGTCTTATAACAAATAATTTAGCAAAAAAAAAGTACTTAACTTTAAACAAATAATATTATTTATAAAAATATTATATTTGCAAAAATATTATTTCCCCATAAAACTTGCATACATGGTTGGCTGAATTAATACACCTTGCCTTAAAGAATCCGTTTTTTGCTAAGCAATACGTTGGGCGCCATTTAAAGTTTCCCACAAGGCCATGAACTCCTTGGAGAAACAATTTCCAATAGTATTTTATGCTCTGCGATATACCCTATGTAATCTGGCCTCGCCTCCTTTTAAACCTATTTAAAGTTTACTTAATGCCAACCGTTGGGCGCCATTTCAAGTAGCCTTCATGGTAACTTTCAAAGCTAGCAATACTTAATACTCAACAATAATGTTGGTGACTAGAAAGAGACAGTTCTTAGATATGGGCGCTGTTTTAATGTGAGCACTAAAAAAATTAAACAGATTTAATACTCAGGATTAACAACAAAGATTGACGAGATCTGTCATACCGGAACGTTGGGCGCTATTTCATAATGTTCAATAAATTAAATGATTCTAAATCGGTAAGGGCTAATTCTAAGATAAAGCTATTATACCGAATGTTTGGACGCCATTTTATTGTTAACAATATCTTTGTTAATAGAGCAAAGGCTCAATGCTAAAACTCAACAATAATGATGAATTATATGTAGTAAAGTAGGCAGAAGCGACTTATGGGTTATTGCAATAAAGCGTTGGGCGTCAGTTTAACTTAAGCAATAACGAAATTAAAGAAAGGTTCAACGCTAAGGCTTATTATACTTAGCACACAAGCATGAACTTTCAGATATGGGGTGGCATACGAAAGCGTAAGTAGCTTTTTTTGTTAGAAAAGAATTTTAGCTCGCGTCCACAAATATGGGGTGTCGCAATAGAGCGTTGGGCGCCACTTTAAGTACATGCGCATGGGTTTTTTAATTAGGAAAAAGGATATTTTTCATGCAAGAGCAATCCTTTTGTTATGGGTTGCCATACCGTAGCGTTGGGCGCCATTTTATAGTTATAATTGGGCTCTACAATAATGCTGCATTATATATTAATAGCTAAGAGCAAGTAAATAAATATGGGGTGTTACAATGAAGCGATGACGAAGATTTAAGGTTCGTACTACAGTTATTGATAATGGTTTAGTATGAAAGTTCAAAAAATAAATGATAAAATATATAAAACTTAATGGAAAAATCGAGTTCAACGCAATAAAGGGAAGATATTGAGCAATACTGAGGCTCATTAACAATGATGAATTGTATGATATTTCATAGTCAAAGGCAAGTTATGTGTTAGAAGTGTCAAACTCAAGCGTTGGGCGCCACTTATCAAAACCCTATTTTTAATAAGCTAGGTGAAGAAGAAGTAAAACATTTTAATAAGTTTATAGCCAACCATGTATGTTTTATACCTAATTTATTAATATATTCACACCAGGATCATATGATCCCTAAAGTTGAAGGCACTTCATAAAAACCAACACTTCCCTTACACTTTTTCCCAACATCAGCCATTAGTAGAATACTTTTAAATGTTAAATATTATTGAAAGCAAAACCTTAAATGCCCTTTACATCAAAATATTTATTAGTATAATTACAACAATTAAAATCCTTAATAAGAAAAATTCGGAATCCAACAAATAAAATATTTTGAACTCACACAAAAAAAAACACCACGCCCCCAAAGAAAGAACACTCATATGCATAACCTGCTGACACCAACACATACAAAATATAAAACACTTGCAATTAATTGTAAAAATAAAAACAATAATAAGTAGAAGAGAAAAACACAAGTGTAGTTATATACAAAAAACTATTGTTATGATTATTTCTTTGCAAAGAACGTTTGTTACAACTGCCATCGACAGTTAGCAGCAGTTAAGACTTTCTGTTCTCGATTTCTTTGTTAACATTGAAAATTTAATTTAATACTTTTAAGGATACATCAGAACCATATTGCATAAAATACGAAATATTTTATGGATAACAACATAAAATAACGACTACTAAAAAAAAAAAAAAATATATATATTAGAATATTTAGAATCAAACCAAGTCACATTTTTATTTGCCGAAATGTGACTTCGAAATGATTCTCAAAAACTAAAGTTAGAAACGGGGGAAACCATCATCCTCCATTGATTACACTGATATACCCCAACAATGATTAATGCATATAATTTTCTCTATAAATTGCGATAATTTTTAGCGAAAATCTAAAGTTTTTACAAAAAGAAAAAAAGGAAAAACCGAACTAAGATCATCAGAAAATACCAAAGCATTTTTACCCTGTCGATTTTTGCCGAGTGTACGCCTAAATCGACCAAGTCTTAAATGAACCTAAACTTTTCTAAACTATGTTCTAATTTAATTTTAGTTTCAAATAAAGTAAAAAAAAAGCGCAATTGTATTGTGGAAAAAACATATGTCTCATAGAAAAGCTATGGCAAAAAGACTTGACTTTGGAAGAAATAAATTTTTGTTCTTTTCGCCCCTCCGCTATTGAATGTATTTCGTAGTCTTATATTGATGAATTACAAATACAATAAAATGAAGAGAAGAGAAACTTTAAATAAAGGCAAGATTTTACTGAACTTGAACAAAAAGAACACAAAACACCTTATGAAGTTTTATTTTTTCGAAGCAATGGTAAGTATGTATAGTAGGGCGATCAATTTGTATGGGTGGGAAAAAGTGAAAAACGCGTATAACAAAAGCAAAATCTACAAAAAATTCGAAGAATAATTCTCGAAGAAACCATGGTTCTAAAATGAATTCCCAGCTCGCGACAATTGATCTAATATACCAGGGCGACCGCAAAAGTAACTGGCCTAACATAAAAAGAACCGTTTTTTGTTGGAATTATTATTATTTATTTTTCAACATAATCTCCTTCCAACTCAATACACTTCATCAAACGTTGTTCAAGTTTTTTAATTCCATCCGAAAAATAAGATTTTTCAAGACCTTCAAAATATGCCTCAGTTTCAGCAATAACCTCGCTATAGGACGAACATTTTTTGCCACCGAGAATTTTTTTTAAATTTGGAAACAAGAAATAATCAGAGGGAGCTAAATCTGGACTATGTGGTGGATGCGGAGCAATTTCAAATCGTAATTCGGCCAGTTTTTGTTGAGTAAAAAATGCAGTGTGTGAAGGAGCATTATCGTGATGAAAAAGAACTTTTTTTTCTAAATGCGGTCGTTTTATCTTGATTTCTTCACTCAACCGATCCAATAATGCACAATAATATTCACTATTTATAGTTTTTCCTTTCTCAAGATAATCAATAAATATTATACCCCTTGCAACCCAAAATACTGTGGCCATTACTTTACTACTGACTTAACAGTTTTCGCCTTCTCTGGACCACTTTTACCAGCTTCAATCCATTGTTTTGACTGTTCTTTGCATTCTGGGATGTAGTGATGGATCAACAGTTATAAATCGGCCCAAGAACTCTATTGGATTACGCTGATAAATCGCTAAAAGCTCCTCGGAATTGGTCCAACGGACGATTTTTTGGGGCAAAGTCAACAAACGCGGCACCAATCTTGCGGATAGCTTTTTCATGTGGAGTTCATCATGTAAAATACTCCAAACTTGTTTTTCGTGTATTTTAACAATATCAGCAAGTTCTCTGAGCTTTATTCGTCTATCTTTAGTCACTTCATTAAATATTTTTCTAATGTTTTCAATAGTAGTAGCAGTTTTCGGTCTTCCAGAGCGTTGTTCATCTTCCGTACTTGAACGACCCATGGATTTGAACCCAGGATTTCACGGTGGAGTATGATGGTGCATTATCACCATGAACAGAATCCAATTCATCTTTGATTAATTGTGGCGTATAACCTTTCATATAAAAGTGTTTAATTACCGCACGAAACTCTTTATTTTCCATTTTTCAAAAATTATAAAACTTGTTTACTTCAATCACCTGTAACAATGAAAATAATCATTAAATATATTTCGGAAATTTTGACAGATGACTTATAAAAGATTGCTTTTAAAAAACAAACAAAAAAAAGTTGCTAGTAAAACAGAAAATGTGCCAGGCCAGTTAGTTTTGCGGTCGCCCTCGTATAAAGGTATACTTGTTCGTCACATTTTGCCGAAAAAAATATTTTTGTATTAAAAATACTTATGAACGCCTCTAGAATTGAACTGATTTGTATAAATTAATTACTTTTACGTCAAAAATCCTTACAATTATCGAAACCATGAAATAATCAGTAAAATCTTCATTACGTTTGGGCAGGCCTCTACCAGGGATTGGGTGTCTCTACCAGGGTTTATGAACAAATTTCGTTGGAAAACTTTTAATACCATTCGATTTCTACGTAAATATTAAATGGAGTATTAAAATAATAGAGTGCATTGCAATAGACAAGAAAATATGGTGGCTGCAAATTAAAATCTGCTATAAAAGAGAAAAACATTATTCACCAGAAGAAGAATTCATAAATTTTTTTGAAAAAAGGGACATAATTTTCTGCTATAAAAAAATCGCTTAATAATTAGTGACTTTAAGATAAATTGGTTTGATGATAATATTCTTAAAAAGAAGTTGGAGAATATTATAAATGATAATTATCTACGGCAAGTGATAACGGAGACAACAAGGATAACGGACACTATATCAACGTTTCCATTGGAAAGTTCGACATTTTTTTTAGCATAAACGTACTCAGAACGTTTTGAAGTACGACCGTCATTTGTGTTGTTTACTGTGACTTGAAAAAATCAATTTGGCAAAAAAAATGGAATTAACTCGAGAACATTTTCGTGCAATCATTTTTCACAACTTTCGACGTGTATTATCACTACAAGATTGCTGATATAGTCCGTAGCACGTATTTTACCTTTAAATCTGGTAAGCACACCAAACTGGTTTCCTCGAAAACCCCATGCCATTAATGAGCCACCTCCAAATTTTAATGTTTGGCAACTATTTTATTCTTTACTTACTTAAGGCTCACAACAGCGCATTAAGGATCTGTAGAGAAGTGTTGACATGTCTCAGTGATAAATCTTCTTATCGGAAAGTCGCCAGCATATAATTTTTAAACTTGGAAGATAACTGGTTTCCTCGAAAACAAACCCATGCCATTAATGAGCCACCTACTAATTTTAATGTTTGGCAAATATTTCGTTCTTCACTTACTTAAGTCCACAACATCCCATTAAGGATCTGTAGAGAAGTTTTTACATGTCTAAGAAATAAATATTTTTATTGGGAAGTCGCCGGCATATACGAGGTAAAAACCCGCCGCTGAAAAATTGATAGATGTTCATACTTCAGGTAGAACCTAGGTTAATTTGAGTGATTTTCGTACAGACTCACATCACACCACGATGGTAACGTTCTTAAACTCCAACACTTTTATTAAGTCATGCCCTTTGCCGTCCATATGACCAAATTTGATTGATATTTGTCTCATCTGGCCAAGTTACTTGCATTAAATGTTCTTTTTGCAAACTAAAGTTGTCTTTTTCCTTTTTGAGGTTTCGTTCTGGCTAATAACCCACTGGCTTTCAAGTTCCTATTGTATTTGCTTGACGCTGACTGCTGTATTTACTGCTTCAAACACAATAATTGTTTATCGTTCCGACTATCTGCGATAGTTTGGTGAGAGTTTTTTGGGCAACATGCTATGTTGCCTATAATATCTAAATTATTCAGTTTTTTATTTAATTAACAAATCCAACAGATATAATTTTGGAATTTTTGGCAATCTCTCGATATGGGACCCCTTATTTTAAATCTTTAACGACATTTAATTCCAAAAGAGCTTTGTTAGCCTTTGCAAAAACAAATCTTAATAAAAAATGGATAATTCTTTCGATAAAATATGAAAGATAAAATCAAATAAATAATATAAATTAAAAAAATCCTAATATTTCCTAATAAAAGAGAAGAAATACCTAATGAAAGCATATAAGTGATAATCAAGAAACCGAAGAAAAAAAACATATAAATAAAAGCATTACTCTGTGCTTAAACGAAAATGTTCCATTAAATGTTTACGAAATGTCATGGAAGACAAATTAAACGTTTTTAAACTGCTTGGCAAAATGTTAAATAGTCGGGCTACTCTTACGGGGAATGATCGATCCATAAACGGTGTTACCTTTGGAATAATTAACTGTCTGTTGCGAATTGAGTGACTGAAAACAAATGAATTAGCTAGGAACAAAGGAGATTGAAGTTTGTTTATCTTGTAAAAAAATATAGCAACCGAAGGTGCACAAATTCCACAAAGGAACAGCCTAAAAAGTCATTCACAAACGGCGATATGTGAGCATACGGTTTAACAGAATATAAATAGCGGATAACTCTATGAAGCACTGTCTTTATAATATTCATATTACTTTGAGTAGTTCCTGTATATACCTCTAGGCAGTACAAAATATTTGGCGTAATCAAGCCATGAACCAGTTTTGTTTTTACCCAACGAGGTAAAACTAAATTGGTGTTGTATAGTTGACGAAGTGTGAAACTAATACGTGAAGCAATACTGCGAATATGCTGCTCAAAGCAACATTTGTTATCCAGTAGTATTCCCAAACACGTAATACTCTGAACGAATTCTATAGACGTACCATTGTATTGCAAATCTAGGTTGATAGAAGATGATGATGAAAACAGTATTGCCTTTGTTTTAGAAGGATTAATACTAAGCTTGTTAGAGGACATCCATACGCTCAATAATTTTAAAACATAATTAGTTTTTGCTTGTAAAACATCCAAATACTGGATTTCTCCGCAAAATAATAGCTGAACATCATCAGCAAAAGAGTATGGTGTACACCAATCGCCTAGACTTTTGAAAAGGTCATTAATAAACAGCACAAACAAAATTGGACCAAGAACAGAGCCCTGAGGGCCCCCACTCCTAACAGGCAAAACAGACGATGCGACTCCATTGACACGAAAAAACTGCTTTCTACCACATAAATAAGAAAGCATTAAACTACAGGCACTTTTCCCAAGTCCATAATCTTTATGCAATTTATTTATCAAAATTCCATAATCTACCCTATCGAAGGCTTTATCTAAATACAAAGACAAAACCATACACATTTTTTGATCATGAGTATTCTTCCTTATTAAGTCAGTAAGGCCAATTAAAAGAGCAGAGGTACTCCTGTCGTTCCGGAAACCACATTAACAATCATTAAGCAGCGATTTACTCTCAATATGGTCTAACAACTGCCGCTTAAGAATATTTTCCACAACTTTTGACAGGATGGGAAGCAAAGAAATGGGTCTTAAGTTGTCAGTAGAATTCGAGCTTGACTTCTTTTGAATTGGTGTCACTATGGCTACTTTCACTAAATGAAGATAGTGATTTGATATAAACGGAAATACTACTTTAAGAAATTTAAGAGATATCTCATCACAACCAGAGGCGTTAGACTTGATTGACATAAAAGCCTGTATCAAGTCATTAGAGGAGACGTTATAAAAAGAAAACCCATCTTCCCCAATAATTTGGTTAAAAAAACTACTATCAGTCGAACTAGACAGTTGATTATTAATAAAAAAATGTGTTTAATTCCTCTACGTCAACGTTGGCCATCTCTGGTGATGAAAAATCTTTTAACAGTCCATTATTTCGAAGATGGTTCCATAGGGTCCTAGAACTATTGCTACCGGCAAAAAGAGCGGCATGAGCTTCCCTTTTTATTCTTCTAATAACTTATTTGGCTTTATTTCTAGCTCTACAAAAGAGCTAGATAAAAAAATTATGACACATAAATAAAAAAATTATGACACACAATGAACAGATTTGTTGCGTATTTGTTGTCAACCGAATGTTGGTGGTGCACGTACTATACATGTATTCCATCGCTACAACCTAATGTTGATAGGGTACACGGCAATTTTTAGAAGTGGGAACCGACAGTATCAGTTGAATACACAAAGTATCGGCTATCCTACTAAGGATGATTATTGGAACGGAATTTGAACATGTATTGGTTGTTGTTATAGATTATTCGTAAGATAAAGCTGATTGTAAGTGTACTTACAATTGGTAAGGCAACTCCAAAGGATTAGATGCATCCCTCAAACTTTTCCGAATAGTCCGTTGCTGATTATTTTCTGTCTCCTCCATTAAAAGAAAAATTTCCACTCTAAACATGTTTGATTGACACTTTAAAGGAAACAGCCAGTAGATTTTTGATACCTTCTTCTTCTCTAAGTCACTTTCTCACAATCACTTTTAAATGGTAGTTTCATAAATAAATCAGCTGTTTTCACCAGCTGATTGAGTATACGAGTACGTTCACTTCGAATTTCGAAAGGGAAAAAATTCCGCCAGAAATTCCCAAAACCAAATTTCCCTTCGAGGGAAATAAAAATGGCGAAGGAACAAAAATTCCCCTTATTTTCATAATAGGGGTGAATATATTATTTAAGAGAAGTAAAATGGAATTTTAAACCTAAATATTTCCGGCTACATAAGGGATAATGTGACACATAATACCTCAAATGAATGCTTAAAGTCTATTTAATATCGGTCTTATAAAGCAGTTTATTTAAAACAGATAGATGCATTTTTTTCAATTCGCTTCTCCGTATCGCTTTCTGTTTCCATTCTGAACAAACCTTATTTATAAAATATAATTAAACAAATTATTTTTTTAAAGGGCGAAAAGATACAGTTTTTTATAACAAAATATTCTGACTTTGTTTTTAGACGATCTACGACGGTTGCTATTAATATTTAGGGTCCGGCAATAAAAACACAATAATTTATCATTCGAAATGGTTTAATTGTTTTTCAAAATATTCTTCTTTAAGATCAATACAATTTTGCATGCGCAAAAACTTATTTTCGAAGCACTTTTTCCATGCCGATTGAGACACCTCCAAAGCATGATATTTAAACGCTTCAACAGCTGCTTCGGGCGATGAAAAACGTTGACCACGCATTTTTTCTTGATGCTAGGGAATAAGAAGAAGTCATTGGGTACCAAATCAGCGCTGTACGGTGGATGGCCAATGAATTCGACATATTGAGTGGTTAAAAAGCTCATCGTTTCAGCTGATGAGTAAGAGGTTGCGTTGTCGTGACGATCTTTACTCATTTCTTCGAACACTGTTGGCAAACAGATGGCTGTATAATACTCAGAATTGATCGTCCTACGTTCCACTGAAGGCACTGTGACCACATGGCCGGTTATACCGAAAAAAAACGCAATCATTTGCTTCGATGTACTTCTTCCACGAACAACTGTTGTTGGATTTGGCTCGTCTTGAAAGACCCATATGTTCGACTGCTGTTTTGTTCGGGCTCATACGCATAGATTCATGATTCGTCACCAGTGACAATGTTATACACTGCTTTGAGCTACCGCAGTTATACGTTTTCAACATCTCTTTGCACCAATCCATACGAGCCTTTTTTCAGTATTCGTCAAACTATGTGGGATTCAACGAGAACAATTTTTTTTCCAAATGAACATGAAATGAACATGCAATATCTTATTGATGCTTGTCATACTAATGCCCAAGGATGCCTCAATCTCACGGTATGTCTCATGTCGGTCTTGCTTAATCAGTTCTCGCACAGCATCGATGGTTTCTGGCAAAGTGACCGAAGTTGGACATCCTTCACGAACGGCGTCCGAAATTGAACTCTTAGTACCAGCGATTAACAGTGGTTTTTGATGGTGCATCATCGCCAAAGTTCGAAACAAGTTGATTTAAACTCTGTTGTCTCGATAACCCACGCCAAATATCGTAAAAAATCATCGCACGAAAATGTTCACGGGATAATTCCATTTTTTGTCTAAGGTGATTTTTCAACACATTGTAAACAAAAAAAGTCGGCCTCAAATGACAAAACGTTCTGAGTGAAGTTATGCTAAAAAATGAGAAAGTTTCCAATGGACGTTCTAGTTTGCATCTGGGAAAACTTGTATTGTCAGGACCCGAAATATAAATAGAAACCCTCAAATACTAAAATTATAAAAGTATTAACTTAGTAGAACACTTAATCCCAAAAAACGACCATTTCTTGAAATCATTGATGCACTTTCATTAAAAACTGAAATTAATTGTTGAAAATAAAAATACTCAAATCCCCGTTTAAGAATAATTTTTCACTTTTTCAAAAATAGGACGAAAAAGACGCTCCTCTCTTAGAGATAGGATGTTAAAATGTTCTACGAGAATAAACTCCATACGATTTCCCTTAAGACTTTTCATCACGAAAATTCGATAAAAAGAAGGTATATTTTCTACTTTTGAAATTATTTCTTACAATATAGCTTTGCAAAAAAATACTTTGGCCCATAAAAATAACTGGGACCTATTAGGGGCGTTCTTTTGGGAATTTACTATAATTAATCAAGTCTTTCATTTCTAGAAAAAAATCATTTACCCCCCGTAAAAGTCCGAATTTTTTTTAATATGTTACAACAAAGCTAACCTCAATAGCGTTAGTCCGTAACGGGATTTTAAAATTGTTACAACTTTTATCATGGAGTGGTCAGATAATGAAAACCGTATCGCTGTAATAGGGCTTTCCAAGTGTGAAATGAAAAAAAAAAACGATATTTTCAAAACGCTCCGGCCACTAGGGATTCGCCGCATGTTCGTCTACCGATGCATAAAACTGTTAAAGGAGACTCGAGATGTAAAAGACCGCCACCGGTCGGGCCGCCCACGCAAAGCCGTTAAATCAAGAATTCACAGAAATCCGCTCCGAAAACAGAAAATCATGGCCCGTGAGATGAATATCACGCAAAAGTCCATGAGTCGAATCATTGAAAAAGACTTGGGACTTGGGGCTTTCAAACGATGTACCGAACATTTATTGACTGCAGCTTAAAAAAAATAAGATTGAAAAATGCAAACGTCTTTTGGTGAAGCACGCTGATAACTTGCACAGAAAATTTTGTTTACCGATGAAAAAATTTTGACCGTTCAGGAAAAATTTAACAAGCAAAATGATAAAGTGAATCCCAAGGGTGAAAAGGGTCATCACCCAGCTTCAGTCATGGTTTGGTAGGGTGTCTCTCACGATGGGGTCACTGTCCAGCATTTCTGAGAACAAGGAGTCAAAACATCGGCCAAAGTTTACCAAGAAACCGTTTTGGATGCTGTTGTGAAGCCTCTTAACAATTCCCTGTTCCAAAACCAGCCATGGACTTTCCAGCAGGATTCTGCGCCTGGCTTCGAAAGAATTTGCCAGCGTTCATTTCCTCTGAAGAATGGCCCTCAGGCAGTCCAGATTTGAACCATTGGATTACAAATTGTGTACGGTTTTAGAGGACAAGGTTTGTCACAAAAGATAACCCCAACATTGGATCTCTTAAGACTGCTTGGTTCGAGCAGTGACCAATTTTCCAATGGACGAGGTTCGTGAAGCTATTGACGATAGGCCAGTGCCACTTAAGGCGTGCGTAAAGGCGGACATTTCGAATAAGTAGATTTTTTTGGATACAATATACATCAATAAATATATAAAAAAAATATTTGGTCCAAAAACATTCAGTACTTTTTATTTTACAGCATAAAACGTGTGTAACAAACAGTATTTATGTCCTACTACGTAGAGGTTCCCTACTTTTTTAAAGAAAAAACGCAGAAAATTCAAATTGAATGATGAATGTTTATTATCATTTAAAAGAACATTCTTTGGCATTTATTTTTTTGTATATTATGTCTATCAAATGTTGGCCGCGGCTACGTTTCAGATGGTCCATCCGTTGAGTCCATTTTTCATTTCGACTGGTAACTGGCCAATGGCACACGTCATGTTTTGCTCCAAGGCCTAAATCGAACCGCATAATCTTTAGACTTCACATATCCCACAAAAAGTCTAACGGTGTGATATCACACGATCTTGGTGGTCAATCGACCGGTCCAAAACGTGAAATTATCTGCTCACCGAAGTGATCTCTCAATAAATCCATTGATTGATGCGATCTGTGGGAAGTGGCGCCTTTTTGTTGAAACCAAATGTCGCCGAGATCACGAGCTTCAATTTCAGGCATCAAATAGTCGGTTATCATGGCACGACAACGATCGCCATTGACGGTTACGTTCTCACCGTTATCATTTTTGAAAAAATATGGACCGATGATTCCACCGGCCCAGAAACCACACCAACCGTTGTTTTTTTCTGGATGAAGTGGCAGCTATTGAACCTCTTCTGGTTGCCCTTCGTCCCAAATGCGGCAATTTTGCTTGTTTAGATACCGATTGAGCCAGAAATGTTGGCCGATTATGTTGACCCATAAGTTGAGCGAAGTGCACGAAACACATTCCTCACAGAAAGTGAATTTTCGTAATAAAGTTGAACGATTTGTAAACGTTATTCAGGCGTAAGTCTTTCCATGATGAAGTGTCAAACAATACTAAACAAAAATAACATGACAACATGACACGACTTACACGTGATCTGTTTAAAATAGGCTATTGAAAAAAGTATCTCTGCTTGGATGACCCTATATTATTGTAGCCAACATCTCATGCTTAGTCGATCCCTCTAAACCAGCAATAACATGGAAAAGTTGGTGATTGCAACAGAAAATATTTTATCCAACTGATTGTTGTAGTGGGAATTGAGTTAATTTTGAAAACAATACCATGTAAAGGGTTTTATTTTTGTAATTGTCAAAAAGAAATAAAACATATAATTAATTGTTATGGCCAAGGATTAAGCATTATTATAAAGATGAGGGTTATTTCAGGCAATTGGCCTGAAATAACCCTCAATAACCCGCCGCGGCATACTCGAATAAAATCCAGACGACAGGTTCAATTTTGAAGACTCTTTTGCAGCATTTGGGCCGCATGTCAGCAATAACGCGCCTAATATTCCCTTCCAAGTAGCCAATCGTGTCGGGCTTATCAGCGTAGACAAGCGACTTTACATAATCCAACAAAAAATAGTCCAGCGGTGTTAATTGCACGATTTTTGAGGGCACATCACTGGCCCACGACGCGAGATACAGCGCTCACCAAAAGTTTCCTTCAATAAATTAATCGTTTCGTTGGTTGTATGGCATGTAGCGCCGTCTTGTCCACATCAAAATCCTCCAATTCAGGCACGAAAAAGTCTTTAATCATGGCTCTATAGCGTTCTCCATTGACTGTAACATTATGGCAGGCTTAATTTTTGAAGAAATGTGGCGACAATCAAGTCGGGCTTATCTTCTTAGACAAGCGAATTTACATAACGCAACAAAAAATAGTCCAGCGGTGTTTAATTGCACAATTTTGCAGGACACACCACGGGCCCACGACGCGAGGTAAAGCGCTCACCAAAGTTTCTTTCAATAAATTAATTGTTTCGTTGGCTGTATGTCATGTAGCGCCGTCTTGTTAGAGTCAAAGGTCGTCCACATCAACATCCTCCAATTCAGGCACGAAAAAAGCCTTTAATCATGGCTCTATAGCGTTCTCCATTGACTGAAACATTATGGCCGGCTTCTTTTTTGAAGAAATATGAATTCCTCTGTCCATAGAACACACTGATTTTTTCAAGGAAGTAACGGCGTCACAACAACGGTTTTCATTACTCCAAATGCGACAAATTTGGTTATTAACGTTCCCATTCAACCAAAAGTGAGCTTAATCACTGAACAAAATTTTCTTGTAAAAGCAGGATTGGTGGCCTACTCGTTTTTGGGCCCATTTTTTCTGGAATAGAAACAAGTGGAAAAATTATGTTCGACCTGGCTAAAGCATTTCCAACCTGATTTTTTCCAGTGAGCGTGGCATCGACCCCTTCTCCACCAGGGTGTACTTCTTTCCATGCCAATTACTATAGTCTTACCGATAATAGTTCTCGAGATAAGGACTTACAAAATTCAGAGCTGAATGGTCGGTGCCTCGCCGTTTTTGTTGCATTTGAACACAACATAGTCT